>LR990617.1:31160430-33940383 GCA_905147815.2 Phalera bucephala
CATAAATATTTAGGTGGACATAAAAATGATATCCGGGATAGTTTCGGAATATATAATAATAATAGTAGTATAGTTTAACAGTGGGGCAGGTTAAATTAGGTTACCACACATCAGCACTGCCCTTCGTTCCAAACCCAAAAATGGGGGGAGGGGGGGGGGGGCGAGATCATATAGTTAAGGTACATAGTCTTATGTGAGGAATAGCTCTAGATAAGGACATTAGTACAAAGGCCTCTAGTACAAAAATGTTAAATTTTGGTATATGTGCATCTTTAAAGATTATAAATATAACTAACATTAAATATAACCGAACTTTGACATAAAGGAAAATACTTTATCATAAATTAAATAAGTAATTATAGCAAAGCATCCTTATAATCACCAATAGAATTGGTAGCCTTTGTCTGGTACTGTACTCACAAAAGAGAACATTTGAAAAAAAAAAAAAAAAAAAAAAAAAACACATAAAGCCCCACATGCCACTTGGAAGACACGTTAGTGGGGAAACAGGTTTCCCTGTCTTATTTGTCTTATATTGTTATAGATTGGGTACTAATATAGTTTGTTTCTAGATCTAGTACACAGTAAGAGTTTTCTATCGATCTCTATCTATATCGTCACGCCAGACCCCTTGCGGGGTAGGCGGGGGGGTGCGGGGTTCCAACAGGTTCTTTACTTACTGGCTTCCTCCACTCTCATAGTTCGTTTCGGAAGGGTTTTCTATGATACAAGAATTATTATAAAGGGATTAATTTCATATAAACAAAGTTCTGGATCGGTAATTCCTCAACTCTCGTTATATAAAGGGACATCTATAAAAAAAAAAAAAAAAAAATCTTTATATAGAAGACATAACAGATGGAGAATGCACTGATATCTTGATAAGTAATGATTGATTATTATTACCCGGTAGTAATGAGTTAAGGACAACAGGTGTGCTATAACAGGTGCTTTAAAGAATTTTGTTGGGTTGGATCTACGCTATATAACATAACATGTTATAGAATTTGATTAAATAAATTTATTTTGAATAAGTTAGACAGACTGGTTGTAAGAAACAATATAGGTGTATATATACTCGTCTGTATATATATATATATATATATATATATATATGTTGTATTTGTGTTGTATAGCAATGCAAACAACGGGAATGTGTTATACAAATGTACTCATGACATATTATGTTTTAGAGCTCACGCTTAAAAATGACATTCATGTGGTATACTTCAACTTTACCCTTATAGCTCTAAACAGCTGCATGTTTATATCGAGAACGAAGGACACAGTATAATAAGTGATCAAACGAACTTACCTGAAGTGAAGTTCGATCATTATTATACGAAGTCCTTTGTTCGAAGATATAAGTACCCAACCCGCCCTGCCCGTTGGTAAAGTTGAAATGTACTACTTCTAAAAGGAATGGTCGCAGAGGTTATGTCCACAGATACCATAGAGGAGGCGTTGACGTTTCTAAAAAATTTAGCGGCTTGCCAAGCGAGTAGAGAGAGCTGCATGTTTATATCTTCGAACGAAGGACTTCGTATAATAATGATCGAACTTCACTTCAGGTAAGTTCGTTTGATCACTTATTATGCTTGGTTTTGGATTTGATTATATTAATTACTGGATCCCAAGTCGATGGAAGCACCCAGCCATCTTCTCTATTGAAACTAGGATGTTTTTTTAATTTCAATAGCCTCGCGAACCATCCTTGGTAGGAATCGGTGTTCTTTCACGATCATTTGTGGTCTATCAAATCTGATGTTATGGCGGGTACGGTCAAGGATATGTTTACAGACTGCAGACTTCTTTGAGCGACGATGTTTTAGGTCAGCCATGTGTTCTTTAACCCGAGTTTTTACTGGTCTTTTTGTTTGTCCTATACAAGAGAGACCACATTCGGGACAACGTCGGGAACTTAAAAATAAAAAACCGCGGTAAAATCCGAAAAATAGTTTTATTTCAATAGTTAAATAGCCAATCTGAAATTTTAGCAGTGAAAATATCCTAATCTCTGTTAACGTTTTACATAGTAATTAAAGTGCGACAAGAATCTTTTGGCCCGAGGATGACATTAACAGGGGGGCGATGGTGAAATAAGGGTTATCATTTAGTAAAATGTTCCTACTTTTAGGAAAATATTTCGCGTCAGGTGCTCGTAGCGCTGTGCGACCGCGGTTTCTTACCAATTACCAATGTTAAGCAGCGTTCGACTCGGTTGGCCAGAGATAGGTGGCCGTTTGTGGCATTTTCAAATTCGAACGTCTCCGTGCTTCGGAAGGCACGTTAAGCTGTTGGTCCCGGCTACCACTTAATGTGGTAGTCGTTAAGCCGAGTTGGAAGCCTTAAAGGCGGCTTGATAAGTTCCAGCAGCAGGTGGCCACAAACCTGCCTCTACCAATCCGCACTGGGTCCGCGTGGTGAAGTATGATCTCGATTAGTGAGAGAAGACCTTTGTCCAGCAGTGGGCAGTATAGGCTGATATTATTATTATAGGGAAATATTTCAACAGGCGGGTCCGCACGGTAATTAATTTAAAAAAACTTGGGTTAATTTCATAGAAAACGGCAAATCTGCGACTGTCATTAAGTGACATTTCACTTGATGACAGCGTTAATACTTACTAGGAAAGTCACCACAATATCATTGTTAATATCTGGATTTATAATTAAATAAAAAATATATTTCTTTTAATCAAATTTTGGCCGCGAGCTAAAAGATCCTTGTATTGCAAATAACTGTTTATGATAATAGATTTCTTGAGAAATTATTTTTTTACCAATGTGAACTTGAAAAGATATTTAAGAACATTGATTCAAGATTGCCAATTATTTATTTTATTTCGATATCCGCAAGAAATCGCCATTTTCAAATTGGTTAGTTTTCTTTTGGACCGAGGATATCTGAAGAGCCTAATTCTGTTACGTCGATTTTATTATCGTTTTAAAATCGAGTCGAGTTAACAAACTCGAATAGTGCTTACCGTAACACTGTCCTAAGTAAACAGAATCTTTGAACCTCAAATAGACCTAATTTACTTTAAATAGCCGTCGCTTTTATACCGTATTTTTAAGGATCACCAAGATTAAGCTGCGTTTTACTCGACCAGTCTGAGAAGGGTGACCGTTCTTGGCAGTTACATATGCGAGAATTTCCGTACTTCCAACTCAAATTATTTATTTTGTATAAAACTTGCAAGTACAAATTATCAAGTTTGCATTTTTTGTTTCAAATTATTAGATGAGCAGATCGGCACACGTTTTCCGCTGAGAAGTGTAGTTTCCGTTTAGATATTTGGATGTTTGTTACTCAATCACGCAAAAATGGCTGAACGGATTTGGATGAAATTTAGCACACAGATAGTTTGTTACTAGGATTAACACATAGGATACTTTTTATCCCGGAAAAATATTAGGTTCCTGTCTAAAGTAACGGCGGACGAAGTCGCGAGCAGAAACTAGTACAAAATAAATTGTTTAAGTTTAAGTTTTGAATTTGAACTTAATGTTTCTCTTTTCAGTCCCTTTTCAGGTAATTATTTTTTACGCAGTCGGCTTTTTGAACATTTTATAATTTGTTCTATGCGACTCACTTCATTCAATGTTCTAGAACTTAACAATTGTTAAAAAAAAACAAAGTCTATTGTAGCTATATTATCAGCGACGCGTTAAAAAGAAACCTTCTGTTATTCACAGACATCGCTTTTGTCTCTGCTTACAAGAAAAGTCTCGAGGTTATAAATAATACACTACATTATTAACAAAAAATAAATTCATGAGCTAGATAATATAGACAGATTTTTTAAAAAGAATATTCTCTAGACAGTGTACGAGACTGTGAAATATTATAGGAACACTGTCAGTAGTAGGTAGTGATAGCCCAGTGGTTAGACCGTTAGACTGCAAAGTCAGAGGTCTCGGGTTCGAAGCCAGCCACGCGCCTCTGTCTTTTCGAAAGTAGGACTCATAATTTTTCGTTAGAAAAACTACATTTAGATTTGAGCCCAGGACCACGTAATCACAAAGCGATGCGCTTTGCTACTAGACCAACAAGGCATTAACTAAACATACAAACTTTCACATTCCAATTCAATTCAATAACTTCAAACTGATATTTAGATTATTTTGATGTAAAATTTCCAAAACCATTTTGTCAAATCTAGGACCTTTTGGTCGCCGGCCGTAACATGCGTCGCTTTATCAAACAAGCAGCCAGTAGGATAGATATAATGAACATTATCTATTGCATGCGCCTTACGTTATCTTATTAAATTATTTTATACAATTAGTCCTAAATAAAACAGTAGGAGAGAAAACTTATTAAAATAAAAATATTTGTTAAGGAGAATGAAAGTAGGAATAAATGCGGTAGAAATGCGAGCTCTGCGGAAGATGTGCGGAGTGAAGCTGACCGACCGTATTAGCAACAGCATAGTAAGACAGCGAGTAGGTATGAAAGATAGTATCGGTGTAAAGATGAGAAAAGGCATGCTCCGTTGGTTCGGGCATATAGAAAGAATGCCAGAGGAAAGAATGACAAAACAGATATACAATGTGAAAGTGGAAGGATGCAGGTACCGGGGAAGACCTAGACTATCTTACCACGACCAAATAAACCGAGTCTTATCTGATGGAAAAGTCAAGAGTCTCCGTAACCGGCGAGCGTGTATGAGACGAACTATGAGAGTCGAGGAAGCCAGAGAGGTATGTAAGGAAAGAACCTGTTGGAACTCTGTACTCTCTGCCTACCCCGCCAGGGATCTGGCGTGAGGGTATAGATAGATAGATAGATATTTGTTAATATACCTATTTTTTTTTCTTTAACTAAATACCTCGTTGACCGCCTCGTTGGTCTGGTGGCAAAGCACATCGCTTTGTGATCACGAGGTCCTGGGTTCAGATCCTAGGTCGGACAAATGTAGTTTTTCTAACAAAAATTCCTAATATGAGTCCGGATTCTGGAATTGTGCCTGGTATATGGCAATAGGCTCGCCCCCTACATAGGACCTAACATCGTCGGCGAAACGTGGGTGAACTCAGGATACCTCTGCCACCCCCGTTTGAGGAATATAGGCGTGACGGAACGAATTTAAATAAGTATTTTTGGGAGCCCTCAAGATACTTTTTTAGGTTGAAGAAATAGAAAAAAATATTTAAAACGAAATGATAGTAATACGCCTTATTTTCTGAAGTATTTGCATAGGACTTCTGCTTAGTGTAGCTGTTAACTCATAGGATAGTCCAGTCATTGGATCGAGTAGGTAAATGCCGATCAAATCCCCAAACGGGACATATCTTTGTGTGATTCACAAACATTTGTCTAAATCCGGGTATGTGCCCGTAAAGTTGAGGTTTAGAGTTCTTTATTTCTCAAAAAATTGCATTGAATCACTTACATGAGAACATAAACTAAAAATTAAATTACTAGTGAGCGAAATATGTGGGTGTTTTACAAAGATAACAAAAGCAAAGATAAAATTCTATCGATATCATCACGCCAGATCCCTTGCGGGGTAGGCAGAGAGTACAGAGTTCCGACAGGTTCTTTCCTTACATACGTCTCTGGCTTCCTCCACTCTCATAGTTCGTCTCATACACGCTCACCGGTTACGGAGACTCTTGACTTGTCTATTTGGTCGTGGTAAGATAGTCTAGGTTTTCCCCGGTACCTACATCCTTCCACTTTCGCATTGTATATCTGTTTTGTCATTTTTTTCTTCTGACATTCTTTCTATATGCACAAACCAACGGAGCATACATTTTCTCATACCTACTCGCTTTCTTACTACGCTGTTGCCAATACGGTCGGTCAGCTTCACTCCGCACATCTTTCGCAGAGCTCGCATTTCTACCGCATTTAATCTACTTTCATTCTCCTTCTTACATACCCAGCTCTCCCTACCATATAACAGCGTTGGGACAAGAACTCCGTTATGTATGGCCAGCTGCGCCTTTTGGCTTAAGTGTCGGCTCGCAAGATAAAACAAATCCGAGGGTAGTTACAATTACAATGAATATTCAATTACACTTTAATAGCAAATAGCTAGCTATTGTTAATATATAAACAGCGGTTAGTTAGTTAAATTCAAGTTTCAAAACACATCAACAACGCGGAAATAAATCCTTATGTGGGGCAACGTCTAAAACATATTCTATCTATCTATATCATCACGCAGGCAGGGTAGGGAGAGAGTACAGAGTTCCAACGGGTTCTTTCCTGACATACCTCTTTGGCTTCCTCCACTCTCATAGTTGTCTTAAACACGCTCGCCGATTACGGAGACACTTGACTTGCCCTTCAGATAAGATACGGTCTATTTGGTCGTGGTAAGATAGTCTAGGTCTTCCCCGATACTTACGTCCACTTTTGCATTGTATATCTGTTTTGTCATTCTTTCTTCCGATATACTTTCTATATGGTCGAACCGATGGGCCATATCCTTTCTTTCATACCTACATGCTTTCTTACTATGCTGTAGCGAATACGGTCGGTTAGCTTGACTCCGTACATTTACCGCCGAGCTCGCATTTTAACCGCATTTATTCTGCTTTTATCCTTCTTCTTACATACCCAGCTCTCACTGCCATATAACAGCGTTGGGACAAGCATCCGTTATGCATGGCCAGCTGCGCCTTTTGGCTTAAATGCCGGCTCCCACGTAGCTTTCCCATCGCACCATTCACTCTATCCCCTGCACTGACTCTTCTCTGTATATTAGGGTGTATTACACATCCTTACTGAAGGCGCATCCAAGATATATAAACTCATTCACTTGCTTGAACACATCGTTACCCACCATATTCCTTGCATTCGTTCTGGTTTCTTCCCGATCAATAACCATAATCTTGATATTTTTTACAATTAAAATTGGAGTAAAAACATGTTACTCTAATATATTAGATCCTGGCAATATTTCTTACATGTTGGCCGAACAAGTGCGTGTAATAAATCAATTTGCCGATCGCTGACAACAGTTCTTCAACTTTCATGAGTTTTAATTGCTTCCCCAACTTTTTATTGTATGTTACGAGTACGTCCAACTTTCTAATAGATTTTTTCGGAGATGGGTTCTGAAGTTACGTCATTTGAAATGTGTAGTTTTATCAATAAAGTTTGTGTTTAATGTTTAAAACATTCAACGTTCTTCATCTAAATCAATCAATCAATCAATCAGCCTATCGCAGTCCACTGCTGGACATAGGCCTCTCCTAACACGCGCCATTGCACACGGTCCTCCGCCTTCATCTAAATGTATATGTTTAATTACCAAGTTTTGATAAATTCGCTTTTTGCCTGTTTGTTTGTCTGTTCGATAAAAAATTTCATTTTCAAAAATTTCACATCATCGATGGTACTCTGATTTCCCGATGAAGATCTGAAAACATCCGTTTTGTAACCTGTATATTATAAATTTTGCAATCATTTTACACTAATTTCCCAATGAGCTAGAAATCTAAAATCTTAATGATCTGTAAACATAGCTCTGAACAGGATAATAATCCAATAATCAATAAAAACCAAAATCAAAGAAGTTCCCAGAAAATAAATTGACACAACTTAACTGGCCTTTATCTGTTTCTCAAATTAAAAACCTTTATGTCTAGACTAGCTGTACACGCGGCTACGCACTTCTTTATATTCTGAATTATTTTGTTATAACTTTATAAATAATAATAGCCTATATGTTATTCTGATGAATAAGCTATATTACTGTAGAGTTTCATCATAATCAGGTTAGTATTTTTGGGTGAAAGAGTAACATAGTACATCTATCCTCACAAACTTTCGCATTTATTAAATTAGCCTGATAATGTTAACATAAAAATCTTAAAAAAAAACCGACTTCATAACGCATAGTTATTTTTTGATTTTTGAAGTGGTTTTTTTTATTTTTTTTTTACAATTTTACGTGACAAGTGAATTATTTACTTATATTTATATTTAATTTATATTAGTTTGTTGAGTTGTGCAGCAAGGCACCTACAGGATTGATATAATAACCATAATAACAGAATCTATACATTCGCGCTGTTCGCCGTTAAGGAGTCCCCTGGTGAATCTCCAAAGTCCAAGCTTCAATACCGATTTCATTAAAATGGGTCCATCTCGGAACTATACTTAATCCAACGCATAAAGGATCATCAAAATCAGTTTATAAATTAAGACGTTATAAAAAAAAAAACACAGACGAATTGTCAACCTTCTCCTTTTTTGAAGTTGGTTAAAACTCTGATTAGTTCTTTGGCAGGGTACCTATAAGATGAATGTAATACCCATAATATCTCAATCTAAGCGTTCGTATTGTTTGTCGTTAAGGAGTTCCCTGGTGTATCTTCCAAGTCCAAGGTCCAATACCAATGAAATTAAAATGAGACCACCTTGGTGCTATACTGAACCCAATACAAAAAGAATCATCAAAATCGATTCATAATTGGCGGAATGATCGCGTAACGTACAGACAAAAAAAACACAGTCTAATTGAGAACCTCCTCTGTCTTAGAAGTCTGTTAAAAATGGATTATCTAATTCCTTTACTAAGAAACTCACTTCCAAGTAATATACTAAAAGAGATAATATCAGTAATATTCTGAAAGATTTATTATCAGAACATCCGTATACCCGATGATGGGGATTACAATCTAATTTTTCATCCGCTATTTTGGAGGCGCCGAATCTAGATTATGAGTTTGACGGGCGTGATAAATTGCCGCGGCCCATATCCCAGTTTTTTTTGCGGCTAGCGAATTCAATTTCCGCATACATTTCCTTAGCAAAAGGCGTGTTAACGAAATTGGTATATATTATACACCAAGGATATAACCGCAGAATGCAATATCATGTCTGCCAACATGACATGACGAATATTTGGCAGTCAATAATACAATGTGTAATTTTAGTCCTGCGGCTAAAAAATAACAGTGTCACGCCTATATATTCCCTAAGCGGGGGTTGTAGATGTGCACCGTGTACATTCACTTTTCGTCATGACGTTAAGTCCCATGTAGTAGGGGGCGAGCCTATTGCCATATACCGGGCACAATTCAGAACTCCGAAATGACACTAGGAATTTTTTCATTAGAAAAACTACATTTTTCCGACGAACCCAGGACCTTGTGATCGCAAAGCACATTATTCAGCATTAGACCAACGAGGCAGTCATTGGTCAGACACTATTATTTAAATGCCTGTATATATTTTGACTTATAATCTTTGTGTGACCCACAATTATTGTTTTCGGTCTGGGTATTTGTGTATGTGCGTTTTTATGTTTGTAATCGCACCCACGACACAGAAATCAATCCTACGCTATGTTTTTAATATTATGAAAAATATCGATATACAAGGTGTAACGTATATAACGCAAGACCTTATAAACTTCAATTAGATTTTTGCCTTACGAATTCAATACGAAACTCAAACTTTCAATATTAAGAAGTTTTCTACCATTTTTTAAGGTACCCAAATTAACCTCGAAATCTGTACATTTTCGTGCGTATTAAAATATATGTATTAGAAATGCATTTAAAATAGTTGAATTCTTGCATTTAAAATGCTTTGAATAGTGATAAAACTTCGTTTAATACAGCGAACTAAACGAGTAACAGCATGTTTTGATAGTTAAAAAAATATGTAACATACTTTAAAAACGTTGGAATCCATTCAATTACTGATTAAGAACATACTACTTTCAGGACTAACGTTATTTATGTTACACCTTGTATACACTTAAGTGTGTTCTATAAATTTTCCAATAATTTAACAAGAAAAATAAAGAGAAACGATTTCTCGCTCACTAGAGAGCTAAAGAGCTTTCAAGACGATTATTCGCTATGACCGAACGCGGCGCGTTATGATTACTTCGTGAAATGATCGCGTAATGATATTTTATATGCTCCTGGAGTACCATTAAACCAGTCATACTCAACCCTTTTTTTAAAAGGCCCTAAAGACATTTAGTTACGTTGCTGCGGGCCACAACAGAAATTAATTTGAGTGTTCAGAAAAATTTATGCTACTAATGGTGCGATGGGAAAGCTACTTGGGCGCCGGCACTTAAGCCAAAAGGCGCAACAGGCCATACATAACGGACTTGTCCGAACGCTGTTTTATGACAGCGAGAGCTGGCTATGTAAAGAGATTGAAAGAAGAATAAATGCGGTTGAAATGCGGGCTCTGCGGAAGATGTGCGGAGTGAAGCCGACCGACCGTGTTTGCAAAAGAAAAGATGCGAAAGCGTATGGCTCCGTTGGTTCGGGGAAAGAAAGCCAATGCTACACTGGAAAATGTAGGGAAAAACCTAGACTATCTTACCATGATCAAATAGACTGAGTCTTATCTGAAGGACATGCATGTGAAGAGTCATTCCCGGGTTAGAATAGGACCAACCCATCTCATCCCATGGGGTGTCGTACAAGGCGACTAAGGGGAAACGAGGGAATGGGCAGCAGCGTTCCTTTAACACATCTACGACCAAAAACTGCGCTCGCCAACCCGCCTGCTAAGCGTGGCGAGTATGGCAAACCCCCCCCCCCCCCCCAATCAATATTATGGAAGAAAAGAAGAAAACCAGGCCCCTAGTCCCCGGCAGTCCTGTTCGTTCGCCACGGTAGCAGCCATGGTAACGACAGGACAAGGGGTGCGAAGAATCTCCGGCAGAGATTCGGCAACCACCAACAACGAAAATTGGCCCTGGTGACCTACAAAGCACGCACGTTGAGGACAGACGAGAAGCCAGTTGAGCGATAACCCTAAAATCCGGCAATTTGTTTTACTACCGGGATGGCGAACAGCAGTCACAAGGTGGTGTCGGATTTATAGTCCACAAGTAACTCATAAACAACGTTGTGTCCATCACTAGTGTGTCGAGCAGGGTAGCGTACCTGATACTCAGAATATCCAGAAGATATTCGCTGAAGGTCATACAGGTCTACGACCGACCGACCTCGGCATACTCAAATGATGAGGTCGAAGTTATGTATGAGGACATTAGTAGAGCCATACATACTTCTAAAGCACACTATACAGTGGTTGTGGGTGACTTCAATGCGCGGCTGGGCAAACGGGGCGATGATGAGTTGAGAGTCCAGGGGTCAGAGGCTGGCCGAATTTCTGGAGAAGGAGGGACTCTTTATGATGAACTCTTTCTTCCAGAAGCCGCTTCATAGGAAATGGACCTAGATGAGCTCTGATGGTTTCACTAAAAATGAGATAGACTTCATCATGAGCACCAAGCGACAAATATTTAATGATGTCTCAGTGATTCACACGGTAAACAGTGATCACCGAATGGTCAGAGGCACATTAAATATTAATGTTAAAATGGAAAGATCGCGTCTGATGAAGTCTACGTTCCGACCTTCTTATGCACATATCCAAAACCCCGAGAATTTTAAACTCGAATTGTCAAACCGCTTCGGATTGCTAGACAGCAGCGCATCAGTGGACGAAATCAACAACAGGCCGGTAGAGACTGTCCATACGGTCGGTTTCAAGTATTTTAAGTCCCACCGTAAAAATGGGCCTCAAACACTATCTGAATACACCCGAAACCTCATGGCTGAGCGACGTTCCATGACGCTCCAAACCTCCGATGATGCTAAGCCCTATAGGCAGCTCAATGGACAGATATTGAAGTCCTTGCGACACGATTTACGGTCCTTCAATACAAGGCGTATTGAGGAGACCATAGCACAGAACAAGGGCTCCAAAGTGTTCACAAAAGACGCGTCTAATGGGCAAAGCCAGTTGACGAAGCTGAAGACGGAAGACGGAAACGTAACGTCGAATAGGTCAGAGGTGCTCAGGGAGATAGAGGTTCTATGGGCAGTTGTATACATCAGTAGCTGAACCTGTTGTCGACTTGGTAAAAGACCCAAGAGCTAAGCTAACCCAACACCACACTGAAGATATCCCGGACATCAGCCTGTACGAGATTAGGATGGCTCTCAAGCAACTGAAAAACAACAAAGCGCCGGGCGAAGACGGAATCACCGCAGAGCTTCTGAAAGCGGGCTGAACGCCGGTTCTTAAAGTCCTTCATAGGCTGTTTAATTCCATCTTGCTTGGAGAGAAAACGCCGGAAGCATGGAACAGGGGTGTGCACTGTTTTTTTTAAGAAAGGTGATAACATTTTACTAAATAATTATAGGCCCATCACACTGCTGAGCCATGTTTATAAGTTGTTTTACAGAGTCAGCACGAATCGTCTCGAACGCAGGCTTGATGACTTCCAGCCTCCCGAGCAAGACAGTTTCCAGAAAGGCTTTAGTACCATAGACCACATGCATACGCTGCGGCAGATTATACAGAAGACCGAGGAGTATAATCGGCCACTATGCTTGGCGTTTGTGGATTATGAGAAAGCCTTCGATTCGATCGAGACTTGGGCGGTTCTTAGATCTCTTGACTCGCATTGACTATCGGTACATCGAAGTGTTGAAGTGCTTGTATAATAACGCCACCATGTCAGTTCGAGTACAAGGGCAGTGCACGAAGGCGATCTCCATAAAAAGAGAAGTAAGACAGGCAGACGTCATTTCTCCGAAACTGTTTACGGCCACCTTAGAGGACGCCTTCAAGTTCTTGGAATGGCGAGGACTTGGCATCAACATTAATGGCGAATACATCACTCACTTCCGATTTGCCGATGACATTGTAGTCATGGCGGAATCGCTGGAAGATCTAGGACGAATGCTCGGTGACCTCAACAGAGTATCTCAACAAGTGGGTCTTAAAATGAACATGGACAAAACGAAAATAATGTTTAACGTCTATGTCGTACCCACCGCACTCACCGTTGGAAACTCTACTCTTGAAGTTGTCGACGCATACATTTACCTGGGACAGGTAGTCCGGTAGGGTAGGTCCAATTTTGAGAGAGAGGTCAATCGACGAATCCAACTCGGCTGGGCAGCGTTCTGGAAACTGCGCAAGATCTTCTCATCCAAGATACCTCAGTGCCTCAAGACTAAAGTTTTTAGTCAATGTGTGTTACGTGGTCTCTTACAAGAAGTCTCATAAAAAAGCTCAGAGTTGCTCAGCGAGCTATGGAGAGAGCTATGCTTGGCGTTTCTCTACGTGATCGAATCAAGAATGAGAAGATTCGTAGAAGAACCAAGGTCGCCAACATAGCTCTTAAGACTAGTAAGCTGAAGTGGCAATGGGCGGGCCACATATCGCGAAGATCGGACGGGCGTTGGGGCAGAAAGATTCTAGAGTGGAGACCACGTATTGGCAAGTGTAGCGTGGGACGACCGCCTACCAGATGAACCGACGATGCAGGTGGCATCGGACCGGTTACGCTGAAAAGCGATTGGGGAGGCCTATGTTTAGCAATGGACAAGTATAGGCTGAGATGATGATGATGATGATGTCAAGAGTCTCCGTAACCGGCGAGCGTGTATGTGACTGGAACTATGATATTGGAGGAAGCCAGAGAGGTATGTAAGTAAAGAACCTGTTGGAACTCTGTACTTGTTGCCTACCCCGCAAGGGATCTGGCGCGATGATATAGATAGATAGATCCTAATAATATTATAAATGTGAAAGTTTGTATGTTTAGATGTTTGGATGTTTCTTACTCAATCACGGAAAAACGGAACGAAGGGATTTGAATGAAATTTGGCACAGAGATGGTTTATTACCTGGATAAACACATAGGGTATTTTTTATCCCGAATAAAAAAGGTTCCTGGGCAAAGTCAACGCGAACGAAGTCGCGGGCAGAAACTACTTTTAATAATAAAAAAGTGTTAACAATTAATCTGACTGAATCGATCTTGACAAAATTTTGACAGCCATTTTTTTTTCATAACCCAACACTTAACTTTTAATAAGCGGGCCGCATGCGGCCCGAGGGCCACAGTTGAATATAGCTGCATTAAACGATCATTCCACATTTGAATATAGCTGCATTAAACGATCATTCCACATAGTTATCTTAATGTACCGTGTTACGTTTAACTGGTGATACCGAATAATGTCCCAGTGCATCTGGCAGCTCCTCGAACCGACGCATGACGTTAAGTGAGCTATTTCAAGCGTTTATATATGCCTGAGAGCATGGAAAACTTTTTTATGTCAGAAACACGGTTATATGTAACCGTGTTTTAGAGAGAAGAAAGGAATATTGATAAAAGGGCTTTCTTTTTTGTCAGCCAGTCGGTTATTGATTTAATAAAATCGATTATGTTATGTAATTATCTATACTAATATTATAAAGAGGTAAAGTTTGTGAGTTTGCATGTTCGGGGTAATCTCCGGTAATACTGATTCGATTTTAATGATTCTTTCACTATTGGAAAGCTACCTTATTCAGAAGTAACATAGACCCGGTAGGTGGCGCTGTTGTCGACCGGGTACGAAGTCGCGGGAAACTGCTAGTTTATTATATTATGGCAATATTTTGGGTAGGCAGTGAACGTCTTTCGGATAGTGAATGAATGAATATATTTCTTAAATGATGGCATTTTAATCATTTCTGTCTTCATAATTCTGTAAGGAAAGAACCTGTTGGAACTTTCTACTCCCTGTCTAGCCCGCAAGGGATCTGCCGTGATGATAAATGTAGATAGGTAGGTGATGTTTGACGATTTATCGCAGTGGTTAAGAGCCGCTCCGCCCACTGTGTCTAATAGTCGCGGGTTTAATTCCCGCATGGGACAAATCTTTGTGTGATCTACAATTATTTGTTCCGGTCTGGGTATTTGTGTATGTGAATTGTCATGTTTGTAAATGCACCCACGACACAGGAATAAATCCTAGTGTAGGGCTACGTTTTTTTTTTAAAAAGGATTAAAAAGAAAAATATAGGAAATGTGCCCAGTGCGTAACTCAGGGTAAGAGGAAAACCACTTTTATCAACTTAAGGTTTAGTCCTACTAATATTATAAATGTGAAAGTTTGTATGTTTATCACTCAATCACGCAAAAACTGCTGAACGGATTTAAATGAAATTTGGCACACAGATAGTTTATTACCTTACCTTATTAATACATAATACTTTTTATACCGGAAAAATGTAAGGTTCCTGTCTAAAGTTAACGCGGATGAAGTCGCGGCAAGAAGCTACTTATAACATAAAGTTATGGCACTTTTCCATTTCAAAAGCATATCTCATTTCATAAGTTAGGTGTATAAGTACATCTAAAGAATTTGCATACAAAAACGTTCACATTATTTTTAACTGAAATAAATGATTATTATTATAACGAATAATTGTAGCTAAATTCTCGTATAGCAGTTATTTATTGAATCGTATATTTTTTTAGAAAGTATCCGAGCGTGCGCTCAATATATCCGTCCCTTATTATTTTTATGTAAATTAATAGCATCAGTGTCACTCTTCCTAGCGATAAATGGTCGATCGCGGTAGGCCCTTAAGTATGAAGATGAATACGGTCAGAGTTCAATTTTACACAACCGCGATAATCCTATACCGAAGCCAAGACGCGGTTTATTGACATCTCATCAATTTCCGTGGCGGTTAGATAAGTTAAATTGAAAACGTTGAGTCATCGTTAGCGTTGCCTGCCGACCCGTATTTTACGAGACGTCCCGTATTTTTAGAAGCTTTTATTTAGCTTGCGATGACTGTTAGTTTATTTATATCAAAAAAGGTAAGCTGAATGAGAATCACTTCCATTTATCCTACGGAATTGAAATTTAACATGTTGATTCAGTTCCGATGACAATGCATTTTTATAGGCATGACCTGCTTTTCACTCAGCGAGCTATGGAAAGGGCTATGCTCGGAGTTTCTCTGAAGGATAGAATCCGGAACGAAGTTATTTGACAGAGAACCAAAGTAATCGACATAGCCCATCGGATTAGTAAGCTGAAGTGGCAATGGGCCGGTCACATTAGCCGAAGAACCGATAACCGCTGGGACAAACGAGTTCTTGAGTGGAGATTACGGACTGGCAAACGTAATGCAGGACGCCCTCAGGCTAGGTGGAGCGATGACCTTCGTAGGGTGGCTGGCAGAAACTGGATGCGAGTAGCCGAGGATCGTACCCAGTGGCGTGCACTTGGAGAGGCCTATGTCCAGCAGTGGACTGCTATAGGCTGATGATGATGATGATGATGATGACCTGCTTCTGCAGCTAGAATTGGCTCCAGATAAAGGAATTCCTCAACGGAATAGATACAAATAGTCTTGTGTAATTAATGTCCCGGCGAAGCAGACAATCCCGTATTTTGGTAAATACATACGTATTAACAACACAAAATTCACCACTTTCCCAAGCCAATAGACGTGGCGACCTATTTTTTTTTAAACGTAATTCATATATACGAATAATAATTATATTAGACATGTTTGGAAACTGTCCCACCGTTGGGCACGGATCTCTTCACAAACTGAGAGGGTTTAGGCCATAGTCCACCACGCTAGCCCAGTGCGAGTTGGCGAACTTCACACACCTTTGAGAAACGCTTAGGCATGCAGGTTTCCTCACGATGTTTCCCTTCACCGTTAAAGCAAGTGATTGTTATTTTTTTCGAAAAGACAGAGTTGCGTGCCTGGATTTGAACCAAAGACCTCTGACTTTGCAGTCCAACGGTCTAACCACTAGGCTATCACTGCTGTACACAAATAACAAGACCGAAACAAATAATTGTGGGTCACATAAAGATTTTTCCCGTTCGGGAATCAAATCCGTGACTATTCGACCCGGGCGGAGCGGCTTAAGCCTTTAACGCCAAATCGTCCGTCAAAGATCTTTGGGGGAGACTTTTGTTCGGCAGTGAACGTCTTTCGACTGATATTAATACACTCTCCTCCTATCAGCCGCTACCGCTGTCCGCGGCATGTTCTCACCGACCCTCCCAATGCCCTTACATCCCTTGTTTCTGATACAGATTCCACATACAATATTAGACACCGACCTCGCCGGCGAGGTCGAAGAATCCCTTGCCCGTCGACCGGTGCAGAGCGCCACGGCGAAATACCTAGTATGCCCTCCCCATAGCGACTCCGGCTCAGAAGCTGTTCCTCTCTGAGGCGCCTTTGAGCTAGTTGCCCCCTTGCCCTGTAGACTCGAGCATAGTGGTTGCACGCTCACCTACTTGTCCGGTGAAGCTGTAAAGGCCTCGCAGCCAACAACGTAGATCATTCACATACACACACACACATAATGATAATTATACATATTTAAAAATGTATGGAGACCGTGTTCATGTTCGTTTGTCAGTCATAATAAAAATAATATCAGCCTATACTGTCCCATTGCTGGGCAAAAGCCTTCTCGCACAAATCGAGCTGAGATATATTAGGTCTCCCCCACGCGGACCCAGTGCGGATTGGCGGAGGCAGCCTTCCAGCTCGGCTTAACGACTACCACATTACGTGGTAACTGGGACCAACGGCTTAGCGTGCCTTTTGAAGCACGAAGACGCTCGAATATGGAAATGCCACAAACGATCACCCATCTCGTGTCGACCGAGTCCCACGCTGCTTAGCTTGGTGATCGCTAAGATCACCGCGGTCGCTCAGCGCTACGAGCGTTTGTCAGTTGGGGCCGAGAAAATATCCGTTAGCCTAGTTATTATCGTAAAATATGTCTGCAGCTAAACAACTCTCAAGTCTTAACATAAAATTTAAATTTATATTCCCCGATATACGAGTATCTGGTTAAGATACGACGTTTAAGCCGGTTTTCCACGACGCTACTCAAAATTGACGAAACTGGAATATGCAAGTTTCTAACTTATTGGTAAAGCTGGATCGTACACGACGCCACCAAATTTATTGAAAAACAGTTACTCAAATACGCTCTATATCTTTTTTTTTAAATCAAGAGTTTTTTATTCATGTAGACCATGAAGAACTGGTGAATAGTCGAGAAAAAAAAGGTATTGATTACTTAAGACTCTACCATCCCTTCATAATGTAATTCCTGTGAAGATGAAGGACCATTATACCTATCTATACATTGTGTTCATGGGGTTAAGTTGTGTAAAAAGTATACAGCTGATCACAATTTCATGGAAACCAGTAGCACACGACGAACATGTTGGCCCGCGGGTAATTAACGCGTTACCAATTAGTTTGTGATCGGTTGCGTCGTATTTGGACTGCCTTAAAAATAGCACTGTGATTGATTTTGTATCAGAGGCCTAAGCACGAACATTTTGACGTTATAATAAAGGTGTCGAGAAAGCTCGCTGTCAAGTTCGGCTTTATTGAGTAAACTTTTTGTGGGAAAAGGATGGCATTTCAACTAGATAGAACTATGGTAATGTCAATCTGCGTCTTACCCCCTAAAGGTGTGGTCAAATAGCCGACGGAGCGCGACGAGGGCGCGACGGATGCGCTCGGCTAAGTTCGGTCATGTCAGTGACGTTTGTCGTCGCGCCGAGCGTGGCTGCGCTGTGTGGCGTCTCCCGTACATTTCAGTACATTACAACTCCCCAAGCCGTGTCACCGTCGCGCTCCCGTCGCGCCGCATCCGCTATATGAAACCTTGAGGGCTTAGAATGAACAGGTTAACGTTACCGTAACGCTATCGAGTAGCTATGCTATCGTTTTAGTACTACAAATTTACTGAATCAAGATGAACATGTCACCACGGTTACTCGATAACGTTGCTATAACGTCAAACTACTCGTCCTTAGGCCTCTGAGGGCTTAGTACGAAAACTTTGTCGTTCGGGTGACGCTAGCGAGTAATCGTGCTGTCACGTTCATGTTTATTCAGTAAATATGTAGTGTGACAAGCATGGCATATCAATTCGCTAGTGTCACGCTAAGTTAAGCTCTCTGATTTCTTTTAAGTAGCGTCGTGGACGACAGGTCTTACTATGAAGTGTGCGTACCTCCAAACAATTTATATTCTATTGACAGGTGGGAGTTAAAATTCCAACAGCGAGCGGTACTTACCTTCGGGTAACAGTAAAATAACAATATTTGGAGTCGTTCAACGTTCCAGATCAATGATTCCGCTTAGGGGAATAACTAAACTGTTTACTCCACACGTGGATTGTATTTTATATGACTAAAAGATAGGTATTGTCCCTTATTTTGTATAATTTTTATTTTCGTAGTGTTGTACTTTTATGAAATCTTGAAATTTTACTCTCCAGTAACAAAGAGATGGAGCTTCAAACTTTGTATATCCACATCTCTCACTCACTTCAAAGTAAGATTACTATAATACTGTTAAAGAGGTTGTGGTAGCCCCCAAGTAAGTATAAAGTAATTTTAAGTTTTCAAAAATATTTTATTTAAGCGAAAACGAATTCCAAATTCCACTTTGTGCGTCAACCCATTCATCGATATTCCAATTCTCGTAGACGATAATCTGCTACAAGTCTCGTAGCGGAAATGATAGCGTAGGGTATCGTAGCACCGTAGCGACTAACAACGAGCAATTTGCCTACGATGTGCCACGACAATTAATTGGAAATTTGGTTATTTGTGGAATAGTACATTTGATCGTTGTTTATATTATATTGAATAAGTAATACGTAATTTATATTATGTCTGCATACCTGTGAAGGGAGGGCAGAGGACTTATAATAATATCAGCCTACACTGGGAAAAGGTCATACTCCACCACGTGGACCCAGTGCGGATTGGTGGAGGCAGATTTGTAGCCATCTGCTGTTGGAACTGATCAAGCCGTCTATAAGGCTTCCAACTCGGCTTAACGACCACCACATTAAGTGGTAACCGGGACCAACGTCTTAAAGTGCCTTCCGAAGCACGGAGACACTCAAATAAAAAAATGCCACAAACGGTCACCCATCTCAGGCTAACTGAGTTTAACATTGCTTAACCTTGGTGAACGGTAAGAAACTGCCTCGTTGGTCTGGTGGCAAAGCACATCGCTTTATGATCACAAGGTTCTGAGTTCAAATTCTAGGTCGAACAAATTTAGTTTTTCTAAACGAAAACTTCCCAGTATGAGTCCGGAGTCTGGAACTGTGCCCGGTATATGGCAATAGGCTCGCCCCCTATTAAATGGGATCTAACATCGTCAGCGAAACGTGGGTGTACTCAGTACATCTCTGCCACCCCCGCTTGGGGAATATAGGCGTAAAGGTGTATCGGTAGGAACACCAGTGCCACACAGCGCTACGAACGCTCAGAGGACTTAGCATGAAGATATTGACGTTAGCGTGATGCTATCGAGAAAGCGTGCTGTCAAATTCATCTGCATTTGGTAATTTTTTTCTTTGCAAATGATGGCATATTAACTCGACAGCGACACGCTAACGTAAATGTTTTGTTATTCTTTCTTCTGACATTCTTTCTATATGCCCGAACCAACGGAGCATACCCTTTCTCATCTTTACACCGATACTATCTTTCATACCTACTCGCTTTCTTACTACGCTGTTGCGAATACGGTCGGTCAGCCGGTCGGGTCGGTCGGCAAATTACTAATATAACAAATGCTTTCGTTTCGGAAATGTGTCATCAAATAACGCCAGTATAGCGGACGACATGCGACGCGTGTCATTTAACCTTTGGCATGTTCTCGCAACGCACGGGTTAAATTATATTCTTTAGCGCCGTTACTTGCTATGACAATTAAACACGTAACGTTTTACCAACCATCATCTTTATTTAGCAAGGTTGTTGATAATAAGTATCCTCATTTTTAGTCCTACCTAGTGTAATGTACCTTGTCTCCTACATCCGACAATTGACAATGTATACAGATCAGTTTTTGTTTTAAAGAAGTGGCTGTGGAGTTTCTTGCCCTTTTCCGCTCGAGTGTCTCTTTATTTAATTGACGATTATTGGTCATAAACGTCACGGCACGTCTTTAATGTAAACAAAAATGTCAAAGCGTAGCGTGTTGTGCCAAACAAGCTCGAAGTACTGCTCCTTTTGTAGACTTTTTGTGACTGCACTCTGGGGTCTGGGATGGGTCATGCTCACTAAGAAGTCTATGCTTGCAGTGTCTATTTGGTGCGGGTCACTTCCTTCCCTCTAATATGGTCGAGGGAGGTGATGGCTGCTCAAGTAGTCGTACTCGTGAACGGGTGCTGCTTGTGGAGACTGGTCCACCCAGAATCCTCTACCTTTTTCATTATACCATATATTTAAAAATAGTCTTATATGTTAGTCGTAAGGCATCACACTGGAGCTGGATCGCATTAATGATTTTGTATAATATAAAAATGTATGTATCTATACAAAATATGATGAAAAAAAAATTGAGAATTAAACAAAAAAGTCAAGCCCGCTGAGTTTCTCGCCAGAGTTTCTCAGTGGAGGCCGCGTTCCGATCCGGTGGTAGATTAGTAATTTAAAAAAAATGTAAATGTGACACTTTGTAAACATCCCCGCAGGGTTTATGCAAAATAAACGATTTGAGTTTGAGTTTGAAATAATATCCATTTTGAATTCCAAGAAGGTGAACCAATATACCTGATGGTAGAAACTAATATATAATTGAGTCAAGTGGAAAGGTCAAAGCTTAATGTGCTATCATTCAAATGAATATGTCACTTACTGCTAATTAATATGTTTCTCTTGGCTTTTTCACTTGCTGGAATAACAGTGGTTATGATACCTGTGTACACCGTGAAAGGATATACAAGGTCATTTGCCTTTGATGTCGTGTTAAAGCCACTTCTTTGTTCCATCGCTGTTTACAAATGCAATTTTTAAAAGTTAGGCGTGTCTCTGTCTCTGTCTACACCGCAAGTGATCTGGCGTGGTGACATAGATGAGAGCTTCAACAACAGGTGGCCAAAAACTTGCCTCCACCAATCAACCTGGGTCCGCGTGGAATATGAACTTTGCCCAGCCTTTGCCCAGTTGCGGGAGATTATGGACTGATTTATTATTGTAATATGCTATCCAAATGTGAAAGTTAATGTACGAGTGGAGATAAGTGAGTTTGTGCGTGTGTAAAACGTAGATAGAAAAAAATGTTAAAATACTATTTTAAAAGAGTAACCGTGGAATCGCTTGCTCTTCTTCTATACGAATGACATTTCGAAGTGGTCATAGAGCCTTTGTTATTTTTCTAACGATTCATAAAAACTATAATCACACAGACCGTCAAGTCTATATTCCCCAAGCGTGGATGGCAGAGGAGTACTGTGTACACCCACTTGTCACCGACGATGTTGAGTCCCATGTAATAGGGGGACTATGGCCATATACCGGGCACATACATTCAGACTCCAGACCTTCATACTGGAAGGTTTTCGTTAGAAAATCTCGTGATCTCAAAGCGATGCGCTTTGCCACTAGACCAACGAGGCAGTATAATCGTTTACATGAATAAAAATGTTCTAATTCTGTGTGAGTAAGGTAGTGCGTGTGTGTGTCTTATATGGCTCAGAAAAATAGAGAAGTCAGTGAAATAAATCTCCGTAGGCACCAATCTAAGGAGATTTATTTAAGTAACTGATAGTCACCTCAAAGTCTCTATAACAAGAAGTGTTTTGTTTTTAAATGAAAGTAAACAAACACAAATCTCGAATTCCTATCACAATAAAGTCTATTTTAGTTCATATCATCGTTTCAACAGGACTAGTAGGGGTCGACTTGACCTCGTTATAAGGTAAAAGGTCTATAATTAGAAGCACTTTAAGCGGGTCTGGAGGTGGCGTACGGTATAGTGCTTACATTAGACCTCTCATGTTACATTATGCCGTAGATTTTGATAGATATCTAGACATATAAGTAAATGGGGTATACCTCGGGAACTCCCGCTTGGGGAATTCACATTTATTATATTTTATTTGCATAAAAAAAAATTATACCGTCACGCCTGTATTCCCCAAGCAAAGGGGTTGCAGAGGTGTACGGTATATAGCCGACGATGTAAGGGCTCTCTTTTATAGGAATCGAGCCAATTGCTATTATACCGGGCACAATTTACGGATAAATACTGAGTATTTTTCGATAGAAATTTCTACTACAGGACATTATGATATCCAGCCATACTATGTGCCGCTAAACCAACGCGGCAATCGTCCGTCACCTACCGAAGATTTACCCCAAATTTTCTATCGAAACGAAATAAACGAAATCTAAGAAAAATAAACTTAATAAAATAAAACGCTTATTTATTTGACGGACGATTTAGCGCAGTGGTTAAGATCTTAAGCCGCTCCACCCACTGTGTCTAATAGTCGCGGGTTCGTTTCCCGCACGGGACAAATCTTTGTGTGATCCATAATTATTTGTTTTGGTCTGGGTATTTGTGTATGTGAATTTTCATGTTTGTAAACGCACCCAAGATACAGGGATAAATCCTAGTGTTTTTCTATTTAATATTTTTTTTCTATTTAATATTGCTAAAGTAGTCAACTAGATTAAAAGAAAAAAAACACCACGTGATAAAATGTCATGTCAGTGGTAGTACTGTGTATGTAATAGAGGAAAAACTTATAGTTATTATACCGGGCACGATTCCAGACTCCGAACTGATACGTGCTGACATTTAGTCTCGTATTATAGAACGTAAATCAGTGTATCTATTTTTAAAAACTGATTGATTTTCGTTCTGTAATACGGGCCTTAGATATTTTAATAAAGAATGCGTACTTTGTCCGACATAGGATTCGAAGTAGGATCTAAGCATCACTAGATTAACGAGGCAGTAGTCTTTTACCTTCCGAAGTTTAACCCCAAATCTTGTTATCTAAACGAAATAAAACGCCATATTAAGCTGCGCACATAAATAAAACGCTCCTTTGATATTATTGTTAGTTTAACGGCTCCATTTAAGAGAATAAAACATCGTCACGCCGATATTTCCCAAGCGGGGAGGGCAGAGGTGTATTGTGTACACCTACGTATTGCCAAAGTTATTAGATACCAATGTAATAAGAGGCAAGCCTAATGCCATTAAACTAATTAAATTGGGAACAATTCCAGACTCAGAACTGATAGTGACAACGATTCCATGGAATGACTACGCTATGTGTAAGTTCCACATAGAAGTTCAGATTAGAACCCAAAAGTATAAAGCACAATTAGTCCAAACGCCACCAATATTCACTTATTAGTTACAAATACACAGGGCAAAAACTTATAGATGTATTCATGCATCGATGAAATAAAATAGCCAGTAGCGAGAATACATATTTAATCATTTAAACAAATGATCAAATGCTGAACACACTTATTAACAAAAATACCACAGTAATAATTACTAAGGGTAGATCTAACTCAACGGAGCTCTCAAAACAACCTTCTTTGTTGCTGAATCATAACGAAGTGACCGACAGTCCGTCGACAACGGAGCAGCTTAGATGGCGGTTTCAAGATGGCGACATTTTGCAGTGTTACCAGTATTTAAAAATTATCACTAAGTATTTTAATAGCAACAGAACCTAATCGCCCTATCGCAGAAGTCCTTTACCTCTTAAAGTTTAACCCCAAATCTTGTTATCTAAAGTAAACAAAACGCCATATTAAGCTGCGCACATAAATAATACGCTTCTTCAATATTATTGCTGTTTGACGGTTAGATTTAGTGGCGATAAAATATATTTACGACTTCGCTAAGTGATGGTGGACGGGCGTCTGTCATCGACCTCTCTCACCTCGTTTATTAATAAAGTTGCTTGTTTATTGTAAGAATATTAAAAAGAAAATGGAATTCTCTTTCTTAACCGACTCCAAAAAGCAAAAAATAAATATTAGAAGTTGGTGCACGGCGACTGCATCGACCGACTGGCATTTATTTTTTGCTTTATAAAGCCAATTTTCTATTTAAATAAAAGTTATTTTATATAAATAGTTCATAAATGTACAAAATCGTTCGTAAACAAAGTTACGCCTGAACATGCATCAAATATAATATTAAAGAATTCGTTTTATAAATCTTAATAAAGCTGCAAGTCTAAAGGAAAATTCATAGAAGTTTGTATATAGAACTAATTGCAGTACGCTATTCGCAAAGATACACTAGTTGGAAACAGCAGCCTTTTAAACTCAATTAAAAGCGGTTGAAACTCGCAACCTAGCTCCAATCTGTGATGGTAAATTAGAGTTTCAACTTCCACCAGACACAGCTAATTGCGTTTATATACGATGCGGGATCGTTTTGCCGAATATAAAATTATTTTTCATCAACTGAATACTATTTGGTCGGTGGTCTATGATTATGAGTACAAGTCAGGTACAAGTTGACTATGATTCCCGATCTAAATTTAATTAAATATAAATGAATCATTTAATTTCAATGAGAATAAATAATAATAATAATATTAGCCCTGTTACGAAACTGTCCCACCGTTGGGCACGGGCCTCCTCTTAAACTGAGAGGGTTTTGGCCATAGTCCACTACGCTGACCCAGTGCGTGTTGGCGAACTTTACACACCTTTGAGAAACTCTTAGGCATACAGGTTTCCTCACGATGTTTTCCTTGACCGTTAAAGCAAGTGATAGTTATTTTTAATATGCATGCTTTCGAAAAGACAGGAAGTGCGTGCCTGGGTTTGAACCCTAGACCTCTGACTTTGCAGTCTAACGGTCTAACCACTAGGTTGTCACTGCTTATGACTGGAACGAGAATGAATAAAAGACAAAAATAATATATATCGATACTAGTTTCGTTAATTAGGTACTATATATTTTAATATAAGCAAAAATACTTATTGAAATTCGATAAGAGAATTATATGAATTCGGTACTATTTTTTATCTATATCATTTCGCAGAGAGTACAAAATTCCAGTAGCTTCTTTACTTACAGATCTGTACCTATTTTAATAAAGTCAAATATGTGTGTTTCGAAACTAGTTTTGATATGAGAAATTTTTTCTAATGTAATTTCGTTTTTGTTTGACAAAATAAAACATGAATATGACATAACATAAATATTAAACAGCATCGTGAAATTTGCCCCGGACGAAACTATCTATAGTAATATAATTTGGCGTATTTTCGAGATCTGATCAAACCTCTTTCGAGAAATGGATTGTCCTTACAAAGAGAGGTCTCTATCAAATTTATTGGCTAACCTTATATTGGAACCCTCCAGTTAACTAATAGTCGACTTTATTTTGTTGGGGGGCTTTAATTACGTGGCTGTCTCCTCGGTATAGTAGCGCACGGTGCGCCTGACAATGACGAGGTCTTGAGAATGAGTCTTAGGACATTACACTATATTGTTCTACTAATCTGTTTATAGGACAGGAAGGCTTAGCACGAACAGATTGATGTTATCGTCGACGCTATTTAGTTGATATGCAATCCCTTTTACACAACAAATTTACTGGATAAATACAAAGGAGACAGCACGGTTTCTCAAAAACATTACGCTTACCTCAACCTGTTCGTACTAAGTATATATCGTGTCTTTTCATAGAAGATCCCTAACATCACTTTTTCGGACCACCTAATATATTCAATAGTGCATAAATGGTGAATGTGCAATCATAATCATCATCATAAGGGATACTGGGTACACCCACTTTTCGCCGATGATGTTAGGTCCCATTTAATAGATGGCGAGCCTGTTGCCATATACCGGGCACAATTCCAGACTCATACTGGAAATTTTTCGTTAGAAAAACTACATTTGCCCGACCTAGGATTTGAACCCAGGACCTCGTGATAACAAAGCATAGCGCTATGCCACTAGACCAACGAGGTAGGCCAATCTTTGTCTGACCCACAATTATTTGTTCCGGTCTGGATATTTGTACAAGTGAGTTTCATGTTTGCAAGCGCACGACACAGGAAATATTCCTAGTGTGGGGCAACGTATTTTTTTAACAAACAAAAATCTGACCTAACTTAAAATTTAGAAGATGATGCCAAAACACTTGACTTCTACACGAGGTAAACATTGATACCATTTTGTATTACCCACTTCTTTTTTCTAGTGTGTTAGTTTAGTGATCTTTTTCCTACTTTTATAGATAGAAACCTATCTATATCGTCACGTCAAATCCATTGCAGGGTAGGCAGAGAGTACAGAGTTTAAACAGACTCTTTACTTACAGATATCTCTCGCAGAGATGAGTAAAATGTTATCAGATTAATGTTAATGTTGCATTTTGTATTTTTCGATCATGATTCAAGTAATAATCGTTGAAGATTACAAAATGTAATTGTATTCGTTAATCATTAATCCGCCAACCAACCATCACGTCTATATTCCCCAAGCGGGGGTGGTTAATCATTAATCTGATAATATTTTGCCCATCTCTCTCGCTTCCTCCACTGACATAGTTCGTCTCATAAGCGCTCTCATATTATACCTACCGCCGGTATTAAATATCAGATTCAAACTTGCCTAGCTTTTGTATACAAGCGTTTGCAAATACCATCGGATTGTTAGAACGCACGTCATTACTTGAACAACTAAACTAAACACGCTCTTGTGTTGCACGTCATTACCCAAACGATTCTGCAAATATCTGATGACAAGTATAAAATCAAAAGGTGCTGTGACGCGACCTAGCCTAACAAATGTCAACAAGTGACATTCAAGAGTCCCCAAGAATTGTTCTTTGTATAAAGCTAAGTTCACACGGCGTTGTATTGAAAGCTTTTTATAGTATTTGAATATAAACGAAGAAACCGCAATACGCGATGCATTTTCATTGTAGAACAATTTTCATCGCTTCCGAGCTACAGCCACCTGTGAAGGAAGATGGAAATCAAAGGGTTGGAGGGCTTTTCAGCCAAAATATCATTCATATATTTAGGCCTTCATGCAGGCCGGTAAAACATTGTGAGAATTGTTTGTTCAACATATTGAGAATTCAACGTTTTTGGACTCAAAATTTTGGAAATTCAACATTTTGAGATTCATTATATTGGGAATTCAACATAATGAAAATACAACATTTTGCAAATTCAACTTTTTGGACCTGTAGGAAAACATCAAATGCAAATTGGTGTAAATTTTATATACCACTTTTACGGATAATATGAATTTTCATGTGTGTAAACGCACCCACGACACTGGAATAAATCATAATGTGGGGCTATGTTTTTCAAAAAAAAAAATATCGGCATGATCTAGTGTGCATACAAAGTACCTATCTTGCGTTATTATTTCACGATTTAAGATATTTTCATACAGGTTCTTTAAAATCCGTTCGTCTCTATACTATGGAAACATACTAGCTTATTCACAGGTGCCGTGCTATTGTTGGGAATTAAAAGGTTTCTGTTTATTATTTTACGATGTAAGACACCTTCGTATAAAGTTTCCATTCAATCCGTTTAGCCATTTTTGTAAGAATAAATGACACATCCCGCAAGAACCACGGTTCCTTTTTCCGGGATTCAAAGTATCTCGTATATTATTACGAGACCTTAACCGCTTAAAAGTATTATTCAAATCCGTTTTGCCATTTCAGTATGAAAAGTTACAGCCATCCCGCAAGAACCGTGTAGCGATAACTTTTATATTCCTTAAATATATTTTATCAATCTCCACCCGACCCATTTCTCTAAAAACAATATCTATCACCGGGTTCAGTTTTAGCCCGTATAGGTGGTCTTTGTAAAATACAATCTAAAGTATAACGCGATCTTATTCAACCCTTACGCAGTCTCATAAAAAATAACAAGGTATTGTATTAATTTTTTTTTAGAAAGATTACCAGTTTATCTATCTATATCATCACGCCAGATCCCTTGCGGGGTAGGCAGAGAGTACAGAGTTCCAACAGGTTCTTTCCTTACATACCTCTTTGGGTTCTTCCACTCTCATAGTTTATCCACTTATTATAAATTTATTAGTAACATGGCTTTTATTTAACCTTCTCCACCTATCCGGCCCTGATCGTAATCTAACGTAATACTAATAATAATATTAGCTCTGTTAGGAAACTGTCCCACTGCTGGGCACGGGCCTCCTCTCCAACTGAGAGGGTTTAGGCCATCCACCACGCTGGCCCAGTGCGGGTTGGCGAACTTCACACACCTTCGAGAAACTCTTAGGCATGCAGGTTTCCTCACGATGTTTTCCTTCACCGCTAAAGCAAGTGATAATTAATTTTTAAATACGCACATGCTTTCGGAAAGACAGATGTGCGTGCCTGGGTTTGAACCCGAGACTTCTGACTTTGCAGTCCAACGGTCTAACCACTAGGCTATTACTGCTTATTTATATAACGTATAGATAACGTAATAATTTTTAAAAAAGGTATATTGTAAGCAACAAAACGTTATCAGTACATTTTTTGTCCGTCTTCTCGTAAGAATATACAGTTCGTGTTCATGATGAAAATCAAGTTTGCATATTTATTTATTTAAGATATCTATCTTGAATAAATAAATATGCAAAGCTTCGTGCCCGGGCCATTCATAGTTAAAGACATGTTTGAGTGTTTAAATCAAACGTGTATGCACAATTTCAGGTAAGCGCTTTTAACCACCGTAGGTCTTTTCGTGAGAAACTACCCTGAATGTGATATCATTTCATAGAGGTATTCATGCGTAGGCAATTTTTTTAAGTAACAACACTGTAGTTTGCAACTAACATTACTAAAAATAATAAGGTTTTATGGTTTATTCCGCGACCATCCCGGATTGGTCTTGTTTCCGGTTACAGTTTTATTATTACTAGCGGTCGCCCATTGGTCGAAATTCGACCGAATTTAAATTATAAGTTTGAACATTATTAAGGTTCTATTGTCAAAGACTATACTTCTATAATCACAGATTTCGCCAAGGCTACACTGTAAAGTTGCCTATTTTTTTCAAACAAATCATATGAAATTTAAATAAAAAAAAACAAAACAAAAAATGATTAAAATAAAAAATACCTTGTTTTATTTTGTTTTATTGAAACAAAAAGAAAATGCTGTCCATTGAACTTGACATACATATTTCGATAATTTAATTAATGATACAAAACTTCTCTGTAAACGATGTTATTTTTGTAAAAACTCTTTCATCGTTTGCTGGTTATGCTGGTACATGTATATATTATATGTATAGATAAAGAAAATAAGATGGCAGTACAGACATGATGCGCGATCCCCAAATTAATTAATAAGGAAATAATACAGTTATTTATAGTGTCTTTGATTTGTCCCCCCAATAAAATTACTTCTGATTTGACTCGGCGTCCAAAAGTCTTTAGGAGGATTAATTTAATTGCAATTTCAATTGATAAATCAAACAATAAAAAAAAAAAGATTAATTCCCAACACACCAGTGTGGACACATTTACGACACTATTCTCATAAGCACACACAATCAAAGTGAAACAAATATTTATGGGTTACACAAAGGTTTTCCCGTGTGTACTCGACCAAGGCATCGTAAATATGTTTGTGGTTTAAATTTACGATAGTAAAGGAAGTAACGATAGAGACAATTAGGGAATAGCACATTACCAATTCGGCGGGCACCTGGGCCAGCGATCTGAGCATGACCTGGATTCGGCGATCGATACCGCGGGACCCGCGCCCTCGCAGCCACATTTAGGAATAGTTGCAAAATAACAAGACTATACATACTCAAACTCAAATTATTTAGTTTGTATAAATCCTACGGAAGGCGAAGTGGAGAAGAAGAAACTCAGTGGGCTTGTCGTTTTTGTCTAATTCTCTATTCATTTTTCTTCATCATTTTCTGTACAGATACATACATTTTTATATTATACAAAATCATTTATGCGATCCAGTTCCAGTATGATGGTTTACGACTATGATTGTGTAAGACTAATAATAATATTTTGAAAGAATGATAAGTTAAAGGATTCTGGGTGAACCAGTCTCCACGAGCAGTACCCGTTTACGAGTATGACTACTTGAGCTGTCATCTACGATATTAGAGGGAAGGAAGTGACCCGCACCAAATAGCCACTGCAAGCATAGACTTTTTAGTGAGCATGACCAATCCCAGACCCCAGAGAGCAGTCAGACAAAGTCTACAAAAGGAGCAGTACTTTGAGCTCGTTTGGCACAACACGCTACGCTTCGACATTTTTGTTTACATTAAAGACGTGCTTTATGTCCAATAATCGTCAATAAAATAAATAGACACTCCAGCGGAAAAGGGCAAGAAACTCCAAGGCCACTCCTTTAAAAAAAATCTGTATACACTGTCAATTGTGAGCATACATGCATAAAATAAAAAGGCACTTCCACGCTTATATTTCAAAAGTGGCGGTGGCAGAGGTGTACTGTGAACACTCATATATCGCCGACGATTAGATCCCAATGTAACAGGGGCGAACCTATGATCACTATATCGGACCACAATGTATCCTTTTTGACTTAGACCCCCCTAATGACCAAAGAACATTGTTACCCCACAACAAAAGGTAGATGAAAAAAATTGTAACAAAAAATATTTCATAAGAGTAACCGTGGAGTTTCTTGCCCTTCTTCTCCACAGGAATGACATTCCGAAGTGGTGGGAGTCTTTGTTACTTTTCTGACGATTCATAAATACTATAATGGTTTACATGAATAAAAAATATTCTGATTCTGGATATAAGTACAAACTTCGGACTACTGTTCAGGATTTTTTGATAGGATAACCACACCGTGTCTCACCTAGGATTCGAAATTGGGACCTTGTCATTGCTACCCACATTATGCATCACTAGGCCCAAAGTCAGAGTGTTAATTAAATTGGCTACATAAATAAACTCGTACATGTAAACTTGTACTACGACGGCTTGTTCCTGAGGTTAGAGTGTCGGCCACTCCGCTCATAGGATTGAGTAGTTGCAAGTTCGATTCCCGCAGAGAGAAAAATGTTTATGTGAACCATGAATGTTTGTAATTAAGTACACTTAACTTAAACTTGCACCACGACGGGCTGTTCCTGCGGTTAGTCTCGCCCAGGCCACATGGTGGATTGAGTAGTTGTGAGATCAATCCCAGCAAAGAAAAAAATGTTTGTGTGAACCACGAATGTTTGTTTCAGTCTGGGTGTTTGTTAATGTGAATTTTATGGTTATAAATGTCACGACGTAAAAATATAGGCATACAAGGTTCTTTTGGTCCGCGGCCAAAATCGAAACTAATGCTGTCATCAAGTGATATGCCACTTATGACAGTTGCAGAGTTGCACTTTGCTATGAAATTTACCCAAGTTTTCTTTTTAAATGACTTCGTTTTGACTGCCTCGTTGGTTTGGTGGCAAAGCGCATCGCCTTGTGATCACGAGGTCCTGGGTTCAAATCCTAGGTCGGACAAATGTAGTTTTTTTACGAAAAATTCCCAGTATAAGTCCGGAGTCTGGAATTGTGCCCGGTATATGGCAATAGGCTCGCCCCCTATTACATGGGACCTAACATCGTCGGCGAAACGTGGGTGTACTTAGTACACCTCTGCCACCCCCTCTGCGGAATATAGGCGTGACGGTGTTTTTTTTCTTTTTAAATAGTAATCGTGCGGACCTCACCGGTTGAAACATTTCCCTGGAAGTAAAAACATTTTACTAATGATAACCCTAATTTCTCACCAACCCCCTCTCAATGTCATCTACAGCTCAAAATATCCTTGTCGCATTATTGACTAGTCTACCGATTAAATGTACCAAATTAGTTCCTTTTCCTTTTCTACGTCAACGATAATATCTTTGAAGACCCTTTGTAACATGTAGTCGTGAAGATTTACGACTTGACACTTCCATAATACATAAACAAGCGTTATTCCAAGGCTAAAGCTATTCGTTCTAAAGCTGTTCACAATTGAATGGTTACGAGCCGTCACGACGTACGCAAATCATGTTTGGATTGGCCACGGTGATGGCCCATTGCTCTAAATACGGGCGGAGTAGGGCAGCCAACATTTTGTTTAGAATACGCTGGTCTTGTGGTGATTAAAGGGTACTAGGGTCAAACCCTAGCCAATAGGAAAAAAATGTAATAGCACTCTAGCACTAGGAAACATTTTAATAGCAATCTAGAATTGTGTGTTTCTTTTTTAAACGTAGCCCCATACTAGGATTCATTCCTGTATCGTGGGTGCGTTGACAAACATGAAAATTCACATACACATTTGTTCTGGTCTGGTTATTTACCGAGACCGGAACAAATAATTATGGATCACACAAAGATTTGTCCCGTGCGGGAATCAAACTCGCGCCTATTAGACACAGTGGTCAGAGCGGCTTAAGCTCTTAATCAATGTGCTAAATCGTCCGTCAAAGGCTTTCCCCCTATTATGTAATATTCCGTCGGCTCTCTAAAGAATTGTATTGCTATGGTGCTTAGCATACAGTCCCTAATTCTTAATGTTAGTTTAAGCTAGAGCCTAAAATTGTAGACGGCTCGACTTATCAAATTGCTAAATGTCAAAAGGGCCGTTAAAATTCGCTTTTGGAGTGAAGAATTCAGGGCTCTTATCCGCTAAGTCCAATTAAAATTGCGCGCGTTACAATAATGTAAGATGTTCAATAGTTCTCCAGTGGCACGACGGACGGGTTTCACGGACGATTTAGTGCAGTGGTTAAGAGCTTAACCCGCTCCGCCCACTGTGTCTAATAGTCGCGGGTTCGATTCCCGCACGGGACAAATCTTTGTGTGATCCACAATTGTTTGTTCCGGTCTGGGTATTTGTGTTTGTGAATTTTCATGTTTGTAAACGCACCCACGACACAGGAATAAATCCTAGTGTGGGGCTACGTTAAAAAAAAAAAATAAAAAAAAAATAAGGACCAATCATTCTAAGATCATTTCACGACACATTTCCAACGGCCGGTTCGTAGGTTTTATTTGTAGCCACAGCATTCACCCATTTAGCGCAGTTGTTAAGAGCTTGAGCTGCTCCGCCCACTGTGTCTAATAGTCGCGGGTTCGATTCCCGCACGGGACAAATCTTTGTGTGATCCACAATTGTTTGTTCCGGTCTGGGTATTTGTGTTTGTGAATTTTCATGTTTGTAAACGCACCCACGACACAGGAATAAATCCTAGAGTGGGGCTACGTTTAAAAAAAAAAAAAAAAAATTCGCAGTGGGCCCACGTCGTAAATCATGACCTATCTTATATCGATTTGAGAGCCAGTAAAGGCCGATTTATATTTGTATTATTTATTACTAGTTTCCGCCCGTGACTTCGACTGCGTTGACTTAAGACACTATACATTTTTCCGAGAAAAAAAACTATATATGTTAATCCAGGTGATAAACTAAACAGTTGACCCATGCCATCAGTATTTATCTATTTTATTAAAATAATGGCAAATATCCGTATTTAACCGACAAAATGCAATCTAAACCGAATATTACAAAGTATTGTAAGTACTTATATCGAAGTCGCCGACATCTTTACTGAATGTCAACACAATATAACTTCATACGTATTAATGGCTACTGAATTATAACCTCAAAATCTAATACTTTTTGCGCAATATTGCGATTCCCCCGCTTGTCTGTTTAATAATAAATGTCTTCAAAGAATTTATGGGTGTTTTGAAATCATACAAGTATTTTTCATTGCTGTTGATTCTGGGGCAAATCATGTATGAGCGTAGAACAATGTCCTTTCATCCAAATCCGTTCAGCCGTTTTTGCGTGGTTGAGTAACAAACATAAAAACATACAAACTTTCACATTTATAATATTAGTAGGATTGTATTCAGTCTTGTATGTGCACTACATAGGTATTGGAGGTCATGAATTTCCAAGTAGTTAAGGGCTTAAGCCGCTCCGCTCACTTGATCGAGTAGTCGCGAGTTCGAACCTCGCGCGAGACAAAACTTTATGTGACCCAAAATATTTGTTTTGCTCTGAATGTGTGGCATTTCATATTTGTAACGCATCCTGTTTGTGTGTGTGAACGATCTACGCTGTTGGCCTTTACAGCTTCACCGGACCGAGCGTGCAACCACTAAGCTCGAGCCAGAAGGGCAAGGGGGCAACTAGCTCAAGGGCGCCTGAAGGGGGAAAGGCCTCGGCATGGGCAATCGCTATGGGGGAAGCCGTATACCAGGTGTTTCGCTGTGGTGCCGGCAAGGTCGGTTTCTGATCCTGTGTGCGGTGTCTGTATCCGAAAGAAGGGATGTGAGGGAATCGGGAGGTTCGGTAAGAACATGTCCCGAACGGCGGGTAGCGACTGTTGTAACGCATCCGAGGCACACAAATAATTCCTAGTTTTTACAGGTCTCATAATCACAATCACAATCTCCAGCAAAAACTTCCCCAGGCCCAAAAAGGTGGTAGCTCTACTGTAGCCCGTTGTAGCTATTTCTGCCGGGGCATAGACCTTCACTCTCGAGTATTATTAGACCATGTTTGTTTTGAGTAGTTGCACTGAACGGTTTGTGTTCGCTTGTTAGAGGTTAGCGATGAAATGCTACGTAAATATTAAATGCATTTTGCACCTAATTAAGATGCAATACAAGATAAATATGTACGTTGCATTTTGTATATGCAAGATAGCAAATAAATATACGATAAGATCGTGTACGATAGCTTTGATACATAATAATTTTAAGTTAAAAATACCTTTTTAAAAACAACTTTTATAGCAATGAAGTCGGTTAGAAATACAATGAAGATATCTTGTATAGTTCCAGGAGTTCCTATTTCATTTTTCCGGCTCCATCATCAGACCCTGGACACCATCCGGGTATAAAGTACTCGTCAAGACAAATCCAACGAGCCCAAACACGACGGGCTTATATTGAATAGTTGGGTGGTTCCATTGGCCACCTTATGACAATATTATCAGACCCTGAACACTATCTGGTTGTATAATACTTGTCAATACCAATCTAAAAATCCTAAACACGAGGGGGTTAAGTTGTATATTTCACATGTTCCTATGGCCTCCTTCTGACTCAATCATCAGATCAGCTCCATGGTACCAAATTTTAGCATTGTCATTGAACTTAAACGTATGGCAAATTTCAGCTCAATCGGATACCCCTTGCGGGTATCCGATTGAGCTGAAATTTGCTGAAATTTGAGCGGTCATCGCTAACCTCTAACAAGCGAACACAAACCGTTCAGTGCAACTACTCAAAACAAACATGGTCTAATAATACTCGAGAGTGAAGGTCTATGCCCCGGCAGAAATAGCTACAACGGGCTACAGTAGAGCTACCACCTTTTTGGGCCTGGGGAAGTTTTTGCTGGAGATTGTGATTGTGATTATGAGACCTGTAAAAACTAGGAATTATTTGTGTGCCTCGGATGCGTTACAACAGTCGCTACCCGCCGTTCGGGACATGTTCTTACCGAACCTCCCGATTCCCTCACATCCCTTCTTTCGGATACAGACACCGCACACAGGATCAGAAACCGACCTTGCCGGCACCACAGCGAAACACCTGGTATACGGCTTCCCCCATAGCGATTGCCCATGCCGAGGCCTTTCCCCCTTCAGGCGCCCTTGAGCTAGTTGCCCCCTTGCCCTTCTGGCTCGAGCTTAGTGGTTGCACGCTCGGTCCGGTGAAGCTGTAAAGGCCAACAGCGTAGATCGTTCACACACACAAACAGGATGCGTTACAAATATGAAATGCCACACATTCAGAGCAAAACAAATATTTTGGGTCACATAAAGTTTTGTCTCGCGCGAGGTTCGAACTCGCGACTACTCGATCAAGTGAGCGGAGCGGCTTAAGCCCTTAACTACTTGGAAATTCATGACCTCCAATACCTATGTAGTGCACATACAAGACTGAATACAATCCTACTAATATTATAAATGTGAAAGTTTGTATGTTTTTATGTTTGTTACTCAACCACGCAAAAACGGCTGAACGGATTTGGATGAAAGGACATTGTTCTACGCTCATACATGATTTGCCCCAGAATCAACAGCAATGAAAAATACTTGTATGATTTCAAAACACCCATAAATTCTTTGAAGACATTTATTATTAAACAGACAAGCGGGGGAATCGCAATATTGCGCAAAAAGTATTAGATTTTGAGGTTATAATTCAGTAGCCATTAATACGTATGAAGTTATATTGTGTTGACATTCAGTAAAGATGTCGGCGACTTCGATATAAGTACTTACAATACTTTGTAATATTCGGTTTAGATTGCATTTTGTCGGTTAAATACGGATATTTGCCATTATTTTAATAAAATAGATAAATACTGATGGCATGGGTCAACTGTTTAGTTTATCACCTGGATTAACATATATAGTTTTTTTTCTCGGAAAAATGTATAGTGTCTTAAGTCAACGCAGTCGAAGTCACGGGCGGAAACTAGTAATAAATAATACAAATATAAATCGGCCTTTACTGGCTCTCAAATCGATATAAGATAGGTCATGATTTACGACGTGGGCCCACTGCGAATTTTTTTTTTTTTTTTTAAACGTAGCCCCACTCTAGTATTTATTCCTGTGTCGTGGGTGCGTTTACAAACATGAAAATTCACAAACACAAATACCCAGACCGGAACAAACAATTGTGGATCACACAAAGATTTGTCCCGTGCGGGAATCGAACCCGCGACTATTAGACACAGTGGGCGGAGCGGGTTAAGCTCTTAACCACTGCGCTAAATCGATATCTTGTATAGTTCCAGGAGTTCCTATTTCATTTTTCCGGCTCCATCATCAGACCCTGGACACCATCCGGGTATAAAGTACTCGTCAAGACAAATCCAACGAGCCCAAACACGACGGGCTTATATTGAATAGTTGGGTGGTTCCATTGGCCACCTTATGACAATATTATCAGACCCTGAACACTATCTAGTTGTATAATACTTGTCAATACCAATCTAAAAATCCTAAACACGAGGGGGTTAAGTTGTATATTTCACATGTTCCTATGGCCTCCTTCTGACTCAATCATCAGATCAGCTCCATGGTACCAAATTTTAGCATTGTCATTGAACTTAAACGTATGGCAAATTTCAGCTCAATCGGATACCCCTTGCGGGTATCCGATTGAGCTGAAATTTGCTTGAAAAATATATAACGGAGAGTCTATGTACTCACAAATCGCTTAATTTAATTATAAGCCATTCAATCGAACTGTCGGCTTAGTTAAAATAAACCAAACATAAACTTCATAAAAAATTAAAAAACAAGCTTGTATAGCTCATATGTAACAGGACTAACTTGTATAGTTGACGAGTTCTTAAAGCCACCTTCTGACCCCGTCATCATATACAAGGTGTAACGTATATAACGCAGGATCTCAGACACCCCAATTAGATTATTGCTTTACGAATTCAAAACAAAAGTAAAATTTCCAATTTTAAGGTCTATTCTACCATTTTTAAGCTCTTCTGTAGCCAAATTAACCACGAAATCTGTACTTTTGTGTGCATATTGAAGAAGATGTATTAGAAATGCATTTAAAATAGCCGTATTGCTTTGAATAATAATATAGTTTTGTTTAATGCGAACGAGTAACAGCAATTTTTGATAATTGAGAAAAAAATTTAACATACTTTAAAAATCATTGGAATCAGCTCAGTTGCTGATTTAGAACAAATTACTTTCAGGTCTTGCGTTCTTTATGTTACATCTTGTATATGTATAATGTGCCCCCGTCTACCCCGCGGGGATCTAGCGTGATCATATATTTTGTATACTATTATTTGAAAATCATTTAATGGAATGACGAGCAGTTATTTTCAGTTTAGTAACCTTAAAATCTTGTCATACACATACTCTTTGATTGCTCGAGTGTGTTTAGTTGTGAAGCGATGACAGATGACATATGTCAGATGACGAATCACCGATGACAGATAGTCGATGTAAGATGGCGGACGAAGCTGCGTTGTTATTCGATTGGCAACGGGACAAGCGGTCGGACGTATCGCGGAGCAGCTAACCTGCGTTCCATGTGACTTAATCTCCATGTATTGTGCGCATCCTCGAATATCAAGGAAGGCCAGTGTACCGGACAAGACCCTAGTGTTATTTCAAGATTCCATTCATATTCAGCCAGCATGGAGATGACTATGAAACGAAGAAAAATCCACCTTTTACCGTTACCAACATTGAAACGGCCATCCAGAAAACCTAATCGCCGATATATAGAAAAATAGATCTTTCAAATTGCATTGCTGTATTTAGCTACCAGTACCCTCGGTGGTGACGCTTGCTAAATAGGCACGACAAATACCTGTCATTTTTCAAAGAACACCCGGCCCAGTTTATAACATAGGTCGGCGACCGAGACCTAGTTCGCAACATAAGACTGATTAATCTGTCAGTGTGTTTACGGCCGCTACGTGTTACGACCTGTGTACACTTGTATCTAATCGCTATATAATTGAGATTCTTAAATGAGTGCGTTGCACTGAAATTTAAGGGTAATGTGAAAGTATGTGTGTTTGGATGTTTGTTACTCAATCACGCATAAACGGCTAAACGGATTTGGATGAAATATGGCACATAGATATTTTATTACGAGAAAAAAATAGGCTTCTGTCTTAATTCAACGCGAACGAAGACGCGGGCAGAAACTAGTACTATATAGTTTATAGTACAGCCGTTATCAGAGTCGTCTGTCAGAAACATCATTAATAAATTAATAGTAAAAAAATTACGTAGAAGTAAAGAACCTGTTGGAACTCTGTACTATCTGCCTACCCCGCAAGGGATCTGGTGTGATGATATAAATAGATAGTGAAAAAAAAATTAAAAACAAGTTTTAATGCAGCTAGCTAATGGCATGTGTATACAAAACCGGAACATAGCATAGACAAGTATACATACACGTGTCTATTCTATGTTCCGTTGAGGAGTTCCCTCGTCTGGAGCCAATTTTGTCTGTGGAATCAGGTCATATTTACCATAAAAATGCATTGTCAATGGAAGTGTGCCAAAATGCCATGTTTCAACTCCGTAAGTTTAGAGGAAGTGGTTCCAATTTACCTTGCAAGATATGACCTAAAAAAACTGACAAACATGGCATGTGAAATAAAAGCTTGGAAAAATATGAATCGTCGTTAAAAGTGCCATACCACGTAACAAACATTGGTAAAATCCGCGTAACTTACATTGGGAAACTGCGTAACTAACATTAGTAAACTCCGCGTAACCATACTGCGCAATTAACAGTGGTAAACTCCACGTAACTACATACCGCGAAACTGACATTGGTTAACTCCGCGTAACTCCACACTGCGTAACTAACATTGGTAAACTACGCGTAACTCCACACCGCGTAATTAACATTGGTAAAATCCGCGTAACCATACTGCGCAATTAACAGTGGTAAACGCCACGTAACTGCATACCGCGTAATTAACATTGGTAAATCTCGCGTAACCATACTGCGCAATTAACAGTGGTAAACGCCACGTAACTGCATACCGCGTAATTAACATTGGTAAATCTCGCGTAACCATACTGCGCAATTAACAGTGGTAAACGCCACGTAACTGCATACCGCGTAATTAACATTGGTAAATCTCGCGTAACCATACTGCGCAATTAACACTGGTAAACTACACGTAACTGCATACCGCGAAACTGACATTGGTAAACTACGCGTAACTCCACACCGCGTAATTAACATTGGTAAACTCCGCGTAACCATACTGCGGAATTAACACTGGTAAACGCCACGTTACTGCATACCGCGAAACTGACATTGGTAAACTACGCGTAACTCCACACCGCGTAATTAACATTGGTAAACTCCGCGTAACCATACTGCGGAATTAACACTGGTAAACGCCACGTTACTGCATACCGCGAAACTGACATTGGTAAACTACGCGTAACTCCACACCGCGTAATTAACATTGGTAAACTCCGCGTAACCATACTGCGGAATTAACACTGGTAAACGCCACGTTACTGCATACCGCGAAACTGACATTGGTAAACTACGCGTAACTCCTCACCGCTTTATTAACATTGGTAAACTCCGCGTAATCATACTGCGCAATTAACACTGGTAAACGCCACGTTACTGCATACCGCGAAACTGACATTGGTAAACTACGCGTAACTCCTCACCGCTTTATTAACATTGGTAAACTCCGCGTAATCATACTGCGCAATTAACACTGGTAAACTCCACGTAACTACATACCGCGAAACTGACATTGGTTAACTCCGCGTAACTCCACACTGCGTAACTAACATTGGTAAACTCCGCGAACTGCAGATACATAATTTTGCAGAAGTTAAAAACATTATGATCTTCATGAGAAGGACTACTTACTACAGCGATGAGATGATGAGACCCTCTCATTTTGATACGATAACCTTCAACGTGTTTGTGTTTTGTTCTTATAAAGACAAATTGATAAAATCGTGGTTAATGCAGTTTCCATATGTGGCGGCGCAGAAATGTCATCCGAATCCGCCTGGCTGCCCGCACCACGTATCGCAGTCGTGTGGTGTGTTTGCCGGGGCGACCGGCGGAATGTACGTTTTGTACATTCATTATTCCCTTTTTCTAGAACATCGCCTGTACACACTTTGAATATTCATTGTTATTCCCATGTAAATATATTGTTTCTATTGTAAATACAATTTTCCATTCTTTCGACGTTGGAAGCAACTGGGAATTCTGTTTTTCCATTCCGTCGTCCCTGCAGACATCTAGGATTTATTTGTAAAATTACCATGGTACGGGATTTATTCCACCATTGGAACACGCACAACCGTGCCATACACATAACATTTAGCGTAAATAGTCAATACATTCCCGCTATTATAACAATTTTGACACTGATACCGGGAATGTGATTTTGATAACATTGATTAAAATGATATAATATAATATTAGCCCTGTTAAGAAACTGTCCCACTGCTGGGCACGGGCCTCCTCTCAAACTGAGAGGGTTTAGGCCATAGTCCACCACGCTGGCCTAGTGCGGGTTGGCGAACTTCACATACCTTCGAGAAACCCTTAGGCATGCAGGTTTCCTCACGATGTTTTCCTTCACCGTTAAAGCAAGTGATAATTAATTTTTTTATACGCACATGCTTGCAAAAAGACATAGGGGCGTGCCTGGGTTTGAACCCGAGAGCTTTGACTTTGCAGTCCAACGGTCTAACCACTAGGCTATCAAATGATGCTATAACTTTATTCCCAAAATTATCAAGATCATCTTTAGCCAAAAGACGTCCAATATAGGACAAAGGCCTCTTCAACTTTTCTCTTAAACTCCTCTCGCTCTTTTCTTCTTTCTCTTAACTCTTTTGACGGCCGATTTGGCGCAGTAGTTAAGAGCTTAAGCCACTCCGCCCACTGAGTCGAAGGGTCGCGGGCTCGATTTCCGCACAGGACAAATCTTTGTGTTACCCACAATTATTAGTTTCGGTCTGGGTATTTGTGTATGTGAATGTTCAAGTTTGTAAACGCATCCACGGCACAGGGATAAATCCTCGTGTGGGGCTACGTTTAACACAAAAAAAAGTTCGACACCGCAGCTACATTTATACTTCACTATATACCCGCCCCAGCTTCGCACGGGTGAATTATGCACATAATATTTTCTCTAGAATCACTCCGTCCATTGGTGAAAACTGTATGAAAATCGATTCGGTAGTTATGGAGTTTAACTCGTTCAGGCAGACAGACGTCACGTCAGGCAGTTTGTTGGCTTGTGATGCATCCAGTTTTTAACTGCAACCTTCCTCAGATCAACGGCCCTTCTCAAAATCACATCACTATAACACATCATATTTACAAAAGTTACCAAATATTTACCAGCAACAGATCTGCGATTTTGGTTTTGCTCGTTTTTTCGTTTTCTATAGGTTCTCATGCGGGTTTTAATAATCTGGTGCTAAATTGAATAATTAATGCTCTGGCAAAAAAGTGTTAGTTACGCGGTATCCTTCAGTGCTATTTACGCGGTATTTTACTTCCACGAACAATATGTAAGTAATATTTACTTATATAATTTAGTTACTACTAGATCGACGTTACCGTTACGCTACTGACTTGCTTTGCCTTGACTGAATGCCATCCTTTTAACACCATAAATTAGCTAAATAAAGGCGAACGTGACAACACATTGTCTCGACAACATAACGAAAACGTCAATCCGTTCATGCAACAGTCATACTAGGCTGTTATTAATTTTGCATAGACGCAATCGACATATTTTTAGTAAAATCGCATGAATTTCGTAGACTTATTTATAAGAAAAAACTCACGACATTAACTAATTTAAAAAAATAATCATTTATTATTTGCAAATTTATTATAGTGTGATTAATTAATATTTCTTTGTATTTCATTTTATTATTATTATTTTTCATTCTGGAAGTTTGTGATTTAATTTTTACTATGACTTATTTTCACAATTAATTTCATATAAAACACTAAACTTCTTAATTATACTTGTCTAAGTAATAATGTATCTGTCAATAATATATAGAAGAAATACTTGTTATGCATGCTGTATTCACCAGTAATTAGTTATGCAATTGGTCATGAACTCAAAATTTGTATCACTTTGCAAGTGATGAATTATTGTACATAACTGTTGGTGAATCTAATTAAATAAATAAATAAAATCTTTTGGGCCCCGCACAACAACGGAATTAACGCTGTCTTCACGTGAAATGTCACTTAATGACAGTCGCAGAGTTGCCGTTTTCTATGAAATTGACCAAAGTTCTTTTTTTTAATTAGTAACCGTGCCCCACCCGCCTGTTTAATATGTGTTACCTGTTAAATATTTCCTTAGAAGTAAGAATATTTTACTAAATGAGAACATTAATTTCACACCAACGCCCCCCTGTCAATGTCATCCACGGAAAAAAGATCCTTATAATAAGCCTGTACTGACAAGCTCCAGACATACCAACTCAATATTTGTAATAACTGGTGGAACCACCTCATAATAACAGGGAATAATACGAAGGGTTGCCTGTTATCCCGGGTTGAATAGGGTTGTTCCTATTCACCCAGCAATAACAGGGTACGCTATCCTAATATTAATAGCGGTATCCCAGCAAACCGTCCGAAGAAATAGGCATTTTCTATAATATAAATCGAAAAACGATTCGTCCTCGCTATGCGAGATTTAAATAAATAGTCAAGATTTAAAAGGAAGTTATATTTTTCTTTTTAAATAAAATGTAATATGAGATGTCACTATTAATAACTCCTGTATTGGGGTTTTTTGGCGGGAAGTCGAAGAGTGATGTTGTCAATTTGTTTTAATTTCCAAAACTTGTGTTATTTTAAATGTGTAATGTTGGTGGAATATTAACCATTATGTGTTCTTATATGTGCATGAGTGAAGGTAATTGTAACAAAGTGATAAAACGTGCCTTTTCGACTTCCATCAAAACGGCCGTTGCAATGGTATGTAAAATATCCTCCGCTTTACTATCCAGGGTGGGGTACTTCATTAATTTCATTATCATCGTTGTCATATAAATTCATCGGAGAGTCGAATTAATTTAAACAAACACGATTATATATCTCACTGGACACTGGCAAAATACACTTATAATTAGTGTGAAGCCATAACCTGAAGAAGAAGAACTCCTGTATCGTAGGTACGTTTACGTCTGTAAATGCGATGTAACCGTGTATCACATTTACTTACACAAATACCCAAACCGAATCAAACAATTAAGGGACATATAAATCACTCCTTGTTTCGGGTTTTGCGTTCCGTTTTGTCATCCTTATTCTTGTATGCCGTAAATCAAAATTCACGACTGTTCATGATTCAAAAAACTTTTTGTGATATAATTGTCATGGGGACCGACCTGATTAAACATGTATTCTTTTACTTTCCATACAGACAGATATTGAAAGGTAAAAACCAATAACTTTTTTTTTTAATTATATTATACAGGTAGGATTTGAAAACATAGAGGGATTATAAACGCAGTTCTGTCATTCACTTTTTCTGGACGCTTGGTACCATTTAGGTAACAAATTTAAAAATCTTTGTATCTACATGGTTCGAATTTATTTTTTATTCAAAATGTATGAATTTTCATTTTGACGTAGGCTCCATGCGAATTTATAAGTTAATATTTGTTTGTCTAGTAAATGTGTTCTCGGAGACTTTTAATTTGTTTTCAATTAATAAAAAGATATATAATTAAAATATCTGTGAAAATATCGTGCCCCACAACTAACATACCTTGCTTTATATTGGAATGCAAATCTTATTGGTCTAGAAAAACAGATGAAGCTAAATTATGTAAGCTTCGGTCGGTGACTTGGTTTTGCTGTATCAAGGTAAGGATAAAATGTATTTTCTAAAAAAGATGTGACTAGTTTTAAGATGCACAATAACTACACTAGATTGACTATTTTTCTTGAGCATAAATGATTAGATTCAGATAAAATCGTAATAATCGTATTTCCAAAGAGATTAGCCATAATTATGGGAAAATTTACATCGATATCGATAGCATTTTCGCAAATTGGTTTATATATGATTGTTAATGCATGTTTTTTTTTTGTTTCTGTATGCCTAACAGATATTGCAGCTTAAATGGATAGTGTTTTATGCAATACTAAAAGCACTTTAGTGTTGAACTCAGTATAGTTGCATCTTTTCAAAACATTTTACAAAAAGAGTGCTTCGATGTTGGACTTAAATAGCGGAGATTACAACTAGTAGCAGTTTCAATTTAAAATTAACTTCAAATTTTTCTCTTTTAAATGAATTATATTTTTTGCAATATGTTTTTTTTTTTAAATATTTTGTTCGGATTATATTGAAATAAATAAAAACGTTATGAAAGGTTCAATTTTGATTTTTACAAGCTTTTATTTAACTTACAATGTTCGTATGTCTATCTGTCTGTGTGTCTGTCTTTCCGGTTCAAATCATGTGATCCATTTTTAAGCACTTAGGGGTATCCAATTGACCTAAAATTTGGCATACGTATGTAAGTCCGATGGCTTAGATAGTGATAGAGTCGGAAGGTGGGTATAGGAACATGTGAACTGTACAACGTAACCCACTCATGTTTAGGCTAGTTAGATTGGTATTCTATCTATCTATAAGTTCACGCCAGAACCCTTGCGGGGTAGGCAGAGAGTACAGAGTTCCAACAGGTTCTTTCCTTACATACCTCTCTGGCTTCCTCGATTAGATTGGTATTCAGAAGTACTATATAACCAAGTAGTATTCAGGGAATGACGATGAAGTCAGTCGCATTTATCCTGCTTTCGTTCTCCTTCTTACATACCCAACTCTCACTGCCATATAACAGCGTTGGGACAAGCACTCCGTTATGCATGGCCAGCTGCGCCTTTTGGCTTAAGTGCCGGCTCCCAAGTAGCCTTCCCATCGCACCATTCACTCTATTACCTGCATTCACTCTTCTCTCTATATCAGCGGTGTATTTCCCATCCTTACTGAAGGCGCATCCAAGATATACAAACTCATTCACTTGCTCCAGCACATCGTTACCAACCACAATCCTTGCATTCGTTCTGGTTTCTTCCCGTTCAAAAACCATAATTTTGGTTTTCTTCACATTCAAATGTAAGCCATTATTTATGCAGTCGTCTCTCATAACTGTGACTAGTGTTTGCAGATCAGTGGCTGTTGGCGCTATCAAAACCGCGTCATCTGCATACAATAGGTGGTTTATCACTAGATCACCCATTTTTACCCCTTCAGTCATCGCACACAGTCTTTGAAGACTTTTATCCAGATACACTATAAACAGTCTAGCGGACAACACGCAACCCTGCTTGACACGGATTTTAACGTCAAACCAAGGTGACATGTTACCACCCACCCGTACGCATGCCTTGCTGTCCACGTAGGTGGACTGGACGGCTCGCAACAGAGTGCCGTTTATACCATACTCTGGCAAAATGTCCCAAAGTCTCTTTCGCACGACTCTATCAAACGCCTTCTCCAGATCTACAAAACCGCAGAAAACCTTCCGCCCCACTGCCAGATGCTTCTCTACGATGTTGTGGAGTGAGAAGACTTGATCCGAACATCCTCTTCCAGACCTGAAACCCCCTTGTGCCTCGTACAACATTCCATCGGACTTCACGCGCATTCTCCGTTCAAAAATTTTACCGTACACCTTGGCTTATAAATGAGAAATTTGAATTAATCCTACAACAAATGAGTACTTTAATGGAACTAATAACATCGCTTTTGAACAAACTAACCTGGCTAGGTTACCATTCGTAATGCCGTCATTACGAATGGTAACCTGGAACCCGAATGGCTTGGCCCCCTAGCATAGACGACGTGGACGTCCTAATTAAGCAACATAAGCTTGATGTGGTACTTATCTCAGAAGCTCACTGCACCAGCTCGACTAATATGAAACTTCGAGGATACACTACGTACCTTACTAATCACCCAGATGGAACAGGACACGGTGGCACAGCAATAACAGTACAAGAGACCCTCAAGCACCACCTCCTCCCGTAATTTAAGACAGAGCCAATACAAGCTACTACAGTTGCCGTAAAGGACAGCCGCGGGTACTTCAATCTTGCCGCTGTGTATCGCCCACCAAAACATAAAATATCTGAACATATGTTTACTCAGTTCTTTAATTCGCTGGGTGGTCGTTTTATAGCTGGGGGGGACTGGAATTCCAAACACACTTGCTGGGGCTCCAGACTGACAACAACTAGAGGTAGACAGTTGCAGGAGAGTGTAATAGCAACTAAACTTCAGACGATATCTGCCCTGGAACCAATCTACTGGCCAACTGATACCAGACTTACTGGACTTCTACATCACTAAAGGTATCTCTTAACTCTACCTCAAGCCGGAGTCCTGTCAGGATGGCTCGTCAGACCTAACTCCTGTACTGCTAACGGTTAGCACTATGGTCATTTAAGTTGAAAGACCAATAATATTATACAATAAACATACAGACTGGGATTCATTCCGTGAATATCTGGAAAACAACATTGACCTTAAAGTAGCGCTAAAGTCTTCTGACGAAATTGAGGAAGCAACGAAAAATATCACAATGATAAGCGGCGTCTTGGGAAGCCACACCAAGCCTGAACCCTAAACAAAGTGTCACAAATTTATCACTGGAAATAAAAAATCAAATAATATAAAAACGACGGCTTCATCGCATATGGCATCAAAGCAGAAATAGCGAAGACAAAAAAGCATTCAATAAAGCGATAAAAGATCTTAAAACCATGATAAAAGAGTGGTATGACACCACACTCGGAGTCAAATTGGAGTCACTCACGCCGACAGCTTCTACTAACTATTCCCTCTGGAAATTTACTATGAACTACAGACCTCAGGTAACCAATCCACCTCTGAGAAATGGTGATAGAAGTTGGGCTAGAACTGCAAAGGAAAAAGCACATTTTTTCGCCGAACACCTGGCAAATGTCTTCTCTCCCCATATGACGATCGAAGATGGTCCAGAAGAAAACCTAGACAAGTTTCTAAATCAGGCCCTGCTAATGGCGTTACCACCCAAACCTGTTACAATGTTTCTTTAAAACATGGGAAACTATGAAAATATGAAAGATAAATAAGGTCCGGGGTTTGATTTGATAACAAAAGAAATCCTAGTTCAACTACCTAAAAAGACTGTAGCATTTCTCACAGCCCTATTTAATGGCATACTCAGAGTGCAACATTTCCCATCGATGTGGAAGGTGTCCCAAATTATGATGATCTACAAAATAGGCAAGCTTCCAGCTGAAGTAGATTTATATAGACCTATAAGGCCTATTCTGTCCAAGATCTTTGAAAAAATAATACTGAAAAGAATACAGCCTCTTCTCACCAAAGGCAACATAATACCAGACCACCAATTTGGCTTCAGACAGTGCCACTCTACAGTTGAACAGGTCCACCGAGTGACTAACAAAATCAGTGAAGCCTTGGAAAGTAAAGAGTACTGTTCTTCAGCATTTTTTGACATTCAACAAGCATTCGACAAAATTTGGCATAAAGGCCAATTATGGAAAATTAAGAATAGCCTTCCACATAGCTATTACATGCTGATGCAGTCTCACGTGCTGGGTAGACTCCAAGTCTAAGAAGCAGGAGGAACATCCCAATTCTTTGAAATCAAAGCAGGTGTACCACAAGGGTCAGTATTAGGGCCAGTGCTGTACTCAATATTTACCGCAGACTTACCTGTAGTCACAACGGCAACCTTGGTTTATGATACTGCTATACTAGCTAGTAGCGAGGACCAAGACCTAGCATCAAATCTACTACAGATTATGATAGATGGAGATGGAAAATTAAATCGAGGGCTTCTAAATCGGTCCAAGTAACATTCATCCTACGAAAAGGGGATTGTTCACCCGTAAAGCTTGAAAGAGAATACTTTACACCACAGTGATAGGGTAAAATATCTCGGTATGCACCTTGACCGCCGAATAACATGGAAGAATCACGCGAAAGCTTAAAGAGAAGAACTCAATATGAAATACAAAACCTTGCTATGGCTACTAGGCCACAATAGTAAATTAAAAGTGGACAACAAACTCCTACTATACAACATGCTACTCAAACCAATATGGATGTATGGCGTGCAGCTATGGGGTAGCGGTAGTGACTCTAATTGCCATAATCCAAAGAATGCAAAATGTAAGCTTACGTGCAATATCCAACGTGCCATGGTTTGTAACTAATAACGAAATCCACGAAAACCTAAATATGATAACTGTCAAGGAAGAAATCAGGGCTATGTCCAAAAATTACCATCATCGCCTAGCTAAGCACCCAAACGAGCTAGCAGCGCAACTTATATCCTAAAACTATCTTAAACGCCTAAAACGGCACGACATATTAAAGCTACAGGAAAGAATGTAGCTGCTTGATAACATGAGTAGTGCCCTCGATGGCGTGCACACTCGCGACGCCAACAGCCAACAACCCTTTCGCTTATACTTCTGGGACTGATCGCGAAAATGTAATCGTAAAAAAAACCTACTCGCTTTCTTACTACGCTGTTGGGAATACGGTCGGTCAGCTTCACTCCGCACATCTTCCACAGAGCTCGCATTTAAACTGCATTTATCTTACTATCATTCTCCTTCTTATTATGTATTTTAATCCAAATGCCTTCGAAGGTGGTGGGTAATGATTTCAAGAGCATGTATATTTCTTTGGTACACGCTGTAGCATAAAAGGCTTGATATATTTTAACATAATGAAGTGTGGTTATGAAAAAAGGATAATTCCTTTTGTAGCTATTCAATTACGAACGTGGGCCAAAGGGTAAGATTTCTCTTAATCGGGGAGTGACATAAGGTATATAAGGTGTAACATAATAAATGCAAGACCTCAAAGTAGTTTGTTCTAAATTGGTAACTGAATTGATTTCAACAATTTTTAATGTATCTTACATTATTTTTGAATTAGCAAGAAATGCCTTCACCGCACTATAACAAAAAAAATAATCTTAAATCTAAGCAATACTTAATTTTAAATGCATTACTAAAACATATTTCTAGATACGCACACATACATGTACAAGTTTATTGTTTATTGGGGTATAAAAGTGCTTAAAAACTTCAAATTTGGAAAGTTGGTTTCTGAATTGAATTCGTGAAGCAATTATCTAATCGGGGTGTCTAAGATATTGCGTTATTTACGTACACCTTGTATATTGTAATGTTTGAATATCGCGTCTGCTCATAAAACAAAGGGATTGTATTAAAGAAACGAAAATCTTACGCGATCGGGTTTTGTGTTTTTTTATAATTTAAACTTGTTTAGGTTTGGTAATTATTCTATCCTAAATGGATTATATAAAACACAATTAATACAATTTATGCATACATTATTGAAGACTACCCCGTTTATCTAGTGGAGTATGGTGCTTGACCGACGATTTAGCGCATTGGTTAAGAGCTTAACCCGCTACGCCCACTGTGTCTAATAGTCGCGGGTTCGATTCCCGCACGGGACAAATCTTTGTGTGATCCACAATTATTTGTTCCTGTCTGGGTATTTGTGTATGTGAATTTTCATGTTTGTAAACGTACCCACGACACAGGTATTAATCCTAGTGTGGGAATTCGTTTAAAAAAAGAAAAAAAAAATGTTGACAATCACGAAGTCCCGGTTTCGATTCTTAGGTCGGACAAAGTGTCGGTCATGGGTTACTGTTTGTAGCATTTCCTCTCTTGAGCGTCTCCGTGCTTCGGACGACACGATTAATCCTTGATCTAGTAGAAGTTATCACTACATTATCTAGTAGAGGTTTAGCCAAGTTAGAAGCGAAGCGGAAGCGGCTTAATAAGTTTCAACAGCAGATAGTCACACACACCGTCACTAATCCGAACTGGGTCCGCGTGGTGTAATCTCTCTTTCGATTCTCACTTCGATTTCTGAGACTAGGCCTTCGCCTAGTAGTGGAATAGTATAGGCTGATGTACTCATTCGGTCGGTTTCTTTGTCGACCGCTTTTTTGCAATCACGAAGGTTCAGCAGCGTTCGGCACGGTTAATCTGCGATGAGTGACCGTTTGTGGCATTTCCCTATTCTCTCCGTGCTCCGGAAGGCACGCTCAGCCATTAGTCTCCATTACAACTTAATGTGGTAGTCGTTGAGCCACGTTAGAAATAGCGGCTTGATAAGTTCCAATAGAAGGTGGTCATAAACCTCCATTAATCCGCACTGCGTCCGCGTGGTGGAATATGACAATCTTTTTCGCCTCGATGTGAGAAAAGACACGTGTCCGACCGAAGGCCTACCTATCCATCTCTCTATCTATATCATCACGCCAGATCCCTTGCAGGGTAGGCAGAGAGTACAGAGTTCCAAGAGGTTCTTTCCTTACATACCTCTCTGGCTTCCTCCACTCTCATAATTCGTCTCATACACGCTCGCCGGTTACGGAGACTCTTGACTTGTCCTTCAGATAAGCTGGCTAGCTGATGATGGACCATCATCCATCATCCGGCGGCGGCTGGCGGATGATTGGCAAAATTTTTATAAAGTGATGTTAACTGTATTATCGAACTTGTTTTGTTTTAGTTATTTACTGGCAATGGCGGGCGGGCGGCGCAACGCAACGTGAACTTTGCCTCCCGCGCGTCGCCTCTTCCGCCGCGCTCTCGCGCATTCGTATTTGGTGTATGTGTGAATGATCTACGCTGTTGACCGCGGGGCCTTTACAGCTTTACCGGACAAGAGGGCGAGCGTGCAACAACTTCGCTCGAGCCAGAAGGACAAGGGGGCAACTAGCTCAAGGGCGCAATCGTAAATCGTAATAGGTCGTTCAATTTCAGTGCTTGCAAGAAACCTTCGGCTTCAGCCAAAACTTCGGCCCATATTGGCCGAAACGAGAGTTTTAGCCGAAGGTGGTATTTTTGACCGAAGATAACCGAAGCAGAAGGTTCGGTCGGACACTAGAAAAGACCTTTGGATCCAGAAGGGAACCAGTATAGGTTAATGCATTTATTAGGTCATGTAATTACGTACAGGTAAGTCATTCATCATGAACCCTGAGCAATTCAACGTAGTCTGTTCAGGTCACCTAGATTCCTATAAATATGAAATTTCCAGTAATTGATTCCGTGACCCCTTTACCTGCGATCTGAAATACCTAGTTCAGATTGACTTGCAGTCAATTTATACAAATATATGTTAATCAGGTCAATTTAAATCGGATATCTTAATATGATTCGATTGAAATATCCATTTTAAGATGACCTATGGTTTATTATTGTAGCTCTCTATATTTGACAATAGTCTGCTCTAACGGTTAGAGCGTACACCGCTCACTGAATCAGGTAGTCGCGAGTTCGATCCCCGTACGAATCATATATTTGTTTGTCCCACAAACATTTGTGGTTTGGATGTTTGGTTTATTACACTTTTATCACCAGGGTGATTATATTCTATCTCTCTATCTATATCATCACGCCAGCTCGCTCGCGGGGTAGGCAGAGAGTACAGAGTTCCAACAGTTTCTTTCCTTACAGACCTCACTGGCTTCCTCCACTCTCATAGTTTGTCTCATACATGCTCGCCGGTTACGGAGGCTCTTAACTTGGCCTTCAGATAAGACACGGTCTATTTGGTCATGTTAAGATAGTCTAGGTCTTCCCCGGTACCTACATCCTTTCACTTTCGCATTGTATATCTGTTTTATCATTCTTCTGACATTCTTGCTATATGCCCGAACCAACGGAGCATACCCTTTCTCATCTTTACACCGATACTATCTTTCATACCTACTCGCTTTCTTACTACTCTGTTGCGAATACTGTCGGTCAGCTTGACTCCGCACATCATCCGCAGAGCTCGCATTTCGACCGCATTAATCCTGCTTTCGTTCTTCTTTTTACATACCCAACTCTCACTGCCATATAACAACGTTGGGACAAGCACTCCGTTACGCATGGCCAGCTGGCATTTTGGCTTAAGTGCCGGCTGATTATATTCCAGTATTTTTTCTAAAGTTTAAGGAACGGCTTGGTTCAGTGGTTAAGAGCTTGAGTTGCTCCGCTCACTGGACTGAGTAGTCGCAGATTCGCTTCCTGTATGGGACAAATCTTTTTGTGACCCACAATGATTTGTTTTGGTCCAGGTGGTCGGTCATATGAATTTCATGTTTGTAAAGGCACCCGCGACACAGGAATAATAATTCCTAATCTGGGGCTACATTAATAAAAAAGTTTGTTATACTGTAATCACCTATGGGCAAAACACTTAAGTGATTGACACCTAGGTGATATTGTGTATGTGAAATTCATGTTCGTACTTTAGGTGCGCATTTTATGGCTACGAGTTTTATTGACTAAAAAAGGCGAAAGCTTGAGAGCGGAGCAATCTCGAGGGACATGGTGGCCTGAGTGGTTCCATATTGCCGTAAGCACCGTGAAAGTACGGAAGGTGCAATGATTGTTTCCCCATGATATACTCAAAAGGAATTGAGCACAAGAGAGAGGCACCGGTGTGTTCCATTTACAAATCCCGGAGCCCCTCAGCCATGCTTGCAACCGCGAGTGTTTTTGGCGTGGTAAAAGCCCCATGCACCTCAGTCATCCCGATATCTCGTATTTTTTGAAGATTTTTACCTCAATAAAATGACGATATGTTTTGTTCTACTGTTGGGCAAAGGTCCCCAGCAGTGGGTTTGTCCCACTGCTAGGTACCTTGGAAGGGCAACAAAAAATAGGATTTAGGTAGGGCAGTACTAATTGCAGTGATACATGTTAGAATTTCATGAAAAATCTTAATTTGGGTTCAATAATCTAGTGGTCATTCAATTTACTGGCATAATACTAAGGTAGAGATTTTTACGAATCCGTGTTTCTAACATATTTCTAAATGAGAAACGTAACCATTGAAAGATTATTTATCCGTATATCTATTTGTACTAGACCTTTGAATGTTGCTTGCTTCGGTCCATTTAGGTCGCTGACCTCTCCTGCTATAAATAAAATAAATATAGCCAAAAGTTCTCGAACATTGAAAACTTCCCCCAAATATCCCTCTCAAAACAACACATGATCTCTATCAGACCATAAAAATAACCATAATTCAATATTTACCCGCAAGTTCGCTTGAATGACTTTGTCAAGGTGTATCTCCTTTATTTATTACTAGTTTTAGCCCGCGACTTCGCAAGTGTTGACTTTAGATAGGAACCTTTTCCGGGATAAAAAGTATCCTGTGTTAATCCAGGTTATAAAGTATCTGTGTGCCAAATTTCATCCAAATCCATTCAGCCGTTTTTGCGTGATTGAGTAACAAACACCCAAACATACAAACTTTCACATTTTTTTTATTAGTAGGAAGTAGGAGAAGCTTTGATTTAACTTGCACTCTTTGCTTAAGTCAAATCTTGCATGCTTAATTAAAACTACTTCCTTCCATCCTCCGCAGTACTATCTAGCTGGAGAACTTTATGAGCGAGGACTTCTGACCGAGGGGTTTATGGCTACAATTTTTATTGACCAAAAAAGGCTAAAACTTGAGAGCGCAGCAATCTCTAGGCTTAGCGACTACCACATTAAGTGTAAATCGGAAATTAATGTCTTAACGTGCCTTCCAAAGCACGAAGATGCTCCAATATGAAAATGGCACAAATGCTCATCCATCTTAGGTCGCCCTAGTCGATCGCTGCTAAACCTTGGTGAAGGATAAGAACACCGTGAACGCACAGCACTACGAACGCCTAATTTAACTAAAATTTAATACTAGTCATACCTACTTCTTTAATATTAGTTTAGAATTTTATTTGTATTGTTTTGGTGTACATGTCACTGTTGTTGTTGTTTAGATTAAAACATAACATTTTTTTGTGTGTGTGAATGATCTACGCTGTTAGCCGCGGGGCCTTCATCGATTTACCAGACAAGATAGCGAGCGCGCAACCACTACGCTCGAGGCAAAAGGACAAGGGGCAACTAGCTCAAGGGCGCCTCAAGGAGGAACGGCCTTGGCTTGGGCAGTCGCTATGGGGGAGGGCGTACATTAGGTGTCTAGCCGTTGTGCTCTGCACCGGCCGGCGGGCAAGGGATTCTTCGACCTCGCCAGCGCGGTCGGTGTTTGATCCTGTGTGCGTTATCTGTATCCGAAAGAAGGGATGTAAGGGCATCGGGAGGGTCAGTGAGAACATGCCCTGGACGGCGGTAGCGGTTGAGAGGAGGGGAGTTAGGTTCGTAGTCGGCGGCAGCTACGATTAGCGGATTTCTATGATTGGACGCGAAATATCGGGTTGTCGCCTTTTTAATAAAGGCGCATATTGGTTCGAGACCGAGATCGGAATGGAGGTCAACATTCTGTATGAACCACGGGGCTCCGACAGCTTTGCGGAGGAAACGGGATTGAACTGTTTAGAGTCTATCGATGTGAGAGCGGGCGGCGTACCCGAACACCTCTACGCTTGACTCCAAGTTACAATGGGGTCCTCATATTGAGAATTTAGGTAAACGGCTTAGCTCCGCTGCCTTTGCCGTAAGGAAGATCAGACAACTAACTGATGTGGACACCGCGAGGATAGTCTATTTTAGCTACTTTCATAGTGTCATGTCTTACGGTATATTATTGTGGGATAGGGCAGCGGACATTGAGTCTGTTTTTATCTTGCAAAAAAGGGCTATTAGGGCCATCTATAACTTGAGTAGTCGTGACTCTTTAAGAGAACTGTTCAAAGTAGCTAATATCATGACGGTCCCATGTCAATATATTTATGAAAACATTATGTATACTAGAGAAAATTTAGATCTTTTTAATCAGCTAGGTGATAGGCATTGCTATAACACACGACATCGAAATAAATTAGACCAACCGCAGTTTCGTCTCTCAAAAATTCACACGTCTTTCATGGGGCACTGTGTTAGATTTTATAACAAAATTCCCATTGACGTCACTAAACTTGAAAATAAGTTCAAAGCTTGTGTAAAACGAACACTTTGTAAGCAAGCTTATTATTCAATAGAAGATTATTTAAAAGATAAAAATGCTTGGATAGATGCTATTCCAGCTCCACTTGAGTCATGACAACCTATTCAACTGTTGTTAGTTAACATTACCTCTCTTCCTTCTATTAATTTAACACAATATGTACTTTTTTTGTAAATGAGGGAACCATGTAGCCATTCTCATAAATAGTATTATTCACTTTTTTAACTTGTTTTCCTATTGTTCTCCCATACCCCACAACAGAATGTAGATGAAAAAGTTTGTAATTTCTTATTTTAAAAGAGTAACCGTGGAGTTTCTTGCCCTTCTTCTCCACAGGAATGACATTCCGAAGTGGCGGTAGAGTCTTTGTTACTTTTCTGACGATTCATAAATACTGTAATGGTTTACATGAATAAAAAATATTCTGATTCTGATTCCTCACAAGCGTACGTCATGATGGGCCGTATATAAGTTTTGAAAAGTGTCACCTTATTCCTAAGGAACATTTTACTCCGCTTGCAGATCATCGTGTTAAACATACTATTATAATTAGGTGTACTGTCTAGTTCTAATACAGTCTATTTAAAAAAAAATCGTTTTACGATGTTTTCGTCCTTGAATTCAACAGCATACGATAAGATCAAAAAATACAACTCAAATAATAATATCTATAATGCATTTAGGAAGTATGCCTCACTTCCTACAACATGGAAATTGAATTAGGGTCCGAGGGTGACCTACTAAACTTAGGCTATCCATCTACGTCGGTTTGTGACCGCAATAAAACGGGGCAAGATTAAACGCCCACCCTAGGGATTAGCCTTCCGAAGGCGAGAATGACAAAGCAAGTACATCAAGAATTCTGGAAAAACTAATTTACGTCCCGAAAGCAGCATATAATTTGTCACTCACGATGGGCCTCATAAGAGGGCTCAAGGTTACAAAGGGCAATGAAAAGAGCTATGCTCGGAGTTTCTCTGCGGGATCGAATCAGAAACGAGGAGATCCGCAGGAGGACGAAAGTCACTGACATAGCACACAGAATTGCTAAACTAAAGTGGCAGTGGGCAGGGCACATCGCACGTAGAACTGACGGCCGTTGGGGCAGAAAGGTTTTGCAGTGGAGACCTCGTACCGGAAGACGTGGAGTGGCAGGTCCCACAAGGTGGACGATGACCTGGTGAAGGTCGCAAGTAGAAGCTGGATGCGTACAGCACAAAGCCGGTCGTTGTGGCGATCTTTGGAGAGGCCTTTGTCCTGCAGTGGACGTCTTTCGGCTGATGATGATGATGATCATGATAAGATATCATTTATAAACGTAACCTTCAATATTCTTTTATTATCTTCGTACATCAATTATTTCGGATCGTCATCCCAACTGCCATTAAAATTTTATTCCTACCGTTAACGAAACGGTATTTTTCCTAAAAATTATTACCCGCCATTATCACACAATTAATTACGTTGGCAATCACCAGGAGGCGCTCGGAACGGTTCGCAGACATAATACATTAGCGGTTTTACTTCGAGCCTGCGTTCCGTCCCGAAAACCGTAAAAAAGTTTTACGTACGGTTTTTTTATTCGAATTGTTAATCTGTTGATCATGTTTATTTTTGTTATGTATTTATGTGGATGCGCAATAGATAAAAGATATTTTTTTTTTTACTATGTGCATCTGTGGAAATGTTCATTATTTGCGCGTACTATTACTAGTTATTTGGCTAACCGTAAATGGGACTTTTGTAGAATATTTAGGAAACAATATCAGCCTATAAGCGTATTAGATAAGATGAGATAATTTATTTCAAATTGTTGCATTTTTGTAGAGCGACTTAAAATATAGTACACCATTTGTTAAACCAAACCGTGTTATTAAAATTACGGTAATTCCCAAACTAAGGAAGAGCTTGTATCTTGGGAGCCAGAACTGAGTTGACAAGTTCTGAATGAATTTTGGTAATAACGGAAACACTTATGTTGCGGAAGAAACATTACAATTGGTTAAAAAAATTAGAAATAAACAATAACGACAGCAAAAAGCAAAATCAGAGTTAAACATTAGGTTTTTGTGTGTGTGTGTGTGAATGATCTACGCCAGAGATTCCCAAAGTGGTCGATATCGACCCCGAAGGATCTATCAATTTATTTCAAGAGATTACGAAGTGATTACATAGCTAAATAAAGTGAATTAAAATAAGGTGATTGAAAAATAATTTACAAGATGCTTAGTTACCTACGCGCGTTAATAACCATACATTTCTGGAGTTTATGAAAAGGAACAGGTTAAGTATCAAAAAACGTTATAATATATTTCTAAGTATTTTTTAATTACTTTAGCGAATTGCTACCTAAAATTATAAATGTTTAGTTATGTTTGTTTTCCATTTTTTACGCTTATTGGTACCTAATACAAATTTTCTATACTGCAGTGACTATATCCAAGTTTATCAATGAGTAAGTTCGTGAGCATACCTAAAAAACATCCAGTACCTAGGTGTGATCAAAATAAGCCCGTGTGCAAATTTAACAGTTTTATTATTGTTTTTTTAAGTAGTTTCTTAAACATTACACTTGAAGTTCAGATTTATTTCATCTATATCAAATCAACACTTGCCGATGCGTCCCATATGTGGAAAAGTATTCAGTAACGATGCCATGAAGCCTTCAAAAATGAAGGACTACTTATCAAGAGTACATGCTGACAAAAAAGTAAGCCCTTGTCATTCTTTCAAGTACTTAATGAAAAACTAGAGAAAAGCCCCTCCATAAGATCGATGTTTGCGTCATCATCTATGCAAGACGTTGATGGTTTACAAGCGTCCTAAAATATATATTTACTAATAGCGAAGTCGGGGAAACACCACACAATTGGAGAGCAGCTTATTTTACCAGCCATTGCCGAGGTCTTCAACAATGTATTGCACAAGCCCGCACATTTTATTATAAAGAGAATTCCTTTCAACAATAACACCGTTCAGAGACGAATAGACGAGATTGGTCGCGACGTGGAAAACATTTTATGCAATTTCTTACAGACCAACAGATTCTCTCTCCAGTTGGACGAGTCTACATTACTCGGTAATGAAGCTCTGTTGTTAAGATATGTTTGATATATTAAAGATAAAAATACGCGCCAAGACCTGCTTTGTGCTACATATTTAGAGACTAATATAAGAAGAGATTCGGTTTTTCAGTGGAAAGTTTTTTGCCGACAAATCTATCCTACGGAAGAACATTGTTTCTGTTGCGACTGATGGTGCACCATCTATGGTTGGTCTTCATCGTGGTTTTATAGCTCACTTAAAACGACAACTGCATGAGGTACTGGTCATTCACTGCGTGATTCACAGACAGCATTTAGTAGCAAAAAATCTGGGTCCTAGATTGTATCAGTCTTTACAATATGCTATAAATGTTTTCAACAAGATTCAAAGAAATTCTTTGAACTGCCGGTTATTTGCTCAGATATGTGAGGAACACGACAAAGTTTTACTCGGTTACTTCTGTACACTGACTGGCTCTTGCTTAGCAAGATTATCAACTATTTTTGAATCTGTGTTGGAGTTTTCACAAGAAAAAGATCCGAATTCGACAGAAAATCTGAACAGTTGTAAAACAGATATTTATTACTTGACTGATATCTTTGGTATGTTAAACAAAGTTAATTTGCAGGTGAAGGGTGATGATCTTAACTTGATTAAAACAAACTCAATAATATCGGCCTTTGTGGGTAAACTAAAAACGTTTAAGCAGAAAAGAATATTCACAGTTTCGGCATTTGTCAAAATTACCAGAAATGCTTCAAGACGATTTTTTTTTATCATATGTCACTCACTTGGACGCATTACACAAGGATTTTACTAAAAGGTTTGATGATCTCTTAAATTTACAAATTCCCCAATGAATAATAAATCCGTACAATATCACAGCCATGGAAAACGCCAATTTGATAATGCAAAAAGAGTTGATTACCATCAGCACAGACAAGGAGCTTAAGCAGAAGTTCAACCAAGGCTATCAGAAGTTCTGGTTGCAATGCAACATTAAAACATAGTATCCTGCATTGTGGAACATTGCTGAAAAATACCTTATCGCTTTTGCATCATCATACCTAGTCAAAAAAGGCTTCATTGTGGTTACAAACATTTTGACAAAACAAAGAAACCGTTTGAAAATCAACAAATGCGGAGATTTAAGCCTGCAACTTACCAATATTGAACCGGATTTAGCTAGATTGGTAGAAAGTTACCAGGTGCATCTATAATACTGTTTTTTTTTTATCTTTTCTTTGCGATTTTAATGCCTTTTAACAAAAAGTAATTACCTACTTAAGTATTTTTACGTAATTTGTATTAAAAGTTTTAATTTCACTTGATATTTTTTGAATTTTATGTCTATTTAATTTGTTAAATTTTGATGAGAAAATGATGTCAAGTTTACTCACTTAATCAACTACAAAGTTTTTAAATTGGTAAGTATTCCGTATCAATAGGAAAAAACCTAGAGATAGGATTTTTAAAGTGATTTGGCTATGGGGATCTGAGGTAACAGTTCATTTTGGAAAGGGGGTCCCTTGCCCAAAATAGTTTGAGAATCCCTGATCTACGCTGATGGCCGCGGGGCCTTTACAGCTTCACCGGACAAGTTAAACATTGGGATTGGGCATGTGCTGGTACTACTAAAATCGAGCGCATTCATGCTTGTGTGTATGTGTGTGTGAGTGTGCGTGTGCGTGAGCGTGTTCGTAGGCGTGTGTGTGTGTGAGTTTGTGTGTCACACTAAGATACAATATCTTTAGTTTGATCATAGGAAAGAGAAAATAGCCATTCGTTATCACCTTTTTACAAGCAAAGTTTGATAGACTTATAACGTTACAATGTTTACTGGTAATGTTGTAAATATGAGGATGACGTGCGGAAGAGGAATGGAAAAGACGCGTTTTGAGATCAGAGTATTATAATCAGGCCTTCATTGAAGACGTTTATGAACGTTGAGGATAGCTTTCGATATAAATAGCTGTCGTCCGTGAAGTACTGAGAATTCTTCGTATTGAATTAAAATAATGAATATTAATGCCCTAGAATCAATCTAGTTGAAGTAAATTCAGTCTTTATATACTCTTTATAAATAAAAAAGTAATATTCTTGAAACTTATACGAGTACATTATCTAAGAATATTCAGATAATAATTTGGTTGCGTAGTAAACTTGAGAATACTTGTACACTTATAACTAGATAGACTCGAGAGTACTTGACAATACAATATAAAAAGTTTTTTATGTTAGTGACGAATCGATAAAGTTACGGCAACGTAGGATATTTCCTATCTCTATATTATACCGAACAAACTGTTCCTATAAGACGGACGATTTAGCGCAGTAGTTAAGAGCTAGCGCTTCGCCCACTGGGTCTAATAGTCGCGGGTTCGATTCCCGCACGGGACAAATCTTAGTGTGATCCACAATTATTTGTTTCGGTCTGGGTATTTGTGTATGTGAATTTTCACGTTTGTAAACGCACCCAGGAAACAGGAAAGTGTGGGGCCACACTGGGATGTGTCTATTTTTAAAACAAATGGGTGTTTTAATGTCGTTACCTTGACACAGATATAAAGCATGCAAGTGTTGAGCTGAGAACGAGTACCTCCATTAATAAACTAAATTATGCATTAAATAGGTTGGCTTTTTTATATTTTAAGCTGTTTGTAAGATCGTGTCTACGTATGCTGTGAGTTTAAGAATCCCCTTCCCTTGACTTAGTGGATCATTTCATCGTTCGAGTTTTTGTGCTACCATGCAACCACTAATGGTCATACTAAATTGTTTTAAGCATTGATATAATATAAAATAATATTATTATTTGTCTTTCTATCTATATCATTACGCCAGATCCTTTGCGGTGTAGGCAGAGACTACAGAGTTCCAACAGGTTCTTTCCTTACAGAACTCTCTGGCTTTCTTCACTTTCATAGTTCGTCTCATACACGCTCGCCGGTTACGGAGACTCTTAACTTGCCCTTCAGATAAGACACGGGCTATTCGGTTATGGTAAGATAGTCTAGGTCTTGCCCGGTACCTACATCCTTCCACTTTCGCATTGTATATCTGTTTCGTCATGTTTTCTATATGCCCGAACCAACGGAGCATACTCTCTCTCATCTTTACACCGATTTTTCATATGATCGATGGTTCTAATTAAATATAAGGGGTAACATGATTAACGCAAGATCTGAAAGTAATATGTTTTAAGACGGTAACTGAATCGATTCCAACAATTTTTTATAACTCTTAAATTTTTTAATTTGCAAAAAAATGCTGCCATTCCTTCAGTGCGCTATAACAAACTAATATTCTTGATTTAAAGCAATACGGAGATTTCAAACCCATTTCTCTAACGTGTTTCTTAATACGCACACATACACGTTCAAGTTTGATTGATAATTGGGATATAAAAATACTTAATAAAGCGTAAAAAACTTTAAATTTGAAAATTTGATTTTTGTATTAAATTTTAGAAGCAATTAATTGGGGCGTCTGAGGTCTCGCATTATTTACGACACATCTTGTATATTGGGTTATTTAAAAAAAAAACAATCAATAATCGGTAGACCCAGGCGGAGATGGCGGGACGAGCTGGACCACTTTTTGAGGGACTGACCTGACATGGCAACGAACGGAGAGGAGTGGAAAAAGTGGAGGGAGGCCTTTGCCCAGCAGTGGGACACAAATGGCTCGTAATAATAATAATAATCGCGACGATCACTGCAATATCACACGTTTCCCCTACTTTACACAGGCGGTTTCGCATCGTACCTGCATTGTCCCCAAACCCGTAAAATTTTTACGAGCCGTTCGTACAGCGGCATTAAACCGAAATTACCTTGCACGTACGTATTGGGCTTAATTAATTACGGTAGAAGGTACTAGTGGGGTATTTTAATAATGAAACCTGTGCGAAAAGGAATTACCTTTTTTTATGGGTATACGTGTGGATGCAAAAGGGGTTAAGACCCATCTAGTCTTTAGATCTGATAAACAAAATTTTATAAAATTAAGAGTTGGTTTGACCGCTTTTCTTGCCCTACGTTGGCAGAAGCGTTTTTTCAACGCGCCTTGGTTAAGTGTTCAAATGAAACAAACGGTTAAGAATACATTTTTTTTAAAAGCGCTTGAGTCGCTTGGGCATAGTGTAGAAAATGGCCCGTGCAAACGAGGGCCTATTCTTGCACTTTCAGTGATTTTAGTCACTGGATCGATCCCTACTCGGAACCAATATTTGTATAATCAAAATGTTTGTGTCTGTCTGAGGGTATATGGATTTATTAAGTATATGGATTTCATGTACTCTGTACTCTCTGCTAACCGCAAGGGATCTGGCGTGATGATATAAATAGATAGATAGATTTCATGTTTGTAAACGCATCTATGTTATAGATATAAAAACTATAATTGTGTTCACAAATCTACGGACGACTTGAGAGGCGAAAATGTCAAAACAAAAAAAATGTCGCCAGCTTAGGACGACTAGTGCAGAAGGAGAAGAAGAAGGAAACAACTAAATCAATCGATATAAATTATCGACACATGCAAAAATATTAATTGAATTTATTAAATTAAGGTTGACTTTTAGTGAATGTGCATTTAAACAATAAATAGTGTTACTACACTACACAATGAATTTATTTTGGACATAAATACCGATTTTACTTAAGATTTTTTTTTAAATAATACAAATTATGAATAAAATTTTATTGAAATCCGTTTTACATTTGTCTTAACATTGAAAACTAATAAAATAAGTTCTATAAGATTATTTTTTATTTTATTTATATTATCGATAAAAAGTTAACCGTGGTACATGACTATTTAAAAAAATGGGTCAAATTCTGACAACACTGTAAACGTCAATCCGTCCGTGGAAATGTAAATACGAATATAGTGTTGGGCTGTGGGGCTACGTTGAAAAATAAAGATTAAAAAGACATTTACGAAAATGGGAATAAAACTTAATACTTATGGAGTAAGCTACAAAATCAGATTTTAGGTCAAGAAACAATCTCTTATTACTGTTAATCATAAACAAATAATCCAATTTTGCACCAACCAAGGCCAGTGAACAGACAACACGATAAACACGGACAATTCAGTTTCAACTGTAAGTAAACACACAGCGCTACTGATTGTAATGATAAATGTATACAAATACATTCGATTGGCAACGTGCGAACAACATGGATACATTGCAGATGCGTTCGATTGCTGCTGTGTTGCGTTTTAGGATCCCCGAAACATTGCAGTGACTTCGAAGGAGACTTAAAAGGTTTTTTTGGTAAAAGTGCCGCGTAGCCAAGGTTCCAGATTCCATTTACTATAGGTACATACAAGCCAAAAGTAAAACAATCAAATTATCGAGATACTGTATTAAAAATTTGTTTCGACATGGTCACGAATATTACAGGGAAAACTCAGATTTCGAAATAAAGATTTCTAATGTAAGTAATGCTAGTCCTGTGGGAACTTAATATACAACCTAAGGCATACAATTCTCTATCTATCTATACCAACACGCCAGTTTCTTTGCGGGGTAGGCAGAGAGTACAGAGTTCCAACAGGTTCTTTCCTTACATAACTCTCTGGCTTCCTCCACTCTTATAGTTCATCTCATACACGCTCACCGGTTATGAAGACTCTTGACTTGTCCTTCAGATAAGACTCGGTTTATTTGGTCGTGGTAAGATAGTCTAGGTTTTCCCCGGTACCTACATCCTTCCACTTTCGCATTGTATATCTGTTTTGTCATTATTTCTTCTGACATTATTTCGATATGCCTGAACGAACGAAGCATAGTCTTTCTCATCTTTACACCGATACTATCTTTCATACCTACTCGCTTTCTTACCACGCTGTTGCGAATAAAGTATATAGCTTCACTCCACATATCTTCCGCAGAGCTCGCATTTCAATTCTGATAATAGCCAAGGCCTTTCTCCGATTGAGATCCGCCATGCCAGGCGAGTCAGCAATCGTCAAGAAATGCCGCCCGCCGTCGCGCCCGACGCGATAACAAACGAAGCACGGCGGATGCGAGACACCAATACGCGTGTGACAGGGACGACCCGACCCGCAGTGTGATGAACGTGCCGCGCTGCCTAACGACGGCCGATCATCAGCCGAGCGCTTCCCGAGAGTCCGTCGACTATGTGACATTGGACGAACATTGGGTCACTGCTTCGTTGCAGTGCCCGATTTGCAAACACATCATGTACGTGTACCACAATGGAGCAACGGCTGAAAACAATACACAACATTTTATACGTATTTCATGAGTACTGCTCCGCACAACGTATCCATTTAGCCACCTATTGTGCGGACGGGTGCGTTTTTGCGTCACACGTCAACACCGACAGGTGATCGTTTACACTCGTAACATCCAGTTACTTTTTTTTCCACCTGTCTGGCTGAATATTTCCGTTTGCATTGGAAAGCTGAAACTCTATCAGTTAAAACATGGGACATGAGATTATTTGTTCCTTTTTAAGTTGTTGTTTCTTTAAACATTTTTTTTATTTTTGCCCCACACAGCATTATTCCTGTGTCAAAGGCGTCTTTAAAAACATGAATTTCATATGCATAAATACTAAGGTCGACCGATGAAGTAAACCACCGTCGCTGATAAATCCTAGAGCACAAAACCGATCGTCGTGAGAATCTTTGAGAGAGGAATCAGTCCTGGCTTTGTCTTTAAGCGCCACAAATATTTTTTTCGTGCAGGGATCCGGCCACACGGTTATTCGATACAGGGAGTCAAATCGTTCTGGCTATGTTCGAGCTATATTGATATCACTTAAAATAGAATCTGGTAGAAATTAAACACTATTAAAAAAGTGAATTTCACAGACACGAATACCCAAACCAAAATAAACCTTATACTATGATGCAGCAATTACAGTATAGTTTCGTTTTCACAGAAAGAGAGGCAGTGTTACCCGCTACATTCTTAGACAGTTTTTGTCTTCGACCTCCATTCGTAAGCTTAATTGAATTTCAGTTTTCATCGCCATTACATGAAAATAAACAGGGAATCAGAAATCCTGATATAATCCTACGCTGAGGGAGGTCTGACGGGCTGGTTACTTACGGTCCGCTACACAAACTTCAGGAGTAAGCCTCTGCTGAACACATATTCGCAAAGACCAAACGTGGCACGTTAAGATAACTTCGCGAAATGAGCGCGTGATTTATAAAAAAACGTAGTCAAATTAAGAAATATTCCTGTATTGTGAGTGCGTTTACAAACATGAAATTTACATGCAAAAACACACAGACCGAAAAAAAAAATTTGGGTTGCACAAAGATGTGTCCCGTGCGGGAATCGAACCCCTGACTACTCAATCCAGTGGGCGGAGCGACGCAAGCTCTTAAACACTGAACCAAGCCCTCCATCTTTTTAGAAAAATTGATCTAATAGATACATAGATCCTGGGTCCGATCTTAGTCTTAACCTGAGAATTCTTATTAGCAGTCCGTAGCCTGAAGATAATGAGAATACTGATAACCAATATGTGGGTGAAACTCCTTAATACACCTATGCAGAGGTGTGCATTGCATAAAGACAAATAAGCCTCCCTCAATATCAGTTCGTCTCATACACGCTCGCCGATTACTTAGACTCTTGACTTGCCCTTCAGATAAGACTCGGTCTATTTCTACTTCAGATAAGATAGTCTAGGTCTTCCCCGGTACCTACATATTTTCACTTCCGCATTGTATATCTGTTTTGCTGTTATTTCTTCCGAAATTCTTTCTATATGCCCGAACCAACGGAGCATACCATTTCCCATCTTTACACCGATACTATCTAGCTTCTTTCACTCTATGAAAGTGGAGGAATCCAGAGAGGTTTGTAAGGAAAGACGGAGAGTACTCTCCGCCTACCCCGCAAAGGATTTGGCGTGATGATATAGGTAGATAGATAAACGATTACATCACGAAGTTATCGCAACGCAACAGATAACGTGTTTAGTTGATAATACCGAATAAGGACCCTGCTTGTCTTCTGATAATGTCCAGTCTAAAGAGGGTACACGTCAGGAATGATCGAGAAGTTTCTATTGAATTATGCTTTATTTGAAATGTATTGAGATCAAAAATATGTGTGCACATGGTGTAGGTTATGAGCTTAGACTAAGACTTGTCTAGACGGATCATTGCTAACAAAAATAGCGCAAAAAGCAGCCACAGTTACGCACTATGTCTACTTGAGCGGTCTCGAACCAATTCGCGCGTTTATAAAAAAGGCGACAACCCGATATTTCGCCAACGCGTCCAATCATAGAAATACGCTAATCGTAGCCGCCGCCGACTACGAACCTAACTCCCTTCTTCCGCCCTTCTTTCGGATACAGATACCGCACACAGGATCAGACACCGACCGCGCCAGCGAGCTCGAAGAATCCCTTGCCCACCGGCCGGTGCAGAGCACCACGGCGAGACACCTAGTATACGCCCTCCCCCATAGCTACTGCCCAAGCCGAGGCCGTTCCTCCTTGAGGCGCCCTTGAGCTAGTTGCCTCCTTGTCCTTCTGATTCGAGCATAGTGGTTGCACGCTTGCCCTCTTGTCCAGTAAAGCTGTAAATGCCCCGCGGCCAACAGCGTAGATCATTCACACACACAAGCCAGGTTTCGAGTTTTGAAAGTTTTAAGGCATTTTTGTGTGTGCGTACTACTATTTATCTACCACTACAATACCATCTACTACTACATAAAATTTATCTACCTATGGGTAGATAAGTTTTATGCCGCTTCCGCCCGCGCGATCCTCCATTTAAACTAGTAATTCATGTAAGGTTGAGAATCAAAAGCATGAAATGAATTATAGGAGTATGACTACCCCCAGAATCGACCTAGCTTGACGAAATAGGTTTAATAGGCTTGTTATAAAAAATCCTTTTGAATGTCTATATTTGTAGATTACGTTTACGATTAGTTTTTTTAAAGCAATTACCTAGTCAGTTTGTCCATCCCTTATATTAAGTTGAAATTTGTGGAAAAATCACACACTGATCTTTAGAGTAACTTCGAAACACGTTAATGCTTTAGTATTCATGAAAAAAATCTAGTGTAAATCGTTTCTATTTCCCTTCTTCACAAGGACGCAGACAAATAGACAATGAATTAGAATTCAATTAGTCCTCTAATCACACAAAATCTCCTGTTAATACAAAAAAAAAGATCACCATTGGCCCAAAGAGTCACTGTACATACCAAAATTAGTCGTAAAAGTAGACTAAATTATACGAGATGAAATAAAAACAAAACGCAACCGGTCATCCAACAGGGAGCTCAGCACGAACAGATAGATGAAATTGTAACGTTGTCGAGAAAGCTTGCTGTCACGTTCCCCTTTATTTAGTATACTAGCTGCTGCCCGCGACTTCAACGAGTTTCACAGAATGACACTCTAATTTTACGTGTTTATAAGAAAAAGATTTATTCGACTTCTGAAAAGTCATGAAAAGGTGATTATAATTTCTTTAAAACAACACTTAAACGAAAATATCAATCCGCTTTATCCTAACTCGTGGTGAATTCCTTTAGATTCTTAAAATACTTGTTAGTGAATAATATCACCTCCATCTACACATGTGCCTCCTAATATTTATACTTACGGAAATAAGGTGACTTTAAAGCGAAAATATTCCGTGGAACACAGTCACGACTATATTGCCCAAGCGGGGGTGGCTGTGGTGTACTAAGTACACCCACGTTTAGCCGACGATGTTAGGTCCCATGTAATAGGGGGCGAGCCAATTGCTATATACCGGGCACAACTCCAGACTCCGGACTCATACTGGGATTTTTTTGTTTGAAATACTACATTAGTCCAACCTAGGATTTAAACCCAGGACCTCGTAATCACTAAGCGATGTGCTTTACCACTAGACCAACGAGGCAGTCAGACCAACGAGGCAGTCAACGAGGCTATTCCGTGAAAATTTAATAAAAATCGGCCTTATTATCTTATTTACATTATAAAGGGCACCTCTGTGCAAAATTACAGCTTCCTCGGGCCAAGGATTTGACCTGTTGGTGAGTCAGTGAGTGAATTAAAGAGGGAGTAAATAATTTCTTTTTTACTAGGTGTAATTTAAATCGTCTTGGAGTGAAAGCCCAGGTGATGTATCCTACTGTTACCTGCCTACTGTTTACTGTATCTACCTACTGCCCTATCCAAATATCATAGCAAGGGTGAAAATCCGGAACTACGAAAGTATCTAGCGGCCAGCTGACGAGCCGCAGCACCCCTCCATATCATTTTGCGCTTAGTATGCCTTAAAAGCGTTTTTAATGCACTTCATTAGTATTGTTATGGAGATGGTACTAATTGTAATGTTATTTTCCCTAGAGGTTGGTTCAGGAAGTGGCGTATTGAGGTGAATTTCTGCAGAGGTGTTCCCCGCACCCCTCCCTGCTCCACCCCAGAAGTAATCTCGGTCAGATGACCATGTTCGACTGACCTATTCCCTGGGTCAAACAGGTCAAATATCTAAGGGTCACCCTACACAATACCATGGCCTTCGGACCGCACATCAAGCGAGTCCGTAATCGAGCAGCCTTTTTGCTCGGTCGTTTTTCCCGATGATCTGCAAGCGGAGTAAAATATCCCTTAGGAATAAGGTGAAACTATACAAAACTTGTGTACGGCCCGTGTGTCGTACGCTTGTGAGATGTTCGGGCACGCCGCCCGCTCTCACTTCGATACGGTTCAATCCCGTTTCCTACGCAAAGCCGTCGGAGCCACGTGGTTCATGAGGAACGTTGATCTCCATTCCGATCTCGGTCTCGAACCTATTCGCGCTTTTATTAAAAAAGCGACACCCCGATATTTCGCGAACGTGTCTAATCATAGGAATCCGCTTATCGGAGCCTCCGCCGACTACAAACTTAACTCCCCTCCTATTACTAACTCACACTCCCGATGCCCCGACACCCTTTTTTCGGATACAGATACCGCACACAGGATCAGACACCGATCACGCCGCCGAGGTCAAAGAATCTCTTGCCTGCTGGCAGAGCACCACGGTGAGACACCTCGTATATGCTCTCCCCCATAACGACTGCCCAAGCCGAGGCCATTCCTCCTAGAGACGCCCTTGCGCTAGCCTTTAGCTTGAGACGCCCTTGCCCTTCTGGCTCGAGCGTAGTGGTATCACACTCGCCCTCTTGCCCGGTGAAGCTATAAAGGCCCCTCGGCCAACAGCGTAGATCATTCACACACACACACACACACACACACACACACACACACACACACACACACACACAAAAGTAATGTTATTTAGTTGTGTTTTTTCATACCAAACCAGTACACAGTAGGCATTGCATACATCACCTGGGCTTTCGCTTTAGGACGACTATAATTACACCGTGTATATTGATATTACGGTATGAAAATGATGGAATATCAACTCTATAGCGGTTCCGAAACGTCAATCTGTTCATGTTAACCCTCTGATCTCTTCAGAGGGCTAATAAAGTTCGGGTCGAGTCCTCTTGGCAAGCCTCCAGGGTTCGATGCGGGTCATAACCCTTCGAGATCGGCGGGGCTACCACGTGCGGTGGGGTTTTGTATTGAGATAACTGCTCTTGTAGTCATACTTGAGATCGCGTCTACCCGGAATCATTTAGACTTATTATAAATGTAGTATATATAGAAAAACAGCAACAGCAGTGATAGCATACAGCAGTGGTAGCCTAGTGGTTAGACCGTTGGACGGCAAAGTCAGACGTCTCGGGCACGCACCTCTGTCTTTTCTAAAGCATGTGCGTATTAAAAATTAATTATCACTTGCTTTAACGGTGAAGGAAAACATCTTGAGGAAACCTGCATGAGAGTTTCTCGAAGGTGTGTGAAGTTCGCCAACCCGCACTGGGCCAGCGTGGTGGACTAAGGCCTAAACCCTCTCAATTTGAGAGGAGGCCCGTGCCCAATGGTGGAACAGTTTCTTAACAAGGCTATTATTAACACCGCCACCCTCTATCTGTAGCCTGGGTTCAAACTGAGAATGATATTCAGAAGTTTTCTTTCTTAACTATTCATAAGTCATTTTTAGTCCACACTATTAAAACCTCTATTTTCTGCCTACCCCACAAGGGATCGAGCGTGATGATATAGATAGTTAGACAGATTATTAATTTTTTTTATATCGAAGTAATTTTCTCAACTTCTTTCCTTCCACCCCCACTTGAAGAATAGAGGCGTGAGAGTTTTTTGTTTACCTACATACATTACCTCAGTGCTAAGCAAAGGGAGTTTTTGCGGGTGTATTTTAGAAATAAATGTCTTTATCAAAATTTCCAATAAGAAGAGCTGGCTGGCTCCGTTGACAGCTGTCAATTCGAAGGGTACTTAAATAAATAATAGCCGCAGAGCCTGTCCATTAATATTGCCAGAATACATTATTTAGGGTTCAATACACTCACTCATTCATAATGCATTCATTCAATTATTCATAAGTATTAAATGTCGTTCTTATACAATTCAAATAAAGTTGTAAATAGAATGAAAGACATAATTTGTATTAGCTTCAGTAGACATCTGTACTTGTTGCTATTTACAAACGAATGACAATCCTATTCAAATTAGATAGGGACGATATTTAATTAGCAATAGAGAATATTCTCGAGGTTTCGGCCAGTACTGCCCTTAAATATTGTGAGCGTGCATCGAACTTTCTAGTTTATAATTCAAATAAGTACAATGTGAAGGTCAAACCAGGACAAGTACCCCTAGTTTCCATTCAGTATATGTATGTGGCAGTGTGCAGGGTAATGGACATGAAAATGAGCTATGAGAATGGAGGAGGCCAGATGGGTCTATAAGGAAAAACCCGGTGGAACTATATACTCTCTGCCTACCCCGCAAGGCATTTGACGTGTTGATATACATAAAAAATACTAACAGAACTCCTATGTGTGTGTGTGTGTTTAAGTGATATACGCTGTTGGCCGTGAGGCCTTTACAGCTTCACCGGACTTAAGGGCGAGCGTGCTACCACTACGCTCGAGCCAGAAGGGCAAGGGGCGGCATACTCGATGACGCCTCAAGGAGGAACGGCCTCGGTTTGGACAGTCTCTACGGTGGGGAGGAGGTGTAATTAGTGTCCGTCGTCCGTATCCGGAGTGAAAAGAAGCGATGTCAAAGCATCGGGGCGATCGGTAAGAACATGTCGCGGCCGGCGGTAGCGGCAGGGGTCGGGTTCGTAGTCGACGGCGGCTACGCTTAGCGGATTCGCATGGGAAGATGCGTTCGCGAAGTGTCGAGTCGTCGCCTTTTTAATATAATAAATAGATTCGAGACCGAGATCGCAGTGGAGGTCGGAGGTCTTATACGATGTACAATAGACATGTGTCGATGTTTACTGATATGAAACATGAACGAGATCTACAAGCTTCGAAACAGTTGTATAGAAAATAATGATTCATTTGTATCTCAATCTCGATCATACATTCACTAGATAGTATACGAAGACGCTAATCATACAGAAATGCTTCATAAAAAAAAAATCTTCATAGTTCATTCCAATTTGAAACTAAATCTCGATCTTAAATTCACTAAACTTGCCGTCTCACAGAACAAACGAATACGCGACGCCATGTCGGTCGGTAAGCCGAGTGTTCAAATTCAAACTCAAATCGTTGATTTTGCATAAACCCTGCGGGGGTGTTTACAAAGTCTAATATTCACAACTTTTTTAACCTACTAATCGGCCTCTACTGAGAAGATCCGGCGACCAGTCTCCATAAGCAGCACCCGTTCACGAGTACGACTACTTGCGCAGCCATCACCTGCCTCGACCATATTATAGGGAAGGAAGTGACCCACACCAAATAGCCACTGCAAGCATAGCCTTTTTAGTGAGTTCAAGCACAGTTTAGCTGATTCAAATGTTCCAAATGAGACATATTGGGATTGGAACCTTTGCACTGTTTCAGATACAAATGATCGAATCTGAACAGTGAAACCGTTTGATGTCTAATGTGCAAGATAATATAAATTTAACAGCGCCTGGAAGTAAAACTGCCTCTTGGTCTAATGGGACTGCCTCGTCTGTCTATCGGCGGATATCACGAGGTCCTGGATTGAAATCCTAGATCCGATAAATGTAATTTTTCTATAGAAAAAAATCCTGTATCAGTCCGGGATCGTGCCCGATATATGGCAATAAGCTCGCCCCCTATTACATGGGGTATAACTTCATCGGCGAAAAGTGGATGTACACAGTACACCTCTGCCACCCCCGCTTGGGGAATTTGGCAGTTTTTAATAATGACTTTCACCAGGTAAGTATAAAGACTGTCGTTATGACAATCTCTGGGGTCTTTTCCATCGATAGACGACTAGTAATTTTTATTTTTGTAAATGAGGGAACCAAGGAGCCATTCTCATAAATAGTATAATATGTTTTTTTTTAACTTAGATACATGATGTCCAACCTACATTGTTCTCCCATACCCCACAGCAAAATGTAAAGAAGAAGAAGTGTAGATGAAAAAGTTAGTAAAAAAATTATTTTATAAAGAGTAACCGTGGAGTTTCCTGCCCTTCTTCTCCACAAGAATGACATTCCGAAGGGGCGGTAGAGTCTTTGTTACTTTTCTTACGATTCATAAATACTGTTATGGTTTTCATGAATAAAAAATATTCCGATTCTAAAAATCGTACATGTGTTTGGTACTAACGGATTGGGACCCTAGTTTACGGGATGTCAAAAATATCACAATTTGAGTATTTACAGATATCAATAACATAATTCAATTTCCCCTAACGAAACGAGAAACTTATAATTGAAATGTTGTAGAGCGAAAACTTATGCAAGATATTATTTAGTGCATTAAACTTATTTGGATTCCTTGTCCAACTAATTTGGCGTACTTGAATATTGAAATTAAGGGGTTTTCAAGTGCTAGGCGAGAAGAGGATTGGACGAATTATATTATTATATAGTAAAATAAATAAATTCACGCCTACTTTCTCCAAGTGGGGGATCTTAGAGATATACTTTGTACACCGAAATATCGCTGACAATATTAACAACTAAAACATTTTTTTATACATTATGTAGCCCCACATTAGAATTTGTTCGACCCAGTGGGCGACCAAACTCTTAACCACTGCTTCAAATCGTCCGTCGAACATTAGTAAGTAGGTATGAACTTTTATGACAATCATAAATCTTTGTTGACTCAGGAATGTTTGATTCAATATGACCGAACGGGGCGCGTATCGATAACTTCGTCAAATGACGAAAAGACGGACGATTTATTGCAGTGGTTAAGAGCTTAAGCCGCTCCGCCGCTGTGTCTAATAGTCGCGAGTTCGATTCCCGCACAGGACAAATCTTTGTGTGATACACAATTATTTGTTTCGGTCTGGGTATTTGTGTATGTGAGTTTTTATGTTTGTTAACGCACCCACGACACTGTAATAAAACAAGTATGAGGCTACGATTAAAAAAAAATGTGTAATCGATTGACAGACGATTTAGCGAAGTGATTTAAGCCGCCCTGCCCACTGTGCTTTTTCCTTCCCTCTAATATGGTCGAGGGAAGTGATGGTTGCTCAAGTAGTCGTACTCGTGACCGGGCGCTGCTTGTGGAGACTGGTCCTCCCAGAATCCTCTAGCTTTTCATTACATATATTTAATAATATTATCATGTCTTATAGAGTATATATATACAGGCTTATTATTATGACCAAGAGCGTGCTCGTTGCGACCCCTACCAGTCATTATGGCTGCAATCTTAGACCGAATAGGTACCGCAGTGCGGGCTAGGGCGTCCCCCCGAGGCGACGCGTACCGGTCCGCTCCCGTCGGTACGAATACAGATGGAAGCGGCGATGGGGGCCGCCACCCATCAGGCCGGGCGCGAACTGGCGCGTCGTGAGGTGCAGGGTGTCGAATAGGCACTTGGAATGTAAGGGGCGGAATGGAAGATAAGATGCGTGAGGTGATTGATATGAGACGAACAATGAGAGTGGAGGAAGCCAGAGAGGTATGTAAGGAAAGAACCTGTTGGAACTCTGTACTCTCTGCCTACCCCACAAGGGATCTGGCGTGATGATATAGATAGAGATGTCTTATATCTCAGTAGAAAGGCATCACACTGGGGTTGGATCGCATAAATGATTTTTTATAATATGAAAATGTATGCATCTATACAGAAAATGATGAAAAATAGGGAATGGAGAATTAGACAAAAGGGCAAGCGGCTGAGTTTCTCGCCAGGTTTTCTCAGTGGAGGCCCCGGGTGAGTTTGTGTTGATTTCATGATTATAAATGCAACAACAGAAATAATTCCTAGGCTCATATGCGTAGCTTCACCGTGAATAACTTATCCCGAAATGGAGCATAAATTTTATGTACTAACACTGAATTGAAATAAAGTCTAAATAAAATTGGATATTGTAATACATTTTCAGGCGCTATGAAAGATACTCTGGTGATATTAAATTTGGTTGATGTCATCACATCACGCGCGGTGGGCTCACTTAGGTAATAAGAAATTCAAAAAATATAAATAAGTAAATAAAATAAACACCGTCACGCTTATATTCCCCAAGCAAGGGTGGCAGAGACACACACAAGACACTTGTCGCCGACGATGTTAGGTCCCATGTAATAGGGAACGAGCCTATTGCCATACACCGTGCACAATTCCAGACTCCGGACTCATACTGCGAAGGTTTCGTTAGAAAAACTACATTTGTCCGACCTAGGATTTAAAGCAGGTACTCGTGATCACAAAGCGATGTGCTTTGCCACTCGACCAACGAGGCAGTCTGAACTTCTAGTAATTGGAATATTCAGTTCAACGTGTATGGGTCTCGGATGCAGTAAACTTCTAAAGTCAACGATGCGCGATATGGTCACACGGACATAACTAAACGTTTTACAGATATCTATGTAGTTACCTACACAATTTTAGACTCATCTCTTCAAGATCATATACAAGACTGGGGTGGTCTATATGAAATGGTTAAGTATACTCACGACATTTGTATGTAGTCAAGAGTCTCCGTAACAAACGAGCGTTTATGAGACGAATTATGACAGTGGAGGAAGCCAGAGAAGTCTGAAAGGAAAGAACATGGTAGAACCCTGTACTGCCTACTCCGAAAGGGTTCTGTCGTGATGATTTAGATAGAGATACCTACTTTCATATACAAGAAATACAGGAAACCAATGTTAGGAGACTATCCTTAACTTTTTGCGACATTTTGAGCTGCATATACAGATTTTATAAAAAATGTATAGTTAGCGAGAAAATGGGCAATTTACACAAAACATTTGATGCCAGTCGATCCTGTATCTTATATAGATGATAATCTTCTATTGGACCGACTGAAATCGGGGTACGAAAAATGACGAAAAATATTATTTACTAGGAAAACATCGCCCGTCTCCAAAATTCACCCTGCAATTGATACAATAGCATGATCAGGAATGGGTTAGATGGTTGGAAATGTATCAATTTGCCATGTTCAGTTAGAAGCTACATTATGTATGTAAAACAAACAACGGTTAATCTTTTATGTCAGGTTATAAAGGCTAATACATAGTTCTTTACATTTTGACAATAAAAAATATTACAAAGGACCTTCGGTAACACTATTACAAATCATGGATTCTAGTTAATCCTTTTTATATTTTACTGAATTTTTTTAGGTCGGCATCCCTATTGTCACGTTCACAGATGGGATTAAAAAGTCGTCCAAATTTAGAGTTACCATGCTTAAGATATTATTGAGACAATTTCATGTACTAAGAAATGCAACTACTCGATTCAATGAACAGAGTGGCCTATAGTGAAAAATTCGTATCGTAAAATTTACAGGAATAAATTAAAATAACCTATATAACAGGCCATGAGCTTATGAAGTGGATGATACGGATTTCATCTTAAATACTTCGTTTTTAAAAAACCAGCAAAGTAGTTAAAGAATGTGGACGAATACGGTTTTTTTATGTAAGATGTAACTACGTGCGCGTACGCGAAACAAGCCAATAAAATTTATAATGTGAAATAAATGAATTTGAATTTAAAAGCTATCTTGGTTTTACATTATAGTATAGTCACCTGACACAAACCGATTCGTGTGGTAAATTGAATCGAATCCGTCGCCCTTTGACATGGAGTACAAACGTAGACCCAATAAAATTATCGATTTTTTTTTGAGTCGATTAAAAGCCTTCCATTGTGCAAACGAATTGTAAGAACTCGATTATGTTGATGCCGCCAACGATACACAATATTCAACGTGACTTTGCGGTCGTTATTAAAAAGAACACAATAAATATCTGACAGAATACAATAAATAAATATGACGACGGCTTGGTACAGTGGTTAAGATACACAGTGATGCAATTATTTTACAAATAAATAATAAGGGACGGATATATTGAAATAAACGACGATTGTGCAAAAACAAATTTTCTCACTTTCTGAAAAAAAACCTGTAAAATCAAAAACTACTTTACAAGAACTTTGCCACAAGTATTCTCTATGTTTTAAACTAAATTCTACTATTCTAGCCGAAGCCGATTAATAGGCCGCCGCCAAAACCTTCGGCCGAAGCTGAAGGTTTAATAAACCTAAGAAATTTGGTTTATGATTATCTATCTCACTCTATCTATATCATCACGCCAGATCCCTTGCGGGGTAGGCAGAGAGTACAGAGTTCCAACAGATTCTTTCCTTACATACCTTACCTTACCTACCTAAATTATACTGACTAGTTTTAAAACGTTTCGCGTTGGATTCACTCTAGGTTTCATTCACTTTAGGTTTCTTTTTGATAAAGAAAATTACGTTTATTCCTGTATTTCTTGTATCCTAAAATATAGTGTAATACATAAACCAATCCAAAAACACGTGTTTATTTATCGCTGTACCCCTTAAGGGAATTACTAACTTCAATAACCTTGAGAATTTATTTAATTGCCCGGAGGACCCAAAATGCAGTTTTTTTTTCAAATAATTCAGATATAAATCATTTAAATGAAAAAGTCATCCACACAAGTTATAGAGCACATCTTAAGCTTTTGTTTCATGTATATTTTATACATATCCAATGTACCATTGAAAAGAACATTTGCAATATATATTTAAAATAGTTTTTTTTGAAGTATTATATATATATTGATCTATCGCTACGTAGCCAAACTACAGTTAATAATTAAATCATTGTGTCACAAACTGCCTGTCTCGTTGGTCTAGTGGCAAAGCGCATCGCTTTGTGATCACGGGGTCCTGGGTTCAAATCCTAGGTGGGCAAATGTAGTTTTTCTGACGAAAAATTCCAATAGGAGTCCGGAGTGTGTAATTGTGCCCGGTATATGGCAACTGGCTCACCCCCTATTACATGGGACCAAACATCGTCAGCGAAAAGTGGGTGTACCCAGCACACGCTTGGGGAATATAGTTGTTACGGTGTTTTTTATTGCATCACAAAGGACATTGTTTTGCGCCTATACATGATTTGCCCCAGAACCAACAGCAATGAAAAAATACTTGTATGATTTCAAATCACCCATGAATTCTCTTAAGGCATTTATTATTAAACGGACAAGCGGGGAAATTGCAATAAAGCACAAAATCGATTCTGAGGTTATAATTCAGTAGCCATTAATACATATGAGGTTATATTGTGAGTTGACATTAGGAAAGATGTCGGCGACTTCGACATAAGTACGTACAATACTTTGAAATATTCGTTTTAGATTGGAAATTGTCCGTTAGATACAGATATTTGCCTTTATAATAATAAAATAGATAAATAAAGATGGTATAAGTCAAATGATTGTTGGTTTTGGGGCAATATTCGACAATGTCCTGTGGAGCCCTCGGTATAACAAATATATACACCGTATAGAAGGCATACAAAAAGGTTCATGAAGTTTTTATGCTACCGAATACGGATCCCTTCACATCCCCATAGTTATTCAAACATATGCAAAAAGTTACCATTCAACAACTAGTTAATCGCCGACATATGGCTGACTTTTGCTTAAAATAATATTTTGTTTACATTCTTCTCCAAATATTATGTTTTAATGCTCCCCAAAGGTCCACAAGGTTTAACTACTTTTCTGTTTGTTTTGTTGTATCCCGTTAGCCTCTTCAAATGGCAGACAAAATTTTTATATGGTGCAAGCAAGTAATCATTTGAATAATTTATGCAAGGAGTTCTGTCTTGTTCCATTTACTATTAAGAGTAATAATGTAAGAGAGCTGCTGAACCTCAAGTTTTTTCAAATGTTATTAATTACTTACAAAATTAAAATAATATTAGCCCTGTTAAGAAACTGTCCCACCGTTGGGCACAGGCCTCCACCGAGAAGGTTTAGGTCATAGTCCACCACGCTGGCCCAGTGTGGGTTGGCGAACTTCACACACCTGCAAGAAACTCTTGGGTGTGCAGGTTTCCTCACAATGTTTTCCTTCACCTTTAAAACAAGTGATACTTAATTTTTTGATGCGCACATACCTAAGAAAAGACAGGTGCGGGCCTGGGTTTGAAATTAATTACTTAATATGAATTTGTGTATTACTACTGTTTTCTAAAGGCTCTGTCACAAATTTACAGCTATTTGTGAAAACCTATAATTGGATTTATATTGCTTATATTACTTTGATATTCTTATAGGTGCAGCTGTTGTATTTCCTTACCAAATAAATAAAAAAAAATGGCTTCTCTCAATAATTGAGGTTAGAGTTTAGGTCATACTCTACCGCGCGGACCCAGTGCGGATTGCTGGAAGCAGGATTGTGGCCATCTTTATTTAACGAGGGAAAATAGCGCTAGGAGCGCATGCTGCCACATACGCGGGCTTTGGTGATGTGGCAGTCATGTGCGGCTCACACCAACTAAAACCCCCGGCATCCGTCTCTTGCCTGAGTGCCTTGCCGCAGGAATCGCCAGTGGCATAACATAGGTTTATGGCCACCTGCTGTTGGTACGTATCAAGCCTATAAGCCTTCTAAAGTACAGTTATTTAATTTCACGAGACAAGAGTATGTATAGCTGGGAATGGACCGAGTGTGTCCCGTTTTACTTTTAATTTTAAAGTGGGTCGCGTAGCCGCCCGAGGGCCTTTTGTGAGGCGCGCCTTTTTATACCTTGAGTGCTGCCCGCGCCTTCCAAATGGAAGTTTTGTGTAACGATCCGGTGAATGCATGAAGCGAATTGGATTTTATTTTTGTGACATTTATAATATATTGAGTTCTGGTTTCTGCCCGCGACTTCGTCTGCATTGACAGGGCCTTACATTATTCCGGGGTAAAATGTACTATATGTGTTAATTCAGGTAATAAACTGTGTACCAAATTTCTTCCATATCCATTCAGCCGTTTTTACGTGATTATGTAACAAACATACAAACTTTCACATTTATAGTATTAGGAGGATATAAAAAGTGTTTATAATGTAACTGCTTAGTTGGTCTAATTGGACATGATAGGGCTGATGATCACGAGGTCATGTGGCCGAATTCTTGCTCGGACAAAATGTGTTTTTCTATAGTAAACTTCTAGCTAAAGGATAATGTAATAATGACAAACTTAATGACATTCATAAATTTCTTTTCACAAATTGACATAAAAAATTATATCATGACCAGTAATTAATTTTAATCGATATGTTTATAATGATGGTTCAATGTAATTTAATTATATTATGATACTAAAATATATGATGAAAAATTCTATGTATTTGCATGCCTAACAGCAGATTATGGCGTCACAACACCAATTTGTAACATCTGTAACACCCATATTCGCAAATAAATGATTTGATTTGATTTGAAACAATTCGGATTTTGGAATTGTGTCCAATATATTAGCTACGGGAGTCTCTTATTCAAGTGGGGTTTAAAACTATCGGTGAAATTTGAGTGTACACCTTCGCCACCCTTTCTTAAGTAATATACAAGATGTATCATAAATAACGCAAGCCCTGAAAGTAGTTTCTTCTAAATCAGCAACTAAACTGATTCCAACAATTGCTGTTACTCGTTCAGTTCACTGTATTAAACAAAATTCAATCATTATTTGAAGCAACACGACAGTTTTAAGTGCATTTCTGATAGATCAATTGAGAGAGATGCCTCAATTGCAACAAATTGTACAGATATTGTCGTTAATTCGGCTACAAAAGAGCTTAAAAAATTATAAAAAAAAAACTTAAAATTGGAAGTTTGAGTTTCGTGTTGAATTCGTAAACTAATAATCTAATTGATATGTCTGGGGTATTGTGTTATATATAGTACACCTTGTAAAAGGTGTTTTAGTTTATTTTTAGTATAATAATACCCCTATGACATTAATCACATATGCATACTATTAATTTTATTAATTTTATTGACATTACTAAGGACATTATTTTAGTTATTAACATTGACATTGAATTGACATTTGATGTGTATTACAATAATTTAATTAATTAATATTTATAGAACTTGTTGTCTATTTTAAATGTATCTAATACCTTACTTTATGTTTGCATTTAATTATATTATGGCATTATTATATTTAACAGTAAGTGTAATTAAGGTCTATCTAATATTTGCATGTTCTTTGGCGAAATATGGAGAATCTATTGTAAACATTATGTCATCATTGTAAAACCCATATTGGCAGATGAATAAATGATTATGATTATGATACAAAACTTACAAACAATTTGAGTGTAACTGTTCAAAGTGAACGCAAACAATGACTAATCAGGGTACTTAAAACAGTCTAGCACTTAAAAGTTAAAAAATAAAGTGCCATCAGGTTGAACAAGGCCATTCACCCAACCGCAAATAAGATAGAGTGGCGAATAAGCGGCTTTGTCATCAGTGATAGATTCTCTGCGAAAAGAGCAAACATGGAGAAAAACCTTTTCTTTCCAAAGGCATTCACATCTTATTTCCTACTAATATCATAAATGTAAAAGTTTGTATGTTTAGATGTTTGGATGTGTGTGTGAATGATCTACGCTGTTGGCCGCGGGGCCTTCACAGCTTCACCGGACAAGAGGGCGTGCGTGCAACCACTACGCTCGAGCCAGAAGGGCAAGGGGGCAACTAGCTCAAGGGCGCCTCAAGGAAGAACGGCCTCGGCTTGGGCAGTCGCTATGGTGGAGGGCGTATACAAGGTGTCTCGCCGTGGTGCTCTGGACCGGCCGGCGGGTAAGGAATTCTTCGACCTCGCCAGCGAAGTCAGTGTCTGATCCTGTGTGCGGTATCTGGATCCGAAAGAAAGGATGTAAGGGCGTCGGGAGGGTCGGTGAGAACATGCCGGTCATATACTAGTATGGAATAAAACTATTTTTCGGGTTTTATCGCGGTTTATTTTTTTGTTTTGAACTTCCGACGATTTCTTTCCGTGGTCCCTCCCGAAACAATAGGTGTTGTAAAACACTTGAAATGGTTACACAGTGACATACTTCTGTATGCCACTCGATCAATATCAATCCAGCATTTCACGAAGTTATCATAACGCACCGCGTTACGGGTTTCATTGGTCATCGCAAATAAGATCTCCCAGGCCGGAGTCCGAAACTGCCCGACATAATGCCAATAGTTTTCTTCCAGATACAGATACCGCATACATGATCAGACACTTACATACTTCACCCGCACACAGGATCAGACGCTTCACTGGCGAGGTCGAAGAATCCGTGGCCGCCGGCCGATGAAGAGCACCACGGCGATATACCTATTATATGCCCTGTATAGCGACAACCAAGTGGAGAACATCCTTCCTTTAGGCGTCCTTAAGCTAGTTGCCCCTTGCCCCTTCTGGCTGGGGGGTAGTGCTTGCACGCCCATCTTGCTCAGTGAAGCAGTAAAGGCCTTTTAAAGTTTCTCGGCAAACAGCGTTGATCATTCACACACACACTCACACACGCACGCACACTACACTTAAGCCGCTTCGGCCACTATGTCTAATAGTCGCGGGTTCGATTCCCGCACGGGACAAATCTTTGTATGATCCAAAATTATTTATTCCGATCTGGGTATTTGGGTCTGAAAATTTTTTACATACACAAATAACCCACGACACAGGAATAAATTCTAGTATGGGGTTGTTTTATAAAAAAAAAAGTAAAAAGAAATGCCAATAGACTCACCCCCTATTTCACTACAACCTGACATTGTCGGCACTAAGTCGGTACAATGTTTATATACAACCAAAATACATCTAAACAACCCACTTGGTCAACTCTAGTATTCCGAATCAAACACGAACTTCCACTCCGCAATACTCAATACTCCGTGTCAAAGAGCCCAGAAGTTCAAAAGGTAATCGAAGATGGCCGCAAACGAAACTTTGCGCGCTAACTCGGCACTTGACCGCAAATTCGGAGAGGCGGGAAGTTGCCAATTCACCGCCAAGCTTGGGATAAAAGAGCCAAGACACGGGCTGAAGTAACTTGGCTAAAGTTAATGGAATGTCCACAGAGATGAATAGATAAGATTGGAACGGAATACTGTAAGATACCTGGGCCCTTATTCGTTATAACCAATTTAACACGTTACGCGGCGTGTTACAATAACTTCGTGAAATAAACGTTTGATAGCACATAAAATATCGGTCAAGTGCCATTTTCAGCCTAGCAATTTCCTGGGTCAAACAGGTGAAATACCTATTTAAGGGTCACCCTAAACAATACCATGACCTTCGGACCGCACATCAAGCGAGTCCGTAACCGAGCAACCTTTGTGCTCGGTCGTCTTTACCCGATGATCTGCAAGCGGAGTAAAATATCCCTTAGGAATAAGGTGAAACTTGTATACGGCCCATCATGTCGTACGCTTGTGAGGTGTTCGGGCACGCCGCCCGCTCTCACATCGATAGACTCCAAACGGTTCAATACCGTTTCCTCCGCAAAACCGCCGGAGGCCCGTAGTTTTTACGGAATGTCGATCTCCTTTTCGATCTCGGTCTCGAACCTATTCGCGCCTTTATTAAAAAGGCGAGAACTCGATATTTCGCGAACGCGTCCAATCATAGAAATCCGGTAATCGTAGCCGCCGCCGACTACAAACCCAACTCCACTCCTATCAGCCGCTACCGCCGTCCGCGGCCTGTTCTCACCAACCCTCCCGTGCCCTTACATCCCTTCTTTCGGATACAAATACCGCACACAGGATCAGACACCGACCTCGCCGACGAGGTCGAAGAATCCCTTGCCCGTCGGGGTGCATAGTACCACGGCGAGATACCTAGTATACGCCCTCCCCCATAGCGACTGCCAACCCGAGACGTTCCTCCTTGAGGCACCCTTAAGCTAATTGCCCGCCTGCCCCTCTGGCTCGAGCGTAGCGGTTGCACGCTCGCCCTCTTGTCCGGTGAATCTGTAAAGGCCCCGCGGCCAACAGCGTAGATCATTCACACACTCACACATACAACAGCACATAAAATATCTATAGACGATCATTTCAAGTAGTTATTGTAACACGCCATCTTTGGTCACAGCGAATAAGGACCCTGAAGACGAGTATTTTCGCTAAGAAAAATATGTTTGATATTTTTGCTTAAAGAAAACACGGGAACGAACGTATTTATTCAGCGCACCATCTGTATAAATAAACGAAAAAAAAAATAAGCTTGCTAAGTTTCTCCACGAATCTTCAGTAAAGGCCGCGTTTCCTTTAGGTGGTACCTTAGTAGGCAGAGTGGATTAAGAAAAATGTAAAATTGGTAATTTATAGGTGACCCCTGCAATATAATTACATAATATTGCCTCGTTGATTTAGTGGGGAATAATGCGCTTTGCGATCATAAGGGTCCTGGATTTCGTCGGACAATGTAGTTATCCTATCGAAAAATTCCCAATAGAAGTTCAGAGTCTAGAATTATGACCGGTACCTATCATCGTCGGCGAAAAGGCGGTGAAGACAGTACACCTCTGCCACCCTCGCTTGGGAAATGTAGGCGTGGCGAGGTTTTATACTTATGTAATAAACACCGTCACGCCTATATTCCCCAAGCGGGGGTGGCAGAGGTGTACTGAGTACACGCACTATTCGCCGACGATGTTAGATCCCATGTAATAGGTGGCGAGCCTATTGCCATATACCGGGCACAATACCAGACTCCGGACTTATATGGGGAAGTTTTCGTCAGAAAAGCTACATTTGTCCGACCTCGGATTTGAACCTAAAACACTAGACCAACGAGACAGTCGAGTATACAGTAAGGTCTCACTAATCCCGCACATCAGTAGTTCGACACGTCCAATAATCAGGCACTAGTGTCCGGCTTCGGCTACGGCCACCTTCGGCCAAAATTACCGCCTTCGGCCTAAACTACCGCCTTCGGCCTAAACTACCACCTTAGGCCTAAACTACCGCCTTCGACCAAAACTACCGCCTTCGGCCAAAACTAACGCCTTCGGCCTAAACTACCGCCTTCGGCCGAAACTACAGCCTTCGGCCTAAACTACCGGCTTCGACCAAAACTACCGCCTTCGGCCAAAACTAACGCCTTCGGCCTAAACTACCGCCTTCGGCCGAAACTACCGCCTTCGGCCTAAACTACCGCCTTCGACCAAAACTACCGCCTTCGGCCAAAACTACCGCCTTCGGCCTAAACTACCGCCTTCGGCCTAAACTACCGCCTTCGGCCTAAACTACCGCCTTCGACCAAAACTACCGCCTTCGGCCAAAACTAACGCCTTCGGCCTAAACTACCGCCTTCGGCCTAAACTACCGCCTTCGGCCTAAACTACCGCCTTCGACCAAAACTACCGCCTTCGGCCAAAACTAACGCCTTCGGCCTAAACTACCGCCTTCGACCAAAACTACCGCCTTCGGCCAAAACTAACGCCTTCGGCCTAAACTACCACCTTCGGCCTAAACTACCGCCTTCGACCAAAACTACCGCCTTCGGCCAAAACTAACGCCTTCGGCCTAAACTACCACCTTCGGCCTAAACTACCGCCTTCGACCAAAACTACCGCCTTCGGCCAAAACTAACGCCTTCGGCCTAAACTACCGCATTCGGCCTAAACTACCGCCTTCGGCCTAAACTACCGCCTTCGACCAAAACTACCGCCTTCGGCCAAAACTAACGCCTTCGGCCTAAACTACCACCTTCGGCCTAAACTACCGCCTTCGACCAAAACTACCGCCTTCGGCCAAAACTAACGCCTTCGGCCTAAACTACCACCTTCGGCCTAAACTACCGCCTTCGGCCTAAACTACCGCCTTCGGCCAAAACTACCGCCTTCGGCATGTCTCCGGCCAATCCGAAATCTGAAATCAGTTTTGGTCGAAGCCGAAGATTTTTAGCTAGCTAAATTAAACGATCTATTACGATTTACGAATGCGCGAGAGCCTTTCGGAAGACGCGCGAAGAAGAAATGTATTCCCTTTACGAAATTCTTTATTTGATTTGTGAACAATCCAGTTATCCGAACATTCCAATAAACCGGCACCCCCTAGTGTTTAATAGTTCCGGATAAGTGAGCCTCTACTATAATTATATAATACGGGGAAAATATACAAGTGCATTATTGAGCATAGAGTTTCAAGCTTAAAATTCAAATTCAGATAAACATAATTTACAACAATACACAATTTACAATAACACTACATAACAATATACATCTTTACCTAGTAGCGCATGGTTCTAATTCTAGGTCGAATACATTATTATACATTGTTATTGAAGTCATCTTGCCAGGAATTCTCAGTAGCAGTCTGAAGTATAAAATTGTACTCGGTATGTTGGCTATATATAGGCTCAGATTCTACATTAGGACGTATGGATTTAACACCGCTAATTAAATGAAGATGTACACTACTGTGTACATCTTGATTTGGGGTGGCAGAGGTACTCCTCTGCCACCCCTTCTTGGGTAATATAGGCGCGCCCTGTAAGCTGTATTTCTTTTTACCAACCTATCTACATTATCACGCCAGACACCTTGCGGGCGCCTTGCGGGGGCAGAGAGTACAGAGTTCCAACTTTTCTTTATAGACTTCTGAACTCAACTTTTCTTTATAGGTTATTTCCTTACAGACCTCTCTGGCTTCCTCCACTCTCACAAATCGTCTCATACACATGTACTCGTATGAGACGAACTATAAGGGTGTAGGAAGCCAAAGAGGTCTGGAACTATCTGGAATACTAACATAGATTAAGTTTTACTAACATGATGAGTCTTGGTCACTTGAATAAAGAAATATTATTATTTGACCGCGGTTCGGCAAACGTAGTGTGGGACGCCCTGCAGCTAGGTGGAGCGACGATTTACGGAGGGCGGCTGCCAGCGGTTGGAGGAGAAGAGCCGAAGACCGGGCTCAATGGCATGCCTTGAGAGAGGCCTATGTCCAGCAGTGGACTGATACGGGCTGATGATGATGATGATGATTATTATTATGTATGTCTGTGTTCCTTTTTACCTTCCACAAAATCTGACTAATCAAAAGGACCGGCATTAGCTTGCGCCTAGACCGGGATCTGCGGCAGAGGGGAGAGGAGACTTTTCCTTTGTAGTAGCTCAATATAGGCTTATACTAATCAACATAACTTTTTATTTTCCACATTTTTATCATGCTACGTATTATAAAACAAAGTCCCTCTGCCGCGTCTGTCTGTCTGAACGGGATAAAGTCAATAACTACCGAACGGATTTTCATACAGTTATCGCCAATGGATGGAGTGATTCAAGAGGAAGGTTTATCTGTATAATTTAGCCGTGCGAAGCCGGAGCTGGTCGTCAGTTTTAGGTACTTTAACCAAGTACAATGTCCGTGGAGACTGATGCAATCGACGTGTTATCGATTGCATCATATTTGCGGCGCGGGCGTGTGAACCGAATGCATGAGCTAGACGCAAGAATGCACTTATTCTTAACGAATAAGTGCATTCTTGCGTCTAGCAAGTCTAGTCAATAAGCAAGATTTATGTATTTAAATAATGTAATGATAAGTTAGATATGTATTTAGATAAGTGACTATGTGTGTGGCCATACCGCGACCTCAACGACCGGCTCCAACGGAAGACCAGCGCTGATTGCTTGCAGTCAGCACAATGCTGAGTTGGGACCGATTCGCAACAATATCAGTTTTTTTTGTTATTTTAGTGTGTTGCTACTATATTCTTTATTTTTTTGTGGCGAATAAATTTATTTTCTTTCTTTCTTTCTTTCTAATAGTTTTAGAAGTATTTTAATTTTAAGTGTTTTTTTTGTTTTAAACCTAGCCCCACTATTGATTCCTGTGTCTTGGGTACATTTACAAACATGAAAATTCACATACATAAATACCCAGACCGAAACAAATAATTGTGGATCACACAAAGATTTGTCTCGTGCGGGAATCGAACCCACGACTATTAGACACAGTGGGCGGAGCAGACTAAGCTCTTAACCACTGCACTAAATCGTCCGTCATTTCAATCAAGTTCGTGTTAGTTATGTTTGCGTCCACTTCGTTCGGCAAAAGCGAGCTTTTGTTTTGTTTTTTTTTTATTTATGTAATTTTTTCCCCGCTAATTGTCGCGCGACTGGCTCGTTACAGAAGCAAGGCACGCACGTAACTTTGGGTAACACTGAAAATCAGCGCTGTGTTGTGTAATAGTATAAGTATTATTTATATAAAAAAAAAAACACCGTCACGCCTATATGCCCCAGAGGGGGTGGCAGAGGTGTACTGAGTACACCCACGTTTCGCCGACGATGTTAGGTCCCATGTAATAGGGGGCGAGCGTATTGCCATATACCGGGCACAATTCTAGACTCCGGACTCATACTGGGAATTTTTCGTTAGAAAAACTACATTTATCTGACCCAGGATTTGAACCCAGGACCTCGTGATCACAAAGCGGTGCGCTTTGCCACCAGACCAACGAGGCATTCAGCATTTAATTTAATTTTTGGAATATTGCTTTTATTTAATTTCTGTGGTGTACTTGTTAGTTAGCTAATAAAATATCTTTTCTTTCTTCTTCTTCTTTCTTTCTTCATCGTTATTATACATAATAGCCATGAACTTCACGGAATTTAGGCTCCGCGCAAATGAGCAACCAACCACAGCCACCGCTGGCTAGCGACAAGCAGTTTACATGATTCTTCGTACGTTTTGTATGAACTCACCGCACACGTGTACCGTGTAGCGTAGTGACAGCTACTAGCGACTCAGTGTCTAACACTCGCGACTCAGTGTTAGTGTTGTAAAAACGCTCGAGTCGGCGCTTAAAACGCTCGCATTTTCTACGTGTTTCAACGCTCGTAAGCGTCGACTCAGCGCTAAACGCTCGACTTCGACAAAAGCGCTCATTTTTACAACACTACTCAGTGTCCGCGACACGCCACTGGTGGCGGCCATTCGCTACACCAAACGAGTACAATCGAAAGGCGTTACAAATTCTGGCGACCACCGACCACTCGTGACTGCCTTTGTTTATGCGGTGCCAAAGGCGCGCGACAGCCACCAGTGCCAAGTCAGTGGCTCACTTTTTTTTTTTTTTTTTAAACGTTTACCCACACTAGGTTTTATTCCTGTGTCGTGGGTGCGTTTACAAACATGAAAATTCACATACACAAATACCCAGACCGGAACAAATAATTGTGGATCACACAAAGATTTGTCCCGTGCGGGACTCGAACCCGCGACCATTAGACGCAGTGGGCAGAGCGGCTTAAGCTCTTAACCACTGCGCTAAATCGTCCGTCAGCCTAAATCGGCGCGAAGCCTCTCTATTTTACCAGTATTTTTTCCTCCAAACCGCGTCGTAGTGGATCTTATTATAATACCGCGTCTGGATATTCCAAAACAATATTAAATTAGGGGTGGTTTATTAAATTATGACTAAACAACGGCCCGGTCGATTGCATCATAATTAAATATGAAATCTTGGCTGTGGGATGTAAGTCGTCGACTTAGGTACGCGGGTTAGTTGATGAAGGTGTTTTAGCGTAATGAACTTATCGGGAAGGATGTAGGTGCCGGGGAAGACCTAGACTATCTTACCATGACCAAATAGACCGTGTCTTAGCTGAAGGGCAAGTCAAGAGTCGCCGTAACCGGCGAGTGTGTATGAGACGAACTATGAGAGTGGAGGAAGCCAGAGAGGTATGTAAGGAAAGAACCTGTTGGAACTCTGTACTCTCTGCCTACCCCGCGAGGGAGCTGGCGTGATGATATAGATAGATAGAACTTATCGGGGATGAATTAAGGTGTAATGTCGCTTGGTGAATATCGTGTGTGTGAATGATCTACGCTATTGGCCGCGGGGCCTTTACAGCTTCACTGGACAAAAGGGTGTTAAATATCGTTTCAGTCAGTGTAGCGTAGAAATCTTTAACCGACTTAAAAGAAGAGAAACTAAAACTGCAAACAAAAACTTCCAGACGATATAGCCTTGAATATCAATATTTGGGATTACGTATAAAGATTTATTGACCAAAACTTTGCGTCACTAGTTAAAATTTATTGACCGAATTCCTTTAATACTACGAAATTATTTTATTGCTATCTATCTATCTGTCATCACGCCAGATTCCTTATATTATAAAACACCGTCACGCCTATATTCCCCAAGCGGGGTTGGCAGAAGTGTACTGAGTACGCCCACGTTTCGCCGACGATGTTAGTTCCCATGTAATAGGAGGCGAGCCTACTGCCATATACCGGGCACAATTCCAGACTCCGGAGTCATACTGGGAATTTTTCGTTAGAAAAACTACATTTGTCCGACCTAGGATTTGAACCCAGGACTTCGTGATCACAAAGCGACATGCTTTGCCACTAGACCAACGTGGCAGTCCTTATATTATTTGTTTTTATATTTAAGTTTGATTTGAACTTTATACATAGCTGTTAAGATTAATATTTTCACCATTACGTTTTTGTAACTAATTATTTTTATCATCCCTGGTTTGTGGTAATTGTATTAGTTGGTACACAATCCTACTAATATTTTAAATATGAAAGTTTGTATGTTAAGATGTTTGTCACAGAATCACGCAAAAACGGCAGAAAGGATTTGGATGATATTTTGGGGCACATATAGTTTATTAAAGTATAGTCGAAAACTATCGCCCCATATCCAAGTTATGCCTATTTGCCAAAATCCTAGAACGAATTGTATACAATCAACTATATTCAGCTATCCAAAACACTTTTGGTGATGAGCAGCACGGGTTTCTCCGTAGACGATCTACCACGTCAAACTTAATCTTGGCACATGACTTCATCTCTAAGGGTATGGATCAAGGCTCTCAGGTTGATGTCGTTTACACCGACTACAGCAAATGTTTTGATAGTATTGATCATCACGTGCTTCTGCAGAAGTTAATGGCGACCGGGATACATGGCAACTTATATCGTTGGTTTAGTTCATACATAGAGAATCGAACGCAGGCAGTAGTCTTGCACGGCTATACATCTGGCTGGTGCTCTATCCCCTCTGGAGTGCCGCAAGGATCGTTATTAGGTCCCTTGCTATTTACTATATTTATTGCAGATATCAAATCCTGCTTCAAACATTCATATATATTATTATACGCTGATGATATGAAAATTTTCAAAAGAATCACTAATACCTCTGACTCAGTACAACTGCAAAATGATCTTAATATATTTGCAAATTACTGCACACAAAATAAATTACAATTAAATATATCTAAATGTGCCTACATAACATTCTCGCGCCAAAATAATAACATCGGGTGTGGATATACTCTAAACCGCCAAAGAATTAACAAAGTAACTCATATCAAAGATCTTGGTGTCATTTTTGACAGTAAACTCCTTTTTGATAAGCATACTGATCACATCGTCAATAAGGCGTCAAAAGCTCTCGGTTTTATTTTACGAACTTCGGCCTGCTTTCGATCTCTAAAAACCATTAAGATATTATACTGTTCCTACGTACGTAGTCACCTTGAGTATGCCTCCCAAGTATGGAATCCACAGTACCAAATTTATAAATCTCGTATTGAAAATATACAAAAAAAGTTTCTACGGTACTTGGATTTCAAAGCTCAATGCCAATCTATTGATTATTATGATCGGTGTAAACGATATCATTTTCTGCCACTGGAGCACAGGCGCACCGTGAATGATATTTGTTTCCTGGTAGGTATCGCTAACGGTTCAATAGATTGCCATGAACTTCTCGCTAATATAGTACTTCGTACTAATCAATTAGGTCTTAGACAGCGTCCCTTGTTAAATGTGCACTTGTTCTCTTCGAATTATAGACGAAATGCGTATTTCTTGCGTAGCGCAGCCAGCTTTAATTCTCTGTCGTTACAATTGGGGTTAGACCTCTTTTGTACCAGCTCGAGTTCAATTAGAAAACGTATGAGTACCAAGTTTTTTGTAGATAGCGACCAGCGTTAGCTCTTAGTTCAACCTATCTAGTTGCCCTGGTGAAGTTCTTTTTGTGAATGTTCTTACTTGTCATATTTGTATCTATAAATCATAAGAATATTTTTTATTATTTAAACCTTACTAGTTCTAATTCTTATTAAGTTTCGGCCTGGTTTGTTTGTAGTTGCGACTGAATTATGTAGATGCTAAATGTGGAAGCTTGTTATTAGCAATTTGTAATATGTTTATGTTTTTATCTCATCTGTATCATTAGTCTGTAAGCTTTCCTAAAAATAAATAAATAAATAAATAAAATAAATTAACTGTATTACATAGGATACTTTTATTCCGGAAAAAATTTTAAGTTCCAATCTTAAGTCCACGCGGATGAAGTCACGGGCAGAAACTAGTAGCTTTTATTTATTAAATTCAAAGTGTTAACTACCTATGCCATCCGCGATAGAGGTTATCCTAAAGTAAGGAACAATGAAAACTGAGATTGTATAATTCAATTTGTTTTAAGAAATGTGTGATAGCCTAGTGTCGGGTTCAAACCCAAGCACGCACCTCTATCTTTTCAGAAGCATGTGCGTTTTAAAAATTAAATATCACTTGCTTTAACACGAAAAACATCGTGAGGACGGAAACGAGGAGACACGGAAAACTGCATGCCTAAGAGTTCCTCGAAGGTGTGTGAAGTTCGCCAACCCGCACTGGGCCAGCGTGGTGGACTATGGCCTAAACCCTCTCAGTTTGAGAGGAGGCCCGTGCCCAACGGTGTGACAGTTTCTTTACAATGCTAATATTATTATTATTATAACAAATAAAATTTCGAATGAAATCTGTTATTTCCCTGTGTAAAAATAAAGTGTATAATCAAATCATAAACTCTACAGAATCCTTAATATTTTATAAATTTTAAAAACCATTTTTGTTACATCCATACTAATATTATAGATTCGAAATTAACTCCGTCTGTCTGTCGGTCTCTCTGTCTGTTTGTCTGTTACCTTTCACACCCAAACCACTGAACAGATTTTAATCAAATTTAGCAAGAAAACAGATTTTATCCAGGGGAAGGACATAGGCTACCTTTACTTTAAAAAAAACTTATGAGTGTAATGAAATTATCGCGAACTAAGTTGCATATACAAGACTAGCTGTAACTACTCTTCTACATGAATACGTTTCGAAAACTTACCAACCATTATTAAAATCTCAAGAAAAACATATTATCAATAACAAAAACTTAAACACCAAATAAATTAAGAAAATTTTGATGAAAATTTCATTCATTAAATTCTTAAGTACTAACACGTACATCTGCGTTGGCGCTCGATGCGTAGACATAAGGGCCATAACACACGATACGATTAACGATATTGCGACTGCATCGATGATGGGCCCATATTTACTCTCTTCCTATCACGCAGGGAATCTGGTGTGGTGGCGCATAGATAGCATGGAAAATAAACTTTACCCCACATTAAAAATTATTCCTGTGTCTTGGGTGTTCCGAATGCCAGTGAAGTACAAATAAACGATCAATACACGAAGTTATCGTAACGCGTCGCGTTACGTGTTTAATTGGTTATAGCGAATGGCCCTGTATCGCGTTTTGGCGGCTTCAAATATCGAAATCAAGATAGAGCGTAGCATTCAATCGCTGCATCGAGCGTCTATATAATTTCCATGACTTCTAAAGAATATACAAGGTGTAACATAATAAACACAAGACCTGAAAGTAGTTTGCTCAAAATCGGTAACTGAATTAATTCCAACAAGTTTTAACGTACCTAATTTTTTTTTAAATTTGCAAAAAATGCTTTTACTCTTTCTGTGCGCGACTCTGTACTAGATGGAAATTACTGTGTATATTTGGATTAAGTAGCAATTTTTTATACCTTTTGTAATTCATCTGTTTAAGATAATCGTTAGTACCTAATACTCGAAATATTTTACGTAAAAAATATATCATCGTTAAAATTTTGTTATTTTTTGGCTTTCTGTTTGTTTCAATAAATACACATAAACTAAGTTTTCTATCCCTTGCGGGGTAGGCAGAGAGTACAGAGTCCCTACAGGTTCTTGCCTTACAGACCTCTCTGGCTTTCTCCTCTCTCATAGTTCGTCTCATTCAAGCTCGCCGGTTACGGAGACTCTTGACTTCTTGACACTTCGGATAAGATACAGTCTATTTGGTCCCGGTAACTTGATTGTTAATAAACAAAATAAAATATTCCTCCTAGAAGCTCGTGGCGCTGTGCGATCGCGGTGTTCTTACCGATCACCAAGGTTAAGCAGCGTTCGACTCGGACGGCTTGAAATGGGTGACCGTTGTGGAATTTTCATATTCGAGCGTCTCCGTGCTTCGGAAGGCACGTTAAGCCGTTGGTCCCGGGCATCACTTAATATGGTAGTCGTTTAGCCGAGTTGGAAGCTTTATAAGCGGCTTGATAAGTTCCAACAGCAGGTGGCCACAAACCTGCCTCCTCCAATCCGCATTCGGTCCGCGTGGTGGAGTATGACCTCAATTTGTGAGAGAAGGCCTTTGCCCAGCAGTGGGCAATATAGGCTAATATTGTATTTTTCCCAGAAGATTGCTACTTCATAAAAATATTTTTTCTAGCTGTATACTTTATTATTTGAAAGATAATTTTTTTAGTGAACAATCGGCTTTGGAAGTCTGGGAACAACCCGTCCAAAAGTGTCACGATCGCTGCGACTGTAACGTGTATATGTGTAGATGCAAGCGTTCAGAAATTGTTAAGAAGGGCAAATAAATCGCCGGTCGCCGATGAATAAGTAGCAAGTCTGCTTTGTCTCTTAAAGCTGATAATTAATTAACAAAGTTTCTGCTAAAGGTTTGACTTTAGTTACGTGTTGGGGCGCGATCGGTACGCTTTTCACTTTGTTTGGTTTAATAATGGATGGGTGACATTGGGTGCCTAATTTTTAATTGGTTGATAGAATGTGTATAAATGCCTAATAATACACTTTCTTTCTTCTTTGTAGTCACGAGGTTCTGGGTTCAAATCCTAGGTCGGACAAATGTAGTTTTTCTAATTGTGCCTGGTATATGGCAATAGGCTCGCCCCCGATTTCATGGGACCTAACATCGTCAGCAAAACGTGGGTGTGCTTAGTACACCTCTGCCACCTCCGCCAGGGGAATATAAGCGTGACGGTGTTCTTCTTCTTAAAAAATACTTCGCGTGACACTTGGAATTACTGTAAATATATATTGTGTTAACGATGAAATGAAACATTGACCCCCCGCACGTAATATCTATCTATCAGTGTTGGGCAGTTTTCAATTGTAGAAACAATCAATTGAAATTTCATTTGCAAATTAATCTCCCTAGGTCTCTAGAATAACAATGACCATTGGAGGTCAAACGCCTCAGTCCCTTCCTGAGGTCTATTCCGCGATCATGGGTTTCTGTAGAAGATTCGAAACGTTGAACACTTTAAAACAAAAAAATCTTTTAATAAAAAAGGTAAACCGACTTCAAAAAGCAAAAAATAAATATTTGAAGTCGGTGCTGGTTGGTGCAGTAGGTTACTTGGCACCGACTTCAAATATTTATTTTTTCCTTTTTGTAGTCGGTTTACCTTTTTTTTTAAAAGATTTTTATTTTACAATTTTAAGTGACGAATGAATTATTTAGTAATATTTATACACCGATATTATATTATTTTGCTAAGTTGTAAAGTAAGGTACCTACAGGATTAATATAATGACTATAATAACGGAATCAATACATTCGTGCTGTTCGCCGTTAAGGAGTTCCCTCTTGTATCTTCAAAGTCCAAGGTTCAATACCAATAACAATAAAATAGGACCACCTCAAAACTATACTGAACCAAATGCAAAAAGAATCATCAAAATCGGTTCATAAGCAAAGGAGTTATAAAAAAGGACGAATTATGAACCTCCTTTTTTGAAGTTGGCTAATATACTGCTTAGTTCTATAGTAGGGTACCTATAGGATTGACGTAATACCCATAATATCTCAATTTACACATGCCTATTGTTTGTCGTTAGGGAGTTCCCTGGTGTATCTTCTAAGTCCAAGGTCCAATGCCAATGAAATTAAAATGGGACCACCACGGAGCTATACTGAACCCAATGCAAAAAAAATCATCAAAATCGATCCACAATTGACGGAAAAATCGCTGAACATACATAAAAAAAAGCATACATACAACCGAACATAGAACCTCCTCCTTTTTGAAGTCGGTTAACAAACAAGTCGCGACGAAATTCAAAATATTTTAATTGCAACTCAATTTTTTCACAATTAATTTTTGTACATCACTGCTATCTATATCATCTCGCTTAATCTCTTACGGGGTAGGCCTTTCCTTACAGAACTCTATCAATTCATCCAATTACATAGTTCATCCCATGCACGTAATATGACTTAGCTTAACGATCAACTGGAATATTACTATCATTTAGTTCTCCTACTCCTACATTATTACAATGTGTGACCCATAAAAGCCATGTGTTGGATCTAAAGATTAAAATATTCTACTAATTATATCCAGACAATATAGCGGCAACACCGCTGGCTAGTTGGCAACACTAGAAATTAATTAGACAACAACCCGACCCCGTTCGTGAGAGGAAGAATTTATCGACGTCTGTGGTAGAGGTACGGTGATTTTCCACACTTTCAGTAGAAAAATAAAATGAAGGTGGTAATATTGGAACAGTTTAGCATTTGAGCTAAGAATGATTATATAATAATAATATTACCCCTATTAAGAAACTGTCCCACCGTTGGGCTCGGGCCTCCTCTCAAACTGACAGGGTTTAGGCCATAGTCCACCACGCTGGCCCAGTGCGGGTTGGCGAACCTCACACACCTTCGAACTCTTAGGCATGGAGGTTTACTCACGATGTTTTCCTTCACCGTTATAGCAAGTGATAGTTAATGTTTAATATGCACATGCTTTTGATAAGACAGAGGTGCGTGCCCGGGTTTCAACCCGAGACCTCTTGACTTTGCAGTCCAACGGTCTAGGTTAAAGAATGATTTAGGTTATATTATTACATAGGCTTATACGTTTGATTTACTAAGAGTTGTGTCCTTTTACATGGAAACGTTTATTTCCTTATATTTAACGCAGCAAGACTTAATGGTCTTTGAAATTGCAGTCAGTGGCCGCGTCCGGGGCCGCTTATTATTTTAGCATGTCTGCCATCGAAACTATAAGAAGATAAACCTTAATCATGAAACTAGTCCTTCTATTTCAACTTTATTAAATTAACAGTGTGTTACGCATAAAAGCCACATGTTGGACACAAAGATAAAAAATATTCTACTAATTGTATCCAGACAATTTAGCGGCAACACCGCTCGCTAGTTGGCAACACTAGAATGTAATTAGACGACAACCCGACGCCGGTTCGTTAGGGGAAACATTTATTGACGTCTACAGTAGAGATGGGTACGGTTTTCTTCCCATTTTTAGTAAAAAAATAAAATGATCCTGGTTATATTAGAAAAATGAAGCTTTTGTGCTGAGAATGATTTAGGTCATTGTGACTTTAGACAAGTGCTGCCTAGTTCTTGAACATATAAACGAATATTTCCTTAAATTATTCGCCATTTAAATAGCTACTTACTTTTGGCATTTCAGTCAGACAGGAATCTATCCTTATCTCATATTTACCTATTGCACGACTGGACTTAATTTGTATGCCAGTAACTCTTCTTTGTTAATTTTTATTTTTATATTGTTTTTATCTTCAAGCATTTCACTAATGTTTACGCAATTCTAATTGGCCAACGCAACTTTTGTCACTTACTTGTTGTGTACAAAATATGTGGAAGCTTGTAATTTGCGAATTTCTTTACATATAGTATAATATGCTAAATTTGTTATTAGTCTGTAATATTTCTGTAAAATAAAATAAATAAATTTACACAGGATGGAAAGGACAGATTTGCAAAACCTGAAACATGTAATTCTGTCTATCTTTTTATATCATCATGGCAGATCCCTTGCAGGGTAGGCAGAGAGTACAGAGTTTCAACATTACATTCTTCTTTCCTTACATACCTCTCTGGCTTCCTCCACTCTTACAGTATATTTTTTTTATAAAGGTGAGAAATAATTCATGTTGACACTTTCGACCAAAATGTAGTGTCGTCATAGAAAACATTGTGAAACATGTAATTAAAGTTATAAAAAAATACAGGAACATACCGCATTTTCGCACTAAGCGCCTACAGCCGAATGACTTGTAGATACCAGCAGCGGATGCTGGAGCGGATGGTAGCCACAAGTCATTGATTTTGTCGCTCTAGGTGAGAGGTAACCGTCGTGCCATTAAAAAGATTGTCATGAGAAAACTCGTTTCAAGAATTGCATCGACGTATAAAGAAGTATATTTTGACTTGAAGATAAGACTCGAATTAGGGCTGTCAAAATTTTACATCACGCGGGAAAAGTTGGCCATGCTAGCCGTGCTGGAGGCATAGTGATAGATAGTGAGTGATACGTTGATCCATTAGCCTACTGTGGTCTTAGATTCGATTCACTATATTATTTTACAAAGATTGTAGCTCTCAGGAGCACAGATTCTTCAGACTTTAACAACAAGTATCATCATACTTCTATAAATTTATACTTCCTCGTTCTATTAGTGAAAACAGGATCGAAATCCATATAATAGTGTCTTTGATTAGCCTGAACATCCCTAGGAAAGACACGGCGGGCGACTTAAATTTATAAAAAAAAAAACAATTTAAAAAGAAAAACTACATTTTTAAAACAAGCTTTTATAGCAAAAACACAACGAAGATATCTTGCTAAATTGAGGAGTTACTATGGCTTTCTTCCAGCACCATCATCAGACCCAGGACACCATCCGAGACGAAAGTACTCGTCAAGACAAATCCAACGAGCCCAAATACGGCGGAGTTGTATTGAGTAGTTAATTGGAACACATTGGCCACCTTTTGGTTTTATCATCAGACCCTGAAGACTATCTGGTTGTATAGTACTTTTCAATACTAATCTAACAATCCTAAACCCTAAATTATAGCATTGTCACTGAACTTACATACGTATGCCAAATTGAACTCAATCCAAACGATTTAGCGCAGTGGTTAAGAGCTTAAGCCACTTCGCCCACTGTGTCTAATAGTCGCGGGTTCGATTCCCGCACGGGACAAATCTTTGTGTGATCCACAATTATTTATCCCGGTCTGGGTATTTGTGTATGTGATTTTTCATGTTTGTAAACGCACCCACGATACAGGAATAAATCCTGGTGTGGGGCTAAGATTACCAAAAAAAAATCCGATACCCGCAAATGCTTGAAAAATGGATCACAAGATTTGAACCGAAAAGATAGTCAGACAGACATACGAACATTGCAAGTTAAATAAAAGCTTGTAATATAAATAGTTCAAGTACTTCAATAAGGTTTCAATATCACTTAGTATAATTTTACCTTTACATCAATAGGTACGGCTACATTAATAAAATTCTAAAGACCCGCAACAAGTCCGCAAACATACCTACCTAACCCGAAAATAACTAAAGTTACAATTCAACCCTTCCATTAAAGGCCGTAACGGTGCCACCATCGGCAATATTCGCTAACGACGCGACAACCCCCGAAAATGACGTTATCGCCAAGCGAGCACCCCGAATGGGGGACAAATTGAATCAAAGGCTGTGACGTAATCAGCGGAATGGTCTGCTATTTTCTGAGTTTAGGGTACTATGTGCGCTTTTTTATCACGTTTCTAATAAGACTTGCTTATCTGTCCGTCTGTTGGGTAAAAATTTTGCAATATATTTTTGGAAACTTAACTGGTGACTTCATACTGTTTACTTCACATAAGTAAATAAACGAAACTCTTCTCCGATGAGATAAAAAGCTGAATTTTGAAACGTCGCTTAAAACTAGATGATAGTGCAATATTAACTTTGAAAAATCTACATAGAACTCATTATGACTTACGGGGCCGAGACGTGGACACTCACAGTGGGACTAGTCCACAAATTCAAAGTCGCACAGCGGGCTATGGAGCGAGCTATACTCGGCGTCTCTTTGAAGGATAAAATTCGTAACGAGGTAATCCGACAAAGAACCAAAGTTACAGACATAGCTCGCAGACTCAGTAAGCTAAAGTGGCAATGGGCTGGTCACATCTGCAGAAGGACCGACGGCCGATGGAGCAAGCGTGTCCTAGAGTGGAGACCGCGACTTGGTAAACGTAAGGTAGGACGGCCCCCAGCTAGATGGACCGACGACCTCAAAAAGGTCGCTGGGACAGACTGGATGCGGAAGGCAGAGGACCGTGTGCAATGGCGCGTGTTAGGAGAGGCCTATGTCCAGCAGTGGACTACGATAGGCTGATTGATTGATTGATTGACATAGGACTAAAGGCAAGTAGACGGACGATTTAGCGCAGTGCTTAAGAGCTTAAGCCGCTTCGCCCCCTGTGTCTAATATCGGGGGTTCGATTCCCGATGATCCACAATTATTTGGTTCGGTCTAGGTTTTTGTGTATGTAAATTTTCATGTTTGTAAACGCAACCACGATACAGGAATAAATTCTAGCGTGGTGCTATACTTTATAAAAAAAAATTCAAAGTGTATAATTCTAAATACTTACCTTTTTATATATATTATAATATTTTTCACATAGGATGCGTAGTGACAGTTCTAATCACCAAACTAAATTATACTTTATTCAATGGCAATAAAATGGCATGACCCATTTCTATACTTGTGGTTTTATGCCTTAACACCATTGACTGAGTTCTTAGATTTACGCGAATATTACACATGATATAAAACTATTTTTTCGGATTTCACAGGTCACGGGAAGGACTCAATGGTCCTTGACCATGGGTGCTGCAAAGCACTCGAAACGTCGGGAACTTAAAAATCAAAATAAACCGCGATAAAATCCGAAAAAATAGTTTTATTTCATTAACACCATTGAATTAAATATTAATTTCGTTTGGCAATTAGAACTGTCACCACCCATTTTATCTGAAAAATACTATAATAAATATTTATTGCTATAATAATTCTTGTGTATACACAGATTTTTTATTCTGTAATACATTGTCATACAGTTCTGTACTATGGTCTTTAGCTTATCGGGAAGTAAGTTTATCGCTCACAAAATTTAAAGTTAACACGCCTGCAAAAAGCGGAGCGAATAACTAACACATTGATTATTACCACTTGCTCTAACTAACTCACATAATTTTAAATTTTTTATAACTTCGTCCGAAGTGAGAAAAAGTTAATTATAAACGCGAAAGCTCATACGAGTTGAGTGCTAATAATTAAAATTTTGATCACTCATCGTTGACACATTTTGCGTTCATAACCAAACAGTAGAGCGTGGGCTCAGTGATAAGCGGAGTGGGGATGACAGCGGTAAGTGTAGCGATTTTCACGTGCCTACTACAAAAGAAGGCACTGAGCATCTTTGAAACAAATTTTGTAAGACAAAGTCCCGTTGATGACTGCTTAGTCTAGTGGATTCAATATAGACCCGGCAATTGAATAATCGCAGTTTATAACTCAGTATAAAATAAATATTTGTATAATTCGATATGTCCGATTATTTTATTTTATTTGGGGAGGTTACGGCTAATTTTACAATATAAATATCATTTTAAGTATACATGTGCCATTTACAAGCTTGCACACATAAGATTTACGTTTACATGTAAATCGTGTTTGTTAAACGCAAACACGATACCAAAATTATTCCTAGAGTGGGATAAAGATTTTTTACCACGTTTTAATCATTAGAAAATGTAGAAAACTCATATGTTAATAGCTTCAGCCAAGTTACTTCCAAGTATATAAAACATAATAGAAACAGACGGATGTTTCAATTATTAATTACTTCGGCCCGCGAATTCGGCTGCTTATGTATCTTTATAATTGATAGTCTATATATTATTCTGATGTATAAGCTATATTATTGTGAAGTATCATCAAAATCTGTTCGCTATTTTTTTCGTAAAAGAGTAACAGACATCCTAACATCCATCTACATAAGTTTCGCGTTTATAAAATTAGTAGAATCATAAAATCAAACAACAAATTTATGTCTGTATTTCTAAACTCCAGTACTCATATAGTTCATAAGCTAAACATGCTAATAACATACCAAATATACCTATATTTGGTGAAACATCTGCATCCCATCTGACCTGAACATCTACCTACTCCATGCTCACGCCTTGAACAAAGCTTAGCGATCTAATCAACCCAGATATAATTCTAACGAGGATAAACCCCGCTTCGCTCGTGAGAAGACCGCGCCCCACCCTCGTTAGTATGAACGGTACAAATTCCTTGCAACGAAATGAATTTTCCGCACGGCGACGCTAACACACAAACGAGCGATGTCAGAAACACGCGGCCGCCGCCGGCCAACGAGATCAAAGAATAACTTTATTGTGCGAAAGCAAATTAATTAGTCTGTAGGTAATGTCCACTGTTCGAGATCACGCGCTGTTATAGTTCGTGACAGCAGCCGGCGACTCTAAGCTTGTATAAAAGGAGTGGGTCAGATTTCTAGGAACAAAACATTTTATTAATAGTGTTTACTCATGCAACGCATCATTCGTAAAATTGCAGAGTAACACTGTAGTTATAGGTGCATTAAAGATTGTACACGATCTGTTACCGAAACAGCCATCTCGGAAAAAATATGGTACGGTACTCGTAGCATCATGCGACCGCGGTGTTCTTAGTGATAACCAAGATTAGACAGCGTTCGATTCGGTCGATCTGATATGGGTGATCGTTTGTGGCATTCACATTTTCAACGTCTCCCTACATTGGAAGGTTCGTTAAGCCGTTGGTCCCGGTACCCACTTAATGTGGTAGTCGTTAAGCAACTTGGATGTCTTAAAGACGACTTAAATTCCAACAGTAGGATGCCACAAACCTGCGGTCAACAATACGCATTCTCGATCCTCGTGGTGGAGTATGATCTAATCTCTCTCATCTCGATAGACAAGATCAAGAAGACCTTAGACTAGCAGTGGGACATTATAAAGGTTTATTAAATACATACTAACAAATTACGCTTTGGAAAGACATGAATGAAGACAGACAGACAGTCATACATAACCATAAATCTTAAAATAAAGAAAATACTATAACTGAAATGCGATCGCTTTATGAAGCGTACACCCTCGTCTATAATATGAACCAAATATCTCAGGTTTTGTTATGATTTATGAATAATAGAAGTGGTTAAATCTTAGACAGTGGTCAAGTATCCAATCAGGTATCTATTTCCTTTTAAGCTTTGACAAACTCTTCTCAGGAGAACTTACGGATGGTCATTTTAATCTTTTGACACGATAACACTGATTTATCTATAAGACTTAATATTTAGCAATATCTTCTGTGACCACGAAAACCCACGAAAAATATGTCTGGCGAAACAAATATCGTCAAAGAATACAAGAATCACCAGTGGTGATTCTCACCACCCAGTTATCTTCCACGAAGAAAGTTAACATTTAACATAGACGGATGAAAGGTCTTATATACAACGCCGTCAAAAACATTCCGGTGCTACATAGAACATGGACTACCTAACTATATTATGAACTAATTACACCAAGAACTGTCGGCGAGTGGCCCCAAGCTGGGTCCTTATTCTCTAAACCCAAATAAACGTGTGTGAAAATTATCACAAAATGCGTTACTACTGTGTAAACTGTACTGGCTTAAGTCATCGATCAAATATACGAGTAGGTTCATACACGCTCGCTGCACGAAAAATGGCACCACCAAAAGGCAGGCAAACTTGGACGGTACTAAAAACACAGACAGGCTTCCACTTTTTTCAAATCAACTTTAAGTGATACGATTAAGATACAATATGTTTATATTATAACTTTTGAACGCGACGATCTATCTTGTTATGATATATAATGTGGCTATGGCTTAAGTTGATATTTTGCAGCATATTCAACTGCAAAAAGTCTTCCAAATCGTATAAATGTACTGTATAAGGTGTTATAATTCATTAGAAAGTATTTTTACAGCAATAATGTGAGTCTGTGTCTACTTTCTTCAAACTGCATGTATGGCAAAGCGGCAACAGTAGTTCCGAAGGAAATCGAGCGCTATTTCATTTATAGTATTTTAGTGTTACGGTTTCTGTGCAGAATACCATTACACGATAATTTCACAAAGTTATCGTATCGTTCTGCGTTTTGTCGTAGAATAAGTGCCATGCAGCCGAGTAGTTTAGTTTTATAGTTGTAGAGTTCACGGTGAAAAACGTTTGTGGAGCGCCTGTGTCTGTCGTTCCGCAAGTGTACTAATTCCCGTGTGATACGGCACCAGTCGTGAGCACACATTGCTTGTAGCGACCTTTTTTTTGAATCGCGGGGGAATAATCATCATAAGATTTTACGTGTTCTGAAGAAAAGAATGAGGTATGTGGGGCTATTACGATACAAAAAACCGTTCTTCGACACGGTGGATACTACGGCACCAATCGTGGGCGCGACTCGCTTGTAAAGACCTTTTTTTTGTATCGCGGGGGAAAATCTTAGAAATATTCTGTCCTTTGAAGGAAAGACTGAGGTATGTGCGGCTTTTTCGAAAACACAAACAGCACGCGCGTGCCCCGTGGTCATCAAGTTGCACGCCAATATTACAGGCAAGTTAAAAAATTAACTTGATGAACAAATTTTGTTTGTTTGTGATAGTCTTTTTTCACGAGACATGGGTAGGGTGACGTTTGGGATCGTTGACGTTTATAGAAATATGGTAATGATAATATTGAATGACATAGAATCGATTGAAAAATCGTATCGAGATAATTTGTAATGGAGAACGAATTGATTTTAATAAAAATAATTTAGTAACGAAAAGAAAAAAGAACAACATTTCATTATTTACATATGAATCAAGCGATTCCTTAGAAAAATCATGTGACAAATAGCTTAATATGTCGTGTACCTGAATTATTATTGAAAAAATCTATGAAATCGTCTATTTCAATGTGTCAAGATGGCGCATCCACGTATTTTTAACCGACTTCAAAAAAGAGGAGGTTCTATGTTCGGTCGTATGTATGCTTTTTTTTTGTTTTTTTTTATGTATGTTCATCGATAATTCTGTCAATTGTGGACCGATTTTGATAATTTTTTTTGCATTGGGTTCAGTATAGCTCCAAGGTGGTCCCATTTTAATTTCATTGGCATTGGACCTTGGACTTAGAAGATACACCAGGGAACTCCTTAACGACAAACAATAGGCATGTGTAAATTGAGATATTATGGGTATTACGTCAATTCTATAGGTACCCCACTATAGAACTAAGCCGTATATTAGCCAACTTCAAAATAAGGAGGTTCATAATTCGTCCTCTTTTATAACTCCTTTGCTTATGAACCGATCTCGATGATACTTTTAGTTTTGAGGTGGTACTATTTTAATGTTATTGCTATTGGACCTTGGACTTTGAAGATACAAGAGGGAACTCCTTAACGGCGAACAGCACGAATATGTAGATTCCGTTATTATAGTCATTATATTAATCCGGTAGGTACCTTACTGTACAACTTAGCAAAATAATATAATATCGGTATATAAATATTACTAAATAATTCACTCGTCACTTAAAATTGTAACATAAAAATCTTTAAAAAAAAGGCAAACCGACTTCAAAAAGCAAAAAATAAATATTTGAAGTCGGTGCCAAGTAACCGACTGCACCAACCATAGGTTTTGGGATATCTTTATATTCATGTTTATTTTTTGGATTCCCTATTTTAAATATTCCACAAAAAAATACGTGAAATGAAATTTGATGGAAAATCACCGTACCCATGTCTCATGAAAAAGAAAGTTAAGTCAATTCTTGCAAACTGAATCAAAATCACTTCCTATTATCCTACGGAGTTGAAATTTGACATGTTGGTTCAGTTCTGATTACAATGCATTTTTTGGTTAGGATTGGAATGGCTCCTGGATGTAGAATGACGAATGAACTCCTCAACGGCCAACAGCATAAATACGATTTTTTTGGAGACAAAGGGTAGCCTATGTTCTTAGATTGTATGAAATCTATTACCTGATAAATTTAATTAAAATCTATTTAGCCGTTTGGGTGTGAACAGGTAACAGACAAACAGTCAGAGTTACTTTCAAATTTATAATATTAGTATGGATTTAATTTTGATTGGCCATTTTAAATTGTTCCATTACCAGGCTGCATAAAACCTTGTTTTAAAAAAAGTTTTGTTTAAGACTTTTTTATTTGAAATAGTTTTTCTAGTACGTAATAGATAATCAACTCAATGCTAAAAGACTGCCACTTCGTGTTAGCTCGTATTGGTCCAGAATTGATTTTTGTGGATACGTCTCGAAGACGTCGAAGTCCTTGTGGCACCAGCAGTGGGACACTATAGACTAATTTATACACACCTCATGATTTAAAGAAAATTTTGTTGCTTTCAAATACTTATTTTTCTAAAAAGTGACCTAAAAGCCCACCATTTCGTGTTAGCTCCACTTATAACTAAAGTGTTAGCAGTCATTAGCGCTCGAGGGCGGCAGAGGTCGCTGTAAGACAAGAAGCCAGATTGAACTGTAACAATTAGCGGCAACGCGACGCTACTACTAAAAGCACTTGAAACCAGACAACGGGGACGCCAGCCTTAAGAGAAAAGAAAACAGAGAAGAAAGGATATTTATTGAAATAGTTATAACGATACCATACTACTGACTGGCCCAAAATCAATTTTTGTGGAAACGGCAAGGGAAGACCTTTGCCGAGTCGTAGGACGGTATAGTTAAATTTATAAACAACTCAGAATTAAAAGTAAGTTTTCATGTTTTGAAATACATCTTTTTCAAAAAAGTGTCTTTACAGTGTGATTCTTCGTGTTAGCTCCACTCGTAACTAAAGTGTTAGCAGTCATTAGCGCTTGAAGGGCGGCAGAGGGCGCTGTAAGACAAGAAGCCAGGTTTAATTGTAACAATTAGCGGCAACGCGACGCCACGACTTAAAGCACTCGAAACGAGACACTCTTAAGAGAAAAGAAAATAGAGAAGAAAGTTAGTTTCGAATATAGAGATACTTTCTAATACCTATTTCAGAAAAATATATTTTTGGGGCCCGATTATAATTTGACAAATATGCAAAATTATAATCGGGACTTTTATTTGCATCAAAAGGTCTTGGTAAACTAAAGTTAATATTAGGTTTAAATACAAAATTCTATAATTCAATAATCTTAACTGCGCCCGATTAATATTTTAGTAAAATTAAGTGTTTTGGTAGTATACGAAAACACTTAAACGTCTTTAGCCATTGATCGAAATATGTATAGATGGGCAAAACTGATAAAGAGGAAGGTACCTATCAATACGAGCAACTATTACTATGAAGACCCACGATATAAATAATTTTAATTTTAAAAGACCATTTTAAAAACAAACTTGGGTGGTTCCATTGGTCACTTTTCGGCTTTATCACCAAACCCTGAGTGATGAACACTATCTATTTGTATAGTACTCTACAATCTAGCGAGCCTAACCACGAGGAGGTTACGTCGTGTGTATATTTACCATATCACCACCATATCATTGTATTGTCATCGAACTTACACATATACGAGTTTGCCAAATTTCAGCTCAATCGGATACCTACAAGTGCTTGAAAAATGGATCACAAACTTTGAACCGGAAAGACAGACAGACAAACGAACATTGCAAGTTAAATAAAAACTTGTAAAAATAGAGGTTCCGTACAAACTGTTATTTTTTTTTCATTACATAACCCTTACTTTCTACGACCAAACGCGACGAGTTTATGTTACTGGAGTACCATTAAACGATCATTTCACGAAGTGCTCGTAACGCGTCGCGTTACGTGTGTAATTTGCCATAGCGAATGATGGCTCTGGTAAATGATGCCAAGTATTTAAGTACTTAGCTATCACCTGCTTCAGGCTTTTACCCCCATACTAATAAACATTGTATTGCGTCGGAATAGTTATACCACGAAAAGGAGTCGGCCTAAGCAACTATGCACGGTCTCTTACAACTAGGCCATAATGTCATCACGGTGGACGTAGTTTATGTCAGTCTGTCACTCTCAGTTAGATGGCAAATACAGAAGTGGGCGGGGTGTACCGCCCTCTTCACCCCGCGCGGTGAGACGCTTGATTGAATAGGGAAATCTAATAGTTCCATCTCCTCTTTATATTTGCTTCGTGAGTTATACAATGCTTTCGTTTTTCCTTTAAATGCCAAATGACAGATGACAGAAAGAGAAAAAACAGTGGGTATCCACACCCAATACAACGTTTATTAGTAAGGCCGTTAAAAGTTCTTACCTAACTTTTAAAAGGAGCAGAAAATAACACCGTTTTAAATCCTTTTCGCAGACTAGTGACTTACTGAGACTCTGAGACTTAGGAATATCCTTTCAAGTTTCGAAGACAATGCCAACAAAAGTGATTTTGTAAATCGACTGTTCTCGAAGTCACTAAGAATGTCGATAATTATTACAAACTTTCCAGTCCTTAGGACGGATTTTTTTAGTTCTCATTATTTTTGTAAGGATTTCATTTCAGGATCAATGAGAGACGCTTTTAATTGTTATTAAACCCTAATTAAAATAAGGTTCATATTGTTTTTATTCATGTAAACCATTACAGTATTCAAAAAAGTTCCTTGAAAATAAGCTATAAATTTAATGATCGCTAGGGTTAGTGATCTAGGCCGCTCGGATTACTCGGCTGAGTAAATCCAAGTTTAATCCAGGCTAGTTACAAATAAAACAATTTGTTAAAATATTGATTCATACAAAAAAATATTGTTAAGCCGTGTTTAAAACATGTTGTAATAACGTCAAAATGTTAATGGTGTATTAGAAGAAAACATTGTTTTGATTTTGTCCGTTTTTAAACTGGATTTAAACACTATTTTACAAAAGTACTCTATTGGCAAATAAAACATGCTTATGTACGTATAGAAAATATTTTCGACCTCCTCCTCGCAAAAACCTCCATTTCGTTTGTATCTGTATCAATCGTAAGAGCTTGCATTATTAAACACATTGAAAATGTTTTAAAAAAGAATAAAACATAGGACGAAAACCTTGAATTAAACATAAAACATTGATTAAAACAAATAAAACAAAAAGATGACGGCCTCGTTGGTCTAGTGGCAAAGCGCATCGCTTTGTGATCACGAGGTCCTGGGTTCAAATCTTAGGTCGGGCACTAACGAAAACTTCCTACTACGAGTCCGGAGTCTGGATTTGTGCCCGGGATATGGCAATAGGCTCGCCCCCTATTATATGGGACCTAACATGGTCGGCGAAACGTGGGTGTACTCAGTACACCTCTGCCACCCCCTGGTTAAATCTAAGCACGGGACAAGTTTTTGCTTTAACGTGATCATCATCATGAACCTATGGCAGTTCGCTGCTGGACAAGCACCTAAAGTGCGATCCTTCAATCAATCAATCAATCAGCCTATCGCAGTCCACTGCTGGACATAGGCCTCTCCTAACACGCGCCATTGCACACGGTCCTCCGCCTTCCGCATCCAGTCTGTCCCAAAGACCTTTTTGAGGTCGTCGGTCCATCTAGCTTGTTTCGATAGCTATCCTTGGTTACTCTAATCATATATTTCATACACGGTTTAACATTAAAAACATAACGTGACGTGTTACGATAACTTCGTGAAATTAAATAATTAAATCGTTTATTTATTGATCACCACTGACAGAACATATAGATGAAAATTTCAGTAAAATAGTACCTACCTTAAATGTAAAAGATTCTGGCTGTGGGTCACTGGTGCCTGAGATAGGTAAAAAGAACCTGTAAAACAGTCACTAGGTCCCCACCGCTCGACAATTTAAGAAAATTATGTAAGTAGACTTACATAATAACATATGGCAGCGAGAGCTGGGTATGTAAGAAGGAGAATGAAAGTAGTATAAATGCGGTGGAAATGCGCGCTCTGCGGAAGATGTGCGGAGTGAAGCTGACCGACCGTATTCGCAACAGCGTAGTAAGAAAGCAAATAGGTATGAAAGAGAGTATCGGTGTAAAGATGAGAAAGGGTATGCTCCGTTGGTTCGGGCATATAGAAAGAATGTCCGAAAAAATAATGACAAAACTGATATACGATGCGAGAGTGGAAGGATGTAGGTACCGGGGAAGACCTAGACTATCTTACCATGACCAAATAGACCGGGTCTTATCTGAAGGACAAGTCAGGAGTCTCCGTAACCGGCGAGCGTGTATGAGACGAATTATGAGAGTAGAGGAAGCCAGAGAGGTATGTAAGGAAAGAGCCTGTTGGAACTCTGTACTCTCTGCCTACCCCGTAAGGGATCTGGCGTGATGATATAGAGAGATAGAGACATACACTTACTGCAAAGCGCAAGTTTAAAATATGTTTGATAAATAGATAGATAGTTTATCTATCTCTTTACTGTGCACCAATAATGTAACAAATAGTGATTGGACAACAACATCACAAGTAACACAAAGGGCGGCCTTGTCGCTAATGAGCGATCTCTTCCAGGGAGCCTTAGGATGGAGAATTTTCAAGTGATAGGAATGTACGGGGATGCACTATATTAGAATGTTAGTAACGAGAATTATTAATATTACTTAAATACAATGACAATAAAAGACGTTGAGTTTAAAAATAAAGAAAATAAAATCATTATAAATACTAACAAATACTAGGGTAAACAAATACATATTTGAAAAATGACGCGAATATCTGATAAGCGGTCTGATAAGTAAAATTCCTTAACTTGTTTTTTAAAGCGTTCTAACGTCGACGCGCCCCGTATAACGACAGACAAAGCATTCCAAAGTGTGACTGCCTGGACAGCAAAAGACCTATCATAGAAACTGCTACTATGCAAGGGCATCTTTAGACTTAGGTTTTCGGAGGACCTTAGACATTGAGTACCAGAGTTTGATAAGTAAGTAAACAAAAAAATCTATTATTATGAAAATACAGGTACACTATGATAACTTATTACCTTACAATATTTAAGAGATCTTCAGTGTAAGAGTAAGACTGTTTGAGTAGCCATTCTTGAAGTAACACTTTTACAGTATGGCGATTGAAATAAAACTACTTTACGGATTTTATCGCGGTTTATTTTTGATTTTTAGTTCCCGACGTTTTGAGTGCTTTGGCCCACCCATGGTCACGGGAGGAACTGAGGTGTTAGACGTTCAAAAGGCATAGTTGTTCCGGGGTACCCTGAAACTTCTTAATTATTATTGTTGGTCCGATCTACGCAGAATGAGCTCACGGTGTCTTAAGGTCTTGCAGTGTTATGCTTGGTTTTGGATTTGATTATATTAATTACCGGATCCCTTGACAGCACCCGCCATAACATCAGATTTGATAAACCACAAATTCTCGTGAAAGAACACCGAATCCTACCAAGGATGGTTCGCGAGGCTATTTAAATTTAAAAACATCCTAATTTCAATAGAGAAGATGGTTGGGTGCTTCCATCGACTTGGGATCCGGTAATTAAAATAATCAAATCCAAAACCAAGCATAACACTGCAAGACCTCAAGACACCGTGAGCTCATTCTGCGTATATTGGACCAACAAAAATAATTAAGAAGTTTGAGGGTACCCCGGAACAAATATGCCTTTTGGACATCTAACACCTCAGTCCCTCCCGTGACCATGGGTGCTGCAAAGCACTCGAAAAGTCGGGAACTAAAAATCAAAAATAAACCGCGATAAAATAGTTAGTAAAATAGTTTTATTTCATGTGTAATATTCGCGTAAATCTAAGAACTCAGTAAGAGTATGGCGATTTTTAGAAAAAATATCGGTTATTGGTACTCTGTACTCTGCATACCTCGCCAGGACCCCGGCCCGATAATGTAGATGTTAAATGGTACTCCAAAGGGATGCAGAATACCATTACACAATCATTTCACGAAGTTATCGTAACGCGTTTGATCATAGCTAATAAGGGCCCAAGAGGTATTGCAAAGTAAATAAGCCAGGCTTCATGTTCCAATATACTTTTTGTATGAACGGAGAATATTTATAAGTACCTACTTACCAAAACTCGATATTGGCTGTCGAAATTCATAAAAATCCCAAAAAGTTTGAGAATACGGCCATCGTCGGTCGGTCTCGTGAAACTAAACTTTTAAATAAATCGCGAACTTTCTAGAAAAGCCGCAAGTGCTCGACTAGGGTTGACACTTTTTAACCGACGTCCAAAAAATGAGGAGGTTCTCAATTCGGTTGTATTTTTTTGTTTGTTACCTCAGAATTCCGTCATTTATGGACCGATTTCAAAGGATCTTTTTTGTTTGGGAGGGTACGCTCCCCGCTTCGTCCCATTTAAATTTGAAGAAAAATGAATGAAAATATAGGGGATAATTTTTTTTATGGGTTCGAATTTTATTTATAATTTAGTTATGTATGTATGAAAAAAATCCTGTAGGTACTTTTATATAGAACTAAGCAGAACAATATATTCGTAATATAGGTATACAAATATTAATAATTAATTCACTCATCACTTAAAATTACAAAATAAATAACTTTTCTTAAAAAAGGGAAACCGACTACACAAACTAAAAAGCAAGAAATAAATATTTGAAGTCAGTGTCAAGCAACCGACTGCACCGTATCGTATCGTATATTCTTATCGTATAGCCGTGTAGTCGCCAACACAATCTTGGTACTGCCTGATTGGCTGCCGAAACTAATCCAATTCCCAGTGCGCATAATTGAACCATTCACCCTTAAGACATACGTTCATTTTCGCACTGTAAAAATACTTCACATAGGTATGTTTGTCCATGTGAATGGAATCGAAAGTAACAAAATTCTAATAAAAATCTACTTCTAATTTGGCAAAGATTTATCATTGTTAAAGGTAAGCATACGTTGTAGACAACCCTATCGCCCGCTGACCGAAAACAAACAATTCCGTATAAACCTGAATCCAGTACATTTGAAGGGTGGGCAGTTTGGATCGCAAACATTAAAAGTATATTGGAGAGTGGTGATATTAGCGTTTTGAATTTACAAGCCTTGGCAAAAGCGAAGGCGCGGCGTCTTTTTGTGTGTGAATGATTTACGCTGTTGGTTAAGAGGCCTTCACAGCTTCACTGCAAGAGGGCGAGCGTGCAACAACTTTGGTACAGGCGGAAAGGCAAGGGGGCTCCTAGTTGAAGGGCGCCTCAAGGAGTAACGGCTCCGGCTTGGGCTGTCGCTATGGGAGGGCATATCTCGCCGCCGTGGTGCTCTGCACCGGCCGGGAAATGCGATTCTTAGACTCCACCGGCGAGGTCGATGTCTGATCTAGCTCCGGTGTCTTGTCACGTCACCAGTGATGCGCGACTACGAATAACATGCGAGTCATTCGATTGATTAACAAAAATTAGTTACCTATGAAACAGAACTATTTTTCAGATTTTATCGCGGTTTATTTTTGATTTTTAAGTTCCCGACGGTGGTCACGGGAAGGACTGAGGTCTTATATATTTTTAGCATTTGTAATATTCGCGTAAATTTAAGAACTCAATACTTGATACCTTTTCCATTATATTGTTTATTCAATTGGGGCTCCAATCGTTTGGCTCCGGAGCGGTGAACGATTTATTCATATTTCATTCTAAACTGAACTGTCGGAAATCGCGAATTCAGTGGAAACGCTATTAGTACCGAATGACTAATTTAGTAGTCGTAATTTGATTATAAACATTAGTTACGCATTAACTTACATTACTTACTAATATTGGAGTTGAATAAGTACATTAGTACTTATTCGCACTTATATACTTTATGATCCACAAACTATATTTGACAGATGCCCGCAGATATTAATTTAAGCACGGTAATGGGACCGAAACAAGTATTTATGAGTGACATAAAATTAGGTACAAGATGTCAGACCTCGTTTAGTTAAATTCAAGGAGAGGACACGTGGCAAGATGCTATGGATATGATGGTCTATGGATACTAGGATCTGTGACCGAATTATGGCCACGAAAGGAATACCGCAATCGTGGAAAGCTAGTACAAAGATGGGTCAAAATTGGCTCAGAAGCCCCTCCTCCTATCAGCCGCTACCGCCGTCCGCGGCATGTTCTCACCGACCCTCCCGATGCCCGTACATCCCTTTTTTTGGATACAGATACCCCACACAGGATCAGACACCGACGTCGCCGGCGAGGTCGAAGAATCCCTTGCCCGCCGGCTGGTGCAGAGCACCACGGCAAGACACCTAGTATACGCCCTCCCCCATAGCGACTGCCCAAGCCGAGGCCGTTCCTCCTTGAGGCGCCCTTGAGCTAGGTGCCGCCTTGCCCTTCTGGCTCGAGCGTAGTGGTTGCACGCTCGCCCTCTTGTCCGGTGAATCGTAAAGGCCCCGCGGCCAACAGCGTACATCATTCACACACACACACAAAAAAAGTGGCTTAACAAGAATGAGGCTTATGCTCTGCAACGGGTGGAATGAGTTGAAAGTGTTGATTATGCAATCTGAATGTTCATTTAAGTGAAATAGCCACAACACAGCAATAATTTCTAAGGTGGGGTAAACTAACCCTACTAATATTCTTAATGTGAAAATTAGTATTTTAGATCTTTGGATGTTTGAAAACGGGTGGACGGATTTGTATGAAATTTGGTCCCTAGATAGTTTATTACCTGAATTAATATAGGATACTTTCTATCCCGTAAAAGGTAAGGTTCCTGTCTAAAGTCAACGCGGGCGAAGTCACGGGCAGAAACTAGTTTTTTTTTTCATAATGCAACAAAAAGCAATGTACTTATGAATTTTTATGTTATGTACAAAAGCCACCGACAACCTCTGAAAATTTCTTATTACAAAAGTTTAGGCGCGCCGCGTGTGACGTGATGACAACACCGAATTTAATTTTACACGACGATCTCATGTAGCGCCTGAATATATATAACGTTATCTAACTTTATTAAGACTATGTTTCACTCCAGTTTCGTACGTAAAGTTGATTGCTGCTGCATCATTGCTACATAAGTTATGCAAGGAGAAGCTACGTAATATATTATAACCTTTTCTTCAGAGGATGATTATCCCTAAGGCAAACTAGGCACATGCCTAGTGGCGCGAGGTAACAATTGGCGCCCGCGTGGAAGTTTTTAAACGAAGAAAAAATAATTAACACAAAATTAATTCTTACTGACTGCCTCGTTGGTCTGGTGGCAAAGCACACCGCTTTCTGATCACGAGGTCCTGGGTTCAAATCCTAGGTCGAAAAAATGTAGTTTTTCTAACGAAAAAATCCCAGTATGAGTCCGGAGTCTGGAATTGTTCCCGGTATATGGCAATAGGCTCGCCCCCAATTACATGGAACCTAACATCGTCGGCGAAACGTGTACTCAGTACACCTCTGCCACCCCCGCTTGGGGAATATAGGCGTGACGGTGTGTTTATTTTTTTGAAGTACCTTGATACAATAATTGTACGTGCGCTTAATTTACGTTTATCATTTAGTAGGCATTTATTGGAAATGTCTGAAATGTTCGCAGATTGACACTAAGGCATATTCATAGTCTTATGCAAAATAAAGAATGTGGGTACGTGTACATATAGTGTGGGTGGAGTACATATACCTACTTCAGAACACTGCGTCAGGAACATGGCAATTCCGTATCTTAGTTCATCATCATCATCTCAGCCTATACTTGTCCACTGCTGAACATAGGCCTCCCCAATCGCTTTCCAGCGTAACCGGTCCGATGCCACCTGCATCCAACGACTTCCTGCGATTTTCACAAGATCGTCGGTCCATCTGGCAGGTGGTCGTCCCACGCTGCGCTTGCCAATACGTGGTCTCCACTCTAGAATCTTTCTGCCCCAACGCCCGTCCGATCTTCGCGCTATGTGGCCCGCCCATTGCCACTTCAGCTTGCTAATCTTAACGGCTATGTCGGTGACCTTGGTTCTTCTACGAATCTCTTCATTCCTGATTCGATCACGTAGAGAAACGCCGAGCATAGCTCTCTCCATAGCTCGCTGAGCAACTCTGAGCTTTTTTATGAGACCTATTGTAAGAGACCACGTCTCTGATCCATATATCATCACTGGTAACACACATTGACTAAAAACTTTAGTCTTTAGGCACTGAGGTATTTTGGATGAGAAGATGTTGCGCAGTTTCCCGAACGCTGCCCAGCCGAGTTGGATTCGTCGATTGACCTCTCTCTCAAAGTTGGACCTACCTAACCGGACTACCTGTCCCAGGTAAATGTATTCGTCGACAACTTCAAGAGTAGAGTTCCCAACGGTGAGTGCGGTGGGTACGACGGGTACGGTATCTTAGTTACTAACACTAAATTTAGCTACTACAAAAACAATAAACTTTTTTTTCATTATAAACATAGCCCCACGCCAGGATTTATTCCTGTGTCGTGGGAGCGTTTACAAACATAAAAATTCACATATACAAATACCCAGACCGAAACAAATAATTGTGGATCACACAAAGATTTGTCCCGTGCTGGAATCAAACCCGCGAATATTGGACACTGTGGGCGGAGCGCTTTAAGCTCTTAACCGCTTTGCTAAATCGTCCGTCTTTAATAAAAAAGTGTATGCCACTTGTCACCGACGATGTTAGGTCCCAATCGGGGGCGAGCCTATTGCCGTTATACCAGACACAATGCCAGACTCCGAACTGATACTGGATTTTTTTCTATAAAAAAATACATTGTGTCTGACTCAGGGTTCCAATCCAGAAGCTTGTGATCGCTGCGCGCATTATTTGCTGTTAGACCGACAACTAATTAGACACTTTTGAGTTACACAATCTTGAATCTGTAACAACAAAACCAAACCCGAAGATAATAAGGCTATTACCCGAATTATAAATATAGGTATAACCACGTTCTGAAATTCACAAAGTGAGACAAAACATTACATGGATCCGCGCCATGTCGGGCCCTGCCTCCGGGCGTTGCGCGCCTAACAAAGGGATTTTTGTATTAATAAATATGTTATATGCTTATAAGAATCTGCCTTAGTCTAAAACAAGGCAAAGTAAGGATATATATAGAATAGGAGCGTCTATAAGAGGTATGTTACTAAATTACTACATGGATATGAAATCAGTGGCGGATTTACACATTTACCACCAGTAAGCTATTAAATTTTTGCCGCCCCTACTAACCTCTGCATGAAATACCCTAGTTCACAACCATATTAATTACATATTCTTTGGCAATAAAATTGCGATTTGTGCTCTATCGTCATCATTACATCAGCTTTTTCCCTTTATTGGTATGATTGTGAACTAAGAGATCGTTGTGTCAGTTCCTAGATTAATCTTACAATTCACGATTTAGTGAAGTTTACACAAGAAATAGTCTTTGGGTATATTTTTGATCTAAGGAAAGCTCAATCATGTATTACTTATAAAAAAAAATTAAGCCAATTTTTTCGCCCCCTTAAAATTTGTCGCCATAGGCTCCAGCCTACTCAGCCTGCTGGTAAATGCCACTGCCACTGTATGAAATTGGGTGGTTTGATAACTTGTAACAGAAACTGGTATAATACATACAAAATATCGTAAACACGCCATCTGTTGATTAACACGTATATGTCGTAAATATCGATGTGAAATAAAATCGAAAAAACTAATTTTATATTTTTAAGTTATATTCTAAAATCTAAATAATTTTAAGTGGTTTTTATTTAGTGTCCGACCGAAGGCCAATTTTTTGCCGAAGCCGAAGATTTAATAACCCTAAGAAATTTGGTTCATGATTGGCAAAATTTTGAAAAAGTTATGTTGACTGTATTAACAAACTCGTTTTGTTTTGATTTGGTTATTTACTAGACTGCCTCGTTGGTCTAGTGGCAAAGCGCATCGCTTTGTGATCACGAGGTCCTGGGTTCAAATCCTAGGTCGGACAAGTGTAGTTTTCTAACGAAAATTTCCCAGTACGAGTCCGACGTCTGGAATTGTGCCCGGTATATGGCAATAGGCTCGCCGCCTATTACATGGTACCTAACATCGTCGGCGAAATGTGGGTGCACTCAGTACACTTCTGTCACCCCCGCTTGGGGAATATAGGCGTGACGGTGTGTGTGTGTGTTATTTACTAGCAATGGCGCAACGTAATGTGTCCCCTGCCCTCCGCGCGTTGCCTCTTCCGCCGCGCTCCCGCGCATTCGTAAGTCATACATCGTAATAGATCGTTCAATTTCTGTACTTGCTAGAAGCCTTCGGCTTCGGCCAAAACTTCGTCTCAATTCGGCCAAAGCCGAAGTTATGGCCGAAGGTGGTATTTTTGGCCGAAGGCGGCTGAAGCTGTAGCCGATGCCAAATGTTCGGTCGGACACTATTTTTATTGAATAACTATTTTATATTAATTGATTTCAATGGCTGTTATGAAATTTTTCAGCACCATCTATGCATCATTCAGGATTTGCAGGCTACGATTTGTTATAAATATTAATACTAAACTAGCCTGTGGGAATGAAAAAATACTATAGGAAGGATTAAATGCAGCTGGTACAAAACAGGAAAGCGGAAGAAGGCTTACCCAGCAGAGCATAAAAATATATGGAGAATATAAAAATGATTAAATAAATCAATCAAATGACTATAAAAATTATCGAAAAATCAGTGTCTTTAAAAGAGGTCAAATTAGACGTATTCTAATTCGAGATGTATGAATGCAGATGAAACGGAAGAGGTTTGTTAATAGGCCTACCCCAGTATGGTATAGGCGTGAACATATACTCACGTATATTAACAATTTAACTAAATTTTATTCATTTCTTTATAAAAACCCAAGCAATTCCTGTCTTAACAAAAAATAAAGATTAAAGCTTAAGTTAAAATTGTTATTTGTGCTAATAAGTTGGTTCGTATCCGAAGCAGCTATCATTAGTTTGGTAATGGCGAAGTGTAATAGGTAATATGTATAAAAAGAAAAATTATTAAAATACGAAACGTCTGTAGAAAAATAATTCGCTAAGATTGACATGGAAATCTTTGAATTTTAATTTCAATTTTAAAGTGTGTTATTATTTTTGTTGAGCAAAAGCCTTATTTCAAATCAGGGTGCGATAGAATTATATACATAAAAATATAGTCATACACGCAGAAATACATATATAGTCGTACTAGGTATATGCCACGCGAATTCGGACCGGAGTCAATTACATTAATAAGCAAAAATAAAACTACTTACTCGAGGGTAAGTCACTCACAGACGCTTTTTCAATGCAATGCTAAAGCGCTGTACAGCTCTTTTAAAAAATATACTGTAAGCCATTTATTTCGTCTCAGCGATTTACTAACGCGCGGTGAAAAAGCGCTCGTGCGTTACCTTTTAATGATGATGATTGATCCGACCGATTTCGGCCATGGCGACCACTTTGACCCCTAGATTTACATCGCCACAGGACTTTTGCGTACTCGGAGTCCAGTAACGGAAGCGGTCAGATGCGCAGGAAATATTAAGGTGCACAAGTATACGCACGAAACACAGATGCACATACTCATCCTTATCCTTCTGGGCCCAGTGGAACGGAGACCATTACGACCGAAGAAGGACTCAGACAGACGGAGCAGTATCACGGTGAGAAAGATACAAGGAGTCAGTATTTTCTCACACTCCCTTAATCGCCTTTTACGATACCCACGGGAAGATATGGGGTGGTGCTATTCTGCTCTGCCGGCACCACACGGAATAACCTTTTAATACGACTCGAATGAATAGCAAGTAAAGTTGAAGAGTTAAATGTAGGCCTCTAAGTGATATTAATTGCTGTTGGTACTTCCATAAATTACTAGAGTGTTACGTAGACATCGCTCTGCCAGAGACCAGTATAAGTGTATTCGTTACTGCCCTACAAAATATCGTAACTTGGTTTCACCACTTTATCTGTTAATAAAAGTATGAAAATGACCCGACCGACCCACCCGATACCCCCTTAAATCCCTTCTTTCGCATACAGATACCGCACAGAGGATCGGACACCCCTTCCCTTCACACAGAATCCCTTGCCCGCCGGCCGGTGCAGAGCACCACGGCGAGACACCTAGTATATGCCCTCCCCCATAACGACTGCCCAAGCCAAGGTCGTTCCTCCTTAAGGCGCCTTTGAGCTAATTGCCCCCTTGTCCTTCTGGCTCGAGCGTAGTGGTTGCACGCTCGCCCTCTTGCCGGTGAAGTTGTAAAGGCCCGCGGCCAACAGCGTAGATCATTCGTACACACACACGCGAAAAAGATATAACATCTACTGTAAATAAAATGCGTCCGTTTACTTTTATTAAAAAAAAATACATATTCTTAAGAAATCAAGATATATTGAGTGATTTTTTACTGAAGAAATCACTTATATTCATTGGTATAATTTTAGGCCGAGAGTCAGCGCCATCTATGCATAATACAGGATTTGCGGGTCACAATTTGTTGTATGTTTGTTCCCAATCTATTCATTTAATCTGGTCTGTGGCTTTACTTTAGGCACCAGTTAATTTACACTTAACTTTTTCCACTTGTTTGAACAAAACGTTTATTACGAACCCAACTCTGAACTGAAAACACGAAAATATACCTTATATTTTACTGGCGAACGTGGCAGAGGTGGTTTACTTTTAATTGTAAATAATCGTGACCGTCGAGAGTTTTTAACCCGAGTAAGCAATGTGTACAGTACGCGCTTGGTGACCGACGGCAGATACAATGTTCCAAGAGTGACCAACTACTTCGGTGACAGGGCGCTAAAAAACGCATACCATACATGTTCAATAATCTGCCGGCGGCCATAAAGGGCGAGACTAATATAAAAAAATGTAAAAGGAATCTGAAAAAGCATTACTTAAGTTTGTGTTAAGTTAGTATTACCATAATATCAAATTTGTAGACTCAACTGACCCCACAGTCAAACTGGTTGCACAGTTTTGTAGGGCGATGATTAAATATCGTGCATTATGTTGTGTTTGTAAATAAATAAATGAAAAAAAAAAGTATATTGAGTACTGTGAGGTGTTGGCGATACTTAGGTGTATCGCCATCTATATTAGGTCGCAATGTAATAGGGAGATAAGCCTACTGGCATAGAATCAGAATATTTTTTATTCATGTAAACCATTACAGTATTTATGGATCGTCAGAAAAGTAACAAAGACTCTACCGCCACTTCGGAATGTCATTCCTGTGGAGAAGAAGGGCAAGAAACTCCACGGTTACTCTTTTAAAAAGTATTTTTACATTTTCTTTTTCCATCTACATTTTGTTGTGGGATATGGGAGAACGATGTAGGCTGGTCTATCAGGTAGGTCTAAGTTAAAATATACAAATTATACTATTCATGTGAATGGCTACATGGTTCTCTCATTTACAGAGAAAGAAATGAGAAAAAAAAAAGAATACTAGAGACCATAAAATCCTTTGAGTGATACGAGGCATGCCTTTTAAGTTCTGTCGTTTCCATATTTCCCGGCAATTTTGAATTTGGAACTGTTCTATATTCGAATGTGTTTAAATTTTGAATCTCAACACAGTTGAAAGTATTAGGATTAATGCTATTGTTTAGTCACAGCGTCGATTGGAATCTGTCAGGTTACGTACGAAAATGAATCTTTCTAAGGAAAATGTTCGTGCAATAATTTTCTACAACTTTAGAAGAGGCCTGACACGGCTTCAGTGTTTTGAAGAGCTAACATCTGTGTTCAGTGATGAAGCCCCATGTCTGCGGACTGTCGAACGCTGGTATTTAGAATTCCAGCGTGGACGTACTAGTGTTATTGACAAATCTCGCGAAGGACGCCCAAAATCCGCCTTCACTGAAGATAACATCATTGCTGTGAGACAACTAATTCTCGAAGATCGTCATGTGACGTATCGAGAGATAGAGGCTCTATTATGCATCTCAGGGACAACTATTCAGAAGATCTTGCATGAAGCGCTTAGTTTACCGTTGGATACCGCATCTGTTTTCCGACGATCACAAGGCGGCCCGCGTCAGATGGTGTAAGAAAACTCTGCATAGGTTCAACCGAGGAGAGTCAAATCACGTCTACGACATCATCAGTGGTGACGAATCTTGGATCTATGCCTACGATCCTGATTCCAAACAACAATCTACAATCTGGGTCTTTCAAGACGAGCCAAAGCCGACTAAAGTTGTTCGTTCTCGAAGCACTTCAAAGAAGATGGTGGCCACGTTCGTTGAAAAAACCGGCCATGTTGCGACTATTGCACTTGAAGATCGTAAAACGGTTAGTGCAGAGTGGTATACCACAGTTTGTTTACCACAAGTCATCGCCGAACTTCGAAAATCTAACTCAAAGCGACGCATCATCCTGCACCACGACAACGCAAGCTCACACAGCGCTCGTCAAACGATTGAGTATTTGAAGCAGGAAAAAGTAGAAATTTTTGACCATCCTCCATACAGTCCTGACCTAAGCCCTAGCGATTTCTTTACATTTCCTAAAATTAAGAAAAGTCTTCGTGGTCAAAGGTTCCAGTCCGGTGAAGAAGCAGTCGACGCTTTCAAGTCAGCCATTTTGAACACCCCCACTTTAGAGTGGAATAAATGTTATAATAAGTGGTTTGAGCGAATGGAAAAGTATATTCAGCTACGTGGTGAATACTTTGAAAAACAATAAAAAGTAACATAAGGTTCTAGTTGTGTTTTTTTCTTCAAACGACAAAACTTAAAAGGCATGCCTCTTACACACAAAAGAAGTAAAAAAAAAATCTAATAACAAACAGTGGCACTCCGGGAGTGCCGACAGAAGTGAAACGTGTACGTACATACACAATATATGTACATACTTATATACAGAGGTGTCGGTAACGGTAACAGTGACGCGAGTTCAATTGTTTTTCCCACCTTAAAAAATGCCCAACGCATAAAGAAATTTTCACTTGAAAAATCAAAATGCTAAACTCCGAATTCCAAAAAAAAAAAATTCGATAGAAAACGCCAATAACATTTTTGTGACCTGGGATTCTCAACCAGAACCTCGTGATCGCTGGCCGCACTGTGGGCGACTACGCCATCTACACCAGAATATTAAGTTTTAATGGACTTAGTTTACGCGAGTATAAAAGCAATATAAATACAATACCGCGTGTATATGTACGCACGATAACCCACAGAACTACCGAAAACATCGTTCTATATAATTTACGTGAAATCTCTTCCTACGCCTTACTGACTCTACAAATTTATATCTTCTATTCTAAATTATTGTGAAAGGTCTTACTCCGTTGACTTAAGGTTGAGATTTCGAGAAGTCCTGTGTTTTGTGAGTAAAAAAAACTAATTGGGGACATCGGAAATGTGCTCCAAATGTGTTCCAAATTACATCATAATGTTGATTGAATCGATGTAGAGGGGGTGCGGTGCGTAAAGAATACGTTGGACTTGAACAAGAATTAAAACGTTATACAGTAAAAGAATGTTATATTATACAGGGTACATTTTTTTTTAAACAAGCTTGTATAACAAAACGCAACGCAGATATGTTGCTTAGTTGAGAAGTTCCTTGCAGCATCCGGGTCTGAAGTACTCGTCAAGACAAATCGAACCAGCCCAAACACGGCGGGATTAACCACTCCTAGCGCTGTGCAACCGCAGTATTCTTACCGATTACCAAGGTTAAGCAGCGTTCGACTCGGTCGTCCTAAGATGGGTGACCGTTTGTGGCATTCTCATATTCGAGCGTCTCTGTGCTTCGGCACGTTAAGCCGTTGGTCCCGGCTACCCACTTAATGTGGTGGTCGTTAAGCCCAGTTGGAAGCCTTAAAAGCGGCTTGATCAGTTCTAACAGCAGGTGGCCACAAACGTGCCGCCACCAATCTGCACTGGGGCCACTTGGTGGAGTATGACCTAATCTCTCTTACCTCAATTTGTGAGAAAAGGCCTTCGTCCAGTAGTGGGCTGTGGCTGATATTATGATCATTTCACAAAGCTTTCGTATCGCACCGCGTTACATGTTTATCTTATCTTATCTTTTTATAAAAGACTACTTTTTACACTAGGATTTATTCCTGTGTCGTGGGTGCGTTTACAAACATGAAAATTCACAAACATATACCCAGACCGGAACAAATAATTGTGGATCACACAAAGATTTGTCCCGTGCGGGAATCCAACCCGCAACTATTCGACACAGTGGGCGGAGCAGCTCAAGCTCTTAACCACTGCGCTAAATCGTCGCTAATAGCGTTTATATATACTAGTGGTCCCCCATTCCTTGGTCGAAATTCGACCATAATTAATTTAAATTATAAGTTTGAACATTATTAAGGTTCTATTGTCAAAGACTACTTTTTTTTAATTTATTTTTTTTTGAAAAAAAAAAAATCAAAAAAGAAAATGCTGTCCATTGAACTTGACATACATGTTTCGATAATTTAATTATTGATACACAACTTCTCAGTAAACGAAGTTTTTTATAAAAAACTCTTTCATCGTTTGCTGGTTATGTTTCACATTCAGTAAGACTATAGACAAATGATATTAAAAAACAAACAATATTAATCTATGCTCAATATGAAGTGTATTGTGTCAAATACATGGTAGTGTGTTTTCTATTGATTTAATGTATTTTTTTTTGCATTATTTAACAAAAAAATATTATCATTCTGCACTCCTTCTACTACAAATGTGGGAAATTTCATATTCCTCCGTCCGCGCAATTATCGTAAAAAGGGGTACAAAGTTTTTGCTTCACGTATTAATATATAGATATCATATATATAAACATGGGTCATAGCATATCAAGGCTCTGATAAGACGTCATTTTAACGGCTTAGCGTCACTTTCAAAATATAAAGACGTTCAGATATTTGAATGCTACAGACACCATCTTCAGGCTGATCGAGCTGAACGCAGCTTAAACTTCAGAAATCGCTCAGAATACTGAGTCCCTACAAATCTATGCGTACGTCATGTTTCTACAGATACCTCAATGTCCATATTATAATATACTTGTAGCATTTAACTCTTAGCTCAAACCGCCAAATATCCAAAGGGTAGATAGACCCTTCTCTTATCAATGCAACCGCGCAGATTGCGGAATGAACATCAACCGCGCGGAAGGGTCGAGTACCGAGTGCCGACCCATTTCTTGCTAACAGCATAATTTCAGATGTTACGGAATTCTGAAGCTTCAGCAAAGCCTGGTAAAGTGTGAAATTATTTGGCAACTTCGTTGTATCTTGGGGACAACAAACTGACTCTCCTTAAATATAGTGTGACGTGCCCTCTAAATCTACTTGATTTCTTGTTAGTCACAAATGTGCTTGACACCAGGTGTTTTGGTGATTACAAAGCACAGATTACGTAATAATTATTAACATTTTTGTGTGACAAATCAAACTATAACCCTACAAACTATAAGAGTAGAGAAAGACACGGAAGCAAAAAACTAGATCGTTAGTAAAATCCATCCATCAACGATGGTACAATCTGATTTTTGAAAACCGCATGGAAAACCGTAGGAGAAAGGTCTGAATCTGTTGGATCACCTTTTCACACATTCCGGCAAAAGATAGAGCGTGATCATATTGTAGGTAGATTCGCAAACTTATAAAAAATTATGTTATTATTTATTACCATGAAGCAGAAACAATCCGAAATTTCGTTTCATAAATCTTTCGAAGCTTAAACGGTACTAGGCATACTAATCCACAGGTAACTCAGTGATCAACCTTGTTACTTTCTTTGTGTCATATATCTACATAAATTATAAGTATCTATATATTAATACGTGAAGCAAAAACTTTGTACTTCTTTTTACGATAATTGCGCGGACGGAGGAGTATGAAATTTCCCACACTTATAGTTTATATAGAGAAGGAGTGCAGAATGCTAATATTTATTTTAAATTATGCATAAAAAATACATTAAATCAATAAAAAACACATTACACACACTACCATGTATTTGACACAATACTCTTCAAATTGAGAATAGATTAATATTGTTTGTTTTTAATATTATTTGTCAATAGTCTTACTGAATGTCAAACATATCCAGCAAACGATGAAAGAGTTTTTAATAAAAACATCGTTTACAGAGAAGTTTTGTATCATTAATTAAATTATCGAAATATGTACGTCAAGTTCAATGGACAGCATTTTCTTTTTGGTGTTTTGTTTCAATAAAAAACAATTGAAAAAGGTATTATATACTTTAATAAATTTTTTTATCATTTAAATTTCATGTAATTTGTTTGAAAATAAAAGGCAAATTTACAGTGTAGCCTTGGCGAAATCTGTGATTATAGAAGCATAGTCTTTGACAATAGAACCTTAATAATGTTCAAACTTATAATTTAAATTAATTGTGGTCGAATTTCGACCAATGGGCGACCACTAGTAATATTAATTCTGTCAACTTGGGAGCTTTACGGTGTACTCTTCGATCGTTCCAGAAATTTGGCCTAAATTCCAATGCCTAGAATATACGACAGCCGTAAAGGTAAAATTTATGTGGCTATTTAAACGACGCATGGGCGACAGTCTCTCCTCCCTGTCTTGTACCCTACAATGACTGAAGCGGAAATGAGACGCACGTATGATTCGACTCCAAAGAATTAGGGCTACTTTTTAACCGACTTAAAAAAAGGAGGAGGTTCTCAATTCGACTGTGTTTATTTTTGTATGTATGTTACGCGATCATTCCGCCAATTATGAATCGATTTTGATGATTCTTTTGCATTGGGTTCAGTATAGCTCCAAGGTGGTCCCATTTTAATTTCATCTGTATTGTACCTTGGACTTGGAAGATACACCAGGGAACTCCTTAACGACAAACAATACGAATGCGTAGATTGAGATATTATGGGTGTTACTTTAATCCTATATGTACTCTGGCATAGAACTAATCAGAATATTAACTCTATCTATCTATCTATCTATCTATAACCTCACGCCAGATCCCTTGCGGGGTAGGCAGAGAGTACAGAGTTCCATCAGGTTCTTTCCTTACATACCTCTCTGGCTTCCTCGACTCTCATAGTTCGTCTCATACACGCTCGCCGGTTACGGAGACTCTTGACTTTTCCATCAGATAAGACTCGGTTTATTTGGTCGTGGTAAGATAGTCTAGGTCTTCCCCGGTACCTGCATCCTTCCACTTTCACATTGTATATCTGTTTTGTCATTCTTTCCTCTGGCATTCTTTCTATATGCCCGAACCAACGGAGCATGCCCTTTCTCATCTTTACACCGATACTATCTTTCATACCTACTCGCTGTCTTACTATGCTGTTGCTAATGCGGTCGGTCAGCTTCACTCCGCACATCTTCCGCAGAGCTCGCATTTCTACCGCATTTATCCTACTTTCATTCTCCTTCTTACATACCCAGCTCTCGCTACCATATAACAGCGTTGGGACAAGAACTCCGTTATGTATGGCCAGCTGCGCCTTATGGCTTAAGTGCCGGCTCCCGAGTAGCTTTCCCATCGCACCATTCACTCTGTTCCCTGCACTCACTCTTCTCTCTATGTCATCGGTGTATTTCCCATCCTTACTGAAGGCGCATCCAAGATATACAAACTCATTCACTTGCTCCAGCACATCGTTACCAACCACAATCCTTACATTCGTTCTGGTTTCTTCCGGAATATTAACCGACTTCAAAAAAGGAGGAGGTTGACAATTCATTTGTGTTTTTTTAAAACGTCTTTATTTATGAACTGATTTTGATGATTCTTTTTGCGTTGGGTTTAGTATAGTTTCGAGGTGGTCCCATCTTAATGAAATCGGTATTGAACTTTGGACTTTGAAGATACACCAGGGGACTCCTTAACGGCGAACAGCACGAATGCATAGATTCCGTTATTATGGTTATTATATCAATCCTGTAGGTACCTTGCTGTACAACTCAGCACAATAATATAAATAGGTATATAAATTATTATTTTTTAAAAAGGTTTTTGATAAATGATGGTTGGTGTCAATAGTCAAAGAGAGTTTGCATTTCTTTTAAGGGTTTTGCCGTTTGTGCAATAATTGTAATTAAGTTATACAGAAGCTTAATAGATGCTCCATTTGCTACATAACTAAAATATACATACAGGCTTTAGAATCAGGGGCAAAGTGACTACAAACTTGTAACATAAACAGTTTCGACCACAAGCCCGACTCCACCGCAGTTTGAACGCCAAAGGTCATGTTCCGCGCAATTATTTTAATATTTACTTATCGTTCTGTAAATAGAAAACGGGCTTGGAAAGTTATGTGTGTATGTGTGTTACAGGATGGTGCTGAAGGGGTCGGGTGAGAATACATATACATCTATCTATCTATATTTATCATTACGCCTGATCCCTTGCGGGGTAGGCAGAGAGTACAGAGTTGCAACGGGTTCTTTCCTTACAAACCTCTCTGGCTTCTTCCACTGTCATAGTTCGTCTCATACACGCTCGCCGGTTACGGAGACTCTTGACTTGTCCTTCAGATAATACTCGGTCTATTTGGTCATGGTAAGATATTCTAAGTCTTCCCCGGTACCTTAATCATTCCACCTTGGCATTGTATATCTATATATATATATATATATTGGAATAAACCGCGATAAAATCCGAAAAAATAGTTTTATTTCATGTGTAATATTCGCGTAAATCTAAGAACTCAGTATTGTATATCTGTTTTGTCATTCTTTTTCTATGGCTTATATTCTTCCTATATGCCCGAAACGACGTAACATACCCTTTCTCATCTTTACACCGATACTCTCTTTCATACCTACTCGCTTTTTTACTACGCTGTTGCGAATACGGTCGGCTCATCATACTCCGCACATCTTCCGCAGAGCTCGTATTTCCACCACATTTATCCTACTTTCATTCTTCTTCTTACATACCCAGCTCTAGCTGCCATATAACACTGGTCTGGACAAGCACTTCGTTATGTATGGCCAGCTGCGCCTTTTGGCTCAAGTACCCGCTCCTAAGTAGCTTTTCCATCGCACCATTCACTCTGTTCCCTACACTCACTCTTCATATACATATACATGGACTTTTATAAGTGGCTATGACGCTTAAAAAACGGAGTACGAGGATTTTGTGCATATGAATGAGTATGCGTTTGGATATTGCATCTACGCGAACTACTAGAAATACTGAAACTATATTAAAGCCATAAGTCAATAGCTCAGTAGATTCACGAGCTAAAATGGCAATAAGCTGGTCATCGTATCGCCGTATATCATTAGAATAAGTGCATTTTGAAGAGAAATTTGTCTTCAAGATATTTTCTTTCCAATTGCGTCATACCAAAAAAAATCCAGTATACTTCGCATAGAAAATCCACGTTGATCTTGATCGTAACCCGCGGTTTTCGATGTTTATTATAGGCTAGGATTACTCCCGCTCTGGTGGCGACTATCCGGATATCGTAGTATTAGAACTGACGGCCCCTTGACCCAGTTGCAACAGGAGACTAGACAAGGCCGGGGATCGGATGGGTAACAGATAGAACAATGACGCTGCCACATATTACTAACTAATAGCACAGTTAACATACCTAAACAGTTGTACATCTTACTACTGGCCGTCCGAATGAGACCGTTCGCTTTGCGCGGCTTTTCGGCAAATCTCAACCTGTACTACCTACCCAGTGCTCACGATCGGTGGCTGTCTGGCGCGGGTCACTTCCTTCCTCCAATATGGTCGAGGAGAGACATGGTTGTTCCAGTAGAACGGGTGCTGCTTGGGGACAGGTCCATCATGAATCTTTTAGGCCTAATGAGATTTCTAAAAAGTATGGGTCTTTAGAAATATCATTAGTCTCATATCTTGATGGTCTTGAAGTGAGGCATCACTGGAGCTAGATTGTAATTATTAATCTATTTAATCCATTGTAACCATACAATATGATCGTAAAAAATCGGAAGAAAAAGAGAAATAATTTATAATAAATACAAGCCCGCTAAATTTCTCGGCGGATCTTCTCAATGGAAACCGTATTCCGATCCAGTGGTAGATTAGTAGTTAGATTCAATAAAGCATTTTAATAAATTGTAAGTGGATCGGACAAAATGTATTTTTTTCACAGAAAATTTTCCAGTAGCAATCCGGAGTCTAACATTGTGCTCGAAATAATATGGCAATAGGCTCGCCCCCTATTAAGTGGATGTACACAGTACACCTTTGCCACCCCTACTTAGGGAATACAGTCGTAACCGTCTTTTTTATGACTAAAACACTTTTTACATTTTAGGCCCGTATTATGGAACGTAAATCAGTCGTGAATCTAGTTTAAAAAAAATATTTTTGTACTAAAATGCTAGTTTTAAAACTAGATTCACGTTCACATTCTGTAATTACGTTCTGTAATAATGTATACTGAAAATATTGAATGTTTTATCCAAAAGTCACAGTCTATTAAAAATAATCGTCAAAGCCCCACTCACAAGCTGTGAAACATACTCGTGTTTTCATAAAAACGCTGACTACAGGGTTCTTATTCGCTATAATCAGTTAAACACGTAACGCGGTACGTTACGATAATTTCGTGAAATGATCATTAAAGCCCACTTGCTCGAATCAGAGTCAGCATTTTGTGATTTTTATTTCTTTTGTGATTTTGCAAAACGTAGCCCTACACTCGGATTTATTCCTGTGTCGTGCGTGCGTTTACAAACATGAAATTTCACATACACAAATACCCAGACCGAAACAAATAATTGTGACACAAAGATTGGTTTCGCGCGGAAATCGAACCCACGACTATCAGACACAGTGGGCGGAGCGGCTTAAGCTCTTAACCACTGCGTTAAATCGTCCGTCACCTATTGAATAACTATAATATTTTTCACATAGGATGAGTAGTGACAGTTCTAATTGCCAAAAGAAATTAATATTTAATTCAATGGTGTTAAGGCATAAAACCATAAGTATAGAACCGGGTCATGCCTCTTATTGCCATTGAAAAAAGTATAATTTTCTTTGACACTTACAACTGTCACAGTACCCACCTTATATGAATAATTTTATAGAGGTTATAACGTTAAATTGAAGGCAATTTAAGGTAAAATTTCCGAGCCGTTTCGGGGGAGTAAGCTCTTCAAAATACCACGTTTGGTCACAGGAGGGAGGGGCTTAGGTTTTCGTCACGTACTCAATATCCTCCAGGTTAAGTCAAATTAATTTTTTTAACTTTCTGTTTGCAAAAAATGATTGATAACCGTATTTATGAATTACCACGTGAAAACTAGAGGGGGATGATCTTGGCATATACTACGGTTGGTCACGAAAGTGGGGGTAAAAAATTGTGAAAAATGGGTCACGTAGTGTGAGTACATTCCTAACGGCTGAGGACCAAACTTTAAAAAGTTTCTACTTGAAATACATTGTATAATATTTAATGATGATTACGTGTATTACTTAAGCACAATTTAATACAATTTATCACCTTTTACTATTAAAATTCGAACCTCCAATATACACACCCGGAAAATGGAAAATTTTACCCCATTTTCACGTAAACAAATATATTTACGGAAAATTTTCGTAAACCTTTGCTAAATGATTTATTGTTTTTACTTAGAGTTAGTCAATCCCATACGCTAACCCTGATTCACGCAAGTGGGCTTTAATGGTGCTCATGGATATATTACAATGGATTGAGCACTCTGCGAGAAAAACGTTATGACAAGGATACTCACTTAGAACCCTACGTCTTTTTCTAAGTAGGGTGACCAAACATGGGTACGATTATGGACTTGTTTTATATTATTTTATTATTACACTTTCTACGCATATCTTACTACTAATCTTAAATGAGTAGTAGTCAAAATTTTTGATTAAAATGCCCATTTTCTTGATTACTGTACATTTTTTTCAGAATCTGTAAATTCAGCTCAAAATATCGCATAAATTAAGGATAGTCTCCTAGGGCCGTTTTTCTGTATCTACAACGGTTGAGATAGCTGCCCTTACTGTCCCATCTTAATCCATCCTGTATATAAAGACGAATTGAGAACCTTGTTCGTTTTGAACTTGGTAATAAATGGTTAAAAGCGTATTTAAACCATATCATAAATATGTATAGTCTGTATTAGTTCTACCTTATGGTCACCGTACTGCTTCGTAATGGGTGCGAGCGTGACACCAGGCTCCAGGTAATTGCTCTCACTCATCATGGTTTCTCGATTTGTTTAAATCATAGAAAAGTCAATTTTGTGTCTGTGAGTAAGAGTTTAATTTTCTTTAGCAATATTTTGACAGTACTCAATCCGTTGTAAAACATCCATGATGGTATATACTCCAGTGGCCTACATAATACACCATTCCACGATCAGTCCACAAAGTTATCGTAACGTACCGTGTTTAGTCATCGAATACGAACTCAGTCTCGAAAAAATGTCCACAAAATTCTACCACTTTTGCACAAAACTAGTTTCTCTACAAGCAAAATAAAACGCTAAAACAAGCATAGCACCGTGTTATTTCACTTGCACAAAACCGTGGCTGGAGCTCTTGATAGCATTGTTCGAGTTTATCAAACGTGTGTTGTAGCAAGAAAAGTTTCGTTCGTGACTGTTTTGATAACAAAATATATGCCTTATTCATGGGGCTTTTTCAACAGATTTTTCTATCTATCTATTTATATCATCACGCCAGATCCCTTGCGGGGTTGACAGAGAGACTTCCAACAGGTTCTTTTCTTACGTACCTCTCTGGCTTCCTCTTCTCTCAAAGTTAGATTTTTCTTATTCTTAAGAAAAAACGTGTGGGGCTACCCACACTAGGAATAATTCCTGTGTCGTCTGTACGTTTACAAATATTAAATTGACATACACGAACATCCAGAACAAAACAAATATTTGTGGGTCACACAAAGATTTCTCCCGTGCGGGAATTATACCCGTGACCACTCAATCCACTGGGTGAAGCGGTTTAAGATGCTAACCACTGAACCAAGTCGTCTGTAAGATGTACATAATAGTACGACGACTTACAAGAACATCTATTTTTCTCTCTCGCTCTCTGTTGAACTTCCATATTAGAGAATGATAGATAACAAATTATTTTTCAGGTTTCAATTCACTGGGTCGAATTATCGTGGGTTCGATTCCATTACAAGAACAATTTTTATGAGACCAACAAAATTCGTTCCGATGTGGGTTTAGTCCGTTTGTAAACGAAACCACAAGACAGTAATAATTTATAGAGTGAGGAAATGTTTTCTTTAAAAATAAAGGTGAAAAGAGTTTGTAACTTTAATGAAAAGCTTAAAAAAATCTTATAATAATAATAATATTAGCCCTGTTAAGAAACTGTCCCACTGTTGGGCACGGGCCTCCTCTCAAACTGAGAGGGTTTAGGCCATAGTCCACCACGCTGGCCCAGTGCGGGTTGGCGAACTTCACACACCTTCGAGAAACTCTTAAGCATGCAGGTTTCTTCGCGATGTTTTCCTTCACCGTTAAAACAAAAAAATCTTAAAGTCTTTTAATATTATTGAGGTTTAAATTGGTTCGCATTGCAAAATGATTTATTGCTGGTTTTAGGGAAAAAGATTTATATATAACAAGGACAAGTCAAGAGTCTCCGTTACCGGCGAGCGTGTATGAGACGAACTATGAGAGTGGAGGAAGCCAGAGACATCTGTAAGAGAAGAACCTGATGGAACTCTGTACTCACTGCCTACCCCGCAAGGGATTTGGCATGATGATATAGAAAGATAGATAGATTATACATTACAAGCTTTCTACCCTATTTTGACCACCTTAGCGACGGAATATCAAAAATACTTTCTTAGTGGTTGCTATGTAACTGTAAAAATACGCTCAAAAATTAATTTTCTGGGACCACCAGCGTTGATAGATCAGGCAGTCAGGTCAAGTGATTTTATATGTATAGATTTTGGAAGTACTGTCTTAATCACTACACTACACTACTACTTCGGATTTTGGCGGGGCGGGTTGTAAGTAATCACTATATTTAAAATTGTAAAATATGCAATGTCATTCCTATGGTTGGTCTACAAAAATGTCCCATCTATGATAAATTTCACGTCCATGCCACAAGTCGGTCGCTCGAAAAACCTGAGACTACTGGAGCCAGTAAGGCAACCACTAAAAGCGAAGATGTGGAAGCAATCGTGAAAATCTCTCACGACTTGCACCAGCTAAATATAAGTGTGCCCTAAGTACTTAAAATCACCCACACTTCACTTTTACTTTTATTTCTTTGTTTTATTCGCACGTACTACACTAAAAACATAAATATCGACCACTTAAAAATGCTAAAAAGAGACGCAATAAAAGTCCATGAAACATCCAGACGGCCATTAACAAAAACACGAACAAAATATGATACTTTTAAAATAGTTATTATGAAAAACCGCCGCAATCTGTTACGCTTGTATTAATTTTACTCTCAAATCTCCACTCTAATGAGAGATGAGACTATTCTGCGCAATAACACGATATAAAACTTGTTGAATCGTGAAACGGGTCAAACCAGATGGGAGTAATTCTGGCAAGTTAACAAATTAAATGTAATTGATTAAAAAGTACAAAATAATTCACAACCGACAACTTTTTTCGTATTGCAATCCGTTAGAGAAACGTATATAGGATTAAACAATTTTTTTTCAATAAATTATTCTGCGTTTTAGCGCCTTTTTCGCCACTCTCGAGTAGAGTCTGAAATAGTCTATAGTGCTTTTCACGTGAAATGGGTACGGTGACGTTTGAAAATACATCAAAAATTTACATTAGTTTTCATTTAAATCGGATACTATTCATGAATTTGCGAAATTATTTAAAAACCTTAAAAATTAATAAAACTCTATTACTCAATTATGTAAATTGTAACGGTTTGCGTTTAAGGGATTGACACAGTGAAATCGATATAATCCATAATGTTGTTTTTTTTAAATGTACTAAATCGATTGCCGATTTGTTTACGAACATATTATTCTATGTATCGGACTGAAATATTTAGTATTCTCATGGTCAAGAAATTAATAAATAAACGCGCATCTAGCGCTATCCAGACATATTAAAACATAGAATTTGATAGATTTTTTAATATTAATACACGTAAGCGACGTAACTAGCGATTTTTCTGAACAATGGCTTGATTCGTTAATAAATAATGAGATTATTTTATTTTGTTCCTAAATTATTTTTATTAATATTGATTCATTCTTTGTTATAAATTTACTCTATCTATATCTATCTATATCATCACGCCAGATCCCTTACGGGGTAGGCAGAGAGTACAAAGTTCCAACAGACTCTTTCTCATACCTCTCTGGCTTCCTCTACTCTCATAGTTCGTCTCATACATGCTCGCCGGTTACGGAGACTCCTGATTTGTCCTTCAGATAAGACCCGGTCTATTTAGTCATGATAATATAGTCTAGGTCTTCCCCGGTACCTACATCCTTCCACTTTCGCATTGTATATCATTGTATAAATTTACTCGATACGATATTCCATCGATTCTAGTTTACACTCACCATATTTCTATCACCCATAACTGGTGAAAAGGACCGTATCCATCGATTCTAGTTTACACTCACCATATTTCTATCACCCATAACTGGTGAAAAGGACTATAATCGACAACATCGACGGTTAAACTAGCCACTTTCAACCGTCAAGTAACGCTAATCAATAAGTAACTAGATAATTATAATTGGGCGACCGCGGTAGGCCCTCAATAGAAAATGAAAATATGTGCGGAAATGACAATTTGCAACAAATCACGTGGTCAGAATAACGCGCTGTCCATTGCGTCAAGAAAGTTAAATAAAACGCTTGCGAGTTGGCTAGATCCTCTGGACCGCTACTAAGGTTCGACGGCACAAAAGATCCCATGGGCTCGAAAGTATTGCATGAGGTACCTCAGCCTAATTCTAGCCTAGCCTGACTCCCGATTAAGGATTGTAGGCGCAACAGTGTTAGTAAACTCGTTCTTGATCGAAATTCGGACTACAATATACAATTAGTATTCGCGGACTGTATCTGAAATAAAGATATTGTAGTAATTTTATCTATCTATCTCTAATCTAATCCCTTGCGGGGTAGGCAGAGAGAATTCTAACAGGTTCTTTCCTTACAGACCTCTCTGGCTTCCTCCACTCTCATAGGTCGTCTCATACACGCTCGCCGGTTACGGACACTCGGTAAGTAATTTTAATTTAATTATAATGTAAAATCCGAAAACCGCTCATAAAATCAGTTAAACATAATCTACGACTTTGAACGTGTTAATATGCTGTTACAAAGCGTTTACGATCGACCTCTAGCTCCACGCGGTGTGGCCTGGCTATGGATAAACGTTTTACGATTATAACCACTATAAACTGTTTAATATTTCATGAGTTATTAATAGTGATTGTTAAACGTAAGCTGAGCAATAATGCGGGTGATAGAGATTGAAGCAAATTATGGGCTATCGTAAAGTGAAATTTATATTATTTTATCGACATTATCGAAGTTCGTGGGGTATTTGACAGATTAGTTGATAGGACTAAGGCCGTTGTATCTGTCGAAGCGGAAACGGTTAAAGAGGACAGTTGTTTTGTAAATAATCGATAGAATATCGTTTTTTCTACATCTTTCCTCCGCTTAGCTTTAGTAGGTAGGCTTTACACAGCTCTAGCGGGGAGCAAAAGAGAACCCTTAGTTTTTATTACTGCGAAAGGAGCGAAAACGAAAAGATATGTAAGCGATGTGCTGCATGTAGGTGGCTAAAGACAGGGACACGTCTATGACCCTATTTAATATTTATTCCCCCCGTTTTGTTAAAAAAAATTTGCCAGCTTCGCCGGTCGTCTCCCTTCCTCTTAACCTGTATTTGCTTTGTAGCTACCGAACTTTATTCATCCATAAGACTAGCAAGTCTTTGCACATGACGACTATTTACCACACCCTTGTAGCGCGTCAACGCAACTAAATTAACCTAAGTTTTATAGTTGCATATATTTGAAGATCGTCTTCATCGCTGTTGAAGCTTCTATTGTATGATAACATTGTAGTGTGCAAAGACCTTCATATCTTTTGAACGTTAACATTCCGATAAAATGACGTCAAGACAGTCTCCATCGGCCTAGATATATCCAAACTCGCATATCATGTGTCTTTATCATTTAGCTAAGTAAACTAACTTGGACAACCCATAAAAATATGACATCTAAAAGTTTATACAGCCTCCGGCAAAGTAAACGGTTGATACAGTTAGCTATGTTCCATATTTTTTTAAAAGCTTACCCCGCAGCAATTCCCCGAGAGCAAAAATATTCGTAGAAAATTACTATGAGGTCTCTAAACACGTTACAAATGATGTTCTAATAAAAATACGGATGCAGAGCTATAATAATATGTGTTTAAAAAAATAACCTTAACAGAAACGAGACATACAGCTGTTTCATTACAACGGAATATTAAAACAGGGATTTTGCGTTTCATTTCACTCCAGTAGCGGGCTAACATTGAATAAATGATTCGAACCTTGGCCCTTCGCTCTTGGGACCGTCTAAGTGCACCTGCTACAGTCCAATTTACATATTCATTTCTAAAGGAAAGGGAGATAAGCTGATTAAAAGATTAGGGAAAACCTTTGCTTCATTTGATAACATCCGCCCGTTACATTCAACTCTATTAGTTATTCTCACCGTACGTAGCTTAGCAGCTGCTTCATTGGATCACTGGCGCATAGTGGTCGGATGTTATTAAAGTCAGTTAGTTATCGAAAAATATATCGTAAATATCTCAGTATAAGTCAGAAGTCTGGAATACTGCCGGTGTAACGGCAATAAACCCACGCCATTACATTGAGACCTAGCATCATCGGCAATAAAGCAAAGCGTAGCGTGGTGTGCCTGACGAGCTTGGGGTATTATTGTATTTGTGCTTTGTAGACACAATCTGGCTACCATCTTTGGAGTTCTGGTTTGGTGATGCTCGCTATAATGTCTTTACTAGCGGTGGCTGTCTGGCGCGGATCACTCCCCTCCAATATGGTCGAGGGGAGTGATGGCTGTTCCAGCAGTCATACTCGTGAACTGGTACTGTTTGTGGAGACCGGGACTTTTTCCATCTGGAATCCTTTAGACAATCTTTACAGATAACATCATTAGATTCATATCTCGATCGTAAGGCATCACACTGGAGCTAGATCGTAAACTATTTAATTGTAACCTAAACATTGTATTTACACAATATCATTGAAAAAAAGAAAAGAAAACAGAAGTCAATAAAAAAGACAAGCCCGGTAAGTTTCTTCGCCGGATCTTCTCAGTGGCCGCGTGCCGATCCGGTGGCAGATTAGTAATTAAATTAGTCCAGAGATCCAAATTTAACAGCCTGCGACTGTGGTGCGACCTCACAGACTATGTCGCACCTGCTAGTCTGCCCTTTATGCCCCACCAACTGTACAAGGGAAGACCTGAGCGCGGCCACAGACGGCGCGATCAAACTAGCTACTGACTTAGCGGGACAAATATAAACCATTGACAAGACGAAAAGAAAAACAAGTTAAATTAGTTAAAAAAAACGTAAATTGACTATTTGTCAGCGCCCCCGCAGGGCCTATATAAAATAAATGAATTGAGTTTGAATTTGAACATGTAGACAACCACAAATCGCCGGGCACGGTGGCAAAGGACAAGGCAAAGGTAATTTTTAGCTAGCTGTTGCATGCGCAAGTTCTTGACAAAGTTTTAACAGAGGTTTTTTTTACCTTTAAGGCCTTTCGTTTAATTTATAAACCACTAAGAAAACGTCTAGAAGTCGACAAAGCCGCAAAACTGTTGTATGTCAAATATAATTTGCCTGTTCTATATTTTGATAATTGGTAAGCTAAGAGTCGCTCAGCGTGCTATGGAGAGAGCTATGCTTGGAGCTATGCTATGCACCGACATAGCTCTGAAAATCAGCAAGCTAAAGTGGCAATGGGCTGGTCACATTTGCCGCAGAACGGACAACCGTTGGAGCAGATGGGTTTTGGAGTGGAGACCACGAACTGGCAAACGTAGTCTAGGATGCCCCCCCCCCCCGCGAGATGGAGTGACGACATACGTCGGATAGCCGGCAGGAACTGGATGCATAAAGCCGAGGATCAGGCTCTGTGGCGCACATTGGAAGAGGCCTATGTCCAGCAGTGGACTGATGATGATGATATTTTGGTTACCAGCAGCAAGATATTTTCCCGTTCCAAGTTTTTCGCAAGTTCTCGGATCATGATCCAGTCTATCATTAGGATCAACATACTTTGTATTATAATATCGTTATTGCCTCAAAGGTCCCATTTAATACATGGAGTCAATGGTTTGCTTTGTTAATTACTTTCCTGTTACTTTACATTGTTCTTTGACAATTACGTTTTAATTAAAACTGTTCGCTGATTAATACAGAAGTTTTGTAAATTTTTAACTATTAAAATTCAGAGGTTGAGCGTAGGAATAATGTATTATCATATAAGTATGATACCGGTAAAATGACGATTGACTTAGGCAATCAAGGATCTTTTGTCCCGCGGCCAAAATCGTAATTAACGCTGTCATCGAGTGATATGTCACTTCATGACAGTGGCAGAGTTCTTCTTCTCCTTCTTTAAGTTATGCCTTCACACTATTTTAAGTGTATTTTGCCAGTGTCCAGTGAGTAGCATAATCGTGTTTGTTTAAATTAATTCATTTTCCTGATGAAATTGATGACAACGATGATAATGAAATTGATGAATGTACCCCACCCTGGATAGTGAAGCGAAGGATATTTTACATACCAACTGCGACGGTCGTTTTGGGGGGAAATCGAAAAGGCACGTTTTATCACTTTGTTACAATTACCTTCACTCATGCACATATAGGAATACATAATGGTTAATATTCCACCAACATTACACATTATAATTCGAAATAACACAAGTTTTGGAAATTAAAACAAATTGACAACATCACTCTTCGATTTCCCAGTGGCAGAGTTGCCAAAAATTTACCCAAGTTCTTTTTTAATTAGGAACCTTGTGGACCCGCCTGTTGAAATATTTGCCTGGAAGTAGGAAAAGTTTACTAAATGATAACCCTTATTTCACACCAACCTGTCAATGTCATCCACTGGCCAAAATATATCGGGATTTAACATTGTCGGCGAAATGTAGGTCTCCCAGAACTACTTGGGAGAATAATGAGGTAATTGCTTTATTTTATTTTTTAAATCCTATCGTTAAACTAGGGCAATAATATTAAAGTAGGGGTAACTGTGTTTAATTGTCTTTTTAACTAGACCCGTTGTAATATATAATCGTCAAACTATAGCAAAATATGTTTATGTCTTTTGAGCCAGGCTATGTGCTTTTGGGGGTGAACTCACCGCGAAAATAGGCATGTACCTACCTAGTATAACTTTGGTGTTCGATTTTAAGCTTTAAATACAGCGTATAAAAAAAATATTTTATAGGTATATCTTCCATGCCTGCCTCGTTGGTCTAGTGGCAAAGCGCATCGCTTTGTGATCACGGGCTTTGTGGTTCAAATCCTAGATCGAACAAATGTGGTTTTTCTAACGAAAACTTCCCAGTATGAGTCCGGAGTTGGGAATTGTGCCAGGTATATGGCAATAGACTCGCCCCCTATCACATGGGACTTAACATCGTCGGCGAAACGTGGGTGTACTCAGTACACCTCTGCCACCCCCGCTTGGGGAATATAGGCGTGACGGTGTTTTTTTTATATCTTCCATAATTTAAATGGAATTGGACTGGCCACCAGACTCGAATGAACGCCGACAGGTGGGCTAAAATAAGTCCCGCTTGGGTTCCAGAATACGGACATCGTCGTCATGGTGGACATAAAAAATGGTGGCGTGATGACTTTAATGCACCTTAATGGTCAAGGATAGAAATGTATGGAGGGAGCACGGGAAGACCTTTGCCCAGCAGTGGGACACAATGAATTATTTAACAAATCCACTTAATATAAGAGAGTTCCTAACTACCTACTCTTAGGTAGGTAGAAATTTAGAAGCAAATTCCAGCCCTGTTAAGAAACTGTCCCACTGTTGGGCACGGGCCTCCTCTCAAACTAAGAGGGTCAAGTTTTAAATATTGATACTGAACTTCGTACTTTCGTTTATATTGGGTCCCGGTTCATCACGAATGCATCCCATACCGAGACTGCAATACGAATACCAATCCGAAAAAATATCCACAGAGAATGAATGAAACAATAGAAGACCTTTTTATTTCGGAAAATTGAAACCGACGAAATAGGAAAGCGTGGAATACAAAAACATCTGTTGAAATTGCTGTGGAGATGTCAGCACAAACATCGAAAAGCTATCTATATCACCACGCCAAATCCTTTGCGGAGTACGTAGAGAGCACAGAGTTCCAACAGGTTCTTTCCTTACATACTTCTCTGGCTTCATCCAGTCTCATAGTTCGTCTCATACACGCTCGCTGGTTACGGAGACTCTTGACTTGTCCTTCGAAAAGTTATGTTAAATGAAAAATATTTTTGGTTTGCATTTTGTTCCCAGGCTAACTACGATTTGGTTAAGAGCTTAAGCCTCTCCGCATATAATAGTTGCGGGTCCCAATCCCGCACGGGCAAATCTTTGTATAATAATGTTAGGCCTATTAAGAAACTGTCCCACCGTTGGGCACTAACCTCCTCTCTAACTGAGAGGGTGTGGAGGAGAGAGGAGACAACATTCTTAGTGTGACCCACAATTATTTGTTTCGGTCTGGGTATTTGTGTATGTGAATTTTCATGTTTGTAAACGCACCCATGACACCTGAATAAATTTTAATACGTATGTAAAAAAAATAAACTGTTATAACCTGGCCATACAATAAACTGAACAGAACCCAACAGCGCTTAAACTAAAATGAAATGAATGCCGTTATAACTAACTACCTACGAGTATTAACTAATATCATATCAACTAAGCTGTGGTCAGAAGGTATAGAGTAGTTAAGCCGCAGTAAACACTACATGCTGATGCTAAAACTATTAGCATCAGCATGTAGTGCATGCATGATTGCTAAAACTATTAGCAACCCTTCTGTACATTACAAATGGGTGACTTTTCAACTGGAGTTATTCCACCTATAGCACTCTACACCTTAATCATAATATGTGGCTACAAACAGTCAAGCCACATATTTTAACTAAGGTGTAGAGTTTGTGAAGTTAGGGCTTGTAAAGTTAGGGCGTGTAGATTCAGAAGCGTGGCTCTACATGAGATCTGATAACTTTTGATAGTGCGGTCTAGTTTCGTCTTGGCAACATTTTGCATGAAAATGTTTTTGGTGGGATCTATATTAGTATGCCAGACGCCTTGCGGTGTAGGTAAAGAGTCACACATCATCCCACGCTTATCGGCCCGATAAATGAGTTGGTCCGACCTGTAACAGCTCATACCTCAAACAGCATCGCACCTTCCCTATATTGCCATACCCTACATAAATTCCCAGCGAAATCGAAACAAAGAGGTCGGTATTAATTAAAAGTTTTACATTAAAATTTTCTCCAATATTAATATTAATTATAATGCTAACCACGCCGAGGATCATTATTCTTAATAATGAGTAACTACACCATCCATCACTGTAGACGATGTTATTTGAAATATTGGTTGACGTCGGTTCGTTGAAATTTTGTATGTTTTACAGTTTAGAACTTTAAGAATACGAATATTGACTGATATTTTAGGAATGACTTCCAAAATTATATTTTGTAACAAGTATTATGTTTAAATGTTATTCAATTCTATCTTAGGACTACTCAATCGGCTTAGTTTTCATTGAAAATCGACATCAAATAGTCACACACAAAACGACTTATTTCTCTATAAGTAATACTTTCGCCATTGATTGGAGTTCTTTGCATTTTCTGATAAGTGCTATAGGTGGAATAACTCCAGTTGAAAAGTCACCCATTTGTAATGTACAGAAGGGTTGCTAATAGTTTTAGCAATCATGCATGCACTACATGCTGATGCTAATAGTTTTAGCATCAGCATGTAGTGTTTACTGCGGCTTAACTACTCTATACCTTCTGACCACAGCTTAGTTGATATGATATTAGTTAATACTCGTAGGTAGTTAGTTATAACGGCATTCATTTCATTTTAGTTTAAGCGCTGTTGGGTTCTGTTCAGTTTATTGTATGGCCAGGTTATAACAGTTTATTTTTTTTACATACGTATTAAAATTTATTCAGGTGTCATGGGTGCGTTTACAAACATGAAAATTCACATACACAAATACCCAGACCGAAACAAATAATTGTGGGTCACACTAAGAATGTTGTCCCCTCTCTCCTCCACACCCTCTCAGTTAGAGAGGAGGTTAGTGCCCAACGGTAGGACAGTTTCTTAACAGGGCTAATATTATTCTACAAAGATTTGCCCGTGCGGGATTGGGACCCGCAACTATTATATGCGGAGCGGCTTAAGCTCTTAACCACTGCGCTAAATCGTAGTTAGCTTTGGCAACTTTTCGAAGGACAAGTCAAGAGTCTCCGTAACCGGCGAGTATGTATGAGACGAACTATGAGAGTGGATGAAGCCAGAGAGGTATCTAAGGAAAGAAGCTGTTGGAACTCTGTGCTCTCTACGTACTCCGCAAGGGATCTGGCGTGTTGATATTGATAGCTCTTCGATGTTTGTGCTGACATCTCCACAGCAATTTCAACAGATGTTTTTGTATTCCACGCTTTTCTATTTAGTCGGTTTCAATATTCCGAAATAAAAAGGTCTTCTATCGTTTCATTCATTCTCTGTGGATATTTTTTCGGATTGGTATTCGTATTGCAGTCTCAGTATGGGATGCATTCGTGATGAACTGGGACCCAATATAAACGAAAGTACGAAGTTCAGTATCAATATTTAAAACTTGACCCTCTTAGTTTGAGAGGAGGCCCGTGCCCAACAGTGGGACAGTTTCTTAACAGGGCTGGAATTTGCTTCTAAATTTCTACCTACCTAAGAGTAGGTAGTTAGGAACTCTCTTATATTAAGTGGATTTGTTAACTAACTCATTGTGTCCCACTGCTGGGCAAAGGTCTTCCCGTGCTCCCTCCATACATTTCTATCCTTGACCATTAAGGTGCATTAAAGTCATCACGCCACCATTTTTTATGTCCACCATGACGACGATGTCCGTATTCTGGAACCCAATCGGGACTTATTTTAGCGCACCTGTCGGCGTTCATTCGAGTCAGGTGGCCAGTCCAATTCCATTTAAATTATGGAAGATATAAAAAAAACACCGTCACGCCTATATTCCCCAAGCGGGGGTGGCAGAGGTGTACTGAGTACGCCCACGTTTCGCTGACGATGTTAAGTCCCATGTGATAGGGGGCGAGTCTATTGCCATATACCTGGCACAATTCCCAACTCCGGACTCATACTGGGAAGTTTTCGTTAGAAAAACCACATTTGTTCGATCTAGGATTTGAACCACAAAGCCCGTGATCACAAAGCGATGCGCTTTGCCACTAGACCAACGAGGCAGGCATGGAAGATATACCTATACAATATTTTTTTTATACGCTGTATTTAAAGCTTAAAATCGAACACCAAAGTTATACTAGGTAGGTACATGCCTATTTTCGCGGTGAGTTCACCCCTAAAAGCACAGAGCCTGGCTCAAAAGACATAAACATATTTTGCTATAGTTCGACGATTATATATTACAACGGGTCTAGTTAAAAAGACAATTAAACACAGTTACCCCTACTTTAATATTATTGCCCTAGTTTAACGATAGGATTTAAAAAATAAAATAAAGCAATTACCTCATTATTCTCCCAAGTAGTTCTGGGAGACCTACATTTCGCCGACAATGTTAAATCCCGATATATTTTGGCCAGTGGATGTCATTGACAGGTTGGTGTGAAATAAGGGTTATCATTTAGTAAACTTTTCCTACTTCCAGGCAAATATTTCAACAGGCGGGTCCACAAGGTTCCTAATTAAAAAAGAACTTGGGTAAATTTTTGGCAACTCTGCCACTGGGAAATCGAAGAGTGATGTTGTCAATTTGTTTTAATTTCCAAAACTTGTGTTATTTCGAATTATAATGTGTAATGTTGGTGGAATATTAACCATTATGTATTCCTATATGTGCATGAGTGAAGGTAATTGTAACAAAGTGATAAAACGTGCCTTTTCGATTTCCCCCCAAAACGACCGTCGCAGTTGGTATGTAAAATATCCTTCGCTTCACTATCCAGGGTGGGGTACATTCATTAATTTCATTATCATCGTTGTCATCAATTTCATCAGGAAAATGAATTAATTTAAACAAACACGATTATGCTACTCACTGGACACTGGCAAAATACACTTAAAATAGTGTGAAGGCATAACTTAAAGAAGGAGAAGAAGAACTCTGCCACTGTCATGAAGTGACATATCACTCGATGACAGCATTAATTACGATTTTGGCCGCGGGACAAAAGATCCTTGATTGCCTAATCGTCATTTTACCGGTATCATACTTATATGATAATACATTATTCCTACGCTCAACCTCTGAATTTTAATAGTTAAAAATTTACAAAACTTCTGTATTAATCAGCGAACAGTTTTAATTAAAACGTAATTGTCAAAGAACAATGTAAAGTAACAGGAAAGTAATTAACAAAGCAAACCTTTGACTCCATGTATTAAATGGGACCTTTGAGGCAATAACGATATTATAATACAAAGTATGTTGATCCTAATGATAGACTGGATCATGATCCGAGAACTTGCGAAAAACTTGGAACGGGATAATATCTTGCTGCTGGTAACCAAAATATCATCATCATCATCATCAGTCCACTGCTGGACATAGGCCTCTTCCAATGTGCGCCACAGAGCCCGATCCTCGGCTTTATGCATCCAGTTCCTGCCGGCTATCCGACGTATGTCGTCACTCCATCTCGCGGGGGGGGGGGGCATCCTACACTACGTTTGCCAGTTCGTGGTCTCCACTCCAAAACCCATCTGCTCCAACGGTTGTCCGTTCTGCGGCAAATGTGACCAGCCCATTGCCACTTTAGCTTGCTAATTTTCAGAGCTATGTCGGTGACTTTGGTTCTATGCTGGATAGTCTCATTTCTGATTCTATCTAGCATAGAAACTCCAAGCATAGCTCTCTCCATAGCACGCTGAGCGACTCTTAGCTTACCAATTATCAAAATATAGAACAGGCAAATTATATTTGACATACAACAGTTTTGCGCCTTTGTCGACTTCTAGACGTTTTCTTAGTGGTTTATAAATTAAACGAAAGGCCTTAAAGGTAAAAAAAACCTCTGTTAAAACTTTGTCAAGAACTTGCGCATGCAACAGCTAGCTAAAATTTACCTTTGCCTTGTCCTTTGCCACCGTGCCCGGCGATGTGTGGTTGTCTGCATGTTCAAATTCAAACTCAATTCATTTATTTTATATCGGCCCTGCGGGGGCGCTTACAAATAGTCAATTTATGGGAATATTGGAGAAAATTTTAATGTAAAACTTTTAATTAATACCGACCTCTTTGTTTCGATTTCGCTGGGAATTTATGTAGGGTATGGCAATATAGGGAAGGTGCGATGCTGTTTGAGGTATGGGCTGTTACAGGTCGGACCAACTCATTTATCGGGCCGATAAGCGTGGGATGATGTGTGACTCTTTACCTACACCGCAAGGCGTCTGGCATACTAATATAGATCCCACCAAAAACATTTTCATACAAAATGTTGCCAAGACGAAACTAGACCGCACTATCAAAAGTTATCAATCTCATGTAGAGCCACGCTTCTAAATCTACACGCCCTAACTTTACAAGCCCTAACTTCACAAACTCTACACCTTAATCATAATATGTGGCTACAAACAGTCAAGCCACATATTTTAACTAAGGTGTAGAGTTTGTGAAGTTAGGGCGTGTAGAGTTAAAAGCTTGGCTCTACATGAGATCTGATAACTTTTTGGCAGTGCGGTCTGGTCTCATCTTGGTAACATTTTACATGAAAATGTTTTGGTGAGATTTCATTTCTTTTTGTAAGTTGCTTATGAATTTTTTTGTTGTTTGTGTACTAATACTAGCTTACATACCACATTTTAGCTTTCTAGGACTTCAGGAAGTACCCTAGGAATTTTGATGATCATCAGCAAGTCAGTGACGAAATAGGGGTTTTTTAGATATCAATAAAATTTAAATATACTTAAGATTTTAATAATATCTAAAAAACCACGAGAGCTATGCAATTGAAACTTTATATGTCTAATGAGTCTACTATTGGCATTATATCTCGAGAATTTTGTTTATCTGGTATAATCCAAACCCAAGTTATGAGGGTCCAAAAAAACGACGAAGCGCTTCAAAAAAAGGTAGTAGTGCCCTTCCGCTTCGCTTGGCTCGTCTTGGCGGGGGCACTACCGTACCCCCTGATTGATATATGTGTGGAATGCATATTAAAATTAAACCAGACATTATACGAATCTTAGCAACGGCTAGAAACCTTTTGCCGGTATAAAATCATGTGTATTAACGTATGCATATTTTATAAGTCTTAAAGTAACGTAAGTTCAATGGATATTTTGCAAAAGGGATGGGACATTTTAGGCCTAAGTCAAGTCAAAATATGAAAACAAACGTTTTTTTAAAGAATATTTATTGCACCCTCGCTCTCTTATCTAGTGAAGCTGTAAAGACCCCTTGACCAACAGTATACCTATTGATTTACACACAAAAAAAAGAACTTTTTTTACGATACATTTATTATAACTTACCGGTATTATTTACATAGCAAACTTACGTAACTTATATAATTATCAAATTTCAATCAAAACTTTTTCAACTAGTATTTTTCTTGTGCCAAAGCAATTACTTTTTCGGTATTTCATTCTGTATTAGACAAATATTACTATACTCTGGGGAGAGCAAAGGTTGGTCCGGTAAAGATTAAAGGTTATGAAAGATCAAAGAAGTTTTCCTATTGGCGACTGTTGTAACTAACTAATGCTTAAGTAATTGGATAGTTTGCAGATCTTGTGAAAATTGTGTACTGATCATTCAATATAAAAAGACTAGATTTGGAATGACGCATTTCTAGCGCTGTGGTATTAACAATAAAAATAAAGGTATTAACAATAAAAATTAGAATTAAATAATCACCAATCGCTATTTGTGTTTGTATTAATGCTGACGATAAGTATTTAACACATATATGATGTGGTTATACATTAACAACAATAGGAAAATTCTAAAGCTCTATTTCTCAGAATTAATTATTAGAGGTGGTAAGTTATTTCTCATGTACGTTTCCCGGAATTGAAAGCAAACTTGTGAGTTTCAAAATAATATTTCTCAAGCAGTTATTTTTAGGTGGAATTAATACAGCCTTTCGGGAAACTACGTAACATTTTCTCGCCTCAAGTACTGATGTGTCTCAAGACAAAAGTATTTATCCCAATGTATAAATTACTATGCGAGCTATGCTCGGCGTCTCTTTGAAGGATAAAATTCGTAACGAGGTAATCCGACAAAGAACCAAAGTTACCGAGATAGCTCGCAGACTCAGTAAGCTAAAGTGGCAATGGGCTGGTCACATCTGCAGAAGGACCGACAGCCGATGGAGCAAGCGTGTCCTAGAGTGGAGACCGCAACTTGCTAAGTGTAAGATAGGACGGCCCCCAGCTAGATGGACCGACGACCTCAAAAAGGTCGCTGGGACAGACTGGATGCGGAAGACGGAGGACCGTGTGCAATGGCACGTGTTAGGAGAGGCCTATGTCCAGCAGTGGACTGCAATAGGCTGATTGATATAATAAATTACTAAGCTGATACATAGTCGCAACACGGCAATGCTGTTTCCCTGGGATATCGAATAAGAAACGAGGAAATCCACAGAAAGACCAAAGTCACCGACGATATAGCGCTCAGTTGTCACTTAAGTGGCATTTGTTGGGGCAGATCACTCGTAGAACTGGCAGCCGTTGGGTCAAGAAGGTACTCGAGTGGCAAACACATGGGAAGACGTGGATTGGGCAGGGCCCCGCACAATATGAACCGATGAACTTATAAAGAACGCGGGTAGAATCTGGATAAGTACATCATAAAGCTAATACTCTTGAGAATTTTTGAGGGCTGCGTTTATTCTTTAGCAGATATCTTTCGGCTCATATTGATGATAAATTTATACAGGTATGGATGAGAATGACTATAGTTAGTAAGGACTTAGTGTGATTTCGAATCAATTGACAAAATGAGGGTTATTTAAATTCGTCGTTGCCTATCTTTCCGATTGACTGTGTCTTAACTCTTAAATGGTTAAAACGATTTCAACGCTTTTCTTTGTTACTTAAGTTAAGCAGTACATAGACTGAAAGGTAATGAAAGATTTTTGGGTATTTATTGCGTAGAGATACTTATTTCTAATACTTAAATAGATAAGGCAGAAGCTGATCGATGTATTTCTGAGTTTACAGGTTCCATATTTTTATAACTATCCTTGAGTATAAAGATTGATTAAGACAGTGATTGATTGATTTCATATTTTCATAGATAACCGTAAGTACCTTTACAATTCCCGATATATTTTGTAAGTATGTGGAACTTTCTGGGCACACATATTTTAAGTATTTCTTCATATCGTTTCGACGGCAGACATGTCGAATCTATATGGAAACGGCCCAGAACGCGGCCACTTTAACCGCATTGTCAGTGGCATTCATCAAATCCTGCCGCGTGCAGGTGTTGGGGCATGCAGAGCTCGATGTAAGGTGGGCCATCGTTTGGGTAACACCGATTGATTTCCTTGCTCCGGCCGACCCGAGTCCAAAGTTCATTTAAAGACTTCCAAACCGGATATGGTAATTTATATTTGTTTTTATAGTTACAGTGTAGATTTATACATTGTATCTGTAAATCAGCCTGCCAGCTAGACTGCCTCGTTAGTCTAGTAGTGAATAATGCGCTTTGCGATCACGAGGTCCTGGGTTCAAATGCCAGGTCGGACAAATGTAGATTTTCTATTGAAAAAATCTTAGTATCAAACCAGAGTTTGGAATTGTTCCCGGTATATGGTAAAAAACCTGCCCTCTATTACATGGGACCTTACATCGTCTATTGGAACTTATCAAGTCGCCTGTAAGTAATCTACATTGGCTTAACGATTACCACATTAGATCGCAGCCGTGACTAGCGACTTGACATGCCTACATGCGCCTTTATAAATTACTAGCAGTTTCCCGCGACTTTGTACCCAGTCGACAACAGCGCCACCTACCGGGTCTATGTTATATAGCCTATGTTACTTCTGGATAAGGTAGCTTTCTAATGGTGAAAGAATTTCTGGAATCGGTCCAGTAGTTTTTGAGTTTATTCGTTACAAACATACAAAAATACAGATCTCTCCTCTTTGTTGAAATGTTGAATATGTCTTCTGTAATTTGTTTTGCGAGCCTAAATAAATTGATATATTTAAACATCTGGCTTTGACGCTGTATAAAACATTGTAACTCCCCAGGGGTAGGGTAAAAGAGTATTTACTTTACTTTATTTGTAATATTTACGATGTTTTTTTATATATAAAATAAACAAATGTCCCAATTATAAAAGGAGTATGAAGAAAAGGAAAAATAGTTTACAATGTCAGATTCGATCCTAAAACCTGTAACGTTATTTTCCCTGTGACCGCGAGGTCTTACCTCACAGGGAAAATAACGTTAAAGGTTTTAGGTAGTAAGGACGATAACAAACAATAACACTTAGGCCTAACCAAGAATTGTTAATTATTTTTATGAAACACATTATTATCTTCTAGTGTTGTAAAAACGCTCGAGTCAGCGCTTAAACGCTCAAGTATTCAGCGTGCTTCTACTTCCAGCGCTCATTAACCGACTTCGAAAAGTAGGAGGTTCTATGTTCGTCTGTATGCATGTTCACCGATATTTTCATCAATCATGGACCGATTTTGATGATTATTTTTGCATTGGATCCAGTATAGCTCCAAGTTGGTCCCATTTCAATTTCATCGATATTGGACCTTGGACTTCGAAGTTACACCACAGGACTCCTTGACGGAAAATAGCACAAATATGTTATTTAAGTGTTTATGAGTATTATATTAATTCCCTACCTTACTGTAGAACTAAGAAAAGTAATATAATAAAAGGATATAAATATTAATAAATAATTCACTCATCATTTAAATTTGTAAAATAAATAACTTTTAAAAAAAAAGGGAAACCGACTTCAAAAAGCAGAAAATAAATATTAAAAACTGGTGCCGGTTGCTGCCCTCGGCACCGACTGCAAATATTTATTTTTTTGGATTTAGAAGTCAGTTTCCCTTTCGTTAAAAGCTATTTATTTTTACAACACTATCGTCTTCATATGAAATCGAAGCACTAACTAGACGAAATGCATGTCCAACCACTATTGTTTGAGCACCCCTTTGGATTATAACACACATGTTACGTTCTACTCATTTCTACCTATCTTTATCATCACACCACCTTGTGGAGTAGGCAGAGAGTATAGTTTCAGCAGGTTCCTCACAGACCTCTCTGGCTTTTTCCACCGTCATAGTTCGTCTCATACAAGCTCGGCGGTTACGGAGAGTTAGTCAAAGTTCAACTTAGTTATCTAAGTTTAATCGATATCTAGATAGTTAAATTCAGCCTGACATCTACGGACTTGACCAGACTGCACCCGAAGGAGGATACTTTTTTCGAGTAAATAGATTTTAAGTAAGTCAATTTCTTTCAAATTATATATTGCAAGGTTTAATGGATATACAAAATGTAAAGTGTTGTAAGGTTCATCTTTAATGTGGAAGTGTGATTGGATATATATTATTTTATGTTAATGTTATTTGCTAATCAAAAGAACGGAGAATAAAATAAGAGTTTATTAATAATTAAATAAAAAAACAAGCCCGCTGAGTTTCTCGTCGGATGTAGGCGGTGTTCCGATACGGTGGTAGATTAGATTAAAAAAATGTAAAATGACAATTGTCAGCCCCCACAGGGCTTATTGGAGTTTAGGCAATTCCTAACCAATTATATCCTTAAAACTTATTACAATAGGTAATTTACTTTCTAAAACTACAATTGAGTATACCTATGTAAGTAGGTTACTGAAAAGTTTTCCCTTTTCAGCTACTTACCTATATTTCAAACAATTAGGTTTTTCGTAAATTTTTAATGATTTACCTTAAGTCTTGTTGCCTCAGACACCAGTTTTCACGTCGGTTTATCGTAATAATGTGTTTGCCGCCATTTTCAAAATTTTAAACAACGAATATTGTGGAACTAAAAAGCTTACAAATATTATTATTTAATTAGTACTTACCTCGAAATTTCTGTTGTTCAGCACACACCAATAATTGTGCAACACTTGAGTCAAAATAAAAACCAGGTCAGCGTTTTCGAAGAAAATACTAACACACAACACAAAAAACGTTTAGAAAAGGCGAGTATACACGTTGGTAAACTTGTAAGGCATTGTTTATTGCGAAATAGAAAGTTTTAGATAGGTTTTCATTAATGATTTTTTTATTTTGTTGTCGCACGTTGCGCCGTTATGACCGACAATACTCCCACGTCCATCAGCCACGGCGCTAAAAGCGCGACTGGCGAAATTACGCAGGCGAGGCGAGGCGCCGAGCAGTCTCGAACGGCCAGGTGCATGCCACTGATATCACAAGCGTGGATAAGACAATGCAAACCGAGATGACACCTATCTTTTTCGCACTCGTTATATTCGAGGCAGACAATAATACCGTGCGAAAGAGACAGCAGCAACTACGATGAGTACGGTAGCGTAACTAGTAATACGAAGGTTTTTGGGCCTCCCCGTAGGCTCCGGCCCAGGCCTTTTAAAATATTCAAAGCCTAAATGTATTTAAGTACACTGAACGGGTGTTATTTGAGCACTAAGGTCAACACTATCACTTATTCAGAATATTAGAGAGACTATTTACGATTATCACAAATGCTTAAATGTCGGTAGGGTTGGAAGTAAATAAATTGGAGCTTTTACGATTATTTGGAGAGATTTTATATAGCGGCCCTGCAAAATTTAATACTTAGAGCGCTCCCTCATTATAGGATCTTGTGGAACGGTGAAGAATCGCTAGAGTAGTACGTACAGATCGTAGATTTTTGCGATGCGCCGCGTTTCTCACATTGTGCGTTATTCGTCGCCATAGATATTTGCGATGCATCGCCGTAGATATTTCCGATGCATCGCCGTAGATCTTTGCGATGCATCGCCGTAGATATTTGCAATGCGTCGCCGTAGATCTTTGCGATTCTACGCCGTAGATATTTGCGATGCGGCGCCGTAGATCTTTGCGATACATCGCCGTAGATATTTGCAATGCGTCGCAGTAGATCTTTGCGATGCTACGCCGTAGATATTTGCGATGCATCGCCGTAGATCTTTATTTATTTATTTATTTTTACAATTTTTGGAAGACTATCAGCTATTATGGTATGAATATGATATAAAATAGAGATAGACAGCCATTTACAAGTCTCCACTAATAGAAATAGAGTATAATTAATCGATCCGACAAAATACCAGTGTAACAAAAAAAAATATACCTATATATAGTTACAAAACAAAATTAAAGAAAAAGAAAATCATTCAATGAATATTAACTGCTCAACTAGTCGAACTACTTCAGTTAAGTGTTAATATTCTCGTCAAAAAATACCGATACAAGCGATGCATCGCCGTAGATATTTGCAATGCGTCGCCGTAGATCTTTGCGATGCTACGCCGTAGATATTTGCGCTGCATCGCCGTAGATATTTGCAATGCGTCGCCGTAGATCTTTGCCATGCTACGCCGTAGATACGTGCGATGCGTCGCCGTAGATCTTTGCGATGCATCGCCGTAGATATTTGCAATGCGTCACCATAGACATTGTATTTGCGATGCGTCGTCGTACCAAGGTTCAACATACACCAATATAATACGACGCGATGCAGCTACGCAACACAAACCAGAGATATGTTGCGATACACCTTCAAATAGAGCATTGCCACCGCCGCGCCGTCGCGGGAAGTGACCATAAGTGTGATATCCCATAACCGAAATGCGCGCCAACCCTAACCGCCGCCGACTGTGAACCTAACTTCCGTCCTATCAGCCGCTACTGCCGTCCACGGCATGTTCTCACCGACACTCTCGATGCCCTTACATCCGTTCTTTCGGATACAGATACACACAGATACATACAGATACACAGGATCAGACACCGACCTCTCTGGCGAGGTCGAAGAATCCCTTGCCCGCTGGTCAGTGCAAAGCACCACGGCGAGACACCTAGTAAATGCCCTCCCCAATAGCAACTGCCCAAGCCGAGACCATTTGCCCTTAAGGCGCCCTTGAGCTAGTAGCCCCCTTACCCTTATGTTTCGAGTGTTTAGCTCGCTCTCTACTCCGGTGAAACTGCAAAGACCCCGCTGCCAACAGTGTAGATCATTCACGCACGCACACACAGCGCTAACATAAATCGATGCGATGTGATGCGATGCAATGCAACAACGCAACGTATAAATTAGATATTAGTTGCGATAACCGCATAGAGCTTTGCCATCGTAGCGTTAGATAACAATGCCCTGTACATATTTGTGACGCCTCATTACCAAAATGCATGCAAAATTCAGCGCCGGATTCGAGGAGCTACACCAGCTGACACCAAAGGCTAAACAATGGTTCCTCCACACTGACATAAAATTTTGATCGTATGTCGCTTTATTACAAGCACATCGCCATACGATGATGATGATGAGTTACTACATACAACAGACGATAATGAAGCCGGGCTTTCATTACAAAAGGGTAATGAGCTAGAAATATTCGAGCGGAACGGAGTACAACTAGTTAAAAGAGGTGTTACCATCAATTAAGAAAGAGTTTTGATTATTTTAAATATTCGCGTTCCACTACAAAAGCGACGGAGTCCGCTCCGAGCGAGTCCATTTTTAACCATTTTTACTAGCTCAAATATTTCCCCCTAACTCTTTCTTTGTGGAAGCACTTCTATTGATTTTCTCACTTTACTGCTGCGATTTAAACGAACTCCGTGCCAAGTCCGTTCCGCTTACAGTGGAAACCGGTCTTAACGCTGTTTCCCAAATTCCCTAGAGGCAGAACATGTATGAAATTATTCTTAAAGGTACGTACAGTTACCTAAAATGGAAGATGTTGTGTAAGGTCCTATTAATCAGGCTATCGGTCAAAGGGTCAATTATTATTGGTCTCAATTTGTCGTCGTGGACCGCAATTAGATGACCGTGACCTCACTTTCAGTGAGTACACATAAACTCAAACATATACCTCAACTCAAATCACATATAAAACACATGTCTTCACAAATCATTTATTTTGTATAAGCCCTGCTAAAATATAAAAGCTTTTATTTATCTTGCAAATTTCGTTTGTCTGTCTTACTTTCCGATTCAAATCTTGTGATCCATTTTTCAAACATTTGCAAGTATCCGATTGAACTGAAAGTTGGCATATGTAAGTTGGGTGACGATGCAATGATATGGTACCACGGTCTGATGATGAAGTCGGAAGATGGCCATAGGAACGTGTGAACTATACAACGTAACCCCCTCGTGTTCAGGCTTGTTAGATTAGTATTAAGAAGTACTATACAACCAGATAGGTTTCAGTGTCTGATGATGAAGCCGAAAGGTGGCCAGTGGTACCACCCAACTTTTCAATATAATCCGGCCGTGTTTGGGTTCGTTTGATTAATCTTGACGCGTACTTTAGATCCGGATGGTATCCAAGGTCGATGATAGAGCCGGAAGGAAGCCATAGAAACTTCTCAACTAAGAAAAATGTCTTCGTTGTGTTTTTGCTATAAAAGCTTGTCCCGAAAAGATCTTTCTAAATACAAATTATCTATTTATGTATATCATCACGCCAGATCCCTTGCGGGGTAGGTACAGAGTACAGTGTTCCAACAGGTTCTTTCCTTACAGACCTCTCTGGCTTCCTTCACTCTCATAGTTTGTCTCATACACGCTCGCCAATCACGGAGACTCTTAACCCGCCCTTCAAATAAGCCACGGTCTATTTGGTCATGGTGCAATAGTCTTCTTTTGTTTATTTAATTTAGTAAATATAAAAACATCGCAGGTATATCGGTCCTATTTTACATATGCGTAAAATAATACGTGCAGCTATGTTCGAGAAGACACGTGATTCGTTAACTCCGTTTTAATTACCAATATTCACACTTAGTTATATACTATTGGAACTATTTGGAACTGAAAACGGTGCTAATTGTACCACGAACCAGTTAAATTAGGAATTTTTTCGTGTAAAATCAACAAAACCTGTAGGTATTCATTAGAAAAACACAGTATTCATTAGTAAACTGTGTTTTCATAGTGTCGACTGGTTGCCGACCTAGCCCGGGTCTGTAGATCCTAATAAATGTACGCCACCAACTGCCTTCTACTTTGTTGTATTTCTTTCGACTTTGGTGTCTGGAAGAAATTGCTATAAGCAATAAGGCCGGCAATTGTACCTTATATTGTTTTGTACCTTACATTATTGTTAATTTTTAATTTGGTGTACGATAAAGAGTTTTCTATTCTATTCAATTCTATATCTTAGACATTGTTGGTTGGTTGCTAGAGTAATGTGTCGGTTTTGGGCAGTGTTCTACTGTACGCCAACGAAAATATATCCTTACGTCTCTCTTATGCATTGACGGTTGCTTACCGTTATAGACTAGGTCTGTTGGTCTGACGTGCTGTCGACTGATCACCAGTCGATTGGTGACTGACAATCAATCAGTCAAGAACTTACTAGAAATTTGGTGGTTAAATAAACCGATGTGGAAACGTCATTATCTACCACAGGCTTGAACATATAAACTTAGCGACAGTTGGTAACGTGCCTCCCTATAGGTATGCTTAATAACTAACGATTATCTACCTATCTATCTATATCATCACGCCAGATCCCTTGTAGGATAGGCAGAGAGTACAGAGTTCCAACAGGTTATTTCCTTACATACCTCTCTGGCTTCCTCCACTCTCATAGTACGTCTCATACACGCTCGCCGGTTACGGAGACTCTTGACTTGACCTTCAGATAAGACTCGGTCTATTTGGTCATGGTAAGATAGTCTAAGTCTTCCCCGGTACCTACATCCTTCCACTTTCGCATTGTATATCTGTTTTGTCATTCTTTCTTCTGACATTCTTTCTATATGCACGAACCAACGGAGAATACTCTTTCTTATCTTACTAATGATTTTAGTTTTCTGAAATAGAATTCCATCTGAGAAGTAAAAAATACGAGGAGTAAGCAATATAAACTAGGAATCGCACTCACATCCTTCTCCTTGGCGTAATAGAGCGTGCGCCCCCGCAACCGGAAGTAGCGGCGCTGCCATCGCTGGAAGCTGCGCGTCTGCTTCATCAGGTAACCTTCCTTGACCACGGGCTGCGAACAATAAAGAATGTTTTTTTTTAAACCTAGCCCCACACTAGGATTTATTCCTGTATTTTGGGTGCGTTTACAAACATGAAAATTCACAGACACAATACCCAAACCGGAACAAATAATCGTCGGGATCAAACCCGCGACTATTAGACACAGTGGGCGGAGCGGCTAAACACTGCGCTAAATTGTCTTTTATTTGGGACCGAACAATCTTTGTATGACCCATTAATAATTGTTTCGCTCAAGGTGTTTGTGTATATAAAATTCGTTATTATGAAGGCACCGGAACAATTTCTAGGGTGGAGCATCGTTTTTACGGGGCTACTGAGATAGACCGAGAGATTCATGCAACAGTGATGCAATTACTTTTCAAATGAACAATAAGAGATGGATATAATGCGGGTTCGGAAATAAACGACTGTATGTGCAAAAACAAATATTAAATATAACTAGTGGTCGCCCATTGGTCGAAATTCGACCTACTCTTTCATCGTTTGTTGGTTGCAAGACTATAGACAAATAATATTAAAGACAAACAATATTAATCTATTCTTAATTTGACAACAGATTTTAACAATAAACAAAAGAGCATATATGCGTGTGTGTGTAATGTTTTTTTATTGATTTAATGTATTTTTTACTCATAATTTTAAAAAAATACTAGCAGTCTGCCCTTTTCTCTATATAAACTATAAGTGTGGGAAATTTCATACTCCTCCATCCGCGCAATTTTCGTAAAAAGGGGTACTAAGTTTTTGCTTCACGTATTAATATAATGATTATCTAAATCTACACTATGAAATCAAAAACTATTTTACAAAGACTTTGATGCAATTATTCTCTACGTATTTAAGTAAATTCTGTTGACTAGTTCTTAAGTGTTTCGCATTGGAATTAGAAAAAAAGTTGACTTGACGATTGATGACTTTAGAGTTATTTTCTTATCGATAAAATTTCGCTCAATCGTGTATTTCTTTTACCAGATTTTAAATTATAGAGACAAAAATCTAATATAAATTTCACCATTTCCTAAAAAAACTACACTATGAAATGAAAAACTGCTTTGCAAAAACTTTGCTACAAATATTGGCTATGTTTTTAAGTAAATTTTATTGACTAGTTTTTAATCGTTTCGCGTTGGAATCAGAAAATGTAAAACTGATGATGAAATGAGATGACTTCAGTTTTTTTTATCGAGATAATTTCGTTTAATCGTGTATTCCTTTTACTAGATTTTAAAATATACAGTCATAATTCATATTTATAAATATTAAGCCTCTAGTTCCTTAGTTCCCAAAGTGGTCCAGGTGAACCCCCAGGGGTCCACGGAAGACTCGACGGGGGTCTACGTTGGTGAGACAAAAAAATGGGGGTCTACAATTCGTAGGCGGGAGTCTACGAAAATTTATTTGCTTTCGATAGTGAAGAACTAAAATGTTGACTTGACTTCGCCTATCAATGTAGGCAGATAATATTTTAAGAAGCTCAGCGACTGTTACTTGTAAAAATTTGCATATTCCATATTCAGACATACGTTCAACATTTAATTGCCCTACATGATGACTTCAAAATCAGATTTAAAGATACTCTGACGATAGAAATACCACCATGGATCATAAATCCATTTGATGAAACGGAAGTGGAGAATGTGATATTACAAGAGGAGCTACTCGAGCTTAGCACTAATGAGGAGCTGAAGGTGAAATTTAAAAGAGGGTATTAAACATTTTGGCTGCAGGCAGAAATACCCGAAAAATATCCTGGACTGTGGGGAATTGCGAGAAAGCTTTTTATAAAGCTTTTTATCTTGTCAAAAAAAGTTTTAGTGGCGTTACAAACCCTTTAACAAAAAAAAAGCATATTGAATATCACGGAACGGGGAGATTTGCGGTTATTCCTAACAAAACTGAATCCAAATATTAACCCTCCCATTAAAATTATGACTTTTTTGTGATTATCATTGTAGAAGTTACGTTACTTTATTAATGTTTAATTTTTATTATATTACGACTGTTATCATACTACAATGTAATATGATAACAATAATAATTAATAGTGTAATAATTACATACTCGAATAAATACAACACAAAAAATACACTATTTTTCTTTTTCTTTTTACCACTCCTAATGGGGAGTTTTCTAAATGAAATAAGTGAGAATTGATTGGTTCCTTGTGCTGTGAGTAGATGTCAAAAAGTAAGGTTGGATGGAATCACTTTTTTGATTGGCCAACTTTACTTTTTTGACTAATCAATTATCACTTTTTTTCGAATCTAGTAATTAGTGGTTGGAACTCAGCCGCAACGCAAATTTCCATAGTTAGATATAATCTTTACATTTTGTTGTCGAGTTTTGGGAATATGGTAGAAATGTAGCTGCAGGGGGTCCACCGGAACCAGCTAAATTTTGAAAGAGGTCTATGAGAAAAAAAGACTGGGAACCTCTGCTCTAGTTCATATACTTCTTGAAGTACATAGAGTTCAAAAACACGTTTTTATCGCGGTAGTCCCATATTTACCTAAACCGGTGAAAACGGAAAACTTTGATGCGATCACTTTGTTGTCCGTCTGTCTGCCCAATGGTTAAGACTTTTTCTCAGGAACAGGCAGAAATATCAAGTTAAAATAATTATCAAATACTATGGTTTACTTAGGTCTGATGTAATTATTGACGTTTACGGTCTCGTAGTAGTGTAAAAAATTTAAACTTAAGTTATTTAATGCACACGAAATTATACTATACTATCTTTACCGATACTATCTTCTTAAGATAGTATCGGTGTAAAGATGAGAAAGGGCATGCTCCGTTGGTTCGGGCATATAGAAAGAATGCCAGAGGAAAGAATGACAAAACAGATATACAATGTGAAAGTGGAAGGATGCAGGTACCGGGGAAGACCTAGACTATCTTACCACGACCAAATAAACCGAGTTTTATCTGATGGAAAAGTCAAGAGTCTCCGTAACCGGCGAGCGTGTATGAGACGAACTATGAGAGTCGAGGAAGCCAGAGAGGTATGTAAGGAAAGAACCTGTTGGAACTCTGTACTCTCTGCCTACCCCGCAAGGGATCTGGCGTGAGGTTATAGATAGATAGATAGACGAAATTATATGGATATTTAAACTCACTCATCAAAACCTATAGGGTACTTTCCGTGGTCCTACATTCATGAAAATTAGCCAGAAGCAAGCATTCATGCTCAATTAACGAAAAAAATAACGAAAATTGTAATATCAATCATATAAAAAAATATATGCTTCGAATTCGATGAAAAAATAAAATAGCCACGTCTAGATATCACTAAATTCTCAACTTCTGAGCTGATTTAAAAATTAATTATTTCAAGAAATAGATATGTTATTTTAGTTGAGAAATTTAATGATACTATGAATTTTGCCAGACAATGGCAAAACATGTAGATCATCTCTATATAACGAAAACCACAATAATTATTGTACAAAATGTTTTCAGCAAAATAAAAGTCTATTATTCTATTCTAATGGCAATTTCCCGAAACCCTCAAAGTTCTACTTACAGAGTTTCCAGTTATTACAAGCTTTTATTTAACTTTAATGTTTGTTTGCGTCAAATCTTGCTGTGTGAATGAGAGACTTTCTCTTATCCTATGGAGTTGAAATTAAATATTGGTTCAGTTCCGATGACAATGCATTTTTATCGCCTGATTGACCCCAGGCTCCAGATGAAGGAACTCCTCAACGGCCTCCAGCATAGTCATCAAATTTCGTATATACATTTAATTTTGATTAGCCATTTCAAATTTAACAATTATGTTCCTAGCCTATTATAATAGCTTAATTTTAAAAATGTTCATTACATTTAATTTATTTTTAAATCAAATAAGCTTTCCTTTGGGATTTCAACAATCGTTGCGAAAGCATAGAACACAGAGGTACTTCTATCACCAGCGTAGATCATTCACACACACACTAGCTCCATCACCAAGCAGCCCGGAGAAATGCACGCAAGGGAAATTCAAACTGAAAATTGTCCCTCGTGTAAAATGCGTCGCAAAATAAAAAAAAAACAAAGAGCGCGTCTGAACCGGCGGACAATTTCTCAGCTACGCCGCGCATAGAATTTTAAATTCATATCATATTTCGTACATTTCTCTTTGTCGCAGACAGAACTGCATAGCGTAAACTTAAGTTTATTTTGTCACAATAATCAAGACAAATACTGTGATGCCTAAATTCGTAATGGTGGCAGAAGTGTAGGTACAATATAACAAAAACAAAACATTTTGGCGCCTGCATTGCCTAATTGGGGATGGCAGAAGTGTACTGTGTACGTAGACGGTAACAGATAATCGGCGAAAATCCGATAAATTATAAAAATCTTTCTGGCTTGTTGGTCTAGTTAGAATTATAGGATTCTAAACCTCTATGCGTGTACTTTTTTGTATATGTGAATGATCTAGGCTGTTGGCTGCGTGGTCTTTACAGCTTCACCAAGCAAGAGGGCGAGCGTGCAACCACTACGCTTGAGCCAGAAGGGAAAGGGGCAACCAGCTCAAGGGCAGCTCAAGGAGGAACGGCTTTGGCTTGGGCAGTCGCTATGGGGGATTGTTGTCAATGTCGCAATTGTACGATCAAACAATTGAAATTTCAATCGCAGAAAAAGAATTGCAATTGACGATTAAAAAATTAATAGTAGGTTTTCACAATTAACAATTGATCAATGGTAATTGCTAAATGTTGCAATTACCATTGATCAATTGTTACTCGTTTTATGCATGTTTACGATTAAACAATTAACAATTAAGGGAAGACAAAAAATAATATTTTTGGAACGTAGGTTATTTTACGCGGCTGACTGTAGCGTAAACTGGCAGAAATCGTCACGTAAGGAAAAAGCGTTAAGCGGTTGTATGTGTGCGTGCGAGTATCGAGATTCGAACAGCCAGCATGGGCGCGGTCGGCTATATATATACATAGATAGATAGATAGCTAGGTAGTAGGTAAATAGAAGGTAGGTAGTAGGTGGGTAGTAGGTAGTAGGGAGGCGGTAGGGAGCCGGTAGGTATGTGGTAGGTAGGTATACGGCATACGTATATAAGTTAGGTGACAATGCAATAATATGGCACCATTTTTTTTTTTTTTTGATAAAACGTTGCCCCACACTAGGATTAATTCCTGTGTCGTGGGTGCGTTTACAAACATGAAAATTCACATACACAAATACCCTGACCAGAACAAATAATCGTGGATCACACAAAGATTTGTCCCGTGCGGGAATCGAACCCGCGACTGTAAGACACAATGGGCGGGGCGGGCTAAGCCCTTAACCACTGCGCTAAATCGTCCGTGGATCTGGTCTGATGATAGAGTTGGAAAGTGACCATAGGAACCTGTGTACCGTAACCCCCTCGTGTTTATGCTTGTTAAATTGGTATTGACAAGTACTATAGAACCAAATCGAGTTCAGGGTCTGATGATGAAGCCGAAAGGTAGCTAATGTAACTACCAAACTACTCAATATAACCCCACCGTGTATGGGCTCGTTGGATTTGCCTTGACGAGTACTTTAGAGCGTGATGGTGTCCAGGGTCCGATGATGGAGCCGGAAGGAAGCCATAGGAACTTCTAAACTAAGCAAGATATCTTCATTGTGTTTTTGCAATATAAGCATGTATTTAAAAAGTTTTTTAATAACGACTGGTTAGCGATTGACTCCTATCGCAGCAGAGAGCTAGAGAGCACGGAAAGATGAACGTTAGCGTGACGCTATCGAGTTGATATGCCATCGTTGTCACACTAGAAATTTACTAAATAAACATAAACGTGACAGCACGATTACTCACAAACGGCACGCTAACGACAAAGTTTTCGTGCTAAGCTCTCTGATGGATAGTGACGATGCGGCCAAAAACGTGCCTCGCTGACTCAATAATAGCCTATACACTCTGAAATAAATTTAAAAAATCAATACTCCTCATTTGCCAACTTAGCACTACAGTCTGATCACTGTTTTTGCTATTTCTTGCTTTTTCTTTGGCACTGCTTTCTTTTTCTCTGCTCTTTATTTTGTTATACCTAAGTACATATAGTGTTTTATACTCTGAACAATTCAGGACTGCTAAATTAAGCTGTGATAAACGATGTTGGTGTTAAATTTAATTTTACTTATATTTTAACCATGTTAATCACATGTAATTTTTCACTGTTTGTTTATCCAAATAAATTAAAAAAAAAAATAGGCTAAGGAGACGGAAGTTAGATCAAGTTCCGAATATTTCAACTCCGGGTAGATCTGCCTTCAGGTAAGGGAACTCCACACTATATGCCGGTACACGACTGGGTGGCTGCGCAGCATGACTTTGCTGAAGGGTGGTCACCACCACGGTCGTAGCCAACCACTGGTGAAGGCGCTGCTCGTTTAGACAGGATATACTCTCTCTACTACACTTGGCCCCTGAGCAGTCCTAGGGACCATGAAGGGAATCTAGAGTATATCCATGGCGTATGGCATCCAAGACTTGATATTGGAGCATTCGTGCCTCTTACTTTTGAGTTCTGAGACGCCCCTCTGGGACCTTATTCTATGACCAATTAAACACGTAACACGACGCGTTAAGTTCGTGAAATGATCGTTTAATACACCCATACTCAAACTGCGGCCCGCCGAGCTTTCGTACAGAATGCTACTAGGCGATCATTTCACGAAGTAATCAAAACACTTGCATTTGGTCATACCAAATAAGGCTCCTGTTATTAAAAACAAAAGGAATATTGTTATAAATAATTAATAATTAATTTTGCTTGTCTGCCTCGTTGGCTTAGTGGCGTATAATATACGTAGCGATCACGAAATTCTAGATTCCACTCCGCGCAAAGTGTAGTTTTTCTATCTAATAAATACCCAAAAGCAGTGATAATGGTTAGACCGTTGGACTGCAAAGTCAGAAGTCTTGGGTTCAAACCCAGGCACGCACCTCTGCGTTTACGAAAGCATGTGCGTTTTAAAAATTAACTATTATTTTCTTAACGATGAAGGAAAAGAGTTTCTTGAAGGTGTGAAGTTCGCCAACCCGCACTGGGCCAGCGTGGTGGACTATGGCCTAAACCCTCTCAGTTTGAAAGGAGGCCCGTGCCCAATGGTGGGACAGTCTCTTAACAGGGCTAATATTATTGGCCGCGGGGTCTTTACAGCGTCACTGGACAAGGTAAATACGTCACTTTTGTGTGTGTGTGTGTGTGTGTGTGTGTGTGTGTGTGTGTGTGAATGATCTACGCTGTTGGCCGCGGGGCCTTTACAGCTTCACCGGACAAGAGGGCGAGCGTGCAACCGCTACGCTCGAGCCAGAAGGGCAAGGGGGCAACTAGCTCAAGGGCGCCTCAAGAAAGAACGGCCTCGGCTTGGGCAGTCGCTATGGGGAGAGCGTTAAATAGGTGTCTCGCCGTGATGCTCTGCACCGGCCGGCGGGCAAGGGATTTTTCGACATCGCCGGCGAGGTCGGTGTCTGATCCTGTGTGAATTCCACTAAGATCGCTCGTTCCCGATAAGATCGCTGTCGCTTCCGAAGAAAGACTGTCCGTCGCCGCGCTGAATGTTCTTTTTATACGAGAGATGGGCAAAATGTAATCAGCTTAATGATTACAAATGCTTTTTGTAATATTAAATCATGATTCAAGATTAAAATTGTAACTGTACTCGTTAATCACTAATACACCCTCACGCCTAAATTCCAAGCGGGGGTGGTTAATCATTAATCGGATTACATTTTGCCCATCTCTGTATTATACTCGTATGAAGTTCTAGAACGGACGCGAACTCTGTAAGTACATCGATAGAAAAGTACATCAGCCGGCGCATTCCACTAAGCGGTATTATTATTAAGTACCTACTTGTATCTACCTCATTACGGCCGGCGATTATAAAAAGGGGAGGAACCTTCTAGACGTTTTAGCACTCAAACGCGGATTCTAGATCTTTCTTGACGGATCGATAAGGGCGTGTTATGCGTTTTAAAATTAACAGCCCCCGATAAAGGGTTCACGAGATATCGGAGTGTATTGAAGTCGTAACAATACGATACCATTTTTGAAACAAGGTTTCTCGTTTCAATTTTTTGTAAGACAAAACAACCGTTTTATAATCATCTCTTGCTGGTTAGCAAGAAATAGAGTAGGTTCTACAGGTTTGCTTTATGAACTTAAAAACATACAGAAAGAGAAAAAAATAATGAGAGAAGAGGTGAAGATTAGCAAGAAAATGTTTTCTTCATCATCATCATCATCATCATCATCTCAGCCTATACTTGTCCACTGCTGAACATAGGCCTCCCCAATCGCTTTCCAGCGTAACCGGTCCGATGCCACCTGCATCCAACGACTTCCTGCGATTTTCACAAGATCGTCGGTCCATCTGGCAGGCGGTCGTCCCACACTGCGCTTGCCAATACGTGGTCTCCACTCTAGAATCTTTCTGCCCCAACGCCCGTCCGATCTACGCGCTATGTGGCCCGCCCATTGCCACTTTAGCTTGCTAATCTTAACGGCTATGTCGGTGACCTTGGTTCTTCTACGAATCTCCTCATTCCTGATTCGATCGCGTAGAGAAACGCCGAGCATAGCTCTCTCCATAGCTCGCTGAGCAACTCTGAGCTTTTTTATGAGACCTATAGTAAGAGACCACGTCTCTGATCCATATATCATCACTGGTAACACACACTGACTAAAAACTTTAGTCTTAAGGCACTGAGGTATTTTGGATGAGAAGATGTTGCGCAGTTTCCCGAACGCTGCCCAGCCGAGTTGGATTCGTCGATTGACCTCTCTCTCAAAGTTGGACCTACCTAACTGGACTACCTGTCCCAGGTAAATGTATTCGTCGACAACTTCAAGAGTAGAGTTCCCAACGGTGAGTGCGGTGGGTACGACATGGACGTTACACATTATTTTCGTTTTGTCCATGTTAATTTTAAGACCCACTTGTTGAGATACTCTGTTGAGGTCACCGAGCATTCGTCCTAGATCTTCCAGCGACTCCGCCACGACCACAATGTCGTCGGCAAATCGAAGGTGAGTGATGTATTCGCCATTGATGTTGATGCCAAGTCCTTGCCATTCCAAGAGCTTGAAGGCGTCCTCTAAGGTGGCCGTAAACAGTTTCGGAGAAATGACGTCTCCCTGCCTTACTCCTCTTTTTATGGGGATCGCCTTCGTGCAATGCCCCTGTACTCGGACTGACATGGTGGCGTTATTATACAAGCACTTCAACACTTCAATGTACCGATAGTCAATGCGGCATCGCTGGAGAGATCTAAGAACCGCCCAAGTCTCGATCGAATCGAAGGCTTTCTCATAGTCCACAAACGCCAAGCATAGTGGCCGATTATACTCCTCGGTCTTCTGTATAATCTGCCGCAGCGTATGTATGTGGTCTATGGTACTAAAGCCTTTCCGGAAACCGGCTTGTTCGGGAGGCTGGAAGTCATCAAGCCTGCGTTCGAGACGATTCGTGATGACTCTCGAAAACAACTTATAAACATGGCTCAGCAGTGTGATGGGCCTATAATTCTTCAGTAAAGTGTTATCACCTTTCTTGAAAAACAGTACCACCACTCCCCTGTTCCATGCTTCCGGCGTTTTCTCTTCGAGCAAGACGGAATTAAACAGCCTCTGAAGGACTTTAAGTACCGGCGTTCCGCCCGCTTTCAGAAGCTCTGCGGTAATTCCGTCTTCACCTGGTGCTTTGTTATTTTTGAGTTGTTTGAGAGCCATCGTAATCTCGTACAGGCTGATGTCCGGGATATCTTCAGTGTAGTGTCGGGTTAGCTTGGCTCTTGGGTCTTTTACCAAGTCAACAACAGGTTCAGCTACTGAGGTGTACAACTGCCCATAGAACCTCTCTATCTCCCTGAGCACCTCTGACCTATTCGACGTTACGTTTCCGTCCTCCGTCTTCAGCTTCGTCAACTGGCTTTGCCCAATAGACGCGTCTCTTGCGAACACTTTGGAGCCCTTGTTCTGTGCTATGGTCTCCTCAATACGCCTTGTATTGAAGGACCGTAAATCGTGACGCAAGGACTTCAGTATCTGTCCATTGAGCTGCCTATAGGACTTAGCATCATCGGAGGTTTGGAGCGTCATGGAACGTCGCTCAGCCATGAGATTTCGGGTGGAGTTAGATAGTTTTTGAGGTCTATTTTTACGGTGGGGGTTAAAATACTTGGACCCGACCGTATGGACAGTCTCTACCAGCCTGTTGTTGATTTCGTCCACTGATGCGCTGCTGTCTAGCAATTCGAAGCGGTTTGACAATTCGAGTTGAAAGTTCTCGGGGTTTTGGATGTGTGCATAAGAAGGTCGGAGCGTAGACTTCATCAGACGCGATCTTTCCATTTTGACATTAATATTTAATGTGCCTCTGACCATTCGGTGATCACTGCCGGTTTTTACTCTGTGAATCACGGAGACATCATTAAATATTTGTCGCTTGGTGCTCATGATGAAGTCTATCTCATTTTTTGTGGAACCATCAGGGCTCATCCAGGTCCATTTTCTATGAGGCGGCTTCCGGAAGAAAGAGTTCATCATAAAGAGTCCCTCCTTCTCCAGATATTCGGCCAGCCTCTGACCCCTGGGGTTGCGCTGCCCATATCCAAATTGCCCCACTCTCAACTCATCATCGCCCCGTTTGCCCAGCCGCGCATTGAAGTCACCCATAACCACTGTAAAGTGTGCTTTGGAAGTATGTATGGCTCTACTAATGTCCTCATACATTACTTCGACGTCATCATCTGAGTATGCCGAGGTCGGTGCGTAGACCTGTATGACCTTCAGCGAATATCTTTTGGATATTCTGAGTATCAGGTACGCTACCCTGCTCGACACACTAGTGATGGACACAATGTTGTCTATGAGTGACTTGTGGACGATAAATCCGACACCACCTTGGGACTGCTGTTCACCCTCCCGGTAGTAAAACAAGTTGCCGGATTTTAAGGTTATCGTGTCCTCGCCCTTTCTTCGGACCTCCGATAAACCAACAATATTCCACCGCAACTTGTTTATCTCTTCTTCCAGCTCAACAAGCTTCTCATCTGTCCTTAACGTGCGTGCATTGTATGTCACCAGGGCCAATTTTCGATGTTGGTGGTAGCCGAATCTCTGCCGGAGATTCTTAGCACCCCTTGTCCTGTCGTTACCATAGCTGCTACCGTGGCCAGGACGAACAGGACCGCCGGGGACTAGGGGCCTGGTTTTATTCTTATCTTCCATTTTAATAAATTGGGGGTGTTTGCCATACTCGCCACGCTTGGCAGGCGGGTTGGCGAGCGCAGTTTTTGATGGTAGAAGTGTTAAGGGAACGCTGCTGCCCATTCCCTAGTTTTCCCTTAGTCGCCTTGTACGACACCCGATGGGATGAGATGGGTTGGTCCTATTCTAAGCCGGGAACCACCAATGTTTTCTTAGGACACATTAAATTAAACACCATATTTATCTTTGCTGTTATACGCTACCAGCAAATGGTCAAAGGTCATAATCAGTCCCGACCCTCCCGATGCCCTTACATCCCTTCTTTCGGATACAGATACCGCACATAGGATCAGACTCCGACCTCGCCGGTGAGCTCGAAGAATCCCTTGCCCGCCGGCCGGTGCAGAGCACCACGGCTAGACACCTAGTATACGCCCTCCCCCATAGCGACTGCCCAAGCCGAGGCCGTTCCTCCTTGAGGCGCCCTTGAGCTAGTTGCCCCTTTGCCCTTCTGGCTCAAGCGTAGTGGTTGCACGCTCGCCCTCTTGTCCGGTGAAGCTGTAAAGGCCCCGCGGCCAACAGCGTAGATCATTCACACACACACATGCACAAAAGACGGACGATTTAGCGTAATGGTTAAGAGCTTAAGCCGCTCCGCCCACTGTGTCTAATAGTCGCGGGTTCGATTCCCGCACGGGACAAATCTTTGTGTGATCCACAATTATTTATTCAGGTCTGGGTATTTGTGTATGTGAATTTTCATGTTTGTAAACGCACCAACGACACAGGAATAAAACCTAGTGTGGGGCTACGTTTAAAAAAAAAAGGATGAAAAAAGTCACAATCAGTCGTCAGCTGAATTAAAAATAAAAACTTAGCCCCACACTATTAAATATTCCTATGTGGTAGGTGTGTTTTGCGAACAAGAAATTTACGTACCCATGCTGGGATCAAAGCCGCGATACTCCACCCAGTAAGCGGAGTGGCTCATCTTCATTGATATGAATTTATATTTAATTGAATTCAGCCTATTAATTAGATATGTAAATAAGTTTAAAAAAATACGGAACCACCCACACTTCGGTATTGTTTTGATACCGAACACTGAACAGGAGGCTGAAATACTGAACAGTTTGGTTCTGATAAACTGAATCTGGTAATTAGATATATAAATAAGTATAAAAAAATACCGGACCACCCAGACTTCGGTATTGTTTTGATACCGAACACTGAACAGGAGGCTGAAATACTGAACAGTTTGGTTCTGATAAACTGAATCTGGTAATTAGATATATAAATAAGTATAAAAAATACCGAACCACCCAGACGTCGGTATTGTTTTGATACCGAACACTGAACAGAAGGCTGAAAACCGAACAGTTTGGTTAAAAACTGAATATGGTAATTAGATATGTAAATAAGTTTAAAAATAATACCGAACCACCCTGACTTCGGTATTGTTTTGATACCGAACACCGAACAGGAGGCTGAAAACCGAACAGTTTGGTTAAAAACTGAATATGGTAATTAGATATGTAAATAAGTTTATAAAAATACCGAACCACCCAGACTTCGGTATTGTTTTGATACCGAACACTGAACAGGAGCCTGAAATACCGAACAGTTTGGTTCTGATAAACTGAATCTGGTAATTAGATATATAAATAAGTATAAAAAAATACCGGACCACCCAGACTTCGGTATTGTTTTGATACCGAACACTGAACAGGAGGCTGAAATACTGAACAGTTTGGTTCTGATAAACTGAATCTGGTAATTAGATATATAAATAAGTATAAAAAATACCGAACCACCCAGACGTCGGTATTGTTTTGATACCGAACACTGAACAGAAGGCTGAAAACCGAACAGTTTGGTTAAAAACTGAATATGGTAATTAGATATGTAAATAAGTTTAAAAATAATACCGGACCACCCTGACTTCGGTATTGTTTTGACACCGAACACTGAACAGGAGGCTGAAATACCGAACAGTTTGGTTAAAAACTGAATGTGGTAATTAGATATGTAAATAAGTTTCAAAAAATACCGAACCACCCAGACTTCGGTATTGTTTTGATACCGAACACTGAACAGGAGCCTGAAATACCGAACAGTTTGGTTAAAAATTGAATCTGATAACCCTAAGCTTCTTGCGGTAAGCGTGACCTTTACAATACCTTGTACATTTTCCATATAAATAAATCAGACTTTCTCTAGAACTTTCTTTGACGGAATCTCATGAAACATATTTTTTGTTGGACATAAACCGGCCACCACCAATCTGCACTGGGTCCTCGTGGTGGAGTCTGACCTATGACCTCTCACCTCGATTTGCAAGATTGATTTATTGACTGATTTATCACAATAAATATTAATCATAATTTTCGTGCACAAATTAGTAAATATTATAGTAAATAAATAATTCAATAAATTAGAGAAAGTTTTTGTTCAAATTAATTATGTCCATATCTGGGGATCTCGCGTGATGGATGTTTTACATGAATATATTTTTTTCATTTAATTTTTCGTATTGAATATTTTACGTTCCTCACTTCTTCCCAAATAAATCAGGTGTTCATTAAAAAGATGGGTGCCAGAGGAGCCAGGCCGTTAGAACGGTGAATGTTGTTATTACAAGTAGGCATGATGATTTAAAATGGATCATTGGAAAAAGTTTTACCGAACCCCTCAATGTTTAATGTGTGCACAAGAACGATGTTAAAAGTAATCTACGGATGTTACAAAGATGAGTTAAGTACTGTATAAATATTATATGTATGTCGGATTCTAGATCTAATCCGCAACTGACCTACTTTTCAAGTCCTTGAAAAGTAGCAACTGAAACGTCATAATATTACAGAGCTTTTACGAAGAGACTTATCCTGCTTTACGTAATGGACAAAGTGATTCCAGTGCTCCATTACGGGCTAAGCTAAGGGTCCTATAAGTGACATCACATTAATCCCGGGATTAGATAAGCGCGGAAAGCGGTAGGATAACAGGTAATATTTGTAACAATATTCATTTAGTAAATTAAACAAAAAAATCCAACAGCCACTGATCTGCAAACACTAGTCACAGTTATGAAAGACGACTGCATGATCAATGGCTTACACTTGAATGTGAAGAAAACCAAGATTATGGGTTTTGAAAGGGAAGAAACCAGAACGAATGTAAGGATTGTGGTTGGTAACGATGAGCTGGAGCAAGTGAATGAGTTTGTATATCTTGGATGCGCCTTCAGTAAGGATGGGAAATACACCGCTGACATAGAGAGAAGAGTGAGTGCAGGAAACAGAGTGAATGGTGCGATGGGAAAGCTACTCGGGAGCCGGCACTTAAGCCATAAGGCGCAGCTGGCCATACATAACGGAGTTCTTGTCCCAACGCTGTTATATGGTAGCGAGAGCTGGGTATGTAAGAAGGAGAATGAAAGTAGGATAAATGCGGTAGAAATGCGAGCTCTGCGGAAGATGTGCGGAGTGAAGCTGACCGACCGCATTAGCAACAGCATAGTAAGACAGCGAGTAGGTATGAAAGATAGTATCGGTGTAAAGATGAGAAAGGGCATGCTCCGTTGGTTCGGGCATATAGAAAGAATGCCAGAGGAAAGAATGACAAAACAGATATACAATGTGAAAGTGGAAGGATGCAGGTACCGGGGAAGACCTAGACTATCTTACCACGACCAAATAAACCGAGTCTTATCTGATGGAAAAGTCAAGAGTCTCCGTAACCGGCGAGCGTGTATGAGACGAACTATGAGAGTCGAGGAAGCCAGAGAGGTATGTAAGGAAAGAACCTGTTGGAACTCTGTACTCTCTGCCTACCCCGCAAGGGATCTGGCGTGAGGTTATAGATAGATATAGATAGATTAAAGTTAACAAAAATATACAACCAGAGTCTGATATTTCGAACCATTATTAAATGATATTAAAAATACACCCTCTAGCCTGTATTTCTCGATCAAGGGTGGTGCACTATGCTATATCCTAATATAATAGGAGGTAGCGTTTCGCTATGAAGCCGGACACAATTCCAAACTTTTGACGGCGACTTAGGATAATTAGCGAGAAAAAGATAACACTTTTCCGACGGAGATTCGAACGCCAGGCCAGCAGAAGCTCCTGCAGACGGCTTTCGGCTGAAGAAGACGAAAATGATATATAGAGGAAAAAAAAAGAATTCTTCAGGCCGAAGATAACACAGGTAATCTTCTTTACTAATTTAAAATTTAAATAATACTCTTTTATGAAAAAAACAAATATGAACCTACAAATTAAGTTTTTAAAATTACGTGAATATTACAAATGAAAAAAAAAACACTACCAGAGATAAGGTAGGGACCTCCCACAACCTTTGTGTGTGTATGTGTGTGAATGATATATGCCGGACAAGCCTCCTCAAACCGGGAACTCAAAAATAAACAGCGATAAAATCAGAAAAAAATGTTTTATTTCCTGTAGGTACAAGTCATACGCAAGGGATCTGAAGTAATGATATAGAAAGAAAGAAAGAAAGAAAGAAAAACGTTTAATGTGGTACATACAAGCAAAACAAAAAAAAAAAAAAAAAAAATGACTGGCAATTAACTTAATATAATGAGTTACATCTATCTCTATCTATCTATATCATCACGCCAGATCCCTTACGGGGTAGGCAGAGAGTACAGAGTTCCAACAGGCTCTTTCCTTACATACCTCTCTGGCTCCTCTACTCTCATAATTCGTCTCATACACGCTCGCCGGTTACGGAGACTCCTGACTTGTCCTTCAGATAAGACCCGGTCTATTTGGTCATGGTAAGATAGTCTAGGTCTTCCCCGGTACCTACATCCTTCCACTTTCGCGTTGTATATCAGTTTTGTCATTCTTTCTTCGGACATTCTTTCTATATGCCCGAACCAACGGAGCATACCCTTTCTCATCTTTACACCGATATTCTCTTTCATACCTATTTGCTTTCTTACTACGCTGTTGCGAATACGGTCGGTCAGCTTCACTCCGCACATCTTCCGCAGAGCTCGCATTTCCACCGCATTTATCCTACTTTCATTCTCCTTCTTACATACCCAGCTCTCGCTGCCATATAACAGCGTTGGGACAAGCACTCCATTATGTATGGCCAGCTGCGCTTTTCGGCTTAAGTGCCGGCTCCCAAGTAGCTTTCCCATCGCGCCATTCACTCTGTTCCCTGCACTCACTCTTCTCTCTATGTCAGCGGTGTATTTTCCATCCTTACTGAATGCGCATCCAAGATATACAAACTCATTCACTTGCTCCAGCACATCGTTCCCAACCACAATCCTTGCATTCGTTCTGGTTTCTTCCCGTTCAAAAACCATAATTTTGGTTTTCTTCACATTCAAATGTAAGCCATTTTTCATGCAGTCGTCTTTCATAACTGTGACTAGTGATTGCAGATCAGTGGCTGTTGGATTTTTTTGTTTAATTTACTAAATGAATATTGTTACGCTATCAAAACCGCGTCATCTGCATATAGTAGATGATTTACCACTAGATCACTCATTTGTACACCTTCATTCATCGCTTTCAGTCTTTGAAGACTTTTATCCAAATATATTATAAACAGTCTAGCGGACAACACGCAACCCTGCTTGACGCCGATTTCAACGTCAAACCAGGGTGACATGTTACCACCCACCCGTACGCATGCCTTGCAGTCCACATAGGTGGACTGGACGGCCCGCAGCAGAGTGCCATTTATACCATACTCAGGCAAAATGTCCCAAAGTCTCTTTCGCACAACTCTATCAAACGCCTTCTCCAGATCCACAAAATCGCAGAAAACCTTCCGGCCCACTGCCAGATGCTTCTCTACGATGTTGCGAAGGGAGAAAACTTGATCCGAACATCCTCTTCCGGACCTGAAACCCCCTTGTGCCTCGCACAACATTCCATCGGACTTCTCGCGCATTCTCCTCTCAACAATTTTACCATACACCTTGGCTGCCAAGCTGATCAAACTAATGGCTCTGTAATTGGCGCAGTCATATTGTGAACCCTTGCCTTTGTACAAGGGTACAATGACTGCGCGGCGCCAATCTGTAGGGACCCTACCGGTCCTCCAGCAAAGATTTGCAAGGACCCGAAAGGCGTCCCGGACGCGAGTTCCACCATATTTGATCATCTCGGCAGATATCATGTCTATTCCCGCAGCTTTACCATTTTTCATACTTCCTATCGCCCATTCAACTTCTTCCATAGTGATGCCCTCTGTTAATTCCGGTGCCACAAACTCGTCTCTGGGCTCGTCTGTGGCACCAGTATCCGGGGCATCTCCATACATTTCTCCAAAATATTCACTCCACCGGGTTAATACAGCTTGTGTATCTGCAAGAATGTCACCATCCTTAGACTTTATCCTTTCCATTCTGGAACCTGACGAATCACCTCGAGACTTTCTCACTTTGCTCCAAAAGAGTTTAGTGTTGTTCTCGAAGTTCTTCGCCAGCCTCTCCTCCAGTTACATAATTATAAATAAATCATACTGCCATCAAGCATGTATATTTAGGTATGAGTACCACATATGGCCCCGCCTCAGCGTTATGCTGGTTGAAGCAACCAGCGCTGGTATTCTGGTAAGGCCCTTGGAGTGACCACGGGCTGTCACGCTAAATACACTCCTAGAATTATTATAATATATAGATGGAAGTTATGCGCTTGCGCAATCATCGTATTTCCGAATTTATACGAATAAGCAACATCGGTCCGGAATAACTGACATTCAGTTATTCCGGACCATCAAAATTTAATGATGTAACAGCCCTATCTCGCCGTCTTAGAGTAAAAAGCTCGGCAATACAATTTTGGGAATTTATATTGTATTTTTTTTAAAGTATGACATCAGCTTTAATCGCATACATTTGAAAACACATACAAATTACAAAGACAAATTATTAAATCAACTGTAGTAATCAACATTTTTAATGGTGCAGAGAAGTTTTTTCTTCCTTTTGTAAATCGGTCGGTCTGGGTGTTTTTGTATTTGAATTTCATTTATCGATGACACGGAAATATTTTAGCAGGGCTATATTTTTTTAAAAAGGAAAAAATGTTGACAGTAAATCTTGGTAAGTATTTATATATATACTCTACAAATCATGATTACATATATTATTTTGACTTTAGTGTCAACAACTTTAAGCCTCCCCATAAATCTTCACATAGGAAGCATTAAGCGGTGTTATTCAACTTCCCTGCTATATAATAATACATAACAGACCTAAATACCAAAATATTTTATTAACTCAAGCACAATACCGAAATAAACTTTGACATGTACACACTAAAGTCCAATTTGCGTAAAAAACCATAAATCTTGACAGGTTATTGCCAAACCATCGTGTTGTAGATGCGTACAGCTACATGTTATTTGTGTTAAGATCAACGACCGTGGAGTATTTATCCTGTGCCGTGTTTACGCGCTGGCGCAGAGCCAACTTACACAAAGTAGTGACATTAATTGATTTAGTGTATAAAGCCCATGCCCCGTTGCGCCGCTCAACACGCGAGCACGTGCGTACAATATACAAGGTGTATCGTCACTAACGCAAGACCTCAGACACCCCGATTACTTTATTACCGATACCGACAATAATAAAGTCAAGAGTCTCCGTAACCGGCGAGCGTGTATGAGACGAACTATGAGAGTCGAGGAAGCCAGAGAGGTATGTAAGGAAAGAACCTGTTGGAACTCTGTACTCTCTGCCTACCCCGCAAGGGATCTGGCGTGAGGTTATAGATAGATAGATAGATAGACAATACTAATTTAAACCCCGAGATAATTGCTTCACAAATTCCATACAAAATCAAATTTCCCAAATTTAAAATTTTTAAGACAGCTTTGTTGGTCTAGTGGCTAAAGCGCATCGCTTTGTGATCACGAGGTCCTGGGTTCAAATCCTAGGTCGGACAAATGTAGTTTTTCTAACGAAAACTTCCCAGTACCTACGAGTCCGGAGTCTGGAATTGTGCCCGGCATATGGCAATAGGCTCGCCCCCTATTAGGGGTGTGGGTGTACTCAGTACACCTCTACCACCCCCGTTTGGGGAATATAGGCGTGACGGTGTAAAATTTTTAACCCCTTTATTACGCACTTTTATACTCCACTGAACAATGAAACTTTTACGTGTATGTACACATATTGAGAAATACGTTTTAGAAATGCATTTGAAATCAACGTATTGCTATAAATCAAGGATATATTTAGTTTATTATAGCGCACTAAGGTAGTAACAGTATTTTTGCAAATTTAAAAAAGAAATGTACTTTCAGTTTATTATGTTACACCTTGTATATAATGTAGATCTCTCATTTATAAAAGTGTCCTTAATCGTGGAGTTACTTGCCGCTTTCTCCAAAGGGAGGTAGAGTCTCAAGTAATCACAAAATTCATGTTTTGATTATTTATAACTATTGAGTTCTTAGATTTACGCGAATATTACACATGAAATAAAACTATTTTACGGATTTTATCGCGGTTTTTTTTTTTTTTTTTTTTTTTTTTTTTTTTTAGTTCCCAAACTAGCTAAACTAAAAATAAAAAATAAACCGCGATAAAATCCGTAAAATAGTTTTATTTCATATTTATAACTATCTATCTATAACCTCACGCCAGATCCCTTGCGGGGTAGACAGAGAGTACAGAGTTCCAACAGGTTCTTTCCTTACATACCTCTCTGGCTTCCTCGACTCTCATAGTTCGTCTCATACACGCTCGCCGGTTACGGAGACTCTTGACTTTTCCATCAGATAAGACTCGGTTTATTTGGTCGTGGTAAGATAGTCTAGGTCTTCCCCGGTACCTGCATCCTTCCACTTTCACATTGTATATCTGTTTTGTCATTCTTTCCTCTGGCATTCTTTCTATATGCCCGAACCAACGGAGCATGCCCTTTCTCATCTTTACACCGATACCATCTTTCATACCTACTCGCTGTCTTACTATGCTGTTGCTAATGCGGTCGGTCAGCTTCACTCCGCACATCTTCCGCAGAGCTCGCATTTCTACCGCATTTATCCTACTTTCATTCTTCTTTATAACTACTTCTTTAATTATATAACAAAAACTACTTGGTTTGATTAGATATCTTAGGTGTGTTTGAAAACACACCCATAGCAACACACGCACACACTTGGCACAGAATTAAAGGGTCTAATAACCGTGCGTGGCGTCAACGTGTACATTATTTATCCTTTTTTTTAGGTTTCGAGAGAGAATACTTCAGAAAAGTATCGGTTCGCTGTGGCGAAGACTGAGGTATGCGGATTTACCTACTTCCACGGCACGACCGAGAGGCCCGCCCTTTCCAACACACTGAAGCCTCACTTATTTAAGTTGGTCTTACAGAAAACAATATCTTTTCCATCTTTGCTGTGGAGCTCACGACAGTGTGGAGCCAATCACAGTGCAGCTTGCAGACAGCCTGTTCTTATTTCAGAATAATTTTATAATAACATATAACACCGTCACGCCTATATTCCCCAGAGGGGGTGGCAGAGGTGTACCGAGTACACCCACGTTTCGCCGACGATGTTGGGTCCCATGTAATAGGGGGCGAGCCTATTGTCATATACCGGTCACAATTCCAGACTCCGGACTCATACTGGGAATTTTTCGTAAAAACACAACGAAGATGAAGACTCGTCAAGAAAAATCCAACGAGCACAAACACGGTAGGGTTACATTGAGTAATTGGTTGGTTCCTTTGGCCATCTTTCGGCTTCACCATCAGATCTCTGGATCTCTAGTTGTAAAGTACTCGTTAATGGAAACCCAACAAACCTTAGCACCAGGGAGTAATGTTGTTTAATTCACGTGTTCCTATGGGGACCTTCCGACTCCATCATCGGACCAGATCCATGGTACCATATTGCATTGTCACCGAACTTACATACGTATGCCAAATTTCAATCAAATGAGCTTGAAAAATGGATCACAAGATTTGAACCAGAAAGACAAACAGACCGACATACGAACACTTGAAGTTAAATATAAAGCATCGCAAATAAAGGGCGCGCTTGTAGCGCGCCCTTTATTTGCGATGTATAACGATGATTTAATATTCTGGCTCGAGCGTAGTGGTGGCACGCTCGCCCTTTTGTCCGGTGAAGCTGTAAAGGCCCCGCGGCCAACAGCGTAGAACATTTACGCACACACACACACGATGCCTTAATATTTTATATTGTTGCGTTGGCTAACAGCGTCATTGGCTCTCGCCATCGGCGTGCGCCCGTGCGCCAATCATAGCGTTGTTGCCCGCTCTTTTTAGTCGGATGTTGTCACTACTGTCGGCGACTGCATTCCCTAGCCCCGCACCGTGCCCCGCAGCGATGTACATATGTAATTTACTATTTCATGTAGAATGTACTTAGATTAGGAATTATTTGTTAGTTTAGGAATTGTTTTATATAATTGAAAGTGATATGTAACCATTTTAATAAGATTAGTTAAGAGTAGGTATGAAAGATAGTATCGGTGTAAAGATGAGAAAGGGCATGCTCCGTTGGTTCGGGCATATAGAAAGAATGCCAGAGGAAAGAATGACAAAACAGATATACAATGTGAAAGTGGAAGGATGCAGGTACCGGGGAAGACCTAGACTATCTTACCACGACCAAATAAACCGAGTCTTATCTGATGGAAAAGTCAAGAGTCTCCGTAACCGGCGAGCGTGTATGAGACGAACTATGTGAGTCGAGGAAGCCAGAGAGGTATGTAAGGAAAGAACCTGTTGGAACTCTGTACTCTCTGCCTACCCCGCAAGGGATCTGGCGTGAGGTTATAGATAGATAGATAGATAGATAGATTAGTTAAGATTTTCATGTATTAGAGACTAGTTGGTCCGCACTTGTGTCGTAATTTTAGGGATTTTTTGGCTTGTATACTTTATAGATTTAAGAATAGGATAAGACAACTTGTGTATGTAGTCAGAATAGATCGTAAGGATTATTTTCATGTATAACACATTGTGATTGGTTGAGAATTAAATAAATAAAACCTTCGGCAAAGGGTCGGTCGATAGTAAAAATGATCGCTAAAACTGGGACAAAAACCGCGGCTCTCCATACGGGTTAAGTTTCGAGGTTCTTAATCGAGGTTTTTTTTTGTACTAGCACGTGGCATTCCGACTGTGACGCTCGCCGCGTGCGGTCGCCTTTTGCCCTCCGCGACGCATTCACGCTGTGCCGCTCGCTGCGTGCGGACGCATCGCTGCTCTCCGCGTCGCTCTCTGCGACGCTGTTAGCTGTGATTGCTAAAACTGGGACAAAAACCGCGGCTCTCCATGCGGGTTAAGTTTTGAGGTTCTTAATCGTCACTTAGGTTCGACGTGCCGTTTTGACGGCGCCGACAACCTTCTCCTAGCATACGATATTAGACGTAGTTATTTTTGAAAAACCACGACTTTTTTATTCGTGGTAAGGCTGGTGGATACTTAACAGTGCCAACTAAGCCAGTCTTGAGCGGGACCCGAGCGCTCGCCTCCCTCCTTCAGAGGGCGGCTAACTCGGAAGGGCTTGAGCTCTGGCCTTGGGGGCTTCCTAGTCAGGGCTCATTCTTTACCCGGGACCTACCCTTACCCATCCTGCTATCCTATACTCCGTGCGGCGATTCTCTTCGCCCCGGGGCAGTTAGTGTTAGGTACCCACCCTTTCGCCCACAAGGCGTAAGGACACACATAGGCTCCCCGGTAGTACTTCCCCCCCGCCGCCACCCGGTGGGGGGACCTAGGCACTACTCACCCCGGGTCAATTTTGCCCTCAGGACTTAGGACGTTTTAAGTCTCACCCGCACTGCCACTTCCCCTCAGGAAATGGCATCCAATTACTCCTCCGAATTCCTTCGGGAGTTCATAAATTATATCGCCTCGAAGTGCCCGGACATCATCCGGCAATTTCGAGGCGGCATATTCTCCCACCTCGCCCGACGCGTCGCCTGCTCACGCGTCGTCCCCTCCCCCGTGTACCCCGTGCCTTCTGCGTGCCCCGCGACCCCATTTGCCTTGCCAATTACCGCGCCACCCCCGACCCTCGCTAACCGCCCCGTCTCTGCATGCAGATCCGAGCCTTACTTAGACTCCGATATGGCGGTAGAGCTCGCGTCTGCCACCCGCGCAGCCCCCTCCTCGTCTTTGTCGTCATCGTCATCCTCGTCGGATGACTGTTTCATTCCCGTATCTAACGGGAAAAAGAGAGCGCGTAAACCTCGCGACTCACCACCTCCAAAAGTGCAAAAAGCCAGGAACGACATCGTTCCTCCCGGCCCCGCGAACTACCCCCCCGTCCTACCATCACTCCCCCGCCGCTTGTCATTCAAGACAAGAGCGCCAGGGAGCGAATCTGAAAGGCGATTTACAATCACCAAATCAATTATACGCACGCGCGATCCACTACTCAAGGCATCGCCGTGAAGGTGGCGTCCTCGGATAACCACCGCTGGCTATCCCTCTTCCTCCGCACCCAAAACATAGCCTTCCATACGTACACCCTTGAGGAAGAACGAGAACTCAGGGTGGTCATTCGCGGTCTCCACAAGGAACTGGACACCTCCGTCATCAAAGAGGACCTTCTGTCCCAAAACCTACCTGTGCACCAGGTGCACAGGATGGTCAAAGGCCGCACTAAACCTATGACATGGTGCTGGTCGTCCTCGACCGCACCGAGTCTAGGCCGTCCAGGCCGTCTGCCACATATCTTGCCTCACCGTAGAGCCCCTCACAAACGTGGCACGCCCGGGCAGTGCCACAACTGTCAACTTTACGGGCACTCTGCCCGTAATTGTCACGCGCGCCCTCGATGCGTTAACGCGCTCTACTCCCCACTCCACCCAAGCTGGAGTCCCACAGGGCTCAGCCCTCTCTCCCCTCCTGTTCAACCTTTACACGAACGACATTTTTCGTTCGAGTAATGTTAACCTAGCCTTATTCGCGGATGATACCGCTCTCTATTCTTCCCATAAAAACAAGGCCTTCATCACAAAAAAACTCCTGGCCGCCGCTAATACCCTAGGGAATTGGTTCAGGAAGTGGCGTATTAAAGTGAACCCGGACAAGAGCGCTGCGGTGCTCTTCTCCAGAGGTGCCACCCCACGCCCCTCCCTGAGCCATCCCAGAAGGAATCTCGGTCAAGTGAACATGTTCGACCGACCTATTCCCGGGGTCAAAGAGGTCAAATATGTAGGGGTCACCCTAAACAATACCATGTCCTTCGGACCGCACATCAAGCGAGTCCGTCACTGAGCAGCCTTTGCGCTCGGCCGTCTTAATCTATTAATCTGCAAGCGGAGTAAAATGTCCCTTAGAAATAAGGCGACACACACACACACACCGTCACGCCTATATTCCCCAGAGGGGGTGGCAGAGGTGTACTGAGTACACCCACGTTTCGCCGACGATGTTAGGTCCCATGTAATAAGGGGCGAGCCTATTGCCATATACCGGGCACAATTCCAGACTCCGGACTCGTACTGGGAATTTTTCGTTAGAATAACTACATTTGTCCGACCTAGGATTTAAACCCAGGACCTCGTGATCACAAAGCGATGCACTTTGCCACCAGACCAACGAGGCAGTAAATAAAATAAGATGACACTTTACAAAACTTGTGTACGACCCATCATGACGTACGCGTGTGAGGTGTTCAGGCACACAGCCCACTCTCACATCGATAGACTCCAATTGGTTCAATCCCGCTTTCTCCGCAAAGCCGTAGGAGTCCCGTGGTTCTCACGGAATGTCGACCTCCACTCCGATCTCGGTCTCGAACCTATACACGCCTATATTAAAAAGGCGACAACTCGATATTTCGCGAACGCATCCAATCACACAAATCCGCTAATCGTAGCTGCCGCCGACTATGAACCTAACCCCTGCCGCTACCGTCGCCTGCGACATGTTCTTACCGACCAACCCGATGCTTTTACATCCCTTCTTCCGGTTTCGAATACAGACACCACACACAGAATCATACACCGACCTCGCCGGCAATCTCGTAGAACCCCTTGCCCGCCGACCGGTGCCGAGCACTACGGCGAGACACTTAGTATACGCTCTCCCCCCATAGCAACTGCCCAAGCCGAGGCCGTTCCTCCTTGAGGCGCTTGAGCTAGTTGCCCCTCTAGCTCGAGCGTAGTGATGCACGCTCGCCCTTTAGTCCGGTGAAGCTGTAAAGGCCTCGCGGCCAACAGCGTATATCACTCAAACATACATACATACGTACTAGCACGTTGAATCATCGTTGAATCGTCATCAGTTCCTGGCTGAGGAAAAGGAAGAAAAATAGAAGAAAGAAAAGGATAGAAAATAGGAAGAAAAGAGATAGCAATAGTAGCGACCGACCCGAAGCTCTCTCTTTCACACTTGAAGAAGCGATTTATTTGTTCCCCGCTCCTCTCGATGGCATTCTCCGTTGACGCGGCACGACACGGCGTGTCAAGACACAGCGAAACAAAATTCAGATCTTCTTATCCCCCTACGAGGCGCTTAACGCAGAAGCGCAGGGCTAGTGGAACCAACGCAGTGCCGAGTAACTCTGCACTCACCGCTCGCCACGGGGAGTATATAACACTCTCTCTCTACCAATATAACGGTCCTGTAAGATCATTGCAGGGCTGTTACAGCTGGTCTTTCGACGACGGATTCTGCGATTTCAAGATACAAGATCTTAAGACTTATGTAAAGACTGAAAAAATCTGAAGACTTATTTGAAGATTGAAAAATCTGACGACTTATTCGAAGATTGAAGATAGAATATTCGAAGATAATTAAAGATCGAATATTTGTAGATAGAAACTTGGTCTGAAGATAGAATATTCGAAGATAGTTGAAGATCGAATATTTGAAGATAGAAGTAGAAGTGAGAGTTGGGTATGTAAGAAGGAGAACGAAAGCAGGATAAATGCGGTCGAAATGCGATCTCTGCGGAAGATGTGCGGAGTCACGCTGACCGACCGTATTCGCAACAGCGTAGTAAGAAAGCGAGTAGGTATGAAAGATAGTATCGGTGTAAAGATGAGAAAGGGTATGCTCCGTTGGTTCGGGCATATAGAAAGAATGCCAGAAGAAAGAATGACAAAACAGATATACAATGCGAAAGTGGAAGGATGTAGGTGCCGGGGAAGACCTAGACTATCTTACCATGACCAAATAGGCCGTGTCTTAGTTGAAGGGCAAGTCAAAAGTCTCCGTAACCGGCGAGTGTGTATGAGACGAACTATGACAGTGGAGGAAGCCAGAGAGGTATGTAAGGAAAGAACCTGTTGGAACTCTGTACTCTCTGCCTACCCCGCGAGGGAGCTGGCGTGATGATATAGATAGATAGATAGATAGAAACTTTGTCTGAAAATAGAATATTCGATGATTAAAAATTTTGAAAATCCAACAATTTGAATTTTTGAAAATTTAAAAAATTTGGAAATTGGAAAATTGAAAGATTGGATTTTTTTTTGTTTTGTTAAAATATTTTGAACACAGAATATAGAAAAATGCTAGTCACAAGATGAAAAAAGGATGCACCTCAGTCAAGATCGCAGACGGTGACGGAAGAAAAAAGTGGACGAACGGAATCTGAAGAAACGACGACCGAATCGAGTACAGAGAAGACTACCTCTTCAGAGGAAACTTTGACCGACGCGACGAGGACCACTTCATCGGAGGCAAAGGTTACAAGTAAAGGCTCCAGAAAGAAGGGGGCCACTGAATCCAAGAAGAAGGAAGATGCAGAGGCACAGGAGCCGAAGGGTTCAGCACTCACCTTGGTGCCGGTAGGCGTCAGCCGGCCAAGGTTGACAAGTTCATCGAGTTCAGCAGCCAGAAGAAATGAACTTGAAACCAGAGAAGAACTGGCAAGAAGGGAACTGGAGCAAGCACAGGCGGCAACCAAACTTGCGAGAATACGTTTGGAACTAACCCAGGTGGAAGAAGAAGATTCAAACGAAGAAGATATAGAAGATAGAACGACACAAGTGCGGAACTGGATCCAAGAATCGATTCGGGAAGATGCTGACACCGCCTGACAAAATTAAGCATGAACTATGCTTCCACAAGTCCGACGGTGGACTTACGAGCATTGGTGGACGCCATAAAGCAGGCCGTCGCCACACAAGGAGGATCAGCGCCGCAACCGTAGTAAATACACGAACTGCCGTTCTTCGATGGAAATAGCACCAAGTGGTTGGTTTTCAAGGTCTTCTATGAAGATACAGCTCCAATGTTAACCCCCGCGCAGAACATGACGCGATTAAGAAGATCAATCAAGGGGCATGCCAGAGAAGCTATCAAGAGTCTGTTATATTCAGAGGCACCCCCTGAAGAAGTAATTCAAGCGCTCCGGCGACGTTATGGAAGTAAAGATGCCTTAGTGATGATGGAATTAGAGAAGATTAAAGCACTGCTTCGGATAACTGAGTACCCTAGGGGCATCTGCGTCTTCGCCAGTCAGATCAACAATAGCGTCGCTGCCATCAAGGGACTGAAGAAGCCACAGTATTTACACAGTCCAGAAATTATGAAGCAAATTATCGAGAAGATGCCGTCCATACTGAAGTTCAGGTGGTATGACTTTACCGCCAGTCAAGAAGATGAGGAATTTTCCGACTTAACAATTATTTCCAAGTTCCTGAACCTAGAAGCCGACAAGTGCAGTGCGTTCGCGACAGAAGAAAAGAGCTTCAGAAGAAAACCGTTTTATCACGTCGCGCATGCAGCAACCGAAGCGAAGCAATCGAAATCACCGAAGATAGGCAAGTCTTGTGCCTGTTGTCAAGGGGAACATTACCTATACGAGTGTCAGCAATTCCGGAGGATGCCAGTAGAGGAGCGGTGGACCATAGTCACCAAGCAGAACTTATGCTTTAAGTATCTATTTGGAAGACATAGGAAAGATGACTGCAGAAGACCTCCGTGCAAGATCTGCAGAAGATGGCATCATCAGCTGCTTCATTCCGAGAGAAGACTAGAAGAACAGAAGAATTTAGATAAAGAAGAATCAAGTCGCGAAGTGACTTCGAATGTCGCTTCGCCCGTGCACGCAATGAAGACAAGCCGAGCCCACCTGAAGATGGCTCCCGTCGAGATCTACGGACCCAGAGGATCAAACAACATTATAGCGCTACTGGATGAGGGGTCAACAATATCTTTCCTCGATTCCAAAGTAGCCAAAGGGATTGGTGCCAACGGCCAGAAAGAGGAACTGGTCTTGGTGACTGTCGGTGGGAAGCTTACTAAGAAGAAGGTCTCCCAGAAGCTGTACTTGCTAATCAAAGGGCATATTTATCAAGAAGAAAAGAAGAATATGGATCGAGTCCGCACGATTGATGGTCTGAAGCTCACCCCGCAGTTCTTAGACGAGAGAAGAATCGAGGAGGACCCCCATCTGAAGAACATGACAGGGATCCTGCACTACGAGTTCGAGTCGCCTCAACTCCTCATCGGATAAACCAACTGAGAGTTGATCGTGTCACGAGACATAGGCAAGCCCGGTCAACCAGTTGCGTCATTAACAGAATTGGGGTAGGTATTGCACGGATTCGACACGACGGGAGCTAAGCCAGTACATTACGAGAACAGATGCATGCACATTGTTTCCATCGAAGAGGAAATGCACGAGCCAATCAAAGAACATTTTGACATTGAAGCCCTGGGAGTACAGCCAAGAAGACCGACAACTGACTTGGAGGAAAGGGCACTCACTATTTTAGAGAAGACTTGTAGAAGACCCGAATACGGTCGATTTGAAGCTGGACTGTTGTGGAAGAATGAAGACGAGAAGATGCCGGAGGGCTACAATTAGGCCGAGAAGAGGTTAAGAAGCATAGAGAAGAAGTTAGACAGAAACCCTTACTTGAAGACGGAATACGACAGGCAGATTCAACACTTGCTCGAGAGCCATTACGCTAAAGAATCCCCTGAGAAGAAGTATCTCCAGAAGACCTGGTACTTACCTCACTTCTTCGTATTTCATCTGCTGAAGAAGAAAGTCAGGATCGTCTTCGAACCAACAGCCAAGTGTCAAGGGAAGAGCCTGAACGACGCCCTTCTACCCGGCCCAGATCTGCTACAGTTCATCTGTGTTCTTCAGTGTGCTATTGAGATTCCGACAGAGACCAACGGCCGTGGCAGCGGACATAAAAGAAATGTTCCTGCAAGTGAAGATAAGGCCCGAAAACAGAGACAGTCTACGATACCTGTGGCGAGGAGGCAGAAAAGATATACCTCCGAAAGAGTATATGATGACTTCGGTTACCTTCGGTGTGACTTCATCTCCAAGCACAGCAATCTTCATGTAGAATAGGAACGCGGCTGACATGAAAGAATAGTACCCAGAGGCTACAAAGGCGATTGAGAGGAACCATTACATGGACGATTATCTGCACAGCTTCCATTCAGAAGAACACCTCCAAAAGGTGATAGAAGAAGTAGACTTCATCCACAAGAAAGCACGTTTTGAATTGAGAGGGTGGCCTCCAACAAGCCTAACCTTCTGAAGAATGTCGCGGATGAAGTCGCAGATAAGAAAAAAGTGGAACTTGGAGAAAAAGACGAGAAGACCTAGGGTCTTCTTTTCACATACTACGTTGGCTCATAGAAAAGGACTGCATCGGATTTAGAGCTAAATTGCGCAACACACCTCAGAAAGTAATTTGTGAATCGAAGACACCTACGAAGAGGCAAGTCGCCAGCGCAGTCATGTCCACATTCGAACCACTGGCCCTGGCGTCTTCGATACTCATCTAAGGGAAGAAGCTCCTACAGGCGATTTGGAGAAGCGGAATCAGCTGTGACGAGGAGATAGAGAAGTCGGAATTCGCAGCCTGGAAGTCCTATCTGAATAACTTGGAACACCTGAAGACTCTTCACATCCTGAGATGCATCGCACCACGCTGCACTGAGGGGGAGCTCCATGTCTTCTCGAATGCGAGTAAGATGGCGAACGCAGCAGTAGTCTACTGGCGAACCAGAGAGCAAGACGGCACCTTCCGAACGAGCTTGGTGGCTGGTAAGGCGAGGGTCACCCCGCTGAAGCCAGTTCCGTGCCTAGATTCGAGCTGCAAGCGGCGCTACTGGGAAGCCGACTCGCGAGCTCAGTGCAGCAGGAACTGGACCTGCAGGTGAAGAGGAGAGTCTTCTAGACGGATTCCAGCATAGTTCTGTCCTGGATACGATTAGACCCCAGGACCTTCAAAACCTTCGTAGCGCACCGACTTGCGGAAATAGAAGATTTCACCAAACCGCACGAATAGAGATGGGTCCCGACCGCCGAGAATCCTGCGGACGACGCGACCAGACAAGTTCCCGAAGACTTCTCCAAGATCATCGCTGGTTCACCGGGTCAAAGTTCTTGAGTCTAGAAGAAAGCTGCTGGCCTGAAGCAAGAACGTTCAAGAAAGAGAAGACCGGAGAAGAGAAGGACGTGGGCGTTGCGACAGTGCTCAGCAAGCCCACTTAATATGCTTGCACGGCACCAGAAAGATTCTCCAGCTGGAAGAGGCACTGGCGATCCACAGTTAGAGTCCTACAATTTATCGAACTGTGCAGAAGAAAGAAATCTCAAGTTAACGTCACCAGAAAATTATAAAAAAAGATCCCTCTTGGAAGAAGCACGGGTGGAAGAAAGTGACAGTTAAGAAAACTCGAGAAGTCAAGTTGTCAAGCATGAAGTTCATCCCGATAGAGAACAGTTTATTGGAACGAACCGAACTTCTGTTATTAAAGAGAAGCCAAGACGAAAGTTTAAGAGAAGACCTCGACCGACTGCAACACGAGAAACAGAGAGCAGCAGCAAACTGAAGAAGTTGGATGTGAAAGTTCGAGATGGCCTCCTACTACTGAAAGGAAGAATCGACGCGATCCAGAGTGTGGCTTACGACTACAAACGACCGATAGTGCTGGACGGCAAGAACAGAATAGTGAGACTGCCTATAGAGGATTACCACATAAGATTTAACCATCGTAATCACGCGACAGTAATGAACTAGTTTCTGATACTAGGCATGAGGTCTACAGTCCGAGCAGTCCAGCACCATTGGTGCAAGATACGCAAGTCGCAACCACCAGAAGCGCCAGCCGGAAACCTCCCACCAGAAAGACTTCACCATGGTGCCCCGCCGTTCACATGCACGGCAGTCAATTATTTCGGGTCCATGACCGTGACCGTGGGACGAAGACACGAGAAAAGATGGGGTGCGCTGTTCACTTGTCTTACCACACGAGCAGTGCACATAGAGCTGGCCCCATCCCTGTCGACCGCTTCGATGATACTGGCACTGAGAAGATTCGCTGCAAGGAGAGGTATGCCATCTACAATCTACAGTGACAACGGGACCAACTTCGTCAGCACGAACAGAGAGCTCCAAGAAGCCTTCCAAGAGTTGAAGAAAGAAGACATCGCCCTGGAAGCAGAGAAGATCGGAGTGCAGTGGAAGTTCATACCGCCGGGAGCTCCGAACATGGGGGGAGCATGGGAGAGACTTGTGCGATCCATCAAAGTCGCACTAGAAGCCACACTGCAGGACAAGCACCCCAGAGAAGAGGTCCTCCATACTCTACTATTGGAGGCGGAGCACATCGTCAACTCTCGGCCCTTCACTCACCTGGCCGACAACCCAGATGAAGAATAGAAGAAGAAATTGGGAAATCATGTGGAGCTGCCAGAATAGGATTCTTCTGATTCGAGGATTCGAGAACTGGTGGGACGAGAAACTTGGAAGACGACACAGAAATTGACGGACCACTTCTGGAAAAGATGGCTACATGAATATTTACCGACATTGCTGCAACAAAAGAGGAGCGGCAAGGCTGAACCGGCAGATTTGAAAATTGGTGACGTCATCCTGATCGTGGACTCAACATTGCCACGATGTACCTGGCCACGAGGAAAAATAGTGCACGTGTACCCAGGCCCAGACGGGAGGACCAGAATAGTCGATGTCGAGACCAGAGGCGGTATGCTGCGGCGACCGACTTCGCGAGTGGTTCTGCTGGTTCCTGAGCAATCGCCGAGCCAGGTGGATGATGCTGCGCACGAGCGAGTCAAGACTCGCCGTGTCGAGATCTGAAGTTTGTTTTAGAAAGAAAATTCAGATCTTCATATCTCACTACGAGACGCTGAACGCAGAAGCGCGGGGCGAGTGGAACCAGCGCATTGCCGAGTAACTTTGCACTCACCACTCGCCACGGGGAGTATATAACACTCTCTCTCTACCAATATAACGGTCCTGTAGGATCATTGCGGAGCCGTTACTACTACTGAGACTTTTTTCTATTGTTTTCTAACAGAGTTTTCTAGAGTCTGTAAAAGTGCATCAAAACCAAAGGATATTGTTAAAAGTTATTGTAATATGAACATGTATGTCCAAGTTATATAAACAATATAGTGAGTTCCGTGTTTCTCTTGTTTATTCTAATAACCCGAATCCCAAGAACACCCCTGTTACAAGCTGGTAAAAAAGCTTTCAAAATCAAAAGTTTTTTTATTCATGTAGACCAAAAGGCACTTATGAATAGTCAAAAAGAGAAAATTATTGATTACTTAAGACGGGTGGTAGAGACCCGTTCGGAAAGTCATTCCTGTGGAAGAGAGAGCCAGAAACTCCACGGTTACTCTTTTAAAAATGAGTTTTACAATTATTTTTGTATACATTGCATTCATGGAGTATGGGAGAACAATGCATAACGAGCTAAATAGATGTGATTAAGTATAGATTAATCATAAGTGTACTTAGATTCATGGTATCCGTCAGTGTTTACATAGTCCTCTCATTTACAAAATAGAGATGTTGTAGAGGTATATAATACAAAGCATAATAATAATACGCCCGCAGGGCAGCTTGTGGTGAGCTGTTGGTGAATAACGACACCACGGACCCGAGTGCTTCAGAGAGTCGGTCAGGGCCCCCAACTCGGCGTGTCTTCGTCGGTCGAGTAGAAACCGAAGGGTGCCCGCAGGACTCTTGGCCCTGGCTAGCCTTAATTGGCCGTCCAGAGAGGAGCCGTGAAAGCTATATCGTAGGAAGATAATACGTTCCTACGTCGATGTACTCCAGGAGTAGAAGTGTTAAAGGACATTACGCCGCGAGTAACTTCGGAGAAAGCGCAACACACCTCTCCCCACCCCTGAACCGCTCACACCGGTGTTGCCCTCAGTTGTCCTAGGACGACCGTTTGAGGGCCCATCTAGTAAGCGGCGAGTCACCGCCGGCCACGGGTAATTAGGTATCACTAATTATGGCCGGTGTCCGTCCCCTTTGAAATAGTCCAGTTTTTGTCCATCAAACCTCATTTACATAGCCCTTGTTTTCTTTCCATAATTTACAATAGTCCTTGCAGCTGCCGGAGTCAGTTCGCTGGTTATGTTTCTTCATTTTCAGCAAGTGATCTCAGCAGGTGGCTTACATAACATTAACTTATCGCAAAGGGCCTTTACGTGTTGGACCATGTCATGCAAGCCTTTCCAAGGTCCGGGTAAAGCCCGTGAATCTCAGCGAGATAATAATAAGAGAAAAGGTTACTATAAAATATGTAAAGAGTGCGTACAAAACAACTGGTTATAGCTCCAGTGTGATGCCGAACGAGACAAAATTCAACAGCACTACGGTACACGTTCAATCAGACAAAGAACAGAGGACGGACCAGTCCCCACCAGCTTTATTTTGCAACGATTTGGTACGCACATCTTATGCATTGACAATAGCAGATGGTTAATCTAATCTCGTAACAAAAACGGACTCGAACTCAGAAATAATGCTGGGTCGAAGCCACATGATCCAGTAGTTCGATTGATGGAACTTAACCCCAACGTGGCAATGGAGCAGAGTCTTCACTGCCGTTTTTGGTACGGAAATGATATATCACTTATGTAGAGACTTGAGAAGATAATGGTACCAGAATAGCGGATGACGTAAAAGCTAATTTAAGGAATGAATACTAGCAGGGCTTTGTGAGGTTAGGAATGATAAGGGCCTGGGGGTCGGAGATAGGCACTCGAATTTTCTACTGAAAAAATCTCAGTGGCAGTCGGGAATCTGAAAGTGTGTCCAGATGACGTATAAGGTTATTTAAAGAATGAAACCTAGCAGCGCTTTGTTAAGTTAGGAATCAGGAGGTCTTGGGCGGATCGGACAAAGTGTTGTTGGGGATTTTCTGTCAATCCTTAGTGGCAGTTCGGACTCTGGAATTGTGCCCGGTATAATGGCAATACTTTCGCCCCGTATTACATTGAGAATTACATCGTTAATCAAATGTGCGTGTACACAATGCACCACTACCAGCTTAGAGAATGTGGGGGTGACAGTGTTTTTGATTTTATAATACATACTAACAAGCAAGGTCATACGTTATTTACTCTCAAAACAAAGACAATCCATTCTATAGAAGTTTTAAAGACAATAGAGCATCAGTCTTGGAAATAATAAGGATCGTATTAGATACGGGTGACCAGGGAAGTGGACATGAAAAAAGGGAGCGGCTTCCCTGCTCACTGAGGGTCAATCTGGGCCCTATTTCATAAAACTGATAATGTGACATATTTATCAAAAACAAAATTGTCGCATTATCACGATACAGGTTGTTTAATAAAGCGGTTTCGTATAGTTTATTATTGACAAATTTGTCAAATTGTCATATTGTCACCTGTTGACTGTCACCTGTCATTGCCATTTTTGTTAAACACGGCCTAGAGATGTAGTATTTTCTTGCCCATGGCTACAGTCGCCGAAAATAATCATTTATTACCTCTCTACCGACAGTTGTACTTTAGAGCTCAATTTACAATAGCTAGACAAACTATTGTTTTCCAGTTCTTTGTTAGTGACAAGTATGAATAGTATCCGTTTTGTCTACTCTGAATGGTAAGGGAAGAAACAGATTTTTTAATTCCTGAATTAAGTTACACTTGTGTGTGTGTGAATGATCTACGCTGTTGGCCGCGGGACTTTTACAGCTTCACCGCATTCAAGCATTAAGTTACACGTAACCCAAAGCATGTTTAATCGTAAACTTTGACAGTACAGTTTAATAAGAATGGATAAAAAGGCCTGACTACGTTGAAATAATGAGCAAAATAGAAAAAAAAAATCATATGCTATGCTTAGCGTTTCTCCACGTGATCGAATCAGGAATGAGGAGATTCGTAGAAGAAGCAAGGTCACCGACATAGCCTATAGAATTAGCAAGCTAAAGTAGCTATGGGCGGGCAGTAGTAATGCAGAAAGATTCTAGAGTGCAGATCAGGTGCTGGCAAGATCAGCATGGAACGGCCGCCTGCCAGATGGTTTGACAATCTTGTGAAGATCGCAGGAAGTCGTTGGATGCAGGTGGCATCGGACCGGTTGTGCTGAAAAGCGATTGAGAAGGCCTAACATAGGCCTTCTCAATCGCTTTTCAGCACAACAGCAGTAGACAAGTATAGGTGTCTACAGCAGTAGACAAGTATAGGTTGAGATGATGATGATGATGAATTGTAATTTATGTCAAAATAGTAGCATAAACACGTTTATTAAAAATGCCTATACTTGATACGTACTGTACTTTTAGCTATACATATGTCAAAGGTTCTACTCTAAAAAAAAAAAAAATTTAATAAAGTAAAATAAAAATTAAACACTTACGGTTACAATCATAGAAAAAAAAATAATACTGAAAAATTGTGATATACTCGTAAATATTTCTATGCGGTGGGCGCGAGTGAATTATGTGCACACCATAGAATAATAATAATCTAGAAGCCGCGGGCGCGCATCGAGTTGAAGCAACAATTAGTACCTGCAAAGCAAGTAGTCACACGTTTACGCTATTAGTCACTCGGCGACCGTCGCGCGGAACAACGTGCTCTACGCGTGTCAAATTTAATTTAATTATGGCGTCTTATGGTCTTCCTACCTGCAACAATTCCGTCAAGCTCATAAGAAATAGGATGGGATTACATTTCATTTGTAACTAGCGCAATCGGACATCGTATTATTTAAGTATTGAATTAAATGTTCCGTTTATAATTGTCACCGAAAATGATGCGTCCATTTTGTCTGTGTGGCCAATACCGCAGTGTAATTTTTCCCTACTTTTATTTACTATGGATCTTAGTAGTTATAGTACTAACTTTTATTAATTTAGTTACTTATTACATAATGACTTATCTGCTTAGTTACGACGAAAGTACTTTTACCACTTTTAATTACTAAAAGCTGTATGGAATGACGCTTTTATATGTATGACGCAGTAGTAGATAGTTAAAGTCGGGATATAATTTTATTCCTAGTCCCAAAAAGTGGTAAACCAATTTTAACTAGCAACATTATGCGGGTGGGAATTGCGGTGAGTGCGAGACGTTTGTTGATTTTTTGGCTTCACCGCGCGGCGTGCAATTACGACTGAACGCGGCTTCTGGATTATTGTTATTCTATGGTGCACACTCATAATAACAGAAAAGACAAAGGTCCAAACTACCGAAGACCATCTTCCAAATGACATCGTCGAAAATGGCCCTAAAAGCAACAAACATGGGACCTGCACCGGAATTATTCATCTATTTTATTCTAGTAGCGGCAAATATCTCTATCTAACGGACAATTTGCAATCAAAAACGAATATTTCAATGTATTGTAAGTACTTAAAACAAAGTCGCCGACATTCTTACCAAATGTCAACGTTGTAATAGAATTACGGTTGACGATACCGATGCTATCAATCGGTTATATTCAATCGATTACATTCAACTAGAATCGATTTAATTATTTGTAATATATTTTTAAATAACCATATTACAGATGTATTATTTACTACTACATTATAACCTCAAAATCTAATACTTTTTTGCAATAATGCATGTCCCCCGCTTGTCTGTTTAAAAATAAATACATGAAGATAATTTTTAGGTCATTTGAAATCATACAAGTATTTTTTCATTGTTGTTGGTTCTGGGGCGAATCATGTATGGCGTGGAACAATGTCCATTGCTTGTCTTGAGAATTAGACCAATAAAGTTCACGTTATACGTAAAAACAAAAAGGATATGGCACGAAGTTTCTCAAACTTTCAACTTTGTGTCCCATAAAAGACATAAAAGCCTACTTCACAAGTGTCTTTTGGAGAATAATTTTTTTGTACTAGCTTTAATATTAATTTATATTTAAGTTTAGTGTTTCGCACGTTGTTTGAAGTTTTTACTCTACTGCCCTAAAAGAAGGGTAATGTTTTTAAGTGTATTTATGTTTGCCTATTTTTTTAACGGGCTCTGTACTCTAAACGACTTATGGCCGGTTTCGATATTTAACTCATGGATCGAATTGCTTACTGGCAGTAGAATTTTGACAGATTTTCCATACAAAATATTTCAAAATGGATATCTAACAACCCCTGTTGTTAGATTCGTCCTTTACCACAACAATAATGAAATAAATTATATAATTCATAACAACAACAATAATAATAAAGGGCTTGGGCTTGGTCCAGTGGTTAAGAGCTTAATCCGCCCAGCCCACTGGATCAAGAAATCGCGGGTTTGATTCCCGCACAGAACAAATTTTTGTGTGACCCAAAAATGTTTATTTCTGCCTCGGTGTTTGTGTATGTGAATTTCGTGTTTGTAAACGCACCCACGATACGGAAATGGTTCCAAAAAAAAACAGCCTGTATTCTCCCACTGCCGGGTAAAGGCCTTCTTCTCTCACAAATCGAGGTGAAGGAGTTTAGGTCATACTTTACCACACAGACCCCGTACCATTTGGTGGAGGTAAGTTTGTCGCCACCTTCTGTTGGAATATATCAGACTCCCATAAAGCTTCCAACTGAACTAAATTACTAAACGTAACCAACGGCTTAACGTGCTTTCCGAAGCAGAGAAACGCTCAAAAATTGAAATACCACAAATAGTCGCCCATCTCAGACTGACCGAGCGAAACATTGCTTTACCTTGTTAACACCGCGGTACCACAATGCAGGCTTATAACAATATGGATATGAAATAAAAGCTAGTAAGTAAACAATTCGAAATATACTGCTCATTCAAGCGGTCTGCGCTCTTAGAATTAGAGTAATCGTTACTAATGTCATTGTTGTATCTAAGAGAGATATGCGTCTCAGTTTTATCAGGATGTATTTTGAAGATAAGCAAACTGGTGGTCATGCGAAACCCTATTATCAAAAGTAGAGTATTGAGTTTGAAATCGAATGATAAATATTTTTGACAATGAATGATTACTAGCATCGGAACTCGCATATTGTACCACCAATCTTTTATTTTAAACATAAACTCATAAAAAATACAATATTATCTAATCTAATATATTTTTAATTTAATTCTTTCTCATGGTATAGACCCCTGAAGACGATCGCAGACGTCGTGGTCGACCAAGATGAAGATGGCGTGACGCCTTGGACACTTTTGCAGAAATGACATGGATACTATTGGCCTGGGTTCGATTTGTGTGGAGATAAAGGGGGAGTTCTTCCCCAGCAGTGGAATATAGAACAGGCTATTAAAAATGCTTTCTGTATATTTGTCTTTCTAAATAGGGTTCTTTCTATTTCAGAGGAACCAATTTCTTAGAAGAATAATGACGATTAGAGCGGTATATAGCTATAATAATAATAGTTTATTTATTCCTCTTTACAAAAGGTAGAGAAATAGTGTTTACAGATTGCTATGTAAACCGTATGGTTAGATTTCAAATTAATTCCACGCACAGCATTAGCTGATTGGACAACACAATTGCGTCCCAATTCCAGAGTCGCCCACCTTACGAGGGCGTTGAATGTTTGAGCACCCGTGTCATACAGCTGTCATATTAACAAGACTGGATACAGTCAGCGTCATTTATAGTCTGTCAATTATATTATAAGAACTGCTTTTCTATCTATATCATCACGCCAGATCCCTTGCGGGGCAGGCAGAGAGTACAGAGTTCGAACAGGTTCTTTCCTTTCAGAAATCTCTTGCTTCCTCCACTCTCATAATTCGTCTCTAATTTTTGACGTTTAAAATGCATCGTCATGATAAAGTCTATAGTATGCTAAATCAATGGTTGATTAAATAATATCGATGAATCGTACGGCAGTATAAAATATTTTTATCTATTTTTGTCATTTTTATGTGTTAAAAAACACTTCTTCAAATGGAAAGACGCAAACAGACCTATAACGTTACATATTACAATTCATTCTCTGTCAATCCTTAAAAATCTGTTTATAGTCGCCTTTTTTATTTCGCCAACAAGAACGTTTGTCTCCTAGACATTTCGCCGTTGCTATATACACAAATCAAAATATATTTAAAAAAAAAAGTACCGTGCGAGAATCGAACCCGCGACTATTAGACTCAGTGGGCGGAGCGGCTTAAGCTCTTAATTACTGCGCTAAATCGTCCGTCAAGTCATATATTCAATACGCACGAAAACAGTTTATTAGCGGATAACAAAACTATTTTACGGTTATTAATAATACGGGTTGTATTATTACTAACCGTAAAATAGTTTTGTGTGTAATATTTAATATATAAATAGCGGTAAAAAGCTCACCTTAAATTCACGAGTCCAGGGTCCAAACTTGGATTGCAACTCCCATATTTTTCGATACCTACAGGCATCTTTCATGCATTTGTTAATTGCTAACTATCAATAGCTGTCAATTAAAACAATAATATTTCTAACTAGCTGTTACTCGCGGCTGCGCACGCGTTTATATTGTAATATCATTATAAATGTGTTATTTTAATGCAGAAGCTACATTACTGTAAGTTTCATCAAAATTCGCACAGTACTTTATGCGAGAAAAAAAATCATGCATGGTTCTTAATTTTCGTTTTTTAATATTAGTAGGATATTCACCGAATTCTCCGACCGACTATACTTACGGTACAGCAAACACGCGAAACTGGAACAGTCAAAAGATTGACAGCAACCGGACGTCCGTGAGACGGACATACAATACGTAGGGTGCCTATGATGTACGCTCAATGCGGGACAGAACGGCAACTGTCAAACCCACGCCATCTAACGATACCTTTGTATTTAATACTCTCGAAGAAACTGTACAATAGGAACTGAAGGTCTGTGTTGAGCGTGTCATCTAGCTACCAAACTGTTCGGTGTGATGATTTTTGGGGGGGCTTATGTGGATTGTGGTGAATTGAACGTCTTTCGGTTGATATTACGGAACAACGTTGTTACGAAGTCTACGTTTAGTGATGCCTAATGGCCGGTTTCAATATTCAACTCGACGACGAATTTGCTTACTGTCAGCAGTATTTTGAAAGATTTTCCATATGTCAAATTTCTACTGGTAGTAAGGAAATCTATCGTCGAGTTGGATATTGAAAGTGGCCAAAAGTCTGTAAGTAGATCGACAGAATATCATTGTTATTTTAAAGAATATGTGTATTAGAAAAGTCTAAGAAATTAGACAAAATGTACCAGCAAAATGCACGTATTTTGATACATTATAGATATAGCCACACCTGAATGGACTCGTGCAGCAGGTTCGTATTAGTCAAAACTTGGCTCGGCTTGGTTTGTTGGTCTTGGCTACTAGCACTACAAATGGTTATTCAATTATGATCATATTAAAAAAACCTTGCTTTCCACTATTAATTATGACTGCGTCGTGGGTGCGTTTAAAAACATGACTTTTATATGCATGAATACCCAAACCAAATCAAATGTTTGTCCGACAAAAAAATACTGTCGTAAGTACGCGAAGCGACCTACAATCTGACTAAATTAGTTTGTAGAACACAAACGGTCGACAAATTAACACAATTATATACTACTAAATACACATCTCGTCTCGACATATTCAAGTCACGGCAAGTCATATAAGGGAGCAAGATGTTCTTCCGCTGTATATGTTACTTTTGACATTGAAATATTGAATGCATAATATGCATAAAGATGAGCGTGGAACTTTACACAGATTCAGTGTATTGTTTAAATTTACCTACGACTTTAAAATCAAAACCACAAGGTTCAACATGCAGATGAGTATTATACATACAGTCAAAGTACGTCTATGCTTGTATCAAGAATAATCAGTTGATTGATATGACCCATAAAGTTTTTCAATAAAAGTAATTGGAATGCTTTAAACATAATGAAGGAATATGTATACCCGGTCGTTTAATCGCGTGAGTTTTGGAAAACTAATCAATTTATACAAGTAGGAACGGGCCTATGCATACTGCGTATGTCAGCCATTATCCTGTACATTTAATTTGATTAAAATAGTTTCGTGATATCAAGACAACGCTTTCATTAGAATAAAAAGTTGGGGTAATAGCGAACTTAGAATTACACGATGTAAAAAATTATATAATATATCCCTGCGAAATGTGGGTAGTTTACGATTTTATAACATACACTCATTTAATAAAATAACAACACACATATAAAGATTTTCAATAGACAAATAGTATAATATTATGAAATTAATTCCTACAATTAATACACAAGGACAAAATAGAATGACTATGTGAATACAATATTTGGCACGAAAATCGGGTCGATGACCAAGAGGTAAGGTGATCTCGGCAATTAGAAATAAACAAATTAGCACACCTAGTTAGTTTGTATTCAAATTTACGTATTATTAGAATAATTGCTTATTTTTTAGCACCAAGTATCATTGTGTCTGTATAAAGTAGGAATGTTTTACTTCGCATGGAATAAATGTGTTGTGTAAGGAGTGTGTATTGAGTAAGTAATTTATAGTTCATTCTGTTGTTATAATCATTTATGAAAGTCTAAAAGTAAGTATAAACTGTCAAACACGCCATTTGATGTAGTTTCTTGGTTAATACAACGATGTAATTATTTGGAAATCTCTGAATTTGTGTAATACCGCGTTAGCGTTACCTTTTGAACGTACTTAACGTATGGTGAGGATAAAAGCCCATTTCTGTTAATAAAGAAAAATTATTCAATTTTCTGTATTTATGGCTGTAGCGAGTACCTATATTATATCTAAAAATGATCCATTGTACCTACTTTATATGTTTTGAGACGACTACATTTTGCCGCCAATTTTTGATAAGTAATAAATACTGATGATTAGTAACTAAATCGAAAGTCATAATAACAATTCCAAATAATTGTTTTTGTAATTAATTAGTATGATACCTTATACCTCATAAAAACTCATAGCAAAATCAATAAAAACTATGTCCCGCACGGAATCATTGTCACCGCATTACGGTTCCCTCTGTGGCTTAACTTGCCATTCCCACCTAAATAGGTCAAGCTTCACATCTCATTACTTGAGCATACACAATTTAATGTTGTGGCCAAACAAATAACTTGCAAAATTGATCTTCGAAAATTGGCTCCCGGCCCCGGGCACATGGGTCCCCCCCACCCCACGTTTGACAATTGGCACGCCCAACCAACAACCTCAAACAAGAGCCTTTAAAAACATTTTTATATAGAAACTGTCCCATACCAGTGTACCGACGCACTTGCTGGTTGATATTCTCCGCAACAGAGGTTTTCTTTCCGTGTCATTTTCACTGTCCGTGCTGTCCTCACAATAGCCGTGTTTTTTATCTTCCACGGTCGCATTCCCGCCTGCAACTGACATCACTCCACGGGCTTTCAGGCACCACACACACGGCACACATCAAACACAGCTACATCATACAGGATAAACTAATAATTTACATTGTATAAACGAATCGCTACCTCGCTGACATTTCAAGCGAGCGCCATGACAATAGTGACAGTACGCCGCCGCTGAAAACAAAACAACTCTGGAAACGGTAGCGACATCTAGTTAGTAATGCATGAACTTGTTAATGTAGGAACGGACGTGTCCGTAGTATTGTAAAATTCAGTGACACATTAACGAATGAAGATGAAGTTACCATGAAAATTTATAGATGCCGTTGCCTTAATACCAAAGGAAAACACTACGAGGAATAACATAATCTTTCTCTTAGTCTAAAAATATAATATTATATTTTGTAGTCTTAATATTATACTCATACACAATCTTGTATCTTCTTGTTATATAAGAATCCTTTCTAATATAGAATTATTAACGTTGACAGAAATTGCATTGGGACCTACCATCGTCGACGAAATATGTACACAGTATACCTCTGCCCACTCCCAAAAAGAATACAATCACTACGTTTCCCACTCCCCTTGGGGAAATGAACGGAATGAAAGTGTGACTGTGTTTATTTTTATTATTTTATACGATGAGGTCGTATCATCTACGTACGTGTCTGGCTGATAAATTAACGTAACTGGCATGACAGAATCTTCTATTTATTTTCAAAGAAATCGCAATATTCTAGAATTCAATTTCAAAATTTTGGCATCTAGACATTTCATCATTTTGTTCATTCGTGCGAAATCCGGCGTAAAATGCACAGCGAGTGATTTGCGCGTAGATTTTTTATTTTTTTTTATTAGTTTTTAAGTTAATGTTAAGCTTCAACTTTGTGAAAAAAAATTCGATAATTTTACGATAAATTCACAAGTACCTGTAGCTGATTCGATAAATTAACAAGATGAGGGAGATCATAAACATTCAGGTTGGTTCGTGTGGGAACCAGATTGGCGGAAAGGTGAGTTCTTCCCTTTGTAATTTTCTTTGTCATCACGCCAGATCCCTTGAGTAGAGTACAGTTCAGAATTTTAAATGAACAAATGGGACCTAACGTCGGCGTAGGGTGGGCGTGTCCACAGTAAATCTATGCCATCCCAATATTGGCGTGACGGTGTAAAATAAACCAAACGTCTGGACTTTATGGATTTAAGACAGATGCTACCGATCCACCGTATAACTGTTTATAATTTCTTAATATTGGTTTTTTATCCACAGTTCTGGGAGGTGATATCCGACGAGCACGGCATCGACCCTAGCGGCTGCTACCACGGTGACTCTGACCTGCAACTAGAACGCATCAATGTCTACTACAACGAGGCGTCTGGCGGCAAGTACGTCCCGCGAACCGTGCTGGTCGACCTGAAGCCTGCCACCATGGACGCCGTGAGATCCGGACCCTTCGGCTCTCTGTTCCGACCAGACAACTTCGTCTACGGACAGAACGGAGCGGCCAACAACTGGGCGAGAGGACACTACACCGAAGGGGTCGAAATCTTGGAATCTGCTTTGGACGTAATCAGACGAGAAGCAGAAGGCTGCGACTGCTTACAAGGCTTCCAGTTATCCCATTCCCTTGGTGGCGGAACCGGGTCGGGACTGGGCACCCTGCTCGTCAACAGAATCCGCGAGGAGTATCCTGACAGAATCATCCTGACTTTCTCTGTATTCCCGAGCCCACGAGTTTCAGACTGCGTAGTGGAGCCGTATAACACCACTTTGGCTGTGAACCAGCTCGTGGAGAACACTGACCATACGTTCTGTCTCGACAACGAAGCGCTCTACGACATCTGCTTCAGAACGCTAAAACTGACCACTCCAACGTACGGTGACTTAAATCACTTGATCTGCGCCACGATGTCTGGCATCACGACGTGCCTGCGGTTCCCGGGACAACTGAACGCGGACTTGAGAAAGCTTGCTGTCAATATGGTGCCGTTCCCAAGGTTACACTTCTACACGCCAGGCTTCGCACCTCTGACGTCACGGGGCGCGCAGCAGTATAGAGCGTTGACCGTCCCAGAGCTGACACTACAGATGTTCGACGCCAAGAACATGATGGTGGCGTGCGACCCACGACACGGCAGATATCTAACAGTAGCCACTATATTCAGAGGGCGCATGTCCATGAAGGAAGTCGATGAGCAGTTGGTAAATATTCAGAATAAGAATAGTACGTACTTCGTCGAATGGATCCCCAACAATGTCAAGATCGCAGTATGCGACATTCCACCCAGAGGTTTAAAAATGGCGTCCACGTTTATTGGAAACACAACGGCTATTCAAGGAATTTTCAAGAGGGTGGCGGAACAGTTCGTGGCCATGTTCAGGAGGAAAGCATTTCTCCACTGGTACACAGGCGAGGGCATGGATGAGATGGAGTTCACAGAAGCTGAGAGCAACATGAACGACCTGGTGTCCGAGTACCAGCAGTACCAGGACGCGACGGCGGACGACGAGGGGGAGTTCGACGAGGAAGCAGAGGGCGAAGGCCTAGAATAGTTTATTTGGTAGTTCATTTGTGTATGTCTTTGTTTGAATAAAACCGTTATCCTATAAATTGACGTGACTTATTGAGGGTTTGAGTTAGAATTCAGGTCTGCAAAATTACAAAAACTTGCAAAATGTTATATTCCCATTGATTCCCGATATGTTGAATATCAATGTTGAATTCCCCGAAACGTTACATTAACGTTCTTGTAGTAGATAGATTCTAATACTCCTATCCGCTCAGGACTTATTACCGGAACGTTCAGCCGGTTCGTTGTCGTATTCCTCCAACGTCCATTTATTCCTCGAACGGATTCTAAACGAATGGTTCATTCAGGTCCAAAAAGTTGAAATTGCAAAATGTAGAATTCTCATTGTTGAATTCCCGATATGTTGAATTTCAAAATGTTGCTAGTCAAATTAGAAAACAAATTAGGACAGCTATTGGAGTAAAGTCCTAAGTAAAGTGCAATTTGATTTTATTAGCGTTGCATAACTATAGTTGCACTACCGATAGTATACCTTCAAAATCAGTCAGATCGATACTATTTACACGTGACAACCTATAGATATTAGTGTCGATACTTTAGTAGTCACAGAACAACTTGTTAGTAACCTTGACGTTGGAGGAATAGGACATCACGGACCGGCTAGACGTTCAGGTAATAAGACGTAATGGATCTATCTATCTATATCATCACGCCAGGTCCCTTGCGGGGTAGGCAGAGAGTACAGAGTTCCAACAGGTTCTTTTCTTACAAACCTCCGAGTATGGAATGCCTTCAGGTCCAAAAAGTTGTATTTGCAAAATGTTGAATTTGCATTATGTTGAATTCCCAATATGTTGAATCTCAAAATGTTGAATTCCCAAAATGTTGAGTCCAAAAACGTTGACTTCTCACCATGTTGAACAAACAATTCTCACAATGTTGAACTAATCAAAATGTTTAATATCAAAATGTTGAATTCCCAATATGTTGAATCCCAAAATGTTGAACTCATATTCGTAACGTTGACGTTCTTGTAGTAGATCCTAATGCTTTTTAACTGACTGAATTCTTAGATTTACGCGAATATTATACCTAAAATAAAACTATTTTTTTCGGATTTTATCGCGGTTTATTTATGATTTTTACTTCCCGACGTTTCGAGTGCTTTGCAGCACCTATGGTCACGGGAGGGACTGAGGTGTTAGACGTCCAAAAGGCATAGTTGTTCCGGGGTACCCCCAAACTTCTTGATTATTTTTGTTAATCCGATCTACGCAGAATGAGCTCACGGTGTCTTGAGGTCTTTGAATTTGATTATATTAATTACCGGGGTCGATAAAAAAACCCAGTCATCTTCTGTATTGAAATTAGGATGTTTTTTTTAATTTCAATAGCCTCACGAACCATCCTTGGTAGGAATCGGTGTTCTTTCACAAGGATTTGTGGTCTATCAAATCTGATGTCATGGCGGGTGCGGTCAAGGACTTGTTCACAGACTGCAGACTTTTTTGGGCGACGGTGTTTTAGGTCAGCGTCGGGAAACGTCGGGGACATAAAAATCAAAAATAAACCGCAATAAAATCCGAAAAAAAAAGATTTATTTCATGGTTTTTAACTGACTTCAAAAAGGGGGAGGATTTTTGTTCGTATGTATGTATGCTTTTTTTAAGTATGTTCGCCGATATTTCCGTCAATTGTGGACCGATTTTGATGATTCTTTTTGCATTGGGTTCAATATAGCTTCAAGGTGGTTCCTTTTCAACTTAATTTTAATCCAATAAACCATTTTAATCAGCGGTATTGGATCTTGGACTTTGAAGTTAAGCGAGGGAACTCCTTAACGACAAGTAACTAGAATCTGTAGATGGAGTTGATATAAGTATTGTGGTGATCCTATAGGTACCATACTATAGAACTAACCAGAATATTAAGGAGGTTTACAATTCGTCTGTTTTTTTTATAACGTCTATATTTATTAACTGACTGATAATTCTTTTTGCTTGATTATAGCTTCGAGGTGGACTCATTTTGTTGAAATCGGTATTGAAGCTTGGACTTTGAAGGTTTAAGGAACGGCAAACAGGACGAATGTATAGATTCCGTTATTATGGGTATTACATCAGTCCTGTATGTGCCTTATTGTAGAACTAAGCAGAATAGTAATAATTCACTCATCACTTAAAATTGTAAAATAAATAACTTTAAAAAAAAAGAATAACTAACTTCAAAAGGCAAAAAATAAATATTTGAGGTCGGTGCAAAGAAACCGACTGCACTAACCGGCATCGACTTATAATATTTATTTATTGCTTTGAAGTCGGTTTCCCTTTATTTTTAAAAGTTATATCTATTCTCATCATTGCGGCGCAGCTCGTTTTCTGGCTTAGGTATTCTCTATTTCGCCTTCTAGGGCACCCACGGGATAATATGGGTTGATATATTCTAAGTTAGAACCACACGAAAAAATATGAGAACAGACCCGTGAGGTTCAACATTTGTAAAATTCAAGATAATGAGAATTCAACATTTCGGGAATTCAACATTATGAGATCCCAACATTCAAGGAATTCAACATTTTGGGAATCAACATTTCTAAAATTCAACATAATGAGAATTCAACAGTTTGGGAATTCAACATTTTGATATTCAACATATTGGGAATTCAACATAATGAAAATTCAACATTTTACAATTTCAACTTTTTGGACCTGAAGGATGGAATGGACCTGAGCATTATATTTGACATAAATTTCAACTTGATACGTCCACCCTTTTCTGAGAACGGTCTTAACCGTCGGACAGGGAGGCAAACAGACAACAAAGTGGTCCTATTAGGGTTCCCTTTCTACCGATTGAGGTACCTAACCTACTAAAAAACGGTATACTGAAATCCTTCTTTTCAAACAACTGCGGCTGTATGTTCTATCCTTTAGCATTACTAGTACCTCATGACTTTGTATGTACACCTTGTTGCCCCAGGTTTCGCTTATATTTGAAAGAACGACGAGCTTAGAATTTGAGAATGGACAAAGCGAGAGAGGTCTACACGGAAACTTCCTATTGCTAGTCTGTACTTTCTACAAACCCCGCAAGAGATCTGCAATCTACCTATCTATATCATCAAATTCAAATACAAAATCAAATTATTTATTTGTGAATCATCACGCCAGATCTCTTGCGGGTAAGCAAAAAGACCAGAGTTCCAACAGGTTCTTTCCTTACAGACCTCGCTGGCTTCCTCCACGCACTCAAAGAATACCATGACTATTTTTTTTTCCTACCGGTATTTGAAACTAAGAAGGAGGAATAGGACATAATGGGCCAGCTGGACGTTCCGGTAAAAAGACGTAATCAACCTAAGCGTCCAATACATATCTACACACAAAAACCTAAAAAGAATTTAATTAATTTGACTAATACTTGAGCGAAGTTTTTGGCACGGTCGGAATTCGATGGTAATTAAAATGGGCTAGGTCAAAGATATTTTGTAGGTGCTGTGTTGTGCTAGATTAGGCTAACTAAACTTTCCTGTTGTGTTTCTGGTTTAAATATCCTATCAAAGCACAAAGCTATATTGTAGCGATCTTTGAGGGAAGCCTTCATCCTGCAGTGAAAGTTTATCAACTGATGATGGATATCAATGTGATATTTCGAGAGTAATCAATCGCGTCTCAAACTCTTTAAAGAGCTCGTCGTCTGTACCCTGAGGACCGACTACAGTTTCATACCAACAAATCAGATTGATCGTTCATTCAAGGGAGAAACGTTGCTACCAGTACTACCAGCTCATGTCAGTTCAGGAGGGTGAAAATGGAATTAAAGTTTTCATTGTGATATTTTCACAACTGAACAGGTAAGTTGGTGGGTCTTTGCAGCCCTTTAGCTACTTCTCAGAACAATGAATCTCTTACCCCTTACTCTTTGCCAGTAAGGCCAACCTTGAAAAAATGCACCTAGCCATTATCCATCAGAGCATGAAAGAAAAAAATATTCCGTGATTAAGACACAGTTAAACACCATTACAGAAAAAAACCAATACGATGTTACAATTTGTCTATTATCTTCTACCATAATTAATTTTAACTGACCATGACCAAATAGACCGTGTCTTATCTGAAGGGCAAGTCAAGAGTCTCCGTAACCGGCGAGTGTGTATGAGACGAACTATGAGAGTGGAGGAAGCTAGAGAGGTATGTAAGGAAATAACCTATTGGACCTCTGTACTCTCTGCCTACCCCGCGAGGGAGCTGGCGTGATGTTATAGATATATAGATAGATAGAATTTAAACTGAGACGTGTGGTTTGGTTAACCCAATCCAGTAAGCTATAGTTGATAAATTGTTTGAATATACTAGAAGACTGAAACGGTAGTCTGTACGGTGAACTTTAATAAATAAGTCGTCAGTGAAAATACCTCGTATACTCTCAACAAATTGGAGTTCGTTGACTTCTTTAAATCGCTAAACGTAGAAAGTCTTAACTCGATCTACATTTTTAATTTCAGCTAACTTCTTGCTATCATTTATTTGCAGTTACGACGCTATCCATACTACTACTTTTGTACCTTAGAAGTATTTTTTGAGTTATAATAGGAGGCGAATCAATCGAGGCGAGACAATCTTTCAATTTTCTACCTATCGGTATCATCAAGATCCGTTACGGAGTTAGATACGGAATTTTCATTTGAGAAAACCTAAACTTGTGTCGAATATTTTGAGAAACATTGAGATAGGATTATAAAGTAAAAGGTACGGTCAAATAGCCGACAGGGCGCGACGACAGCGCTTAGCTACGTTCGGTCATGACGTTTGCCGTCTCTCCAAGCGGGGCTGCGCTGTATGGCGTCTCCCGTACATTTCAATACATTACAACCCCAAAGCCGCGTCACTGTCGCGCTGCGTCGGTTATGTGATGAAACCTTTAGTTCCATGCCTTTAATCCAGACAGACTTAAATGTGATAGTAAGTGGCCGCACCAAGACCACACTGTAGGCACCTTTTTGTGAAATTGACTTGATTTTGACCGAAATAGTTTTTATTTAATTGAAAATCAAATATTGGCAGCCAAGATATCTTGTCAAAATTGACACAATTTTGAAACCCCTTGCAAAATTTCCAATCGAACGACAAAAGAATCCATTAGGCTCAGTAGCGAAAAATTTCGTGTAGCATGCACATCTAAGTAATATACACTACTAAAATATTTTTTTATTTTTTTTACTTATGCTAAATTGAAGTGAAATTTTAATACTACATTTAGGGGGCTAAATTTATCGTGAAAATAGGAAAATGAGGGAAATCGTCCACATCCAGGCCGGGCAGTGCGGAAACCAGATCGGAGCCAAGGTGAGTCCAGCTTCGTCTCTGCCAAACGCATGACCTTTCCCCAGATATTTAAGGAAATTCTTGCTTTTATACATGTAGGTATAAAGCAGGTGTAGAGACAGCTTATCACCGTGTAGCAATAGTTAATGCCCAAGTATGTAGCATTTTTCATTATTATGCCCCCGTTAAACTTTATTTGATGGGGCGACGATATTCAAAGGGCAGCGGGCAGGGATTGGAGGAGAGCTGAAGATCGAGCTCAATGGCGTGCTATGGGAGAGGCCTACGTCCAGCAGTGGACTGACACGGGCTAATGGATCGTTATTTTCTGTGGCATCGACCAATCCTTGTTTTGTAAAATCTAATAGCGAATTTGCCAATACCGATTGATGACCTGATAGTCTCAGGCAATGAATGTCTACAATACAAAGCCGGTCGTCGTGGCTACTTTTGGGGGAGGTCTTTCATCATCACGCAATAATGTCTAGGAACTGCAGAACAGTAGATATATCTCCGTAATGATGATGAATACAGTCTTAAATACCTAGATGTCACACAATACTGTCATCATCATCATCATCTCAGCCTATACTTGTTCACTGCTGAAGATAGGCTTCCTCAATCGCTTTCCAGCGTAACCGATGCCACCTGCATCCAACGACTTCCTGCGATTTTCACAAGATCTTCGGTTCATCTGGCAGGCGGTCGTCCTACGCTGCGCTTGCCAATACGTGGTCTCCACTCCAGAATCTTTCTGCCCCAACGCCCGTCCGATCTTTGCGCTATGTGGCCCGCCCATTGCCAGTTCAGCTTGCTAATCCTGAGGGCTGTCGGTGACCTTTGTTCTTCTACGAATCTCCTCATTCCTGATTCGATCACGTAGAGAAACGCCGAGCATAGCTCTTTTCATAGCTCGCTGAGCAACTGAGCTTTTTTATGAGACCTATCTAATCAAATAAACCTAATTATTCCTTTCACAGTTCTGGGAAGTTATTTCCGACGAGCACGGCATCGACTCCACCGGCGCCTACAATGGCGACTCCGATCTACAATTGGAACGCATCAATGTATACTACAATGAGGCATCTGGTGGCAAGTACGTCCCTCGAGCTGTTCTCGTCGACCTCGAGCCCGGCACTATGGACTCAGTGCGTTCCGGGCCCTTCGGCCAGATCTTTAGACCGGACAACTTTGTCTTCGGGCAATCTGGAGCTGGCAACAACTGGGCTAAAGGTCACTACACCGAAGGCGCTGAACTAGTAGATTCGGTTCTTGATGTCGTCAGAAAAGAGGCGGAAGGTTGCGATTGTCTGCAGGGTTTCCAGCTAACTCACTCTTTGGGAGGTGGTACTGGCTCTGGGATGGGAACTCTTTTAATTTCGAAGATCAGGGAGGAATATCCTGATAGGATTATGAATACTTTTTCCGTGGTTCCCAGCCCGAAGGTATCTGACACTGTCGTAGAGCCATATAATGCAACTCTATCAGTCCATCAACTGGTAGAGAATACAGATGAAACTTACTGCATTGACAACGAAGCTCTGTACGATATTTGCTTCCGAACTTTGAAGCTGACTACACCGACTTACGGAGACTTGAACCATTTAGTATCAGCTACGATGTCTGGTGTAACGACCTGTTTAAGATTTCCTGGACAACTGAACGCGGATCTGCGAAAGTTGGCAGTGAACATGGTTCCGTTCCCACGGCTGCATTTCTTTATGCCAGGGTTTGCGCCGCTGACGTCACGCGGCAGTCAACAGTACCGTGCGCTCACCGTACCGGAGCTGACTCAGCAGATGTTTGACGCGAAGAACATGATGGCGGCGTGCGATCCCCGCCACGGGCGGTACCTCACCGTCGCCGCGGTCTTCCGCGGCCGCATGTCCATGAAGGAAGTGGACGAGCAGATGCTCAACATTCAAAATAAGAACAGCAGTTACTTCGTCGAATGGATCCCGAATAACGTCAAGACTGCCGTTTGCGATATACCACCCCGTGGCTTAAAGATGTCTGCAACTTTTATAGGCAACACTACAGCGATTCAAGAGCTGTTTAAGAGGATATCGGAGCAGTTTACTGCTATGTTTAGAAGGAAGGCTTTTCTGCACTGGTACACAGGCGAGGGTATGGATGAAATGGAATTCACGGAGGCGGAGAGTAACATGAACGACCTGGTGTCTGAGTACCAGCAGTACCAGGACGCGACGGCGGACGACGAGGGAGAGTTCGACGAGGAAGTGGAAGAAGAGTAACGTTGAATGTCTTGTGCCGTGGAATGTCTTGTGATGTTTATGTCCGTGTTAGTGTTAGGCGTAACTATTTGTTTGGATGTTTTATTTGTAACAGTAAATTGATATTTAACTTTAAGAGTTTAATTTCCTATCAAGCCTCCTCAGGTTGGGTTCGGTTCATATGGACTAGAAATTTTTACATTTGGTATAGTGTAGCATTAAGTACACATAGTTCACTTCCCAAGAAGTCTGACAGACCTTCTCTGCATATATCACGTTCGCAAAACGTCTCAATATTTTTAATTTATCGGTTAATATTTGTTTACTTAGTAACCGTGTTCTCGGAGACTTTTAATTTGTTTTCAATTAATAAAGACATATAATTAAAATGTTTGTGAAAACAAGATGCCACACAACTAAAATACCGTGCTTTATATTGGAATGCAAATCTTTTTGGTCTAGAAAAGCAAATGAAGCTAAATTATGTAAGCTTCGGCCGGTGACTTGAGTTTTGCTGTATCATGGTAAAGATAAAATGTATTTTCTAAAAAAGATGTAACTAGTTTGAAGATGCATAATAACTACACCAGATTGACTGTTTTGCCTGAGCATAAATTATTAGATTTAAATAGAATCTTAATAATCGTACTCCCAAAGAGATGTCATAATGATTGAAATATTTACATCGATATCAATAGAATTTTCGAAAATTGGCAAAATAAATAATTATTAACGCATGTTTTTTTTTTTGTTTTAGTATGCCTACAGATATTGCAGCCTAAATGAATAGTGTTTATGCAATACTAAGAGCACATTAAAGTTGAACTCAGTAAAATGGCATCTTTTGCAAACATTTTACAAAAGAGTGCTTCAATGTTGGACTCAAATAGCGAAGATTACAACCAGTAGCAGTTTCAATGTAAAATTAACTTCAAATTATTCTCTTTAATTAACTTTAAATTAATTATATTGCAGTAGGTTTGTTCTTAAATATTTTCGCGCTCATATTGAAATAAATAAAAACGTTATGTAAGGTTCAATTTTATTTTTACAAGTTTTTATTTAACTTTCAATTTTCGTATGTCTATCTATCTGTGTGCCTGTCTTTCCGGTTCAAATCTTGTGATCCATTTTTCAAGCACTTGCGGGTATCCGTATGTAAACTATTTAGGCTGATTAAATTGGTATTGAGAAATACTACACCGTCACGCATATATTCCCCAAGCGGAGGTGGCAGAGGTGTACTGAGTACACCCACGTTTCCGCGACGATGTTAGGGTCCATGTAATAGGGGGCGAGCCTATTGCCATATACCGGGCACAATTCCAGACTCCGGACTCGTACTGGGAAGTCTTCGTTAGAAAAACTACACTTGTGCAACCAAGGATTTGAACCCAGGACCTCGTGATCACAGAGCTTTGCGCTTTGCAACTAGACCAACGAGGCAGTCTATTTTTTAATACATTTTCCTAAAATTGCACTAACTGTCTCAGTTCGCTTTACTAAATTAAATTATAGTATATAATTATAATAGACAATTATAGTATATAGCATCCGAAGTAATATTACTCAATACGTAAACATGTACATGTAGGTACTGGTTCATGTTTTGTAGTTAATTTGGATATCAAAATTAACACTAAGCCTGCCACTAAACCAACGAGGCAGTCGGAGATAGGAGAAATACTATATAACCAGATAGTGTTCAGGGTCTGATGATGAAACCGAGAGGTGGCCAATGGAAGCACACAAGTACTCAATATAACCCTGCCATGTTTGGGCTGGTTAAATTATCTTGACGAGTACTTTACACCCGGATTGTGTCCAGGGTCTGATGACGGAACCGGAGGGTAGCCAATGACACTATCCAACTTCTTAACATATAACGAATGTCAAGATTCTTTAGATACAATTAATATTATATATTACTACAAAACTTAAGTAAGTTACGCATCTATAATTGGCATTATGAGATAGTGATATTTTGTATTTAAAAAATATTTAATTTTCGACATATACTATACAAAATGATTTCATCGATAAAGGTTTCGCAGTTATATGGGAAAGTCTCAATACACAGTCTCATACTACACCTATGGGCAAATACAAGTATGGTCTGTAGTCTATGTCATTAATGTCAAAAGAAATGTACAAGGGTGTCACTGGTGATGATGAATTTGCCCCCTTTCTTATCACTGTCATGACATAAGTGTAAGCAGTGCAAATATATAAGCTTGTACATGCTCACTCTATGTTTTAATCCTATCTCTATGATGTCACGTTCGCAAAACGTCACAATCGCACAATGACACGTTCGCCAAATGTCACACTCGCACAATGACACATTCGCAAAACGACACGATCGCAAAATGTCACTTTCGTAAGATTTTCAAAATATCTAAATGAAAAAGAAAATTTGGATGCATAGAAGAGACGCAAACGTAACTAACATACATAGATTCACCTGTAGGATCTATAAAATCTGTAGGATATTTAGAGAAAGTAGTCATTTTAAGAATTCTCCGAACGTGACATTTTGCGATCGCGTCGTTATGTGAATGTAACATTGTGCGAATGTGACATTTTGCTAATGTGACATTGTGAGATTGCGACACTGCTAATGTGACATTATGTGAGTGTAAAAAAATATTGTGACGTTTTGAGAATGTGACTTTATGCGAACGTGACATTATGCGCCGAGTGGTTCATTGCGACCATTTCAATTAGTCTAAACACGATACCTTTGCTGTAAATTGGTGAGGAGTTGGGTATCCTGCAGATTCCAGATGATGCTGCTGCACCAGATCATCATGTTATAATGTGATCATCAGGTGATCATGTTATTGTAATATCACTGAAGTCACAGGACGCTAAATTTCGAATCGATCAGACTAGTTGCTCACATCCCTTCAACAACTAGAAAAGAGTTTATGATCTTCAAAAAGCTAAATAGATTTTCTTGAATCAATCTAAAAACTCTCGATCAAGTCACCCTTCAAACAAAAAAAAACAAAATCGGTTCATCTGTTTAGGAACTACGATGCCACAGACAGACACATAGATACAAAGGTTAATGATATTTTATAACACCCCTATTTTGGCGTCGGGGATTAATAAAAGAAAATTATACAAGAATACAATACTAAATATTTATCCTCTACTCTCTGCCGCCACGTGACTAGCGGAACAAATTTATATTGAAAATTAGTTCAAATTGAAGCACCTATTTTTTTCGAGTATATCGTTCATGAGCTAAGATTTGTCCTGTCTGTTATGACGTCCTGGTATTTTGATTAAAATTGTTGATAGCATAGAATATATATAAATTTCTTTCTTTCTAGACCACCTTATTATGCAAATGTGTGTATCACACATTCGTATTGAGCGGTATCAAACCTGCAACTACTCGTACGAGGGCAGAGTGGCAACACCTGGACCACGCCGTCATCTCGGTATCTTATTTATACTTTGATAATCCCACTGGGGATAGCTTTGGTGATATATGAAATGTTTACAGTGCGTTACCGAAAACTGGTTAAATAACAACCCCAATACACACTCATACAAATAATTTATTCAAATAAAAAATAAATAAACTTTACTCATCGCTCTCATCATTCGCCTCTTCACCTTCGTCTTCATCCTCGAACTCCTGGCCATCAACAGTCGCGTCCTGATACTGCTGGTACTCCGATATCAGATCACTTAAATTATTATCCGCCTCAGTAAAATCCGTCTCATCCATACCCTCCCCAGTATACCAGTGTAGAAACGCTTTCCTCCTGAACATGGACGAGAACTGCTCCGATATCCTCTTGAACAGCTCTTGAATGGCTGTGGTGTTGCCTATAAAGGTTGCAGACATCTTCAACCCACGAGGAGGTATGTCGCATACCGCAGTCTTAACGTTATTAGGTATCCATTCCACAAAGAAGTCTTTATTCTTCTTTTGAATGTTGAGCATCTGTTCGTCTACTTCTTTCATGGACATGCGGCCGCGGAAGACCGCGGCGACGGTTAGATACCGCCCGTGGCGAGGGTCGCACGCCGCCATCATATTCTTTGCATCAAACATCTGATGGGTCAGCTCTGGTACTGTCAGTGCGCGGTACTTCTGACAGCCCCGTGATGTTAACGGTGCGAAACCAGGCATAAAAAAATGTAGCCGCGGGAATGGAATCATATTCACTGCCAACTTCCGCAAATCCGCATTCAGCTGCCCCGGAAACCTCAGACACGTAGTCACTCCAGACATTGTAGCTGAGACAAGATGATTCAGGTCTCCGTAAGTTGGAGTTATCAGCTTCAGTGTTCGGAAGCAGATATCATATAAAGCTTCATTATCAATGCAGTAGGATTGCGTGGAATTCTCAATAAGCTGGTTCATCGCTAACGTAGCGTTGTAGGGTTCTACTACAGTATCAGAGACCTTCGGGCTTGGGACTATGGAGTAGGTAACAGATATCCTGTCTGGGTACTCTTCAGCTAGATTTGCTAGTAACAGAGTTCCCATGCCAGAACCGGTGCCACCTCCAAGAGAATGTACGAGCTGAAATCCTTGCAAGCAATCGCAACCTTCAGCTTCTTTTCGAACCACATCGAGGACCGCTTCAAGCAAATCTGCCCCTTCTGTATAATACCCTTTAGCCCAGTTATTGCCCGCACCTGACGGCCCATACACGATGTTATCTGGGCGAAATAAGTGTCCGAATGTTCCAGCCCTTATAGCGTCCATGGTGCCAGGTTCGAGGTCGACAAGAACTGCTCTAGGGACGAATTTGGAACACGCTCCTTCGTTGTAGTAGACGTTGATTCTTTCAAGTTGGAGATCGGAGTCGCCATTGTAGCAGCCGTTTGGGTCTATTCCGTGCTCGTCAGATATAACTTCCCAGAACTGAAATGTGATTAAACCAATTACTGTATTTTGAATGTGTGTGAATGATCTACGCTGTTGGCCGCGGGGACTTTACAACTTCACCGGACAAGATCAATTACTGTAGTTTAAGGTTGATCATTTAAGTTCGTAGCGCTTTCGTAACATAGTTAAGCAGCGATCGAATCAGTCAGTAAATATGAAATACATAACCGTTGTGGTATTTTTCTTTTTGAGAATCTCTGTACTTCGGAAGGAACGTCAAGCAGCTGGTCCCATACCATTTCATGTGGTAGTCGTTAATCGAAGTTGGAAGCCTTAAGGTTAGGTCAAATAGCCGACGGAGCGCGTCGAGTCGTTAATCGAAGTTGGAAGCCTTAAGGTTAGGTCAAATAGCCGACGGAGCGCGACGGGAGCGTGACGGAAATGCTCGGCTACGCTCGGTTGTGACTTTTGCCGTCACGGCGAGCGGTGCTGCCGTGTCGTCTCCCGTTTATTCCAGTACATTACAACCCCGTCGCGCTGCGTTAGCTATGTGTCGAAACCCGCATTGGGTCCTTATAGTAGAATATGATTTATTCTCTCTTATCTCGATTTGTGAGAAAAGGCGCTTTCCCAGTAATGGAAAAACGTAGACTAATTTATAAAGTTGACTATCAGAGCCACCAGAGGTGGTAACTATGAAACTGTGCTTAACCATAAATTATTAACTCAGATATCCTGGTGGACCTTTTAAAACCAGACATACTCGTAGTAATGACCATTTTAATTCTGGTAATGGCGAGACGGGAATAAACGAGGGAATGCCTGGTGTAAACGATTTTAGAACATGCTTTCAATGCTTTCAATTACAATTCAATAAAATAAATCGTTACCTTGGACCCAATCTGGTTGCCGCATCTTCCGACCTGAACATGCACTATTTCTCTCATAATTACAACGAAAAATCACGGAAAATTTATCATAAAACAAATTACTTAAAACTATTTATTAACTAGTTAAAAAAACTTAAAAATAAAATGTACCTACATCTACCTACTATCAAAATTAAACATAATATGAATCAAATTTGTTTCATGGCTTACTAGAAATCGTTTTAAAAATAGATGGTCATGTTTCAAAAACGTAGATCAGCCAGATAGTTTTTTATTATTAATCCAAATAGGAAAATTCAATATCTTCAAACTCTCTCAAAAGTATATAATTAATATCGAGATCAAACTTATTCAAATTCAAAATCATTTATTTCGGATAACATTAGATCCATATGCGATAAATGTCAAATTAATAATAGAATTATATTATAATATACAATAATAGCAATAAATCAACACTAGAAATAATTATAATAATAAAATGTATTAAAAAATAAAATAATAATTAAATAGGTACTGGTTATCAATACCTTCTCTCCGGCATGGGTACTGTTCTGTGTCTATCACAGCAATGCCGGAGATAAGGGTAGTCCAGTCTGTCGGCAATCATTCTCAGGATAACATTGGAGCTGGCCCGCACTCTGCGCATTAAAGACGTGCTTAGTTTAGGCATGGTCGCTTGAAAGCAGGCCGTGCGTGCCTCCGCAAACAGCCGAAGCGCTGCAGAAACGGGGCAGCCCCAAGATCATCCTGAATGCATTATTGTACAGGATGCGGAGGTCACTGTAAGATCGCTTAGTATAATCCGCCCACAGGCTACCGGAATAAAAAGATGTGCAGTAGGCTCGGAAGAGTGTAAGTTTGACCACCTCCCCATGAGCATCTCCCAAACCTGCGAACAATCATATTGGCTCTTATCGACAACGCCCTCCGCTCCCGTTCAATGTCCGCATTGTCCCTAAGGTCTGAGTAAAAATGACATAAACTGCTGTTACCTACCTACATTTTATATTGCCGAACACATAGCGAACACACGTTACAATTTGTAACAAACTCGACTTAAACCACGTCCTAAACAGTTTTTTGTAATAAGACCACGAAGTACCGGCGAGCGTGTACGAGACCAACTATAAGAGTAGAGGAAGCTGTAAGAAAAGAACTTGTTGGAACTCTGGACTTTCTGCCTACTCCGCAAGGGATCTGGCGTGATGATATAGATGGAGTGAGACCACGAAGTACTGAATAGAAGGCACTTCGTGAATAAGACTGATTGTGATGTATACAAGGGTAACATAATAAACGCAAGATCTGAAAGTAGTTTGTAATCGGTAACTGAATTGATTCCAACAATTTTTAAAGTATCTTACTATTTTTAAATTTACAAAAAAATCTTACTCCCCAGTGCGTTATAAAAAACTAAATTTATTCTTAGTTCATGCAATAAGATTTCAAATGCATTCCTAAAACGTATTTCTTAAAACACTCACATGCACGTACAAGTGTCATTGTTAATTGGGGTATAAAAGTGTTAAAAAATGGGTAAAAACCTTTAAATTTAGAAATTTGGTTTTCGTTTTGAATTTATGAAGCAATTCTCTAATCAGGGTTTCTTAGGTCTTGGGTTATTTACGTTACACCTTGTATACATCATTTTCAACCCGTAGCCACCCAATGCTGAGTGTAGGTCTCTTCCATGGCACCCCATTCCCTTCGGTCTTGCGTTTTTCTCATCCAATCCTTTCCGGCTACCTTCGTCAGGTCATCAGTCCATCATGCGGGTTGTCTTCCTACATTTCGATGGCCGGTTAGTGGTCCCCACTCAAGCACCCTTTTCCCCAATCTGTTGTCCGATCTCCGGCATATGTGTCCTGCCCATCTCCACTTTCTTTCCGCTATCACTTGAGCTATGTCGGTAAGTTTTGTTTTTCCCGGATTATGATGTTTTGGACCCGGTCTCTTAGCGATATACCTAACATAGCTCGCTCCATAGCTCTTATAGGCTCACACGTACTTTATTTAAGTTGTATTTAGTGAGCGTCCAGGTTTCGGCTCCATATACCATAACGGGCAGGGCACACTGTTAGAAGGTGCGTTGTATACATGTTAAACACCAAAATTTACAATTCCAATAGCGTCTTAGAATAAAATGAAAGACACAAATTTTAAAATTATTATAATAAAAATTGTAAATAAACGCAAAAACATTTAATTCACATCAAGTTGCTTTTTACAAAAATGCGAAATATAAATAATATTCTAGCGTGAATTAATTATTCTTAAGACCTGTGACGAAATAAATAAATATACCGTAAAAGTACAATTTTTATTTCGCTTAAAAGTACAGTTATCAATAAAAATAAAGGACATTGTTCTGCGTCCATAAATAATATGCTCCAAAACCAACAGCAATGAAGAAATGCGTGTATGATTTCAAGTTACCTGCAAATTATCTTCATGAATTTATTATTAAACGGACAAGCGGGGAATTGATGATTTTGGGGATAACCTCAAAATACCTAATATAACCTCAAATGTATTGTTGGCTACTAACCTATGAAGTTTAGTAGCCAACAATACATTTGTAAAATCTTTATGTAAAAATCCACTAACAATAATCAAATCGATCATTATTAAATGTGATAGATTGAATATTCCTGTCCTGTTAGAACTCTGTACTCTCTGCCTACCCCGCAAGGGATCTAGCATGATGATATAGATAGATTGAATATAACCGATTGATAGGATTGACATCTCCAACCGTAATTTGATTACAACGTTGACATTCGGAAAAGACGTTGGCGACTTTGATTTGAATACTTACAGTTGTGTGAAATATTCGTTTTGGATTGCAAATTGTCCGTTAGATATGGATGTTTGGAACTACTATAGCAAAACAGATAAATAATTATGGTATAGGTCACATTGTTATTGATTCTGGGGCCATTTTCGACGATGTCCTTTACCATAAAATGCTTAACACTTTACATGTCAACCGTACTTTTGTCCCTTAAAAATTCACATTTCTTCTTTTTCATTTATTGCCAATCGTATAAAACTTTCTCAAGATAATAACATAAATTATTGCACAAATTCTTAGGGACTAATTAGGACATAATTTAAGCAATATTATATTTGTTAAATTATGACTAGCTTCGTATTATGGGATGGTAATAACGTGCCTGACCTGAATGACTTACTAACCTCTCGGCTGATTTGTCCCGGCCTTTTGAGGCGATTTCGCGTTTCCTCAACCTCTAGGGGCCTTATTCACTACGCTACGACCAATTAAATACGTAAAGCGGCACGTTACGACAACTTCATGACAGGACTGTTTATTGGTAATACCATTATACGAAGTTATAGAAACGCGCCGCGTTTGGTCATAGTGAATTAAGATCCAGGTTAACTCACAGTTGTGTAACTAAGAAAATACGGGATTTCGTTTTGAAGATAAAGTTGTAATTGTTTGGGGTCGTTAATTTTTGAGTTTTTATATGTACTAGTACAACGTCATATGACACATAGAACTATTCATAGGTAACACGTGAATAATTCATATAATTTATTTTTTCATTTGTCGCACCTATTATTTTTCTACACGATGATTTCTGTTTTTTGGTTTCTACACGATGATTGGCCGTGGGGCCTTTACAGCTTCACCGGACAAGAGAGCGAGCGTGTAACCACTACGCTCGAGCCAGAAGGGCAAATGAGCAACTAGCTCAAGGACGCCTCAAAGAGGAACGGCCTCGGCTTGGGCAGTCGCTATGGGGGAGGGTATATACTAAGTGTCTGGCCGTGGTGCTCTGCACCGGCAGGCGGTAAGGGATTCTTCGACCTTGCCGGCGAGATCAGTGTCTGATCCTGTGTGCGGTATCTGTATCCGAAAAAAGGGATGTAAGGGCATCGGGATGGTCGGTGAGAACATGCCGCGGACGGCGATAGCGGTTGATAGGAGGAAAGTTACGATGACTGCTTAAATCACACTTAATATGCAATCGCATATTGCTCGAATTTTTTCGTTTAGCAGATCGATCATAATCAATTATTTAATTTAGTAGCAAATGCTACGCTCTTTTACTTTGTGAAATTTCACAATAAAATCACAGTTTTATGACATGGCAGAACATTTACATGAATCAAAGTGGTAATAATTTCCATACCTACTATATATACATTGGTCATCAATGACCATAGTGGACAGTAAATCGTATGTATATGACACTGAAAAAACGCCCTTACTTAGTTGGATTACGGTGCTAGCCACGTGACAGCCGTATTCGGCTTCACCTTAACAGTACCAGATTTTTAGGTCAGGCTCATTTTAGTGCAAAAACAACTTACATGATATGTTTGTTTTATTGTATAGGGTGTACTTTAGAACCATTTTTGATCTAGTATTTGGGATGGATCTGTTTACGCAACTATATTGGCGGGGGCTAGCTCGCGTTACTTACGACTGCATTTAAATTTTTATCGTTAAGTTTAACCATTAGCCGAGAAAGCGACCGTCAAGTAACACGCATTGTAATTAAATCAGTTATATTTGGACTTGTTGGCGCCTCCTTCGATTCTGTCTCCAACCATCATCACAAACAGTATCCATTATGTTCGCGCATCAACTGTGCTTCGTGCACCTGCAGCTGTTCTAGTAACGAATACGTCATAGCTTTCAGAGTGTGCAACGTTGCATGCTCCGCGGAGAACGCCTTACGCGGTGGTCGTATTTGTGCGGATACAAAACAGACCATAATGTATTCGTGGACGCGAGCAGAGAAAGACATGTGCCTAACCATTGCTCTGGAGTGGTCTAAAGAGAAATGCTTAGCACTCGATATTTTTCAAAGATCAGAGGGCTTAGCGCGAATAGATTGACGTTAGTGTTACGAGAAAGCGTGTAGTCTCGTTCATCTTTATTTAGTGAATTTGTAGTGTAATAATTTAATTTGAAAAGACCTTTATAAAAACAAGCTTTTATAGCAAAAACACAACGAAGATATCTTGCTTAGATAGGAACTGATCTATGGCGTCATTCCGGCTCCATCAACAGTACCTGGACACCATCCGCGTCTAAACTACTCTGCAAGACAAATCCAACGAGCCAACGTTCCATAGGCCACCTTTCGGCTTGCCAACACTATCTGGTCGTATAGTACTTCTCAATACCGTATAGTATTGTATATTTCACATGTTCTTATGGCAAAACAGACAGACAGACAGACAAACATTGCAAGTTAAATAAAAGCTTGTAAAAAGGATGGCATATCAAGTTGACAGCTTTACACTATCATCAATCTGTTCGTGCTAAGGTATCTGGTTCCAAAACCGTGAAGGCCTTTTTATAGTTGTGATATCTACTTGTTCTGGGGACGAAATTTTGGCTGAATTTTCAAATGAACAATGGAAAATTGTTTTAGAAGAGTTACTGTTGAGTGCTTCTGAATTTAATTGCGATATTATCCGCATAGAGAATATACCTCAAAAAGGTAAATAGAGTTGAGTTTTTAGATTTACGCGAATATCACACATGAAATAAAACTATTTTACGGATTTTATCGCGGTTTATTTTTGATTTTTAGTTCCCGACGTTTCGAGTGCTTTGCAGCACCCATGGTCACGGAGGGACTGATTTCATGTAAATAGCGTTGTTTCGCAATACTAGATCAATTCCATTCTTATTTGGTAACTATATTACTACATGAATATATGAACATTTCATACAGATATATTCATGAAACATACTCTTTTCATCTACCCACACGAACAAATTCCTTTTCAGTATTTACGTACATACCATAAGTACTAAAACAAACTTAAGCTATTTTATTCTTTAGTAAATACAAATTGCCATAGACATTGTTTCTACTAGACAGGACAGGCACGTAGAACGCCCTGAATATTTTGTGAGATCGCTTCGCGTCGAGTAAAGGAACGCTGGATATTATTTCCCATTTTTCCATGAGCTTGTGGTAGGCCGGTTGTAAGACTGTGGGCTTGCCGATGTCGGAGTCTACGAGGTAGTGGCATTGAGAAAGAAGTACATACGTTCTGTTGTCGCCTTTGTTTTGATCGTTGAAGTACGGGTGGATGAGGCGTGTTGCTGTAAAGAATATTTATAATTTAGTGTTTTTATAGTCGACTCCATAAATGTGAGCTATTTCAAAGTTACATGTAAAACAATCTAATATGTGGTAGTTTAAAATAATCTGGTCCAATGTTTTTTTTTTTTGAGAAATTTAGAATGAGGTCTTTTTGTGAAACGGTTATTTTGGGGTGTACGAGCAAAGTTTGTATGGCGAATGGACTGAACATAATATATGTATGTCGGCGAGTGGGTTTTTAGGATGGCACGTTTCATTCTAGTAACGGTGAAAGGTGGGTTTATCTTCGTTTTAAAAGTCGTCCGCATGCCCACGCTGATAGCCAAGCATGGAGAAAATCTTGAAATAACATTAGGTTCTTGTCCCGAACACTGATATTCCTTGATATCCTACCTTTGGTAGCAAAACATCAGGGATGTTCACAATAATTGAAGATTTATATAATGTCACAAGTTAGCTGCTCCGTGATAAGTCCGACCGCTAGCCCTGTTGCCAATCGAATGACAACACAGCGCCGTCTGCCACCTTAAATCGACTAAGTGTCATCGGTCAATCGTCATGTGACAGCTGTCACCTGTCATCGCATCAACTAAACACACTCAATCAACTATTATAGGCATCGAAGAATAGACCAGAGCAAAAGGTATCTAAAATGTTAATAACTGGTTGTCATTCCATTAACCGAGATCTTCAAATAGGATACGACATATATATATCATCACTATCAGCCGAGAGTACAGAGTTCCAACAGATTCTTTTCTTACATATCTCTCTGGCTTCCTACACTATCATAGTTCGTCTCATACACGCTAGCCGGTTACGGAGACTCTTGACTTCCCCGCAAGGGATCTGGCGTGATGATATAGATAGATAAGACTATCAGCCGAAAGATGTCCGCTGTACGGCTAAGGCCTGCTGCTGCTGCATGTTCTGTATTGTATGTTCCAGCCTTACCCGCGACCTTATTACCTATTTGTAAGGAATAGTACAACTATAAACATTGGATGTCCTTACCGTTGTGAGTGTGTGCGTACGGCGCTGGCATTTGTCCATCAAACTCGCTTCGTATGAACCGTACACGATAACCAGGCGGTAATAGAAAACTCGAGGGGGAGCGATGCCATTCCTTGCCGAAGCATACTGTCAGCTCAGAGTTCTCAGGTGCTGGAGGCACTTGCCGTAGGATAGTCATTGGCCCATGGTAGTTCGTGTAGAGAGCGGCTATTCTGGAGAGACCTGAGGATACGTTTGATTGAATTTGAACTCGTATTAACATAGAAATATAACGCAGATTAGATTGATTTACAATGCGGGACGACAAATGGATAAAAAATTTAAACGAAGATTTAGCGCAGTGGTTAAGAGCTTAAACCGCTCCGCCCACTGTGTTTAATAGTCGCACGTTCGTTTCCCGCACGAGACAAATCTTTTTGTGATACTCAATTATTTGTTCCGGTCTGGGTATTTGTGTATGTGAATTTTCATGTTTGTAAAGGCACCCACGACACAGGAAGAAATCCCAGTGGGGCTACGTTTTTAAAAAAGAAAAGTAAATAAACAGGTAAAAAATACTAGAAAATGCTGCTTCATGCATTGCTACTTAGTCTTGCAGGACTGCGTTGTTCTTAGCAATCAGGAAGATAATGAAAAGTTCAGCGCATTAGAGCTGAGAAGTATAGATAACTGTTTTTTAGCAATTATATTTTCGAGTCTAATGTCTGAAGAAAGAATTACAAAATAGTTATACAATGCGAAAGTGGAAGGATGTAGGTACCGGGGAAGACCATCTTACCATGACCAAAAAGACCGAGTCTTATCTGAAGGACAAGTCAAGAGTCTCCATAACCGGCGAGCGTGTATGAGACGAACTATAAAAGTAGAGGAAGCCAGAGAGGTATGTAAGAAAAGAACCTGTTGGAACTCTGTACTATCTGCCTACCCCGCAAGGGATCTGGCGTGATGTTATAGATAGATATTTTCGAGTGTGTTCGCGGTTTATAAGGTACGTTAATCTTTGGTCCCTACTGCCACTTAATGTAGTAGTCCTTAAGTCAAGTTTCAAACTCAAACTCAAATAATTTATTTTGTATAAGCCCTGCGGGGGCGCTTACAAATAGTCAATTTACATTTTTTTTTAAATCTAATTTAACTAAAAATCTACCACCGGATCGGAACGCGGCCTCCACTGAGAAGATCCGGCGGGAAAACTCAACGGGCAACTTTAATACCTTATAGGCGGCTTTATACGTTCTATCAGCAGGAGACCACAAACCTGCCTCTACCAATTAGCTTTAGGTCCGCGTGGTGGAGTACGACCTATTTTACTTCGACTTGTGAGAGTGCTTTTCATAGCAGCATCAACAATTATGGGCCGTATTTGTTGATTTTACTCCAAGAAGAAGGCTCGAGGAGTTAAACTCCTCGATCAAAAGCGTTTTTACAATCTCGCGATATCTCTCTCACTCACCCGCAACCCCGGCCAATAGCACACACATGATGACCAACGGGCCGGTGTACGCGAGGTAGTGCCGTCTCTCTCGCTCGCGCCGCCACCGGAACAGCTCAGTGCCGACCGCAAACGTCATCTTCTGGAGGCAGTCTAGTGCTATAGCCCCGGCTAGGATGATCATGCTGTATATGGGGTATAGAAACCTGTGAGAGAAAAGAATTATTAGAAAAAAGTCGAGCCAGTACGAGCCGCGATAGTTATACACGCTACAAGCAGGAGCGAGCAGGACAGAGCACACTCACCGCTCCTCCTTGTGCGGCTGCAGCGTGAACACCGCCAGCCACAGCGCCAGCGGCATCAAGTCGGGCCAGTACGAGCCGTCAAGTGAGACGCGACAGTTAAACACGCTACAAGCAGGAGCGAGCAGGACAGAGCATACTCACCGCTCCTCCTTGTGCGGCTGCAGCATGAACACCGCCAGCCACAGCGCCAGCGGCATCAAGTCGGGCCAGTACGAGCCGTCAAGTGAGACGCGACAGTTATACACGCTACAAGCAGGAGCGAGCAGGACAGAGCATACTCACCGCTCCTCCTTGTGCGGCTGCAGCATGAACACCGCCAGCCACAGCGCCAGCGGCATCAAGTCGGGCCAGTACGAGCCGTCAAGTGAGACGCGATAGTTATACACGCTACAAGCAGGAGCGAGCAGGACAGAGCACACTCACCGCTCCTCCTTGTGCGGCTGCAGCATGAACACCGCCAGCCACAGCGCCAGCGGCATCAGGTCGAGCCAGTACGGCGCACAGAACGACGCGCGTGCCGTTGAACGGGACGTGATGGCCGTACACGCTACGAGGAGCAGTGGGCAGGACAGAGCTAGTACCTGGGATAATAAGGGGTTTTTTATATTGTTTTATTAGCCCTGTTAAGAAACTGTCGCACTGTTGGGCACGGGCCTTCCCTCAAACTGAGAGGGTTTAGGCCATAGTCCACCACGCTGGCCCAATGCGGGTTGCCGAACTTCACACACCTTCGAGAAACTCTTAGGCATTCAGGTTTCCTCACGATGTTTTCGCCTTCACCGTTAAAGCAAGTGATAATTATTTTTTTAAGAACAAATTACCAAACAAAAAACCCCTCTGCATAAAACTACATACAACTCACGCCAAACAACTCGAGGCGAGGCGAGTACGAACGCGGTGTTTGTAGCGATCGCCAAGATTAAATTACGTTCAGATCGGTCTGTCTGAGACAGGTAACCATTTGAAGCGTTTTCGAATTCGAACGCCTCTGTGCTTCGGAAGGCACGTTAAGCTCTTGGTCCCCATTAACTCTTAATATGGTAGTCGGTCAATCAAGTCGAAAGCCTTAGGCTAGGCTATAAAAAAAAGCGCGGAGCGACTGAGGGAGGCTGACCCTCTAGCTGGTCCGCTCTGTCCTCGTAGACCAAGGCGGCGACAGCGTGTCTACGCCAACCTTATGCCACCTAGATAAGGGCCTGCAGGCGATGGGAAGGGGGAATACCCGTTGTCTGCGCACAGCAGCCGGCCCTCGAGAGGATAGTGCGTGTCATGTGCTCCCGATACGCGCCTTAATAGTGTGCGGAAACTGATTTCGCTATAAGTGGATGTCCACAAAGGTGCACGGTCGCTGGTGGGTCGCGGATAGTTGCTTACGCGTTCCCGCCCCAACCACAGCGACAATTTAGAGCACGGTGGTGGTTTCAGCCGGTAGAAGTCTCGGCATAACCCCTCGCTTCCCCCTAGCGAGCAGGTATCCTATGTAGGATTTCCCCCAACCAATAAAAAAAGTCTACAAAATGGCTGAAGCTGAAGCTTGATAAGTTTCAAGAGCAGGTGACCACAAACCTGCCTCCACCTATCTGAAAAGGTTCCATGTGGTGGATTAAAACCTAATATCTCTCACCTCGATTTGAGCCACACAGGGAACGTATATCTATAATGTCTATCTATTTATTACGTATAGTATATAAGCATCTATTACGCAAGGGCGAGGAAACGCAAAACTGTTAAAACTTGGCTGCTTGGTCTAGTTTTAGCGTGCCATTCTTGGAACACAGATGGCGCATCTATTAGATGCATTTATGTAGACGAAGATGCGTATCTACTGTCTCTTTTATCATTTTATTGGTTAACATCCACATAATACTCACCCAAACAATGTTGAAATTCAAAAATCCATTCACAAAGTAGTATGTCCACGGCTCAACTCCGTACAGATTGGGTCCATGTTCCGTCAGCACATTGTACGCGAGGATGTTCCACGGAGCCACCACCAGCCGGCCGTAGTGCCAAGAGTCCACCACCACGGAAGGCAGGAGTATCACTAGGAGTGCGATGACGCACCACTTGACGAAGTCCAAAAATTGGCGCTTGATTAGAAGCATGTCGATCGCTATTGGAAGACCTAGAAGAGCTGTGAATGGCCAGCCTGTGGAAACGAAAGATATTTATTTATTTATTTAAAGGTGGTACAACGATTTAAAATTCTATGATAAGCAACTCAAAATTTGTCAGAGAACCAGTAGGATCACACGTTTAAGAAACATATTATAAATGCGTACGCACATGAGCAATAAATGTGTGTCAAGAATAAATCGGTAAAAGTAGATTAACTAAAGAAATTATGGTTGAGATACCTTCTCGCTGAAGCCGTGTCAATATGAAAAGGGTCAAATAAAAACTCTTTACATATATGGTTAAAATCTCTGCTTGCACGAACCATAAATAAGTTTTACTTGTAATTTTCTTTTTTTTTCTTCAACAAATCAGAGCTATCAATTTTATTAATAATATTTTTAGTAGTAGTAGTAGTAGTAGCACGGCGCCGCAGGCGTGACGTCAGTGTCAACTCACTGAGCAGCGCGTTGGCAGCTGTGAGCAGCACGGCGGGCGCGTAACGGCGCCGCCACCAGCTGGCCAGCGCGGCGCTCGCCAGCGCGCCGCTCCACGCTGACGGTAGCATGGCGCCTCCACATGCGAACATTCCGGCCGCTGGTAAAGTCAGCGCAAGCCACACCCGCCCCACGTGCACGCCGAATTCGTGACATACTGCCCTACAGGACAAGTAAAAACATCTTCGGATTTTACTTTGAAAACCCTTTTATTTCAAGATACTATTTTTCAGAAAATATATGAATATCTTCAAAACTTTAAAAATCCCCCAAATATCCTCCTACAATATGGTAGGAGGATATCGGGATCTTCAAGAGATACACATCTGTACTCTATCTTGTACCTCGCTTTACTGAGCATCTGATGCCAGGGACCAAATTAGGCAAGTAACTTTAAATTGGTATATACTAGTCAAAACAAAAATAAGTGCCACCTTGTATTTTGGCCATAATGCAAATATTATAAGCATTAATAACGGCAATCTTTAAAGGTGGCGATAACTCAATTGTCGCCCATTATAGACCAATATCTATTGAACATATTTGAGAAAATCTTTGAAAAATGGTTGCAAAACAGTTAAGTGACTTATGGCCGGTTTCAATATTTAACTCGACGATAGATTTGCTTACTTACCAGTAGTATTTTGACAGATTTTCTATATAAAATATGTCGAAATTCTAATGGTAGTAAGTCAAAGTCAAAAATCATTTATTTACAAACGTCAAAATTATTTTTTTTTTTACATCTACCGATCGGATCGGAACGCGGCCTCCACTGAAAAGATCCGGCGAGAAACTCAGCAGGCTAGTCTTTTAACTTAAATTGTTTGGCCTTTCTGATAACCATTTTTTTGTTCTAAATTGTATTATACAGCATTGTTTAATTTTGCTGAATTAGGAGCTGCTCAAACCCAATCTGTTTTATCGTCAAGATAATCCGAAATTTTGTAATACCCTTTCTTACACAGTCTAGTTTTGATTACCTTTTTAAATTTATTGATAGCCATGTTTCTGATATCTATGGGTAATTTGTTGTAGAAGCGTATACATTGCCCTATGTAAGAATTACTAATTCTGTAGAGACGAGTAGAATGTAATAAGATCTTTGTTCCGTGTATTAACATGATGAATGTCGCTATATTTCTCAAAGCTACTGATATTCTTTTTAACATATAGAAGATTATCATATATAAATTGTGAGGTAACAGTTAGAATATTTATCTCTCTAATTTTTTTCTTAAGGGACGCTCTTGGGGCCAAATTGTAAATTGCCCGAACAGCCCTTTTCTGCAGAACGAAGATGGTGTTTAGTTCTGCAGAGCATCCCAATAGCAGTATGCCATATGACATAATACTATGAAAATAAGCGAAATAAACAAGTTTAGCTGCCTCAATATCAGTTAATAATATAATTTTCTTTACGGCATATGCCGCTGATCTTAACCCACCAGACAATTGTTCAATATGGGGGCCCCATTATAATCTGGCATCAATAGTGATACCTAGAAAAACAGTTGACTCTACAAGGTCTAAATCCACGCCATTTATTTGTACATTGGTTGCTACCTGTCTTACATTAGGCGTTGTGAATTTAATACATTTTGTTTTCTTCCCATTAAGGAGAAGATTATTAATGTTGAACCAATAAACAACCTTGGACAGTGCGTTGTTCACATCGTCATAATTAAGCAGCTGTCTCTTACCTTTGAATAATAGAGATGTATCATCTGCGAACAGCACAATGTCCTCATTGTGCTGTTCGATGATACATCTCTTGATACATATGATGATACATCTCTTGATACATCTCGTGATTATCCCGTACATAATAGGGTGTCATTTATATATATATATATAAGGAGTAGAAATGGACCGAGAATCGAACCCTGGGGCACGCCCATTGTCACATTAGAACCGGGAGATCGTTTTCCATTAACATCGACCTTTTGAATTCTATCACACAGATAAGAAGTCAAGAGCTCGAGAGTCCTGTTCCTAATTCCGTAATGGTGTAATTTCCTGACGAGTTTCATGATGCACACAGCCTTAAACAAGTCGCAGAATATACGTAAAATATCCTGCGAGTTCTCCAGGCCTCAAAAATATTCCTCATTAATTCAACGCCTGCATCAGTAGAGCGATTCTTAGTGAAGCCAAACTGGTTTTGGTGAAGAAGTTTACGACTACTAAAGTGGCTTAACATCTGATTTAAGATAATTTTTTCAAATACTTTACTTAACGTGCGCCACACAGAAATAGGCCGAAAGTTATTTGGATCTGATGTGCTACTCGATTTGAACAAAGGAATAACTTTACTAAGTTTCATAAGATCAGGAAATACACCACGAGTAAGACAACCGTTGAACACAGAATCCAAGTGGGGGGCAATAATATGAATTACAGAACTAATAGTCTTTACAGACAGCCCCCATATGTCCGCCGTGTTTTTAATATTTAGATTATTAAAAGTATTTATAATATCTTTCCCACTGACATCCGAAAATTCAAATGATGCGCTGCATTGAGAAATAATTTGTTTAAGAAGCGACTCAGCCGAAGTACAAGACAACATTAGAGTTTTAGTTGTCAACAAAGGAATATTAGTAAAAAAAGTTTCTAACTCAGTCGCCACTTCCTGATCCGCCCTCACATTTTTATCACCAATTATCAAATTAAAGTCTCTATTTCTCACTGTTGTCCTACCGGTTTCACTATTAATAACGTTCCAAGATTGTTTAATTTTATTTCTTAAGTAAATAGACTAAGCACAGGAACAGGCTATTTTAAAAAAATTAGAATAATTTTTAACATATTCTATAAATTCTGATTTATGGTTATAACATTTTTCATCATAAAGTTCATATAACCTCAATCTACTTTTATAAATACCACAGGTTGCCTAGTCACTAAAGCCTGTACGATCACCAAGTATGGCATGTTTGGGTTTAAAAATGTTATGAAATTCATCACTGATAAGGTGGACCAGTGAGTTATATACATCGTTTGGGTCATCCTGACAGGGACAACTTGGGTACTCTCTCAATTAAATTGCATTTAAAACGCTCTAAGCGGCCTACATTCATTGGGACAAACCTAACCTTTTTCCTTTGAACCTTACTAGTCCTAGGGAACACAATCAACTGACCGCTATGATCAGATTCTAGTTTATTTATTACAGAATAATACCTAGGTTTAACATTAGTGAAAATATTATCAATACATGTTGCATTAGTAGCAGTTACTCTAGTAGGTTCCAAGAAAACATTGTACATATTATACGATCTCAAAAGGGTTATGAACTTCCTAGTAAGAATATTGTTGTCTAATAAATTGATATTAAAGTCCTCAAAGATACTGTTTTATTTGAAGTGGAGGTTTTATATAAAATGTCCTCCAATTATCGCTCGAAATCATCATAAGGTGAAGAAGGTCTGTATACGCACACAACAATGAACTGCTCAGACTCAATACATGCAACTTTTATAACTCTTTCAACAGATAGGCTCACTATTTCCATACGTTCTTTAAATTTAATATTATTATTTATGATTATTAAAGAGCCACCATGTATCATATTAACTCTGCTGAAAGAGCTAGTAACCTGGTGATTTGAGAAATTAAGCATGATCTGGTTACTTTTAAGCCAATGTTCTGTAATACAAAGAATATCTATTTTGCAACCATTTATGAATAGTTCAATTTCCAAATCTTTACCCGTCATACACTGGATATTTTGATGGACCAGGTTAATTAAATTTTGTTTTTTGATAAATACTACATGAGTGTTAGAGCAAGAGGATGTCTCTATTGTCTTAAAGTGTAATTTAAATTATTAGAAATGTCCAAATTTTCATTATTAAAAATGTTTGAATTTAAATTACATATGTCATTATTACATTGCTCAATAGAAGCAACTTTGTTATTAGCCAAGTTTTTGGCTGAAGTATCAAAAAAATATGATAGCGAACTAGCTATCTGTCTTTTATAATATTTAGAAAGATAAAAGTTATCTTTTGTCAAACAGTGTGTCTTATTAACATAACTGTTAATGTCAATGACATGCATTTTGTCACTATTATTATATAGTAGGTAAGTCTATCGTCGAGTTGGATATTGAAACCGGCCATTAATTCTTTTGCATATATCCCCCCATCAGCACGGTGTTACTAAAGAACGCAGCATTTAAACAGACGTGCTTACTTTTACTGACTCTGTTCTCTGTGCATTAGAAGAGGGCCACCAGGTGATGCCGTTTATACAGATTTCTCAAAAGCGTTTGACAAAATTGATCATGTAATATTAATTAACAAATTATTTAGATTGGGTAATCACGGTGAACTCCTAAGATTGATTGAGTCGTACATTAAAACAGATCTTAAGCGGTTGCGTTAAAGGGTCAAGCTTCCTAGATATCAGCTCAGGAGTACCTCAAGGCTCTCATCTTTACTCTTTTTATTTTATATAAATGACATTGGGATTAATTTCACGCACACATAGTATCTTCTTTATGCAGATGACATGAAAATATTCACTACTATTAAATCAGAACAACATTATAGGCTTTTAAAAACAGATGACGATAATTTGGTATCTTATTGCGAATTAAATTCCCTATACCTCAATGTTGATAAACGTTACACAATTAGTTTTTGTAGAAAACCATATACTAAGAGTTGTTATAAATATCAATTAAAACTGAAGCAATAAAACGGGTGGACACAATAAGAGATATGTTTGATTCTAAAATGCATTTTAATAACCAGTTTTTTCTTTTCTTTCAAAAGTAACGATTTATTCTATGTATTTGTCAACCTTTCGAAAGCTCTGACACATATAAGATTTTATACTATGCATTTGTTCAAATGAGCCTGCTAGAATTTTGTAGTATAATCTGGAACCCTTATTACATTGTCCATAGTGATAGACTAGAAAAAATTCAAAAGGAATTTCAAAAAGCCCTTGATTATAAAACAGGGAATATTTTTGTTGATTACGAATCTAGTCGTGAATATCGCAAAATTTCGCCTTTAGGCACAAGGCGTGCCCTAAGCGATAGTGTTTACCTTTATAAAATAATAAATAACCATTTAAACTGTACTAACCCATTAGAGAAAGTATGTCTTAAAATCCCTCGTATCTCTTCACGTAACAAACAATTTAACTTTCACATTAGTTTAGGCCGTACTAACTATGCTAAATATAGATTTTTCATCAGTTCTGGCTGTGCCTCGCGCGCGTTCGGTCGTGTCACTGCGCAGCCCGCCCGCTCGCTATTTTCGTATTTTCGCACGTACGTATTAGATATTTGACTTGCTCTGTTGGTAACGCCTGCGCTTGCGTGGAGTGGTGATCTCGTTGGCTCGATATACGTGTATACGTACATATATACGTGCTTGCGATATTATTTCTCCGCGTTTGGCTCGCGCGTAGCAACTAGGCGAGCCGATAGGTAGACGCGCCGTTCTGACGGCGGTCGGCCTTCCCGCGTTTTTCGTAACGGTCGTTTTCCGAGACCTACGTGGTTTGTCGCGGCTGTGCTTACGTGTTTTGTGCTTGCGTGTTTAAGTAATTGCATTCGCTGCGCGTATGCTTTTGCGTCTCGTGTAGGTACGGTTCGCGTATCGCCCGGTGTGACCAATTACGTGGGTTGCTAGGCAGCCGCGTCGGTTAACGGCGCGGCCGGCCCTCCCGCGGTTTTTTTCTTAACGGTTATTTTCATAACGGTTTTTAATTTCGATAGTGTTTGTATTGTAAATCCACGTCTTTTGTCCGTTCGTGGTAAGTCCGGTGGACGCCTAGCGGTGTCGTAAGCCGGGCTTGAGCGGGACCCGAGCGCTCGCCTCCCTCCTTCAGAGGGCGGCCATCTCGGAAGGGCTTGAGCTCTGGCCTTGGGGGCTTCCCTAGTCAGGGCTCTTGATTTCCCCAGGACCCTACCCTTACCCATCCCGCTATCCTATTCTCCGTGCGGCGGTTCTCTTCGCCTCGGAGCAGTTAGGGTTTGGTGCCGCCCGTTCGCCCTTAAGGCAAAGGGGCACACCGCGTATCCCCGGTAGTGCCCCCCCCCGCCGCCACCCGGTGGGGGGATCTGGGCATCGTTCACGCCCGGGTCTTAGGGCCCTATTTTAGTCCACCCGCCCTGCCATTTCCCCTCTGGAAATGGCTGACGAATTCCCTCCCGATTTTGTCCGGGATCTAGGGAGGTACATCGTGCTGCATTGCCCGGACTTAGTCCGGGAATTCAGGGCGACGTACTCGCCCGCCTCACCCGACGCGTCGCCCGCGCGCGCGTCGCCCCCCGCCCCCGCGCCTTCTGCGCGCCGCGACTCCGTTCGCCGCGCCGAGAACGGATTTTGTTGCGCCGCCCCAGACCCCCGCCGACCGCCCCGTCTCGCCATGCGGGTCCGAGCCTCTCTCGGACTCGGATATGGAGGTCGAGCGCGCGTCCGCAAGACGCGCCGCCCCCGCCCGGTCTCCGTCCCCGTCGTTCTCCTCGGAGGACGACTTCATTCCCATTTCAAATGGGAAGCGGGCGCGTAAACCGCGCGACTCGCCGCCTCCCAAGATCCGGGAACGTCTCCGTTTCTCCCGGCCCCTCCGGCCCCGGCCGTCTCCGTCTCCGTCTGCCAACGCGGCCGCGAGGGCCTCCCCCCTCGCGCGCCCCGTACGTCCGAACATCACTCCCCCGCCGCTTGTCATTCAGGACAAGAGCGCCTGGGAGCGCATCTCTAAGGCGATTTACAATCGCCAAATAAATTACACGCACGCGCGTTCCACCGCGCAAAGCATAGCCGTCAAGGTGGCGTCTTCGGACGACCACCGACGGCTATCCGCTTTCCTGCGATCGAACAAGATCGCATATCACACATACACCCTGGAGGAGGAAAGGGAGCTCAGGGTAGTAATCCGCGGTGACCCTAGGGAGCTAGACGCCGCCGTCATTAAAGCCGACCTCCAGTCCCAGGACCTTCCTGTGCGCCAGGTGCACAGAATGGTCAATGGGCGCTCCAAGGAGGCCTACGACATGGTGCTGGTCGTCCTCGACCGCACCGAGTCCGGCCGTAGGGTCTTCGACCTGAAGGCCGTGTGCCACATCTGTGCCTCTCCGTGGAGGCCCCCCACAAACGTGGCACGCCCGGGCAGTGCCACAACTGCCAGCTATACGGGCACTCTGCCCGTAACTGTCACGCGCGCCCTCGATGCGTTAAGTGCATCGGGGACCACGCGACGTCCCAGTGCGCCCGCTCGAAGGAGACGGCGGCCGAGCCCCCCAGCTGCGTCCTCTGCGGCACCAAGGGGCACACCGCGAACTATCGCGGTTGCCCCAAGGCTCCGAAGGGGAAGCGCGGCCGAGCGAGGCGCGGCGGCCGCCGCCGCCCCCGCGTGGTTGCCCCCCCCCCTCTGCGCCCTCAGCGCAACACCCCCCCGCGCCCTAAGCGCACCCTCGTCCGGTGCCTTCAGCGCCGGCGACCTCAGCTCTCCGCGTAACTGAAGCTGACCCCCCCTCCCCCGCCGCTCAGGCCGTCTCTTGGCGCCAACGCGTGGGTGAAGCCGCTGCCCTACACCGCGGCCTCCCACCCGTCAGTGGGCCCCGCCCGCCCCCCAAAGCGCGCGCCGGCGATCCCGCCGGTGGCGGCTTGTCCCCCTCCGCCCACTAATGTCAGTCAGGACGTCAACCTGATTTTGAACGTCTCGGCGGTGATAAGCCCCGCACTATTCCCCAGAGTCCGTGAACTCGGCCTCCAACTCCGCGCCGCCACCAACTTGGCGGACCAGGTTCTCCTGGCCGCGGAATACAGGGACGTCTATGACGTCCTGGCGTCCCTTAAAACCCAACGCCCCCGCACCCAATAAAGCATTCACTGCATCTCTCTCGATCCCCCCGCGCTCACAAACATCGAAGCCTCGGTCTGTCGCATCTTTCTCACGGGGCACCAGCCCATCGTGATCGCCTCCGTATACCTTTCCCCCACTAAATCCGTTCTCAGGAGTGACTTTGAAGCACTCCTTAATCTGGGAAGCGCCGTCATTCTGGCGGGTGACTTTAACAGTAAGCACGTGGCCTGGAACGGTCTCACCACTTCCCCTAACGGTAGGAGCCTTGACGCCCTGGTCGACGTTCTCGACTTTGACGTCATCGCACCTATGCACCCTACCCACTATCCTATCAATCCCAATCACCGACCCGACGTCCTGGACATGGCGCTTCTGAAGGGTGTCACTCACGGCTGCACTCCTTGGAAGTAGTCCAGGAACTCGACTCTGACCATCGACCTGTAGTCATGAGACTCGGTTGCCCCCCCTTCCGCCCCTCAGCGAACCCAAAAAGACGGTGGTGGATTGGCATGCGCTAAGCACGGCCTTGGCGGATGCCGACCCTCCCCCACTCCCTCTCAGCTCGGACTCCACCCCGTCCCCTCAGGACACCTATCAGGCTGTAGATGCCTTCACCGAACACATCCGATCGGCTGTCAGTCGATTGTCCAAGCAAGTCGAGGCGGAAGATCTCTACCTCAACCGCTTTTGACTGCCGGACGATGTTAAGGATCTCATTCGTTCTAAGAATGCTTCTATCCGAGCGTACGACTCCTACCCCACCGAAGCCAATCGGGCCCGGATGTGCGCTTTACAACGAGAGGTAAAGCGTCGTGTCGCGGCGGTCCGGGAGTAACGGTGGGGTGACTTCCTAGAGGGCATCGCGCCACCGCATCTGACCTACTGGCAGCTGGCGCGTAGCCTCAAATCCGACTCCACAACTGACATGCCCCCGCTGTCCCGCCCTTCAGGCGCACCCCCAGGCTTCGACGACGACGAAAAGGCCAAGCTTCTCGCCGACTCCCTCGAGAGCCAGTGCACAGTCCCACAGGTTGGGACAGTCGCTGTAGGGGGACGGGTGCACTACTAAGTGCACCGGTCAACCGCCGGCTATATAACCCCAAGCCCTGTGGGACTCCAGCACTGATGGAGTGGGAAGTGGAGCGCGTCATTTCGACGCAATAACGGAAGGCGCGATTCGACAAGAAGTCTCGTAAGATGAGCACGAGTCTGTCCGGCACACCCAATTGGTAAAGCTTGTAGATCAAGCCGTTGTGCCAGACTTTGTCGAATGCCTTCGCGACATCTAGGAAGAGGGCGCCCGTGTAGATGGGTCTTTTGGGTCTATTGAGACCGGAGAGGATGTGCTCCGTGATGCGATGCACTTGGTGGACACAAGAGTGTTTGGCTCGAAAGACAAACTGCTCGTCGATAAGGATACCCCTGGACGTTACGAAGTCTTTGAGCCTCGCCAGAAGGAGGCGCTCGTATATCTTGGCCAGAGAGTTGAGGAGACTGATAGGGCGGTAGCTCGCGGGAAGATTGCGAGGTTTGCCGGGCTTGGGAATGCCTATGACGTCCGCCTCCTTCCACTTAGCGAGGAAGGTGCAGTTCGTCATGGCGGCGTTCAATATGGCCACTAAGAGGCAGATGAGTTGGGCGGACAAGCATTTCAGAACGCGATTCGAAATGCCGTCAGGGCCGGGGGCTTTTTTAGATTTGAGACCCATAATCAGATATTCGACCTCCGTTTGCGTGATAGGAGGCAAGGAATCGACGGGGGGCAGAAATGCCCTGCGCTCGACTTCCCTGTCGATCGCGTCGACGTGGGACTGGTCGACGGACTGAGAGCTGGGGGCGTACTGGCTCTCGAGGGAGTCGGCGAGAAGCTCGGCCTTTTCGTCGTCGTCGAAGGCTGGGGGTGCGCCTGAAGGGCGGGACAGCGGGGGCATGTCAGTCGTGGAGTCGGATTTGAGGCTACGCGCCAGCTCCCAGTACGCCAGATACGATGGCGCGATGCCCTCTAGGAAGTCACCCCTCCGTTACTCCCGGACCTCCGCGACACGACGCTTTACCTCTCTTTGTAAAGCGCGCATCCGGGCCCGATTGGCTTCGGTGGGGTAGGAGTCGTACGCTCGGATAGAAGCATTCTTGTAACGAATGAGATCCCTAACATCGTCCGGCAGTCAAAAGCGGTTGAGGTAGAGATCTTCCGCCTCGACTTGCTTGGACGATCGACTGACAGCCGATCGGATGTGTTCGGTGAAGGCATCTACGGCCTGATCGGTGTCCTGGGGGGACGGGATGGAGTCCGAGCTGAGAGGGAGGGGGGGAGGGTCGGCATCCGCCAAGGCCGTGCTTAGCGCATGCCAATCCACCACCGTCTTTTTGGGTCGCTGAGGGGCGGAAGGGGGGGGAACAGAATCTCATGACTACAGGTCGATGGTCAGAGTCGAGTTCCTGGACTACTTCCAAGGAGTGCAGCCGTGAGTGACACCCTTCAGAAGCGCCATGTCCAGGACGTCGGGTCGGTGATTGGGATTGATAGGATAGTGGGTAGGGTGCATAGGTGCGATGACGTCAAAGTCGAGAACGTCGACCAGGGCGTCAAGGCTCCTACCGTTAGAGGAAGTGGTGAGACCGTTCCAGGCCACGTGCTTACTGTTGAAGTCGCCCGCCAGAATGACGGCGCTTCCCAGATTAAGGAGTGCTTCAAAGTCACTCCTGAGAACGGATTTAGTGGGGGAAAGGTATACGGAGGCGATCACGATGGGCTGGTGCCCCGTGAGAAAGATGCGGCAGACCGAGGCTTCGATGTTGGTGAGCGCGGGGGGATCGAGAGAGATGCAGTGAAGGGACCTCCTGTAGTAAATGAGAGTACCGCCTCCGCGGGAGCCGATTCTGTCATTACGCACGAGGTTATAGTTTGCGATCCTAGGTTCGCGTTGTGCGGGCTTGAGAAAGGTTTCCTGCACAAGGAGGATATCAAGTTGGTGATCTCGGAGGAAATCAGCAACCTGATCTCGCTGGGAGCGAAGGCCATCGGCGTTAAAGAACGCCAGGGATAGGTTGTGGGGCTTATGGCGGGGAGGTCGTAAATCCTTTATTGGGTGCGGGGGGGTTGGGTTCTAAGGGACGCCAGGACGTCATAGACGTCCCTGTATTCCGCGGCCAGGAGAACCTGGTCCGCCAAGTTGGTGGCGGCGCGGAGTTGGAGGGCGAGTTCACGGACTCTGGGGAATAGTGCGGGGCTTATCACCGCCGAGACGTTCATGATCAGGTTTCTTGAAGCCCGAAGGGCATGCTTTCAACCAGATGCCAAACTGTTTCCTGAGGGATTTGTTCCGTGGTCAATATCAGGAATTAATTAAAAATACTTTGCCCTTATCTGTAAAAAGCACTGTGCTCCAATTGTTCACACCCCAGTCCACATGTTGCCTTGCTAATATTAATCAGTTTGCATGATGAGCATGAGTCAATGGAATTCACACCATTCGTTTTCCGAAGTATCGCTGATCGATGTGTTGGTCACTAACACGCGTGCGCGTGCACGCGTGTTAGTAACCAAACGGCTAGGACAACCGGGTTTGCAAGAACCGAGAGGAGGCGGTCTTCCTGCATGGTGGTTGCTCTGGCTTTACCAGATCTCTGCCTCCTAGTTCATTGTCCAGTCCATTGAAAGCAATACCTAGCATTTTGAATTGATCACCGAGAATATCCTAGCTGCAAAGCTACAGACTGCTATGATTAGAGTTCTTCATAAAGGCTATGGCCCTTGCTGTAGTAGCCACGTCCATTTGACATCAAACTCGCGGCATGGCTTACTTAAAATGCTGTTCTACGCATTAACTTGGCAAAACTAAACTGTCCATAGCCGAACAAAATAGTATCTGACCGTAAAGTTAACGTTACAAACAGGGTAAAATAAGATCGACAAAAAAAAATCTTCGCACTTAAAATGGCATTGCTAGTGAATTATTGCTGTAGAGGTGTTCAGGAACACTTGAAATAACATTACGATATGCCTATTTACCCCATGGGTACACCTAGATATCATTAAATCACCATAAGTCCGAAATTCAAGGCTGACCCTGATTTTGTTTTGACTAGTATATAAATGAAGTTCGGTAGAGAACCTTTAAAACCTCTATAGTCACTTACTTATAGAACATAAGCTCAGCGCACGCCGTTAAACCCGCCAAGAGCGCCCGTAGCGTGTAAAACACAGATGCAGGGCTCATGAAGAATGAGAGCATCTTGGCGGGCACCGCAAACAGCCAGAGCGGCATGTACGACCGTATCGCAAACACTGGACTGTACTCCCATGTTTGAAGACCACTGCCGTATACTGGAAGGAAAAGATATTACAAATACATGCCAAAATCATATTATATCATTGCAGAACCTACGATTATCTATATCATTACATCAGATTGTAGAATATTGTAGAGAGTAGACTTGAATTAGGTTCTTTCCTTAAAGTCTGTTCCTGTCTCTCTTCTTTCACTCTTGTCTCACACAGGCTTACAGGTTATGTAGACTCTTGGCTTGCGAATCAAATAGTACATGCACTACTTGGGGTAATACATATTATGTGTATGTATGTAAAAATAGTCTACCTACGTGGACAGCAAGGCATGCGTACGGGTGGGTGGTAACATGTCACCTTGGTTTGACGTTAAAATCGGCGTCAAGCAGGGTTGCGTGTTGTCCGCTAGACTGTTTATAGTGTATCTGGATAAAAGTCTTCAAAGACTGAATGCGATGACTGAAGGGGTAAAAATGGGTGATCTAGTGATAAACCACCTATTGTATGCAGATGACGCTGTTTTGATAGCGCCAACAGCCACTGATCTGCAAACACTAGTCACAGTTATGAGAGACGACTGCATGAACAATGGCTTACATTTGAATGTGAAGAAAACCAAAATTTTGGTTTTTGAACGGGAAGAAACCAGAACGAATGCAAGGATTGTGGTTGGTAACGATGTGCTGGAGCAAGTGAATGAGTTTGTATATCTTGGATGCGCCTTCAGTAAGGATGGGAAATACACCGCTGATATAGAGAGAAGAGTGAATGCAGGTAATAGAGTGAATGGTGCGATGGGAAGGCTACTTGGGAGCCGGCACTTAAGCCAAAAGGCGCAGCTGGCCATGCATAACGGAGTGCTTGTCCCAACGCTGTTATATGGCAGTGAGAGTTGGGTATGTAAGAAGGAGAACGAAAGCAGGATAAATGCGGTCGAAATGCGATCTCTGCGGAAAATGTGCGGACCAGTCACGCTGACCGACCGTATTCGCAACAGCGTAGTAAGAAAGCGAGTAGGTATGAAAGATAGTATCGGTGTAAAGATGAGAAAGGGTATGCTCCGTTGGTTCGGGCATATAGAAAGAATGCCAGAAAAAAGAATGACAAAACAGATATACAATGCGAAAGTGGAAGGATGTAGGTGCCGGGAAGACCTAGACTATCTTACCATGACCAAATAGACCGTGTCTTAGCTGAAGGGCAAGTCAAGAGTCTCCGTAACCGGCGAGTGTGTATGAGACGAACTATGAGAGTGGAGGAAGCCAGAGAGGTATGTAAGGAAAGAACCTGTTGGAACTCTGTACTCTCTGCCTACCCCGCGAGGGAGCTGGCGTGATGATATAGATGTAAAAATAAATGTAGTATTTGATTTTGATTAACTTATTGATTATTTAAAAAAGCATGGTCTAAGGTTGCATTAAAATCTCAGTCCCAGTCAGAAGTCTGTATAGAATTTTGCACAGTATAATGACAATAATTTAGGACCTCACATTGTCAGGATCACATTGCTGACAATGGTGTATAGCACATCTCTGATATTCTTACTTGAGGAATATAGGCAGGACGGTGCTTGTTCTGGTTTTTTACTGACAAAGCAACATAAACCACTTACCCAAATAATGTAATGGCTCCCAATAATTATATGTCTCGTCACAATCAGCTACATGTCCCCAGTGTGCTGAGATAATACGAGCAGTCAGCAGCAATACCAATGCAACTGCACCACCAGGATATGCTATGCTTCGGAGATCTGATGGTGCATTAGTCACGAGATATTCCCTGGAAAGTAAAAGAACATATCAAGAAGATGAAGAAGATCGAATGAACTAGGATGCTACGATAGCTAGAATCTTGTTGTTGAATGAGTATTGTGTAAGCTCAAAAGTAAACAGTAGGAAATAAAATTCTTACGTTTATGTGAATATTACACATGAGAAAAATGTTATATTTCAGGTTTTATCACAGTTCATATTTTTCATGCCCAACAAAAATAATTAAGGAGTTTGTTGGTGCCCTGAAATAATAATGACTTTTGGACTTCAAGCACCTCTAACCTCGCCATGACCATAGGTGCTGTAAAGCACCAAAACGTCAGGAACTTAAAAAATAAACCATGATAAAATCCAAAAAAATACTTTAATTTCTGTAATAAATATGATATTTTTTTCTGAACTATATTATGATGGTTTAATGACATATTTTGATAACCTCTAGCAACAATATCAGCCTAGTATAATAACAAGGTTAATCTGATTGCCTATCATATGCTTGTTGCTATCAATTACTTTGATAGCATTTCTACAACTCCAATTAATATTTTGGGTAATATAAATATGACAGTCCCTTAGAGAATAGAGACGGAACACATTAGGAGAAAACAAACACTAGGCCAGAACTGCAATGGTTGATCATGGCTTGAATCTCTCACATCTTTAGAGATCATGTTCAGTAGGTGATATATTTCAAAAGAAAGGTCACGATCACACCAGATCCCTCGCATGGTAGGCAGAGAGTACAGAACTACAATAGGTTCTCTCCAGGTTTTGGAAAAGGAAAGGTGAATATCTAAAACATGCATATTAGATACACTAAACACTGGATAGCCTGGTCTAGTGAAGCTGTAAAAGCGTAGACCATTCACACATACACACTGGAGGGAGTCATAATGATCTATGTTGTCCTAGATGTATATTTGAAGCATGCTACCAACTCGCTTTTAATGATCAGTTTTGCTATAAAAGGTATTTCAGGCTATATTTGATAAAACTATTTAAACATGTTTATGTTGTTACAAGTGTATGAACTTAATTAAAATTCAGTATAACTTTAGTTATAGTCCTTTTCAGGAGACATGGGTACTGTAACATTTGATCATGTTCCGTGTGTGTGTGAATGACCTACGCTGTTGGCCTCGAGGCCTCTACAGCTTCACCGGATTTTAAAGGCGAGCGTGCAACCACTACGCTCCAGCCAGCCAGAAGGGCAAGAGGCGACATACTCGGTTACATACGACATACGGTTGGGACAGTCAATCATGTTCCATTTCACGCATATGGTATTTAAGAAAATTGAAAATAAAGAACTAAAAATAAAAAAATAAACCGCGATAAAATCCGTAAAATAGTTTTATTTCATGAAAATAAAGAATCCCTAAAATAAACAGAAATATAAAAATACATCATAAATTACTTTTCATTTAAACCATAAGCTGTTCATAAATTTGCGTAATTATTTAAAAAGCTTAAAACTTAATAAAACTCAGGGACTGATACAATAAAATAGGTATATTCGATATGTTGTTTTTTAAAATGTACAAAATCGATCACCGATTTTTTTAAGGAATACGTTAATCTATGTATCTGACTCAAATATTTAGTATACAAATGGTCAAGAAATTAATAAATAAACATGAATGTGCTATCTTAACATATTAAAACAGAGCGATTTATCGATTTTTTAATTACATGTAAGGGTCAAGTCAAGCAATTTTTCAGAGAATTTTTCTTACCCGTGGCTTGATTTGTAAGTAAATAATGAGATTATTTTATTTTATTCTCTTTTTGTCCCTAAATTATATTTATTAATATCCATTCATTCTTTTTTATTAATTTTCTCGATACAATATTCAATCGATTGTATTTCATACTCCCCACATTTCTAGAAACTTCAAATTCTAAATGTCAGCACACCCATGACTGGTGAAAAGGGCTATAGTATGTTCTCAAATTAATTTAAATTCAGAATAACAGCAACTGGAATAGGTAAGCCGAAGATGGGGCTCAGTGACATGCCCTGGGAGAGGCCTATTTCCAGCAGTAGACTGGTATAGGCTAATGACGATAACTTTCATCATCATCATGATCTCAGCCTATACTTGTCCACTGCTGAACATAGGCCTCCCCGATCACTCTCCAGCGCAACCGGCTTCACAAGATCGTTAGTCCATCTGGCAGCCTTGATAACATTAGTCGAATACAAATTCCAAACCAGTGCACTAAGTAATAATTGTACAGATCAATATACCATACGATTTATAATATAAAGGGAGAATCATAAATTAAAATTCACAATAATAATCTGTAAAAAAAACAACAAGTCACTCTCCAAAATAGTTCAGTTAGTAATTATTTCATGCTTAATTAACGTCAGCAAGCTGATTTTACCTCTGTTTGAATACGGAAACGTCTGGATAAGCGCCAAGCTGTATCACGAGCAACGAATTAGAATATTGGCGTGCCAAATATTTAAAAAAAAATGTATTTATTATAACCTAGAAATGCTGCCAAATGTTTTTATACGCAAATAACATAAAACGACACATTTATAATTAAAACTAATATATTAATAGAAGCTTGCTGTTATAAATTATAATTTTTAGTACATACCCTTCGGTAAGTTTTCGTTTTCCTTTACTAAAACTTGTGGCCCTTTTGGAACCATTTTTATTGTGTATACTCCTCTGTCTCGCTGTTAACGGCATTTTATATTATTCTTTCTTTTCCAATCATCGAATACACGCTATAAAATTGCGTTTATATGACAAAAATACGCAAGCAAGCGAATTTTAATTCCTTGACGTTACGTTTATTTATCTGACATCTGACCACAGACCAATTAGAGAACAAGCATCTGACGGTGAAAATGTTGCCAACGAACGCTTATTTTTTCACAAATGGATGTCTGTGTCTTTATCGATGACTATGATCATTTGCTGTGACCATGATCTATGATGATTCGCGGGACTTTTGTAATCATGGTGTCATTAAGCTTCTTTACAGTACTTTAGTTCGTACTAAGCTGGAAGCCAACGCATCGGTGTGGCATCCATATGAGAGTTCATATACATTACATGTAGAAAAGGTTCAGAAAGCGTTCCTCAGGCATTTATATAAACGCATTTTTGGCAACTATCCTTTTATGAATCCTACCAAGTTCTTGTTGGGCTGTCTAGGATACAATTCTTTGCAAGTAAGAAGAAGCATGGATCAAATTGTCAACTCAATGAAAATTCTTCGGGGAAAAATTGATGCCCCTAAACTGCATAATGAGTTGTGTCGACTCTGCGCTCCTATTAACTGTCGGAACAGGAAGCATAGATTGTTTTCTGTTCCAACATGTAGAACAGTAGCGCGTGCTCGTTCGCCAATCCCGCGCACCCTCGCCGCACTGAACGCTCTCCTTGACAGCAGTCCTGGATGTGATCTGTTTGTGGATGCATGCACTTGCATACTTTTAATTATTCTATTTATTTATATTTATATATATATATATATATATATATATCGTTGTGCTAACGTAAATGGTGTATCTGCCGTGTTAGTATGTAAATAAATAAATGATCTTAAAAACCTCAACAACAAAACAAATAATAAATCTAGTGCGGATCCGGAAGATGTGCGAAATAAAGATGACCAACCGTTTTCGCAACAGCGTAGTAAGAAAACGAGTAGGTATGAAAATAGTATCGGTGTAAAGATGAGAAAGGGTATGCTCCGTTGGTTCGGGCATATAGAAAGGATGCCAGAAGAAAGAATAACAAAACAGATATACAATGCAAAAGTGGAAGGATGTAGGTGCCGGGGAAGAGCTAGACTATCTTACCATGACCAAATAGACTGAGTCTTATCTGAAGGACAAGTCAAGTCTTCTTAACCAGCAAGCGTGTATGAGACGAACTATGAGAGTGGAGGAAGCCAGAGAGGTATGTAAGGAAAGAACCTGTTGGAACTCTGTACTCTCTGCCTACCCCTCAAGGGATCTGGCGTGATGATAGATAGATATAAATTCATATTTTGGGTTTATTGAAAATGTAGATAATGTTGTTTTTACTGATACAGAATTTGTCGTAAACAAAACTTATATTCATTACTTATCCGTCAGTTAAATACTCCAAATATTACGTTAAAAAAATTAGCGCATGATGTAGCTTTTTTGAACGGTTGCGCAAGAACAGTCTCTAAGAAATAGATTATTATAAAAAATATCTCACGTCTAAACCAATTATCCTATTTCTTTAGATAAGGAATAATAGTTATTAAACATGATACTGAGTGGGAGTCGGGCATCTATGTGTTGCTGCGCAAAAATAATGTAAAATTAAAACGAATTTATGCCAACGACGTCTTGGTATAGTGGGCCGTAGACCGCTCCGCTCACTGGACCGAGTAGTCGTGGGTTCAATTCCCGCTTAGCTGGTTGCAGTTAGTAAACTGCAAATAATTTTTCATTATTTTTATTTTAATAAATTGTTACTGCCTTTAAGCCGGTGTCTTACTTCTTCACCTTATGTGACGTCAAGAGGTATATTTTATCTATCTATATCATCACGCCAGACCCGCGGGGTAGTCAGAGTACGCAGTTACAACAGGTTGTTTTTTAAGATATACATATAATGATATATATAATAAAAGGATGATGATGGTATAAGGAATGTGTGTTGCGAAATGAAATGTACACCTTAAATAACATTTATATTAGGTATGCAACGATATCGCTATTAGTATACGTAACGCTGCATTCCTAATTTATATATTTAATTTGACATAAATATAAATACATAATCAATACATGGTCATCCACCATAGAATAAATAATAATCCAGAAGCCGCGGGCGAAGCAACAATTAGTAACTGTAAAGCAAGTAGTTACACGTTTACGCGATTAGTCACTCGGCGACCGTCGCGCAGAACAACGTGCTCTAGGCGTGTCAAATTAAATTTAATTATGGCGTTCCTACCTGCAACAATTCCGTCAAGCTCAAAAAGAAACAGGATGGGATTACATTTCATTTGTAACTAGCGCAATCGGACATCGTATTATTTAAATATTGAATTAAATGTTCCGTTCATAATTGTCACCGAAAATGATGCGTCCATTTTGTCTGTGTTGCCAATACCGAAGTGTAATTTTCCCCTACTTTTATTTACTATGGATCTTAGTTGTTATAGTACTAACTTTTACTAATTTAGTTACTTATTACGTAATGACTTATATACTTAGTTACGATGACGAAAGTACTTTTGCCACTTTTAATTACTAAAATCTGTATGGAATGACGCTTTTATATGTATGACGCAGTCGTAGATACTTAAAGTCGGGATATAATTTTATTCCTAGTAGTATAATGATGAAGCCGGATGAGTCATAGGTATACATTTTGCCGACGATGTTAGATACTAAAAACATATTTCGCCACGTGGCGGTGGCAGAGGTGTACGTGTATGCGACACGTACATTTCAGACAATGTTTTAAAAAATGATTCAATAAAAGGGATATTAAATATAATATATCTATTTTCTGTCCTAAGAATCGATTCCAGAACTTCGTAATTGTAACGCAACGACACAAATAAAAAACAACTTATAAAAAAAATAAACATTACTATTTATCTATCTATCTATAACCTCACGCCAGATCCCTTGCAGGGTAGGCAGAGAGTACAGAGTTCCAACAGTTAAATATTACTAACTTACTGCTAATGGAATCGCGTTTTATTTTCGGAACCTACTTAATTTCGTCTATGTCCATCGTTAATATATACATGTCACTGCTAGAAATAAACAATAATGATTTTATAATTTCTTACTGAACATTTACCCCCAAAAGTGATAAATCATTTTTACCTAGCAACATTATGCGGGTGGGAAGTGCGGTGAGTGCTGGACGTTTGTTGATTTTTTGGCTTCACCGCGCGGCGTGCAATTACTACTGAACGCGGCTTCTGGATTATTGTTATTTTATGTCATCCACACACTACCTAGAAGGTATTTCATACTGCGAGTAGTTAGAAATTACTATCATATGTAGGTACAGTCCGCTACATTATTTATTGTAAAGAGTAGGTATACATTCAGAAACAAATGATGCATGTTTAATATTTATATTTTATAGTAATTTTCCTTTTCGAACATCTTTATTTTTTACCTTAATAAAGTAGGGAATATTTATTGGAGACAGGCTTAAGCATGTGCCATTTCTGCCTGCCTAACAAGTGCTCTTTGACGACAGGCCGTAATTTGCTACGTACTATATTTTAGATGCGTTATCAGCAAAATTAAGTTATTAAATATTTCTTCTAGTCAAATAATTTACACCTATAAATACACGCACTAAAAGTTCTATTCATAAAATAATGTTATGAACACAAATGCTACAGAATTTCACTTCACAAAATAGCCTTTATAAAAGTTATTACATTATGGATACACGGAAATTAAATATTAAACATGAAAATTCACTTAGTCAAACCTTCCTTAAAATAGATTCAAGTACTAACAACTAATAATTCAGTATTCGCTACTCTTAAATATACCAGTTTATATGATCTTAAATACAATACATACATAAAGGCCCTACATTACAATATTGGTAGAATAATAACAAAGAACTTGTTTCACTGCTGAAAAACTTGAACATCTGACAGAATGGTTTATTGGTAAAAATTAAATAACCATAATTATGATGTGAAACTCTAATAAATTGTAAGGAAGGTGATATGTAACATTTAGATTAATTTATAACTGTCACTCTTTTTCTGTCACTATATGCAACAAAAGTGATGGTTAACATTGTATTGCTATGACAGCAGGGTATATAAATTAAAAATATGTAACCTGCAATTCAATTAAACCCAATTTTATATATATATTCAAAAGTGGTAAGACTATCAAAAAGCCTTGAAATACTTCTGAAATTTGGCTATTAAAAGTTGCTGTATAGACAATAATACATTAATTGATAAGTAGCTCAAATTTGATATAAATAAAATGCTATAGTTGATAACCAGTTCTTTATTTCCTCCTTGTTCGAACTACTGTCCATCCTGGTTCTACATCTTCATCCATGGGTTCAGGTTCTTGGTTGTGGGTTGATGATGATGCTGCATCACCATTCATGTTGTTGTCAGGTTCATCGTCTTCACTGCTGCTGCTTGTGGTATCATCATCAGGATTGCCATGGCACTGATAGTAACATAGGGATTTTTTATGATCAATTCAATAACAAAATGGGAATACTATATAACTGTATGAAGTTGCAATAGGTTACCCATGAATCATATTATCTTCTCTTCAAACATATATAAGTTAATGTATGTAACCAATTGATGTATTTAACAACCAAAACAAATTAGAATCATATTGATTGAGATATAATATGTAAATATTGATGTATAAATTAAGTCAACACTTAGTTAGAGAAGAAACACAAGTAGGTGAAATAAAATGGTAAAATAAGAAATACATTGTTTAAAACTCACTTGAGGTGGGACTGATTCATGTATTGGTTGACTGAGCCATTTTTGGCATTTTGGCATAGCTTCAATTCTTGTCCTCAACTCATCATGACGACCCTCTCTTAGGAGACCAAGGAAGAGCAGCAGCAGTGATGCCACTTCTGAAAAATAAATATCACCTATTTTTGGCATTTTAATGTTGCATTTTCATTAGTAGTGGGTGTAATTACAGACATGAAATTCACATACACTCACACCCATATTAAAACAACCGTGAGTAGTCTCACAAATATCTGTCCCGTGTGGAGATCATACATGGTCTATCTCCCTTGACCCCTAGACCAAACAATATAATAAATCACAATTTGTAAAACCTTCAAATTTATGTTTTTAATTGCACTATAAACCAAAGAGGTATGACTTAAAAGCATAGAGGGATTACCCAGCTCAACTGTGCACTTTTTCTGGACACTTGGTACCATTTAGGTAACCAATTTAAAAATCACTATGTTAGAACTTCCGTTTGATTCAAAATATTATGGCTTGTCATTTTGACGTAGGCTCCACGCAAATTTATCGGGTAATATTTGTTTGTCTAGTGACTTGGGAGTCTTTTTATTTGTTTTCAATTAATAATTGTCCAATTGGACAAGTTGTCCAATTTGGTAGGAACAACTTCGAGAAAGAAATCAACCGCAGGATCCAATTGGGTTGGGCAGCATTTGGCAAACTACGTCACGTTTTCGCTTCGCCTATACCGCAATGCCTGAAGACTAAAGTCTTTAACCAATGCGTTCTACCTGTTATGACTTACGGGGCCGAGACGTGGACACTCACAGTGGGACTAGTCCACAAACTCAAAGTCGCACAGCGGGCTATGGAGCGAGCTATGATCGGCGTCTCTTTGAAGGATAAAATTCGTAACGAGGTAATCCGACAAAGAACCAAAGTTACCGACATAGCTCGCAGACTCAGTAAGCTAAAGTGGCAATGGGCTGGTCACATCTGCAGAAGGACCGACGGCCGATGGAGCAAGCGTGTCCTAGAGTGGAGACCGCGACTTGGTAAGCGTAAGGTAGGACGGCCCCCAGCTAGATGGACCGACGACCTCAAGAAGGTCGCTGGGACGGACTGGATGCGGAAGGCGGGGGACCGTGTGCAATGGCGCGTGTTAGGAGAGGCCTATGTCCAGCAGTGGACTACGATAGGCTGATTGATTGATTGATTGATTGATTGAATAATAAGATATACTATAATTAAAATATTGTGCAAACATGGTGCCATACAATTATTATTTTATTAATATTATTATTATTCCAAAGAGATTAGTCATAATGATGGGAAGATTTTCATCAATATCGATAGCATTTTCGAAAATTGGTAATTATATAATTGCAATAATATTGTACCATGGAGCTTGTCTGACGACAGAGTCGGAAGTTGGCTATAGGAACATGTGAACTATACAACGTAACCCCCTCGTGTTTAGGCTCGTTAGATTGGTATTGAGAAGTACTGTACAACCTGATAGTGTTCAGGGTCTGATGATGAAGCCGAAAGGTGATCAATGGAACCACACAAGTACTCAACATAAACCCGCCATATTTGGACTCGTTAGATTTGTCTTGACGAGTTTTGTAGACCTAAATTATGTCCAGGTTCTGATGATGGACCTGGAAGATAGCCAACGGAACTACCCAACTATAGCCCTGTTTGGGCTCATTGGATTTATCTTGACAAGTTCTGTAGACACCGATGATTGCCAGCGTCTGATGATGGAGCCAGCGGGTGGCCAACGGAATTACCCAACTACTCAACATAACCCCGACGTGTTGGGGTTAGTTTTTCATTTCTCTTGACAAGTACCATAGTACTCGTTGGTCTCCATTGTGTTTTTGCTATAAAAGCTTGTTTTTAAAAACATATTTTTAAATTAAAATTATTTATTCCTCCATCTATAGTGAATGTCAAGATTGTTTAGATTGTCAAGAGCTTTAGTATTACTAGTATTGATTACTTAAGCAAGTGATGCATAATAGGCACTATGAGATACAGCAAAATTTTGTATGGTAAAACATATTTAATTTTCGGCTTATATACAAAATGTATTTATTAATAAAGCTTTCACAGTTGTATGGGAAAACACAAGTATGGTCTATGATTCTAAGAGAAGGATTATTAAAAGCCGCCTATGTCAATAATGTCAAAACAAAATGTACAAGAGTGTAACTGATAACGATGAATTTGTCCCATATTTTATCACTGACATGACATAAGTGTAAGCAGTGCAAATAAATAATCTTGTAAACACTCCCTATCCTAGGTCAGACAAATGTAGTCTTTCTAATGAAAAATTCCCAGTATGAGTCCGGAGTCTGGTATTGTGCCCGGTATATGGCAATAGGCTCACCCCCTATTACATAGGACCTAACATCGTCGGCGAAACGTGGGTGTTCTCAGTACACCCCTACCACCCCCGCTTGGGGAATATAGGCGTGAGGGTTTGTAAGCACTCTACTCTCACTCTCACTTATAGCATAGAGATGCTTCTAGTACCTCTATGCTATAAACATCTATCTATAACCTCACGCCAGATCCCTTGCGGGGTAGGCAGAGAGCACAGAGCTCCAACAGGCTCTTTCCTTACATACCTCTCTGGCTTCCTCGACTCTCATAGTTCGACTCATACACGCTCGCTGGTTACGGAGACTCTTGACTTTTCCATCAGATAAGACTCGATTTATTTGGTCGTGGTAAGATAGTCTAGGTCTTCCCCGGTACCTGCATCCTTCCACTTTCACATTGCTATAAACATCTTCCATCAAAATCTTATTGGACTAAACAGCTAAATAAATTATCAAGAGTCATGTTTTATAAATAATACCTTTGGGAGAATCATCATGGCAAACTGTGTCAAACTCTTCATCCATAAGATCTTCTATGACTTCTCGGAGCTCATCTCTGTCTACTACATTCTCAACACAGTACCTTGCTATGTACACTGACATCAATTGTGCTGTCTGGAAAATAGAATTATAATCATGTAGGTAATTATCTAAAAAATATTAATACTTTGGTACTGACTTAAGTTAGGTATTTATTATGATATTAATGCAGATCAAGTCATGTAGGGAGTATAGAGTTCTAACATGTAAAATAAGTTTCAGACAACAAATTCTATTTACAAAATATTGGGTAGGTATTGAATACCTTAAATGTAAAATACCTACAATAATAACTTAAATGTAAAATAACGGAATAATGTTATGTTTCTCTGTTTACTTTGAGGCAAGAAACAAAGAATTTATTTTGACAATTATTATAATAAAATACCTCTGGCTTAATTTTTGAGTCCGACTGTACACAAAATAACAATAGTAATTTTTTTATGAAATATTTTCAAGATTCTTTGTAAATAGTAAGTACATAATCTTGTATTAGTTAGCAAGTTTTCATTTCTCAAAGTCTGCGAAATATTATATAGATCATTCGTAGTAAAATGATTTAAAACACGTACTTTTTCACCTCCAGGTGCTCCCATTCCATGTTCAACAGCGAGCTGCAGCGCTGTCCAGTTGTTAAGCACTAAATCTACAATGGGTTTAAATTCGTCGTACAACATGTTTATGTTTTCTTCACCTTTAGCTTAAAATTATTGAATAAAATAAAAGTTCGCACATTTTCATAACCTCCGCAACATATCAAAACAGACTATAAAAAATAATAAATCGATTAGCAGACGTTGACCTTCTCGTTCAGAATTTTAGGAAATTGACGAACTGAATTTTATTATACTTAATAATAAATTCATAGCTGACATATTCCATATAAATTTTCGTACGCACTTGTTGTCTAAATCAGTCTTTTGATTTTTGTGAATTTGGTTTGGTAATTTTTAAACGAAAGAACATAATATTCGAATGGCGGTAAAAATGGATTTTCGTTCATTCGTTCTCTTTGACATTTGAAATGGTTGTAAACAAATCAAGTTGAGGTTATTGTAAATCGAGAAAAAATGTATTTTCTTCTGAATAATCTCGTGTTTAGGAATAAGTTTTAGTTAAAGAATAGTCGCTAAAATGAGTGAAGACATAAAAGTTACTTTTGTGATACCGAAAAGTTGTAGAAATGAAAATGAATGCTCGGAAGAAATGCAGCTTGCATTCGTTGTAAGTTTCTTGTTTGATTTCTCATAAGCTTAATTTTTGCCCTATAATGCACTTGGTATTACTGTTTGTTAACAAACTTACACTTTAATCGGTAAACTGCTTGACAAGGGTCAGGTCAGCGAGTCGCGGCGAAGGGATTGATTCTGTTCTCTTCAAAAGACAACTCTTTACTATAGTGGGCAATAATTTTAAGCTAAAAGTGAAGAGTGTGTGTGTGTGTGTTTGTGAGTGATGTACGCTGTTGGCCGCGAGGCCTTTACAGCTTCACCGGACCTAAGGGCGAGCGTGCAACCACTACGCTCGAGCCAGAAGGGCAAGGGGCGACATACTCGCCCATAAGGGGCGACATACTGTCCCAACCGAGGGCGCCTCTTCGAGGCGCCCTCGGTTGGGACAGTCGCTGTAGGGGGACGGGTGCACTACTAAGTGCACCGGTCAACCGCCGGCTATGGGAGGGGATCTCCTACTACGTCGTCGTCGTCGCCTGTATTCTGAGCGGAAAGAAGGGACGACAAAGCATCGGGGGGGTCGGTGAGAACTTGTCGCGGCCGGCGGTGACGGCAGGGGTTCGCATGGGTAGATGCGTTCGCGAAGTGACGTGTTGACGCCTTTTTAATAAAGGCGTGAATAGGTTCGAGACCTAGATCGGAGTGGAGGTTGACGTTCCGTACAAACCAGGGGGCTCCTACGGCTTTACGGAGGAAGCGGTTTTGAACCACTTGGAGTTTATCGATGTGAGAGGGGGCCGAATGCCCGAACACAACACACGCATAAGTCATGATGGGTCAAGCGCAAGTTTTGTAAAGTGTCACCTTATTTCTAAGGGACATTTTACTCCGCTTGCAGATTAACGAATGGAGACGACCACGCACACAGGTTGCTCGGTAATGGACCCGCTTGATGTGCGGGCCGAAGGACATGGTACTGTTTAGGGTGACCCCTAGATATTTGACCTCTTTGACCCAGGGAATGGGTCGGTCGAACATGGTCACTTGGCCGAGATTACTTCTAGGGCGGCGCAGGGAGTGGCGCGGGGTGGCACCTCTGGAGAAGAACACCGCAGCGCTCTTGTCCGGATTCACCTCAATACGCCACTTCCTGAACCAATTCCCTAGGGAATTGGCGGTTGTCTGAAGGTTTCTTGTAATGAAACCCTTATTCCTATGCGAGACGTAGAGAGCGGTATCATCCACGAATAGGGCTAGATGCGCCTTACTCGAACGAGGAATGTCGTTCGTGTAAAGGCTAAACAGGAGGGGCGAGAGAGCTGAGCCCTGCGGGACTCCAGCTCGGGTGGAGTGGGGAGTGGAGCGCGTCATTTCGACGCGATATCGGAAGGCGCGATTTGACAAGAAGTCTCGTATGATGAGCACGAGTCTGTCCGGCACACCCGTTCTATAGAGCTTGTAGATCAAGCCGTTGTGCCAGACTTTGTCGAGTGCCTTCGCGACGTTGAAGCTCTTCTTCGACGTCGCGAAGTCACTCGACAACACGGCGCCCGTGTAGACGGGTTTGGGCCTGTTAAGACCGGAGAGGATGTGCTTCGTGATGCGGTGCACTTGGTGGACGCAGGAGTGTTTGGCTCGAAAGCCGAACTGCTCGTCGATAAGGATACCCCTGGACACTACAAAGTCTTTGAGCCGCGCCAGAAGTAGGCGCTCGTAGACCTTAGCCAGGGAGTTGAGAAGACTGATAGGGCGGTAGCTCGCGGGGAGATTACGAGGTTTGCCGGGCTTGGGAATAGCGGGGAAGGTGCAGTTCGTCATGGCGGCGTTCAATATGGCCACTAAGAGGCAGATGAGTTGGGCGGGCAGGCATTTCAGAACGCGATTCGAAATGCCGTCAGAGCCGGGGGCTTTTTTGGTTTTGAGACCCATAATGAGATCTTCGACCTCCGTTTGGGTGATAGGAGGTAAGGAATCGGTGGGGGCAGGGATGCCCTGCGCTCGACTTCCCTGTCGACCGCGTCGACGTGGGACTGGTCGACGGACTGAGAGCTGGGGGCGCACTGGCTCTCGAGGGAGTCGGCGAGAAGCTCGGCTTTTTCGTCGTCGTCGAAGGCTGGGGGTGCGCCTGAAGGGCGGGACAGCGGGGGCATGCCAGTGGTGGAGTCGGTTTTGAGGCTACGCGCCAGCTGCCAGGCTGCCAGGCCTGGTGCGATGCCGTGATGCCCTCTAGGAAGTCACCCCACCGTTCCTCCCGGACCTCCGCGACACGACGCTTTACCTCACGTTGTAAAGCGAGCATCCGGGCCCGATTGGCTACGGTGGGGTAAGAGTCGTGCGCTCGGATTGAGGCATTCTTGGAACGAATGAGATCCCTGACATCGTTCGGCAGTCGAAAGCGGTTGAGGTAGAGATCTTCCGCCTCGACTTGCTTAGACGATCGGATGTGGTCTGTGAAGGCATATACGGCCTGATCACGGCCGGTGTCCTGAGGGGATGGGATGGAGTCCGAGCTGAGGTTCGGCATCCGCCAAGGCCGTGCTTAGCGCATGCCAATCCACCACCGTATTTTTGGGCCGCTGAGGGGCGGAAGGGGGGGAACCGAGTCTCATGACTACAGGTCGATGGTCAGAGTCGACCTCCTGGACTACTTCTAAGGAGTGCAGCCGTAAGGTAACACCCTTCAGAAGCGCCATGTCCAGGACGTCGGGTCGGTGGTTGGGATTGCCGGGATAGTGGGTAGGGTGCATAGGTGCGATGACGTCAAAGTCGAGAAGGTCGACCAGGGCGTCAAGGCTCCTACCGTTAGGGGAAGTGGTGAGACCATTCCAGGCCACGTGCTTACTGTTGAAGTCGCCCGCCAGAATGACGGCGCTTCCCAGATTGAAGAGTGCTTCAAAGTCACTCCTGAGGACGAGCTTAGTGGGGGAAAGGTATACGGAGGCGATCACGATGGGCTGGTGCCCAGTGAGAGAGTTGCGACAGACCGAGGCTTCGATGTTGATGAGCGCAGGGGGATCGAGAGGGATGCAGTGAAGGGACCTCCTGTAGTAAATGAGAGTACCGCTTCCACGGGAGCCGATCCTGTAATTACTCTCGAGGTTGTAGTTTGCGATTCTAAGGTCGCGTTGTGCGGGCTTGAGGAAAGTTTCCTGCACTAGGAGGATATCAAGCTGGTGATCTCGGAGGAAATCAGCAACCTGATCTCGCTGGGAGCGAAGGCCATCGGCGTTAAAAAACGCCAGGGATAGGTTGTGGGGCTTAAGACGGGAAGGTCGTAAATCCATTATTGGGTGCGGGGGGGTTGGGTTTTGAGGGACGCCAGGACGTCAGAGACGTCCCTGTATTCCGCGGACAGAAGAACCTGGTCCGACAAGTTGGTGGCGGCGCGGAGTTTGAGGGCGAGTTCTTGGACTCTGGGGATCAAGGCGGGCCTTATTGCTGCCGCAACATTTATAATCAGGGAGAAGTCCTGGCTGACGTTTGTGGACGGAGGGGGACAAGCCGCCGCCGGCGGGAACGCCGGTGAGCGCTTTGGGGGGCGGGCGGGGCCTACTGGCGGGTGGGAGGCCGCGGTGTAAGACAGCGGCTTCACCCACGCGTTGGCGCCGAGCGACGGCCTAAGAGGGGGGGAGGACTTCAGCGTCTGGGGCGCGGGAGCGCGGGGAGCTAAGGTCCCTGGGGGGAGGGGCGCTGAAGGCGCCGGATGGGGGTGCGCTGAGGGCGCGGGGGGTGTTGCGCCGAGGGCGCAGGGGGGCGGGCATCCGCCTGAGGAGGGCAGCGGCCGCGCCTAGTGCGGCGTTTTCCCTTCGGGGCCTTGGGGTAACCGCGATAATTCGCGGTGTGCCCCTTGGCGCCGCAGAGGACGCAGCTGTGGGGCTCGACCGCCGTCTCACTAGAGCGGGTGCATTGGGTACGTCGCGTGGTCCCCGATGCATTTCACGCATCGAGGGCGCGCGTGACAATTGCGGGCAGAGTGCCCCTAGAGCTGGCAATTGTGGCACTGCCACGTTTGCGGGGGGCCTCCACTGTGAGGCCAGAAATATGACATACGGCCGTAATGTTAAATACCTTACGACCGGACTCCGTGCGGTCGAGGACGACCAGCACCATGTCGTAGGGCTCCTTAGAGCGGCCATTGACCATCCTGTGCACCTGGCGCACAGGAAGGTCCGGTCGGTGGTGCGGTGATCGGCGCGGCGAATGGGGTCGCGGGGCGCGCAGAAGGCGCGGGGTGCGCGGGAGATGGGGGCGACGCGTCGGGCGAGGCGGGCGAGTACGATGCGGAGAACAGCCGGACGATGTCCGGGCAGTTCGCCGCGACGTACCTCAGGAACTCTTCTTTCCACTCTAAAGTGGGGGTGTTCAAAATGGCTGACTTGAAAGCGTCGACTGCTTCTTCACCGGACTGGAACCTTTGACCACGAAGACTTTTCTTAATTTTAGGAAATGTAAAGAAATCGTTAGGGCTTAGGTCAGGACTATATGGAGGATGGTCAAGAATTTCCACTTTTTCCTGCTTCAAATACTCAATCGTTTGACGAGCGCTGTGTGAGCTTGCGTTGTCGTGGTGCAGGATGATGCGTCGCTTTGAGTTAGATTTTCGAAGTTCGGCGATGACTTGTGGTAAACAAACTGTGGTATACCACTCTGCGTTAACCGTTCTACGATCTTCAAGTGCAATAGTCGCAACATGGCCGGTTTCTCCAACGAACGTGGCCACCTACTTCTTTGAAGTGCTTCGAGAACGAACAACTTTAGTCGGCTTTGGCTCGTGTGTGTGTGTGTGTGTGAATGATGTACGCTGTTGGCCGCGAGGCCTTTACAGCTTCACCGGACTTAAAGGCGAGCGTGCAACCACTACGCTCTAGCCAGCCAGAAGGGCAAGAGGCGACATACTCGAGGGCGCTTCGAAGAGGCGCCCTCGGTTGGGACAGTCGCTGTAGGGGGACGGGTGCACTACTAAGTGCACCGGTCAACCGCCGGCTATGGGAGGGGATCTACTACTACGTCGTCGTCGTCGCCCGTATTCTGAGCGGAAAGAAGGGATGACAAAGCATCGGGGGGGGTCGGTGAGAACATGTCGCGGCCGGCGGTGGCGGCAGGGGTCGGGGGGGAGATCGTAGTCGGCGGTGGCTACGATTAACGGATTCGCATGGGTAGATGCGTTCGCGAAGTGACGTGTTGACGCCTTTTTAATAAAGGCGCGAATAGGTTCGAGACCTAGATCGGAGTGGAGGTCGACGTTCCGTACGAACCAGGGGGCTCCTACGGCTTTACGGAGGAAGCGGTTTTGAACCACTTGGAGTTTATCGATGTGAGAGGGGGCCGAATGCCCGAACACAACACACGCATAAGTCATGATGGGTCGAACGCAAGTTTTGTAGAGTGTCACCTTATTTCTAAGGGACATTTTACTCCGCTTGCAGATTAACGAATGGAGACGACCGAGCACAAATGATGCTCGGTGACGGACCCGCTTGATGTGCGGGCCGAAGGACATGGTACTGTTTAGGGTGACCCCTAGATATTTGACCTCTTTGACCCAGGGAATGGGTCGGTCGAACATGGTCACTTGGCCGAGATTACTTCTAGGGCGGCGCAGGGAGTGGCGCGGGGTGGCACCTCTGGAGAAGAACACCGCAGCGCTCTTGTCCGGGGTCACCTCAATACGCCACTTCCTGAACCAGTTCCCTAGGGAATTGGCGGATGCCTGAAGGTGTCTGGTAATGAAACCCTTATTCCTATGCGAGACGTAGAGAGCGGTATCATCCGCGAATAGGGCTAGATGCGCCTTACTCGAACGAGGAATGTCGTTCGTGTAAAGGCTAAACAGGAGCGGAGAGAGAACTGAGCCCTGTGGGACTCCAGCACTGATGGAGTGGGAAGTGGAGCGCGTCATTTCGACGCGATAACGGAAGGCGCGATTCGACAAGAAGTCTCGTAAGATGAGCACGAGTCTGTCCGGCACACCCAATTGGTAGAGCTTGTAGATCAAGCCGTTGTGCCAGACTTTGTCGAATGCCTTCGCGACATCTAGGAAGAGGGCGCCCGTGTAGATGGGTTTGGGTCTATTGAGACCGGAGAGGATGTGCTCCGTGATGCGCTGCACTTGGTGGACGCAAGAGTGTTTGGCTCGAAAGCCAAACTGCTCGTCGATAAGAATACCCCTGGACGTTACGAAGTCTTTGAGCCTCGCCAGAAGTAGGCGCTCGTATATCTTGGCCAGGGAGTTGAGGAGACTGATAGGGCGGTAGTTCGGGGGGAGATTGCGAGGTTTGCCGGGCTTGGGAATGCCTATGACGTCCGCCTCCTTCCACTTAGCGGGGAAGGTGCAGTTCGCCATGGCGGCGTTTAATATGGCCACTAAGAGGCAGATGAGTTGGGTGGGCAGGCATTTCAGAACGCGATTCGAAGCCGGGGGCTTTTTTAGTTTTGAGACCCATAATTAGATCTTCGACCTCCGTTTGGGTGATAGGAGGTAAGGAATCGACGGGGGGGAGGGATGCCCTGCGCTCGACTTCCCTATCGACCGCGTCGACGTGGGACTGGTCGACGGACTGAGAGCTGGGGGCGCACTGGCTCTCGAGGGAGTCGGCGCTTTGGCTCGTCTTGAAAGACCAAGATTCTAGATTGTTGTTTAGAATCAGGATAGTAGGCATAGATCCAAGATTCGTCATCACTGATGATGTCGTAGACGTGATTTGACTCTCCTCGGTTGAACCTTTGCAGGGTTTTCTTACACCATCTGACGCGGGCGCCTTGTTGTGATCGTCGGAAAGCAGGTGCGGTATCCAACGGCAAACTAGCTTTCTCACACCAAGCGCTTTATGCAAGATCTTCTGAATGGTTGTCCCTGAGATGCCTAATAGAGACTCTATCTCTCGATACGTCACATGATAGTCTTCGAGAATTAGTTGTCTCACAGCAATGATGTTATCTTCAGTGAAGGTGGATTTTGGGCGTCCTTCGCGAGATTTGTCACTAACACTAGTATGTCCACGCTGGAATTCTAAATACCAGCGTTCGACAGTTCGCAGACATGGGGCTTCATCACTAAACACTGATGTTAGCTCTTCAAAACACTGAAGCCGTGTCAGGCCTCTTCTAAAGTTGTAGAAAATTATTGCACGAACATTTTCCTTAGAAAGATTCATTTTCGTACGTAACCTGACAGATTCCAATCGACGCTGTGACTAAACAATAGCATTAATCCTAATACTTTCAACTGTTTTGAGACTCAAAATTTAAACACATTCGAATATAGAACAGTTCCAAATTCAAAATAGCCGGGAAATATGGAAACGACAGAACTTAAAAGGCATGCCTCGTAGTTGCATACGCGCGAGCGAATGAAAACACGCAATTGCGCAAGCACGTAAGCGCGGCGAGACGAACTACGTAGGCACACTACACGAAAAACCGTTAGGAAAACGCGGGAAGGCCGACCGCCGTTAGAACGGCGCGTCTACCTGTCGACTCACATAATTAATCACGCGCGAGCCAAACGCAAAGACGTTAATTACATATGCGCGAGCAAATGTAAAAAAACGTAATCACGCAAGCGCGGGCGAGACCAACTACGCAAATAAATCGAGACTAAATACTCGCGAGAGATAGCGAGCGGGCGGGCTGCACAGCGACACGACCGAACACGCGGGCGGCAGAGCAGAACTAGATCCAATTAGGCCAAATCCAATGTAGCTTTGGAAATGTTTTTTTGTCTTACTTTTAATTTAATCCATTTGCTGTGGAACGAAAGTATCCTAGAGGTTCTCGGACAGATCTGGTATGATGATATAGATACATGAACTTCTTTTATAATTTATATTAAGAACCTGGCGTAAAGGAATTTTATTGAACAATATGAAACTCAGACCTTCCTGCCATATCTTCCATTTCTCTCTAGTCTTCGCTCTATAGGACCAGTTCTTCATTAAGATGCCCAGCTTATCCTATCATTCCCCCCCTAGGGTTGCCTTAAAATATGGATTAGCAATTTTTTTTTGTTCTAGACATGTGAGCAGCATTGTGGTGGTGGCCTGCAAGCTACATGGGTTCACGAGAGTGAGATGAAACAGTTTGAAGGACTCACCAAAAGAGATGTGTTTGTGTTGTCGGAGTTCGATGGAGAGCTGTATGAAAAGTTGCATGCCACTAAATGCTTGTAAGTGTAAATTCAATATTTTATATTGTCAGTAGTTATATCTCTATTTAAAAGGTTTAAAAATTAAAATCCTACCTGCTGACTGCCTCGTTGGTCTAGTGGCCTAGCTTTTTGTGATCACGAGGTCCTTGGGTTCGAATCCTACATGAAAAAAATGTTATTTTTCTAACGAAAACTTCCAAGTATGAGTCTGGAGTCTGGGATTGTGCCTGTTATATGGCAGTAGGCTCACCCCCTATTACATAGGACCAACATCTTCGGCGAAAAGTGGGTGTACTCAGTACACCTCTGCCACCACTTGGGGAATATAGGTGTTACAGTGTTTATTTTTTGTAATACAATATAGCAGCCAAAGAATAGAAATGTACTGTGTACACCTATTTTCGCCTTCGCTGTTAGGTCCCATGAAATAAGGAGCGAGCTTCCTGCGATGCCGGCCTCAACCCTGATTTTGGACTTATACTGCAATTTTTTCTATAGAAACATTAAATTCCACCTATGATTCAAACCCAGCGGCACCCTTGTGATCCTTATGCATATTATTCACTACTAGAGGAATGAGGCAAAGATGTACAATATATGTGTTAAGTTTGTTTGAATTTTTACTCTAAAAAATAAAATAAACACTGTTAGGAATTCCCAAAATGGGGGATAGCAGAGGTGTAGGTACTGCATATATCCACTTTTCGTCGACAATATAAGGTCCCATGTAATGGGATGTGATGGGATGGGAATTTTCGATAGAAAAACTACATTTCTTAACATACTTTATTACTGATTTTTTTTCATAACACTTTTCTCTTTGGTATTATACTTAATAGGATAGTAAGTACACTACTGCAATATTCTTAAAAATTGGATTTGTTACTGAAATAAAACACTATAAAGCGCTGGAATGAAAAAAATGGCTAACAGTATATCTTTTTAAAAAGCGCTTAAAGTAGTACACAACGCGTTGAAAAGGCGCCTGTGCTAACTCTGGCTTAAGGTGTTTTTGATAGCTGGGCTCACTGAATCAAGTAGTCACTGGGGGTCAATCCCTACACAATCATATTCTTTCTTTGTGTGTGTGAATGATCTACGCTGTTGGCCTTTCTGGATCTTCGACCGAGCGTGTTCCCGGTAACATCTTCAGCAGCTGCTTCAGATCCTGGGGTCTGCTTTCTTGCTTTTGCTTCTCCACTTCGCGTGGTCTTCATCCTTTCTAGTAATAAGACCACGAGGTCCCCATTCTGTATGCTATATCATTAAAAGATTTCACAAAGTTATCGTTACGCGCTGCGTTAGGTGTTTAATTGGTCATAGTGAATAAGGGCGCGTCCTCGTTAGGCGCATAGTTAGCGGTTAACTGTTTGCTTCCAGTTTGCCTCCCTATAATTTTTAAATGGAGTGTACATACCGCGCGTAATTTTTTTTTTTTTTTTTATTAAAAAACGTAGCCCCACACTAGGATTTATTCCTGTGTCGTGGGTGCGTTTACAAACATGAAAATTCATGAACAAATACCCAGACCGGAAAAAATAATTGTGCGTCGCACAAAGATTGGTCCCGTGCGGGAATCGAACCCGCGACTATTCGACACAGTGGGCGGAGCAGCTCAAGCTCTTAACCACAGCGCTAAATCGTTTGCGTCGTTGTTTATTTGTAAATCGCAGTTTGCGGCGTTTCGCTTGCCGACTCGTTCAGTGAGCGGCTGATTCACAGCGAATGATGCGCGCGGTGGGCTGCGTAGTTTGGCTTACTATGGCGTCGCAGCGTCGCAATCAGTTGGAGTGGGACGACGGAAATATATTTGCAGTATTTTTTTTTATTATTGATCTTCATTTAATGAAACAAAACAGCTATAACTTCGAGAATATCCATGGCGTAAAACACAATTACTTCCCTCAGAAAACAGATATATTAACCGTATCTTCCCTCTCAAGAGTTCACAAGCGCTTCGCGGCTAATACGTTACAGTTCGCCGCTCACTGGACATTGAGTTAGCGACCGATACGCCGCTCAGAGTCAGTCAGTGGATAGTCTGCCGCTAACTGTGCGCCTAATGGGGACGTGACCTAAGGGTCCTGTATGCATGTCTCAGGTTGGTGGGGCGTAAGGTGTTTAATTGTAAGCCTATTTCTTAATCTAATCTAAATTTTAATGTTACTATTTCTGGCTTTAATAAACGATTTTATTATTATTATTATAATTATTCACGCCGAATAAGAGTTCTCTATGTCTTGTCCCAGGTTGGTGGGTCCTCGCTGTTTGTCCTGCTGCCTCACGGAGGGCAGCCCAATACCGTCTGGTCCGGAACCGGTGTTCACAATAGCCATGAGAGGACTTGTGGTCACTGCTAGTGGGCTATCGAAACAGCAGAAGGTAGCTTGTTGGAACTATATTTTTACTATAGCATAGATATTTATTTTAATTTATCATAACAATATTTATTGACTTACACACTTTTGCTTATCTGTGTCCAGTTATCAAATACTTTCTCTTTCAGGAATGTATAAAAAAGAAAGTGTATTGGATGGGAGGTATTTACAGCACAGTTTTGACCGATGATACCACGCATCTTGTATCTGACACAGTTCTCTCTGACAAATATATTGTAAGTACAAACATCTGTTCCACATTTTAAGTTGAAACTTAAATGACGAGTTGGTCCAGTGGTCAAGAGCTTAAGGCGTTCCGCCCACTGGATTGAGTAGTCGCGGGTTTGATCTACTGATGTGACTCGAGCCATGTTTACACTCGAGTGACTAGAGCAAAAATATACATTACTCGAGTCCGCCGGCACTCGTGCTACCGAGTTAACTCGGCGCACCGAGTAAATTCGGTGAGCGCTAGATAGATGTCACTTTACTATTTCATTATAGTCACCAGAGGGCCTAGACAAGTTGCAAGCGTTTTGTTTCTATTCTCTTGTCGCAATCGATAGCGTATTGTTTTGCCCATGTGACTTTTCGTTGCAAAATGTCATTCCTATGCATTGTTCCGCTTTCTATTAGCGTTAACGACTGTAGATAGTCAACTTGGCTATAGGCGCAGGTTAAAAACAAGTTCAAACTTGCATATTGAAGTAAGCAAACATGAACTTAGTCTGATTTGTGAAGTGGTTGTGCTATGATTGTTTGTTTATTGTGATATTATTTTTTATTACTTTGCATGTTAAACATAAAAGGTGACATAGTATTTATTTAATAAAGTACCTATTTAAAAATGCTTCAACCACAGTAATCGAAACTCTCAACTCGAGTGAAAACTTTCACTCGAGTTGCCGGAACTGTAAATAGTGAACTCTAGTTACTCGGAAACTTGAGTGACATAACAAAATAACCCGAATGAATCGAGTCAAAATCCTACTCGAGTCGCATCACTAGTTCAATCCCCGCACGGGACAAATTTTTGTGTGACCGACAAATGTTTGTTTCGGTGTGGGTGTTTGTGTATGTGAATATTATGTTTGTTAACACACTCACAACACAGGAATAATTTCTACGGTTATAAAAAATCATGGGTCGTGGAAGCCTTTATAGACATCAAAATGACATGCACAAACAAATGTTTGTGGGTCACACGAAGGTTTGTCTCTGTCTGGTGACCACAGCGGCCTACACTCTACACCACTGGATGAAGATGCCATTATTATTTTTTTTACTTGTATTATCTTAGATAGATGGTGTGTAGCATAATAAACGAAAGACCTGAAAGTACTTTGTTTTAAATCGGTCACTGAATTGATTTCAATTATTTTTAAAGATAGTTAATTTGATATATTAATTTTCAATGAATGCTGTTACTCGTTTTGTTCGTTGTATTAAACAAAATTTAATAATTATTCAAAGTATTACGGCAATTTAAATGTGTTTCTATTACACACCTCAATACGCATACAAAAGTTAAATAATTATTAAATTTTATGGTTAATTTGGATACCAAAGAGAGCTTGAAAAATGGTACATAACTCCTTAAAATTGGAAGTTTGATTTTCGTATTGAATTCGGCAAGCTAGGTGTCTGAGGTCTTGCGTTGTATATTTTACACCTTCTATATGATTACGCCAGATTCCTTGCGGGGTACGTATTGTATATTGTCTCATAATCCAATCCCCAGAAATCAATAGAGAAAGGTTTACCAGTAATGGCGGAAACATGGGTCGAAGCAGTGTGGGAGGCATCCCTACGACTCAACGTCCGCGGTTCCACATCGGACTTTGACGTCCACCGCCTGCCAGCATTCGCGAACCTCCAGGTCACTACGTCAGGCATATCGAAGAAGGACAAGCAGTTGATTATGAAGCTTGTGAATGAGAATGGTGGGGTGTTCTCGGGGGCATTCCAGAGTGAGACTACTGATGTTGTTATATTGACCAAGTAAGTAAATAATTTCGTATTTCGCTTAAATATACCTTAGGTTTTACAACATAAAATTTAAATTGTATCCTAATTTGATGATTAATTTTCAAAGTATTTACCACGTCTTTGAAAAGACTAAATAGTGTAAAATTATTTTAACAAAAAATTAAATTTATATTGTACGGTGTACATGTATTGCGCAAGGTGGCGCCGTCAGCATTTCCCAGTCGGCGCATCGCTACATCATAATTTTATATAATTTAAGTTTAGTACGCAATCAACCATCGCGCGCTCATTACCATTTTCATTGTTCACGTATAACCATCGCGTGTGCGTTACCATTTTCATTCATTATTTACCAGTTAATTAGAGTACCAGTTTATAAACCATTATTCTCTCTAATTACTGATCTTCTTATTTTCACCATAAACTGACATACCACATAAACCAGAACCCTTTACATATATATTGCACGCCTCCGGTGTTTTACTGTTTTACGTTGAAATAATTTTATATTTTTTAATAATTGTTTTAAGATTGTGGTGTATTAAAAAGGTGTTTTCATTAAAAATTAGACGACACCATCCACATCATGCGCATCAAATAAATTCAGTCTAAATAATATTCCATGTTCGTTGATTGGACGAACTGTTACATCCTAACTTCTACAGCTATATTGCTGAATTGCAGTTCCAACATTATTCCATTTCGGTTAATACCAATCAGCAATATATCCCATTATAAACCCCTAGTTTTTAATGGAAGTGAGTCATTATTCATTCGGTAATTAGTATAATTGTATGTGTAATAAACTATAGACCTGGTTTTTGCCTGTCGGTTGGCTCAGCAGTGAAAATAAGCTACCAAAGGGGTCTGAATTCGGCAAAGACCTTCAGGAGGTCTCGCGTGTGAGCGACAAAGTCCCGCGTTACCAGTGTAGTTAGTTATAATAATTGTGGAACAAATAATGAAAAAGTGTCTAGCAATCTAGTTGATTTTTATGAAAACTGTGTGCCCGGACCTATAGTATTTTTCACATAGGAAGGGTAGTAACAGTTCTAAGTGCCAAACGAAATTAATATTTATTTCCATGGTGTTAAGGCATAAAACCATAAGTATAGAAACGGGTCATGCCTCTCATTGCCATTGAATAAAGTATAATTTTCTTTGACACTTACGACTATCACAGTACCTTACATGAATTTTTTTTTTATAAAAATAAGTAAACACTGCGGGCACCTTTTTTATGTTTTAGTTTTATTTTATTAGTTCTTATTTATTGTAGTTAGCATAGTACATGATTGGTTATTCTTTTTGATTGATACGGTACGTCAGTAGAGATTGAAAATTATTTTTTTGGTTTGCTTTTTTTTTTGTTTTTTTTTTTTTGTAATGTGATTGTGCAAATGCATTAATGCTTGCTTTGCTATAAGAAGGTTTTTTTTTGTGAATTTAGATTTGCCCTAGAGAACGTTAGAACAGAACGTTAGCTTTCTAGTAGTTAAAATCGAATCCAAAATGTGTACCAAACAGACAAACAGGCAAAAAATCGAGTTAATAGTAACGTGTTAAAACGATACTTATTACGAACGATAACTGTATTTATTACGAACTTACTACATTGCAGAAGGAACAATTGCACTATTCAACCAAATATTTTTTTACCACAGGGAGGGTATAGGCAGTGAAAAATACAAGGCGGCATTAGAATACGGCAAGGCTTGCGTCCTGCCCGTTTGGGTGAAAGACTCAGCCGCAAAAGGCGTCGCGTTGCCTTTGGCGAAGTATAGAGTCGCAGGCGCTTCGACATCGTCGCCGCTTGCCGAGTCGCGATTGCCTGATATGAGTAAGTGAGGTTTATATATATATAATAAAGAATTATGTAGACCGTGCCTTATCTGAAGGGCAAGTCAAGAGTCTCCGTAACCGGCGAGCGTGTATGAGACGAACTATGAGAGTGGAGGAAGCCAGAGAGGTATGTAAGAAAAGAACCTGTTGGAACTCTGTACTCTCTACCCCGGGAGGGATCTGGTGTGATGATATAGATAGATAATAAAGATATTAAAGCGGGCCGGCAACATGTCAGCAATATTGGTCTGAAAAAATCTAATATACAACGGAAGCACTTTAACGTATCTTTCATATTAGAACCCGCAACCTAATATAAATATGCCAGGTCACCAAATACACGCCTACTGTACGTCAGAAATTAGCCTGACGACGATATCGGAAGGCACACATATTTTGTACTAACCCCAGTACTCTACCAAAAAATGGATACTGTTGACGGCCAGTCTCAAACTGGACCCAGGTTCGCTGGAGCGATAATTTCTATATAGTCTCTTCCAATCAAACTTTAAAACTTTTTAAGCAAGCCATCACAATTTTTAGATGTTTAGGTTGTGAGTGCTATCTATAACAAGTGTAATACGAAGGCGACAGTATTTTTGAAGATATAGATATGAAAATGCTGTTAGCAAGAAATCGACGTTTTTATGTGGAGTGAAAAAAGTTATAAAGTTCGATTGGAATAGACTATAGGTGGACGTACGTGTGTCAGTCGACATGCAGAAAGTTACACGATGCACGTTAGAGAAAACTTGATAATGTATAGTCGACCTTGTCCTCTCAAGAACTAGGTTGCTACCTCGAGTAGGCTTAGTTCCATCAGCTGCTTTTCCAAGTCTGTTTTATAAAAACTTACCCTGGTAGCCTGTATTTGTGTTTGTGTGTGTGTGAATGATCTACGCTGTTGGCCGCGGGGCCTTTACTGCTTCACCGGACTAGAAGGTGGGCAAGGGGGCAACTAGCTCAAGGGCGCCTCAAGGAGCAATGGCCTCGGCTTGGGCAGTCGCTATGGGGGAGGCAGAATACTAGGTCTCTCGCCGTGATGCTCTGCACCGGTCGGCGGGCAAAGGATTCTTCGACCTCGCCGGCGAGGTCGGTGTCTGATCCTGTGTGAGGTATCTGTATCCGTGAGATGGAATGTAAGGGTATTCGTAACTCGGTATCCTGCTTTCTGTATATAATTGTAGCTCTTGTATGAATTCGATTTTTTATTGTTAAACTTCAATTTCATATTATAGGCTTGAATTTCTCACGAATTACCAACTTGAGGCCTCCAAGCAATTTTGTCGACGAGACTAGAGCCGCCGATGTGTCTACTATGTCAGGGAAAATGAAGGTTAGTAGATATTTTGAGCCTAAGTTGTTGGAAGAAATTGGTATGACGAGATGAAACAGTGATGAATGAGGCGGTTATGTTGTCTCACTTTCTTTGATCTACAAATATAACAGACATAACAATGGCATTCCGAAGTGGTGGTCTCTATGGTGGTTCTTTTCTACAGAAATTACATTTCTAAGTTCCAAGTTTTGGAATGTAATTTCTTTGGAAAAGAAGGGCAGGAAACTCCTTGGTTTATACTGTTGAAGGAGGTACTTATGAACCGTCAGAAATATGATAAAGATATAGGAATGACTTTCCAAAGGTCTTTACCAACATATTGGACAGTCATTTCTGTAAAAAAGAAATGCATGAAATCCACAGTTACCATAAGCTTTTTCTTTCTTCTTGTGTGTATTGTAAATTGTGGGCAGATATGGGAATGTAATCAGATTAATGAAAGAAAGAAAGTAAATATATTTATTCAGCACAGCACACATAGAAAATATATGACAGGTAACAAAAGAAAATAAAAACGAAGAAAGACAAATAAACTACTGCTGCTTCTCGTGACGTATGCCTCGGTGTGAGCTGTGCCGAAAGGCATTGGGCTCAGCATGTGTTGGAGGGGGACAAAGTCTTCCCCAACGCTGGTTCTCAGCCAAAGCCTCCTCAGCTACTATTTACTGTACAAAATTTTTTACCCTTAATGCTGACGCAGTTGCCTATACTGCGTATTAGAAATACAGTAAATTATTATTATTATTAATATAAAAAATAGTATCCTGTGCTACCACAGGTAATATGTGGGATAAGTTTATTTAATAACTATTGTATATGTCGCGTTGAGCGAGTGAGAATCGATTCGATTGCGCGGAACCGGTTCTCCGCGCGGCACTCCGGCGCATCTTTGTTGTCGTCACTCCATCCACGGGCACGATGCGCTGTGCTGTTGCGTAAGAGTTTACAATTGCATGTTGTAATATTCAATCATGATTCAAGATTGAAAGTGTAATCGTAATCGATGAAGATTACAAAATGAAATTGTATTAATTAATCATTTAATCATTAATACACTATCACGCATATATTCCACAAGCAGGGGCGGTTAATCATTAATCTGATTACATTTTGCCCATCTCTGATTGTGCGCAGATAATATCTTAACTCATTTCCAAAAGACTGAGGTTCAGCGCTGTAGCTCTGTAATTTTATAGTAGGTAGTACTTTATTTATCTGTTAAACCATCCTATTTTGTTTTTCAGTTATCGCAGGATTCAAAGAAGTCAAATGACACATCCATGGACAAGGAAATATTAATGGCGTTTGAAAGTTTTGATATGAGTCTCATCAAGAAGGCTGGACCTATATTTGATGGATTCTGCGTAAGTAGGAATTTATTAATATTTTGTGTTACTGCAGAGCACCTTTGAAATAAACGTTACTAATGAAAAATATTAGGCGCAATGCCGCAATTCATTAAAATTAATATATATCATAAATTCCCATCTTTATTCCTTAAACTGTCACTAAGCAGAACGCACGGCGATTAAATTTGTTTCTCCTATATTGATTTGGGCTTTTATTTGGCTCCATTATATAATACAATTGATTTTGTGTTGTTTTTCACAAGCATGCCAAATATGGTATGGTAATGATGAATCGAGTAGTCACTTTTTACTTAAATAATTACAGATGATAGATGGACCGACGAAGGTTAAATATGGGTCCTATTGCTCTGATAGAGCAGATAAGTAAATCTTAAGCTCCGATCAGAGGGTTTAACACGAAAAGATTGACTTGAGCGTGCCGCTATCGAGTAAGCGTGCTGTCACGTCCATGTTTATTTAATATTTTTTTAGTGTGACAGGGTTTGGAGGAGTTAAGTGAGGTTTAGAGGAGCGCATTCAGCTATCACCCACGCTGCGCCGATTACGACTGACAACGGGACAGACCGCAACCATCAGCTCAGCTTTCCAATTTTTGTACACCGCGTTTGTTGATACCAAGTATACTCTGCCCGTAATTGTCACGCGCGGCCTTGGTGCGTAAAATGCATTGGGGACCACGCGACGTCCCAGTGCGCACGTTCGAAGGAGACGGCGGCCGAGCCCCCCAGCTGCGTCCTCTGCGGCGCCAAGGGGCACACCGCAAACTATCGCTGTTGCCCCAGGGCCCCGAAGGCGAAGCGCGGCCGGACGAGGCGCGGCGGCCGCCGCCGCCCCCGCGCGGTTGCCCCCCCCCCCCCTACTGCGCCCTCAGCGCAACACCCCTATCCGGTGCCTTCAGCGTCAGTGACCTCAGCTCCCCGCACTCCCGCGCCACAAAAGCTGACCCCCCTCCCCCGCCACTTAGGCCGTCTCTTGGCGCCAACGCGTGGGTGAAGTTGCTGCCCTACACCGCGGCCTCCCACCCGCCAGTAGGCCCTGCCCGCCCCCCAAAGCGCGCGCCGGCGATCCCGCCGGCGGCGGCTTGTCCCCCTCCGCCCACTAACGTCAGTCAGGACGTCAACCTGATCATGAACGTTTCGGCAGTAATAAGCCCCGCGTTGATCCCCAGAGTCCGAGAACTCGCCCTCCAACTCCGCGCCGCCACCAACTTGGCGGACCAGGTTCTCCTGGCCGCGGAATACAGGGACGTCTACGACGTCCTAGCGTCCCTTAGAACCCAACCCCCCCGCACCCAATAATGGATTTACGACCTCCCCGCCATAAGCCCCACAACCTATCCCTGGCGTTTTTTAACGTCGATGGCCTTCGCTCCCAGCGAGATCAGGTTGCTGATTTCCTCCGAGATCACCAGCTTGATATCCTCCTAGTGTAGGAAACCTTCCTCAAGCCCGCACAACGCGATCCTAGGATCGCAAACTATAACCTCGTGCGTAATGACAGAATCGGCTCCCGTGGGGGCGGTACGCTCATTTACTACAGGAAGTCCCTCCACTGCATCCCTCTCGATCCCCCTGCGCTCACCAGCATCGAAGCCTCGGTCTGTCACATCTCTCTCACGGGGCACCAGCCCATCGTGATCGCCTCCGTATACCTTTCCCCCACTAAATCCGTTCTCAGGAGTTACTTTGAAGCACTCCTTAATCTGGGAAGCGCCATCATTCTGGCGGGCGACTTCAACAGTAAGCACGTGGCCTGGAATGGTCTCACCACTTCCCCTAACGGTAGGAGCCTTGACGCCCTGGTCGACGACCAGGACTCGACTTTGACGTCATCGCACCTATGCACCCTACCCACTATCCCAACCATCCCAATGACATGGCGCTTCTGAAGGGTGCCACCCTACGGCTGCATTCCTTGGAAGTAGTCCAGGAGCTCGACTCTGACCATCGTCCTGTAGTCATGAGACTCGGTTCCCCCCCTTCCGCCCCTCAGCGACCCAAAAAGACGGTGGTGGATTGGCATGCGTTAAGCACGGCCTTGGCGAATGCCGACCCTCCCCCCCTCCCTCTCAGCTCGGACTACATCCCGTTCCCAAACCCGGCAAACCTCGAAATCTCCCCGCGAGCTACCGCCCTATCAGTCTTCTTAACTCCCTGGCTAAGGTCTACGAGCGCCTACTTCTGGCGCGGCTCAAAGACTTTGTAGTGTCCAGGGGTATCCTTATCGACGAGCAGTTTGGCTTTCGAGCCAAACACTCCTGCGTCCACCAAGTGCACCGCATCACGGAGCACATCCTCTCCGGTCTTAACAGACCCAAACCCGTCTACACGGGCGCCCTCTTCTTCGATGTCGCGAAGGCATTCGACAAAGTCTGGCACAACGGCTTGATCTACAAGCTCTACCAAATGGGTGTGCCGGACAGACTTGTGCTCATCATACGAGACTTCTTGTAAAATCGCGCCTTCCGATATCGCGTCGAAATGACGCGCTCCACTTCCCACTCCACCCGAGCTGGAGTCCCGTAGGGCTCAGCTCTCTCGCCCCTCCTGTTTAGCCTTTACATGAACGACATTCCTCGTTCGAGTAAGGCGCATCTAGCCCTATTCGCGGATGATACCGCTCTCTACGTCTCGCATAGGAATAAGGGTTTCATTACCAGAAACCTTCAGGCATCCGCCAATTCCCTAGGGAATTGGTTCAGGAAGTGGCGTATTGAGGTGAACCCGGACAAGAGCGCTGCGGTGTTCTTCTCCAGAGGTGCCACCCCGCGCCACTCCCTGCGCCGCCCTAGAAGTAATCTCGGCCAAGTGACCATGTTCGACCGACCCCTGGGTCAAAGAGGTCAAATATCTAGGCGTCACCCTAAACAGTACCATGTCCTTCGGCCCGCACATCAAGCGGGTCCGTCACCGAACATCCTTTGTGCTCGGTCGTCTCCATTCTTTAATCTGCAAGCGGAGTAAAATGTCCCTTAGAAATAAGGTGACGCTTTACAAAACTTGCGTTCGACCCATCATAACTTATGCGTGTGCTGTGTTCGGGCATTCGGCCCCTCTCACATCGATAAACTCCAAGTGGTTCAAAACCGCTTCCTCCGTAAAGCCGTAGGACCCCCTGGTTCGTACGGAATGTCGATCTCCACTGCGATCTAGGTCTCGAACCTATTCGCGCCTACATTAAAAAGGCGACAACACGACACTTCGCGAACGCATCTACCCATGCGAATCCGTTAATCGTAGCCGCCGCCGACTACGATGCCCCCCCCCCCCCCCTGACCCCTGCCGCCACCGCCGGACGCGACATGTTCTCTCCGATCCCCCCGATGCTTTGTCATCCATTCTTTCCGCTCAGAATACAGGCGACGACGACGTAGTCGTAGATCCCCTCCCATAGCCGGCGGTTGACTGGTGCACTTAGTAGTGCACCCCGTCCCCCCACAGCGACTGTCCCAACCGAGGGCGCCTTTTCAAGGCGCCCTCGAGTATGTCGCCTCTTGCCCTTCTGGCTCGAGCGTAGTGGTTGCACGCTCGCCCCTAAGTCCGGTGAAGCTGTAAAGGCCTCGCGGCCAAGAGCGTACATCACTCACACACACACACCAACTATATCATTTAATATTACATTCTGCGCATTTTTATCCATGAATATCCACCAAGTCCGGGGATCTAGCTTGCATTAGGGCACTGGACGCACCATCTATGAATCTTTGCGTTCTAAGAGCTGTGTAAAGGTGAATAAACTATTGATCGGTTTCAACTTTAAACTCATGGATAGATTTGTTTACTGTCAGTAGAATTTTGACAGATTTTCCATACAAAATATGTCAAAATTCTATCCGTAGTAGGCAAATCTATCCGTTTTTTCTAAACGTAGTCCCACTCTAGGATTGATTCCTGTGTCGTGGGTGCGTTTACAAACAACTAAATTCACATACACAAATACCCAGACCGAAACAAATAATTGTGGGTCACACAAAGATTTGTTCCGTGCGGTAATCGAACCCGCGACTATTAGACACTGTGGGCAGAGCGGCTTAAGCTTTTAACCACTGCCCTAAATCGAGTGTGTAATCCTTGAGTTGAATATTGCAACCGGCCGTAAAAGAACTAGCGTTTTATTCGTTCTCCTAGATCTGGGTGACCGGCCTCGAAGGTATATGTCGCGAGCGCGCCACCGCGTGCGTGTCCAAGTGCGGCGGCGTGCGGTACGACGCCGCCCACCCGCGCGTCACGCACGCGGTCGCTGGGGGGCTAGCTTCTGCCGCCGCTGTGCTGAGGGACTTGCCGGCTGTGCCTGTGCTCACTCCCTTGTGGCTGCTGAGGAGTGTTGAGGCTGGACGAGCTCTGGATGAGGCTCAGGTGAGGACCATAATCTTTGGCGTCAACTTCCTGGCTGTTGTCGCACAGACGCCTGAATACGTGTCTCATATTGCTGGCGGGATGGGCTTCACTGTCGCTGTGCTGAGGAACTTACCGGTTGTGCTTGCGCTTACTCCCCTGTGGCTGCTGAGGATCGTTAAGGCTGGAAAGGCTCTGGATGAAATTTAGGTGAGGACAGTTACCTATGCAGCCTCATAGATGGTGTCACAGAGACCGTCGAATACGTGATGGCAAGACGATCACTCGTCGCTGCACTGGTCTAGTCTGGAATGTATATGTGGCGAGCGCGCCACCGCGTGCTTGTCCAAGTGCGGCGGCGTCCGGTACGACGGTACGACTAAATTGGTATCTAATTACACATATCTGAGTTTATCGGGAGTTCCTCCTATATGGACAAATTATAGGCTAAAAATGCTTTCAAAAAACTCCGGTACCAGTTTTTCACCGGTAGTTACTATTTTTAGTAACTACCGGTGAAAAACCGGTTCATGTGTTGACCGGTGTATCTCCGGTTTGTATAGAACCGGTTCACATCACTAATTTAAATCAGTCCGCCGCGAGGCTTTCCAGGGAATGATGTGTCGCTCGGCGCTATGCATGAACTCAGTTGGACTTTCTTGTGTACATGAACTCTTTGGTGAATGCACCAGTTGTTACGAAATCGATATCTGAAGACTTGTGGTTTCTTAATGTGTACTATAACTAGACTTTTAAAAATGGCTGTCACTTTTAACTTTTTATTTATTAAACTTCAAAATGGCGGCTATTTTTTTTAAATTTTATAATTCATACTTGTTTTGAAACCACAGGGGCCCTTATATATCGATTTTATAATTAAATTGTGCAAAATGGCGGTTAGTTTTTGAGAGACTTATAATAGACAGACTTATATTACATATTTTAAATGCACAAGGGGCCCCTGATCGCTTCCAAAATCAAATATTGATTTTGGTAGCGATCAGTGCAGTAACTAAAAAGTTCAAAATGGCGGCTAGTTTTTAAACGACTTCAAAAAAGAAGGATGTTCTCAATTCGACTGTATGTTTTTTTTTGTATGTATGTTACGTGATCATTCCGCCAATTATGAATCGATTTTGATGAATCTTTTTGCATTAGATTCAGTATAGCTCCAAGTTGGTTTCATTTTAATTTCATAGGTATTGGACCTTGGTACACACCAGGGAACTCCTTAACGACAAGCAATACGAATGCGTAGATTGAGATATTATGGGTGGTACGTCAATCCTAGAGGTACCCTGCCATAGAACTAATCAGAATATTAACAGACTTCAAAAAAGGAGGAGGTCGACAATTTGTCTGTGTTTTTTTATAACGTAATTTATGAACTGATGTGGATGATTCTTTTTGCATTGGGTTGAGTATAGTTTCGAGGTGATTCCATTTAAATGAAATCGGTATTGAACTTTGGACTTTGATGATACATCAGGGGACTCCTTAACGGCGAACAGCACGAATGTATAGATTCCGTTATTATGTCCGTAATTATTTAAAAATAAAAAACCGACTTCAAAAAGCAAAAAAATAATATTTGAAGTCGGTGCCAAGTAACCGACTGTACTAACCGCTACCGACTTGAAATATTTATTTTATGCTTTATGAAGTCGGTTTTTTTAAAAGATTTTAAACTTCCAATAACAGATACATATTGTTAAACCACAGGGCCCCAAATATCGATTTTTGTAGCGGTGCAGTAAAATGGTATTTTTTTTTAAATTCTTATTATAGATACATGTTGTGACACAAATAAAACAATTTCGAGTAAAATAAATTCGGACTCGATACTTTCAGTAAAATATTTTACTATAATATATTACTATGCTATACTTGAGATTACGTCTTCCGCATATGTTAAAATTTCAATCAAATATTTGCTACCTGTAATAATTATGAACCTCGAAAGGATCAAATTGAGTTAGTTCGACTACCGTCAGAGAATACGCGCCGCTCTACGCACAGTCATATCGACGTTTGTGTGAGTACATTTCGCGCCGCCCGTGCTCTGTTACACGCTCTTAACCTTGGAGATTGAAGAACACATCTCACAAAGATAGAAGCACCTCAACAGTCAATCTGTCTATCCTAACTCAATAACTAACTTTCAATCCCCAGTTCTTAATAGACGCGAAGCCCAGCACCCCAGCGAAGGCGAGCGCTCGCAAGCAGCGCGTAGAGCCGGCTTCCCCCATGAGCAAGCGCAACCTGGCGCTGCTGCGCAGGGCCCCGCTGGACCTGCCGCCGCCCACGCCTGAGGTCGAAGAGCCGCAGGACGAGCTGGTCAACCATTACCTTAGCCGTGAGTAACAACTTCACAGTCGCTTAGCCGAGAGTACTTAGTAGTGATTTTTTGTTGCAACTTGGACTTGTTGTACAGAAGCCAGACCTTTACTCTTGGAGTCCTAAAGCAATGGTCCGAACTGGTCGTTGCGGTAATTTAGAAGAGGCCTTTGTCCTCCAATGGTCCTCTTTCGGCTTACGATTATGATAACCTCTTAACTTAGGGATCCTTTGGAGCCTTTAAAGAGTACCCCAGCAAAATTTTGACTATATAATAACTTTAATGTGGTCTCTTTTATTTGATAACCAGAAAATATTCCGGAACCCGCTCAAGAGAAAACTCTGAAACCGGCGTCCAATGTGACCGTCCGGCAAGAAATGCCGGATGTCACTGAAGATGTAACCGAAGAGCCCACCGAAGAAATAGAACAGATATTTAGAGGTAAGTTCATACCCATTTTCTGTGGTGTCATAAGATTCTTGTGTGGCGACCAGTCCACCGAACCGAAAGCAGTCTCTCTTCGGAAGAGACCGCGATCAAATCCAGAACAAGCGATCTAAGTGGAATACACCGGCGACCTCAGCAGCGATATACGGATACTACGAGTGACTCGGCGACTTGGAAACATAATTGGTTACTAGCGAGAGTAGTAATAGTGTGTGTTTAGTAATTGCGTGTACTAGGGTTCGACGAACTGTGTTGCTAATCGGCATTTATTTACTCCGTAACGCAACAATACTTACACAAGCATATTTAATCTTTGCTTGTCTCTTAAAATATCTGTGATCAGTCTTGTAAATTGTGCTATAACTAATAATAATAATACGGGCACGGGTTGGGCACGGGCCTCCTCTCTAACTGAGAGGGTTTAGGCCATAGTCCACCACGCTGGCCCAGTGCGGGTTGGCGAACTTCACACACCTTCGAGAAACTCTTAGGCATGCAGGTTTCCTCACGATGTTTTCCTTCACCGCTATTTTGTAATACGCACGTGCCAACGAAAAGCTAGAGGTGCGCGCTGGGTTTGAACCCGAGACCTCTGACTTAGCAGTCCAACGGTCTAACCACTAGGCTATCACTGCTAATGTAGAATGTTTGCTTTAACTAATGTTGAATAATGAAGCATTGCTTATATTATGTATTTGTAGCGACCCCTATACATCGCTACATAGTTGTGACTACCTACCAATAGATGGTGCTGACGATTCGCCATACATGTCTAGAACGCGATATTAGAGTGTGCACGACTTGTAACATATATACGAGCCCCCGACAACAACTCTCGGGGAAAGTGGCAGGCCCCGCCAGGCACAACACCCGTCTGGCTGGAAGATCTTCCCTATGACACATCCTGCCAGAACGTTCCTGCCACATATTCAATCAATCAAAATCGTATATATTCTTAGGTATAAAGATAGAAGTGCAAGGGCTAGACGAGGAGGCGATATGTGAGATAGGCGCGGAAGTATCGGCCGCTGGTGGAGCGCTGGCCGCGGCTGGGGCGGGCGGCTCGCACGTACTAGTACCTCTGGACTTCGACCCTGAGGAGCTGCTCACCAAGGATGCTGAGCCTATCACTGTGTTCTGGGTGGTGAGTATATTTACTGCTAGCCATATAAGCATATTACAGATACCGTAGAGCCGTTCCGTTCACAGCTACTAGTACATTAGTTTTTGACCCTGAAGAGTTGCTTATTGTGTTCTGTGTGGTTAGTATTCTGATTGCTACCAATATAAGAAAACTATTAATGGGGTAAAGGATGTAATGTGTGGGATAGGGGCGGTGTTCTGGGTGGTGAGAATTCTTAGGGCTACCACTATAATAAGCATACCACTGGTAGCACAGAGGGAGTGATTGTGAGGTAGGATCGGCGGCTCACACATGCTGGTGCCTTTGGACTTCGACCCTGAGGAGCTGCTGACTAAGCATGCAGAGCCTATCACTGTGTTCTGAGTGGCGAGTATATTTACTGCTAGCAATATAAGCATATCACCAGGTGTGGTAAAGGAAGTTATATGTGAGATAGCGACGGAAGTATCAGCCGCTGGTGAAGCTCTGGCCGCGGCTGGTGCGGGCGGCTCACTCGTACTACTGCCTTTGGACTTCGGCCCTGAGGAGCTGCTGGCTAAGGATGCAGAGCATATTACTGTGTTTTGGGTGGTGCGTATTCTTACTGCTACCTATATAAGAGTAAGACAAATAGAGAGTGATTATGGAATAACTAGGGAAGTGTAAACTTTTGGCTATCAATAAATATTTGCATTTTTTACAGAAAGACTGCCTTTCCCAACAAGAGTTAGTCCCAATCCAGTACTATCACAGGCCAGTCCACCTGCCTCCACTTATCAGTCCAGGTCCCCTTCACGGTGTGGTGGCCAGTCTCAGTACATACAGCGGCGTAGAGAGAGCCTTCCTCGACGAGCTGGCGAAGCTGCTTGGAGCCACGTAAGTACCTTTACACAAGAATTGGTCTCGATCCAGTATTATGATTATCCGGTGCATCTTTTTCTAATGCCTGGAGTTGGTAGTAGAAAACCCACATTATACTGTCCTATTGCTGCGCAAAGGCCGACAAATCGAGGGGAGAGGGAACAGGTCATGCTCGGACCCATTGCGGATGGTGGAGTAAGGTCTGTCGTCACGTGCAGTTGGAACTTATCCTACTAATATTATAAATTTGATGTTTGTACGTTTAGATGTTTGGATGCTCGTTACTCAGTCACGTAAAAACGGCTGAACAGATAATTTATTACTTGGATAAACAGGATACATTTTATCCCGAAAAAAGTTCCTGCAGAAACCAGCCAGGCCCATAAAGCGTTACATCTAGGCTACCACATTAAGTGGTAATCGGGATTAACGGCTAACCGTATCTTCCAAAGCATCGAAAACTCACTCGAACACGGAAATGTCACTCATCTCAGACTGGCGGAACCGAACGCTGCTAAACCTTGGTGATCTCTAAGAACATAGCGGTCCCACAGCGAGAGCGACAATTAATACGTGTGGAGGTCCGTAAAACCTACGAAAAGAATAGAAACGATTTAACATTTAACAAGCAGGCTATTACAGCATTGGACTCACCCCTATTAACGGGCTATTTGAGATAATTTCCGTGAATGATGTATGCTTAAACAGTCACACCTTTAGAAAAACTGTCGTTATAGCGCTGACAATAAGTATCTTCATTCAAGTACGCAACTGCTACTTCATATTATAGTATGGTTTGACATATTTGTGAAATATAGACGCTTAAACATAAACCACGGCTTAGGGAAAACGATCCTTACGATGCTGCCAATAAGTATTTTTTTTCTAGTACGCACTGCGGTCACATATTATAGTTCGGGTTCGGGATAATATTTATGAAATATAGACGCTTAACCATCAACCACTGCTTATGGAAAACCGTTCTTATGACACTTACAATAAGTATCTTCTTTCTAGTACCCAGCTACGGTTCTGTCGTCGCAATACAGCGAACGCCCTAGCGTCTACGCACCTCATTTGTCCCACTGCTGCGGGCGACAAGTACATGGGCGCTGTGAAGTGGGGGCTGCCAGCGGTCAAAGCTTCTTGGCTGCTCGAATGCGCTAAAATAGGCAAGAGAGTGAGCGAGAAGGCCCACTTGGTTGGCGAGACTACAGGTAAGAGAGGGCTGGACTTTTTCCCCACAAGCTGGAGGCCGTTCGATTTTAAAGTCGATAATTGAAGACTTGTTATTGGCTCTCAGTCTTCTGTTCCGATGTTATTATGATTCGATTAGCTGTAAGTCTAAATAAATAATTTTAAAGGGGTATTGCCATAATCGCCAAGCTTAGCAAGCGGGTTGGCGATCGCAGTAAACACAATTTTTTTTTTTCGTCATGAGAGACCGCTACTGCACATCATTTACTTTTATACCTCTTGGGCGCCTAATACATCACTTGCGGGGAATAGTATTTGTCGGCTAAGGTCTAAGGTGACAATATAATGGTGTCCTACTTCCGACACGCTCAGCTCAAACGAGCCCTTCTCCATTAATGCATCAGTGTTAGTCGTGTTCACATTTCCACTGACAAATTGACGTTTACAGTTTTCAGTGTTGTCAGAATTTGACACTTTTTAAATAGTTACGTCCCACAATAATTTTTTTCGGTTGATAATAGAAATAAAATAAAAAAAATCAGATGTAAAAATGACGTCGAGAACATTCTATTCACAATTTGTGTTACTTATAAAAAAAAAAAAAAAAAAAAAAGTAAACACCGTTACGCCTATATCCCCAAGCGGGGGTGCCAGAGGTGAGTACACCCTCTTTTCGCCGACGATGACGACGACGACCTAATCCCTAGTAATAGGGGGCGAGCCTATCACCATTAACCGGCCACAATCCCAGACACCGGACTCATACTGGGAATTTTTTGTTAGAAAATCTACATTTATCCGACCTAGGATTTGAACCCAGGACCTCGTGATTGCCACTAGACTAAGAAGCAGTTCCAATAAAAATACTTCACTTACTTACAGCTCCTCCTTCCCCACAAAAACCTGAAGATATTCCAGAGCCTGTGCCAATGGAAGCCGACCCGGTTATGCCGGTAGAGGGGCAAGCGAATACGTCAATAATAGATAAGGAGAATACTATGTTGCCGCCCGCTGCGGCCGCGTTACCGAGGCGGAGCGTGGTGTCTGCTGGTAGCAGAGATAGTACGCCTAGAGGGAAGCCTGCGAATGGTAAGTTTATATGATCGACGAAGCTAGCTATTATTATTTAATATTCCCTCTTCCTTCTATTAATTTAGTAAAATGTTTCTTTTTTTTCTCATTTCTTTCTCTGTAAATGAGGGAACCATGTAGCCATTCACATGAATAGTTTAACTTGGTTAATTTAATTTAGACTCACCTGATACTACATTGTTCTCTTATACCCCACAACAAAAACGAGGATGGAAAAATTGTAAAAATACTGTTTTAAAAGAGTAACCGTGGAGTTTCTTGCCCTTCTTCTCCACAGGAATGACATTCCGAAGTGGTGTTAGAGTCTTTGTTACTTTTCTGATGATTCATAAATACTGTAATGGTTTACATGAATAAAAAATATTCTGATTCTGAAGGCTTGGTCTAGCGATAACAAAGTTAAAGTCAAAAAATTTATTTGTATAATAATCTTTATTGAATATTTAAAATTGTGTGTTTAAAATTCCTCACTATGAAACCACATATTTTAGACGCATTATTTAATATTTTATCCAAATGAGCATTAAATATTAATAAACTGTCCATTAATACTCCCAAATCGCGTATGCATTAAACTTGTTTGAGTGGGAAAGTCGAAGAGAAAATATTTTATTTGTATAGGCCAACAAGAGCGCTTACAAACGTTAAAATATATAACATTTTTTACACCTACCATCGGATCGGACTTTTAACTTAATTGGACTGACCTTTTTGTTTATCATTCTTTTTTTACAAAATTGTATTTTAAGCTATCTATCTATAACCTCACGCCAGATCCCTTGCGGGGTAGGCAGAGAGTACAGAGTTCCAACAGGTTCTTTCCTTACATACCTCTCTGGCTTCCTCGACTCTCATAGTTCGTCTCATACACGCTCGCCGGTTACGGAGACTCTTGACTTTTCCATCAGATAAGACTCGGTTTATTTGGTCGTGGTAAGATAGTCTAGGTCTTCCCCGGTACCTGCATCCTTCCACTTTCACATTGTATATCTGTTTTGTCATTCTTTCCTCTGGCATTCTTTCTATATGCCCGAACCAACGGAGCATGCCCTTTCTCATCTTTACACCGATACTATCTTTCATACCTACTCGCTGTCTTACTAATAATAATGTGTTTTACAAAAACCTATTTAGGAGTGGTCGAATGAGGCGCTGCTCAAACCGAATCAGTTTTATCGTCGATAATATTGCATAGTTACCGAACTTACATACGTATACCAAATTTCAGCTCAACCGGATACCCGTAAGTGCTTGAAAAATGAATTACAAGATTTGCACCGGAAAGACAGACATACCAACAGACATACGAACAGTGCAAGTTAAATAAAAGCTTGGGTCACCTATGCCTCGTTAGTCTATTGGCGAATAATGCAAGTAGCGATCACGAGGTCCCGAGTTTGAGTCCCATGTCGGACCAAATGTAATTTTTCGATAGTAATATTTCCAGTATCAACTGGCATTGTGTCCGATGTCCGATTAGGCTCGCCCCCTATTGCATGCGACGTAACATACGTTCTTAGGGAATATAGGCGTTACGAGTTTTATTTTTTTTTGTATTTTTATATATTTTATAATTTATATGAATTACTTTGACATTTAATTATTTCCGTATAAAAAATATACATACACCGGGACGCCTATATTTCCCAAGCGGGAGTGGCAGGGGTGTACTGTGTGCACACTCTAACCTATTGCTGAGAATGTTAGGTGCCAATGTAATAGGGACGAGGCTTTTGCCATTATACCGGGCACAATTGTAACCCCGGATACCGGATACTACTGATACTGGCTACTTTTCGATAGAAAAAGCGCCCGGCCGCCCTACAATTTGTACGAGATCCTTCGTGATTTCTACACGCATTATACTACCGTATAATCCTATCAGACCAACGAGGCAGTCCATAAAAATTACTTTAAAAAATCCCTCTTTGTAGCATTTTAGCTGTAATTAAATAAACTACATTTAATTTATCTAAGAAGTTACTTTAGCCTCCTTCCGCCTGACCCTGTTTACTACCTAGGTATATGTTACTTGTCTAGATAAATCAAACGAGCCCAAATACGATAGAGTTACGTTGTATATTAGGCGAATTCCTATGGGCACTTTCTGTCTCCACCACCAGACTCTGGCAACTGTAGTCTATAGAATAGATTTTTATTTTGCTGAAAACATGTTGTACAATAATTATTGCGGTTTTAGTTATATAGAGATGACCTACATGTTTTACCATTGTCTGGCATGCAAAATTCATAGTATCATTAAATTTCTCAACTAAAATAACTATCTCTTTCTTGAAAATATTAATTTTTAAATCAGCTCAGAAGTTGAGAATCTAGTGATATTACACACAAACATTATCAAAATGTATACACTAAGCCAAGTTATGTCATAATTAATTAAATAGCATCCGTATGTCTTAGTTATTAAAATTAGCTATCATGATTAATAAAATAGAGTATCAAAATTCATAAAATAGAATGCGAGAATTGATAAAATAATAATAATGTCATAGTATAATTATTTAATACAATGTCAATAAAGAAATATTTAAGAGTTAGATTTTATCTTCGAGGAATTCTGCTATGGTATAATATGATTTGGTCGTTAGAAGTTTCAATAAATTATCTTTAAAAAAATGGGAATTATGTTCGCTCCAGGCTTTTGGGAGTTTATTATAAATTACTGGAGCCATGCAGAAAGAATAGAACTAATCAAAACAAATCCAATAAGCCCAAACATGATGGGGTTATCTTGTTAAGTTGAAAAGTGTTTAGGGCCACCTCACATCCCTACCTAAAACTATAGTAGGTATTAATATAAATCCAACAAGCTTAAAAACGAAAATCGATTCCAGTGCAATCGATTAGTATTAATTCAAAGAGAGGTTTTTTTTTAAAATAAATCGACATGCCTAGATCATAGTTCAGTCATTTTGACACTCGCCTATAGCGCCCAAAGCGCGCTGAAAGCTCACGAACGTAGTTTCGGCCCTAATTTCGGCTAGTTTTCTGCAGAAACCGAAACGAAGATTTTTCGTTGAAACTGGTTGAAACCGAAACAGGTGCGTTACTTTCAGACCACGAGCCCTACTTGCACTTGTCCAGTTATTAATTCATAGTGTAGCTTTTTTAGAAAAGGATATTGTTTTGCACATAAGTCATTTATATTCGAGCGCGCGCTCAATATATATATATCTATATATATATATATATATATATATATATATCCGTCCCTTATTATTCATTTGTAAAGTAATTGCATCACTGTCACTCTCCCCGTCGATGAATAGTCTTCTTCTTCTTCTTCAAGTTATGGCTTCACACTAATTATAAGTGTATTTTGCCAGTGTCCAGTGAGATATATAATCGTGTTTGTTTAAATTAATTCGACTTCCCGATGAATTTAATGACAACGATGATAATGAAATTAATGAAGTACCCCTCCCTGGATAGTAAAGCGGTGGATACTTTACATACCAATTGCAACGGCCGTTTTGAGGGAAGTCGAAAAGGCACGTTTTATCACTTTGTTACAATTACCTTCAATCATGCACGTATAAGAACACATAATGATTAATATTCCACCAACATTACACATTATTAGTCGAAATAACTCAAGTTTTGGAAATTAAAACTAATTGACAACATCACTGTTCGACTTCCCGCCAAAACTCCGATGTATAGTCGATCCCGGTATGCCTTAACCACTGGACTAAGCCTGCTGTCAGTGTTGTAATATTAGTGTTGTATATGAAATCAAATAGTTTCTTTTTTGTTTCCTTTAAGTTAATAAATTTTATTTTAGGATATTTTTTATTGTTGCACCTTACCTCTTCTTATTTTATGTTAGACATCACTGTCCTATATCTAAAGGTTCCCTGGAAGAAATTTCTTTCCCTATATCTAAAGGCTCCCTGGAAGAAATTTCTTTCTCTATATCATCACGCCAGCCCCTTGCGGAGTAGGCAGAGAGTACAAAGTTCCAACAGGTTCTTTCCTTACATAACTCTCTGGCTTCCTCCACTCTCATAGTTCGTCTCATACACGCTCGCCGGTTACGGAGACTCTTGACTTGTCCTTCAGATAAGACTCGGTATATTTGGTCATGGTAAGATAGTCTACGGACGGGCGTTGGGGCAGAAAGATTCTAGAGTGGAGACCACGTATTGGCAAGCGCAGCGTGGGACGACCGCCTGCCAGATGGACCCACGATCTTGTGAAAATCGCAGGAAGTCGTTGGATGCAGGTGGCATCGGACCGGTTACGCTTGAAAGCGATTGGGGAGGCCTATGTTCAACAGTGGACAAGTATAGGCTGAGATGATGATGATGATAGTCTAGGTCTTCACCGGTACCTACATCCTTCCACTTTCGTATTGTATATCTGTTTTGTCATTCTTTCTTCAGACATTCTTTGTATATGCCCGAACCAACGGAGCATACCTTTTCTCATCTTTACACCGATACTATCTTTCATGCCTACTCGCTTTCTTACTACGCTGTGGCGAATACGGTCGATCAGCTTCACTCCGCACATCTTCCGCAGAGCTCGCATTTCCACCGCATTTATCCTACTTTCATTCTCCTTCTTACATACCCAGCTCTCGCTGCCATATAACAGCGTTGGGACAAGCACTCCGTTATGTATGGCCAGCTGCGCCTTTCGGCTTAAGTACCGGCTTCCAAGTAGCTTTCCCATTGCACCATTCATTCTGTTCCCTGCACTAACTTTTCTCTCTATGTCAGCGGTGTATTTTCCATCCTTACTGAAGGCGCATCCAAGATGTACAAACTCATTCACTTGCTCCAGCACATCGTTACCAACCACAATCCTTGCATTCGTTCTGGTTTCTTACCGTTCAAAAACCACTTTCTTTCTTTTCTAAATTTCTTATTATTTTTCGGATTTTATCGCGGCTTATTTTTGATTTTTAAGTTCCCGACGTTTTGAGTGCTTTGTAGCACCCATGGTCACGGGAAGGACTCCGAAAAATAGTTTTATTTCATGTGTAAATCTAAGAACTCAGTATTAGTGTTGTGTGTTATGATTTGTATAACAGAGTGCGAGAACGAGATGTCCCCGGCGTCGCGGTACATCGCGATGGCGCGGCAAGGCCTGCTGGGCTGCGACTCGCAGGAGACGCCCAAGCGGCCACACGACACGAAGGACAAACCTGAACCAGGTATTTATTCATACTTTATGCACTTATGTACATAGGCGGACTTATTGCCTGCGGCATTTTCTGCCAGTCTACCTAAAGGTATGTACCCATTAGAGCTTGGATACAGACAAGGTATTTCTTTATTCATACTTTATGCACTTATGTATATAGGCGGACTTATTGCCTGCGGCATTTTCTGCCAGTCTACCTACAGGTGTACACCTGTAGGTAGACTGGCATTATAACGGGTACCCGTTAGAGCTTGGATACCAAATAATTTGACCATACATTTTTGTCTGTTCCTTCAGGGTAAAACTGGTGTAAGAGAAATGTTGATGTAATACTACACCGTCACGCCTATATTTCTTAAGCCTAAGCCTTTCGCTGACGATGTAAGGTCTTAATGTAATAGGGGGCAAGTCTATTGCCATTATGCCCGGCTCAATGCCAGACTTTGGGCTGAGACTGGGAATTTATGGATAGAAAAATACATTTGTCCGACGTAGGATTTAAACCCCATGACCGCGTGATCGCTACGCGTATTATTTGAGTTTAGATTAACGAGGTCGTAGTGATGTAACACCAATACATCATATTAGTATTAGCGGCGCCTTCTACCAGTGGTTAGGAATTTAAGCCGATTCGCCCACTGCATTGTTCAATGCTCGCACGGGACGAACTTTTGTGTAATCCACAAGTATTTATCTCGGTCCGGGTATTTATGTATGTGATTCTCATGTTGTTAAATCACCTACATCACCGAAATAATTCCTAGTGATTAAAAAAAAGTGATACCATAAGCTGGATGATTGGGTGAGTGATTTGTTCATTGAATAAATGCACACAAAGGTATTAAACAGGCATTTCTTACGCTGTCGATGTTTACATTGAACGTCTCATAACTGGTTCTCTCTATGTTAATAATGTATATGTCTAGGTGCCGAATGTGCGCTACAGACGCCACCCTTGGAAGATGCTCTGTCCACCCCCAACCTCGTAGGGTTGAGCCCCAGCACGCGGCGCCGGCTGCAGGCCGTGCGGCGCGGGGAGATGCCTTCAGACCCTATCAGAACCCCCGTCGACCCTTGTAAGTTAATGCTCTGAGGGCCGAGGGCCTAGCCAAATGGCAATCGCTTTGTTTCTATTCTCTTGTCGAAATCAATAACTTATTGTTCTCACCACGAAGCAAATATGAAGAGGAGGAGGTGGCCTTATGTAAAAAATACCATAGCGAGCCTTTTGAATTCCTAAAAGCCTTGACGTCATCGTGGTGAGCTTCGCTTACCTCAGTTTGTCATCACTAGTCGCTCCGTTCACGTCTGCTCGAGTTCGCATAGCTATTAAATATTATCTATTTTTACTAAAAAATAAAACCCTTAATATGAAGTGATGTATCTTAACATGCAAAAAACACACAAATAATCATGTCGCAGAAGAGAGTGGGAGACTAAGCCCGCCACACATTCCGACCATTTTAACTACTGTAAGCCAGGATCCACATTGTTCTCCTTAGATGACACCGAGGTTTGAACCTTATGGTGTTCCGGGAAGCGGTTAAATTATTCTGAAACCCGCAAAAAAAAAACAGAAACAGAAAGAAACAGGAGGAGAAGGAAAAATAAAATTCTACTTCCCTCTTTTGCAAAGCGGGAGACACAAAAAATTGGCAGATCAGCCATACAGAAGGAGACTACAACTAGGATAAGGCTAGTTGAAAAGGCGAGTTGGGCCTAGAGATAGCGCCTCATAAAACCGAGGCGCTATGGTAGGGCGGTACCTTAAGTACCTAGGCCTCACCCTGGACAATCGCTGGGGCTTCGAGGAGCACTTCGAGCGCCTGGTCTCCCGGGTCGAAAGGGTAGTGGGTGTTATGCACAGACTGTTGCCTAACCTCGGGGGACCGTCGGAGTAGGTGCGCCGCCTCTACCCTGGGCCGTGCGAGCGGTGGCCCTCTACGGGGCGCCCGTGTGGTCAGACCGACTGTCGGGCGTCCGGCGCAGCAGGATGAAGATCCAGAGCCTGCAGCGCAAGATGGCCATCCGCATCGCAGGAGGGTAACGAACCGTATCCTTTGAGGCGGCAACGCTCTTTGCGCGCTTTCCGCCGCTCGACATCCTGGCGGACATGGGCGCGAGGGTCTACGACCAGACTCGCGGCGTCCGCCAAAGCGGCGAGGGCGTGCCTGCGAAGAAGTGAGACGGCAGGAACGACGGCGCGCTATGGAGGAGTGGCGCGCGAGGCTCAGTCAAGAGCTCATCGCGCGCAAGGGCGTCGTTCAAGCTATCTAGCCGTCCTTCGAAGCCTAGCACCAGTGGAGGAGAGGGCGAGTCACCTATACTAACTCAGATAATCACCGTCACAGTTGCTTCGGTGATTCTCTGAGGAAGAAGAGCTCGACGCGAGCCGACGGCTAACTCTCGTCCTCTGCCGTAATATCTGGGGGGAAACGGTCATTGTGGTAATACTTAATAGTAATACATTTCCGCAGTCGACAAGAACCCGTCGACGCCGGACAGCGCTTTCGGCGCAGCGCTACGGCCAGGTTCAGAACGGTTGTCGCCGGACGCGCGCAAGCGGCTGTGGAAGTTCGTGCACGAGCTGCCCACCAAGCAGCCGGACCCCGTCCGCGAGAGGCACACGGTCAGTATTACACTCCGGGCTCGGCGCGGCTGTGGAAGTTCGTGCACGAGCTGCCCACCAAGCAGCCGGACCCCGTCCGCGAGAGGCACACGGTCAGTATTACACTCCGGGCTCGGCGCGGCTGTGGAAGTTCGTGCACGAGCTGCCCACCAAGCAGCCGGACCCCGTCCGCGAGAGGCACACGGTCAGTATTACACTCCGGGCTCGGCGCGGCTGTGGAAGTTCGTGCACGAGCTGCCCACCAAGCAGCCGGACCCCGTCCGCGAGAGGCACACGGTCAGTATTACACTCCGGGCTCGGCGCGGCTGTGGAAGTTCGTGCACGAGCTGCCCACCAAGCAGCCGGACCCCGTCCGCGAGAGGCACACGGTCAGTATTACACTCCGGGCTCGGCGCGGCTGTGGAAGTTCGTGCACGAGCTGCCCACCAAGCAGCCGGACCCCGTCCGCGAGAGGCACACGGTCAGTATTACACTCCGGGCTCGGCGCGGCTGTGGAAGTTCGTGCACGAGCTGCCCACCAAGCAGCCGGACCCCGTCCGCGAGAGGCACACGGTCAGTATTACACTCCGGGCTCGGCGCGGCTGTGGAAGTTCGTGCACGAGCTGCCCACCAAGCAGCCGGACCCCGTCCGCGAGAGGCACACGGTCAGTATTACACTCCGGGCTCGGCGCGGCTGTGGAAGTTCGTGCACGAGCTGCCCACCAAGCAGCCGGACCCCGTCCGCGAGAGGCACACGGTCAGTATTACACTCCGGGCTCGGCGCGGCTGTGGAAGTTCGTGCACGAGCTGCCCACCAAGCAGCCGGACCCCGTCCGCGAGAGGCACACGGTCAGTATTACACTCCGGGCTCGGCGCGGCTGTGGAAGTTCGTGCACGAGCTGCCCACCAAGCAGCCGGACCCCGTCCGCGAGAGGCACACGGTCAGTATTACACTCCGGGCTCGGCGCGGCTGTGGAAGTTCGTGCACGAGCTGCCCACCAAGCAGCCGGACCCCGTCCGCGAGAGGCACACGGTCAGTATTACACTCCGGGCTCGGCGCGGCTGTGGAAGTTCGTGCACGAGCTGCCCACCAAGCAGCCGGACCCCGTCCGCGAGAGGCACACGGTCAGTATTACACTCCGGGCTCGGCGCGGCTGTGGAAGTTCGTGCACGAGCTGCCCACCAAGCAGCCGGACCCCGTCCGCGAGAGGCACACGGTCAGTATTACACTCCGGGCTCGGCGCGGCTGTGGAAGTTCGTGCACGAGCTGCCCACCAAGCAGCCGGACCCCGTCCGCGAGAGGCACACGGTCAGTATTACACTCCGGGCTCGGCGCGGCTGTGGAAGTTCGTGCACGAGCTGCCCACCAAGCAGCCGGACCCCGTCCGCGAGAGGCACACGGTCAGTATTACACTCCGGGCTCGGCGCGGCTGTGGAAGTTCGTGCACGAGCTGCCCACCAAGCAGCCGGACCCCGTCCGCGAGAGGCACACGGTCAGTATTACACTCCGGGCTCGGCGCGGCTGTGGAAGTTCGTGCACGAGCTGCCCACCAAGCAGCCGGACCCCGTCCGCGAGAGGCACACGGTCAGTATTACACTCCGGGCTCGGCGCGGCTGTGGAAGTTCGTGCACGAGCTGCCCACCAAGCAGCCGGACCCCGTCCGCGAGAGGCACACGGTCAGTATTACACTCCGGGCTCGGCGCGGCTGTGGAAGTTCGTGCACGAGCTGCCCACCAAGCAGCCGGACCCCGTCCGCGAGAGGCACACGGTCAGTATTACACTCCGGGCTCGGCGCGGCTGTGGAAGTTCGTGCACGAGCTGCCCACCAAGCAGCCGGACCCCGTCCGCGAGAGGCACACGGTCAGTATTACACTCCGGGCTCGGCGCGGCTGTGGAAGTTCGTGCACGAGCTGCCCACCAAGCAGCCGGACCCCGTCCGCGAGAGGCACACGGTCAGTATTACACTCCGGGCTCGGCGCGGCTGTGGAAGTTCGTGCACGAGCTGCCCACCAAGCAGCCGGACCCCGTCCGCGAGAGGCACACGGTCAGTATTACACTCCGGGCTCGGCGCGGCTGTGGAAGTTCGTGCACGAGCTGCCCACCAAGCAGCCGGACCCCGTCCGCGAGAGGCACACGGTCAGTATTACACTCCGGGCTCGGCGCGGCTGTGGAAGTTCGTGCACGAGCTGCCCACCAAGCAGCCGGACCCCGTCCGCGAGAGGCACACGGTCAGTATTACACTCCGGGCTCGGCGCGGCTGTGGAAGTTCGTGCACGAGCTGCCCACCAAGCAGCCGGACCCCGTCCGCGAGAGGCACACGGTCAGTATTACACTCCGGGCTCGGCGCGGCTGTGGAAGTTCGTGCACGAGCTGCCCACCAAGCAGCCGGACCCCGTCCGCGAGAGGCACACGGTCAGTATTACACTCCGGGCTCGGCGCGGCTGTGGAAGTTCGTGCACGAGCTGCCCACCAAGCAGCCGGACCCCGTCCGCGAGAGGCACACGGTCAGTATTACACTCCGGGCTCGGCGCGGCTGTGGAAGTTCGTGCACGAGCTGCCCACCAAGCAGCCGGACCCCGTCCGCGAGAGGCACACGGTCAGTATTACACTCCGGGCTCGGCGCGGCTGTGGAAGTTCGTGCACGAGCTGCCCACCAAGCAGCCGGACCCCGTCCGCGAGAGGCACACGGTCAGTATTACACTCCGGGCTCGGCGCGGCTGTGGAAGTTCGTGCACGAGCTGCCCACCAAGCAGCCGGACCCCGTCCGCGAGAGGCACACGGTCAGTATTACACTCCGGGCTCGGCGCGGCTGTGGAAGTTCGTGCACGAGCTGCCCACCAAGCAGCCGGACCCCGTCCGCGAGAGGCACACGGTCAGTATTACACTCCGGGCTCGGCGCGGCTGTGGAAGTTCGTGCACGAGCTGCCCACCAAGCAGCCGGACCCCGTCCGCGAGAGGCACACGGTCAGTATTACACTCCGGGCTCGGCGCGGCTGTGGAAGTTCGTGCACGAGCTGCCCACCAAGCAGCCGGACCCCGTCCGCGAGAGGCACACGGTCAGTATTACACTCCGGGCTCGGCGCGGCTGTGGAAGTTCGTGCACGAGCTGCCCACCAAGCAGCCGGACCCCGTCCGCGAGAGGCACACGGTCAGTATTACACTCCGGGCTCGGCGCGGCTGTGGAAGTTCGTGCACGAGCTGCCCACCAAGCAGCCGGACCCCGTCCGCGAGAGGCACACGGTCAGTATTACCCTCCGGGCTCGGCGCGGCTGTGGAAGTTCGTGCACGAGCTGCCCACCAAGCAGCCGGACCCCGTCCGCGAGAGGCACACGGTCAGTATTACACTCCGGGCTCGGCGCGGCTGTGGAAGTCGGTATCGAATCAGTCGGTAATTTACGCATTGTGATTTGTCACCCGACTTATAGACTGGTATAATGTAAGCCCTCTTCTATAATTCTGGAAAAAATCCCGTGCTTAATAATTTATTAAATATTATGCAGAGGGGTACACTAAACTCATTGGCACAATTTTTCCAAAAAACCTCAGGAATCATCATCAAATCCGAAAAAAATGTTTCATTTCACATGCTTTCGAAAAGCCAGAGGTACGTGCCTGGGTTTGAACCTGAGACTTTTGCTTTTCAGTCCCAACGGTCTAACCACTAGGCTGTCACTGCTTTACAAATTCTTTCAATACTTTTGTTTGTTTTGATTTGTTTGGAAAACAAATAAGAATTGTTTTGTTTTGTATTGCATTGCATAACATTAGCCACTAGATAAAGCCTTCATCAAGAATTATAGTTAAAAAATGTGTTACTATTCCCAGCCCTTGTCGGAGATCCGCAACAGGTTCCTAGCGCAGTTCAACGGAGATGCGCCCACGCCGCCCTCCGAACATGCATTCGCACCCAGGAAATTGCATTTACAGGTATGACGTCACTTTAACTTTGACTGCCTTATTGGTCTGGGGTTAAAAATTATTTTGGGATCACGAGGGCCTGTGTCCATTCACATCCTAGGTCGGACAAATGTAGTTTTTCTATCGAAAAACTTCCAGTATCAGTCCGGAGTCTCGAATTGTGACCGGTATATGGCCGAGGCGCTTGTAGCGCTGTGCGACCGCGGTGTTCTTACCGATCACCAAGGTTAAGCAGCGTTCGACTCGGTCGGCCTGAGATGGGTGACCGTTTGTGGCATTTCATATTCGAGCGTCTCCGTGCTTCGGAAGGCACGTTAAGCCGTTGGTCCCGGTTACCACTTAATGTGGTAGTCGTTAAGCCGAGTTGGAACCTTAAAGGTGGCTTGATAAGTTCCAACAGCAGGTGGCCACAAACCTGCCTCCACCAATCCGCACTGGGTCCGCGTGGTGGAGTATGACCCAATATCTTTCACCTCGATTTGTGAGAGAAGGCCTTTGCCCAGCAGTGGGCAGTATAGGCTGATATTATTATATGGCCATAGGCTCGCCCCCTAAGGGGCCTAATATCGTCGGCGTGAAGTGGGTGTACACAGTACACCTCTGTCACTATGTCGGTGAATATAGGCGTGACGGTGTTCACGTCTTTTTAAATGTAAAGTACGGCTGGTCCTATGTATGCCAACCATCCTGGTTGTGTTTATTGATTTTATTTAAAACAATATGCCTTCGAACTGCACTTGTCCTTTATTCGCACGAGCGTCATTTTCTAAGCACTTTAGTAAAGCGATTAATTAAAACAAATGGCTTGCGGTACATTTTTTTAAAAGCCTTTACAGCGCTTACAAAACGTTCTGTGAAAAACCATTGCGACGGCGATTGCGTTCTTATTGTATATTAATTTGCATGCGATAGTTGTAATGTTAGCGCACTCACCTTACGTTTTTGCTCACCTGTATGGATGCACACCTATTTTATGTACCAGCACTGCAATCTTAAAGTAATTTCTCGCTTTATTATACACACTGATGGTCACCAATTGTAGATTTATGTCTGTCCATGTCCTCTTCCTTAAGGTTGATAATTGAAGTTTTCTTTTTTATTATGTACCCTACGAATTGTTTAATTTTATTTTCCTATATCTGTTGCTCGTTTATTAAACTTACTATAATTATTATATAATATTCATTCCCATCTGAATGTGTGGAATCGTCGATATGACATCTGTGACGTCACCTTTTTCATAGGTGCTGCCAGAATACCAGCGCTGCACCATAAGTGTTTATGGTGCAGCAATATGCTGAGGTAGTAGCCTGTTTAGCCCCACACAATCGCTGGCATATGCTGTATTTTGTATGTTTTTGGTATGCTGTATTATGTATATTTACCTTTTGTTTATAGTTTGATGTGTGTGGTTAAATAAATGTATTTTCTTTCTTTCTTTCTTTCTTTCTAATGTATTTGTGTTTTTTATTTAAAATGAAAAGTCCAGATGTTATAATGATAAGTTTTTTTTAGGACCATGCGGAAACTCCACCACCTAAAATGGCAAAATTATCGGAAGATCAGGTGAGTTTCATTTTTATTGATTTGAGTGCAACTCTGGGTCAAGGGTCTTCGTCCATTGGTTTACACGTTTCATTTCAGTTAAGGCTCACACAAGTATATTTGATGGATTTAATCACAGTCTAGTAGGTTTTGCACAAAGCCAACAAACAGTTTTGGTTCCACATAATAAAAATATTAAAAAAAAATTACAAGTTCTAAACTTGTTTACATCGGTTCGAGCATGTGTTCATATTTATTCCAAAAACTTAACTGGGTTACTATTCAGCGAAGCTGCCCGGCAAGGCAGCGTGCGCAACAGCTATGTATTCCCCGCACAGATCGGCAGCTTTCAGGGGGAGTTTTCGTTATGCCGCTTCCAAAATTTGGAACAATCTTCCACCGCCCTTAAGGTTGATCAACAATCTTGACACTGCGTGCCTACCTTTTAGACTCGCAGCGTACTCTAGGCAATGTAAATATAAACCTATCTATTATTATATAATTAGCGTATATTATGTAAGTATGCGTCTGACTCTAATAATGTACAAAATATACCTCTTTACCTAGTTATTATATTAAACTACACGTTTACACTTCTAAAAATATTATTAATATTGTTATCACATTTTTTCAATTTCTACATTATAGATGAAATATTTATCACACACATTTCACTTCACTACACTTAACAATTGCGCACTAAAGTTACCTATATAATATTTAAATTTCCGAGCTATATATACTTTTCTTTATTTTTATTATCAATTCATACTGGAATAGATGAAATCAGCGTCTCGCACTTGTGCCTGACATTAAGCTGATCTGTATACCTATTTGGCTCGGCCGTGAGACACAAACTAGGCATGCCTTTTAAGTTCTGTCGTTTCCATATATCCCGGCAATTTTGAATTTGGAACTGTTCTATTTTCGAATGTGTTTAAATTTTGAATCTCAAAACAGTTGAAAGTATTAGGATTAATGCTATTGTTTAGTCACAGCGTCGATTGGAATCTGTCAGGTTACGTACGAAAATGAATCTTTCTAAGGAAAATGTTCGTGCAATAATTTTCTACAACTTTAGAAGAGGCCTGACACGGCTTCAGTGTTTTGAAGAGCTAACATCTGTGTTCAGTGATGAAGCCCCATGTTTGCGGACTGTCGAACGCTGTTATTTAGAATTCCAGCGTGGACATACTAGTGTTAGTGGCAAATCTCGCGAAGGGCGCCCAAAATCCGCCTGCACTGAAGATAACATCATTGCTGTGAGACAACTAATTGTCGAAGATCGTCATGTGACGTATCGAGAGATAGAGGCTCTATTAGGCATCTCAGGGACAACCATTCAGAAGATCTTGCATGAAGCGCTTGGTGTGAGAAAGCTAGTTTGCCGTTGGATACCGCATCTGCTTTCCGACGATCACAAGGCGGCCCGCGTCAGATGGTGTAAGAAAACTCTGCAAAGGTTCAACCGAGGAGAGTCAAATCACGTCTACGACATCATCAGTGGTGACGAATCTTGGATCTATGCCTACGATCCTGATTCCAAACAACAATCTACAATCTGGGTCTTTCAAGACGAGCCAAAGCCGACTAAAGATGTTCGTTCTCGAAGCACTTCAAAGATGGTGGCCACGTTCGTTGGAAAAACCGGCCATGTTGCGACTATTGAACTTGAAGATCGTAGAACGGTTAACGCAGAATGGTATGCCACAGTTTGTTTACCACAAGTCATCGCCGAACTTCGAAAATCTAACTCAAAGCGACGCATCATCCTGCACCACGACAACGCAAGCTCACACAGCGTTCGTCAAACGATTGAGTATTTGAAGCAGGAAAAAGTAGAAATTCTTTACCATCCTCCATACAGTCCTGACCTAAGCCCTAACGATTTCTTTACATTTCCTAAAATTAAGAAAAGTCTTCGTGGTCAAAGGTTCCAATCCGGTGAAGAAACAGTCGACGCTTTCAAGTCATCCATTTTGGACACCCCCACTTTAGAGTGGAATAAATGTTATAATAACTGGTTTGAGCGAATGGAAAAGTGTATTAAGCTACGTGGTGAATACTTTGAAAAAAATAAAATGTACTATAAGGTTCTAGTTGTGTTTTTTTCTTCAAACGACAAAACTTAAAAGGCATGCTTCGTACTCATGTGTATTATTTTGATGTGTTCCATTTTTGTTTTTTTTTTTCTTTTAATTTTATAGTTTTTGTAATTTTATTATATCTCCGTTTGTGTCTCTCATGCTGTGACAAATAAAATTTCTTTCTTTCTTTCTTCTTTCTTTCTATGTCGCAAGATCGGATAGGATGGATAGTCATTAGCATTCTGTAATCTGCAATCGTACCCGGTATGATGACAATAGCCTAGCCTCCTATTATATTGGTATTTGATATTGTTGGCAAGTGTACAAACATACAGTATACTTTGCCCTGCCCGCGTGACTAATATAGATGTCTATTTTTTATTTTATCAATTTATAGAGTCCTGGTGGAGTCAATACACCGTTAGGCTGTGTGACACCAATACAAGCTAATACTAACACACCAACTTCGAGCACGCTACCAGCATCGGTGGACGCCCAGTTGCAGCGGCTGAACGCAGCGCTCACTGGCAGACTGAGCTCTCAGCGAGCGCGACGCACCAGGGACTCAGTGAACTATGTACCGGCGCCGCGTGAGTATATCATGTACAGAGTGTAACACAGCCAACGCGAGCACGCTACCAGCGGCGGTGGACGCCCAGCTGCAGCGGCTGAACGCAGCGCTCACTGGCAGACTGAGCTCTCAGCGAGCGCGACGCACCAGGGACTCAGTGAACTATGTACCGGCGCCGCGTGAGTATATCATGTACAGAGTGTAACACAGCCAACGCGAGCACGCTACCAGCGGCGGTGGACGCCCAGCTGCAGCGGCTGAACGCAGCGCTCACTGGCAGACTGAGCTCTCAGCGAGCGCGACGCACCAGGGACTCAGTGAACTATGTACCGGCGCCGCGTGAGTATATCATGTACAGAGTGTAACACAGCCAACGCGAGCACGCTACCAGCGGCGGTGGACGCCCAGCTGCAGCGGCTGAACGCAGCGCTCACTGGCAGACTGAGCTCTCAGCGAGCGCGACGCACCAGGGACTCAGTGAACTATGTACCGGCGCCGCGTGAGTATATCATGTACAGAGTGTAACACAGCCAACGCGAGCACGCTACCAGCGGCGGTGGACGCCCAGCTGCAGCGGCTGAACGCAGCGCTCACTGGCAGACTGAGCTCTCAGCGAGCGCGACGCACCAGGGACTCAGTGAACTATGTACCGGCGCCGCGTGAGTATATCATGTACAGAGTGTAACACAGCCAACGCGAGCACGCTACCAGCGGCGGTGGACGCCCAGCTGCAGCGGCTGAACGCAGCGCTCACTGGCAGACTGAGCTCTCAGCGAGCGCGACGCACCAGGGACTCAGTGAACTATGTACCGGCGCCGCGTGAGTATATCATGTACAGAGTGTAACACAAGTCAACGCGAGCACACTACCAGCGGCGGTGGACGCCCAGCTGCAGCGGCTGAACGCAGCGCTCACTGGCAGACTGAGCTCTCAGCGAGCGCGACGCACCAGGGACTCAGTGAACTATGTACCGGCGCCGCGTGAGTATATCATGTACAGAGTGTAACACAAGTCAACGCGAGCACACTACCAGCGGCGGTGGACGCCCAGCTGCAGCGGCTGAACGCAGCGCTCACTGGCAGACTGAGCTCTCAGCGAGTGCGACGCACCAGGGACTCAGTGAACTATGTACCGGCGCCGCGTGAGTATATCATGTACAGAGTGTAACACAGCCAACGCGAGCACGCTACCAGCGGCGGTGGACGCCCAGCTGCAGCGGCTGAACGCAGCGCTCACTGGCAGACTGAGCTCTCAGCGAGCGCGACGCACCAGGGACTCAGTGAACTATGTACCGGCGCCGCGTGAGTATATCATGTACAGAGTGTAACACAAGTCAACGCGAGCACACTACCAGCGGCGGTGGACGCCCAGCTGCAGCGGCTGAACGCAGCGCTCACTGGCAGACTGAGCTCTCAGCGAGCGCGACGCACTAGGGACTCAGTGAACTATGTACCGGCGCCGCGTGAGTATATCATGTACAGAGTGTAACACAGCCAACGCGAGCACGCTACCAGAGGCGGTGGACGCCCAGCTGCAGCGGCTGAACGCAGCGCTCACTGGCAGACTGAGCTCTCAGCGAGCGCGACGCACCAGGGACTCAGTGAACTATGTACCGGCGCCGCGTGAGTATATCATGTACAGAGTGTAACACAGCCAACGCGAGCACGCTACCAGCGGCGGTGGATGCCCAGCTGCAGCGGCTGAACGCAGCGCTCACTGGCAGACTGAGCTCTCAGCGAGCGCGACGCACCAGGGACTCAGTGAACTATGTACCGGCGCCGCGTGAGTATATCATGTACAGAGTGTAACACAGCCAACGCGAGCACGCTACCAGCGGCGGTGGACGCCCACCTGCAGCGGCTGAACGCAGCGCTCACTGGCAGACTGAGCTCTCAGCGAGCGCGACGCACCAGGGACTCAGTGAACTATGTACCGGCGCCGCGTGAGTATATCATGTACAGAGTGTAACACAGCCAACGCGAGCACGCTACCAGCGGCGGTGGACGCCCAGCTGCAGCGGCTGAACGCAGCGCTCACTGGCAGACTGAGCTCTCAGCGAGCGCGACGCACCAGGGACTCAGTGAACTATGTACCGGCGCCGCGTGAGTATATCATGTACAGAGTGTAACACAGCCAACGCGAGCACGCTACCAGCGGCGGTGGACGCCCAGCTGCAGCGGCTGAACGCAGCGCTCACTGGCAGACTGAGCTCTCAGCGAGCGCGACGCACCAGGGACTCAGTGAACTATGTACCGGCGCCGCGTGAGTGTATCATGTACAGGGTTTACACTTACGTGGCGTACCACGTAACTGTACCATATCGTCGCCTTCAATAACTCGAGGGTTGAGTGAACACATGGGTGTTCATTTAAAAGTGCATAAGAACATATGAAAAAAATAGCCGGTGGCGGAAACATCAAATTTGTAAAAAAATTTAATAAGTTCATCAATTATTTGTTATTTAATCTGCAATTCAGATAATTATTAGTATTATAAATTAAAATTGTCCCACTCCAAGGCGAAGGCGGAGGTCTGAGGAGAGCAGTCTCCTTTACTCATATCCCATACATGATACTGTTTTATTTTAGCACCTGATTCCGAACCCGGGCCAGAGTCGCAGCCCAACACAGTGGGATGGGATGACACAACACCCACTACAGCGCAGCAATACTCTGACCCTGAACCAGTACAGGCTGTTCAGATCAAGCGCTTCATGCTGTCTTCCAACGTTGATGTGAGTCCATACTATTGATACGTAGTCGCGACCCCTGCCAGTCATTATGGCTGCAATCTTGGACCGAAGACGTACCGCAGTGCGGGCTAGGGCGTCCCCCCGAGGCGACGCGTACCGGCCCGCCCCCGTCGGTACGAATATAGGTGGAAGCGGCGATGGGGGCCGCCACCCATCACGCCGGGCCCGAACTGGCGAGTCGTGGGGTGCAGAGTGCCGAATAGAACCTGTTCGAACTCTGTACTCTCTGCCTACCCCGCATAGATAGATAGATAGATAATAGTGTGTATTTCATTAATTCACTTTGTAGTCTATCTGTTTAGTTTTTTGTTTGGTACAATATTTGCATTTGGTTTTAAATTTATTTTCCTAATCAATCAATCAATCAATCAGCCTATCGTAGTCCACTGCTGGACATAGGCCTCTCCTAACACGCGCCATTGCACACGGTCCCCCGCCTTCCGCATCCAGTCCGTCCCAGCGACCTTCTTGAGGTCGTCGGTCCATCTAGCTGGGGGCCGTCCTACCTTACGCTTACCAAGTCGCGGTCTCCACTCTAGGACACGCTTGCTCCATCGGCCGTCGGTCCTTCTGCAGATGTGACCAGCCCATTGCCACTTTAGCTTACTGAGTCTGCGAGCTATGTCGGTAACTTTGGTTCTTTGTCGGATTACCTCGTTACGAATTTTATCCTTCAAAGAGACGCCGATCATAGCTCGCTCCATAGCCCGCTGTGCGACTTTGAGTTTGTGGACTAGTCCCACTGTGAGTGTCCACGTCTCGGCCCCGTAAGTCATAACAGGTAGAACGCATTGGTTAAAGACTTTAGTCTTCAGGCATTGCGGTATAGGCGAAGCGAAAACGTGACGTAGTTTGCCAAATGCTGCCCAACCCAATTGGATCCTGCGGTTGATTTCTTTCTCGAAGTTGTTCCTACCAAATTGGACAACTTGTCCAAGGTAGACATACTCCCGAACAACTTCGAGCATCGAACCATCGACGTAGATCGGTCCCGGCGTGACATGCTCATTAAACATGATCTTGGTTTTATCCAAGTTCATGCCGAGACCGACACCTCGAGAGGCTCCATTTAGGCTATGCAGCATTCCGCTCAACTGTTCCAGTGACTCTGCCACGATGACGATATCATCGGCAAACCGAAGGTGTGAGATGTATTCGCCATTGATGTTAATGCCCCGCCCAGTCCAGTCCAGCGTCTTGAAGACGTCCTCGAGTGCATTGGTGAAGAGCTTGGGGGATATTACATCCCCCTGTCTTACCCCTCGATGCAGCTCGATCGGGTTGGTCTTTTGGCCCTGGAGCTGGACGGTCATTGTGGCGGTATCATACAGACATCTCAACACCTCGATATAGCGCCAATCGATGCCACATCGCTGCAGAGCATCCAAAACCGCCCAGGTTTCGATGGAGTCGAAGGCTTTCTCGTAGTCCACGAAAGCCATACACAGCGGCTGATTGTACTCTTCGGTCTTCTGTACAATCTGCCGAACAGTATGGATGTGGTCTACGGTGCTGTAGCCTTTCCTAATAAGCTAAATAATAGAGACGTAAAGAATATCCAGGAACTGAATAACAATGAAAAATTTACTTAAAAAACAGCAAAAAATTACTGTGCCTTAACTTTTTACTCTACTATGTTCATTCGCTCTGCGTATCCTGCAAGGGAGCTGTAGATAAATAAAACATGTTAAGTGATTCCTGCAAACCTCATCAAGAAACTGTACATAAAATATACTTTTCATCCTAGAATCGCGAAGAAATCCTCGAAATGATTCAACACCTAGGCGGGGAGGTATGCGAAGGTACCGAACTAGACCCCGAGGCCACGCACCTGCTGTGTGCCGCGCCGGGCCGCAGCGAGAAGATGCTGGGCTCCATAGCGGCCGGGCGATGGGTGCTGCACCCCCTGTACATCGCCAAGAGCAGAGCCGCCGGCAGTTTCCTACCGGTAAGGAGGATTATTTCTTATTTTTGGATTATAATACCCGGTGTACACATTGCCCACTTCCGCGTGAAGTGAGGGAAGCTTAGTCGTATAAACGCACCAATAACGCAGTATTTTCCTTCCGACACTATTACTGCCTGGCGGTCCCTTCGTTTTCAGTTTATTGAGCAGTAGTTAGTGTTGTCGGCTTAGAAATCTTTTCAATTATAGGGATATAATAATTTTGGAAATAAAATTACGGTTAAAAATCTAAAGAAATAAATAAACTACGGTGTCGATTTCCTGGTCAACAAAGCTCTCACTAACAACGTTGTGGAAGTCAGCAGTGTGTCGACACGGGTAGCGTACCTCATAATTAAAATCACCAACAGGTACACCCTGAAGGTGGTACAGGTATATGCGCCGACCTCGACATACTGCGACGACATACCCGAAGACATGTATGAAGACATAGCCAAGGCATTACATGGCACCACCAGGCTCACTACAACTTTGTTATGGGGGACTTGAATGCCAAAGTGGGAGTACAAGAACGCGGCGAAACGATAATCGGACCCCACGGCGTAGGGCGCCGAAACCACAGGGGGCAGATGCTGGTCAACTTTCTGGAGTCGCAGGGGCTCTTCTTGATGAATTCGTTCTTTAAGAAGAAGCCTCATAGAAAGTGGACATGGCGAAGCCCCGACACTGTGACGAGGAACGAGATAGACTTCATCATGACTGACAGGAAGTCTATATTTAGAGACGTCTCCGTGATCAACAGGTTTAACACCGGCAACGATCACCGACTTGTCCGAGGCGCTCTAAATATAAACTTCAAGGCCGAAAGACGTCGCATGATGAGGTCTACTCTCAGACCAACTGCGCCTCAAATAGCTTTAGGGTCCGAAACGTTCCAACTGGAGCTTCAAAATCGTTTCGACCTGCTGGAAACCGAAGGCAATGTTGACGAGAAAACCGACACAGTGGTCAAAACGCTACAACATGTGTCTCAAAGGGTGTTTCCCGGCAAAAGCGGTAACAGAGAGTCTAAACTCTCGCTCGAGACTCTCGAACTTATGAGGCAGAGACGGGAAATGTCATCCACGCAGGCGTCTTCGCCGGATGGGAGGAACCTCAACCGGAAGATCCGGAAGCTGGTGCGACGTGACCTCCGATGTTCCAACACCCACACCATCGCGGCTGCGATTGAACAGAACAGAGGCACCAAAGTCTTCGCTCGCCAGCTAGGTAGATCCCATCTGACGAAACTTATTACAGCGGATGGCAAAACCGTGACCTCCAAGTTCGAGATACTCGAGGAAATTGAGAGTTTCTACAAAGACCTGTACGCATCACGGATGGCTAAACCCTCGAGACCTAGCGCTGACGACCACAGAGCCCCACTAGCACGCCACGATACGGAAGACATCCCTGATGTCAACCAGGACGAGGTCAGAGTGGCTCTCGAGCAGCTCAAAAATAACAAGTCGCCAGGCGATGACGGAATCACCACTGAGCTCCTAAAAGCAGGCGGGACTTCAATCCTGAAAAAGCTAGCGAGTCTCTTTAATTCCGTCATCCACCAGGGCTTAACACCTCAAGCGTGGAGCGGGAGTGCGGTGGTTCTGTTCTTCAAAAAAGGTGACAAAACCTTGCTGAAGAACTACAGACCCATCTCACTCCTGCGCCACGTCTACAAGTTCTTCTCGAGAGTACTCACAAACCGCCTCGCCAGAAGACTTGACGAGTTCCAGCCACCGGAACAAGCCGGGTTTCGAAAAGACTACAGCACCGTAGACCACATCCATACTGTTCGGCAGATTGTACAGAAGACCGAAGAGTACAATCAGCCGCTGTGTATGGCTTTCGTGGACTACGAGAAAGCCTTCGACTCCATCGAAACCTGGGCGGTTTTGGATGCTCTGCAGCGATGTGGCATCGATTGGCGCTATATCGAGGTGTTGAGATGTGTGTATGATACCGCCACAATGACCGTCCAGCTCCAGGACCAAAAGACCAACCTGATCGAGCTGCATCGAGGGATAAGACAGGGGGATGTAATATCCGCCAAGCTCTTCACCAATGCACTCGAAGACGTCTTCAAGACGCTGGACTGGACTGGGCGGGGCATTAACATCAACGGCGAATACATCTCACACCTTCGGTTTGCCGATGATATCGTCATCGTGGCATAGTCACTGGAACAGTTAAGCGAAATGCTGCATAGCCTAAATGGAGCCTCTCGAGGTGTCGGTCTCGGCATGAACTTGGATAAAACCAAGATCATGTTTAATGAGCATGTCACGCCGGGACCGATCTACGTCGATGGTTCGATGCTCGAAGTTGTTCGGGAGTATGTCTACCTTGGACAAGTTGTCCAATTTGGTAGGAACAACTTCGAGAAAGATATCAACCGCAGGATCCAATTGGGTTGGGCAGCATTTGGCAAACTACGTCACGTTTTCGCTTCGCCTATACAGCAATACCTGAAGACTTAAGTCTTTAACCAATGCGTTCTACCTGTTATGACTTACGGGGCCGAGACGTGGACACTCACAGTGGAACTAGACCACAAATACAAAGTCGTACAGCGGGCTATGGAGCGAGCTATGCTCGGCGTCTCTTTGAAGGATAAAATTCGTAACGAGGTAATCCGACAAAGAACCAAAGTTACCGACATAGCTCGCAGACTCAGTAAGCTAAAGTGGCAATGGGCTGGTCACATCTGCAGAAGGACCGACGGCCGATGGAGCAAGCGTGTCCTAGAGTGGAGACCGCGACTTGGTAAGCGTAAGGTAGGACGGCCCCCAGCTAGATGGACCGACGACCTCAAAAAGGTCGCTGGGACAGACTGGATGCGGAAGGCGGAGGACCGTGTGCAATGGCGCGTGTTAGGAGAGGCCTATGTCCAGCAGTGGACTACGATAGGCTGATTGATTGATTGAAATAAACTATAAAAAAATATGATGATGACGCAACAGATAGATCATGAGAGAGCATAATTATTGCCTCAGGGTTATTTTTATGAAAACTATCGTTTCGAGGAAAGAAAATCTGATAAAGAAAGTTTTTACAAACATAAGCGAAAACAAGGCTCATCCTTTAGTACGAAGGATTGAGTAAACAGTCCACGCTTCCGCAGTACTGCTCAATGATCTAAGTGGGAAGTGGAGGCAAAGGTATAGTGTAAACTATATATGGACTGAAATGGAACTGGGAATATCTGCCGTACGTCGTATTCGCTTTGGGATCAAACAATCGCATTGTGGGTCTTTTGGCTCGAAATAACAACGCGGTAGGCCCAGAAAGAGGTGGCGAGACGAGCTTGACCCTTATGAAGAGGACATCATCAGTTTGAGCTATACCGGGATAGGTGGAAGAAGGTGGAAGGCCTTCGCCTTAGAGTGGGACAAATAGGTTTATAATAATAATATTTTTTTCAGGTATTTCGCCGCGGTTTTCTTAGGATCACTAAGCATCGTTGATCTCAGTTTGTGGGGATTATTGTCCAGGTCTTTCTGTCTGTTTGAGACTGGGTGAACGATTGTTGCATTTCATATTCAAGCGTCTCCTTGCTGCGAAAGGCACGTTACGTCGTTGGTCCCGGTTACCATTAAGGTTTAGTGGCTTACTAAACCCAAGTTGGAAGCTGTATAGCCTGTTTAATAGGTTTTAACAGCAGGTGGCTACAGGTCTAGCTTCATTAATTCATACTGGTTTCATGTAGTGGAGCTTAATCTCGTTTGATTTGTAATAAACAGCATTTGCCCAGTAGTGGGATGAGCTGATTTACATTTATATATCTCTTATTAACTTCGACATGACCACGCACATAACCACGACCTCTTTGACCTTTCGCTCAGCTACGGTTCGACTTTCGACTTCGACCATCGTCATCTTCCATCAGTTGAGACAGGGGTCAATCGAGACGCAATGTCAAATTACGGAACATCAAAATTCGAGGAGTGTTCCCATATTTTCTTTTAATCGCTTACACTGTCAGTGTACAACATTTTGCTTATATTATTATTTCAATTTTACAATTTTTATACTTTAGGAAGAAGAATATGAATGGGGTAATCCACAAGCCACAAGTCTCCCGGCACTCTCAGGTAGCGAACGAGTGCTGGCCCGCGCCGCTCACCGCTGGCGCTGGCGCCGGGGCGCGGGCGGCGCGGGCCCGTTCGCCGGAGTCGTGGCGCTCCTGCACGTGCCGCCAGCGAGGAGGCGCCTGCTGGCCCGGCTGGTGCAAGCTGGCGACGGACAAGCGCCGGAACATGAGTGAGTATACCAACACAAGCTACGTGGGAGACACGTGGCTTGTGTTGGACGCTCTCGGGTACCGAACATAACGAATACCTCTCACGCACGATTTTCTTAAATTTCTTGTCCGGTGAAGCTGTATAGCGAAGCGGCCAACAGCGTAGATCATTCACACACAAAAGCACGATTTTTTCTAATAGACTGATCACGTAGTGGGCGCGATGTGAGCGTGTTGCAGCTGTGCAGTTGTAATAATAATAATAATACACTTTATTGTACATCATAAAAAAAACAATACAAGAAACAAATTTAATACGGAAACAGTACAAGGACCGCCAGGTCTTATCGCTTACAGCAATTTCTTCCAGACAACCGTTGGAATGAAAACCAATAAGAATAAAAAGGGCAGTTGGTGGCGTACACTATTGATGATAATTTACATTACATTTACATACATATATAATATAAACCTAGTCATATATACACAGACATTACAATATACACTATTACATACTATACACATATTATAGCTAAACACAGATAAGGATAAATAGCAAATAATTATATTATTGACAAATAGTGACTCTTAACCATGTTTTTGAATGAAACCAACGACTTTGCCCGTCTAACTTACACTGGCAATGCATTCTACAAACGGACGGCTTGAATGGTAAAGGATTTATCGAAGAAATTTGTGGAATGCATCGGAATTATCATTTTTAATGTACTGAAATATATGGGAGACGACACACAGCTCCGCCACGCTCTGAGTTCTGTTCCAGCATGGTTGATACATCTAAATATCAACATTATCGCCCTATATTTTAAGTAGTACAATCGCCGATTTCTTCTCAGGCCACCGTACACGGACGAGAACGTAACAGTATGTTTCGCGGACATCAAGCGCTACCCGTTGTCTAGCCGAGACAGTGCGTGGCTTGTCTCCCGCCGGATACCCGTGTGTGCGCCCGTGTTGCTCAGCTCATACCTCACCGAGGACCCGCCACCCAAGCCTGAGGAACACTGTCTACCGGATTTTAAACCATAACGTCTCCTGTGTAAGATTTAAATTCTATTGTTGCCTGTTGTTAGCTCGGGATAGTTTTATCGGTCGACTCGTCGGTCTATTTCTTTGTTGCATGTTGTCAACTTGGAAAGGATCGCATTATAAACCGTTATATTGTTGCTTCAAAGTCTAAACTGCTCCTAACTATGAGGCCCTTAAAGTTATCTGTGTAAGATTTAAACTCCTTTGTCGTCTATAGTCAGCTCGGATTAGTGTTGTCTCCTTTGAAAGTACCGGATTTTAAAGCTTTATATTGCTAGTCCACTAAAGCCTCAGTCAGGACTGTTTACTGGATTTTAAATCTTAATATTTCCTATTAATGGTTTAAACTTTGTTGCCTGCCGTCATCTGGTAATATATCTCGCAAGTTTATCAGATTAAGGGTTAAATTCAAATATTTATAGCTAATTAGATTATGAAACGAAGGCTGGCATGAAAATAATTAGTACTGCGTTGATTTTATTACCAAGAAATACAGCAAAGAAAATTTATAAAACTAGTATTTCAGACGAAACTTTCGTATATGTTTGCAGAATCTCATAAGAGGTAATAGCACGAATAATTTGATTAATGGTAAAGCTATCGAAAAATCACGCTATCTCTATCATCTTTATTTATTAAATTGGTAGCGTAAGAGAGATGGCATGTCAACTCGACAATATTATATGTCAAAATTTTTATTACGAGTAATGCCGTATTTTGGACAAAGTGAGTAATGAGGTTGCTCATGTATGTTTACTAGACAATTACTAATAAACAAATGGAAATAAATGATCAATAAACGATGAAGTTCGATTAATTACCGGTTTCATTATTAAACTAATAGATTTGCTAATTGTCAGTAGTATTTTGATAGATTCTCCATAAATAATAATAATAATATTAGCCCTGTTAAGAAACTGTCCCACTGTTGGCCTCCTCTCGAACTGAGAGGGCTTAGGCCATAGTTCACCACGCTGGCCCAGTGCGGGTTGGTGAACTTCACACACCTTCGAGAAACTCTTAGGCATGCAGGTTTCCTCACGATGTTTTTCCTTCACCGTTAAAGCAAGTGATAATTAATTTTTAATACGCACATGCTTTCGAAAAGACAGAGGGTTTGAACCCGAGACCTCTGACTTTGCAGTCCAACGGTCTAACCACTAGGCTATTACTCCATATATGACAAAATTCTACTGGTAACAGGCAAGTCTAGCCTTGACGTTCTGCTGGTAGACATTCCTACACATGATTGGTCCATTTATGGGCGGTTTCAATAAAAATATTTTAAACTAACAGATTGATTTGTTTACTGTCAGTAGTATATTGACATACTTTCTGTAATAGCTGTTACCAGCGGCTGCGCACATGTTTATTTTATAATTTATTTCTTAATATCTTCATAAAGAACATTCTTCTTCGCCCATACGTAATTTGCCCCAGAACCAACAGCATCGAAAATATACTTGTATGATTTCAAATCACCCATAAATTCTCTAAAGGCATTTATTATTAAACGGACAAGTGGGGGAATCGCAATATTGCACTAAAAGTAGATAGATAGATAGATATTACTTTATTGTTCCACCAGAAATACAAGAAGGAAATAAAAAGATACAATATTTCAATTAAAAGATAGTGTAACAATGGGCGGCCTTATCACTAATAGTGATCTCTTCCAGGCAACCTTTGGATGGAGAGGATCTAAGGAAAACACACGATTTAGGGGTGTACTTAGCTAACAGAACATAACAATACACAATTAAATCTATCATAAACTAGTTAAATAATATACCTATATAATATACACAAGTAAAAATAAGATACATTCGTCAAAGATAAGTCTATTATATTAAGTAACTAGCAACAGCATATAGCAAACATCCAGCAAATTTAATTTAATTAATCGGTGATGGTGAAGAACTTTTTCACTTGACCTCTGAATATATGAATAGATGGAGCACTCCTTATAGAAACAGGTAGTGAGTTCCACAGTCGTACGGCTTTGACCGTAAAAGAGTTTACGTTACGTTTACGTTTTGAGGTTATAATTTAGTAGCCATTAATACATATGAGGTTATGTTGTGTGTGTTGACATTTAGTGAAGATGTCGGCGATTTCGATATGGGTACTTATAATACTTTGAAATATTCATTTTAGATTGCAAATTGTCCGTTAGATACAGATATATGTCATTATTTTAATAAAATAGATAAATAATGATGGTATGGGTCAAATGTTTATTGGTTCTGGGGTAATTTTCGACAGTGTCCTTTCATCATGATTAAACGTTTTATCAAAATCCATGTAGCAGTTTTTGAGTGAAAGAGTACACCAAAACATACATTCATCCTTACAAACTTTTCCGTTTATAATATAAATAAGATTCTCTTAGCAAGAAATCGTATCCTCGAGTTTAATATTATAACCGGCCACAAATGAATCAATCACGCGAAGGAATATATGCCGCCTTAACTTAAGAAATTGAGTCCTTTGCAAATAGATTTTGTATATAGGATGGCTGTTACAAAATATGAATAAATATACGAATTGAGGCAAAGCTTCATACAATGGCACAACGATATCACACTAGTATAAGACACGATGGTGTGTGCGTGCCCTCTCAACAATTATTTTACGTATACGCCGAGGACAAAACCGGTTAAGGGGTCACCGCGACAATAAATCACCGGGCCACTGATTGACCAACAAAGTAACAGTGACGCAATTACTCTATAAATTAATAATAAGGGACGGATATATTGAGCGCGCGAATTGAAATAAATAACGTTTGCGCAAAAACAAATTTTATTTTAAAATAAATAACTGTTTTCAAAAGAACTTTGTTAGAATTATGTTTTTAAGTTATTTTTATCAATTAGTTCTTAAGCGTTTTGCTAGAAAATGTGAAGCAATAGAGATGACTTTAGATTTTTTTTTCTATCAAGAAAATTTCGTTTAACCGTGTATTCCTTTTACCAGATTTTAAAATATAGTGTCAAGAAACATATTTCTAAATATTAGGTCTCTTACCATGACCAAATAGACCATGTCTTATCTGAAGGACAAGTGAAAAGTCTCCGTAACCGGCGAGTGTGTATGAACGAAGTATGAGAGTGGAGGACGACACACAAGTAGTAAGGAAATAACCTGTTGGAACGCTGTACTTTCTGCCTACCCCGCAAGGGATCTGGTGATCACACCAGATCCCTATACTCTATATTTTAGAATTTGGTAAAAGGAATACACGGCTAAACGAAATTTTCTTGATAGAAAAAAAAATATAAAGTCATCTCTATTGGTTCACATTAATAATCATCAGATATAGATAGTCTCTTTCTTTCTTTGAAATGCGAGGGGTACAACACCACGTTTTTATCGCTGTAGCCACTTAACGCCGGCCAATGTCCTCGGATGGCGTGATTTTGTAATAGTGTACTCTCATAGCGCGATTATATGAACATTTGACATCTTTCGAATATTTACTCATGTGTTTGTATGTTACGATTATAACTACCTTTAAAGTTGACTGTTATGTATAATTATTGTATAGTTAATATTAATTGATTACTTGAATGACAATAAATATATTTAATAGATACCTGTTTGTTTTATTTAACACCTAACTAATCCTTAATAGTACCCCTAAATTTACATTAAGATATTAATTTTAGTGTTTGGTTGAATCATAAAATTAAGAAATTTTGGCGCATGTTATCGGGACCTCTCATTATGGACTTTCTGGCATATTCCCAGGTTTTCCATCCAATTGTTATGTTCATATAGGATGTTGGTTTATGATTTATATTAAACTCAAATAATTTATTTTGTATAAGCTTATATTAATTAAGCTATAAACTTGCGGGGAGCTTACAAATAGTGAATTTACATTTTTTTTAAATCTAATTTACCTACTAATCTACCACCGGAACGCTTCCTCCGCTGAGAAGATCCGGCGAAGAAACTCAGCGGGCTTGTCTTTTTTTTTATCTTCTCTTTATCTTAGTTCACTTCTATTTTTTGAATTTTATTGTGTGGATAAAATGTTTTGGTTACAATTAAATAGTCTACGATCTAGCTCCAGTGTAATGCCTTACGATCGTGATATGAATCTAATGATATTATCTGTTAAGAGTGTCTAAAGGATTCCAGATGGGCCAGTCCCCACAAGCAGTACCCGTTCACGAGTATGACTGCTGGAATGATATTATGGTATTTAAACACGCTATGTTAAATAGTAAGTAATTTTGTATAAACTTTTGGCAAAATGAAGTATACACTACCACGCGGTAGGTATGTAGATAGTATTGTTATGCCTTTGTAATCCCGACCGCGCGGGCGGGTTACTACACAGCCAAAAACACACGACATAATTTTTTAATACCTGATTTCGTTTCTTGTTCTTTTTTATTAATTTATGTTTAGTATTACCAATGCAGCTACTCACGTATATATCACGAAGATCAAAAACGACAGCTAATAGAGATGATGATTATATTATACCAAAATTATTATTTTTTACAAATTCTTTAATCGTACTTCTTCGCCATACGCTTGATCTCTTTGGTCTCGTCCTTGGGGTAGTCCAGCTCAGCCTGTGCTAATTCCTTCATGTTGACGGAAGCTGTAGACCTGAAACCTGCCCGCTCCCCACACTCCTGAGAGACGATACCCGTGAAGATAGCCGCTGTGCCATTTACGCCAATTTGTCTGCTTAGAAGCTCTCTGCGATATTTATGATGATATCCAAGTTAAATATCATTTGCACATGCCAATAAAAACACAAGTTAAAACACAAACTAAGTTCGCGCCTTATAGGGTACGTGAGTTCGAGTTATTTTCTAAAGGGGTGCGTAGAGAAAACTAATTGGGAACCACTGCTTTATATAAATCAGCCTGTACTGTCGAGGTAACGTCTTCTCTCACATAACGAGGAAGAAACAATAGCGCGCAACCACGCGGATCCAGTTGGAGAAAGCAGGTGTGCGGTCATCTATTGGAACTCATCATGCCGCCCATTAGGCTTTCAACCTGGCTTAACGACTACTATATGAAGAAGTAATCGGCACTGTTCGGGACCAACGGCTACCGTGCCTTCCAAAGTACGGAGAAATATAACAAACGGACACTTTTTTCTTTTTTTTAATGAGGATACCTCATGGACTTTCGCTGGCGGGGCATGTCGGACTCTTACCGACTAAAACCCCACGGCCAGCATCGACACTTCGGAGAGGGACTTCGGGATCTCCGTTAAGAACGCACCGGTGCCCCTCTGTATCGTGCTCCGAAGAGCCCGCCTTCGGAGGGGACGCTGTTTAATCTTGGCAATGGCTAAGAACTCCGTGGCCAATGTATTTACCTAGCTGTTAGTACTCTGGCTGCTAGTCTAGCATCTCGTAACTCCCTTGCGACGACGATTCCTAGCGCATACAGGATTCTATCCAAACCCAAATACTCGAACATGTCCGCTTTGGATTCTAAATACGTCAACACCTATATATGTTCTGCCATATTTCACCGTAGATCTCTAACAGGATAGGTATCGTTTTGATATAAGAATATTGTAATTTATTCTAGCAGTTAAATCAAAGAACGGATGGACCACTTAGCGCAGTGGTTAAGAGCTAAAGCCGCTTCGCCCACGGTGTCTTATTGTCGCGGGTTCAATTGCCGCACGGAACAAATTTTTGTGTGATCATCAATAAATTGTTTCGGTCTGGGTATTTGGGTATGTGAATTTTTATGTTGGTAAACGCATCTACGATACAGGAATAAATCCTAGAGTGGGGCTACGTTTAAAAAAAATCCCAGTAGTTTTATAAGTTTTAGCAAGATCTTTGTTTTCAAATGTAAAAAATAAAAGGGTTCCCCCTACATACTATAATAGTTCTTCTAAAATTGAAAAAGAGATCCCAATGGAAATCAAGAAGTGAAGTTCATTCTTCAGGATAATTAAGATACTTCATAATCATCGGCCTATACCAGTCCACTGCTTGTCTTAGGCTTCTCAATTGCACGCCACTGATTATACGATCCTCGGGTAATTTATAGCAGCCGCCCTACAAAGATCAACGATCTGTAGTCTTCTAAAGATACTCAATAAATAAAAAATATATTTTAAAGCTCGAACACGATGAAGCTATACAAAGATAATATTTGAGTATTGTGGTTGAAAAACTGCGGTGGAATGGGCATGGGCAAAGGATGGGTACTGTGACAGTCGAGGTCTAACGATGGAGCTAGCTCCATCGTTAGACCTCGAAAACCACCTAGGGCAATAGCACTCGTGACAACAAATATAACGAACTCAAATATACAGCGTTATGTTGGTTAATTTAAGGAATCCCTAAAGCCGTCTCCATGCTTCATCTTCAAGCTCCGTAGTACCATAGTATAGCAATTTTCCAAGCACTTAGTGACCATGATAGCAACTGCTTAGAAAATGGATCAAACAGACAAACCATCTTACGACCGCTGCATAATCAAGTTAAATAAAAGTTTGTAAATAGTTCTGAATATAGTTTTCAAAAACAGAATACTGAGTTAAAAATAATACAAACGTAACAATAAATTAAAAAGCAGGAATCATTTATTTGAAACCGGTATGGTTGATATATAAAAAAATACCTACAGACTGCTCTTCGACGTAGCCTGCCAGTGTTGTACGCTTTGCCAAGTACTTGCGCCAAACATCAGCTATTCCACGCATAATCTCTGGGCCATTTACTAGATCTACAAGAAATTCAGCTGAAATTAAAGCCTTAGAAATTATGAGGTGTTCTTTAAAATGGGCGAACGGCCTTTCGTTCACCCGTTCGCTATCACTGCTGTCACTGCTTCGGAAACGAAGGTGTGAGATATTATATGTTAAATTAAAGTCCTCCCAACTAGTGCTCGTAACATTACAATATTTTATATTTTCCCATGATAGAAACAATTTGGGTACCTACCTGAAATCACAGGCGAGTTCTGATCTCTGCTAATAGTTATTAATAATAGAAATGCCAAAACGGTTCAACTAATCCTTTTTTTACATTTTTTAATCATTTTTAAGTACTGAACTATGTATTATTATAATTAAAGTGCTTGAAAAATATTTTAATAATACTAAACTTATTGCAATATCATATTCCAATGCAAGCAATTTTCAATTCGTTTCAATGAAAATAATTTAATAGCGACATTCGGAACAAGAATTCGCACGGGCGCTTTTTCAAAGCGCGTATGTAAAGCGTTGGAATGAAACAAACGGCAAACAGTATATTTTGTTTTAAAAGCGCGTACAGCGCTTCAGCGCTACGCGTTGAAACAGCGCCTATGCGAACGTAGGCGTAGTGGTGCTTTTACGCAGCCCTCAGAGCGCAAGTTCTACTTAACAATTGTTCGGTTTAAGCGAAGGTTATTTAATTGTATAACTATCTGTTTTTTTTTCGTAACATTACAGCTCGCGACTAACAATAATAAATAACAAATCTTATGTATAATCCCAAATTGCTTCATCCGGGATAAAAAGTATCCCAAAATTTTAAGATAGGGTATAAGAAATTACCATACCAAATTTCATTGAAATTCAAAGGGACAGACAGGCAATAATACCAAAAAAATGTTTCGACCTCTACATCGATAAGGAATTCAACCGATCCTTCATTCAACGCATTGTTTTATCATTGTGTACCCCACTTATATTGTGTAATTATCATGGATAATGTGTAAAGTAAATAAAATACCTATATCTATATCATCACGTCAGATCCCTTGCGGAGAGTACAGATTTCCAACAGATTCTTTCCTTACATACCTCTGTCGTCCTCCACTCTCATAGTTACCTTCTCACCTATATAATATACTATTACGGAGTTTAACTCCTGTTCTGTATTAAGTCGCTATTACGCCATTAATAACGATAATCCATCATATAAATGTTCATTTATATTTAACATTTATTTAACAAAAAAATCAAACATCGCCACGCTTGTATTTCCCAGGCGCAGGTGGCAGAGGTATATTACTCTTACTCCTACATTTTGTCGATGATATTAGGACCCAGTACAATAGAGGACAAACCCATTGCCGTTGTTATATTTTTACCTACCTGTGATAATAACTCAGAACACAATCCTGAATTCTCTTCTAGGGTAATGCGTAAATGTATGTGGGTATAGATAATATATGCATCGATTCTGTCTGCCTTGAATATTACCTTTGCCTAGTATAGATGGAAATCAGGTTTCCTCGATACAGGCTTGCCTAGTGAGGAAACCAACGGATAAAATTGTTTATAGGGTAAAATTGACTCCCTGCAGGACATAGAATTAAGTTATTGTAAGCAAAGCTCTATGTTATGTTCTGCAGCAATAAATATTTTTTCATTTTTCATTTTCATTCATAATTTTTAATACTATACTTGACTAGGTCTTATTACAGGCTGAATTAATTTATAAAGCGAATATTTTCTGCTCGGTTATTAGCCTTAGTCAAAATGTCTACGTTCGCATCATTAAGCCAACCGGTAGTCAAGAAATACTCATACTTACTGTTATAAGAAAACAAAGCACCTCATCAGGGCAGAAGTGTGGCAGAAACATCTGTAGAGCTGCCTCATCATCGTCAGGTGTAGGGTCTGGATAACCCACTTCTTGCCGTCAGCGATCCAAGAGTCCCATACTTGAATACTTAATATTTATGGAGTCTTTATGAAGGCCGTATTCTCGATTCTTAAAATTTCCCTAATATTATAAGTACCCCGACACAGGGACCGCCATAAAAAGCATCAAAGAGGATTTGTTTATTCACGTAGTCTAGGCACTGTAGCCAAGTAGATTTTCGAGTCTTTAAGCTAATAGAAAAGATGCGAGCGTTTCGTTTCTATTCTCGTGACGCAAACTGTATTCACCACGTGAGTATTCGTCGTAAAATTTAATTCCCATTCATTTTTTCATTTTCAGCCTTAACGACTGTCGAAAGTCCACTCGGCTACAGGAACAGGAATAATATAGGTGCGTATACCAAGAAAGATGTGAAATGTAAAAATAAATCTTATTTTAATATCCCTAAACTCTATTGTAAATATGATCAAAAGGACATTGTCGAAAATTGCCCCAGAACCAACAAACATTTGACCCATGCCATCATTATTTATCTATTTTATTAAGATAATGGCAAATATTCGTATCTAACGGACAATTTGCAATATAAAACGAATATTTCAAAGTATTGTAAGTACTTATATCGAAGTCCCGACATCTTTACTGATGATGTCAACACATGATATAACCTCATATGTATTAATGGCTACTCAATTATATAACCTCCAATCCGTCAATAAACTCAAAATCTAATATTATTGTGCAATATTGCGATTCCCCCTTCTCGATCTCCTTTACCTATCTAATACGTGTTTGTACTCTTAGATAATAAAAAGTTAAACAATGCACATTTATAAACTGAAGAGGGATTGGGCAGGAGATGTCGTGCGTATGGACACGCAAAGGTGGGCAAACATCGTCAGTTTATGACCCCCTGAGGACGGTCACACACGCCGTGGTCGGCCGACACGTAGATGGCGTGACGACTTGGCCACTTATGCGGGAAAGACATGGATGTTACAGGCCCAGGATCGATTTGTGTGGAGACGTAAAGGGGAGGCCTTTGCCCAGCGGGAGGTGAGATACAGAAAAGGCTATTAAAAAATAATTCATCATCATCATCTCAGCCTATACTTGTCCACTGCTGAACATAGGCCTCCCCAATCGCTTTCCAGCGTAACCGGTCCGATGCCACCTGCATCCAACGACTTCCTGCGATTTTCACAAGATCGTCGGGCCATCTGGCAGGCGGTCGTCCCACGCTTCGCTTGCCAATACGTGGTCTCCACTCTAGAATCTTTCTGCCCCAACGCCCGTCCGATCTACGCGCTATGTGGCCCGCCCATTGCCACTTCAGCTTGCTAATCTTAACGGCTATGTCGGTGACCTTGGTTCTTCTACGAATCTCCTCATTCCTGATTCGATCGCGTAGTGAAACGGCGAGCATAGCTCTCTCCATAGCTCGCTGAGCAACTCTGAGCTTTTTTTATGAGACCTATTGTAAGAGACCGTCTCTGATCCATATATCATCACTGGTAACACAAAAAATAATTATAAACTTAATAACTACCGAACGGATTTTCATACGGTTTTCACCAATGGTGAAAACCGTATGAAAGTAGTGTAGAAAACAGTGATTCAAGAGGAAGGTTTATGTGTATAATTCACCCGGGCGCAGCCGGGCGGATCGCTGATATTGCATAAGTAGAAGAGAAAATATTTAGTTTATTGGTGCTCTTGTAAAGTATGCGATACCTAATTTAATCCGTATTGTCTTTTTAGTTGTACAGTTTTGCATTATCGTCGATGATATGGGTCACTGTGCCTCTGAACCGTGCGAAAAGGCGCGAGAATGGACAAAATTTCTCGATACGATTTCGAAACGACGACGATTCAGATATCTGTCTACGTATCCCTATTTTAGATATCAAATCCTATATTAAGAATTTTCAGGAAGACGTGCAACTAGAGAAGGGTCGTATTAGGTAAATCAGATACTAAGTACACTTGTTCCTAGTCTGCATAAATACCTAATCCAAATACCTATTCCACCTAATCTCAATGATCTCATACACATACAGTTACTTAGTGATCTCAATCCGCCTATTCTATATCAAATCCTGATATCGAATTATCGATATTTGAATTAATTGAATGTTAAATTGTTTTGTTAGTTAAGAACGGGTACAGTCATAATAACACTTTTAAGAAAATGGAAGTTTCAAAATTAAATCCATTTTTTTTTTGGTTGGTTGAATAAACTAATACTTGTTTTCTATTTTATCATTTAATGATATATTAGTGATGAATTGGTATCTTCCCTTCATACTTTTTACAGGTTTAGGACTGTTAACTTACGAATGTATGAAGTTTTGAGTCTTGCGATATCAAATATTCCGCAAAAGTTTAGCGTTCGCAAGATGGCGTATTTAAAAGATTTCAATTCATTATATTTACATTTGTTTTATATCAATACGCGTTGTATAGCGCTGTCTCGCTCCCTCCACCCTTACACGTAAGCGGGATAGCAAAGCGATAAGCATATGAATGAGTGAGCGCGCTAAACGGCTAAACATTAGTTTATAGCTTTTATTGAATATGAATATTAGGTATTGTCAGAATTAGATTAGGTGCCGCCTATTCTCGTAAAATACCTGTTCTTTGGATCTGTTCTAATTAATACTCTCTCTACGTGCAACCGGTTGTTTTGATAATTCAGCCCGTTTTCCGCTATGTAATTTGTATGTCGCAACTAGATATATAGTTCCAAATGCACTGTACAGTATTCCTCGAAAAATTCCATCGTTTCCTTTCCTCGGCAATGTAAAGTGACTGCTATTTAACTGACTGACTGACTGCAAGTGGTTGATAACCGATATGTCGTTAGGTATATTGCATGAATGCTCGATGACCTGGTAAAGGTCGCTGGTGAAAGCTGGTACAACGCGAAGCCGGTCGTCGTGGCTATTTTTGGGGGAGGCCCTTGTCCTGTAGTGGACGTCATTCGGTTTCGATGATGACGATGAATGCTCAACTTCAAATTAAATCAAGTCAAATTTATTTGAGCATAAACAAAATTAATAAATTATAAATACCGGTGGTCCCCAAACAAGGCCATTGCCTGTATCTTGAGAGTCAGAGTTACACGTTAGTATTATACAGCTATGCACTTAACTTAAAACAAGTATTTTAATACAATTATCCGAGTCTTATCTGATGGAAAAGTCAAGAGTCTCCGTAACCGGCGAGCGTGTATGAGACGAACTATGAGAGTCGAGGAAGCCAGAGAGGTATGTAAGGAAAGAACCTGTTGGAACTCTGTACTCTCTGCCTACCCCGCAAGGGATCTGGCGTGAGGTTATAGATAGATATATAGATTTTAATACAATGAGTGTAGCTTGACTAATAAACAATCTTTAAACATATTATAAATCAATTAAGAAATAACATTTACAAGCTATAATAATAATAATAAATTTATTCAATTGTTCAGAGGCATTTTTCACATCACAGTTACTATATGTACTTAAAGTATAGGGAACAAGAGCAACAACTTTGTGGTGCGGTGGTATCTGTACTAGTTATAGAAAACTGTATGATACATACCTACGCCTTCCTATAAGTACAGAGAATAATATTATTGAGTGCAAATTGGTACATTAGAATTAACTAGAATTAATAAGAATTCAAAATAAAAAGTAAATTACAATTTAAAAATTAGAATATAATAATAACTACAAACTTCATATGCGGTTACTTACCTGTGAGTGCGTGCGTTTGCGTGTGTGTGTGCGTGCGTGTGTGTGTGTGTGTGTGTGTGTTTATGTATTTGTGTGCGTATAGAGCATGTAATAGCATCTACTTTATCGTTATGAGTAATTTTTCAGTGTCATCGTAAGATAGTTTCTTCAAACAGGCCTTGATCGTGTATTTACACTGCGAAAGGGGTAAACAATAAATATTATTGCTTTTGTTGGCAAGGTTAGGACCCAACACCATATACTATCGGGAGGCTAGAGCAGTTTTAGACGATTTACTCCCACAAACAAGATCTCTGCGCCTTTTGCAGTGGTTATCACTATAGTTATAGGGAAGGGACTTATGTACACGCAAAACTACGTGAAGGACAAAGAGCTGTCTCACAGTAAGTACGTCGCTTTGTAAGTAAAGACTAGATGTAGGATAAAGCCTCCACTCCGATCTAGGTCTCGAACCTATTCGCGCCTTTATTAAAAAGGCGTCAACACGTCACTTCACGAACGCATCTACCCATGCGAATCCGTTAATCGTAGCCACCGCCGACTACGATCTCCCTCCCGACCCCTGCCGCCACCGCCGGCCGCGACATGTTCTCACCGACCCCCCCGATGCTTTGTCATCCCTTCTTTCCGCTCAGAATACGGGCGACGACGACGACGTAGTAGTAGATCCCCTCCCATAGCCGGCGGTTGACCGGTGCGCTTAGTAGTGCACCCGTCCCCCTACAGCGACTGTCCCAACCGAGGGCGCCTCGAAGAGGCGCCCTCGGTATGCCGCCTCTTGCCCTTCTGGCTGGCTAGAGCGTAGTGGTTGCACGCTCGCCTTTAAGTCCGGTGAAGCTGTAAAGGCCTCGCGGCCAACAGCGTACATCATTCACACACACACACACACACACTGTAGGATAAAGAATATGCTTTTTTAACATTATTTTAAGACAGCTCTTTGTGCTCTCTCTAGTTTGACAAGAGATTTACAAGCTAGATTAGCGTGCCGCGAGTAAGGAAAGCGAATATATTGTTGGCGCTACGATGAATGATTGTTTTTTAATATGTCTTTGATGCACAAATTGGCGCAGTCGTTAAGAGCTTAAGCCGCTCCGCCCGAATCGAATAGTCGCGGATTCGATTACCGTCTAGGACAAATCTTTGTGACCCATAATTATTTCTTTCAGTCTGGGTGTTTGTGGTTGTATGTGAATTCCTGATATGTGCTTGTAAATAGGAAGGGTTGTTTCCAGACTTCCACAACGCATTGTTTTTAATAAAATAATCTTAAATACATTTTTTTTTGTGTGTGATTGATCTACGCTGTTGGCCGCGGGGCTTTTACAGTTTCGCCGGACAAGGTTTCAAACATTGGTTCCTGCGACTTCCACGACCTAATTTTTTGCTTTCCCACGAGATCCATGAATAAGTTTTATAGCATGGTCAGCTAGAAAGAATGCTAGAAAGTTTTTATGGAGCAGCAATCACAGAGGAATCTACGAGGGGGAATACATATATTAATAAACGTATATTAATTAAAATACTAAGCCAAACAAATAACACTAATATTTTTTGAAGCAACAATCGAATTAAGTACTACCCGGAGATGAATTTACATGTCTACTCTGCAAGTAATCGGGCGCGATGATATACAGTTAATTTCATACTTTTTAGTCAGTTTTAAAAATATGGCATATTAAATAAGTTTTTTCTTTTTTTAAATTTCTGATTTTTAGTCTCGTGTATGATAAAAATCATAAAAGTAACAAAATACGAGGCTATTTTAAAGGTAAAGATATAGTCCTTGCCTAGATAAATCCAACGAGCCCAAATACACGTGGCTCTATTGTTTAGTTAAGGAGTACCTATGGTCACCTTCCAACTTCATCATCAGACCCTGGGCACCACCTAGGGAAATAGTACGTGTCAAGGCAAATTCAGTGAGCCCAAACACGATGGGGCTATGTTGTTTAGTTTAGGAGTTCCTATAGTAACCTTCTCGCTTCATCATCAGACCCTAGGCACCACCTAGAGATATAGTCTTGCTCTAGATAAACTCAGCGAGTCCAAACACGACGTGGCTATATTGTTTAGTTTAGGAGTTCCTATTGTCACCTTCTGGCATCATCATCATCACTTAGGGCCACAGTACAAGACAACCAAACGAGCCCAAACACGATGTGGTGGAGTTAGATATAACTGCGCTTAGGTTTTCTGGATGGCCGTTTCAATGCCGGAAGCGGTGAAAGGTGGATTTATCTTCGTTTTCATAGTCGTCCGCATGGTGTCCGAACATAAAGGAAATCTTGAAATAAAACTGGGGTCTCGTCCGGCGATTAAGTCACTTGGAATGCAGTGAGGTTAGCTGCTCCGCGATACGTCCGAGCGCTTGCCCCGTTGCTAATAGACTAACAACGCAGCGCCGTCCGCCATCTTACATCGACTATCTGTCATCGGTGATTCGTCATCTGACAGATTTCATCTGTCATCGCTTCACAACTAAACACAATCGAGCAATCATAGAGTATGTCTATGATAAGATTACAAGGTTACTAAAACGAAAATAACTGCTCACCATTCCAGTAACTGTGATTTTCAAATAATAGTATACGACATATAATTAAAGTGTTCTAATGGCCACCTACCGGCTCCATCATCAGACCAGCTTCATGTTGCTATATTATTATGTTGTCATCCAGTTCTGAGTTCTCTAGCTTATCGGGAAGTCAGTTTAAAATCGTTTGCAAAATTTGTACCGAACAGACAAACAGACACCAAAGCGAGTTGATAAAAACGTGGTAAAAAGGCATCAAAGCATTGGAAAGAATTAAACATACAATTATTAATTTTATTAGGTTTATTTTATCACATTTCCAAATAACATACAAAGTTAGTAATTAATATTAAGTCTAATGTAATAATATATTATTATTTCTTTATACCTTAATCACAATTTTTCTACTACAATTTGCTTGGTGTTTAAAAGTCAAATGAACCAATAAGCCTGAACTCTCATTCGCATGTAAAGATCCCGTTAAAGCCATTTCAGTGGTATTTGCGGGATGTTCCAATAACACGTGTTTAGAAGTCTCTCTTTATTTTATTTTTTTTAAACGTAGCACCACACTTGGATTTATTCCTGTGTCGTGGGTGCGTTTACAAACATGAAAATTCACATACACAAATACCCAGACCGGAACAAATAATTGTGGATAACACAAAGATTTGTCCCGCAGTGGGCAGAGCGGCTTAAGCTCTTAACCACTGCGCTAAATCGTCCGTCAAATACTTAGTCACAGTCTCTAAATACTAAGTCAATCATATTTGTTAATCTCGTATATTCAATGTACGGACACTGGCGTTTATGGTTTTATAGTATACACAGATAATAAAAAAATGCTGTAAAGTCGTAATATTCTGCTCTATACACAGTTGCAAGGCCGGTCATTAGACGGATGCTACACACTATGCCGGCGACATGCCCGCCCCGCACAAGCTACCTTCGTCTCTGCCGGTAAATACAGCATGATATTAGTAAAGCCTTTACCTTGACTGAAAAAAACTGCACAGCCAGAGGCCGGCGTCGAAAGGCTAGCAGTGTGTAAGAGCTAAGATATAGTAGTTGTTTATTTAAACCTGCGACTTTATTTAAACAGCTCACGTACAATTTAATCGCAAACCACACTTCTGTTTAACGGACCAATTATAACCAAGCTACTAGATGACCCGGTGAACTTCGTACCACCTAAAATTGATTTGATTGTATTCATAAGAAAAAAAAACACCGTCACGCCTATATTCCCCAAGCGGGGGTGGCAGAGGTGTACTGAGTACACCCAAATTCGCCAACAATGTTAGGTCCTATGTAATAGGGGGAGAGCCTATTGCCATATACCGGCACAATTCCAGACTCCGGAATCATACTGGGAATTTTTCGTTAGAAAAATGACCTGGCATTTGAACCCAGGACCTCGTGATCACAAAGCGATGTGCTTTGCCACTAGACCAACGAGGCAGTCAATGTATTCATGAGATTATCAAAATACAAAATTACTAATTAAGACTTTTTTTAAATTATTTTGGCTGTGATTTTGGGTTGTTTCCTAATTTTCTTTTCTACTAAACCACCCTAGTATTGTTCCCCACCCAATACAGTAGTGTAGCCCAATTTCGAGTTTTTGCGAGACTAATGCACCGTGCATTAATGCACTCGATTTTTATATATAGATTTATCATTCATCGATCATTCATTCGGTAACTATTACTATACAGGGTGTAAAGGAACGGGACAGGTGGGTAAACCTGAAAGAAGTACACAAAACCGATTACTTATCAATTACTAACCATTTTTACTGATTGGAAATGGGTAGTTTTATACACTTTGTTGGGATTAGGTATCTTCAACATTTTGTATAAATCCGCTTATTTTTCTACTATCAGTGACGTTTCGGATACGTCATAGTTGTATCATACACGTAAACAGTTTTACAAGGATTTTTTAGCCCGCGGCCCACAAGAAACTAGCGCTGTCATCCAGTGAAATGTCACATTATTACATTCGCAGAGGTTCCAGTTGCTATTAAATTTACCCAAGGGTTTTTTTTAATTAGTAACTTGGCGGACCCACCTGTTCAAATATCTCCCTGGAAGTAGGATTATCTTTTAATTCTAATATCACATTAACGCCCCCCGTCAATGTCATCCATGGGCCAAAATATCCTTGACGCACAATAGTAGTAAGTGTCGAATCATTCGTCATTGTAATATCTTTCTGCAATCTATCAGGTGTAACGCAAGACCTGAAAGTAGTTTGTTCTAAATCGGCAACTGAATTGATTCCAAGGCAGAGAGTACAGAGTTCCAACAGGTTCTTTACTTACATACCTCTGGCTTCATCCACTCTCATAGTTCGTAGTTTAAAGTTATAATTTTTTTAATTTTCAAAAAATGTTCTTGCACATTCTGTTCGCTGTATTAAACAAATTTAATAATTATTCAATTCATTACGCCTATTTTGTAATGTATTTCTATTATACACACTCAACACGCACACAAAAGTTAATTAAACATAATATTTTATGGTTAATTTGGTACCTTTTGGTACCAAATTAACCATAAAATATTATGTAAATGTATGTAATAGTATGTAATAATAGTAAAATAGTTTTATTTCATGTGTAATATTCGCGTAAATCTAAGAACTCAATATGGTACCAAAAAGCTTAAAAAATGGTAGAAAACTCCTTAAAATTGGAACTTTGATTTTCGTATTGAATTCGTAAAGCAATAATCTAATAGGGGTGTCTGTGGTCTGTCGTTATATACGTTACACTTTGTATAGCGCCTTGTTCTGACTTCGAGACTTTTCTTTGTGATATGTCTCCTGTAGGAGGTGTTTCAGGTTTTCTTGTACTGTCCCTTACACTTTGTATAATAATACTAACATATCACTACTCAAACGTATTTCTTAACCATAAGCTGTATTTCCTTGGTCTCATCTTTAGGGTAGTCGAGTCCCATTTCAGCTAGCTCCTTCATGTTGACGGTGGCTATTGTGGTGAAGCCAGCTCGTAAGGCGCACTTCTGGGAAGCCGGTCCCGTGAAGACTGTAGATGTTCCCCCCACACCAAGGTGGCGGGCTAGAGGCTCTCTGAAAATACCAATGGAAATGGTTATATGGAGATGGCTTAATCAGATTTTTCTATACAATTAAAGTATGCACTGCGCGGGGTGGCACAGGGCGCGACGGACGTTACACACCACCCACATTTGTATTTGCCATCTAGTGGGGAACGGCGTTCGTATTTTTACGGGGACAGACTTGGAATTTTTATTTATCATTATAAATTTAATATTATAATAAATTTCGTATCCGGCCCAGTTGTTTTAATACTACAGTTGCCTACTTCATAATAGATGGCGGGCACATCAAATCGCGTTGTAATTAAAACGTGATAAAAACGATTAGTAGATATTTTTACCAACCAAAAGTAATATAAAACATAATTTTAAACTCATAAATGCTTACGTGGTAAAGAACGTATCCGCCACCTAGTGTCGAATAATAGTACTGTTTTGACATGACATAAATAGACTATTCTAGAAGTAATTCAATAAATTACGAAAAAAAATACTTATAAGTGAAATGAGATACTATTTGGATTACCATAATGTGGATCCGAATATTTTTTGCATGTTATGACGCAACATATCATATTAGGAGTCTTTTTTTTTTAATAAAAATAGAGAATATTTAATAGCTCTGCATGCTTGAGCGTCGTGAGAATGGAACGAGTAGTGATGACAAACTGAGGTAAGCCACGCCCACCGCGATAACGTCATGGCTTTTGGGAATTCCACAGGCTCGTTAACTAAGGCCATCTCCACTTCGTATCCTCCTTCTGCGAGACTGTGATGTACCAGAAGGAGGAGGCCGAGCGGGATCGGGAGGGGGCCGATCCTGCTCGACGAAGGCGACGGCGCCGAGGCCACCCAGCCCAATAGCCCGGGGCTTAAGAATACGGGCTAATTCGCGTCCCCCGCCGTAATATCTGACGGGGGACCCCCCCTGCAACCACATCAGCAGGGGGGCCTTCGGGGTCGCGGACGCAAGGGGCAGGGGCACTGAGCGCCGTTCACGAGCAACCCCGAGGACGGCGGCGTGGTGTGGCCCACGTCGCCGTGAGCACCGCGTCGGTGCGGGGGGGAGCGTGTCACTAAGTCTCCCTTCGATGGCGGGCTCGTCAGAGCGCGGCACAAGAGGGGCACCGGTGCGTTCCACACGGAGATCCCGGAGCCCCTCCAAAGTGCTGATGTCGGCCACCCTGGGGTTTTTAGTCGGTAGGAATCCGACACGTCCCGCGAGCTTCCCCCGAGGCTCTACTTCCCAGAAATTATTATTTTAGTGTTATGCCCTATTCAGATTCGATTGGGACAAAACATAGAATAAAGAAACAATTGTTGTAAGCTTTTGTAAGTGACTACGTTCACTTAATAAGAACAACAATAAGAATAACAGAAATAAAACTCTCATCAACTTGTTTAAGTTGTTTAACAACAACGAATTTACCGAACTGGAAGAACATTCCCATCAGCGGACGATTTAGCGCAGTAGTTAAGAGCTTAAGCCGTTCCGCCCACTGTGTCTAATAGTCGCGGGTTCGATTTCCGCACGGGATAAACCTTTATGTGATTTGTTGCGGTCTGAGTATTTGTGTGTGTGAATTTTCATGTTCGTAAACGCACCCATGACACAGGAATAAACCGAGAGTACAAATGGCGCATATAACCCAACTTAGAATAAAATGTTCAACTCATAGAGATAGGACTTATCAAGTTCTATCTCTATGGTTCAACTTATCACAATGTCACTTAGCCGTATTAACGATACTTATTGATTTATTAGTATTCTATGATTTGTTTAGATAAAATCACAAGGAAATGTAAATATGGGATAGTTACCTAGCAGCTAGTACTCTTGCTCCAAGCTTCGCTCCTCTGAACTCCCTCACGACGACCAGCCCCATTGCGCATAGCACTTTGTCCAGGCCCAAGTACTTGAACTTGTCCATTTTTGATTCGCATATTATGAGCGCGTCGTAGACGTTCTTCCAACTTTTCCCGTTGATCTGAAATGGAGTTAATGCATAAGACCGTGTTCCGAAAATCGAGGAGTATAAACTGCCACTATGCTTAGCGGTTTTAGGTTCCGTACCTCAATCCGTAAAAATAGAACCCTTATAGGATCATTTTATTGTCTATCAGTGGTATTCGACCGAAGCTATGGCTAATCCTTCGGCTTCGGCTAAAATGGGCAGAAGTGTTGGTCGAAGCCGAAGATTTCCAGCAAGCACCGAAATTGAACTATCTACTACGACTTTTTTTATGTTTATTGCATCACGACGACGCGTATTTTGCCAATGTCGATTATTACCAATATTTATTTCTAAATTAATTCAACTCCCCGATGAACTTGATGACAAAGATGATTATGAAAGTGATGAAGTGTTCCACCCTGGATAGTAAAGCGATGGATACTTTACACACCATTTGCGACGGCCGTTTTGACGGAAATCGAATAGGCACGTTTTATCTCTTTGTTACAATTACCTTCACTCGTGCACATATAAGAATACATAATGGTTAATATTCCACCAACATTACTCATTATAATTCGAAATAACACAAGTTTTGGATATTAAAACAAATTGACAACATCACTCTTCAACTTTTTCCCAAAACCCGATTTACGACTTACGAATTCTTTTATCTATCTATCTATAACATCACGCCAGATCCCTTGCGGGGTAGGCAGAGAGTACAGAGTTCCAACAGGTTCTTTCCTTACATACCTCTCTGGCTTCCTCGACTCCCATAGTTCGTCTCATACACGCTCGCCGGTTACGGAGACTCTTGACTTTTCCATCAGATAAGACTCGGTTTATTTGGTCGTGGTAAGATAGTCTAGGTCTTCCCCGGTACCTGCATCCTTCCACTTTCACATTGTATACCTGTTTTGTCATTCTTTCCTCTGGCATTCTTTCTATATGCCCGAACCAACGGAGCATGCCCTTTCTCATCTTTACACCGATACTATCTTTCATACCTACTCGCTGTCTTACTACTTTCTTAATTCTTTTAAGTAAATAAAACAGTAAGCATAAGTTTTTTAAAATTTAGCCAATCTTGAACCATATTTCTTAGGGTTTTTAAACCTTCGGCTTCGGTTTCGGCCAAAAACCAGCTTCGGTCGGACACTATCAATCAGTTTATCCGACGGTTAAGATCATTTTTTCACTAATGAAAAAAAATTAAAAAGCCGAAATTTATGTGAAATACTAAGGTCTTCAAATTCTGGGTGGTATAGATTTTCAAACTTTTTATATAATTCAATTAAACGATTTCGCCATTTAAACTACCCATCAAAACCTATAGGGTATTTTCCGTTAGCCTTGAATCATGTAACTTGGTGTTTTACCTGCATGGACGGTATCTAGAATTAACTTTGTAAGTTACAAAGTTAATTGCACAATACAAGAACAAAAATAAGTTAAATTTAAATAAAAAAAAAACCTACTCAAAACAATCAATAGCTAAGAATATTCTTTAACAACTTTGAAATTAAAAAAAAAAAAAAACGTCCCTCCGTATAGGAGCTACGATGCCACAGACAGACACACACAGACACAGATACACACGTTAAACTTGTAACCCCTCTTTTTGCCTCGGGGGTTAAAAATTTAATCACAACATAGTCATTAACCCTGCTAGATAGAATCATTTAAAAGTACCAACTTCGTCGTCATGATCTTCCTTATTCTCATGCGCGACCAAGCAGACGTTGAGGGCAGCCATTTGCTTCTTGCCGTCCTCTTCTACGTAGCAGGCGAGAGTGGTGCGCATGGCCAGACACTTGCGCCAGAACACGGCCATACCGTGCACGCTCTCCGGGTCATTCACTAAATCTGCAATTACATATATGTACATAAGTACATACATATCGCTGGCTGAATGTTATAGTGGTACTTGCATTTAAGGAGGTGGGCTTAGCTCGATTCGTAACTCGGGCTCACTTCCATTTCCTCAGCATATTTCAAGGAGGAGGAGGCTATTATTATGTCAGCGAGTTACATCTTCGGACCCATCGTCATTTTTATATAATAGGGGTCAATCCATAAAAAAACAACAAGGTGTTTTTGAGGTTCCGTACCTCTATAGGTAAAAAACGGAACCTTTATATGAACACTTTGTTTTTCATCCGTGTGCCCGACGGTTAAAGCCCTTACTCTGAGGAATAGATAAATGTATCAAGTGTAAGTATATATCAAACACTAAGAGACCGGAAAGGATTCCGGTGTTAAAAAATAGAGCTTCTCAGACAATGCAATCTAAAGATATTGCTTTTTAAACTCAATCAACAAAACCTAATGGTTATTTCTTGTTGACCTAGAATCATGAAACTTGGCAAGAAGCAAGGTTTTATAGTACAAATAAAGAAACAATTCGAAAATTGTTAATTTCTAATTATATGACAGAACAAAAAACTTCGCAATTGATGAAAAATTAAGTAAACTTTTACGGAACTATTAGAGCGCGAGCCCTACTCGCCCTTATCTGGTTATTTGTGTTAAATAAACTGTTATAAGTAATAATACTATATCCGTGTACACATACATATTATTATAACACAGCAAAAACAACATGATTCTCATTTTAATCAAGCGCAACCAGTTCTAGTCAGACCTTGAAAATCTAACCCGCTGTAGGTACAATTTAGTTCGTTAATAATATGTTGGCATGTTAGCACTTTGTCACAGTAATATAGTGTTCTAAAGATCTGCGCTAATAAATGCAGGGGTTACAATGACAACGTCCTAAAATAGCAATATTAACGTAAACTAAGACGCATATGTAGAAATATGTAATATATAATATATTATTGACAACTTCCATTGCTAACGATTTGCCATACGTCACCTTTACATGAGAATGGCTAGTAAAATAACAAATTATACGAATTGTTGCTTATTACTAACATATAGGTAGGTACATAAACGACTAGACAATCATTACATAATTTATATTATATAACTTAAAGATAATATCAAACGCTCAAGGCGGCGCTTAAATGCTCGCATCTTCTACGTGCTCTAACACTCGAAAGCGTCAACTCATCGCTAAACGCTCGATTTCAGCGCTCATTTTTAAAAACTCTCGAGGCGGCGCTTTACCGCTTACATCTTCTACGTGCTTCAATGCTCGAAAGCGTCGACTCAGCGTTAAACGCTCGACTTCAGCGCTCATCTTTACACCTACCACTACCCTAGGTTGTTCAACACGCGTTAATCAAGTACTGGACAGAAATAAACGCCTAACAGTATATTTTTTTGAAAAGCGCTTACAGGGCTTCAGCACAACGCATTGAGAAAGCGGCTGTGCGAACGAGGGGTAACAATTTATTATTTTACAAGCCCTTGTCAAGCTCTGAGACCTGGACCCGACTATCCGGATATCACTACGCTATGCGCCAGGTAGGCGCTCGTAGCGCTGTGCGACCGAGGTGTTCTTACCGATTACCAAGGTTAAGCAGCGTTCGACTCGGTTGGCCCGAGATGGGTGACCGTTTGTGGCATTTTCATATTCGAGCGTCTCCGTGCTTCGGAAGGCACGTTAAGCCGTTGGTCCCGGCTATATGTGGTAGCCGTTAAGCCGAGTTGAAAGCCTTAAAGGCGGCTTGATAAGTTCCAACAGCAGGTGGCCACAAACCTGCCTCCACCAATCCGCACTGGGTCCGCGTGGTGGAGTATGACCTAATCTCTTTCACCTCAATTAGTGAGAGAATGCCTTTGTGTAGCAGTGGGCAATATAGGCTGATATTATATGCGCCAGGTATACAAGGTTCCATGCTCCCGCCGTCAATTCTGGAGATTTCTTGTAAAGGTATAAATCCCATCGTCTATACACACGCGTATGTGATAATAAATATTTGCGGTCAGTTTCTATAAGTTCCTTGTCTACATTACAAACTAACGACGTGATCATGTAATGCTCTTTATTATTCTAATACGTAACTACAAGTTAAGAAACAATACTAGTTTTCGTAGTAATTACCACGCTGTTATAAAAATATTCAAGATCAGCCGAAATGATTTTTAATTAACTTTATTAGTTGTAACCAAGAACTATCTATCTATCACCAAGCCACCTCCCTTTTCTCGCTTTTTCAGTCTCGGCCTGTTACGAAATCTTGACTTGCCTATCAGACAGACACGGTTAATTTAGTCATGGTAAGTAAGACTACCAAGTCGAGGTCTTCCCCGGTACCTACATCACGCCTCACTCCCCAAGCGCGGGTGGCAGTGGTGTGCTAACTACACGGGAGTGGCGAGGCAGAGGAGTGTTAAGTCTCAATTTATTAGCAATCAAGTCAGCCAAAACGTCCAAGGCAGGATTTTCCCCATGTAAAAAAGATACACAAGGCGTAACGTCAATAACGCAAGACCTCAGACACCCCACTTAGATAATTGCTTAACAGATTATTTACGAAAACAAAACTTCGACTTTTAAAAAGATAATTACCATTTTTGTTAAAACTTTTATATCCTAATTAACTACGAAACCTATGGACGCACTACAAATAAGCACACTACAAGCGCAGCTGCTATTCACGCACACAGTCGAACACCGGGTCATTTACTCGACTATCGATAGGCTGAGTAGTTCTGTTTTTGTAATATTGTCCTTATTACATGCGCATAAGGCACACCTTGCTTTACACTCGTTTCGCAAGTATTTCACGCTAATTCCCAATTTAAATGCGCGGCATTGTGCACGGAAATGAACATGAGAGTAAGCATTTTGGATTCTTATCTTTCCATCACACTTTTCAGGCTTTGGACTAACAACTTTAAATAACTTTATTATTTAGAACAAAAGGTTAATATCTATCTATCTATCTATATCATCACGCCAGATCCCTTACGGGGTAGGCAGAGAGTACAGAGTTCCAACAGGTTCTTACCTTACATACCTCTCTGGCTTCCTCTACTCTCATAGTTCGTCTCATACACGCTCGCCGGTTACGGAGACTCCCGACTTGTCCTTCAGATAAGACCCGGTCTATTTGGTCATGGTAAGATAGTCTAGGTCTTCCCCGGTACCGACATCCTTCCACTTTCGCATTGTATATCAGTTTTGTCATTCTTTCTTCGGACATTCTTTCTATATGCCTGGCTCAACGGAGCATACCCTTTCTCATCTTTACACCGATGCTATCGTTCATATCTATTCGCTTTCTTACTACGCTGCAACTTTTCAACCTTTATTCTTTCAAGGTTCCCGAAGGGGATACGCTCTCGCCAGTGCCTCCACTTCCTGAACAGACCATTAAACCGTGCAACTACGAGATAGTGGTCTGATTCAAGAGTGGGGCCTCTATACGCACGTGTATCTAGGAGTTTGCTTCGGTGTCGGTTATCTACCAGGATCAAATCGATCAAGCTTTTTTGTTCATTCCTTCTCCACGTGTACATATGTATATCTTTATGTTGGAATATCGTATTAGACACAAGGAGGCCCCTTTCCAAACATACATCCACAATGAGCTTACCTGCATCGTTCACTCTCTTATCACCATAACCAGAGCAGCGTCGCAAGTTTGCCGCCTAGTTCCCACTCATCCGTTCAGATCGCCACACAAAATCACATTTTCATTAGCCTCAGCCAGATCCAGAACTTCTGACATTATCCCAAAACTTCTCAAGGTCGTGGGGTGTCGACGAGCTTACGGGAGCATATGCTGCGACCAAAAATACTTTAGTGACACCCAGTTTTAAACGGACCCAGAGAAATCTCGCATCGTACAGGCTATAATCTCTCACTCCGGAGGCCAGGCGATGATACAGCAAGATACCCACTTCCATGCTGGCATGACTGCTCTGCGGTACCCCAGACCACAGAGCCATCATGCCATCAGGAAGATCACAGGTTTCACTGCCCCTTCGCTTAGTCTCTGTTAGACACAGAGCATCCAGGCGTCTCTCTTTCATCACATCAATCACCTCATGCATCTTATCTTCCATACCACCCCTTACATTCCAAGTGCCTATTCGGCACTCTGCACCCCACGACTCGCCAGTTCGGGCCCGGCGTGATGGGTGGCGGCCCCCATCGCCGCTTCCACCTATATTCGTACCGACGGGGGCGGGCCGGTACGCGTCGCCTCGGGGGAACGCCCTAGCCAGCACTGCGGTACGTCTTCGGTCCAAGATTGCAGCCATAATGACTGGCAGGGGTCGCGACGAGCACGCTCTTGGACAGACCCCCAACTGATCTTACTCCATTCCACTTATGTGTGTGGGGACTTGTTAAATCTCTTGTGTACGTAAACGAATCTGATAGCATCCATTTAATAAACAAAAAATTTAAACCGCAATTCAAATAATTAAAAAAGACACTGAAGTGTTTAATAAATTAAAAAACTACGTGTTCGGGCGTTAAAGTAAATTGAACAAGTTAGTGGACATGTTGAAAGTGTTTTGAGAGGGCGCTGTAATAGTGCCTTGAGTTAGTTTAATCTGCCCCTATCTGAATGAAAGTAGTGTAAGTATAACAATTATCATTTATTGTAAATATTAGGGTTCAAATCTTTTAAACACGCCTACTTTGTTTAATTTTGTTTACATCTAATAAGTAGAAATAAATAAAAAACACATGTCCAGTCTTAACGAATTTACTTATATTGATTAACCTTTTGTTCTAATTAATAAAGTTATTCAAAGTTGTCAGTCCAAAGCCTGAAAAGTGTGATGGAAAGATAAGAATCCAAAATGCTTACTCTCATGTTCATTTCCGTTCACAATGCCGCGCATTTAAATCGGGAATTAGCGTGAAATGCTTGCGAAACGAGTGTAAAGCAAAGTGTGCCTTAAGCGCATGTAATAAGGACAATATTACAAAAACAGAACTACTCAGCCTATCGATAGTCGAGTAAATGACCCGGTGTTCGACTGTGTGCGTGAATAGCAGCTGCGCTTGTAGTGTGTTTATTTGTAGTGCGTCCATAGGTTTCGTAGTTAATTAGGATATAAAAGTTTTAACAACATTTAGTAAACATTGTCTATTAAGCTCTGTGTTTAAAATTTCATAATAAATACTTTATTTTCGAAGTACGTTAAGAAAACAAAAGTTTTGAAACGAAGTGTTGGTGAGCCAATAAACTAAAAATAAACAAAAATGGTAATTAACTTTTTAAGAGTCGAAGTTATGTTTTCGTAAATAATTTGTAAAGCAATTATCTAAGTGGGGCGTCTGAGGTCGTTATTTATGTTCCGCCTTGTATAATAATATCAGCCTGCCCACTGCTGGGCTAAGGCCTTCTCTTACAAATCGGGGTGAGAGAGATTAGGTCATACTCCACCACGCGGACCCAGTGCGGATTGATGGAGGCAGGTTTGTGACCACCTGCTGTTGGAACTTATCAAGCCGGCTTTAAGGCTTCCAACTCGGCTTAACGACTACCACATTAAGTGGTAGCCGGGACCAACGATTTAAAGTTCCTTCCGAAGCACGGAGACGCTCGAATATGAAAGTGCCACAAATGGTCACCCATCTCGGGCCGACCGAGTCGAACGCTGCTTGACCTTGGTAATCAATAAGAACACCTCGGTCGCACAGCGCTATGAGCGCCTTGCTATGACATATATATATATATATATATATGTATATATGTGTCATAACCCGGAACCAGAGATTCCCAAAGTGGTCGATATTGGTTTACAAGGGGTCGACATAAACGAAAACCGATGTTGGGGGTCGACGAGGTCTAAAAATCGACCCCTATTAATTAACACAAATTCTTATTGGAAACGTGTACCAACTTGTTATAAGAATAGTAGGAAGTATCATTGTTGTAGTTTACTCACTTAACCAACCGCAAAGTTCTTAAATTGGTAAGTATTTTGTATCAATAGAAAAAAAACTAGAGATAGGATGTTTAAAGTAATTTGGCTATGGGGGTCTAAGGTATCAGTTTATTTTGGAAGAGGGGTCTCTTGCCCAAAATTGTTTTGGGGATCCCTGCTCTCAACAATATTTGTTCTAAAACTTTTTATCACATATCTTTTTTTTTGTTCAAAAAATACGTAGCCCCACATTAGGATTTATTTCTATGTCATGGGTGCGGTTACAAACATGAAAATTCACATACACCCAGACCGAAACAAACAATTGTGGGTCACACAAAGATTTGTCCCGTGCGGGAATCGAATATTTAAAGTCTTTGTTATTTTTTTGACGATTCGTAAATACTGTAATAGTTTACATGAATAAAAATATTATGATTCTGCTTTTGATTCTGAAACCGCGATTATTCGACCCAGTGGGCGAAGCAGTTCAAGCTTTTAACTGCTACGCCATATCGTCCGTCTACTATCTATTAACGTATCTGATCTTACTCACCACTATGTACGCACAGCACTTCATCGGGGCAGAGGTGGTCCAGAAGGATCTGTATTGCCATCTCGTCGTGTTCTGGAGGCAGGTCCTGGATGACCCACTTCTTGCCGTCCGCCTCCCACGAGTCCCACACACGGGGACACGTCGAGTCCCAGGTTCTTGTGAAATGATCTTGACTCATGTTGGTTCTAAAAGAAGTTAATATAATTTCTTAAGTCATTGTCGTACACTAGGAAACAAAGAGTATATAATCACTATGTTTTCTACAAATTATTCCAGTGCTTGTGGATGAAAATACTGACACAAACTGATAAACACACATTCTTGATCATTGTTTTATTAAGCAATTAATTTTCTGGAGATTTTTTATTTACTGAATAGTTACAACACAACAGACAGAGCAGCGTACATAAAGAATCTTTTGATAGAAATATTGTAATACTGCAACTAATATTATAACTAATATTCTATCTATCTATAACATCATGCCAGATCCCTTGCGGGGTAGGCAGAGAGTACAGAGTTCCAACAGGTTCTTTCCTTACATACCTAACTAATATTAATGATGCATAAGATCTTTCCAAAAAATCAGTCGAAAACCGAGTTAAATTTGTTCGGTATTCGCTGACATTAGTTTAAATAGACAGAAAAATACAGTCAAGAGGACTATTCTACTTCCTAGTTCTTCCTAAGATTATAAATGGGAAAGTTTGTGAGCCTGGATATACTCTTTCATGCATAAGCTACTGAACATTTACAACCAGCGCTGTTATGACCAGATAAGGAGCATAATCCTTTAAATGAGAAGCCCAATTAGCCAGTTACTAGCAAAACATATTAACTAATAAAATAAAATTTAACTAATAAAATAAAAAAAAACTAATAAAATAATATTTAACATGTTTTGTTCAGTATAAAAACCGACATACATACTTAAATGTACTTGAGATCTCTAAGAACAAGCTTATAAAAGCGAGTTAAATAATTATTATATACAATCTTTTCAAAACCAGGCACGCACCTCTGGGATTTCGAAAGTATGTGCGTATAAAAAATTAAATATCACTTGCTTTAACGGTGAAGGAAAACATCGTGAAGAAACCTGCATGCCTAAGAGTTTCTCGCAGGTGTGTGAAGTTCGCCAACCTGCACTGGGCAAGCGTGGTGGGCTATGACCTATACCCTCTCAGTTTGAGAGGAGGCCCGTGTCCAACAGTGGAACAGTTTCTTACGCGGGCTAATATTTTTATTATTAAACTATATTTGTCAACAAGCGTTGTCTCAACCACAATAGAAAGAGAGCAATTTAATATTAATACAGGATTCTTTAAACTGAAAAGGATAACGGATAAGTCACACCAATGAGTCACACTCTGTACCACAAAAATTGTATATTTCGATAAATATTTTTATATCACCTAACTTTCTTCCTTCTAGCTCACACATTGAACTTATAATAATATAAAATCTATTAAACTACTTACGATCTTTTTCTATTAACAAAACTTGCTTTTGTAAGGTCACACGTTTACTCGCAGTCGTAGACAAATGTACTCTGGCTCAGATATACTGTATAATCTATGCTCTGGCCAATTAAACTACCACATTTTGAATAGATCATAATTTGCGAGTGCGCAAGTAGCTAAAGCCATGCTAGCCAATAGCCATCAATTCTTAAGCACTTATTTGGTAATAATATTTTAAACATCAGATTATTTTTCATTAATTTTGTACTCTATTGCTTATACGTAAAGGTTTATTGTGCTGTAAAAGTATGATTTTTGTTAACACGTTTTTGTATTCAAGTTTTACAAACTTAGCAATGCTAGCAACAGTGTCGCTACTGTCTTCACAAAACTGTCATAATAGTGAGAATATTTCTTCAGTTCAAATTTTAGTCACCGCTATATATATATACATTTGTACTGTATTGTCTCGTTTTATTTAAACAGTTACGTGCAATGTAATATATAATAATGATTCTGATAGACAAGGAAAAAACACTGTCTTGTTACCTCGTCTCCAAACAGTTGGCCTCGAATTATATTTAAAATACTTCAATCTCTTTCATTCCCGTTTGTATAGAGAGAGCAGCAGAAGTGGACAATAAACGCCCTAGTTTCGAAGGTACTTATAGGAAAAATACAACAATTTTAAACATTCACTATAAAACCTTGTTGAAACTTAGGCGTTTATTTTTTATCCTAATAAAATCTGAATTTTTTTAATTTGTAATTAGGTATGTCACATAATAAAAAAACGTGTCCTTCGAATTTGATGAAAAATAGCGTGGCACTTGTACGGAACACTCATTGCCCAAATCCTATTTTTACTTGTTCAGTTTTTGTTGCTTGTTACATTAGTATTTACAAGTACATTACAACTCTTTAAGCCGTGCCACCGTCGCGCCGAGCGGGACTGCGCTGTGTGGCGTCTCCCATACATTTATTTATTTATACTTTATGCACAGTTTGTACATGGGCGGACTTAATGTCTTAGGCATTTTCGGCCAGTCTACCTTAGGGTGATGCAGAAACTAGTGAAGCAGGTGCAAATCCGAGTTGGGCTTACTATCTGAAGTAAAAATATATATGGACCTATAATATAATACATACATATTCATAATTATATAAACATAAAATATATACGAATAGCTATATAATATATACATATATATTAGATATAAAAAAATACAATACTTGTACTATGTTAACGTTGAGATGATTCTACCAATGTTTTGTGCATATAATCCTGCACTTTTGTTCTGAAATAAAAACAATCGTTTGCAATCCTGATATTCAGTGGTAGCGCATTCCATAGCAAGATAGACTGAATAAAGAAAGAAGAGTGAACAAAGTCCGAACGGTGAGAAGAACATTGAAGAAGACGATTATTTAGGGATCGAAGATTTTTGTTATGATTGGAACATAAATATTTAAAATGCGATGAAAGATAATCAGGTGAAGTGGGAGAGCTAAGAATGGAAAACAACATTGTCAATGCCCTCTGAGTTCGGCGTTGGCGAATAGGCAACCAATTTAAGAGAGATCGATACACCGACACATGGTCAAATTTACGCAAGTTATAGATAAATCGAATGCAGTTATTAAGAAGACCGTCAAGTTTGTTGAGGTGATCTGCATTCAGGTCGAAGTAGCACACATCACCATAGTCGAAAATGGGAAAAATCAAGGCCTGCACGAGCATTGCTTTTGTATTTGATGGGAGCAAGTTCTTAAACCGATACAGGTATCGCAACATACTGGTGACCTTTTGACCGACGGCACTGATCTGGGTTTGCCAACTGAGTGTGTAAGCCAAGATCTTTGACACTGGAACTAAAGGAAATAACTCTACCATTGAAAACAATTGCAGGTAGATTTGCAACGTTCACCTTGCTTGTAGTTCTAGAGCTACCCACCAAAATTGCCTGGCACTTAGCTGGATTCACTGCAACTCCGAACTTGTCGGACCAGTTCTTAATTGCTCGCAAATCCTGGTTTGATTTGCAAATGGCGTCTGAGATTTGATCGGCGCTGTCTTGCGAGTACAATTGCAAGTCATCCGCATAAAGATGATACGCGCACTGAAATCCGTGAGTTATTAGATCAATGAAAATCGAAAAAAGAAGAGGAGAAAGTATACCGCCTTGGGGAACGCCATTTTCTAAACTCCGCCAGAACGATGACGACTCGTCACTTATAACAGACTGCTGGCGTTCACGAAGATAAGAAGAGAACCAATTCAGCGACTCCCGTAAGCACATGCGATAAGAAGGGTGGACAGTAGGATATCATGATTAAGTGTGTTGAACGCATTAGAGAAGTCAACCAAGACTAGGATTGTGATTTTGGTATTTTCCATGGCTCTTCGGATATCTTCAGTCACTTTAAGTAGAGCATAAACGGTACTGTGGCCAGGCCTAAATCCAGATTGAAGAGGACTGATAAGATTATTGGTGTAGATAAAATGGGAGAATTGTTTACGAACACAGGCCTCGAGCACTTTTGACACAAAAGGAAGAATGGATATTGGACGGAAGTGGCTTGGAAGGGAGTGGTTAGAGATCTTAGGAAGGGGACGAACAAAGGTTTTACGCCATAGAGACGGAAAATTCCGAGACTCTAAAGAAAAGTTGATAAGGTGAGTGATTACGAGAAGGAGATTGTCCAGAATTGTTACGATCATAAAGCGACATATTTTGTCACAGCCCACTGCCTTGGATTTAATAGATAGGATGTTTTTCTTGATTTCGCGGGAGTCGATTGGAGAAAAGTAGAAAGTGTCGATGATGGAACGTTAAAGACCACCTAGGTAGGTTAAGGTATGATCAATAGTTAGAAGATCTACGAGAGGGACAGTGGAGAAATGGCAATTAAGATCGTCTAAACTTATTGTTTTTGGAAGATCTGCACGTCGCGCTCTGCCAATATCTAGGGTTTCTAAGAATTTCCAGATGTCAACAGGCGAAGAAGAAGTAATATTGTCTAGAATATGTCGGCGTTTAGCGTCGCGTATCATCTTGTTACAGCTGTTCCAAGCAATTTTAAAATGGGACCAATTGTCTTCGGGCGATCTTTTTTAAAATTCCGGAAAGCACGGTTTCTTTTCCTCATTGCCATACGGATACCACTTGTCATCCAAGGTGCAGGTGGTCGCTTCAGTCTTACTTTCTTGATAGGGGCATGGATGTCGTACAGCTGAATGACCTCTCTGTTGAACAACCGTATCTTCTTATCGATCGCATCGGCCTCCATGATAGGTTTCCAGTCAATTTTGGATGCATCAAAGGTTAGATTATTAATATTCTTCGAGCAAAGGAACACCTGTGCAGAACCTTAGGATAGAGTTTCGGGGGCTTAAGGACATAAGAGAGGAAGATAAGATCAAGATGCGAAAAACCAGAGGAATAACGTTGACCATGTGCGGAAACGAGTGAAGGATTGGAAGTAAGTATAAGGTCGAGTCAGGTGTCGTTACCATTAATGTTATGATGTGTGGCTTAAAGAGGCAAAATATGCAAGCTGGCTGACTCTATGAGGTAAAGGAGTTTACGGGAACGGGGAGAATTTGTGGCCAGATTAGTGTTGAAATCGCCCATGATGATGTGATGCTCGTAATCAGACCCCAAAGCTTCTAGTACTAATTCGAATTCGGTGAAATAATCAACGTTGGGAGGACAATACATAACACCAACTATGGTTTTAGCACCTTTGACCCAAACCTCAAGGAAGAGAAACTCTGAGGAAGCTGAATAGTTGGAAGAAGACATGGCTACTATTTTGTAACGGAGATCACTACGGAGATATATGGCAACTCCACCCCCGCCCTTACCAATCCGGTCATTACGGATGAGAACGAAGCCAGGGAGAGTATAGGTGGTTGACAAAAGTTGAGGTTTGAGCCAAGTCTCAGAAACCAGGATGGTGTGAACGTTGCTGTTACTAAATGTGTCATATAAGTCATCGTGGTGACTGGGTATACTTTGGGCGTTGATATGACACACGTTTAGCAAGTGGCCCAACTTTTGGGTTAATTTATCTCGTAAAAAGTTACCAATATTATCGTCCAAAAAGCTTGTGTCGCACGAGGCAATAGATTCATTGGCAGAATGAAAACAATCGCTATCTGATAACATAAGAACAAAAATATATATGAATAGATACGTGTATATGTGTTGCGCGTTACTGCATCACCCGCCAGCTAACATCTAAAAAAAGAAAAAAACTAGGTAAGTAATGACAAACTAAACTAAAGCTAACTAAAAATCACACAAAAAAATTAAAATAAAATATGGAAATAAAATAAAGCAGTCATATCAAATAAGCTAATGTTAAAAGTATGTCCGGAACGCAAATGTCAGGATTTATGACGTTTGTCAATCGTTTGTTATTGACAGGTTGTTTAGTTGTATATGTTCCGATCATGGGTTTCGATTTACTTTGTTTAATATTGATTTAGATTATAGTTAACCTATCTATAACTTAATGAAAACAAGAAATTACATACCCACTTGTAAAATAAGTTCATAACTACAAAACTGTATAAATTAACAAGGACAAAATGAACTCAATTAAGTAAGTATAATTACAGTTGAAAACAACTACCGAGGCCTATTAGTTAAAATGAACTTGCTATTTACGTGTTGCATTCCTCGACAGATCTCCACCGGCCTCGCCCTTACTCCTATATGAAGAAGATCCGTCCGGCCTCTTTGGATATTTCACAATCAAAGGGCTTAACTCTTCGAGGGAAGTAATTCGATGTCGGCTTCCATCAGGGGCCTTTAAGACAATAATGCCATCCTGAGACCAACAGGAACGCACACCAAAATGCAAACGTGCCTTACCAAATATGGCTTGCCTAGACTTGGTCAAAAACTCTCAAACGGAGATAGATGAGCCCTTCAACCGAGTCTTCGCTCTCCAGACGCTGTGTTTATCGTCTACACTGCTAAATCTTACGAGAATGGGCCTGTGGTGATCTTGGCCTGGGGTGCCCAGTCTGTGGCAGATTTTTATGTACGATTCTGTGATGCTCTTGAGACCCAACCTGTTGTGAATAATGTCCAGGATAGCAGTTTTGCCATTCTCCTTGTCAACCTCAGTGACTCCCAGGAAGGTAAGTGCTTTACACCGGTATCTGGTCTCAAGCACATCGCTATCTGCTTCCTGCACTCGCTAATCTGTCTTCGGAGCAGCCCGAGCATGCTGAAGATAAGCTCCCTGAAGGTCCGGAACTCTTCTGCAACTTTAGCCACTGTATCTTTAGATGGCCACTCCATCTTTTTCATAAAGTTCTCCTCAAGGCTCTTTTGCGCAGATAAAAGGTTATCTAATTGAGGCATGGTGAAGCTTCGATAAACGGGTTTATAAAATCTTGTGTAGTGATGAGCTGGCAGGTGATGTAAAAATAGTGCTATGGTCACATAAATGTGCAAGAAACGTGAGTACTTGTTATTTTAATTATAGGATCTATGAAGGGAAGTAGAATATTTGTAAATACTATTTTTAATTATTTAATATACGAATTAGCAATTTGAGACACGTCTGTACTTATTTACACCTACCCGCAAAAAAATACCTCTAAGCCGCGCCATCGTCGCGCCGAGCGGGGCTGCGTTGTGCGGCATCTCCCGTGCGTGTGTGTGTGAGTGATGGCCGCGAGGCCTTTACAGCTTCACCGGACTTAAGGGCAAGCATGCAACCACTACGTTCGAGCCAGAAGGGCAAGGGGCGACATACTAGGCGCCCTCGGTTGGGACAGTCGCTGTGGGGGGACGGGGTGCACTACTAAGTGCACCGGTGGCATCTCCCGTATATTTCAACATTACAACTTTCTAATCACACTGGAGCTAGATCGTAATCTATTTAATTGTAACCTAAACATTGTATCCACACAATATGCTAACAAAATAGAAAAGAATTAAATAAAAGAAGACGAGCCCGCTGAGTTTCTTCTGAGTGGAGGCTGTGTTTCGATCCGGTTGTAGATTCGTAGTAAAATTAGATTTAAAAAAAAAATGTAAATTGACTATTTACCACCCCAGCAGGGCTTTTACATCATAAATTATTTGAGTTTGAATGATCTACGCTGTTGGCCGCGGGTTGGCCGCTGTAAAAAAAAAATGCATTTTTTTTTATGAAATTAAAATTTATAGATTATCAAAATATTTAGAGATTATCAAAATGACAACTGGTTTATAATAAACTCATGTTTGGTACGTAGTTTTCTTAATTAAGAACGTATTTTGCTATTATTTATATCCCAGACGCCCTATTTTTTATTAAACCGTGAATCGATCCGATTCGACGGCTTTCGGAATCGATCTACTGAATTAATTCAGTGGTTCACTTCAATCTAAAAATCGATTATTCGATTCAATTATCTGCCAGATTTATAAGTAATCACGACATTCTTAAGCAATTACAGCTGCTACCCTGCTATGAAATTAAACAACAAAAAGAATTACTAAGATACAAATAACTCAAAAGAAGTAAATTATATATATTAATAATATTATATATATTGGCCGATGGTGCAGCAGTCAATCACGAAGTCCTGGGTTTCGGATTCTAGGCTGGTGTGCTTTTGCATCGAAAAATATAGCAATCCTTTATATATCTATCTCGATACGATTTTTCAATCGATTCTATTGCATTCAATTTTATCATTACCATATATCTAGAAACGTCAAATCCCAAATGTCACCCTACCCATGTCTCGTGAAAAAGACTATAATAGGCTTATCCCCTATTACACTAGGACCTAACTTTGTCGGCTATCTCTTCCTCCCCCGTACAGGGTCATACGTGTGACGGTGTGTATGTTATTTTATATACTATATAATGTAGTATAGGGATTCCGGGTATTTAACAATGTGAATATATTATATATGTTACAGAAAATGTGTCTTATTCGTCATATACATGACCTAGGTAAGGGTATAAAATTCCCAAAATCGCCAGGAGATGAAATAAATTTTCTTATATGCATTTCCTACGAATTCTATACATTTCACAACAACCGGAAATGTGTTGAATTCAAGATGTCAGTAGATTACAGCACGGTAAAGGAGTGTTGGGGGGGGGGGGGGGGTATGCTATATGCGTTCGACTCGGTCCGCCTGAGATGGGTGACCGTTTGTGGTTTTTTCTTATTCGAGCTTCGCCGTGCTTCGGAAGGCACGTTAAGCCGTTGGTCCCGGTTACCACTTAATGTGGTAGTCGTTAAGCCGAGTTGGAAGCCTTATAGGCTTGATAAGTTTCAACAGCAGGTGGCCACAAACCTGCCTACGCCAACCTGCACAGGGTCCGCATGGTGAAGTATAGCCTAATCTCTCTCACCTCGGTTTGTGAGAGAAGGCCTTTGCCCAGACGAGGGAGAGTATAGGCTGCCATTATAATATTATTTATGAGTTATATGTATCAACGTACGAGCTTTGTTTAAAAGACTAGCCGAATCTGTCGCCGAATATTTTTAGCGGTGGCCGTGTTCAGATTCTGTAGTGAAAGAAATAATGTAATAATTTTGTCATTTGTTAGTGCTTTTTAGTTGGCCTAAAAATGATTAGTCTTACTTTAGCTTGTATGTGTACCTTTAGCTTAGTTACTATTGCTATCTAAATAGCCGGCTATAATAATAGGCTTACCTTCAGTTTGAATAACATTCGTGTTAAGGTCTTCACGTTAATTATCTATTTACAATACATTTGTTTATTTAATTCTTATCTTTAAACCGCTTTGAAATTAAATTAGAAACAAAATAGACATTTTGGACTACTTTACTGATACTTAAATAATAGTGTTGAGTGGTTGAAAGAGAAAAAAAACACGGTCATTCCTACGTACCAGGGTTGTTTAACTTGATTAGACCCATGATCTATATAAACTTAAACTAAAATAATTTATTTTGTATAAGCCCTGCGGGGCGCTTACAAATAGTCAATTTACATTGTTTTACATCTATTTAACTACTAATCTACCACCGGATCGGATCGAGGCCTCCACTGAGAAGATCCGGCAAAGAAACTCAGCCAGCTTGTATTTTATTTACGTCACTTTCTCTTTTTTTTCTATCATATTGTGTGGATAGAATGTTTAGGTTACAAATTAATAGTTTATGATCTAGCTCCTTACGATTGAGATATAAATCTAATGATGTTATATGTAAAGAGTGTCTAAAGGATTCCAGATGGACCAGTCCCTACAAGCAGCTCTCGTTCACGAGTATGACTGCGGGAACTGCCATCAATCCCCTCGACCATATAAGAGACCTTCTCTCAAACTCACGCCAGACATCCACCGCAAACACAGACATTATAGTGAGCATGACCAAACCAGAACCCCAAAGACGGTAGCCAGATTGTTTATTGTTTACTGACGAAACTTCTTGAAATTCTATGAAATGAAAATATAGTTCAATATACAATTATGTAGTTTTTTTATTTTATTAAGAGGGAAAACATAAAATTGTAAGTTATTCTAAGTAATTACTTATTTATATTAGTTTCGGTCTGTTCTACTATCCGTGCAAGGCTGACACTTGGGGACTCGACTACATTATGTTAACTAATCACATCGTGAAGTTCGATCATATAATTATGATCGAACTTCACGTGCAGGTAAGTTCGTTTGATCATTATTTATTAGGTATATTAAACTTATATCTTTTTTGCCTTGCCACGATCAACTAGATTCATAGCCGAGAGCGACCGGTTGGCCACCACTATAGTCCTTTTCACCAGTCATGGGTACGCTGACGTTTAGAATTTGACGTTACCAGAAATGTGGTGAGTGTGAAATATTTCTCTATTTTCAATATTTTTAAATACAATGTGCGTGAAATGGAATATGATCAAACGTCACGTACACGACATGGGTACGTGTCTCGTGAAAAAGACTATAATCTTTTTTCTCAATGGTAGAAAGGGACACGTGCTAATAACGGAATGTTGTGGGTTATCACTTGTCTCTGTCTACCGCCTGCCTCTTTTTGACTGCCCTGTTGGTGTAGTGGCGCCATAGATATCCAGTGACATACATAGTGAGAGAGGCGATAACAAGCATAGCCCCGATGCCTTGTCATCCCTTCTTTCCGCTCAGAATACGGGCGACGATGACGTAGACGTAGTAGTAGATCCCCTCCCATAGCCGGCGGTTGACCGGTGCGCTTAGTAGTGCACCCGTCCCCCTACAGCGACTGTCCCAACCGTATGTCGCCTCTTGCCCTTCTGGCTGGCTGGAGCGTAGTGGTTGCACGCTCGCCTTTAAAATCCGGTGAAGCTGTAGAGGCCTCGAGGCCAACAGCGTAGGTCATTCACACACACACACACACACACACACACACAAGCATAGCTTCAAATCCTAGGAAAAATTCTTAGTCCCAGTCCGGAGTCTTGAATTGGGCTTACCCTCTCTTATGTCGGGACTTAACGTCGTCGGCGATATGTGGGTGTACACAGTACACCTCTACCACTCTTATTTAGGGGATAAAGACGAGACGGTGTATATTTTTTATAAGCTTTTATTTAACTTGCAATGTTCGTATGTCTGTCTGTCGTTCCGGTTTAAATCTTGTGATCCATTTTACAAGCAATTGCGGGTATCCGATTGACGTATGTGAAGTCGGTGACAATGCAATAATATGGTACCATGGAGCTGGTCTGATGGAGGAGTCGGGAGGCGGCCAATGGAACAACCCAACTACTCGATATAACCCCGCCGTGTTTGGGCTCTTTGGATTTGTATTGACGAGTACTTTGGACCCGGATAGTGTTTAAAGTCTAATAATGGAGCCGGAAGGAAGCCATAGGAACTCTTTACAAAGTAAGATAATATCTCCGTTGTGTTCTTGCTATTACAGCTTGTTGTTAAAAAGATCCTTCTAAATTAAAATTATTTTATTACTATAAGACACCGTCACGCCTATATTCCCCAAGTGGGGGTGGCAGAAGTGTACTGAGTACACCCACGTTTCGCTGACGATGTTAAGGTCCCATGTAATAGGGGGCGAACCTATTGACATATACCGGGTACAATTCCAGACTCCGGGCTCATACTGGGCAGTTTTTTCGTTAGAAAAACTTCATTTGCCCGACCTAGGATTTGAACCCAGGACCTCGTGATCACTAAGCGATGCGCTTTGCCACTAAACTAACGAGGTAGTCTAGAGTCTATTACTATAATATCATTTATATCTATTTGCCATACATCGTCTGGTGTATTTGCTAATGTATTTGTGGCAGGCATGTTCAGACAGGAAACTGATGGTCCTTATTTGTTATGACAATTAAATACGTAACGTGGTACGTTACGGACCGTTTAAAGTACTCCATTACAAGATGATTTCACAGGGTTATCGTAACACGCTGCGTTTGGTTAAAGCGAATATGGACCTAGATAACGGTGTTTTTCAACTAGGTTTGTTTGTTATACCTGGCCTCAAAGTTGTTTTCTGCAGCACGTATAAAATTATGCGTCGTGGGAATTTCACCATCACGTTAAACGGCCGGTTTCGGCCGGTTTGATTTTGATATAGTTTGTATGGAAAAATCTGTCTCTCAAACCGAAACGCAAACGCAAATAATTTATTTTGTATAAGCCTTGAGGGGCGCTTACAAATAGTAAATTTACATTTTTTTTAAGTATAGTTTAACTATTACTCTACCACCAGATGGGAGCGCGGCCTCCACTGAGAAGATCCGGCGAAGAAACTCAGTGGGCTTGTTATTTTTTAATTCTCTTTCTCTTTTTTGCCTTTCCCTTTTTTTCATATTGTGTAGATACGATGTTTCTGTTACAATTAAATAGATTACGATCTAGCTCCAGTGTGATGGCGTACGACTAAGATATGAGACTAATTATGTTATTTATAAAGAGTGTCTAAAGGATTCCAGATGGAACAGTCCCCACAAGCAGCAGCTGTTCACGAGTATGACTGCTGGAACAGCCATCACTCCCCTCGACCATATTGGAGGGAAGGGAGTGACCCGCACCAGACAGACACCGCAATCAAAGGCATTATAAATAAATAAATAAAAATAGTTCATTTTCTTTATCTGCACCTAATCTACTTGAATTTGTGTGTGTGTGTGTGAATGATGTACGCTGTTGGCCGCGAGGCCTTTACAGCTTCACCGGACTTAAAGGCGAGCGTGCAACCAATACGCTCTAGCCAGCCAGAAGGGTAAGAGGCGACATACTCGAGGGCGCCTCGAAGAGGCGCCCTCGAGTATGTCGCCAACCGACCCAACCGAGGGCGCCTCGAAGAGGCGCCCTCGGTTGGGACAGTCGCTGTAGGGGGACGGGTGCACTACTAAGTGCACCGGTCAACCGCCGGCTATTGGAGGGGATCTACTACAACGTCGTCGTCGTCGCCCGTATTCTGAGCGGAAAGAAGGGATGACAAAGCATCGGGGGGGTCGGTGAGAACATGTCGCGGCCGGCGGTGGCGGCCGGGGTCGGGGGGGGAGATCGTAGTCGGCGGTGGCTACGATTAACGGATTCGCATGGGTAGATGCGTTCGCGAAGTGACGTGTTGACGCCTTTTTAATAAAGGCGCGAATAGGTTCGAGACCTAGATCGGAGTGGAAATCTACTTGAATAAGCAAAAGGAGCCCTCCTTTTAAGCATATCAATACCTATGTTAGGAGTACCGGTAGGACTGCCTCGTTGGTCTGGTGGCCAAGCACATCGCTTTATGATCACGAGGTCCTGGGGTCGAATCCTAGGACGGACAGATGTAGTTTTTCTAACGAAGAATTCCCAGTATGAGTCCGGAGTCTGGAATTGTGCCCGGTATATGGAAATAGGCTCGCCCCCTATTACATGGGACCTAACATCATCGGCGAAACGTGGGTGTACTCAGTACACCTCGGCTACCCCCGCTTGGGGAATAAAGGCGTGACGGTGTGTGTGTGTGTTTTTTTTAATGATTCAGTTTGATTAAATGTTATAGTGAGCATGACAAAATTCTACTGCCAGTCAATGTTGGGCATTTTTTAATTGTAAAGTCAACCAATTAAAATTTCTGTTGCAATTAAATAAATCTCTCTAAGATACTCTGGAATAACAATGACTTTTGGACGTCAAACGCCTCGGTCCCTCCCATGAGCATGGGTGCTGTAGACCACTAGAAACGTGGGTAACTTAAATACCAAAAAAAAGCGAGAACATCTGAAATATTTTAATTGTAATTTAATATTTTCACAATTAATTTTTGCCCAACTCTGCTGCCAGTAAGCAAATTCATCCTTGATTTACCCTCCACTAGAGATGATGGAGTAATACGTATGGAGGAAATTCGGCAGCGCCATCTGTTGATAGTTTTTTTTTTTTCGTAGCCGTACACTAAGATTAATTCCTGTGTCGTGGGTGCGTTTACAAACATGAAAATGTATATACGCAAATACTCAGACCGAAACAAATAATTGTGGGTCACACAAAGATTTGTCCTGTGCGGGAATCGAAACCTCGACTATTAGACTCTTAACTACTGAGCATAATCGTCCGTGAGTTAGCCACAACTACATACTCGTATACAAGGTGTATCTTAAATAACGCAAGACCTGAGACACCCCGATTAGATATTTGCTCCGCAAATTTTCTTTTTTATCTATCTCTGTCTATATCATCACGCCAGATCCCTTGCAGGGTAGGCAGAGAGTACAGAGTTGCAACAGGTTCTTTCCTTACAGACCTCTCTGAATTCCTCCACTCTCATAGTTCTTCTCATACATGCTCGCCGGTTAAGGAGACTTCTGACTTTTTTAAGCACTTTTATACCCTAATTAGCAGTTTTCCGCGACTTCGTAACCGGTCGTCAACAGCACCATCTACCTGGTCCATGTTATATAGCCTATGCTCTGGATAAGGTAGCTTTCCAATGGTGAAAGAATCATTAAAATCGGATCAGTAGTACCGGAGATTACCCCAAACATCCAAACTCACAAACTTTAATTAATATTAGTGTAGATTTATAATGAAATTTGTACGTGTATGTGCGCGTATTGAGAAATACGTTTTAGAAATGCATTTTAAATCTCCGTATTACTTAAATCAAGTTGTTGCGTTGACTTTAGGCACGAATCTAACATTTTTCCGTAATAAAATGTATCCTATATGTTAAATCACGCAAAAACGGCTGAACAGATTAACACATAGGATAGTTTTTACCTCGAAAAATGTAAGGTTCCTGTCCTAAGTCATTGCGGACGAAGTCGCCGGCAGTGATTTATAAATTTAATAAAAATATTGTCCTGTTTCCCCAAGTTCGTGGTGACTATCCTATTCGGCCGGGCCAAGGAAAGTTTACCACCGAAATACATGCCGCTGAGTCAAAGACCGGGCTCAGTGGCATGTCTTGGGAGAGGCTTATGTCCAGCAGTGAACAGATACGGGCTGATGATAATGATGATAACACACACCGTCACGCCTTTATTCCCCAAGGGGGGGTGGCAGAGGTGTACTGAGTACACCCACGTTTCGCAGACGATGTTAGGTCCCATGTAATAGGGGGCGAGCTTATTGCTTATTATTATATTCACGTATGTAAGTTCGGTGACAATGCTATAATATAGCGCCATGGAGCTGCTCTGATGATCGATTCGGAAGGTGGCCAAAGTAACATGTCAACTACACAACGTAACCCCCTCGTGTTAAGGATTGTTAGGTCGATATTGATAAGTACTATACAACCAGACGGTGTTTAGAGTCTGATGATGAAGCCAAATAAGCCAACAGAACCACCCAACTACTCCTCATAACCCCGCTGTTTGGGCTCGTTGAATTTGTCTTGAGGAGTACTGTAGGCCCAGATGGTGTCTAGGGTGTGATGATGGAGCCGGAAAGAGGCCATAATAGATCCTCAGTTCAGCAAGATGCCTATCTCTGTTGTGCTTGGGCTATAAAAGCTTGTTTTTAAATAGATCTTTTTAAGTTGAAATTATATTTTTTTTTAACCGACTTCTAAAAGGAGGAGGTTCTATGTTCGGTTGTATGTATGCTTTATGTATGTTCACCGAAGTTTCCGTCAGTTGTAGGCCGGTTTTGATCACGATTCTTTTTGCATTGGGTTCAGTATAGCTCCAAGGTGGTCCCTTTTTAATGTCATTGGTATTGGATCTTGGACTTTGAAGATACACCAGGGAACTCCTTAATGACAAACAATACAAATTGAGATATTATGGGTATTGATTCTTTTTGCATTAGGTTCGGCATAGCTCCGTGATGGTCGAATTTAAATTTTATTGGTGTTGGACAATGGGATTTGAAGATACACTAGGGGTTTCCTATACGGCAAACAGCATGAATGTGAAAATTCTGTTATTCTGAGTTTTATATCAATCTTTTAGGTACCTCACTGTATAAATACGTAGGATAATATTAAGGAGGTATATAAATAACAATAATTAATTCACTCATCCCAAAAAAAATTTAAATAAAAAGAAAGTCTTTTTTTTAAAAAAAAGGAAAACCGACTTCAGGAAGCAAAAAATAAATATTTGAAGTTGGTGCCAAGTAACCGACCGCTCCTACCAACATATTTTATAAATTGTTCTTTTTAACTGTGGTATTCTGAGTCATTGTTCGTTTGGATCGGGCAGTAAGAAATTTGATCCCGTGTTATTGTAGTATACTGAAAGTAGTATCGACAAAGTTATTTTCGTAATTGGCTCAACTTTTGGGTCATTAACCACGCTATCAGTTCATTGCACTTTATAGCGACTGCGGTGTTTTAACGATGACCAAGATTTAGTATTCAACTCGACAAGACTTAGATGGGTGACTGTTTGTGGCTATCTTTTAGATCCCTTGCGGGGTAGACAGGGTACAGAGTTCCTACAGGTCTTTCCTTACATACCTATCTGGTTTCCTCCACTCTCATAGTTCGTCTTATACACGTTCGCCGGTAACGGAGACTCTTGACTTGCCCTTCAGATAAGATACGGTCTATCTGGTCATAATAAGATAGAGAGATTTAAGTACCGGTACTTAAATCCTTCCACCGGAGCTGGTCTGATTCTGGAGTCGGAAGGTGGCCACCTTGGAACATGTGAACTATACAACGTATCACCCCTGTGTTTGAGCTTATTAGATTGGTATTGACAAGTACTAAACAACCAGATGATCTTCAGGGTCTAATAATGAAGCCGAAAGGTAGCCAATAGGAACATCCAACTATTCAATATAACCCCGATGTGTTTGGGCTCGTTTGATTTATCATGATGAGTACTTTATACCCGCATGGTGTCCAGGGTCTGATGATGGAGCCGGAAGAAAGACATATGACTCAACTAATCTACTCAACTAACTAGATATCTTTGTTGTGATTTTGCTATAAAAGCTTGTTTTAAAAAAGGTATTTAAAAAAAATTGTCACTAGACCAATGCTGACATATTACGAGTATATTTAAATAAGCAACAGTGCTGGCTGATATGGCTGTATCAGGTGAGAATATTGCTATCTATGAGTTAGGTATGTGAACAATTAAACAATAAAAAATGTTGTTTGACTGCCTCGTTGATCTACTTGTACGGCTTATAATGCGGGTAGTTATCACGAGATCCGAGGTTAAAATCTTAGCTCGGAGAGCGTAATTTTTCTATCTACCTATATCATTACGCCAGATACCTTGCGGAGCGGGCAACGAGTACAGAGTTCCAATAGGCTCTTTACTTACATACCTCTCTGGCTTCCTCCATTCTCATAGTTCGTCTCATACATGCTCGCCGGTTAGGGAGACTCTCGACTTGTCCTTCAGATAAAAGACGGTCTATTTGGTCATGGTAATTGAATTGTAAGCAGTGATAGCCTAGTGGTTAGACTGCAAAGTCAGTGGTCTCGGTTTAAGAACCAGGCACGCACCTTTGTCCTTTCGAGAGCATGTGCGTTTTAAAAATTATTTATCACTTGCTTTAACGATGAAGGAAAACATCGTGAGGAAACCTGCATGCCTAAGAATTTCTCGAAGGTGTGTGAAGTTCGCCAACCTGCACTGGGCCAGCGTGGTGGACTATGACCTAAAGCCTCTCTGTATGAGAGGAGGCCTGTGGCCAACGGTGGGACAGTTACTTAACAGGGCTAATATTATTAATTATATATGATAAATAATTTATATGTAATTTTTCAATGGAAATAATCCCAGTATCAGCCCGGAGTCTGGCATTGTAACCTGTATAATGGCAATAGGCTTTTCCCTTATTGGGAGCTAACAGTGGATTACAGTAAGGGTAGCTATCACAAGGTCCTGGGTACGAGTCTTAGGTCAGACAAAGTGTGTTTTTGCATCAAAAAATCTTCAATATCAGTCTGGAGTCTGGAATTGTACCCCGTATAATGGCAATAGGTCCCAGTATGATAAGAGACGAGCACCTATCATACTGGGACCTAAAATCGTCGTTGATATGTTGGTGCACAAAGTACACTACTGCCACCCCCGCATTGAAAATTTTGGTGTGACGGTTTCGGTTCATTTACGAGATAATAAATTACTATACAGTAATAAAGTTTGGTGGTGGTGGTCTTCAGTAAAAAGGATAATGCTGGTTAGACACTATTTCAGGCGAGTGGAATCCAAAATTGATATTTTTGAAACGTTTGGCCTCTCTGAATACGGTTTTTACTGATGGCTGATATTTTCTGATAGATAGATAGATTAGATATTTTTTGGATGGAAATCTGTTAGTTTTACCTTTACTTATCGTGGTAGAACGCGGTTACTTATCCGAAGATAGAACTCATAATAAAAAAACAAACACGCTCATGACTATATCTTCCAAGCAGCCATGGCAGAGCTACAGTACAACCTATATTTCCTCTACGACATTTGGCCGCAATGTAAAAAGTACGACCCTATTGCCCTCATGTCGAGCACAATTCCAGATCCGAACTGCATCTGAGAATTTCTCAAAAGAAAAACTGAAACTCAAACGACCTCGTTCGTTCCTTCAGTTTTGGAACCAATGGAATTGTTCCGTGATGATTGCAAGAGACCCGACGGCATGACGCTGACCCCCTGGGATCGAGGGCGGGCCTTTGTGTGGGACGCCACGTGCGTTGACACATTGGCGCCGTTTCACTTCGGGGAATCAGCGTCTAAGGCGGGAGCTGCGGCTAAGCAAGTGGATCTGGGCAAGCGGCACAAATATGTATTTATTAGTAAAGATTACGTATTCGTGCCGTTTTCGGCGGAGACACTAGGCCTACGCAGTACTTGTGCAAAAAAATAGTAAAAAAAATAACACCCAGATTAATTGCCTCTACAAGTGACAAGAGGGCTAGCTTATTCAGCGAGGGCATGCAACCAGAGCTCTTGCCACCATACCACGCGGACAAGACTTAGATTTAAGATTAGTTTTGTAATATTATGAAAATATATAATAAACTATTAGATATTAACTCAAACTGAAATGATGACTCCATTGAGTAGATCCAACGAGAAACTCAGCGGGCTTGTCTTTTTTTTCTGATTCTCCTTTTTTTCATCGTTTTCGTCACTCAAACGACATTTCGTCTATTCTAATTCAGGACCCTGTGATCGTACGCTGCACTGCGTATTTCTAGATAGAGATGTAACGAGAGAACGAGAGAAAGAAAAGATAAAAATTACGTACGATTATTTTCGTTTGATGTTCACACGTTCACTCTCCGTCGTAGCCAAATATATTCTGTCTGTAATCATGAAGTCTACGAATTTCAAACCGATAAGATGAAGTGCGACAAAGATGTTTTGACCCTGGATGCGTTGGTGTGAAATTATGGTTAACATTTAGTAAAAGGGCATTGTTCTCCGTCCATACATGGTTCGCCCCAGAACCAACAGCAATGAAAAATGCTTGTATGTTTTCAAATCACCTATAAATTATCTTCATATACTTATTATTAAACGGACAAGCTGGGGACTCACATTATTACAAAAAAGTATTAGATTTTAAGGTCATAATTTAGTAGCAAACAATAAATCTGTATAATCGTTATGTATTAATATAATAGCAATAATCAAATAGACTATAGTTGAATGTGATCGATTAAATTTAACCGATTGATAGGACTGGCATCTCCAACCGTAATTCGATAACAACCTTGAAATTCGATAAAAATGTCGACGATTTCAGTTCTTACAATACATTGAAATATTCATTTCGTAGTCGGCGGCGGCTACGATTAACGGATTCGCAGGGGTAGATGCGTTCGCGAAATGTCGTGTTGTCGCCTTTTTAATATAGGCGCGAATAGGTTCGAGACCTAGATCGGAATGGAGATCGAAATTCCGTACGAACTAGGGGGCTCCTACGGCTTTACGGAGGAAGCGGTTTTGAACCGCTTGGAGTTTATCGATGTGAGAGGGGGCCGAATGCCCGAACACAACACACGCATGTCATAAGTCATGATGAGTCAAACGCAAGTTTTGTAAAGCGTCACCTTATTTCTAAGGGACATTTTACTCCGCTTGCAGATTAACAAATGGAGACGACCGAGCACAAAGGATGCTCGGTGACGGACCCGCTTGATGTGCGGGCCGAAGGACATGGTACTGTTTAGAGTGACCCCTAGATATTTGACCTCTTTGACCCAGGGAATGGGTCGGTCGAACATGGTCACTTGACCGAGATTACTTCTAGGGCGGCGCAGGGAGTGGTGCGGGGTGGCCCTCTGAAGAAGAACACCGCAGCGCTCTTGTCCGGGTTCACCTCAATACGCCACTTCCAGAACCAATTCCCTAGGAAATTGGCGGTTGCCTGAAGGTTTCTGGTAATACATGTTTCCGCATTCAAGGAGATATTTCAACAGATGGTCCGCACGGTTCCTAATTAAAACAAGAACTTGGGTAAATTACATAGCAAACGGCGACTCTGCGACTGTCATGAAGATACATTTCACTTGACAACGTTAGTTCCGATTTTGGCCGCGAGTTCAAAGATCTTTGTGGGAGTGAACATTTTTTCTTTATATATTTTTTTAACCGTATTGTGTGGGCACAATGTTTAGGTTACAATTACATAAATTATGATCTGGCTTCCGTGCCTGACGACTGATATATGTGACTGATAATATTATTTCTAAAGAGTAAGTGTTAACAGGATCCCGGATACTCCTCAATTCCGATAAGTGCAGTGTTATAACGTATTCTCGTAAAAAGAACAATATTTTGTTTAATTACAATATGAAAGGACAGGCTTAACAACGAGTTACTGTTGTAAAAGATCTAGGTATTTACCTGGATACTAAACTTTGATTAAATAACCATATATTTTGGGGTTTACTCTGAGGGTTAGATAGATAGATAAATAGATTACTCTTTATTGTACACCAATACATTTACATAGAGAAATAAAAAAAAATAACCAAGGGACAATTGGCGGTCTTATCGCTAATAGCGATCTCTTTCAGACAACCAAAACTGAAAGACCAAGAAAAAAAGATATACAAAAAATAGAGGGCAGTAGGTCGCGTACATTTATTAGTTAAGTTTTACTTTAATAGGTATAGGTTTATATTCTTATAAATATATATGATACATAACAATATATAAATATAATAGAGATACGAATAAAGAAACGGCATGATAGTTGGTGACTTATTACAGAATAACAGTGGTGCTTAACGAAATAAAGTGGTCCTTAACCATTCTTTTAAAAATGGCCAATTACTCTGCGCGTCTTACTTACACAGGCAATGCATTCCATAGACGAACAGCTTGGACTGAGAAGGATTTATCAAGAAATATCTTGGAATGCATTGGTATTTCAAGTCTGAGATTTTCCGGACTCACGGAGAAACTCGAATCGTTTTTTGAGGTATAAAGGAGTATTAGGATCAAACAGAATGCTGTATAGAAGTCATAGTATGTGAGCATTCCGGCTTAAGCGAATTGGTAGCCACTTGAGCTTAGCACGAAATTCAGACACATGATCATATTTCCGCAAACCAAATATGAATCTTATACAGAAATTTTGAAGTTGCTCAAGTTTATCAAGTTGACTCTCAGTTATATTAAGATAGCTGGCGTCTACATAATCGAGGATAGGAAGTAGAAGGGATTGTGTAAGAGCAATTTTAGTAGCAGTGGGCAGAAAATTTCGCAACCTTCTTAATGAGCCAGCGGAAGCAAAAGTCCTGCGGCTAAGTTCTTGAATCTGCGGGCCCCACGTGAAGTTGGTATCAATATAGATCCCCAAATTTTTTACTGTTTTTCTTATAGGTATTGTGACACCGTCAAACATAATTTGGGGAAGTCGTGACCAATCTAGACGTGCAGTAAGTCTAGTGCTACCGATGACAATAGCTTGGGTCTTAGCTGGGTTGACTTTAAGACCATAGCTTTTACTCCACTCGCATATTTTTACCAGATCGTTATTCATAGTATTGACAGCCTCTGACAACCTGGTCAACGGTGCTTGAGTGTAAATTTGGAGATCATCTGCGTAAAGGTGGTAGGAAGAAAGTAATTGGTTGGAAATCGAATTAATAAAGATAGCGAAAAGTAACGGAGACAAAACGCCACCCTGCGGTACACCGGCAGTAGTGTACCAATAGGAAGAGTAGGTTTCTTCGATGCGTATACGTTGCCGACGACCAAACAGGTAATTACGAAACCAGTCAATTGCCGTTAGAGATATGTTAATAGATCGCAAAACTGCAAGTAGAATATTAAAAATTCACGGTATTGAAAGCATTACTGAAATCAAGCAGGGTGAGTATAGTTAAGTTACTCCTTTCCCTACCCAATCTTATATCCTCCGTAATATTCACCAAAGCGGTAACAGTACTGTGACCAGGACGAAAACTGGATTGAAAAGGATTAAGGAGGGAGTTATTATTGAGGAATCTACTTAATTGGTCATGGACGAGGCGCTCAAGAACTTTGGATAGGAAGGGCAATATTGAAATGGGACGATATTCAGAGAAGGACGTAAGATTAGATTTTTTAGGTAATGGTGTCACTTGAGCTTCTTTCCATGAAGATGGAAACTGACCGTTGGAAATAGAGTGATTTAAAATGTGGCAAAGGATAGGTATAATTTCATCAAGGATAGGGAGAATAATATTACGGCTGATACAATTGCTGCCGACTGCATTCGATGTAATGGAGGGTTGATAAAGATTAAAAAAAAACGACACTACTACTTTCATATAGATCCTTTGTTCTTCTTATCTTAGAGTACTGCTCAGTAGTTGGGAACCTACGATATAAAGTTTATATTTGAGCACGTACAGAATAATTTTCTTAAACGCTTACTTCAACGCGTCAATTTCTGTAATCTTCCAGCACTGGCTACCTTAATGAGTCTCTCCGACTGTAGGTTAATTAAGACCAAACATTTTAGTTCAAAATTATTAATAACTTTTTTTTACCGTATCCCCCACACTAGGATTTATTCCTTTGCGTGGGTGTGTTTACAAACATGAAAATTCACACGTAAAAATACCCAGACCGAAACAAGTAATTGTAGGTCACACAAATATTTGTCCCGTGCGGGAATTGAACCCGCGACTATAAGACACACTGGGCGGGGCGGCTTAAGCTCTTAACCACTGCCTTAAATCGTCCGTCAACTATATTAACTCTCCTCATTTATTAAGAAAAATATTATTTACGACTAAGATTTTTAAGACTGGAGTAAAGAATTTAAATCATAATTTACTCTTGTATCTGTTTACAACCTTCTTTATACTTATGCGTATTACTTAACAGTGGAAACTTAATTGGATTTTGAAATACTTTATATTATTCTTAGTTTGAGCACTATATTTCTGTATCTTCCCAAATAAATAAATAAATTTGTTGTTTATGTCAGTTCAAAATTTTTATCGGTCCCCATAAGCAGCACCCGTTCACGAGTATGACTACTGGAACAGCTTTCACTACCTTCGACCATATTGGAGGGGAGTGACCCGCTCCGGATAGCGCGTCACTCCCCTCTAATATGGTCGATTGTTTGCAGCCGCAAAGACCTTATTATGATAGCAGGCTCGCCTTTATTACATTGGAACATGAAATCCTAGGTGATTTAGAGGTGTACAGGTACATCTCTGCCCTCTGCTACACTTGCTTGTGGAATAAACGCGACCCAGTGTTCATTTTTTAAAATTGTTAAATAACATATGACCACTGTCTTAAATATAAAGAGTATGATCAGTATAAAGATAAAATGGCGTCTTTATGCCCGATATTAACGTCAAAACAGCTGCAACGGGTTTTTAATTGTAAAGTTAACTTACCTTGGGTTTCAATAAATATAATTGTTAATGAATTTGGTTTGGTTAACGATAATTTTAATAGTTCGGGTCCCTATTTGGCGAGATACTCAGGTTATTGGCCAATCGTGTATAAACGGCAATAACTATAAATTAACAATTTAAATAGGTACACCCGAATCGGTAAAAGATTACTTTTGCATGCTTTTAAACTCAGAAGTAGAATGCGTGAAAGAAAAGTCTGCAGGATAACAACGAACGTCATTATAATTCATCTAAAACGTACTTAGTGATTATATTCTCTTTGATATGGATGCATCTTACACAGCGAACCGTCTCAGGATGAACAAACCATTGCCTACGTCACATTACATTTTTAAATGAATTCTTCATATTCGAACCAACGAAGAGTTTATACAGCCAAGATCTATACTCCGTTCGTTTTGGCATTTAACTAAAGGTTAACAAATTAAAAATAAGGTTCTTTAAATGTCACTTTGTCGTTTTAAATGTGTTGTACCTAAATTAACTTTTGTACACTATGACCATTTCATAGTGTACAGGACGACGTCTGCATGATTTGTACAAATAGATTATGTAATAGATTAAGTTACTGTAGTAAATTATGTAATTTAAGTTAGAAATAAGATAATGACATAAAATCGTAGCTCATAAACACTAGTATACAATTAGAAGAGTGTAACCCTGAAAGGGATAGAAACAATTAGAAGAGTGTAACCCTGAAAGGGATAGGAATAATTAGAACAGTGTAACCCTGGAAAGGGACAGGAATAGTTGTATCGTAATTGGTCCATTTGATTAATAAACTCGATGCAAAGCCCACTAGTTGTGACACAACAAAATAATATTTAGGAGCGCGAAACATCGCGCTATGCACGTTCGAGCGACTGGGCATTGGAAAATATAGGAAGAAACTCTGCGCGAAGAGGGTCACAACTGGTGGGTGGAGCACTGTTTCAAGATTATTCGGCTTTTATTTGAATTCTCCTTCACGACGCATACTAGCCACAGCAGCAACAGGGCGCACGACGTATTATTCGTCCTGTTCACATAGTATATTAAAACTGTTGTAAATATTTAACAGCTTGAAAACAATTAATTACTAATATTATAGTAATTTTTATGTATTGTGATCTATAGATTATAAAGCACCCAAAAAAAAAGTGCTCAAAACCTTTTCATAAAATTACAGCTATCCCTTTGTTGAATTGACACAACACACACAACAGTGGGACAGTTTCTTAACAGGGCTTATATTACATATATATATATATATATATATATATATATATAATAAATAAATTATATCTTTTTCAATATCAATTAAATTAACAAAAAGAGGATTTCTCTTTGGGATCAACAAACACATTAGCTTATATCTTATTAAGTTTTGTTCGTTCGTTTTGTTATTGGGGGTTATAAAACAAACTTTTATAACCTATCAGTGTGATTGTGACCGAAATACCAACGTATTTTTGTCCGAATGTAAGTAAAATATTCTATCTATCTATCTATCTATCTATAACCTCACGCCAGATCCCTTGCGGGGTAGGCAGAGAGTACAGAGTTCCAACAGATTCTTTCCTTACATACCTCTCTGGCTTCCTCGACTCTCATAGTTCGTCTCATACACGCTCGCCGGTTACGGAGACTCTTGACTTGAAAGTGTGTGACTTGACTTTGAGTGAAATATTAAAAATTGTTTTTTTTTTGAAACAATACATTAACCTTTTAACAAATTTATATGCTCTACCAATATCTCTATACCGATAATTTTGCTGTAAATCGTTGAGGAGTTGGATATCCTGCTGATTTCAGATGATGCGGCAGCATCAGGTCAAGGGGACCATGCTCACCAACTGTGGCCAACTCACAGTATACTAAATTTCAAACCGATCAGGTCAGGAGACGTTGCTCACATCCCTTCAACAACTAGAAAAGCGCTGATGATCTTCAAATTGCCGAAATGATTTTCCTGAATCATAGCTAAGCACATTTTCGATTAAGTCACCTCTTAAACAAAAAAAACATGATAAAAATACGTCCTAAGACATTCATATATAAGTTTGTTTAAAGATACGTTTTTTTTAAACGAGGGGAAATGCCTAACGCATACCCCCGGGCCGAGGGCACGGCCCGGGTGGTTATGTGGGGCTTGCACCCACTAAAACCCCTCGGCGTCCCACTGCCCTTTTGTCGGGCCACAGGAATCGTCACCAGTATAACCTCTGTGGCTCCGGCGGGCTCGGTCCGTGTGCGGACCTCGACACCTGTTAGGAGAGTTCGGTCTCCTCCCTACCGCCCTTCGGAGGCTGCGCGGACGCAGCGCTTTTACGGCGCGGGTCTGCGTGTGCTAGGGCGCCGGGGTGCCCTCCCCGACGCCTGCAGGATGCGATCACGGTGGGCGAAGGTCGTTTCGGGCGTAGTCCCTGCGCCTTCGCCCAACGCGCCGTCTATGAGCGGGATTGGAGGACATCTCCTCCCTCACCCGCTCTGCCTCCTCCTTAGCGGGCATGACGGCCTCGCAAAAGGCCGACATTGCCACCCAATAATCAAGCACCTACAGCTACAGTAGTCTTCTTCCATAACGGTTAGATCACAAAGTATAGCGACAAGGATATTTAGATTTGGCACATTGACATTCAAAAAGAATTTGACCAAATTTTATAGCAAACAGCAACTCTGTGACTGTCATGAAGTGACATTTAACTGGAGGACTGCTTTAGTTTCGATGTTGGCCGCGGGCTAAAATATTCTTGGAACTTTTACCCCGCGGTCAAAATCGGAACTAACGCTGTCATCAAGTAAAATGTCACTTCACTTCATGACAGTCACAGAGTTGCCGTTCGCTATTAAATTTACCCAAGTTTTATTTTTAATAAGTGAGCCTGTTAAAATATTTCCCTGGGAGTAGGAAAATTTTACTAAATGATAACCCTAATTTCACACCAACGTTCCTCTGTCAATGTCATCCATTGGGCAAAAGATCCTTGCCGCACTATATTTCATTTATTTATACAAGACTGCCAAATGTTTATATTTTTTGGAACTTTTTTCGATTCAAAATTTGATGACAATTATAATTACTTCGGCGTGGTTTATGCGTAAGCGGAAGGCGGTAAAGAAAATAATAATACATTGGTAATAGTAATTCTGTGCAATTAAGTCATATCTTATCTCATTTGTAGTTACATGGATAGTGAGGTAATGACATCGTACCTTTGTACCAAAGTAGCTACCCATCCAATTTGCCCCATTTAGATCTTAATAATATAATGTAATTCATAACTTAACAATAAAAATACTAATTACATAAAATCGCATATACTAGTTTTAATGCCATTTGAGGTTGAAGTTTATATCCATTTTCATGGATATTAAAATAGAGTTTGTAATCAGAATCCCTGAAAACCTACTGAATGAAAAACAACTCGCCCAGACCTTGTAAGACTATACTAATCTCCAAATCAAATCTATGTAGCTTAGTGTTATCTATTTATCTACCTCATAATCAATCTAAAGGTTCATACAAATTCGTTCAGCCGTTTACACACGATTGAGTAGCGAACAAAGTTTTACATTTCTTTTATTGGTAGGATAACCCTTGCCCCACGCGCCGATGACCCAAGCCAGAACAAAACAAGTACTATAAATAGGTTAAACAAACTGTACATAAACAAGTTATAAAATTAATCATTGTTACTCATTAGTATTTATATTTAGAGAATAGTAAATGTATTATTGCTTGCTTATCTTTTTGTTTTAATTAGGGTTCCGAGAACCCTTATAGGATCACTTCATTCTCCGTCTGTCCGACGGTTTTCACCCTTTTTTTCAGGAACAGCTTGAGGTATTAAGTTGAAATTTATATTAAATACGAAAAAAAAGGTTGTAAGTAAACCTAAACATAAGATATGACCATTTGAAGTCACTCATCAGAAATTATAGGGCACTTCCCGTTGACGTAGACCCACGAAATTTGGTCAAAAGCAAGGTTTAAAGTATAAGTAAAGGAAAAAATCCGATAATTGTTAATTTATAACTATAACATATAAAAATTATTATTTGCTCTCAAATCCGATGATTAAGATAGCGCTGTCTAGTGACATTTTGTGGATCTATGCGTCTTTGTCTTCCCCGCAACGGATCTGGCGTGATGATTTCATCCACACCTAACCATCTATCAACATGGATTTGTACAAGCCAGATCCACTACCACAAATTTAGTAAGCTTTACAGAGGCCTTATCGAAAGCCGTAGATACAAGTAAACAAGTTGATATATTATACACAGACTTCAGCAAGGCATTTGATAGGGTCTCGCATGCTAAACTAATGTTTAAATTAAAATTTTATGGACTCTCCGGCAATATGTTTGACTGGATAAAGTCATATATAAGTGACCGCAATTTTTATGTGGTTGTCAATGGATATCGGTCTGTAATTAGGAAAATTACTTCTGGCGTCCCACAGGGGTTACATTTAGGACCGATACTATTTAATATCTTCATCAATGATGTGACTACTGTCTTTAAAAACTCATGCCCATTATTGTTTGCAGACGATCTTAAATTCAGTAGGGTTATTAATAGCAATGATGATGAGCAACTTCTTCAATCAGATTTGAATGCTCTGCAGGATTGGTCAATGCCAATTCTGTGCATCTTAATGCTGACAAGTGTACACACATGAAATGCACAAGGAAAGTAAACATTACTTTAACCTCATATCTCATATCACATAGGGTTGCACGTACTGCAAGAGGTAAATGTTGTGAGGGATCTAGGAGTAACATTTGATAAGCAATTAACCTTCATTCCACATATTAAGAACGTTGTAAAGAAGGCATCAAGATTACTGGGTTTTGTTTATCGCAACTGCAAAGACTTTCGAAAACCGTCTACAAAAATTCAACTGTGGTAAACACTTGTTCGAAGCGGGCTGGAATATGGCAGTACAGTATGGCGTCCTCACTTTGCCACTCATTCCCTAAGACTAGAGGGGTTCAAAAACGGTTTCTTTACCATCTAACGTTTGCCATTGGTAAAGCCAAGCAAATAAAATCATACAAGAATAGACTAGAATACTTTAAGATCAGCCCGTTATCTAAACGTAGAGATTATCTAGACATAAAGTTTCTCCACAAGCTTCTGCAAAATAAAATCGACGCACCAATACTACTTAGTCTAGTCAACTTTAGAATCCCAGCTAGATACCCGCGAGGCGTAATCACTGCGCTTGTTCCGCCCTTTCGACGTACCGTCCTAGGGAGCAATTTTTGTGAGTGTATCAATTATACTTTTGAACCTGAACGCATGGACAGCACTCATGGTGGCTCCATGTTATAAGTTAGGTATTTGATTTATTGTTATATCCTGTATTTACTTGGTTATGTCATTGAACGTTTAGTTTGAAGTTTAGTTTTAAGTATTTTTGTGTCTTTATTCTATTTTTATATATGTAATTTACACTCCTTTTAATGCATGCGGTGTTCACCTTTGAAAGGTTGCACATCATGTTATGACTTTAACTAGTTTGTTTGAAGAAATGTACTGTTGTAGTAACCAATGGTGGACCTAAATATATAAATAAATGATATATAAAGGGACAGAGAGAGAGAGAGAGTAAAGGAAAAAAAACTAAATTATTAATTTATGATTTTATCATATGAAAGAATACTTATTTTGCCTCAATGCCGATGAAATATATTACAGCGCTATAGTAGCCCTATCTAGTGACATTTTGTGGAACTATTTTGATTTGTGGTGAATAAATATCTGTGGCGCTATCTGTGTAGTGTAGGACGTTTTGATCAGATTGTTGATTTCTTCTTTTATGTTTATATAATTAGAATGAAAATTAAATATAGTTTATTTAATTACAGCAAAATTTTATAAAGATAGAAGGTTGTTTTTAAAAGGTGTTCTTATGGACTGCCTCGTTGGTCTAGTAGGTACCGTATATGCGTTTAGAGATAGAGAGAAATTGTGGGGTGGACAAAATGATGTTTTGAATAGAAAAGTTGCCAGTATCAATCCGGAGTCCATAATTGTACCCGGTATAATGGCAATAGCCTCGTCGCTATTACATTGTCACCTTATATTCTCAGAAATAAATTGGTACGCACACAGTACATCTCTGCCACTCCCGCTTGAGGAGTCTCGGTGTGTATGAATTTACTGTAAAATACATAAAAATAAATATCGTCACGCCTGTATTCCCCAAGGTCGGGTGTCAGGTCTCATGCAATTGGAGGCAAGCCTAATGCCATTATATCGGGTACAAAGCCAATTGATACTGAAAATATTTCTATCAAAAAATTACATTTGGTCTGACTTGGGATTCCAACTTCCATCAGAACCTTGTGATCGCTACGCGCATTATTCGCCAATAGACTAACGAGGTATAGGTAACTTTACAAGCTTTTATGTTCGTATGTCTGTCTTTCTTTCTGGTTCAAATCTTGAGATCAATTTGAAAAATTGATCTCAAGATTTGAACCAGAAAGAAGCACTGTAGGTAAATTTATTAATTATTTTTGTTTTATTTTATTAAGATCTAACAGCGTTTTACAATAGAAAGCAAGTAAAAAAAGTAAAAAAACTCCGTCACGCCTATATTCCCCAGAGGGGGTGGCAGAGGTGTACTGAGTACACCCACGTTTCGCCGACGATGTTGGGTCCCATGTAATAGGGGGCGAGCCTATTGCCATATACCGGACATAATTCCAGACTCCGGACTCATACTGGGAATGTTTCGTTAGAAAAACTACATTTGTCCGACCTAGAAAGCATGTATACTAGGCATGCCTTTTAAGTTCTGTCGTTTCCATATTTCCCGGCAATTTTGAATTTGGAACTGTTCCATATTCGAATGTGTTTAAATTTTGAATCTCAAAACAGTTGAAAGTATTAAGATTAATGCTATTGTTTAGTGACAGCGTCGATTGGAATCTGTCAGGTTACGTACGAAAATTAATCTTTCTATGGAAAATGTTCGTGCGATAATTTTCTACAACTTTAGAAGAGGCCTGACACGGCTTCAGTGTTTTGAAGACCTAACATCTGTGTTCAGTGATGAAGCCCCATGTCTGCGGACTGTCTAACGCTGGTATTTAGAATTCTAGCGTGGACATACTAGTGTTAGTGACAAATCTCGCGAAGGACGCCCAAAATCCGCCTTCACTGAAGATTGCTGTGAGACAACTAATTCTCGAAGATCGTCATGTGACGTATCGAGAGATAGAGGCTCTATTAGGCATCTCAGGGACAACCATTCAGAAGATCTTGCATGAAGCGCTTGGTGTGAGAAAGCTAGTTTGCCGTTGGATACCGTATCTGCTTTCCGACGATCACAAGGCGGCCCGCGTCAGATGGTGTAAGAAAACTCTGCAAAGGTTCAACCGAGGAGAGTCAAATCTCGTCTACGACATCATCAGTGGTGACGAATCTTGGATCTATGCCTACGATCCTGATTCCAAACAACAATCTACAATCTGGGTCTTTCAAGACGAGCCAAAGCCGACTAAGGTTGTTCGTTCTCGAAGCACTTCAAAGAAGATGGTGGCCATGTTCGTTGGAAAAACCGGCCATGTTGCGACTATTGCACTTGAAGGTCGTAGAACGGTTAACGCAGAGTGGTATACCACAGTTGGTTTACCACAAGTCATCGCCGAACTTCGAAAATCTAATTCAAAGCGACGCATCATCCTGCACCACGACAACGCAAGCTCACACAGCGCTCGTCAAACGATTGAGTATTTGAAGCAGGATAAAGTAGAAATTCTTGACCATCCTCCATACAGTCCTGACCTAAGCCCTAAATATTTCTTTAAATTTCCTAAAATTAAGAAAAGTCTTCGTGGTCAAAGGTTCCAGTCCGGTGAAGAAGCAGTCGACGCTTTCAAGTCAGCCATTTTGAACACCCCAACTTTAGAGTGGAATAAATGTTATAATAACTGGTTTGAGCGAATGGAAAAGTGTATTAAGCTACGTGGTTAATACTTTGAAAAACAATAAAAAGTACTATAAGGTTCTAGTTGTGTTTTTGTCTTCAAACGATAAAACTTAAAAGGAATGCCTCGTATATGCTGAAATTTGGCATACGTATGTAAGTTGGGTGACAATGCAATGATATAGTACCATGGACCCAGCTGCAGACCAGTCTCATGATGGAGTCCAAAGGTGGCCATGGCATCATGTCAACTACACAACAAAAGCATCTTGCGTTTACGCTTGTTAGATTGGTATTGACAAGTACTATACAACCGATGATGTTCAGGGCCTGATGATGAAACGGAAAGGTGACCAACGGAACTAACCAACTACTAAACATAACTTCGCCGTGTTTGGGCTCTTTGGATTTATCTTGACGAGTGCTGTAGACCTGTATGATGTCCAGGGTCAGCTGATGGAGCCAGAGGGTAGCCAACGTAACTACCTAATTACTCAACATAACCTCGCCGTGTTTAGACTCGTTGGATTTGTCTTGACGAGTTCTGTAGACCCGGATGATGTCCATGGTCTGATAATGGAGCTGGCGGGTGGCCAATAGAACTTCTCAACTACTGAACATAATTCTGCCGTGTTTGGGCTCGTTGGATTTATCTTGACGAGTGCTGTAGACCCGTATGATGTCTAGGGTCAGCTGATAGAGCCAGAGGGTAGCCAACGTAACTACCCAACTACTCAAAATAACCTCCCCGTGTTTGGACTCGTTGGATTTGTCTTGACGAGTTCTGTAGACCCGGATGATGTCCATGGTCTGATAATGGAGCTGGTGGGTGGCCAACAGAACTACCCAACTACTCAATATAACCCCGCCGTGTTTAGGCTCGTTGGAATTTCCTTGACGAGTTCTATAGACACTGATGATGTACATGATCTGACGATGGAACCAGAGGGTGGCCAACGGAACTCCCCAATTACTCAACATAACCCCACCGTGTTTAGGCTCGTTGGATTTGTCTTGAGTAGTTCTGTAGACCCGGGTGATGTCCAGGGTCTGATAATCGAGATGGAGAGTATCCAATAGAACTTGCCAGTAGTTGTACTCAACATAATCCTGCCGTGTTTAGGCTCGTTGGATTTGTCTTGACGAGTTTTATAGATCCGGATGACGCCCAGGGTCTTATGATGGAGCCGGGGGGTGGCCAATGGAACTACCCAACTAGACACCATAACCCCGACATATTGAAGCTCGTTTGATTTGTCTTGAGAAGTACCATTGTTTACGTATTATTAAATGATATTTTTTTCAGTTCAATATAACCTCCCTAGATGGCGCTAATGCGACGCTCGGAATTGTGAATCACGGTATTAAGGTTTTTATATATTTCATATAGTCGAAAAAAATATTTAAAAAAACATTCTTTTTAACCGACTTCAAAAAGGAGAAGGTTCTATGTTCGTCTGTATGTATGCTTTGTGTTTTCTTTTTTTTTATGTATGCTCTGCGATATTTCCGTCAATTGTGGACTGATTGTGATGATTCTTTTTGCCCTGGGTTCAGTATAGTTTTAAGGTGATTCCTTTTCAATTTCATTGGTTTTAGACCTTGGACTTAGAGGATACACCAGGGAACTCCTTAACGATTAATTATAGGAATGAATTGAGATATTATGGGTATTGCGTCAATCCTATAGGTACCCCACTATAGAACTAAGCACTATGTTAGCCGACTTCAAAAAATGTGGACGTTCATAATTTGTCTGTTATTTTATAACTCATTTGCTTATGAACCGATTTTGATGATTCTGATTGCATTGGGTTCAGTGTAGCTCTAAGGTGGCCCTATTTTAATTTCATTGGTATTGGACCTAGGACTTTGAAGATACACCAGGGAACTCCTTAACGGCGAACAGCACGAATGTATAGATTCCGTTATTATGGTTATTATATTAATCCTGTAAGTACCTTACTGTATAACTTAGCAAAATAATATAATATCGGTATATAAATATTAGTAAATAATTCACTCGTCACTTAAAATTATAAAATAAAAATCTTTTTAAAAAAAGGTAAACCGACTTGAAACAGCAAAAAATAAATATTTGAAGTCGGTGCAAAGTAACTGACTGAAAGAAAAAGAAACCGGCACCGACTTCAAATATTTATTTTTTGCTTTATGATGTCGGTTTACCTATTTTAAAAATAATTTTATGTTGTGACAATACGAGGGATATATTTTTACTAAGCTGAGGAGTTACTTTGGCCTCCTTCCGGCTCAGACTCCGCTCGCCACCTAGGTATATGGTACTTGTCTACATAAATCAAACGAGATGCGATAGAGTTACGTTATATATTAGGCGAATTCCTGTGGGCACTTTCTGTCTCCATCAGACTCGGGCAACAGTAGTCTATAGAATTTATCAAAACAAATCCAACAAGCCCAAACATGATGGGGCTATCTTGGTTAGTTGTAAAGTTTTTAGGGTCACTTAAAACTTTAGTACTAATCAAGACAAAACCAACTGGCCTAAATACAAAAATCGATTCCAATGCAATCGAATAAAATTCTATTCTATCTATCTATATCATCACGGTAGCTCCCTCGCGGGGTAGGCAGAGAGTACAGAGTTTCAACAGGTTCCTGCTTTACAGACCTCTCTGGCTTCCTCCACTCTCATAGTTCGTCTCATACACGCTCGCCGGTACGGAGACTCTTGACTTGCCTTTCATATAAGACATGGTCTATTTGGTCATGGTAAGATAATCTAGTCTTCCCCTGGACCTATATCCTTCCACTTTCACATTGTTTATCTGTTTTGTCATTCTTTCTTCTGATATTCTTTCTATATGCCCGAACCAACGGAGCATACCCTTTCTGATCTTTACACCGATACTATCTTTCATACCTACACGCTTTATTACTACGCTGTTGCGAATACGGTCGGTCAGCTTGACTCCGCACATCTTCCGCAGAGCTCGCATTTTGCCCGCATTTATCCTGCTTTCGTTCTCCTTCTTACATACCCAACTCTCACTGCCATATAACAGCGTTGGGACAAGTACTCCGTTATGCAAGGCCAGCTGTTCCCTGCATTCACTCATCTTTTTATATCAGCGGTGTATTTCCCATCCTTACTATAAGATATCCATCCAAGATATACAAACTCATTCACTTGCTCCAGCATATCGTTACCATCCATAATCCTTGCATTCGTTCTGGTTTCTTCCCAGTCAAAAACCATATTTTTAGTTTTCCTTACATTCAAATGTAAGCCATTGTTCATGCAATCACCTTCCATAACTGTGACTAGTGTTTACAGATTGATGGTTGTTGGCGCTATTAGAACAGCGTCACCTGCATATAATAGGTGGTTTACCACTAGATCACCCATGTTTACCCCTTCATTCATTGCATTCAGTTTTTGAAGACATTTATCCAGATATATTATAAAGTCTGCGCACAACACGCAACCCTGCTTGACGCTGATTATAACGTCAAACTAGGGTGACATGTTACCACCCACCCGTACGCATGCCTTGCTGTCCACATAGGTGGACTGGACGGCTCGCAACAGAGTGCTGTTTATACCATACTCTGGCAAAATATCCCAAAGTCTCTTTTGCACGACTCTATCAAACGCCTCCAGATCCACAAAACTGCAGAAAACCTTTCGCCCTACTGCCAGATGCTTCTCTACGATGTTGCGGAGGGAGAAAACTTGATCAGAACATCCTTTTCCAGACCTGAAACCTCCCTGTGCCTCGCACACCATCGGACTTCTCGCTTATTCTCCGTTCAATAATTTTACCGTACACCTCAGCTGCCAGGCTAATCAAACTGATGGCCTTGTAATTGGCGCAGTCATATTGTGAGCCCTTGCCTTTATATAAGGATACTATGAATGCGCGGCGTCAATCTGTAGGGACTCTACCGGTCTTCCAGCAAAGATTTGCAAGGACCCAAAAAGCGTCCCGGACGCAAGTTCCACCATATTTGATCATCTCGGCAGATATCATGTCTATTCTAGCAGCTTTACCATTTTTCATACTTCGTATCGCCTATTCAACTTGTTCCATAGTAATGTCCTCTGTGCCACAAACTCGCTTCTGGGCACCAGCATCCGGGGTATCATCATACATTTTTACAAAATATTCACATCACCGGTTTAGCACAGATTGTGTCTACAAGAATGTCATCATGTTTTGGTTTTATCTTTTCCATTCTGGAGCCTAACGAATCACCCCGAGCTCTTTCACCTTGCTTCAAAAGAGTTTAGTGTTGTTTTCGAAGTTCTTCGCCAGCCTCTCCAGTCCCGTTCAGTCCAGTGATTGAGGAATCACACTAGCTCTTTTACTCTTTCACTAAAATTTTGGTGGCATTCTAGCATTGCTGGTATATTCTTTATCTCTGGCATACTGTCATTCAGATTTAAAGAAGAAACGTAGTCCTGCCACGCTTTCTTCTTTTTTTCTACAGAGCTTTTTAACTCTGCGTTCCACCATGCATCACCTTTCGCTGTGCTATGCTTCTTTGAGCAACCATATACTTCTTCTTCAGCTGAGTCTACCAACCTCTCTTTCAGGCTATTCCAGCATTCATCATTGTTTGAGTCCGAAGAACCTGCTTAAAAGCTTGTCCCGGACTCTGTCTTCATACGTTCTCCTCACGCTCTCATGTTGCAACTTTTCAACCTTTATTATTTCAAGGTCTCCGAAGGGGATACGATCTCGCCAGTAACCCCCACTTAAAGTTTGCTTTGAAGACGGTTATCTACCAGGATAAAATCTAACATGCTTTACTGTTCGTTTCTTCCCTACGTATACATATGAATATACTTATGTTTGAATATCGTAATAAACACAAGGAGGCCTCTTTCCAAACATACATCTACAATGAGGTTACCTGCATCATTCACTCTCTTATCACCATAAGGACCCAGAGCAGCGTCGCAAGTTTGCTGCCTGGTCCCACCCACCTGTTTAGGTCGCCACACAAAATAATCTTTTCATTGCCACCAGCCGGATCCAGAACTTCCCTGACATTATCCCAAAACTTTTCAAGGTTCTGGGGTGTCGAAGAGCTTACAGGAGCGTAAGCTCCAACCAAAAATATTCTAGTGATACCCAGTTTTAAAGGGACCCAGAGAAGTCTCGCATCATGCAGGCCATGATCTCTCACTCCAGAAGCCAGGCGACGGGATAACAAGATACCCACCCCCATGCTGGCACGATCGTTCTGTGATACTCCAGACCATAGAGCCATGGTGCCGTCAGGGAGATCACAGGTTTCACTGCCCCTTTGGTTAGTCTCTGTTACACACATAGCATCCAGGTGTCTCTCATTCATTACATCAATCACCTCATGCATCTTATCTTCCATACTACCTCTTACATTCCAGGTGCCTATATGGCATTCTGCATCCCACCACTCACCAGGTCGGGCCCGGCGTGATGGGTGGCGGCCCCAATCGCCGCTTATGGCTATGTTTGTACCGACGGGGGCGGATCGGTACTCGTCACCTCGGGAGACGCCCTAGCCCACACTGCGCTACTTCCTCGATCCAAGATTGCAGCCATAATAGCTGGCAGGGGTCGCAACGAGCACGCTCTAACGATTAAAATTAATTTAAAGAAAGATTTTATTAAAATAAACCGACATGCCTAGCCCACAGTTTAGTCATTTCGACACTCGCCTAAAGCGCCCAAAGGCCACCGAGAACTTAAGAACGTAGTTTATGTAAACTACAATTTTGCGCTGAAACTGGCCGAAACCGAAATCAGTACGGGACCCTCAGAACGCAACTCCTAGTCGCACTTGACCACTTATGTTTTATACGTGGACGCATGCATCGGGTGTAATCGGAGAAATAACTGCATAAAGCCTACGCACACTGCAAATAAACTGGTTGATATAAATAAGTATATAAGGACCACTTTTGCTAGTCATTCGATTTCCATCTGCGAGGCTACATCTTTTGAGAAAGAAATATTAAACTCAAAACAATGTTTGTGACGTTTATATTTTCTATCATAATTCTCATATTACTATACATATTGCACTTCCAAATAAAGTTCTACAAACTGTATTGGAAGAAGCGAGGGGTACCGTACCACAATAAAGCGGGCGGACCATACTGGCAATACTTAACGAAAAATAAATCTATGTTTCAAATTTTGAAAGAGACCTATCACAAGTTTAAGGACGAACCTGCAGTTGGACTTGGATCCTTCACAACTCCAGCTTTATACGTCAGAGATCCAACTAATATTCACCATGTTCTGCAATCAGATTTCCCGAATTTCAACCATAGAGGGTTGGCTTTAAGCGATGGCGATATCTTGGCGCATAACATCCTTTTGATGCACGGCCCAGCATGGAAGCTTGTGAGGAAGAAGTTATCTCCTATTTTCACGGCAGCTAAGCTAAAGAACATGTACTACATAATCGAAAAGAGTGCTCAAGACTTACTGGAATATTTGCAGAAGAATCCAGAGAAATTGAAGAAGGATACGTATAATACTTTGACACTTTTCTGCAATGCTGCTATCGGTGCTGCCGTTTTCGGTATCACTTCAGAATCTACGTTTGAATCACCACTTCATCAGATGGTCAGACAAGCATTGACTCCTAGCACCTGGAAGAATATAAAATTTGCCATTTCCGGTATAAGTGATCTATTGGTGAAAGTAATGAGGCTGAAATTATTCGGGAATCACGAAGAGTTCTTTATTGGTATTATGAAACAAGTGTTAAGAAAACGCGAACAGGAGGATACGAAGAAACATGATTTTCCAGAGATTTGTGTAAATTTGCAAAGAAGTGGAAAAATGAAAGATGCTGATACTGATTTAGAATTAGAACCAACTGATGAGCTCTTAGCTGCTCAGGCGTTCTTTTTCTTCTTAGCTGGTGTAGAACCTACAGCTGCTGGGATGTTCGGCCTAATGGTGGAATTGGGAAGACATCCAGAAATCCAAGACCGCGTGTGCAAAGAAATAGATGAGGTGTTTGAGAAATATAATGGAGAATTATGTTACGATGCAATTATGGAAATGGTGTACTTAGGCAGGGTTCTTGATGAGAGCCTTCGAATGCATCCACCTATTGGCTTTTTGACGAGACAGTGTGTAGCTAAATCTGTTCTGCCAGTAGGTGATATACCTGTTGAAAGAGATACAAAGATATTCACACCTATTTACGATATGCATTATGATCCGAAGTATTTTCCGAACCCAGAAGTATTTGATCCAGAAAGATTTTCTTCTAATGGTATGAATGTCAATGATTTTGCATATATGCCTTTTGGTAAAGGTAATAGAATTTGTATAGGTATAAGATATGCTCGTCTTCAGTTGCTTACTGGTGTAGTTCACGTGCTTAGGAAATATACTATGAAGACTATTGTTTATAACGGTAGTATCGAATACAAAAAGAACCAGATGCAGGTGAGGTTAAAAAATGTGGATGTTCAATTGATACCGAAAGTTAAGTAATTCGAATAAGACGACTGTGATTACGGCTTTGTAGCGTAGAAAAATCTTTGTGTGACTCACAAACATTTGTTTTCGTCTAGGTGTTGTCGTTGTTAATGTAAAATTCATGTATGTGAACGCACCCACGACGCAGGAATAATAGGTACCTAGTTATATTTTTTTTAATAAAGAAGAGTTCTTTTATTATTTCATGTAATGTTACTAAACTGTAAATGTCATTTATTATTTGATATGTTCTTATAATAAAGTAAAAAAAAAACCTTTTTAAGCACAAATAATTATTAGTAATGTCGCATAATGTCGAGTGAATTATGTTACTATTCTCATTGCGCGACAAGCTTTGTTTTTATTTGTGTGATTATGTTAGAATAATAATTTTTAAGTATGGTAATCGTTTTAGAAAATTAATATAATATATAAAAAAACTTTTTCAGACGACTTTTACTTCTATGTATTAAATACTTTAATCCTCGTTGGTCTTATAGCCTACTATAGTTTTTTTATGAGACATGGGTACGGTGACGTTCGGAATTTGACATTTCTAAAAATGTAGTGATGATAATATTGAATGAAATAGAATCTATTGATCAAGATAATTTATAAGGACGAATCAATCGATATTAAACACAAAATTTTGGAACAAAGAAAAAACAAAATACAAGTATTTCTTTTTTTATTTATGAATCAAGCGTTCTAACAAATCGCTTTACAAATAGCTTAATTCGACGCTTACGTGAATGATTATACAAATGTCTATTAAACTGACTATTTACTATGTCAAAATGACGCATCCACGTTTTTTTTTATTAATTTCTTGACCATGAGTATATTATGTCTCTCAATCGGATACGTAGAATAGTATATTCGTAAAGATATCGCAAACAATTTTTTACATTTTAAAAAACAATGTATCGACGTGTAGGTAAGGTATAACGATTTCAATGTGGCAGTCCCTAAATCGCGAACCGTTCCAATTAACATAACTGAGTAGGTTTTAGGATTTTTGAATAATAACGCAAATTTATAAACAGAATATGATCTAAATGAAAATTAAAGTAGATTTTGGAAAGAACCTGTTGGAACTCTGTACTCTCTGCCTACCCTGCGAGGGAGCAGGCGTAATGATATAGATAGATAGATAGAAAGTAGATTTTCGATTGTTTTTGTATTCTTGTTTGTTTTTTGGATTCCATATTTAAATATTCTTAAGTACCTACAATATGCGAGAAATTCGATATGATCAAACGGCACCCTACCCATGTCTCGTGAAAAAGTCTATAGCTGTACCCGCAACTTCGTTCGTGTTATTTTCAGGCGTGTATTTCACACCTTTAAGCTTATTTTGAGACAAATGGTAGCCTATGTCCTTCCCCTGAAATCTATATCCTTGCCGAATTTGATCAAAATCTGTATGGCGGCTTGGACGTGAAAAGGTAGCAGACAAACAAACAGAGTTACTTTCGAATTTATAATATTAGTATGGAGTATAGATGGTGCGGCTAGCATTCAAATGGTTCTGGGTTCGTATAGGTCTAGGTACTAGGTCAGAAATAACTCGGGTTTTTTATTGGTAGATTCTCATTTGTTAGTCCGGAGTCTGGAATTGAACTCGGTATAATGTATGGCTATAGGCTTACCCCTAATTATATTAATACCTAACATCGACGGCGAAATGAAGAAATCATATCAATAATTATATCTATCTATATCATCACGCCAGATCCCTTGTGGGGTAAGCAATGAGTACAGAGTTCCAACAGGTTCTTTCCTTACAGACCTGTCGGGCTTCCTCCACTCTCATAGTTACTCTTATAAACGCTCGTCGGTAAACATCAAATCGAAAGGAAAAAATCACCAAAATGTGGCTGTACACGGTACACCTTTACCATCGCCGCTTGATGAATAAGGCGTGACGGTGTTTATTTATTTTTTAAATAATGAAGCACTTTCGATTTTTTTTTTAAAACCTTAACAACAGTCAAAAACTCTAAGTGTATACCAAATTTCGTGTCTAGCATAGACACGACATTTGGTATACACTTTTGGCGTTGACGTTTGGTTTAACGTTGAGGACTTCCTTCGACAAAAATTGCATTTACTCCTTTGGATAAGAGAAAATGATCATGGTAAGATATGACCCAAACGAACAAACATTGCAAGTTAAATAGAAGCTTTCAAAAACAACTGTTTTGTACAAAAATATACTGAGACACGACAACATTTATGGAATAGCTGTTCTTCTCGCGAAATTTTGAACACTACAGGACATAAGTTATTTGTCACGACATGTGCCTGTAGAAGTTGCCTTTAATAGGTTGTTAATTATTTACCAACAACTCTGTATAGTCTCCGTGGTTTCTTTTTGGGGATATAACTATCTCCGTAGTTGCTAAGTGGGTACAGCACCCTCCCCTGCATCAACATCAGGAGAAGGGACATCGAGGTCGCAGACGCGAGGGGCGGAGGCCCTGAGCGTTCTTCACGAGGGACCCCGAGGGGGACTGAGGCGTGTGGCCCGCGTCGCCGTGAGCACCACGTTGGTGCAGGGTGTGTCATCAAGTCTCCCCCCGATGGCGGGCTCTTCGGGACGCGGTATAAGAAGGGCACCAGTCCGCTCCATACGGGGATCTCGGAGCCCCTTCAAAGTGCTGATATCGGCCATTGAGGTTTTTTAGTCGGTAGGAATCCGACACGCTCCATGAGCTTCTCCCGAGGCTCGCGGAAGTCGTATGCAGGATTTTCTCCAACGATATTTTGGGAGGCTTCCGGTTAATGATGATAGTCTCCATTTCGAGAACGATCAAAAACTCACATCGTCCTTCAATTGATTAAAGTCGCCATTTAGAACGCAGTCATTGTTAAGTTACTTCTTTCTCACATCCCGGGCCCAAATTCACTATGACCAAACGCACCGCGTTACGATAACTGAAATCATCGTGTAATTAAATGCCGTTGGAGTACCACTATACGATCACTTAACGAAGTTATCGTTCCACGCAGTGTTGTGTTTAGTTGGTCATTGCGAATTAGGATCCTGATTGTGATTGCAACGGGACACCTTAGATGTTTATTTACACACGTTCTACAACAAGAGACTTGCTTCCCATAACCATCTATGGTTTGATTAGTTTGATGTGGCACACTGTGAGCGACGGTACTCCGGTGGACACAAGATGAGGTGTTTTCTGTACACCTTGTGTATATTTGGAGTTCTTGATTGTAAGTGACATTATCCATTAACCGCTTGGTTTTATATTTATTGCCGTGCCCCTGGTATTCGCTTCCTAAATCGGAAAATTAATTTAAATAGTTATTTTCAACGCATCATCTAATCTACGACAAGTCTTTCTAGTGTAAGCATTAATTCATACTTCCTACTGACCACCCGCCTCGAACATATCCGATAAATATTTACGTGTCCGCACCGCCCCTGTCGTATTTATCCAAAAGAATTTTACGTTTCATTGGTTTGTTGGTATTTTAGGATCGTTTATTCAGCTACGTCCTTATTCTCGTGGAAGACCACCCGCCACATGGTTGACGACGGTTAAAAATACCTGGAAGATGCTCAACTCTAACTGTGTAGTCATAGACGCAGCACAAAATCGTGCTCAGTGGAAAAAAGGATAAGGTTGGCCGACCCCAAGTAAATGGGACACACGGTCTCGTCGCAAGGAGTTCATTCAGTTACGGGCTATACTAGCACTGTTAACATAAAATGGATAATCTACCCAACAAACTTTAAGGCACAATATATCGTAAAATTTTGTCGGATAAATCTGATTTTGCCAGTCAATAGGATACTGATTATTTGATGTTAGTCTTACTGATAGACTACCTCGTTGGTCTAAATAGCGCATAAAGCAAGTGCCAATCACAAAAATTCTCAACAGCAGTCTAGATCTTAAATTATGTTAAGTGTACTGGCAATAGGCTTGCCTCTATTGAGACCTTACACCATCCGCAATGTACACGGTACACCCTGCTATCATCATCATCATCGTATGGCGATGTAATGCTACGATCAAGATTTTACTAGCCATTGTTGCTTGGGAATATAGGTGCCAGGGAGATTTTTTACAATAAAGTTTGTAGTACATACCATATCATATGGTTGCGCTACTATACAAATTATGAGTTCAAATACAGCCAAGTTTCTCGGTCCCACAGAGACTAAAGAATAGCATCACAAAACAGTGCCAACAACTAGTAGTACTGTATCATTTTTTACGTCTCATTTGGCAAATGGTTCAGTGCACTTGAAAGATTCAGTGACCATTTTTTTCCAACTTCAATTTTCAACAGCTTTTGTCTTTTACAATGTCTTAAGAAACTAGCTTTGTAGAAAAGTAGGGGGAGGTTGAATTTCGTTTAAAGTTTTTTGTAGATGCTAATTCTGTCGCTGAATTATTGGTAATGAATGTCTTTAATCGACGTTTTTAAAATCCGATTGGTATGTAAGAGATGTAAACATAGCAAAACATTAAAATACAGTAAGAAAAGGTTTTTACCGTATTCAGAAAAAAGGAGGTCCTTAATTAGATTTTTATAACACTTTACTACGTATTCTTCATAAACCCTATTGGTTTCGGACAATCCTTCTTTCATTATTCTAATGTCTTACTAATAGAGTAGTCCCATATAAGTTTAAATATCTTCTGAAACAAAAAAAAATGTCAAGCGCTTTGAAATTTGTTTTTATTTTTCCAAAAATATTTTGATCACCTACTGGGACATTTTATTTCAGTAACACATACCCAATCCCTGGCAATGGGACCAAATAGAAGTCCTCCGCCTGGGGTTTCGTGCGATGACAGCAGGACAGCATTGGTCGAACATTTTTTCAATGTTATCTTCAATGAATTCCACAACACACCACCCGTCTGCGTCTGTGTTCAAATGTGTCCTGACCAACCAACTTATTGTTACCCCAGCGGTTGTTTTAAGCAAAACCCAGATAAAAAGCCAGAACATGAAGCACCTGTTGTTAAGATCAATGAGAATTCTAAACCGTTAATGCTTTTTATCGATGAGAATGATAAATTTGCTACTGATATGTTTGGAAATCGCGTGGATGAATCTAAACAGAGAGAGCGTAAGTATTTTGTGATCACAGTTTCTATAGATCATGCAAATGATATTAAACTAGTCCATGAAATGGGAATAAAGATGACCGTGGCGTCAATTTGATTCTAAAAGCATTTTACTTTTGTAGGGAATTTTTATGAGTGTCTACAGAAAGGGGTGTCGCTATTCTTTATTTAATTCTTAAACTCATATAATGATGAAGCCTTATTTGGTTCTTAGTTAGAATTATGACTTGGACTTAAACGATAGAATGAAAAAAGTTATTTCGTATGTTATTTATAGTAACAACATATGCTGTAATTGTTTGCTTATAGGTGCTGAAAAGACATTTATTAATAAACTCCGGCCTGACCCTTTCAAAGACAAATACAAGATGCTGTTCAGATATAAAAAGACACCCAGAATTGAGCTGAGGTACCATCATGGTGAACAAGTGAAAAATATAAAGTCAGACAGTAACAAGATCAGATCCGAATACGTTGATGTGTCAAATACAAGATGGCCGTCAAACAAAAACCGTCGTTCAAACAAAAAGATATACCTCGACCCCCAAAAAAACAACCGAATTACTCTTGATGACAAATTTCATACACCTCGGGTAAAAGATCCTAAGATGCCTTCATATCCAAGCAAATATTTTAAGAGAGACCTCAGAAATGTTACCGATGAAAAAAATGAACCAAACGATAGTTTTAACATCGAAACGATTTATATTGTAGGCAAAAAAGATGCAGAAAATACTAGATTCTCTTTAGAGACACTCATAGACGATATAATTGAAAGTAGCTTCGATCAAAAGAGTACAGTGGTAGATGCCGGCGTAGATGACATTACTAAAGGCATTACAACAAGCAATAGAATATCAGAATTAATTCATGAGGTAAGCAATGAAAGCGATACAACTACAGAACCAATTATTGAGGTAATTAAAGAAAATGTAACTGCTCCTAACAATGAAAGTACGCACATCATATCAATAAATTTGACAAATGAAACAGTGGATAAGAACATGTATTTAGAAGACGACTCCTTTGAAAATACCACAGGTACCTATAGTAATATGATTGCCACGTTATCTAAAAAGATTGATATGCAAAATAACACTAGTTTAGAAATGATGAGGCGAGTTGTAGGTGATTTAGATATAGACTCTACTATTATTACACCAGAGGAAATCATCAGATACGATAGTCATGTAGAAGATACAACGGCACTTACGACAACCGAAAATATAATTTCATCTGTTGATTATGGATTAAAAGTGACTAAGAAAAATAAACAAAGATTTGTAAGGAAACTTCAGAACGGTAAAACTTATTAAGATAAATGTTATTTTAAGATAGCTCAGCTAATACTTATTGTTTCATGAAATAAATTCTCAGTATAACAAGCAAAATACGCTTCTTTTCTTTGAACTAACACCGAAAGTAATTTACCCTTTGAGGCCAAAGTACGTATTCGGTTTCAATAAAGTTTTTATTAAAGTAAAAGAGCGTAATAAAAGTAAAGATTTTAAGTGTAAAAAACACAAAAACTCACTTACGTCTGACGTAGATCCCTCATTTAATCCGAACAAATTATTATGAATGGGTGTCCTAGATTCACCTCGGCTCGGTAAATTATACACAATGGAAATTGTAATTTTGTCGGCGGAGTTTTGTTGGCCGGGGTTCGTCCAGAAGGGTTGGGTAATAGCTGAAGGCATCTGTGTCCATTCCGTAGAATGTGTCGAATGGCGTTCGCGCTTAGAGACATCGTTTCTCAACGTTTTTAGCGTTGGGGTCTAGGAGGTTTTTTTTCCTATTTATTTGTATAGTAAAAACTGTCGTTTTTGTTTGAATGTATGTTTAAGTCATACTGTCTGTATAGAGGACTTAGCAGGAAAAAAAATACTTTAGCGTACTAGCGTCACATTAAGGTATTTTTTAAAGGTAGAAGAGAGCATACTGTCACGTCCATGTTTATTTAGTAAATTAATAGTATGACAAGGATGGCATATGCCATCGTAACGCTAGTACTGGAAAGTATTTTATTTATTGCTTATTCTACATAGCGGTCATAATAGATAGCTAGTAGTTTCACCAGTATTACTTTCACATGTTGCTCCCTACATTGTAAGGGTACCATGAAAACTAAGTTTTGCATTAAGTCCCTCAGGCCCTCAGGCCTTAAGGCCCTCAGGGGTCATCCCTCTCAGTACCATCTCCAAGCTGTATCTATGTACCTTGGATAAAATAAAATATCAATTTTTACATGCCCCCCTTTTGTCATAACTTTGGGAAACTCTGACTCCGTTCTCGATTAACGCTGTTATAGGCGAATAAAAGTGGGTTATTAACTGTAATAAGCTTTTATGGGCTTCTATAATAACATTATGAGCGAGATATATCTATTATCGTGGATATTATTAGCGTTAAGAGTGTCTCGTGGGTTTAGTGGTGAATGGATCGTGATTACGAGGCCTTAGGTTTGGTGCCTAGGTCGAATGAAGTGTTATGTATTGAGTTCTTAGATTTATTTCATGTGAAGTGTTATGGTTTTTTTTATTTGGTGTAATAAAAATTGGATTGGACATGCATTGTGCATTGCATATAAGCAATTAAGCAATGCTTAATTTAGTATAATACACTGAATGTAAGTATAACTTATTTATTATTATACTTAAATGAGTATCATGATTGAAAAATGGCAAATCAGATATACAAAACGAAAGTGGAAGGATGTAGATAGCGGGAAAGATCTAGACTATTTTACCATTACCGAATAGATCGTGTCTTATCTAAGGGGCAAGTGAAGTCTCTGTAACCGGCGAGTGTGTATGAGACAAACTATGAGAGTGGAGGAAGCCAGAGAGGTATGTAAGGAAAGAATCTGTTGGAACTCTATACTCTCAGCCTATCCCGCAATGGACCTGGCTTAATGATATACATAGATAGATGATTGATATTAACGGACGGCTTGATCCAGTAGTTAAGAGCTTGAGTCGCTCCTACTTTCTGTCGCTCTCAATAGATCGAGTATTCGCAGATTCGATACCCGCACGTTCTAAAATTTTGTATGGCCCACAACATTTGTTTCGATCTGGGTGTTTGTGCCTGTAAATTTCATGTCATCTACGACCAGAAATAATTCCTAGTATGGGGCTAGGTTTAAAAAAATATATTTAGTGATATTTCTGGTCCATGAGGGATATGATGAAGTGTGACCTTCCCTTGTCCCTCAAGCGTAGGCTCGTCGATATGTGCATTCTGCCCGTCCTAACCTACGGTGCTTAAACTTGGTCCCTGACTGAACAACAGATATTCAGACTTAAGGTTTGCCAAAGAGCAATGGAACGCTCCATTTTAGGTGTTAAACGGACGGACCGCGTCAGGAACACCGCGCTGCGTTCCACGACGCAAGTTACGGATGTAGGTTTAAAGTCAGCAAAGCTGAAGTGGGATTGGGCAGGACATGTCATGCGTATGGACCAACAAAGGTGGGCAAACATCGTCACGGTATGGACCTCTGAGGACGGTCACAGACGCCGTGGTCGGCCGAGACGAAGATGGCGTGACGACTTGGACACTTATGCGGGAAAGACATGGATATTACAGACCCAGGATCGATTTGTGTGGAGACGTAAAGGGGAGGCCTTTACCCAGCAGTGGGATACAGAATAGGCTACTAAAAAAGTAATATTTTAAACTAGTGTAATTGAATTCTTATGAGGCTGACGTTGCTTAGGTCATTGCCTATATACAATGTACGCCACTGCTTATTACATTAGGACCTGACATTATAAGCAAAGTGTGGGTGTACAATGTACATAGTACACTTCTTCCACTCCCGATTGGGCAATGGGTTGACGGTGTGCTTGTGTGTGTGTCACGCGTGATTTTCAGTAAATCTCTCGTTGTGATAACACGCTCTTACTTGGTTCTAGTCGTGTCACGTTGTAATAATGTCATGCTCCTGTACGGGCACGTGTTGGTCACGCTCCTGTACGATTACGTGTTGGTCATGTTTTGAATCTCTAATTACGTACGAGTGTGGAAAAGGTAACAATAATCTTTTACAGAAAGAAAAAGATCGACGCCAAAGCGCCTGCCAAAAATTAGTTACAGGCAAATTTTCGCTTTTTCAACCAAAGTTCAAAATTTGCCATCAAATTATTTTGAGTGTAATTTGTTGGATGTCGCAAGAAAGAATAACAAAACAGATATACAATCACGAATCAATCTTCGTGCATACAATGCAAAAGTGGAAGAATTTAGGCTCCAGGGAAAATCTAGACTATCTTACCATGACCAAATAAAGCGTGTATGTGTTCTTATATTGTGCAAGATAAGAGCGTGCATGAGACGAACTATGGGAGTACAGGAAGCCAGAGAGGTGTGTAAGGAAATAACCTGTCGGAACTCGGTACTCTCTGACTACTCCTCATGAGATCGGACGTGATGAATTCTCGTATGAAAAGGGCCTCTACGCAAGTACAAAAGGAGAGTTATGTTCTTGGTAATGATTCTTTGAACTGAGAGTGACGAATTGTAATAAGGAAGTTGCTGAAGTTAAACTCAACAGAGGCATAGAACAACTCGTCAATACTGTCGTCGGACACAATGTTGAGAGCGTAAAGCAATTTCCTCAAGAGTGTAGCGACGGCTAGGAAAAACTCAAGTAGAGCTTCAGCTTAGTGATTAGCGATAGAGGGGGCGGGAGACACCTAAACTGAGCAAACGTACCATAACTTAGAAATAATGACTACCTCGTTGTTAATGGCAAATCGCCATTAGACCAGCTCTCCATTTATCAATCTGAAGCGACCATAAACATACATAGCTGACATGACGGACGATTTAGCGCAGTAGTTAAGAGCTTAAGCCGCTCCGCCTATTGTGTCTAATAGTCGCGGGTTCGATTCCCGCACGGGACAAATCTTTGTGTGATCCACAATTACTTGTCCGGTCTGGGTATTTGTGTATGTGAATTTTCATGTTTGTGAATGCACCCACGACATAGGAATAAATCCTAGTATGACCATCCGCCTTACATGTCTAGAACGCGGTATTAGAGTTCGTACGACGAGAGTGGCAGGCACCGCCACACAACACTGGCTGAAAGATCTTCCCTTTAACAAATCCTGCTACAACGTACCTGCCACAAATCAATATCATCACGCCAGTTCACTTGCGACGTAGACAGAGAGTACAGAGTTCCAACAAGTTCTTACCTTACAGAACTCTCTGACTTCCTTCACTTAAATACTTCGTCTCATACACGCTCGTCGGCTACTGAGACTCTTGTCCAAATAAATATATTATAAAATTTATGTTCCCAATGCAAACGCATCCTTAATTCATTCAAATAAAAAAGAAAGAAGAAGGAAGAAAAAAGAATCCAATTTGTACTGGAAACAAAGACGAGGCATTCAGAGGTGATTTTTCTGTTAAGTTGTAATAGCAAAACTTTTTCCATTTGAACCATTAAGTGGTTGTGCGGGGACGGTTTGAGCTTCATTATATTATAATGAAGTTCCAGATAATTCCTGTTTATTTAGGAGAAGAATGTGGAATTGATAAAACCAAATTAAAGAAGAAGACATATTACAATCCGTCAAGCCTGGTGAAGATTTGTGACGATCCGAAAGATTATATCTGGATTTTGTTAAAGGTCATAGGACATTTAACTAACAGTTTTGCATTATACACACATGTGGGTTATACCAACCCGATTTTTAAAGGTCCACGTAATAGGTACACTATACTATATTGCCGTAACAGATTTAATATGTAGACCTACTAAAGATAGAATTGTTATTACTTAAGACCGCCATGTTTCTTTACAAGAATTCCTGTCTTAAAAGGACAAGAAAGTCTACAGTTACTCTTTTACAGAAACGAGAAATGAGTTTTACAATTCCTGTTTTTTATTTTTGTATATTTGATTGTCAGTGATACAGTGATACAGGGGAGTATGGGAGAACAATGCATAACGAGCTAGATTGGGCTAAGTAAAAAATGAAATGTTAACCTGTATGTACTGCGGCTGAGACAATAATATACCATTTTATAGAAATTAAGAAACCGTTTGTAAATAATTTGATTTTTAGTGAGGACCAAGAAAAAAATACGACGACGTGCGATATCTTCTTTACCTGAAAGATGTCTACTGCAGAACAAAGGCCTCTTATGGCTCTCTTATTTACAGAAAACAGACACTTTACAGGTTAAGTGCACAACGCCGCAGGTTATTTTGGAGAAAGTGAAGCACATCCCTCGATACCCTTGAGATGCTCACACTGGCGTTATACTTATAACCCTTTAGGCTTTATCGAGTTACCGCCTGTCAAATGTAATAAGTCGTATTTTTATCATATGTACTAGTTATGGCGGGTGTCCGAATCTTTTCGCAAAAGTACCTATGGTTTCTAGTCTACAAGTGTAATGGTAATGTAAGATGTGTGTAATCATATAACTAACATACTAGTAGAGAAGTTCGCAATTCTATTGTAAAGTGGGTGACAGACGTACGAGCTTTAAACTCGCGGTTTTAAAAGAACGCGTACTCACTCGGCTCGGCGTCGGCGACACACGGCCGACTTGCTCATACTGTTCCGCGATGTCGAACACCGAACAGGTCTTGTGTTATTTAGGAAAAATATCATATTATGTTATGAAAAACAACAAAAGAAGATATAATCGGAGAGTCTATGTAAAGGAACGGTTAACCAAAAGAGAGAATAAAAATTCGTACGCGCGTCCCATGTGCAACCGATTTTTTAACAACATTGCGACTCGCGGCTCGCAGTGCTGCTACAGGTACGAGCCGAGACGAGCTACGAGCAAAATTTCATATCGGTGGGATCGCCGACGAGCTTGCTCGGCGATTTTAAATTACGCGTACACACACGCGAAAAAGGTCGTCAAACCACAAGTACGCGTACTTAATCGAACGTCTGTCACCCGCTTAAGCCATTAGAAGAAAGTGTGAGACCAGTATTGGTAGGTGGTACGATCAATAAAATGTAAATAATACTATTAACTTAAAAATACCTTTTTAAAAACAAGCTTTTATAGCAAAAATACAACGCAGATATCTTGCTTAGTTGAGGAGTTCCTACGGCTTCCTTGCGGCTCAATCCTTGGACACGATACGGGTCTAAAGTACTCGTCAAGACAAACCCAACGAGCCCAAGCACGGTGAGGTTATATTGAGTAGTCGGGTGGTTCCATTGGTTACCTTTCGGCTTCATCATCAGATCCTGAACCCTATCTCATTGTATACTGCATGCCAATACCAATCTAACAAGCCTAAAGACGCGGAGGTTACGTTGTTTGGTTCACATGGTACTATGCCCACCTTCCGACTTCAGCATCATACCAGCTTTATGGTATCATATTATTGCATCGTCACCGACTTTACATATGTATGCAAAATTTCAGCTCAATCGGATACCAGCAAGTCCTTGAAAAATGGATCACAAGATTTGAACCGGAAAGACAGACAGACATACGAACATAGCAAGTTAAATAAAGAGAGTTGTACAAAAAACTAAACAGCGTCACGCCTACATTCTCTGAGCGGGAATAGCAGTATATACTTACACGCAATTTTTAGAGATGGTTTCAGGTTCCAATGTAAGATATGAGCATATTTTTTTATACCGAGCACAATGCCAGACTCCGGACTAATAATGGGAATTTTACTATCAAAATTTCACACTCTCCGATCTTAGATTCGAACCCCTAATCATTGCTACTCGTATTCGCCGCTGGACTGTCGAGGCTATAAATGTGTAGCAGCATTATCGACCATTCGCGACACTCCTGGAGCCGATTAAGCCAGTCCTTTTTTCAACTTTTTTTTGTGTATGTGGCCGAAAATTTCGTCTTGTCATATATAAAATCATATCAATATGCTCTCCTCCAAATTCCCTATTACTGCACAGGTGGTTTTAAAAATGTTCGATAACAAAAATTTACTGATTTTAAAATTGCCTTTTTAAATACTTTTGCAAAACGATAGCGGCTACGGTTTATGCGTTAAAACGTAGACCGCTCAACTTACTTTATCAAATAGATGCTAATACGTTCCCCGGTACTACTAATAAATAAAATTCATGTGTCGATCTGTGATCTTGAAACAAAGAATTTTTCTTAAAGCTGTATGGGTATTTAGAATACTTTTTATTGTACACCAATACATTTACATTGAGAAAAACAATTACACCATAATAAAACCCAAAGACGTTCCTCATGTGGGATTAGCAGTACATACACCCAGGCCCGCGGCCAACAGCGTAGTTCATTCACACACAATACATACACCCATTTTCCGCTGATGATTACTGGTTCCAATGTAAGTGAAGAGTCTGTGTTTATTATACCGAGCACAATGCCAGGACTCAGGACTAATAATGGGAATTTAACTATCAAAAAATCACACTGTGCTACCTAAGATATAAGTCAAACCCCTCTTAATTGCTACGGGTATCATTCGTCACTAGACCGACGAGGCTATGTGTAGCAACATTATCGACCATTCGCGACACTCCGGAGCCCATTAAGGCAGTCCTTTGTTCAACTTTTTTTGTGACGCGGCCGAAAATTTCGTGCCGACATCTTGATAACTCTTTTCCGAGTCGGCGACATGATTTAGCGTTGTTCTGGGGCTTCTTTTGCCATGATAAAAACGAATGTTTGTGGCCAACGTTGATATAATTGTCGTTGGAGTTGTAACTTGTTGTTTGTTGGATTTTTTTAACCCCCGACGCAAAAAGGAAGGTGCTATAAATTTAATGCGTGTATATGTGTGTCTGTGGCATTATAGCTCCTAAATGGATGTACTGATTTTGATTTAGTCCTTTGATGTTGAGTTCTTAGATTAACGCGAATGTTACACATGAAATAAAACTATTTTACGGATTTTATCGCGGTTTATTTTGAAACGTCGGAAACTAAAAATCAAAATAAAAGGTAAAATCCGTAAAATAGTTTTATTTCATAGTTCTTTGTTGCTTAAAAGGTGATTTGATCAAAAGTGTTCTTAGTTATAATTCATTGAGTAATTAAATTTTTTAAGTTTAACGTGTTTTAATTGAGGCACCCAACGCAAGTGCTGTCGTTCGTGCCTGTGTACGTACGTACATGCGTGCATGCGTGCGCGCGCGCCTTTGTGTGTGTGTGTGTGTATGTGTTCCGCTCGGGCAGTTTGAGGTGGGTGACGGATTATAGCGGTATCTTATTCAGGTGTCTCCGTGCTTCATATTGGTCCCGGTTACCACCTAATGTGGTAGTCGTAATTGACGGTACCAACAGCAGGTGGCCACAAACTAGCTCCCACGAACCCGCACTAGATCCGGGTCCACTTACGATATCTCAGTCGTAAGGCACCACACTGGAGCTGGATCGCATTGATTTGATAATGATGATGATTTTGTATAATATAAAAATGTATGTATGTATACTAAAAATGATGAAAAAAAATGAATGGAGAATTAAACAAAAAAGACAAGCCCGCTGAGTTTCTCGCCGGATCTTCTCAGTGGAGGCCGCGTTCCGACCCGGTGGTAAATTATTAATTAAAAAAAAATGTTAATATGATACTTTGTAAGCACCCCTGCAGGGTTTATACAAAATATACGATTTGAGTTTGAGTTTGGGTGGTGGAGTATGATCTTATCTTTCTCACCTTTGTGAGAAATATAAGATTGATTATTGATTGATTGAAAGACTGATTCATATTTAGTGACTTTCAATTGGTAGACTAGTTGTATTGTAATAATATTTTTTTTAAATGTAGCCCCACACAAGGAGTTATTCCTCTGTCATGGGTGCGTTTACAAACATGAAATTTCTACGCACAAACACCCAAACCGAAACAAACTTTTATGAGTCACACAGAGATTTATCCCGTGCGGGAATCGAATGCGCGATTATTCAATCCAGCGGGCAGAGCCACTCAAGCTCTTAACCACGAGACCAAGCCGTCCATCATTATTTATTTAGGATTCAGTATAAACTTTGTTCTAACACAATTTATGTTACATAATTAAAGGGTATAGAGAAACAGACTATTCAAAAACGCAATTACATAATTATTAAGTCAATTAGAGTCTCCGTAACCGGCAAGCGTGTATGAGACGAATTATGAGAGTACTGAGTACACCCACGTTTCGCCGACGATGGTAGGTCCAATGTAATACCGGGCACAATTCCAGTCTCCGGACTCATACTGGGAATTTTTCGTTAAAAGAATTACATTTGGCCGGCCTAGGATTTGTAACCAGGACCTCGTGATTACAAAGCGATGTGCTTTGCCACCAGACCAACGAGGCAGTCAAACTCGTAGTAAGTAAATAATCTATCTATCTATCTATCTATAACCTCACGCCAGATCCCTTGCGGGGTAGGCAGAGAGTACAGAGTTCCAACAGGTTCTTTCCTTACATACCTCTCTGGCTTCCTCGACTCTCATAGTTCGTCTCATACACGCTCGCCGGTTACGGAGACTCTTGACTTTTCCATCAGATAAGACTCGGTTTATTTGGTCGTGGTAAGATAGTCTAGGTCTTCCCCGGTACCTGCATCCTTCCACTTTCACATTGTATATCTGTTTTGTCATTCTTTCCTCTGGCATTCTTTCTATATGCCCGAACCAACGGAGCATGCCCTTTCTCATCTTTACACCGATACTATCTTTCATACCTACTCGCTGTCTTACTATGCTGTTGCTAATGCGGTCGGTCAGCTTCGCTCCGCACATCTTCCGCAGAGCTCGCATTTCTACCGCATTTATCCTACTTTCATTCTCCTTCTTACATACCCAGCTCTCGCTACCATATAACAGCGTTGGGACAAGAACTCCGTTATGTATGGCCAGCTGCGCCTTATGGCTTAAGTGCCGGCTCCCGAGTAGCTTTCCCATCGCACCATTCACTCTGTTCCCTGCACTCGCTCTTCTCTCTATGTCAGCGGTGTATTTCCCATCCTTACTGAAGGCGCATCCAAGATATACAAACTCATTCACTTGCTCCAGCACATCGTTACCAACCACAATCCTTACATTCGTTCTGGTTTCTTCCCTTTCAAAAACCATAATCTTGGTTTTCTTCACATTCAAGTGTAAGCCATTGATCATGCAGTCGTCTTTCATAACTGTGACTAGTGTTTGCAGATCAGTGGCTGTTGGCGCTATTAAAACCGCGTCATCTGCATAAAGTAGATGGTTTACCACTAAGTCACCCATTTGTACACCTTCATTCATCGCTTTCAGTCTTTGAAGACTTTTGTCCAGATATATTATAAACAGTCTAGCGGACAACACGCAACCCTGCTTGACGCCGATTTTAACGTCAAACCAGGGTGACCTGTTACCACCCACCCGTACGCATGCCTTGCAATCCACATAAGTGGACTGGACGGCTCGCAACAGAGTGCCATCTATACCATACTCTGGCAAAATGTCCCAAAGTCTCTTTCGCACAACTCTGTCAAATGCCTTCTCCAGATCTACAAAACCGCAGAAAACCTTCCGGCCCACTGCCAGATGCTTCTCTACGATGTTGCGGAGTGAGAAGACTTGATCCGAACATCCTCTTCCAGACCTGAAACCCCCTTGTGCCTCGCACAACATTCCATCGGACTTCACGCGCATTCTCCGTTCAATAATTTTACCGTACACCTTGGCTGCCAAGCTGATCAAACTGATGGCTCTGTAATTGGCGCAGTCATATTGTGAACCCTTGCCTTTATACAAGGGTACTATGACTGCGCGGCGCCAATCTGTAGGGACTCTACCGGTCCTCCAGCAAAGGTTTGCAAGGGCCCGGAAAGCGTCCCGGACGCAAGTTCCACCATATTTGATCATCTCGGCAGATATCATGTCTACTCCCGCAGCTTTACCGTTTTTCATACTTCCTATCGCCCATTCAACTTCTTCCATAGTGATGTCCTCCGTTGATTCTGGTGCCGCAATCTCGCCTTTAGGCACGTCTGCGGAATCAGCATCCGGGTCATCTCCATACATTTCTCCAAAATATTCACTCCACCGGTTTAGCACAGCTTGTGTGTCTGCAAGAATGTCACCATCTTTAGATTTTATCCTTTCCATTCTGGAGCCTGACGAATCACCTCGAGCCTTTCTCACCTTGCTCCAAAAGAGTTTGGTGTTGTTCTCGAAGTTCTTCGCCAGCCTCTCCTCCTCAATCATACTGGCTCTTTCACGCTTTTCTTTCACTAAAGTTTTAGTGGCATTCTTGCATTGCCGGTATATTTCTTTCTTCATCTCTGTCATACTGGCATTCAGGTTCAAAGAAGATACATAGTCCTGCCACGCTTTCTTCTTACTTTCTACGGAGCTTTGCAACTCCGCATCCCACCATGCATCACCTTTTGCTGTATTATGCTTCTTTGAGCAACCACATACTTCTTTCGCGGATTCCACCAAACTCTCTTTCAGGCTATTCCAGCATTCATCTACATTTGAGTCCGAAGAGCCTGCTGTCAAAAGCTTGTCCCGGACTCTGTCTTCATACATTCTCCTCACGCTCTCATCTTGCAACTTTTCAACCTTTAATCTTTCAAGGTCTCCGAAGGGGATACGCTCTCGCCAGTGCCTCCACTTCCTGAACAGACCACTAAACCGCGCAACTACGAGATAGTGGTCTGATTCCAGAGTGGGGCCTCTATACGCACGCGTATCTTGTAGTTTGCTTCGGAGACGGTTATCAACCAGGATCAGATCTATCATGCTTTTTTGTTCATTCCTTCTCCACGTATACATATGTATGTCCTTATGCTGGAATATCGTATTAGACACAAGGAGACCCCTTTCCAAACAAACATCTACAATGAGCTTACCTGCATCATTCACTCTCTTATCACCATAAGGACCCAGAGCAGCGTCGCAAGTTTGCCGCCTGGTTCCTACCCATCCGTTCAGATCGCCACACAGAATCACCTTTTCGTTAGCCTCAGCCAAATCCAGAACTTCCCTGACATTATCCCAAAACTTCTCAAGGTCCTGGGGTGTCGACGAGCTTACGGGAGCATACGCTGCGACCAAAAATACTCTAGTGACACCCAGTTTTAAACGGACCCAGAGAAGTCTCGCATCGCACAGGCCATAATCTCTCACTCCAGAGGCCAGGCGACGGGACAGCAAGATACCCACCCCCATGCTGGCACGACTGCTCTGCGGTACACCAGACCACAGAGCCATCGTTCCATCAGGCAGATCACAGGTTTCACTGCCCCTCCGCTTAGTCTCTGTTACACACAGAGCATCCAGGCGTCTCTCTTTCATTACATCAATCACCTCATGCATCTTATCTTCCATACCACCTCTTACATTCCAAGTGCCTATTCGGCACTCTGCACCCCACGACTCGCCAGTTCGGGCCCGGCGTGATGGGTGGCGGCCCCCATCGCCGCTTCCACCTATATTCGTACCGACGGGGGCGGGCCGGTACGCGTCGCCTCGGGGGGACGCCCTAGCCCGCACTGCGGTACGTCTTCGGTCCAAGATTGCAGCCATAATGACTGGCAGGGGTCGCGACGAGCACGCTCTTGGACAGACCCCCTAAGTAAATAACTCTTCTAAAATTATACTTTCAAAATTTCTAATTACATTAGTGAGGTCAGTTCATTGTGGTTTAAATTGCACGGTTGCTTTAAATAGGGAAACACTCAGCTATAAGCACCAGCAAGCGTTCACGACTCCGCACGTTATTTATAACAGGTAGAGCTTACGTTGTACTTATAACCCACTCGTTTCTGCCAGCGACTTCGTCGGCGTTAACGTTTAAATTTAGGCAGGAGCTTACATTTTTCCGGGATAAAAAGTATCCTATGTGTTAATCCAGGTAATAAACTATCTGTGTGCCAAATTTCATCCAAATCTGTTCAGCCATTTTTGCGTGATTGAGTAACCAACATCCAAACATACAGATTTTCACATTTATAATATAGTTGGATACCTCATATTTACCGATACTTCATACCTACTTCAAAATTTTACCCAAGTCACCCTCAGTCAGTTTGCTATCCCCGATTTATGAGCGAAATTGGTTTCATCCCTTCATTCTTTAGTTCGGAAATTTTCTAAGTGAAAATGCCTAAGACGTTTTAAATTAAAAAGATTTGGGTTTAAATCTCAGGCGTTTGCTGCAAGCTTGGTATTGGTAGACGAGCAACTATTTATGATATTTTTTGCAAAAATGTGTATAGCGGGTCAGATATTTTCTTGCAATCAGATCAGGGTCAGTGTCTGCCTCATTAGTCTAGTGGCGTATAATGCGCGTAGCGATCACAAGGTTCCTGGGTTCAAATCCTATGCCGGACAAAGTGCCCGAAGTCGCTATTGGCTCGCTCCCTATTACACGGGGACCTAACATCGTCGGTGAAAAGGGGGTGTACTAAGTACACCTCTGCTACCCCCGCTTGGGGAATGTAGTCGTGACGGTGTTTCTTTCTTAATAAAACTTCTTTAATTATTATTCAGTTCAAGCATCAAAGTACAGTAAAATACGCTCCTTACGGAGTATATGTAGAGTCATCTTTGCTGATCGAAGGTGGAGTAGTGTGATTAGAAACCAATGTAAGTTGAAGGATGATGTGGTGGCTATGATTGAAAGAGGTATATTTAAATTCTATGTATATACAAGGTGTAACTTAATAAGCGCAAGACCTGAAACTAGTTTGTTCTAAATCGGTAACTGAGTTGATTCCAACAATGTTAAATGTATCTGTAATTTTATTTTAAATTTGCAACAAATGCTTTTACTCTTTCAGTCCGCTATAAAAAATAAACTTATTCTTGTTTCAGAGCAATAAGGAGATTTCAAATGCATTCCTAAAACGTATTTCTCAAACCGGACACTTACACGTGCAAGTTTCATTGATAATTGGGGTATAAAAGTGCTTAAAAAAAGGGTAAAACCTTTAATTTTGGAAATGTGGTTATTGTTTTGAATTGATGAAGCAATTCTCTAATCGGGGTGTCTGAGGTCTTGCGTTTATTATGTTACAGCTTGTATATGGGCATGTGGAGTAAAATGAGCAAAATGAATATATCAAGCAAATTTGAAGGGAATCATCGAAAAAGGTCGCCCAAGGTGAACACATCACGACCAAAATAATCGTCTCGTGGAAGAGGGTCAAGTAGCACTTTTAATCGACGGAAAGGCATGTGATATATGAACTAAATAAAGTGAAAGAGGTGTGTCAGAATTGTGTGACGAAGCATAGTCCCTGCCACACTGGGGTAAAGGCATGAGTGTATGAATGTATGTTGTTGTTCAATCGCCCGTCTGCTCCGTCCGGCGTAGCTCCGAATCATTGAACCACTAACATTGACTCACCTTAGAACTCATGCATAAAGATTACTTTATGTCACGAATTTACACAAAATTAATTTTGACTATGCATTCTGCATAATATGAGAAAATTTATTTAATCACTTTGAAGTAAGGATGACGTGAAAGGCTTTGAAGCGAAAATTGTTTGCAAGTTATGTGTACAACTTTATGAAATTTAGTCTTAAACTTAAAATTATTTTTGTATCTTACATAGAAATGATATTATCTATCTATAGCAGGGATTATCAAACTATTTTGAGCAATAGACCCCTTTTCCAAAATGAACGGATACCTCAGACCCCCATAGCCAAATTACTTATAAATGCTATCTTTAGTTTTTTCTCAAAATACCAATTTAAAAACTTTACGGTAAGTTAAGTAAGTAAATTTGACACAATTTTCTCATAAACATTTAACAAAATAAGTAGACATAAAATTCAGTAGATATCGAGTGTAATTAATAATTATTAATACAAATTACGTAATTATTGTTTGAAAAAAAAACATTGTAATCGTAAAGTAAAGATAACAAAATCAGTGTGACTTGAGTTTTTTATCTTGTACGAACTTTTGCACGCGTATCGACTTGTTAAGTTTTTCAAAAGTACAACAATGCTACTTTCTGCTACTAAAATATTAGTCATTCTTATTACAAGTTGGGACACGTAACATAACTTATAGAGTATCTGGAAAGTTTCAAATAAGAACTTGTGTTAATTAAATAGGGGTCAATTTTTAGACCTCGTCGACCCCCAACATCAGTTTTCGTTTATGACGACCCCTGGAAAACCAATATCGACCCCTTGGGGACCACTTTGGGAATCCCTGATCTGTAGCATCACGCCAGATCCTTTGCGGGATAGGCAGAGAGTTCTTTCCTTACAGACGTCTCTCTCTCATAGTTAGTCTCATACACGTTCGCCGATTACGGGAACCTTTGACTTGCCTTAACCACTGTATTCTCTCTTCTTAAGGGATCTGGGGCTTAAACTAATGCTATTTTAAATGTTGACATTAAAGTTGCTGATTTTTTACAGATTTGATAATCCTATACCTAAATGGTGTCACTATGGGTTCCCATAGGCATACCACTTAAAAAAATGTTGTTATTTGGTAATCTGGTAAGCAATGCCAATTTAATTGTTTGTTTATTCGGGACTCTGTTATTATTTTGACGCTTTTTGACATCTTAAATGCAACGATCGTCTTTTTCACACAATCAAATCATATCTATAATTAATTAATAAGACAATTGAAAATGTAATATAGAGGATCAACTTTTGGCACAATATCGAATGTATGGATATTGCAGTGATAATGACAAATAACGTAAAAATAGGGGACAAAGTAGAGGACAAAGTTAGATAGATATATAGCATAATAGCATGACATTTCTCGTGAATAAATGTGTCAATTTTTATAAAGCTTTACACCCTATAAATTGTACCAACTATATCATGAAAAGTTCTATCCACGTCAGAGTAGCTTCGCAGCAATAATACACCTTGGAGCTGTCCCCAATCCATTTTCCCGTTTAATTGATTGATCCTAACCGTGAAATCGAAGGGCGGCCGGATATTTCCATTAAATATTCAATTAAATTGCCCACGCGCCGAGAGCTTGATTTACCACTTCCAATCTTTGAGCACGAATTGATATTCTGATAGCTGAGGATGAATTTCGACTGTTTAAAATACTCTATACAGAATTCTATAATAATGTATTTTTCTGCAGCGTAGTGGTTAGACCGTTGGACTGCAAAGTCAGAGGTCTCGGGTTCAAACGCAGGCAATCACTTCTGTCTTTTTAAAAAAAATAATGATCACTTGCTTTAACGGTGAAGGTAAACATCGTGAGGAAACCTGCGTGCCTAAGAGTTTCTCGAAGGTATGTGAAGTTCGCAAACCTGCGCTGACCAGCGTGGTGGACTATGGCCTAAATCCCCTCAGTTTAAGAAGGCCCTTCCCAAACAGTGGGACAGTTTCTTAACAGGGCCTGTTGGCCCTGTTAAGAAACTATTATATATTCTTCTGTTCGAAATATAGTGATTAAATAAAAAAAGTCAAATACTATTATTATAAACTACTATTATAGTAAATATTATAATGCTAAGTATTATAATCCTACTAATATTATAAACTAGTTTTTGCCCACAACTTCGTCCGCGTGGACTTTAGACTGGAACCTAACACTTTTCTGGGATAAAAAGTATCCTATGGGTTAATCCAGGTAATAAACTATCTATATTCCAAATTTCATTCCAATCAGTTCAGCCTTCCTTAATAACTTAGACATTAGTTATATATACATAATAATATCAGTCTATACTACGCACTGATGGACAAAAGCCTTCTCTCATAAATCGAGGTGAGAGAGATTATGTCATGCTCCACCATGTGGACCCAGTGCGAATTGGTGGAGGCAGGTTTGTGGCTACCTGCTGTTGGAACTCATCAAGCCGCTTTTAAGGCTTCCAGCTCAGCTTAACGACCACCACAAGAAGTGATAGCCGGGACCAACGACTAAACGTGCCTTCCGAAGCACGAAGACGCGAAATGTCACTAACGGTCACCCATCTCAGGCCGGCCGAGTCGAAGGCTGCTTACTCGTGGCAATAGGTAAGAATACCGCGGTCTTACAGCGCTACGAGTGCCTCGACATTAGTTAGTGATGATATTCCTTAATAACCTAGACATTACTAGCAATGAATAGCGTTCAATATGCTCATAACTTACCCATATAATAACACTCTATTAACAAACTAATGGCGTACACGAGGCAAGTAACTGTTACTTGTTGAGTCACTAAATAATAATAAATGAGTCTGTTAACCCCATTGTTGTTTAAAGGCCTTCTCTCACTAATAGAAAGAGAACGAGGCATAAAGGTATAGTCGTACTTCAACATGTGGACCCATTGCCGTTTGGTGGAGGGAGATCTGTGGCTATCTTTCTCCCCCCGATAGCCGGCTCTTCAGAGCGCGGTGCGTGCGTTCCACATGGATATCCCGGCTCCTTCAAAGTGCTGATGTCAGCTTGAGGAATTTGACACGCTCCGCGAGCTTCCTCTGAGGCTCGCGAAAGACCTATGCAGGATTTTTCCCCAGGAAAAAAAAATGTTTGTGTGTGTGTGTGTGCGCGTGTGGGATCTACGCTGTTGGCTGAGAGACCTTTACAGCTTCACCGGATAAGAGGGTGAGCGTGCAAAGAGGAACGGCTTCAGCTTGCGCAGTCGGTATGGAGGAGGGCATATACTAGGTGTCTCGCCGTGGTGCTCTGCACCGGCCGGCGGGCAAGGGATTCTTCGACCTTGCCGGCGAGATCGGTGTCTGATCCATTGTGTGCGGTATCTCTATTCAAAAGATGGAAAGTAAGGGCATCGGGAGGGTCGGGGAGGATATAATAAAATATAAGAGGGGCTTCTCGGCCGGGTTGTGATAGAGGGAGTGATAAGTCCTTAGATTTACGCGAATCCATACTAATATTATAAATTCGAAAGTAACTTTGTCTGTTACCTTTTTTACGCCCAAACCGCTGAACAGATTTTGATTAAATTCAGCAAGGATATAGATTTTATTCAGGGAATGGACATAGGCTATCGTTTGTCTCAATAAAGAACTTAAGGGTGTGAAATAAACACCTGAAAATAACGCGAACGAAGTTGCGGGTATCGTATTTAATATTGTGTTATTATAAATTTATTTAACTTGAAATAAAAGTATTTTTTCGGATTTTATCGCATCTTCGTGTCCAGTCTCGTCGTGTCCATGGGTGCCGTAAACACTTAAAACGTCAGAAACTTAAAAAAAGTCAATATATATTAAATAAAATCTGAAAAATAGTTTTATTTCAGAAAGAGCGACTAAAAATGTTGCTCGTGCCGGTATGTGTGTGTGAGTAATATACGCTGTTGGCCGTGAGACCTTTACAGCTTCACCGGACTTATCGTGCCAGTAGTTCGCTCGTTTGCTGGTACTGTGTAGAAACGCCTTATAGAGAATGTATGAGATACGAGCGCCGATCGACGGCCACTCCACGTGAATTAACTCGTTAATAAATACGAATAGACACTTCTGTAGTAATTTGATAAGTTATTATAGTATTATGGTAATTGCTTGTTCGAGTTTCCTGCTAGTTCGTTATCTCGAGTTGAAGTTGGTATAAGTACTAATTATTTTGAGATAAGGCTCAAGCGATTGACAATATTAGATAACTATATATTTTAGCAACCTCGTGTTAAAATATCTCTCTATCTGTATCATCACGCTAGATCCCTTTCGGGGTAGGCAGAGAGTACAGAGTTCCAACAGGTTCTTTTCTTACATACCTCTCTGGCTTTCTCCACTCTCATAGTTCGTGTCATACATGCTCACCGGTAACGGAGACTTTTTACTTGTTGTTCAGATAAGACTTGGTCTATTTGGTCATGGTAAGATAGTCTAGGTCTTCCCCGGTACCTACATCCTTCTACTTACATTCTTTCTTCTGGCATTTTTTCTGTAACTGTTAAAATATACAAAATGCAAAAAAGTATAGTCATAATGATTGGAAATAGGTATTTTCTCATATATATAGATGTCAGATATATGCGAATATCACACATGAAATATAGTGCGACAAGGATCTTTTGGCACGTAGATTCCATTGACAGGGGGCGTTGGTGTGAAGTAAGAATTATCTATCTATAACCTCACGCCAGATCCCTTGCGGGGTAGGCAGAGAGTACAGAGTTCCAACAGGTTCTTTCCTTACATACCTCTCTGGCTTCCTCGACTCTCATAGTTCGTCTCATACACGCTCGCCGGTTACGGAGACTCTTGACTTTTCCATCAGATAAGACTCGGTTTATTTGGTCGTGGTAAGATAGTCTAGGTCTTCCCCGGTACCTGCATCCTTCCACTTTCACATTGTATATCTGTTTTGTCATTCTTTCCTCTGGCATTCTTTCTATATGCCCGAACCAACGGAGCATGCCCTTTCTCATCTTTACACCGATACTATCTTTCATACCTACTCGCTGTCTTACTATGCTGTTGCTAATGCGGTCGGTCAGCTTCACTCCGCACATCTTCCGCAGAGCTCGCATTTCTACCGCATTTATCCTACTTTCATTCTCCTTTTTACATACCCAGCTCTCGCTACCATATAACAGCGTTGGGACAAGAACTCCGTTATGTATGGCCAGCTGCGCCTTATGGCTTAAGTGCCGGCTCCCGAGTAGCTTTCCCATCGCACCATTCACTCTGTTCCCTGCACTCACTCTTCTCTCTATGTCAGCGGTGTATTTCCCATCCTTACTGAAGGCGCATCCAAGATATACAAACTCATTCACTTGCTCCAGCACATCGTTACCAACCACAATCCTTACATTCGTTCTGGTTTCTTCCCTTTCAAAAACCATAATCTTGGTTTTCTTCACATTCAAGTGTAAGCCATTGATCATGCAGTCGTCTTTCATAACTGTGACTAGTGTTTGCAGATCAGTGGCTGTTGGCGCTATTAAAACCGCGTCATCTGCATAAAGTAGATGGTTTACCACTAAGTCACCCATTTGTACACCTTCACTCATCGCTTTCAGTCTTTGAAGAAGTTAGAATTAACATTTAGTAAAATGTTATGTCCAAGGACATATTTTACCAGTTAAAATATCTTTTTAAAAACAAGCTTTTATAGCAAAAACACAACGCAAACCCCAAGTACTATGGTACTTGTCTAGACAAATGTAACGAGCCCCCACACGTCGAGGTTGTGTTGAGTAATTGGGTAGTTCCGTTGGCCACCTTCCGGCTCCATCATCAGAACCTGGACATAACCTGGGTCTACAGAACTCGTTGAGACAAATCTAACGAGTCCAATCACGGCGGATTTATGTTGAGTACTTGGGTAGTTCCGTTTGCCACCTTTCGGCTTCATCATCAGACTTTAATACTATCTGGTTGTATAGTACTTCTCAATACCAATCCAACGAGCCTAAACACAAGGGAGTTATGTTGTATAGTTCACATGTTCCTATGGCCACCTTCCGACTCCATGATCAGACCAGCTCCATGGTACCATATTATTGCATTGTCACCGAACTTACAAATGTATGCTAAACGTCTGCTCAATCGGGTATCCGATTGAGCAGACGTTTAGCATACAAGTGTTTGAAAAATGGATCACAAGAATTGAACCGAAAAGACGGACAGGCAGACAGACATACGAACATTTCAAGTTAAATAAAAACTTGTAAAAAAGGAACTTGGGTAAATTTTATAGCAAATAGCAATTCTGCGACTATCATGTAGCGACATTTCACTTGATGACAGCCTGAGCTTTCATTTTAGCCGCAGGTTAAAAGATCTTATTGAAGCGGTCGTAGCGCTGTGCGACCGTGGTGTTCTTACCGATTAACAAGGTTAAGCAGTGTTCGACTCGGTCGGCCCGAGAAGGGTGGCCGTTTGTGGCATTTTCATATTCGAGCGTCTCCGTGCTTCGGAAAGCACGTTAAGCCGTTGGTTCCGGCTACCACTTAATGTGGTAGTCGTTAAGCCGAGTTGGAAGCCTTAAAGGCGGCTTGATAAGTTCCAACAGCAGGTGGCCACAAACCTGCCTTCATCAATCCGCACTGGGTCCGCGTGGTGGACTATGACCTAATCTCTCTCACCTCGATTTGTGAGAGAAGGCCTTTGTCCAGCAGTGGGCAGTATAGGCTGATATTTTGAAACTGTACTTTATTAATGAACGAAGACTATGCTTTAACAGGAATCAATGTGTAAAATTGTTATTAATATACGTTAATTTTTGGGCCCCCTTTTGATAAATAGAATGTCGATGATTTGGCGATATCAGGTGTAAAACAATATGGTTACATACAATAGGGCTAAATAGCTCTATTATCTTATTTTATAGGACTGAGAATCGTTTGAAGATTTGCCCCCCTATACAAGGTGTTGTAGGACTCATATTTGACTTATCAATGGTTATTAAACTACGTCAAAATTTCAAACCAATTAATAAAGGATATCGTCATTAATCTTTACATTATCTGAGAGACATCTATTGTAGAACAGAGTAAAAGAGTTTCCCATAGTAAATAATAACACCTATTATAATACAGCGCCATCTTGTGGTGACTAACTGCACTTATTGGTTTTGTACAAATGAATCATCAACATTATAATCGATCAATTGCTATTGAAATATTTCTGCTATCTATCATAAGACGGTACTAGAGTCAAATATACACAGGCTTACTTAAAAAACGTGATTATGCAATGCAACAATTTTTGAAGAACCTATAGAGGTTCTTCAAAAATTGATGAAATTGAACAATTTTTGAAGAACCTATAGAGGTTCTTCAAAAATTGTGATAAAAAATACACTGTCATGTCTATATTTCCCAAGCGGGGGTGGCAGAGGGGGAAACTTTTCTGACAATTTATATCTACTGCTATTATATCGGGCACAATGACTGATGCTGATTTTTTTTTCTATCGAAGAATTATATTTTATCCAACCTAGGATTTGAACAGCGTAGTAAGAAAGCGAGTAGGTATGAAAGGTAGTATCGGTGTAAAGATGAGAAAGGGCATGCTCCGTTGGTTCGGGCATATAGAAAGAATGCCAGAGGAAAGAATGACAAAACAGATATACAATGTGAAAGTGGAAGGATGCAGGTACCGGGGAAGACCTAGACTATCTTACCACGACCAAATAAACCGAGTCTTATCTGATGGAAAAGTCAAGAGTCTCCGTAACCGGCGAGCGTGTATGAGACGAACTATGAGAGTCGAGGAAGCCAGAGAGGTATGTAAGGAAAGAACCTGTTGGAACTCTGTACTCTCTGCCTACCCCGCAAGGGATCTGGCGTGAGGTTATAGATAGATAGATAGGATTTGAACTCAGGCACTCGTGATCGCTACGCACCTTATTCGCAACTAAACCAACGAGGCAGTTATAGTCATAAGTTGTGAACTACATCAATCATTACGCAGTTGTGATAACTTCTTTTTGAAGAAAAAGCGTGTTGTTACTTCACGCACTTCAAGAAGTATATGGACTATAGCCTTAACCTAGGTAAATATTTAGGGATATAATTTTTTACTGTATATTTTAGAATCTGATAAAAGGAATACACAAAAAAACGAAATTTTCTCGATGGAAAAAACTACTGTCACCTCTATTCCTTTGACCTCCTCCTCCTCCTATTACATTTTGATTAAGAACTAACAAATATATTTTACTTAAAAACATAGCAAAGTTCTTGTAATGCAGTTTTTTGTTTCAAAGTGTAGATTTTTTTAGAAAATGTAAGAAAAATGTTTGTGTTTATACCTCGTTTACTTCAGAGCACACGTTCATTATATCCGTCCTTTATTATTTTCCTGTAAAGTAATTGCATCACTGTAAATAAATTATGGATCGCGGCGATAGCAAATCTACCTTTTTTTTACACGTAGCCCCACACTAGGAATTATTCCTGTGTCGTGGGTTCATTCTCTATTAGCGTTAAAGACTGTAGAAAATAAATTTGATTACAAAATCCCGTGTATGATACATAGAACACCTGTAAAGTCGGTCCCACACTTGACCGCGCATTAGCACGCGGCGGTGCGCGTCCCAGCTTGCCTTAATGTTTCGCCCGAACTATCTCGCACTTATTTATCGCCGCTTCGAGCCGCCTAAACCTTAAGATCTTATTTTTTATTGTTTTAATTATTTTTGTCTGGATTTTGGGAATTATCTTAAATGACGTTAATTTTACTTGAATTTGATCTTCCGTGGTTTGTCCAAAATAATTGACTTAAGATTGATATAAAGTTTACACACTCGCGATTCTCAGTTTCACGTCATTGGGAGCGAGTGAGCTGGATATATTTCAGTATGCTTAGCCAACTTGCGAACATATTGCATCTATTCTCTTACCGCAACCGATGACCCTTTTTATTAAACACTTGACATTTCGTCTAATGATATTTCTCGTCAAATGATATTTCTGTACATTTTTTTGGTTTCATTTAGGATTAAAGATTGTAGAAAGTCTAATTGACATAAAAATCTCGGGTATGATACATAGAAGAGAAGGAACGCCTGTAAAGTCGGTCCCACACTTGACCGCGCATTAGCACGCAGCGGCGCGCGTCCCAGCTTGGCTTAATGTCTCGCCCGAACTATCTCGCGCTAATTTATCGCCGCTTCGAGCCGCCTCGAGGCTAAAACTCGAGATATTATATCGTATTTTTTATTGTTTTAATTAATTTTTGTGTGGATTTTTGGAATTAGCTTAATTGGAGTTAATTTCGGTTGAACTTTGTAGACTGTCTTCATAACAGTATCGTTAATGTTTGCTTTTTTAACCGGTTAAATGCGCGTCCAATGTTCGTACTCTCGACCTACGATCGTACTACTAATAACATAAACAATGCGTCTGTTAAATTTAATCGGTAATCGTTCGCTGTTTTAGCGCGATTGAGCAATAACCATACATTGCCGCATATTGTTACTATATCAGTAAGTAATCTTAATTATTATCATCATCACACTCATAATTTAAATAGAACACATTAAAAGTTTAATTTTCTTCTATAATAAATCAAGTGAAAAATTCTCTATAAACAGAAAATGAAGTTTGCTAAGTAAAAATATGAGAAATAAAACTAAGCACACGGAACTTTGGCAAAGAATTTGTTTTATTCATAGACTGGTGCCCGCGGGCGGCGCTTGTACAAGTTTAAACGTGAAAAAGTATGAAGTATAAATCAATCAACTTCATTCGTTTAAGGTTGCTAAAAGCTTGATTGGACGACCAAATTTGTAGTAAAGAACGAAGGAAAATTATCTCTAAGGCTAATTAGATGGTGGAATAAAAGGCACAAGGTTTCATAGCGTGCATACCTACAAATCATCTGTTCAATTCCGATCTCAGTCTCGAACCTATTCGCGCCTATATTAAGTGATCAAACGAACTTACCTGAAGTGAAGTTCGATCATTATTATATTCGTATAATGGGTCGGAAAAAGGACTTCGGTCCTTTTCGACTCGCTTGGCAGCCACGCATCATTTAGAGACTTTAAACGTCAACGCCTTCTCTATGGTAAATGTGGACATAACCTCTGCGACCATTCCTTTAAGAAGTAGTTCGTTTCAACTTTACCAACGGGCAGGGCGGGTTGGGTAATTATATCTCGAACGAAGGACTTCGTATAGTAATGGTCGAACTTCACTTCAGGTAAGTTCGTTTGATCACTTATTATACTGTGTCCTTCGTTTTCGATATAAAACATATACAGCAGTTTAGAGCTATAAAGGTAAAGTTGAAGTATACCACATCAATGTTTGTTTTCTTTTTTTTAAACCTGACCTCTTAAAAATAACATGTCATGAGTACATTTGTAGTATAACACATTCCCGTTGTTTGCATTGCTATACAACACAAATACAATATGTCCCTGTTTGAGGCGCACTTGAGCTAGTTGCCCGCCTGCCCTTCTGGCTGGAGCGTAGTGGTTGCACGCTCGCCCTCTTCATATGAAGGTGTAAAGGCCCCGCGGCCCAGTGCAGATCATTTACACACTACCACAAAAGTATGTCATCAGTGAACTCTTCAAGCATATTAGGAGACTTATAAAAAACATCTGTTAGAACTATACATTTTTGACGTTAAACATCTTTAAAATTACACCGAAAAATACGGGTACCAGGTCAGAAAAGTTGACCTTAATGAATAGTTCTATATCGTCTTACCTTAATTATTACAGAAGTGGTAGTCTTAGAAACAAGAATCTAGTGTCATTATTTAGCTTATATGACAATAACAGCTCGCTGTTATGAGCTCAAGTTTTCGTCGGGGCTGGGCGGGGTGGTGTAGGATGTGCGAAACCGGTACTCTTGCTCCTTTCTATCAATCTTTAACACTAAAAGCGACTCGCTGCCTAGACGTTTCACGTTAAAATCAACGGCCGGGTACCGCGACACAGCCCTACCCGATTTTTTAACATTGATAATTTTAATTTAAAAATGCCCTTTTGAAAACAAGCTTTTATAACAAAAAGCCTAAATACGGCGGGGTTATATAGCAGTGATAGTCTAGTGATTAGACCGTGGTACTGCAAAGTCAGAGCTCTCGGGCTCAAACCCAGGCACGCACCTCTGTCTTTTCGAAAGCATGTGCGCATTAAATATCCCTTATAATCCTTTATAATTATCTCTTGCTTTAACGGTGAAGGAAAACATCTTGAGGAAACCTGCATGCCTAAGAGTTTCTCGAAGGTGTGTGAAGTCCGCCAACCCGCACTGGGCTAGCGTAGTATACTATAGCCTAAACCCTCTCAGTTTAAGAGGAGGCTCGTGCCCAACGGTGGGACAGTTTCTTAACAGGGCTTATAATATTATATTGAGTAGATAGGTGGTTCCATTGGCCATCTTTCGGCTTCATCATCAGACTCTGAACAGTATCGGGTTGTATAGTACTTGTCCATACCAATCTAACAAGCCCCAACACGAGGAGGTTACGTTGTATAGTTCGCATGTTCCTATGGCAATCTTCTCACTCCATCATCAGCCCAGCTCCATAGTACCATCATATTACATAGTCCAACAACAAATTTCAACCCAATCGGATATCCGTAAGAATATACATATATACATACTCGAATAATGGATCACAAGATTTAAACCAGAAAGACAGACAGACACGAACATTGCAAGGTAAATTACAGCTTGTAAAAAGGTATGTCTGAGCTAGATATTCATAATAAAATTTTGTGAGATTTTTGCAGAGATTTTAATAAGAAAAATGAATTTTCTTTGTCTGGAAGGACTAAGTACGAACGCGGGGTGTCATCGTAGTGTCATTAGAGGCAAGTCACGTTTCGCCGCAGGTTGCCTTAATGTCTCCATCAGACAGAGCAAGTCTGGTGCCTTATTTGCTATAACCAAACGCGACGCGTTATGATAATTTCGTGAAATGATCATATAAACGTACAGGCAAACCAACGCGGCCAACGGCGTTTGCGATGACGTGCGTGGTGGCAATAAGTTCCTGCAGCAGTATTTGCATGGACGTGTTCACGCGAACTGCGTCCTAGACGCGCTAACTGTGCGGCGTCTGCACGCGCGATCATAGGATACTGGTCGCCACCGCGTACGCCATCGCGGACGCGGCTGGACGCGTTGGTTTGACCGTACCTTAAGTGGAGCATAACCCTAACTCCCAAAAATAGGCTCCATTTATAGAAGATTGTTCGAATCCAACTCGGCTGGGCAGCGTTCGGGAAACTGCGCAACATCTTCTCATCCAAAATACCTCAGTGCCTTAAGACTAAAGTTTTTAGTCAATGTGTGTTACCAGTGATGATATATGGATCAGAGACGTGGTCTCTTACAATAGGTCTCATAAAAAAGCTCAGAGTTGCTCAGCGAGCTATGGAGAGAGCTATGCTCGGCGTTTCTCTACGCGATCGAATCAGGAATGAGGAGATTCGTAGAAGAACCAAGGTCACCGACATAGCCGTTAAGATTAGCAAGCTGAAGTGGCAATGGGCGGGCCACATAGCGCGTAGATCGGACGGGCGTTGGGGCAGAAAAATTCTAGAGTGGAGACCACGTATTGGCAAGCGCAGCGTGGGACGACCGCCTGCCAGATGGACCGACGATCTTGTGAAAATCGCAGGAAGTCGTTGGATGCAGGTGGCATCGGACCGGTTACGCTGGAAAGCGATTGGGGAGGCCTATGTTCAGCAGTGGACAAGTATAGGTTGAGATGATAGAAGATTGTTGAAGAATCGACTGCGTATTTGTTATAAGAAATATATATAAAAATAAAAGATGAAAAATTTAAATTTAATAATAAAAAAAACTCTATCTTGAATATATATTGCAAATGTTCTATTCAATGGTAGATTGGATATGCATAAAAATATTAAGATATGCTCTTTAACTTGTTTGGGTAAAATTTCTATTTTATTTAATATATCAGAATTATTTGAAAAAGCCTACATTTTGGGTCCTCCGGGCACATTTTTTTTTCTGTTGATGTCATCAGAAAAACTGAAAATCAAACAAAAATTCTTAAGGTCATTGATGTTGTTATTCCCTTAATAGTATTCTGTTTTAGTTCTGTGATGGTATCTTGATTCTGGATGACTGCCTGGTTGAGTTGGCGAATAATGTACGTAGCGATTACAAAATTCAAATCTAGCATTCGAATGAGACAAAAATGCAATTTTTGTATTGAAATACTCCAGTATCAATCCAGAGCCTGCCAGTGTGCCCGATACAATGACAATAGGCCTGCTACCTATTAGAAAGAAAGAAATAAGAAAGAAAAGACATCCATTCAACCACAATCACAAAAAATTGAGATGCGCTTCCGGGGTTTTACAGTGGGTAATGTTAATAATAACCAGTAGGTACAAAAAATAATGTTTATTGCGAGATTGTTCTTAGAATATAGTACACTGGTAATATTAATGTTATAACTAAAATTTTAATGAAATGATGAGTGGATAAATGTTATGAATGCACCGATTGCCGCGACTGTTAAATGTGCACTAAAGACAATTACTCATTTTACTACGTATTAGGCAATCGCGTCACACCAATATTGCATAGTAAAATGTTCGGCGGAAAAGCACCGAACAGATACTAAAATTAATAACGAAAAGAATAACATAAATAATAACAAAAAAAAAGAAAAATAAAGCCAAACAAAACATTTATAAACACCAGAAGTTGTGTGGGGTTAAATAGGATACTGCCTCAGCATATTGCGGCACCATAACGTTGGATCATGGTGCAGCGCTGGTATTCTGGCATCACCAATAAGGGTGACGTCAGGATGCCAACTATTAAATGGTATCTAACGTGATCGACGAAAAGTGGGCGTACACAATACACCAGTCCTACTTGGGGAGTATATATGTATTCTGTACGTCACTGAAGTACCGTTAAACGTACATTACACGAAGTTATCGTAAATCAACTCGTTACGTTTTTAATTAGTTATAGCGAATAAGGAATGGTGGAACTTTGTGATCTGAACCCTTTGTGATCTTAAGGGGTTACAAGCGTTTATATATGAAAATTTGTTATACACGAGAAAGTAAATCGATATCTATATCATCGTCAGATCCCTAACGGGGTAGGCAGAAAGTACATAATTCCAACAGATTTTTCCCATACAGACTTATCCTATTTAGTGTTTACAATATTTAGATAAACATTAAAGTTATAGAAGAACCCCGTCCTTGGTTGCTTATTAAAGTTCTTAGTGCCAAGTGGACTTTCTACAGTCGTTAACACAAGCATTGATGCGCTCGCGCCATCATTTTTGACACCGCCGCCGCCGCGCCGCGCCCCACCCATTGCACTGGAAATAGGTAAGTAAATCGTGTCATGTCCGGACGCGCGCGCGACCATATTATTATTGTTATCGTATTTTCGTTCGACTGCTCCGTTGGTCGAGTTGCAAAGCACTTCGCTTTGTGATCACGAGGTCCTGGGTTCAAATCCTAGGTCGGATAAATGTAGTTTTTCTAACGAAAAATTCCCAGTATGAGTCCGGAGTCTGGTATTGTGCCCGATATATGGCAATATTACATGGGACCAAACATCGTCGGCAAAAAGTGGGCGTAGTTAGTGCACCGCTGCCACCCCCTCATGGGGAATGTAGGTGACGGTGTATCGTATTTTCGTAGTGCGTATGACCAAACAGCTGACGCGCTGCGAGGCAGTTCAATGTCACTTTGTGCTCGATATAGGATTCTTCTTTATTGTATTTACAAGGTTAAAAGAGATTAGATTTTTTAATTCTTATATATACTTTACCTATGGATAGAAGGTATTGGGTACATTAGCAGGGCTTTCGCTCCAGGACGTTAAAAATGGCACCGCGTATAGTCCTCCGAGGTTTTTCTTAAAATTACGTCCTTGTTAAATTTTAAGATTATTTATTGTATCACATTTAAAGTATTTAAAAAAATGTTAGTCGTTATTACAATAAACCTTTATTTATAAGGTATCCTTAGAAGCTATCTCCATTATCAGACCCTGGTCACCATCGGGATGTACAGTACTTGTTTATACAAATCAAACGAGCTGAAACACGACGGGGTTGGTAGTGAGTAGTTAGCGGGTTGGCCCCCTTCCGGCTGCACCATCAAATCAAGACAAATCTAAGAAGCCTGAAGACAGAAAATGTATGGCCCCATTCTATTGTTCTTAATTAGTTAATTTTATTAATGTTACGTAACGGTGTAGGAAAACATAGTGAAGTTCGCCAACCCGCACTGGGCCAGCGTGGTGGACCATAGTCCACCACGCTATTAGGCCATAGCCTAAACCCTCTCAGTTTGAGAGGAGGCTCGTGCTCAACAGTGGGTCAGTTTCTAAACAGGGCTAAATTATAAATATAATTTATAATTTTTTATAGTTAATGTTACGTAGCGGGGTAAATAAATGCCGAATAACGGATTGTCCGGTGAAGCTGTAAAGGCCCCGCGGCCAACAGCGTAGATCATTGATTGTCTGGAAGAAATTGCTTTCATTTGTTTATTAATTGTAATTTCACTGGTGTACAATAAAGAGTACTCTATATATCTATCATTCACACACACGAATAACGTGCGATGTACTTTATTAGGCGCTGTACGCACAAAACAGTTCGTAAAATGTAAGTACACACTAGTACATACTAAACACACACTAGTACTACTCAGGCTAATACCCAAATACTGCTACCAAGTCGCGAAGTCACTCGTAGTATCCGTAGATCGTCGCTAAGGTTGCCGGTGTATTCCGCTTAGATCGCTTATTCTTGATTTGGTCTGCCTACCCCGCAACACAACTTTTAGCTTTATTTATATTCTTGAAATAAAAAAACTAGACGCAATGGATTGGTGGTGGTTAGGATTAGATATTTTTTTTGTTGCATTGGGCCTCTGTGTAATAGTATATACCGTATTGATACCCTGTTTGATGATTGATATGAATTTATTTCTTTAGTCACTTTAAGGTACCAGAGCAGCGTACCTACTTTTTATGGATGTCATCATGTCTATATCAGCCCATTGCTGGACATAAGCCTCGTAATTTCATGCTACTAAGTACCATCCTCGGCTACTCATAAAATCATTTGACATTGATTAAGTCTGTCCAAACAACAGACTCACCCCTACTATATTATGTTAAAGTAATTTCAATTAAACGAAAAATTACGCTTTACATAATAATGTGTGTGTAACTTGGACGTATGTAAATACGCCTTTAGGGAAAGCGGCCGGAATCACGGGGACGCGCTGTTCATGGTTATAAATAGGAACAGCATAGACACCAAACACCACAAAGGGGTGTACACATTTAATAGATATTGACAGAAATTGTATTCATTTCACACTTAAAACGGATGCGTCATCTTTTATCAGCAATTATTGTTTTACACCACATGGCCCAACGGATCGACTCTCTATTTATCAAAAGGGGCGTATAGTACGCCCCCAAGATTATGTTACATAAATAACAGTTACATATTGTCCCTAGCGAAGCACAGTCTATGTTTGCTCGTCAGCTTTGACACATGGATCATGTCCACAATAGTGAAGTGGTTGTTTCTGTTGACCTATTTTGTTCATCTTGATTGCGAAGTTTACCAAGATCGACCCAAAATCAAAACCTCGGATGGAGATCTAATATTGGAACCAGCGTTCGATAAAAATATATACTTACGTCCCAATGGACCAAAATCCAGTATATTCGTTGGTAACGTTGATGTGTTAAAAGGTAAATTCAGCCCGAATAGTGACATTAATTATCAGCCACCAGTTTACAACAATATTGACAATTTATTGAACGGACCGAATGGAATATTGCAGAGATTATCGGCACTAGAAGATAAAACTGTCGCCGTTCCAAATGACTTACTTCTCAATGTATCTATGCTTTGGAGAAGAATCAACACAATTAACAGGAAGGTCTTGAATCTTCAAATACAAATCAGCACCAGAGCGAGGGACGAATGCCAATCACAGCCGTGTCAGCATGGCGGTACTTGTCTCAATCTGGTTAACGGCTACCACTGCCTGTGTCCAAGTAATTGGGAAGGAAGAGATTGTGACATTGATGTAAATGAATGTCGAAATTTTGCGGGCACCGATCTCGGCTGTCAAAATGGAGCTACGTGTATGAACCGGCCCGGCTCATACGAGTGCCTCTGCAGGGCAAACTGGTTTGGACTACATTGTACGAGGAAAGAAAAGGATTGCTCAGAAGGTGACTATGAAATGTGTGGCCACGGCACTTGCATTCAAGTTTCCTCCGGAGCGGGTGTAAAATGCTTATGTCACCAAGGCTGGACAACCAATGGCACAGGAGATATTTGCTTAACGGATGTAAATGAATGTGAATCTGGCCAGGGTCTGAGATGTTCTACAAATCCGAAAGTCGATTGCATCAACTTGCCAGGTTCGTATCGTTGCGGACAATGTCCCCCGGGCTATGAAGGAGATGGTCACTGGTGCTCTGATATCGATGAATGTACCACTATTTCAAACGGTGGCTGTAGTCCTTTGGTCCAGTGCCATAACACCATAGGATCTCGGATTTGTGGCTCATGTCCCCCTGGCTACCAAGGCGATGGAGTTACTTGCACGTGGCGAGGATCATGCAACATCAACCATGGAGGATGCCATCCTTCAGCACAATGCGTCGAAGGCTTGACACCTGGCGGACAAGTGGCGCAATGCATATGTCCCGATGGCATGGAGGGCGATGGAATAGGAATCAGCGGATGCTACGTTGCGACTGGTGGTAACTACACACAACGCTGTGAAGGTAACCCGTGCGGTGCGCACGGTCGGTGTCATCCTCTTCGAAACGGTTACACTTGCTTTTGCGTCAAAGGCTTCGGCGGCGCTCACTGTGAAGCACCCATCAATCTTTGCGCAAACAACCCCTGTCAAAACGGAGGTACTTGCCGGCCCGACATTTTCAGAGGCTTCAGATGTGAATGTACTTCGCAATACACGGGAACCACATGTCAGGTACGTGCTAAAACTTGTGGCGGTCTCCTAGAAGAAGAAGAAGGTAGTATAGCGTATCCGACAAATAATACCACCTATAACAATGGTGCTCAATGCGCTTGGGTAATTCGCACGATTCCTGGTAAAGTTGTAAATGTTACGTTTAGTAAATTTAATTTAGAAAATCATGCCGATTGTAATTATGATTTCTTACAAATTCACGACGGTGGAAAATCATCTAGTCAATTGATAGGTAGATTTTGTGGTAATAATTATCCAAACGGTGGCAACATTGTGTCTAGTAATAATAATCTGTATTTGTGGTTCCGCTCAGACTCCACAGTGGTTAAGAACGGGTTTGCATTACACTGGACTAGTGTAGATCCAGTGTGTGGTGGTGAAGTCGATGCAACTACTCATGGTCGAATTAGTTCGCCGGGGTCTCCGGGCACATACCCACCAAACCGCGACTGTTATTGGCATTTAACAACGTCCTTAGAAAAAAGAATTAGTATACATTTCTTCGCATTAGATATTGAATCTCACATGAACTGTAGCTTTGATTACTTGGCGATCTATGACGGAGAGCATGATACCGATCCTCTCCTCAGTAAATATTGTAATTCCACCCAACCTGCGCCTACACAGTCAGCTGGCCCCAATGTATTAATACATTTCCACTCAGACGCATACGGTTCTGGCAAAGGCTTTCAAATAGCATATGCTCCTATCGTAGGCGTTCCAGGATGCGGGGGATATTTCACCACTGACAAAGGTGAAATATCTTCCCCCAGCTACAACGGAATGTATCTGAGTAATTTACTATGCGAGTACAAAATAAGAACTGATCCCGATACAAAAATAAAAATTGAATTTAAATCGTTTAAGCTTGAGAGGGCTTTTAGATGCAGATACGACTATTTAAAGATTTACGATGGCCCATCATCTGACTCACCATTAGTTGGCAAGTTTTGTGGTACAACATATCCCAAAACGTATGAATCATCATCAAACGCTCTTTTCTTTAAATTTAAGACAGACCGCAGTATATCTGGCGATGGGTTCCGTATAACATATGAATCGAAATGCGAGAAAACTCTTACAGGTGACATTGGTGTTATCACATCCCCCGGGTACCCATCCAATTACCCCGAAAACAAGTTGTGCGAGTACGTTATAAGCACATCACCGGGAAAAGCCATTCAACTGACATTCCATGATTTTGATATAGAGGACAATAGGCACTTTAATTGTCGATACGACTATGTTGAAATCAGAGACGGTCCCGATGTTAATTCTACTGTTTTGGGTAAATACTGCGGCGGGTCGGAACATACACCGCCTGTAGCCACATCCACGCTTAATTATATGTATATCAAATTTGCGTCAGACTTAAGCATCAGCGGTACAGGGTTTTACGCAAATTACACGACTATTGATACTGAGTGCGGTGGGATACACAGGGACACGACTGGCCTTATTAATTTTCCAGGAGGCAGGGCCCACTATAAAAATGACCAGACGTGCAATTGGTTAATAATCGCGCCCGAAGGTATGCATATAAAACTGACATGGAATAGATTCGAAATAGAAAATAGGCCAGACTGTAGATACGATTACTTAGAGCTCATTGAAATAGATGACAATAACGAACGTAATGTTCTGGGTAAATTTTGCGGAACGAAAAAACCACCCGCTGTGACAAGCTCTACTAATCGATTTATGTTAAAATTTAAATCGGACAACAGCATCAATGCTCTCGGTTTCTCAGTCTCCTACGCATTTTTAGATGAGAGAACACATTGTGACGGTAATTATTACAAAACTCATGGATACATTACTTCTCCTGGATATCCAAAGGCTTACGAACCTAACCGCGACTGTACTTGGATCATTACGGTGCCTGTAGGCCAACAGATAATGCTGAATATTTCGAACTTTAATCTAGAACGACCCATCAGAGGCAATTGTGATCATGGAGATTTCTTGGAGATTCGAAATGGAGATTCAGAAAATTCTCCACTTATAGGTAAATACTGTGGATCGTTCCAATCTAAGCGAATCTCTTCTTTATCGAATGTTATGTCTTTGCACTTTCATTCAGATTTTTACTTAAATGGCCGCGGTTTTAAAATTGAATGGGACGGCAGTATTTTGGGATGTGGAGGAACATTGACTAGTTCCAGTGGTTTTATAGCCTCTCCTAATTATCCAAACGTTTATAACGATAACACTGAATGTTTTTATAGAATTGTTACTAGCGCCGGATCTCGAATCCAGTTAACTTTTACGGACATGGATCTGGAACACACTCCGCGTTGTAGAGATGATTACGTTCAAATATATGACGGTCGAGATGGAAGTGCTCCGTCAATAGGCAAATATTGCACTATGTTGCCCGAGCTTCACAATATCGAAACATCATCTAACGTTGCATACCTTGTGTTTAGATCTGACTTCTTTGGAAGAGCTAAAGGTTTCTTCCTCAATTACAGAACTGTTTGTAATAGTAATTTAACAGGCAGATATGGTGTAATCGAAAGTCCTGATTACCCTAATAATTATCCCCTAAACTTGAACTGCTTATGGAACATAACAGTGCCGATGGGCAATAAAATCAACGTTACGTTCAGCCATTTCGATATTTTTAGAGGTAGGGTATATTATAGATCTCGGAACTACAGGCGACACGAAGTCTGTAATTTAGATTATTTGCAAACTAAAGAATCTACAGACCTGGACTTTTCAAATAAACTTTGTGGTGATTCTTTGCCGAATCCGATACACACAAAAAGTAATTCAATACAAATTATGTTCCATACTAGTGATTTCACAACTATGAGTGGTTTCCGCTTAGAATGGATTAGCGATGGGTGCGGAGGACATATTCAGAAGTCAGCTGGAACTGTTTCCCTAGACAAAAGCTTGACTTCCAGAGGGGCTTTAGAATGCGAATGGCTAATAGAAACACCCATGGGAACAAGCATTGTTATCACATTCAGCAATATATACATGACTAATTCACCTAACTGTACGATAGATGCAATGGAAATTTACAATGGCATAAATGATAAGTCCCCTCTTGTTACCAAACTGTGTCAGAGTGGTGCAACATGGCCGACCGACAGTAATTTTATGTTTTTACGATTTAGGAAACAGTCTTCTTTGAGAGACATCCACTTTGCGGCACAGTTTCGATCTACAAAAGCTAAATGCGGAGGTATTATAAGCTCCAACTCAGGTTTTATTCAGTCTCAAAACTATCCAAAGAATTATGACAATGACATTGATTGCGTGTGGTATATTACCGTGGCAAAAAATCATCGTATCGAATTTAATTTCCTCGCACTGGACTTGTATTCACCGATTTCATATTACGGTGATGAAGATTGTTCGGATGCCATATACATTTACAATGGCCTAGAAATGATGAAAACTAACTACACGCATCGAATTTGTCCCAACTCTAACACAACACAAATAATCACGAAAAGTAACAGTATGGTAGTGCAGTTCAAGACAAACGGCTACGGAACAGCTAAAGGATTTAAAGCTAACTTTACTGCGGCATGTGGTGGTATAATCATGGCTGAGGAGGATGGTATCGTAAAAAATCAACAGTTTATTAGCCACACGAACAACAGTTGTATCTGGACTATCTTGGCTCCAACTCTCGATCAAAAAATATCGCTGACATTAAGACATATTTCGGTGCCTAGGAATAATGATATTGAAACAAATAGAAACTGTCCGTCATCTTTCCTGCGTGTTTATGACGGAAATGATGTTCTAGCGCCATTATTAGGGGAATACTGCGGTCGAACGAGTCCCCCCATGATGGTCAGTCATGGTAGTGCTATTACTCTAGAGCTCGGCAGTTACAATGACAGAGTTATGGGATTGTTTGAAGCACACTATACACCCTTGTCCAATGCATGCGGAGGAAGACTGACTGCAGAAAAGGGACTCATCACCTCACCAAACTATCCGCGACCTTATCCCAACGGCCTAGATTGCGAGTGGATTATAAGTACATCACCTGGTAATACAGCGTATGTTTCTGTCACTGATTTGAATTTGGAATATTCCGATGGATGCAATGAAGATTATCTTGAGATTCGGGAAAACGACGGCGCAGGTGCACTTTTGGGGCTGTACTGTGGCAACGTTATATCTACTACCAATAAAACCACGGCGTCGAAGATATTCATAAGTTTTCACACTAGTAGCAAAATTAGTGGCTCCGGGTTTTCGTTATACTATGAATATCTACATGAAAGCGTCACACAAGGAGATAGGGGAGAAATCACTTCTCCGCTGTATCCTGTTCCATATCATGGTAGCGGAAGCTTTACTTGGCGCGTTTATACGAGCGATGAGGATGTAATATCACTTTCTATCGACCGCCTTACAATTCCAGCCTACAGTGAATCATCTTATAACAAATTGGTCATCTATGATGGGTATGATGATACTGCACCACTTTTGGAGGAATTTCAAGGGGCATTAACACAGGAAGTGAGAACCATACAAACGACTTCCAATATAGCACTCATAACACTCAAAATGGACGAATCTAATTCGGGTTCACTATTTCACCTTAGATGGGAAAAGACTTCCGTACCTGAAGAATCTGAAAGAGATCACGTTAATTGTGGTGGAAACCGTACAGAATTAATTCAAGCGGGACGTTCAGTATTCTTTAAATCACCTAATTATCCAACTTTTTATCAAAACAATTTGAATTGTGAATGGACCTTCAGGTCGCTACCTGGAAGATTTTTGAACTTGTCGTTTGTAGATTTCAAACTTGAAGAGACTAGTTCATGCTTTGCAGACTCAGTTTCAGTGTATTCTTCAAGCGATCCCACAAATTGGAAACCTATCGTAGAAAACATATGTACACCAGCAACTAAATGGGCAGTAGCATCAACTTATATGAAAGTCAAATTAAAGACCGATGCATCTGTCACTAATAAAGGATTTCTAGCTCGCGTAGACTCCAAATGTGGCGGAAAGATTACTGATTTATCAGGCGAAGTAACTGCCACGTGGCTTGATGTATTTCAGTCTATATATGTCAGTAGACTACAATGTGACTGGATAATAAAAGTACGTCCTGGTAGAACCATAAAACTAGAATTTCCGAAGTTTAATATTACAAATAACGATAAAAAGTGTTTAACTTATTTAACGTTACGTAACGGCGATTCTAACGAAGCACCTCTTCTGGGTAACGGGAAATTTTGCGGTAGTGAACATGAAAGTAGAGAAGGTCTGATTACCTCTAGTAATGCACTATTCGTCAGTTATACGACTATTATGAGTACCAGCTCCCAACCTTTTGAAACTTTTGTACTGCGTTACGAAGAAAAAAATGTTGAATGTGGAAGCACATCAATGTTAACCTTCGATAAAACCTGGGAAGTTATCAGTTCACCAAACTTCCCCTCTGTGCCTACTCCATACACAGAGTGCGAGTGGGTTTTCACGGGACCGCCTGGAGAAATATTGAGAATTGACTTTATTGACACATTTGACTTGCAAAGTTCCCCAGAATGTACATCGGAGTTTGTTGAAATCCGGGACGGATCTTCGAACTTATCTCCATCACTGGGACGTTACTGTACTAATGAAAGGCCCAGTAAAACCATAAAAAGCACAAATAATTTCGCGTATATTAAATATTTAACGCAAGTGAACGACCCGAATGTTGGTTTCAAACTAAATGTGTCGATCGATGTCTGTGGTGGAACTATTCAAGCTAGGTCTGGAGAACTGACATCACCAGGATATCCGCATATGCAAGCTTTTAAACCTAATTCAGTTTGTGAATGGCGCATTGTTGCTCCGCTTAGACATGTTATCCAACTCAAAGTACAAGATGTGAGCTTGCCGGAACCCGTGAATCCCTGTGGAATTAATCTTTCTATACAAGAACATGTTGCTATCAACGACACGTTGGTTGTGCTGAAAACTCTTTGTGCCGATAGCGAAGAAGACGAAGAGGCTGCAATGACAACAGTGGAAACATCCACGAATGTAGTTATTATAAAATTGAACTTTGGTGTTGCTGATTCATGGGAACAAGCATCGCAGTACCGTGGGTTTAGAATAAGTTTTAATTCATCGCGGCCAATTTGCGGGGGACTTATGACAATGTCGAGAGGTTATCTCACTAGTCCCAGTTATCCTCAAGAAACTTACGTGAGGTACTGCCAATGGACAATAATTGTGCCAAATAAAAATCGTAGAGTTCGTTTAGAACTTATCGACTTCAACACCGAGAAGCAAACCATCGGAATATTTAATGACAATAAATTTCAATCGGTACTACAAACAATTCCTGGTGTTGGTTATACGCCCTCCATGCGTGTTTTCGAGAGTTCTGGAAATAAATTAGCAATTTATGTATGGATGGCACGTTCAGCTTCATCACATCGGTTTAAAGCGCTGTTCAGCTCCGACAACGAAGCGCTTTGCGGTGGCGATCTCAGCGGCAATACTGGTGAACTCATATCCCCAAATATCTCGAAATCTTACACTTGCGAGTGGCACTTAAACACTGAAGTACAGAATATAGACAATCCAGTTATAAAGTGTGGCACGATACACATAAAAGGTTATGTGAACTCATCAGCCCCAAATGTCGGTCGGTGTAGATACTACGATCCAAAACTTAAAATCACAAGCGATATTAACAAAAGAGGGTATGTATTCCATCGAGATATATGCGGTAATAATAACTTCGAATATAGGATACCGTCTGCAGTTATAGATTTCACAGCTACGAAGTCCCAAACTGCTAGTATATATTACCATTTGAACTGGACAGCACAGCCATGTGGTGGAATCATTCGCTTAAGTGAAAATCCTGTAAATTTGTTAAATATACCTAGTTCATACAATGACACATTAGAATGTGCCTGGATTATTATTGTGCCCTCAAATGATAAAGTTGAAATGAACGTGGAAGGTTCATTCAGTTTAGGATGTGACGATCAGTATATAAAAATTATGCAAGGACCTGATTCTCCCCTCCTGAAAGATATTTGTAAGGGAAAACCTTTGGAGGGCCAATTTGTTGCGCACTTTACGCACATGTACGTTCAATACCATTCAAAACCAAATAATGAAAACAACCTAAAACTTTATGTGAAGAAAGCTACGAGTCAATGCGGTGGATACTTGGGTCAATATCAAAATGTGTTTGCTTCGCCAAATTATCCCAAAAGCTATGATCCTAACCAAGAATGCGTATGGGAAATCCAAGCTGAAACAGGTTACAGAGTGTCTTTGAAGTTCATTGAACGATTTGTAGTCGAAGATACGCCTAACTGTACCAAAGACGCAGTCATCATTTACGACTGGCAGGATGACGTTTACACAGAGATTGCTAAAGTTTGCGGACGCCAAGTGCCCGTTCCGTTCAACTCTACACTCAATCGCATGAAGGTCGTTTTGCGTACAAATGCTGTAACAAACATGGGCGGATTCAAGGCTCAATGGACTCCTATTTGTGGAGGAACTTATGTAGCTACAGAAAAAGAGCATATATTATATAGTCCAGGGTATCCATATGGATATCCTTCTTTAACTACGTGCAGCTATGAAATATCTGCTCCAAATAATAAGGTGCTACTGAAATTCCTTGATTTTGCATTGGAGGGTCCATATCCAGATTGTGATTCTGATAATTTAACATTGAGTGCTCAAAGTTCATATAACTTTTTGGAATCAGTGTATTGTGGAAGCGAATCTCTCCCTATAATAAGTAGTTATGAAACAGTGTCGTTATCATTTAAAACCGACAGATATTTACAGAGAAGAGGATTTAAAATCTCTTATAGCATTTATACATGTGGAGGTAAAGTAAACGACAGCAGGACATTAGTTTCAAACTATGGGGAAAATTACAACGACGATATGAATTGTACGTGGTTTATTGAAGCGCCAACTTCTAAGATTATAAGTCTTAAATTTTTGTATATGGATCTAGAGGGCAGTACTGACTGTGTTAATGATTTTGTGGCAGTTTATGAAGGTCCAGCAGTAGATAATAATAAACGTCTAGCGTTGATGTGCGGCTTTGTAAATTCGACAACCTATATTAGAACCAAAAGTAATAAAGCGGTATTGGAATTCATTACTGATATGGGTATTACTTATAAGGGATTTAAAGTTGAAGTTATATTCAGTTATTCAGAATCGATTGGTTGCGGCGGACGTATTAACTTAACGAACACGGCTTCATCGATTCTTAAATCTCCTCTGATAAACAATAAAGTTGTGTACGAAGATTTCTTAGATTGTGAGTGGTTGATAGTGAGTCCACCGGATACAGTTATCAAGATTGACTTCAGATCGTTCCATATATCTCCGTGTAATAATGTCAACCAAACCGCTTTAGGAATCACTAAATGTGATTGTGATTTTGTGGAAATTAGAGATGGAATAAATCCTAATAGTCTGAGTATGGGCTCTTACTGTGGGCATTTGTTCCCACCTCAACAAACGTCGTCTTATAATACTATGAGTGTTGTTCTTCACACTGATGGAGAACTAGAAAGTTCTGGCTTTGAAGCTACTTTAACTACTCAAAGATCTGTGTGTGGCTCTTCTACAATGACCATTGGTAACACTCCTCAACGCCTTGTATCTCCAGCTGATACCAATGGGCATATTTTGAGAGGACTACACTGTATCTATCAGATGAATGTAGATGGTGAATTCAACAAAATAGTTCGAGTCACCATACACAAATTTGACCTTCTTCCCCCACTGGCTGATGGAGGTAACACAAATATATGTACCAGAGACAAATTAATAATAACAGATAATCAAGCACTGCACAACACGACTCTTGGGAAAGAGTACATCAATCGATTTAATCAAGATTATTTCTATGACGAATTTTATTACGATAGAAATTTACGGTACCCATCTCAAGTAGAATTATGTGGACTTAAAGAACATGTAGACTATTATTTTTCAGGAAGTATATCGGTTCACCTAATCACGGCGGCGGAATCAGACGGTAAAAATTATAAAGGTGTCGAATTAGAGGCTGTGTTGACAGGGACTTGCGGCAGAAATTACACTGATTCCCAAGGGCGAATACAGTCTTCGTACAGAGAAGATGGCAGTCAGTATGAAGATTGTTATACGCTCATCACTGCACCAGAAAACTATACTATCTCTTTATATTTCATCATTGTTGCACCGGACTATTGGGATGAGTTATCCTATTTAGATATTTTTGATGGTAACACTACTACTGCCAAACGTCTGGCCAAAGTAGTAACTGAATATGAAGATACCCGATCGATTTTCTCAACGGGCAGATACCTGCTGCTTCACAACCATCCTAACAACGAAAATATCGTCACTTACGATTTGAATTATGTCACTACAAATAAAGGTATTGGTTGTGGAGGAAAACTGAGTAATATATTCGGCAGAGTGACTAGTCCTCTCTATCCAAAGATATACAGACAGGAAAACAGATGTGAATGGGAGATGGAGACACCCAAGGGTAGTCAACTGCATCTACATTTCTCGGAATTCGATTTCGGGACAACATGTGACCAGAATTATTTGCAACTGGTTGACAGTAAGGGTGTTGTTTTATCCACGTACTGCTTTGAACGGCCAGCTGATTATACAAGTGCGGATAATTATATTAAAATAGTGTTTGTTACAACAAGAAATAATGGTGGCAAGGGATGGGTGGCTGACTTTGGGACCAAAATATAAACTTCTTTTTACGTCAGATATTTGATTAAGTCCCAAAGCTTAGTAAATACTTTATACTGATAAATATTTTCAATGTTGTGGGCAAGGGCCTAATTAATAAAATTGACAATCATACTATTAATGCGGTAGTTTGTGAGGATGGATGTATGGATGTTTGTTACTCTTTCACACAATAAACTACTGAATGGATTTTGATGAAACTTAACAGTAATATAGCTTATACATTAGAATAACGCATGGACTATAATTTATAACTGTACATACGCAGACGAAGCGTGGCCGCTAGTGCAACTTATTCGTACAGAAATGGCGAAATTGTCGCATAGATGTTGTTTGTATATCATTAACAAATTTGTTACTGATAAGCTAAACATCTCTGGTCGTCTGTCATTTCCACTATTTTAAACAGGGCCTGGTTGGTATCGATTTATCTGAGAAAAACAACTAAACAACTAACGGAGTACGACCAAATACTTTGCATTTCTTCATTCATCTAGTGCCTACATATTCATGAAAAATTTCTTATTTTGTATTTATTTTTATTTAGTGTTATTTAGTAAGATTTGTCTGGATGTTTACCTACCGTAAATGAAAATCGCTTTAAGTACCAAATTGATATCTTGTCATCATTAAGTTTTAAGTCTACTACACCCTGCAGTTACTTTGCAACATACATTTAAATGAAATTTAACCAATTTTCGGATTATATCGCGGTTAATTGTTTTATTTTTAAGTTCCCGACGTTTCGAGTGCTTTGCAGCACCTATGGTCACGGGAAGGACTGAGGTGTTAGACGTCCAAATGGTATAGTTATTCCGGGGTATCGTCAAACGTAGAATGAGCCTATGGTGTATTGCGGTTTTGCAGTATTATGCTTGAAGGGCAGTTGTATGAAGTTTTATCTCTATTGGGATCACGTAGCAAATATAAGGAGGAGTCGGCTTAAGTAACTGTGCACTGTCTTCCAACTAGGCCCTGTCGTCATCGAGGTGGGCATGGTTTACGTATGTCATTCTAATTACTACAGAAGTGGGTGGGGGGGTCATTCTAACGTCTTCACCCCGCGCCATCCTGCGCAGTGACACGCTTAATTGTATATGGAAATTTAATAATGCCATCTTCTCATTGTATTTGCTTCGTGATTGAGATACTTAATATTAGACAAGTTTTTGAGAAATCATAAATGCAAAAATATTTTTACTTTAAATAATATATAAGTAAGTTAATTGTACTAACATTGTTTAAAGTATGGAATATGGGTGTCTATGTATTAAAAAATATGTTCCGATTAAATGTTTTAATGATATACTTTGGTTGTTTCATTTGAACTAGGTATAATTCTTTTAACTATTTAACTTTAACTAATGTATCTGTAATATCTAACGTACGCGATTGCTTCACCATTAAGTGTAGCAATTTTATGTGCAATAAATAGTAACTGAAGAGGCTTTTGCTGAAAACCAGCACTGGGGAGACTTTGTTTCCCTCCAGCACATGCTGTGCCAATTGTTCAATTATAAATGTAAGAGTTTGTATGTATGGATGTTTAGATGTTTGATACTCACACCTTCACGCCTATATTCCCCAAGCGGGGGTGGCAGAGGTGTACTGAGTACACCGACGATGTTAGGGCCCATGGAATAGGTGGCGACCATATCTTCTTCCTCGTTCCCTCATTGCTGAGTATCGCGACCACGTACAAACAGTCTCCATTGGGTGCGGTCATATGCGGAGTGTACCGCCCGATGCATGCTGCCACCCAACGCCTTCTTTATTGCGTCAGACCATCTTGTAGGTGCCCTTCCCTGAGTACGTCTACCGTCCATTTTGCCTAAAATAATCTGCTTCTCCAGACAATGCTTTGAAGACCGCATAATGTGTCCGAAGAAATTGACGGCTCTTTGTCGGCAGATCGTGGAGGTTTATGGTATCGTATAACCATATACCGGGCACAATTCCAGACTCCGGGCTCATACTGGGAATTTTTCGTTGGACAAACTACATTTGTCCGACCTAGGATTTGAACCCAGGACCTCGTGATCACAAAGCTCTATTTTTTGCCATCAGACCAACGAGGCAGTTTGTAACTCAATCACGACTAACCGCTTTATTACCAAACAGTTTATTACCTGGATTTATTTACCTTACCATGACCAAATAGACCGGGTCTTATCTGAAGGACAAGTCAGGAGTCTCCGTAACCGCCGAGCGTGTATGAGACGAACTATGAGAGTAGAGGAAGCCAGAGAGGTATGTAAGAAAAGAGCCTGTTGGAACTCTGTACTCTCTGCCTACCCCGTTAGGGATCTGGCGTGATGATATAGATATAGATAGATTTATTTATTAATTTTTAGGAAAGCTTACAGACTAATGATACAGATGAGATAAAAATATAAACATATTACAAATTGCTAATAACAAGCTTCCACATTTAGCATCTACATAATTTAGTCGCAATTACAAACAAACCAGGCCGAAACTTAATATGAATTAGAACTAGTAAAGTTTAAATAATAAAAAATATTCTTATGATTTATAGATACAAATATGACAAGTAAGAACATTCACAAAGAGAACTTCACCAGGGCAACTAAATAGGGTGAACTAAGAGCTAACGCTGGTCGCTATCTACAAAAAACTCGGTACTCATACGTTTTCTAATTGAACTCGTTTTCTAATTGATTCTCGAGCTGGTACAAATGAGGTCTAACCCCAATTGTAACGACAGAGAATTAAAGCTGGCTGCGCTACGCAAGAAATACGCATTTCGTCTATAATTTGTTGAGAACAAGTGTACATTTAACAAGGGACGCTGTCTAAGACCTAATTGATTAGTACGAAGTACTACATTAGCGAGAAGTTCAGAGCAATCTATTGAACCGTTAGCGATACCTACCAGGAAACAAATGTCATTGACGGTGCGCCTGTGCTCCAGTGGCAGAAAATTATATCGTTTACACCGATCATAACAATCAATAGATTGGCATTGAGCTTTGAAATCCAAGTACCGCAGGATTTTTTTGTATATTTTCAATACGAGATTTATAAATTTGGTACTGTGGATTCCACACTTGGGAGGCATACTCAAGGTGACTACGTACGTAGGAGCAGTATAATATCTTAAGAGCAGTATAATATATTAACTCATAGGATAATTTTTATACCGGAAAAATGTTAGTTTCCTGTCCAAATTCCTCGCGGACGAAGCCGCGGGCAGAAACTAGCAGAACAACAAATGGAATGTGATTCTTGGAAACAATTATTTTGAAATAATAATAAACACGGTCACGCCTAAATTACCAAAACGGAGTGGCAGAGGTGTACTGTGTACACCCACTTTTCGCCAACAATGTTCAATCATACAGGGCGCAATGTCAAACTGATATTGGAATTTTTCTATGGAAAATAACATTCGAACTCAGGTCCTGATGATAGCTACGCGCATTATGCGCTACTAGACCAACGAGCAGAGTTGGGCAAAAATTAATCATAAGCAATTAAGTTGCAATTAACATATTTCGGATTTCGTCGCGGCTTATTTGTGGTTCTAAAGTGCCCGACGTTTCGAGTACTCTACAGTACCAATGATCACGGAAGGGGCTGAGGCGTTTGACGTGCAAAAGTCATTGTTATTCCGGAGTACTTTAGGGGAATTAATTTAATTACAAATGAAAATTCAATAGATTGATCCTAAAATTGAAAAATGCCTAACACTGCCCACGAGGCGCTATATAACTATTTTAAAAGTATCCACTTGTTCACCAGACGTAGGAATTCCTCAACGGTAAAGAGCGTAGATACTATACTTTGTATACATATTTAATATGGATTGGTCGTTTTAAATTGGGCCTTTATCTGGCTGTTACACCCAGGGTTGGCTTCCAATGAGGGAACTCTTCAACGGTCAATATGACAGACATAAAATGTTGTATACGCATTTAATTATAATAGCCTGTTTCAAGTTCCGCGATGACATGGCTACTGTACTAAAGAGTTGGCTCCCGACGAGAGAACTCCTGAAAGTTTAATAGCATACACATGAAATTTTGTAAACACATTTAATTTTACCACCATTACCAGGCTGCATAAAAGCTTGTTCCCAAAATGTATTTTAAAATAAAATTTCCAATAAAGTTTACGGTGAACATTAAAATAGTGCTCGTATCGTCATGGCGGCATTATTAATTCCATTCCAAATGGATCGCAAGTGATTGATCGACGCGCGATCGAATGCGCTAGTGGAGAATAAAAGTTTCTATATAAATCACTTTTAACGTGCATTCAAGTGCTGTGTTTATCTGAGAGCACACCACGAAAACGTTGTCGATAGCGTCACCCTAGCGAGTTGATATGCCATCCTCGTCACACGATAAATTTATCAAATTAACATGAATGTGACAGCAAGATTACTCGCTAGCATCACGATAACGTCAAAGTTTTTATGCTAAGTCCTCTGAAGGCCTCCTACCACTACGCTGTTTCACCAATGTAATAACTACATGCATGCATATTCTGTCGACACTAAGCGTTATGGTGATCAAGTATAGACGCTAGTGAACTATGCACGTGTTGTCTAAGTTTCAGACTAGACTCGTAGTCAGTTCGTCCCAGTTGTGCTATGCGGATTCAACGATATAACTATGATGGAGTAATTTTGTGTTTCGGAAGTGTAATAGTATCGACTAAGTCAGGTCTAACTGAGGATGTATAGGGTTTGTGGGGGTGATGCCCTGGGAGAGAGTAATGAAAAGTCAGAGAGGAGTCAATACGTGTATTCTCCGAGAGTTCCAATATTGCTGTATTAAACGTACGCTCTGCAAGCGAGCTTACGATGAGCTCTAGATGATTATTTAAAAGATAAAAATGCTTGGATAGGTGTTGTTTCAGCTCCACCAGAATGTGGATAACATGTTCAGCTATTATTATTTATTATTCCCTCTCTTCCTTCTAGTAGTTAAATAAAATTTATCATTTTTCTTCTTCATTTCTTTATCTGTAAATGAGAGAACCATGGAGCCATTTACATGAATAGTTTAACTTGGTTAATTTAATTTAGACTCACCTGATACTACTTTGTTCTCTTATACCCCACAACAAAATGAGGATGGAAAAATCGAAAAAATACCGTTTTAAAAGAGTAACCGTGGAGTTTCTTGCCCTTCTTCTCCACAGGAATGACATTCCGAAGTGGTGGTAGAGGCTTTGTTACTATTTTGACGATTCATAAATACTGTAATGGTTTACATGAATAAAAAATATTCTGATTCTGATTCTGTCATTCACGGGTCAAAAGATCCTTGTCGGATTATACACTGAACATCAATTTAGATGTGGAGAGTTTTTTGCCTTTTATTAACATTCGAAGCGGAGCGAATAGGTATAAAAGATAGGATCCGTGTAAAGATGAGAAAGAGTATGCACCGTTGGTTCAGGAATATAAGAGAATGTCGTGAAAGTGGAAGGATGTAGACCTAGACTATCTAACTATGAACAAATATATCGTGTCTTGTCAGAAAGGCAATTAACCAAATAAACATGAACGTGATAGCACGATTACTCTGTGAAGGCAAAGCACAAACCATATAGCGTTATCGTGCCGTCATCGAGAAATCGTGCCGTCACTCCCAACTTTATTTAGTGATTTTCTAGTTTAAAAAGGACGGCATATCAACTCGATAGCGTCACCCAAACTCGTCTACACGGGTGCCCTTTTCTTCGATATCATGAAAGCGTTCGACAAAGTCTGGCACAACGGCTTGATCTACAAGCTTTACCAAATGGGTATGCCGGACAGACTCGTGCTCATTTTACGAGACTTCCTGTTGAATCGCGCCTTTCAGTATCGCGTCGAAATGACGCGCTCTACACCTCATTTCATACAAGCTGGTGTCCCACAAGACTCAGCTCTCTCCCCCCTCCTATTCAGTCTTTACACTAACGATATTCCTTGTTAGAGTAAGGTGCATCTAGCCCTATTCGCGGATAATACCGTTCTCTATGTCTCGCATAGGAATAAAGGTTTCATTTCCAGAAACTTTTAGGCAGTCGCCAATACCCTAGGGGATTGGTTCAGGAAGTGGCGTATTGAGGTGAACCCGACAAGAGCGCTGCAGTGTTCTTTTCCAGAAGTGCTACCCCGAGCCCCTCCCTGCGCCAATCCAAAAGTAATTTCGATCAAGGACCATGTTCGACCTACCTATGTCCAGGTCAAATATCTAGGGGTCACCCTAACCAATACCATGACCTTCGAACCGCACATCAATCGAGTCCGTAACCGAGCAGCCTTTGTGCTCGGTCGTCTTTACCCGATGATCTGCAAGCGGAGTAAACTGTCCCTTAGGAATAAGGTGACACTTTACAAAACTTCTATACGGCCCTTCATGACGTATGCTTGTGAGGTTTTCGGGCACGCCACTCGCTCTCACATCAATAGACTCCAAATAGTTCAATCCCGTTTCCTTCGCAAAGCCGTCGGAGCCCCGTGGTTCATACGGAATGTCGATCTTTATTCTGATGTCGGTCTTCCGCCTTTATTAAATAGGCGATATCCCGATATTTTTCGAACGCGTCCAATCATAGAAATTCGCTAATCTTAGCCACCACCGACTACGAACTCCCCTCCTATCAGCCGCTACCGCTGTCCGCGGCATGTTCTCACCAACCCTCCTGTTGCCCTTACATCCCTTCTTTCGGATACAGATACCGTACACAGGATCAGACATCGACCTCGCTGGTGAGGTCGAAGAATACCTTGCCCGCCGGCCGGTGCAGAGCACCACGGCGAGTCACCTAGTATACGTCCTTCCCCAAAGCGACTGCCCAAGCCGAGGCCGTTCCTCCTTGAGGCGCCTTTGAGCTTGTTGCCCCCTTGCCCTTTTGGCTCGAGAGTAATGGTTGCACGCTCGCCCTCTTGTCCGGTGAATCCACTATCCACTCCAACCCTGTAAATGTGTCTAAATAGTATCAACAAGGCTGTTTCTTGGAGAGTATCTAGGCTCTATTAAAAGATAATATTAAGCTCATATAATTTTTAAGCACACATAATTTTATTTGAGAGCGTTTTTTTTTTAAAAACAATCTGTTAAAACACAACGAAAATATCATGCTTAGTTTAGGAGTTCCTACGACTCCTTCATCAGATTCTGGCACTCGTCAAGACAAATTCAATGAGTCCAAACATGGCGGGGTTACATTGAGTAGTTCGGTGGTTTCCATGGCCACCTTCCGACTCTATCATCAGACCAGCTGCATGGTACCATATTATTGCATCGTCACATATTATTGCATTTCAGCTCAACCGGGTACCCGCAAGTGATCAAGTGACAAGGTTTGGACCGGAAAGACACACTGACAGACATAGAAACATTGCAAGTTAAATAAAAGCTTGTAAAAAGTCGACGTTTTAATAATGCTGTCGAAAAACAACATTCTTATACGTCATGAATGTATTAAGTTTCTAGTGCGAAAAGTATTGCACATCAGTTCGATAACGTCAATCTATTTAAATGTTTCGACCTATCGCCATTATCATCAACCGAAAGATATTTACTGAAGGCTAAAAGCTTCTATAAAGATCGCCACAACGACTGGCTTAGTGTATTTCGATCTCGGTCTCGAAACTGTTCGCGCCTTTATTATAAAAAAGGTGACAACCCGATATTTTGCGAACGCGTCCAATCATAGCAACGCCGCCGCCGACTACGAACCTAACTCCCCTCCTATCCCTTGCTTCCCTTCTTTCGGATACAGAATCAGACACTGAACTTGCCAGCGAGGTCGAAGAATCCCTTGCCAGCCGGCTGGTGCAGGGCACCACGGCGAGACACCTGGTATACGCCCTCTCCCATAGCGACTGCCCAAGCCGAGGCCGTTGCTCCTTGTGGCACCCTTTGGCTAGTTGCACTCTTGCCGTTCTGGCTCGAGCGTAGTGATTGCACGCTCGTCCTCTTATCCGGTGAGGCTGTAAAGGCCCTGCGGCCACAGTGTAGATCATTCACACACACACACACACACATGCGACTGGCTTAGTGCTGTACGTACCCAGTTTTCAGAAAATCGATCTTGTGTTGGGCCTGCCCACTCCATATCTTCCGGTACATAGTCGCCACTCGGCAACTTTTCTGTCTCAACAACCGTCAGTTCTGCGAGGCATGTACCCAGCCCATTATTTTTCTTAAATAAAAACGTTTTTAGGAGCACTAGGAATTATTTCTGTCTCGTCGGTGCGTTTACGAACATGAAATTCACATATGGTTTTTGAAAGGGAAGAAACCAGAACGAATGTAAGGATTGTGGTTGGTAACGATGTGCTGGAGCAAGTGAATGAGTTTGTATATCTTGGATGCGCCTTCAGTAAGGATGGGAAATACACCGCTGACATAGAGAGAAGAGTGAGTGCAGGGAACAGAGTGAATGGCGCGATGGGAAAGCTACTCGGGAGACGGCACTTAAGCCATAAGGCGCAGCTGGCCATACATAACGGAGTTTTTGTCCCAACGCTGTTATATGGTAGCGAGAGCTGGGTATGTAAGAAGGAGAATGAAAGTAGGATAAATGCGGTAGAAATGCGAGCTCTGCGAAAGATGTGCGGAGTGAAGCTGACCGATCGCATTAGCAACAGCATAGTAAGACAGCGAGTAGGTATGAAAGATAGTATCGGTGTAAAGATGAGAAAGAGCATGCTCCGTTGGTTCGGGCATATAGAAATAATGCCAGAAGAAAGAATGACAAAACAGATATACAATGTGAAAGTGGAAGGATGCAGGTACCGGGGAAGACCTAGACTATCTTACCACGACCAAATAAACCGAGTCTTATCTGATGGAAAAGTCAAGAGCCTCCGTAACCGGCGAGCGTGTATGAGACGAACTATGAGAGTCGAGGAAGCCAGAGAGGTATGTAAGGAAAGAACCTGTTGGAACTCTGTACTCTCTGCCTACCCCGCAAGGGATCTGGCGTGAGGTTATAGATAGATAGAAATTCACATACACAAACACTCAGACCGAAACAAATATTCGTGGGTCACAGAAAAATTTGTCCCGTGCGGGTATTGAATCCACGACTACTCGATCCAGTGGGCGGAGAGGCTTAATCTCTTAACCAATAGGTCAAGCCGTCCATTACCAGTTAAGTTTCGGCCAGCCTTTATCGACCCCTGTTGGGCCTTTGCCTTGTATCGTAAATTGAGGGGACTGGGTTCAGATCACACAGCACAACGCTGACGTAGTGTTGTGTGACTGCGGTGTTCTTAGCGATCATCAAGGCTAAGCAGCGTTAGGTTCGGTAGGTCTGTGCTGAGTGACCGTATGTGGCATTTTCGTATTTGAGCGTCTCCGTTCTTCGAATGGCACGCTAAACCGTTGGTTCTGGTTACCACTTAATGGGGTAGTCGTTACACTAAGTTGGAAGCCTTATAGGCGGCTTGATATTGGAACTTATCAGCAGCAGCAGGTGGCCATACCTGCCACCAATCTGCATTGGGTCCGTGTGGTGGAGTATGACTTAATCTCTCTCATTTCTCGATTTGTGAGAGAGCCCAGCAGTGGGATAGTATAAGCGGATATATAAATATATAAATTATTATTAATTATATAATAAGCGGGAGTGCGGTAGTTCTGTTCTTCAAAAAAGGTGACAAAACCTTGCTGAAGAACTACAGACCCATCTCACTCCTGAGCCACGTCTACAAGTTGTTCTCGAGAGTACTCACAAACCGCCTCGCCAGAAGACTTGACGAGTTCCAGCCACCGGAACAAGCCGGGTTTCGAAAAGGCTACGGCACCGTAGAACACATCCATACTGTTCGGCAGATTGTACAGAAGACCGAAGAGTACAATCAGCCGCTGTGTATGGCTTTCCTTGGACTACGAGAATGCCTTCGACTCCATCGAAACCTGGGCGGTTTTGGATGCTCTGCAGCGATGTGGCATCGATTGGCGCTATATCGAGGTGTTGAGATGTCTGTATGATACCGCCACAATGACCGTCCAGCTCCAGGACCAAAAGACCAACCCGATCGACCTGCATCGAGGGGTAAGACAGGGGGATGTAATATCCCCCAAGCTCTTTACCAGTGCACTCGAAGACGTCTTCAAGACGCTGGACTGGACTGGGCGGGGCATTAACATCAACGCCGAATACATCTCACACCTTCGGTTTGCCGATGATATCGTAATCGTGGCAGAGTCATTGGAACAGTTAAGCGAAATGCTGCATAGCCTAAATGGAGCCTCTCGAGGTGTCGGTCTCGGCATGAACTTGGATAAAACCAAGATCATGTTTAATGAGCATGTCACGCCAGGACCGATCTACGTCGATGGTTCGATGCTCGAAGTTGTTCGGGAGTATGTCTACCTTGGACAAGTTGTCCAATTTGGTAGAAACAACTTCGAGAAAGAAATCAACCGCAGGATCCAATTGGGTTGGGCAGCATTTGGCAAACTACGTCACGTTTTCGCTTCGCCTATACCGCAATGCCTGAAGACTAAAGTTTTTAACCAATGCGTCCTACCTGTTATGATTTACGGGGCCGAGACGTGGACACTCACAGTGGGACTAGTCCACAAATTCAAAGTCGCACAGCGGGCTATGGAGCGAGCTATGCTCGGCGTCTCTTTGAAGGATAAAATTCATAACGAGGTAATCCGACAAAGAACCGAAGTTACCGACATAGCTTGCAGACTCAGTAAGCTAAAGTGGCAATGGGCTGGTCACATCTGCAGAAGGACCGACGGCCGATGGAGCAAGCGTGTCCTAGAGTGGGGACCGCGACTTGGTAAGCGTAAGGTAGGACGGCCCCCAGCTAGATGGACCGATGACCTCAAAAAGGTCACTGGGACAGACTGGATGCGGAAGGCGGAGGACCGTGTGCTATGGCGCGTGTTAGGAGAGGCCTATGTCCAGCAGTGGACTACGATAGGCTGATTGATTGAAGAAATTACAAGCAATTTACAGGCCCATATAATAAATACCTTACAGACTAACATAAACAGCAGGTTAGACCGCTGGACTGCAAAGTCAGAGGTCTCGAGTTCAAAGCCAGGTACGCACCTCTGTCTTTTCGAAAGCATGTGCGTATTAAAAAAACTATCACTTGCTTTAACGGTGAAGGAAAACATCGTGAGGAAACCTGCATGCCTAAGAGTTTCTCGAAGGTGTGTGAAGTTCGCCAACCCGCACTGGACCAGCATGGTGGACTATGACCTAAGCCCTCTCAGTTTTGAGAGGAGGCCCGTGCCTAATCGTGGGATAGTTTCTTAACAGGGCTAATATTAGACTAACATTATATCTCTTATAAACTAAGTCATATGTATCTTCGGCGACATTTTGCGCTTTACAGCGGCGTCTCGCAGTCTCCTATGAAATCTCCTAAACAGGACACTCTTTCGACAGAACTTCTCGCTCATGAAGGTCTCCAGTTTGACAGTGGGAACTCGTACCACAAACGAATCAAACTCCGTATTGTTTCGTGAGTTCAGCTTCTCGACCCTCAGAGTGTACTTGGTCTTCTTCCGGGCATACTCTACAATGTCATCGGCTTTCGTGGAGTAATGTACCCGAGTCACGTACAGCAGCGTTGTTGGAATTGTAATAATTATCTATCTATCTATCTATCTATAACCTCACGCCAGATCCCTTGCGGGGTAGGCAGAGAGTACAGAGTTCCAACAGGTTCTTTCCTTACATACCTCTCTGGCTTCCTCGACTCTCATAGTTCGTCTCATACACGCTCGCCGGTTACGGAGACTCTTGACTTTTCCATCAGATAACACTCGGTTTATTTGGTCGTGGTAAGATAGTCTAGGTTTTCCCCGGTACCTGCATCCTTCCACTTTCACATTGTATATCTGTTTTGTCATTCTTTCCTCTGGCATTCTTTCTTTATGCCCGAACCAACGGAGCATGCCCTTTCTCATCTTTACACCGATACTATCTTTCATACCTACTCGCTGTCTTACTATGCTGTTGCTAATGCGGTCGGTCAGCTTCACTCCGCACATCTTCCGCAGAGCTCGCATTTCTACCGCATGTATCCTACTTTCATTCTCCTTCTTACATACCCAGCTCTGGCTACCATATAACAGCGTTGGGACAAGAACTCCGTTATGTATGGCCAGCTGCGCCTTATGGCTTAAGTGCCGGCTCCCGAGTAGCTTTCCCATCGCACCATTCACTCTGTTCCCTGCACTCACTCTTCTCTCTATGTCAGCGGTGTATTTCCCATCCTTACTGAAGGCGCATCCAAGATATACAAACTCATTCACTTGCTCCAGCACATCGTTACCAACCACAATCCTTACATTCGTTCTGGTTTCTTCCCTTTCAAAAACCATAATCTTGGTTTTCTTCACATTCAAGTGTAAGCCAATAATTATATGCATGCATAATCTAACACAAGGCGTCATCGTGAATAAGTATAGACGGTAAAACTATGCACGTGCTGTCTAAGTTTCAGACTAGACTTGTAGTCAGTTCGTCCCAGTTGTGCTGTGCGGATTTTACGATATAACAATGACGGAGTAATTTTGTGTTTTGAAAGTGTAACAATATAGATTAAGTGTAAGCAGGTAAAAGGTATGAAAGCGAGTAGGTATGAAAGATAGTATCGGTGTAAAGATGAGAAAGGGTATGCTCCGTTGGTTCGGGCATATTGAATAATGTCAGAAGAGAGAATGATAAAACAGATATACAATATGAAAATGGAAGGATGCAGGTACTGGGGGAGACCTAGACCATCTTACCACGACCAAATAAATAGACCGTGTCTTAGTGAAGGACAAGAGTCTCCATAACCGGCGAGCGTGTAAGAGACAAACTATGACAGTAGAGGAAGTCAGAGAGGTATGTAAGGAAATAACCTGTTGGAGCTCTATACTCTCTGCCTACCCCGCTAGGGATCTGGCAAGATGATATAGATAGATAGATAGAAGTTTAAGCAGTGTCGAATTGAGGATGTATAGTATTTGTCGGTCACGTACCGCCGAAATAGATTTGATGCATCATCATCCAATCAAAAAACGTTTAACACCGTTGCGCCCATATTCCCTCAGCAGGGTTGGCGAAGGTGTTCTGTGTATTCCCCCATCTAGTCAACAGTGTTAAGTCACAATGTAAGGAGCGAGTTTATTGCCGTTATACTTGACACAATTCCAGACTACTGAGAATTATTTGATAGAAAAACTCTAATAACTGTTTGTCACGCGTATATTCCCCATGCGGGGGTGGCTGAGGTGTATTGAGTACAATCACTTTTCGCCAACGATGTTAGGTACCATGTAATAGGGGGCGAGCCTATTGTCATATACCGGGCACAATTCCATACTCCGTACTCGTACGGGGAAGTTTTCGTTAGAAGAACTACATTTGTCCGACCTAGGATTTGAACCCAGGACCTCGTGATCACAAAGCGCGATCAAGATGCGCTTTGCTACTAGACCAACGAGGCAATAACACTTTGTCTGACCTAGATTTGAATCCAGGACTCCGTAATCACCAGCCGCACCATGTTCCACTAGGTCACCAAGGCAATCAAATAAGTGTTCTTGACTTACCTTCGATCCTTTAAGATGTCAATAATACGCGATCCTCACAATAGCAGTAATAGAAACATGGATGTGGCAAGTGGAGTCATGTGCTATTGAACTACGAAATAAAAATCTTTTTTAAAAAAAAACCGAAAAAGCAATAAATAAATATTTGAAATCGGTACCGGTTAGTGCAGTCGGTTACTTGGCACCGACTTCAAATATTTATTTCTTGCTTTTTGAAATCGGTTTTCTTTTTTCAAAAAGATTTTTATTTTACAGTTTTAAGTGACAAGTAAATTATTTACTAATATTTATATACCTATATTATATAATTTTCTTGAGTTGTACTGCAAGGTACCTACAGGATTGGACAGGATATAATAGGAGGAGCGGAGGATTCGTGCTGTTCGCCGTTAAGGAGTCCCCTGGTGTATCTTCAAAGTCCAAAGTTCAATACCGATTTCATTAAAATGAGACCATACTGAACCCAACGCAAAAAGAATCATCAAAATCAGTTCATAAATAAAGACGTTATAAAAAAAAAACATAGATGAATTGTTGACCTCCTCCTTTTTTGAAGTCGGTTAATATTCTGATTAGCTTTATGGTTTTGGGTAGTTACCCAAAACCATAAAACTAATCAGAATCCCATAGGTATGGGATAGACGTAATACCCATAATATCTCAATCTACGCATTCGTATTGTTTGTCGTTAAGGAGTTCCCTGGAGTATCTTCCAAATCCAAGGTCCAATACCGATAAAATTGGCCTATAGACACCTTGGAGCTCTACTGAACCAAATGCAAAAAGAATTTTCAAAATCGATTCATAATTGGCGGAATGATAGCGTAACATACATACAAAAAAAACTACATACAGTCGAATTGAGAACCTCCTCCTTTTTAGAAGTCGGTTATTAAACCTTTAATAATTTCGTTAATATGTCATGTTGTATGAGCTGGCATAATGGCTATCCCTGTTTAGGAATAGCATAACTGGCCTACATCAACTATACCAATCCAGGATGGCGGATGTGGAACCAGGCTTGTGCTACCTAAATATTTAGGCTGCCTGACATTTCCTAGGATTGTAAAGTTTTAAAATACAAACACGCGAAACTCGAAATTCAATATGGCACATTGAACATTGCCGGCCTAAAGCCGCGGGTAGAAGCAGTAATAAATATTGAAGAAAGTTTACGAACACGGAATTCCTCGGCGATTTTCGCGTGTGATCGTTGCCATCCTTTCCCGTCCAGATGGTACTCTTTGTTGAATGGACGGGTGTCTTGACTCGTAGCAAGTTAGGCATATAGCTTTGGTCTGGCCATATGGTATGATCTGGCCTACACAGCTATCAAGTTAGTGGACGCGGAACTAACCTCGTGCAAAGCTAAACCCTTTCCAGACTGGTAGATATTTCAAGGATTCCAAAGACGAAAACGCTAGCCATTTTGAAATACAATATTACATACGCGAACATCACCTGCCCAAAGTCGCGTAAAGAAGCAGTACTAAATATTGAAGAAAGTTTACCAACACGAAATTCCTCGGCAGTTTTCGCGTGAGATCGTCACGCTCCACGCCATCGCTCCCCGTCCAGATGGCATTCTTTGTTGAATGGGCGGGCGCCGTGACTCGCAGTTTTCGATGTCACACCGTTGTACTAACGGCCGTTCACATAAACCGGCTCCGAAAAAAAAGAGCCAACATATCCATCCTTGTTCCATCCATAGAAACATATTCTTAGAAAGTATGTTATGAACGTACATTAAACGTTACGTATGTTGAAGAAGCCTGTGTGCCCAATTTACACCAATAATGTGAGGTCCCACTTTAATAGAAGGCGAACCTTTTGTCATTATAATGGTTTTGTTTCTATTAAAAAAATAGTCTCCGTAACCGGCGAGCGTGTATGAGACGAACTATGAGAGTCGAGGAAGCCAGAGAGGTATGTAAGGAAAGAACCTGTTGGAACTCTGTACTCTCTGCCTACCCCGCAAGGGATCTGGCGTGAGGTTATAGATAGATAGATAGATAAAAAAATAATTTTGTCCTACCCAATTCAAGTCCTTGTTCTGGCCATGCTTACTATGAGCCACTAGACCAACAAGCCAGAATTAATCGTTTTTGAAATAGAGTTTGAGATATTTACCTTAATATTGGAATATAATAAAAGTACTTATACTTGAAAGGGAAGAAACCAGAACGAATGTAAGGATTGTGGTTGGTAACGATGTGCTGGAGCAAGTGAATGAGTTTGTATATCTTGGATGCGCCTTCAGTAAGGATGGGAAATACACCGCTGACATAGAGAGAAGAGTGAGTGCAGGGAACAGAGTGAATGGTGCGATGGGAAAGCTACTCGGGAGCCGGCACTTAAGCCATAAGGCGCAGCTGGCCATACATAACGGAGTTCTTGTCCCAACGCTGTTATATGGTAGCGAGAGCTGGGTATGTAAGAAGGAGAATGAAAGTAGGATAAATGCGGTAGAAATGCGAGCTCTGCGGAAGATGTGCGGAGTGAAGCTGACCGACCGCATTAGCAACAGCATAGTAAGACAGCGAGTAGGTATGAAAGATAGTATCGGTGTAAAGATGAGAAAGGGCATGCTCCGTTGGTTCGGGCATATAGAAAGAATGCCAGAGGAAAGAATGACAAAACAGATATACAATGTGAAAGTGGAAGGATGCAGGTACCGGGGAAGACCTAGACTATCTTACCACGACCAAATAAACCGAGTCTTATCTGATGGAAAAGTCAAGAGTCTCCGTAACCGGCGAGCGTGTATGAGACGAACTATGAGAGTCGAGGAAGCCAGAGAGGTATGTAAGGAAAGAACCTGTTGGAACTCTGTACTCTCTGCCTACCCCGCAAGGGATCTGGCGTGAGGTTATAGATAGATAGATAGATACTTATACTTGAGGGCGGTCCAAGTGCGTTCAGTGAGAACTCAAATTCAAATAATTTATTTTGTGTCAGCCCTGCGGGGGCGCTTACTAATAGTTATTTTTTTAAATCTAATTTAACTACTTATCGCGGAAACGCGGCCTTCACTCAGAAGATCCAGCGAAGAAACTCAGCTTGTCTTTTTTTATTTAATTCTCTTTTTTCCTTTCTATTTCATTTAATTGTGTGGATACAATGTTTAGGTTACAATTAAATAGTTTACGATCTAGCTCCAGTGTGATGCCGTACGACCGAGATATGACACTAATGATGTTATTTATAAAGAGTGTCTAAAGGATTCCAGATAGACTAGTCTCCACGAGCAGCACCCGATCATGAGTATGACTACTGGAACAGCCATCATTCCCTTCGACCATATTGGAAGGAAGGGAGTGACCCGCGCCAGACAGCCACCGCAAAGAAAGACATTATAGTGAAACATTGACAGCAGTCTACTTGCCCCCGTCTGAGCGCTAGATCGTTCAGGCTTAAATAACTGACATCTACTCCTATAAACAAGTTAACTCGCTAATAAAAAACGGAAAAAAATACGGTAACGAAATTTATAAAGAAGAATCCAATGGACAACTTCACCGTCTCATCATCTTCACTTCACGTCATAGAGAACTTAGCACAAAAAGATTGTCGTTAGCGTGACTCTAGTTGATATGCCATCCTTGTAACTTTGCAAATGTACTAAATAAACATGAAAAAGGTAGCACGATTGAGTAATCGTGCTACCTTTTGCTAATGAGTATAAGCGTCACGCTACCGTGAAAAATTTAGAAAGAATGAAATTTTATTTGTCACAGCATAAGACACGCTATTTAGCTGATATGACACATACATACAATTTAACCATACAATTACAAAATGTAATAACACTTTACATTGTCCCAAATAAATACACATGAGGAAAATAAATACAAAAAGGAACACAACGAAGTAATACACATGAGTATTTGTCTCACGGATGAGCCAAATAGGTATCCAGTTCAGCTGAATGCCTCCTGAGGCTTCACAGATGTCAATTCAGTATCAATTGATACTAAAAATAAATTTCGTGCTAAACCTTCAGGTCTGTGTGAAAAATCAAGTACTCTCCAATGCGATTCAAGCCGTTCTATGTGAACGGACGCTTACATTGACTCCCAGGCAGCTACGGATTGATTGAAAAATTTCCAAGCGTCCCGACCGACGGACGAGAAAGTAAGACCAGGTTCCACAAAATGTGTAGGTACTGTTGTAAACGTAAGTTAAATTTATGAAATGCTTTCCCCCCTTTAAGGTGGATTCAATCAATCAATCAATCAATCAGCCTATCGTAGTCCACTGCTGGACATAGGCCTCTCCTAACACGCGCCATTGCACACGGTCCTCCGCCTTCCGCATCCAGTCTGTCCCAGCGACCTTTTTGAGGTCGTCGGTCCATCTAGCTGGGGGCCGTCCTACCTTACGCTTACCAAGTCGCGGTCTCCACTCTAGGACACGCTTGCTCCATCGGCCGTCGGTCCTTCTGCAGATGTGACCAGCCCATTGCCACTTTAGCTTACTGAGTCTGCGAGCTATGTCGGTAACTTTGGTTCTTTGTCGGATTACCTCGTTACGAATTTTATCCTTCAAAGAGACGCCGAGCATAGCTCGCGCTATAGCCCGCTGTGCGACTTTGAATTTGTGGACTAGTCCCACCGTGAGTCTCCACGTCTCGGCCCCGTAAGTCATAACAGGTAGAACGCATTGGTTAAAGACTTTATTTATTCTTTATGCACATGTGTACATAGGCGGACTTAATGCCTGAGGCATTTTCTGCCAGTCTACCTTGAGGTGGTGTGGAAACAACTGTGGTAGGTGCTAAAAATGAGAAAAAAAAGAAGGGAAAACAATAAGAAAGTAATATACCAATATATAATATAATACAATACATAAATAGCACATACATATATATAAATATAATATATACATAAATATATTTTATATACATACATATATATGAACCAGATAGTGTGACATAACAACAAGAACTACTAACGTTTAGAAGATTCCGCCAACATGTTATGTAGTAGATAGACCTGCAGATTTTTTTTTAAAGTGATACGATTGTTAGCCATCCTGAGATCTAGAGGCAATCCATTCCATAGAAGGATAGATTGGATAAAGAAGGAAGAGTGAATGAAATCAGTCCGATGAGAGGGACACTGAAGGAGACGATTATTTGAGGAACGTAGAGGTTTATCATGAGTAGAGCATAGGTACTGAAATTTGGAAGTAAGATAAGCAGGCGAGACAGAAGAATGGAGGATAGAGAATAATGTTGTCAAAGCCCTCAGAGCTCTGCGTTGCCGAATAGGAAACCACTTTAAAAGTGAACGCTGCTCTGACACATGATCGTATTTACGCATATTGAAGACGAATCGAATGCAGTTATTGAGTAACCGGTCTAATTTATTGAGTGACTTTAGTCTTCAGGCATTGCGGTATAGGCGAAGCGAAAACGTGAAGTAGTTTGCCAAATGCTGCCCAACCCAATTGGATCCTGCGGTTGATTTCTTTCTCGAAGTTGTTCCTACCAAATTGGACAACTTGTCCAAGGTAGACATACTCCCGAACAACTTCGAGCATCGAACCATCGACGTAGATCGGTCTTACCCCTCGATGCAGCTCGATCGGGTTGGTCTTTTGGTCCTGGAGCTGGACGGTCATTGTGGCGGTATCATACAGACAGATTACAGAATTTTAATTCTACTTTTGCTCAAATATTTATTTGAATAGTATGGAGTAGAAACTCAACTTCCGTGTTAAAAAGTGACATTACTTATTTGACGGTGGAGTTACTCGTTTGGCTATGGTTTGGCTCGTCTTGACGTGTTATTGCGACAACTAGAATCAGGTTTTGAGACTAATATAATATTTTTTTTTTTTTTTTTAAAAACGTAGCCCCACACTAGGATTTATTCCTGTGTCGTGGGTGCGTTTTACAAACATGAAAATTCACAAACAGATACCCAGACCGGAACAAATCATTGTGGATCACACAAAGATTTGTCCCGTGCGGGAATCGAACCCGCGACTATTCGACACAGTGGGCGTAGCAGCTCAAGCTCTTAACCACTGCGCTAAATTGTCCGTATATTTATATACGTATATGAAAAATTATATCTCTGATGTACGTATATAAAAATACCTGTTTATAAATTTTTATCACAACAGATTCTGTTAAATAATGTGGAATCACAATATTGTAACACAAACTGTCACTAAAATAATAATTATTTATTTATTTAAGGCATCAGAAATTGTACAGTTTACAAGCTCATATAATACCTTACAGACGAACATACATATAATATATTAAACTTATACTTAAGTTACATGTAATTTCGGCGACATGTTGCGCTGTGCAGAGAAGTCTCGTAGTCTCCCACGAAATCTCCTGAAGACGACACCCTTCGGCCGGAACTCTTCGCTCATGAAGGTCTCCAGCTTGACAGTGAGAACTCGCACAACGAAGGAATTAAAAGCCGCATTGATTTGCAATTTCAGCTTCTCGACCCTCAGAGTGTACATGGTCTTCTTATGGGCATACTCCACAATATCGTCGGCTTTCATTCTGTTTTAGTTTTCAATCAGTACGCGCATAAAACTCAATATTTTCGCTTATCTCGGAATCTTCTAATACGCATTTTTTTTTAGTTTTAACTTATAGACCGACAAATTCCCAAGGAAGATTGTGTGTTAATTTACGAATATAATAATATTAGCCCTGTTAAGAAACTGTCCTAGCGTTGGGCACGGGCCTTCTCTCGAACTGAGAGTGCTTAGGCTATAGTCCACCACGCTGGCCTAGTGCGGGGTGGCGAACTTCACACACGTTCGAGAATCTCTTAGGCATGCAGATTTCCTCACGTTGTTTTCCTTCACCGTTAAAGCAAGTGATAGTTAATTTATAATTTATGAATATTTTGTCTATTTTTTTCCACCACGAAACATAGTATACATTATCATAGTACTTTCAACCGTTCTAAATAAACCATCTAACTTCACTATTTGCAGCGTTAGTTGCGATATGAAAAATAAAACAGAAACCCGGACAATATCATATATTGTTGCTCGCTGTGGTCGTAAAACCGTTTTAATTGAAAAACTTCCACCAGTAAAGAGGCTTACGCTGTCCTCCAACGCTCCTATACAATGCTGGGGGGGGGGGGGGGTTATTATGTACATTGAGTACTTTGGACACAGCTAAATATTACGGTACTGTTGAAAGAATAAAAACTTAGTGGTGCTTTTATTTTCTTGATATATTTTCTATTAGACGGACGATTTAGCGCAGTGGTTAAGAGCCACTGCGCTCACTATGTCTAATAGTCGCGGGTTCGATTCCCGCACGAGACAAATCTTTGTGTGATCCACAACTATTTGTTTCGGTCTGGGTATTTGTGTATGTGAATTTTCATGTTTAAACGCACCCACGGCAAAGGAATAAATCCTAGTGTAGGGCTACGTTTTTTTTTTGAAAATAATAAAGAAATCTACCTATCTATATCATTACATCAGATCCCTTGCGGGGTAGACAGAGAGTACAAAGTTCCAACAGGTTCTTTCCTTACAGACCTCTATGGCTTCCTCCACTCTCATAGTTATTCTCATACATGTTTGATCGATTTTACAATAAAAAAATAAACACCGTCACGCCTATATTCCCCAAGAGGTGTACTGTGTGCACCCACTTTTCGCCGATTGTGTTAGGTCCCATGTAATTAGGGGCGTACTATTGTCATTAACTGGACACAATCCCAGACTCCGGACTGATACTTGGAATTTTTCTATGGAAAAACAAAATTTTTCCGTCCTAAGACTTCGTGATCGCTGCGCGAATCATTAGCCATTACATAAGGAGGCGGTTCTTAAGTGCTTAATATAATAGAAATGTTAGTGGACCTTTTATTTTATTAGGCAGTGATAGCCTAGTGGTTAGACTGTAGGACTGCAAAGTCAGAGGTCTCGGGTTCCAACACAGGCATGCACCTCTGTATTTTAAAAAGCATGTGCGTATTAAAAACTAATTATCACTTGCATTAACGGTGAAGGAAAACATCACGAGGAAACCTGCATGCTTAAGAGTTTCTGGAAGGTGTGTGAAGTTCGCCAACCCAGCCCAGGGCCAGCGTGGTGGACTATGGCCTAAACCCTCTCAGTTTAAAAGGAGGCTCCTGCCCAACCATGTGACAGTTTCTTAACAGGGTTAATATTATTTATTTTCTTGAACGACTAATATACATAATATAAAATATGAACCTATACTGCCCACTGCTGGGCAAAGGCCTTCTCTCACAAATTGAGGTGAGAGAGATTAGGACATACTCCACCACGCGTACCCAGTGCGGATTGGTGGAGAAAAACTAATACAATTGAAATAAACCACCTTGTACTCTCTCACTGTTAGGCCAAGGCTCCCACAAATGGAGATGAGAGTGAGTAGACCGTAATCCACCATGCGAAGCTTGTACGGACTGGTGCAGGTGAAACTCAAACTCAAATAGTTTATTTTGTATAAACCCTGCGGGGGCGCTTACAAATAGTCAATTTATATATCTTTTTATCTAATTTAGCTACCAATCTACCACCGGATCGGATTGCGGTCTCCACTGAGAAGATCCGGCGACGAAACTCAGCGGACTTACACAGTCACGCCTATATTCCCCAAGCGGGGGTAGCAGAGGTGTACCTACTTAATACACCCACATTTTTCTGACGATGTTAGGTCCCATGTAATAGGGGGCGAACCTATAGCCATATCCCGGGCACAATTCCAGACTCCGGACTCGTACTGGGAATTTTCGTTAGAAAAACTACACTTGTCCGACCTAAGATTTGAACCCAGGACCTCGTGATCACAAAGCGATACGCTTTGCCACTAGACCAACCAAAAAAAGTCCAAGGCTTGTCTTTTTATTTAGGTTGGTTGGCCACCTGCTATTGGAACTTATCAAGATGCTCTAGTGCTTTTAACTCGGATTACGACTACAACAGTGGCGACCGGAACTATCAACTTAACGAGTTTTTCAAAACAAGGATTTGCACGAAAATGGATATGCCACAAAGAATCACCCCCCTTAGACTGACCAAGCTTAACACTGCTCAAAGAAAAAAGAAACGAAAACTGTTACAAACCAAATATTCAGTAAAAAAGTTTATGTCGTGAGCTAATGAATAAATTTTGATAAAATGGAATATTTTTGAGTTAATCTATTGAGTCATTTCATTCGGATTTTTTAGTGTTGATATAATATATATACTTCATTATTTAAAAGCGGTGAACACAATGGTGTGTTATACAACATTCGGAGCAGGCTGGTGACCCGTCATTAGAGCGGTCCTCGCTACTGCAAAAAGTTTGCCTTCAAAAGACAACGACGCCCGTAGAGAGGGCCTTCATTTAACGTTTTTACTAAATTTTACTATTTGTTAGCAGCATACTCCAGTAGGTAGGAAGCCAGAGAGGTATGTAAAGAAAGAACCTGTTGGAACTCTGTACTCTCTGCCTACCCCGCAAGGGATCTGGCGTGATGATATAGATAGATACGACAGTATGACTTTAATGATAGATAGCTAAAAAGTATGTCTTTTTGGAAAATAAATACAGATATTTATTAGTATACAAGATATAACATAATCAACGCATGGCCTGAAAGTAGTTTGTTCTAAACGGTAACAATTTTTAATGTATCTTGCATTTTTTGCGCTATAACAAACTAAATTAATTCTTAATTCAAAGCAATACAGAAATTTCAAATGCATTTTTAAAACATATTTCTCAATACGCACACATTCATATACAAGTTTTATTGTTTATTGGGGCATAAAAGTGCTTAAAAAGGGTAAAAAACTTATTTTTTTCATTTGTGTTTCGTATTGAATTTGGGAAGCAATCACCTAATTGTAGTATCTGAGGTCTTGCGTTATGTACCATACACCTTGTATATCTCGCTGAGATTCATAGATTTGCCCAGACCTATATGAGGTTTACGTGTGGGGGATATGACTCCAACACGTAGAGGCCCTTTTGCAAGAATAATAAATATTTTTCTTACGTGAAAATCGAAGACATAACGCGTAGTGCAAAAACGTAGTCTGTGAAAAAAACGCCTTGTTATTATTAAATATTATCATATTAGCCCTGTTAAGAAACTGTCTACCGTTGGGCACGGGACTCCTCTCAAACTGAGAGGGTTTTGGCCATAGTCCACCACGCTGGCCCAGTGCGGGTTGGCGACCTTCACACACCTTCGAGAAACTCTTAGGCATGCAGGTTTCCTCACGATGTTTTCCATCACCGTTAAAGCAAGTGATAATTAATTTATAATACGCTTTCGAAAAGACAGAGGTCAGACAGAGCGACGGTCTAACCTAGTAAAAAAAGCAGAGATAGCCTAGTGGCTGTCTCTGCTTTTTTTGATATTATTAATCGCTAGCATTTTAAAACTGCAGGCTATGCCAATTTCTAAAATAAAGATCCCTATGTTTGGAAAGGATATTACTTCAGCGAAAATCATTTCATTAAGAAAGACAACAATTGTTTACTATGTACTTTTTTGTTAACTGGTCAATTTAGTAAGAGGTTTTGTTATTTTTACACAAATTTTATAATATGAAGAACTAACATGACTCCATAGCTTTCCACGTTCACGAAACAAATGCTTTCATTTCAGCAGGTTTTCGTCCGCTGTCGAAACTTATCTGCATAAGTAAAACTGGGAAATGGAGCGAGAAATGCACGGTATCCCAGCCGATTTGGTTCGGAGACGGCGTCCAATAATCCGCCTGTAATACCCCCTAACAAGGAGTGTTAATTATATGCTGATTTCGGGACGACTTCTTAAAGCTGCAAATTATGCTGATCTTAATTGGATCCTATTGAAGTGGTAAAACGATAGGAGTGCCACTTTTGTTGTGTTATTTCCCCTTTGGAAATTTTAACTGGCTAACTTGAGGGTTTTTCGGCATGGTAATTTAGGTAGAAGATTATGTCTGAAGATGATTGTGTAAGAAGGGTATGTGAACGCCTTTTCGCCTATAATGACGAACGATGACGACGATTATGAACTTTTATGAGTTTATTGGGTACACATCATTCATTTCAGTTAATGTGCGGAGTTTTACGGCAATTGTTTAAAGCCAATTTAGGAGTTTTCGTGAATGAAAGCTCAAAATACTCATATAGCTCAATCTTTGTCAAGTCCAAAACTTTACCAGGTGGTAAAATCCAGTCGACAAAACAGATATATAATGCGAAAGGGGAGAGATGTTGGTACCGGGGAAGCCATAGACTATCTTACCATGACCTAATATACCGTGTCTTATGTTTATGGAATTCAAGAGTTCTCATAAAAGATTAGCGTGTATGAGGTAAACGGCGTGCGGGGTTGAGAGAGATTTTTAAGGAAAGAACTTGTTGGAACTGTATTCTCTGTAAGGAAAGAACCAGCCTCTCTCTCAACCCCGCAAGGGATCTACGTCCTTCCACATTCGCATTGTATATATGTTTTGTCATTTTATTCTTCAGCCCAGACCACCGAATCCCTTTCTCATTCTCATTTTTATACTGATACTATCTTTCATTGCACTCTTTTTTACTGCGCTGTTGCGAACGCTAGTCTCCGCGCATCTTCAGCTCGCATTTCGACCGTATTTATTCTGATTTCAATGTCTTTTTTGCCTATTTAATATATACGATCATAACAGAATACTCAAGTGCTTATATTATTTTTGCACCCCACTGCACTTGCCGTGCGAGTAGTCTCGATCCTCGACGGAGCCATTAGCTTGCCAAACAGGATTAATTAGAGCTCCCACTTGCCAACTGTCGGATCTCTACTTAGCATAATGACGCCGCGCAAATTGGTGATATCGCGTCGATACTGGTGGGTATACCTAGATAGGAAGGGTAGATTGTGTGATTTCCAGTTTCCTTTTGTGTGAATGCGGGAAATATGTAGCCATTCTCTGAACAGTATTTTTTGTTGATTTAACTTAGACCCATCTGATAGTCCAGCCTACATTGTTTTTCCATACCCCACAATAAATGTAAATGGTTTTTTTTTATTTTTTTTTTATTTTAAAAGAGTAAATTGTTCTCTCACATTGTGACGAATATGTCTATTTTTGTTTTATTTCTTTTCCATATACTAATACCATATATTTTGCATTTGTAACTTAAGACTTAAACAGGCAAATCCTTATTTGGTTTTGTTTCACTCTTAATAAACCGCATGTAACCAAAAAAAGAGTATCAAAACTGAACAAATTACATACATTCCAGATTGTTTCTTTAATATAACTGATTAGGTTCCAGATTGCCTATATTTATTTGAGTTTGAGTAGCTCCTTAATCAGCAATTATCAAATCACATGCTACTAAACACTTGAGACTTTGAAACGAAGAAACTACCACATTTAACGTCTTTCTTAATGATAAAACCATACGAGAATTCCTGGAGCTATTAGTTTAAAGTGGATTAATTAGAGTTTTCCACTTGGCAACTGCCAACTACTTAGGATAATGAAGCGCGCTAATCGTCGCCAGCACCATAAGCAATTCTCTGTTCAGTTATCGTGATGTGATTCACATATAGTCTATTAATCGAAGAAAATCCATATTTAGACGACTACATTTCCTAAACTGATTAGTGCTTAAAATATTTGTAAAATAAGTTTTTGATGGACATTAATAGTTTCTTCAATTATAGTATTTTTCACATAGGATGGGTAGTGGCATTTCTAATTGCCAAACAAAATTATACTTTATTCAATGGCAATAAGAGGCATGACCTGTTTCTGTACTTATGGTTTTATGCCTTACACTATTGAATTAAATATTAATTTCGTTTGGCAATTAGAACTGTCACTACCCATGAAATAAAACTATTTTTCGGATTTTATCGCGGCTTGTTTTTGATTTTTAAGTTCCCGACGTTATAGAAAGAAGACCCATACTGATAGGTACTTAAACGGTGAATCTCACCACCATCCAACACAGTTAGCTACTGTGGGTAAATATTTTTTTCAGAGAGCACAAGGGATCTGCGACAAGAAACATCTGGCTGCCGAGCTTCAACATGTCAAGCAAGTCCTGCATGGCAATAAGCTTCGAGTCCCACGCCAACGTCACAGTGACCGAGTGAAACCAGCCACAGTCGAGCGTCTCCCTGCTGTGCTACCTTACATGCGAGGAGTTACGGACAAGATTGGTTACATCTTAAAACGTGCTTCAATTAAAACATTTTATAAGCCGTATAGCCGTTTATAATTAAAACATTTTATAAGCCATAATATAACTTAAAAATCAAAAATAAACCGCGAGAAAATCCGAAAAATAGTTTTATTTCATGTGTAATATTCGCGTAAATCTAAGAACTCAGTATGTCACTACCCATCCTCTGTGAAAAATACTATAACAGTTTCTTTCCCTACACCTGTCTCGCTTCCTCCATTCTCATGGTTCGTCTCATCATCCAGATCCGACCGCTTGGTCCAGTGGTTAAGAGCTTGAGTCACTCCGCCCACTGGATCGAGTAGTCGCGGGTTCGATTCCCGCATGGGACAAATTTTTGTGTGACCCACAAATATTTTGTTTCGGTCTGGATGCTACGTTACATATTTATTTTTTTAAAGATCAGATACGGTCTATTTAGTAATGGTAGACAATAACTATCTACATCTTTTCACTTTTGTAATGCAGGTATATCTGTTTCCTCACTTTTTTCTTCATGTCTGAGTCACTAGAGCAAATTTTTTCTCATCATAATACCGATACTTTCTTTCCTACCTTCAAGATCTCTTACTATCTTGTTGCAATCGTGGGATTTGGGAATAACAGTTGTAAAATTATAAATACAATATGATTATTCGTTTGATTTGGCGCTCGCAGCGCTATACGAACGCCATCATTTCACCATGGTTTAACCATGGTGTGAGAACACCGCTTGTTGACCGTTTGTGGCATTTTTATATTCAAGCGTCTCCGACCTTCGGAAGGCACATCAAGCCGTTCGTCTCGGTTACCACTTAATGTGGCAGTTGTTAAGCCAAGTAGGGAGCCTTATAGGCGGCTTGATAAGTTACAACAGCAGGTGGCTACAAATCTGCCTCCACCAATCCGCACTGGGTCCGCGTGGTGGAGTATGACATGATCTCTCTCACGTTGATTTATGAGAGAAGGCCTTTGTCCAGCAGTGGGTCAGTATAGGCTGGTATTATTATTATATATTTATTATATATGATTATTTGTTTTGTACATACATTTTTGGATTAGGACTGAAAAATGCAGTAAGATGTATAAAACAACCACCGATCCAGTCCACTGGAGACAAAAATACGGAATTTCAAAATAGCATGCATCGACATCGGGTGCTGCACGCTTCTAACAGGCCAGTGCGCTTGTCTGAACTACTTAGCGCAATTAATATATTATACGTTGTAAGTTAAACACTTCAAGAAAATAAGTAACACTTATATTTTCACGTTGTGATAGTTTACATGTTCCTATGACCACCTTCCGACTACATAATCAGATCAGCTCCATGGTACCATATTATTGCATTGTCTTCGACTTTACATACGTATGCCAATTTTCAGCTCAATCGGATAGCCGCAAGTGCTTGAAAAATGAATCACAAATTTTGAACCGGAAAGACAGACAGAAATACATACGAACATTGCAAGTTAAATAAAAGCTAGTAAAAAAGCCAAGCGGTGTTGGTAGAAGTGCACTATAGTCCCGGTATAGTAATGGAGTCTATCACCATTATTGGTGATAGACTCCATTACTATATATACTATACTAAATACATACATTGTAAACTAAATGAGAAGGCAGAGATGCAAATTAATAAGGTGTTAAGCAACAGTTTCAGTAAAATAAAAATTAAAGTAATTACATACTCATCTTACAAAAAAAACAAGCTGTTATACTGAAATAAAATTAGCTATTTTTGTACACCTATACAAGATATCAAATAAAAAGGTTTATTGAAATCGGCTCATCCGTTTAATACAAATTTGCCAGGCCAGTTGTTCAAACGCAGCACAACCTCGAACCGCGCCGAGCCCACGGGAAATGTGGTTTTATGCGGACGGTACACAAATAAACTAGGTTTTAAGAAACCCCCAAGCCCCGGGGAGCTCGCTCAAACTTGTCCGGACGGAGTTACTAAAACGGTTTTTGAATTCACAACGGCGGTACGCGGTGCACTGAATGCGGGTTTCATGTTCCACTACCACTTGCTTGCTTTTGTAGTTGAGCATCTTGATAAACTTATTGTGTTGAGTATTAGTACCGCCGAGTATTATGCTTGGCGTCACCAATATTAGTGTCAGGTACTACTATACTCCGGTTACGAGTGAGTAGTCTAAAAATCAAAATGCCAAAGAAGACGGGGTACCTATAATGCATCATGGTTAACAAGCAGGATGCTTAGAATATAGTATGGCTAACCAGCAGGGCAGCTTGTTGAGCTGGAAGAAGAGATAAACAAGTTGCGGTGGAATATTGTTGGTTTATCGGAGGTCCGAAGAGAGGGCGAGGACACGATAACCTTAAAATCCGGCAACTTGTTTTACTACCGGGAGGGCGAACAGCAGTCCCAAGGTGGTGTCGGATTTATCGTCCACAAGTCACTCATAGACAACGTTGTGTCCATCACTAGTGTGTCGAGCAGGGTAGCGTACCTTATACTCAGAATATCCAAAAGATATTCGCTGAAGGTCATACAGGTCTACGCACCGACCTCGGCATACTCAGATGATGACGTCGAAGTTATGTATGAGGACATTAGTAGAGCCATACATACTTCCAAAACACACTTTACAGTGGTTATGGGTGACTTCAATGCGCGGCTGGGCAAACGGGGCGATGATGAGTTGAGAGTGGGGCAATTTGGATATGGGCAGCGCAACCCCAGGGGTCAGAGGCTGGCCGAATTCCTGGAGAAGGAGGGACTCTTTATGATGAACTCTTTCTTCCAGAAGCCGCCTCATAGGAAATGGACCTGGATGAGCCCTGATGGTTCCACCAAAAATGAAATAGACTTCATAATGAGCACCAAGCGACGAATATTTAATGATGTCTCCGTGATCCACATGGTAAAAACCGGCAGTGATCACCGAATGGTCAGAGGCACATTAAATATTAATGTCAAAATGGAAAGATCGCGTCTGATGAAGTCTACGCTCCGACCTTGTAATGCACATATCCAAAACCCCGAGAACTTTCAACTCGAATTGGCAAACCGCTTCGAATTGCTAGACAGCAGCGCATCAGTGGACGAAATCAACAACAGGCTGGTAGAGACTGTCCATACGGTCGGGTCCAAGTATTTTAAGCCCCACCGTAAAAATAGGCCTCAAAAACTATCCAACTACACCCGAAACCTCATGGCTGAGCGACGTTCCATGACGCTCCAAACCTCCGATGATGCTAAGTCCTATAGGCAGCTCAATGGACAGATATTGAAGTCCTTGCGACACGATTTACGGTCCTTCAATACAAGGCGTATTGAGGAGACCATAGCACAGAACAAGGGCTCTAAAGTGTTCGCAAGAGACGCGTCTATTGGGCAAAGCCAGTTGACGAAGCTGAAGATGGAGGACGGAAACGTAACGTCGAATAGGTCGGAGGTGCTCAGGGAGATAGAGAGGTTCTATGGGCAGTTGTATACCTCAGTAGCTGAACCTGTTGTTGACTTGGTAAATGACCCAAGAGCCAAGCTAACCCGACACTACACTGAAGATATCCCGGACATCAGCCTGTACGAGATTAGGATGGCTCTCGAACAACTCAAAAATAACAAAGCGCCGGGCTAAGACGGAATTACCGTAGAGCTTCTGAAAGCGGGCGGAACGCCGGTACTTAAAGTCCTAAAATTATTATTATTCAGCCTCCCGAACAAGCCGGTTTTCGGAAAGGCTTTAGTACCATAGACCACATACATACGCTGCGGCAGATTATACAGAAGACCGAGGAGTATAATCGGCCACTATGCTTGGCGTTTGTGGACTATGAGAAAGCCTTCGATTCGATCGAGACTTGGGCGGTTCTTAGATCTCTCCAGCGATGCCGCATTAACTATCGGTACATCGAAGTGTTGAAGTGCTTGTATAATAACGCCACCATGTCAGTCCGAGTACAGGGGCAGTGCACGAAGGCAATCCCCATAAAAAGAGGAGTAAGACAGGGAGACGTCATTTCTCCGAAACTGTTTACGGCCACCTTAGAGGACGCCTTCAAGCTCTTGGAATGGCAAGGACTTGGCATCAACATCAATGGCGAATACATCACTCACCTTCGATTCGCCGACGACATTGTGGTCGTGGCGGAGTCGCTGGAAGATTTAGGACGAATGCTCGGTGACCTCAACAGAGTATCTCAACAAGTGGGTCTTAAAATGAACATGGACAAAACCAAAATAATGTCTAACGTCCATGTCGTACCCACCGCACTCACTGTTGGGAACTCTACTCTTGAAGTTGTCGACGAATACATTTACCTGGGACAGGTAGTCCGGTTAGGTAGGTCCAACTTTGAGAGAGAGGTCAATCGACGAATCCAACTCGGCCGGGCAGCGTTCGGGAAACTGCACAATATCTTCTCATCCAAAATACCTCAGTGCCTTAAGACTAAAGTTTTCAGTCAATGTGTGTTACCAGTGATGATATATGGATCAGAGACGTGGTCTCTTACAATAGGTCTCATAAAAAAGCTCAGAGTTGCTCAGCGAGCTATGGAGAGAGCTATGCTCGGCGTTTCTCTACGCGATCGAATCAGGAATTAGGAGATTCGTAGAAGAACCAAGGTTACCGACATATCCCTTAAGAGTAGCAAGCTGAAGTGGCAATGGGCGGGCCACATAGCGCGTAGATCGGACGGGCGATGGGGCAGAAAGATTCTAGAGTGGCGACCACGTATTGGCAAGCGCAGCGTGGGACGACCGCCTGCCAGATGGACCGACGATCTTGTGAAAATCGCAGGAAGTCGTTGGATGCAGGTGGCATCGGACCGGTTACGCTGGAAAGCGATTGGGGAGGCCTATGTTCAACAGTGGACAAGTATGGGCTGAGATGATGATGATGATGATGATGATGAACCAGCAGGGTGCCTACAATACACATACATGACTAGCTATTACTAATATTTGTGTTGAGTATTTCAGTCGGTGTCAATACTTATGGCAAGTCAGATATTAAACACGGGTATTAAGCTGTCACTTATAATGCACTGAGTATTATTATAGGTATTGAGTAGGTGTCGCTACAGCGTGTATCTTTTTATAGATAATATATAGCAAACCACATAATGAGATTAAAAACAACTTTATTTTTAAACCAATTATAGTATGTACACTGAAGGGAGACGCATTAAGCAGTAGTTTTTCCAAATATTCTGAAAGTAAAATTATTAAAGCAATATTAATTATGTATTTAAATATTATCAGCACAACACGAGGGTCGATGTTAAAACTCGAATTTATTATACAAATATTTTGAAAGATAAATACAGGAATAATACTCGTCATAACTAATTCTCGTTTGATAAAAACGTGTGGTTTTAATTAGCTTAGTTTTTGGTTAGTGTTTATCTAAAAAAATATTGCTGCGAGAAAACATTTGCCGAACAGGGATGCACATACGCATATATTTTCTACAAAACAGACAGGAGGATCAATAGTCTTATATATTGCTTAGACCAAGTGGTTAAAATTAATGGTTTCTTTCACTTCTAATAAATTAAGTTAATATTTATCAAGTCCTAGCCATTCTCTTTGATCCCGAGGTCAAGAAACTCTAATATCCTGCAGTACAAACAAACTTAACACCGCTTTATTCTGGTTTAAATTCCTTTAAATTGCTTCAATTTACTCCTTGAAGAGAAAGTTGAATACTTCATTTAACGTATTTCTAAGAAAAAAACTCTTTTATTAAATTATTCATAGGTACCGATTGTTATTTATCTGAAGAGCGGATATTCGTTCGCAATATGTTTTTTATCTGTCTAATTTATTGGAAGGATACCCATTAATGTGGCCTTGGGGACGATTACGATGATATAGAGATTTGCTAGAAGTTTTTGCGTGTGAGTGAAAATGTCGTGATTTTGGAATAAAATATTAATTATAACATAAATATCTTCTGGGAGATGTTTGTAAGAGAATAAAACTAAACTATTTAATTGTAACCTGAACATTGTATCCACATAATATGATTGTAAAAAAATAATAGAAAAAAGTAGAAGAAAAGTAAATAAAAAAGACAAACGCTGAGCTTCTTCGCCGGATCTTCTCAGTGGAGGCCGCGTTCGGATCCATAATACCATCATTAGTAGTTAAATTGGATTTGTGTCATCAATCAGGAAGTGCCAATGCACTGCCTTGAACGCACCTTGGAACCAACAAAAATTCTAGTTTGAAAATTTAAGAAAATAACCTGATCTGGTGTGATGATGAAGGTACAGAAGAAGTAAAATAAAGAAGAATAACAAAATATCACTTAGGAAGATGAAACATTCAAATGCAGAAATGAGGGAATGTAAAGTTTATATAACTACTTTGATTATTTTCATCTTTTCTTCCTCACTGCCATCGTTTACAGTTTTATCCTCGTGGCTAGTTTCATATTCATTTTCTACTCATTGCTGCGAGTGAGCTGAATAATCTTATATAATCGTCATCTGAGGTGTACTTAGGCCAAAGCCTTTAATATGCTTAATCTTAAATCTGCTTAAATCAAACACGAAAAAAAACTGCCTATTTATACTCATGCCGAATAATGCGCGTTGGGACCACGAGGTCCTGGGTTCAAATCTTAGGTCGGACAAATGTAGTTCTTCTATTGAAAAATTATTCGTAATAGCCTGGAACTGTGCCCAGTACATGGCAATAGGCTCGCCCCCAGGTCCCACGTAAAAACATGAGACGTAACATCGTCTGCAAAAAGTGGGTGTACACAGTACACTGCTGCTACCTCCTTTTAGGGAATAAAGACGTGACTGTGTTTAACGAAGAAAAAATTTTCACCACTCACCATCCAAACACATCCAGCGCAAGAACGATCAATGTAATAATTCAACACAAACAATACCGATACGGCGGCTGAATTTCAATCAGACACATTGCTGGGCTTCTTACATTACACGAAAGAATACCTACGTACTATGAACGAATGAATAGATATGTAATGCCTTCGGTTTTACCTCTTTAACCTTTGTTTAAACGTTATGGAACAAAAAAAATAGTTGTTTTTGCTACCAAGTGATTTGAAAACATCGGTTTAGTCCAATGAGGATTTAGCAAAATTATGGCGTTAGCGAGTTGATATGCCATCGTTGTTACACTACAATTTATTAAATAAACATTGTACGCGACAGCACGCTTACTCGCTAGCGCCACACTAACCTCAATCTTTTCCTACTAAGCCCTCTGGCTAGAGGGGTAGCGCGTAGGTTTACTAAGCTGACTATTGAGAAATGCCAGTGAGATCCCGCACGACACTCGGGACAGGGATTTTTGTTTTCATGTTTGTTAATAATTCTTAGAGTCGGAAATTTTTTTCTAGCCTACAAATAAGTAGAGAATGGTTGATGAAAATGGCCAGCGAGAAAATGTAAACCGCGGCAAAGAGCAAAGAACTGGGTATGAGACTTACTACAAGCCCCAATAATTTCAGTTTTTTTTTTCTACCAAATGATTTTTGGTGAACCCAAAAATAACAAACTTGGGTAAGGGTTATAACTGAAAGAACACTTCAGCCAAATGAGTGTTGGCACAGTCGGGTCGATCCTGATAACTCTTGTGGGAAATATTAAGTTACGGGTCTATTTAATCTGTGTCGCCAGTTAAGAAAATATTTGTTGTCAAAATTAAAGCTTGTTGACTTGTGTCCGAAGAGGTGACCGAATATCTAAAAAAATAAATAAATTAATAATGTACATATAATGTACAGGTTGTATCCCCTAGAAGATTCTGGGACCTCCAAAACTAAAATAGATAGAAAATGTTTCGTGGATGTTGCTGAGAATCTTCTCAACAACATCTACAAAACATAGTCTTCTATTTATCGTCGATATGATTATCATCATTCAGTAAGGATGGGAAATACACCGCTGATATAGAGAGAAGAGTGAGTGCAGGGAACAGAGTGAATGGTGCGATGGGAAAGCTACTCGGGAGCCGGCACTTAAGCCCTAAGGCGCAGCTGGCCATACATAACGGAGTTCTTGTCCCAACGCTGTTATATGGTAGCGAGAGCTGGGTATGTAAGAAGGAGAATGAAAGTAGGATAAATGCGGTAGAAATGCGAGCTCTGCGGAAGATGTGCGGAGTGAAGCTGACCGACCGCATTAGCAACAGCATAGTAAGACAGCGAGTAGGTATGAAAGATAGTATCGGTGTAAAGATGAGAAAGGGCATGCTCCGTTGGTTCGGGCATATAGAAAGAATGCCAGAGGAAAGAATGACAAAACAGATATACAATGTGAAAGTGGAAGGATGCAGGTATCGGGGAAGACCTAGACTATCTTACCACGACCAAATAAACCGAGTCTTATCTGATGGAAAATTCAAGAGTCTCCGTAACCGGCGAGCGTGTATGAGACGAACTATGAGAGTCGAGGAAGCCAGAGAGGTATGAAAGGAAAGAACCTGTTGGAACTCTGTACTCTCTGCCTACCCCGCAAGGGATCTGGCGTGAGGTTATAGATAGATAGATAGATAGATGATTATCATCAATTCTAGAAAAAACTTCAATAATAGATATTAGCAAAAATATACGTATAATAAAAATACACGTCATAGGATTGAATCCAGTTATTTTAAAATATTGATTTTGTACGTTGTATGCAGTAAATTATGCTATGAAATCTTGTGTCTAAAATCAAAACAAAATTCTGTATTTAATATTATTTTACGCACACACCGTCACGCCTATATTCCCCAAGCGGGGGTGGTAGAGGTGTACTGAGTACACCTACGTTTCGCCGACGATGTTAGGTCCCATGTAATAGGGGGCGAGTTTATTGCCACATACCGAGCACAATTCCAGCCTCCGGACTTGTACTGGGAAGGTTTCGTTAGAAAAATTACACTTGTCCGACCTAGGATATGAACCCAGGACCTCGTGATCACAAAGCGATGCGCTTTGCCACTAGACCAACGAGGTAGTCAGTATTTTACGCAATTCAGGAAATTGTATATCTACCTATCGTATCACTCAATAATCATACAAATGATTTATAAAATAAAAGACTAGAGTTTAATCTTGATTAATAAGAACCCTTTTTTGGTATAACATTTTCTAAGTATAGTGCTAATTTTAATTTACTACTCAATATTGAGACAATAACGAATCTAAAACATTCCTTTTATGAGCCATTATAAGTACAACAGTTTTGCGTTCCTCAATACACCCGCCTTGAGACAAAAACCTGACTATAAACCTTTAACAAACCGTTTGGCCATACATTGCTGCAACAATTCTGAACTTACAAGTCTGTATCGGCAGAGAAACACCAATGAAAGCAAAATATTGTTGTTTTATGGTTACAGAATCCAGGTTGGTGTATTTCTGGTAGCGGTATAGAAGTGTTTGCAAAGCAAGCTAAGCTGTCTAAGGAATTAGGAGCCCCTAAGTATGCTAGCAACATCGAATGAACCGTTTTAATGTCGTCAGGGAACTTTGAAAAGAGCTAGTCAGGGAGGTAATTTGCTTAGGGATATTTTTACTTAGTATTTAGTACATTTTTATGTCGTGCAGCCCAGTTTCAATACTTTGATTACCATGATTTGTAGGACATGTTTGTCCTACATTTTTAGTGTTTATTCTTACGAATCATAATAATGTAAATTCTTAAACGGTCGACCTCTTATTGACTGAGTACTCGTAGAATGCTTATCTTGGTAATCGCTACAGACAACGTGGTACTACCTTTAATATATGCTTTTTACAAATTAGCCACGAAATCCCTATGAAATTTATCACAGCCGCAGCTGACAACAATAATATGAGTTAAATTAGAGCTCTCATTTTGCCACATTAATAAAGTCGGTAGTCCTTGGCAACACAGGGTTGTTGCGAGCTGTCTTATTCGGTTCTGCACTGGCCAGACTTATGAAAACATACTGTCAAGTATTCGGGACTTTAAGTAATATTATGTATATCACTACATCAGTAAAAGAATACTAAGGCATAGCAGATGCCAACTAAAGCAAATCACTGGAGTGTACACAGCCCACTATGGTACATAAGATGAATCTATCCAGGAACATAGACATGGAAGAGCTGTAGCTCGGAAACGGAACTATAAGGCATATCCTTATAGCGGCACGGCGATTGAATCTATTGGGGTGACCTATCCATCATCACTTGGCGGAATCTACAGTCTGATACAGGGAGTATTAGGAACACGATGCACGTTAAAACACTAAAGCAAAGGGTAACACAAAAGATCCCATAGGGTTGAAGTGCGTTTCAGACTACTCAGTCTTAAATACCTAAAAAAATAAGATGTATCTCACAGAGATCACGGGGTTTACCCTGGTCCTTTGAAAGGCTTGCATGGGGACGTGGGTCTAACAAGTAGAGGCCGTTAGCGAGAAGTTAATGTTATGTAAGACACCTGCTAAAATCCATTGATGAAAATGAAGAAACATAGATAGCGTATTGACTTTAGCAAGTGCAAGGGCTATTGGAAATTATGGAATGAGAATACAGACTGTTTGATGTGCATGAGGTTCGGTGGATTAAAACTGGTCTATATAAAAAAAAAAATTATTAATTACTAGCTTTTGCCCCCGACTTCGTCCGCGTTGACTTTAGACGGGAACCTTACATTTTTTCGGGATCAAAAGTATCCTATGTGTTAATCCAGGTAATAAACTATCTGTGTGCCAAATGAATGGATGAAAATTCAAATCCATTCAGCCATTTTTGCGTGATGGAGTAACAAACATCCAAACATCTAAACATAACAAAATATGATAATCTTTCACATTTATAATATTCGTAGGATAAATTAACGTGGCGCTCGTAGCGTTGTGGTACCATAGTACCCTACCAGAATGATCATCAAGGGCTCTTAAACTCAAGCGTAAATTCTTGTTTCGGCAGTCGTAGTAAATCTCAATGGTTTACGAGGACCAATGTCCTGGTTACGGCTTTATGTGATGAGTTCGAACAGCGCATGGCCAGACATATACCTCCACTATGCACAGCTAGCGACATCTTCGGCCCCATCGTCACTTACCATTATGCCCTGCAGTGGGTGAAATTAGCTGTAAGTGATGATGATGATGAAGCGGTGGAAACTTCATAGACCATTCACAACTTGCATCTTGAAGAAAATTCAAAAGTCACCTTTCATTATTTCTTTTTCCAATTACCTTTACTTATGCACATACACGAAAAAATAATGGTTATCCACAATTTTGTCATTATTTTTAAATCAACACCAATTTTGGCAAATAGAACAAAATAGACAACATCACTGTTAATTCCCAACAAAATTCCTTCTCACATCTCTACTAAAATGTCATCGAAATTAACAGTCTGAAAAGCAGACTCTGAACATGTAAAATTCTGTCAACATTTACTTATCAACTCTTAAAGAAGACATTAACACGTATGGTTACAACCGTAAATATAAAGTAATTACCTTAATTATGCAATGTATAAATTAAGCTGTATATTAAACTGGCAAAAAAAGATCCGTAAGTATACGTTTGGTTTCCTTACAGGGGTTTTATTCGACAATTAAACACGATTCAGCGCGTTAGGACAACTTCGAAAAATTATCGTTAAATGGTAGTCTAGTCTAATAAAAAAAAACATTAGAAAAGAAATGCCGCACGAATTTTTTCAAAACCACTGTCGCCGATTGTCATAGTTTGAAAAAAAAGTGACAAAGACTAACATTATAAACACATAAATAAACATCGTCACGCCTATGTTCCCCAGAGGGGGTGGCAGAGGTGTACTGAGTACACCCACGTTTCGCCGACAATGTTAGGTCCCATGTAATAGGGGGCGAGCCTATTGCCATATACCGGGCACAATTCCAGACTCCGGACTCATACTGGGAAATTTTCGTTAGAAAAACTACATTTGTCCGACCTAGGATTTGAACCCAGGACCTCGTGATCACAAAGCGATGCGCTTTGCCACCAGACCAACGAGGCAGTCTACTAACATTATGATTTTTAAATGTTTTTCCATGAATTATAATACCGTATATATATTACTGACTGGTCCCCACGAAATACTAAAAAACAACGCGGTAGACCCAGGCGGAGATGGCGGGACGAACTGGACAACTTTTTGAATGACTGGCCTGGCATGGCAGCGAACAGGGAGGAGTGGAGGAAAGTGGAGGGAGGCCTTTGCCCAGCTGTGGGACACAAATACTCCATAATAATAATAATATACAGTTATAATTATTGGAAGACTTTCCGCAGTTGGCTATACTGCAAAATACCAACTTGTCACTGTACCATGACATTAGTCCACGCAGTGGTGAAGCATTTTGTGTTTCCTAACATTTATGGCGACAAGTTCCCTCTATGAATGTAAAGAAAACCAAGATTATGATTTTTGAACAGGAAGAAACGAAACGAATGCAAGAATTGTGGTTGGTAACGATGTGCTGGAGCAAGTGAATGAGTTTGTATATCTTGGATTCGCCTTGAGTAAGGATGGGAAATACACCGCTGACATAGAGAGAAGAGTGAGTGCAGGGAATAGAGTGAATAGTACGACCGGAAAGCTACTTGAGAGCCGGCACTTAAACCAAAAGGCGCAGCTGGCCATACATAATGGAGTTCTTGTCCCAACGCTGATATATATCAGCTATCACTGCCCTATGGCAGTGATAGCTGGAAATGTAAGAAGAAGAATGAAAGCAAGATAAATGCGAGCTCTGCGGAAGATGTGAGGTATGTTCCGTTGGTGCGAGCATGAAAGAATTTCGGAAGAAAGAATGACCAAACATATATACAATGCGAAAGTGGAAGGATGTAGGTACCGGGGAAGACCTAGACTATCTTACCGTGAACAAATTGACCGTGTTTTATCTAAAGGACAAGTCAAGAGTCTCCGTAACCGGAAGTCAGAGAGGTATGTTAGGAATTAACCTGTTGGAACTCGGTACCATCTATTAATCTGTAAGACTTCTATCTATATCATCACGCCAGATCTCTTGTGGGGTAGGCAGAGAGTACAGAGTGCCAAAATGTTTCCTTACAGACCTCTCTAGCTTCCTTCACTTTCACAGTTCGTCTCATTGTCGTCTAGAGTCCTATTATTACGACTTGTGTCTTATTCAGTCAGAATATCATTATACGGTCATTTCACTACGTTATCGTAACGCGCCGCGTTACATCACAGCGAATAAAGGTCGAGGGTCGTAACTAAGGTTCAATTGCCAGCTGCGCATCCGGGCCCAAAGGAACTGTGGCCATTAAATTTTCCTTAATAACAAACTTTATGAGCGCTGCACAGTTCTTAAATGTGGTTGTGGTGCAGGTGTTTTGCTTACAGTATTGGTTTTGTGTGGTGATTTTTTTGTGGAGTTTATTCAGATAATTATCGAGTAAAATCGCGACTATATTTTATAAATGTGGGTGGCATTTGAGTAATATGTACACCCACATTTCGTTGGCAATGTTAGGTCACAATCTGATACAGGATGAGCTTAGTATAATAGTATTATATGTAGCTTATTATAAGTTTGATATAGGGATTCCAGTCAGAAAAACCCCGATAACTTAAAAGGTAAAAAACAGCAAACTGTCCGAGAATTCAACTCCTTTTGTTAAATTTTGTATATTTTATTATGTAATCATAACTTTGTTTATATAATTGCGATTACCAGCCGCATAATACTCTACCAACGAGGCAGAAAGCTATTTTGCTTTTATTTACCAAGTAACCTTAGCCCCTGTGTCGTCATAAAGAAACAGTATCACAAATCTCGTAAGAGTAACGTTACTATAACGGATACGTGAGATTATATACTACTACATAGTTTACTGGGCTTAGCACGAACAGACTGACATTACGGTAACCCTATGGAGTTAATATGCTGTCCGTTTCACACCACTAATTTACTGAATGTGACGGCACGCTTCCTCTATGACTTTACTAATAATATCAGCCTATATTGTCCCACTACTGGGCAAAGGCCTTCTCTCACAAATCAAGGTGAGAGAGACCAGGTCATACTCCACTACGCGGACTCAGTGTGATTTGGTGGAGGCAGGTAAGTGGCTACTTGCTGTTAGAATTTATTAAGCTACCTATAAAGGTTTGGTTAAAAAGCCGATCGGGTGCAGCAGAATCGCGACGGAAGCGTTGGCTTAGTTTGTTTGTGACGTTTGCGTCGCGTCAAGCGGGGCTATGCTGTGAGGCATCTCCCGAACATTTCAGTTCATTACAACTCCCCAAGTCGCGCAACCGTCGCGCTCCCGTTGGGCTGTGTCGGCTATGTGGCGAAACCATCGGGCTTCCAACTTGACTTAACGGCTACCACATAACTTGGTAACTGGGACTCAAAGCTTAACGTACCTGCCAAAGCACGGAGATGCTTGAATATGAAAATACGACAAATGGTCACCCATCTCAGGCCGAGCCGCTGCTTAACCTTGGTGATGGCTAAGAACACCGCGGTCACACAGCGCCACGGTCGCCTCCACGACGTTATTACAACGTTAAATGGAGTGTGTTTAGACCTCTGAGGGTTTAGTACTAACACATTGACGTTACCGTAACGCTACTATGTCAATGTGCCATCGTTTTTACACCACAATTTTACTAAAAGTGAACGTGACAGCACATTTTCTCGACAACGTTACTATAACATTAATCTGTATTGTGCTAGCCGTCTGGTTACTTTTTACGTGGTCCAAGCGACCGTCCAACAACGTTTTTAGTGCTGGTCGTACGAAGTCGCGATAAACTTTATTAGCCTTTACGACTGCACGTCATTGGAAGATGCCTGGTTGGTGTAGATTTTAGTGGCTGGTTAAAATGAGTTCTAACGTAAGGTATTTTCGTATTGTCAAATATTGTGACGATTTTCGACTTCGGTATGATTATAAAATCCACTGTCTCGTTGTCTGACCGATCGGGCTACGAGAATACGTCGTCAAATGACTTGGACCGTGAGAACTATATTATTTTAGAACGTATAGTTCAATCGATGAGACAAGGTAAATCGAGGTAGCAATTAAATAGAAGCGATGTTTTTATAGTGCCTATATCCTTAAGTTGATTTTTTTTTTGAAATACTTTACAGCCTAGGCGGCTTAGCAGAGTTTAATATACCAAATTTTATCCTCTTACGCCTATTAGCACGAACCATGGTTGGCGTTATAACGAGGATATAACGTTAAATTGTCTTCAACTTAACGTTACAGCTTCGAGCTTAACCTTAATTGTCGAAGTGACATAGGGTTATTTAAATTTTTATAAAAGCTAGAGTGGGTTTAGTCTATTCCAATCAAACTTTGAGACCATGTAAACAAAAAAATCACAATTTTTAGATGTTTTAATTGTGAGTGAAATCTATAACAAGTGTAATATGAAGGCGACAGTATTTCCGCATACATTGAAATGAAAATGCTGTTAGCAAGAAATTGACGTTTTTATGTCGAGTGAAAAAACTTTAAAAATGTTTTAAAAATTGATTGGAATAAACTGTAAAGTCAATTCTAATTATGCATAAATAATATGACTTTTATGTTACCATTTTGTCTGAAACAAAATGTTTTTATCACAATTTTTTTCCTTTTTATAAATACAATACATTTTTTTTTCTCATCATAGTTGACGCAGGCGGGAGTTTCTTGTTTATTTTTTTAATAATTGGTTTGGCCTTATTCACAAAGAATTTTAATATCATTTATATGAATTTTACAAATTTTGGAACAAACAATACTCGCAGCCGCCACCAGGGGGTGCCGGAAGTCACTTCACAGGGTCGGAAGTAGACAGTCCCATTCAACTGAAAACTGAGCTGAAAACGTTCCATTCTCACAGTTTCAATATATTTTTCCATGTTTTAGTAGTTTTATGAAATTGTGTAAATTTTTGAAATTAAAATTTTGAGAGGAATCCGTACGGATATGTTCTGTCAAAATATCCGAAGGGAAAAATTGTCAGTAGTAATCTGGAGTCTGCAGTTGTCTCCAACGGTGTAGTGGCAAGATAGCGTGATGACTTAGATAGAAAGAATATAATGGCATAGCACCCTGTTACATTATGACTAAACATCATCGGCGAGATGGATGCACATTTCTGCCATCTCCACTTGGAGAATTTCGGCGTGACGGTGTATCAAAGTGTGTTGGTTAGTGTACCATTTGGGGGATAAAAGGTCTTGGTACTCAATTAAACCTCAATTTGTTTACCCGCTTGTAATCGAATTGAATTCGTTCGTATAGAACTTAGCTTACATTTTGGAACGAAGTTCCTTAACGCGGCTTGCGGCAGGAATTAACAGGTAGAAATCGTAACATAACCAAAAACCTTATCCGTATCCAAACTACGCCGTTCGGTTCCGTCCGGCGTAGTTTGGATGTTATCGTAAGCGCTGGCCGCCATACTTGTTTACATCGCGTGTTAGTTTAATGTGCTCGATGGTCAGAGTATACTCCCGTTGAGTAAAATTTATTTTCAATAATTAACAATTTTATTAACGTTCCTGCCGGGGGTCCCCCGACCGCACATGAAAGTTTTGATATGATTATAATCCTAGTGATATAATCATATGCCGGATGATAGTTACATGAAAGCGTTGCATAATTATCTATCTATCTATCTATCTATATCATTACGCCAGCTCCCTCGCGGGGTAGGCAGAGAGTACAGAGTTCCAACAGGTTCTTTCCTTACATACCTCTCTGGCTTCCTCCACTCTCATAGTTCGTCTCATACACACTCGCCGGTTACGGAGACTCTTGACTTGCCCTTCAGCTAAGTCACGGTCTATTTGGTCATGGTAAGATAGTCTAGGTCTTCCCCGGCACCTACATCCTTCCACTTTCGTTTTGTCATTCTTTCTTCTGGAATTCTTTCTATATGCCCGAACCAACGGAGCATACCCTTTCTCATCTTTACACCGATACTATCTTTCATACCTACTCGCTTTCTCACTACGCTGTTGCGAATACGGTCGGTCAGTGTGACTCCGCACATCTTCCGCAGAGATCGCATTTCGACCGCATTTATCCTGCTTTCGTTCTCCTTCTTACATACCCAACTCTCACTGCCATATAACAGCGTTGGGACAAGCACTCCGTTATGCATGGCCAGCTGCGCCTTTTGGCTTAAGTGCCGGCTCCCAAGTAGCCTTCCCATCGCACCATTCACTCTATTACCTGCATTCACTCTTCTCTCTATATCAGCGGTGTATTTCCCATCCTTACTGAAGGCGCATCCAAGATATACAAACTCATTCACTTGCTCCAGCACATCGTTACCAACCACAATCCTTGCATTCGTTCTGGTTTCTTCCCGTTCAAAAACCATAATTTTGGTTTTCTTCACATTCAAATGTAAGCCATTGTTCATGCAGTCGTCTCTCATAACTGTGACTAGTGTTTGCAGATCAGTGGCTGTTGGCGCTATCAAAACCGCGTCATCTGCATACAATAGGTGGTTTATCACTAGATCACCCATTTTTACCCCTTCAGTCATCGCATTCAGTCTTGAAGACTTTTATCCAGATACACTATAAACAGTCTAGCGGACAACACGCAACCCTGCTTGACGCCGATTTTAACGTCAAACCAAGGTGACATGTTACCACCCACCCGTACGCATGCCTTGCTGTCCACGTAGGTGGACTGGACGGCTCGCAACAGGGTGCCGTTTATACCATACTCTGGCAAAGTGTCCCAAAGTCTCTTTCGCACGACTCTATCAAACGCCTTCTCCAGGTCCACAAAACCGCAGAAAACCTTTCGGCCTACTGCCAGATGCTTTTCTACGATGTTGCGGAGGGAGAAAACTTGATCCGAACATCCTCTTCCAGACCTGAAACCTCCCTGTGCCTCACACAACACTCCATCGGACTTCTCGCGCATTCTCCGTTCAATAATTTTACCATACACCTTAGCTGCCAAGCTGATCAAACTGATGTCCCTGTAATTGGCGCAGTCATATTGTGAGCCCTTGCCTTTATACAAGGGTACTATGACTGCGCGGCGCCAATCTGTAGGGACTCTACCGGTCGGACCACTATCTCGTAATTGCGCGGTTTAGTGGTTTGTTCAGGAAGTGGAGGCACTGGCGAGAGCGTATCCCCTTCGGAGGCCTTGAAAGAATCAAGGTTGAAAAGTTGCAAGATGAGAGCGTGAGGAGAACGTATGAAGACAGAGTCCGGGACAAGCTTTTGACAGCTGGTTCTTCGGACTCAAACATAGATGAATGCTGGAATTGTCTGAAAGAGAGTTTGGTAGAATCGGCGAAAGAAGTATGTGGCTGCTCAAAGAAGCATAGCACAGCAAAAGGGGATGCATGGTGGGACACAGAGTTAAAAAGCTCTGTTGAAAGTAAGAAGAAAGCGTGGCAGGACTATGTCTCTTCTTTGAATCTAAATGACAGTATGACGGAGATGAAGAAAGAAATATACCGGCAATGCAAGAATGCCACCAAAACCTTAGTGAAAGAAAAGCGTGAAAGAGCTAGTGTGATTGAGGAGGAGAGGCTGACGAAGAACGTCGAGAATAACACTAAACTCTTTTGGAGCAAGGTGAGAAAGGCTCGAGGTGATTCGTCAGGCTCCAGAATGGAAAAGATAAAATCTAAGGTTGGTGACATTCTTGCAGAGACACAAGCTGTGCTAAACCGGTGGAGTGAATACTTTGGAGAAATGTATGAGAATGCCCCGGATGCTGGTGCCACAGACGAGCCCAGAGGCGAGTTTGCGGCAGCAGAATCCACAGAGGACATCACTATGGAAGAAGTTGAATGGGCGATACGAAGTATGAAAAATGGTAAAGCTGCGGGAATAGACATGATATCTGCCGAGATGATTGCATAATTATAACACTGGTTTAATCTACTAATACAGCTTTATCCTCTACAGTTAAAAATAAACTGAAGGATAAAATAAAAAAAAAACGCTCGCCACTACATTTTTTATTGCAGTCATACCAACGCATTAGATAGTCATTATCACCCTTCTACAATGTTTCTCAACCTTTTATCGAAACCCCATAAATAGAAGATAGCACCCAACTAACAAAAAAAGTCCATACCACACTGTTTTAGCCAGACTTAACGGTGTCCGTGCGCATTAAGACCGCACTCAGCCCAGTTTATGGTCCTAAGTGTTCTTACCTTAACTACATTTTTATACTCGTTAGTCCCGTATGGTAAGTTTTACCTGTGCCTGTGAACTAAATTTTCTGCAGCAGTTAATGTTAATAGAAAAGGAAAAGTGTACGGTATTGACATTTTGACAGACGGCTTGGTGCAGTGGTAAAGAGCTTGATTCATTCTGCCTACTGGATTGACAAATCTTTGTGTGACCCACAAATATTTGATTCGGTCTGGGTGTTTGGGCATATGTATTTCATGTGTGTACACGCACGTAGTAGGGCTACGCTTTTTTAAAGTATCAAAAAAAATACGACCAAGTTACGTGGTGAGAATATCGATATTAATAAGAGAATAGAAAAAAAAAACGCTTGCTATTTATTTTGAAGCGAAGCGCTAGTCTAAGTGATTTTTTTTAGTGCTGGTCAGTCATAGACCCCTATCTCGCCTGATGAAAAGTAACGATAGGGCCGAAGGCATATAAAGAATAAGAAAGAAAATGAAGTTTATTTTTGCAACTAGTATATGTATATGTCATATTCTACTAACAAACGTTAATAAAAAAAAGATAATTATATGACCTCGTCACAAAAAACGGTCCCAACTCAGCATAATGCTGGCTACTTAAAGGTAAAGCCGGTTGGTGACGTCACAGATGCCAATAAAAAAAAATAACAAATAATAACATAAATAAAAACTAAGTGGGGTAAATCAGAAATAGAAAAATCAAAAACTTACAAAGAAACATATGCATGGGTGGTATTTGTCAAGCCCCAACAACATCGAAAACAAGGTGTGGGCTTTTCTTTCTGCCGTCATGGCGACAACGAACCAATTTTTATAATTTACTATTATATTTTATTATAATAGCTCTTGCAAACAAGAGAGACTGACAACTGGCTGAGACAACTGGCTCTGCCCAATAGACGCGTCTCTTGCAAGAGACGCGTCTATTGGGCAGAGCCAGTTGACGAAGCTGAAGACGGAGGACGGAAACGTAACGTCAAATAGGTCAGAGGTGCTCAGGGAGATAGAGAGGTTCTATGGACAGTTATATACCTCAGTAGCTAAACCTGTTGTTGACTTGGTAAAAGACCCAAGAACCAAGCTAACCCGACACTGCACTGAAGATATCCCGGACATCAGCCTGTGCGAGATTAGGATGGCTCTCAAACAACTAAAAAACAACAAAGCGCCGGGTGAAGACGGAATTACTGCAGAACTTCTGAAGGCGGGCGGATCGCAGGTACTTAAAGTCCTTCAGAGGCTATTTAAGTCCGTCTTGCTTGAAGGGAAAACGCCGGAAGCATGGAACAGGGGTGTGGTGGTGCTGTTTTTCAAGAAAGGTGATAACACCTTATTGAAGAACTATAGGCCCATCACACTGCTGAGCCATGTTTATAAGTTGTTTTCGAGAGTCATTACGAATCGTCTCGAACGAAGGCTTGATGACTTCCAGCCTCCCGAACAAGCCGGTTTCCGGAAAGGTTTTAGTACCATAGACCACATACATACGCTGCGGCAGGTTATACAGAAGACTGAGGAGTATAATCGGCCACTATGCTTGGCGTTTGTGGACTATGAGAAAGCCTTTGATTCGATCGAGACTTGGGCGGTTCTTAGATCTCTCCAGCGATGCCGCATTGACTATAGGTACATCGAAGTGTTGAAGTGCTTGTATAATAACGCCACCATGTCAGTCCGAGTACAGGGGCAGTGCACGAAGGTGATCCCCATAAAAAGAGGAGTAAGACAGGGAGACGTCATTTCTCCGAAACTGTTTACGGCCACCTTAGAGGACGCCTTCAAGCTCTTGGAATGGCAAGGACTTGGCATCAACATCAATGGCGAATACATCACTCACCTTCGATTTGCCGACGACATTGTGGTCATGGCGGAGTCGCTGGAAGATCTAGGACAAATGCTCGGTGACCTCAATAGAGTATCCCAACAAGTGGGTCTTAAAATGAATATGGACAAAACAAAAATAATGTCTAACGTCCATGTCGTACCCACCGCACTCACCGTTGGGAACTCTACTCTTGAAGTTGTCGACGAATACATTTACCTGGGACAGGCAGTCCGGTTAGGTAGGTCCAACTTTGAGAGAGAGGTCAATCGACAAATCCAACTCGGCTGGGCAGCGTTCGGGAAACTGCGCAACATCTTCTCATCCAAAATACCTCAGTGCCTAAAGACTAAAGTGTTTAGTCAATGTGTGTTACCAGTGATGACATATGGATCAGAGACGTGGTCTCTTACAATAGGTCTCATAAAAAAGCTCAGAGTTGCTCAGCGAGCTATGGAAAGAGCTATGCTCGGCGTTTCTCTACGTGATCGAATCAGGAATGAGGAGATTCGTAGAAGAACCAAGGTCACCGACATAGCCCTCAGGATTAGCATGCTGAAGTGGCAATGGGCTGGCCACATAGCGCGAAGATCGGACGGGCGTTGGGGCAGAAAGATTCTAGAGTGGAGACCACGTATTGGCAAGCGCAGCGTAGGACGACCGCCTGCCAGATGGACCGACGATCTTGTGAAAATCGCAGGAAATCGTTGGATGCAGGTGGCATCGGACCGGTTACGCTGGAAAGCGATTGGGGAGGCCTATGTTCAGCAGTGGACAAGTATAGGCTGAAATGATGATGATGATAATAGCTCTGCGGAAGATGTGCGGAGTGAAGCTGACCGACCGCATTAGCAACAGCATAGTAAGACAGCGAGTAGGTATGAAAGATAGTATCGGTGTAAAGATGAGAAAGGGCATGCTCCGTTGGTTCGGGCATATAGAAACAATGCCAGATGAAAGAATGACAAAACAGATATACAATGTGAAAGTGGAAGGATGCAGGTACCGGGGAAGACCTAGACTATCTTACCACGACCAAATAAACCGAGTTTTATCTGATGGAAAAGTCAAGAGTCTCCGTAACCGGCGAGCGTGTATGAGACGAACTATGAGAGTCGAGGAAGCCAGAGAGGTATGTAAGGAAAGAACCTGTTGGAACTCTGTACTCTCTGCCTACCCCGCAAGGGATCTGGCGTGAGGTTATAGATAGATAGATATTTTATTATTACTTGACATTGGTAATATACACAGTTAAAGTGTGGGGCCATTCATTAAAATAAGATATAGCATGTTGACTCAGTAATATCCTAAAGCCTACTCTAAAATAGGCTGAGGAGACGGAAGTTAGATCGATTTTCGAATGCCTCCTCGTAAGGCAACTCCGGGTAGGGTGCCGGACCACGACTAGGACACTTGGCAGCATGAGTTTGCTGGGAGGATGGCGACCAGCCTAGGCCGTTGTCTATTACCACTAGGGACCACGCGTAGGCTATCGAGAGCAAATCCCACGGATGGCTCCCGAAACACTTTAGAATGCTTTACAAAATAACTCGTTCTCATCACGCCATCGGTTAATTAACACATAAAGATGGTAAATTACACAGGCCTACAACGATTTTGGTGGCGGAGATTTTAGACCTGATTTTAAGTATGTCTTACATGGTGATATCAAAAATGTTACCGGTTTTTTTTCTATCAGCTCGAGTTCCCGAGAAAAACAGTTTTTAGAAGAAAAAAAATATTTTATTGGTATTAAACATCAAGAAATTGGACTCTGGCTGTGGACTCAGCGTTGCTTAGTGATCATAGGCCTTATTCGCTGTGATCAAACGCGGTGTTACGATAACTTAGTAAAACAATCCCGCAATGGTATTCTGTATGTCACGGGAGTGTTATTAAACGATCACTTCACAAAGTAATCGTAACACGTCGCATTTCGTGTTTAAATGGTCATAGCGAATAAAGGTCTTTAATAGCTAAAGATGAAGGAGACCATTGTGATTTATATGAGGCGACTTCATTTAGACCGTGTCTTATCTGAAGGGCAAGTCAAGAGTCTCCGTAACTGGCGAGTGTGTATGAGACGAACTATGAGAGTGGAGGAAGCCAGAGAGGTATGTAAGGAAAGAACCTGTTGGAAATCTGTACTCTCTGCCTACCCCGCGAGGGAGCTGGCGTGATGATATAGATAGACTTCGTTTTTTTTCTTAATTAGTTTAACGAGAAAAAAACCGAATTATTTATGCATTATAAGTTACTAAAACCTGTTTGAATATCTAAAGTTGAATTTGATTTTATTTTTAATAATCAAGGTTTTTTTGGACAGATTTTACACGGGTATAACTTATCTATCTATTTTTGCACTTCTAGATACCACAAACAAAATCAATTTCCTTTTCTTCAATGTCATATATTTTTGCAGTATCATAAAGACTACCTAATAACTTTTATTTTATTTGATTCAGAAAATAGATCTATAAAAGCTTCAAAAATCAAAGTTAAAAACCGAACTAGAGTAAAATTGAATTACTATAAATTAATCTTATTGAGGATTTCATTTAGATTATTCATAAAGACTAGTACTTATTAGTTTTTAATAGGTACTGATTTATTGTAAGTGTCCACATACTCATAATCAAAAGTAAGAATAATCGTGTGACACAAAGTGGATACGGATAATTTTCCACTCAAAATACATGTCAAATTCCTTTGTGAAGGCAGAATTTCTCAAACTTTATATGACGCCCCACTCCACTCGGTGACGAGGCTTCGAATGATAAATGGCCCGGGCTAATGAGAGCCCATCAAAAGTTAGCGAATTATTTCAATGATGAAGCTGAACGCAAATTGAGTTTATTCGTGTACTGTATTGTGGGAGGGCTTTGATCTTTGAGAAGCTTTGGCTTATTGTTGTGGGCGTAACTAGGCTATTTGGTTGTTCTGAATAGAGACAGCGTGGAAGACAGCGAGCTTAATCGTTACTTATGCTGGCCACTTGTTTTATTACAACTAAAAATGTTGTGTATAACAAATATAGGTGAGTATGTTAGGTTTACAAGCTGTAAGGGACGAGCCTATTGCCATTATGGGGGGCATATTTGAGAAGAGTCTTATCTGAAGGACAAGTCAAGAGTCTCCGTAACCGGCGAGCGTGTATGAGACGAACTATGAGAGCGGAGGAAGTAAGAGAGAACCTCTTGGAACTCTGTACGTCTGTCTGTACTCTCTGGCTACCCCGCAAGGGATCTGGCATGATGATATAGATAGATAGATAATTATTTGAGAAGAATTGGGCAAATTTTGCCACAGGAAAAGCACACTTTGTCAAACCCTTTTTACCTCAGGACCTCGTGATTTCTAGCTGCAATATGAGCCACTAGATCAACTAAGCAGTATTCTATAGGTATTCTATATCATTACGCTAAACCCCTTGCGGGAATGGCAGAGACTACAGAGTTCCAACAGGTTCATTCCTTACAGACCTCTCTAGCTTCCTCCACTCTCATAGTTCGTCTCATACACGCGCACCACTTACGGAGACTTTTGATTTGCCCTTCAGATTAGCCATGGTTTATTTGGTCATGGTTAGATAGTTTAGGTCATCCCACCGACAGCCTTTCCCTTTGGCATTGTATATCTGTTTTGTCATTCTTTCTTCTGACATTCTATCTATATGCCCGAACCAACGGAGCATACCCTTTCCCATCTTCACACCGATCCTATTTGTCATACCTACACGCTTTCTTACTACGCTGTCACAAATACGGTCGGTCAGTTTGACTCCGCACATCTTCCGCAGACCTCAAATTTCCACCGGTGTTATCCAGTTATCATTTTCTTTTGTGGCAATTGCGTTTACATTATGCCACTGTACAAGGTTTACGAATATTCATTTCTAAATTAATTCAATTCCCCAATGAACTTGATGACATAGATGATAATGAAATTGATGAAGTGCCCAACCCTGGATAGTAAAGTGATGGATACTTTACATACCAATTGCGACGGCAGTTTTGAGGGAAATCGAAAAGGCACGTTTTATCACTTTGTTACAATTACCTTCACTCATGCACATATAGGAATACATAATGGTTAATATTCTACCAACATCACACATTATAATTCGAAATGACAAAAGTTTTGGATATTAAAACAAATTGACAACATCACTCTTCGATTTCCCGCCTTTACATACCCAACTCATCTCACTGCCATATAACAGCAACATTCATATTCAGTTACTTGAATCGGATAATGTGTAGGTATTAGGTAGTGGAATATATAAGTATATTAAAAGCTGTGTGCCCAGTAGAGCACAGTGAACGTAACCAAAATATATACCAACACACGGTATATATTTTGTCGGTTACGTTTGTCTAAAGTGAGCGGTCTGCCTGAAGCTGTGTTCAAGATCAAAATAATAGTTTGTTCCAATACTTGAAATGGAACATTCGGCTATTGTTATTGAAATTTAGTTTGAGTCCGTATCGTAAGTTCTTGTATACATTAGATTGTTATTTCAGTTTGATAGTTGTAAAATTTTATTGTAATATTTTTACATGTCATAATGTTTGGTTCACGGTTAAGACTTACGGTTACTAACTATTGAGCAAGTTTTAGTTACCATACACTTTTCAATAATTAGTTCTAGCAAGTGTCATTTTTCACACAATTTCAACTAACTTTACAGTCGTTAAGTCTAGTTGGAAGCCTAAAGGTTTGGTCAAATAGCTGACCGAGCGCGATGGGAGCATTACAGAGCAGTTCGTTTACGTCGTGACGTTTTCCGTAGCGCCGAGCGGGGCTGCGCTGTGTAGCTTCTCCTGTAGATTTCAGTACAAGTCATTACTACTCCCCAAGCTGCGCTACCGTCGCGTTCCCGTCGCGCTGCGTCGGCTATGTGACGAAACCTTTCTGGACGGCTTGGTGAGTTCTAACAGTAGTTGGCCAACCTAACTCCATCAATCCGCACTGAGTCCGCGTGGTGGAGTATGACCTAATTTCTCTCACCTCGATTTGTGAGAGATCTTTGTTCAGTGCGAGTATAGGATTATTATTATCTTGCCGAATCTTCAGTGTAATGCTCGCGTTTCGAATCCAAAAACACAGGTACATATATTTACGCTTATATCTCACTCACAACGTACTATGATTCAGACATGTGTTCCGCTTCATCTATATTCATACACCTCTTTTTGCATTTCCATCGATTCAGAGGGCTATCCACTTGACCCTTTTCAAAGCGACAATTCATTTGGTCGTGATAGGTTCTCCTTGGGCGACCTCTTTCGACGTATCCACTCACATTTAATAATATAACTCCACTCGATAATATATTCATACATAAATGCATTACGAGTTCATTACAAACACAAAAATAAGCAGCGATAAAACTCTTTTAATCACGTGTCATTTCACGTGAATATGCAAGTTCAAGTCAAGGACTTTAATATTATTACAGCAATCACGTGGCTGAGCTCAAGCTCGAATAATTTATTTTGTACTAGCTATTACCCGCAGCTTAATACGCGTTGAAATAGGTAGGCAGGACTTTTTGGGATAGCATTCTTCCAAGACTTAAGATACACATTTATATTAAGTTTCTTTTAAATTCGTTCAGTTGTGTTAACATGGAGAAATAAAAACAACTATCCCCCAGGTATCTTGCAATTTCCGAGCTAAGAATCACTGAAAAATCCTCCATTTTCCAGTGGTAGTGTGTGGTAGTGTATTTAAAATCGGTTCCGCCGGACAAACATTTTTGTTATTGGCCCATATGCGCATAAAATATCGTCTTTATTTCAAAATTCCAAATCAATATTCCTGTGCGCTGTGCGGAGATCATACCTGCGACTTTTTATCGCTTAAACCACGTCCAACCAAGTTTTGTAAAAGCAAAGCAAAGTAAAAGGTCTCCAGGCTTCCAGTCACCTGTGAAGAAGAAGAGGGAGATTAGCCAAAATATGATTTTAATATCTTTGGCAGTATATATATATGCTTTATACATGCTTTACTTTTCCCTACAAACCTTGGTTTCCTAAAAACATGAATAGTAACTATATTGTCTGTCATATGATATATCTCCGTGCTAAGTTTCACTGACATCTGAAGAGTAGTTTTGCAACAATGAATCGACTTCTTTTTCTTCTCCAGAAACTGTTAGATTTTTCGAAAATATAAGTATACAAAGTTATGATCTTTTATCTTGGCTATAATTACACAAAATTTCATTAAAGTCCATCAAACAGGTTTAGAGTAAAGTATCTTTTTAGCATATTTTCGTATTTTCTGGAAAAACCTTTTGATTTAATTTCTGGAAAAACCTTTTGATAAGTACTAACAATATGTTAGCCAAAATTTTAAGGTATCCTCATGTAAAGTTTAATTAAAATCCGCCTGGTAGTTTTTGCATGATGATGTTGAAAATTGTAGAATTGGGGTCTACATCGATAGTATGATATTCCTGGGTCATTTCCTAAGAATATTCCATGGACAAACACGACTTCTTTACAGTTTCATTATATGTATAGATAAGCCCTGCGGGGTCGCTTCAAATAGTCATTAACATTTTTTTTAAATTAAAATAACTACTACTCTACCACCGGATCGGAACGCGGCCTCCACTGAGAAGGTCCGGCCAAGAAACATGTCTATGTTTGTTTAATTCTGTTTTGTCATTTTTCCTTTCATTTTTTTCAATTATATTATATGGATACAATGGACAAAATGTTTAGGTTACAATTAAATATTTTACATAGTTTACGATCTAGCTCCAGTATGATGATGCCTTACGACCGAGATATGAAGCTAATGATGTTATTTATAAACAGTGTCCAAAAGGATTCCAGATGGTCCAGTCCCCTCAAGTAGCATCCATTCACGAGTATGACTACTAGAACAGCCATCACTCCCCTCGACCATATTACCTCGACTGTGGAATATTATAAAATGAAATATTTCATTCAAGAAGGCCTAGACTATCTTACCATGACAGAGACTATGTCTTATCCGATGGGCAAGTCAAGAGTCTACGTAACCGGCGAGCGTGTATGAGACAAACTGTTAGAGTGAAGGGAGCATCATTGGCTATATCTACACAGTAATCTCTGTCACCCCCGTTTGGGAAATAAATGCGTGACAGTGTCTATTATTATTTCTTTTATAATAAAAAATATCAATAAATGAGTTAAAAACAATTTCTGTCCTAATTATACAAAACTTGACTACTGAATACACTTCAATATTATTGAACAATTATTTATGCAAAGAATGTCCAAACAATTGATTGACATCAAATAGACAAAATAGTTCCTTTCTTTTCTCTTGGTATCAGTTCAACGTCCACGTTCTTTAATCTCACTTGAAAATTTTCCTTACTGTATTGAATGCCTCCTTCATATACAATAGTCTTTATGGTGTACTTCCGAAGTATATAAACTATACCACAAAGCATTTGCAGACGCGCATATCTAGCACCAATACAAATCCTTTGGCCTTTTCCGAAGGGCATGTAAGCAAAATCATTGATTCCTTTAATATCCCGAGAGAATCTATCAGGATCGAACACCTCTGGGTTCGGAAAATACTTGGGATCGTAATGCATTTCGTAAACAGGTGTAAATATCTTCGTGCCTTTTTCAACTGGTATATCACCTACTGGTAGAATAGATTTAGCGACACACTGTCTCGTCAAAAAGCCGATAGGTGGATGCATTCGAAGGCTCTCGTCTAGAACACTACCTAGATACTTCATTTCTGTAATAGCGTTGTAGCATAACTTTCCATTGTATTTCTCAAAGACGGCGTCAATTTCTTTGCAAGCACGATCTTGGATTTCTTGGTGTCTTCCTAATTCTATCATAAGACTGAACATCCCAGCAGCTGATGGGCTTACACCAGCCAAAAAGAAGAAAAATCCTTGAGCAGCTAATAGCTCATCAGTAGGTTCTATTTCTAAGCCAGTATCGGGATCTTTCATTGTTCCACTTTTCTGCAAAGCTATACACATATCTGCAAAATCATGTTTCTTCGTATCCTCCTGTTCACGTTGCCTTAACACTTGTTTCATAACTCCAATAAAAAACGCTTCATGGTTCCCGAATAACTTTAATTTCATCAAATGCACCAATCGTTCACTTATACCAGCTATGGAAAATTTTATGTTCTGCCACAGAGTAGGAACTATTGCTTTGCTGACCATTTTATGGGTTGGTGAATCAAAAGTAGATTCTGTGCCTATACCAAAGACGGCAGCCCCAAGAGCAGCATTGCAAAACAATGTCAACGTATTGAACATATCCTTCTTCAGTTTCTTTGGGTTTTTCTCCAAATATTCAATGAAGTCTTGAGCACTCTTATCCATGATATAGTACATGTTTTTTAGCTTAGCTCCTGTGAAGAGTGGAGTGAAGTTCTTCCTTACGAGCTTCCAAGTTGGACCGTGCATAAAGAGGATGTTATTCGACAAGATGTCATCATCGCTGATAGTATATCCCCTGTGGTTAAAACTCGGAAAGTCGGTTTGCAGAACGTGGTTAATATTAGCTGGATCCTTGACGTATAACATTGGACATGAGAAGGATCCAAGTCCGACTGCTGGTTCGTCTTCATACTTTTGATAGATATCTCTTAATATTAAGAAGAACGATCTATTTTCAAGCAAAAACTGCCAGTATGGTCCTCCCGTTTGATCGTAGTACGTGACACCTCGTTTTGTCCAATAAACTTTTTGTGATTTCCCTTTAAAGTGTACGAACACCAATATAAAAATAATTATAGAGAATATAAGTGTCACAAACATGATTATTTAATACACTTCTTTGGTAACAGATGTATAATTCGTTAAGGAGTCTTAATGACTACTAAGATTAGACCTTGCATATGTGTTTATATAACGCGGTTTTTTGGTTTGATATTATTCAAAGTTCAACATGATAATAATAAACAGGTTATTCTTCGATAAAAATGGTAACATTAGGTAGTCACGTGCAAATTATTTAAGCGATATTCGTGATTTGCATATCTATGCAAACGATAATCTTCTCGCAAAACGTAAATAACTGGGTATTGGTAGTAATAAGCAACAATATTGCATCTTAGTACCATATTAGTATATTTATTATATTAGTATAGTTTTTATTTAATCACGCAAGTTTTTATAAACATGACGTTCTGTGACAGAGTATTAAAGTTTAAATATATTGTTCCTCGTCACTTATGGATTATGAATAAGTAAGGAGCGTTTTCAACGTCCGAAATGGACTTAGGACGTTTAAGAGGTTCCTTAGGCGTGATTAGCTTCATCATCTGTTTATATTTTTTTTAAGGTACTATCTAATATAGTTATATGGCTTCACGACTAGCGCTGTAAGGAGCTACCGATATAAACAGGTGTTTTCGTACTTCATGCCCTTCAAGGAGTATGTGGATTTGACTTAATATTTAGTAATATGATAATTGAATCTATCTCTCTCGATTTAAGGATCTGATAAGAGATCAACTCCTTAACTGTACATTTTCTAATTCCAACGCGATACATTTAAAGATAGTATAGTCAATAGAATTTACTTGAAACGTAGAATAAAAATCTAGCAATTATTTTGTAAAGCAGTTATAATTTCATGGTGTAGTTTTTTAGGACATGATAAAATTTGTTTTTACACATACGCCGTTTAATTCTGAGCGCGCTCTCAATATATCCGTCCTTTATTATTAATTTGTAAAGTAATCGCAGCACTGTCTATCTCCCGCTTGATTATTAGTCGATCGCTGTAGGCCATTAAATGACAGCTGTGGCAATGGCTTAGCATGCATTCCGAGATAAAGAAAAACTGGTAACTGGAATTGTCAAGAACGGTCACCCATTCCAGACTGACTGGGCCGAACTCTGCTAACCTTGGAGATCGCTATGAACACCGCGCAGGATTACGAGTGCTTCATTGAACCGCGAAAAGAAAAAATGAAAGGTAGCACTATCTTTATCAAAAAATAGCGTAAGCCGTGGATACGGGATTAGGAAAATATTTTTTATTGACAAACCCGCCCCGGCCGATTGGATTGACAAATACGAACCAATAAACAAGTCGCTTCGCGGAGAGAGAAAATACGGACCTAGAGTTTGAACAACATTTTAATGTTTGTAATGCCTGACATTTGGTTATTACACCGTCATGCCTATGTTCCCCTAGCGCGGCAGAGATGTACTGACTACATCCACGTTTCGCCAACGATGTTAGGCCCCATGTAATAGGGGGCGAGCCTATTGCCATATACCGGGCACAATTCTAGACTCCAGAGTCATACTGGGAAGTTTTCGTTAGTAAAACTACTCTTGTCCGACCTAGGATTTGGACCTCGTGATCACAAAGCATCGCTTTGCCACCAGAACAATGAGGCAGTGGTAAAATTTGGTTATTCTCTTGACAGTAGCGCCTCTGACGTATCATCTTTATGTAGAAAGCCATATTAATGATATTTTGTTATTATCATACATATTATAATTATACTCTGGGGATGCGGTTAGAAATCCACGAAGCGGAGAGTTATGTGCATTAAGATGTATTAGTTTTAAAATTCAAAAAATCCATAACTTAAAAGTACGTGCCATAATCCTACTAAACATTAACTTCAACACTATTTTAATAATAATATAGAAATGCATGCGACAAGACATTCTAAGTGCACAAGTCTCGTTATTGTTATATTTAAAGGTGTATTGAAACGAGAGAGAGAGAGAGAAAGAGAGATACCATAAAAAGCATTTCGCATTCTTTTACACACATTCTTTTACACTTTGATTTCACTAAAGATGTAGTGGTAATTTTATTAGAATATGAGCAGTTTAGTATATTTTTGGTTTCATACTCTTTTTCCGTTTTATATAAAAATGTCGATCATCATTGTCTTCTTTATTGGCCTATAGCAATACATACCTGACTTTTCCAAACACGCCAGAGTACGAGCATAATTGCCAAAAACAAGTCAGGTTGTAACATTTTATGGGACGTGTGTCACAAAACACTTCGGCCAGTACTGTCGCTCTCGGCAAATTCGATTTCACGACTTAATCATAAAAGTTTTTTTGAATAAACAATGTGCCAAATTGAACGGTTACTTTAAGCCGAAACGTAATGTTGCCTATAAGGGTTAGGAGATAAGTAAATTCTTGTTAAAATATTCGATCTGGGAATTGATTATTTGTGATTCGACACATAGGTATATTTGTTTGATTTCCTAACAACTGCAACGTCATTAATTAAAACTATTTTTCGGATTTTTTTGATCTCGGTTTATTTTTTATTTTTAAGTACCCGAAGTTTCGAGTGCCTTTTAAAAATAATTAAATGTGCGGGTACCCCGGTAAAACTCTGCCTTTTGAACGTCTAACACCTCAGTCTATCCTGTGACCATGGGTGCTGCAAAGCACTCGCAACGTCGGAAACTTAAAAATCAAACATAGTTTTATTTCTTAAAAAAAACGTAGCCTCACACTAAGATTTATTCCAGAGTCGTGGGTGCGTTTACAAACATGAATATTCACATACACAAATACCCAGACCGGAACAAATAATTGTGGATCACACAAAGATTTGTCCCGTGCGGGAATCGAATCCGCGACTATTAGAAACACTGAGCGGAGTGTCTTAAGCTCTTAACTTCTGCGTTAAATCCGGCCGTCTATTTTAAATTAGTTGAAACGTCGGGAACTAAAAATCAAAAATAAAACGTGATAAAATCCGTATAATAGTTTTATTTCATAGTTGAGACATCTTCGTAGTACAATCCTATAAGGATCTTTTGGCCCGCGACTAAAATCGGAACGAACGCTGTCAACAAGTAAAATGTCACTTCATGACAGTCGCAGAGTTGCCGTTTGCTGTGAAATTTACCCAAGTTCTTTTTATAATTTGTACCGCACGGATTCACCTGTTGAAATATTTCCCTAGAAGTAGAAAAATTTTACTGAATGATCACCCTAATTTCAAACCAACGCCCCTGTCAATGTCATCCACTGGCCAAAAGATTCTTGTCGCGCTATACGTAGTACATAATAACTCAGTGGTTGAGTATGTTGACGTCACGATCTAGAGACATCCAGCATGTTTTATGAGATCACATTACTGATGAGTCTCGGTGTATTTGCATGCATATTGCGGATTGTGGCTGCGGAGCTCGTAAATGCCGGATTGTTATGCGCTCTATACAAATACTCGTACATCTAACTAAGTTTTAAATATACATAAGGATATTTAAATAAAGCAGTAAATTTTTTTAATAAGGCATTTTAACATAGCACCTGTTTGCGAAATACTATGTTAGCAATAAAAAATTAGGGCTACCTAAGAGGCTACTTCAAGAACTATATGGATTAGTGACTTAATATTTAGGAATATGATTTTTGACTCTATATTTTAGAATCTAATAAAAGAAATGCACGATTAAATGAAATTGAATAGAGAAAAACCTAAAGTCATGTCCATTGCTGTACATTTTCTGATTCCAATGCGAAACGCATAAGAACTAATCAACATAATTTACTTACAAAGTTCTTGTAAAGCAGTCTTTTTTTTAGACGTCGTTTATTTCCCAGCACGCGGTCAATATTTTCGTCCCTTATTATTCATTTGTAAAGTAATTGCATCACTGCCACTCACCCGGTCGATAAATAGTCGATCGCGGTAGGGATTTAAGCCTATAATATTCACCAAATAGTGGTGGATCTGTACTCTGCACACCCACGTATCGCGATAATGTCAAGCTTCAATGTCATAGGTGGCAAGTCTATTGCCATTATACCGGGCACAATTCCAGACGTTGGATTTTTCAGTAGAAAAGGTGCCAATTTAGTCTGATCTAGGATTCGAACTGGAATATAAATCACCAATAGATCAATGATGAATTACCCGTATTATTCACCACTAGATCAATGAGGTGGTCAGTTTAATGACGTATAATAATATTAGCCCTGTTAAAAAACTGTCCCTCCGTTGGGCACGGGCCTCATACTAAGTGGGTTTAGGCCATAGTCCACCACGCTGGCCTAGTGCGGGTTGGCGAACTTCATACACCTTCGAGAACCTTTTAGGCATGCAGGTTTCCTCACGATGTTTTCTTCACCATTAAAGGAAGTGGTAATTAATTATTAATACGCACATGCTTTCGAAAAGACGGAGGTGCGTTCCTGGGTTTGAACCTGAGACCTCTAACTTTGCAGTCCAACGGTCTAACCACTAGGCTATCACTGCTTTTTGATATCGTAGTAAAAGACGTACTAAAATGTAGATTTAAGTCATTATCAGAATCAACTGAGAGACATCCACAGTAGGACAAAGAACGCCACGAAGACCAGAGTTATGATGTATGCATTCAGCTTTAGCGACTTAACATGGTCGGTATACAGGTATACACAATACACTTCTGCAAGCGCCCTTATAGGATAAAATAGACGTAAGGGTATTTATCAGCATATTTTATATAAATTTTAGGGCCATACCAAACAGTTACATACCGAAGGAGTGAGATATTGCAAAACAAAGTATTTATTGCAAAAAAAAAAAAATGCGGCAAGCACTGGTACATCAAATAATGATGTTATGTGCCAGCGCTTGTCGAAATATAGCACATTTGAGAGCCAAGTTTTTTTTAAATTCTGTGCACTAAGATTCTGTTTAAATCATAGAGGTACTAAAAGCATAGAGAGATTATAAACCCAGTGCACATCGGGTATAGAACAAAGAATCAGTCTCGGACCCTTAACCTCTTTAACTCAAATAAATGACCTTCCAACACACGTCATACCTTCCACAGTTCTTATGTATGCTGACGATATAAAGCTTGCCCTCCCAATAATTAATCAAAACGATACACACAATCTACAACTAGACATATACAACATTTTCGTCTGGCGTACCAAAAACTGTCTTAGCCTTAACATTAGTAAAACTGCAATCATGTCCTATACAAAGTCAACACAGCCAATCCATAACTCGAAAACTTTAAGCAATGAGGTCCTCCAGCGAGTTTAATCCATACGTGATCTAGGAACTCCCGTTGATGCTCGCTTTAGTTTCAACCAGAACACAATACAAATGTGTAATAAAGCTCGACGAAACCTTAGCTACGTCCTACGCCATGCAAATGTGTTTAATATGTGGCAGGCAGTTACAATTTCATATCGTTTATATATACATACTCTATTAGAAACCAACAGCACCAACTGAAATCTACATGAAAAAGTATATAAATTCTTAGTCGAAAAAATTCAAAAACCAATTTCTCCGTTATCTTAAGTTTTTATTCACATATACACGGATTTTATTCACAAAATGTTTAATCTGAGATAAAATTGTATGTTGAATTGAATGTTAATATAAGTTGGTTTATAATTAAATAAATAAGTTTAGCTGTACACTCTTGTTCTTGTTCTTCTTCAAGTTATGGCTTCACACTAATTATAAGTGTATTTTGCCAGTGTCCAGTGAGATATATATTCGTGTTTGTTTAAATTAATTCGACTCCCCGATGAATTTGGTGACAACGATGATAATGAAATTAATGAAGTACCCCACCCTGGATAGTAAAGCGGTGAATACTTTACATACCAATTGCGACGGCCGCTTTGAGGGAAGTTGAAAAGGCACATTTTATCACTTTGTTACAATTACCTTCACTCATGCACATATAAGAACGCATAATGGTTAATATTCCACCAACATTACACATTATTAGTCGAAATAACACAAGTTTTGGGAATTAAAACAAATTGACAACATCACTCTTCGACTTCCCGCCAAAACTCCTGTACACTCTTTGTGGACACTTGGTACCATTTAGGTAACCAATTTAAAAATCTTTGCTCCTACATGGTTCGTACTACTTTTTTATTCAAAATATTATGGCTTGTAATTTTGACGTAGGCCCCACGCAAATTTATCAGTTAATATTTGTTTGTCTAATGACTGTGAGTTGGTGACTTTTTATTTGTTTTTAAGTAATAATTAATGTTAAAACAAAATTTACAAGAGTTTAACTGATTACCCCTTTCTTATCACTGACATAAGTGTAAGCAGTGCAAATATACATTCTTGTTGTTAACATGAATTTTATTATCTATGGAAAGGAGGTTTTGGCGGGAAATCAAAGAGTGATGTCGTCAATTTGTGTTAATTTAAACTTGTGATATTTTGAATTATAATGTGTAATGTTGGTGGAATATTAACCATTATGTATTCTTATATGTGCATGAGTGAAGGTAATTGAAACAAAGTGATAAAACGTGCCTTTTCGATTTCCCTCAAAACGGCCGTCGTAATTGGTATGTAAAGTATCCATCCCTTTACTATCCAGGGTGGGGCACATCATCAGTTTCATTATCATTATTATCATTAAGTTCATTGAGGAGTTGAATTAATTTAAACAAATATAAGACTTGGCAGTATGGCTTTGTACCTTCGCCTGTCCGTAAAAGACGAATATTACTACTACTATATGGAAACACAACACGCTCACCCCGCGATCATAAATTTAGGTGTCATTTTTTATTTGACATAGCTTATTCAGTACGTGGTACAAAATAATACAATGTACTCATCATACAATCTTATACATGTGCCGATGTGGAAATAAAAAGTTGCACAGGAAAAGTATTTACACTGACGTGTGCAAGTGCAATGACAATGCCGCCTAATGTATCGCGCTCCGTACCATGCCTTAAGTTATTGCGTCATAACCAAATATACTTTATTTCGGAGAGAATTTTATGTATTTCTTATATAAATACGTATTTTTGAGATCTAATTCCTCGATTCGTAGTTATTATCGATCAAATATTTGATATTTTGAGGTTAGGTTTAAAATATTCGAATTCTTTACTGACTGCCTCGTTGGACTGGTGGCAAAGCGCATCGCTTTGTGATCACGAGGTCCTGGGTTCAAATCCTAGGTCGGACAAATGTAGTTTTCCTAACGAAAAACTCCCAGTATAAGTCCGGAGTCTGGAATTGTGCCGGGTATATGGCAATAGGCTCACCCCCTATTACATGGGACCCAACATCGTCGGAGAAACGTGGGTGTACTCAGTACACCTCTGCCACCCCCTCTGGGGAATATAGGCGTGACGGAATACTAACATAGGTTAAGTTTTACTAACATGATGAGTCCTGGTCACTCGGATAAAGAAATTATATTATTATTATTTTAAATAGACTATCACTGGAAAATGGAGGAATTTTCAGAGTTTGCTTAATAATACTTTTTAGCTCGAGAGATGCAAGATTTCTGGACAATAGTTGATTTTATTTCTCCATTTTAACACGGCTGAACGGATTTAAAAGAAAATAAATATGGAGGTGTCTCTTATGTCATGGAATAATGCTATCCAAAATAGTCCTACCTACCTGTGTCAAATTACAAAAGAAACGCGTGCGAAGCCGCGGGTTACGGCTAGTTTAATATGGGTAATAATATAAAATTTCATCGTGATGCAATTGGTACCGTCCCGTGGCCTTCTCCTTTGATGATACCTCAATCCCGGTCACCGGGCATTGAGGTATCATCACCAGTATATTCATAATCTTGTAAATATGGGACTGGTTGGGAATATATTAGAAATCATGTTAGGTGTTACGAAGTACTAACACAATATCAAAACCATACCTACACGGCGACATTTTCAAATTGGGTTCACAAAGGTGTACACAGTGCCGACGATGTTAGATCCCCATGAAAAAGAGAGCCGCTACTCCCATTTGGGGAATGTAGGCGTAATGGTGTATTTAATTATTTAAAAAAATGGTTATCAGAAACGCCAAACAAATTAAATTAAAAGACTAGCCCGCTTAGTTTCTCGGCGGATCTTCTCAATAGAGGCCGCATTCCGATCCGGTGGTAGATGTAAAAAATGAAATTATTTTGACGTTTGTGAGTGCTATTGTATTGACCTATACAAATAAATGACATTTGACTTCGACTAAAGTTTGATACAGTCACTGAAATTACAATATACGAACGAAATATGAATAAAGAACACACTTTCCAATTAAATATTTCCAACCTTAACGACTCGGCGGCTGAACTTAACGTAGTGGTATTGAAAAACATGATTATTAACGAATAGAGTTGAGAGAGAGGTCAATCGACGAATCCAACTCGGCTGGGCAGCGTTCGGGAAACTGCGCAACATCTTCTCATCCAAAATACCTCAGTGCCTAAAGACTAAACTTTTTAGTCAATGTGTGTTACCAGTGATGACATATGGATCAGAGACGTGGTCTCTTACAATAGGTCTCATAAAAAAGCTCAAAGTTGCTCAGCGAGCTATAGAGAGAGCTATGCTCGGCGTTTCTCTACGCGATCGAATCAGGAATGAGGAGATTCGTAGAAGAACCAAGGTCACCGACATAGCCCTCAGGATTAGCATGCTGAAGTGGCAATGGGCTGGCCACATAGCGCGAAGATTGGACGGGCGTTGGGGCAGAAAGATTCTAGAGTGGAGACCACGTATTGGCAAGCGCAGCGTAGGACGACCGCCTGCCAGATGGACCGACGATCTTGTGAAAATCGCAGGAAATCGTTGGATGCAGGTGGCATCGGACCGGTTACGCTGGAAAGCGATTGGGGAGGCCTATGTTCAGCAGTGGACAAGTATAGGCTGAAATGATGATGATGATGAGAGTTAAAAATGTACAGTTGTTGTCAGTCTGTTTTATCGTTAAAAATGATTATCAAACCTGTTGGAGTTGAAGGCGCTCTCGGTTGGGACAGTCGCTGTGGGGGGACGGGTGCACTGCTAAGTACACCGGTCAACCGCCGGCTATGGGAGGGGATCTACGACTACGTCGTCGTCGTCGCCCGTATTCTGAGCGGAAAGAATGGATGACAAAGCATCGGGGGGATCGGTGAGAACATGTCGCGGCCGGCGGTGGCGGCAGGGGTGGGGGGGGGGGGATCGTAGTCGGCGGCGGCTACGGTTAACGGATTCACCGAGAGTTGTTGTCGGGGGCTTGTATATATGTTACGCGTCGTGCGCACTTTAATATCGCGTTCTAGACATGTATGGCGAATCGTCAACACCATCTATTGGTAGGTAGTCGCAACTATGTAGCGATGTATAGGGGTCGCTACAACGCTAACATCAATTGTTTCATGCTCGGTTTAAATCCTAATTTGGACAAAGTGTTTTTTTTTATTTAACCTTCAGGAACATTCTATATAATCATTAAATGTGAGTCTAGTGTGCACGTCTGTCATCTCCGCTTGGGGAATATAGGCGGTATGGTGTTTGTTTGGTTTATATTAATTATGTTTGTGAACGCCTGTTTCTTGCGAAGGTCAACCCCGTTATCACTAGATCCAAGAAGTCAAGTAGCCCATACCATTCGAATCGATAGGCTAAACGGAGGACAAAAATCCAAAGAACGCCCCTAGTCGGTTATAGCAATTTTAATAAAATTTAAAAAATGGACTGCCTCGTTTGTCTAGTGGCAAAGCATCGCTTTGTGATCACGAGGGCCTGGGTTCAAATCCTAGGTCGGACAAGTGTAGCTTTTCTAACGAAAACTTCCCAGTACAAGTCCGGAGTTTGGAATTGTGCCCGGTATATGGCAATAGGCCCCCTATAACATGGGACCTAACATCGTCGGCGAAACGTGGATGTACTTAGTACACCTCTGCCACCCCCGCTTGGGGAATATAGGCGTGACGGTGTTTTTTTTTATATACAATTGTTGATCATTGACATCATAATTGTTAGATTTGACAGTTTTCAATCTTCTTATTCAATACTTTCCAATTCTTATGGTACCTATCAATAATTCTAATGGTTTTCCATAGTTGTAGGTATCAGTTCGAACAATTGCCGACTTTTCGCTCAATTGTAATTTAAAGATTTTTGAAGCATGTCATAATTACAAAACACGTAAAAAATAGCAGACTTGGGACACTGTTTGTTTAAAATCTCTCCATAGCTCCCTTTCCAATTTCAGAATCAGATGTACATTCAATTTATCAATTTATTTATTACCTATCTAATTTATTTATCATTTACAATGCACCCATTTTTAGGGAAACTGTCTCATACTGGTATCCTTTACCTGCTCCTAACTTGGATCTCCAACCTTTACTCCATACTAATTATTCAGTATATGTTTTTTTAGAAGATAATACCATATATATATATATATATATAATAGTATTAGCCCTGGTGAGAAACTGTCCCACTGTTGGGCACGGGCCTCCTCTCAAACTGAAAGGGTTTAGGCCATAGTCTACCCCGCTGGCCCAGTGCGGGTTGGCGAACTTCGAGGAGAACCTTCGAGAAACTCTTAGGCATGCAGGTTTCCCCAAGATGTTTTCCTTCACCGTTAAAGCAAGTGATAATTAATTTTTAATACACATGCTTTCGAAAAGACAGAGGTGCATGCCTGGGTTTGAATCCGTGACCTCTGACTTTGCAGTCCAACGGTTTAACCACTAACCATATAGATACCATTAAAATTTCAGACAAAACCGTGTAGCAATAATATACTGGAAACATTGAAATCTCGTCTCTCGGTCTGTTGATATGCAAATGAGTACCGCTGAATATGAATGATGGCGTTTAATCACCGTGTTTGTGTTGCCAGACGAAAAACTGTATTTTCCATTATTTCCGGTGGACTTAATTATCATAATGAAAGTGTTTGGGGAAATTCATTGTGCAGTGTACTGTACTGTTATTTACTTACTAGCGGCCGCCCGCGACGTCGTCTGCGCAACTTTATAAATTATAATTAAGCCCCCTAGTCCGTGTTGACTTTAGACATGACCCTAACATTTTTCCGGGATAAAAAGTATCCCATGTGTTAATTTAGGTATCTGTGTGCTAAAGGACATTGTTCTGCGCCCATACATGATTTGGCCCGGAACCAACAACAATGAAAAAATACTTGTATGATTTCAAATTACCCATAAATTCTTTTAAGGCATTTATTATTAAACGGACAAGCGGAAAAATTGCAATATTACACAAAAAATATTAGATTTTGAGGTTATTATTTAGTAGCCATTTATACATATGAGGTTATATTGTGTGTGTTGACTTTCTGTAAAGATGTCGGCAATTCGATATAAGTACTAACAAAGTTTTTGTAAGTAAGTACTAAAAAAGCGGGAAATAGAAGAATGATGTCGTCAATGTGTTTCAATTTCCTCAACTTTTGTTATTTCGAATAATAATGTGTAATGTTGGTATTCTAATAATTGCATGAGTGAATTGTAACAAAGTGATAAAACGTGCCTTTTCTATTTCCCTCAAAACGACCGTCGCAATTGGTATGTAAAGTATCCATCGCTTTACTATCCAGGGTGCGGTACTTCATCAATTTCATTATCATCGTTATAATCAAATTCATCGGGGAGTTGAATTAAAAATGAATAGTTATATTTGTAATACTTGACACTAGCAAAATACGCGTCGTCGTGATGCCATAAACAAAAAAAAGTACTAACAATACTTTGAAATATTCGTTTTAGATTGCAATTGTCCGGATATTTGCCATTATTTTAATAAAATAGATAGATAATGATGGCATGGATCAGATTTTTGTTGGTTCTGGGGCAATTTTCGAATTTCGAATCAATGTCCTTTCACCCAAATCCGTTCAGCTTGTTTTGCGTGTTTCAGTAACAAACATTCAAACATACAAACTTTCACATTTTTTATATTAGAAGGATTAGTCGGATGTGTTATTCTGATGTAGCCTATAGGTGTTACTGTAAAGTTCCAAAATCCGTTTAATAGGTTTTTTGCTTGAATGAGTACCAAATATGATTCCTCGCAAAAATTTGCGTTTACAATAAGTAATAGGATTTTTATTGCTCTAACGCCAGCTTTTCTTAGAAGTGATAGGCTGAGGTGTACAATGTACACCCACATTTGGCTAAGGGGTATTTTGGTGTCATTGTACAATACAAGTTCAATAAAATCCTTTGAATTTTTTTTATGTGTACCCCACACATAAAAAAAGTAAAAATCAAAGCTTCAATCAAGCTTCTTAAAAAAACTTGATTGCGATACGGGGCGAGCCTGTTGCCTTTGTTTGGGCATATAATTTATCATGTTTTTTTGTGTTACGTTAATAAGATCCAATTGCGCCAAAATTGTTTTCTACTAATTAGGCTACTTATAGCCTATATTAGCTTATTAGGTAGCCTTAATTTGGAAAAAATATGATCACATGACACCAGTATTCCCTAACTAGCTATATCCTTACAAGGCATGAATAGGTTGAGAGGTCGACATGCATTCTTTTTTTATTTCACAATATGCATCTAGATTGCTTAATTTATAGGGTAAATAAATGAGTAAGTCTATCTATCTATCTTTATAATCACGCCAGATCTCTTGCGGGGTAGGCAGAGAGTTCAGAGTTCCAATAGGTTCTTTCCTTACATACCTCTCTGGCTTCCTCCACTCTCATAGTTCGTCCCATACACGCTCGCCGGTTACGGAGACTCTTGACTTAAGATAACATGAGTAAGTCGATAGGTCAATTTATAGCGCACATATCAGATTTTTTTTAAACAACCCTTATCAATGAGTACAATATCACGTATAGAGATATTTAAACACAAATGATGCTTATTTAAATAACTCAACATATTAAGTTAAGGTCGCTACCTATGCAAAGAAACTAACTGAACAAACGAAAAGGTGATTCTGTGTGGCGATCTGAACGGATGGGTAGGAACCAGGCGGAAAACTTGCGACGCTGCTCTGGGTCCTTATGGTGATAAGAGAGTGAACGATGCAGGTAAGCTCATTGTAGATGTTTGTTTGGAAAGGGGTCTCCTTGTGTCTAATACGATATTCCAGCATAAGGACATACATATGTATACGTGGAGAAGGAATGAACAAAAAGCATGATAGATCTGATCCTGGTTGATAACCGTCTCCGAAGCAAACTACAAGATACGCGTGCGTATAGAGGCCCCACTCTGGAATCAGACCACTATCTCGTAGTTGCGCGGTTTAGTGGTCTGTTCAGGAAGTGGAGGCACTGGCGAGAGCGTATCCCCTTCGGAGACCTTGAAAGATTAAAGGTTGAAAAGTTGCAAGATGAGAGCGTGAGGAGAATGTATGAAGACAGAGTCCGGGACAAGCTTTTGACAGCAGGCTCTTCGGACTCAAATGTAGATGAATGCTGGAATAGCCTGAAAGAGAGTTTGGTGGAATCCGCGAAAGAAGTATGTGGTTGCTCAAAGAAGCATATTACAGCAAAAGGTGATGCATGGTGGGATGCGGAGTTGCAAAGCTCCGTAGAAAGTAAGAAGAAAGCGTGGCAGGACTATGTATCTTCTTTGAACCTGAATGCCAGTATGACAGAGATGAGGAAAGAAATATACCAGCAATGCAAGAATGCCACTAAAACTTTAGTGAAAGAAAAGCGTGAAAGAGTATGATTGAGGAGGAGAGGCTGGCGAAGAACTTCGAGAACAACACCAAACTCTTTTGGAACAAGGTGAGAAAGGCTCGAGGTGATTCGTCAGGCTCCAGAATGGAAAGGATAAAATCTAAAGATGGTGACATTCTTGCAGACACACAAGCTGTGCTAAACCGGTGGAGTGAATATTTTAGAGAAATGTATGGAGATGACCCGGATGCTGATGCCGCAGACGTGCCTAAAGGCGAGATTGCGGCACCAGAATCAACGGAGGACATCACTATGGAAGAAGTTGAATGGGCGATAGGAAGTATGAAAAACGGTAAAGCTGCGGGAGTAGACATGATATCTGCCGAGATGATCAAATATGGTGGAACTTGCGTCCGGGACGCTTTCCGGGCCCTTGCAAACCTTTGCTGGAGGACCGGTAGAGTCCCTACAGATTGGCGCCGCGCAGTCATAGTACCCTTGTATAAAGGCAAGGGTTCACAATATGACTGCGCCAATTACAGAGCCATCAGTTTGATCAGCTTGGCAGCCAAGGTGTACGGTAAAATTATTGAACGGAGAATGCGCGTGAAGTCCGATGGAATGTTGTGCGAGGCACAAGGGGGTTTCAGGTCTGGAAGAGGATGTTCGGGCGGATCAAGTCTTCTCACTCCGCAACATCGTAGAGAAGCATCTGGCAGTGGGCCGGAAGGTTTTCTGCGGTTTTGTAGATCTGGAGAAGGCATTTGACAGAGTTGTGCGAAAGAGACTTTGGGACATTTTGCCAGAGTATGGTATAGATGGCACTCTGTTGCGAGCAGTCCAGTCCACTTATGTGGACTGCAAGGCATGCGTACGGGTGGGTGGTAACAGGTCACCCTGGTTTGTCGTTAAAATCGGCGTCAAGCAGGGTTGCGTGTTGTCCGCTAGACTGTTTATAATATATCTGGACAAAAGTCTTCAAAGACTGAAAGCGATGAATGAAGGTGTACAAATGGGTGACTTAGTGGTAAACCATCTACTTTATGCAGGTGACGCGGTTTTAATAGCGCCAACAGCCACTGATCTGCAAACACTAGTCACAGTTATGAAAGACGACTGCATGATCAATGGCTTACACTTGAATGTGAAGAAAACCAAGATTATGGTTTTTGAAAGGGAAGAAACCAGAACGAATGTAAGGATTGTGGTTGGTAACGATGTGCTGGAGCAAGTGAATGAGTTTGTATATCTTGGATGCGCCTTCAGTAAGGATGGGAAATACACCGCTGACATAGAGAGAAGAGTGAGTGCAGGGAACAGAGTGAATGGTGCGATGGGAAAGCTACTCGGGAGCCGGCACTTAAGCCATAAGGCGCAGCTGGCCATACATAACGGAGTTCTTGTCCCAACGCTGTTATATGGTAGCGAGAGCTGGGTATGTAAGAAGGAGAATGAAAGTAGGATAAATGCTGTAGAAATGCGAGCTCTGCGGAAGATGTGCGGAGTGAAGCTGACCGACCGCATTAGCAACAGCATAGTAAGACAGCGAGTAGGTATGAAAGATAGTATCGGTGTAAAGATGAGAAAGGGCATGCTCCGTTGGTTCGGGCATATAGAAAGAATTCCAGAGGAAAGAATGACAAAACAGATATACAATGTGAAAGTGGAAGGATGCAGGTACCGGGGAAGACCTAGACTATCTTACCACGACCAAATAAACCGAGTCTTAGCTGATGGAAAAGTCAAGAGTCTCCGTAACCGGCGAGCGTGTATGAGACGAACTATGAGAGTCGAGGAAGCCAGAGAGGTATGTAAGGAAAGAACCTGTTGGAACTCTGTACTCTCTGCCTACCCCGCAAGGGATCTGGCGTGAGGTTATAGACAGATAGATAGATAGAACTGAACAAGACAAGAACAAGAGATGTTTAATTATTTCACATTATCTGTAGTCGCTTTTCCAATAGTATCAAGTTGTCCAGTTATCACTCCAAGAGTGCGTTGTATTATGTGACAAGTAAATTTATCATTTACTAGCAGCATTTACGCACAGGTGGCATTAACAGCTAAAGGAACCGAATCAGTTTTTCATACAGTGTATTTACATTAAAATACCAATTTCGAAATTTTAATAATTCTCCGACGGTACTCAGTACCGACTCCCGAAACGCAATGACAGTTTTGTCGCAAATTATCTTATAATTATCATAGGAGGCTATCAAAGTTAAAATACAATGTTCACATAGCAGTTTTTTGGCTGTAAAAGTCGTATTTCCATAAAGAGTGGGTGGTTAGAATGTCAACTGAATTACGTATTTATTTGTAACATTTTTCAAATACCATGATATTAAAAAACACTCCTTTAAAAACGTTCGATCTTCACTTCACCAGCTGTCTATTTATTAATTTAATTTGCTAGATCCTTTGCGTGCTTAGCAGAAAGTTAATGTTATTTAAGTTAAAATAATGTTATTTAAGTAAGATATTTCCATATGCATAAAGAACAACCCAAATAACAATTTTGTTGACTCTATCTTAAAACCTCACAGAATCGTCATACACATTATCACCGACATTTTGTTCCTAGACGGGTAAGATTCCCAAAAACACCGTTTCTTTATTTGTAACAATTTTTTCTAATACTTACTTAAAAACTAACACTAGTTCTATAAAAAATTTAAGCCGTATACCCTCTTAAAAGGCTGGGCCGCCCGCGTTTTCGGTCGTGTCACTGCGCAGCCCGCCCGCTCGCTATCTCTCGCACGTATTAATCGCGATCTATTTGCGTAGTTGGTCTCGCCCGCGCTTGCGTGATTACGTTTTTTACATTTGCTTGCGCATATGTAATTGCGTTTTTGCGTTGGCTCGCGTGTAATTTACTACGTGAGTGGACAGGTAGACGCGCCATTCTAACGGCGGTCGGCCTTCCCGCGTTTTCCTAACGGTTTTTCGTGTCGTTTGCCTACGTAGTTCGTCTCGCCGCGCTTACGTGCTTGCGCAAGTGCGTGTTTTCATTCGCTCGCACGTATGCAAGTACGTCTTGTGTGATCACGTCTGTGCGTTTCGCTCGCGTGTGACTAATTACGTGGGTCGATAGGTAGACACGCTGTTCTGACGGCGGTCGACCTTTCCCGCGTTTTCGTAACGGTTTCGGTTAGGTAGTAGTGTTTGGCTTTTAAAACCACGACTTTTGTCTGTTCGTGGTAAGACTGGTGGACGCCTAACGGTGTCACTAAGCCAGTCTTGAGCGGGACCCGAGCGCTCGCCTCCCTCCCTCAGAGGGCGGCCAACTCGGAAGGGTTTGAGCTCTGGCCTTGGGGGCTTTCCTAGCTAGAGCTCCTGATTTCACCAGGACCTTTACCTACACCCATCCCGCCATCCTATTCTCCGTGCGGCGGTTCTCTTCGTCCCGGAGCAGCTAGGGTTTGGTGCTTGCCCTTTCGCGTATAAGGCGAAGGACACACCTGGTCTCCCCGGTAAGTACCTCCCCTCGCCGCCATCGGTGGGGGGATCTGGGCACTGTTCACGCCGGGTCTTAGGGCCCTTTTTTAAGTTCATCCGTCCTGTCATTTCCCCTCAGGAAATGGCAGACGAGTTCTCTCCCAAATTCCTCTGGGAATTAGGGAAATTCATCGCACGTAATTGCCCGGACATTATCCGGCAATTTAACGCGATGTACTCGCCCGCCTCGACCGACGCGTCGCCCGCGCACGCGTCGCCCCCCTCTCCCGTGCACCCCGCGCCTTCTGCGTTCCCCGCGCCTTTTGCGCGCCCCACGACCCCTTTCGCCGCGCCCAGAACGGAGATCGATGCGCCGCCCCCGACCCCGCCGACCGTCCCGTCTCGCCATGCGGGTCCGAGCCTCACTCGGACTCCGATATGGAGGTCGAGCACGCTTCCGCGCGACGCGCTGCAACCCCGTCCCCATTGTCATTGTCATCCGCGTCGGAGGACGACTTGATTCCCATCGCCAATGGGAAGCGAGCGCGCAAGCCGCGTGACTCGCCACCTCCGAAGGTGCAAAAGGCCGGGGACGGCGTTCCTCCCGGCCCCCCCCCGGACCCCGGCCGTCTCCTAACGCGGCCGCGAGGGCCTCCCCCCTCCCGCGCCCCGCACGTCCGACCATAACTCCCCCGCCGTTCGTAAGGCGATTTACAATCGCCAGATCAATTATACGCATGCGCGTTCCACCGCGCAAGGTATAGCCGTCAAGGTGGCGTCCTCGGACGACCATCGACGGCTATCCGCCTTCCTGCGATCTTATAAGATCGCTTATCATACATACACCCTGGAGGAGGAAAGGGAACTCAGGGTAGTCATCCGCGGTGTCCCTAGGGAGCTGGGCACCGCCGTCATCAAGGAAGACCTCCTGTCCCAGGAACTTCCTGTGCACCAGGTGCACAGAATGGTCAATGGGCGCTCGAAGGAGGCCTATGACATGGTGCTGGTCGTCCTTGACCGCAGGTTTTTAACAAATGACAACAAATTCAAAATCAATGATTTCTTCCATACAAATTTTTAACCAACATTTAGCCCCTATAGTTTTAAATTTATCCTAAGCCCTGAAACACGTGTTACTTTATTTAATAAGAAGACCCTGAATACCAATATTCCTGACTATCTTTGAAACTAATGGTATTTCTCTACAAACACATTCGACATTTTACGAAGTCGACACGTCGTTTTACGAAGTCGACAAGTCGTTTGAAGAAATCAACATGTCGTTTTACGAAGTCAACATGTCGCTTTACAAAGTCGACATGTCGTTAAAATCCGTAAAATAGTTTTATTTTATGTGTAATATTCGCGTAAATCTAAGAACTCAATATTACTTATATAAAAATTCCAATCAAATGAATCACAACCAGTAAAAAAAAATAACATAATAATAGTATTTATTAATATAATGTGAATATTAAAATGGCTGCCATGAAAAGAATGAATATTTGACTTGTCAATTATTCACGCCTTGTAGGGATATATGACTGGTCCTGTACATATATACCCAGTGTAAAAAGGGGCGATCCTATTCTTATTTTACCGGATCCAATTTCAGATTCTGGAGGGCATGTCTATAGTACGCTGGCTTCTTAACCAACAAACAACATATTTCATAATGCTAAACTGCTAGTGTCACGTGCACTTTTGTGTATTTACGTAGGAAATAAAATAGTACGTGTCCATACCAGTGCAGCGGATGGCTTTAAAAATTTTAAGCTCAAGTTTACGACCCAATCCCTGCTTCTATGTGCCCCAATAAAGTATGTGATGCATAGTTTATATGCTAAACACTGAGGAGAATATGCTAACTCTATTGTTAGTTCTGAATAATGAGTTATTACAATACAGGATTATACTTGGAACGGAGATTTAAGTTTATTAAAATAAAGTTTTATTAAGTTTATAGATGAAGCTTAACTGATCTACAATTATAAAAACCCGGACTGACTATAGAAACACGGCTATTTTAATCTTTGGAGGTATTACTATACTGAGTTATTACAATACCGGATTATTCGTCGGATATAGATTTAAGAAGTTTATTAAATAAACACCGTTACGCCTATATCCCTCAAACGGGGGTGCAGGGGTGTACTGTACACCTCCAATTTACGCCGATGCTGTTAAGTCCCATGTAAAAGCGGGCTACCCTATTGCTATATCGAACTCAATGTCATACTCTGAACTGATAGAAACTGATTTTTTTCTATTGAAAAATTACACTTTGTCCGACGAAAGAATCGAACTCAGGACCTGCATTATGCGTCACTTTACCTACGGGGCAGTCTTATATATGTCATGCATATGTATATAGTCTGTTCTGTAAACTATTGTTGCTGACTTCTAAATAAGCAACATACTTTAAAATGCTAAATTGCTTTTTTCACGTACACTCGTGTGTTTACGTTGGAAATAATATAGTACGTGTCCAAACCAGTGCAGCGGACAGCTTTAAAAATTTTAAGCTCAAGTTTACGACCCAATCCCTGCTTCTGTGTGCCCCAATAAAGTATGTAATGGACGGTTTATATGCTAAACACTGGGGCGACTATGCTAGTTCTATTGTTGGTTCTGGATACTGAGTTATTACGATACAGGATTATTCTTGGGATGGAAATTTAGATAGAGAAGTTAATTAAGATGCAGTAAATGTGGTTTATGGGTGAAGTATTAAACGAATGTTGTTATTATAAAAATGCAATATAACCGGTAACAATGTAGTTATTATAAAATTCAATATACAATCAATGCTTTTCCGTATTCGAGCGTGTATGAGACGAACTATGGGAGTGGAAGAAGCCAGAGAGGTATGTAAGGAAAGAACCTGTTGGAACTTTGTAATTTCTGCCTACCCCGTAAAGGATGATAAAGATAGATATACCAATGCTTTTTCATTTTTATTAACGTTAAATACCTTTTATAAGTGACGTGACAAATTCGATAGCATATTAACACACTTTAGTAACGGTCTACCTATGAGAGACATACTGGAGGGTGAATAAATAATGTCGGTTTTACTTAATAGTTCAAATAACTAACCTAAAAGAATTTATATATACAACGTGTAACATAAATAACACAGGACCTCAGACACCCCAATTAGTTTGTTGCTTTTCGAATTCAATACGAAAATCAAACTTCCAATTTTAAGGAGATTTCTACCATTTTTTTACTGGTACTTAAATTAACCATATAATTTAATAATTTATTACTTTTGTATGCGTATGGGAGGTGTGTGTAATAGAAATACATTTAAAATAGCCTTAATGCTTTGAATAATTATTAAATTTTGTTTAATACAGCGAACAGAACGAGTAAAATCTTTTTTTGAAAATTAAAAAAGTACCAACTTTAAAAATAGTTGGAATCGATTCAGTTGCCGATTTAGAATAAACTACTTTCGGGTCTTGCGTTAATTATGTTACACGCTGTATAAACACGTCACACCAATTATGAAGCTAATATTTCGTATTAGCACAGACTTTGTATTAGGATGTCGCCACATAGCTGACGCAGCGCGACAAAAGCGCAATGGTGGCGTGACCTTGAGGGTTGTAATGTACTGAAACTTGAAGGAAAAGTATAGGAGACAGCGAGACGTCACACAGCGCTACCACTCTCAGCGCGACGGCAAACGTCACGACCAGCCGCCGACGCGCCCGACGCGATTACAAACGAAGCACGGCGGGAGAGAAGCCGTCACGTGTACAAGCTAGATGCCGTTACGCGTTTGAGCGAAATGCTAGTATTATTTGATGCTCTTAATTAGTAACCACACAGACAATGGAGCTGGAAAGCGTCACAAGCAAACAAATGAAGCAGCGCACGAGCGAGACGCCAATACGCTATAATATAAAATAATAACTCGGTGCGGAAGTAACCGACTGCACTAACGTGCTCTGACTTCAAATATTTATTTTTTGCTGTTTGAAGTCAGACTACAAATATTTATATTTTCCCTTTTTTAAAAAGTTATTTTTTTACGAATTAATTGTTAATATTCATATACCTATATTATATTATTTTGCTTAGTTGTACAGTAAACCTACAGGATTGATATAATGCGCATAATAACGGAATCTATACATTTATGCTGTTTGTCATCAAAGAGTCCCCTGGTGTATCTTTAAAGTCCAAGGTTTTATACGATATCATAAAAATGGGACCGTCTCAAAATTATACTAAGCCCAACGCAAAAAGATTTATCAAAATCTGTTCATAAATGAGAATGTTATAAAATAAACGTTCTACAGTAAAGTACCTACAGGATTGATAAAATCCTCATAATAACTGAATTTCCACATTTGTGCTGTTTTCCGTCAAGGAATTCCCTGGTGTATCCTCAAAGTCTAAGATCCAATACCAATATAATTAAGATGGGACTTCAACGGAGCTGTACCCAATGCAAAAAGAATCATCAAAATCGGTTTATAAGCAAAGAAGTTATAAAAACACACAGACGAATATAGAACCTCCTCTTTTTTGAAGTCGGTTAAAAAAACACCGACGGGTTATAAATCTCCTCCATTTTTAAAGTCGGTTAATATTCTGATAAGTTCTACGGTAGGGTACCTATAGGATTAATGCAATACTTATAATAACTCAATCTACAGATTCGTATTATTTGTCGTTAAGGAATTTCCACATGTATCTTCAGAGTCCAAGACCTAATACCGATGAAATTAAAATGGGACCACCTTGGAGCTACAACGAACCCAATGCAAACAGAATCATCAAAATCGATCAAGAATTGACGGAAATATCGGTGAACATACATACAGAGGAACATAGAACCTCCTCCTTTTTGAAGTCGGTTAAAAATATTACCCTTTTTTAAAGCAGTATCATAAAAAGGTTATATCTCTCAAATTCAGAAGCGTCAAAATCACGATACCTACAATGCTGTACACCTCCATTATATTTTTTGCCTCTCACTAGAATTAATGGTGACAGGGTGGTGTGACGTCATCGGCCTCCCCCGAGGCGCGTCTAAATTGGCTCGTATGATTAAACGCGGGGATTTGCAAGACGAATGCTGAGACCTGGCGATAAATTGCTGCTGTGCCACCAAGGTGTGCCAGCCCTTATTACCATTAGCTATGTTTATTTTATAAGAATATTTTGTGTTAAATTGACTGTTATTTTTTAAGTTACTTCGGACTTTTTTGACCGACCGAATCTGCTTGCGTCTGCAGAATTGAATTGAAATCTGCATCTATGCCTTTTTATAGAAAAATTACGTAAAAGCCACTGAACAGGACTTCAATTTTGGATAGCATATGAGAGACTCATGTCTATGGTACGTTACTGTATCCAAATCAGTTAGGTGGAACTAGAAATAAAGCTTGACCTTCTCTTAGCATTCGGGAGCCTATATCATAAATTTTGTACTGTGGTTAGCTTAACAATTTTTATATATACAGAAGAGTATATGTACATATCCACTGATAGGTATAGGTTGTCTAAGAGAAATAGACTATTCTGTTTCAATTAGAACAATGGCGCGAAGTTGCCGACGGAACAGACCAAGCTTACCGTTCCTATACAATTCTAATATGTTGAGTTTTAAATACGTGTCTAGATAGCAACTCTTTTGTTATTAGTATAAGAATACTGCCTCGTTGGTCTGGTAGCAAAGCGCATCGCTTTGTGATCACGAGGTCCTGGGTTCAAATCCTAGGTCGGACAAGTGTAGTTTTTCTAACGAAAACTTTCCAGTATGAGTCCGGAGTCTGGAATTGTGCCCGGTATATGGCAATAGGCTCGCACCCTATTACATGGGACCTAACTTTGTCGGCGAAACGTGGGTGTACTCAGTACATCTCTGCCACCCCTTCTGGGGAATAAAGGCGTGACGGTGGTTTTTTTTTTTATAAGAATACATATCATATTCCTTTAGGTAATGACAAATAGGAGGAACCATAAGAATTCTCAAGACCAAAATTTCTGATATTTGGTATCTATCTTTATACCAGTTTTTGCCCGTGACTCCATCCGCGTTAACTTTAGACAGGAACGTTACATTTTTCCGGGATAAAAAGTATCCTATATGTTAATTCAGATAATAAATTGTCTGTGTAATTTTATCCATATCGGTTCAGCCGTTTTGCGTGATTGAGTAACAAACATCTAAACATCTTACATACACACTTACATATTTATAATATTAATAGGATGTAAAATTCTGTAATCCGTGTTTGTAATTATTTTTATATTTTACTTATGGGGTCACCTGAATAGTCCCTATAACCTCTGTTCAGTTCAACCTGGTAAGTGGCGCTATTGTTGATCTATTACTAAGTCGTGGGAAATTGCTAGTATATACAGTATAGTATGTATTGACTAGTTGTACAGTTTGCTAAAACTACCATAATTAAAAGGTCTGGGGTCATTGATTCAAAATTCAATTCAAAACTAGTATCTACAGTTACTAGCTACGAATAGGTAAAGATGCGTAAAAAAATTCATACGCGGCAGTCCGTCTTTCTGTCAGTCTGTCAGTATGTGTTGGAACTCTATCCTCTCTGCCTATCCCGCAAGAGATCTGGCTTGATGATATAGATAGAAAGATTTTTTTGGTGATCTGTAATCTAATACAAATTATATATCTATGTATCTATGGGAGTCTTATATCCATCGACATGATGAGGGTCAAGAAGATACAAAACAATTAATTTCTATCACAATCTCTATCAAAACACGAAGTAAATCAAACACAAGGCTTATTCAAACTAGTTGCACATTTAACTGTCTAAGCGATTAACGAATAGAATTCTCGAATTCTACGCGTTTGCTAGTTAAGATAAAGCTCCAAAATTGTCATACCATTACTGGTAATGTTCGGCAGTGCGGTTCTGTGTCAGTAAGATTGCGGTCAATGAAAATAGGCAATGCGGCGATATTGCCGGTTTGTTGGAACGTGGTAATGAAATTATTGTTACGGTAACGGAATATAAATGTGATTATGGCAGTGGGCGATGAAACGCCGAATAACGCGTTTGCTTCGTTGGTTTTGTTGCGAATGATGCATGTGGCGATCATAAAGTCCTTTTAATTTTAAATATTAGTAATTATGTAATGTAATTTATGGACAGAAAAAATCTGAGGCTATACTGATGGTTGCATGGGCATACCCCGTGAGATGTAAAAAAGGAAAGTGAGCGTATAAAGTATACCTCTGTCGTCCATGCTTGGGGAATATGTGGTGTTTATTTAAAGCTTAAAATGCTTTAGCAGTGAAATTATATAACAAAAGGTTTTTATATACTCAAGTGATGTTGTGAAATAAATTTAAAACATCATATAGGCAAATTCAGAAATATTTTACGTCTTGACAAAAAAGTACATTCTAAAAAGATCAACTGATAGTGGTTTATTTGTGGCGTTTTCAGCTTAAGTTGTTTATGTATATAATATCGAATATTTGGAGACGTGAGTTTTGTCATATTAAGACTTGTAAAGTCTTCACTCGAAAAGTAAACTTACTAAGTCTCATGTCCCTCTTCGTGTAAAAACAGTTTAACACGCAATATACCTGCAAACAATTATTTACCGTCTATAAATTGGCAATGTTATACCTCTAATGAGAGAAATTAGGGGGGACATTAATCAATAATGATAATTGTTAAGGATCGATGCCAATTTAAGGACACGCGCGATGTACGAGATGCATCGACGTGGTCCGCAAGACTTAACGGTAATTCAAGGACACGAGTGGTGTACGAGATGCATCGGCGTGATCCGCAAGACTTGGGGCCCATACGAGATATGTGCTGAGGTGCTCCTGTGCAGTTCACATTTCTACAATGGTAAGAATCTAAAATGTTACCCAACATACATACCTTAAACAGTAAATACAAAGACTATTGCTATAAACTATAAGCAATTTGTGATATTATATCTCCTAAAGGAGCAAAGAAAGACTTTCTGCAAGGGTAACTAAAGGGACATTGTTTATGAATTTATGAATAACAATACATTATTAATAACATAAGCCACTCATTTGCAGAAACATAATGTTTTGCATTGATTTCATTATTAGACATACTTGTATAATAATCCTGAAATAGCCCAAGTGGAGCTTATTACACAAAGAATTGTGCAATATTATGAGCTTGTATTAAAAAGGTAAACCATGCAATATTTATCCCTGAACAGGGTTTATAAACAGATGAGCCAAAGTAATCTCTACTTATAACAATGCCTGTTATATCTGACAAGCAACAGAATTGTGGAAATATTCCATATATAATATCTCAGCCTACCGATGCTGAGACAGGCAAGTTGTGCAATAATTTGTGTTACACACATACATCCTTAAATATAATATAAAATACCTGGTCTATCCAGTTAACATAAAACTAATAATTATCAATATTATCAGCCCAGGCCCCTTGCAGGGTAGCCAGGGAAGATGAGTCCTAACAATACAGTCATGAAACATTGATTGGGATAAGAACCTTTGTGGTCAGCAGTATATATTTTGTATTAAATGATTTTTAATATAGTGGAGTACCAATATGGAATTATAACTATCTATTCATAAGCAGTAGTTTAAATTTCAAGAAACCACCAGTGTTGTAACCAACATAGAACAACAATCCTCATCCGGTGTGTAAAAATATTAACCCACAGTGTACCTATCAGCCCACCAAAAACAAATCACAATGGACATTGGAAGTCTCCTACCAGAGAATGTGAGGTAAGAAAAGCTTGCTAGGCTTTTTACATAAAGGCTTGTTTTTTTTTTATGTTACTGAAAAAATCAGTTAAACATTCAGGAATACAACATGGCTGTTACAAATAAACCATAATATTGGAGGCTAAAGGTATTCACTGACTTTGGTATGTAACAATGTATCTATGACACTAATAAAAATGTGTGTCTGTCTGCCTTCAACGGCAAACATAACTTTATGGGTTTTGTGCAAATACTGCAAGTAATCCAGACAAGTGAAGGTTAAATAAATCTGGTCCTACATATATTTAACATTATGTATAGAAACATTATTATTAGAAACATAATTTTTTAATAATTGATATACAGTTTATCGCCATTCTCATTAGAATTTAATTAAAGATAGATGATCACAACTGTGCTATAATCCTTATCCCACAAAGAAACTCAATGCTAATAATAGACATTAGAGTCATATTAAATATACTAATAAAAAAATTATTAGGAGCTATTCAGCTTTCTATTGGGTAATGAGTCCAATGGCGAGATCATATAGGTAATGTACATAGCCTTATGTGAGGAATAGCTCTAGATAAGGACATTAGTACAAAGGCCTCTAGTACAAAAATGTTAAATTTTGGTATATGTACATCTTTAAGGATTATAAATATAACTAACATTAAATATAACCGAACTTTGACATAAAGGAAAATACTTTATCATAAATTAAATAAGTAATTATAGCAAAGCATCCTTATAATCACCAATATAATTTGTAGCCTTTGTCTGGTACTGTACTCAAAAAAGAGATCATTTGACAACAACAAAAAAAAAAAAAAGAAGCCCCACATACCACTTCGAAGACACTTTAGTGGGGAAACAGGTTTCCCTGTCTTATTTGTGTTATATTGTTATAGATTGGGTACTAACATACTTTGTTTCCAGATCTAGTACACAGTAAGAGCGTTCTATCTATATCGTCACGCCAGACCCCTTGCGAGGTAGGCGGGGGGTGCGGGGTTCCAACAGGTTCTTTATTTACTGGCTTCCTCCACTCTCATAGTTCGTTTCGGAACGGTTTTCTATGATACAAGAATTATTATAAAGGGATTAATTTCATATAAACAAAGTTCTGGATCGGTAATTCCTCAACTCTCGTTATATAAAGAGACATGTATAAAAAAAAAAAAATTCTATATACTATAGAAGACATAACAGATGGAGGATGCACTGATAGCTGATAAGTAATGATTGATTATTATTACCCGGTAGTAATGAGTTATGGACAACAGTTGTGCTATAACAGGTGCTTTAAAGATTTTTGTTGGGATGGATCTACGCTATATAACATAACATGTTATAGAATTTCATTAAATAAATTTATTTTGAATAAGTTAGACAGACTGGTTGTAAGAAAAAATATATGTGTATATATACTCGTCTGTATATATATGTATATGTTGTATTTGTGTTGTATAGCAATGCAAACAACGGGAATGCGTTATACAAATGTACTCATGACATATTATGTTTTAGAGCTCACGCTTAAAAATGACATTCATGTGGTATACTTCTACTTTACTCTTATAGTTCTAAACAGCTGCATGTTTATATCGAGAACGAAGGACACAGTATAATAAGTGATCAAACGAACTTACCTGAAGTGAAGTTCGATCATTATTATACGAAGTCCTTTGTTCGAAGATATAAGTACCCAACCCGCCCTGCCCGTTGGTAAAGTTGAAATGTACTACTTCTAAAAGGAATGGTCGCAGAGGTTATGTCCACAGATAGCATAGCGGAGGCGTTGATGTTTCTAAAAAACTTAGCGGCCTGCCAAGCGAGTAGAGAGAGCTGCATGTTTATATCTTCAAACGAAGGACTTCGTATAATAATGATCGAACTTCACTTCAGGTAAGTTCGTTTGATCACTTATTATACGTTATAAACATTACGTTGAGTGGGCAGAATCAGAATATCAACCCCCTACAAGAGGAATACAGCACACCTCGTCGTGGTAATCTTAGGGGAGGCCATTGTTCTGTAGTGGACGACTATTGAATAAATATGAGCACACATTTTATTTTATTAGGGAAAAAACAGTTATATGTTATAATATCTTACACTTATAATAACTATTATATAGTATATGTAAACATACAACCCACAACATTATCCGCGAATTAATAATGGAGTTATACATAACGAAAGAAAGACGGAGACATGCATAGCTGCTAAACTATGCTATAAGATTAATTGCATTTGCAATGAATAATAATTCACTTGCCTTACGTTTGAATTGTTGTTTGGTTAAGGCAAAAATGATATGTCACTGAAGTTTGCGTTATAGGTTTCTACGAGATAACGTAGAGGTACTCGCGCACCGGCATTGGTTCTGCATTTTTGAATGTGCAACAACCGATGCACGCCCACCGCTCGCCTGTGCACACTCCTGGGCACTATATAACACAGTTTATTTGTCAGATTTATGCAATCAAATTAGTTGTTACGAAGGCTGTAAAGCATCATTGCAACAAGAAGGAAGCGTCTAGATTTTAGGCTCAGGATGTTGTACCGTTTTAGGAGTATTTTATAGGGCAACTTCGAATTATTAACGGCAGGTATAATTTTTTTTTGAACTAATTCTAGTCTCTCGCTATATTTAGCATAAAAAGGATTCCAAATTGGGAAATGTAACACTATGTTTTTATATCGTTCTTTATAATGACGGATGATTTGGCGCAGTGGTTAAGAGCTTAAGCCGTTCTGCCCACTGAGTCGAATAATCGCGGGTTAGATTCCCGCAAGGGACAAACCTTAGTGTGTCTGGGTATTTGTGTATGTGAATTTTCATGTTTGTAAACGCACCTACGACACAGGAATAATTCTATTGCGGGTTCAATAAAAGTATTTTAAAGTGACATGGACTTATATTTGTTAGTAATATTTTACTTATAAACTATGTTAGTATTCTTATTACCTACATCTATGGTTTGTGAACCACCCCTACAGACTAAAACTAGATGTTGAAAGTCAGCAGCAGCGGTTCACATCCAAGCAGTCTAATCTGCTCGCTATACAGCTTAGGATGCTGTTGGGGCAGGCACGCACACGGCGCACCATGGAAGCGCATTTCTTACGCATCGTTGCAAGGAAACAATCGACACGGGCATCAGCAAACAACCCCGATGCGCTGCAGAAACGAGGCAGCCCCACAGAATCCGGTACACATTGTTGAATTGGACTCGAAGGGAGCTTCTGGGGAGATTCCAATATTTTCTTATATTGGTAAGGCTTATTTTACAATAATGTTGATGAACACCAAACAAAGCTACATTAGAAAAAATATTTAATGTTATTTGGATTAAAGCCACACAATAAATTTGATGCAAAAGTCAACTGCTGCAATATAATATTGAATCTGCGAAATACTCCTACCGTTTTCTTTTTGTTGTTTTACTAATTGTAAAAACAGTTAATAGTTTAAAGGTGTTTAGGAAATAAAAAACGTGTAAAGTCATTTACAGGCGTCATATTCAGGATAATTATAACACTTATTTATGTATTCAGTGAAAATGTAACTTTTCTGTAACCTCTGTGAGTTATAATTTTGATATTAAACGTTAAAGTAGTTGAACTGTGGAAGAGATTTGATAAACATAATGTCCACAGAATTGTGTTGCTGATCGTACGTGTATTGTCAACTGCCCCAAAATTATTAAACATGGACAAGAGCTTGAGAAACCACGTCAAAATAATTTTTTCCACCCCTAAAAACATTGTAAGTATATACTCACCAATATATATATATAGTATACTCACCAAGTTCTTAAACGGAACAAAATCTTAGAAACAGAATTCACAAAGAGAATTTCAAACGGCGTCCCAATTATCGACACGAATTTCATTCTGATACCGTTAATCACTACCAACAAAGACTGTTCCGTGAAACTCCAATAAAATTCCTATTATTAAATCACTGACAGATCACTCCAGGGACGGTTGAGGCCAAATAATTATACGGCGAAGTTAATAATGTTGTGCGCAGTCCCCGAACTCAAAGTTTTGTTTGTTGAATCGTCAATACGGAAGAAATTAACATACTTTTTGTGGCTGGTCCCGAAGAATTCGAATTTCCGCGTCTTTTGTATGACAAAATGAAGATAAATATGCTCAGAAAGTGAAAGTTTTACAGTGGTTAAGAATTTTTGGTTTAAAGTTCTGAGTGAGTATTTGTTGAATTTTATAGCAATTTAATGTAATAACGCGATGTATTGGTGATTATACATTACGGAATTTCGCCTGTTTGTGTTTCAGGCCAAGATTAGATCTTCATTCACATTTCTGAGTAGGGAAGAACCATCCGAAGGTATTCTTTTAAGTAGGTATCAAACTATTCCAGATGTCTTTTGGGCCACCGCAGCTGACGTTATTCAACCATTCATGGCGCTTGTCAGAAATTTCGATCAAACCATAAATATCAACTTGCTTCAAAATGTTCCAGCTATTAATGGCCCCTGTGAAACAAAATGAATTCCGAAATTGCATCTATAGTTTAAACCTTTGATTGCTCCTGTCAGGAAAGTACATTCCTAATTTCCATCCGAAATATACCAAGTTTTAATTCGCGTATTTTCCTTCAAAAATAAAGCTGTAAAAATGGTTTCACCTTCTCCGCTAGATTTTTAGTTGGTTTGGAGCGTTGAGTTCCGACCCCGCCAACATCACTTCCGGCGTGCCCTCTAGCGTCGACCTGGCCTTTGTTAGTTTTGAAATTCGTAAAACGCCATGTAAATAAAATCCTTTTGGAAATGAATTGCTTTCCGTTTTGCATGAATTTGATCAAAATCAAAATTTTCTATTTTATGTTGGATCTTGTGAAAAGAAAGTTTTAGGAGATCAAAGCTTCAAAACTTACTTTCACTATCGAGATTGTTTTTAACTAAAACCATATAATGTTTTTCATTTTAATGTGAAAACAATTACATTAACTCCTGCCAGAATCGGTTCAAGGGATTATTGTGTTTTCCGATTATTGTATTAAAAAATCTTCTATATGTTTTGGATATAAGTAATTGCTACACAATATACTCAGAGGTCTATAAGGTAAGTCGATGGTCTGCCGAATTTTGCTGGTAAAAACTGGATAGGTATAGATCAAAGTTAACCTCAATCACAATGACGATGATGATATATAAAATACAAATGTGGCTTTTTTATAATTTTGTCATAGTACTGGCAAATTCCTGTAGTTCCACATTCACGTGACCCCAACTATAAAAATAAAATCATGAAAATTGGTGAAACTGTTTAAGAGGAGAAGACTTGTAAACACACACACACACAGACTAAAATTTGATATGTAAAAATATAAGCATTATTATAGTCAGTTTAATAAAAAGACAACATCGAATCCCTCGGCCCAGTCCAATTATAAGCCCAGTTTAAATGACGGCGCCAACGAGCGAATGAGAAATGAAAGCGCCGGAATAATCGTTACTCCAATAAGGGAAATCCAATTTCCATTCAGAGGAATTAATAAGAACGTGACCTGTGCTGGTGTCTCCGATAGAATAGTCTTCTAATGTAGAATTGTCTGAGAAACGTTTTCTTAATGAAGGATAATTACAGGGTGACTAGTTTCCCTTTTCCGTCGGTGTCGTTTGAGAGGATTAAACGTATAAAATCGATTTAATATATTTTATAGAGTTCCTAGGCCCCCTAGAAGGTGGCCCGATGACCCCGTAAAGGCAGGGCTAAAACTTGAGCGCTTACAACTCGAAGCTGGTCGTTGTGGTGATTTTCGGAGGAAACTGAAGTCCTGCAGTTTTGATGAAATGTGAACGATTTGAATATTAAGACTACCTGCTCTAGTGCGGCATAGCCCGTCGGGCGATCACGAAGTCCTGGTTACGAATTTTAAGTAGGTCAAATTGTGTTCTTTTTTTTCTATAGAAAACTTTGTAATGGTATAGTTTGGATTTTTGTATTGTGTTCGGTATAATGGCAACCCGCTTTTGGGGTATTTATTTATTTAATAGTTTGTCAACAGTTGTTACAATGGTTTAAAGATACAGTTTGGTCAACAAAAGAGGTACTAAACTAGTTAGTTTAGTACCTCTTTTAGTAGTAGTTATGGATAGTTGTAGTAGTTATGGATAAACACAACATGCGCAATGAAAGTGCAGTAACAAAAAGTAGCAAATAATTATTTATAAAAGAAGTGACACTTCGAAGCTAATTATTAGTAAAGTACAGCTTTGCGTATTTTGAAGAAAGAATCAGTAACATCGATATCACTTCTGAATCTGTTGTAAAGGTTGCAAGGACGTGGGTGGCACTGGCGAATTACGTATCTGTGCTTTTTTTTTTTCTTTTTTTACAAAATCGTAGCCCCACACTAGGATTTATTCCTGTCGTGGGTGCGTTTACAAACATGAAAATTCACAAACAAATACACAGACCGGAACAAATAATTGTGGATTAGACACCGTGGGCGGAGCAGCTCAAGCTCAACCACTGCGCTAAATCGTACTGTATCATATGTGACTGTATTTGTTACATGCATTTTTGATTTTTATAAATTTATGGTACGTCCAAACCAACGCGTCTAGCCGCGGCCCCGATGGCATGCACGGTGGCGATCAGCTCCTGCAGTAATATTTGTATGGAAATGTTCACACCAACGCGTCCTGCGTCCTGCACGCGCTATCTGGGCGGCGTCTGCACGCGCAATCATAGGGATACTGATCGCCACCGTGATCGCCGCCGGGGACGCCACCGCGGCCGCGGCTGAACGCGTTGATTTGGCCATACCATTAGAGTGTCACCGTCACGCCGATATTCCCCAGAGGGAGTGGCAGAGGTGTACTGAGTACACCCACGTTTCGCCGACGATGTTAGGACCCATGTAATAGGGGGCGAGCCTATTGCCATATATCGGGCACAATACCAGACTCCGGACTCATACTGGGAATTTTTCGTTAGAAAAACTACATGTCCAACCTAGGATTTGAACCCAGGACCTCGTGATCACAAAGCGATGCGCTTTGCCACCAGACCAACGAGGCAGTCATTAGAGTGGTTCGTATATATTTGACCATTCTATTTAGGTTAACGGTCTGGATGGTATGGACCTCTTCCGATGTACCAGTAACCTTGAATTCGGAATCAATACTCACGTAGCCAATTTACTTTCTTAACTAGAAAATCTTCTGTAACACTGAAATCGAGAGTTTAAGCGACAGATCAACTATTTCTATGTTAATCCTGTGTACGCGCATCGCATAAATTGGATCTCGGTTTATCTTCGACGATAGCTCGCCAAACTTTACATTGTTATTCGGCTGACGAGCGAAGAGATAATTTTCTTTCATTTCTGCCCGCGACTTGGTCCACGCTAATTTTAGATAGGAACATTACATTTTTTCGGGATAAGATGTGTTAATCAAGGTTATAAACTATTTGTGTGCCGAACCTTATCGAACTCCGTTTAGCCGTGTTTGATTGAGTAACAAATATCCAAACATACAAACTTTAACATTTTTTTAATACGTAGCCCCACACTAGGATTTATTCTTGTAACGTGGGTGCCTTTCCAAACATAAAAATTCACATACACGAATACCCACCGACCGAAACAAATGATTTTGGGTCGCACAAAGATTTATCCCGTGCGGGAATCGGACCCCGCGACTATTAGACACAGTGGAGCCGCTTAAGGCTAAATCGTACGTCTTAATTTCTAATAAAAGTAGGATTATTAGAATATAATTATTAAGTTCTTTTGCAGTGGATGTAGATCGATCATCAGTAAAAAGACCAGTACAAGACGCATGCGTGTAATCTCCTCCAAAGATCGGCCCCACGATCGTTTTTGTTCTGTACGCATCCAGGTCTTACCTGCGACCTTTACCAGGTCATCGGATCACCCTGCTCACTACATGTCTTACGAGGTTGCCACTCGAGAACCTTTCTACCTTAACGGCCGTCAGTTCTACGAGCGATGTGCGACGCCCACTGTCACACATTTTTGGGAATTCTGTGGGAAATGAATTTGCTTCTCCTGTCGATCTCCTCGTTTTGTCCAAATTCCAAGTATACCTCTTTCAATTGCCATTTTGAGTGGCTTAGCTTCCTTATGAGGACCATCGTGCGCGATCACTTCTAGGCACCGTAGGTCATCACTAGCAACACACACTGGTAAAGACTTTGGCCGTACGTTCAACGGAAACTATCATCAAATATGCATACCACACATAATCTATTTTTATAGCACTTAATTTTTCAAATGGCTACCCTTCCAGAATACTCATAATTCTAAAGGCATTGATTTATCCTTCATGATGAGCGTAATCATCGCTATATTTCGCATATACTGCTTGTCAAACACAGACATGAATCTATAAATTGCCTATAAACTACTCAATGTAGTACCATCATGTTCTGCACACAAAATAAACGGTTTGTGCTCTGGGACGAGCAAGTTTTAATGGAGTGGCCTTGCTTGCGTTGCGTTGATAATTGTGAGAGGATTTTACATTGGTAAAAAGGCCGCTGCGGTTTGTGGGTTTTAATTAAAAATATAATTATACAAATTGTGTTAAATTTATGCAAACGAAATTTATACTGCGTAAGTAAATTGCTATGTTAAAGAATTTTGCTGTAAATTTAAAATAAGATTCACGGGGTTCTGCATTTAAAATAATATAATTTTTACAGAATATCTTATATTGTCCATAAGATCATCTGAAATGTGTAATATCTATATATTAATACGTGAAGCAAAAACTTTGTACACCTTTTTACGAAAATTGCGCGCACGGAGGAGTATGAAATTTTCCACACTTATAGTTTATATAGAGAAGGAGTGCAGAATGCTAATATTTTTTTTAAATTATGCATAAAACATACATTAAATCAATGAAAATAAACATTACACACACTACCATGTATTTGACACAATACACTTCAAATTATTTGTCTATAGTCTTACTGAATGTCAAACATAACCAGCAAACGATAAAAGAGTTTTTACAAAAAAACATCGCTTACAAAGAGGTTTTGTATCATTAATTAAAGTATCGAAATATGTATGTCAAGTTCAATGCTGTCCGCATTTTCTTCATCGCATGGTTTTCTGTTACAATAAAAAAAACGTATTCTATTTATCTATCTATCTATATTATCACGCCAGATCCCTTGCGGGGTAAGCAAAGAGTACAGAGTTCCAACAGGTTATTTTCTTACATAAAAAAGGTATTCTTTATTTTAATCATGTTTTGTTTTTTTTAGTTTAAATTTCATATCATTTTTTGAAAAAAATAGGCAAATTAACAGTGTACCCTTGGCGAAATCTGTGATTATAGAAGTCTAGTCTTTGACAATAGAACCTTAATAATGTTCAAACTTATAATTTAATAAATTATGGTCGAATTTCGACCAATGGGCGACCACTAGTATTTAATAAAACGTCTTTTATCCTTTATTAGTTTAAAATCAGTTCCACTCAGTTAAATATCAGACAATATAATGATATTTAGGAAGTTTTTGCTTATCTTATTATATAAAATAATGCAAAATTATATGTATTTTTGAGACTAAATAAATCATTCTTTACTGTTCTACTGCTTGGTCTAGAGTCTAGAGTCTCATAGACTCTAGATCATACTCCATCACTCGGACACAGTGCGGATGAGGACTACTCACAGTATTATTTCGATGACTCTCATTTGGAAAATATTAAAGTAACAGTATTACACAGTAGTACACTTGATCAGTTTGAGTACTTTTAATTGAATACCCAGAAAAATATAAAATAACATATGAAAAAAAATGCCTAGCAACATAACCGCTGCGCAAAATGCGGCAGCATACAACTCCCCTTAGCTCATATCGCTCGCCGGGATAGATATAGGTACTTCGCGCAATCATCTGTCAACTGGCGTGTAGCATGCTGATATATTACGCGGTGCCGAATTAACTCGAATTAATATGGCCTATTGTTTATCTGGACAGATGAGCAATAAAGTATGTATATCTTCAGCTTAAGAACTTCCACTATAGCACAAAGACCTTCTCAGGATCGCTACGATGACTGACTTTTTGTTGTTCGCATCCGACTTATATTCACTAGGAAATTTACCGTGACCTTCCTCAGGCACCTTAGATGAACAACAGGCCTAATAGCAAAAGTAAATTTTTTTATGTGTTCCCCGTGTTCCTGTGCTGTGAGTGTGTTTACTTGCAATTCATATGGATACATACATGTGGATCACAAAAAGATTAGTCTCGTGTGGGGATCTAGCCCGCGACTTCTAGGTTAAGTGAGTGGAATGACCTGCGTTTTTATCTACTGGACTAAGTCGTCCTTTTAGTAAAAATAAATAAAAATTGATAGAGTTGTGCGAAATAGACTTTGGGACATTTTACCTGAGTATGGTATAAATGGCACTCGTCTGCGGGCCGTCCAGTCCACCTATGTGGACTGCGAGGCATGTGTACGGGTGGGTGGTAACATATCACCCTGGTTTGACGTTGAAATCGGCGTCAAGCAGGGTTGCGTGTCGTCTGCTAGACTGTTTATAATATATTTGGATAAAAGTCTTTAAAGACTGAATGCGATGAATGAAAGGGTAAAAATGGGTGATCTAGTGGTAAGTCATCTACTATATGCAGATGACGCGGTTTTGATAGCGCCAACAGCCACTGATCTGCAATCACTAGTCACAGTTATGAAAGACGACTGCATGAAAAATGGCTTACATTTAAATGTGAAGAAAACAAAAATTGTGGTTTTTGAACGGGAAGAAACCAGAACGAATGCAAGGATTGTAGTTGGTAACGATGTGCTGGAGCAAGTGAATGAGTTGTATATCTTGGATACGCATTCAGTAAGGATGGGAAATACACCGTTGACATAAAGAGAAGAGTGAGTGCAGGGAATAGGGTGAATGGCGCGATGGGAAAGCTACTTGGGAGCCGGCAGTTAAGCCAAAAGGCGCAGCTGGCCATACATAATGGTGTGCTTGTCCCAACGCTGTAATATGGCAGCAAGAGCTGGGTATGTAAGAAGGAGAATGAAAGTAGGATAAATGCGATGGAAATGCGAGCTCTGCGCAAGATGTGCGGAGTGAAGCTCAGCGTAGTAAGAAAGCTAATAGGTATGAAAGATAGTATCGGTGTAAAGATAAGAAAGGGTATGCTCCGTTGGTTCGGGCATATAAAAAGAATGCGCGAAGAAAGAATGACAAAACTGATATACAATGCAAAGGTGGAATGATGTAGTTACCGGGGAAGATCTAGACTATCTTACCATGACCAAATAGACCGGGTCTTATCTAAAGGACAAGTCAGGAGTCTCCGTAACGGGCGAACGTGTATGAGACGAACTATGAGAGTAGAGGAAACCAGAGAGGTATGTAAGGAATTAATTCTATACCTACCATAGAATTAAACAGAATATTCAGCCTTAAAAAAAGGAGGAGGTTCACAATTCGTCTGTTTTCTTTTATAACGTCTTTATTTAAGAACTGAAGAGAAGAGTCTCCGTAACCGGCGAGCGTGTAAGCGACGAACTATGAGAGTGGAGGAAGCCAGAGAGGTATGTAAAGAAAGAACCTGTTGGAACTTTGTACTCTCTGCCTACCCCGTAAGGGATCTGGCGTGATGATATAGATAAATAGATTTAGAGATAAATAAAAAGAACCTATTACCTCCTCTTTTCTTATACCTGCGACAATTTATGCTCGCCGTTTTCTTAGATGCCAAGCCCCCCGTAAATCTATTAATTTTATATTTAAGGGGGGGTCAATTCTAGTAATTTTTAATGTTAAGTACTCACTCCATTTCATTAACGGTTCGAGATCAAACTTAACTGATGCGTAATTCGAACGAACAAATCATAAAGCCAATCTTATACTGCACTGAAATTCAGTGGCTATATGGTAGAATTTTTTAGTATGTGTCAGTGTACACACAACTTCAGTAGAGCGTTATAATTTCTATTATGAACTGTCTGTACCAACTTAGCGTATTTGTGGATTTAACACCCTCAAGCTTTGTTTGACACTAAAGGTAGCTTATGCCCTTCTTTACAATGTATTTCCTTTGTCTCGTTGGTCTAGTGGCAAAGCGCATCGCTTGGTGATCACGAGGTCCTGGGTTCAAATCCTAGGTCGGACAAACAAGTTTTTCTAATGAAAACTTCTCAGTATGAGTCCGGAGTCTGAAATTGTGCCCGGTATAGGCTCGCCCCCTATTACATGGGAACTAATATCGTCGGCGAAAAGTGGGTGACGGTGTTCGGTTTAAATCTAATGTAGACCGATAGAGTTACTTTCGGATTTATAATATTGGTATCGATAATCAACTATAGTATTTTTCATGTAAGATGGGTACTATGACAGTTGTAAGTGTCAAAGAAAATTATACTTTATTTAATGGCAATAAGAGGCATTGGCTATACTTATGGTTTTATGCCTTGATACGATTGAATGAATATTAATTTAATTAATCTTATATGAAAAATATTATAACAGCTATTACCCTTGGTTGTAAACAACCACAGATAGAAAAGAGACTGTTAAGCATTTAGTAGTATGAAAACCGCTAAACGCTGTATTTCGGTTGAGGTTAAGTTTCGATTGTTGCGGATTTTTGTTAATAGAATAGGCCTACAGCCATGTTGTCTACTAATTTCTCCAGGCGTAGACAGAATAACAGAAAATAACAATTTATACATCGTGCGTGTTGAATAATACATTAGTTACTGAGAAATATTACTCGTATGCCCAGATTAATGGCGTTAAGATTAACAGAGCGATCATACAGCGGGAGATTCTTAAATTAATTATCAGAAGACTCTGATTAATCTGATTTGTTGTTACGGTGTTATTATTATAGTAGAGCATTGATCCGTGGTTGTTGGCAGTATGTAGTAAAATTAATCCAATTTTTCTTTCTGCCGATATCATTTGGGTTTGCGTGTTCGTGTGTGTGAGCGCTTGTAAGTGCATCATACCTCTGCGTAAAATTATTCTCGCACGCATTTCTGTCTCTTTGTGTGTGATAGGGAAAGATAGAGAGAGAAAGATATATGTGATAGATAATGTGTTCATGTAAGTGTGTGCGTAAGCGTAGTTAATACGTGCTTAAGTTAACTTAGGCACGTATGAAGTACGAACTTAACACTCCCTAGTGCTTGTGTGTGAGAGAGAGGGGGGAGGACGGAGAGGGAGAGGAGAGAGGCAGAAAGAGAAAGATAGTGCGATTGTGTGTATATCTATCTATCTATCTATATCATCACGCCAGATCCCTTGCGGGGTAGGCAGGAGTGCAGAGTTCCAACAGGTTCTTTTCTTACATGCCTGTCTGGCTTCCTCCACTCTCATAGTTCGTCTCATACACGCTCGCTGGTTACAGACACTCTTGACTTGTGTGTATATTAGACGTTTTATTGTGTGTGAGTGTGCGTGAGTTCACATTTTACACTCTATCTATATAGTATATATAATAATATCAGCCTATACTGCCCACTGCTGGGCAAAGGCCTTCTCTCACAAATCGAGGTGAGAGAGATTAGGTCATACTCCACCACGCGGACCCAGTGCGGATTGGTGGAGGCAGGTTTGTGGCCACCTGCTGTTGGAACTTATCAAGCCGCCTTTAAGGCTTCCAACTCGGCTTAACGACTACCACATTAAGTGGTAACCGGGACCAACGGCTCAACAAGCGTTCCGAAGTAAGGAGACGCTCGAATATGAAAATGCCAGAAACGGTCACCCATCTCAGTCCGACCGACTCGACCGCTGCTTAACCTTGGTGATGAATACCGCGGTCTCACAGCGTTACGAGCGCCTATATATTGTATCTGTTGTAATATCGCTTATGCAGCGCCGTTTTATTCATACATGATACACTCCGCCAACACTGCCACTCAAAATTCCATTCGTCTGTAACGACCCACGTATTTCTTGCCTGTACTTCGGAAAAGAACCCTACTTGTGTTCAAATATTAACGCAGTAGCGACACGCACCGAGTGCCACGCAATTCGAAGCATAGCCTGCGATGAAAATTATTACGGGGCATTATTATTTTGCATCATGCTTTTTAATCAACTTCAAAAAGGAGATTTTATGTTCGTCTGTATGTATGCTTTTTTTATGAATATTCACCGATATTTCCGATAATTCTGTACAGATTTTGATGATTATTTTTGCATTGGATTTACTATAGCTCCAAGGTGGTCCCATTTTAATTTCATTGGTATTGTACCTTGGACTTTGAAGATATACCAGGGAACTCCTTAACGACAAATAATACGAATCTGTAGATTGAGTTATTATTAGTATTGTGTTAATTCTATACCTACCATAGAACTAAACAGAATATTCAGCCTTAAAAAAAGGAGGAGGTTCACAATTCGTCTGTTTTCTTTTATAACGTCTTTATTTAAGAACTGAAGTCAAGAGTCTCCGTAACCGGCGAGCGTGTATGCGACAAACTAGAGTGGAGGAAGCCAGAGAGTTATGTAAAGAAAGAACCTGTTTGAACTCTGTACTCTCTGCCTACCCCGCAAGGGATCTGGCGTGATGACATAGATAGATAGATAGATTTAAGAACTGAATGTGATGATTCTTTTTGCGCTGGAATTAATATAGTTTCGAGGTGGTCCCATTTTAATAAAATCGGTATTGAACCTTGGACTTTGAAGATACACCACGAGAACCTTAACCGCAAACGGCATGAATGTACAGATTCCGTTATTATGGTTATTATATCAATTCTGTAGGTACCTTACTGTAGAACTAAGCAAACTAATATAAGATAGGCATATAAATATTACTTATTATCTCAACCATCACATATAAATTTAAATTAAAAAACTTTTACATTTAAAAAGGGAAACCGACTTAATAAGCAAAAAAGTAAATGTTTGAAGTCGGTGCCAAGTAACGGACTGCACTAACTGGCACAGACTTGAAATATTTTTTTTTGCATTTTGAAGTCGGTTTATTTATTTATTCTGTATGCACTTATGTTTAAGGCGGACTTAATGCCAGAGGCATTTTCTGGCAGTCTACCTTGAGGTGAGAACAGGTGAGGTGGATACAGCTGTGGTAGGTGCGAAAAATTACGAGTAATAAAAAAAGGAGAGAAAAAAAATACCAAAAAAACAATTACAACTTAAAAAAAGAAATTAAAATATTTAAAAACTTAATACTAATTACATATATACAACGAAAGCAGTTATATATAAATAACATATAATACATACAAGTATATTACATACATACACATATACTAAATCCAATGCAAAAATAATCATCAAAATCTGTCCAGAATTAACGGAAATATCGGTAAAAATTCATAAAAAAGCATACATACAGACGAACATTAAACCTCCTTTTTGAAGTTGGTTAAAAAGCAAGATGCAAAAAAATAATGCCCCGTAATAATTTTCATTGCAGGCTATGCTTCGAATCGCGTGGGACCCAGTGCGTGTCGCTACTGAGTTAATATTTGAACACAAGTAGGGTTCTTTTCCGAAGTACATGCAAGAAATATGTGGGTCGTTACGGGATGAATGGAATTTTGAGTGGCAGTGTTGGCGGAGTGGATCATGTATGAATAAAACGGCGCTGCATAAGCGATATTAAAACAGATACAATATATAGAGAGGCGCTCGTAGCGCTGTGAGACCGCGGTGTTCTTACCGATCACCAAGGTTAAGCAGCGTTCGACTCGGTCGGCCTGAGATGGGTAACCGTTTGTGGCATTTTCATATTCGAGCGTCGCCGTGCTTCGGAAGGCACGTTAAGCCGTTGGCCCCGGTTATCACTTAATGTGGTAGTCGTTAAGCCGAGTTGGAAGCCTTAAAGGCGGCTTGATAAGTTCCAACAGCAGGTAGCCACAAACCTGCCTCTGCCAATCCGCACTGGGTCTGCGTGGTAGAGTATGACCTAATCTCTTTCACCTCTTATTGTGAGAAAAGGCCTTTGCCCAGCAGTGGGCAGTATAGGCAGACATTATTTTTTATTTATTTTTAAACGTGAGCTCACGCACACTCACACACAATAAAACGTCTTATATACACACAAGTCAAGAGTCTCTGTAACCGGTGAGCGTGTATGAGACGAACTATGAGAGTGAAGGAAGCCAGGCAGGCATGTAAGAAAAGAACCTGTTGGAACTCTGTACTGCTGCTTAGCCCGCAAGGAATCTGGCGTGATGATATAGATAGATAGATATACACACAATCGCACTATCTCTCTCTTTCCTTTCCCCTCTCACTTTCTCAAGGATGTATAAAGTGCGCTTATTGTTTTTATTACTCTCTTTTTTATTTCTCCCTCTCTTTTTGCCTCTCTCCTCTCCCTCTCCGTCCTCCCACCTCTCTCTCACACACCAGCACTCCCTCTTAAGCACGTATGAAGTACGCTAACGCACACACTTACATGAACACATTATCTATCACATATACACAATTTGTTTTATTTCTCTATTTCCATCTCACTATCTCTCCCTCTAAAACACAAAGAGACAGAAATGCGTGCGAGAATAATTTTACGCAGAGGTTTGTACTTACACACGCGAACACGTAAACCCAAATGATATCGGCAGAAAGAAAAATTGGATTAATTCTACTACCCCATAATATCTACACTGCCAACAACCGCGGGTCATTGCCCTACTATAATAATAACACCCTAACAACAAATCAGATTAATCAGTGTTTTCTGATAATTAATTTAAGAATCTCCCGCTGTATGATCGCTCTGTTAATCTTAACGCCATTAATCTGGGCATACGAGTAATATTTCTCAGTAACTAATGTATTATTCAACACGCACGATGTATAAATTGTTATTTTCTGTTATTCTGTCTACGTCTGGATATATTAGTAGACAACACGACTGTAGGCCTATTCTAATAACAAAAATCCAAATAACTGAAACTTAACCGCTACCGAAATACAGCGTTTAGCGTTTTTCATACTACTAAATGATCAATAGTCGCTTATCGATTTGGAGTTGTTTACAGCCAAGGGTAACAACAGCTGTCAGTTGATTATCGACACTAATATTATAAATCCGAAAGTTACTCTGTCTGTATATTAACTTTTCACGCCCCGCTAAACAGATTTTGAATGAATCCGGCAAGGAAATACATTTTATCCAGGGAAAGGGCGTAGGCTACTTTAAGTGTCAAGAAATGCTTGAGGGTATGAAATGCATAAATAACGCTAACGAAGTTGTTACAGCTAAAAAGAGTAAAACGCGTTGACAGTTGGAACTAAAAAGCGATAAATAGGGCAACACTACTTTGATTGACAATTGCTAGTAGCTTCTGTGTTATCGAGCTTTATTCCCAACTAATTTTCGTGTTTTATTACAATTCAAAGATTTATCGACCACTGGTGGCTCGCCAATTTATTCAAAATAAATAAACCTCTTAGTAGTTGTGATAAAAAAGTGATGTACATAGTTTTGTTTGTAAGTACCTGTGATGTTCGGCCGAATTTGAAGCGGGATGAATTTTATCCTACATCGGAAATGTTACGAAAGAACTGTAGATATGACAAGTATTTATCAATTATATTTAGCTTCTCCAAGCCAATGAGACCTTCATACTGCTTTTGGAATATCCAGTATTATCGATAATATTGGTTTTGTTGTCTTGCTTACAAATTATTATAGAGGTTTTTTTTTGGTTCGACATATTGTGTATACTTTAGTCAGTATTCTTGATACTTGATAGATGTACGAATTAATAATGGGTTTTTGTATTTATCAGCAAAGTTGGTAAAGAAGGTAAAAAAAGGTTACCACACCCGGCATAAGCCGAAAAAAATATCAGAAACATTGTTGTTATTACTTAAATAATATATTTATTTATAAATTAATGTAATTCCAGCAGGAGGCAGCCGAGAAAGCTCCGAAGTATAACAGATGTTGACTGGAAAAGTTCATGTGAGCAGGGTAATAAAAAAAGAAGAATATGAGAGAAGACTATGAGAGGGTTAGAGAATAAGAGATGATAATCGAACCAATGAGATTCAGAAGATTAAATACTATGATGTTGCGGAAAGCCAAGACAATTTATAGACTTTCGGAGGAGTATATATTGATGAGAACTTTTTGACTCCAATTTACTTTTTTTTTAAAAAAGGAAACCTTATTTAAACCTGTTATTTCATTTTCCCTATTTCTATACATTTATTATCATATCCAACCTACATATATGGAATAAAGTCCCCCCGGACCTCTGACCAGTTCAGACGTGTTTAAAGCTACTCCATATTTTAGCATTTTTCAGAATTTAAATTAATTTTATATAAATAAATTGTATTAAAGGAATAGGAGTCCATAACCAGCAGGAGCTTAGTGAATTGCTATCGCTTAGTGAAGCCCTGTGAGTCATCTTCAGCCCCAGCACCGCCTACTACAGGTGACGCCCACTACAGAACGCACCACGGAAACGAGGGTGTCAACTGCGCCCCACCAACCGCTGCGCACCCGCATACATCATTGGGCGACGTTGGAGTTGCCGCTATAAGCAAGTACCTCTGGTTAGGCGGCGCGCTCGGACATTTCCTGAGATTGCTGCGATCCTGGTAGCAGGGTTGACACGCACGGATCTATATTTTAACGTGAGTTAATTTTATTTAACTTAGCCAAGGGGAGTACAATAACCTTTCAGAATATCTGTTGCCCTAGTACAAGAGTTAAACTATTTTGCTGTTCTAATTATTTTGACGCCTCTTACGTGTCATATAGAGCTAAATTTCAACGATGCCACTTAGACGAACTCCACCTAAAACACCACAACAAACTGTTGAGTCCGACACAAATTTGAGTTCTAACGCTGCGACGGACACAGAAAATGAAGGCTCAAGCGTTACAAGTCGGACTCGGATGCGTAAACGTCAGCATGATGATGAACTTTCAGTATTCATGAGGGAAATGAAACATAGCTTGGAGACCTTTAAGAAACAGCAGGAAGAAAAATATAATACTTTAATGGGTTCAATACAAGAAATAAAAGACCAGAATAGTGAACTCAAAATATCTTTGACTTATATGTCTCAACAGTACGAGGACATGGCGAAGAAACTGGTGACTATAGAATCAGAACGAAAAGGTTATTTAGCATATATTCAACAACTCGAGTCGAAAGTTGAAAATTTAGAGAAATCGCAAAGATCAGCTAGTATAGAAATCAAAAATATACCCCCAAAAAAAGGCGAGACTAAGGAGGATCTCCTAATGTTAATTAAAAATATAGCGCAAGTAACAGATATCAAGGTATCAGACACGGATGTTCGTGATGTCTTTCGATTGAATACAAAGAGCGTCGAGAATAAACCCATTATCGTGGATTTTACAACTAATCTACTGAAAGAAAAAATAATATCTCGGTGTAAAAAATATAATAAGGAGAATAAGGAGAGCAAATTAGCCACAACTCATATACGTCTTCCAGGCCCCCCGAAACCTATTTATATCTCTGAAAATTTAACAGCAAAAGTAAGGAAACTGTATTTTCATGCAAGAGAATACGCTAAAACTCATGATTATTCATTTTGCTGGGTATCAAATGGAAAGGTATTCCTTCGTAAGAAAGAGGGCTCTCGCCACTCACGCATAGATTCAGAAAAAGACCTAGATAAGATAAACGCTCAAGTGCTGATCTGACTAGAGTGCAAAATACTGCGTCATCCTACTTGTATTATTTTCTGCATGCTTTTAATAGATATTATTCAAAATAATTTAGTTCTTTGCACGTATACCTTGTCATATTATGTAAAGACAATTCATGCTCAATTAACACACTTTACATATATTTATTATATAACTATCATTCACTCACCTCAATTCAGTACATCTCTATCAAACACCTACAAAAGAATTTTTATATCTCAACCACACCGAACTTCAAAACACTCACACAAGAAAAATATGTACATTTTTTACAAAAAAATCATGAAAGTACACATACACTATTTAGCACTATTAAAAATTAGTCTCTCTCACTCAATTAAACCTGTAATTCAGATAATACTCATAATCAAGTATTATAATGACCCGTTTTTATCCTATTATTACCAACAATGACTTCACTACTTGATATTTCATCCGACATTGATGCAATTGCGATATCTGAGTCACGCGTTTGTTCCCCGGAAAATCTAAAATCACACGTATGTCAAATCAATAAGGTAGCTAAAATCCTACATCTAAACATCAGAAGTATCAACTGCAATTTTGACGGGCTTCTTGCATTATTAGCTAGGATTGACACTCAGTTTCAAGCAATTATCCTTACCGAATGTTGGTTAAGTAAAGTTACAAACCTTCCTATAATTCAAGGCTATGTCTCGTATTTCTCTTCTCATATGAACCAAAACGATGGAGTCGTTATATATGTACAATCTGTTATTCAGCACAATGTAACAGAACCTGCAATTCAAGACGCAAACAGTCTCATCTTGAAATGCGGTAACGAGCTCGCTATCATAGCGATATACCGGTCTCCTTCTTATAAATCAATCGACAAATTCACTGAAAGTCTAGATCAAGTTTTAACATCTCTCTCACCATTTAAGACGCTGGCATTGATTGGGGATCTGAACATTAATATAATACCGCATGGGAATGATGCTTTATCAGATATTTATATGGACCTCACAGCATCACATGGCCTTCTTCCAGGTCATTTGCTAGCAACGCGAAACGACAACTGCCTAGATCATGTGATGCTTAGATCAATTAAACCTGCTTCAATATTCGTTCTCAATTCGGTCGTAACCGATCATTCACCTGTCATTCTCTGCGCGTATCCCTCACTGAAACACCGTAAGCTTAAAACCTCTACGGCTCGAATAAATTATTCCACGCTAGTAGATGAATTATCCCAAACAGATTTCAGCCCCATTTATTCTGCCCTAGATGCTAATTCCGCTACTGAGTCATTAATTAACCTTATATCCAACGCTGTTGATAAAAACTCTAGAACTGTAAAAATACCAAATCGAAAAAGATGTATCAAGCCCTGGATAACACCTGGCCTCCTGAGATGTATCCGACACCGAGATAGGCTGCATCTTAAAGCCAAATCATCTCGGAATAATGCAACACTACAACAGACGTACTCTAGGTATCGCAATTTTTGCAATAATCTACTAAAAAAACTAAAGAACCAATATGAAAGTAGTGAATTACAAAAGAATAAAAGAAACCCCAAGGGTATGTGGCGATCTATTAAAAAAATTACGAGTTTGACTAGTCATGTTTCTCCACCATTCGAATTGCTAAATACAGAAGACTATCAAAACTCGATCAATGCTGTCAATCATTTCTTTGCCAACGTCGGTGCAAAACTCGCCTCTAAGTTCCAGCATATAATTCATAGTCCATCTGTCTCTGGAAGCGGTATAGACCTGAATCGACAGGGTGACTCCATGGTACTATTAGATGCAGACGAAGTTGAAATTGAAGCCATAATTATCGGCCTTCGAAATGACTGTGCGGTAGGAGTCGACAACATTCCCGCAACAGTGCTAAAAGCTGCTAAAGCTATACTAGTCCCTCACATCACGTACGTGTGCAATTTCTGCATGAACAGCGGGATCTTTCCCAGTATCTTAAAGATAGCACTGGTCAGTCCAATTTTCAAAAGTGGAGACAGAGACAGCGTCAACAACTATAGACCCATATCGGTACTCACTGCCGTCTCGAAGATTTTGGAACGCCTTTTAAACCGGAGATTAATGAAATATTTAGAAAAGAACAATATTATTGCCAAAAATCAATTCGGTTTTACGAAAGGCAAGTCAACGGAAGATGCAGTGCTTGAACTTACTGAAACGGTAGTGAGGCAACTTGATAATAAGTCCAAAGTAATTGGTCTATTTCTTGACCTTACAAAGGCTTTTGACACTGTTTCTGTTTCCTTATTACTCTCAAAACTAGAAGCTATAGGTGTGCGAGGTATTGTACTGGAAATCTTTAAAAGTTATTTGTCAAATCGCACGCAATGCGTAAAAATTGATACGTACGTGAGTGATATGGCAAGTCCTAATTTTGGAGTGCCCCAAGGAAGTGTTTTGGGCCCTACGCTTTTCCTTATATATATAAACAGTCTGTGTACTAAAAAACTACCTAATTGTAAAATAATAACCTACGCAGATGACACAGCTTTGTTGGTATATGGGGAAAACTGGGACCGGGCTCGTCACTACGCTGAATTTGCACTAAGAGAAATAATGGTATGGCTGAACTCGAATTTATTAACCCTAAACCTTGAAAAAACCAAGTATGTAACTTTTTCGGCTAGAAACAACACCATACCCCCACCGGATTCGTTTTGTTTAAGGGCGCATACCTGTAGCACACAATCCATAATGTGTAGCTGTATACCTCTTACATTGGCTAAAGAAGTTAAGTACCTAGGAGTTACCTTGGATTGTACACTAAGTTGGCATTCGCATGTAAATAACCTAGTCGTCCGGGTGAGAAAGCTGATATTTGTGTTTAGGAAGTTGAGACACTGTGCTGATCCGGAAACATTAACATGTGTATACCATGCTCTTGCACAATCAGTCATGTCATATTGTATTGTAGCTTGGGGTGGCATAGGTCCAACCTCCATGATACGACTAGAGCGTGCGCAAAGGGCAGTTTTAAAAGTAATGACCAAAAAGCCCCAATGGCACAGCACTACACTCTTATATAAAGAATGTTCGGTCTTAACCGTTAGACAACTGTTTGTCTTAAATGTTGTACTCCGTCGTCACTCAGGTTTGTCAGATGAACATGATGTCCGGCGGATAGTACGAAGTAAGAAGAGGGTCTGCAAAATAGAAACCCATAGAACAGCACTTGCGGCGAGACAATACTATATAATAAGCACTCGTATTTACAATACAATAAATCAGAAACTTAAAATTCACAGACTGCCAATCACTCTTTTGAAAAATAAGATCAAACCTTGGCTTCAAAGTCTCACGTACACTGAAACAGAAGAACTGATTAAATAGAAAGTGAGTTACGCATACAAAACGCACTACACACTCACGCGCGCACACACACACACACACACACAAACACACACACACACACACATGAATTGTTTAATTTGTATATTATCATTATTTTATTCTTTTAATTTTCTTTTATTTTTATTAATTTTTTTTTTTACATTTATATTTTTGTAGTTTTAAAAATATGTTTTTCCCGATTCAATTTGATTATTATTATTATTTAACCAATCAAATATTCTAAAAATATGGAGTAACTACTTAAGGATGGAGGGCGCTGACAGCTGTCATACAGTTAATACTAGTTCAGTTGTCAACGTGATCCAAATTGAATTGAATTTTACGTTTTTTAGACTCTAAGTAGAACCATTGTGAATCCGTTGTTTTTAGAAATCAATAAACTATTATTATTATTATTATTATTAAAGTATGGGAGTAGAGGAAGCAATAAAGGTCTGTAAGAATCTGTTGATATTCTACTCTGCTTACCTCGCAAAAGTTTTGACATACATACAACAAAACCAGTTATATATAAATAACATATAATACATACAAGTATATTACATACATATATATACACATATAACTATACTATATATGAAACAGACAGTTTGACATAACGACATGAAACAACTAGCGTTTAGAAGAACCCGCCAACATTTTGTTCAACAGATAGTCCTGCAGTTTTTTTTAAATGAGAGACGATTGGTAGACATCCTGAGATCTTGAGGTAATGCGTTCCACAGAAGGATTGATTGGACACGGAAGGAAGAGTGTATGAAATCAGTACGGTGAGAGGGACACTAAAGGAGACAATCATTCGAAGAGCGAAGATGTTTATTATGATTGGAAAGCTTTGAATTAGTGGATAGAAAATTATCAAAACTGACAATGTCAATGTTCAACAATTTTATTAAAATTGCAATAATGGACTTGGGACCCTGATTTGGTTTGTGATCTTACCGTCTATAAGGCGGCTTTGCCTTCCCAAGCATGGAGACGCTCGAAAATGGAATTTTCACAATACGGTCTCCCATCTCAGACCGACCAAGTGGAACACTAAAAAGAAAAACATATTATTATCACCAACCAGACTCAGTGCCTGATTTGAGACTTGGTGAATGCAAGGCCGACGGTCAACCCTCAAATCAGGAAAATAACTCTGATCTTCGGTTTTAACATAAGCTAACCCTACCTCTTAAGGAATTGATTACCTCTTTTCGTTTATACACGGTGTAATTTAAGTCGTCCTTAAGCGAAAGTCCAGGTGATTTTGTGTGTATGTGAATGATCTACGCTATTGGTCGTGGGGCTTTTACAGCTTCACCGGACATGGCCGAGTGGTCTAAGGCACTGGTTTTAGTCCAGGTGATGTATTCAATGCCTACTGTTAAATGTTACTAAAAAAAAGAACATATCTATGAATAACACCTCTATAACAATACTAATTAAGTGCATTAAAAAAGCAACTTTTAACCTATAACAACTGCAAAATGTCATTGAGGAGCGGCGCAACTACAGCTAATCGATAAATACCTTTCGTGTTCCGGATTTTTACCCTAGCTATAGTATTCGGATAGGTCAGTAGGTAGATATTACTTATTGAAGAATTCTTTTTATTAATTTTTATTACCCGTGAACAGTAGGTATTAGATACATAACATGGGCTTTCGCTTCAGGACGACTAAATTTTAAAACGTAGCCATTAGGCTACGTGGGGCTAGTGTGGACTAGGATTCAGTCCAGTGTCGTGGGTGCGTTTACAAATATGAAATTTCACATAACCCAGACCGAAACAAATAATTGTGGGTCGCATAAAGATTTGTACCGTGCGGGAATCGAACCTGCGACTATTCGACTCAGTAGGCGTAGCGGCTTATGCTCTTAACCACTGCGCTAAACCGTCCGTCAAATTACACGTTGTATAAGTGTTTTACTCGTACATAGACAACTAACTAATTGGTCCAGTGATGTAAAGTGCGCGTTACAATTTCGAGGTTCTGGGTAAGTATTCTAGATTGGACAGTGTTGTTGGAGATTTTCCATCGAATTGTCATATACTCGAAATTGTGTCTGAGGGCTTAGCACTTAAAGATTGACTTAAGCGTGACGTTAGCGAGTAACCGTGTTATCACGTTCATGTTTATTTAATAAATCGTTGTATGACAAGGATGGCATATCAACTCACTAGCGTCACGGTAACCTCGAAATTTTCGTGCTAAACTCTCACATATAATGGCTATAGACGTGCCCTAAATTATATTGACACCTGAAATCGGTCCACCTCTGTTTGCGGAATGTATGCATGACGGTATATTTTTTTTCTTTTACACCCCACGCCACACCTGTACCTTCAAAAAAAAAACTCAACGGATTTAAAGCTCTTATAAAATTTCGTTGAAAATTTTTCGACGAGAGCAGAGAACAGTCGCCTGTGAAACTTTCGCAATTAAGACTTCGCTGTATCGCCTCGTTCGACTTTTGTAAGAGAATTTATTAAACCGTGTTTGCGATATTTTGTTACAGCTTTTTTGGGTACCATAAGATGATCTTTTTGGAACTCTGGGTACAAGCAAAGGTAGCCTAGTTGTTCAAAGTTTGTCTTGGAAAAATAAGAGGTTTAGTTCAAAACCTGAAGTTGTTGGAATATTAAGCGTTATGAATACATCTGTTAAGTGCCTATGTGGTAGGAACTAACCCTATTGTCGTTGTACAGGTTACTACTCGAGACTCAGAAAGCTTAGCATGAAGAGATTAATGTAACGTTGTCGAGAAAGCGTTGTGTGGTGTGGAAAGGATAGCGTTATGCTATTGTCAATCTGTTTATATTAAACCCTGATATAGATAATTCTTCGATATGAAACCCCAATCCTACTAATATTATAAATATGAAAGTTTATATGTTTGGATGTTTGTTACTCAATTACACAAAAACGGCTGAACGGATTTAGATGAAATTTGGCAATTTAGTACCTGGATTAACACATAGAATATCCTTTTATCTCAGAAACGTAAGGTTCCTTTTAAAGTTAACGCGGACGGAGGCGCGGGTAGAAACTAGTAGAAAATATATGCCGATAACAATCGGACCTCGTTATCTATATCATCATGCCAGATCCCCTGCAGGGTAGGCAGAGAGTACAGAGTTCCAACAGGTTCTTTCCTTCCATACCTCTCTGGCTTCCTCCACTCTCATAATTCGTCTCATACACGCTCGCCGGTTACGGAGACTCTTAACTTGTCCGTCAGATAAGACTCTGTCTATTCGGTTATGGTTAGATAGTATAGGTCTTCCCCGGTACCTATATCCTTCCACTTTCGCATTATAAATCTCTTACAATGAAAAATGTAAAACTAATTATGAAAAATTAGTCGTCATAAACTTTAAGAGATATCCCGTAGCGTACACTACAGGAAAAAGGATTTCCTAAAGATCGCTATGACGAGACTTTGTACTCTATGTACCTAGCTTTTGCTCACGAGTTTGCCTAGTTATCGGTCTGTTTTACATCGATTCTGCTCACTTCACGTCTTTCGGTGCGTGATTGCAACTTTAGAACCTGTTAGCTCCGAAAGACGTCTGGTTTCTGAGCAATGCCCATTGGTAATTAATCTTGACAATACTGGGTGACTTTGGTATTTTTGCAGATTCCCTTGCCTTTTTTTTTGATTGACATGATTCACGTACACAAATACGTACAATACGTACTCTTCATTGCCTTTTGAGAGGCCTTACTCTATGAGGCTCATTGTAAGCGACCGTGAGGGACTTTCAAAGATATTAAAATCTAATTAAGCACGGAACCGTGTGTTGTTAAGCATCATACTAGTACATTTATCTTTGCTTCGGCGAAGTTGCGCAGTAAACATCGGGCCCTTTAATTAATTTCCGTTTGTGGGGGTGCGTGGGAATTTACAAACTTTCTCTTATCTTACTTGAGGTTATATGAGATAATACGCAGTAATTAATAGCAGATTAAGTTGTTGGGTAAAAGGCACTTTGCTGATTTATTATTGTTTGTGTTAAATAACATTAGGAAAACATCACGTTAGTTAAATGTTTAATAAAATTAATAATAGTTTAGTCGATACTGTCTCTCTGCGGTACGACAGATATAAACTCCTGCAGCTCATAATGAAGGAAAATATTGAGGGGAAAAGGAAAGTTGGTCGTTGAAAAAGACCTGGCTGCGTAACATCAGAGGATGGACAGACATTGCGAGTGCTGCCAAACTGTTCCGTCTCGCTAGGGACAGGAAAAAATATGCAGAGCTGATTGCTAACCTTAACTTGTTGGACAGGCACCCCAAGAAGAAGAAGTCTCTCTACTATACAGATGTGTATATTTTGATATACAATTAAGCCAAATAAAAGCCCAAAATCAATATAAAGAAAACTTTATTTAATCGCCGGGCGTTCAGTTTAGGGACAGTCGAAGGAATGAATATGGTATAATATAATATTAGCCCTGATAAGAAACTGTCCCACCGTTGGGCACGGGCCTCCTCTCAAACTGAAAGGGCCCATAGTCCACTGCGCTAGCCTAGTACGAGTTGGCGAACTCCACAAACCTTCGAGAAACTCTTAGGCATGCAGGTTTCCTCACGATGTTTTCTTTTACCTTTAAGGCAAGTGATACTTAATTTTTAATACGCACATGCTTTCGAAATGTCAGAGGTGCGTGCCTGGGTTTGAACTCGATACCTCTGACTTTGCAGTCCAACGGCCTAACCACTATCACTGCTTTTTGAATAATTGAAATGAATGAACATGATAATTTAAAATTCTAAGGTATCGCGGTACTGCGCCTATTATTTTTCATTAGCAACAATAAACATGACGTTGATTACGACGGTGCTCTGCGCCGTAACAAGATATCTTCTCATACAAATTAAGGTAAGCAAGAATAATTCACCATGATACGGATTGGTACCGGCGGGTTTGTAGCCATCTGCTGTTGGAACTTATCAAGGCTGTAAGACGTCTTAACTTACGTTCTGAAGCACGGAAGCGTTCGACACTATAAACACCGTTACGCCTTTAATTTCCAAGCGGGTGGCAAAGGTAGGTACACCAATTTTAACCTACAATGTTTTACACGTAAAGTATAGATAATATAGTCCAATTTGGTTAGTCGATCATCGTACTCGATCATTACTCGATATTTGTTATGTTAGTGTCAGAAAGTTAATGTCAAAAGTTGCAGTCATTCGAGTTTAAAAGATGTCACTCCGGTCGGCCATTCTCACGGACATCAGTGTATCGTCAGTTGGGAACGAGACGCCGTCGTGAACAGATTAAGTTGGGTACTGTGATTTTGGTGAATGTGATTATATTTTTTTAAATTGATAGCAAAATCAATTTATTTTGCTCCCCTTCTGAGGCGTTTCGTTACAAATGTTAGGCCCCAATGTAAGGAAGCCTATTACCATTATACCGGACACAATGACAGACTGGGACCAGCCCAGTGAAGTCAGTTTTGATACAAAACCTGTAAATAATTGACAAATCGTACAATAACAACGAAATAGTCTCGAAAAAAATGTCGAGATATTTTTTTCCAATTTTTCCGCTTTCGCCGGATAATCCGCAATCAGCAAAACAATTAAAGCCTGACCGAAAAGGTTGGGACTTATTTTTTTACCCCTTTTTACCTGATCCCGGCTAATAAATCCGTCGAGGAAACGTGTGGTCTAATTCATAAAATGGCAGCTGGAATTGCATTAATAATATGTATTGATATATAGTGACGATGTGTATCTAGCAGAATAACCATTATTGACAAGGGATAGAGATCGTTGGAGAAAAGGGAAAGACCTTTGCTCAACAGTGTGACACTTAAGGTTAGTAAAAAAAGGTTTTATACTGTGTTTATGAAGTGGTGGTACAGTGTTTGTTACTTTTCTGATGATTCATAAATACTAAGTGGTATACATATCATCATCATCTCAGCCTATACTTGTCCACTGCTGAACATAGGCGTCCCCAATCGCTTTCCAGCGCAACCGGTCCGACGCCACCTGCTTCCAACGACTTCCTGCGATTTTCACAAGATCGTCGGTCCATCTAGCAAGCGGTCGTCCCACGCTGTGCTTGCCAATATGTGGTCTGTACTCCAGAATCTATCTGCCCCAACGCCCGTCCGATCTTCGCGCTATGTGACCCGCCCATTGCCACTTAAGCTTGCTAATCTTAAGGGCTATGTCGGTGACTTTGGTTCTTCTACGAATCTCCTCATACCTGATTCAATCATATAGAGAAATGCCAAGCATAGCTCTTTCCATAGCTCGCTGAGCAACTCTGAGCTTTTTTATGAGATCTATTGTAAGAGACCACGACTTTAATCCGTATATCATTACTGGTAACACACATTGACTAAAAACTTTAGTCTTAAGGCACTGAGGTATTTTGGATAGGAAGATGTTGCGCAGTTTCCCGAAGGCTGCCCAGCCGAGTTGGATTCGTCGATTGACTTCTCTCTCAAAGTTGGACCTACCTAACCGGACTACCTGTCCCAGATAAATGTATTCGTCGATAGCTTCAAGAGTAGTGTTCCCAACGGTGAGTGCGGTGGGTACGACATGGACGTTAACCATTATTTTCGTTTTGTCCGGCGGTTTCTCTTCGGACCCTAAACAGCCTCTGAAGGACTTTAAGTACCGGCGTTCCGCCCGCTTTCAGAAGCGCTGCGGTAATTCCGACCTCGCCCGGCGCTTTGTTGTTTTTGAGTTGTTTGAGAGCCATCCTAATCTCGTACAGGCTGATGTCCGGGATATCTTCAGTGTAGTGTTGGGTTAGCTTGGCTCTTGAGTCTTTTACCAAGTCAACAATAGGTTCAGCTACTGAGGTATACAACTGCCCATAGAACCTCTTTACCTCCCTGAGCACCTCTGACCTATTCGACGTTACGTTTCCGTCCTCCGTCTTCAGTATCGTCAACTGGCTTTGCCCAATAGACGCGTCTCATGCGAACACTTTGGATATCTTATTCTGCTCTATGGTACTCCTCAATACGCCTTGTATTGAAGGACCGAAAATCGTGTCGCAAGGACTTCAATATCTGTCCATTGAGCTGCCTATAGGACTTAGCATCATCGGAGGTTTGGAGTGCAATAGCACGTCGCTCAGCCATGAGGTTGGTTTTTAAGGTCTATATTTACGGTGGGGCTTAAAATACTTGGACCCGACCGTATGGACAGTCTCTACCAGCCTGTTATTGATTTCGTTCACTGATGCGTTGCTGCCTAGCACTTCGAAGCGGTTTGACAATTCGAGTTGAAAGTTCTCGGAGTTTTGGATATGTGCATAAGAAGGTCGGAGCGTAGACTTCATCAGACGCGATCTTTCCATTTTGACATTAATATTTAATGTGCCTCTGACTATTGGGTGATCACTGCCAGTTTTTATCCTGTGAATCACGGAGACATCATTAAATATTTGTCGCTTGGTGCTCATGATGAAGTCTTTCTCATTTTTTGTGGAATCATCAGAGCTCATCCAGGTCCATTTCCTATGAGGCGGCTTCATACATCTATAATAATAATATTAGCCCTGTAATGAAACCATCCCACCGTTGGGAACGGACCTCCTCGCAAACTGCGAGGGTTTAGGCCATAGTTCACTACGCTGGCCCAGTGTGGGTTGGCGTACTTTACACATCTTCGAGAAACTCTTAGGCATGCAGGTTTCCTTGTGATGTATTTCTTCAGCGTATACATTTATAAAACAAAAAATAAACAAAGAAAACACTGTCATGTCTATATTTCTTGAGAGGTGGAGAAATTCTACTATGTACATCCACATTTTACCGACGGTAAAAGTGTGAGTCTACAGTCATAATTACAGAACTTCTACTAAAAGTGTTCTATAGATAAACCCCAACTTTTTTTTATTTTAACGGAACAACCTCCTTCTTGAACTATGCGCGGATAATATTAAATTTCCGAATCCTGCTACGGCGTTAGCATATCGCTACGCTTGATTTGGTTGATTGGTAAATTACCTAAATAAAGATTTAGGATAGCAATCTTTTTTGGTAACGATACGATAACGACAAATAGTTCGTGTTAAGCCCTCTGTTACTGTGGTTAGCGAAACATACCAAGCGATAGATATCCCACCAAGCAGTGCTAAGCAGTAATAGCCTAGTTATTAGACGGTTGGACTGCAAAGTCAGTGGTCTCAGGTTTAAACCTAGGCCTCTGTATTTTCGAAAGCATGTGCATATTAAAAATTAACTATCACTTGCTTTAACGGTGAAGGAAAACGCATGCCTATGGGTTTCTCGAAGGTGTGTGAAGTTCGCCAACCCGCACTGGGTTAGCGTGGTGGACTAAGGCCTAAACCCTCTCAGTTTGAGAGGAGGCCCGTGCTTCGTAACAGTTTCTTAACAGACAGTTTCTTAATAGGACTAATATAATAAAAAAAGATATCCCACCGGGTGTTTGTAAGAAATTTCGTTACAGGTGATTATCGCGTAAATCTTGTCCCTTGCACCACAAAAAAATAAAGGAAAGGCCGACAAAGCAATATTAATGTTTTATTGTACTTTTGAAACTGAATTGCATATCAAGCAGCGCGTTTTTTATTAACGACGGCAGCCCCAGCAGTGTGGTGCGTGGGCTTAGATTACGAGGTCCAACTCCAGCTTGTTGGCCAGCTGGTATACTTCACTAGAACTGAGTCACATATGATCTCTTATCTCTCTAATAAACAAATATAAAATGCGACAGTAGAAGGATGTAGGTACCAGGGAAGAACTTTTTTTTTTCGTGGGGAAATACTCATGGACTTCCGCCAACCTCGGGGGAAGCTGGCGAGGCATGTCGGACTCGTACCGACTAAAACCCCACGGTGGCCGGCACTGGCACGTGTCAGAGGGGCTCCGGGATCTCCGAGTGGAACACGCCGGTACCACCCTTGTGCCGCGCTCCGAAGAGCCCGCCTCGGGAGAGGAAACTTGTAGCTTGCTTCCCCCCCTGCACCGTCGCGATGCTCACGGCGGCGTGGGCCACACCACGCCGCCATCCTCCTCGGGGTCGTGCGTGAAGGACGCTTATGGCCCCCGCCCCAGCGTCCCACAACCCCAAAGGCCCCCCTGCGGATGTTGCAGGGGGGGTCCCCCACCAGATGTTGCGGCAGGGGACACAAGTTAGCCCGTATTATAGAGCCCCGGGCTATTGGGCTGGGGGGCCTGGGCGGGCTGTGCCTCCGCCCCGGCGCCTTCGCCTTCGGCGAGCGGGATCGGCCCTCTCCCGATCCCGCGCGCCGTAGACGACTACGGCGCGCGGGATCGGGAGAGGGCCGATCCCGGGAACGATCCCGCCGTCTGATTTCGAGCGCGGGCACGCATTCGTCGCTTTGGCGGACGACGCGAGTTCGGTCGTAGACCCTCGCGTCCATGTCCGCCAGGATGTCGAGCGGCGGAAAGCGTGCCAAGAGGGTCGTCGCCTCGAAAGATACGGTCCGGTATCCTCGTGTGATGCGGGTGGCCATCTTGCGCTGCAGGCTATAGATTTTGGTCCTGCAGCGCCGGACGCCCGATAGTCGGTGTGATACAGGCGCCCCATAGAGAGCCACCGATCGCACGACCCCCCCGTAAAGGCGGCGTACCTCCTCCGACGGCCCCCCGAGGTTGGGTAGCAGTTTATGTATGGCACCCACTACCCTTTCGACTCGGGGGACAAGACGCTCGAAATGCTCTTCGAAGCCCCAGCGACTGTCCAGGGTGAGGCCCAAGTACTTTAGGTACCGCCCCACCCGGACTGGCGAATCTCCGACGCGAACCCACGAGTCGGGCGGTTCCCTGCTCCTAAGCAGTTTATGGAACCATAGCGCCTCGGTCTTATGAGGCGCTATCTGCAGGCCCAACTCGCGGATCTTGGCGACGACGACCTCTACCCCAAGCTCGGCGAGCCCAACAGTCCTCTCGAAGGTGTCCCCCTCGGCCACTATTAGAGTGTCGTCAGCGTAACAGACGACACTGATGCCGGGGGGGAGATCGACACGCAGGACCGCGTCGTAGGCGAGGTTCCATAGGAGGGGGCCCAACACGGACCCCTGCGGAACCCCGCAAGACACCTCCCTCCGGTGCAGTGTGCCGCCCTGTCCGATGTACTGGATGTACCTGTCACGCAAGTAGTCCCCGACTACGGCTTGCAGGTACGGGGGAACGCGATGATGTTCTAGCGTCCCCCGGATCGCGTCCCAAGGCAGGGAGTTGAAGGCGTTGACGATGTCGAGACTTATCGCCAACGCCACCCCGCCCCGGGACACGGCCTGCGCCGACAGGGAGCGGACGCGAATGATCGCGTCCACCGTCGAGCGCTCCTGGCGGAAGCCGTACTGGCTATCAGCCAGGTCGGGACCGACGCGCGACAGATGCCCGCTGAGACGGGCGGTAAGAATCCTCTCGAACAACTTGCCGCACTCGTCCAGCAGGCATATCGGACGGTACGCAGAGGGAGAGTCTGCGGTCCTGCCTTCCTTCTTCAAGAGGACCAGGCGAGCCTCCTTCCAGGCCGTGGGGAACTTGGCATGTCGGAGGCAGCTGCTGAACAGCCGCCTCAGCCTGTCCCCCAGGGTGGCCAGAGCGATCACCCACGCCCGCCCCGGTATACCGTTGGGGCCGGGCGCAGTATTACGAGCGCGCAGGCGGCTGACGGCTCGGTCCAGCTCCTGTTCGGTCACCCCCAACTCGTCGGTGTAAAAGGCCGACGAAATCGTCGGGGGGACAGAGGGACTGTCCCGGACTGTCGGGAATAGTGCGTCGATGACCCGACGCAGCAGTCCGGGGTCTAGGGTCTCCGTCAGGGGGGGCACCCAGGGGCGAAGCTTACCCAGCACTGCCCTGTAGGGGCGTCCCCATGGATCCCTGTCAAGTCCCTCTAGGAGCTCGCTCCAAGACCGAGACCTGGCATTCGCGATGGCAATTTGGAGCGCCTTTGTAGCCGCTCGATAGCGCTCGTATGCTCCGGCCTTTTCCTCCTCGGTGGCTCGCCTTCTCCTTCGGGCTCTAGTGTACTGACGTCGTGCGCGTAAGCAGACTTCGCGCAACTGCGCTATCTGCTGCGACCACCAGTACACTGCCGTTCGCTTGGAGCAGCTGGCCCGGGGCATGGCGGCGTCACATATCGCCGTCATCGTGCCCCGGAACCAGGCCGCCTCCCTTTCCGGATCGGACCAGACCTCATCGGCGATTTCTGGCCATGCCGCGACGCTGGCTGCGGCCTCGAGAAGATCTCAGTTAAGCCGCTTGAGAGACCAGCGTCGCGGGGGGCTGCCTGCACGGCCGCTGGGGCGGTCGGGGGGGCGGAGGGCCACATCGAAGACAATGTAGCGGTGGTCGGATAATGTGACCACCTCCTCCGCTACGCGCCACCCCGACAGCGCGCTCATGGCCGAGGGAGTCGCCCACGTTAGGTTGACGACCGACTCCCCCTGCCACCGCACGCATGTGCTAACGGACCCCCTGTTCACGAGCCGGAGGTCTAGCCCAGCCGCCCACTCTTGCAACGTCCCTCCCTTCGAATCGTCCCTGGGGTTGCCCCACGCCCTGGCGTGGGCATTAAAGTCCCCGAGGACGATCGATGGACGAGGCCGGCATCTGCGAATGCAATTAGCCAGCCCGTCCAGGTACACCTCGTAGTCGGCGAGGGACCTATTGGGAGAGACGTAGCAGCTCACTATGGCCATTCTTCCCCACTGCACAGCTACATATCCCTGCCCCCTTTCCAGTACTGAGCAGGGCGGAGCGCCCTCCCCTCCTTCCCAGTACACGGCGACGGAGCCCACATCATCCCCGAACCAGCGAGGATTGTCCGGGACACGGTAGGGCTCCGCCACTACCACCAAGGCAACCGACCACTCCGCAACGCTCTGCAGTAACAGGTCCTGAGCGTTGCGGCAGTGGTTCAAGTTACCCTGGAGAACACTTTGGGGAGAGAATTTTATACAGTCTCCATTTCGGCCGACGGGCTGCTAGTGCCTGCAGCCATGGCATTTGGTGCCATGGTGGTCTCCTGGGTGCCGGCATGGGAAGAGGCCTGCTTCCTCTTTCCCTTAGGGGGGCTACACTTCTTGGCGTGCAGCCGATGGTTCGATGCACATCCCTTGTCCACACATACGGGACATCGTAGCGCTTGCGCACGGCATTCGCTGGCCCTATGATTAGGGTCAGCGCACCGAAAGCATCGGGCGCCCCGGTCAACGTTGTTGGGGCACATAGCCCCAACATGTCCCTTTTTGAGGCATCGGAAGCAGTATAAAGCTCTTGCCTCCAATGCCTCGACCTTTATAGCCCCCCAGCCCACATGGATCTTCTTTGCCGCCACGAGTTTATTCATCGCGGCAAGTGGGCACTTAACTCTTACGGTCCCAAGGGCTGTGGGTGCTCGGTTAATTGGACCGACTTTGATGTCAGCCTCCGAACACCCACCTGCTGCAGTAACGGCAGATGCGACCTCCTCGGCAGTGACAGCGTCGTCGAGGCTTCGCAGCCTTACCTCGCCTGTCTTGCTTGGCCGGGCGACGCGGACTTTGAAGTCACTCAAGACCTCGCGCATGCGTCCGGCCAAGCGATCAGCCTTCTCCTGACAGTCGGGGCCATCAACTGTCAGAAGCAGACCCCCCGTCATCGTCCTCCGTGTCCCGAGGTCAGTCGCCTGAATGCCAAGGCCAGCAAGGTTAATTTCTTTCCGAGCTCTGCCCATGACCTCGGCATTCGTTGTCCCCTCGAGAACTGTGACGGTGACCGCTGCCGTCTTTGGGACTTTCGGCGGTCTCTTTCTGCCTTTCCTTTGCGATATCTTTTTTATTTGTCGCGAAGGGCCGGCCAGTTGCCCCCGGTTGGGTGGGTTTTGGCTGTGGGGTCTTCCTGGGCTTTTTGGCGACTGCCACCCAAGTCCCCGCGTTTGCCACCGTTGATTCAGCGCCCCCAAGAACAGGGGCGGGTACTGCTGGCAACTCCAGTACCGGTGCATGCGCGGGGGCTCCCCTGTTCTTAGCCTTTTTAGGCTTGGGCTTGGTGGCCCGCACTGAAGCCACAGACCCCGAAGCGACAGAGGTAGGCGCAGCCAAGGATCTGCGCAGGTCCGCAGCCAACGACGGCCGGACTATGGACGGCGGCAGGAGTCGGTCCTCGATTCCAGCGAACCGGGCGTCCAGCATGTTGCCGACCTGCCGGATTATTGCGGCCGCCAGTGACTCGCTCGTCGTCGGCTCCGAGGCCCGGGGACGAACTGGTGGAGCGCCAGAAGATCCAGCAGGCGACTGAAGAGCCGCAGGCCGGGAAGTCAGTCCCTGAGAAGCCGGAGGTTGTAAACTCTGCGGCTCCAGCCGGCGTTCGCCAACCTGCGGGTTTGCACCTCGGAGAAGTTTGACCTCCTCCATCAGGCTCCGCACTTCTGCTGACAGGCCGGCCAGCTGCGAACGCAGCTCCGCAATTTCGCGCTCCAGTTTGTCCACGTGGGGGTCTATTGGAGCGCGACGGGACAGCTCGTCAACGGCCGCCTTTACCGACCGTATGGCCATTCTTAGGCCGCGAACGAAACTGCCCTTAAGATTGCGCGACCTGTCCGCAACCTTTTCTATGACCGCCAGACCCTCGGTTATGCAGGTGCCAAGGTCCGTGCTCGGTCGCGCCACCATCTCTTGGGCCAACTCCTCCGGTCCGGGTAGGGTCTTTTTGGCCCTGGTCATGGTCGGACGAGACGACGAGTTAAATATGTCATCGTCGTCCGACCCTTGGGTGTTTGCAGCTTCAAGGCGATTCATTTCATGCGCCGCCTTCTGTGGCGCTCCCAAATCCTTCGACTTCCAGGAGCCATGTGATTCCTCGCTATCACATGCCGCTGACGACTGTACGGGCGTGTCAGCACGCTTGGCAAACCGCCCGTTCTTCTTGCGGGCCGCTCCCCTCAGTGAGGGGCAGGTACGGCCCCGTCTTGCAGTCGTCACCTTTGGTGGCGGCAGACTTCCGTCGCTCGCGGATGAGGAACGCCGTTCTCTACGGGGGCGCTTGTGCCCCTCGACTGCGTCTTTTATTAAAACGCAGCATGGACGGGTGTCCGGTTTGGGTAAGCCGTGGTCGATCGTTTTGTTGCGGGTTCGGGTGTCCGTTATGGATGCGTCTTGGTCGTTGGAATGATGTAACAAGTTGCCCCCCCAGAATACGAGGGGCAGCCGGAGCCCAAGGGCTCCAGGGAGGATTCTCCGGGCCGTCCGGTACCTCCCTGGGGTAATTTATCTTGAATGTGCGACATCATATTTTGTTTTTGGGTGCTGATCCACAGCTTTGGCTTTGAATGGGTGTGCTCCCTTAGAGCCGGTGGACCTCTCATCCCGGCTAGTTGTGCAGTGAAGGTGAGTGTGTGTGAGTTGATGTGCATGTACGTAAGTGTGTGTTTGTGTGTGGGTATTTTGTGCGTGTGCAGTGTGCCTGGGCCTTGCGGCCTCTCCCCCCAGTTCGTCACCTGAAGGGTCACACTAGTCCTCTCTGATATCCAAAAAGGCACCTAGAGCCCCCTGGGGTATGAATCTCCATCACCTCCTCTGCGCCCCATCCTCTCCAAAAGCTGGAGAGTGCGAGGGGCAGCGAGACGTCTTCCACCACGCGCCAGACTATTCGCCGCCGTCAGCAGTCCCTCCGGAAAACGAGAGGGCTGCTGGCAACGCCCAGGGTGCACCACGGGGAGGTTGTCTGACCAAGCACCCCACCAGGGAAGACCTAGACTATCACGACCAAATAGACCAAGTCCTATCTGAAGAACAAGTCAAGAGTCTCCGTAACCGGCGATCGTATATGAGATGAACTATGAGAATGGAGGAAGCCAGAGAGGTATGTAAGGTAAGAACCTGTTGGAACTCTGTACTCTCTGCCTACTCCGCAAGGGATCTGGCATGATGATATGGATGGATGGATGGACGGATAGACGGATGTCTCTAATCTAATGTATCAACCATCACCATCACTTCAAGCTCATTCTAACCACTACAGGGCACACTACTTCCTCCCTCTTACGCCAAGTGTCCCTATCTTGAGCTAATCTAGACCGAGTCTTATCTAAACGCAATTAACCACATCATTGATCCAGATAATCATTGTTGCAAGAAAATCTATATCAATGTCAAAAGTATTACATCGATGTTCGACATCTATTGAATACAAAATATCAATTACAAGAAGCATGTTTCCCAAACTCAACACTTTCCGCAGAGCTATCCAGTTGTTCCTAAGCTGCAGTCAAGCTTTTCGTGGTCCGCGTTATTAATAATTTAATGTGCGTTCTAAACTTGTATTTGATCTTCACATTACTAATATCGTCAAAAAAGCTTCTAAAGCACTGGGACTCGTAATTAGATTATCGTCTCATTTTAACAATGTTAAAACAATTAAAATACTATATTGCGCCCTCGTCCGTAGTCATCTCGAATATTCATCTCAGGTATGGAATCCAAACTATAATATCTACACAGACAGAATTGAAAGGATTCAAAAAAAGTTTGTAAGGTATATTCAATATCGATCTAAAACATATTTACCGAATTATATTACTCGATGTAAGAAATTTCATCTATTACCATTACAAGAGCGAAGGCGTATTGCTGACTTAGCGTACTTATTTAAAATAGTGAACGGTTCCGTAGATTGTCCAGAGCTGCTGAGCAAAATAGGGCTTCGGACTCACTCAAACTTGTTTAGAAAACCCTGCCTTTTAAATGTCCCTAATGCGAAATCCACCTATCATCAAAATTCCTTTTTTATTCGAGCCTGCAGACATTTTAATACAGTGGTGCATGATACCGATATAGATCTTTTCTGTACAAGTGTACCAAAACTTAAAAAAACCCTAAATTGTTTGTTTTTCTGTGAGTAGTATTATGTGTGATATCTTTAATTCTATGTTTTATATATTAGTCTTAGCTGTGCGTACTGGTATACTATTCATGTGCTAATCTTTTATTGTTTTTTTTTGTGAAACTATTTGTGAAAACTTGTAATTGGCCTTCTGTTATATATTACTATATACTATCTCTGTTCTAGCTGTAAGTTTTCGAAATCTGAAAATAAAATAAAATAAAATAATTTTATTTAATTTTTACTTAAGGGATATTTGGGAAACTACAGAACAATAGTATTAAATCTACATATTATAGTGTTCATAATCCAATCAAGTTTCCACTAATAAGTAATACATATTAATATTTAATAGAACAAAGTCAACGATTCATAGGTTAGCATTAGAGTTAAGATTTTATGAGAGAGCGATTGAATGATGTAAGCGGTAAAGAAAATAAATCGATGTCGGAGAACCTTATATTATTGTATTTTCACGAACGACGAATAAATGTATTTGTACCATAATTCGTTTTGGCCGTAGTTGGTTGAAGCAAGTTTGTCTTTCTAGAATTTATGCGGGGGCATTTAAATAAAACTTTACTTTATAGATACGAGGAATCAAAATGGATATTAAGTATATTAAAAATAAATTTTTGGTCCCTAATTAGCCTTTGATTTTTGCCGCCGGTTGGGGCCGGTAGGTTATAGCGATTAGAATGATAAATTAGATGGTTTGTAAACTTGTTTCGAATCCATTTCAACTTGTCAATGTAAACTTTATACTGAGGATTCCAAACAACTGAACAGTACTCCAATATAGGTAGAATGAAAGATCTATATAAAAGAAGAAGGGTGGAATTTTGTTTGAAGTCTCTACCAATTCTAAGAATAAAACCGAAAAGACGATAAGATTTAAAATAAATTTCATTTATATTGTTGTCAAATAGGATTTTGGAATCAAGATTAATACCCAAACCCTTTACAAGTGTGACTCTATGAAGGTCATGTCCATTTATGCTGTAATTATATATTATTCTTTTTGCGTGAAAACGTTATGCGATAACAGTACTCAGCCAAATTGTTAATGTCATCTTGCAGACGGATACAATCTTCAGGTGAATGAACTGTTTTGTAGATGTTTTTGTCTTGGGCATATAAGAGAAAAGAAGAACTCCGGAAGGCTGCGGTGACGTCATTGATAAAAATATTAAAAAGTAAAGGACCCAGATGCAATTCTTGGGGCACTCCCGAAGGGACAGGGAGAAATGTAGAGCAGAAGCCTTTAACAGTAACTGCCTGAGACCGATCCCTCAGGTAGGACTCCAGCCAGCGTAATAAATCACTATGTATTTAAAACCTAAATAGCTTACTGAGGAGGATGTCATGATTTATTTTATCAAAAGCAGAATCAGAATCAGAATATTTTTTATTCATGTAAACCATTACAATATTTATGAATCGTCACAAAAGTAACAAAGACTCTACCGCCACTTCGGAATGTCATTCCTGTGGAGAAGAAGGGCAAGAAACTCCACGGTTATGTTTTAAAATAAGAAATTACAAACTTTTTCATCTACATTCTGTTGTGGGGTATGGGAGAACAATGTAGGTTGGTCATCAGGTGAGTCTAAGTTAAAAAAGCGAATAATACTATTTATGAGAATGGCTACATGGTTCCCTCATTTACAAAAAACTTTAGAATAAAGCTTTAGAATAGTCAGTATAGACTACATCTACCTGAGACCCGCTTTCCATTGCATTAGTCAATACGTCAAAAAACTCGTAAAGATTACTTTCAGTTGATGTTTTTCGTAAAAAACCATGCGGTTGTTCTATCATATGGGGTCGAACGGCAGGAGCAAGAAAATCATAAATAATACGCTCAAATAACTTAGGTATAACACTCAGTTTGACGGTAATTTGCTACGTTGTGTTTGTCTTCCCCCTTAAAAATTGATTAAATTACAAAGGATAATAAATTTGTTTACAACACTTGCGCAAAAAAAATTGGAGTACTAAACCAGTACTATTTGTAATGTTTCTGCAGAAAGCGGATTTAAAATGTTCATTAAACATTTCGCATATGGTGGTACCTTCAAAAGAGGATTTTTTGTTGAGAGAGAAACTGTCAGGTAGATCTCTAGTATTCTTTTTGGAACGAATAAATGCCTAAAACTGCTTACTGCATTTTTAAAATGTTTATTTTACATCTAGGAATATACGAATCATAGTAAATAATTTTCTGTTTCTTTTGCCTGGCATCGAAAAAGTATAATAATCAACATAGCGACCATATCGTTTCTCTCTTTTCTGTCCAAGAGCGTGCTCGTCGCGACCCCTGCCAGTCATTATGGCTGCAATCTTGGAATGAAGACGTACCGCAGTGCGGGCTAGGGCGTCCCCCCGAGGCGACGCGTACCGGCCCGCCCCCGTTGGTACGAATATAGGTGGAAGCGGCGATGGGGGCCGCCACCCATCACGCCGGGCCCGAACTGGCGAGTCGTGGGGTGCAGAGTGCCGAATAGGCACTTTGAATGTAAGAGGTGGTATGGAAGATAAGATGCATGAGGTGATTGATGTGATGAAAGAGAGACGCCTGGATGCTCAGTGTGTAACAGAGACTAAGCGGAGGGGCAGTGAAACCTGTGATCTTCCTGATGGAACGATGGCTCTGTGGTCTGGGGTACCGCAGAGCAGTCGTGCCAGCATGGGGGTGGGTATCTTGCTGTCCCGTCGCCTGGCCTCTGGAGTGAGAGATTATGGCCTGTGCGATGCGAGACTTCTCTGGGTCCGTTTAAAACTGGGTGTCACTAGAGTATTTTTAGTCGCAGCATATGCTCCCGTAAGCTCGTCGACACCCCAGGACCTTGAGAAGTTTTGGGATAATGTCAGGGAAGTTCTGGATTTGGCTGAGGCTAACGAAAAGGTGATTTTGTGTGGCGATCTGAACGGATGGGTAGGAACCAGGCGGCAAAATTGCGACCCTGCTCTGGGTCCATATGGTGATAAGAGAGTGAACGATGCAGGTAAGATCATTGTAGATGTTTGTTTGGAAAGGGGTCTCCTTGTGTCTAACACGATATTCCAGCACAAGGACATACATATGTATACGTGGAGAAGGAATGAACAAAAAAGCATGATAGATCTGATCCTGGTTGATAACCGTCTCCGAAGCAAACTACAAGATACGCGTGCGTATAGAGGCCCCACTCTGGAATCAGACCACTATCTCGTAGTTGCGCGGTTTAGTGGTCTGTTCAGGAAGTGGAGGCACTGGCGAGAGCGTATCCCCTTCGGAGACCTTGAAAGAATAAAGGTTGAAAAGTTGCAAGATGAGAGCGTGAGGAGAATGTATGAAGACAGAGTCCGGGACAAGCTTTTGACAGCAGGCTCTTCGGACTCAAATGTAGATGAATGCTGGAATAGCCTGAAAGAGAGTTTGGTGGAATCCGCGAAAGAAGTATGTGGTTGCTCAAAGAAGCATATTACAGCAAAAGGTGATGCATGGTGGGATGCGGAGTTGCAAAGCTCCGTAGAAAGTAAGAAGAAAGCGTGGCAGGACTATGTATCTTCTTTGAACCTGAATGCCAGTATGACAGAGATGAGGAAAGAAATATACCGGCAATGCAAGAATGCCACTAAAACTTTAGCGAAAGAAAAGCGTGAAAGAGCCAGTATGATTGAGGAGGAGAGGCTGGCGAAGAACTTCAAGAACAACACCAAACTCTTTTGAAGCAAGGTGAGAAAGGCTCGAGGTGATTCGTCAGGCTCCAGAATGGAAAGGATAAAATCTAAAGATGGTGACATTCTTGCAGACACACAAGCTGTGCTAAACCGGTGGAGTGAATATTTTGGAGAAATGTATGGAGATGACCCGGATGCTGATGCCGCAGACGTGCCTAAAGGCGAGATTGCGGCACCAGAATCAACTGAGGACATTACTATGGAAGAAGTTGAATGGGCGATAGGAAGTATGAAAAACGGTAAAGCTGCGGGAGTAGACATGATATCTGCCGAGATGATTAAATATGGTGGAACATGCGTCCGGGACGCTTTCCGGGCCCTTGCAAACCTTTGCTGGAGGACCGGTGGAGTCCCTACAGATTGGTGCCGCGCAGTCATAGTACCCTTGTATAAAGGCAAGGGTTCACAATATGACTGCGCCAATTACAGAGCCATCAGTTTGATCAGCTGGGCAGCCAAGGTGTACGGTAAAATTATTGAACGGAGAATGCGCGTGAAGTCCGATGGAATGTTGTGCGAGGCACAAGGGGGTTTCAGGTCTGGAAGAGGATGTTCGGATCAAGTCTTCTCACTCGGCAACATCGTAGAGAAGCATCTGGCAGTGGGCCGGAAGGTTTTCTGCGGTTTTGTAGATCTGGAGAAGGCATTTGACAGAGTTGTGCGAAAGAGACTTTGGGACATTTTGCCAGAGTATGGTATAGATGGCACTCTGTTGCGAGCCGTCCAGTCCACTTATGTGGACTGCAAGGCATGCGTACGGGTGGGTGGTAACAGGTCACCCTGGTTTGACGTTAAAATCGGCGTCAAGCAGGGTTGCGTGTTGTCCGCTAGACTGTTTATAATATATCTGGACAAAAGTCTTCAAAGACTGAAAGCGATGAATGAAGGTGTACAAATGGGTGACTTAGTGGTAAACCATCTACTTTATGCAGATGACGCGGTTTTAATAGCGCCAACAGCCACTGATCTGCAAACAATAGTCACAGTTATGAAAGACGACTGCATGATCAATGGCTTACACTTGAATGTGAAGAAAACCAAGATTATGGTTTTTGAAAGGGAAGAAACCAGAACGAATGTAAGGATTGTGGTTGGTAACGATGTGCTGGAGCAAGTGAATGAGTTTGTATATCTTGGATGCGCCTTCAGTAAGGATGGGAAATACACCGCTGACATAGAGAGAAGAGTGAGTGCAGGGAATGGAGTGAATGGTGCGATGGGAAAGCTACTCGGGAGCCGGCACTTAAGCCATAAGGCGCAGCTGGCCATACATAACGGAGTTCTTGTCCCAACGCTGTAATATGGTAGCGAGAGCTGGGTATGTAAGAAGGAGAATGAAAGTAGGATAAATGCGGTAGAAACGCGAGCTCTGCGGAAGATGTGCGGAGTGAAGCTGACCGACCGCATTAGCAACAGCATAGTAAGACAGCGAGTAGGTATGAAAGAGAGTATCGGTGTAAAGATGAGAAAGGGCATGCTCCGTTGGTTCGGGCATATAGAAAGAATCCCAGAGGAAAGAATGACAAAACAGATATACAATGTGAAAGTGGAAGGATGCAGGTACCGGGAAGACCTAGACTATCTTACTACGACCAAATAAACCGAGTCTTATCTGATGGAAAAGTCAAGAGTCTCCGTACCGGCGAGCGTGTATGAGACGAACTATGAGAGTCGAGGAAGCCAGAGAGGTATGTAAGGAAAGAACCTGTTAGTACTCTCTGCCTACCCCGCAAGGGATCTGGCGTGAGGTTGTAGATAGATAGATAGATCGTTTCCATTTCTTATGTAATTTTAGTTTCTCCTTCATAATTTATGCAAGGCCAATGAGTACCAAACTAGGTAATTGGAGTCATTACGTATTAATCTTGTAGGAACGTAATTTGATATTATATTGTTTAAAATCCTGTAAAAGCCAGTGACTGCCGAATCAATATCCAAAACTTGGAAACAGGTATCCCAGTTGATTTCAGATAAAGCTACTTCAATGTCGTCATATGTTAATTGTACCTTCTAAACAAATGCACTAAGCGCGCCGGAGCATGTGAACTTTTCGAAGCTATTCCAAACATTGTTATATGCAGAGATTGGTGGTAGTTACCTTTTTTTTTTTAAAAAACGTAGCCCCACACTAGGATTTATTCCTGTGTCGTGGGTGCGTTTACAAACATGAAAATTCACAAACACAAATACCCAGACCGGAACAAATAACTGTGGATCACACAAAGATTTGTCCCGTGCGGGAATCGAACCCGCGACTATTAGACACAGTGGGCGGAACAGCTCAAGCTCTTAACCACTGCGCTAAATCGTCGTCAAATGAAAGTACCTTCATTAACTAAACATCTAAAGTTACTTATCACTAAGTTCAAACATCTGCCACTGACTTTAGGAATACATAATTTCACGTAATGTGTGTGGCAGCTGGCCGCGTGGTTCCCGGCTTAGAATAGGACCAACCCATCACATCCCATCGGGTGTCGTACAAGGCGACTAAGGGAAAACTAGGGAATGGGCAGCAGCGTTCCCTTAACACTTTTACAACCAAAAACTGCGCTCGCCAACCCGCCTGCCAAGCGTGGCGAGTATGGCAAACACCCCCAACCAATATGGAAGAAAGCAAGAAAACCAGGCCCCTAGTCCCCGGCGGTCCTGTTCGTCCTGGCCACGGTAGCAGCCATGGTAACGACAGGACAAGGGGTGCTAAGAATCTCCGGCAGAGATTCGGCTACCACCAAAACCGAAAATTGGCCCTGGTGACATACAACGCACGCACATTGAGGACAGATGAGAAGCTAGTTGAGCTGGAAGAAGAGTTAAACAAGTTGCGGTGGAGTATTGTTGGTTTATCGGAGGTCCGAAGAGAGGGCGAGGACACGATAACCTTAAAATCCGGCAACTTGTTTTACTACCGGGAGGGCGAACAGCAGTCCCAAGGTGGTGTCGGATTTATCGTCCACAAGTCACTCATAAACAACGTTGTGTCCATCACTAGTGTGTCGAGCAGGGTAGCGTACCTGATACTCAGAATATCCAAAAGATATTCGCTGAAGGTCATACAGGTCTACGCACCGACCTCGGCATACTCAGATGATGAGGTCGAAGTTATGTATGAGGACATTAGTAGAGCCATACATACTTCCAAAGCACACTTTACAGTAATTATGGGTGACTTCAATGCGCGACTGGGCAAACGGGGCGATGATGAGTTGAGAGTGGGGCAATTTGGATATGGGCAGCGCAACCCCAGGGGTCAGAGGCTGGCCGAATTTCTGGAGAAGGAGGGACTCTTTATGATGAACTCTTTCTTCCAGAAGCCGTCTCATAGGAAATGGACCTGGATGAGCCCTGATGGTTTCACAAAAAATGAGATAGACTTCATCATGAGCACCAAGCGACAAATATTTAATGATGTCTCCGTGATTCACAGGGTAAAAACCGGCAGTGATCACCGAATGGTCAGAGGCACATTAAATATTAATGTCAAAATGGAAAGATCGCGTCTGATGAAGTCTACGCTCCGACCTTCTAATACACATATCCAAAACCCCGAGAACTTTCAACTCGAATTGTCAAACCGCTTCGAATTGCTAGCCAGCAGCGCATCAGTGGACGAAATCAACAATAGGTTGGTAGAGACTGTCCATACGGTCGGGTCTAAGCATTTTAAGCCCCACCGTAAAAATAGGCCTCAAAAGCTATCCGACTACACCCGAAACCTTATGGCTGAGCGACGTACCATGAGACTCCAAACCTCCGATGATGCTAAGTCCTATAGGCAGCTCAATGGACAGATATTGAAGTCCTTGCGACACGATCTACGGTCCTTCAACACAAGACGTATTGAGGAGACCATAAAGCAGAACAAGGGCTCCAAAGTGTTCGCAAGAGCCGCGTCGATTGGGCAAAGCCAGTTGACGAAGCTGAAGATGGAGGACGGAAACGTAACGTCGAATAGGTCAGAGGTGCTCAGGGAGATAGAGAGGTTCTATGGACAGTTGTATACCTCAGTAGCTGAACCTATTGTTGACTTGGTAAAAGACCCAAGAGCCAAGCTAACCCGACACTACACTGAAGATATCCCGGACATCAGCCTGTACGAGATTAGGATGGCTCTCAACCAACTTAAAAACAACAAAGCGCCGGGTGAAGACGGAATTACTGCAGAGCTTCTGAAAGCGGGCGGATCGCCGGTACTTAAAGTCCTTCAGAGGCTGTTTAATTCCGTCTTGCTCGAAGGAAAAGCGCCGGAAGCATGAAACAGGGGTGTGATGGTACTCTTTTTCAAGAAAGGTGATAACACTTTATTAAAGAACTGCTAAAACTGCTAAAAGTTGTCGACGAATACATTTACTTGGGACAGGTAGTCCGGATAGGTAGGTCCAACTTTGAGAGAGAGGTCAATCGACGAATCCAACTCGGCTGGGCAGCGTTCGGGAAACTGCGCAACATCTTCTCATCCAAAATACCTCAGTGCCTAAAGACTAAAGTTTTTAGTCAATGTGTGTTACCAGTGATGATATATGGATCAGAGACGTGGTCTCTTACAATAGGTCTCATAAAAAAGCTCAGAGTTGCTCAGCGAGCTATGGAGAGAGCTATGCTCGGCGTTTCTCTACGTGATCGAATCAGGAATGAAGAGATTCGTAGAAGAACCAAGGTCACCGACATAGCCGTTAAGATTAGCAAGCTGAAGTGGCAATGGGCGGGCCACATAGCGCGAAGATCGGACGGGCGTTGGGGCAGAAAGATTCTAGAGTGGAGACCACGTATTGGCAAGCGCAGCGTGGGACGACCACCTGCCAGATGGACCGACGATCTTGTGAAAATCGCAGGAAGTCGTTGGATGCAGGTGGCATCGGACCGGTTACGCTGGAAAGCGATTGGGGAGGCCTATGTTCAGCAGTGGACAAGTATAGGCTGAGATGATGTGTGGCAGCTGGCACAAACCTCGTCGAACTGGCGGCCGTAGGGGCAGAAAGGTTCTCGGCAATCAAGTATCAAAAGTGTAGGGGGCGGGCTCGCCATAAGATGACGTAATGACAAAATCGGTTTCCATGAACATCGTGGGAGCCTTTTGTCCTGCAATTAATGTCCGACATACTTATGATATGTCCGAACGACTGGAGTATAGGACCTTTTGTTATCTTTATATAATGTCGATACTTTTTAACCGACTTTAAAATACATACAGACGTACATGGAACCTCCTCCTTAATGTTCTATGTTTGTCTGTATGTATTTTTTCATATTTACACGCTTTCTTTCTACTAACTAACTTCCTGTTGCGAACGCAATCAGTCATTTTGACTTCGCAGAACTTGCATTTTAATTGCACATACCTTGCTTTAATTCTCTCTCTGCTTCATTCTGAAACTCACTGCTAAAGAACTTTATTTTTCATTTTAAAAAATGCCCGTAGCCCCACTCTATAATTTATACTTGTCTCGTTGGTGCGTTCAAAAACTTAAAAATTTACATACACAAATACCCAGACCGAAACAAATAATTGTGGGTCACACAGAGATTTGTCCCGTGCGGGAATCGAACTCGCTACTATTCGACCCAGTGGGCGGTTTAAGCTTTTAACCACCGCGCCAAATTGTTCGTATATTTATACATTGTAAATGATAAGCCTGAAAGCCTATACATAACTTTCGGATAAAGACAAATACTTGGATTAGGTTAGTAATAAAATACTAGGCGGTTCGCCTAGAAAGCGCACCCCGAGTGTAAATCCTACTTTGTTTCGCTTCAATACCTTCAGTAAGATTCTGGTCTTTGGCCTAGAGTAGTGCATTACAAATTGGACGTTATGCCGCGAAAGTTTAAATATCATTTTTGTGTGAAAATTAAGTTGAAGTGAAAGTTTAAAAAATGACTGCCAAATTCACCGGTGCGTTTCATATGGAGATCCCGGAGCCCCTCCAAAGTGCTGATGTCGGCCACTCTGGGGTTTTTAGTCGGTAGGAATCCGACATACCCCACGAGCTTCCCCCGAGGCTCGCGGAAGTCCTATGCAGGATTTTCCCCATGAAAATCTGCCTAGTTGGGATGATTATATTATTGTTATCAGAGCAGCACTTTGTGGCGATCACGAGGTCCTGGATTCGAATTGTGTTAAAAGGGTTTTCGTATCGCAAAATTTTCAGGACTGTCAGAATGTCAATAGTTTCTATTACATTAAAACCTGTTAGGCGAAATGTGGACACGGTACATCTTTAAGGTAAATTTAACACTAAGGATTTTTTTAGTTTTTTAAAATACTCGTAATATATAAACGTTGCTCCACACTAGAATTTATTCCTGTGTCGTGGATACGTTAACAAACATGAAAATTTACATAAACAAATACCCAGACCGAAACAAATAATTATGGATCACACAAAGATTGGTCCCGTGCGGGAATCGAACCCGCGATTATTAGACACAGTGGACGGAGCGGCTTAAGCTCTTAACCACTGCGCTAAATTGTCCGTCAAATTGACGCCTATAACTTGTCCCGCGCTCCCAAGAGCCCGCCATCGGGGGGAGACTTGACAACACGCTTCCCTCTGCACCGACGCGGTGCTCACAGTGACGTAGGCCATACAAAGCCGTCACCCTCCTCGGTTTCACTCGTGAAGGACGCTCAGGGACCCGCTCCTTGCGTCCGCGACCCCGAAGGTCCCCCTGCTGATGCTGGTGCAGGGGGGACGCCTATAACTTATCTTAACGAGTGTTAACCGGGTCCAACAACTTAAGGTACAGTCAAACCGTGAACGTTTTGGTTTTGCTGTACCTTTGACGTGCCTTTCAAAGCATATAGACGCTCGAAAATATAAATACGTAACATAAAATCGTCTAACTTACACTGAACGAGGAGAAAACTGCTTAACGTTAATAATTGTTGAAACATATCTAACTCCCACATACCTTGCAAGGAATCTAGCGTAATGATATAGAAAGTTTACTAAAGGCCCAATCTCGTAGCACCACAACCGCTCTTCTTCTAAGATATATACACCGTCACACTTATATTCCCCAAGCGGCGGCGGCAGAGGTGTACTAAATACACCCACTTTTTGCCGACGATGTTAGGTCCCATGTAATAGGGGAGCCTATTGCCATATACCGGGCACAATTCCAGACTCCGGACTGATACTGGGAAGTTTTCGATAGAAAAACTACATTTCAGTTCTTATCCTATTCTGCATAATATAGGTATACTTTTTGGCTGATGTGCCATTTTTTGTTTCTCCCGCTTCGCAAAGAAGGGAAGTGGAATTTTATTTTTCTTACTCCTCCTGTTTTTCCTGGGTTGTCGTTGAATTTGCTGCGTGTTCAAGACAATTAAAGCGCTTTCCGGGACACCCCAAGGTTCAAACCTTGGTGTCATCTAAGGAGACCATTATGGATCCTGGCTACAGGATTTACAATGGTGGGAATGTATGGGGAGTTTAGTCCCAAAAAAAAGTTATACTTTAAACTATACCACAAGTGTGTAGCCATAGTTTTGACCTATGCTGCATCGTTACCTTATTTATATTCCAGGCCCATCGCGTCCTCAGCCCGCTATTAGTGATAAACAAGATTTATACGGCAACGCCACAGTCAGCCTCCACTAAGCTGAGACAATCCCCTACTAGTTTGAAACTCTCCGGCATTTATTTTTATAGAAGAGAAGTGGGGTTACGTGACAGGAAAAAAGAACTCTAAATGTTACGGGCTATATTAGAGCCAATACTCTTATGAGAAAAAGGAAGCTATTGAAGCGCTAGGTATTCTTAGCTCATACCAAAGTTAAGCAGCGTTCGGCTAGGTTAGTTTGAAATGGAGCCGAGTGGGATCAGGAGATGGCCGATTATGCTCGACGAAGACGTCGGCGCCGGGGCGGAGGCCCAGCCCGCCCAGTCCCCTCAGCCCAATAGCCAGGGGCTGAAGAATACGGGCTAACTCACTTCGCTTACTATTATATCAGGCGTGGGACCCCCCCCCCCCCACCCCTCTGCAACAACATCAGCAGGGGAGCCTTCTGGGTCGTTGACGCAGGGAGCGGGGACCGTAAGCGTCCTTCACAAGTGACCCCCGGGAGGAATGCGGCGTGGTTTGGTCCACGTCGCCCTGAGCACCGGGTCGGTTAGTCGTTAGGAATAAGTTGACACGCCCCGCGAGCTTCTCCCGAGGTTCGCGGAAATCTTATTCAGGATTTTCCTCAGGGAAAAAAAATAGTCAGTTTGAAAAGGGCGATCGTTTGTAGCATTTTTATATTCGAGCATTTCCATTCTTTGAAAGGTACGCTAAGCCGTTAGTCCTGGTTACCATTGTAAAAAGAAGTCCTCATTAGTGGTTTGATAAGCATTCCAATAGCAGGTAACCACAATCCTGCCTTAGCAATCCGCATTGGGTTGGCGTGGTGGAGTATTCTCTATCACTAAGGTTTGTGAGGAAAGGGCAAAGGCCTTCTCCCACAAACCGAGGTAATAGCGATTAGGTACTCCACCACGCGGCCCACTGCGAATTGGGGGAAGCCGGTTTATAGCCACCTGCTGTTGGAACTTATCAAGTCACCCATAAGTCTTTAATCTCGGCGTAATGACTGCCACGTGAAGTAGTGACCGGACCTAACGGCTTGGTGTGTTTTCCAAAGCACGTACAGGCTTAAAACTAAAATGCCACAAACAGACACCCATCTAAGACCTTCGAGATCGCTAAAAACACCACAACACTACGAGTTAAGTTTCGTTTCTTTCGTTTAAAACTGCGTTATACTCGTAAATAATAACAATTCTTAAGAACTTTTTATCACAGTTGTGCGCATAATATGAATAGTTTGCAGGAGCTGTACAAGTATTTCTTGTTGTTTATACTTACATTTGTTTTAGAGCCGCATTGCAGTAAAATAGGACGTTATTAAATATTACCTATTTAATAATTGGCGGATATCTATCATAGGGTACCTGAACGCCAAGAAGAGAAGCAAGAGGTTATGTTGGCAGTCAGGTTTAAATGCGTAATTATATATCTCAGCCGTTTTTAGCTGCATTTTTTTACGTAGCCCCAAAGTAGGGATCATTTCTATTCCGTGAGTGCGTTTACAAACATGAAATTCTTATTTGGTTAGTGATCCGTAAACTTATACGACTTATGTATCAATGAGTCCACCTATGCCACCCCTACTGGGAAATATAGGCGTGATGATGCATGAGTGTGTGTATTACATGAAAAAAGAAGCAAAATCGCTAAAAGCCGGAGCGACAATACGTTGTTCTCATTCACATTTTTCTCGCACCATCAAAAAAGAAAATGCGAGGTAGCGTAAAACGTCCCGCGTTCGATCCCGTGTTATCCATTCATGAATTGCTAAGCCAACTATCTGGTACTAATGGACGGGCAATTTTAGCTTCTCTCTGTACTTTTATGGGCGTATAAATAGAGGATTGAAGTTTTTATGTCGCCTTTACGTTGGAAATTTAGATTGCCCTGGATTGATTTGTTAGGATTTTTAACTCTTTGTAGCAAAATCACATATCGTTACTACACTCCCTTGATTTTATTAAACAAGATTTCGTCTCTCTAACCAGGGCCCCAAGTCTGTTATTGCAATTTTAGTAAAATTGTCGTTCATTAACTACATAATCGGGAAACTGCGCAATATCTTCTCATCCAAAATACCTCAGTGCCTTAAGACTAAAGTTTTCAGTCAATGTGTGTTACCAGTGATGATATATGGATCAGAGACGTGGTCACTTACAATAGGTCTCATAAAAAAGCTCAGAGTTGCTCAGCGAGCTATGGAGAGAGCTATGCTCGGCGTTTCTCTACGCGATCGAATCAGGAATGAGGAGATTCGTAGAAGAACCAAGGTTACCGACATAGCCCTTAAGATTAGCAAGCTGAAGTGGCAATGGGCGCGCCACATAGCGCGTAGATCGGACGGGCGTTGGGGCAGAAAGATTCTAGAGTGGCGACCACGTATTGTGGCGATCTTGTGAAAATCGCAGGAAGTCGTTGGATGCAGGTGGCATCGGACCGGTTACGCTGGAAAGCGATTGGGGAGGCCTATGTTCAACAGTGGACAAGTATGGGCTGAGATGATGATGATGAACTACATAATTCATATTCAATTTCAAACTTCACATTTTTATAAATTTATCGCATAACTGGATGTGTAATTGTAGTGCGCTGTTGTGTATGGCTATGTAATTAATGTTTTCCAACATTCGAATTCGTATTCATAATGCTCTCAATTTTTAAGATTAATGTCCTCAATTATTTTAAATTTTCCTATATTATAGACATAATAATCCGACCTTCACCTAACTATGTGTGTGTGAGTAATGTACGGTGTTGGCCGCGAGGCCTTTACAGCTTCACCGGACTTAAGGGCGAGCGTGCAACCACTACGCTCGAGCCAGAAGGGCAAGGGGCGACATACTCGCGACAGCGACATACAGCGACTGTCCCAACCGAGGGCGCCTCTTCAAGGCGCCCTCGGTTGGGACAGTCGCTGTGGGGGGACGGGGTGCACTACTAAGTGCACCGGTCAACCGCCGGCTATGGGAGGGGATCTACGACTACGTCGACGTCGCCCGTATTCTGAGCGGAAAGAATGGATGACAAAGCATCGGGGGGATCGGAGAGAACATGTCGCGGCGGCTACGATTAACGGATTCGTAACTATTAATGTTACCTCATCTTTCTTTAATGTTTCTTCGTACAATAAAATTATGCTGGAAATCTATTGTGGTTAGCTGTAAAGGCTTTATTTTAAGTAATTATTCTCATGTAATTTTTTAATATACTATATTATTTTATAAGAAAATAAAATAAATAAATAAATAAAATAATCGCTGGTTTTGACAGTTTTGATAATCTATTAATTCAATGGTGTCCTTATGGTTTTCCATAGGCGTACTACTTGTAATATTTTTTGGTATTTGTTAATAAGACCATAAAGAATTTAGTAAATTACCGACTTGAGGCATAAGTGTAATTGGACGAATGTTATAGCATGTCATAACTAAAAATCACGTAAAAATAGTAGTCTTGGGACCCAGCAAGCGTGTGTGAGACAAACTATTAGAGTGGAGGTAGTCAAAGACGACTTTAAGAAAATAACTTGTTGGAACTCGGTACTCTTTGCCTATCGCTTAAAGGATCTGAATTGATAATATACAAGCTGTATCGTAACGCAAGTCCTCAGACGATTAGAATTGCCTCACAAATTCAATACCAAAACCAAAATTCGAAATCTAATTTTTTTCCCCCCCTTTTTAAGCTCTCTTATACCTCAATTAACTATGAAAATTGTACGTGTATATGTGCGTATTGAGAAATACGTTTGAAAAATGCATTTAAAATCTCCGTATTGCTTTGAATCAATAATACATTTAGTTTTCTAAAGCGCACTAAAGAAGTAACAGCATTTTTTGCAAATTAAAAAAAATGTAAGATACATTAAAAATTGTTAGAATCAGTTCAGTTATTGATTTTAATATAATCTGCCTCTATGTTTAGCCTTCGTGGAGTATGAGAAGCCCTTTGACACTGTCGAAACCTGGTCAGTTTTGGACTCCTTGCAACGACGCTAAGTCGATTGGCGATACATCAAGGTAATGAGATGCCTTTTTGAAGCCGCAACGATGACCGTCCAGGTACAGAACCAGCGGACTGAACATGCCGCCTGCGCCGCGGAGTGCGCCAGGGTGATGTCATATCACCAAAACTGTTCACCATTGCACTGGAGGATATGTTCAAGATGCTGGACTGGAAAGGCCGCGGCATCAATATAAATGGCGCATACATCTCTCACCTGCGATTTGCAGACGACATCGTCATCATGGCTGAAACATTGCAAGATTTACAACAGATGTTGGATAGCCTTTCTAATTCATGTTAGCAAATCGGTCTCCGGATGAACTTAGATAAAACAAAGTCATGATCAACAAGCATGTTGACCCGGGACCGATCGCCGTAAATGGAGTCTCCCTCGAAGTTGTTTCCGAGTATGTATACCTAGGGCAGTTGCACCAACTAGGTGAAAACAACTTCGACAAGGAAGTTAAAAGACGGATACAGCTGGGCTGGGCAGCATTTGGACAACTTCGTCGAATCTTCACATCGCCCATACCCCAATGCATAAAAACGAAAGTTCTTAATCAGTGCATCCTACCTGTAATGTCATATGGAGCCGAAACGTGGCCGCTCACTGTGCGGCTTGTCAACCAGTTCAAGGTCGCTCAGCGAGCTATGGTCGGAGTTTCTCTTAGGGATCGAATCCAGAACGAAGTTGTTACTCAGAGAACCATGGTTACCGACATAGCTCAGCGACTTAGCAAGCTGAAGTGGCAGTGGGCATGTCACATATGCCACAGAACCGATGGCCGTTGGGGCTGACTGGTTCTTGAGTGGAGACCGCGTGTCGGTAGACGTAGTGTAGGAGGCCCTGTAGTTAGGTGGGGCGACGACATTCGTAAGGCAGTGGGCAGGGATTGGAGGAGCAGAGCTGAAGATCGAGCTCAGTGGCGTGCCATGGGAGAGGCCTATGTCCAGCAGTGGACTGACACGGGCTGATGATGATGGTGATGATGATTGATTTAGGTCTTGCGTTTACACCTTGTAGATTTAAGATAGAACTGTTGATGAATAAGAAAACATTGCTGCCGCGTGTGTGATCCACTGTGCAACTGATGATCACGACGTCTTGGATTCGAATCCTAGTTGTTATCTAGATGTTTGTTTTTTCTATCGCAAAATTGTGTAACAATCCGAAGTCTGAATTTGTGCCTATTTTAATAACCATAGTCTTGCCTATTACATTAACACCTAACAACGATGACGAAGTGTGGGTGTACACAGTACACCTCTGCGTCTTCAGCATCATTATTTTAAACCACTTTATTAAAACTCCACGTAATAAACGGATTTGTTTCGCGGACGTTATTTAATTCCTCGGAAAAAGTTTTAATGAGACGCCGGGGGAAGTTTTTGAGGTGTGGGAAATGGAGGAGGTGGATAAATTTGGGTATCTTGGTTACACCTACAGACGAAGACAAGATGAAAGGAGTTTGGTCCTTTACGTTGTCGAGGAAGTAAAGATCGCTGAATATAATATAAGAAGGCTCAGCAATAAGGTGTCAGAATCAGAACATTTTTTTATCCATATATACCATTATTAGAGATCTGGCGTGATGATATAGATCTAGATAAACCGTTATAGTATTTATGAGCGAGTGTGTATGAGACGAACTATGAGAGTGGTAGTCTGTAAGGAAATCTCTGAAATCTGTTGAAACTCCGTACTCTCTGCCTACCTCGCAAGGGATCTCGTGTGATGATATGCTTGTGGGGATTGGTCCATCTGGAATCCTTTAGACACTTTATAAATAACATCATTAGTCGATTATTAGTCATCTCGATCGTAAGGCATCACGCTGAAGCTAGATTGTAAACTATTTAATTGTAGCCTGAACATCCACAGAATATGATTGAATTAAAATAGAAAGGAAAAAGGGAATTAAATAAAAAAGAAAAGCCCGCTGATTATCTTTGCTGGATCTTTTCAGTGAAGGCCGCGGTCTGATACGGTGGTAGATTAGTAGTTAAATTAGACTAAAAAAATGTAAAGTGACTATTTGTAACTCAAACTTAAAATAGTTTTTTTTGTATCGTCAGGGTGTCAGTGTCATTTACTAAAACCTAAATAGACTTGCCTACGGTGTATCTCATTCTCCACAGAAAATCGACGTGTCCGTCGATCAAGATTGTAAATTATGTTAATTAACTTTGGTTTATTGGATTTTGAGTCCGTCAACACAGTCGTATTTGCCAGATATAATCTTTTATCCTTAGTGACACAATACGGCATATACAATTTTGTTCAACAGACTCGTCGAAATATAAAACTCTTTATATTATGAAAAACAAATCCTGGAATATATTACTTTTTTACCATTAAAATTACTCTTTTGTGTAAAATTCAAAAATGTCACCCGTATACTTTTAAGAGCTATCAACCAGTAGATTACGGAAATACGCGAAATCGTCATGAAAAATCAGCCCTGAGCCTAATTTATTTAACAGTACTTCTCGATAAACTATCTTTATTACACCAGATCCCTTGCGGGATAGACAGAGAGTATCGAATTCAAACAATTCTTATTGAATGGTCACAAAATCAAAAGTTTTTTATTTATGTAGATCAAGAAGTACTTATGAATAGACAAGAAAAAAAGTTAATGATTACTTAAGACTACTACCTGTTCGGAATATTACTCCTGTGCAGAAGAATGGCAAGAAAGTCTACATATTTGGGGTTCATGAGGTATGGGAGATGTAGGAGCTTAAGTATAGATTAAACGTAAATGTAAACGTTCACACCTAACCATGTTCATCCGTATTGGCACTAGAGTAATAACAATATATCCTTGTATATAGCACAATTAGACAATTAATTTTCCCTCCAGTATAACCAAATTGCCTTCCATAATGAGGTAATTGGGTATATAAATAAAATTAATTAAACACTGGGCGATGGGAGAGGCAATGTTCTCTAACGACGTCGTAAGAGCTCCTCGTCAAAAAAAAATAACAAAAGCACTAAAAGCTTTATAACTTTTAACATAACCTTTAAAGTGGTTGATGATCTCTTAAAAATGTGTCGAGGTGCTTTTAGTGCGTTTAAGAAGCTGTCAAAATAAGTTTAGTATCGCATACTTATGCAAGGTTTTACTAAAATATGCGACAAAAGTACGAAATGAGACAGTATCGGTGTGAAGATGAGAACCAACGGAGCATATCCTATGCTCCGTTGGTTCGGGCATATAGAAAGAATGTCGAAAGAAAGAATGACAAAGCTAGCGTGTATGAGACAAACTATGAGAGTGGAAGAAGCCAGAGAGGTATGTAAGGATAGAGCCTGCTGGAACTCTGTACTCTCTGCCTACCCCGCAAGGAATCTGGCGTGATGAGATAGATAGATAGATGCGATAAAAAATATGTTTAATTTAAATAACTCGTTGCCACTCTCTTTAAATTACTCTTGCGTCGTCTTTTTATTACATAACGTAACCCCACAGGAATTACTCTTGTGAAATGGGTGCGTTTACAAACATGAATTTTACCCACGAATTTTGTTTAATAATAAGACTAGTCTTTACTGTTACTAGCTTTTATTTAACTTGCAATGTTCGTATATCTTTATATCTTTTCGGTTCAAATCTTGTGACCCATTTTTCAAGCACTTGCAGTTATCCGATTGAGCTGAAAGAAGCATACGTAAGTAAATTTGGTGTCAATGCAATAATATGGTATCATTGAGCTGATCTGATGATGGAGTCAGAAGGTGACCATAGGAACATGTGAAATATACAACGTAACCCCCTCGTGTTTAGGCTTGTTAGATTGGTTAGGGGTACTATACATCCAGATAGCTTTGAGGGTCTGGTGAGGAAGCTAAAGGGCGACCGGAAACACACAAGTACTCAATATAACTCCGCCGTGGTTGGGCTCGTTGGATTTGTCTGGACGAGTATTTAAGACCCGGATGGTAGCCAGGGTCTGATGATGAAGCCAGAGACTAAACCATATATATTCGTTGTGTTTTTGTTTGTCTTTTAAATAAAAATTATTCCCTCACACTAATAATGAAGACAGAAAAAATGTTTTAATTTTATTTTAACTGCGTTACCGTGAAGTTTCTAGCTCTTCTCCAAAGAAATGTGATTCCCAAGTTGTGGAAGAGTATTTGTTACTTTCTTTACAATTCATACAAAGATACTCTAATGTTTTTTTTAAATGTAGTTCCACATTAGGTATTATACCTGTGTTGTGGGTGCGTGCTATAAGTATTAAATTCACACGGACAAACAACAAGACCAAAACAAAAATTTGTGGCTCACATAAAAATTTGCTTCGTAAGGCGATCAAATCCTCGACTACTCGATCCGGAGAGTACAGTTGCCTACACTCTAAATTACTAGCCTAACTCTGTTCAGTCGGTAATATTCCATAAGCAGAAAGACGTCCACTGAAAGCCAAAGACCTTGCCTAAAAATCGCCATGACGTCCGGCTTTGCACTGTACGCAAATATGGTTTAAGACATTTATTTTCTCAAAAGATTTACAAATCACTTACAGAGAACATACAAAACTTATAGTACTACAAACATAAAATTATGTGGACTTGGCGTAGTTAGCGAATTGACGTACACAAACAATATAAATAAAAGCAGGGTAGTTACAAACGGAGAAATGGGAGCCTATACAAAATAACATTTACCTGCGAACTTCAAGGTCGTCCAACCACCAAAGCTTACATAAATACAAAATTTTCATTTTAATTAAACGATTGCTCGTTCTGCCGGACTACAAGAAACTATTTACACAACAACAAAATGCAAATTGTCGTTAACACCTAACATTTACAGCCTCATTAATCCTCAAGGATTGTCGTTAAATAAACTTTAACCCTGCGAAAGCAAATTGTAACATTAGCACGAGTAATTGACCCAGTTATCCGGACCGTTACATTTTTCCCTGTTCAACTTATCCGGGTTTAACTACGTTGAATAAATCAAGGTGAACGCAATAAAACACTTTAACGATTGCCTGGATGCAAAACAAGCGTGTATCAGTTTCCAAAGAATTTTGGGATGCTTCGAGTTGTTGTTTTACAGGGAAGATCGAACACAAGTTGTTGTGAAAACGCATTGGGTCATTATTAGGTAGGTCCTTTGCAGCGATAACTTCGTGAAATTATCGTTTAATGATGATTCAGTGGCATACTGAATATCATAACACGATCATTTCGCAAAATTATAGTAACGCCGTTTGGTCATAGCGATTAAGAGTCCTGATTTGCAACTTGTAGGGCTTTATCTGTCTATATGAGAATGGTAACAGTTTTTCAATCACTGAATTGGGATATGATACTTTATAATTAATAAATAGTAGATAAATTAGCCTGGGCAAAGGCCTTTTGCTCACAAATAGAGATGAGAGACACAAGAGCAAACTCCACCACACGGACCCAGTGCGGATTGGTAGATGCGTGTGTGTGGCCGCCTGCTTTTGGAACTTATCAGTGAGGCCTCCAACTTGGCTTAGCGAAGACAAAAACGCTCGAATATGGAAGGAATCACAGTCACCTAATTCTGACCGACCCAGTGGAACACTGCTTAACTTTGGTGATCATTAAGAACATCGTGGTCGCACGGCGCTATTATTATAATTTTATTTTTAAGCCGAGTTAATTAAAAATATTTACTGGTGTTACGTCCTTGCCTTCACCGCAGCCCTCGGGAAGCGGGGCGTGGCGACGTCATCGGCCCACTTGCAAGTTGCTTCCTTGCGGACCACACGCGCGCCTTGCAATTTTTTTATATCTTTTAATATTAAACAATTTTACTTCTAATTACTTTTCATTTCATTTTCAATCTAATTTGTATAGTCCTCTTAGTCGAAGAACCAACAACTGGTCTCCAAATTGGTACAAAATGGCAAAAGTACTTGGTACACCACATAATTGTCGACGGTTCATTCTTAAAGCGTAATTAACCTACAACAAACGACATTCAAACACCGTTTCACCGTTTTTCAGGCTTGGGGCTTCGGCCCGTGTAACTACTACGAAATAAATAGTGGTCCATTCCACCTGGTAATTAGGTTAGACGGATAAATTGCCGCCTGGGGTGTTATGTGCCCGGGTAACGAACGTATGGGCGATCCTATATCTATATAGAAGCTAATTAGTATGCCCGGGGCAACAATGACCCTGGCTGATTGTTGTAGAGTAAGGTTTGAATTGGTGCGGAAACCTGTATATAAAAAAAAGCACTGGATTTCTAAGAAATAAATAAAGCTTGAAATGAACACGATAAAATACCATAAAATACCAGTTACACGTTAAATAGTTCACTAGCACAGTATCATACTAGTGTAAATAGACGGTCAAACTTGGTATGGCCATACTAAAATCGTTGTGCGCTTGCAATCTTCGCAACAGACAAGCGTACAACCAAGAAGAATATAAGCACTAGGTTTACTTTGAACTCTGCGGACCGTCTAGTTGTTTTTATACTTTGAGCCTCGGGGGAAGCTCGCGTGGCATGGGCCGACTAAAAACACCAGGGTGGCTGACTTCAGCACTTTGGTCATCAGCGGTTCCGGAATCTCCGTATGGAACGCACCAGTGCCCCTCTTGTGCCGCGCTCCAAAGAGACCGCCATCGGGGGAGACTTCATACACCTGAATAATAATGAACGATGCGCAATGCGTGTGCGATCGAATCAACGGCACCGATATTTAGTAATATTAAAGTTCGGTATACTGTTTGCCACACGATCGATTTGGTGCGAAAACGCATCATATCCCGTAGTCTTAGTAGTTTTAGATTGTTTAATATATCTGAAAGGGACCGCCCGTGATGTTACCGAAACATGGCGCGGCTGAAAGATCAGCGCTGCAGCATAATTACAGTAGAAACGCTCGAGTCAGCGTTTAAACGCTCGCGTCCTATACGTGCTTTAATGCTCGTAAGCGTCGACTCAGCACTAAACGCTCGACTTCAACGCTCATTTTCACAACACTAAGCATAATACAGCTGCAGCATTAGCTGAGGCAAGGACCAATTTTGGGTCTCACACAATCACTGCTTTTCATTTCTGCTTTATTTTTATTACTACTCTTTGTCATGTTGATTACATTTGTTACTGATTTCTTTCTTTTATGTTTAGCTATGTGAAAACAAAATAAATTATTTTTCTTTCTTTCCTTCTAGTCCAGCCATACCAATGCTATCGTCTATTGACGCTTTAAGTTATAGTTAGTCAGTCTGATTGCATATAATTTTTTTCTTTTTAATCATCAAAAGAACGTAGCCCAGGAATTGTTCCAGTGCCGCGGGTGCATTTGCAAAAATGAAATTTACATACACAAATACCAACCAAACCAAATATGGGCTACGCAAAGATACGTACCGTGTGGGGATCGAACCTGATACTACTCGATATAGTGAGTGGAGCGGCCTAAGGGCCTGCCGGGATCGTTCATTTATAAACCGGATGAGTGACAGTGATGCAATTACTTTACAAAAAATCATTTAACAAAAAAGGTAAACCGACTTCAAAAAGCAAAAAATAAATATTTGAAGTCGGTGCTGTTTGGTGCAGTCGGTTACTTGGCACCGACTTCAAATATTTATTTTTTGCTTTTTGAAGTCGGTTTACCTTTTTTGTTAAAAGATTTTTATTTTACAATTTTAAGTGACGAGTGAATTATTTAGTAATATTTATATACCGATATTATATTATTTTGCTAAGTTGTGAAGTAAGGTACCTACAGGATTAATATAATGACTATAATAACGGAATCTATACATTCGTGCTGTTCGCCGTTAAGGAGTTCCCTCTTGTATCTTCAAAGTCCAAGGTCCAATACCAATAACAATAAATAGGACCGCCTCAAAACTATACTGAACCAAATGCAAAAAGAATCATCAAAATCGGTTCATAAGCAAAGGAGTTATAAAAAAAGGACGAATTATGAACCTCCTTTTTTGAAATTGGCTAATATACTACTTAGTTCTATAGTAGGGTACCTATAGGATTGACGTAATACCCATAATATCTCAATTTACACATGCCTATTGTTTGTCGTTAAGGAGTTCCCTGGTGTATCTTCTAAGTCCAAGGTCCAATGCCAATGAAATTAAAATGGGACCACCGCGGAGCTATACTGAACCCAATGCAAAAAAAAACATCAAAATCGGTCTACAATTGACGGAAATATCGCTGAAAATACATAAAAAAAAACATACATACAACCAATCATAGAACCTTCTCCTTTTTGAAGTCGGTTAAAAAGAATAATAAGGGACGGATATATTGAGCACGCGCTCGGAAATAAACGACGTGTCCGCAAAAACAAATTTTATCATTTTCTAAAAAAACTACACTATAAAATAAAAAATTTGCTTTACAAGAACTTTGCTACAAATATTTGCTATGTTTTTAAGTAAATTTTATTGATAAGTTCTTAAGCGTTTCGCGTTGGAATCAGAAAATGTAAAGAAACACAGATAACCTTAGATTTTTTTCTATAGAGAAAATTTCGTTTAATCGTGTATTCCTTTTACCAGATTCTGAAATATATAATCAAACTCAAACTCAAATAATTTATTTTATATAAGCCCTCTTACAAATAGTCAGTTTTTTAAAATCTAATTTAATCATTAATCTACCACCGGATCGGAACGCGGCCTCCACTGAGAAGATCCGGTGAAGAAACTCAGCGGGCTTGTCTTTTTTATTTAATTCTCTATATTACTCTTTTTTTAAATCATATTGTGTAAATACAAGGTTTAGGTTACAATTAAATAGTTTACGATCTAGCTCCAGTGTGATGCTGTACGACCGAAATATGAGACTAATGATGTTATTTATAAGGAGTGTCTAAAGGATTCCAGATAGACCAGCCTCCTCAAGCAGTGCCTGTTCACGAGTATGACTACTGGAACAGCCATCACTCCCCTCGACCATATTGGAGGGAAGAGAGTGACCAGCACCAGACAGCCACCGCAAGCAAAGATATTGTAGTGAGCATAACAAACCAGCACCCCAAAGACGGTGGTCTGATTGGTGTCTACAAAGCAGCAATACCCCAAGCTTCTCAGGCACAACACGCTTCGTTGTAACATTGATGTAATTCTAAGAGAAAAATAAATAGCAACACTAAATAACATGGCACTTCAATCCCACGCGGTCTTATCATCTATGTAATCCGAGATTTTGCAATAGGCTCTCTTATATAATTTAGCCTTAATTAAGGTTTGAAATTTAGTCATTAGTAAATCTCGAATATCGTGGCGAAGTTTGTTATAAAAACGAACACACTGGCCCGTGAAGGAGTTGCTAATTGAGTTGTAGAAATGCGTGACATGTAGTATTAACAGTATGGGTGTCATTCGATTTTTCAAACATATCTATATTCTTTCTCGTATATAACAAGTTTTCATATATAAATTAGAATATAACAGTTAGAATGAATGTTTATTTCTTTAAATTTATCTTTAAGAGATTCTTTAGGAGCTAAATTGTAGAAGGCCCTAATGGCCCTTTTCTGAAGTATAAATATAGTATTATAGTCTGCGGAGTTCCCCCATAGCAACAATTCATAGGACGTGGTAATATGAAAATAACTGAAATAAACGACTGTAGCCGTTTCATCATCAGTTAGGAGTCTAATTCTTTTAACCGCATATGCTGCCGAACTTACCTTACTAGATAATTTATGAATATGTTCGCCTCATTGCAATGTGGTATCTATAGTAATACCTAGAAATGAAGTTGATACAAAAAGATCCAACTCGACTCCATTTAGTTGTACATTTGTTCTTACCTGCCTTAATCAAAAATCATATTTCGAAATATTTAGTTTTAATGCATATACTTTTTGAAGTGCATAGTATACAAAAATAAATTTAGTAGTACCTTAAGCTCCACCACACTCCACTAAACCACTCACTGCACCAAGCCTTCTGTCATAAAAATTCTTGGCCTTATGACTCTTTTTAGCTCAACGTAATAAGACAATAAAAATGGCCGCCTACGGGATATTGTGTTGTAATAAAGTCTTCAAAGCAATATTCGCAGCAGCCGCAAATTAATCAAGATTGTACCGTAAGCCTGTCCGAAACCCGGGGCTACGCCGGGATTAGGGTTCCTCGTGTTGCCAAGTGTGTAATCGTAAATTTCGTAAAAAGTACTAAATGTTTTCATAAGCATAATGTCAAATTTTGTAACCATGTTTTGGGGAAATTAGGTGTTAACGACGAGATGAGGTGCTGGTTAATATTTTGTGTTTGTCTTTATGCTGTGTGCGCAACATTGCATTAGGTAAATGCATTATTTTGTGTGTAATTGCAACCGACATCAGTAATTTGCATCATGTACGAGTAGAGATCAAAAAGTAGTGAGAATGAGGTAGAATATAATGACTATTGATAACTTAATAATTTATTTTTCTACATAGTTTCCGAGTCTCTCTACACACCGAGTCCAGCGCTTTTCCAAGGCTTCAATCACTTTCACAAAAAAAGTTTTTTCTTGGTCCTGCAAAAAGCTCTCCACGGCATCCATCACCTCGTTATCGTCTTCGTACCTGTTTCCCCTTAAGTATTTTTTCAATTTGGGGAACAGATAAAAATCGCTAGCCGCCAGATCTGGTGAATAAGGGGGGTGGTCAACTAATTCAAAGCCAGCTTGCTGAATGGCAGCCATCGCAACTGCCAACCTGTGCGCGGGTGCGTTGTCGTGATGAAAAAGCAGGCCCCTTCGAAGTTTCCTTCTCCTTTTCTCTTTGATGGCATTCCTCAACATGGGAATTAAAGCTGCATAATATTGGCATGTAATAGTGGTTCCACGCTCCAGGTAATCAATCAACAATATTCCTTCTGAGTCCCAAAATATTGAGGCCATAACCTTGCCAGCCGATGCCACGACACGAAACTTCTTCGGGGTCGGTGATGATGGCCGTTTCCATTGCGAAGATTGCTGTTTTGCCTCGGGATCAAAATGATAGACCCATGTTTCGTCCATTGTTACGAAACGAGACAAAAAGTTTTCAAAATCTTCTTGAAACTTGTCCAACAATATCTTCGAAATGTCAAGTGGATTTTGTTTCTGACTGTCGGTTAATATTCTCGGCACCCATCTTGCGGAGACTTTTCTCATATTCAAAGATTGTCTCAATATGGATTGAATACTTCCATATGAAATGCCCGTTTCTTGAATTAAGTATGGGATGGTAACTTTTCGATCGCTCAATACAATTTTCTCGACTTTCGCAACATTTTCTTGGGTGACTGACGTCGATGGACGACCGCAACGATGTTCGTCTTCCGTGCTCGTTCTCCCTACTCGAAATTGAGAAGCCCACCTTGCGATAGTGGAATACGGCGGAGCAGACTCTCCTAATGTTGCCTCCAAATCGCAATGAATCTCTTGCGTCGTTAACTTTTTTAAACAGAGGTATTTAATAACGGCTCGCACTTCATTTTTCTCCATTTTCCAGTCGTCTCTCATAACTGTGACTAGTGTTTGCAGATCAGTGGCTGTTGGCGCTATCAAAACCGCGTCATCTGCATACAATAGGTGGTTTATCACTAGATCACCCATTTTTACCCCTTCAGTCATCGCATTCAGTCTTTGAAGACTTTTATCCAGATACACTATAAACAGTCTAGCGGACAACACGCAACCCTGCTTGACGCCGATATTAACGTCAAACCAAGGTGACATGTTACCACCCACCCGTACGCATGCCTTGCTGTCCACGTAGGTGGACTGGACGGCTCGCAACAGGGTGCCGTTTATACCATACTCTGGCAAAATGTCCCAAAGTCTCTTTCGCACGACTTTATCAAACGCCTTCTCCAGGTCAACAAAACCGCAGAAAACCTTCCGGCCTAGTGCCAGATGCTTTTCTACGATGTTGCGGAGGGAGAAAACTTGATCCGAACATCCTCTTCCAGACCTGAAACTTCCCTGTGCCTCACACAACACTCCATTGAACTTCTCGCGCATTCTCCGTTCAATAATTTTACCATACACCTTAGCTGCCAAGCTGATCAAACTGATGGCCCTGTAATTGGCGCAGTCATATTGTGAGCCCTTGCCTTTATACAAGGGTACTATGACTGCGCGGCGCCAATCTGTAGGGACTCTACCGGTCTTCCAGCAAAGATTTGCGAGGACCCAAAAAGCGTTCCGGACGCAAGTTCCACCATATTTAATCATCTTGGCAGATATCATGTCTATTCCCGCAGCTTTACCATTTTTCATACTTCGTATCGCCCATTCAACTTCTTCCATAGTGATGTCCTCTGTGGATTCTGGTGCCGCAAACTCGCCTCTGGGCTCGTCTGTGGCACCAGCATCCGGGGCATTCTCATAAATTTCTCCAAAGCATTCACTCCACCGGTTTAGCACAGCTTGTGTGTCTGCAAGGATGTCACCATCCTTAGATTTTATCTTTTTTTAGTATGTCGTTCTCACTACTTTTTGATCCCTCCTAGTACCTACAAGTGTCAAAAGGGTTTCAAATTGTTTATTTTATACTCGAATTCGATTCGATTAACGGCAGCCCCGTTCATTTAAAATTCGTATTCAAAACTATTTTTAAGAAATCCATCTATTTATATTTTTTTTGTCTGTGTGAGTGATCTACACTGTTGGCCGCGGGGCCTTTACATCTTCGCCGATAAGTACGCTTGAGCCACAAGGGCAAGGGGGCAATTAGCTCAAAGGCGACTCAAAAAGGAGTGGTATCAGCTTGGGCAGTCGCTATGGGGAAGGGCATATACTAGGTGTCTCACCGTGGTGTTCTGCGCTGGCCGGCAGGCAAGGGAATCTCGAAAGGAAAAGGGCAAAAAGTACAAACCAGTTCCAACAGCTTCTTGTAATATCTCTCTCGCTTCCTATATTTTCAAAATTCCTCTTATATAAGCTCGTCGAGTACGGAGACTGTCGACTATCCCATCAGATCAAACACGGTACATTGAAATGATAAAAATAATTTTCTAGCTCAGAACACACAAAGAAAATGGAGGAATATTGTGAAAATCTATGACATTCGCCTTCTAATCGATGTTTCGTTTCATCCACTGCAGGACAAAGGCCTCCCCCAAAGAGGCAATCGATGTTACGATTGCATTAATTTATTTATTTATTCTTCATGCGCGTATTTATATCTAGCGAACGAGTAATTTTATCGCGTTAGCAGCAATGTAAAAACAATAAAGACACTTGCAGGCCAAACTCGACCGTCAATTTGTATCTAATGACACGCTAATTCGACCCCACATTACAAATAACTAGAGATTTGGATGTGGATCAATCCATCAGTCATCCGGACGGATTGATCCGGACGGGCGGATCCGTTGTCCATGCCCGTGTCACCGGACCGACGGATTATGCCGGCGAACGTCCGGGTATCCGGATTACGACGGTTAAGTGAAGAGATTAGCGACGCCACAGACATTTTGTGATTCATTTGCATATTTTGGAACTTGTTTTACGCGTATCTTTATTAATATTTGCGTGTAAATGTGTGTAATGGATAAATGGATAACAAGTGTTAGTTTTAAAGAACGTAGTTCCATTTTAAGAATTATGCCCCGGTCGAGGGTGCGTTTACAAACAAAAAATATTACATACAAAATAAAATTTGTGGTTCTCACAGAGATATCTTCCCCACAGTTATCGAACTCATGACTATTCCTTCTAGTGGTGGATTAAGCTTTTAACCACCGGATCTAGCCGTCAACTTTATGCAAATTTTCACATTTTTACCTAATCTACTTTAAAATCAATAGTGTAGATAGATTAAAGACTTGCCCAAGGTCTCTCTCTCTACAACGTCAGTTCTCTGAGTTTGTAATGACAGGATTTCATTTCTCAACGCCCACGGACGGCCTTGGGACGTCGAATCACGCTGTACTTTGAATAATGGACCCCGACCATTATGGCATAGTGGAGTATTATTAGGTCCATCTGTGAATTTGGAATAACATTTCGAGGACTTTAGGATAGGCGTGTAGTGACCCTATATATCGATACAATACTCTATATCGTGCTGGATGGTGCAGTCGGTTACTTGGCACCGACTTCAAATATTTATTTTTTGCTTTTTGTATTCGATTTCCCTTTTTTTTTTAAAGTTTTTTATTTTACAATTTTTAGTGATGAGTGAATTAATTTTTATCATTTATATACCTCCTTTATATTATCCTACTTATTTATACAGTGAGGTACCTACAAGATTGGTATAAAACTCATAATAACTGAATTTTCACATTCATGCTATTTGCTGTATAGGAAACCCCTCGTGTATCTTCAAAGCCCATTGTCCCATACCAATAAAATTTAAATTCGACCATCACGGAGCTATACTAAACCTAATGCAAAAAGAATCATCAAAATCAGTTTACAAGCAAAGAAATTACAAAAGAATAAAGACGAATTATGAACCTCCTTCTTTTTTGAAGTAGGTTAACATTCTGCTTAGTTCTATAGTAGGGTACCTATAGGATTGACTTAATACCCATAATATTTCAATCAACGCATTCGAATTGTTTGTCGTTAAGGAGTTCCCTGGTGTATCTTCAAGGTCCAAGGTCCAATACCAATAAAATTAAAATGGGACCACCTTGGAGCTATACTGAACCCAATGAAAAAAGAATCATCAAAATCAGTCCACAACTGACGGAACTATCGGTGAACATACATAAAAAAAAAGAAAAGAAAAGCATACATACAACCGAACATAGAACCTTCTCCTTTTTGAAGTCGGCTAAAAAGATGGTAACTCAGTACAACTCTGCCATCATTTGCCCGGTAATTTATGAATACCTCGACGACAAGTAAGTGTATTTACATCTGCTTGTCACAAAGTAATAAGTAAGTTAATCTAGTTATATATCATAGCGCCAGATCCCTTGCATGGTAGGCAGGGAGTACAGAGTCCCAACAGGTTCTTTCTTTGTAGATCTCTCTGGTTTCCTCCACTCTAATAGATTGTATTATACAGTCTTGCCGCATACAAAACCTTTAAATAAATAATATTCATATGTGCTCCGCTTCAATCTGTATGTGTGTGAAAATAAACGCCTAACGTGATCGTTGGCAATATGTGGATGCACTCAGAAAGACGCCTCTGCCATTTCCCTTTTTTTCTATCTAAATCATCACGCCAGATCCCTTGCGGGGTAGGCAGAGAGTACAGAGTTCTAGCAGGTTCGTTCCATACATACCTCTTTAGTTTCCACTTCTCATAGTTCGTCTCATACACGCTCGCCGGTTACGGAGACTTTTGACTTGTTCTTCAGATAAGAAACGGTCTATTTGGTCGTGGTAAGATAGTCTAGGTCTTCCCCGGTACCGACATCCTTTCACTTTCGCATTTTGTCATATTTTCTTCAGACATCTAATATAAGATCCGGCATTATCTACTGGGGAAATTCGACTGACAGGGACGTGGCCTTCAAAGCACAGAAAAAATGTATACGTTTATTTTGTAAATTATGATCATTTGATCAACGGATAGTTGCAAACCAATTTTTAAAGAATTGTATCTTCTGACCTTACCATGTATGTATATTTAGAAAATGGGTCTTTGTAAGGTCTAATCTTTATTTATTTGAAACACTACGCTCTCGACGTCACAAATACACTATCTGTGTTTCACCTCACAATACTGCACTATTTAGTAAAAGTGTACACGGGATGACATCAAAAATTTATAATAACATGCCAGTAACTATTACAGAACAAGATTGCCTGGAGTCGTTTAGGAGGACTTATTAATTTAAGACCACTTGCAGCTAAGCCTCGATGATCAAATCGTTCTATTAAGCAAAAATTAAGCAAGTATTATTAATGCAATTTTAGATTTTATATACCTGTTTTAAGCTGTGATTGTGATATAATTTTACATATTTATAATAATGCATGTATAATTAGTACCGACACAATTTAATGATTGTTTTTTATATTTGTACGCCATCTCTTGGCAAAACATAGCGAACTGTGTTATATTTAATACCATCTGTTTTTTTATATACACCTATGTTTACGAAATAAATGATTGATTGATCGACATTCTTGCAAAATGCCCGAACCAACGGAGCATACCTATTGTCATCTTTACACCGATACTATCTTTCATACCTACTCGCTTTCTTACTACGCTGTTGCGAATGCGGCCGGTCAGCTTCACTTCGCACATATTCCGCAGAGCTCGCATTTCCCCCGCATTTATCCTACTTTCATTCTCCTTCTTACATACCCAGCCCTCGCTACCATATAACAGCGTTGGAATAAGCACTCCGTTATGTATGGCTTCCCCTTTTTATTTATTATATATTAATATATAGTGGTTATGAAATCAGAAACGATAAAAAGACACGACGTATTAAAACATTTATTTACAAAGGCACATTTGGTATTTATAACGGTTCATATATAGAGATAACAGTGACTTACATTGAAAGGTTAATTAAACTCAACTTACACAAGATAATATTTCAACCAATAAATATTATTTTTCTTTACTTTTATCACAGACGCTAGAGATACTATGTTCAACGAAAGAAAAGATATTTCTATTCCTGCGGTCAAGGATTTCTAGAGACCTTGACGTTAATAAAAGACACATAAGATGGTAAAATAGATAAAATGTAATGCCTGCTTGCAACAACTGTAGCCAAAAGGCCTTTGTACAGTCATTAATGCTAATAAAGAACAAAATAATGTACGGGAGTGATATTTTAAAACGAAAACTCATGTGGTCAGAACAAGGCGATTGATTCCAGGAAAGAGAACAGAGAGTATCGAACTACACATAAACAGACAAACTCAAACAATTTATATTGTACTAATTGCGCGTTGGCCTTAGACAAGAACCTAACTCTGTTCGCGATAAAAAGTATCCTATGTGTTAATACAGGTATGTGTTAATCTTTGTGCCAAATTTCATCCAAATCCATTCCGCCGTTTTTGCATGATTGAGTAACAAACATTTATAATATTAATAGGATACTTGTAGTGTAAAAATGATCGCATATCAACATGATAGCGTCAAGCTACAGTCTGTTCATGTTCAGTCTTCTGCTCTTGCAATAAATGTGTCTTTCTACAGTCGTCGACGTAAATGCAAGACGTGAAAACTTACGGGAATGACATTTTGCAACGTCGCAAGTCGTCGTCGCGTCGTTGCAAGTCACGTGGTCAGGCGCTGTCGATTGTGGAATGTTATTGTATAACCTTACTTATATAAAACATTCGTATTTTTAGTGGAACGTGGAATAATAATAAATCAGCATATACTAAGCATGCCTTTTAAGTTCTGTCGTTTCCATATTTCCCGGCAATTTTGAATTTGGAACTGTTCTATATTCGAGTGTGTATAAATTTTGAATCTTAAAACAGTTGAAAGTATTAGGATTAATGCTATTGTTTAGTCACAGCGTCGATTGGAATCTGTCAGGTTACGTACGAAAATGAATCTTTCTAAGGAAAATGTTCGTGCAATAATTTTCTACAACTTTAGAAGAGGCCTGACATGGCTTCAGTGTTTTGAAGAGCTAACATCTGTGTTCACTGATGAAGCCCCATGTCTGCGGACTGTCGAACGCTGGTATTTAGAATTCCAGCGTGGACATACTAGTGTTAGTGACAAATCTCGCGAAGGACGCCCAAAATCCGCCTTCACTGAAGATAACATCATTTCTGTGAGACAATTAATTCTCGAAGATCGTCATGTGACGTATCGAAAGATAAAGGCTCTATTAGACATCTCAGGGACAACCATTCAGAAGATCTTGCATGAAGCGCTTGGTGTGAGAAAGCTAGTTTGCCGTTGGATACCGCATCTGCTTTCCGACGATCACAAGGCGGCCCCCGTCAGATGGTGTAAGAAAACTCTGCAAAGGTTCAACCGAGGAGAGTCAAATCACGTCTAAGACATCATCAGTGGTGACGAATCTTGGATCTATGCCTACGATCCTGATTCCAAACAACAATCTACAATCTGGGTCTTTCAAGACGAGCCAAAGCCGACTAAAGTTGCTCGTTCTCGAAGCACTTCAAAGAAGATGGTGGCCACGTTCGTTGGAAAAATCGGCCATGTTGCGACTATTGCACTTGAAGATCGTAGAACGGTTAACGCAGAGTGGTATACCACAGTTTGTTTACCACAAGTCATCGCCGAACTTCGAAAATCTAACTCAAAGCGACGCATCATCCTGCACCACGACAACGCAAGCTCACACAGCGCTCGTCAAACGATTGAGTATTTGAAGCAGGAAAAAGTAGAAATTCTTGACCAACCTCCATACAGTCCTGACCTAAGCCCTAACGATTTCTTTACATTTCCTAAAATTAAGAAAAGTCTTGGTGGTCAAAGGTTCCAGTCCGGTGAAGAAGCAGTCGACGCTTTCAAGTCAGCCATTTTGAACACCCCTACTTTAGAGTGGAATTAATGTTATAATAACTAGTTTGAGCGAATGGAAAAGTGTAGTAAGCTACGTGGTGAATACTTTGAAAAACAATAAAAAGTACTATAAGGTTCTAGTTGTGTTTTTTTCTTCAAACGACAAAACTTAAAAGGCATGCCTCGTACTATCCCACTGCTGGACGAACGTTCAGAAATCGAGTAAGTCCAGTAAGAGAGATTAGGTCATCCTTCTTCACGATGACCCAATGAGGATTGGTGGAGGCAGTTTTGTGGCCACCTGCTTGCTGTTTGAACTTAGCATGTCGCATATAGAGGCTTCGAACTTGGCTCAACGACTATCATATGAAGCGATAACCAGGACCAACGGTTTAACGTGTCTTTCAAAGGTCGGACTCCCTCGAATATGAAAGAAGAAAGAAAGAAAAAACATTTATTTAACCACATGCATATAAACAAGGCGTAACGATGACAAAATACAGTTCTATATAATATTGATATAGTATGTCAGAGATTATGTGGGGCTAAACAGGTTACTGCCTCAGTATGTTGCTGCATTATTAAAAACTATAGCGCAGCGCTGATATTCTGGCAGCACCTATGAAAAGGTGACATCACAGATGCCATATAATATGAAATTCCACAAACGGTCATCCATGTCAGGATAACCGAGTGGAACGTTACTTAACATTGGGGATCGTTAAGAAAGCCGCGGTCGTACCGCGCTACAAGTAGCACTTTGGAACATTACTTTGGAAGATATACAGCAAACTTTGTTGATTTGATTCGGGAATGCATATGGTTAGGTTTCGGTATAAAATCTTTTGTTAGACATCTTCAAATGTCTCTGGGTATCAGCTCGCATTGAGCATGAGCGTCACGTAATGAAAAAACGCTTCGTTCGAAGCTTTTTGGTTTGTATTTGTGTTCTGCGAGTGTGAACTTTCTCAATAACCAAGCAAGTCCTGCTTTGATTTGAAGACGGGCGTATCTTGCACCTGGAATGAAGACCATAGAGTGAGATTTTGAACAATAATCAAATGACAACTCGACTTCCTGAACGTTGAAAATTATAATGTTGTTAGTCATCTAAAGAATCACATGCATGCACAATGTTGATTGATAATTTCTAGTAAAATCTGAATGAATTGTGATTTGCAAAATTATTCTAAGTCAAAATGTTCCCATGTCGCTTGAATATGAAATGCCACAAACGGTCACCCATATCAGACTGACCGAGTCGAACCCTATTTAACCTTGGTGTGCGTCTTAATTGTTGTCTGATCAAATATTTTACGATAGTGTCTAATCTCATCAGGCAGAAAATGTTGAAAACATTGGATTAAGTAAGCTACCAAGAGGTACAAATGCGAATGCCCAGATTTACACTCACGGTGACAATGATTTTACATTGTGGTTATAATGATGAAGCAGATTGTTATATCGACATGAAAGAAATATTTTATTGGATAGCTGTCATCAAGATTATAATATAGACTAAGTTAATGGAATAGATTTCTATTTTTTTCTCATTTTATTACTTGTTATATCATAAATATATTTTTATAGAAGAGTTAGAACCGCCGAAGATCAGGTTCATATTCGAAACACTTCTACTCACCAATACAAATACGATTTCCTTCACCAAAAGGTAAGTATGCAAACTTTGGTATATTCGCGATATTCTCCGGTGAAAACCGGTCTGGATCAAATTCATCTGGGTTTGGATAATACCTCTCATCTCGATGTATAGCATACACTGGTATTATGATTGCCGTGTCTTTCTCCATCTTTAAATTCCCAGTCGGTAGCACTGTGTTTTTAGTACAAAACCGTTGAATGAAACCTATAGGAGGATATTTTCTTGCAGCTTCATTGATCACCATATCTAAGAAATGTAATTTCTCAATATCAGCGTGAGACAGTTCTTCAGTGCCGTTATTGAAAATACCATCAATTTCGGCGTGAACTTTATTTAGAATTTTTGGATGGCTAGCCAGCTCAAGTAAGGTGAAGTGCATAGTGTTTGCTGTAGTATCAACACCGGCTATGAAGAAGAAGAATGCTTGAGCAGCCAGTAATTCATCAGTAGGATTCAATTCGTACCCAGTAGAAAAGTCTTGCATGACACCGTGTTTTTGTAGCTCCAAACAAATTTCAATGAAATCGTATCTCCGTGTTGTATCGTGTCTTCGCTTCTCCAATATATTTTTGACGACACCAATGAAAAAGTCTTCGTGCTCACCAAAAAATTTTAGGTTTAGATATTTAAAAATTCTTGGAAACGTATTCGCTATGAAAAATGTGAAGTTGCTTTTGAAAGAAGGATTTACTGATTTCCACGCCATATTCAAGAATGGAGAATCCATAGTATTTTTGGTAAGCGTATTGATGCCAAATAGTGATGCACCGATGGACGACGTAGTATAATTATAAATAGCATTAAAGGGCTTCTGTCTAAAATGTTGGTTGTCCTCTACCATCTCAACGAAGTCTCGTCCACATTTATCTAATATGTAAAACAAATTCTTGAGTCTTGCGCTTGTAAATATGGGAGACAATTTCTGTCTAATGAGTTTCCACCGACGATAGTCATTGATGAATAAAATATTGTCGGCCAATACGTCATTTGGATTCGTTATAATACCTCGACTGTGGAAACTTTGGAAATCTCCAACAAATACGGCTTGGACATCTTCAAGGTTCTTTAATATTAACGTTGGGATTGCTCCACTGAATGTCCCAATATGTGGCACATCATATTTATCATATATTGTCTTAACAACTTCTGCTAAAGAGTTATTACCGGTTGAGAATTGCCAGAGTATATCACTTACTTGTAATATATTCCTTTTTTTCCAATAATCATTATTTCTGAACATGATATAGAGTAACACTCCACATATTACTATCAAAATATAAAACAACATTGTGAAACACAACACAGATGATACGCGGCGAATTCTCAATTACAGACTGAGTCATATCAGAGCGTTTACTGATTTTTAATAACAGGTTGTAATAGCACACAGAATAAAACAGATACTTAAATACGATAATGTAGCTTGTAATTATACCTACAATGTCCAACCAATCACTCGTAGCGCTAGATTAAGTAACTATCAATTGTACTATTATATTAGGGATAATATTATGTATTAGTCTACTTTATATCTGGTCTTTCTGAGTCTTTGGGGGAGGCTTTTGTCCTGAAATGGACGTCTTTCGGCTGAAGATAGATGTATGTATCTCGCAAGATTTACCCGGACTTTAGAAAGACTTGCATGGAGACATGAGTCAACACATAGGCCGTTTGCAACAATATAGTGTTTTATAAGACACCTGTTGAATAAACAACAATCTATCCACATTATATTTAAATTGGCTTACTTATTATTATTACAAAATAATATTACACTTTTCGGAAGATTGACAGACTTAAGTAGCTGTTTTTAGCTATGCCTAGAATTTAATAATGTCCGACCACTTGTTCAATTATAATAATTTTTTCTTTTTATGTAATACGTACGTGTGTATTTTCCTCATTCAAGTCTGAAGTTTGTTTTGTAGCTGAAGGTTAATACTAGCGGTTGCCGGCAATTTCATTTGTGTATGTATATTTATAAATCATAGCCTACGTGTTATTGAAATGTAAGATAAGGTAAGGTTTCATCAAAATCCGTTCGGAAGTTTTTATGTGGACGAGTAACAATTCCATTAGGATGTCTTTAGTGCATAGGGGAGTCAATTGACGATTGTCAAAATAGGTTGACAAAAAAGTCATTAATGCCTTCCAATTTTTTTATTGGAAAGAGTTAATGTTGAAAATTGTAATAAGAATCACATGAAATAGCTGTTCTAATGATAATTATTTCAATTAACAGCATTGACGTACACAGCGATTACAGTTCATTAATTAATCAATTAGTAGAATATTCATTATCATTTTTGTAATGACATGTAATTATTAGAGAAATGTTGAAAGTTTTAACTAATAATTTGTTTGGGCACTAATAATGAAACAAGCTGATACAATGCGTTCAGCCGCGACTGCGGTGGCGTCCTCGGCGGCGATCACGGTGGTGATCAGTATCTCCTTAGCCGCCCAGATAGCGCGTGCAGGATGCGTTGGTGTGAACATTTCCATACAAATATTACTGCAGGAGCTGATCGCCACCGTGCATGCCTTCGCGGATGCGGCTCAACATGAATTACACAGCTCAACATGAATTTTGTCTGCAATAAGTGTGTGTATGTAATTTCTATAGATTTATCGATAGTTAGGCTCAAAAAAAATATATGGCATGAAAAAATTTGCTTTTGTATCCTCCTGAATACGACGGTTGATCAATATTTAGAAAAATCTTTGTCTAAATTTTTATTTATCGAAACAAATATGTTTTAAATATATAAATTTTTATCAACGTTTCCTATCATATCAAATTACAAAATAATGTTTCGTGTTTATAAGTACTACTAGCGGCCCGTCCCCGCTTCGCACGGGTGGATATTGCGTCCGCTGCCTAAGAACGGGCGACTACCTACTTCATAGCTGTACACGCGCGTCTCCCGCACTTCGATCCCCGGACACCGGGCACGGCGCGGCGGCGTTTATTTTTCTATTAGTACATATTTTGTTAAGATTGACATTTTTAAATTCGTAATTACTTTTGAACGGAATGTCCGATTTGAATAATTCAAAAAGTAATCTACAGGTATTAAAACGGTCTTGAATACGATATGATTTTTTAGTTAAGGATTACCACAAAGGTATGGATAATATGGTCCGATTTTGGTCGGCATTTCTATCAACTTTTAAAATGTAAAAAAATATTTATAGTGACGTCACTACAATAGTTGGACGTATCGTAAATACCGCAAGACCTCAGACACCCCGATAAAATAATTGCTTCATAAATTCAATACAAAAACCAAGTTTCAAAATAATATAAACTTTTTTACCCTTTTTTAAGTACTTTTATACCACAATTAATAATGAAATTTGTATTGAACGTGTGTGTATTGAGTAATATGTTTTGGAAATGCATTTGAAATCTCCGTATTGCCTTAAATCAAGAATAAAATTAGTTTGCTATAGCGCACTGAAAGAGTGACAGCATTTTTTGCAAATTAAAAGAAAATGTAAAATCCAATAAAATTGTTGGAATCAATTCAGTTCCCAATTTAGAACTACTTTCAAGTCTTGCGTTAATTATGTTCCAGGTTGTAGTATCGCGAAGATTTTTATAGATATTGATATTTTCTTAAATATTGTAGAACATTTTTTTGTTCTATCATCAATAGTTTCCGCAGCGCATGTGATGAAAGACATTTTATGGCTATTTTTTTTACACAATGTAAAAATATAGCCTATGTTACTCAGGGATAATGTAGCATTCTAATAGTGAAAGAATTTTTAAAATCGGTGACCAGTTTTTGAGTTTATTCGTTACATACATACAAGTTGTCGATTTTTTTTTAAATTTCGTTTTTTTTCTTTTCACTTAAATTTTTCCGATATTTTAATAGTTATTCTGCTATTTGGGGTGGAGAGGAATCCCACAAATCATATATTATTAAAATCGGCCAATCCTGGTATATATATATATATATATATATATATATATGTGCGTATATATATAACTCAAAAACAAATTATTGTAATTACTACAAAAGCAAACTTTTTAAGAAAGATATAATTGTAGAGTTGTGTGATTATTGTCATGTCGATAGACATTTCTTCTTCACTTTTTTGGATGTAAAATAAACTAATTTAAAATAAACTTTTTTGATACCCCTTGCGTAGTGGCAAAGCGCATCGCTTTGTGGTCACGAGGATCTGGGTTCAAATCCTAGGTTAGATATATATCGTTTTTCTAACGAAAACTTCCCAGTATGAGTCCGGTGTCTGGAGTTGTGATCGGTATATGACAATAGGCTCACTCCCTATTACATAAGACCTAAAATCGTCGACCAAAAGTGGGTGTATTCAGTACACCCCCGCTTGTTAGGGTCCTAGGGACGTAAATAATATACGGGTTGTATTTCTGCTAGTTTATGCACAATTAAATTGAAATGATGGATATATATAGATAAATACCCAATAAATATTAAGGATCTTCGTTTCCAGCAAAAGTGTAGTGGAGTCTTGTTCTGTGGCGGAGTGATCCTTTCACCGCGCTTGGCAAGCGGTGGGGCTGCAGGTCTCGCACCCGTTCGCCCCGTATGTTTCGCCCCAGATTACATAAATGCACCCTTGGGCCACTGTAAAGTTAACATGGTCCCGTTCGCCCCTCCCTTAGTCTATGCTAAAATATAGATTCGGAAAACTTTTAAACTTCTATCAACTCGAAATAAATTGTACTCACATTGTAATAAAATTCAGATTACAATTTACATTTATTTTACGAGGGGCGAACGGGTACATTATAAATATGAAAAATAAGTTCGCCCCGTGTTGACGGGTAAACGGGTATCGTAAAAAGGGGCGAAAACAGGGGAAGAAAGTCTCCCGCGCTCCACCAACCGTGCGTATGCAGCTGTGTGTATAGGGTCGCAACACCCCTTAACTTATTCAACTTTTTTTTTAACCGTCTGCTGAATCCTTTCACACGTCGTATAATACTGTTACTAATATAATATCAGCCTATATTGCCCACTGCTCGGCAAAGGCCTTCTCTCACAAATCGAGGTGAGAGAGATTAGGTCATACACCACCACGCGGACCCAGTGCGGATTGGTGGAGGCAGGTTTGTGGCCACCTGCTGTTGCAACTTATCAAGCCGCCTTTATGGCTTCCAACTCGGCTTAACGACTACCACATTAAGTGGTAACCGGGACCAACGGCTTAACGTGCCTTCCGAAGCATGGAGACGCTTAAATATGAAAATGCCACAAACGGTCACCCATCTCAGGCCGACCAAGTCGAACGCTGCTTTACCTTGGTGATCGGTAAGAACACCGCGGTCGCACAGCGCTACGAGCGCCTCCACTACTAATGAATGTAAAAAAATATAGTATTCTGTATTTAGTGTTTTTATCGTGAATGCATTTCTCTTTTATTTTCTTTCACTGTATTTTTATTCTTTTTAGTTTAGGTCTTTTAAAAATAATATAAAATAAACACCGGCATTTCTTTGAACAGAAATGACCAATACCATACATACCACCATACCAACCATAGAGATATGAAAATACAGAGGACAGTACAATTGAAGTAAAATGTGCATAAAACTAACTACACATAATTATATTATCTCCTCTTTTGTTTTTCATTTTCATTAATTTGATAACCTATGAACTTCGGTGTGCGTATCATCTATATGCCGATGACTTGCAATTATTCTCGCAGGATAGTGTTGACCGAATTTGTGACATCATCAGTAAATTAAACCGGGATCTTGAGGCTATTAATAATTGGTCCGACAGATTTGGTGTCGCGGTGAATCTAAAGAAGTGCCAAGCAATCCTTGTGGGGAGCTCTAGACTTATTAGCAAAATGAACATTAGTACACTACCTGCACTGAAGTTCAATGGGTCAGTCATCCCCCTAAGTTCTAGCGTAAAAGATCTTGGGGTACATATCGACACCACGCTTAGCTGGCAGACCCAAGTCACATCCGTTAGTCAACGTGTTACTGGAACGTTGCAATACATGTATCGATTAAAAAAAAATCTCCCACCCAATACAAAATCAATGCTTGTGCAGTCCTTAATCTTACCTATTTTCGACTATGGTGACATCACCATTGATCTGAATTCAGGTCGAAGTAACACACATGTGTTACTTCGACCTGAATTCAGATCAACTCAATAAATTAGAGCACCGTTCACTTTTAAAGTGGTTGACTATTCGGCAACGCAGAGCTCTGAGAGCATTGACAACATTATTCTCTATCCTTCATTATTCTGTCTCGCCTGCTTATCTTACTTCCCAATTTTAGTACCTATGCTCTACTCATGATAAGCATCTACGTTCCTCAAAAAATCGTCTTTTTCAGTGTCTCTCTCATCGGACTGATTTCATTCACTCTTCCTTCTTTATCCAATCTCACCTTCTATACAATGAATTGCCTCAGGATGGCGAACAATAGTCTCACTTTTAAAAAAAATCTACAGGTCTATCTACTATATATATATATAGTATTATATTACATGTTGGTTGATATCACTTTCTTATTTTTTCCCTCCTTTAAATTCTTATTTTTTAGCACCTACCATAGTTGTTTCTACACCACCTCAAGGTAGCTGGCAGAAAATAAATAAATAAAGTAATAGATATACATACACATACAAACCTAGCAAAATAATATATACATACACATTTTACATATATAATTCATAATTCTAGATGAAAGAAAAAACTTTTTCATATTACTCTTAAATACGTCTTGTGAGACGCTATCGCGTTTAAAGTGTGGGAGTGAATTCCGAGGCTGCACTGCATAAATAGTAAACGAATCACTACAAAGGTTATGTAAGAAGGAGAATGAAAGTTCTGCAGAAGATGTGCGGAGTGAAGCTGACCGACCGGATTCGCACCAGCGTAGTAAGAAAGCGAGTAGGTATGAAAGATAGTATCGGTGTAAAGATGAGAAAGGGCATGCTCCGTTGATTCGGGCATATAGAAAGAATGTCAGAAGAAAGAATGACAAAACAGATATGCAATGTGAAAGTGGAAGATGTAGGAACCGGGGAAGATCTAGACTATCTTACTACGACCAAATAGACCGAGTCTTATCTAAAGGAAAAGTCAAGAGTCTCCGTAACCGGCGAGCGTGTATGAGACGAACTATGAGACTGGAGGAAGCCAGAGAGGTATGTAAGGAAATATGTATGTGCGTGCGTATGTGTGTGTATGTATGCGTGTATGTGCGTGCGTGTGCGTGCGTGCATGAGCGTGCGTGTTGGTGCGTTTTCGTGCGTGCGTGGGCGTACGTGGGCGTGCTTGTGCGTGCGTTTGCGTTCGTGTGCGTGCGTGTGCGTGCATGTGTGTGTGTGTGTGTGCATGCATGCACTTGCATGTGCATGCGTGTGTGTGCATGTGAGTGTGTGTGCGTGCGTGTGCGTGCGGTCGCGTGTGAGTGCGTGCGTGTGCGTGCGCGTGCGTACGCGTGCGTATGCGTGCGTACATGTGCGTGCGTGTGCGTGCATGTACTTGCATGTGCGTGCGTGTGCGTGTATGTGTGTGTGCGTGTGCGTGCATGTACTTGCATGCACTTGCATGTGCGTGCGTGTGCGTGCATGTGAGTGTGTGTGCGTGCGTGTGCGTGCGGTCACGTGTGTGTGCGTGCGTGTGCGTGCGCGTGCGTGCGCGTGCGTACGTGTGCGTGCGTGTGCGTGCATGTGAGTGTGTATACGTGCGTGTGCGTGTATGTGTGTGTGTGTGTGCGTGTGCGTGCATGTACTTGCATGTGCGTGTGTGTGCGTGCATGTGAGTGTGTGTGCGTGCGCGTGCGTGTGTGTGCGTGCGTGTGCGTGCGCGTGCGTACGTGTGCGTACGTGTGCGTGCGTGTGCGTTCGTGTGCGTGCGTGTGCATATATTACAAAAAAATGCGAGTGCAGTCGCGTGTGATAGCTATTGTTTAATAATTTTATTGTTTTTACTGTCTATAATTTAAAGAAGAACAGATAAAAAAATCTCACTCAACAATTTTTTATCGAACGATTTGATTTTAGCCATACTTACTTAATATTAAATTATTACGATATATAGCTTATAATCAGCGTCTATGTTAAATTATTTAAATAAATACGAGTTATCGTACTTCACTAAGATAAAAATAACGAGTTTAATTGTTGAGAAAGCAGTGATAGCCTAGTAGTTAGACCGCAAAGTCAGAGGTCTCGGATTCAAACCCAAGCACGCACCTCTGTCTTTTTGAAAACATGTGCTTATTAAAAACTAATTATCACTTGCTTTACGGTGAAGGAAAACATCGTGAGGAAACCTGTATGCCCTAAGAGTTTTTCGAAGGTGTGTGAAGCTTCCCAACCCGAACTGGGTCAGCGTGGTGGACTATGGCGTAAACCCTCTCAGTTTGGGAGGAGGCCCGTGCCCGACAGTGGGACAGTTACTTATCAGGGCTAATATAGGGGCATTGGGATTAAAAGGCGAGAGTATTACCAACTGGTATATCACTTTTGAAGATAAAATGTTAAATAAATAATTTTTTAACTAAACTACAAAAGTTTTCTTTGTTGTGCCAAGTATGACACCACTCCTGCGAAGTTTCACGTAAAATTTTTAGCTCTTTATAACTCGCATAATCTATTTCAGCTTAAACTTTAGCGTTTAGGCTTTTCTAAGTAAGAAAAGTGAGCGTTATGTACTTTAGATCATGAATATGAAATGAATTTTCTATTTTATAATCTAGTGCCTTATTGGTCTAGTGATAAGAGGATCACGAGGTCATGGGCTTCAACCTTAGATTGGATTGGCCAAGCAGAAGAAAAGAGATTGAAGAAGGAGTATTCTTGGGAATTCTCTATCTGGAAATTCTTAGTAGGTATTAGTTCTAGAATTGTGCCCGGTTTAATGACAGTAGTCTTACATATAATAACATTGGTTCCTAACGTCGTATGCGAAATGAGGTTGTGTTCATAATACACCCCTGCCTCCAAGAAATTTTTAGCTCCAATATCACTGTCGATAAGTCCGTTGCGATTTTTTATGCATATCAAATATGTTTAGAGTCAGAGAGTGGTATGGTGGGTCTGTGCGAGATTAGTATGGCTCTCGAACAGCTCAAGAGCAACAAGACACCACGCGATGACAGAATTACAGTCGAGCTTCTCAAGGCTCTCTGACTCTCTAGAAACTATTCACTACCGTCATCCTTGAGGGCAAACGCCACAGTCATGGCACAGAAGTGTGGTGGTTTTCTTCTTAAAAAAGGGTAAAAACTCTCTTGAAGAATTATAGATTCAATTCTGGGCCACGTCTATAAGCTGTTTTCCAGAGTCATCACGAATCGTCTCGTACCCAGCGTCGATGGCTTCCAGCGTCCCGAACAAGCTGGTTTCCAAAAAGGCTCTGGTACCAAATACCACATACACAGGCTGCGACAGGTTATCTAGAAAAGTACAACCGACCACTTTGCTAAACGTTTGTAGCTGTACTACAGTCTTTCCAGCGGTGCCAAGTAGACTGTCGGTATATCGAAGTGCTAAAGTATTTGTACGAAAACACTACCATGTCAGTCCGCCTTCAGGACTAGAGCTCGAAACCTATCCAACTGCAGTGTGGTGTGAGAAAGGGAGATCATATACCTCCGAAACTGTTCTCCACCGTGCCGGAAGATGTCTTCAACATTTTCTGATCAGAGGGCGTAGCAGGAACAGTTTGACGTTGACGTAACGCTATCGAGATAGTATTCCATCCTTTTCACACTTCAAATTTATTAGTTAACAATGAACGTGACGCAATCTACAGCGCATGACAGTAATCTCGGCCAAGTGACCATGTTCGACCGACCCATTCCCTTGGTCAAAGAGGTCAAATGTCTAGGGGTCACCCTAAACAGTACCATGTCCTTCGGCCCGCACATCAAGCGGGTCTGTCACCGAGCATCATTTGTGCTCGGTCGTCTCCATTCGTTAATCTGCAAGCGGAGTAAAATGTCCCTTAGAAATAAGGTGACACTTTACAAAACTTGCGTTCGACCCATCATGACTTATGCGTGTGTTGTGTTCGGGCATTCGGCCCCCTCTCACATCGATAAACTCTAAGTGGTTTAAAACCGCTTCCTCCGTAAAGCCGTAGGAGCCCCCTGGTTCGTACGGAACGTCGACCTCCACTCCGATCTAGGTCTCGAACCTATTCGCGCCTTTATTAAAAAGGCGTCAACACGTCACTTCGCGAACGCATCTACCCATGCGAATCCGTTAATCGTAGCCACCGCCGACTACGATCTCCCCCCCGACCCCTGCCGCCACCGCCGGCCGCGACATGTTCTCACCGACCCCCCCGATGCTTTGTCATCCCTTCTTTCCGCTCAGAATACGGGCGACGACGATGACGTAGTAGTAGATCCCCTCCCATAGCCGGCGGTTGACCGGTGCACTTAGTAGTGCACCCGTCCCCCTACAGCGACTGTCCCAACCGAGGGCGCCCTGGAGTATGTCACCTCTTGCCCTTCTGGCTGGCTAGAGCGTAGTGGTTGCACGCTCGCCTTTTAGTCCGGTGAAGCTGTAAAGGCCTCGCGGCCAACAGCGTATATCATTCACACACACACGCAACGTATTTTTTTGACAACATTAAGATGACGTCCCTTTGACTCCCCTTATTAAGCCTCCTGATACTGTAAAAAGGCACTAATAACAACTTCACTCTGTACGGCGTCTTAAACGTGCGTCATCCTGCTATTTACATAATTTTTTTGAAGTTACATATTGTGACTTTTAAAAAAGTTGCCATTTCGTACTGAATACATATGAAATTTATTTATTTATTTCGGATAAAGACACACCATCGACAGAATCACAGATATCACAGTATAAATATTGTAACAGTTTAGGACAGTGTGAACTGTCATTACAAGAGTGTACAGCTTTTACAGAAAAGAATACAAGATTATTATAGGAACATGCAATCTATTGATAAGAATATTTGAATACAAAAAAAAATAAACATGAATAAGTCAAGATTATGGAGATTAGAGATATTATATAATAAAATTGTAATAGATGGTATTTAATCATTTTATTATTATGTCATTTTTATTATTATGTCATTTTTATAATATAATTCTAGTCGCAATCAATTTAGAATAGGAGAATAATGGAAATTAAAATAAGATTACAATAAAATAATTAAATACCTCAATTTAAAACATAATTATACTACAAGATTATAAGCGAGAAGTCTTGACGCTTCAAAGGCTATCGCAACACCACTGTTTCTCGTTTACAACATTCTACCTTAAATGTTAATCTTAAAAGCTTGCTTTGAACAGCATAACTTGGTAGCAGTATAAACTTTGGTTTAAGAAGAAAAAGAGGGCTGGGATTGCTCTAAATCTTGCGTTAGACATCATCAAATATCTCTTGGTATCAGTTTACAGCAAGCATGAGCATCTCGTATAGCAAAAGAACTTCGTTCGAAGCGTTCTGGTTTGTATGTGTGCTGTACGAGTGTGAATTTTCTCAACAACCAAGCGAGGCCTGCTTTCATTTGAAGACGTGCGTATCTTGCACCTGGAATTAAGAGAACTAAATGAGATTTTAAAAAACGACAGTTTTTCTACTTAAACGTAGAACATATTTTAAATGTTGCTAGTTATATATTTGGAGTAACTTAAGTAAAGATAGAAGCGTAGCCCTGAAATTTACGAGATTCATAAAATTATTTTTAATCAAAATTTATGCATGCTATAACATGTATTAATAGTTGGCTGACTAAATATTTTATTATAGAGTCAAATTAGGTAGGACAACAGTGGGTGAGTTCGTTTCGGACGGGTTCATATGACTCTGATGAACAAGTTCGTTTTATCGCATTATATGTATGTGAAAGAAATGTATGATCGAACAGTTGTGAATGCGAACTTTAGTTATTTTCTGATTATTTCAGAAACAACAAATTCTTTGATATTTTTGCCTTTATTTGTTGAGGGTACAAATAAAAGGAGGGGATAAAATCAGGTAAAATCCGTAACCGGCGAGCGTATATGAGACGAACTATGAGAGCGGAGGAAGCCAGAGAGGTATGTAAGGAAACCTGTTGGAACTCTGTACTCTCTGCCTACCCTGCACGGGATCTGGCGTGATGATATAGATAGATAGGTAAATATATTCAGATTTAATCTTATAAAGATATCAACTTACCCATACAAATACGATTTCCTTCACCAAAAGGTAAGTATGCAAACTTTGGTATGTTTGCGATATTCTCCGGTGAAAACCTCTCTGGATTGAATTCTTCTGGGTTAGGATAATATTTCTCATCTCTATGAATAGCATAGACTGGAATCACAATTGCAGTATCCTTCTCTATTTTTACATTTTCAGTAGGTAGCACCGCGTCTTTAGTACACAACCGTTGCATGACACCTATAGGAGGATATTTTCTTACAGCTTCACTAATAACCATCTCTAAGTAATGTAATTTCTCAATATCAGCGTGAGTTAGTTCTTCAGTACAGTTTTTGAAAATACCATCAATTTCGTCGTGGACTTTATTTAGAATTTTTGGGTGGCTAGCTAGTTCAAGTAAAGTGAAGTGCATAGCATTTGCTGTAGTGTCAGCACCGGCTATAAAGAAGAAAAACGCCTGGGCAGCCACCAATTCGTCAGTAGGAATTAATTTGTATCCAGTAGCAAAGTCTTGCATCACACCATGTTTTTGTAGCTTCAAACAAAATTCAACGAAATCGTGTCTGCGTGTGGCGTCGTGTCGTCGCTTCTCCAGTACATTTTTGATGACACCGATGAAAAAGTCTTCGTGTTCACCAAAAAATGTTAGGTTTAGATATTTGAAAATCTTTGGAAACGTATTCGCTATAAAAAATGTTACGTTCGTTTTGAGCGATGGACTTAATGATTTCCATGCCATATCTAAAAATGGAGAATCCGTAGTGTTTTTGGTAAACGTATTGATACCAAATAGTGATGCACCTATAGACGACGTAGTATAATAATAAAGAGCATTAAAGGGCTTCTGTCTAAAGTTTTGGTTGCCCTCTACTATCTCAACGAAGTCTCGTCCACATTTCTCTAATATGTAAAACAAATTCTTGAGTTTTGCACTTGTAAATATTGGAGACAATTTCTGTCTGATGAGTTTCCACCGACGGTAGTCGTTGATGAATAAAATATTATCGGCTAATAAGTCATTTGGATTCATCACAAAACCTCGACTGTGGAAACTTTGAAAATTTCTAACAAATACAGCTTGGACATCTTCAAGGTTCTTCAATATCATTGTTGGAGTTACTCCACTGTATGTCCCAATATGTGGCACATCATATTTATCATATATTGTCTTAACAATTTCTGCGAAAGAGTTATTACTGGTTGAGAATTGCCAGATTATATCACCAACTTGTAATATATTCCTTTTTTTCCAATAATTATTATTTGGGAACGTAATATAGAGTAACACTGCACATATCACTATCAACAAATAACACAACATTGTGATACACAACACCGATGATACGCGATGAATGCTCAGTTACAGTCTGAGTCATATCAGACCGTTTACTAATTTTATATAACAAGTTGTAATAGAACTATAATTATGGGAATGTAAACTAATTGTACCTACAATGTAATGCAGTGTTTTGATCGCCAATCAGCTATGGCAGCGAGACTATAACATTAGGGATAATATTATTATTAGCTTACCTAATATTATAAGACAATTGCATTTCACTTTGAGATATTAGCAGAAGTAAGCAGCTGATTTAACCATGCCTAGAGTTGAATGATGCCCGACTATTTTAATCATTGTTTCTATAGTTGCATTAAGTATATGATTTTCCTTATTTGGGTCTCAAGTTTATTTTTATGTTAGTCGCTTTTGTATGAGATAATATTAAAAAATGTAATTAGAATCATGTTAAATGACCATTGCAATGATAATTATCCCAATTAACAGTATTGACGCATACAGCGATAGTTATTTATAAATTAATTAATTAGTAGAATATTCGTTAACATTGTTGTAATATGACTTGATTGGGGAATGATTTGGGAAATGTCAAAAGTTTTAAATATATTTGGATGCCGTGCCGTGTGGTTCCCGGCTTAGAATTGGACCAACCTATCTCATCTCATCGGGTGTCGTACAAGGCGATTAAGGGACACCTAGGGAATGGGCAGCAGCGTTCTCCTAGATACTTCTACGACCATCGAACTGCGCTCGCCAACCCGCCTGCCAAGCGTGGCGAGTAAGGAAAATCCCGCAATTATGAAAGAAAAATATAAAACCAGGTCCTTATTCCCCGGCGGTTCTGTTTGTCCTGGCTACGGTAGCAGCCATGGTAATGACAGGACAAGGGGGGCTAAGAATCTCCGGCAGAGATTCGGCTTCCACAAACAACATGAAAAATTAGTTAGGAAACGTGCTAGTTACAAGGGACAGTTAACTTCCTATAACACTTACATGGAGTCCCTTGATGTTTCGTCATTGAAGCCCCCCGAGGTAAATGAATTGCAGCTTCGCATCAGTCGTATGGAGAACATGCTCAACCGATATGATGAGGTACAGTTATCTATAGAGTGTTCAAGCGATGACATCAAAGATCAAATGGCTGAACGCAACGAGTTTGAATCTAGGTACTTTAAAATATTGTCCCAAGCAAAGCAAATCCTTGCCGATTGTAGGGCTCACGAAAATGCATGTAGTGAGGGAGGTTCACGAAGATTTAACGCGGTTAAGTTGCCTACCATACAGTTACCTAAGTTTAGTGGCTCCTACGACAATTGGCTGGAGTACCACGACACTTTTTTTTCACCGAAATGACTACATAAACAACATAAATAAGTTTCATTATTTAAGAGCTTCGTTGGAAGGTTCTGCTGCGGTTGTTATCAGGTCAAAACGAAGTGCGAGCCGTTATTAAATACCTCTGCTTTAAAAAGTTAACGACGCAAGAGATTCATTGCGATTTGGAGGCAACATTAGGAGAGTCTGCTCCGCCGTATTCCACTGTCGCAAGGTGGGCTTCTCAATTTCGAGTAAGGAGAACGAGCACGGAAGACGAACATCATTGCGGCCGTCCATCGACGTCAGTCACTCAAGAAAATGTTGCGAAAGTCGAGTAAAATTGTATTGAGCGATCGAAATAATTCAAGAAACGGGCATTTTATATGAAAGTATTCAATCCATATTGAAACAATCTTTGAATATGAGAAAAGTCTCCGCAAGGTGGGTGCCGAGAATGTTAACCGACAGTCAGAAACAAAATCGACGTGACATGTCGAAGATATTGTTGGACAAGTTTCAAGAAGATTCTGAAAACTTTTTGTCTCGTTTCGTAACAATGGACGAAACATGGGTCCATCACTTTGATCCCGAGACAAAACAGCAATCTTCGCAATGGAAACGGCCATCATCACCGATCCCGAAGAAGTTTCGTGCCGTGGCATCGGCTGGCAAGGTTATGGCCTCAATATTTTGGGACTCAGAAGGAATATTGTTGATTGATTACCTGGAGCGTGGAACCACTATTACAGGCCAATATTACGCAGCTTTAATTCCTAAGTTGAGGAATGCCATCAAAGAGAAAAGGAGAGGGAAACTTCGAAGGGGCGTGCTGTTTCATCACGACATCGCACGCGCGCACAGGTCAGCAGTTGTGATGGCTGCCAAATAGCAAGCCGGCTTCGAATTGGTTGACCACCCCCCTTATTCACCAGATCTGGCGGCTAGCGATTTTTATCTGTTCCCCAAATTGAAAAAATACTTAAGGGGAAACAGGTACGAAGACGATAACTGTATTGCAGGACCAAGACAAAACTTTTTTTGCGCTGAAGAGCGCCAGAAAAGCGCTGGACTCGGTATGTAGAGAGACTCGGAAACTATGTAGAAAAAAAAAATTATTAAGTTATCAATAGTCATTATATTCTATCTCATTCTCACTACTTTTTGATCCCTCCTCGTACTAAGCGGTTGGTCTTGGTTGCTACTTAATGTAAAAGACGTTGAGTCGAATCGGAAGCCGTATAGATTTTCCAATAGAAGGTGGTCACAACCTGTTTCCTCCAAACCGCATTAAGTCCACATGTTGTTGTATGATCTTTTCTAGAAATAGGAAAAAAATATGCTGACTTCTAATACATTAATGCTGGAGGTGTATGTCTAGCAACATATACTTTTTTCCATACACTAGTGAAATAACAAAATGGAATGATATGGTCGGGCAATACGTGTCGCTTCGTGAAGAGGGTTCGCCTGTGGCTTACTTTCATTACTGTCAGCTGACGGCACACCTGTCTGAGAGCTTAGCTGCCGTTTCTTACTGATACTGTTGAATTTTCTCCGTCTAGCATCGGTAAAAATACGTGGTAGAAAAATACGGTCCGTATAAAACCAAGGCCGCAAAACAAAGAGGTCACAGTATGACGAGTTCCCTACAACGAGCTATAGTGTTTTTATTGTATTTGCGAGGAAAAAATCTTCTGAATTTATTCCAAGTTTCTCTGGGGAAGACACAGACAGGTAAGATTTTGAAAAAACTAAAGCAGCCTTCCACCGCATATTAGAAAGGTAGATACGAGCTTCACCACATCAAAATACCACAACGGTAGCCTATTTCAGCATATGAGAAGTTCTAGAATCTACAAGTAGAATACGTCGGTGATTTTCGGATTCATCATGGGCCAGATTAAGTACATATCTTGGAGAATCAAAATTTCTTTCTTCTCTCCATCAATAATATTCATAGCAACGTGGAATTACCCACACCCTTTTTGCTTCGGGTTTGTTTCGTCAACTAAACATCCATACGATAAACGTATGTGACTTCGGTGGCTGCCGTTACTTTAAGCCCCCTATTATGTAATCTGTTTACTCCTCCAAAGATCGCCATAATTACTGGTTCTATGCAGCCTTTTCCTCATTAGGCCACCTATGTCCTACAGTGAACGTCTTTTAGTTTATAAAGTAAGTAGCGGTATTCATATGTGTATGTCATCGGTTATCCAACCAAACAACAGTGCAACTTAAGAGGAAAATAGTCGCAATGGACTTCCCACTCGCATTTTATACACCGTACATTTATGTCAGTTTCAAGAAAATTCGGTCGAAAATAGTTTCTTCGTTTATAATCTAAATGTCAGAAATGAGATTGGTGGATGTATAAAGGCCAATTTGGAAACATGGGTCGATTTGCCTCGAGCAAATTTTCTTTGAATGGACATATTATTGCCGTTGCTCAAATGTTTGCGGGGAACTATAGTGGTATACCTCTGGAAGTGTCTGTAACGATGTGGTTTTCCAGTTAGACTCATCTAATAGAACGGCCTACATTGGTATCTCGTAACCCACAAAAAATATGGTTGGAAAAAATTGTAAAAATATTTTAAAGGGTAGCTGTGTTTTTGGCTCTTCTTCTTCAAAAGACATTCCAGTGTCAATGAGTCTTTGTTACTTTTCTGTCGAGTCCAAAATACTATAATAGTGTACATGAAAAAAATATTGTGGTTCTGATTAACCAAGTTTGAGTAAATAGTTTTGCTCGATTATTATTGGTAACTGTTCGTGGCATTTCCAATATTGAGAGTCACTTATGGATGGCTTGATAAGTGTCAATAGCAGGTGACCACAAATCTAGCTCTACGAATCGGCTTTGAGAGTGCGTGGTAGAATACAACCTGTTTCGCTTTGATTTCTGAAAGTAGGCCTTTGCCCGACAGTGAGACAGTAATGACTGATTTATATACAATAAATACACTACGCGTATATTCTCTTAGGAGAGGTGGGAAATGTGGACTGAGTACACCCAGATTGCACCGAAAATGTTGATCCCACAGTTATAAGGAGAGAACGTGTTGCTTTTATATCGAACAAAATCTAGACTTTGGCTAGAGTTATGTTCGATAGATAAAAACATCGAAATGATGGCAAAAAGGGTCTTCATTTTCTTCAGTCTTGTTATTTAAGCTTGTTTTTGAGAATTTCTCGATAGAAACCCCCAATAATACTTCGTTTGACCTAGGATTCGGACCCAAGACCTTCTGATTACCAGCCATAATATAACACCATTATACCAACGAGACTTTTAACATAGTTATCATAAATGCGTATACACAAAATGAATTCAAATTCAGTTCTGAAGTCGGCACAGTTATGTTTCAATTTGCATTTACGAAGGAACTGTGGGTTATACCCGGGAGAGAGGACGTTCGTTATTATTGTCTCTATACTCTTTAGCGATCACAATTTCCTTCTGTTTATTTTATTTGTATTTTATACTTATAACTTTATTGCTAGGAGTAACATATTAACACAAGTAACCGATAGTTACGAGGAATAGAATAAATCTGCCTATATATATCGAGAAAGAAAGAGCCAGAACACATCCTACCACGCAGAACTAGTGCGGATTGGTGGAGGTAGGTTTGTGACTTCCCGCAGTTGGAACTTATTAAGCCGCCTATAATGCATTCAACTCGGTTTAACGATTACCACATTGAGGCCTACCGCGTACGACCATTTGGGGACTGGGAGAGTGACAATGATGCGATTACTTTACAAAAGTATAGGATAGGATGGATATATTGAGCACGCGCTCAAAAATAAACGATGTATGTGCAAAAAGAATTGTTATCATTTTAAAAAAAAACTACTACTACTAACATAGTATACTATGCAATAAAAACCGCTTTACCAAAACTTTGCTACAAATATTTGCTAAGTTTTTATTTATCTCTATCTAATACTCATTTGGGATCACACTGGAGCTATAACCAATTATTTTGGACGCGCTCTTTACATATTTTATAGTAACCCTTTTTTATCTTACTATTATTATTATAGACCGGGTCTTATCTGAAGGACAAGTCAGGAGTCTCCGTAACCAGCGAGCGTGTATGAGACGAACTATGAGAGTAGAGGAAGCCAGAGAGGTATGTAAGGAAAGAGCCTGTAGGAACTCTGTAGAGGCAGGCAGAGAGTGCCTACCCCGTAAGGGATCTGGCGTGATGATATAGATAGATAGATAGATTATTATTATACTTTTTGTTATATATCTTTACAGTCTCTATTTTGTAAAGAGGACTATGTAGACACTGACTGATACCATGAACCTAATTACACTTATGTTTAATCTATACTTAAGCACATCTATTTAGTTCTGCACAGTTCTCCCATACCCCGTGAATGCAGTTTATACAAAAATAATTGTAAAGCTCTTATTTTTAAAAAGAGTAACCGTGGATTTTCTTGCCCTTCTTCTCCACATGAATGACTTTCCGAACGGGTGGTAGAGTCTTAAGTAATCAATAATTTTCTCTTTTTGACTATTCAAAAGTGCTTTTTGGTCTACATTAATAAACAGCTTTTGATTTTGATTAAATTCTATTGATTAGTTCTTAAGCGTTTGCGTTGGAATCAGAAAATATAAATCAATAGAGATGATTTCAGGTTTTTTTCTAGCGAGAAAATTTCGTTTGATCGTGTATTCCTTGAAACTAATTCTAAAATATGTAGTCAGAAATCATATTTCAAAATATTAAGTTTCTAATCCATATACTTCTTGAAGTGCATGGAGTATTACAACCCTTTAGTTTTCGCGATAACCCTCATCTCTTCAAAAGCAAGGAGAGGCTCGAATATGAAAAAGGCCCAAGCGATCGCCCATCTCTCAGACTGACCAGACCATATGCAATTTAACCTTAGTCGATCGATAAGAAACTTAACCGATGATGTATCGGATAATAACGAGGTCTTGCGGTCGAATCCTGGGTTCAACGAAATGTTATGCTACAATTTTTCCATCGAAAATCTTCTTTAACAATCAGGTTGGGAATAATGCCCGGTTAATAGCAATAGGCCTGTTGTATTGTATTGGGGTTATCGGTGAAATGAGGTCATAGGTGAAATGAGGTGAGAGGATATCTCTAGTAGGTAGAGATATATAAGCGTGACAGTGAAATTTACATCCCTTGGATACCAAAATACGAAGCTTCATTCATTAGTTAATTTAAAAACCAGTAATATTTCAACAGTGTATCGAGAATCACATAAAAACGAGGCAAAAATAGCACAAAAAAAATGGTCATATTAAAACACCGTCAAGCCAATATTCCCCAAGCGGACCCCCGCATGCTGAGCACACCCACTTTTCGCCGACGATGTTCGGTCCCATGTAAAAGCGGGGCGAGCCTATTGCCATATAGCGGGCATAATTCTAGACTCCGGACACAAACTGAAAAGTTTTCTTTAGAAAAACTACATTTGCACGACCTTGGATTTGAACCCAGGGCTTCGTGATCACAAAGCGATGCGCTTTGCCACTAGACCAATGAGGCAGTCATATAATATCTGCGTCACGAATATAAGTATCAGATTAAACATGGGACCCTTCCCCACCTAACCCTAGCAAAAACGTTCAGAGCAAAACAAATCGATCATGAATATTGAGACTTCTAATCCCCCAAGGTCCGCATACGGGGCAGAGCTGGAAAATAGAAAATTATTATTTGGCATGGAATTCCCAGACGCGTCGCGGTAACGGGTTGATTTCGAATCGAATTTGCATAGGACGTCTCCTTGAATATTATTTTGTTGGATACGTGGATATGCTGGGTTAGAATTAGGGCTACTTCTACCTACGTATCTACAGGCAGAGAGTATAGGGTTTCGACAGATTCTTTTCATTTTTAATTAAATTTGATGCAGGTTTCCCAACAATTTACGTTCATTAAGTTTCTCCAAAATCCTCATCACTCTAGATCGATCATCAATCTCGTTATTTCGTAAAAATAAGTGTTTATCGTTCGTATTTCTGGGTCCACCTTGCCTAGCCGTGACGAATGCTGCTTAATCTCGGTAATTATGAGAAGATAAGAACACCGCCTAACCATCCAATGGTGACATTTGAGAAAATGCGATCTTAAGGAGAAATTCAACTGAAAGGTATCCAAACATATGTTTCTCTATGTTGACTTGCGGTGTGGCTAATGATCACGAGAAACTGGACTATAATGGACCAGGTCTGACTAAGAGTTATTCAAGTTTTTTTGTGAGTGTGTTGTGTGAAGTTACAGACCCTTAATCATACCAATATTATATTATGTTTACCTACCTTTAAATGTAATAATATTAGTATGATATACAACAGCCGAATAGAAACATTCAATAACTTACTGTACTTAGATATAGAGACATATAGTTATGCATATATATTAGATTCGAATTTAAATTTATCCTATGATTCTCAAATGTTTAGTCCACTATATGGTACACTTAATAAAAAGGGATTAAAAATCATTATAACAGACCTACAACAATTGATTCGTGACATAAGTTTCTATAGTGACGATTGCAATCCTACATGTTTAACCGAAACTAATAACAACAATAAAAGTACACCCACTAAGGTCAACTCGCAGTTTTTTCTCTTGTGATGTGTTAAGCATTCTACATCAGAACATTGCTGGACTTATAAGTAAGTCAGATACCTTAACAATTAAATTAGAAGAGTTAGAGGCGAGTGGTACTTCTGTGGATGTAATTTGTATTACAGAACACTTTATCAAGGCCGGACAAGAAGATCTATTATATATACCAAATTTTCATAAAGCAGCTTTCTTCTCTAGACACATAAGACGGGGTGGAACCTGTATTCTCGTAAGGACAGGTCTGCAATATAGAGAACTATTAGATGTGGCAAATGCCTCAGTATCAGGTGTTTTTGAATGCTGCGCCATAGAAATACCGTTGATTGATGTTATTATTGTTTGTCTGTATAGAATACCCAAAAATAATTACTCAATATTTTATGAAAGACTAGACATAATTCTGTCAAAGTATTGCTCAAGACCCAAAAAAAATATTATCGTATGTGGTGACTTCAACATTGATATTCTTAAGAGAAATAATATTGCTTTGGAGCTGGAGTACTTTCTATTAAATCACAATTTAAGATTAGAAATAAAACGACCCACAAGACTGTGCAGCAATACATGTATTGACAATTTTGCTCATAACTTACGCAAGCAATGTAAATCCGAAATTATCGACCTCGTTCTTTCGGATCATACATCTCAGATACTTAAAGTTCCTATAAATAAATCGTGTAAAATAAAATATTGGAAAACAGTTAAGAAAGACTACAGTAAGGACAACTTAATGAAATTCAAAAATTACATTCAAAGCCTTACATTCATGGATGTTTATACCGTACAAGATGTAAATCAAGCATACATGAATTTTATGGAAACTTTTTTATTACTTTATAAATTATGTTTTCCGAACAAAATTATATCAATAAAAGTTAAAAAAAAACTAAATGGATTTCGCGTGGAATAAAGAAATGCAGCAGTAAACAAAGACAATTGCTATGGCGGTACAGACTTAATCCTACAACAAAAAATAAATTAAATTTCAAAAAGTACACATCTATTTACAAAAAGATTGTAAAGCTGACACAAAAAGCACAGAATAATTATTTTATAAAAACTTCAAATAACAAACATAAAGCTGTCTGGCAAGTAATAAATAAATCTAAAGTATGTATACCTAACGAACAAATTTTAAAAATTAACAATAATGACATTATATTAACAGATCCGACCGACATAGCTAATGCATTTAATAACTACTTTATCGACGAAATAGAAAATAACACTAAATCTGACAGTGAATTAAAGTACAAATTCGATAATTTGACATCTCATTCCATGTTTATGCCGCCTATCTTAAAAGAAGACGTAATTTCAACTATAAAATCGCTAAAAAACACAGGTACCGTAGGATGCGATGGAGTGTCAACTACAGTAATAAAATATGTTAATGAAACCATAGCACCTATCTTGACACATATAATCAATCTTATGACTATAAACGGGGTATACCCAGAACCTTTGAAAAAAGTTATTATCAAGCCATTGCACAAGAAAGAAGACAAAGCAGAAATAAAAAACTATAGACCAATCGCTAAAATTTCTATTATATCAAAAATATTCGAAAAAATAATATATAAAAATATATACGCTTACATGAATAAATTTAATCTACTTTGTAGGGAACAATACGGATTTAGACAAAATACTTCTATTAACATGGCCATATTTGATTTTCTAAATAAAATATTAACCGCAGTAGATAATAAAATTCCAATATGTGCAATTTTTACTGACATGACCAAAGCATTTGACTTCGTGAATCACGATATATTATTAAATAAATTACATGGGTATGGTATTAGAGGACAAATGCTGAAACTCCTTAAATCTTACTTGGCCAACAGAATTCAATACACAGAAATATCTAGATTTTGTAAACATACAAAAATGGAATCTTACTATCTATCGGAACCAAGGCCTATTAAATACGGTGTACCACAAGGGGGTGTGCTAAGTCCATTGTTATTTTTGATTTACATAAATGATCTTCCAAAAATGGTACAACAACAAATGATTCTCTTCGCAGATGACAGCACTGCTATTGTAAAATGCGACAATTCAGATGAATATGTAAATGACATTAACAACACGCTTTCAGACATTATAAACTGGCTTAATAATAATAATTTACTAATTAATCTAAATAAAACAAAAATTGTGCATTTCTATCAAAGAATAACTCATCCGGACCGTAATATTAACCACAAAGGCTTTAATGTAGAACAGATAAATACTACAAAGTTCTTAGGATTGTTTATAGATAGTAAGTTAACATGGAAAACACATATAGAAGAGACATGCAAGAAACTAAATAAATCGGCATACGCCTTGTTTCAACTTTCAAAGAAAATTAACAGAGACTCTTTATTAATTGCATACCATGGTCTAGTGGGATCAATTTTAAGATACGGTATAATGTATTGGGGTCACTCGACCGATCGAGAATCAATATTTAAATCCCAAAAAAGGTGTATAAGATCGATGTGTGGTCTGAATACGCGAGAGAGTTGTGTATCAGCTTTCAAATAACTTAGAATTCTAACTGTGCCGTCCTTATATATTCTACAAGTTGCGTTGTTTGTAAAAGAAAACATTAAACAATTTGAAACCGTGTCTACTTTGCGCACAGTCCCAATTCGAAATCAGTACAAAAATGATATCTGTACCCGTAAATGTAAAACCGCATTGGTACGGAAGAGTATTCTAGGCATGGCAGCAGTTATTTATAATAAATTACCAAATCGGATTAAGATCATGGATATAAATAATTTTAAAAAGACCTTGACATTGCTATTAATCAATAAATGCTATTACTCAGTAGATGATTTTATAAATGACATATGTATAAAGTGAACTATTAGGTAATTAATATATATTATTGATGATGACATAACACTGATTAACAAGGAATATTTGTGACATTATAATTGTAACTACAGTTAATTATCTTAACCACTGACATTTGTACGCCTCACAGGCAAAGTATAGAGATCTTTATAGTATATATATATATAACAACAAAATGTATTGTACCTATACTTGACAAATAAAATATTGATTGATTGATTGATTGATTGTGTGAAATGTTTAATCAAGGCAACCCGGAGTATGAAATTGTGCCCGATTCACTAGGCTGATTCATTGTATGTCATCATTGATTATTAGTAAGCAGTGATAGCCTAGTGGTTAGACTGTTGGACTGCAAAGTTAGAGGTCTCGGGTTCGAATTTAGGCACGCACCTTTGTTTTTTCGAATGCATGTGCATTTGAAAATTTACTATCACTTGCTTTAACGGTGAAGTAAAACATCGTGAGGAAACCTACATGCCTAAGACTTTCTGGAAGGAGTGTGAAGTTCGCCAACCCGCACTGGGACAGCGTGGTGAAATATGGCCTAAACCCTCTCAGTTTGAGAGGAGACCCGTGCCCAACGGTGGGTCAGTTTCTTAACAGGCGTAATATTATAGTAATGGGTTTGCTTCCTACATTGAGACATCACAGCTTTAGTCATATATAATAAGTAAGGGCATTACTCTAAGTTTAACGTTTTTGACTGTTTATGCTAAATAGGCCCAATATTAATTAACAGTTCTACAAAGTTGATTTCACAAAAAGACAAAAATTATAATTAATAAAAAAAAACACCACGCTCATATTACCCAAGCAAAAATGGCAGAAGTGTACTGAGTACACCCACTTTTCGCCAACGATGTTAGGTCTATATAGTATGGGGCGAGCCTATTGCCATATATCGGACACAATTCCGGACACCGGACTCACACTGGGAATTATTCGTTAGAAAAACTTCATTTGTCCGACCTATGCTTTGAACCCAGGACCTCGTGATCACAAAGCGATGCGCTTTGCCACTAGACCAACGAGGCAGTCGTAATGTAACAATTAAACCTATATTTTAATATGTGTGTTTATGTCATAATATCGTTGGCGATAATACATAACGAATTAAGAAACCTGTACCAACCCTTAGCTACAAAATACGGTCACAATGATGTAAGCGCAAGTCGTGTTATAAATAAATAAATAAAAGGGAACTCAAATTGCAGCCTACATAAAAACGCCGTAAGTCAAGTTATAGCGTAGTTGGCCTGATACCAACGGGGAAACTATCGGCACACCCCGGCTAAGTGTGGCTTGCACTTAGACGGTGTACAAATTTATGTGTTACTTAGCAAACGGGATGGCCAAGTTCTGGTGATACGGCCACTAGAAAAGCAAGCAGATATATTCGCTTCAACGTATAGGTGCTTGGAAAAAACTAAAAAAGTGAATTACTTACATCATTATGGCCTCAAATTCATAGTTACATGATTTTTATGCTAAGGAATGTAGCTATAGTCTTTTACTTTGTGAACAAATCATCACCATATTTAGATGTTAAGTTTTCATTAAAATCTATAACAAGTGTAATATGATGGCGAGTATTTCTTAAGACATTCAGATTACTGTTAGCAAGAAATCGACGTTTTACTGTTGAGCGAAAAAAGTTTTAAGGTGTGACTGGAATAGACTATATCACCATTTCCCAAAGTATAGGTCGCGACCCACTGGTGGATATCGAGCGAATATTGGGTGAGCTCTGAAAAATTGGTCCCTTCTTACCTTCAATACCTCATATCTATGCGAGGCGGTTTTTCGGCTATGGTTAATATTATAACTAAATACCGAAACAAATTAGATGTATCAGACTTATTGTGTTTACAAGTAACTAAAATTGAAGTTAATGTTAACGCTATAATGATAAAAACCTATAATAAAAACAAACGCATCCTTCTCATTGAATGAAAAATTGATTTTTTTTTCTTGTTTGAAAAGACCTTCATTCATATATTTCTTCATGAAAACCAACCAATTTTGTTAGGTGGCTCGCAAGCCAGTCAACTTTGGGAACCACTGATCTATATGTATGTATCCTAGAGCTGGCCTCTGTACTTCATAATAGTGTGTCCTTATACTGGGCACAATTAAATATTTCGGACTGCCCTCTTTTCTTCGATATTTACAAACCAAGATGTGCATGATTTTTTAAACATCGTTAGTATAGGGAACACTACCGTCAATCCCATATTTCCCAAGCGGGGGTGGCAGGATGTGAGGTCTCATGTAATATGGGGGGAGCCGATTGCCATATAGCGGGCACAATTCCAGACTCCGGACACATGTTGGGAAGTTTTCATTAGAAAAACTACATTTGTCCGACCTAGGATTTGAACCCAGGACCTCGTGATTACAAAGCGATTTGCCCGATAGGGAACCCTCTATGTACACGACGTATCGTAATTAACGCAAGACCTCAAACACCCCAATTACATAGTTGTTCACAGGTTTATTGGTTAAACCGAATTTCCAAATTTAAAGTTTTTTAGACTTTTTTATATCCCAATTTTATCAATGAAACTTGTACGTGTAAGTGTGCGTATTAAAAAAAAATACATTTGAAATCTCCGTATTAAAGGAGTTACAGCATTTTTTTTGCAAATTTCAAATATATGTTAGATACATTATAAAAAAATTGGAACTAATTCGGTAACCAGTTTAGAACAAAGTACTTTAGGTCTTGCGTCGTTTATGTTACAGCTTGTACATATAATTGACGTCCACTGCAAAACTAAAGACTCTTCCAAAAATCGGCAAGATGACCGGCCTTAAGTTGTGAGCATCCACCCTTTACCCTCGACCATCATCAGGTCATCGGTCCACCTTATAGGGGACCTGTTCACTGCTCGTCTTCCCGTACGTGGTCGCCACTCGAGACACTTTAATTAAAGAACTGTAATAACACCAAATGAAAAAACAGATATACAATGCACAAGTGGAAAAAATGTAGGCACCGGGGAAGACGTAGACTAATTTACCATTACCATATAAACCGCGTATTATCTGGAGGGCAATCAGCTTCTATAACCGGCGAGCATGAGTGAGACAAACTATAAAAGTGGAGGAAGCCAGAGAGGTATGTAAGGAAAGAATCTGTTGGAACTCTGTACCTGCCTACCCCGCAAGGGAACTAGCGTTATAATAAAGATAGATAGATGGATAGAATAACACCAAAACTAGAGAACATTTAAAAAATAAACGATCGAACTCTGCAACTTTTCCATATATTGAGACGGTAGACATGCCAGGTAAAAATCCAGGTGATTGTTGTTTTTTGTTTGTTTACAATTAACTCGCTTTCTTTCTGGCCCACGTCCAAGTGTTATCAGATAGAAAAAATAACATCGGAACTTTTAGCGTTTAGTTGTACAAGTGCTTGTGATCAGCGCTGTGGCAATGTCGTGGAGTGACCGGATGGAAATAATGTTGCTTTATAGACCATTGTTGTTGAAAAGTTTATATTCTTTAGTTTTTACCAGATTTTTCTTAACTAGCAATGTTTGTATGTCTGTCTGATGGTCTGTCTGTCTGTCATTCCGGTTCACATCTTGTGATCCATTTTCCAAGCACTTGTGAGTATCCGATTGAGGTGAAATTTGGCATACGTATGCAAAGTCGATGACATCTGATGATGGAGTCGGAAGGTGGCTATAGGAACATGTGAACTACAAAACGTAACCACCTCATGTTTAGGCTTGTTAGATTGGTATTGACGAGTACTTTAGAATCAGATAGTGAGAAGAGAAATGGGACCATCCGACTACTCAATATAACCTTACCGTGTTGGGGCTCATTGGATATGACTTGACGAGTACTTTAGACCTGTATGAAGTTAAAGGTCTAATGATGGAGCCGGAAGGAAGCCATAGAAACTCCTCAACTAAGTAAGATATTTTGTTGATTCGTTGTGTGTTTTGCTATAAAAGCTTGTTATTAAAAAGGATTTTTAAATTAAAGTTATTACTCTTCTTTGTATCAATCATTCTTCTTACATACAATACAACTTTAGCGCTTAAAGGCACATCGCTTGTATGATCGGAATCCGTGGAATTAGGAGACCGCTTGAAAGATTGACTGACGACCTCGTGTAGGTAGATGGCTAAAGATGCGTACGCTGGACGAGTACAGCAGCATCTTTTGGGGAGGCGTTTTCCAGCAGTAGACATTTTTCAGCTGATAATGAATTAGTGGTCAATATTACTAGTAACTTCAGCTGTTCCTGAAAATTCTGCGGGGTCACAAAACTATAGTCTGTATTAACAATACGACTCCAACCAAATCTAATGTGATATTTAATTTAGATAATTACTGCGTACAAATAAAACACAATTTACAAGAGCACTTTTTAATTATTGGAGCTACCGTGCCCAATTATTTCTGTACTAAGAGCCAATAACGTTTATGTTTCAACACGCACGAGTCTGGAAGTTGTTAGCAAGAACTACAGACAGAAGCACAAAGACGCGTCACTAATTTACGCAGGAGCTGTTCATACCGAGATCAAAGCGAAATAAGCGAAGTCTGTCAGTCATACGATATGTACATACATTTTCAGATAACTTTATATATTAGTACTGTGGACTTGTAGCTTGTATGGCAAAGAAACAATTTTTTGTTCTATTTGTCTTATACAGTACATAGGTTCTTCAAGAGTTGGATTTAGGAGTCGAACAGGGTTATTGGGTTTGTCTATTAAATTGTCATCGTCCATTCAGAGACAGAAATTTTCCAGTATAATGGGAAGGATGCTCATAACGATGCGGGAATACAGTAATCTTAGGAATCACTAAGATTCGGCAAGTCGGAGATACCGATCTCAAATGATCATGTGATCGTTTCTGGAATTTCCATTTTCAAGGGTTATTGTGTTTCGGATGGGACCTAAGGCCGTTGATCACATTTAACACTTTCTTGTGGTAATTGTTAAGCCAAGCTATATAGGTGAACAGCAGATCCGCAAACGCGTGTCCGTGTGTTGAAGTATGACCGAATCTCTCTCAGCTCGTTTTGTGAGAGAAGGGCTTAAATAAGCAGTGGGGCCTCATAGGCTGGTTTTCTATTATATTCCCTAACCCAAGGGGTGGTGGCAGTGTATCGTGGGCACCGAATTTCGCCGACGATATTTAGTTCCAATTTCATACTGAGGTAGTGTTCTGTTTTACCCCACTTAATTTGTTATATGTCAAGTTATTCGTATAGTAATTGTTTTTATTTTATCGTGTTTATGTGTGTTGATTTTCGTTTTACTGCCTCGCTGCTCTTGTGGTAAAGCCCATCGCTTTGTGATCTCGAGGTCCTGGGTTCAAATCCTAGGTCGGAGAAATGTAGTTTTTCGAACTCAAAATTCCCGTATGTGTCCGGAGTCTGGAATTGTGCCCGGTATATGGTAATAGGCTCGGACTTAACATCGTAAGAGTGGGTGTACTCTGCCACCCCCACTTAGATAATATAGGCGTAACGGTGTATTTTCCTTTCGGTTTTTTTAAAGAAAGAATAAATGTTGTTCTATAATGTAATAGAGTATGAGCCTATTACTATTACGAGTATTACCAAGTAATTTTAGTCTAGTCTTATTTTTCTCATGTCGGTTGTGGGTTTATCTTATCCTAGGATGACATTTATACATTTTCATACATTTTACCGGCGATTTAGGTTCCAATTCAATCAGACGGATGCCTATTGTAAGGATAATTACAATGGGCATCCGTCTGATTGAATTGGAACCTAAATCGCAGGTAAAATGTAGGTTTACCTACACAGCACACTTCTACCACCTTTATTTGGGATTATTTTAATGAAATAATTATAGCCAGCACATGGAAAGTCAATTGTCTCTAAGCTGAAATAGCCAAAAATACCTTGATGTCTTTATCGCGGCTCTGTTAAATGATTTATATACAGTTATATATACCGACGGGACTCGATTCTCATGCAAATTGTACGGATACGCGTAAAGTTGGGTTTACACTGGAGGCTCGGCGCGGAGAGATGGGCCATTGTTCTGGATTTAAGTAAGGACGTTCATAAAAGCTAGCGTACCTTTTTTGTTTTTCTTAGCATGTGCAAAAAATGGAGTATTATATTTATTTTTTAAAATTTGATATTTCTTTTTAATAGATCGTACTGGAAGGTTAGGGAAGGCTCTCCATTCCGATCTTATTTGTTTCGATCTTGGTCTCGAACCTATTCACGCCTTTATTCAAAAGGCAACAACCCGATATTTCACGACCGCGTTGAATCATAGAAATCCACTAATCGTAGCCGCCGCCGACTACAAACCTAACTCCCCTCCTATCAGCTGCTGCCGCCGTCTGCGGCATATTCTCATCGACCCTCCCAATGCCATTAAATCCCTTCTTTTGAATACAGATACCGCACACAGGATCAGACACCGACCTCGCTGGCGAGGTCGAAGAATCCCTTGCCAGCCGGCTGGTGCAGGGCACCACGGCGAGACACCAAGTATATGCCCTCCCCCATAGCAACTGCCCAAGCCGAGGCCGTTCCTCCTTGAGGTGCCCTTGAGCTAGTTGCCCCCTTGCCCTTCTGGCTCGAGCGTAGTGATTGCACACTTGCCCTCTTGTCCGGTGAAGCTGTAAAGGTCCCGCGGCCAACAGCGTAGATCATTCACACACGGTTAGGGAAGGCCATTGCCCAGCAGTAGCACAATAAAGGTTATGAAAAAAAAATATAATACCTTTTAACTGTTTCGTTGGTCTAGTGGCTGGCGATTGCGTCTATGTTTCGAATCTCAGGTCGGATAATGTTGTTATATAATTCAGTCATTTATATAGATTAGCCAGAGGACATCTTATAGAAGTTTCCGATTACTTCGGTAGCATTATAAATGTAACTCATCGCCTAACGACGATTTAGCGCAGTTGTTAAGAGCTTGAGCTGCTCTGCCCACTGTGTCTAATAGTCGCGGGTTCGATTCCCGCACGGGACAAATCTTTGTGTGATCCACAATTATTTGTTCCGGTCTGGGCATTTGTTTGTGAATTTTCATGTTTGTAAACGCACCCACGTCACAGGAATAAATGCTAGGGTGGGGCTACGTTTTTAAAAAAAAAAAAAAAAAATTTTATAATACTTTTGAAAGCCGCCATAACATCAGATTTGATAGTCCTTAAATCATCGTAAAAGAACACCGATTCCTACCAAAGATGGTTCGCAAGGCTATTAACTATAAAAAAACAACTTGATTTAATAGGGAAGATGGTTGGGTGCTTCCATTGACTTGGGATCCGGTTATTAATATAATTAAATTTAAAACCAAGCATAACACTGCAATACCTCAAGACACCGTGAGCTTATTCTGCGTAGATCGAAACAACGAAAATAATTAAGAAGTTTGAGGGTACTCCGGAACAACTATGCCTTTTGGACGTCTAGCACCACAGTCCTTTCCGTAATCATGGGTGCTGCAAATCACTCGACACGTCGGAACCTTAAAAATCAAAATAGACCGCGATAAAATCCCAAAAATAGTTTTATTTCATGAATAATACGTTTTCGCGTAAATCTAAGAACTCAGTATGAATGAGCCATTTTGAAAAGAAATGTTTACTATTTCATGAGTTTTAAGTACGCAAGCTGTCAAATGTTATGATGTGTCCATGGACATCTATTTGTAACTATTAAAAATCAGTGCTAAAGTCCGGAATCTGATTTCGTAATTCAAGGAAGGCACCGCTTATGCAATCTGTGCAATAATTCCAAAAAAAATACAACAGATTTCTACTCAATCAATGTTATACAAAATTGTTAAGGGTCGCGGTGTTTATGTCAAAATTTTGGGTCAGAAATTCGGCGTTAGAGATTTACGCATATTTTAATATGCAAAGTTATGCTCTGAAGTACAAATACAGTGTAGCCATTCCCAAATAAAGCCGTATTCCGTTTGTATGAGGGTGTGGAATAAATTACCCGTACATCGCTTTGTTTCACCATCGTGGAGTGTTCGTTCGCAAATCTTAGTTCTTCAAAGCGTTATTCCTTTGATATACATCCTTTTGATTTCACCCCTCAAATTACTTTGTTTTGTGCGTTATTTAGACTAAAATTTTGAAATAGACTGGTTAATTTCCTGGAAATTTCAGTCGATATTCCTTTAGTTCGGATTGAGTAGGAATATGTCTAATTAATTTTAGCTGACGGATTTCGTTTAAGCGACATCAATTTAATTTTACCATATACAGCGGGCGTGTTTGGGACGAACTATGAGAGTGGAGGAAGCCAAAAAGTTTTATAAAAAAGATCTTGTTGGAACTGTGTATAGATAGACAAAACCAAATAATATGGTGACAGCAATCCCATGATCCCGCATCTTGAGGGAGAAAGTTTTAATTTTTCTATTTTTCCCTTTCGAATCCTCAAAGTCGTGCTTCTTTTTGTGTCTTTTATTGTCCCTTCTAAAATACATTTTTATAATGAATATGTATACTAGGTATAACATAATAAACGCAAGACCGGAAAGTAGTTTGTTCTAAATCGATAACTGAATTGATACCAACCATTTTTAAAGTTAATTACATTTTTTAAAATTTGCAAAAAATGCTGTTACTTCTTTAGTGCGTTACAATAAACTAAAATTATTCTTGATTCAAATCAGTACGGAGATTCCAAATGCGTGTGTGAAACGTATTTCTCAATACGCACACATACACGTACAACTTTTAATGTTAAATTGGGTATAAAAGTGCTTAACAAAGCGGTTAAAAATTGTAAATTTGGCAAATTGGTTTTCGTATTGAATTTGTAAAGTGCAATTAATCATCTAATCGGGATGTATGAGGTCTTGCATTATTTACGATACGCATTGTATATATGTCCTATGGGTATTTGTCAATGTCGAAGTGTGCCCGATGCAGGGTTTTTACTGTCGAAAAATTTCTACATAATGACCTCAGTTTTCTCCAAAGAAGACAGAAAATTGCATAAAGATATACTTACAGCGAAGCGGAAATGAAAAGGTGAGTCTTTAGGTATTCAGCACAATACAAACACATTTCTCCACATCCTAAACCATGTTGGTAAGCTCTTTGTGAAAATGCACTGTAAGGCTATTTAGAATATCCAAGCTTGCCATTTTCCTTCATAGCAACTGAATATTCTTAATAATATGCGTAGCTTCTTTAGAACTTTAAGAATTTAGATTTCTGGAATTCTTGTGTGAATTTTGGATTAAAGTAATATTAGCGTGGAAAAATATTTCATATGCTTTTTTTACTCTTAAGGATTGGTTAAATAGCCGACGGAGCGCGACGACTGAGTGACAGAAGTGCTCGTCTACGTTCGGTCGTGACGTTCAGGCTGGCGAAATTCCTGTAGAAATAACGATTATATTGGATTTTCTGTCTTTTTCAATCCGTTAAAAGCAAAAGCCGTGTATTCTCAATGCGTACTTTATAACTGTCTGCTTTTCAATTTAGGTGAATTATACCCACTTTACGCTGACGATATTAGGTCCTATGTAATAGGGGGCGAGCCTATTGCCATACAGTGAGCAAAATTCCAGAATCCGGACTCGTACTTTGAAGTTTTGTTAGAAAAACTACATTTGTCCGACATAGGATCAACTGAATAATCTTGATAATATACGTAGCTTCTTGAAAACTTTAAGAATTTGGCTTTCTGCAATACAGGTTCAGATTTTGGAGTATGTTTAGTAAGAAACCCTGAAATTAAAGTTTAGTACCGCATGAACAAATTTTCCGTATGTTTTAAATGCGAGCGTACCATTATGTTAAACAGTCTGCGAAATATATCTGGAAACTCGGGATATTTTCCGTGCGTTCAAGCGTTTTTGCCATACCTATTACTGGAATCAAACATGAGGCTTACAAATAGGCCCTGTTAATAATTTTTCGTGACCGTGGTACTTTCATCATCATCATCATCATCATCATCAGCCTATAGCAGTCTACTGCTGGACATAGGCCCCTCCAAGTGCACGCCACTGGGTACGATCCTCGGCTACTCGCATCCAGTTTCTGCCAGCCGCCCTACGAAGGTCATCGCTCCACCTAGCCTGAGGGCGTCCTGCATTACGTTTGCCAGTCCGTGGTCTCCACTCAAGAACTCGTTTGTCCCAGCGGTTATCAGTTCTTCGGCTAATGTGACCGGCCCATTGCCACTTCAGCTTACTAATCCGGTGGGCTATGTCGATTACTTTGGTTCTCTGTCGAATGACTTCGTTCCGGATTCTATCCTTCAGAGAAACTCCGAGAATAGCCCTTTCCATAGCTCGCTGAGTGACTTTAAATTTATGGACCATTCCAACCGTGCGTGTCCATATTTCGGCTCCATATGTTATAACGGGCAGGACGCACTGATTGAAGACTTTTGTCTTCAGGCTTTGTGGAATGGGCGATGTAAATACTCGACGTAATTTCCCGAATGCCGCCCAGCCCAGCCGTATTCTTCTGTTGACCTCTTTCTCGAAGTTGTTTTTCCCCATCTGCAGAGTTTCCCTAGGTAAACATATTCTTGAACAACCTCGAGAATAGCGCCTTGTATTGCAACAGGTTCCGGTACCACATGTTGGTTATACATTACCTTGGTTTTGTCCAAGTTCATGCGCAGACCTATGTGTTTGGAAGAATCGGCTAGGCTGGTCAGCATCTGTTGTAAATCCTGCAACGTGTTGGCCATAATGACAATGTCGTCTGCAAATCTCAAGTGTGAGATATGGCTGCCATTTATGTTTATGCCATGACCTTCCCAGTCCAGCGTCTTAAACATATCCTCCAATGCATTTGTGAACAATTTGGGGGAAATAACGTCCCCTTGTCTCACTCCTCGATGCATTGGGATAGGGTAAGTTTGCTGGTTTTGTATCTGGATGGTCATGGTTGCGGCGTTATAGAGACTTCTTAATACTTGGATGTATCGCCAGTCGACTTGGCATCGTTGCAAGGATTTTAGAACTGACCAGGTCTCGATCGAGTCAAAGGCCTTCTCATAGTCTACGAATGCTAAGTACAGGGGCTGATTATACTCTTCGGTCTTCTGTATAATCTGCTGTATAGTGTGGATGTGGTCTGTGGTTCCATACCCTCTTCGAAACCCGGCCTGTTCCGGGGGTTGAAATTCGTCGAGCCTTCGCGCAAGACGATTCGTGATAACTCTTGAAAACAGCTTATAAATGTGGCTAAGGAGCGAAATAGGGCGGTAGTTCTTCAGTTGGGTCTTATCACCCTTTTTGAAAAACGATACGACCACGCTCCTATTTTTTTTTTTTTTTTTTTTTTCGCAGGGAAAACCCTTTATGGGTACCCGTCCGCGTTCGGGGGACGCGGAGGGGTTATGTCGGAGTCCTTGACCCATCAACACTCGGGGCCGTAGCCCCGGCTGTTGATGGACCAAGTGTACCGACTAAAAACCCTGCGGTGACACCGTCTTCGTCGCGAGTGTCGGGGATCACGGGATCGCCGTTAGGCACGCTCCGCGACCCCGACGCGACCTGCCCTGTTGAGGGCCCACCTTGGGAGTAACTCCCTGGCGTATGAACGCCTTCCCTCTACGTAGACGCCGCGTTGATGTCACCCAACGCGGCGTCCCCCTCTCGAGCTGGGAGGCAGACTCCCCCGAGTCTGCCACCCAGGTGATTCGTTAGAGACACCCATGTACCCGGACTTTGACATCCGAGGCCATGGGTATCTCCACGCCCCCTCGCGCCACACGCGCGCGAACCGCCCAGCCGCCGCCGCGCCGCCCCTCTGGCGGTATGCAGCAGCAGCCGGTCGGCCCGGTTCGGCCGGGCTAGGGACCCGAAGGGGCCCTACCGCCCAGCAGGTGGTCGGGAGATTACGCAAACCTATACCGAACACCGTACCACCAAGCCGATCTGCGCCACACCCCTAAGGGCAGGCGCCTGAACGGCTCCCTACCAGGGGCGGCGCCACCTGCTGCACCCAACTCTCTCTCCCAAGGGAGAGCGAGGGGGCAACCAGGCGCCACACCCACACCCTTGCGCCTAGAAGGCGCGTGAGCCTTCCAGCCACCACTGCGCCGCCCCTCTGGCAGCAAGCAGCAGCAGCCGGTCGGTCCAGCACTGCCGGGCTAGGGACCCAAAGGGGCCCCACGGCCCAGCGGGCGGTCGAGAGGTCCTTCCCTCTGCAAAAAATGCACGGCGCACAACAGCGCCGCGCTAACCTCGACCGACCACCCAAACGACAGGCGCCCCCTGCTGCATCCTACGGAGGGGCGCAACTAGGCGCCACAACCTTCCGGCTAAAGCCGGGGGAAAAAGGAAAGGGAGGGACGGGACCGAGCGGGGAAGGGTAAGCGCATGACTGTTTCTGTTATGTCTGTTCAGAACGACCAGACCAATAGCAGGCAGCAACCGCGAGCAGGATACAGTCACACTTGCCTTGGGGATCGTCGCGACCGTGCGCTACTCCCAAGACCACGCCAAATTGCTTGCCGGGACAGACGAGCAAAATAGGCGAGAAGCTATGCCACTGCGCCTCGAAGGACGCGTGTGGTGGGATAGCCTTTCGCCCGCCCACGACCACGCTCCTACCCCAAGCCTCTGGAGTTCTCCCGTTAAAGAGGACAGAGTTAAATATATTTTGGGCGGATGAGTTAACCGCCGACATATGCACGAAGGCGATTCAAAGCGACAGGGGAGTGTTCTTAGCGATAGCCAATAAGTGCATGTCGCTGGCGCACTTTCCGACGCAATGGAAGACAGCACACGTTGTCATACTCCGGAAGCCAGGCAAGGAAGACTACACCCAACCAAAGTCTTACAGACCAATCGGCCTGCTGTCAGTTCTCGGGAAAATCGTTGAAAAACTCATGATAAGCCGCATTCAGTGGCATATTCTCCCAACACTGAGTGTAAACCAATACGGCTTCATGCCACAGCGTGGCACAGAGGACGCTCTCTATGACCTAGTGAAACATGTGAGGTCGGAAATCGACAAGAAGAAGTTAGTAGTCATAGTTTCGCTGGACATAGAGGGTGCCTTCGACAACGCGTGGTGGCCAGCTTTAAAACATCAGCTATCATTAAGGAAGTGTCCGAAAAACCTGTACGCAATGGTGGCGTCCTACCTCCAAGACCGAAAGATCAAGGTCAATTATGCCAGAGCAACGTGTGAAAGGGTAACCACAAAAGGTTGTGTCCAAGGATCCATAGGAGGACCGACCTTCTGGAACATAATCCTTGATACCCTGTTGCAAAAACTATCTGGCCAGGACGTCCACTGTCAAGCGTTCGCGGACGACGTGGTTCTAGTCTTCTCAGGAAAAACAACACCTGACATGGAGCCGAACATCAACACAGTCCTGGCAGGGGTGGTGGAGTGGGGTAGACAAAACAAACTCAGCTTCGCAGCACACAAAACAAATGCAATGCTGCTAACAAGGAAGCTGAAATACACCACTCCGGCAATCTACATGTCGGGAACAAAAATACAACTGGTTGACGAAATAAAGCTCCTAGGACTCACCATATACAAAAGACTCACCTTCAAACCACACGTAGCCGCAATTAGTAAGAAAGCTGCGGATATATACAAACAGCTTGCGCGTGCGGCGAAGGTGACGTGGGGTCTAAACGGTGAGATAACTAGAACAATCTACGTCGCGGTAATAGAGCCAATTGTGCTGTACGCTGCGAGCGTGTGGTCCCAATCTACGGAACTGCAGATGATCCAAAACCGTCTGCAAGCAATCCAGAGGGGCTTTGCTCAAAAGATCTGCAAGGCGTATCGCACAGTGTCTCTTACATCGGCATTAGCTCTGTCAGGGCTGCTACCCCTGGATCTAAGGGTACAGGAGGCGGCGGCTCTTTACACAGCCAAGAGAGGGATCAGAAAAGACTATATACCACCAGGAAGGGAACTGGAGCACAGGGTGAGCTTCAGAGAACAGCCTCACCCCTCCAAACTCACAACAACAGAGTATGGGCTCCTGGAGAGCACGGACTCTCAAACCCTGGAAAGCCACAACATAGTCGGGCCACACATCTATACCGACGGCAGTAAAATACTCGGCAGAGTGGGAGCTGCAGTAACGTGGTAGGAAGGGGGAAGGGAGACCGGGTCCTTAACCTTCAGTCTTGACCCCCACTGCACTGTATTCCAGTCGGAACTTTATGCCCTCCATAGAGCGGTGCAAATGATAAAAGCCAGCGGGGTAAAAATAGCAAACGTAATGAGCGACTCGAGATCTTCGCTCGACCTGCTGGCCAATCCAAAAACAACGCACCCTCTAGCCAAAACCATAAAGGGGAGCATAAATGAGATCAGAGCAGCCGGGGGGGAAGTCCGCCTCTTTTGGCTCAAAGCGCACGTGGGGACCGCCGGTAATGAGCGCGCCGACCATCTGGCGAAATCGGAGGCCCAGGCATCTGCCACCCACACAGATTACAACAATATACCCCTGTCATATGTCAAGAAAACCATCAGGGAAGAGTCGGTCCGTAAATGGCAGGCCAGGTATGACTCTTCGAGCACAGGGCTGGTCACAAAGACCTTCCTCCCCGATGTTGAGCGAGCTTACTCCATCGTAAGGAAAACAAGGTTGACAGCCAACCAAGTGCAAATCTTGACGGGACATGGAGGAATAGCGGAATACTTGCACCGATTCAGGCTAAAAGACAGCCCCGGGTGTGAGTGCGACCCCAACATCAGTGAGTCTGTGTGGCACGTAATCCTGGATTGCCCGCGCTTTGCGGCTGACAGATTGGACCTGCAACAGAGGTTAAACGAAAACCTCAGCAGGACCAAACTGGCGGCCATCATGGCAGACGACGATGCGAGACCACACTTCCTGAAGTTTTCAGATAAGGTTATCCGCATCTGCCTCAGAAGGAACAGCACTCTGGCATGAAAAACTTCCCCAAGAAATACAAACACAGCCACCAACAATACTTACACACCAACACAAAACCCTACGTCACCTCTGGCAGTCGCCATTCCCAAAAGCATACATTTTCTTGGGAGAGGCGAACGTGGGAAGCCGGGTATTCAAATAAAATCAGTCGCCCTGTTTATGGACAATAATTCCGAGCGCATTGGCATCGGCTACTGCAACGCAAGCGGCCCCAAACGGGTAACAATTTCACCCGGGCTTGCCTCCCTTCTTCATGGCAGCTCGTTTAAGAACACAATGAAGCGTAAGAAGTTCAACGAGCTGCAGAACGCGGGGATCGGAAACACAGCGTGCAGAATAGTGCAAACCAAGAACAAGACCGTGGCACTATTCCAACCGGGCGAAAACACCTCCCAATTCGCCCAAGCATGCAGTTTTCTGATCAGCCTAGCGGGGAAGGGTGACAAGCCAACAAAAGTAAGCGTAGACGCTATGGTGGTGGAAATTGAGGAAGGTGAGGCCGCCGACCACATCGGGATAGTAGAAGCCTCAAAACACCACGAGGTAGTGGTCTATGAGGATAGAGGACAAAACCTCGACTTCCCACGGCCACGACAGCCAGAAAACCTCATCACAAAAACCCCAACTGACATCTGGGGACACCCCACAGCGACTCAAGACGGGCTCAGCGGGTCTGAACGCCTACAAATGAGGGCAGCTCTCGAGGAGAGCACAGCGAAGCAGAAGCCAAAGGACACTACAGGTGCCAAAAAACTCGCGTCTTTCACAACGGCGCTCGGGAAGGCGGTCCTCGGCATACCAAGTGTGCTGGGGGAAAAAATCAGGGGGAACCAACGGGCGGAGGGGGTGGCAGTCGCCGCCGAAGTGTTCTTGAGGGAGCCCCCTCCCAAAAGTCATAAGCAGCCGGAAAAGGCTCGAACAAGAGCCCAGATGAGGCTTGTCGATCCGCCGGAGCTCAGCGAGGCGACGGAGCCGCTGCAACACACAAAAAACGCGTTCCTCGAGTTCAAAGCAATCACCAAAGCAACAAGAAGGGTCAATAGTGAGACCTGTAGATCCATCCTGCAAACCTATCATCTGGGCAATGAAGGATTGCTAGAGGTGAAGCTCGAGGAGGCAGAAGCGGCAGTGTACGACAACGACAACTCCACCACGTTAAGAGGAGAAATGTCGGGGAGGTACATGGCGGCCTATAGTGGAACCAGCGGTTTCGTCGAATACGATGAGGAGGGGTCCCGGCGGACCGGCAAACACAAGTTCAGAACCCCCCCTAACGACCCAATAGTGATTGCGGCGAAGTGCACGAGGGTGGTGCTCGACGACCGGATACTTGAGATGGCAGAAACTGTCTCAAGTGGCCGGGGTCGGGGGCCTGCAATCGAGCACTGGACCGTACCCAAAATAACATGGGTCAACGGGGTTCCTGGATGCGGAAAAACAACATGGATAATCGCAAATTACAACATCGAAAGCGATATCCTAATAACATCTACAACCGAGGCAGCGAATGACTTAAGGGAGAGACTCGCGCAAAAAGTTAAAACAAACACCAAGAGGAGGGTCCGCACTATGGCTTCAATGCTGGTCAACGGATTGAAAGAAGGTGAAGAGTGCACACGTATTATCATCGACGAGGCACTCATGAACCACTTTGGAGCCGTAGTGATGGCCATCAAGATAACTGGCGCGAGAGAGGCTCTTCTCGTCGGCGACTGCAACCAACTGCCGTTCATTGATAGGGAGAACCTGTTTCGACTGCGTCACAACCGCCCAGACTCCGTGGCGCGTGTCAACAGGGAGCTGCTCTGCACTCACAGAAACCCAATGGACGTAGCGTATGCCCTCAACGAGATATATGGGGGCATATACTCGTCCAAATCCCTCGTGAGGTCCTTGAGCCTCAGTAAGTACACGGGAGCGCAAATTCCGAAACACCAGGAGAACACCCTGTTTTTGGTGCACACCCAGGCCGAGAAGGAAATCCTCCTCGGCCAGGGCTATGCGTCGGGAAACGGGTCGCGCATCCTCACCGTGCATGAGTCTCAGGGACTAACGAGTGAAAACGTGGTGATAGTGCGAGCGGTCCCCAAGAGACTGAAGCTCCACGGAAGCTATCCACACGCGGTCGTAGCTATATCTCGCCACACTGGAAGTTGCGTCTACTACACAGACAGCTGTGAGGGGGACGCAACGGCTACACTAATAAGCAGGGCGAGGGCAGCTGCGACCAAAAAAATAAAAGAATACAACATAAAGATGGATATTCGCAGTCGAGACATGGTAGTTGTTAAAAAGCTGCTGGAGGCGGAGGCCTAAAGGAAACCCTCACAAGCAGCCAAACACCTACACAACTGAGGCATTCTCGCTCCAAGGCAAGCCAAAACAGAAAGCCTCATTCACGTACAAAATCATTAATATAAATTAAAAAAAAAAAAAAACCTCTACTGAAGTACCGCTACAAAGAAATACCAAGCACTGTAACAATAAGCTAATAATAAGCGGCATGTACCATACAAGTGCATATAAAAGCAAATACTAACAACACATAAACTACACAAAAAAAGGTGCGGGACAAACCGGGCCCGCAGTGTCCAATTACAAATAAAAAAAAAAATATATATATTTTGGAACTCCTTTAGCACCGGTTTAATTTCTGCTTTTAATAGTTCAGTTGTAACTCCGTACTCTCCAGGGGCTTTTCCATTCCTTAGCTGCTCAAGAGCCATCACGATTTCGTCTAGGCTGATTTCGGGCATGTCTTCCGTAAAGTGGCGACTTAATGTAGCTCTAGGATCCTCATTTCCGGGATCAGGACGAGATGTATGCGAGGCGTATAGTCGGCTGTAGAAGTCTTCTACTTCCAAAAGAATCCCCGGCTTAGAAGTGATGACGTCCCCCTGGCTTTGGACAACTTTGTCAGATGACTCCCCCCCCCCTTTCCCCTTTCGACCCCCGATTTTGCTCGATTTCTTTTTCAATAGCGCGTGTATTAGCGCATCGGAGGTCATGTCGTACCAGTTTGTTAATTCGTTTGTTGAGTGCCCGTTGCTCTAACGAAGTGTTGGGTGGGTTTAGACGTCGTTCCTTCATAAGCCGCAGTGTCTCCTCCAAAAGCTTCGTTTTCTTACTTATACGTCGCATTTCACAAAATCTCGTACCTTCCTCCCTGAGGATTTTAACTACATTTGTGAGGGCCTGGTCTACGTCATTTGTGGTTTCCATGGTAACGAATCGGTTCTCCAGATTTGACTGGAACGCTTCAGATCCTACTACGGTTTGGAGGAGGTTGGGCCGGAGCCTGGCCTTCATCAAACGGACTCGCTCGAGCTGAAAGTTGATATTCAGTGAGCCTCTGACAAGTCTGTGATCGCTTCCGCTATTAAACCTGTTGATCACTGAGACATCCCTGAATATGTGCTTCTTGTCCGTTATAATGAAGTCAATCTCATTTTTAGTCCTAGCGTCGGGGCTTTGCCATATCCACTTTCTTTGGGGCTGTTTCTTAAAGAAAGAGTTCATCAAGAAAAGCCCCCTCTTTCTCAAGAAAGTTAACAAGCATTTGCCCCCTATGATGCCTGATACCGAAACCGTGAGATCTTGCTACTGATTCGTTGCAAATTTGTACTCGCACTTTAGCGTTGAAGTCCCCCATGACAACGTTGTAGTGGGCCTTAGTGGTGGAGTGTAAGGCCTTGGATATGTCCTCGTACATATCTTCAACTTCATTGTCAGAGTGTGCCGAAGTCGGTGCGTAAACCTGCACAACCTTTAGGCTATACATATCGGTTAGCTTAATAACAAGATACGATACCCTGTTCGACACACTAGACATTTCTACAACGTTGTCAGCGAGGGTTTTATTGACCAAGAACCCTACGCCGCCCTGGGATAGCTGATCGCCCTCTCGGAAGTACAAAAGGTGGCCTGATTCTAGGGTAACGGTGTCTTCTCCTTTTCTTCGGACTTCACACAGTCCCAGAACGTGCCACCTTATCCCGTCGAGTTCGGATTCTAGTTGCGCCATGTGCTCGTCAAGCCGTAACGTGCGTCCATTAAACGTCGCCAAGGTCAGTTGATTTTGGCGGACTCTCGTAGCCCGGGGATTCTTCGCACCCCCTACCCTGCCGTTACCGTGACCGCCGCCGTGATCCGGAATAGCAGGGCGGCCGGGAACTGGGGGCCGTGGTTTATTTTTTTGGCTTGCCATTTGGAGGGTTTGCCCATAATCGCCACGCTGGGCATGCGGGTTGGCGATCGCAGTGCGTAACTCTTCGCATCGGTGCCGCTGCTGCCCGTCACCGATCTGCGGTATTTAGGTACGCAGTTTTTTTGTTATGGTTATACCGCCATTTTTCGGTCGTCAGAGCCTCGTTCGTTGATTAGCAGGATGTACCACGAGCAGGTGAGGATGACTTGGAGCCATATGGTGGTATTTGACTCCCGTGGTACTTTACAACTGGGCTTATCCTAGTTGTAGTCTCCTTCTCTATGGCTGATCTGCCAATGTTTTATGTGTCTCCCGCTTTGCAAAGGAGGGAAGTGGAATTTTTATTTTTCCTACTCCTCCTGTTTTTCTTCCTAATTAAATTTGTTGCGGATTCCAAGACAATTAAAATGCTTCCCGGGACACCCCAAGGTGCAAACCTTGGCGTTATCTAAGAAGACTATTGTGGATCCTCGCTTACAGGAGTTACAATGGTGGGAATAAGTGGCGGGCCTAGTACCAAAAAAAAATGTTTTAAATAAAAATTCTTCACGCCTATATTCTTCAAAAGCATGCTGTTGTGTACTGTGTATATCCATAGGTACATAGTCGTCGATGTTAGATCACATGTCCTACCTTATATCGTGCTCGGCATGCCCTAACAACTGTACGCAGCAGGATTTGATGGCTGCCTCCGACTATGCAATCAATTTGGCCGCATTCTGGGCTGCTTACATTCATCTATGGCATGTTTGCCGTCGAAACGCTACGAAGAAGAAGGTCAGGTTATGGTAGGGGGAGTCTTTTACCATTACAAGGGGTAAAATTTCAGTCTCCAGACCAGAAATGATTGCCTGGGAATTATTTTATGAAAAAAAAACGCACTCATTGAATATCCAACCTAGGAGTCGAGGCCAGGATCTCGCGATCCCCATGCTCACTATGCGTCACTAAACTAAGGACGCAGACTTAGATCAGATGAGTAGATTTTATATCTATATCATCACGCCAGATCCCTTGCGGGGTTGATAGAGAATACAGGCTTCCAACAGGTTCCTTCCTTAAAGTCCTGGCTCCTCTCTCATAGTTCATCTTATTTACACACGCTGTAGTAGTTTCTAATTTCATATAACCTAAAAACCCTCTTATGACCATTTTGCCCCCAACCCAATCCCATGCTGGCACAATTTTCTGCGCAGGCATGGGATTGGAAATATGAATAGCAACGGGCAACTTTTGTTCAGCTTATGTGCTCAGTTTGGTCTAACGATCACCAATACAGCTTTTAGACTAGCATGAGGATATAACTTTTAAGGTCCCTAAGGTCGTCAGAAAATCTAAAGCTGAAAACACCAATGCACCCCACTAATTTCTTTGATAAATCCTTCACAGTTCAAGCTGTCCGCTTGTGGAATGCAGTGCCTGTTTCAGTTAGACGTGCACGGTCGTCAGTATCTTTCAAAGGATGGTCAAAGACCACTATCTCTCTGCTTGTTGATAAAATAAGATGCGTCATAGTCAGTCCCTTTTTGTTATACTTATCTGTGAGTATGTATGTAGCTATATATGTTTTGTACTTATTTACGTATATATGTATTTATTTATCGTTTATACATATTTAAATACTTCTGTGTACTCATAATAGCGTACGCCATCAACTGCCCTGATTACTTCTCTTTCTAGTATTTTGTATTTAACCAGGTTGTCTGGAAGAAATTGCTCTTTAGCAATAAGACCACCTATTGTATCAGAGTCTTATTTCAAATGTTGTTTTATAATTGTGTTGGTGTACTATAAAGAGTATTCTATTCTATAACGCTACCTGAATGCATTCCAGGTCTCGGCACTGGCACCTTATCGACTACGCAATAGTTCGCCAGAGGGAAATTTCTCAGGTGCACATAACCCGCGTACACATATTATTATTACTCGCCTTCAGCTCCGGCTTTGCCCTCTCCGAAGTTCGAGCTAACCAAAATTATTTCAATTGAATCCAAAAAGATCCGAAAAAAATATCAGGACACCAAATAATTTAAGAATATCAATGTATAGACCATGATGGAAAAATCACACGTTATGCAACCTAGGATTCGAGGTCAATACCTCGTGATTGCCACCTCTTACGCACACGCCACTAGACCAACGAAGCTGTGTTGGTTACAACGGGGCAATATTTTGAAAGAAGATTAAACCAACCAGCCACTGATCTGCAAACACTAGTCACAGTTATGAGAGACGACTGCATGAACAATGGCTTACTATTGAATGTGAAGAAAACCAAAATTATGGTCTTTGAACGGGAAGAAACCAGAACGAATGCAAGGATTGTGGTTGGTGACGATGTGCTGGAGCAAGTGAATGAGTTTGTATATCTTGGATGCGCCTTCAGTAAGGATGGGAAATACACCGCTGATATAGAGAGGAGAGTGAATGCAGGTAATAGAGTGAATGGTGCGATGGGAAGGCTACTTGGGAACCGGCACTTAAGCCAAAAGGCGCAGCTGGCCATGCATAACGGAGTGCTTGTCCCAACGCTGTTATATGGCAGTGAGAGTTGGGTATGTAAGAAGGAGAACGAAAGCAGGATAAATGCGGTCGAAATGCGATCTCTGCGGAAGATGTGCGGAGTCACGCTGACCGACCGTATTCGCAACAGCGTAGTAAGAAAGCGAGTAGGTATGAAAGATAGTATCGGTGTAAAGATGAGAAAGGGTATGCTCCGTTGGTTCGGGCATATAGAAAGGATGCCAGAAGAAAGAATGGCAAAACAGATATACAATGCGAAAGTGGAAGGATGTAGGTGCCGGGGTAGACCTAGACTATCTTACCATGACCAAATAGACCGTGTCTTAGCTGAAGGGCAAGTCAAGAGTCTCCGTAACCGGCGAGTGTGTATGAGACGAACTATGAGAGTGGAGGAAGCCAGAGAGGTATGTAAGGAAAGAACCTGTTGGAACTCTGTACTCTCTGCCTACCCCGCGAGGGAGCTGGCGTGATGATATAGATAGATATATATTAAACCAACGAGGCAAGATTTTAATTTTATATTATAATACCTAAAATTATTTTTATGCTCGTTTTTCCAACGTGGTGTTTATCATCATCATCAGCTTATAGTAGTCCATAGGGCACTCTAAATACACATCACTAAGTACGAATTTCTGCTACTCTCATCTGTTTTCTTCCAGCCGTGTTCATGGTAACTATACTAGGTATTCCACTGTATACCTTCGGGAGAAACGGAAACAAATTGCTATACAAATACATTGGTGGCTGTATTATAGTACCTACAAACATATTTCGTAAAGGTATTTTTGGGCGTTACCTAAATAAAATACCAACTAACGACGACCTCAATATGGCTTATTTCAAAAATACCTCAACCAAACCAACTTTATGGAGGCCCTAAATACGAGAAAGCAATAAAAAACAAATGAACAATTCTCAAACATTTTATCAACGTTTTTACGCAACAAAAAAACTCTCATTCGTTATGGTTAGTTTAAAAATCCAGAAAATTCGACCTGAAAACTGTTCCAAACCTTGATTTTCCGATCGGGCGGAACACAAACAGAAATCCACGACCCTAATTGCCTTGAAGCTGGTTATTTTATTTATTTAAACACGAAACCTGCCCTTCTACTGTATTGATGGTCCTCGCTCCCTACCAACAACCAATTTAACAAACCACCAACGTTCATCCTTATCCTGCACCCATAAAAACCATTTTAGGTCGTGTTAGGTGAATAAGTAACTTGGTTGACGACTGCGGAATAGATTTATATTCAATTTAACTTTTAGCTGTTCGATTTCCATTGGTTACAATAAATAAGGCGGTGATAGGTTGGTGTAAAAGGTTTCAGTTAGATCCTCGTTTTTGAACTATTGACTACCTTATAACTATAAAATTAGGATTCAGTCTAGAATGGGGATGTGTTATGGTAATGACTTTTATTTATAGTAACTCAGGAGCGGTGGATTAACTTTCTTTATAATGTCAAGGGTAAGAGACGGTCGAGCGCTGTGGTACCGTGGTGGTTTTAGTAATCACTGAGGTTAAGTTGGTTTGGTCAATCTGAGATAGGCGACTGTTCCATTTTCGAGCATCCCGCTACTTCACGAAGCACGCTTCTAGTCCGAATTGTCATTCATGTTGTCACACATATGATAGTCATTTAGCTAACTTGGAAGCCTTATTAGCGTCTTGATAAGTTCCAGCATCAGGTGGCCACAAACCTCCAACAATCCGTACTGGATGTGCGTATTGAAGTGTGACCTATTCTTACTGGTCTCGATTTCCGAGAGAAAGTTTTTGGCCAGCTTCGAGACAGTTAAGATTGAGTGAAGAACTAAATAAAAGCCGTCACGCCGGTATCCCCCAATCGTGGTGGCAGAGGTGTACTGTGTATATTTATTTCCAATTAAGATCCCAATATGGTAGAGGGCGTCCCTATCGCCATTATACAAGGTGTAAAATAATTAACGTAAGACCAAAAAGTAGTTTGATCTAAATCGGTAACTGAATTGATTCCAACTATTTTTAATGTACCTTATATTTTTTTGAAGTTTGCAAAATATGTTGATACACCTTCGGTGCGCTTTTAAAAACTAAATTTATACTTGATTCGAAGCAATACTGAGATAAAAAATGTATTTCTAAAACGTATTTCTCAATACGCACACATACACGTACAAGTTTCATTGTTAATTGAGGTATAAAAGGGCTTAAAAAAGGGGTAATAGCTTTACGTAAGGAATTTGCTTTTTGTATTGAATTTGTGAAGCAGTGATCTAATCGAGGTGGCTGAGGTCTTGCGTTATTTAAGATACACCTTGTATAGTGCAGCTGTCGATCAGGAAGTCTTAGGTTCGAATCATTGGTCGGAAAAACTTCTGTGATCGTCTGGAGTCCGAGTGGAATTGTGCCTGGGTTAATGGCAACAGCGCCAATAGCCAAGTTAACCATCTACATTCATTACCGCTAATAGAAAGCGGAAAAATGTATGGGTATGACATTTTGCAACGAAAAGTCACTTGGTCAAAATAATGCGCTGTCGATTTCGACAAGAGAATAGAAACAAAACGCTTGCAACTTGTCTAGGCCCTCAGGTTCGGCTAGTATTACATTAGAAGCTTACATAATCAGCGATGTGTAGGTAAATATAGGTATCCTCTGCCACCCTCGCCGAGAGAATATAAGCGAGACAGTTTTTATCTCTAATTTCACTTTAAGGTATTTCACAACAACAGGTATTTCCTTAATTCCCTTGCAAAATTATTTGAAAAACTTATATTTAGCAGAATCTATCCTTTTATTTCTAAACACATACCCCACGAACAACACGGTTTCATTAAGGGTCGAACTACAATGTCCAACTTAGCTTATTTCTCGAATTTTGTATTAAAGCACATAGAAAATGGTGGGCAGGTTGAGGTCTACACAGATTTTGAGAAAGCATTTGATCGTGTAGACCACAATGTCCTTACTCACAAACTTTAGGCTCTAGGAATTCATGAGGATCACTTAAGATGGGTAAAGTCATACCTTTCTAACCGCTCTCAATTAGTCATACTAGGTGGTTTCAAATCTGACTTTATTAGTATACCCTCTGGAGTTCCCCAAGGCGCTCATTTGGCCCCTTTATTTTACAGCGCCTATATCTTCGATGTTGGTAATCACATCCGTAACGCTAAACATTTGATCTATGCTGATGATAAGAAAATTTTTATTTGTATACGCTCTAAAGACGACTGTATGTTATTGCAACAAGACCTAAACAATTTATTAGCTTTCTACCATTCAAACAATATAACTGTAAATATCGACAAATGTCAAACAAACTCGAAAAAAAAATCTTATATGTTTTTCCTATGACTTCAATGGATTTATAATCCAAAAAGTTAATGGCGTACGCGATCTAGGTGTTTTATTTGACTCAAAAATGAGCATGTCCTCTCATATTGATAGAATTGTCAGTCGATCTTATCGTAATCTCGGTTTTATCATGCACACCTGTAAATGCTTCAGCGATCTAACTAGCCTCAAAGTAATTTATTTTGCTTATGTTAGATGCATTTATGTTAGATGCGACTCCATCGAAACCTGGGCGGTTCTGGATGCTCTGCAGCGATGTGGCATCGATTGGCGCTATATCGAGGTGCTGAGATGTCTATATGATACCGCTACAATGACCGTCCAGCTCCAGGGCCAAAAGACCAACCCGATCGAGCTGCGTCGAGGTGTAAGACAGGGGGATGTAATATCCCCCAAGCTCTTCACCAATGCACTCGAAGACGTCTTCAAGACGCTGGACTGGACAGGGCGAGGCATTAACATCAACGGCGAATACATCTCACACCTTCGGTTTGCCGATGATATCGTCATCGTGGCAGAGTCACTGGAACAGTTACGCGAAATGCATAGCCTAAATGGAGCCTCTCGAGGTGTCGGTCTCGGCATGAACTTGGATAAAACCAAGATCATGTTTAATAAACATGTCACGCCGGGACCGATCTACGTCGATGGTTCGATGCTCGAAGTTGTTCGGGAGTATGTCTACCTTGGACAAGTTGTCCAATTTGGTAGAAACAACTTCGAGAAAGAAATCAACCGCAGGATCCAATTGGGTTGGGCATCATTTGGCAAACTACGTCACGTTTTCTCTTCGCCTATACCGCAATGCCTGAAGACTAAAGTGTACAACCAATGCGTCCTACCTGTTATGACCGTCGGGGTCGAGACTTGGACACTCACAGTGGGACTGGTCCACAAATTTAAAGTCGCACAGCGGGCTATGGAGCGAGCTATGCTCGGAGTCTCTTTGAAGGATAAAATAATGCTGTTCTCACACGTATTGTTCGCATGTGCAATAATAAATTTAATAATATTGACCTTTTTATTGGCTTAAAAAACTGTTTAAAAACAAAAATTAAACAACCTCCTACATTAAATCAGCTCCACCGCCACCTAATTTTAATTTTATTGCTTTTTATACATTTATCGCACAACTGGATGTGTAATTGTAGTGCGCTGTTGTGTATGGCTATGTAATTAATGTATTCCAACAATCGTATTTGTATTCATAATGCTCTTAATTTTTAAGATTAATATTCTCAATTTTTCTATATTATAGACATAATAATCCGACCTTCACCTAACTATTAATGTTACCTCATCTTTCTTTAATGTTTCTTCGTACAATAAAATTATGCTGGAAATCTATTGTGGTTAGCTGTAAAGGCTTTATTTTAAGTAATTATTCTCATGTAATTTTTTAATATACTTACGCTGTTGCTACCCTGAAGAAAATAAATTAAATAAATAAAACAGTTTCTAATACGGTGCTACGTTTCCTGAAAGAAAAACTCAAAGAAATCAAAATACCAAAACGATACCCTATTATTTTCCTCCAAAACCCAACTCCTTCAGGTCAACAGACTATTCAGGCAATCGATGTAGCCAACAGCCGGTGAACAAAGGGACAAGTACAACATTCAGCCGAGATGCCTACAGAAGTATGTAAAACGTTTTAGGCAAACATCAAAAGGGTTCGATTGTGTGCGGTCTGTGGGTTCGCCGATACGAATCTGTATAATGTTATGTTGTGTTCCATAGCATTATGTTATGTGCGAAGTTGGGTCTTTAAAGTTTGCTAAGCCACCGTTTTTACCTAAAGAAGATCGCGGGGTGTGTCAGAAGCGTACTACCTAAAATATCCCAGGTATGGCTAAGGAAAGTCTTGTATTCGACGTCCTTAAACCACGTGGAGGAGGAAGTTTGCGGGGCTTGTGGGACTACTGCCGACTAAAATGTTACAGGTTAGCCGGCTAGCTACCGTAAAAAGGCTTCGGAATCTCTGCCAGTAACATACTGGTCTCCAAAAACCTGTCTTCGAAGAGGAAACTAGTCTCGATTTCCCCTGTAACGACCACTCCAGTAGTTGTCATTCTCGGTGTAACGCTTAGCAAACAGACGGTGGTCAAAGCCATCAGTACAATATTCGGCCAAGCTGCTTACAAAAGTATAAATACGTTTTTCTAACGAATAATTCCTAGTATGAGTCCGGAGTCTGGAATTGTGCCCGGTATATGGCAATAGGCTCGCCCCCTATTACATGGGACCCAACATCGTCGGCGAATCGTGGGTGTACACCTCTGCCACCCCCTCTGGGGAATATAGGCGTGACGGTGTGTGTTTACGTTTTTGTTTAAACGTCAAATATCATGCCCTGAAGTGGGTTATTGAAAGCTGATGATGAGGAAATATGAAAAGGGTTATGCTGTAGTTTTATTGATACGGATCTGTATAATGATGAATTGTGTTCTGAATTATGGCATAGTATTACGTGAGAAGTTGGAACTTAAATAGACTTCGGACTCCTGTTGGCCGGAGCAAGGAAAAGATGTTTAGGTGGAGACTTACAGACAATAACAATTTTAAGTACTTGCACGGTATTACCCAAACGATGGTCCATCTTACATCGTGCTCTGCATGCCCCAACGCTGCAACGCTGCACGCGGCAGGATTTGATGATTACCACCGACAATCTGATGTTATGGCGGGTGGTAAAATCCAAATAATAGTTTATTGTTTATCATTTCCGTAAATCTAAGAACACAATGTAATTCTTGTCTAGTAGAGAACAGCAAACCGATAAATCAATATAAAAATTGGGCACTTTACGCCATCAGCACCTTGCTCTACAACTTGTAAAGTCCGAAGCGCAAAGTTCCTCTATCCCTGCTTACACCGCTGTGTGCATCGTAAAAGTTATCGCCTGCTTTTAGTTTAACAAGGTCTGTATAAACTGAATCTATTTACCGTGCAGCCAGTTTTTGTCTGCACTTCCACTTGAAAAACTTAAAGTTGGAACGAGGAAGAAAAGCTGGAAAAGTAATCGCGAAAACATTGGAGTAGAACGTGCGATGAATATTTTTTTGTTATATTTAGTTTATGAGAAATCGGAGGTAGGCAATTTAAACATGAAATAGAGAAAGCACAGGCTTGCTCGATTTGAAAGTGTAAAGTCGGTTCGCTAGATGGAGTAGTCGCGGGATTGACGAGCTAAATCTAAAGGTTTCGCCACATACTCGACGCTGCGCGATGGAGGCGTGACGATGCCGCGACGCCTGCGGACAGTATCCCGGAGCGCACGTCACATTATAGCCGCAACTTTGCGCTGGCCGGGCCACCGCCATATTCCTGTCAACGTCTTAAATTTAAACAATAACACTAGCGTCCCGCTCGCACACAAACGTCTCGCTTCGGCCGTGCTTCGTTTCTAATCGCGTCGGGCGCGGCGGTGGCGGGTCGTGACATTTGCCGTCAGGTCGAGCGTGGCGGACCCTCTCTTACTAGTCTGTGGGCGGACCTGTGTGGCATCTCTCATAAAGGACATTGTCGAAAATTGCCCCAGGACCAACAAATATGTGATCTTTACCATAATTGTTCATCTATATTATTCTAGTAGTGGCAAATACCTCTATTTAACGGACAATTTGCAATCCAAAATGAATGTTTCAATGTATTGTAAGTACTTAAATCGAAGTCGTCGAAATCTTTTCCAAATGTCAACGTTATTATACTAATTAATTACAGTTGGAGATTTCATTCCTATCAATCGGTTATATTTAATCAATTACATTCAATAATGATCGATTTGATTATTGCTAGTGTATTTTTACATAACGATTTTACAAATGTATTGTTGACTACGAAATTATAACCTTAAAATGTAATCCTTTTTTTGAAATAATGCAATTACTCCGCTTGTCCATTTAATAATAAGCGCATAAAGATAATTTGCAGGTAACTTGAAATCATACACGCATTTTTTGATTGCTGTTGGTTCTACAGGAAGAAGAACAATGTCCTTTTAGTACATTACAACTCCCCATGTCGCACCACCGTCCCGCCCCGGTCGCGTTGGTTATGTTACTAACCCTTAAGTGTGATCTTATAGCGTTTACTTACGCATTTTACTGGAATATTACATCCGACGTTTTCTTTTATCTTTTGAGTATATTACTACATGTCTGTATTACCTGTCTGTATTATAAATAATACAGACAGGTAATGTGATAAACAAGGATTCGAGAATAAAAAAGGTTTTCCATCTATCTATCTATACCATCACCTTTATCCCTTATGGGGTAGGCAGAGAGTGCAGAGTTGTACCAGTTTCTTTCTTTACAGACCTCCATCGTTTCTTTGACTTTAATATATAATTCGTAGCATACGCGCTCGCTGGTTACGAAGACTCTTGACATGTCCTTCAGATCAGACACGGTGTCTAGATGCTTCAACCTTCGCAACAATTATATCTATTTTGAATGTCATAGAAAGATTTATATTAAAAAATTGACCTTCTCAGATTCTTGGTCATATTTTCCGCAGGAGAGATCTTCCATAGTGGTGGTAGAATCTTTGTTACTTTCTTGACGATTTATGAATACTAAAAAGGGTTACATACACGGAAAAAAATGCTTATTTTGATGCCCCTGATAAATCACTCCTGTATAAACTTCTAGAGTATATTATGGTATATTCCCACCTTAAATGACACCAAAACAACACAAATTACAATAATCCGCACGCCGCAGCAAACTTTCACGGCATTATGTTATGCAAACGCGTCGCAGGAAACTTAGGAACTGCAACAGATGCCAACCAAACTTTAAGATTCTAATGAACTCAAGTTGCGCCATAAAGGCATATCAGGGTATTTGCATCCAGTTGTAGTTCCCATTGAAGTTGTTAGTATTTTGAAACTAATACCTCAGGTGGTGTTTTGATGCAAAATGCTGGAATTTCAAATTGCTTATCAGTAAATGCAAGAGGTAATAACTTGGTGATATATTGCTTGCTAGATCGAATGAGAAAGAGGAGATTCACAAAGTATTAAACCGAATGCAAAGTCAGAGGTCTCGGGTTCAAACCCAGGCACGCACCTGTATTTTAATTAAAACATATGCGTATTAAAAGTTTAAGGAAAATATCGTGAGGAAACCTGCATGCCTAAGAGTTTCTCAAAGGTGTGTGAATTTCGCCAAACCGCACTAGGCCAGCTTGGTGGACTATGACCTCGTCTCAGTTTGAGAGTAGTTTGTGCTACATTAGTATTACCATAATATTAAGCTTCTAGACTCAACTGACCCCACAGTCAAACTGGTTGCACACTTTTGTGGGGCTATCATTTAACACTGTGTATTATGTTGTGTATAATAAATAAATAAATACTTTATGTAACTTATAAATTACATACAGAACAGAGTGAATGGTGCGATGGGAAAGCTACTCGGGAGCCGGCACTTAAGCCATAAGGCGCAGCTGGCCATACATAACGGAGTTCTTGTCCCAACGCTGTTATATGGTAGCGAGAGCTGGGTATGTAAGAAGGAGAATGAAAGTAGGATAAATGCGGTAGAAATGCGAGCTCTGCGGAAGATATGCGGAGTGAAGCTGACCGACCGCATTAGCAACAGCATAGTAAGACAGCGAGTAGGTATGAAAGATAGTATCGGTGTAAAGATGAGAAAGGGCATGCTCCGTTGGTTCGGGCATATAGAAAGAATGCCAGAGGAAAGAATGACAAAACAGATATACAATGTGAAAGTGGAAGGATGCAGGTACCGGGGAAGACCTAGACTATCTTACCACGACCAAATAAACCGAGTCTTATCTGATGGAAAAGTCAAGAGTCTCCGTAACCGGCGAGCGTGTATGAGACGAACTATGAGAGTTGAGGAAGCCAGAGAGGTATGTAAGGAAAGAACCTGTTGGAACTCTGTACTCTCTGCCTACCCCGCAAGGGATCTGGCGTGAGGTTATAGATAGATAGATAAATTACATAAATATAAACACCACGCCTATATTCCCCAAACAGCGGTTGCGCTTTATATATATGTAATTTTGCTATTAATGTTGGGCCTCAATGTAATAGAAGCATTCTTATTACCATTAGTATAAGTATATCGAGCATAAATCCAGACTCCCGTCTACTAGTTTTCGATAAACTAGCCTGAATAACATATTGTTCGATCTAGGATTTGAACCAGACCCACGTGATTACCAACCACACTATACGCCATTGGTGTACCAATGAGGCTTTTATATTAATGAAATAAATGTACTACCCCAAAATTGAGCAAAGGCCTTCTCTCAAAAATCTGGGTGAGGTTTACAAATCGGCTCAATTTGGTCTGGTCTGCGGGCTAGCAAGTGATCATGCTGATACGTTCATGTTTATTTAGTAGTTTATTGTGTGACAAGGATGGCATATTAACTTGCTTGTATCACGCTAACTTCTTTTCGTGTTAAGCTCTCTGTATACTAAAACTAGAAACTAAATGGTGATTTCATAAGCTAATATTTGGTAAATAAATTAAATATGATTTAGTTCCAAGTTTTAGTGTACAGATCAATTGATTCGATAGGATATTACATTACAATTACCATAGCATCGCTTAATCCGGCTGATTAACGTTAGCAGTTCAGTAACGGCTCAACTTGATCTGCAATTTAGATTGTATGGTCAGAATTTGGGTCATCGGAGTAATTGTAGTTTGATGTCGTTAAAAGTTAACCCGTTAATTGTTTCAGCACTGTCTTTAATTGAGATTAAGTGGCTACAGTGAATGATAGTTTGAGCTGGCGAATTGCGAATATTGTTTAACTTTTGGATTTTAGTGTATAAGTTAGGTCTAATGGGCTTGTGGAAAGTGAATAGTTAAGGCGAGAATCTGGGTGACATGTCTTAAATTTATAGAAAGTGTTAGAAATAGATAGTATTCCCAATTAATTGGTGAGACCTTTCGAATAAAATAATATAAGCCCTGTTAAGAAACTGTTCCACCACTGGGCTCGGGCCTACTCTCAAACTGAGACGAGGTCATAGTCCACCAAGCTGGCCTAGTGCGGTTTGGCGAAATTCACACACCTTTGAGAAACTCTTAGGCATGCAGGTTTCCTCACGATATTTTCCTTAAACTTTTAATACGCATATGTTTTAATTAAAATACAGGTGCGTGCCTGGGTTTGAACCCGAGACCTCTGACTTTGCATTCGGTTTAATACTTTGTGAATCTCCTCGTTCTCATTCGATCTAGCAAGCAATATATCACCAAGTTATTACCTCTTGCATTTACTGATAAGCAATTTGAAATTCCAGCATTTTGCATCAAAACACCACCTGAGGTATTAGTTTCAAAATACTAACAACTTCAATGGGAACTACAACTGGATGCAAATACCCTGATATGCCTTTATGGCGCAACTTGAGTTCATTAGAATCTTAAAGTTTGGTTGGCATCTGTTGCAGTTCCTAAGTTTCCTGCGACGCGTTTGCATAACATAATGCCGTGAAAGTTTGCTGCGGCGTGCGGATTATTGTAATTTGTGATGTTTTGGTTTCATTTAAGGTGGGAATATACCATAATATGCTCTAGAAGTTTGTACAGGAGTGATTTATTAGGGGCATCAAAATAAGCATTTTTTCCGTGTATGTAACCCTTTTTAGTATTCATAAATCGTCAAGAAAGTAACAAAGATTCTACCACCACTATGGAAGATCTCTCCTGCGGAAAATATGACCAAGAATCTGAGAAGGTCAATTTTTTAATATAAATCTTTCTATGACATTCAAAATAGATATAATTATTGCGAAGGTTGAAGCATCTAGACACCGTGTCTGATCTGAAGGACATGTCAAGAGTCTTCGTAACCAGCGAGCGCGTATGCTACAAACTATATATTAAAGTCAAAGAAACGATAGAGGTCTGTAAGGAAAGAAACTGGTACAACTCTGCACTCTCTGCCTACCCCATAAGGGATAAAGGTGATGGTATAGATAGATAGATGGAAAACCTTTTTATTCTCGTATCCTTGTTTATCACATTACCTGTCTGTATTATTTATAAACGGTTATTAGTGACATCGAGTAATATACTCAGAAGATAAAAGAAAACGTCGGATGTAATATTCCAGTAAAATGCGTAAGTAAACGCTATAAGATCATACTTAAGGGTTAGTCACATAACCGACGCGACCGGGGCGGGACGGTGGTGCGACATGGGGAGTTGTAATGTACTAAAAGGACATTGTTCTTCTTCCTGTAGAACCAACAGCAATCAAAAAATGCGTGTATGATTTCAAGTTACCTGCAAATTATCTTCATGCGCTTATTATTAAATGGACAAGCGGAGTAATTGCATTATTGCAAAAAAAGGATTACATTTTAAGGTTATAATTTTGTAGTCAACAATACATTTGTAAAATCGTTATGTAAAAATACACTAGCAATAATCAAATCGATCATTATTGAATGTAATTGATTAAATATAACCGATTGATAGGAATGAAATCTTCAACTGTAATTCAATAATAACGTTGACATTTGGAAAAGATTTCGACGACTTCGATTTAAGTACTTACAATACATTGAAACATTCATTTTGGATTGCAAATTGTCCGTTAAATAGAGGTATTTGCCACTACTAGAATAATATAGATGAACAATTATGGTAAAGATCACATATTTGTTGGTCCTGGGGCAATTTTCGACAATGTCCTTTATGGGAGATGCCACACAGGTCCGCCCACAGACTATTAAGAGAGGGTCCGCCACGCTCGACCTGACGGCAAATGTCACGACCCGCCACCGCCGCGCCCGACGCGATTAGAAACGAAGCACGGCCGAAGCGAGACGCTTGTGTGCGAGCGGGACGCTAGTGTTATTGTTTGAATTTAAGACGTTGACAGGAATATGGCGGTGGCCCGGCCGGCGCAAAGTCGCGGCTATAATGTGACGTGCGCTCCGGGATACTGTCCGCAGGCGTCGCGGCATCGTCACGCCTCCATCGCGCAGCGTCGACTATGTGGCGAAACCTTTAGATTTAGCTCGTCAATCCCGCGACTACTCCATCTAGCGAACCGACTTTACACTTTCAAATCGAGCAAGCCTGTGCTTCCTCTATTTCATGTTCAAATTGCCTACCTCCGATTTCTCATAAACTAAATATAACAAAAATATTCATCGCACGTTCTACTCCAATGTTTTCGCGATTACTTTTCCAGCTTTTCTTCCTCGTCCCAACTTTAAGTTTTTCAAGTGGAAGTGCAGACAAAAACTGGCTGCACGGTAAATAGATTCAGTTTATACAGACCTTGTTAAACTAAAAGCAGGCGATAACTTTTACGATGCACACAGCGGTGTAAGCAGGGATAGAGGAACTTTGCGCTTCGGACTTTACAAGTTGTAGAGCAAGGTGCTGATGGCGTAAAGTGCCCAATTTTTATATTGATTTATCGGTTTTCTGTTCTCTACTAGACAAGAATTACATTGTGTTCTTAGATTTACGGAAATGATAAACAATAAACTATTATTTGGATTTTATTGCGGTTTATTTTAATTTTTAAGTTCTCTACGTTTCGAGTGCTTTGCAGCACCCATGGTCACGGGAAGGACTAAGGTCCAAAAGGTATAGTTATTCCGGGGTACCCTTAAACTTCTTTTTTATTTTTGTTGGTCCAATCTATGCAGAATGAGCTCACGGTGTCTTGAGGTCCTACAGTGTTATGTTTGGTTTTGGATTTAATAGTATTAATTATCGAATCCCAAGTTTATGGAAGTACCCAGCTATATTCTCTATTGAAATTAACGTGTTTTTTTTCTATTTTAGCCTACAGGCGGACGATTTAGCGCAGTGGTTAGGAGATAATCCGCTCCACCCACTGAGTCTAATAGTCGCGGGTTCGATTCCCGCTCGGGACAAATCTTTATGTGACTTACAATTATTTGTTTCGGTCTGGGTATTTGTGTATGTAAATTTTCATGTGTGTAAACGCACCCATGACACAGAAATAAATCCTAGTGTAAGTGTACGTTTAAAAAAAATTATTAAAAATATATATTATAGCCTCGCGAAATACCCTTAGTAGGAATCGGTGTTCTTTCACGATAATTTGAGGTCTATCATTTTATAGACCTCAACGTCCTCGATCTTTGAACGTCTGCAGTCTGTGAACATGTCCAGGGACATGTTCACAGACAATACGTTCAAGGACATGTTCACAGACTGCAGACGCTCAAAGAACTTAAAAATCAAAAAGAAACCTCACTAAAATTCGAAAAAAAGGTTTATATAATTGGATAAGTCTTGCAGTTATGACGCTCCATATTTGCCATAGAAGAATATTGTACCCCAAACCTTGCATAGGAGTTTTAGGACCCAATGTAATAGAGAGCGGGGCCATAGCTTATGTTTGGGAATATCATCTCACATTATTCGGTTTTTGTTAAATTTTCTCAGAAGGCCACTTTTGTAATTAAAAGTGTATAAAATGCTGTCTCGATCTAATCTCAAGGTCATAAATCTCACAAATGGTAGTCTCGTAAAATATCGAACCAACCGAATCGAGATTGAACCGAAAGTTGACCAGAAGTAAATGGTATTCTGATAAAAAAATTAACTGACATGAACATCAACATTATATCGAAATTAGACGGCGATGATACTGAATAGGGCCGAATACGCAACTAAAAATCTAGAACAGAAGAAATTAAGGTTTATAATATTGCAACTAGAGTGCAAACTCGAATATTCATGTTTTGAGATGTAGACATTCCTAACAACATTTTGTTCCACGGATTAGAATCCATACCCAACGTCCTGGGCTAGAGTCTGGGCTTATTCACTACGAAAAACGCGGCGAGTTACCATAACTTCGTGAAATGATAGTGTAATGATATTTTGTATGCCACTGAAGTACCATTAAAAGATCATTAAACGAAATCATCACGTTATGTATTTAAAGGTTTGGTCAAACAGCTAACGGAGCGCAACGGGAGCGCGACGGAAGCGCATAGCTACGCTCGGTCGGCGGTCAGCAGCGCGGCAGTAGACATGTCACACTGCGGGAGCGCGCCGGCCGGACGGCCGCCCGACACTAGCGATCCGCTCGCACGCATATTGACGTCTCGCTCCCCCCGTACTTCGTTTGTAATCTCGTCGAGCGCGACAGTGGCGGGTCGTGACGTTTGTTGTCGCGCCGAGCGGGGCTGGGCTGTGTGGCGTCTCCTGTACATTTTAGTACATTACAACTCCCCAAGGCCCGCCACAGTCGCGCTCCCGTCGCGCTGAGTTGGGTATGTAGCGAAACCTTTAATTTGCCATAGCAAACAACCTCGTGATCGCTAATCGCACTATGCCTCACTTGACTAATAAGGTAACTTTCTAATCCAATTCACTTAGCAAAAACTTCAGACTTCTGACTTTATTATTATTAAGTAATAATACATTTTCCTCTCAATTAAACTACGCTCAACTAAGCAAAAGCGTTTCGGTACTTAAACTCTCAAGTTGATTGGATGTTGTTTGCACCAGTAATTAATTTATTATCGTTAAGAGACGGCATCCTCCGCATGAAGTAAATATTTCCTTGTTACAGGAGCTAATTAAATGATCTAGAATGCTTACTTATTATACAAATGAACAAAGAACCACCTAGGTACTTTTTAATCGACTTCAAAAAGGAGGTTCTATGTTCGTCTTACATACAGACGTATTATACATTTTTATGTACGAAATAAATAAACACCGTCACGACTATATGCCCCAAGCGGGGGCGGCAGAGGTGTACTGTGTACACTTACTATTCGCCGACGATGCTAGGTCCCAGGTTATATTTTTATTGAAAATTTCTTAATAGCAAACCGGAGTCTGAAATTATAGTTCCCAATTACGATGACACTTTTATTTTCTTTAGCAGGGGAAAATCTTCGGAAGATTCTAAATCCTCTGTGAGAGAGATTGCCGGCCGTTGTCGTGACGAGCAACAGCTGTTTGTCTCTTATGTAAATAAATAATTGTACTTCGCCAGTTTTTGAAGGAAAATCGGTTTAATTCATAAGTATATTTTATTTTATTTTTATTTTATTTAAATAGGCACAGTAACAGACAGACAGATTACATCATTTATCTTAAGACTTACAATAAATCACATTTTTACATCTGGCGTCCTTACCAACTGTACACAACTTACACAACGGTTCATAATTAAGATTCAAAAATAGGATCGCAAAAGTAGCATGCATAATTATTTAAACACATAATAAAAAGAGTTGAAAAAATAGGTTGGAAAAGAGAGTAAAGCAATATGTTTATGCCTAACTGGTTATAATTTTATAAATATCTTCTTTAAATTTATTATTATTATCGTTGTAATTCCAAATATCGCATACATCAGCTATCTCATTGTAGGATTTTAACATTCTGTGAATGGGGTTGTTTTGAGAAACATTATTGTTGGAAGGAGGTATGCTAAACATTTTCTGATTACGTTGTGATCGTGATGGTATGTATAAAAGTAATTTTTCACAGAGGTTTGTGCCAAAATTACCGCCAGCAATTTTATGCAATAAGGTTAGGTCTGCAATTGTTCGTCTCTGCTGAAGACTTTTAAGATTGAATTTATGTAATCTATCATCATACTCAACAAGTTTCTTTCTTAATCCATATTTAGAACACAAGGCTCTTAAAAAACGTACTTGAATGGCTTCTATATTTTTAATATGTTTGGTATAGATAGGCGACCATATGGAGAAACAATACTCAAGGTTACTGCGTACGAGAGATACATATAGTATTATAAGTGGTTTTGCAGTTTTGAATGGTTTTGCTGTCCTTAAAATGAAACCTAACATTTTGTTTGCTTTCTTAGTGATATAATCATAGTGGGGTCTAAAAGAAAGTGAACTATCATATATAACACCTAAATCACGAATCTGATTGACTTTAAGTAGTCTTGTCCTTTTAATTTTGTAATTATATTGAATAATAGTCTTATTTTTAGTAAAAGTCATAACTTTACATTTCTCCGCATTTAAATTCATTCTATTATCTATACACCAATTATGTATACGATCAATATCGCTTTGGAGGGTTTCACAATCGTTTGGTGTGAGAATTCTTTGATAGATTTTTATATCATCCGCATATGCTAAACAATTGCTTTGAATAATGTATAGGAGATCATTAATAAATAAAAGGAATAGCAACGGACCTAAATTTGACCCTTGTGGTACACCAGATGTGGGTGAAAAAGGTATTGATTCATATCCGTGTAAAGCCACAAGCAATGTGCGGTTCAAAAGATATGAAGTAAGCCACCGCAGCAGATTTCCATGGATGCCCAAGTAATCCGCTTTAAGTAGTAATATAGTGTGGTCAACGCGATCAAAGGCCTTAGCAAAATCTGTGTAGATGGAATCAACTTGAGCTTTCATATTGAAAGCGTCGCACAGATAATTGGTATACTCTAAAAGGTTCGAATTTGTTGATCTTCCACTAATAAAACCATGTTGTTTGCAGCTGAGAATGGAATATAAATGATTGTATATACGTTCATATACTAGACTTTCAAAGACCTTAGCAAAACAATTTAGAATACTTATTGGGCGATAATTTGTAACATCACTCTTTTCTCCAGACTTATGAATTGGTATAATGCGGGTAATTTTCCATAGTTGCGGAAACTGGCTCTGCAACGATTTGTTGTAAATGATTGCCAGTGGTTTAGCTAATGTTGATGCGCAAAGTCGTGCAACAATAGGTGGTATATTATCCGGTCCTGCACCCTTCCTTACATCTAGATTTTGTAGCTTACGATAGACATCTTCAACTGTTATGTGAATACTGTGAATAGTATGAGTGTGAGTTGGAAATTCAGGTGAATAATTAGTTGGTTTATTTGGTCCATAAACCGATGAGAAATAATCTGCGAAAAGGTTAGCAATATCAGTGCCTGTTTGCGCTGTTTGGTTACGATAGAACATTAATTTTGGTATATCGTTGGTAATATTTTCGTTTTTTGTGTACCTCCAAAAAGATTTAATACCAACATTAAGGTCTGCTTCAACTTTAGCAATATATTTTTGAAAACATATTTTCATGACAATTTTGGTTCTTTGTCTTAGTAATGTAAAGGTGTCATAATCACGGGGATTTTGGTATTTTTTAAATTTCGCATGGTATTTCTCTTTATTGTTCATAAGCTTTATAAGATCATTAGAAAACCATATAGGGTATTTACGTTTTCTAACTTTTGTTTTAGGAGTATTTTTCTCTATAGTCGTCCACAATATATTATAAAACCAGTGAAGGAAAGTATCACAGTCCATAGATGTCGCGTTAGATTCCCAATCAATATACTTAAATTCCCTAGAACAAGCCTCATAATCTGTTTTATAAAAACAAAGTTTGGGTTGAATCCTATTGTTTTCCAACAGTGGAGCAAAACTGTCAAACGTCAGTAAGAGCTCGAACGGGGGATGATGTTCATCAACACGACTTAAACCCGATGTACGAGATAGACTTATATTGTGTAGATCAGTCAAAACAAGATCTAATATACTTCCCGAACTATTAGTTACATTGTTGAGTTGTGCTAGGTTTCCTAGATATATGAAATCTCTTAGCGTTGTAGCCTTTACACCCGATACGTCGCTAATTTTGTTATTTTTCCACGTTATATTGCGTAAATTGAAGTCTCCTATGATAATAATTTTGGAGTGTTCAGTCGAGTCTATTACTGTTTGTTCACAGCGATGAATGAAGCTAACAAATATGTCATCAGGAATGTAAGATGGAATGTAAACGGTGCATAAGTTAATCGTTATTTTCTGTACTTTTATAGTTACCCATATATCTTCCAGTTCATTTTGCCAGCTTGACTGCATTTTAGTTTCAATATTTTTGGATATAGCAATCAATACGCCACCGCCGTGATTTTTATTGAATTTTTCTTTGAATACTACGTCCCTGTCTCTACGAAAAACTTGGTATCGTTCATCAAAGATTTCAGCTGAGAATAAATTACTGTCTAGCCATGTCTCCGTCAAACATATAATGTCATAATTATTGTTCAGAATTGTATGATATAGTTCATTTACTTTACTCTTCATCCCTCTAATATTCTGATAATAAATAGATAAAGCCATCAAAAATACAAAAAGAAAAACAATTGTAGTACTATAACGAAAGACAAAAGTTAACATGATTGACGAGCAAGGCTTTAGGTTAGCGGATCTCCTCTAAAGTTTTCAAATTTCTTATCAATAAGTACCGAGTATCTATATCTTTACGTGCATAAATACGTCCATTTCGCACCCATACGAATTTGTAACCATACTGTTTGGCTTTTGCCCGTGTTGCTGCATGAAGCTGCTTATTGGCTGGTGACAAGTGTTCCGAGACGTAGACAGGTTTCTTGTCACCAGCTACACCCAAAAGCGACGTATTAAGCCTCGCATTTGGGTGTGACTTATTATATCTTGTAGCAGCAGAAAGAAACTCATCTCGACATCGTACGTTTTTAAGTTTGACAATAATAGTTCGAGGAAGTCCACTCTCCCTGTTTTGCTTTGCAACTCTAGTACAATTAACAATGTCAGAGTCGGCCAACTTAAGATCTATGATAGAAGCGCACTGGTGAATGATAGAAGGTAGATTCTCATTACGCTGTTCAGCTACTCCATGAATTTCAAGGTTATTCTCGCGCAGGTGCTGTTCCAAGGTGTTTATCTGGATCGTGAGGTTGTCTACATTCTTAGTAAGTGTGGTATTTTCTTCTTTCAGTTTTTTATTGTCCGTTGCCAGTGCTGCCATAGAACTTTTTATGTCGTCGTAGCAATCACTTAAATACGTTACAGACTTACGAAGTTCTTCTATCTGTTTTTGTAAAGGAGAAAGTTCTGCTTTGACAGCTTTTGCTAACATAGTCGGTAACTCATTCTTTAAGGCGCTTAATATCCTTTCTTGGATCAATGTTACAAGTTCGTCATTATCCGTCTGGGGTGTAAGAGAATCATCATCTTCATCATCATCTTGCACTACAAGTGGCGACCTTGCTGGCGTGTTATCCGATACTAACGACCGTTTAGGCTTACATTCAGGGCATAACCAAATGGAACGTGCCTTTTTCGTGATCTTTTTAAAATTAGTAGACGTTATGCCAACACACAAATGATGATACGATATATTACAATTCGAACAACATATTTGGTCCACATTTTTAATTTGTTTCTAACAAGCCCCGCATGCGCTCATATTTTTGCTCATTTTTGTTACTATTTGCAACAATCGTTCGCAATGTATCGTATTAGCGCTCAGTAAGTAGGTATAAGCAAGCAATAACGGCAAAGCGCCAGCCACAATAGCAATATTTAGTGAGCAAAGCTAGCAGCGCGGTGGCGAGAAGAAAGTCGTAAGCGCCAGGGATACGGTGTCGCTTACGCGTTCACGTGACGCACTTTATAAAAACACTCGCTGTGACGGTTTTTGGCAAATTTTGAATCTAGATTTGTATTTATTGTTATTGGTAATTGTTAAAAATCACTATCACTGACACTGAATGATCACACACTAGTTACCAAGTATAGTGATATAAAATTGTAACTAAACTTGAACAATAAACTATACTTTAGAAATTATTTTGTAAGAGCGGTCGACTGTGAGTCTGACACGTCAAATAACTTAATTATCACATTATAGTAATAGTTACACAAGTGAGTGTTAGTGACTTAAAGAAACAGCTAAACTGAGTGATATTATCCTTAATTAATCCTTGTGCTATTTTAAAACTATTAATTATCTACCCTAAATTAAAAGTTAAAACAAAGTCATTTAATCATAACACAAGAATTTACTATACAGTAGTGCGATTGGAGTGTGCGCGGGCGTACATAAAGCGTTGCGTAAATACATATGCCGCAGCTACTCCATACACACACAGCATACCGTACCCCATGGCAGGGCATTGATGTATTCTTCGACGCAATCTCTGATTCAATATCTATTTTTTGATAATTTTATGATAAATTTTTAAAATTAGCTCAATACCTAATTATGATAATTTTATATTAATTTATAATATATTTGGATAGACTGTTTATAATATATTTGGATAAAAGTCTTCAAAGACTGAAAGCGGTGAATGAAGGTGTACAAATGAGTGATCTAGTGGTAAATCATTTACTATATGTAGATGACGCGGTTTTGATAGCGCCAACAGCCACTGATCTGCAATCACTAGTCACAGTTATGAGAGACGACTGCATGAAAAATGGGTTACATTTATATGTGAAGAAAACCAAAATAATGGTTTTTAAACGGGAAGAAACCAGAACGAATGCAAGGATTGTGGTTGGGAACGATTTGCTGGAGCAAGTGAATGAGTTTGTATATCTTGGATGCGCATTCAGTAAGGATGGAAAATACACCGCTGACATAGAGAGAAGAGTAAGTGCAGGGAACAGAGTGAATGGCGCGATGGGAAAGCTACTTGAGAACCGGCACTTAAGCCGAAAGGCGCAGCTGGCCATAATGGAGTGCTTGCCCCAACGCTGTTATATGGCAGCGAGAACTGGGTATGTAAGGAGGAAAATGAAAGTAGTATAAATGCGGTGGAAATGCGAACTCTGCGAAAGATGTGCGGAGTGAAGCTGACTGACCGTATTCGCAACAGCGTAGTAAGAAAGCAAATAGGTATGAAAGAGAGTATCGGTGTAAAGATGAGAAAGGGTATGCTCCGTTGGTTCGGGCATATAGAAAGAATGTCCGAAGAAAGAATGATAAAACTGATATACAATGCGAAAGTGGAAGGATGTAGGTACCGGGGAAGACCTTGACTATCTTACCATGACCAAATAGACCGGGTCTTATCTGAAGGACAAGTCAGGAGTCCCCGTAACCGGCGAGCGTGTATGAAACGAAGTATGAGAGTAGAGGAAGCCAGAGAGGTATGTAAGGAAAGAGCCTGTTGGAACTCTGTACTCTCTGCCTACCCCGTAAGGCATCTGGCGTGATGATATAGGTATAGATAGATAGAGATAATATTAATTTATTACATAATAATAATGACGTAAATACTATCAAATTAAACACGTTCTTATCATGTTTGAATCTTATACAGGTGGTCCGTGAACCGACACATTTCTCAGAGACTGGCCAGACTCTCATTGATATTGTATGCACTGACTTGCGAACTAGGAAGGTTAGTTAGGACCATGTTGGGCGCTTGCTTAGTCTCATGCTGGTGGTTACTGCATTTAATATTAAGCGCGAGAAGCCGATGCCTTGCACTGTAAATTAAGTTTGCAGGCTCAGCTGACCCCACACCCATAACATTGTTATTATGTTGTGTATAGTAAATAAACAAGAATACTGTATGTAACTAACAAATTACACAAAAAAAATCACCATCACGCCTATATTTTATTCTCCAAACAGCAGCAAAATGAATATATATAGTACACTATATATATTCATTTTGCTGTTAATGCTGGGCCTCAATGTAATAGAAGCCATCTAATTACCATAAGTATAATTATATCGAGCATAATTCCGGACTCCCGTCCGCTGGTTTTCAATAAACTTGCCTTAATAACACATTGCTCGATCTAGGTTTTGAATCAGAACCACGTGATTGCCAACAAATCATACGCCACTTCACCAATGAGGCTGTTATATTAATAAATTAAATGTACTGCCCTATAATTGAGCAAAGGCCTTCTCTCAAGAATCTGCGTCAGGTTCACCAATCAGCTCAATTTGATCTGAGGCTTAGCACGCAAGCTTTGATGTTAGCGTTACACTAGCGAGTGATCGCGCTGATACGTTCATGTTTTTTTTAGTTTTTAGCGTGACAAGTATGGTATATTAACTTGCTTGTGTCACTCTAAATTCAATGTTTTCGTTTTAAGCTCTCTATATACTAAAACGGACGGATGATTTAGCGCAGTGGTTAGAGCTTAAGCCGCTCCGCCCACTATGTCTAATAGACGCGGGTTCGATTCCCGCACGGGACAAATATTTGTGTGATCTACAATTATTTATTCCGGTCTGGGTATTCCTGTTTGTGAATTGTCATGTTTGTAAACGCACCCACGACACAGGAATAAATCCTAGTGTGGGGCTACGTAAAAAACTAGAGACTAAATGATGATTTCATAAGCTAATATTTGGTAAAGAAATTGAGCTAACATTAAATAAATAAATTAAACATTAAGTTCCAAGTTTTAGTGTACAGAACAATTGATCTGAGAGGATATTACATTACAATTACCATAGCATCGTTTAATCCGGCTGATTAACGTTACCAGGTCAGTTACGGCTCAACTTGATCTGCAATTTAGATTGTATGGTCAGAATTCGGGTCATCGCAGTAATTGTAGTTTGATGTCTTTAAAAGTTAACCCGTTAATTGTTTCAGCACTGTCTTTAATTGAGATTAAGTGGCGACAGTGAATGATAGTTTGAGCTGGCGAATTGCGAATAGTGTGTAACTTTTGGATTTTAGTGTATAAGTTAGGTCTAACGAGCTTGTTGAAAGTGAAGGTTGAGGCGAGCGTCTGGGTGACACGTCTGAAATTTATAGACGGTTTTAGAAATAGATAATAGGTATTCTCAATGAATTGGTGAGACACATTTTGAATGTAACTGTATGTCAAACTATTTTTTTTATTAATGAAACGTGGGTATATACCGGTGCGTTTTCAAACATGAAAATTCACTTACACAAATACCTACACCGAAACAAATTATTGTGGGTCACACAAAGATTTGTCCCGTGCGGGAATCGAACCTGCGACTACTAGATACAGTGGGCGGAGCGGCTTAAGCTCTTAACGACTGCGGTAAATCGTCTTTCATATCGTGACATAACATGTCAATATTCCACAAGCAGGAGTGGCTGAAGTGTATTGTATTTAACCACATGACACCGCCAACGCCGAAGGCGAGCCCATTACTCGCCCATCGTAGTCTTTCTAGACTACAGACGACTGAGAATGTCCTGATATTTTTTCCCTTGCAAAAGACAAAAAAATTACAAAGACCTTTTTAAAAACAACCTTTTATAGCGAAAACACAACGAAGCTACCTTGCTTAGTAGAGGACCTCCTATCAGCTTCTTTTTAGTTACATCAACAAATCCTGAATACCATTAAGGTTTAAAGTACTCATCGCGATATGCTCCACCCATTCTTCTTCTTCAAGTGCCTCTCCATTACTGGAGGTTGGCCGTCAACTTAGCAAATGTGCTTCTTTCCAAAGCCATACGCAACAACTACTCAACGCTGACAGTTCCGGTCCACTTTCTAATGTTCCGCAGCCATGATTTCTTTCGCCCATTACCACTGGCAAATAAGCCTGGTAATTCTAATCACGTGACTCCTGTTCTTTTTATTTTTTATTTATTTATTGGGTTTATCAACAGGTGCTACAATCTTACATGCTTAACGTTTAAAATTTTAGTTCTAGGTACTTATATCTAATTGCACACCATATAACAGATAAACACTGCATTCAATTAATAGTGTAGATTAAGTTTACATTAAGACATACATAAATTAAGTTTTAAACAGAAAACAGAAAAAGTGTATACATACATATAGCTATAAAGTTGATAAAGACTTACGAAATGTATAAGGACTGTCGAAATGGATATCCAATATATAACTATACTTATTATATAGGTTACACATTCGTGGGATAGGTGAAGATCGGCCCATGACCGTTCGGTATCGCGGCATCGAAAATACATTTTTTATTATTGTACGGGGGTAATGATATGGAACAGCATATCCAAATCGCTCAAGTAACTGTGGACAATCGATACAGTTTCTCATTATTTTAAATAAGAACATTAAGTCCAGTGTGTCTCTCCGTCGATCAAGACTGGTCATTCCAAATTTGTTAAGCCTATCTCTGTAGGATAATACTTGAAATAAAACTATTTTACGGATTTTATCGCGGTTTATTTTTTTTTTATTTTTAGTTCCCGACGTTTCGAGTGCTTTGCAGCACCCATGGTCACGGGAGGGACTGAGGTGTTAGACGTCCAATAGGCATAGTTGTTCCGGGGTACCCTCAAACTTCTTAATTATTTTTGTTGTTGTTGGTCCGATCTACGCAGAATGAGCTCACGGTGTCTTGAGGTCTTGCAGTGTTATGCTTGGTTTTGGATTTGATTATATTAATTACCGGATCCCAAGACGATGGAAGCACCCAGCCATCTTCTCTATTGAAATTAGGATGTTTTTTAATTTCAATAGCCTCGCGAACCATCCTTGGTAGGAATCGGTGTTCTTTCACGAGGATTTGTGGTCTATCAAATCTGATGTTATGGCGGGTGCGGTCAAGGACATGTTCACAGACTGCAGACTTCTTTGAGCGACGGTGTTTTAGGTCAGCTATGTGTTCTTTAACCCGAGTTAAAGAACACATAGCTGACCTAAAACACCGTCGAGGATAATACTTTTTTCGCTTCACCTGTAGCAAATGCCAAATGGTTCATAAAACGCCTTTGTATTCTTTCGATCCTTAGTGTGTGCGTTGCGAAGTGAGGCCTCCAAATCACTGATCCATATTCCAGTGTGCTACGAACTAGTGAGTAGTATAGGATAATTTTAGTTTTAATTAATTTAAACGGCTTGACATTGCGAAGTACGAAACCCAAAGTCTTAGATGCCTTACTGACAATGTGGTCGACGTGTGGGATAAAAGTGAGCTTTTTGTCCAATAAAATACCCAAGTCCCTTATTGTTTCAACCTCATCTAAGGTAGTATTATTAATAGCGTAGTGATATGTGACTGCACCGTTTAGCTTGCGACTAAAATTCATATAAAAGCATTTCCTAATATTCAAAAGCATGCCATTTGTATTACACCAATTGACGAGGTTGTTCACATCATTCTGCAGAGCGATACAATCAGCGAATGTGTCTACTACCCTCATAATTTTCAGGTCATCCGCGTACAAATAAGGCCCACGCCTTATTTGTACGCGGATGTAGCTCTTTAAACAATATGGGAGATCATTTATAAAAATATTAAAGAGCACTGGACCTAAATGGGAGCCTTGAGGAACTCCTGAACTAACGGTATATTTCAGTGACTCGAAACCATTAACCACTACAAAAAATGATCGACCTTCAATATATGTTTTCAACCATTGCAACAGAGAGCCCGTAAATCCATAGCTAGCCAATTTATACATTAATATGCGGTGATCAACCTTATCGAACGCTTTACTAAAATCGGTATAAATAACATGTACTTGTTTACCGTTATCCATAGCTCCTATCACGTTATCAACAAAAGCGGTCAAGTTAGTACTGGTTGATCTAGATTTTACAAAGCCATGCTGGTGATTGGAGATATATTGCTTAAAGTAGTTCTGAATAGCAGAGCAGACCATTGATTCCAATATTTTACCAAACGCACTAAAAATTGATATAGGCTTCAGGTTTCAGGTCTGGAAGAGGATGTTCGGATCAAGTCTTCTCACTCCGCAACATCGTAGAGAAGCATCTGGCAGTGGGCCGGAAGGTTTTCTGCGGTTTTGTAGATCTGGAGAAGGCATTTGACAGAGTTGTGCGAAAGAGACTTTGGGAAATTTTGCCAGAGTATGGTATAGATGGCACTCTGTTGCGAGCCGTCCAGTCCACTTATGTGGACTGCAAGGCATGCGTACGGGTGGGTGGTAACAGGTCACCCTGGTTTGACGTTAAAATCGGCGTCAAGCAGGGTTGCGTGTTGTCCGCTAGACTGTTTATAATATATCTGGACAAAAGTCTTCAAAGACTGAAAGCGATGAATGAAGGTGTACAAATGGGTGACTTAGTGGTAAACCATCTACTTTATGCAGATGACGCGGTTTTAATAGCGCCAACAGCCACTGATCTGCAAACACTAGTCACAGTTATGAAAGACGACTGCATGATCAATGGCTTACACTTGAATGTGAAGAAAACCAAGATTATGGTTTTTGAAAGGGAAGAAACCAGAACGAATGTAAGGATTGTGGTTGGTAACGATGTGCTGGAGCAAGTGAATGAGTTTGTATATCTTGGATGCGCCTTCAGTAAGGATGGGAAATACACCGCTGACATAGAGAGAAGAGTGAGTGCAGGGAACAGAGTGAATGGTGCGATGGGAAAGCTACTCGGGAGCCGGCACTTAAGCCATAAGGCGCAGCTGGCCATACATAACGGAGTTCTTGTCCCAACGCTGTTATATGGTAGCGAGAGCTGGGTATGTAAGAAGGAGAATGAAAGTAGGATAAATGCGGTAGAAATGCGAGCTCTGCGGAAGATGTGCGGAGTGAAGCTGACCGACCGCATTAGCAACAGCATAGTAAGACAGCGAGTAGGTATGAAAGATAGTATCGGTGTAAAGATGAGAAAGGGCATGCTCCGTTGGTTCGGGCATATAGAAAGAATGCCAGAGGAAAGAATGACAAAACAGATATACAATGTGAAAGTGGAAGGATGCAGGTACCGGGGAAGACCTAGACTATCTTACCACGACCAAATAAACCGAGTCTTATCTGATGGAAAAGTCAAGAGTCTCCGTAACCGGCGAGCGTGTATGAGACGAACTATGAGAGTCGAGGAAGCCAGAGAGGTATGTAAGGAAAGAACCTGTTGGAACTCTGTACTCTCTGCCTACCCCGCAAGGGATCTGGCGTGAGGTTATAGATAGATAGATAGATAGGCCTATAATTTTCAACCTGTGAATTGTTGTCATTTTTAAATATCGGTACTACCATCGCGGTTTTCCATGCATCGGGAAAGGTGCCCGAACGTAGAGAAGTATTGTAAATGGTCAATAGAGGTTCCAATATCCATTCACCACATTTTCTGATAAAAACGTTTGGAATACCATCTGGACCTGCACCTTTATGAACATCCAGTTTCTCGAGCTTATCCCAAAGTTCTTCGCGTGTTATTTGGATTTGTGAAAACAAGTCAGAGCATACTTTAGGTATCTGAAAGTTGCTGCTGGTTAACTGACCTTGTGAGTAAACAGACCCGAAGTAAGATCCAAACATATTGCACATTTCTTTACCATCATTTGCACTCTTACTCTTATACGTCAATGTGGATGGATAGCTCCCGGAATTTGCCCTTTTGGATTTCACGTAAGACCAGAAGTGTTTTGGATCCTTTACCAAATGTTCTTCAACTTTCTTAATATATATATTATAACATTCATTTATAAGTTTTTCACAGCGTTTCTTTAATAAATTTAGTTCTAGCATATCTAACGGGTTTTTGTACTTTTTATACCGGTGTCTAATTTTTTCTTTTTCTTTAAGTCGTTTAATAAGGCTGCGTGAATACCAAGGAGGAAACTTATTACTTCTGATCGGAAGAAAAGGGATTTTGCTTTTGATGATATCGCCAATAATAGTCTGAAATTTACTCACCATTTTGTTGACATCCTTACAGCCATGGAGAACTAAAGACCAGGATACACTAGCTAGAGAAACTCTGATTGCTTCGTAATCTGCATTGTGGAAGTTATATTTTTTGCCACTTGGGTTCCTTGAAAGATTTTGGGTATGCACTGATTGGCTTATTTTGATAACAATTGGAGGATGCAAGGGGTCAACCTTACTCAAAACTTGAGGCGTGCTATCTGATTCACAATTTGCTATATCCGTTAAAACTAAATCCAATACTTTGTTACCAACATTGACTAAACGATTTAATTGTCTGAGGTTATTTAAGTGATTAAAATCGATTAAATTTTGAGCCATACCGGAAAGAGTATAACCAGAATTACCCACTAGATCCCAGTTAATATGACCAATATTGAAGTCACCTATTATGAGCTTTGGTAGATTACACTGTTCCATAACAAGGTTACAATTGTCTAAATAATACTCCAAAGATACACTGGTCACAGGAGGAGGCAGATAGATCGTACTCAGAGCATATCTTTGAATAGAGTTATCATGGGTTGCATCAAAAACTACCCATAAATCCTCACAGCTTTGACTTTCCCAAGATTTGACGCGTTTAGAATTATAAGATTTACGAATAGCAATTAATACCCCCCCTCCGTCCTTTTTGTGCGAGTTCTTGTTGTATTCTCGGTCCCTCCTGTGAACATCGTATCTGTGATCGAATAACTCTGAGCTGTATACACCGTCATTCAACCATGTTTCAGTCAAAACCACAATATCAAAATTACTACTACATAGACTTCTATAAAAATCTAGAGTTTTAGTGCGTAGACCTCTAACATTTTGGTAGTATATTTTAACGGAAAAGAATTTTAAAAAATACAATAAATTAAAAAAACATACAAAAACCAAGGGTAGATTATTTGATTTTTCCTAGGGAAACTGTGTCTTTAATGTGAATATAGTCAGTATCGTCGCCCTTCCGCACGAAAATTTTACCATCTCTAATCCATACGTATCTGTAATTGTTTTCTTTCGCCTTTGATCTTGCTGCGGCATGTAACCTTTTATTCGCCGGTGACAGATGTTCTGTCACATAAATGGGTCTTTTTTCACCCGCGAATCCGAGGTCTGTTGTGTTAAGCTTGTCTTCTGTTACCTTTTTAGTCTTATTGTACGTTTTTGTGGCTGCAAGGAATTGATCGCGTAGTTTTGGCGTACTTAACTGCACAACAATGGTACGAGGTCGAGAGCCTTTAGGGTCAAGTTTTGCAACGCGAGTGCATTTCAAGATATTATCGGATGTGATATTACATTGGACGACCTTACACACAGAAGAGACAATAGTAAACAGATTTTCAGTTTTTTTTTCAGGAACACATTGGAGTTCAATATTACAGGCGCGGGTATGTTGTTCTAATTGGTTAATTCTATCATTGAGATTATCAATCGTAACACGCATAGAGGTATTTTCATTCTTCAACTCATTTATAGTTTTAAGTGCAGATATATGCTGATCTTTGAAGGCCTCATATTGTTGGTTCATAAAATCCATAGACTCTTTTATCTCGGAAATTTCGGTTTTCAGACATCTCATCTCAGCGTTAATGGAACCTCTAATAGTATCATGGATCTGGGATATTAATGTTTTCATTTCAGACTTGAAAACTTCCCTGACGATATCTTCAACATCATCTCGTGTTACATTGGTATTACCTTCTTCGGGCGGCGACGATATAGCTTGCCGCTTTGTTGACCGTTTTGTAACGTTCTGTTCCCCTAAAGAACCGCACATAATGCCACGTGAGGTGCGAATAGGCGTCTTTTCCTCTGTAGTCTTTCGGCCTGCACATTTAAGACACAACCACTCCTTTCCAGCGAGACAACTTGATTCCAGATTTAGGCATTCATAATGAAAAGCTAGGTTCTCCGGTGAATCTCCTTGTTTTCATTCGATCTTACAAGCAATATTTGCGATTGCAGCATTTTGCATCAAAACACCACCTGAGGCATTATTTTCAAAATACAAACAACTTCAATGGAAACTAAAATGTATTCTGGATGCAAATACCCTGATATGCCTTTATGGCGCAACTTGAGTTCATTAGAATCTTAAAGTTTATTTGGCATCTGTTGCAGTTCCTAAGTTTCCTACGACGCGTTTGCAGAACATAATGCCTTGAAAGTTTGCTGCGGCGTGCAGATTATTGTAATTTGTGTTGTTTTGGTGTCGTTTAGGTGGGAATGTATCATAATGCACTCAAGAAGTATGTACAAGAGTGAGTTATCAGGGGCATTAAAGTCAGCATTTTTTTAATGTATGTAACTCTTTTTAATATTCATAAATCGTCAAGAAAGTAACAAAGATCCTACCATCACTTAGAAAGATCTCCCCTGTGGAAAAAATGACTAAGAATTTGAAGAAGGTCCTTTTTTTTTAAATAAACTTTGTATGACATTCAAAATTGTTCGAGTTGTCTTGAGGACGATTTAGCGCAGTGGTTAAGAGTTTGAGCTGCTCCGCCCACTGTGTCTAATAGTCACGGGCTCGATTCCCGCACGGGACAAATCTTTGTGTGATCCACAATTGTTTGTTCCGGTCTGGGTATTAGTGTTTGTGAATTTTCATGTTTGTAAACGCACCCACGACACAGGAATAAATCCTAGTGTGGGGCTAAGTTAAAAAAAAAAATACATAATCATTGCGAAGGAAGAAGCATCTAGACACCGGGAAACCTTAACTATCTTACCATGGTAAGACACCGTGTCTTATCTGAAGACATGTCAAGAGTCTTCGTTACCGGCGAGCGTGTATGCTACGAACTATGTATGAAAGTGGAAGACACGACGGAGGTCTGTAAGGAAAGAACCTGGTAGAACTCTGCACTCTCTGCCTACCCCGCAAGGGGTGTAGGTAATGATATAAATAGATACACAGAAATCATTTTTATTCTTGTGTCCTTGTTCGTCACATTACCTTGTCTGTATAATTTGTAAACGGTTATTATTGACACCGAGTAATATACTCGGAAGATAAAAGACAACGTCGGATGTAATTTTCCAGCAAAATGCGTAAGTAAACGCCATAAAATCCCACTTAAGGTGTCGTCACATAGCCGACGTAGCGCGACCGGGGCGTGACGGTGGTGCGACTTGAGGAGTTGTAATGTACTGGACTTTATGGGAGATACCACACCGGTCCGCCACGCTCGACTTAACGGCAAAAGTCACGACCCGACGCCGCCGCGCCCGGTGCGATTGGAAACTAAGTGGCGGGAGCGAAACGTCAATTAGTGTGCGAGCGGGACGCTAGTGTTATTGTTTGAATTACAGACGTTGACAGCAACATGGCGGTGGCCCGACCGGCGTGAAGTTGGGGCTATAGTGTGACGTGCGTGCTGTCCGCAGGCATTGCGGCAGCGTCGCGCCGTCATCGCGCAGCGTCGACTATGTGGTGAAACCTTTAGACTTAGCTCATCAATCTCGCGACTACTCCATCTAGCGAACCGACCAACTTACACTTTCAAACAGAGCAAGTCTTTGCTCTCCCATATTCAAATTGCCTACTCCCGATTGCTCATAAACTAAACACATCAAAAAATTTTCATCGCACGTCTACTCCAAAGTTGTCGCGATTACTTTTCCAGCCTTTCTTCCTCGTTCCAACTTTAAGTTTCGCAAGTGGAAGTGCAGACAAAAACTGGCTACACAGTAAATAGATTCAGTTCTGTATAAGAAGGTCTGCATAAGACCTTGTTAAACTAAAAGCAGGCGATAGCTTTTACGATGCACACAGCGGTGTAAGCAGGGATAGAGGAACTTTGTGCTTGTTATTCGGACTTTACAAGTTGTAGAGCAAGGTGCTGAAGGCGTAAAGTGTCCAATTTTTATATCGATGTATTGGTTTGCTGTTCTCTACTAGATAAGGCTTACATTGTGTTCTTAGATTTACGCAAATAATTAACATTAAAGTATTTTTCGGCTTTTTTTGCGGTTTATCATGATTTTTAAGTTCCCGACGTTTCGAGTGCTTTGCGGCACTCCTGGTCACGGGATGGACTGATGTGTTACACGTCCAAAAGGCATAGTTGTTCTGGGGTGCCCTCAGACTTCTTAATTACTTTTGTTATATTGTTTTGTTATAGTCGTATTACCGAATCCCAAGTTCATGGAAATTCCAAGCCATCTTCTTTATTAAAATTAGGATGCATTTTAATTTCAATAGCCTCGCGAATCATCCTTAGAAGGAATCGGTGATTTTCACTAGGATTTGAGGTCTACGAAATATGATGATGTGGTGGTTGCTATCAAGGACATGTTCAGAGACTGCAGACTTCGCTCAAAGAACTTAAAAACAAAAAATAAACCGCAATACAATAAAAAGTTTTATTTCATGGGATAAGTCTTGCAGCTATGACGCTCTATATTTGCCAAAGGAGCATATTATAAGCCTGAACTTTGCAAAAGAGTTTTTGACCCCAATGTGATAGTTAGCGGATTATTAGCTTATGTTTGGGAATATCATCTCACGTTATTCGGTTTTTGATTAATTTTCTTTGAAGGTCAATTCTTCCAACTAAAAGTGTACAAAATGCCGTCTCGATCTAATCTCAATCTTAAAAACCTCATGAATGGTAATCTCGTACAATACCCACATCCACCGAATCGAGATTGGACCGAAATTTAAACACAAATAAACGCTATTTCGTGTTTTTTTAACTGAGAAGACCATCAAATATAACCTGTAGCAGCTGAGATCAACATTAAACACCGTCACGCCTATATTCCCCAGAGGGGGTGGCAGAGGTGTACTGAGTACACCCACGTGTCGCCGACGATGTTAGGTCCCATGTAATAGTGGGCGAGCCTATTGCCATATACCGAGCACAATTCCAGACTCCGGACTCATATTGGGAATTTTTCGTTAGAAAAACAACATTTGTCCGACCTAGGATTTGACCCCAGGACCTCGGGATCACAAAGCGATGCGCTTTGCCACTAGACCAACGAGGCAGTCAGACCAACGAGGCAGTCAACATTATATTTTTAATTAAATCATTTGACTTTTTCAGAAACTTTTGAAATAAGACTAAAAATCTGAAGAATTAGAAGAGAATAAATCAGAAGAAATGAAGTTTTATAATATTGCAACTAGAGTGCTCACACGAATAATCATATTTTGAGTTGTGCCATTTACACTTGACTTATCATATTTGACATTATCGTATTTGATATTGTCAAGTTTCAGGGTAATCTGTAAAAAGCCCTAGCAACATTATGTCCCACGTATTAAAATCCATACTTAACCTTTAACTAGGGACATAGAGCCTAACAGGCGTCGCGCGTTTTGAAAATTCTTAGAATTGACCACTTCCCCCGGCTTGTCGGGACCCTGCGTCTTAGTAGTAAAACGATCACGGAGTCAGATGTGTCGTTGATTGTATAACACGTAAGTAATACTTATCAAAAGATCGGACGTAGCCTGTCAGGCTACATGTCCCTAGTTACCACACAAAATATTTCTTCGAACTTTCTTTTTATTTTTATTTTTTCTTTCTATTTCTTTATAGTTTCTAGTGGAAAATGCCTGAAAACGGTGGGAAACGTCAATGACCGACCATGAGTTTAGTTAAGCTATCAAAAAGAAAAATAATGCGGCTAGACAGTCCATTATTTGAAGAGTAATTCAATTCCCTGGTGCTAGCTCTGTTCTGTAAAAGTTCGCTTTCAGATATAATATACACTTTCAATTCACCTTTGCTATCAAAGGTGAATTGAAAGTGTATACTCGTATTATATCTGAAAGCGAACTTTTACAGAATCATGAAAGTTAATCTTATCTGAAGGAAAATGCAAGAGTCTCCATAACCGGCGAGCGTGTATGAGACGAACTATGAGAGTCGAGGAAGCCAGAGAGGAATGTAAGGAAAGAACCCGTTGGAACTCTGTACTCTCTGCCTACCCCGCAAGGGATCTGGCGTGATGTTATAGATAGATAGATGAAAGTGATTGAGATAAAGATTCAGAGGAAAATCAGATCACTCTAGAAGAAGTTGGCAGCGACGAGGAGTGTCATATCAAGACGACATGCCTCTCACAGAATTACGGCAATCAAATTTCTACTACGGTAAAAATTGATTGTTGTAACGCTTATTTACTGTATAGCATGCATCAACCCAAGATTGCAGAAATAGGAGATTTCCTTAAGACTTTAGCCCATTTCTGTATTACTCCCTCATATCCAGAGACTTGTAGTCTTGAATAAATTACCGAAGGTGTTACAGTTAGTGATAAATCGAGTTCTGGGTGGTCAAAGAAGATGCCCAAAGTTATGAAACTTGTCAAGGCAAACAAAGGGCATGCAAAATTGGTCGACCTTAATTGCTCAGAATGACAGTGTACACGTGTGTCGGGTGTTGCAATCCCGGATGCTAGCAATGTTCTCGTCCCTTGTGCAAAAAAATTTACAGTAATTTATGCCAAATTGAGTAGTTGTCAGAATTTTTAATTTTGTTTTCAGAAGTAACTATTACGTTTTGTTCTTTCTTGTTAGATTAGATTTTATGTAACAAGTGTCAACAAATTAATCGTATTACTTGCATGAGGTCTACCAAAAGGGTAAAATAAGGATCTCATGTTAATTAAGGCTGAAAAGTACCACTAACTGTTAATTCTCATTTTTTATAAATATTTAATAATAAAAGCTGATTAAACTTACTTATATGTCTTACTATATACCAATTGCTAAATATCAATACAATTTTGAAACATCCAAATTGATTTTTATAAAAAGAATTGATTTTGAAAGTAGTAGCCTGTGAGACGTCATGTCCATTATAGTGTTATAAATTTGTCATGGCCCCAGTTAAAAGTTAATGTCTTGGGCACAGAGGCCCTTATTGGCTATGAAAAACCCGGCGCGTTACGATAACTTTGTGAAATGATCGTGTAATGGTGTTCTGTATGCCACTGGAGTAGCATTAAAAAATCATTTTTAACATGCGAACAGCGAAATTATCACGTTACGTATTTATAGGTTTGGTGCAATAACCGACGGAGCGCGACGGGAGCGCGACGGAAGCGCTCGGTTAGCGGTCAGCAGCGCGGCAGACATGTCATACTGCGGGAACGACGTCGCGCAGTCTGGGCGGCCACCCCACACCAGCGACCAGCTCGTACGCGTATAAGCGTCTCGCTCCTTCTGAGGTTTGTTTGTAATCGCGCCGACCGCGACAGTGGGTGGTCGTGACGTTTGCGGTCGCGCCGAGCGGGACTGCGCTGTGTCGTCTTCCGTACATTTCAATACATTGCAGCTCCAAGCGACGCCACCATTGCGATTCCGTCGCACTGAAACCTTGACTTACAACAACATCAACAACACATCATCACGGCAGATCCCTTGCGGGGTAGGCAGAGAGTACAGAGATCCTACAAGTTCTTTCCTTACATACCTCTCTGGCTTCCTCCATTCTCATAGTTTGTCTCATACAAGCTCGCCGGTTACGGAGACTCTTGACATAGCAAACAACCTCGTGATCGCTAATTGCACTATGTCTCACTTGACTTATAAGGTAACTTGTGAACTTAAGTAGCTTTCTAATCCAATTCACTTAGCGAAAACTTCAGAATTCTCACTTTATTAAGAAATAATACATTTTTCTATCAATTAAACTACGCAAAACTAAGCAAAAGCGTTTTGCTACTTAAACTCTCAAGTTGATTGGATGTTGTTTGCATCAGTAATTAATTTATTATCGTTAAGAGACGGCATCCTCCGCATGAAGTAAATATTTCCTTGTTACAGGACCTAATTAAATGTTCTAGAATGCTTACTTATTATACAAATGAACAAAGAACCACCTAGGTACTTTATAATCGACTTCAAAAAGGAGGTTCTATGTTCGTCGGTATGTATTTTTATGTACGAAATAAATAAACACCGTCACGCCTATATTCCCCAAGCGGGGGCGGCAGAGGTGTACAATGTACACTCACTATTCGCCGAGGATGCTAGGTCCCATGTCATACGTAACGAGGCAGTTTTTATGTATGCTTACCGAAATTTTCGTCAATTTGTGAACAAATTTCGATAACTCTTTTAACTATTACTACTAAATAACTCTGTTTTTCTTTGTGTTGAGTTCGGCATAGCTCCAAAGTGGTGCATTTAATTGGGATTGCATCTCAGACTTTGAAGATACAATAGGGAACTCCTTAATGACAAACTATACAAATGTGTAATTTGAGTTTTTATCGGTATTTTGCAATCATGTAGGTACTATAGAACTAACCAGAACTATATAATATATGTATACTTAAAATTGCAAAAAAATAAAAAGGGAAACCGACTTCAAAAAGCGCGGTGCCAGTCGGTTGGTGCAGTCGTTACTTGGCACTTGGCAGTTAACTTAGATAACTTAGTATGCGAAAGTAGAAAAATGTAGGTACCCGGGAAGACCTAGACTATCTTACCATTACCAAATAGACCGTGTCTTATGGGACGGGCAATTCAAGAGTCTCCGTAACCAGCGAGCGTGTATGAGATGAACTATAAGAGTGGAGGAAGCCAGAGAGGCATGTAAGGAATGAACCTCTTGGAACTCTCTACTCCCTGCCTACCCTGCAAGTGATCTGGCGTGATGATATAGATAGATAGAGATGGATAGGTACTTTAAGCTTCTTGAAGTCGGTCTCACTGTATTTAAAGTTATATTTCATATTTATTTTGAAACTTCCGTCTGGTTGACCTAGTGGCATCTTTTCTGCTAAGAGCGGCCGGCTTGGTCTTGAGGTTAAAGGCTTAACCCGCTCAGCCACTGCATCGAGTAGTCGCGGGTTCGATTCCCGCACGGGTCAAATCTTTGTGTGACTCACAAATGTTGGTTGCGGCTTGTGTGTTTGTGTATGCGAATTTCGTGTTTTTAAATGCACCCGGGACACAGAAATTGTTCCTATAATATTTTTCACATAAAATGGGTAGTGACAGTTGTGCCAAACGAAATTAATATTTCATTCAATGATATTAAGGCTCGCTTTGTGATGAAAACTTCCCAGTACGAGTCCGGTAGTCAGGGATTGTGCCCGGTATATAGCCATAGGCTCGCCCCCTATTACATGGGACCTAACATTGTCAGCGAAACGTGGGTGCACTCAGTACACCTCTGCCTCCCCCGATTGGGGAATATAGGCGTGATGGTAGTATTAAGGCATAAAACCATGAGTATAGAAACGGGTCATGCTTCTTAGTCTTCTTCTTGGTCTTCTTCTTTGGCAGTTACAACTGTCACAGTACCCATTTTACATAAAAAATACTTTAGTGTAGAGCTACGGGTTTTCTTTTAAAAAGAAAAACATTAGGTTTAGGTTCTATGTTTGAATTTAGGTCATATAATTAGTTATTAGGATATTTTTATTGAAAATTTCTTAATAGCAAACCGGAGTCTGGAATTATAGTAATATGGAAATAGACTCGTTCCCAATTACGATGACATTTTTATTTCCTTTAGCAGGGGAAATTTTCACAAGATTCTAAATCCTCTGTGTGATAGAGTGTGAGGACTTTATCACGTTAAAACCCCCCAATGTGGCTTTTTTGCCAATGAAATGAAACTCCAAATGAAACTCTTTAGCTACTCCGCCAACTGGATCGAATAGTCGCGGCTTCGATTCCCGCATGGGAGAGATCTTTATGTGACCTACAGGTATTAGTTGCAGACTCGTTTGTGTATGTAAATTTGATGTCTATAAACGCACCCATGATACAGGAATATCCCTAGTGTGGGAATATTTTTTTTCTTTTATTTCTGAAGTCATCATCATCATCATCATCATCTCAGCCTATACTTGTCCACTGCTGAACATAGGCCTCCCCAATCGCTTTCCAGCGTAACCGGTCCGATGCCACCTGCATCCAACGACTTCCTGCGATTTTCACAAGATCGTCGGTCCATCTGGCAGGCGGTCGTCCCACGCTGCGCTTGCCAATACGTGGTCTCCACTCTAGAATCTTTCTGCCCCAACGCCCGTCCGATCTACGCGCTATGTGACCCGCCCATTGCCACTTCAGCTTGCTAATCTTAACGGCTATGTCGGTGACCTTGGTTCATTTCTGAAGTAAAAAATAGTAAATAGTACAGATCTTAACCATCAACTTATCGGCATCTTTCTATATATATTCTATATATCTATTATCCCTTGCGGGGTAGGCAGAGAGTACAGGGCTCCAACAGGTTCTTTCCTTACATAACTCTCTGGCTTCCTCCACTCTCATAGTTCGTCTCATACCCGCTCGCCGATTACGGAGACTCTTGGCTTGTCCTTCAGATAAGACTCGGTATATTTGGACATGGTCCATCCATTTAGGTCAACTTATTATCTATGTAAAATCGGATTTTCATTCAACTTCATTTTCTCTACGTGTTCTTTGCTCCCGTCAAAAATCCCAAGAGTTTTAAATCAAACCATTATCTCTTTTACCAGTTGGGTAGATACGATTAACTGCTGCGCAACAAAAATCTTATCAGTGACCGATCTTTTTAAAAAGTTCGCTAATATAATGGCAGCCTAAAGGTTTCGTTAAATGTTTGAAGGGCGAAGATGATAAGATACAAAGTTCTTTCATATCTTAATCTCCGAATTTTTGTTATTTTTGTCTGACGACGGAAAAAGTATTAAAGTAAGTTAGTAATATATAGAGAAAGCTTAGCATAGACAGATTAACGTAAGTTAGCGTAAGGTTATCGAGATTTTTTTTACGTAGCCCACTCTAGGCGTTATTCCTGTGTCGTTAGTTAAACACCCAGATCGAAACAAATATATGTGGATCTCAAGTTGCGGGTCCGGGAATAGAACCCGCGACTATTCAATTCAGAGGGCGTGGCGACGCAAGCTCTTGAGGTATGGCCAAAACAATGCGTTCAGCCCCAGCCGCGGTGACGAGCACGGTGGCGACTAGCTCTTGCAGTAATATTTGTACGGAAATGTTCATAACAACGCGTTCTGCGTCCTGCACGCGCTATCTGGGCGGCGTCTGCACGCGGAATCAAAGGGAGATACTGATCGCCACCGTGATCACCACCGGGGATGCGACCGCGGCCGCGACTGAATGCGTTGGTTTAGCCGTCTTTTAAATCACTTGACCAAGCCGTTCGTCAAAGTAATAATTGGATAGAGAAAAGCAATAACGTGTCAATAATCAAAATACTAAACAAAATACACATAGTTTTAAAACTATGTTCCTCCCTTACAGACGTCTCTTGCTTGCTCCACTCTCATGCTCGCAGTTCTTCTCATACACGCTCCCCGGTTACGGGATGTACGGTTGAAAAATACTCTCCATAATGTATCAAAATCCAAATATTTTTTATTCATGTAAACGGTTATAGTATTTATGAATCGTCAGAAAAGTAACAAAGATTCTACCTCCACTTCGAAATGTGATTCATGTGGAGAAGAAGGGGAAGAAACTCCACAGGTACTCTTTTAATATAGTATTTTTATAATTTTTCCATCTACATTTTGTCGTGGGGTATGGGAGAACAATGTAGGTTGGTCATTAGGTATAAGATATCAGGGAATAAGATAAATTGAGCAAATTATACCGTTGTAGAGAATGGCTACAATATTCTCTCATTTACAAAAAAGGAAGTAAAAAAATCTAATTCTCAATTAATAGAAAGAAGAACGAAAAGAAAAAGAAAAGTCCGCGGTCTCCACTCAAAAACTTGTTCTTGATTCAGTTATCTCGTTTTCTTAATTGTTAACAACGTGATACAAACTCTTAATTATCGTGTAATTACCGTGTACCTCTTGAGGAGTAGTGGTGAAATAAAATGAATAATGCAATTTTCTTTACACCTTCCTTCCGCAGTCGTAGAGTGCAATCTAATTATATGAGGCAACTCGCCGCTTGCGGGCGCTATGCACCGGAGAGCTGTGAAGGCAGAGTCTTGTGCTGGGCTTAATTTTAAAGTATTTTAGTGTTGGTGGTTAAGTTCATAGACCAGTTAATGTTATGATAATCATTCACATCGGTTTAAGTTGTGTTCCTTTGCTGCCGTTTAATGGCGCCCAGCAATGCGGAAACTAATATTAGAAATCTATGAGTAAAGTCACATTAAAGAATACGCACTATGGAAACTGGGTCATGTAAATAGTGTCTAGAAAACTCTACCTATTTTTATACAATATTGTAGTTTTTTTCTTTATTAAATTACGAAACCATTTGCAACTTTTGACATGACAACCAAAAGCTTGTTATATAAACTACATTTCAATGTACGAACATTCGGGCAGTGGGCAATTTAACCCAGCAATAGGCAAATTAATACGCGAGTACAACATTCTTTGGTATATTGCAATGAACGCAGCTCGTAGTTTTTTTGATATCATCACTTGATTACGGATGCTATGGAAAATTCGCAACTACGCTAACATTACTTAAGGTTTGATTTCTTTATGTTTTAAATTCATTTTTTATTTTAACATTATTTCTAAAATAGGACATATATTTGGAAATTTTACAGGCATAACCACCTGCATCAAAATTCGAACAATTCGACAATCACGAGTTTACATCGGTATTTCAAACCGAAAGCCACCTCCATGAATCTTCTTACTTCCGAATTCACCTCAGAGTCGCATTGCGAATAAAAAAAGTTATTTTTATTACAATGCCGTTTGTTGGTTCAATTTTGAAATTCAATTTAGATTTAACTTCACGCCGAAATATTTCCATATATTTAGTCTGACAGCCTAATTAACTTTCATTTCTTGTTTTAATAGTTATTGGACAAATAAATACCAAGGTACTTGTAGTGCTGCCAGACACTAATCATGGCAGATGTTCGTACCCTTTGAAATATACCAATTTTCTCCATCAAACCTCATTCATAAAGTCCCTGTTCACTTACCATAATTTACAATAGTCCTTGCACCGGAAGCATTAGTTTGGTCTTGGGTTCAAATCCTAGGTCGGACAAATATAGTTTTTCTAACGAAAAGTTCCCAGCGTGAGTCCGGAGTCTGGAATTGTACCCGATATATGGCAATAGGCCCGGCGCCTATTACATGGGACCTAATATCGTCGGCGAAAAGTGGGTGTACTCAGTACACCTCTTGGGGAATATAGGCGTGACGGTGTTTATTTTTATTTAATTATTTATTCATTCAATTGTACCATAGTAAACAAAACAAAACAGGTAAAAACCAAAAAATAAACTTATGCTACATATAATGGGCTTAGTACTAGGTTGAGACCCAACTCATGCGTATACATCATGACCATATGGTACAGGGCAGAATGTTAATAAATAAAAAGGAAAACGTACATATAAGTAACAGCAACAGCACTAACAACTTTAACATTACCGAGGATGGTTCGCGAGGCTATTGAAATTAAAAAACATCCAAATTACAATAGAGAAGATGGCTGGGCGCTTCCATCGCCTTGGGATCCGGTAATTAATAAAATCAATTCCAAAACCAAGCATAACACTGCAACCTCAAAACACCGAAAGCTCATTCTGCGTAGTTCGACCAACAAAAATAATTAAGAAGTCAGTCCTTGCCGTAATCATGGGTGCTGCAAAGCACTCGAAACTTCGGGAATTTAAAAATCAAAAATAAACCGCGACAAATCCGAAAAACAGTTTTATTTCATTACATTTTGATTCGTAGGTATTAAAAAATAATAATAATAAAAACTAAAAAAACAGTGATAGCCTATTGTTTAGACCGTTGGACTGGAAAGCAGAGGTTTCGGGTTCAAACCCAGGCACGCATCTCTGTCTTATCGAAATCATGTGCGTATTAAAAATTAACTATCACTTGCTTTAATGGTGAAGGAAAATATCGTGAGGAAACCTGCATGACTCAGAGTTTCTCAAAGGTGCGTGAAGTTCGCCAACCCGCATTGGGCCAGCCTGGTGGACTGTGGCCTAAACCCTCTGACAGTTACTTAACAGGGCTAATATTATTATTATTTATAAGCCTAAAGATCTATCTATCTATCTATCTATAACCTCACGCCAGATCCCTTGCGGGGTAGGCAGAGAGTACAGAGTTCCAACAGGTTCTTTCCTTACATACCTCTCTGGCTTCCTCGACTCTCATAGTTCGTCTCATATACGTTCGCCGGTTACGGAGACTCTTGACTTTTCCATCAGATAAGACTCGGTTTATTTGGTCGTGGTAAGATAGTCTAGGTCTTCCCCGGTACCTGCATCCTTCCACTTTCACATTGTATATCTGTTTTGTCATTCTTTCCTCTGGCATTCTTTCTATATGCCCGAACCAACGGAGCATGCCCTTTCTCATCTTTACACCGATACTATCTTTCATACCTACTCGCTGTCTTACTATGCTGTTGCTAATGCGGTCGGTCAGCTTTACTCCGCACATCTTCCGCAGAGCTCGCATTTCTACCGCATTTATCCTACTTTCATTCTCCTTCTTACATACCCAGCTCTCGCTACCATATAACAGCGTTGGGACAAGAACTCCGTTATGTATGGCCAGCTGCGCCTTATGGCTTAAGTGCCGGCTCCCGAGTAGCTTTCCCATCGCACCATTCACTCTGTTCCCTGCACTCACTCTTCTCTCTATGTCAGCGGTGTATTTCCCATCCTTACTGAAGGCGCATCCAAGATATACAAACTCATTCACTTGCTCCAGCACATCGTTACCAACCACAATCCTTACATTCGTTCTGGTTTCTTCCCTTTCAAAAACCATAATCTTGGTTTTCTTCACATTCAAGTGTAAGCCATTGATCATGCAGTCGTTTTTCATAACTGTGACTAGTGTTTGCAGATCAGTGGCTGTTGGCGCTATTAAAACCGCGTCATCTGCATAAAGTAGATGGTTTACCACTAAGTCACCCATTTGTACACCTTCATTCATCGCTTTCAGTCTTTGAAGACTTTTGTCCAGATATATTATAAACAGTCTAGCGGACAACACGCAACCCTGCTTGACGCCGATTTTAACTTCAAACCAGGGTGACCTGTTACCACCCACCCGTACGCATGCCATGCAGTCTACATAAGTGGACTGGACGGCTCGCAACAGAGTGCCATCTATACCATACTCTGGCAAAATGTCCCAAAGTCTCTTTCGCACAACTCTGTCAAATGCCTTCTCCAGATCTACAAAACCGCAGAAAACCTTCCGGCCCACTGCCAGATGCTTCTCTACGATGTTGCGGAGTGAGAAGACTTGATCCGAACATCCTCTTCCAGACCTGAAACCCCCTTGTGCCTCGCACAACATTCCATCGGACTTCACGCGCATTCTCCGTTCAATAATTTTACCGTACACCTTGGCTGCCAAGCTGATCAAACTGATGGCTCTGTAATTGGCGCAGACATATTGTGAACCCTTGCCTTTATACAAGGGTACTATGACTGCGCGGCGCCAATCTGTAGGGACTCTACCGGTCCTCCAGCAAAGGTTTGCAAGGGCCCGGAAAGCGTCCCGGACGCAAGTTCCACCATATTTGATCATATCGGCAGATATCATGTCTACTCCCGCAGCTTTACCGTTTTTCATACTTCCTATCGCCCATTCAACTTCTTCCATAGTGATGTCCTCCGTTGATTCTGGTGCCGCAATCTCTCCTTTAGGCACGTCTGCGGCATCAGCATCCGGGTCATCTCCATACATTTCTCCAAAATATTCACTCCACCGGTTTAGCACAGCTTGTGTGTCTGCAAGAATGTCACCATCTTTAGATTTTATCCTTTCCATTCTGGAGCCTGACGAATCACCTCGAGCCTTTCTCACCTTGCTCCAAAAGAGTTTGGTGTTGTTCTCGAAGTTCTTCGCCAGCCTCTCCTCCTCAATCATACTGGCTCTTTCACGCTTTTCTTTCACTAAAGTTTTAGTGGCATTCTTGCATTGCCGGTATATTTCTTTCCTCATCTCTGTCATACTGGCATTCAGGTTCAAAGAAGATACATAGTCCTGCCACGCTTTCTTCTTACTTTCTACGGAGCTTTGCAACTCCGCATCCCACCATGCATCACCTTTTGCTGTAATATGCTTCTTTGAGCAACCACATACTTCTTTCGCGGATTCCACCAAACTCTCTTTCAGGCTATTCCAGCATTCATCTACATTTGAGTCCGAAGAGCCTGCTGTCAAAAGCTTGTCTCGGACTCTGTCTTCATACATTCTCCTCACGCTCTCGTCTTGCAACTTTTCAACCTTTAATCTTTCAAGGTCTCCGAAGGGGATACGCTCTCGCCAGTGTCTCCAACAGACCACTAAACCGCGCAACTACGAGATAGTGGTCTGATTCCAGAGTGGGGCCTCTATACGCACGCGTATCTTGTAGTTTGCTTCGGAGACGGTTATCAACCAGGATCAGATCTATCATGCTTTTTTGTTCATTCCTTCTCCACGTATACATAAGATTGAGCTTATAACCAAACTTTAGTAATATATGAAAGCTATTGTTCAGTTATTTAATACACTTCCCCTCGCCTCGGGACGTTAGAATATCTACTCTCAGCGAAATGAAAGAATTATCCAAGGCGTTTTACGAACGATTCAAATAAATTGAAGATGGATTTTCCATCGGAACCACTTAAGGAAATTAAAATTAAATCTATATTACTTTTTTGTGACCGTCATTTTTATTTGACGGGGGTTTACGTTGGGGAATTTAAAAGATGGGGAAGACTTAAGAATGTTTGTTGGAATATTATAATTTACCTGAAAATGGAAATTAGAAAACATATACACGGTGTAACAAAATAAACTCACGACCTGAAAGTATGTCTATATCATCACGCTAGATCTCTTGCGGGGTAGGCAGATAGTACAGAGTTCCAACAGATTCTTTCCTTACATACATGAAAGTAGTTTCTTCTAAATCGATAACTGATTCCAGCAATATTTAATGTTTATTAATTTTTTTCGAAGCAGTGATAGCCTAGTGTTTAGACCGTTGTACCGCGAAGCTAGAGGTCTCGGGTTCAAACCCAGGCGCGCACCTCTGTCTTTTCTAAAGCATGTGCGTATTATAAATTATCTATCACTTGCTTTAACGGTGAAGGAAAACATCGTGAGGAAAACTGCATGTCTGAGAGTTCCGCGAAGGTGTGTAAAGATCGCCAACCCGCACTGGGTCAGCGTGGTGGACTATGGCCTAACCCTCTCAGTTTGACAGGAGGCCCATGCCCAACGGTGGTGGGACAGTTTCTAAAGAGGGCTGATATTATTATTATTGTTTTTTAATTTGCAAAAAAATGCTGTTATTCCTTTAGTGCGTAATAATAAACTAAATTTATTCTTGATTCGAAGCAATACTCAGATGATAAATGTATTTCTAAAACGTATTTCTCAATACGCACACATACACGTACAAGTTTCATTGTTTATTCGGATACAAAAGTGCTTATAAAAGGAGTTAAGTTGGAAAAATGGTTTTCGTCTTGAAATTGTGAGGCAATTATCTAATCGGGGTGTCTGAGGTCGTGCGTTATTTACGATACACCTTGTATATACATTTTACTATTACTGTTTAAATGCTAAATGAAGGACTGCCTTGTTGATCTTTTTCTTTTTTTTAAGAAACGTAGCCGTACACTAGGATTTATTCGTGTATTATGGGTACGTTTACAAACATGAAATTTCGCATGCACAAATACCCAGACCAGGACAAAGATTTGTCCCGTGCGGGAATCGAACCCGTGACTATTAGACAGAGTAAGTGGAGTGGCTTAAGCTCTTAACCACTGCGGTAAATCGCCCGTCAGTATCTAGTAGTGCCTAGTGCGTTTGGCGATTAAGAGGTCCTGTATTCGAATCCTAGGTCGACAAGGTGTAATTATTCGACAAATAGAAAACCATTAGTAAACCGGAATTTGAAAATGTGCTCGGTTTGATGGCACTAGGTTTTTTTTTTACATTGGGTCCTAAAAGTATTGATGAAAAGTGGGTGTTTATAGTACACCTCCACCACTCCCGCTTAGAGAAGGTTACTGTTAGATTTTTTTATTTATAAATATGTTATCGGCCTAACATGTTATGTTCTGATGATAAGTTTATACTTAGAGTAATAATATTAGCCCTGTTAAGAAATTGTCCCACTGTTGGGTGCCCAAACTCAAGCTGAGAGGGTTTATGCCAAAGTCCACCACGCTGGCCCATTGGGGGTTGGCGAACTTCACACACCTCCGAGAAACTCTTAGGCATGCAGGTCACTCACTGCTTCTTAGAGTTCAACTTAGAGTACAATACATTTTAAGGTAGGAAAAACACAAGAATATAAAACTCACAAATTTTTAGTTTAAAGTGATAGTTGGTAGGTACACAAAATTCCTTTACATAGATAAAAGACACGAGCATAAAACCCCGAAATTATCAGGTAAAATTAACAACCAATATTGTCAATCAAAACAATTCTCCATTAAAATCGAATGCCGTGCCACCTTCAATACCTCCGGGGCCCTCATTCGCTATGACAACAATTAAACGTAACTCAGCGCGTTATGATAAAGGTTATTTTTTCGAGTACGTACGTAGCAGCGCAACGGAGCCGCACACTAAGATTTATTGCTGTATCAGAAGTGTGTTTACAAACACCAAACATACACAAATACCCAGATCTAGACAAGAATTTCTGGATTACACAAAGATTTGTCCCGTCCCGAAATTGAACCCGCAACTGCTCGATCCAGAGGGCGGAGAAGCTTTAGCTCTTAATGACTGAACCACGCAGTCTGTCAGTGCTTAGTCCAATGGTACTCTATTGAAGAAAAGAAAACAGAATATTTGCAACGCGTTAGTACATACATAACTTGAATAGACATAACAGATTAGTACTTAATTTTTAACGTAAACATATTAGGATAAAGAATGCAATTACACGATCATTTTACAAAGTTGTCGTGATGCGTCGCGTTTGATCATAACGAATTATCGTCAAGGCTATTCGTCTCTGAGTCTCCCTCACGACAACACGGCGCCCTACAACTTCGTGAAATGGCCGTTTAATAGTACTCCTGTGGCGTACAGAATACTAATAAACGGTCATTTTGAGAAATTATCTTAACGCGTCGCGTTTGGTTAAAGCGAGTAAGTGTCTAGGGTGTTCGTCTCTGATCCTCCCCCACATCAGGGGAGGGATGTGTTAACGCATAAGTTGACGACTTAACTAAGCGAATTCTTACAGCTGTTGAGACGTGTCTCTTGAGTGGCGTGTGTTTACACTTACGTGTGTGCGTGTGTGCACAGCTTAATAGTAGCTGCCTCATTCCATTTAATTCTAGCTATAGGTACTCATAAAAAAGGATACTTCAACATGCTAATTTACTAATTGTTTTTTTTTTACTTTGGTGTTCGAATTTGAGCTCAGCATGAAGTTTCAAGTAAGAAAAATATTTGCCATGAGTCTCGTAATAAACTTGTACAAATAGTCCCTACACAGTTGACAAATAAATTAGCACAGGTATTTGTAAGAACATTTTAAGGAGAGCTGTTGAGTGACATTCTGTGATACTCATTGAAATTCAGTTAAGGCCGGTTTCAATATTGAACTCAAGGATAAATTTGCCTATAGTAGTAAGCAAATTTATTGATAGAATTTAACATAATATTTTATATGGAATATCTGACAATTATTATTGACAGTGAACAAATATACAGATCAGTTAAATATTGAAACCGGCCGTATTACGGTTATGTTCGTACATTAAGTGTGCTGGTACTTTAAGCTGTGATGTGTTTGAGTGAGTCAACATGATTGACAGGATTTAATGCGCGGCTTTCGAATTTGTCGAACATTATGTTTATTTGTTGATTGAGGGTAATATTTTTTTCTACCAACATTTTATTATTTTTATTTAGCCATTGCCTAGTACCTACCATTACCATTGGCAAGTTGCCTTTTTCCACTGCTTCCATTAAATTATATTATTGGTCAGCTGGTCCCGCCATGGTCATCTGGGCTTGTCACGATGGCGTTTCTAGTTTTATGGAACCCATTAATAATTTTACTTTTGCCCAAGCTGTGTGGATGCTGCAGATATAGAGAAGAATATGCGATAGATAATTTAATTAGCGACCACGTACCGGAAGATGCGGAATGGGCAGCCATAAGGTAGACCGATGACCTGATGAAGGTTCCTGGTAAAATATGGATGCCGACAGAACAAAATTGGTCATTGTGGCGATCTTTAGTGGAGGCCTATATGCTATAGTGGCGACTTTATTGATGACTAGCAGTTATCTGCGACTTCGTACCGGGTCGACAACAGCGCCGCCTACCGGGTCTGTGTTAAATAGCCTATGTTACTTCTGGATAAGGTAGATTTCCAGTGGTGAAAGAATTAATAAAATCGGATCAGTAGTACTGGAGATTACTCCGAACATCCAAACTCACAAGCTTTACCTCTTTATAATATTAATATAGGTGATTTCAAGATCAATATAATGGAATCACATTGTTGCCAAACTAGACCCAGTGAAATAAGGATCGCATGCAAAAAGAGAGAGCATATATTACGCATTTCCATCTATTAGGAATGCAGTGCACTCCTATCTATCTATCTATATCATCATGCCAGATCCTTCGCAGAGTAGGCAGAGAGTACAGAGTTCCAACAAGTTCTTTCCTTACAGACCTCTCTGGTTTACTCTACTCTCACTGTTCGCCATAAACAAACGCCGATTACGGAGACTCTTGACTTGCCCTTCAGATAAGACACGGTCTATTTGGTGCAGTGCCAAGTGCACCGTCCAAATACAGTCGCCCATCACAGTTCCATAGATTTTCACGCAACAAACAGCTGTTGCCAATCGACCGTCACCCGTTAGAAGCAGTAGCAATACGTCCAAAGGCACCAAGCACACACGATTGGCCTTATTAATGAGCATCGTCAATTACACATCCGCCCTGACGGATGAGTGCAAACGCGGCCTATTTGATGTGCACGATTTCACTCGGATGTTTGCCGTCCAATTTTGGATGTCAAATTGTTGGGAACTTGGCAGGTGAATGATTATGTGACGGGAGTCATGCTTTTGCTGCTGAATATGCAGATGAGAGAATTTCAACCAAACAAGAGTTACTTAACCGCATACAGGAAATTTATTAGGGGACATAAATAAAGTGCAAATCCTGTTGTCATTGATTTTGTCATTCATAACAGCCGTTCCTTTTCAACTGCAGTAAATTAAATGCAATTATGATTCCATAGCAGCGATAGCCTATAGTATTGAAAGCCTATAGCACTGATAGCCTAGAGGCTGTCTGTCTATTCGAAGGCAAGTGCTTATTAAAAATTGACTATCACTTGCTTTAACGGTGAAGAGAAACATCGTGAAAGAATGCCAGAGGAAAGAATGACAAAACAGATATACGATGTGAAAGTGGAAGGATGCAGGTACCGGGGAAGACCTAGACTATCTTACCACGACCAAATAAACCGAGTCTTAGCTGATGGAAAAGTCAAGAGTCTCCGTAACCGGCGAGCGTGTATGAGACGAACTATGAGAGTCGAGGAAGCCAGAGAGGTATGTAAGGAAAGAACCTGTTGGAACTCTGTACTCTCTGCCTACCCCGCAAGGGATCTGGCGTGAGGTTATAGATAGATAGATAGATAGAAACATCGTTAGGAAACCTGCATGCCTAAGAGTTTTTCGAAGGTGTGTGAATATCGCCAATCCCGCACTGGGCCAGCGTGGTGGACTATGGCTTAGACCCTCTTAGTTTTAGAGGAGGCCTGTGCCTAACGGTGGGACAGTTTCTTAACAGGGCTAATATTATATTATTTATATTATATTATTATCTCACTCCAGCCAAAAGACGTCCACTGCAAGAGAAAGGTCTTGATCTAAGATCGCTACGACAAACAGTTTTGTGATATACGCATCCACCTATTAATCTAAACCTAATTTCTTTTTCTTTTTTGAAAACATTTTAATTCGACTAAATAACAATGTCACAAAATGAACTGCGGAGACAACTGTAAAGTATTTAAACAAAAAATCGACCACAAAAAGCTTACATAAGCGAGCTAACGAGCTCAAACTGAAAGCGGCAAAAATGCATGGCGACCTCGCTAAATCTTATTTTAACCGAAACATTGTGAGAATTGCGCCCGCCATAGTAATGGAAATGAAATTTGTTGTAGTTTAAAATGCTGTGCGGCGGTCGAAGTTTGTTAAACATTTTGCGGTTAAAAACACGGGTATGAAATATATTTCAGAGTTCGCGCGAACTAAATAGATGCGCAAAACCAGTTTATACTTCCTTGCGTGTGTTCCGTAAGTATACCATGACAACATATCAGTTGTTTTATTCTTGTAGACAAAAAGGCACTTATGAATACTCAAAAAGAGAAAATTATTGATTACTTAAGACTCTACGATCCGTTCGGAACATCATTCCTGTGTAGAAGAAGGTCAAGAAACTCCATGGTTACTCTTTTTAAAAATTTCCAATTTTTCGTTTTGTATACATTGCATTCATGGGGCATAGGAGAACAATGCAGAACGAGCTAAATAGATGTCCTTAAGTATAGATTAATCATAAGTGTACTTAGATTCATGGTACCGGTCAGTGTGTACATGTCTCCTATCATTTACAAAATAGAGATGCTGTAAAGGTATATTATAAAAAGTATAATAAAACAAAAAAAAATATGTTGCCATTAAGAACTAAACAAATTCAACATAATGACGTGATATGAAGAAGATGTTTGAAGGAAAGTATCTAAGCAAAAATTATATAAGGTGTAACTCAGTGGATTTGGGACTATGTATAGAAAGGAAATTGGCGATAAAACCGCTGAAAATCTTATTAAATACATCGCTCATAGAACTGACGGCCGGCTGACGTTGGGTCAGAAGATTCTTGAATGGCAACCACGTATCAGAAGGCGTAAAGTAGGCAGCAACCCTGCAGAATGGATTGATGACCTTCTAAAGCTCGCGGGTAATATGTGAATTTGTACAGCATAAAAGTGGTCGTCATAGCGATCCTTACAAGAGGCATTTCTCCTACATTGGACGCATTTTGGCTGAAGATAGTCAGTGTTGGGCATTTTTCCATTGTAGGATCAATCAACTGAAATTTCATTTGCAATTAAATTAATCCCCCTGAGGTACTCCGCAATAACAATTACTTTTGGACGTCAAATGCCTCAGTCCCTCCCTTGACCATCGGTATTGTAAAGCACTCGACACCTCGGGCACTTAAAACCACAAATAAGCCGCGACGAAATCAGAAATATTTTGATTGCAACTTAATTTTTTCACAATTAATTTTTGCCCATCTGTTGTGGCCCAAAGTTTAGAAAAACAGCCTGCTTCACGTATGATAGCTGCCTCGAGTTTTAGGTTCATAGTGTCGATACTGGATAGGTTCAAGAACCGTGGTCTAAATAGCTAGCTAGTATCGCATCGCGTTACGAGGCGTAATGGGGGAAGATTTTTTTGTGTAAGATGTGCTCAATTAGGCGTAGTCCAAGAAAGTACAGAAGGGCATGGGTTTAGAGCTGAGTAGGGTAAAATCGCCCTCATTTACATGGGAACCTAAGATCGTCGATGAAGTATTTGTATTCACAGTACACCTTTACTACCCGTCGCTTGGGTAATGTACTTGTAATGGTGGTTTTATTTTTAATGTTAAGTGTCACGTAATCTAAACCCAGCTAGTAAACGAGGAAACTTTAACTGTCTCTCGCGGAATTACAGTAAATTATAACATGCAATACTGCGACTGTCAGTTGTACACTCAAGACGTCCTTTTGCTTAGGTGCAGCTTCCTAAGTACTTTGGCCTTTAGTGCAAGTCTTAAACTCTCTAAGTCAATAGCTTGATTATTAATTTTTGACGATGGGTGCTGCAGGACACTGGAAACGTCGGGAACTTAAAAAACTAAAATAAATCACGATAAAATCTGAAAAATAGTTTTATTTCATGTGTAATATTCACGTAAATCTAAGAATCTTATTATTAATTTTTGTTGTAAAACGTACCCAACGTTTCATAAAAGTACGGGTAAGTATTGAATAATAGTTTGATAATTCTTGATTGATATATTAAGAAAAATGCGTATTAAAGAAATCATATTTGAATTTTTGTTTGTGTTCTACGGTTCGTTTTCCTGGATGGGTTGACAGAGGTTTTCATTCTACACTCACGTAGGGTTATTGTATTTTAGGTAGGGGTTTTAGGTATGTTTAAATTAACTAGTGACATATGTGTATGGAGTGTCAGGCTGTTATTGTTATTTTCATGTCATTTTAGTAACTTTTAATCTTGTCTATAGATAAACTCTATGCCTTTAATAATTGCCTTAGTGTGTTTAGTTGTCATATGATGACAGATGTCAGATGACGACCGACCGATAACAGATAGTCGATGTGAGACGGCGGACGGCGGACTACTGTGTGATTCTATTGGCAATGGGGCGAGCTGTCGGACGTATCGCGGAGCAGCTAACCTCCCTGCATTCCATCAATCCTCAGTTATTGCAAGCATCTTCTGATATTTTGCTACCCAAGTCTAGACATCAAGGAAGATCAGTGTTCGGCCACCATGAGGACGACTATGAAAACGAAGACAAACCCAACTTTCACTGTTACCAGCATTGAAGCGGCCATCCCGAAAACATAAGTGCCGATATATGTTTAATGCACTCACGGAGCCAAAACAGATACTTTCCGGATCAGAATCAATATTATTTCCTTTTGCTACTGTTAAAATGAAGGCTGCTGCCTCCTTCGCGTGCTCTTAATTAAGTCACACTCACCAGCCCGATGCCAGCTAGAGCACGGTTTCAATTTTTAGTCTCACGGCATTACTAAATTAAAAAACCAACTTACGATACGGGTTTGATATTTATAATAGGGCAATACTTTAAAGCAAATTTGTTTACTTATTTCTTATCCCTCAGACCATACCCTAACAAAGGTACGTGGCAGACATAGAAAATGTCACGCAGGAACGGAATCTGCAACTCCTTGCTCATTACGGCGAAACATAATGAGGTTAGTAGACTCGTCTAGTCCAAGCTTTATGAAATAATGCCTGTACTAGCAGTACAAAATGAACCTAATATACAAAACAAAGAGTTCATAGTCCCATGCGTCTGAATAGGTGCAAATGCGAGGGAGTGCTTCATTAAACGTAAGCTGTTTGAAGTTAATTGCTTACACAACAAACTGTCGCGTAAAATTTTACTGTCTGTATCTACATAAACGTAGATTGGTTTATTTATACCTGTATTTTGATGTACGGTACATCAATTTGTAAGTATATAGGTGTAAGGATAAGTATGAAAATTTGTTATTTGTAAATATAGGATATACAAGGTGTAATACAAATAACGCAAGACCTCAGACACCGCAATTAGATTATTGTTTTAAGAATTTAATACGAAAATTAAACATCCCATTTTAAGGAGTTTTCTCCAATTTTTGAAGGTCTTTGGTACCCAAATTAACCATAAAATTTTATAAATAATTAACTTTTGTATGCGTATTGAGGTATGTGTAATAGATGTACATTTAAAATAGCCGTAATGCTTTGAATTATTATTAAATTTTGGTTAATACTAGTCTACTAATAATAGTCTTGTCTTTCTCTTTTTTCAATCATATTGTGTGGATACAATATTTAGGTTACAATTAAATAGTTTACGACCTAGCTCCAGTGCGATGATGTCATCTGTAAAGAGTGTCTAAAGGATTCCAGATGGATCAGCCCCCACAAGCAGTACTCGTTTACGAGTATGACTGCTGGAACAGCCATCACTCCCCGCGACCATATTGGAGGGGACCCATGCTAGACTTATGAATAGAAATTAATCATCCCGCTCTCCCATATCCCATAAATTACACTTTATATATATTAGAATAGTAAAACTCGCCTTTTAACATGCTTTTATTAGCTTGACCTGTAAATATGAATCTATGTATGTAACAGAATCTTGCAAAGTAATTTTCACCATCTTTAAGACGTCTGATTTACTTGAAAATTGGTACACGTATCAAGGACAGATGACAGTACAATAATTTTATAATTTCGGCCTCATATCACCAGGATCACTATGGTCTGTATGTTTACAGGTTCAGATCTGGTGATCCATCCGATTAAGCTGAAATTTGGCATACGTAAATACGGTGACAATGCAGTGGTCTCATGATGGATTTGGAAGGTGGCTATAAATACATATGAACTTTGCAAGATAAACCCCTCGTGTTTCATCATTTCAGCCTATACTTGTCCACTGCTGAACATAGGCCTCCCCAATCGCTTTCCAGCGTAACCGGTCCGATGCCACCTGCATCCAACGATTTCCTGCGATTTTCACAAGATCGTCGGTCCATCTGGCAGGCGGTCGTCCTACGCTGCGCTTGCCAATACGTGGTCTCCACTCTAGAATCTTTCTGCCCCAACGCCCGTCCGATCTTCGCGCTATGTGGCCAGCCCATTGCCACTTCAGCATGCTAATCCTGAGGGCTATGTCGGTGACCTTGGTTCTTCTACGAATCTCCTCATTCCTGATTCGATCACGTAGAGAAACGCCGAGCATAGCTCTTTCCATAGCTCGCTGAGCAACCTTGAGCTTTTTTATGAGACCTATTGTAAGAGACCACGTCTCTGATCCATATGTCATCACTGGTAACACACATTGACTAAACACTTTAGTCTTTAGGCACTGAGGTATTTTGGATGAGAAGATGTTGCGCAGTTTCCCGAACGCTGCCCAGCCGAGTTGGATTCGTCGATTGACCTCTCTCTCAAAGTTGGACCTACCTAACCGGACTGCCTGTCCCAGGTAAATGTATTCGTCGACAACTTCAAGAGTAGAGTTCCCAACGGTGAGTGCGGTGGGTACGACATGGACGTTAGACATTATTTTTGTTTTGTCCATATTCATTTTAAGACCCACTTGTTGGGATACTCTATTGAGGTCACCGAGCATTCGTCCTAGATCTTCCAGCGACTCCGCCATGACCACAATGTCGTCGGCAAATCGAAGGTGAGTGATGTATTCGCCATTGATGTTGATGCCAAGTCCTTGCCATTCCAAGAGCTTGAAGGCGTCCTCTAAGGTGGCCGTAAACAGTTTCGGAGAAATGACGTCTCCCTGTCTTACTCCTCTTTTTATGGGGATCACCTTCGTGCACTGCCCCTGTACTCGGACTGACATGGTGGCGTTATTATACAAGCACTTCAACACTTTGATGTACCTATAGTCAATGCGGCATCGCTGGAGAGATCTAAGAACCGCCCAAGTCTCGATCGAATCAAAGGCTTTCTCATAGTCCACAAACGCCAAGCATAGTGGCCGATTATACTCCTCAGTCTTCTGTATAACCTGCCGCAGCGTATGTATGTGGTCTATGGTACTAAAACCTTTCCGGAAACCGGCTTGTTCGGGAGGCTGGAAGTCATCAAGCCTTCGTTCGAGACGATTCGTAATGACTCTCGAAAACAACTTATAAACATGGCTCAGCAGTGTGATGGGCCTATAGTTCTTCAATAAGGTGTTATCACCTTTCTTGAAAAACAGCACCACCACACCCCTGTTCCATGCTTCCGGCGTTTTCCCTTCAAGCAAGACGGACTTAAATAGCCTCTGAAGGACTTTAAGTACCGGCGATCCGCCCGCCTTCAGAAGTTCTGCAGTAATTCCGTCTTCACCCGGCGCTTTGTTGTTTTTTAGTTGTTTGAGAGCCATCCTAATCTCGCACAGGCTGATGTCCGGGATATCTTCAGTGCAGTGTCGGGTTAGCTTGGCTCTTGGGTCTTTTACCAAGTCAACAACAGGTTTAGCTACTGAGGTATATAACTGTCCATAGAACCTCTCTATCTCCCTGAGCACCTCTGACCTATTTGACGTTACGTTTCCGTCCTCCGTCTTCAGCTTCGTCAACTGGCTCTGCCCAATAGACGCGTCTCTTGCAAACACTTTAGAGCCCTTGTTCTGCTCTATGGTCTCCTCAATACGCCTTGCATTGAAGGACCGTAAGTCGTGTCGCAAGGACTTCAATATCTGTCCATTAAGCTGCCTATAGGACTTAGCATCATCGGAGGTTTGGAGCGTCATGGAACGTCGCTCAGCCATGAGGTTTCGGGTGTAGTCAGATAGTTTTTGAGGCCTATTTTTACAGTGGGTCTTAAAATACTTGGACCCGACCGTATGAACAGTCTCTACCAGCCTGTTGTTGATTTCGTCCACTGATGCGCTGCTGTCTAGCAATTCGAAGCGGTTTGACAATTCGAGTTGAAAGTTCTCGGGGTTTTGGATATGTGTATTAGAAGGTCGGAGCGTAGACTTCATCAGACGCGATCTTTCCATTTTGACATTAATATTTAACGTGCCTCTGACCATTCGGTGATCACTGCCGGTTTTTACCCTGTGAATCACGGAGACATCATTAAATATTTGTCGCTTGGTGCTCATGATGAAGTCTATCTCATTTTTTGTGGAACCATCAGGGCTCATCCAGGTCCATTTCCTATGAGACGGCTTCTGGAAGAAAGAGTTCATCATAAAGAGTCCCTCCTTCTCCAGAAATTCGGCCAGCCTCTGACCCCTGGGGTTGCGCTGCCCATATCCAAATTGCCCCACTCTCAACTCATCATCGCCCCGTTTGCCCAGCCGCGCATTGAAGTCACCCATAACCACTGTAAAGTGTGTTTTGGAAGTATGTATGGCTCTACTAATGTCCTCATACATAACTTCGACGTCATCATCTGAGTATGCCGAGGTCGGTGCGTAGACCTGTATGACCTTCAGCGAATATCTTTTGGATATTCTGAGTATCAGGTACGCTACCCTGCTCGACACACGAGTGATGGACACAACGTTGTTTATGAGTGACTTGTGGACGATAAATCCGACACCACCTTGGGACTGCTGTTCGCCCTCCCGGTAGTAAAACAAGTTGCCGGATTTTAAGGTTATCGTGTCCTCGCCCTCTCTTCGGACCTCCGATAAACCAACAATACTCCACCGCAACTTGTTTAACTCTTCTTCCAGCTCAACTAGCTTCTCATCTGTCCTCAATGTGCGTGCGTTGTATGTCACCAGGGCCAATTTTCGGTTTTGGTGGTAGCCGAATCTCTGCCGGAGATTCTTAGCACCCCTTGTCCTGTCGTTACCATGGCTGCTACCGTGGCCAGGACGAACAGGACCGCCGGGGACTAGGGGCCTGGTTTTTCTACTTTCTTCCATAATTGGGGGTGTTAGCCATACTCGCCACGCTTGGCAGGCGGGTTGGCGAGCGCAGTTATTGGTCGTCGAAGTGTTAAAGGAACGCTGCTGCCCATTCCCTAGTTTTCCCTTAGTCGCCTTGTACGACACCCGATGGGATGAGATGGGTTGGTCCTATTCTAAGCCGGGAACCTCGTGTTTAGGCGTGCTAGATTAATATTAACAAGTACTATACAACCAGATGGTGTTCAGAGTCTTATGATGGAGCCTAAAGGTGGCCAATGGAACCCTCCATCTACTCAATATAACCCCGCCGTATTTGGGCTTGTTGGATTTATCTTGACGAGCACTATGGACCTGGACTGTCTCCAGGGTCTGATGATGGAGCCTGAATGACGCCATAGGAAGTATGGCTCCAAATACTCCTCAAAAAGCAAGTAGTCTTCATTTTTTTTTTTTTTTTTTTTTTTTTTTTTTTTTTTTTTTTTTTTTTTTTTTAAACGTAGCCCCACACTAGGATTTATTCCTGTGTCGTGGGTGCGTTTACAAACATGAAAATTCACATACACAAATACCCAGACCGAAACAAATAATTGTGGATCACACAAAGATTTGTCCCGTGCGGGACTCGAACCCGCGACTATTAGACGCAGTGGGCAGAGCGGCTTACGCTCTTAACCACTGCGCTAAATCGTCCGTCACTTGTCAATGTACCGGGTGGAATTCCAGACTTCGAAATACAACTGAGATTTTTTTGTTAGAAAAATCACTGTTGACCGACGTAGAATTCGTTATGAATGAACAATTCGACGTAGAATGGTATGAAGTATAATTTCGTTTGGCAATTACAACTGTCACTACCCATCCTATGTGAAAATTACTATAATAGTAAAAATGTCAAGATTTTATTGCTTCAATATAATAGTGACGAAACTGAAAAAAATTATTATTTGAGTAAGTATTTTTAATGTTCAAAAACTGAATATTTTTTTTTATCTGTTCTTGCTTTTTTAGTTAATTTTATTACTATTCTATCCGATCAGCAACATAACTTTGAAGATGGTTCTTATATTTTCCTACAGCTTTACACCGAAATATAAAAGGAAGCACTGCCTTTTCTACACCTATTATAATACACCCAGGTATGTAAGGAGACACTGCCCCAACACTGGGTTCAGAATAATGAAGGCCCGATCATTATCCGGCCGCTAACGAAGTGGTCGCCGGTTCATCCAATTACACGTCGCTCCCTCGTGGCTAGGCTAATATAATTGGTGTTATGCATTTATCTGCAGGTTCAAGCTGGCTATGATGAGGCTTTGAGGCTGTCACTGGAAAATATAGAAGCAGGGTCGATTTACATACGGAATGACCCAAATACGTTTGCTTCGGCTTGGCCGTTTAACATTTATTTCTGTTTAGCGATACATGGACAGAAATATAGCGACTCCTGGGTCTGTAAAACATATGCTTATAAGCACATTTATGACATAATAATAATTCTTAGTGTAGGGTCACGTTTTTTAAAAGTATAAAATGGATATCAAAAAATCTTGTGGTACCATTCAGGTGTTTAATAACTATTTGATCCTACCGCTTGCCTTAAATATTACTGTCGATAAAAGCTGGGTTCATTTAGAATTTACCACGAAAGGGATATCGCAATCGGGAAAGGACAATACAAAGATGGGTCGATGATGTGCTAAAGGGTGCAGAACTGGCCCAGATTGGATTGAGAAAGGATATCAGGATATGAGGCGGGGAAGTTTACGCCATGCAGGGAGTGAAATGAGCTGGAAGTAATGATAATGTAATAGTATAAACCGGCTTGAAGATCATGGAAGATAACATATTTGTTTTTCATATAGTAAATCAGCTTGTACTGCCTCACCGGCAAAGGCCTTATCTTATAAATCGAAGTGAGGGAGATTAGGTTATAATTCACTACGCAGACCCAGTATGGATCGCTGGAGACAAGATAGTGATTGTTGGAACTTATTAGGCCGCCTGTAATGCTTCAAAATTAGCTCAACGACTACTGCATTAAGCGGTAGTTGGAACCAACGGCTTAGTGTGCCTTCAGAAGCACGAAGATGCTCGAATTTGGATGCCACAAACGGTCACCTATCTCAGACCAACTAAGGCGAACGCTGCTTAAATTTGGTGATCACTAAAAACACCATAATTTCATAGACAACGCAAATAGAGCCAGTCAGCTGTTGGAGCACGACAAAGCTTCCAAACCGGTGAATCAGTCAGTTTCACACAAAGCGTATCGGGGTAACTCTCGATTATTTTCCTAACACAAAAGATGTGAATCGTAAAATTTTAATTTTAAAAGACCTTTGAAAACAAACTTATATAGCTAAAACACAGAGAAGAGAGTTCCTATGGCTTCCTTTCGGCTCCATGATCAGACCCTATGCACCATCCGTGTCTAAAGTACTCGTCAAGGCAAATCCAACGAGCCCAAACACGGCAGGGTTATATTGAGTAGTTGGGTGGTTCCATTGGCCATCTTTTGGCTTTATCATTAGACCCTGAATACCACCTTGTTGAATATAACTTGTCAATACTAATCTAACAAGCCTAAACACGAGGGGGTTACGTTGTATAGTTAATATGTTCCGGTGCCCACCTTTCGACTACATTATTAGACCAGCTCCATAGCAGTAGCAATATGGTACCATATTGCTACTGAACTTACATATGTATACCAAATTCCAGCTTAATCGTAAACGTGGAAGTGCTTGAAAAGTGGATCACAAAATTTGAACCGAAAAGACAGATAGACAACGAACATTGCAATTTAAATAAAAGCTTGTAAAATCAATTTCAATGTCCCAAAACTCTATCCTTGCAAGCGATCTGGATGATAAAGATAGATAGATCAAGATTTACCCTGCTCTCTAACGGCTCCAATATTTACCTTAAGGATAGATTTGCCTACCTACAAAATATGTTAAAATTCTACCGACAATAAGCAAATATATCCTTGAGTTGAATAATGAAATTGGCCATAAGACGATATAGACCCTTTTAAGAAAAGACCTCTTCTCGGAAATGAAACTCACCTCTCTTCAACTTGAAATAGCACAGCAATCAGAGCGCAACAAAATATCCTTTTTTCCAACCCTAAACCCGATATTCTATTTTTGCTGATCTTTATCCACGATACGAAACTAAGCTAGCAGCAGAGAAAATTCTAGATCTTAGGCAAAGAAAGCCATATTGTAGGTGAAACTGTTATTGTCGAAAACCCGAGCCATTTCGGTGAAAGGCACCTGACACTTGCCGAAAATATATCTGGTCAAGAGTAAGACGTATTTCGGTAGAGAGTTCTTTTTTTTGATGTTAATAAGGTAATAAAAATATATTTGGACAGAAGTCATATTTAAGTACAGAGTTTTGTTCTATCTGATGTTTGCACATAGGTAAAGATTTGGTAAATAATTATTTTGTTTTGAAAAGAGATTTAATAAAAAGGTAGATATGAATCCTTACTTTGCATCAATCTTAAGTGAGTTTACAACACATGCCTTCTTCACTCCAGTGTCAAATGAATTGCTTGGCTGAAGTATGCCCCTTAGACTATATTTTGTTATACGACCGTTCTCAATCACCTACTATGAGCGACAATTAGATATCGAAGATGAAAGATACGGTGTAATCTATCTCTTACTGCAGTCTCAATATCGACATTACGTTATGCTTACTTCAATCTAAGTATTGATAAAGTTTCCTCTCCTTGGTTAAAGTGGCCTTCCGAAGCGTTTTATTTTTGCGTCGCGTCTAAAAATAATTACTTTTAAAGATAGGATAATATATGTAATTTACATTTATCTGTATAATTGATCTGTTGTATGTTGATATATATGGTCGATATGTTGATGTGTAGCGGTAAAATTTATTTTAAATTATTTATTGAAACATATTCCTATTTTTACAAATATACGACACTGAATCAAAGGTGTTTGGATAGGTTCGCGAACTCGTATATTATATATATTTCTGACGATTCATAAATACTGTAATGGTTGACATGCCTCCAATATTTGAGAATGCGCCTGTATAATTAGACAAATACAATGCAACAGCGATGTTTCTAGTAGCGTTTTCGTGGTCGCAATGACTAAAAAATCATCTGTGATAAATGTCAAATGAGTTCGCCCAGGTTTAGTGAGGCGTTTAGGTTTCGCATACTGGGAGATCGTGTACTGTACCAGCTTCATGATTGGTAAAGTTTGGTCGGGTTTGGTGGATAGGGTGTAGGACGATACGTTTAAAAGCGGCATAAAAAAACAGTTTATTCTTGTAAAAACTTTGGGACCTTGGTATTCCTCTAGTTCCGTGTTGAATCGTCCAATATTAGTTTTAACAGTGAATAAGGAACATATTATAGATAATGTTTTTTATGAAATTTTAGAAAGAACCCCTTATTATCCGCGGATTTTGAAGGATAAGGCAACTGACGTTTATTCTATAGATAGCTGTCAAAGTGTTATTGAAATGCTTCGCTTAATTTGTTGTATGAAGATATCCAAGGTTATACGGTGATCTACCGAAAGATAGAAAAAAATTATAGCTAGGAATTTCTATCTATCTTTGTTTATTGAAACAGTTTAATGAACAGAAAGTTACTAAAGATAGATATTTTAACAGACAGTAAGCGACAGATAGATTTTTGAGTTCGTTAGAGCGTAGATTGCTCGGATCATTAGATTGAGTATTGTTGGGTTCAATCAGCGCCCGCACTATCTACTATTTTTGACCATTGCAAAATAAAGTCAAATTAAAAAAAAACAGTCTACCATTTAATTTTTTATATTTTGACTGGTGCGAAACGATTTCTAAGCTAAACCGTTTTATTAACTGATCAACGATTAGCGGATCACCGGAAACGCCAAAAATACAGAAAAAATACCTATCCCGTTTCGTCTATGTTACCACGGATCACCGAAAATGCCTAAAAATACAGAAAAAAGGGAGTTGCTCTTATTTTTCCTCCGCTTCTCACCGCAACATAATATATCAGGTGGGTAAGTCATAAACGAAGTATTATCACACACTTTTGTGACGCCCACACGCTTGTCATATAATACTGTGTCGCGGGAACTTAGTCTAGTTCACGCGGGTATACATACGGGGACGTATTGTGGGCGAACACGAGCGTGTCACTATATTAAAACGTTGACAGGAAATAAAATGCATACTGTGTTCTTGTTCGCATTTATGACTATAATATGAATATATACTAAAATATGTACAAATGTGTACAGCCACGTTTCAGGGCGAGCCTATTGATGCACAATTCCAAACTCCAAACTGCTAAGAATTTGCAAGAGAAAAATCTTAATAACACTTTGTCTGATCTAGGATTTAAACCCAGAACCTTGTGATAGCCAGTCTTTTTTCCGAAGGGCCTGCCTTCTGCACCGCCCGGAGACAAAAGTTAGCCCGTATATTATAATGTCCCGGACAATTGGGCTGGGCAGTCGTTCACAAATTTAGCTGAAAAATTATTTGAATATTGCTTTGGTCCTTGTCAGTGTCGATAGAGTATATGAACATTATAAGTGCTATAAAGAGTTGAATTTAGTCAAACATTTGAACAAATAATTAATAGACCATTTTTTCGAGTCAACTATCCAATAAAATTGTTACTAAAAAGTGGTCTTAATTGGCCTATATCTATACAGATAAATAAAATTGAAGTGTCTGTTTGTAATGTCAAAGTAACAGCTTTTTACTTAATGCATATGAACTCATAATGTATAGATGTGCTTATAACAAAAACACATTTTTCCAGTATGAGTCCGGAGTCTGGAATTGTGCTCCAGTATGAGTCCGGAGTCTGGAATTGTGCCCGGTATATGGCAATAGGCCCACCCCCTATTACATGGGACCCAACATCGTCTGCGAAACGTGGGTGTACTCAGTACACCTCTGCCACCCCCGCTTGGGGTATATAGGCGTGACGACATATAAATTTTTTTCTTAATTTTTGTGTGTCTGTTCCGGCTAATCTCTGAAACGGCTGGACTGATTGGACAGGACTTTCGCTGGCAGATATCTGATGTTATAGTAGTATTTTAGACTATTTTTTGTTAAATTACACGCGGGCAAAGTCGCGGGGAACAGCTAGTATACTTATAAAAGTAATAAAAACAGAAGATCAATACGTATTTACTATAAAAAAAACTTCAAAATCTGTAACAATCGTGTTCTACCCGAAAGAGAATATTGGGCCTCAAATAAAACTAAAATCTATTTGAGCTCTACCAACAAAAATCTTTCCAAATCCACACCACGTCAAAGTCAACAAGTACTTATATCGGCAAGTTGCTACGTACTTCTCTTAATAGCTGTTCTCTTGTTATTAGAACTTTAACACTTTATTGCGGCCGAAGTTATACGCCAACAAATTAATAGAATGTGTAGTTGAAATTGTATTTGTTGAGATTACATAAAACGAAACGTATTGTTTTGTCGATTGCAGTACCGGATTTAGGACAATTTGGTATCCCGAGATATTTGTGATTTATAGGGCCTTTAGTCTCTGTTACTCATTTTAATTAAACGGTATGTTAAAAATCTTTTTAAAAAAAGGGAAACCGACTTCAGGTGCCAGTTGGTGCAGTCGGTTACTTTGCACCAACTTCAAATATTTAGTTTTTGCTTTTTGAAGACGGTTTCCCTTTTCTTTGTTTTTTTATTTTACAATTTTAAGTAATGTGTGAATTAATGATCAATATTTTATTCTTCTTAGTCCTACAGTAAGGTACCTACAGGATTGATATAATACTCATAATAACTGAATTTACACATTCGTGCTGTGTGCCGTCAAGGAGTACCTTGTAATTCCAAGGGCTATATCGATAAAATCAAAATTAGACCACTGCGGAGCAATTATGAACTTAATGCAAAGAAAATTTAGTTTATAAGCAAAGAAGTTATAAAAAACTAAAGACGAATTATGAACCCCACTACGTTTTTGAAGTCGGTTAATATTCTGCTTAATTCTATAGTAGGTTACCTTTAGAATTGACGTAATACCTATAATATCTCAATCTACACATTCGTATTGTTTGTCGTTAAGGGGTTGCCTAGTGTATCTTCAAAGTTTAATGTCCAATACCAACGAAATTAAAATGAAACCACCTTGGAGCTATACTTAACCCAATGCATAAAAAAAAATTAAAATTCGTCCACAATTGACGAAAATATCGGTGAACATACATAAAAAAAATACATACAGATGAATATTGAAGTGGGTTAAAAAGAGACAACTTTGAATGGTTCCTACTGAAGAAGTTATTTAAATTTCGTGGTTTCAAGGATTGTTACGGATGTTTTTCAGCTACGAGTCAGCGTCATCTATGCCTAATACAAGATCTAAAGGTACGTATCGTGGCTACTGATAGTCAATTAAAACTGGTCTGTGGTAACAATTATTAAACATTACATTAAAAATCATCATTTTTATCACCGAGAAAAAAAGTAAAACGGTTATAACATACGTTTTATTTTTCAATATACTTTTCGTACAACGTGGTCTTGATGTGATATATACATATATACATAATCTAACTCTTCATTATTCCAGCAAATAATAATTAAGACGCCCTTAAAGCGACGGATAGTTATTTCAAAGCCCTTCAAATATACTTCAAAGCCTTTATTTTATAAGTCCAGCACTGGTTAAAGGTCTAAGGTCTAGAACTTCAAAGATTTTGCGGTCGATACTCACTCTAATTGGATGGTTTCAATAGTTGGGAACCCTTTGATTGTACAGAATTATTAGCAATTTTGGAACTAATCGTAGACGTGATCTCATTTAATTATCGTTTAGTTAGTTATACACAAAGTATCTTACACAAAGGGGAAGGTGTATATTAAGTAAATTTTACCCCAATTATGTGTTTATGGCTAGCATAATAATAATGAGAATTTATTTCTGAGGAACAATGAACATAGGTATAATGATTTATTGCCGTATTTTTCCTGCACTGAAATTTAATTTTTAACATCTCAATAGAGTTAATAGAGCAAGCATTAAAACTTGTGTATTAAAAATTAAGAAAAATATCTTAAAGTATTGCTAAATTTAATATCGGCCCATACTGTTTCACTACTGGGCGAAGGCTTTCTCTCAAAAATTGAGGTAAGAGAGATTAGGTCATACTCCACCACGCGGACCTAATGCGAATTGGTGGAGGTAGGTTTGTGACTACCTACTGTTAGAACTTATCAAGTCGCCTATAAGGCTTCCAACTTGGCTAAAGGACTACCATATTAAGTAATAATCTGGAGCTATTGCTCCAGGTTATCACTTAATATGGTATGGTGGCTTAACGTGCCTTCCGAAGCACGGAGATGCTCAAATATGAAAATGCCACAAGCGGTCACCCGTCTCAGACCAACCGAGCCAAACGCTGCCCCTTGGTGATCTTTACGCTACGAGCGCCTCGAAAATTGCAAAATACTAATATTTTATTAAAATCGTGATCATAACAAATATTTCAGCGTTAGTATTTTGGTGCATAATATCATTACGGGCCCGAAGACCCATATGCCAAAATGTCCAAGAGATTACTTACTTGATTATTGACAAATTAATAAGCAGTAGCCTAGTGGTTAGACCGCTGGACTGCAAAGTCAGAAGTTGCGGGTTCGAACCTAGGCACGCACGTCTGTCATTTCAAAAGCATGTGCGTTTTTAAATTTAACTATCACTTGCTTTAACGGTGAAGGAAACATCGTGAGGAAACCTGCATGCCTGAGAGTTTCTCGAAGGTGTGTGAAGTTTGCCAACCCGCACTGGGCCAGTATAGTGGACTTTGGCCTTGACAAGATTTTACCTCTAAGTTTGAGAGGAGCTCCGTGCCCAACAGTGGGACGGTTTCTTAACAGGGCTAATATTATTATATTATATATAAGTAAGGTTTTTATTTGTTGACATTTGTTTGCTGTTTTTTGTATAAAATATTTTCTAATATATTAGCGCGCCCGCGCGTGATATCATCCCGCATGTTTAAAATGTGTTCTGTCACCAGATTTGCATACAAAGTGCGGACACGGAAGGGACCAGCATTTTTCACAACCGAATAATGGATGTTAAATATTTTAACGGAGCCCTTTCCTTGAGAAATAGTGTCGATATTTTTAACCGACTTCAAAAAGGAGGAGGTTCTATGTTCGGTTGTATGTATGCTTTTTTTTTATGTATGTTCAGCGATATTACCGTCAATTGTGGACCGATTTTGATAATTTTTTTTTGCATTGGGTTCAGTATATCTCCAAAGTGGTCCCATATTAATTTTATTGACATTGGACCTTGGACTTAGAAGATACACCAGGGAACTCCTTAACGACAAACAATAGGCATGTGTAAATTGAGATATTATGGGTATTACATCAATCCTATAGGTACCCTACTATAGAATAATTCACTGGTCACTTAAAACCATCACTAAAAATTGTAAAATAAAAATCTTTTATAAAAAAAGGTAAACCGACTTCAAAAAGCAAAAAAATAAATATTTGAAGTCGGTGCCAAGTAACCGACTGCACCAAACAGCACCGACTTCAAATATTTATTTTTTTGCTTTTTGAAGTCGGTTCACCTTTTTTTATAAAAGATTTTATTATTTATGAATCTATCTTATGTTGTCGCATTCGCGTGGAATATACTTTATATTTACCTTATGTGCAGGAATTGTCATAAGTGTGGCATGAAAATCGTTTTCACTACAGGGATATTTTTTATTCAGATATCAATCGGTTTGCAACAAAGAATGTTGAGGTGTTCCTAACCGTATATATTTTTGATACCAGTTAAACTGATCATGATTGCTAGGTGCGAATCCTGATTTGGACAGGATGGCATTTAGGATTTCCAGTCCATAGTCTAAAATCCTGCCCGATATAATGACAATAGATTCGCATCCCCTGTTACATTGGGAATGCGAGCACATATTCGAAACGAGGACATCGTTGGCGAAATTGTATACATATATTATGAATGGAAAAATAACCATTTACTATAAAATAAAAAGGACTAAAATGGTACAATACATAGTGCTCTGTGCCTGCGCAGGCAGTATGAGGAATAATTAAATATCGTTTAGTTAACTTACGATTAACGATGGTCTCCCCAGAATTCTCATAATTTTTAAGATACCTTCGTTAATAGACTGGGACAAACACGGCGTGTTCCCGTAAATTGAACCGCTGTGGGACGTCTTGTGACACATTGAGCGATCATGTGCGCACATTCGTTCTTAATATATCACGACGGTCCACTTATACTTTGTCTTCTATAACACTGTAGTATAACAAGTAGGTACACATAAATCATACAGTCCAATTGATTGTAAATGTTCTCGATAAAAATACGGTTTTGATTATCTTTATGTTGCCACTTCTGTTTTGTAGTTCTGAAAATATCGTTCATGGTCATGATAACATGACCGCCAAATATGAACCAGTTGGTTAACATATATTAATTTGGGTCTTACAAGTTTTAAATCACTAACTATGGTTTGATTTGTTATTTAAAAGTTGAACTATTAGTAAGAAATGGAGCACAGCAAAACTTCTTGGATGCTCGTTTTTTCGTCAGCAGTGTATTCATTCAGAGAGACACACGCATGCATGCGGGCACACACATTGACACACGCATTTTAATTTATAAACTGAATGATTTTTTAAACTGAATTTTCTTTAACTAAATGTGAAAAGAGAATAATTTGATTGAATAAGTTCAAATCATAATCAACCTCTGGCTTGTTTTGGCACGGCTGACGATTGGCCGCGATCTCGCATATCTGCGCAACCTACGAGATAATTAAAAACTATTCCGAAATTCTTCTATGCCAAGTGAGACGCTTTGAGATGGCCTAGTTAACTGACTGAGTTTGCCACTAGCCGACAAGGAAACAACAATGTCCTTTATACTTATAAAGTATATTGAAACTTGCTCTGTTCTGTGTAAATGCAGTCGTTTAATCTGACGTCGCCGTCGTTTTTCTAGCGGGTTACGTTCCTGTCGCGACTGCTATGAGCGCGCACATGACGTGCGCACAATGCACTCCAAATGCGACACAGAAGGGAATTCTGCGAGAATACAAAATAACAACATATATGGATATATTTTTATTTATTGTTATGATTATCGGAATCCGTGCTTAGGAAGGCACGTTAAGCCGTTGGTAACGGTTACCACATAATGTGGTAGTCGTTAAGCCGAGTTGGAAGCCTTGTAGGCGGTTTGATAAGTTCCAACAGCAGATGGCCATACACCTGCCTCCACTAATACGCACTAGGTCAGCGTGGTACAGCATGACCTAATCTCTCTCACCTCGATTTGTGAGACAAGGCCTCTGCCCAGCAGTGGGACAGTATCGGCTGATATTATTATGATTAATTATCAGAATATATTAGTTTTGTTTTAGTTTCCTATTTTTCTGTAATATATTTTTGTCGGTATATGTTTTAAGAGGGTAGAAAATTTGGGTTTCGCGAAAATTCATTTAAAATTATTTTTATTCCTAGATCGAAGTTTGGTGGAATATTTTCTTTATAAAGTAGAAATTATAGAATAATTCATTAATAAATAATGTACGTTTAATTATTCCCTCCTTTTTCGGTCATTGAGTAATTTAGTGTTGATATAATTCGATTAAAATTCTATTACGATTGAGTATTGTTATACATCGCTTTGTTTAAATATTAGGCTTAGCCGTTACCTATTTACTAAGAAACCAAAAAAAATCTGTTGGTACGACAAGAGTAAAGAGGAAGAAAATGGAGCAGAAAGTAATGACAGTAATTGCATGAGATCAAAATAGCAATCGACCAGTCCACTGAGCTTTGAACACGTATTCCTACCAGTAGGTATGGTAAATAGAGATTTTGGGAATAATCCTACAAAATCGAATCGACGTGTCTAACGAACAAAGTCCTTTAATCGAGTATTTATATTTGGCATAAATGACCTTATCGACGGGCACGAAAGTTGAAAATGCCATTTATTTTGTTTGGCATATGTAACATTGACAAAATAAAAACTCATTCTCCTAAGAATATTTTGTTCTCTTGTAGGTGCTTATAGCGCTGTACAACCACGGTTTTATTAGCAATCACCAAAGTTAAGCAGCGTTTCGCCGGGTTGGTCTGAAATGGACGACCGTTTAGGGAGATAGGAGAAGTGTTTCAGTTCGCATATCCGTGGTTCGGCATAGAACATTAAACGGTTGGTCCTGGTTACTTGTGTCACAAATTTAGGGGCAGGTCTTTGGCCAGCAATGGGACATCTGGCGTGATGATAGATACAAATAGGTAGACTACTACTACTTTTTCGACACGCCAAATCCCTTGCGGGGTAGGCCGGGAGAACAGAACTTCAACAGGTTCTGTCCTTACAGACTGCTCTGGCTTTTCCACTACCATAATTCGTCTTCACGCTCGTCTACACACAGCAATTACGGAGACTTGGCTCTAATAGATTAAGATATTATTATCATATCATAAGCTTAAAGTCTTCCAAAAATGTCCTATCTGCGGTAAAATTGATTCTTCTCCCAATCGTTCCGCCATTAAATCAAGTCTAGTGCGGTGCGGTCAGTTAAGTTAGTTCACACGTCAGTGGGCGGGTCGGCTTGTTGCCTGCGGACTTGTTGATTGAAACGTTGCCTGTAGGCAATATAGTTGTTTAGCCATATCATTCGTAAAGTGACCTAGATAGTTTAGTTTACGAAATATACGTTGGACAGGAAACTGAAGACACGTAATAAATATTTGTGTAACAAAAGAGACTGCCACTTAACCTAGTGGCTTCAAATTCTATGGCCATGTTAGGTCCCAAGGAATTGTGGAAGAGTCTGTTACTATTACACCGCGCACAATTTTCGACCCTGGACCGTTACTTGGATTTTTTTATAGAAAAATCAACTACATTTGTTCCACCTAGAATTCGAAATAAAAATCTCGTGTTCGCCAGCCAGAAATTTGTATCATGTCATACGATATAATAGTAAGATTACTTCCGCGGCATATACAATACGAATGTATTGTATATGCCGCGGGCGTTGCTATCAGCCACTACCGCCGCCCGCGGCATATTCTCACCGACCCTCGCGATGCCCTTACTTTCCTTCTTTTATATAGAAATACTGCACACGGGATCGGAAACTGACTTCACTGGCGAGGTCGAAGAATCCCTTGCCTGTCGGCCGATGCAGAGTACCACGGCGAGACACCTAGTATATGCCCCCCCCATAGCGACTGCCTAAGCTGAGGCCGTTCCTCCTTGAGGCGCCCTTGAGCTAGTTGCCCCTTGCACTTCTGGCTCGAGCGTAGTGGTTGCATGCTCGCCCTTTTGTCTGGTAAAGCTGTAAAGGCCCTGCGGCCATCAACGTAGATCACTCACACACAAACGCTCGTGATTTTGTAAATTTTGTCTGTCCGAATTTGATCCATTTACGCGACTAATTCCCGAGTATGTAATATGAGTACCCAGTCAAATATGATGCTTTTTTATGACCATATCTCCCAACTACAACTTTTTGCATGCCAAATTGAACCCATAGCCCTACTCCAAGAATTTCTTAGTTTGCTTCTTATTTTGGGTATTTTTTATTCAATGAACCAGCTTCTGTATAGGACCTCAAAAGGAAGTTATTTTAACCACGTCTCCATTTGTGCATTGAGCGCCGCATCCACGGTACTTATTCGTTATGACTAAACGCGGCGCGTTACGATAACTTTGTGGAATGATCGTGTAATACTATTCTGCATGCTGTTTAATATTAGCCCTGTTAAGAAAATCTCCCACCGTTGGGCACGGGCTTCCTCTCAAACTGAAAGGGCTTAGGCCATAGTCCACCACGCTGGCCCAGTGTGGGTTGGCGAACTTCACACACCTTCGAGAAACTGCAGGTTTCCTCACGATGTTTTCCTTCACCGTTAAAGCAAGGAATAATTAATTTTTAATACGCTTTACATGCGTTCCAAAAGACAGAGGTGTGTGCCTGGGTTTGAAGACGGACGATTTAGCGCAGTGGTTAAGAGCTTAATCCGCTTCACCCACTGTGTCTAATAGTCGCGGGTTCGATTCCCGCACGGGACAAATCTTTGTGTGATCCACAATTATTTGTTTCGGGTCTGGGTATTTGTGTATGTGATTTTTTATGTTTGTTAACGCACCCACGACACAGGAATTAATCGTAGTGTTGGCTACGATCTCCTAAAAAAAAAATAGAAAAAAAGAAACCCGAGACCTCTGATTTTGCAGTCCAACGGTCTAACCACTAGGCTATCACTGCACTGCATGCTGTTTGAGTACCATCAAACGATCATTCCACAAAGCTATCGTAACATGCCACGTTACGTGTTTAATTGGGATTAGCGAATAGGGCTCAGCTAATATTCTAAACACGTTCGGTTACAGAATTGAATACATAACGTTATTTGAACATGGCGACAACTGTGATATTGGAAACGGAGAATGCATTATCAATTTCTAGTTTTTTGATTTCGTTCTGGCTATTTTAGTTTGACTGACCTAAATGTGCATTATTTGTAACACTTATTTATCTTCCTTAAAAAAGCTATGAAGCGAGCTATATTAGGTATATCGCTAAGAAACCGTGTTTAAAATATCAAAATCCGGGATAGAACAAAACTCACCAATATCGCTTAAATAATAGCGGAAAGAAAGTGGAGATGGGCAGGACACATATGCCGGAGATCTGACAACAAATGGGGGAAAAGGGTGCTTGAGTGGAGACCTCAAACTGGCTATCGATATGTAAGAAACTAACTCGCAAGATGGACTGATGACCTGATGAAGTTGACCAGATACGATTGGATGTGAAAAACGCAAGAACGAAGGGAATAAAGTGTCATGGAAGAGATCTAAACTCAGTATTGGGTGGCTACGGGTCGGGCTAAGGTACGTCCCCTGCAGGATAAAGACCTCTCTCCAAGACGGCTTTGCGCGTACGCGTCCCCCATTGGAACGCTTAAAGCTTATTTATAGGTCCTTCCAAAATACCATTAGCCAGCAGTATAATAAGATGTTATGGCGCAGCAACATGCTGAGGCAATATCCTGCTTAACCCTACAAAAACTGAGTTTATAGCGATTGTATGCGTTATTACTTCGTTGTTTTTGTGCGTTATTGTGAGTGACCTACGCTGTTGGCCTTTACAGATTCACCGGACAAGAGGGCGAGCGTGCAACTACTACGCTCGAGTCAGAAGGGTAAGGGGGCAACTAGCTCAAGGGAGCCTCAAGAAGGAACAGCCTCGGCTTCGGCAGTCGCTATAGGAGAGGGCGTATACTAGGTGTCTCGCCGTGGTGCTCTGCACCGGTCGGCGGGCAAGGGATTCTTCAAGCTCGCCGGCGAGGTCGGTGTCTGATTGATATACGAAGTACTACGAGCCCTTCCAACGCTTATATTTAACCACGACCAATCAAAAGTTATCCGCTAAACAATGAAGCCAGTATCAAAAACGGTCGGGGAATTGAACCATGAAATGTTCAGTAAAGTGTTATTAATGCGATGTTCACGTGACTGAAGATTACATTCCGTAATATTGTGCGTGGAGGAGAATTAATTGATTATATATCCGCAACTAGTGGTGGCTGGTTATGTGAGACTTTGACGGTGTTTGATTGTGTAAAAAATTGCTGATTATAGTAGTAATACTAAGCAGTAATTGTTATTAACTTAATGTTAATAATAATGACTGCCAAATCATTTGTGGGGTACACAGAGAGTAGGTACAGAGAAGTGCTATATTTCTAGAAGAAATCTTATGCAGTATTATAGCAGTTGGTTAATCTGCTGTAGCAGCAATTACTAGATTTATTATATTATTAGTTGATGGTCCTAGGTCGGACAAATGTGGTTTTTCTAACGAGTACGTGTCCAGACTCGTAGACTCCGGAGTCTGGAATTGTGCCCGGTATATGGCAATAGGCTTGCCCCCTATTACAAGGGACCTAATATCGTCAGCGGAAAGTGTGTGTACCCAGTACACGTCTGCCACGCCCGCATGGGGAATATAGGCGTGACGGTGTATAATAAATAATAAATTTAAATCACGTCTGTTTGCATTGGCAAAACATAACAAAACGAATCAAAACGCATTGATATCTAGGCTTTAAAGTAAACCTAAGACCAGAACTATTACGAAGGCATCAAGAATTTAACAATACAAATAAATTTAGGCAATCAGTCTAGCGACGGGCGAAAAATAACAGTCAAACAAAATTGCCAATAAAAAGTCCAATTATCGCCGGCACCGGAGATCGCAACTTGTTGCGGTGAACTCGCCAATTTTGGAATCAGATACTTTTAAGGGCTATATTAAGTTAAAATAAATATAACCACCGTCAAGCCTATATTTTCAAACGCAAGCTCAAATCGTTTATTTTGCATAAACCCTGCGGGAGTGTTTACAAATTGTCATATTTACATTTTTTTTTAACTTACTAATCTACCACCGGATCGAAACACGGCCTCCACTGAGAAGATCCGGCAAGAAACTCAGCAGGCTTGTCCTTTATGTCTAGTTCTCCGTTCATTTTTTTTTCATTATTTTTTGTGTAGATACACAAATTTTTATATTATACAAAATCATTTATGCGATCCAGCTCCAGTGTGATGCCTTACGACTGAGATATAAGACTAATATTAATATTTTTAAAAATATTTTATAATGAAAAGCTAGAGGATTCTGAGTGGACCAGTCTCCACAAGCAGTACCCGTTCACGAGTACGACTACTTGAATACTCCCCAAGCTAGGGTGGCAGAGGTGTACTGTGTGCACCCACCACAAAAGGGGGTGAGTCTATTGCCAAATCCGCGCACAATTCCAGACTAAGGAATTTTTTGATAGTTAAACTACATTGAAAGACGAACGATTTGGCGCAGTGGTTAGGAGCTTAAGCCGGCTCCGCCCACAAAGTGTGGGGCTGCGTTTAAAAAAAAAAAGAAATATTTGTCCAACCTAGGATTTGAACCCAGGACCTTGTGCACGAGCAAACGAGCAAAGCACGTCATTCACCACTGCACCAACGAGGCAGTTATGTTAAATATCATTGCATAATAAGTTCTAATATATCATCACGCCAGATCCCTTGCGAAGTTGACAGAGAGTACAGAGTTCTATCTATCTATCTATAACCTCACGCCAGATCCCTTGCGGGGTAGGCAGAGAGTACAGAGTTCCAACCTGTTCTTTTCTTACATAACTTTCTGGCTTCCTCGACTCTCATAGTTCGTCTCATACACGCTCGCCGGTTACGGAGACTCTTGTACAGAGTTCTAATAGGTTATTTCTTTACAGACCTTCCACGCTTCCTAAATTCTAATAATTTGCCTCATACACGCTCGCCAATTGCTATAGATGAATATTTTTATCATGATGAGCATTAGCCTGTGTCACGCCACTAAGCTCGTTTTTCAGCTCTCCTCCAATCCCTGCCCGCTGCCTTACGAATATTGTCGCCGCACATAGCAACAGGGCGCCCTACACTACGTTTGCCGACACGCGGTCTCCACTCAAGAACCAGTCTGCTCCTACGGCCATTGGTTCTGCGGCATATGTGACCTGCCTACTGCCACTTCAGCTTGCTAATTCGCTGAGCTCTGTCGATAACCTTGGTTTTCTGACGAAAAACTTCGTTCCGGAGTCGATCCCTAAGAGAAACTCCAAGCATAGCTCCCTCCATAGCTCGCTGTGCGACCTTGAACTGGTAGACAAGCTGCAAGGTGAGTAGCCACATTTCGGCTCCGATAATAACTAAAATATTTATTTTAGTCCGACATATATGCGGGGTCCTCACAGTTCATCAGCTCTTCATCCTTCACATCATCAAAAGACAACACGCGCACCTGGTGTATCGGCCGCCAGACCACAGAGATAAGTGTTTTAACCCTGTTGACCGCAGGTAAAGCAACTATTCTTCTGAGTTAATAAATCGCTTTTACTGCTTTCTTGGAGGTTATCTTTACAATAAGATCGACAAGAAGCTTTCAATTTACTCGATTAATAACTTTTTATGCAAAAAAAGGCTTTCGGAATGGCTTTTGTCCCTTGACTACGAGAGCACTGAGGCGTTACTGACTATACCCAAATAGGAATGAGTGTAAACTTGCCCTCTGGCAGCACACACTAGCTAAACTGGCACTCATATACCAACACACACCCGCACGTACGCACGCACACACACACCAACATACACACACTCACAGACACATCCACACGCACACACACATTCACACACACACACACACACACACACGTACACACACACTAACAGCTCTAATCTTGACACCACCACTTTCGACTAACACAAAATGTTATTTAGATTATGAAAGAGCCGAAATTAGCTCATATGGGGAAGGTGCACTGGTGACCTGAAATACAGGTATTACCTAGTTTAGGCACCTGTCTCCCACAACAAAAACTGCATTGTAATATGGCAATCTTCCTATGTAATGTTATATTGTGGCGAGAAATAAAAGATATTATTATTATTATATTATTATTATTTCAATACTGTGATTATGTTACTTTCAACATTAAGGGTACGGCCAAACCAACGCGTTCAGCCGCGGCCGCGGTGGCGATCAGCTCCTGCAGTAATGTTTGTATGGACATATTCACACCAACGCATTCTGCGTCCTACACGCGCTATCTGGGCGGTGTCTGCACGCGCAACCATAGCGAGATACTGATCGCCACCGTGATCGCCGTCCAGGACGCCACCGCGGCCGTGGCAGAACGCGTTGGCTTGGCCGTACCTTAAGACATATGAAATCTATCGACATCTCACTATCAAAATGTATCAAGCCCTCAATCTTTAGTCCGTACAAAAGAAAAAGACATACAAGCATTGACTCGAACAACGTTCCCCTCTTTTTGAAAAGTCGGTTAAACCTAATAACTTCGCTTTAACTGATAAACTATTTGCATTTTGTTTGGAAGAGCGAACGATTGCCCAATCGACTAACAATTTTACCGTGTTGGCGGTTCCTGACCTAAAAAAAAACAATACCAATTTACTTATTTTACACTGCCTGGTGGATAACGAGAATGAATGAGTATCGTTTTTGTTTATAAATACAATATATTTCTTTTAAAAAGAAGCTTCTGTTATGAAAACACGACGAAGATATTGTTTTTTTAGTTGAGAAGTCCCTTTGACCTCCTGTCTCCATTATCAAACCAGCTCAATGGTTAGTATTTCTTGCATTTTAACTTAACTTAAATGCGTATGCCAAATTTAAGCTCTATTGCTGCTTGAAAAATGGATTACAAAATTTAAACAGGAAAGACAGATGATATGAGACAGACATGCGAATAAACAGAGTTAAAAAAAAGCTTGTAAAAAAACACTGGCACGCCTGTATTCCCTTTCGGGGATTTCAAGAGATGTTCAATGTATACCCTCATTACGCCAACGATGTTTCGGACTTTTTATAATAGAAAGCAAGGCTTTGGACGCTAGTGTAAACTTTTCAATAGATGTTCCTGAATTTTTAGCAGTTGATGTCGCTAGGTGGCATGTCCCCATGCAAGTCTTTTAAAGAACCACAGAAATATATGACTTTTTCACGAGTGCCTTGAAAGACTTATGGCTTATATACGGCTCTTTACAGGATAATAATAAGAACACTTTTATGAAGCCTTATGTCCGGTAGTAGGTATCTTTCGACCTTTTCTCTTTGCTAGGAGAATGTTGGCATTATGAGATAGTTGCTCGTAGTGGTTTGCGACCGCGGTGTTCTTAGCGAGCCTCAAAGTAAACAACGTTCGGCTCAGTCGGTCTGAGATGAATGAGAGATTGTCATTTTCATATTCAAGCGTTACCGTCCTTTGGAAGAGACGTTAAGCTGTTGGTCCCGTTACCACGAAATGTTGTCGTTCATCCAATTTAAAAGCCTATAGTTGGCGTGATAAGTTCTAATAGCAGATGGCCATAAACCAGCTCTGGGCCAGCGTGATGGAGTATGGACGAATATCTCTCACCTCGATTTGGTAGAGGTCTTGGACCGGCAGTGGGATAGTAAAGGCTGATTTATATTTTATACTATGGCAGAAACGTTGTGGCAGGATTTGTCAAAGGGAAGATCTTCCAGCCAGACGGATGGTTTGTCTGGTGGGGTCTGCCACTCTCCCTGAGAGTTGTTGTCGGGGGCTTGTATATATGTTACGCATCGTGTGCACTCTGATATCGCGTTCTAGACATGTACGACGAATCGTCAGCACCATCTATTGCTAGGCAGTCGCAACTATGTAACGATGTATAGGGGTCGCTACACAATACTAATGCCCGCCCACCACTTCGGCTGCGTATGAATCTTTATAAATTACATCTTATGTCTTATTCTGATGTATAAGCTATATTACTATAAAGATTCATCAAAATCCGTTCAGTAGTTTTTGCGTGAAAGAGTAACAAACATCAATACTTCCATTCTCAAAAAAAAATTCGTTTTATAATATTAGTGGGATGTAAGAGGAACCAATATGAAGAAGTAATACCCATAGCTATACTTTCTCTATAACTTCACAAGATCCGGGAAGAAATAAAAATAGTCTAAAACGAAGCCCAATCTCAAGGAATCTTCTTCACATCAAGGGCACTACGCCTTCATAAGGCAGTGAAACCTTATAACCCGGCTGTTGGGGGCGGGATACAATATCGGGTGTGTGACGTAATCAACGGTCCTTCGAGCCCTTTTCTGACATCACACTGTATTGTATCTGTAAGTAGCAATATGAGATAAATCTTGACATCTCTTGATATGTGATACAATATGTCGTTTGTTGAACGTTATAATTACGTAACTTTGGTTAGTAAATTAACAGCCTCGTTAATTTAGTGATATAATACATGATGATCACAAGGTCCTGTATCAGCACAGATTCGATAGACTATTTTTTTTCTAAGTTAGGCATTTCAGTTTCTGAGCCAAAAAGCTTGATTTCTCCTAGTTTTATTTAACTTGTGTCACAAATTTCAATAAGAAATTTCTGTTTTTTTCCTAACGAACCCTAAAAAGACAGGCCATGTACATTTCAGCTTAGCCTCGGGGACCAAAAACGAGAAAATACATGTTATACTTTTTAAATAAAAAATACCAATAAACTTTTGACACTACTCATGAAAAATTACAGTGCCGAGCCATTTTTTTGAAACTTTATCATAAACTTCGAAATATTTTAGACAAATGGAAACAATACAATCTTAAACTGAATGCGGCCGCAACAAAAAGTGCTAATATCTCGGGACGCGATCTATAAATCAATCATTCGTAGTTGAACGAAGTTTTTGTGTAACCAACAAAAAAACTAATTCTGAGGGCTTGGTACGAACAGATTAGGGTTAGCGTACTGCTATTAAGTTTATGTGTCATCCTTTGCGCACAAAAAAATACTACGTAAAGATGAACGTGACAATAGGCTTTCTTGACAACGTTACGCATACGTCAACCTGTTCATGCCAAGCATTTTATTGCTTTTATCTTTATTTCTAGCGTTAATTAGTCGAGAAAACATCTTATCCAAGGTGTAACAAAATAAAAGTAATTTGTCGTCCTGTCACTATTAACTCTATTCAATAAATATGTAATGTGAAGAGGATGGCATATTAATTCGTGAGCGTAACATTGTTGAGAAAGCGTGTTGTCACGTTCATCTTTATTTAGTAACATTTTAGTGTGAAAAGGATAGCCTATCAACTCAATAGCGATACGCTTACATTAATATGTTCGTGCTAAGTCTTCTGTTTTGTTCGGAGCGACATTGCTACAAAGGTGATTTTCAATATCAAATTTGTGGTGGCTTATTGTTGGAAACACAGATGTAGTAGTTGCAAAGCAATTGCAGTGTTGTTGTTCTATTCACTAGTCATTATCACTGCATATTATATAACAAAGTCCCCCCGCCACATCTGTCTGTCTGAACGCGATAAACCCAATAACTACCGAACGGATTTTCATACGGTTTGTACAAATCGACGGAGTGATTAAAGAGGAAGGTTTATATGTATAATTCACCCGTGCGAAGCCGGGGCGCGTCGCTAGTTCATTATAATTCCTATTGTTATAGTAAACGGTAACTGACAAAATTATTTGCTTATACATGAAATAAAGTATTGTTTTCGTGATATTTTTGATTAAAAATTTCGAAAATTTTTGATCAAAGACTAGACGTTGGAAAATAAACCACCATTAAATTAGAAAATAAACTAGCTAATTTTATGTGTAATATTCGCGTAATTTTAAGCACTCAATATTTCTTTTATGCTTCAGATACAGCATAGATGAAATATTATTATCATCTCTATATTATCACGCTAGATCTCTTGTGGGGTAAACAGAGATAACAAAGCTCCAACAGGTTCTTTTCTTACAAACCATCTCCATCATCATTAGCTTTGTATAACCCACGGCAGGTCATAAGCCTCCTCGCTTTCATTCTTTTCTTCGCCGTCCTGTGCCAATCTACTTGGGGTAGATGGAATATATTTCTTAATGTTTCTACTCCAGAATAGAATATTGTATTGGTATTGCAGAAGATAATATTGGTATATTTACAATGAATAACTATGATGTAACTGGATTTTTTTTATTACATTAAACATCAGTTTGTAAGTACTTCAACATTAAATTTTTATGCATAATAGTTTAGCATAATCTACCTGATATAGATATCTGAAACTGATCACTAGAGTAAATATGATTAACACCAAGAGTCATTTAATAAAATCAAAGCAATCGTAGAGTTTGCAACTGGTTGCCTCTTTCACATGAATAGTAAAGCATTTTTTTTTGTTTTAAAGTGCCAGATAACAGTGTGGGCATTAATCTTATTGGAAGTATTATCTGAAACGCTAAATTAAAGGGCATCCAACAATGAAGACCGATTTCGTTATTTGATGCAGTGAGAAAAAAGAATTAGCAAACAAATGTAAACAGTGATTTATTGGGTGCTATTTTCCATTTTAGGTGCTCGTTTATAAATCTAATAATATGTATGTATAGTTTTTAATATTGTCCCATTGCTAGACGAAGAGTTTCTCCCACGAACCTAGGTGAGGGAGTATTTTACTACGTGGATCGTGGAATGGAAGAGGCAAGTTTGTGGCTATTTACCTGCTATTGAAACTTATCAAGCCACGTATGAGGCAAAAGCCATCTTCACTCGCCTTAATACCAACCACTTAACGCGCCTTCCGAAGCACGGTGATTTTTAACTTGTTATTTATCATTTAATTGCTATTTATGATATTTGTACGAAGTTAGGCAAACATAAAAAAAAAATCATTTACATCATCATCAGCCAGGAAACGTCATATATACAAGTTGTAACATAATAAACGCAAGACCTCAGACACCCAGATTAGAGAATTGCTTTATATATTCAAAACGAAAACCAAATTTCCAAATTTAAAGGTTTTTACCCTTTTTTAACCACTTTTATATCCCAATTATCAATGAAATTTGCACGTGTATGTGTGCGATTTGAGAAATCCGTTTTAGGGATGCATTTGAAATATCCTTATTGGTATAAATCAAGAAGAAATTTAGTTTTTTAGAGCGCACTGAAGGAGTAAATGCACTTTTTGCAAATTTAAAAAAAATGTAAGGTACATTAAAAATTGTTGGAATTAATTCAGTTACAGATTTAGAACAAACTACTTTCAGGTCTTGCGTTTATTATGTTACACCTTGTAGATAATATTGTATGTTAACGAGAAACCATATTTGTTAGCGTGTATTTAAGTGTGGCTGCGCCCGGCTAAGGGGCTCATCACGGTCTTCCGTGCGGTAGCTGTATGGCTTCCTCTAGTTTTTTCTTCCGTGGTTTGATCAATTTCATACCAAAGGTGAAAGAGTTTAGAATTCTTTACCAAAAAACATCCCTGTCAGTACACGAGAATGTTCAGCTTTCACTTAACACGGGCACAGATACCATCAGATCCAATTTCCTGATGCAAGCAGGTGTTGGGGTTTGTTTCCATTGTATCTTATAAATTTATGGATTTAATATATTACGGATCACGAACGAAATCACAGTCAAGAAACGGCCGCAAATATACTTACTTGTGGAATAGTCACCTTTTTCATAGGTGCTGCCAGATTACTAGCGCTGCATTATAAGTTTTTATGCTGCAGTAACATACTGAGGCAGTAGCCTGTTTAGCTCCACACTATCTCTGAAATACGCCTATAGGGCTGTATTTTGTATATTTACCTTTTATTTATGTGTATGTGGGTGTGTGTGGTTAAATTAATTTATTTTCTTTCTTTCTACTTCTTCTTTTTCTTTGCGTGTCAATGGTTCATATTTATCCCGATAAGGCCTGTTTGCCCGAAGTAGGGTTAGCGTTACGTATTGACTAACTCAAGGTAAAAACGTTAAATTGCTTGCAACTTAACGTTATAACCTAGTTTTTTAAAATAAAAACGACACTTCTGTCTAGGATTTATTCCTGTGTGAAAATTCGCACACACAAATGCCCAGACTGAAACAAATAATTGTAGAGTAAGATCTGTCCCGTACGGGAATCGAACCCGCAACTATTAGACGCAGTGGGCGGAGCAGCTTAAGCTTTTAACCACTGCGCTGAATCGTTAGTCAATAGGTAATGCTAACACTGCTTCATGCAACTGGGCCTAAGTGAGTAGCTAGCTCAATCGCATCATTTATGGCTGTTCTCAGCTCTTCTTATGTACATGTGGTGGGGCAAGGGGCATAGTCTGTGAGGTCGCACTTACTAACAATATACTTACTCATTTAACGCAACTCCTTGTAGCTAGCTAAATTGTTAATGTCTTCAGATCGTTTATAATGGTAGTTTTAGCAGACTGTAGAATTTTAAAGCGCTTGGCTATAATTGGATCACCAGTGAGGGATATCTGGTAGGACAGAAAGAAGACCACGCTTATATTTGTGCTCTCATGTTTCGGAGTGTCAGGTATTTAATCTGGTATACATAATATATCGATGGTAAATGTATAATTATCCAGTTGAAATGTATTAACACGAAATCCAACAAATAAGAAAGTGCTTTTAATGAACTGCCACGCTTAACCACGGGTTCTAATCTTATTTCGGACAAAATGTGGTTTCCTCTCTCAAATTATTCTTTGTTACTTTGCCTTAGCAGTTTATAAAACGAAATACAGATATTTTACTGAAATAAACCTAAACTTGAAGAAAACTTGTAGCATTTACAAAAATATTTTTTTATCTATCTAGCCACGCCAGATCTTTTGCGGGGTAGGCAGAAAGTACAGAGTTCCAACAGGTTCTTTCCTTACATACTTTTCTGGCTTTCTCCACTCCCATAGTTCGTCTAATACACGCCCGTCGGTTACGGAGTCTCTTGACTTATCCTTCAGATAAGACTCGGTCTATTTGGTCCTGGTAAGATAGTCTAGGTCTTCCCCGGTGCTTACATCCTTCCACTTTCGCATTGTATATCTGTTTTGTCATTCTTCCTTCTGACATTCTTTCTATATGCTCGAACCAACGGATTATACACTTTTTCATCTCAACACCGATACTATCTTTCATACCTACTCGCTTGCTTTTATTTTTTAAGAAATCGAACTTACAAAATATTTTTTTTATTTTTTGGGATATCAAATTTACTGCTTACTACTTAACTCTCAATGGTAAGTTAAGTCTCCGTAACCAACGAGCGTGTATGAGAGTGGAGAAAGTTAAATAGGTCTGCAAGGAAATAATTTGTTGGAACTCTGTACTCTCTAACCCTCACTCATTAACCCTTTGAATATTATCAATCAGCGTGTACCGTTCTTATTGTGGCCGTTGGCAAATTGACGGCAAATGGCGGTCCCGACAAGTCTAATTCAATACGTTATTAATTGCTACTTCACTCGTGAATTTATTAAGTAGAAGAAGAGTGTCTATTGTTTCGTGAATAAAATCTTTGCAATGCTTTATCTCAAATTGAGTCGAAATTGAAGTCGCGGCCAGTTGGCCGGTGGGGTCGGTTACTTGGCACCGACTTCAAACATTTATTCTTTGTTCTTTAACTTTTTAGAGTTAATAATGTCAAAATGCATACATTTTTTATAACGGACGATTTAGCGCAGTGGTTAAGATTTTACGCCGCTCTGCCCACTGTGTCTAATAGACGCTTCGATTCCCGCACGGGGCAAATCTTTGTGTGATTCACAATTATTTGTTTCGGTCTGGCTATTCGTGTATGTAAATTTTCATGTTTGTAAATGCACCCACGACACAGGAATAAAACCTAGTGTAGGGGGCTACCTGTTTTTAAGAAAAAAATAATAATACCTACATATTTTGTATTATTCTGCTTTGTTCTGTAGTAAAGCATCTACAGCATCGACATAATAGCTCTAATATCGCAATCCACATATTCGTGCTGTTTGTTGTTATGGAACTCACTGGTGCATTTTTTCCAAGGTACGATATGATCGGTATTCAAGGCGCATGAAATTAAATTGGGAACATGTTAAAGCTATATTGAACCCAACACTAAACGAATCATCGAAATCGGTCCAAAATTAATGAAAATATCGCTGAACGTACATAAAAATATACATACAGGCGAACATAGAACCCCTTCTATTTTTAAGTCGGTTAGTATACCTATCTCTATCTATATCATCACGCCAGTTCCCTTGCGGGGTAGGCAGTGAGTACAGAGTTCCTATAGGTTCTTTCCTTACATACCTCTCTGGCGTCCTCCACTCTCATACTTCGTCTCACACACGTTCGCCGGTAACGGAGACTCTTGACTTGTCCTTCAGATAACACTCGGTCTATTTGGTTATGGTTAAAAAACCAGTTTGTTGATTAATCTCGCGCAATGTCGTTGCATGGGCACGTACACTCACAACCAATGTTAAGGCGCCCCAACACGCCGAATGCGGGACGCGTGGCTGAAGGCGGTCTAATTCGCACGAAATTGCCGCCTATCCTATTTTCGTTCGACAAAAACGTGGAAATTGCTCATTTCGCTTTTTCTGCCTATTGTTGTAGGAGTTTTTGGACAAAAACGTGACTTTTGGATGTTTGTGAATAAAACACGACACGTCTATATCGCTTAAGCGGGGATGACAAGTGATATTTAGATATTTTGACACTCACACGTTGGGGCCCAATGACAGAAGTTCTTTAAATTTTAAAGATGACATTAATCGCTAATCTTACTTTAAATAATTACAAAAACAAATGAAATAATGAATCCATTAGTGACAATGCCGTTGTATGTAATCAATTGTTTATATTTGTCAATAATAATATTAGCCCTGTTAAGATGTGTGAAGTTCTCCAAACCGCACTGGGCCAGCGTGGTGGACTATGGCCTAAACCTTCTCAGTTTGAGAGGAGGCCCGTGCCCAACGGTGGTAAGGTTTCTTAACAGGGCTGATATTATTATTATTACTATTTATTATTATTTATCTCTACGTTTTACAAACTTAACTGCTCCTAATCTGAAAATCAACAGATTTTTATTTATGTAGCTACATCAAAAATACTCATGAATGGATATTGATAAGGCCAGTGATTAGTTAATACTACCACCCGTTCGGAATGCCATTCCTGAGGGCTAAGCATAAACCGATTGACGTTATCGTACCGTTGGACGTGCTGTCACGTTCATCTTTACCTAATAAACTTATAGTGAGAAAAGGATAGCATATCAATTCGATTGTTTCACGTTAACGTCAATTTGTTCGGTTTAAGTTCTCTGAATGGTACACGGCGAGACACATGTGGGGACAGCTCCAGGACAAGAAATACTTTGGTTAATCCTTTTCACAAAATTAATTGGTTATAACACAATGAAAAAGAAATTACATTTTATAGGTACAATCACGACGATGATGATGATCTTTGTCATTATAAAAATAACTCGTGAATAAATAAACAAAAAAATAAACTAAGACAAAGTACCTACTGTATGTATCCATATTACTGTTCCTATCTGTATATTCACTGGACACTGTACCACAAATGACTTGGAAGTCCCTCACGTCGAGGTTTCCATTACCGATTTATGTTCTGAGATCTTAGCACGAAAAGATTCACGTTACTGTGACGCTATCGACCTGATATGCCACTCTTGTCACACTAGATATTTACTAAATATACATAAATGTGACAACACGATTGCTCGCTAGCGTCACGCTAATGCCTAAGGTTTCGTGCTAAGCCCTCTGATGTTCGGTCCTCTGTCTAGACTTAGATGGTCGTTTGATGTTTCGGCGTGATGCTATCCCTCATTTAATGAGGAATTCGTGACGTCACTGGCAGTTTGATATAAGTTACTGTGTTCTGTGACTTATCTGATGGGCAAGTCGAATCTCCGTAACCGGCGAGCGTGTTTGAGACGAACTGTGAGAATGGAAGAAGCCATCTCTATGGCTTCTTTCATTCTCACAGTTCGTCTCACAGACCTCTGTCTGTGAGGAAAGAACCGGTAGGAATTCTGTAGGTACTCTCTGCCCACTCCCCAAAGAGTCTGGCGTGATAACAGAGATCGATTTTTGTAAGTTTTATACTGGCAGTAACGCAAATCGCTTGTTCAGATACCTAATTTTGCTTAATAAATTAAAAAAAAATGTCCCAAATCACGGTTGAGTGTAGGGGACCTTCCATTTTGTAAAATGGCCGAAGAATGTTTTTAACTACCTTCAGTTTCCAAGAAACCTTAAAGCTTTTTGTACAAAAGTGAGTTAATTTTCATTGACACTGCGTTTGCCCGCGGATTTGCTTCCGACTTTTTGGGATAGGGATGAAAAAAGTGACGTTTCAAGACGAAATAAATAAAAAATAAACACCGTCACGCCTATATTCCTTAATAGGGGGTGGCAGAGGTGTACTATGTACACCCACTTTTTACTGAGAATGTTAGGTAGGGGGCGAGCCTATTGCCATATAACGGGCACAATTCTAGACTCCGGACTCACATTGGGAAGTGTTTCTTTAGAAACACTACATTTGTCCGACCCAGGACCTCGTGATCTCAAAGCACATTATTCGCCACTACACCAACGAGGTACCAAAAACGTCTACTGCAGGACAAAAGCCACCCCCCAAAGAAGCCACGACAATTGGGTTAGTGCTGTACGCATGGCTCCACCCAGTCATCTATTTATCTACTAATGTCCGACCGGAGCTTCAGATTTGGGTCTGGCTTCAGTCACTTTCGGCCAAAATACCGCCTTCGGCAAATCCTTCGGCTTCGGACAAAATGGGCCGAAATTGTTGCCGAAGCCGAAGGTTTCCAAGCAAGCAAGCAAGCACTAAAATTGAACGATTAGGACTTACGACTTAGAAATGCTTTTAAATAAAAAAATATTCATAAATTAAACACCGTCATACCTATATTTTCTCCAAGCGGGGGTGGCAGAGTGTACTGACTACACCCAATTTTCGCCGACGATGTTAGGTCCCATGTAATCGGGGACGAGCCTATTGCCATATACCGGGCACAATTCAAATTTCGGACTCATACTGGAAAGTTTTCGTTAGAAAAACTACCTTTGTCCGACCTAGGATTTGAACCCAGGACCGCGATGCGCTTTGCCACAGACCAACGAGGCAGTTGGCATGCTTTGAAGTAATTTAATATTATAAAAAATATTATTCCAATGTACTTTTAACCAGTTGTAGGTAATTTTATGATATATATTTTTATGATGATGATGAATGATGATGAGGTAATTTTAATCATCTCGTGAAGTGAATGCACTCAATATAACTTTTTAAAAATTTTGCCTATCAAGAACAAAATTTCTTAGGGTTACCTTCGATACCTTTATTTTAATTAAGTTGGCATGCTTTTAATTAATTAAATATTATAAAAATATTATTCCAATGTACTTTTAACCAGTTGTAGGTAATTTTAAACATCTCGTGAAGTTAATGCACTCAACATAACTTTTTGAAAACTTTGCTAATCATAAACACAATTTCTTATGGTTATTAAACCTTCGGTACCTTTCACGAAAACTTTCCATGATGAGTGCGGAGTCTGCAATTGTGACCGGTATATGGCAATAGGCTCGACCCCTATGACATGGGACCTAACTTCGTTGGCGAAAACTGCCATCCTCGCTTTGGGAATATAGGCGTGACGGTGTGAAGAAATTGCACACCACATATATTTTTAAAAATTTAGCCATTATGAAGAAAATTTCTTAGGGATATTAAGCCCTCGGCTTCGGCCGAAAGTTTTGGCGATGGCCTATTAATCAGCTTCGGCTTCAGCTTCGGGCAAAAATCGATCTTCGGTCGATCTACCTAGTACAGGGCTTGCCCATTCCGGGACGCCTACTTCCTACTAATATTGAATATTATAAAGACGAAAGTTTGTGACGATGGATGTATGCACGGTTGTTATTCTCTCACGCAAAAACTATTACATGGATTATTATGAAACTTAAAATAACATTATGATTGATAAGTGAAAGCTTAATAAGAATAAATAGAAATATGTTTCTCGTTCTCCATCCTAGCTATTTTGAAGACACAATCTGACTACCGTCTTTGGGGTTCTGGTTTGGTCATGCTCACTATAATGTCTTTGCTTGCGGTGGCTGTCTGAACCGGGTTACTGATTTCCCTCCAATATGGTTGAGGGGAGTGAGGGCTGTTCCAGTAGTCATACTCGTGAACGGTTGCTGTTTGTTGAGACTGGTCCATCTGGAATCCTGTAGACTTTTACTTCCTAGAAATAACATAATTAGTTTCATATCTCGGTCAAAAGGCGTCACAATGGAGCTAGATCGTAAACTTCAAAATTGTAACCTAAATATATTGTATCCACACAACTTTATTGAAAAAAATGGAAAGGAAAAAAGAGAAAGAGAATTAAATGAAAAGACAAGCCTGCTGAATTTCTTCGCCGGATCTTCTTAGCGGAGGCTGCGTTCCGATCCAGTAGTAGATTAGTAGTTAGAAGGGATAAAAAAATGTAATTTGATAATTTATAATTACACATGCTGTGTTTATACCAAATGAATTATTTGAGTTTGAGCAGGGTCATGTATATATACATTATAGTTTATGTGTATTGTGCAATAGATGAATTAATAACACGTATGATATAATTTATACAGATACTGGCATACATAGACAAAGTCGCGGGCGACCCCTAGTATATAAAAGAAATAATAATACGCAGATCAGCCTTATATCGCTTCACTGAGCAAAGACCTTCTTACACAAATCAAGGTGAAAAAGATAAATCCAAATCCACTACGCGTTCCCCGTGCGGATTGGTGGAAACAGATTTGTGATAACCTGCTATTTGAACTGCTCCACCTCATCTGTTTGATCAGTAAAGCAATAAGAATAAACTCAGCTCAATATAAAAAAAAGTGTCGTCAAAAATACAAACAAACTACCTTCTCCATCCGATTTAATTACTATCCCAAATTGAATAAAAGAATTTTAATATAAAAAAGACTTCTTCATAAAATCTCTGCACAATGCGAAGTTTTTTATGAAGCGTCTCTATTTAAAAGGGCTCTGTTATATTATTTATCGCGGTTGCTATCTTTCGACAATTAATTCAGTTGCCTACAGACGCCTTTATCAGGACGAAATTAAACTGAATTTGTTATTTTATGTAATAGCTAATTGCACCCCGCGGTTTTGTCTGTAAGAATTATAATCATCTTTGAATTAGTGGTTCTTGGTGGAGGTCATTTTCATTTGAAGGAGCATATACATGATATTTTTTTTTAAATGTATAAAAAACCGACCTCAAAAAGCAAAAAATTAATATTTGAAGTCGGTACCGGTTAGTGCAGCCGGTTACTTGGCAGCGACTTCAAATATTTATTTCTTGCTTTCTGAAGACGGTTTTACTTTTTTTTTAAGATTTTTATTTCATCATTTTACGTGACAAGTGAATTATTTACTAATATTTATATACTTATATTATAGTATTTTGCTGAGTTTTACAGCAAGGTCCGTACAGGATTGATATAATACCCATATACGGCAACAACCAACCAATAACGTAATCAATGCATTCGTCCTGTTCGCCGTTAAGGAGTCCACTGGTGTATCTTCAAAATCCAAAGTTCACTACCGATTTTATTAAAATGCGACCACCTCGAAACTATATTAAACCGAACGCAAAAAGAATCATCAAAATCAGTTTATAAATTAAGACGTTATAAAAAAACTCAGACGAATTGTTAACCTCCTCTTTTTTTGAGGTCGTTAAATGTTCTGATTAGTTCTATGGCAGGGTACCTATAGGATTGACGTGATATAATCTACGCATTCATATTGTTTGTCGTTAAGGGGTTTCCTGGTGTATATTCCAAGTCCAAGATCCAATACCGATGAAATTAAAATGGGACCACCTTAGAGCTATACGACTTGAGAACCTCCTCCTTTTTAGAAGTCGGTTAATAATAAACCTGTTAATCAACCTAGAAATACCAACACACATATATTTCAAGGGAACCATGACGAATTTCAAATTATAGACTTTCTTATAAACATATACCTATTTAAGGCTCGAAAAATGGTCATAATTAAAAATCAATCAAAATTATTAATCTTTAATGCCATAGATTTTCTCTACAAGGATTATTACGTTATAGTTTAGCGGATTAAAATCATATCTATTACGAGTAAAATTCAATCATAAATAATAAAATAATTTAATCCAAATCTGGCGCAATGAAATCACATCGCTATCAATTCTATTTAGAAGCTAACAGACAGACAAATAATTTAATGATTATTAATAGCTTTCTTGCTTCGTTAGGTTCTCCATTTTGTTTTAAGAGTTCGTTCAATGTGAAAATGTAATTTATAGCGTCTAGATATTTTTAGTGCTGTGTAATAGAGGACGTAAAATTTTAACAACACTCAACACTGTTTATATTATGATTTATTGTTTATTCTTGAATTATGATTCTTCGCGCTTCGTTATCTTTATAACTACAGCTTGTAAGTTATTTCTGTAGAATTGTCTTTAAGATATTTTATTAAATGGTAAATACACTTTTGATTGCATTATTTTTAGTATAGAATACGTCGTTGGTCTGAACTGGCGATCACGAGGTTTGCTGTGTGGTTCATCACTCAACAAAGTGTAGTTTTTCTATAGATTTTTTTCGATAACACCCCGGAGTCTGGAATTGTGCCCGGCATAATGGCAACAAGCTCACTCTTTTGTACAATGAAACTGACGTAGCCTAAGTGTAGGTGCACTAATTACACCTTTGGCGCCCAGCTTGATAAAAGCATTACAATAATTATATTCAGTACAATTGCCAAGATTTGATTTCCATAACATACACTACATGTGCGAAGCGTATAAATTAATTAACATTAAATCAGGCTCTCGCATATCCGCAAAGCAGCTAGGTGCAGAAATGCAAGCAAACTGTGCAGTGCAGATAACGCGGCTCAATATGCCTCAATAATTAGTGCCGCGCTGTAATCACTCGCTATGTTAGCGCCTGATATATAAGACACGCTATCTAGGTGGTATAATTAAGGTGTAGATGCATAAATAGCTAATTAAATTATTGTTATTCGAAATTAAGTTTATACCGAAAACAATGCGGAGTCATCTTACTTAGTTGATGAACATCTTACTTATAATGAAATCAGAAAATACTCCTGTAGTCACCTTCTGGCTTCATCCAAAAGGTATATAGTACTTGTCAAAACAAATTTAACGAGACTACATATGAGGTGGCTGTTTGAATTGTTGGGGAGCTCGTATAGCCACATTTCGGCTCCATCATCAGAGCAGCTCCATAGTATCATATTATTGCAATGTTACCAAAGTTACTTATTAGTTCGGAGTCCAGAATTATGCTCGGCATAATTGAAACAGGCTCATCCGTTCTTACGATGAAACTGGCATGACACTGACTACAAAGTACACGTTTGGTGCGCCAGTTTGATGTATGAAAGCATTACAATAATCATATTCAGTTGTTTTTGATCAACTGCTTACCTCATTGGCCTACAGACGTAGAGCCGTATAGCATTGGAACTTTTTTTTTGCCTGGAAATATCCTACATAAGACTTCCGCAAGCCTCGGGGGACGCTAGCGGGGATTCTCCGTATGGAACGCACCGGTGCCCTTCTTGTGCCGCGCTCTGAAGAGCCCGCCTTGGGGGGGAGACTTAATGACACGCCCCCCCCTGCACCAACGCGTTGCTCACGGCGACGTTGGCCACACCACGCCGCCCTCCCATTCGGGGTTGCCCGTGAACCGTGCCCGCGACACGAAGGCCCACTGCTGATGTTGGTGTAAGGGGGTTCCCTCGCCAAATATTACGGCGGGAGACGCGAGTTAGCTCGTTTGCTTTAGCCTCGGGCTATTCGTCTGAAGGGCCTGGGTGGGCTGTGCCTCCGCCCCGGCGCCATCGACTTCGGCAGGGAGAGGTCTGGTCCGATCCGATCGACCAGGATCCGCCGCTCGGAGACCCACGCTGGGCACTCCTCGAGCGTGTGCTAGGCGGAATCCTGGTTCCCAACGCAGTAATGACAGGTCATCGTCGCCTCGCGTCTGATCTTCCGCAGATAAACACCGAAGCAACCATGACCGGTGATTATCTGAGCAAGTCTATGTGTGAGTGACTCGCCCTCTCCTCTGCTGGTGCCAGGCTTTGAAGGACGGCAGGATAGCTTGGACGACGCGCTTGTGCGCGATGTACTCTGGGCCTCGCGCGACACTCCTCTAGAGCGCGCCGTCGTTCCCGCCGTCTCACTTCTTCGAGCGCAGGCACGCCCTCGCCGCTTTGGCGGACGCCACGAGTCTGGTCGTAGACCCTCGTGTCCATGTCCGCTAGGATGTCGAGTGGCGGAAAGCGCGCCAAGAGTGTTGCCGCCTCAAAGGATATGGCACGGTATCCTCCTGTGATGTGCATGGCCATCTTGCGCTGCAGGCTCTGGATCTTCATCTTCATCCTGCTGCGCCGGACGCCTGACAGTCGGTGTGATGGCATTGGAACGTAGCATTGTACTCAAAAAGCTGGTATGTACAATACACAAATAAAGGCATGGAGGCAATAAATGGAGGCATGATGATGTTTATATTCAGTATAAATGCTAAGATTTAATTTCAGTAACATATATTACAATATTTAATCAGGCTTTCGCATATGCTGAGTTCTTAGATTTACGCGAATATTACATGAAATAAAACATATTTTATTTTTAGGATTTCATCGCGATTTATTTTTGATTTTTAAGTTTCCGACGTTTCGAGTGCTTTGCCGCATCCATGGTCACGGGAAGGACTAAGGTGTTAGACGTCCAAAAGGCATAGTTATTCCGGGGTACCCTCAAACTTCTTAATTATTTTTGTCGGTCCAATCTACGCTCTTGGTATCCTGAGGCATTGGAGTGTTTTGCTTGGTTTTGGATTTGATTATATTAATTACCAGATCTCAAGTCGATGGCAGCACCCAGCCATCTTCTTTATTAAAATTAGGATGTTTTTTTTTTTAATTTTAATAGCCTCGCGAACTATTGAAATCGGTATTCCTTTACGAGAATGTGTGGTCTATTAAATCTGATGTTATGGCGAGTGTGGTCATGGACATGTTCACAGACTGCAGACTTCTTTGAGCGATGGTGTTTTAGTGTGGTGTTCTTTAATCCAAATTTTTACCTGTCTTTTCGTTTGTCCTATATAGAAGAGACCACATCCGCAATCAAACTTGTATACTCCTGCATCTTGTAGAGGGATATGACACTTGCCACATGGTAAAAATTGACTGATTTGCTTCGGCGGCTTATAAAATAAAGTACGCTTTAAGAGTAGCCAATCTTGTCCGTTACTCCTCATGTAAGGTAATACAGCAGGAAGAAGTTCGACTATGGCTGGTTTCACTCGATCACTGTGACGTTGGCATGGGACCCAAAGCTTATTGTCGTGCAGGACTTACTGATGTTGAAGATCGGCAGCTAGATGTTTTCTGTCACAGATCCCTTGTGCTCTCTGAAACAAAGATTTACTCACGGTAGCTAACTATGTTGGATAGTGGTGAGATTCACCGTCTAAGTACCCATCAGTATGGGTCTATTTTCTATTTGATATGATTTCTAGATGATTCTATAAAAATAGTTTTATTTCAGGGTTTCGCATATCCGCGATGCAGGTAGGTGCAGCAATGCAAGGAAACTGTGCAGTGCAGATAACGCGACTCAGTTTACCTGAATAATTAGTGCCGCGCTGTAATCACTCGCTATGTTAGCGCCTGCTATAGAAAGTATATAATTTAGGTGGTATAATAAGGGGAAGATTTATCGATAGTTAATCAAAATACGCAGAATATGCGGCGAAATGTGTTTTTTCTATTGCATAATCTTATAATTAATCCAGAGCCTGGAATTGAGCCCGGCATAATGACAAAAGACTCGCACTATTTTACATTCAACTTAACACTATCGACAAAATGTGGGTGTACACATAACACCTTTGGCACCCCACTTTGACCAAGCAAACTGTGGAGTGCACATAACTCGGCTCAATATGCCTCAATCATTAGTGCCACGCTGTAATCACTCGCTATTTTAACGCCTGATATACAACTACGCAATCTAGATGTTATAATTAAGGTAAACTTGTGACTTTACGAAACAAATAAATATTTTTTGGGGGTAAGCCCGCCACACATTCCCACTAATGTAACTGTAAGCCAGGATCCATAATGGACTCCTAAGATGACACCAAGGTCTGAGCCTTGGAGTGTCCCGGGAAGCGCTTTAATTGTCGTTGAAGCCGCAACAAATTTATTTAAAAAGGAAAATAAATACGAGAAGTAGAAAAAATTAAATTCCACATTCTTTCTTTACAAAGCACACTGCTATTTACTCAAACAAATAGCTAGGCAAGTATTAAACTTTAATAAAAAAACTACTTCAAATGCTAAATTTTCGAGCGACATTGGGCGACCGGGCAAGTGTCACTGTCCGATATTTTAAGTGAAAAGTGTCGCGGGATATTTTTTCTTAATAAATACAAGGTTTAAAAATAACATAGATACCAAAAAACACAAAAATAATATAGGTTAGGTACCTATAGCAAAAATAATATAGGTCCTTAAGTTAAATTAAAATCAAAAAATAAATGTTTAATCGGCAAGAGTGTATGAGAAAAACTATCAGATTAGAGGTAGCCTGAGATGTCTGTAGGCTACGAACCTGCTGGGACTCTATACTCTCTGCCTAGATCGCAAGGAATCTGGCGATCTAAATATGTAGATAGATAGATACTAGACTAACTTACCATGACCAAATAGATCGTGTCTTATCTGAAAGGCAAGTCAAGAGAGTCCGTAACCGGCGAGCGTGTATGAGACGATTCAAATTCTTTTATTTATAAGTGTGATTTTTAATATTGAAGATGTTACATTACTTGTTAGGTATCTTTAAAATCGGCTACTTTGCGTACACTCATCTTAAATCTATTATGTATTAAAATATATTGTTAATTTCAAAATAATGTCGAGCAGATGTCAAGTAAAATAAAATAACTATTAAACTACATCATACTATCACCGACCTCTGTGACACATATTCAACCATACTTCTCATTAAGGTATTAAGATGAACTATTAGAGTGGAGGATGTCGGAGAGGTATGTAAGGAAAGAACCAGTTGAAACTCTGTACTCTCTGCCTACCCCGCAAGGGATCTGACGTGATGATAAAGATAGATACTAAATATTTGTAGTCTGCCACAAATCTAAAGTAACTTTGGAAAGACATTAAAAAAGACTTTTCCGGCATGAAGTTGCCAGAATCGCAATTTGAAACAATCATTGGTCCTCGTCTCAAGGAATGGATTTCGTATTATCGTCATACCAAATTGGCTCTTAACTCTTAAGGAATAGGAAATAAAATTACCAATCGATTTCAGATAATGTTTGCAGAGAAAAATCGCTTTTTGTAGCCTCTCTCGAGTGCTCATTGGATTTTTTTATTAAGTGAAAGTTTTCTTGTAAAATACACTAAATCCTCTTAAAGATTCAATTTGTAGTTCTTTTGGAGGTTGTACTTATTTTTATTTCATGGTCATCTGAATTGAAGGCATGGTATAAGTTGAATATAGGCGAGTCTCTGGGTCAAGTCGTCACGGGTTTGATCCCCACACGGGACAAATCTTTGTGTAATTCACAAGGTTGATTCGGTTAAGGTATTTTTGTATTATATTATAATTATATGTAAACGTAGCGTAAATAGCAGTGGTAGCCTATGGTCAGACTGTTGGACTGCAAAATCAGAGATCTCAGATTGAAACCACCAGGCATGCACTTCTGTCTTTTCGAAAGCATGTGCGTATTAAAAATTAACTATCACTTACTTTAACGGTGAAGAAAAACATCGTGAGGAAACCTGCATGCCTAAGAGTCTCTCGAAGGTGTGTCAAGTTTGCTAGCCCGCACTGGGCCAGCGTAGTGGACTATGGCCTAAGCCCTCTCAGTTTAAGAGGAGGCCCGTGCCCAACGGTGGGACAGTTTCTTAACAAGGCTAATATTATTATATGTAAACGTCTCTACCATACTTCTATATTGTGGAGAGGTTTACAAATAATTTTACAGGTAGAGTTATGGTCACCTGCTGTTGCAACTTATCAAGCTGCTCTAAGTCTTCCAATTTAGCTACCATTTTAAGTAGTCACTGGGATAATTTTTACAACACCCGAGTCAAATATCCATCTCAATAGTAAGGTAATTCTTTACCACAATGCTCCTCATTTAAATATAATTCCAAGTTTATAAAGTCAGTCATCACCCAACAAAATTGACTCAGCTTAATGCCTACAAACTAAGCCTCCCTTTGTACCTTATAACGACCCTAAAACGCCAGTAATTGTTTTAACTTCTACCACACATTTCATTTTTACCCTAACAATATCAAATTAATATGTTAATTATGTCCGCGCACAAGGGTTGGCTTCAAAAGAGGTAATTTAGTAGGTAATTACGACAAAGGATCATTTAGCAAGGATGAAATTGAATACTTTATTATACTAACTTAGTATATGCCCTTCTAGTTTTATTGTCCCGAAGTTTAGACTAACGCTTCGACCTTCACAAGTACCACGTCGAGGCACTTAGTTAATACCATATCGCATAGATACCAAGTTACAGCCGTTTCTGCCTTAAAACACCCTGGAGCTATTTGGCATGTTTGCTCGTCAAGCTAAAGTGTAGTTGTTGCACCTTCATATTATTTATTATGATGACAGACACAAAGTGTAACATGCGTATGCCAATATTCCTATATTTTTTCGGCTCAGAATTTAGAGTCCCCGAAATAACCAGTCTTACTATATGGTACCAGACAATCAAATACCAAGTAAACCTGCTCGAAACTCTCACAGCAGTTATAACGAATGTTATTTGTGGCGGCCTAGACTCGCCACAATAGCCGTCGCTTGTTAGCCGGTGCGGAGTTCATACCTTTCATCCGTGGACTGGAGCCAAAGCTATGGGATTTGAATGGACGTTTCTGGTGTTAGTTCTAGCTGGCACCGTTTTGGGTGGACGTATTGTGTTTTTATGTAAATAACGAACAATGTGTTTGAACTTCTTAGTCGTATAAATGAATATAAATATTTTAGTTACACAATTGTATTATGCATTGGGAAGCGTAGTCTTGATTTTCCATTGAGAAGTACGGCTTCCCGAGGTATATCGGCGGAAGTGTGCTGTTGAAAACCATAAATACTTTGCAACGATTTTAGGCTTCGGTTTATAATACGGAACTCATTTATTGCCATTTATTGTACTTGGCACAATTCTAAACTCCAGAGTATTTATGAATTTCTTCCCATAGAAAAAGACTCCCAAGATTTTCGGCTGAGAATTTTGAACCCTCGCAATAACTACATGCTACTGTTTTCTGGTGTTAGTTCAAACTAGCCGGCAGCGTTTTCGGTGGACGTATTGTGTTTGTATGTAAATAACCTGCAATGTGTTTGTACACCTAGCATAGGTACCTATATAGAATTAAAGATGCTTTACAGAGGTGGACCATTGACCTGGTAACGATAGCGGGTAAAAGTTAGTTGCGTCAGCACCGAGCTGGTTATCGTCATGATCTTTAGAGAAAGCAGTATCAATGGACGTATTTCGGGTGATGATGAGATACCTTCAATATTAGACTACGAAATAAGTCACAGTCTCTCCTGTATTTGCTAAACGGAAGTGACAAAAGTGTACTGGTCACATTCATATTTCGATTTTTTCGAATTCGACTTTGATTTCGAAGAAAAGTAGTTCAGAAATTTAACGACCGAAAATACGCATGTTACTCGTTGTGTCTGTCTGCATCAGCGTGCTGTTGGTCAAATTATTTTACAGCTTCGTCGGACAGGGCGAAGGTGCAACAAATACACTCCAACTTGACGAGGAAACATGCCAAATAGCTCCAGGGCGTTTTAAGGCAAAAACGGCCTTATCTGTGTTTCTATGCGGTAGGGTATAAACTAAGTAGGTACTTAGTTTATGCCCTCCTACCTCGACGTGGTGCTTGTGTAGATCGAAGGGAACAAGCGTTAGTCTAAACTACAGGACAGTGGAACTGAAAGAGCACATACCAAGTTAGCGTATTACTATATCATATCATTACGCCAGATCCCTTGCAGGGTAAGCAAGGAATACAGAGTTCAAACAGGTTCTTTACTTACATATCTCTCTGGCTTCCTCCACTCTCACAGTTCGTCTCATACACGCTCGCCGGTTACGGAGACTCTTGACTTGTTCTTCAGACTAGACACGGTTTTTTTGATCATGGTAACATAGTCTAGGTCTTCTCCGGTACCTACATACTTCCACTTTCGCAGTGTATACCCATTATGTATTTAATTACAACCTTTCTAAATGATCTTTCGTCGTAATTAACTACAAAATTGCCTCTTTTGAAGCCAACCCTTGTGCGCGGACATAATTAACATATTAATTTGATATTGTAAAGGTAAAAAAGCAATATATGGTAGAAGTTAAAACAATTACTGGCTTTTTAGGGTCGTTAAAAAGGTACAAAGGAAGGCTTAGTTTTTAGGCATTAAGCTGAGTCAATTTTGTTGGATGAGTGACTTTTATGAACTTGGAATTTTATTTAAATAAGAATCATTGGCGTAAAAAAATACCTTCGTTTTGAGATGAATATTTTGCTAGCGTGTTGTAGAAATTATACTGTATACACCTTAAAGTGGTACCAAGCCAAATTTAAAGGCTAAGGGCGGCTTGATAAGTTGCAACAGCAGGTAACCACAAATCTGCCTTCTCTTACAAGTTCTGAATAGGCGTGTTAAAGGATGCTTATGTATTTCCCTCATGTCAAATTGTGAGAGGTCTTTTCCTCAACTGTGTTACAGTATTGGCTGATTTGCATTATATATTTAGTATTCGGATATTATTCTAAATCAAATCAAAATAATTGTTAGAGGTACATAAAGTTTACTGTTAGTTTTACAATATTACTAAAATTATAGGATTATGCAAAAAAAGTTAATCATAAAAAATAATAATTTTATTTTAATAATACTATTGAGAACTAGCTTTTATGTTGCAGGTAATTCTGCAATTTAAGACTACCAATCTATATTTAATGTGAATACAAAATTTCTTATCGATGCTGTTGAACCTTGAGGAATTCCTTCGTCTGGAGCTAATCCTGGGTGTACAATCAGGTCATGTTTACCATAAAAATGCATTGTCATTGAAAGTGTATCAACATGTCGAATTTCAACTCCGTAGGTTGAGTCGCAGTGGTTTTAATTCAGATTGCAATATTTGACCTAAACAAACTAATAAATATTAAAACTAAAAAAAAGAAACAACACTAGTACAATAATGATAAAAAAGAACCAAAAGACTTCTGGAACTTAAAAATAGCGATAATATTGGAAAAATAGTTTTATTTCACGTGTAGTATTTGCGTAAATCTAAGAACTCAGTAAAAAAAGACAGTTAAAAAAATTAGGGTCTTAGCAATGACTTTGAAATATGTGCAAAGCATGTTATTTTGATTACGATTCTATATATTCTTATTTGTTCTGATAATTGAATAATCCATACCACACACCAATACTCGTATTTCTCTCATTTAATCAGGCGTCCTGATTATTTTTCCTGTTTTCTATACTGGCAAATATGTTGACTTTCCCAAAATAATCTACTCCGATCACTTCGCCTACTCCAAAGTCTAAATCCTATTTTTATTTTCTTATTTCCACACCATTACCCTTCGAATGCTTTTAGCCGTTTTTGCTACGAAAAAATCTTTCGGGTAGATTTCCAGCAATATAGAAAATTGAATTTTGGGACCTGGTACTTATCAGTCAGCTGTGCATATGGCAGGGTTCATAATGTATTTCGTTTTGTGATTAAATCACTGCAGATTTCGGAAACATCAGTACAAGTAGCCGGCAATTCATTAAATGGACCAATGTGTCCAAATGTGCTTGATATATGGATTGAGAACTGTGTGGTGTAAGAGAAAAGATATAGCGGTTGGTAGTTTTAGACGTATAAATTTTGGATAGTATGATTTGAAATTGAATAAAAGCTTATGGCTTTGAGTAGGCATAGTCTACGTAATTTGTTATGCCAGAGAGACCGATCTAACCACTAGTAATCTAGAAAAAAAAATTCCGCTTCATATCGTTATAAAAAGTGGCTGCACATCGGATTTCTGATAACTGTTTTTTCATTTGAAAATTTTGAAAGTGTTTCTACAGTTTTCTTTTATTGACAAGTAGCTGTTACCTACGGCTTCGCACGCGTTTATTTTATAATTTAACATAGGTAGGTAGGTCTTTCCAAGATAGCATTACCCCAAGATTTAAGACACCTCCTTAATAAGTTTCTTACAATTATTAAGGAGGTGTCTTATAATATCTCAAACAAAGTACCCATGTAATACATGGGTACATACTTGATAAAATAAAACCAACAAAAATAATTAAGAAGTTTGAGGGTACCCCGGAACAACTATACCTTTTGGACGTCTACCACCTCAGTCCTTCCCGTGACCATGGGTGCTGCAAAGCACTCGAAACGTGGGGAACTTAAAAATCAAAAAATAAACCGCGATAAAATCCAAAAAACTAGTTTTATTTCAAGCATTTATTATTTTAAGTTGGCGTATCAGTTATTATCATACCAAATTTCATTAAAATCCGTTTATAAGTTTTCGCATGATTAAAAAACAAAGAGACAGATAGACAGAAAGACAGACGGACGGATAATAATTTCAAAAATAAATGTTCCGGCCTCTATACCGATAAGGAAGTGTACCGCAAATAAAATTATCAAAAAATATTATATGTACAGATTCGGGTCAGTTACAGTTTTATTATATGTATAGATATAGATAGATAGATATAGATAGATTGACCAGCGATACAAAAAAAACGTAATATAATCTGCCGCTATTACTCAACCCAACAGTACATTTAAAGCTTCACTTGCAAAACTAATTCGAATGTTTGTTTTACAAACTTTACATGCCATATACCACATTCTGCTATAATATTTCCTAAACTTCTACCTGTAGCTTTTTTAGAATATTTTTAGTTATTCATTATAGAAAAAAATATATATTCTAATCTAGCTTATAACTTGAACCAATCACAGACAGTGATTTGTAGTTGGAAACGCGCTGTGATCGCTTGATTCACTGGCGCCTGTTAATTATTAAAAGCAATTACCAGATAACGCACTCTTTTATTTCACAATTGTTTCCTTGGAAAGTGTAAATTAATGCAATGATTATAGGCTCATTGTTGAATTAATTTCACTCTATTATATTTTCAGTCCCAATGGAACAGAACCTGCCCTAGACTAGCACATGGGAAATACAGATAAACAGATCTTGTCCTAAGGAAACAACGCAAAAAAAATAGACGTTACCCTAAAGTTAGCGAGTAAACGTGCTGTCACGTTCATAGTATTTAGTATATTTGTAGCAAGGATCGCATATGAACGCGCTAGCGTCACAGTAACATTAATCTTTTCCTGCTAAGCCTTCAGGTCAGTACATTTTGATGAACGACCAGGCAAAATCGACGTCGTCCATCTACATTTTAATGCCCAAAAACGACACTAAAAGAATAATATCAGCTTATACTGCCCACTGCTGGGTAAAGACCTTCTCTCGCAAATCAAGGTTAAGCAGCGTTCGACCCGGTTAGCCTGAGATGGGTGACCGTTTGTAGCATTTTAATATTCAAGCGTCTATGTGCTTCGGAAAGCACGTTAAAGCCATTGGTCCCGGCAACCATTTCATGTGGTAGTCGTTAAGCCGAGTTGGAAGCCTTAAAGGCGGCTTGATAAGTTCCAACAGCAGGTGACCACAAACCTTCCTCCACCAATCCGCACACTTATATATCATACAACACAACCGGTCTTCTTAGCGGTATTTTCGGAAGCCTTTGTCTTCCAGTAGACGGCCTTTCGGCTGATGATAATAGATGACTTCAAATCGCGTGTAGTACAGAAGTTACATACTAGTTCTAAATTGAGGGTGGGGTTACCTTTTTTTAAATGTGTGTGTTGGTGTGTGTGATTGATTTACACTGTTGACAACGGGGTCTTTACAGCTTCACCAGACAAGAAGGCGAGCGTACAACTACTACTTTGACGGACGAATTAGGGTAGTGGTTGGTTGATTGGTGTCTAATAGTCGCGGGTAGGATTCCCGCACGGGGCTAATCTTTTTGGGACCCACAATTATTTATTTCGATCTGGGTATTTGTATATATATATATGTGAATTTTCATGCTTGTAAACGCACCCACGACACAGGAATAAATCCTACGGTGGGCCTAGTTTTAAAAAAAAAAAACTACCCTGGCGCCTGAAGGGCAAGAGGGCAACTAGCTCAAGGGCGCCTCAAGTAGAAACGGCCTTGGCTTCGGCAATCGCTATAGGAGAGGGCGTATACTAGCTGTCTCGCCGTGGTGTTCTACACCGGCCGGCGGGCAAGGGATTCTTTGACCTCGCTGGCGAAGTCCGGTTCTGATTTTTAAATGTCCCACATTACCATACAAAACTAAAAATTCCAGCATTTTCCTTCGCTTACAGCAAAAATTCCAATTCGTTCCTCGTACCTCACTGCGAGTGAGTGAAAACTTACATTATTCTTTCGGCAAGCTAATCTACATTCTAAAGGGGAATGAATAGGTACCATTTTCAGTACGCATTACGTGCTTCAGTCTAAACTGAGCGGTGTTCTGTAATAATATTTCAATATCCTAGTGCCTGTTTTAGGGAAATTGTGCTTTAAGTTACAGAGATAAAGTTTAATTTCACTAAAATATCAAATGTTTAGTTGAAAGATTCTTGTATAATTTGTACTCAACTAACTGCGGATTGTCTTCGCTTATTTGAATTCCTGCGTTTGGAATTTTTTGATTTGAAAACAGTAGGAGACGGTGATGCTTAGTTTATTTTGAGCTGAAATAGTATTAAAGTAGATGCTTGCTAGTTCGGACAAACTGTGCTTTATCTATCGAAAAATCATCAATCGTAGTCTTGAATAGGCTTGCTTGCGGTGGCTGTCTGGCGCGGGTCACTTCCTACCTTCCAATATAGTCGAGGGGAGTGATGGCTATTCCAGTAGTCATACTCGTGAACTGGTGCTGCTTTTGGGGACTGTTCCATCTGGAATACTTAAGACACTCTTTATAAACAACATCACTAGATTGATATCTCGATCGTAAGGCTCTGGAGCTACATCGTTAACTATTTAATTGTAACCTAAACATTGTATCCAAACAATATAATTGAAGAAAAAAGGAAAAGTGAAAGAGAAGTAAATAAAAAAGGCAAGCCCGCTACCTACGCTACCACTTTCTTCGCCGGATCTTCTCAGTGGAGGCCGCACTCCGATCCGGGGGGTAAATTGCTAGTCAAATAATATTAAAAAAAAATGTAAATTTACTACTTGTAAGCGCCCCCGCAGGGCTTTTACAAAATAAATTATTTTAATTTGAATGACACCGGTACCCATTGTACTAGTAATTGCAAAAGGCTTACTTCCTATTATATTGAAACTTAGTATTGTCGGCAATATTGGAGTGTGTAGTGTGTAACGCTCCGTCCTATACACGGTGTAATTTTAGTGTCCTTGGAGTAAAAGCTCAGGTGATGTATCTGATGCCTACTGTTCTCTGGTAATATAAAAATAAATATGAAAAACGAACAATTCAATAATTAAGAGGGATAGATAGAGTACACTTTATTGTACACCCACATAAATACAGAACAACAGACAAACAAAATAAAATATACATAGTAACAGCACCATAATATACATATAATAAAACTGTAAGGAAGTCGTGTCTGTACATGGAATATTTTTTGTAAATAACAACCCAGGGATATCATACTATCGATGTAGAATCCAATTATACAATTTTTGGCTTTCGTGTCAAAATCAAAAGGTTTCTCCAGAAAAGATGAAAATGAGCGAAACACTGTGGAGTTCTAAAAAGACACTTTACTCCAAACCTGTGTGATGAATTTTAATTAAATTCTGTGTAATTGTAGCCTGTACACATCACAACTCTGTAGGCTTGTATTTTGGAAAAATCTAATAATTTCTGAGGAAAGGAAAATAAAACTCGATTTTGATAAATCATTCATTGTTCCAAAATATCTTGGCTACTAGATTGTCGCGGCATAAACCATAAAACTTTATTACTGTTTGTTCTGAACTGCAATGTTACGATGTAAAATGTGTGATTTTCATACACATAAATTTATCCCTGAATGTTGGACTCAGGTTCGTCTCCTCATGAAAAACTTTTCAGTGGTTAAAAACACTCACTCGAAATTGTTTATACACGTTTAATTTAAACACTCAAACATGGAAACTTGTTTGAACCGATTATGCATTCAGGATTGATTTTTCTGGAGGTAACTAACGATGAATGGGCAGAATACGAAACTTTAACGACGATTAATATCTTACGATAAGACTAACAAATGTACTGACATAACTTTACTACATATTTAGCTGGCAATGTACCGTGTTTAGATATCATTTCACTAGATGACAGGGTAGGTAGAGAAGATTTAAATCAGAAATATTTTATAGATCATTTTAAAATAAATAGATAGTGATAATCCTTCTTGAAAAGTAAGATTGTAATTTTTTTTTATGAGACGGCGTTAGTGTTGTGTGTTGAATAAGACCGAGGTATACTTTACTTTATATTTTACAAAGATCACTTGTGCGGCCTAAGTGGGATTAAGACTGCACCAGGTGATAGAGATCGTTAATGAAGTAATAAGTCTGGTGGACATTAACAAAATAAACAATATATTCACTATATTCTTCTGGGATAGCTGTTATTTCTTCATACTAAAATGGCAGAATGGTTTATACTACTCACACTTTTCAGATGGTCTATATATTCCAGATAGGTCTCAAAATAATATTTGAGATATATTTTATCCCGGAAAGAATCACGGTTCTTGCGACATATCTGGTATTTAGTCATATTAAAATGGCTAAACGAATTTATTTGAAACTTTATATGAAGGTGTCTCACATCGTAAAATAAAACAGAATACTTTTTATCTCGAAAAATAGCACGACTTCTGCAAAATATCTTTTATTACTTCATACTAAAACGGCTGAATGGATTATAAAGAATCTTTATATAAAAGAAACCACACAGGTATACAATTCGTAAGTGGAAGGGCGTAGAACAACAACCGTTTATAGTTTCGCAAACTAATAAAATATATAAAATTTATAAAACAGCAAAGATTTATTATTAATTAAAAAAACAGTAGTTGACCTCGTCTTGTGGTAAAGCGCATTGCTTTGTGATCACGAGATCCTGGGTTTAAATCCTAGGTCGGACAAATGTAGTTTTTCTAACGAAAAATTCCCAGTATGAGTCCGGAGTCTGGACGTAGCCCCACACTATGTGGGCGCAGCGGCTTAAGCTCCTAACCACTGCGCCAAATTCCTAGTATCAGTCCGGAGTCTGGAATTGTGCCTGGTATATGGCAATAGGCTCGCCCCCTATTACATGGGACCTAACATCGTCGGCGAAACGTGGGTGTACTCAGTACACCTCTGCCACCCCCTCTGGGGAATATAGGCGTGACAGTAGTAAAAAAATTGCATAGTTTCAAATGGTTCCACGCTGCTTTCAGTTGGTACTGTACCTAGAACAGGACGCAGATATCGGGGAAGATCTAGACTATCTTAAATAGACCATGTCTCATCCGGCAAGGGCAAGTCAAGAGTCTCCGTAACCGGCGAGCGTGTATTAGACTAACTATGGGAGTAGAGAAAGCCAGAAACGTCTGTAAGGAAAACACCTGTTGGAACTCTATACTCCCTGTGTGGGGTACACAGAGAGTACAGAGCTCCAACAGCAAGGTATCTGATGTATTGAAATAAATTAGTATATAGTAATAAATAAGTCGTAATATAATAATATGAAATAAGTAACTTTGTTTACACACTAGATCATGGCGATATTATCCATCTAAGTGGTATATAAAATCACACCCATATGCATTTGGTGGGTTTTTACCGGCCTGTATGAAGGTCCAAAAGATATTAATAATATTTTGGCTAAAGAAAAGCATGGCAATCTTTCGATTTCCCTCTTCTTCTTCACAGGTGACTGGAAGCCTGGAGACCTGCCGAAATTGTTTTACGATGAAAATTTACTCACATTTAACTTTTTAAATACTTTTGCATGACAAAGATGACTAGATTTAAACGATAAAACGTATACTGCCTAACTCCCTCACAGCGCACGGGAATTTTGATTTGGGATTTGTGATTTCAAAATAAAGATATTTTATGCGCTTACGGGCACAATAAAAAAATGTTTTTCCGTGTTTAATATACAGAACGGCGGAACTGATTTTAAATACACTATCACTGGAAAATGGAAAATTTTTCAAAGATTGTTTAAGACTACTTTTTAGCTCGGGAATTGTAAGATTCCTAGGGGATAGTTGTTGTTATTTCTCTATATTAACACGGCTGAACGGATTTAAAAGAAACTTGATATGCGAGTGTCTCTTAATTCTTGGAATAATGCTATCTCAAGGAGTCCTATGTCAAATTACAAAATAAGCGCGTGCGAAGCCGCGGGTAATAGCTAGTACTAATTAAGTGCATTAAAAAAAACAACTTGTAACCTATGCCAAGCGCAAAATGACATTGAGGGGCGGCGCAGATGCATACCTTTGATGTTCTGGATTTTACCTTAGCAATGGCATTCGGATAGGTCAGTAGGTAGATGCCACTTACTGCCGGTTTAAAAAATCCACTCAAGGATAGATTTGCCTACTACGAATAGTAATTTGCCATATTTTGTATCGGAAATCTTTAAAAATTTTACTGACAGTAAGTAAATGTAACCTTAAGGTGATCAGTAGCTTAGCTGAAACAAACTTTGTATACATCACCTGGGCTTTTGCTTCAGGACGGCTAAATTTACACCTTTACTTTTGAAAAAAAGGTGGTCCTTCACTAGGATTGATTCCTGTCGTGGGTGCATTTACAAACATGAACATTCACATACACAAATACCCAGACCGGAACAAATAATTGTGGCCACGCAAACATTTAACCACTGCGCTAAATCGTCCGTCAAATTACACCGTGTATAATAAGGTAGTATACGTAATATTAAGGAACAGAATATTAAATATTATTGTACCAATAACACCTTTCATTGATATACCTAGTCGCCTAAAGACACATTCGTTGCAAGTGTAATAGTGTACCTCCGTCACCCCTACGCCACGAGGCGTGACGATGTTTTTTAACCGACTTCATAAAGGAAGAGGGTTCGTCTGTATTTATGCTTATTTTTGTGTATGTGCATCGATACTTCCGTTAATTGTGGACCGATTTGATGATTTCCTCTTTGCATTGAGTTCAGAATAGCTCCGAAGAGGTCCCATTTTAGTTTTATCGGTATTGGACCTTAGACTGAACTGACCGTGGTGATACCACGGGACTGCTTGGCGGCAAACGGCAAAAATGTGTTAATTCATTTATTTTGATAATTATATCAATTCCGTAGGTACCTTAGAGTAGAACTAAGAAGAATAATATAATAAAAGGATATAAATATTAATAATTAATTCACTCATCACTTAAAATTGTAAAATAAAAACTTTAAAAAAAATGGAAACCGAATTCAAATATTTATTTTTAGATTTTTGAAGTCGGTTTTCCATTTTTAAAAAGTTATTTATTGATATTTGCTGTCTCATCCGTCTGGTGGTACGGAGCGCGGTGGGCGACCTCGAGATCCTGGGTTCGAGATCTAGATCGGAAAATAGGAATTAGTAATAAAAAAATATTCTTCAGCAGTCCGGAGTCTGGAATTGTGTCCGGTTTAATGGTAATAGACGCGACCCCTAATTTATAAAGATTAATATTGTCGGCGATATGTGACTGTACATAGTACCCTTCAACCACCTCCCTTGAGAAATGTAATCCTGACGATATATAAAATATTCCGGTATATATAAATTGAATTATGTCAACTTATTTCGTTTCTGCCTGTAAAAATGCTGTTGAGATCTTAAAGAAACATTTAGGTGCCGTATTATTTAAATAAATTCTTCTGTCTGTAATTGTCATAGTAAAAGACGCGTTCATTTCGTTAGTATTGCTAGTATAACAATTTGTTTTTTCCCTTTTTTATTTGCTGAGGAGTTTATTAATTCTAGTATTCACACACACACCATTGTTTTCCTACATTAAATTACTACAAACCTATCAAAGTAATAAGTATATCTATATCTTGAGTTTAAAATGCATTAAAATACACGTTACCGCAACAATGATTTTATTTTCATCTACTCTAATATCATCAACATTTACCCCAAAAAGTGGTAATCTTTCCAGGCTGCCAAAATTACGCGGTTGGATAGTACGGTGAGTGAGGGACGTTTTTTGGCTTCACCGCACGACTACGACTGGACGCGGCTTCTGTATTATATTTATTCTGAGGTGGAAGGTTTAAGGGTTCCTTATTACGAATATATTATTCATTTTAAATATCAGTGCAAAATAATGGCATATGAACGTGATCAAAATCATTACACAGACAAGCACATACTAGTGACATAATTTATGCAAATATAGATTCATGAATCCTAATTACAGTCCAGATAAGTCAGCAACATAAGTCGGTTAACATTCTCAGATTTTCAAATCATTAATACTCTTTATTGTTCAAATTTCGGTGATCATTCTCAAACCCAAATTATTAGGAACGTCAAATTTGTTTAGATCAACAAAAATAATACATTCTATTCAAAACAAAACCCGTACCAAGTTGCCCAAGAATAATATTTTAAGTTGGGATTAGACCTGTGAGAGTTACTACGCTAAAACCAAATTAGAAGGGTCACGAACTTTGAAATAATAAAAGTAAATTTAACTAATGCTTTGATATTTAGAAGGTCAATTCTGAGGGCCTAGCACGGACTGATTGATGTTATCGTAACGTTATCGGATTGATATGCCATCATTTTGTTTTCTATCGAGCATTCTATACCGTTCGGCACTTGTGAGGTCACCAAACAGCCCCACCAAAGACCAGCCGTTTTGTAACGGATACACTTTATTTGTCTTGTCCTTTTTCTGCTTAAATTATCCTATTTTATTTTTATATTTTATTTATATGGAACAAAAAACAGTTACATATTATTAATGCTACAGTATCATTATCTAAATGAGTTTATAAACATGTAACCCACACCATTGTTCACGGATTGACTGACATAAAAAACATAAGTTTGAAGTAAGACTATAATCAAGAAGACACCTTTTGGAAAAAAGTTTCGTATGAGAAATTAGGGTCATACTTGGATCACGTCTCAGCAGTATTTTAATGGCCCAATTCTTGAATTGTCCGTTGGAAAGGGCGAAGATGCCAACGTCGGTAAAGCGTGTGTTACATGTGTCTACAAGGCGACAAAGAGGTGCGCGGATCCCGATCGCGTTAGTCTTGCAGGTGCCTGTGTGGAATAGCCAACGTACGCGCACCCTCCGTCGATAGACAGGTCTAAATACTGTAAGACATAATTGGTTAGTACTTTCTGTACAATAAAATCTTTTGTTACATAAACCATGAAGCAAAGTTACATCTATAAGTGAACGCCGTGATTCTAAACTTAGGATATTACATTGTTTTAACAACTGTGCATAAGGAATTTTAGGTTGATTGCTTATTTCACTTAGTTTTCTTCTTATAAATGGACTGTTTTTTTGTTTTGTTATCAGAATACAAATCGACTAATGAAAGTAATAGCAGATTTTTTTCGATAATTTTACGCTAACATCAATCTATTCGTGCTAAGCTCTCTGGCTTAACTTTTAATAAATCGTCAAATTTTGACAAGTCACGGTTGATACTAAAAATGAAATGAGAATTGGTTAAAGCTTACGCACTAGACATTTGTTGGAGTTTGGATAATTTATTGTTATATTAACTTAAAATAGCTTACATATAATGAAATTACATAGAATGAAAGTAGGATAAATGCGGTCGAAATGCGAGCTCTGCGGAAGGCGTGTGGATTCAAACTGACCGAACGTATTCGCAACAGCATAGTAACAGAAAGCGTGTAGGTATGAAATATAGTATCGGTTTAAAGATAAAAAACGGTATGCTCCGCTGGTCGGGGCATATAGAAAGAATGTCAGAAGAAATAATGACAAAACAGATATACAATGTGAAAGTGGAAGGATATAGGTACCTAGACTATCTTACCATGACCAAATAGATCTGAAGGACAAGTCAGTCAGAGTCTCCGTAACCGGCGAGCGTGTATGAGATAACTATGAGAGTGGAGGTAGCCAGAGAGGTATGTAAGGAAAGAACCTGTTGGAACTTTGTACTCTCTGCCTACCCCGCAAGGGATCTGGCGTGATGTTATAGATAGATAGATAGAGATTACATATAGATATAGAGATAGAAATAAGGCTTTTTCGGGTCCACTCTCTATAAAAAATGGGACCCTTCTTGCATATGTATGTCATGTAACGGTTTTGTACATTGTCCTTAAGCCCGCTACACATTCCCCCCATTGAAACTCTTGTAAGTTAGAAACCACATAGAACCAACAATGGTCGCCATAGTCAAGGTTTGAACCTGTAGACATAATCGCACCACCGTCTTTGTGGTTCTGGTTTGGTGGTGTGGTGGTGTTCCTGGTCACAATAATGTTTTTGCTTGCTGGCTGTCTGGCGCGGGTCACTCCCTTTCATCCAATATGGTCGAATATGGGAGTGATGGCTGTTCCAGTAGTCATACTCGTGAACGCGTGCTGCTTGTGGGGACTGGTCAATTTGGAATCCTTTAATAATAATTTTTTTAATAATAATAATTTTTTTCATTTAAGAGCAGTACATGATACAATCTTATTCGAACTTATATTTAAGTAGGTATATTTACCGATTTGCCTGAACTAGGTCAAGACCTGTGTTTCAGGCATGATTAGTGCTAAAGCATCATAAATATAATAATTTTAATTACAATAATATAGCTTATTTGATTAGAAAGTGGCTTAACTAATAACATATGTTTTATTCTACTTTCATAATAAAATTAAAGTTATGATATGCTATGAGAAAATATGTTATATACAAATTGCTAGTAATTGTTCTGTCTGTTCGTAGGACATTCTTTGCAAAATAGTTATATAGCATTTGTTTACAGCTAAAATAATTTAATTGTATATATTTAGTGCTTTATTTATCCTATTGTACAGAAAAGGTCCTAGAAAAGTGAAAAATCTATTAGTATATATATGTTTTGAAGATGAATTTGAAAGGCAGACTATTACTTTCCGTCTCTTATTAATAGTAATGTCAGCTGTATAAGCGAGTGTTTTGTGTTGTTTTAATAATAAGTGCATTATAAAGAGTTGGCGGACTGTTACCACCTTGCAGGACTTATATAACAGGATAGTGGGAAAGCGAAAATAATGGAAATTGGCAACTTTTAGAACTGCTCTTTGAGCACGTTCGAGGGGCAGTAAAACAGTTTTTAGGGCTCCTCCCCATGAGGTGATACAGTACTGGATTATGGACTGACATAGGGTTAAGTATACTTGTGTCACTAGTTTATAATTAGCAATTTTTCTAAATATTTTGAATACATATATTAATTTACGGACTCTGCTGACTAAACATTCAATGTGATGGTTGAAGGAGAGTGTATCGTCGATAATAACTCCGAGGTATTTAATATGGTTGGTGTTCTGGATAGTAGGACAGTTGCAGGTGTTAACTGTGGGGTTTTTACAATTGTGTGCATATAGATGAGGGTTAGTTACAGTGGGGTATGGCTTGCGCATAACGAAGTGAACATATTTAGTTTTGTCAGCATTTAATGTTAATAAGTTGTTATGAAGCCAATTATTTACTAAATTAAATCCAAGCTGTGCATACTCATACAGCTCGTTAGTGGTATTGGCGCTAAAAATTAATGCGGTGTCATCGGCGTAGGACACGGCAAAATAATAATTTTGCCGTGTCCAATGTTTAGATTACACAGGTCATTAATGTAGATCAGGAACAACGTAGAGGCAAGTGTACTACCTTGAGGGACCCCAAAGCCTGTGTTTCTTTGGTCATCGCTAGTAAAATTATCTATTTTAACACATTGGTACCGTTCGTCTAGGTAGTCTGCAAACAGTTTTAACTGCGTGCCCCTAATGCCAAGAGCCTCTAGTTTTTCCAAGAGCAAAGGAATAGAAATGGTATCGAATGCTTTGGCTAGGTCAAGGAATATTCCTAAGGTTTGATATCCTTTGCCAAGTTCTTGTGTCACAAATTCAGTAAAGACATGTATTGCGTCAGCCGTGGATAGATTAGCTCTAAAAATAAATTGCATTTTTGATAAAAAATCGTTTGTTTCAAGACAACTGACTAATCTATTGTTGATGATTTTTTCTAGTATTTTGGAAATTGAGGGAAGCAACGATATAGATATATAATTTGTAACTAAGTCTTTGCTCCCGCATTTAAAGACAGGAATCACCACTGCCTTTTTTAGATATTTAGGGAATATTCCTTCAGAAAGACAAAGTTGGAATATGTAGGTTAGTGGCGGTACTAAGATGTGCTGGAAGCGTTTAAGGATCTTGTTATTTATGTCGTCCCAACCAGTTGCGCAATCGTCCTTTAGTCCTGAAATAATTCGTTTTATTTCTTGTTCATCAGTATCAAACAATGCAAACGTTTTTGTACTTAAGTTCTTTTTTGTTTGGTAGATAGACGTAGCTGTATAAGTGCGCGTTTGTTTTGGAATATTCTCTGCAAGGTTTTTACCGACATTTACAAAAAATTCGTTACTTGATTCACGTTGTTTAGACGTAAAGGTAATATTCTTAATATGTTTCCAAATTTCTTTGCTATTATTACCTGCTCTCTGTAATTTATTTCTATCGTGTTAAATTTTTAGCTTTTTAACAGATTATTACAGTAATTTCTGTACCTTTTATAGGTCGTTTGAAGAATTAAATTATCGGGGTATCTCTTCGATCGCTGATGGAGTTTATCTCTGTGTCTTATACACCGAATTAACCCAGGAGTAATCCATGGCTTAAAATTATAATGTTTATTATTTACTGTTATTAGTGTCGTGTTTCGTATAATAGCTTGTTGGGTATTCTCAATTAGGTACGATAGAGATAAGTTAGGGTCAGCAGACTTACGCAACATAGATTATAATAACATTTAAAATAGTAAATGTTGTTATAATCAATGTTGCGTAAGTCATGTTCGAGTTTGTTTATGTTTAATTTGGTATTAGTCTGACGGCGATTTAGCTTAGGCAGCATTAAATTTACGTTTAGTAGGACAGCATAGTGGTCGGTAATAAAGGAATTAGTAATAAGCGTGAGGTACTGAAGGCTAGATTTGATCATCATGTGATCGAGGCAGGAACCGCTCTGATGTGTAGTCTTTGTATGAGAGGGAAGGAGCCCATGGTATGAGCACAGATTTAGATAGTCTTGAGTTCCTGCATCGTAATGTTCAGATCCAATGTTAATATTTATGTCACCTGTTAGTATACTATTTTTAAAAGACGCTAGTGCTGTAAGTGTATGATTTAACTAGTTTAAAAATGGGTCTAAGTTTCTAAAAGAGGGAGACCTATACATGGCAATAACCGCTGTTTTTGTACCTAATTTAACAACCAAGCAGTTACAGCCTTGTACAATTGGTTCGTCGATGGTGATGTTCAGCGATTCCTTAGCGTAAATTATCACTCCATCATTTTGATTGTGGGTCGTTTTCCTATAAGATAAATTGTACCCGGGAATCTGTGGGAGGATATTGTGGCGGTTTGATAACCAGCAATCGGTTAGGACTATTAAATCACAATTAAAATTAAGCCTATGTACAAATAGATTAAAGTTCTTTATATTCTTGTCAATACTTACTTACTTTAGACACTCTTTATAAATAACATCATTAGTTTCATATCTCAGTCGTAAGGCATCGTAAACTAGAATTAGCTAGAACGTAAACTATTTAATTATAACCTAGACATTGTATCCACACAATATGATTAAAAAAATAGAAAGGAAAAAAGATAATAAAATAAAATAAAAGACAAACCTGCTGAGTTTCTTCGCCGGATCTTCTCAGTTAAAGCCGCTTTCCGATCCGGTTATAGATTAATAGTTAAATAAGATTAAAAAAAAATGTAAACTGACAAGTTGTAAGAGGGCCCTCTTACAAATTGTCAGTTTACATTTTTTTATGGCTACCTAATCCAAATATACCCAGTAACTTCCATCTAGTTATCAACAATGCATCTTCTCTCCCTGTTCATGTTGACTGTGCTGCATATTTCTTGGAAGCCGTGGGAATTAAAATTATAAGTTATGTAAGTGGTAGGAATATAATTTTGAATGTCTGGGAATAACCCCCACAAGTGGGGTAACAGAGATATCCTATATACAGTCACATATCGCGAGCAATGTTAGATTCCAATGTAATAAGGGCCAAGACCATATGTTTTTTTTGAATACGTAACACTAGGATTTACTCCTGTGTCGTCGTGCGTTTACAAACATGATAATTCACATACACAAATACCTAGACCGAAACCAATAATTGTGGATCACACAAAGATTTGTTCCGTGCGGGAATCGAACCCGCGACTATAAGACACAGTGGTCAGAGCGGCTTAAGCTCTTAACCACTGAGCTAAATCGTCCGTCACTTGTCAATGTACCGGGTGGAATTCCAGACTCCGAAATACAACTGAGATTTTTTTGTTAGAAAAATCACTGTTGACCGACGTAGGATTCGAACCCAGAATCTTGTGATCCCCACATTACCTATGTGGATATTTTTATGAAGATCATTTAACAGTTATAAATCACAAAATAAGACAGGTTCACAGAAAAGGTTAATATATTATCAGGACCATTTTTTTAAATTGTTTTTTTGAAACCCTCTCTGATGCTGGTTACGAAGACTCTTGACTTGTCCTTCAAATAAGACTCGGTATATTTGGTCATGGTAAGATAGTCTAGGTCTTCCCCGGTACCTACATCCTTCCACTTTCGCATTGATGAATGATAATGTTGATGAAGTAAAACAGACACCGTCACAGGTTCACTGGTACCAGAGGTATATTCTGCAAACCCACCTTTCTCTGATGATTTTTGGTCTTGATATCTAGGTGGCAAGCCTTTATATTTGGCACGATCCCATACTTCAAATTGTAACTGAGATTTTTTCGATAGGAAAGCCTAATAACAATTTTCTGACGTAGAATTCGAACCCACTTTATTCTCGGAATCGCCAGCTGCATAAACCCACCTAAACTAAAGTGATTGTCTGTTATTTAATGTTTGAGCACCGTCACGCTTATATTTCCCAAGCAAGGGTGGCAGAAATACACTGTGTATTTCCACTTTTCGCCGACGATGTTAAGTCTCATGTAATAGGGGGCGAGCCTATTGCCATATACCGGGCACAATTTCAGACTCCAGACTGACACTGGGAATTATTCGTTATATAAACTACATTTGTCTGACCTAGGATTTGAACCCAGGACCTCGTGATCGCAAATCACATTATTCGCCACTAGACTAACGAGGCAGTCATATGGTTAAGATTACCTAAAACTCGATAAAAACTAGTTAAAAATTAAAATAACATTACCCTTTAAAAAACGTCTGCGAGAAGGCGTGATTGCAAAGATTCTTAAAATCGAATTTCATAGCGATATTCTAAACAACATCTGCTCTACAAACCTAAGTGAGTTTTGATACGTTTTCAGTTTTGTTTTCGAAAGAAACAACAGAAGTAACATCTGCACGAAGTTTAAACCAGATACCGAATAAATGAATTAAATTTTGCATAGAATCTCTTCTATCTTTACCATCACGCTAGATCTCTTTTGGGATAGACAGAGAGTAAAGAGTTTCAACCACAGAATTGGGAAACAAAAATATTTGTGCTCCCAACTTTTGATCCACGTTTTTATAAGCAGCTACGAAAAAAATCAATTTCTTCAATCAGTTTTTTCTTTACATACTTTTCTGACTTACAAATACATTTTAGGTACGATAGTAATCTTAGATTCGAATCTTAGGTCAGACAAAGTGTGTTTTTTCTATCCAAAATAATCTCACTCACTTTCCAGTCAGGAAAAAAGTTGTGCCTTCTATTACATTAGCGCCTATCACTGTCACACTGTGGTACACTTCTGGCATCCCCGCTTGTAATAATAATATTAGCCCTGCTAGGAAGCTATCCCACTGTTGGGCACGGGCCTCCTCTCAAACTGAGAGGGTTTAGGCCACAGTCCACCACGCTGGCCCAGTGCGGGTTGGCGAACTTCGCACACCTTCGAGAAACTCTTAGGCATGCAGGTTTCCTCACGATGTTTTCGTTCACCGTTAAATTAAGTGATAATTAATGTTTAAAACGCACATGCTTTCGAAAAGACAGAGGTGCATGCCTTGTGTTCGAACCCGAGACCTCTGTCTACTTTGCAGTCCAACGGTCTAAGCACTAGGCTAACACTGCTGGTACCTCGCCTAATTAAAAAAAATCGACACCGTCACGCCTATATTCCTTAAGCCAGGGTAGCAGAGATGTTCCGTGTACACCCACTTTTCGCCGATGATCTTAGGTCCCATGTATAGATGACCCTATTGCCACATACCGGGCACATTCCAGACTGCGGACTGATATTGGGATTTGAATCCGGGACCGCAACGCGCATTATTTGAACCCGGGACCTCGTGATTGCAACGCGCGTTATTTGAACCCAGGACCTCGTGATTGCAACGCGCGTTATTTGAACCCGGGACCTCATGATAGCAACGCGTATTATTTGCCACTAGACCAACGAGGCGGTTATAGTATTTTATTTTGTGTATTTTAATAAAAAGAAATATTCAAGGAGTTAAAAAAATTATGAGTTATTTTAAAAAAAAAAAATCTTAATCCCTTAATTGATAAATTATACGCGAGGGTTTCAAAAAAACAATTTAAAAAAATGGTCCTGATAATATATTAACCTTTTCTGTGAACCTGTCTTATTTTGTGATTTATAACTGTTAAATGATCTTCATAAAAATATCCACTCCACACATTTTTTTTAAATTATTTGATTTGTTCTAGTGGCAGTCTTTGTTGATCAAGTAGCACATAGGTAATGTGGGGATCACAAGATTCTGGGTTCGAATCCTACGTCGGTCAACAGTGATTTTTCTAACAAAAAAATCTCAGTTGTATTTCGGAGTCTGGAATTCCACCCGGTACATTGACAAGTGACGGACGATTTAGCTCAGTGGTTAAGAGCGGCTTAAGCTCTTTTTTTGAAGTTGGGAGCACAAATATTTTTGTTTCCCAATTCTGTGGTTGAAACTCTTTACTCTCTGTCTATCCCAAAAGAGATCTAGCGTGATGGTAAAGATAGAAGAGATTCTATGCAAAATTTAATTCATTTATTCGGTATCTGGTTTAAACTTCGTGCAGATGTTACTTCTGTTGTTTCTTTCGAAAACAAAACTGAAAACGTATCAAAACTCACTTAGGTTTGTAGAGCAGATGTTGTTTAGAATATCGCTATGAAATTCGATTTTAAGAATCTTTGCAATCACGCCTTCTCGCAGACGTTTTTTAAAGGGTAATGTTATTTTAATTTTTAACTAGTTTTTATCGAGTTTTAGGTAATCTTAACCATATGACTTTTTGTTTTTTTTTTTTTGTTTTTTTTTTTTTTTTTTAAACGTTGCCCCACACTAGGATTAGGACTCCTGTGTCGTGGGTGCGTTTACAAACATGAAAATTCACATACACAAATACCCAGACCGGAACAAATAATTGTGGATCACACAAAGATTTGTCCCGTGCGGGAATCGAACCCGCGACTATTAGACACAGTGGGCGGGGCGGGCTAAGCCCTTAACCACTGCGCTAAATCGTCCGTCTCTGCCTCGTTAGTCTAGTGGCGAATATTGTGATTTGCGATCACGAGGTCCTGGGTTCAAATCCTAGGTCAGACAAATGTAGTTTATGTAACGAATAATTCCCAGTGTCAGTCCGGAGTCTGAAATTGTGCCCGGTATATGGCAATAGGCTCGCTCCCTATTACATGAGACTTAACATCGTCGGCGAAAAGTGGAAATACACAGTGTATTTCTGCCACCCTCGCTTGGGAAATATAAGTGAGACGGTGCTCAAACATTAAATAACAGACAATCACATTAGTTTAGGTGGGTTTATGCAGCTGGCGATTCCGAGGATAAAGTGGGTTCGAATTCTACGTCAGAAAATTGTTATTAGGCTTTCCTATCGAAAAAATCTCAGTAACAGTTTGAAGTATGGAATCGTGCCAAATATAAAAGCTTGCCACCTAGATATCAAGACCAAAAATCGTCAGAGAAAGGTGGGTTTGCAGAATATATCTCTGGTACCAGTGAACCTGTGACGGTGTCTGTTTTACTTCATCAACATTATCATTCATCAATGCGAAAGTGGAAGGATGTAGGTACCGGGGAAGACCTAGACTATCTTACCATGACCAAATATACCTTATTTGAACGACAAGTCAAGAGTCTTCGTAACCGGCGTCAGAGAGGTCTGTAAGGAAAGAACTTCTTGGAACTCTGTACTTTCTGCCTACCCTGCAAGGGATTTGGTGTGATGATATAGATAGATAGATAGAAGATTATCATCTCAGCCTAAGTCTACTACTGAATGTAGGCCTGCCCAATCACTCTCCAGCGCAACCGGTCCAATGCCACAAATTCCTGCGATCTTCACAAGATCGTGGCGAAATTCACACACACAATACCCAGACCGAAACAAATAATTGTGGGTCATACAAAGATTTGTCTCGAGCGGGAATCGTACCCGTGACTATTAGACACCGTAGGTGGAGCGGCTTTAGCTCTTAACAGTGGTTAAGAGCTAAAGCCGCTCCACCTAACACACGCTAAATTGTCCGTCGTCCGTAATCATTTCTAGTAAGTCACACTTTTAATATACTTATTTATCCCAAACAGACTTAACAGATTAAAAGAAAATAAATCAACACTGAGTTCTTGGATTTACCCGAATATTACACAAGAAATAAAACTATTTTACGGATTAAAAATCAAAAATAAAATCACGATAAAATCCGTAAAACAGTTTTAATAAAAAAAATATCAACATACAAAAATAAAAAAATAAACATCGTTACGCTTATATTCCCCAAACGGAGGTGGCAGAGGTGTACTAAGTACACCTACATTTTGCCGACTACGTTAGGTCCCATGAAGAGGGAGCAAGCCTATTGCCATATACCGGGCACGATTCCGAACATCGGACTCATACTGGGAATTTTTCGTTAGAAGAACTACATTTGTCCGACCTAGGATTTAAACCCAGGACCTTGTGGTCACAAAACGATACGCTTTGCCACTAGACTAACGAGTACTTAGTACACCTACTTTTTGCCGACTCTGTTAGGTCCCATGAAACAGGGGGCAAGCCTATTGCCATATACCGGGCACGACTCCGAACATCTAACGCATACTGGGAATTTTTCGTAAGAAGAACTACATTTGTCCGACCTAAGATTAAAACCCAGAACATTGTGGTCACAAAGCTATACGCTTTGCCACTAGACTAACGAGGCCGTTTAAAAATCAGAATAAGGGCAGAAAAAAATCAACATGGTTAACAAAATTTAATTTAAAATCAACAGAAATATTTAAAAGTTACCTAAGTAATGCACAGTTGGCTCCAACATTCTATTTGCAAAATCAACCGGCTAACCCTTTACAGGGCTAACGAGAGAGAAAATTCCCATATAGACGTCCCGACGCAAACGCAGCTAACCGCGGCCTTAATTAAAAGTTGCCTCGGCCGAGTCAAAGTCAAACGGTACGCGGATCCGGAGCGGCGTACCGGATTGTCGGAGTCCGGAGATACGTAGCGCTACGCTAATACGGATGAATATACCGTGATTGTTACATTCTGTTGATATTACAATTAGTTTACGTCTTTTGGTTTGGTTTTGTGGGATTTACCTTGTATGATATACCTATAGACGTCCCGAATCAGACGCAGCTAACCGCGGCTCTAATTAAAAGTTGCCTCGGTCGAGTCATCAAAGTTAACGGTACGCAGATCCGAAGCGGCGTACTGGGTGGTCGGAGTCCGGAAATACGTAGTCCTACGCTAATACGGATGAATATGCTGTGATTGTTATATTCCGTTGATATTACAATTAGTTTGCGTCTTTTTGTTTGGTTTTCATGGGATTTATATTGTATTAAATGGCCTAATGTAATGAAAATATTCAATCAATCAATTAATCAGCCTATCGTAGTCCACTGCTGGATATAGGCCTCTCCTAACACGCGCCATTGCACACGGTCCTCCGCTTTCCGCATCCAGTCTGTCCCAGCGACCTTTTTGAGGTCGTCGGTCCATCTAGCTGGGGGCCGTCCTACCTTACGCTTACCAAGTCGCGGTCTCCACTCTAGGACACGCTTGCTCCATCAGCCGTCGGTCCTTCTGCAGATGTGACCAGCCCATTGCCACTTTAGCTTACTGAGTCTGCGAGCTATGTCGGTAACTTTGGTTCTTTGTCGGATTACCTCGTTACGAATTTTATCCTTCAAAGAGACGCCGAGCATAGCTCGCTCCATAGCCCGCTGTGAAAATATTAGGTGTTAGGAATTGTATATGCAAACAATATGAAAATTGGTTAAAAACTTTAAAACAACTTTGAGCTGAAAATTGCTCATTTTATCATCGTTGTAGACTTTGACAAGCATTCATCGCACACATTTTAATATGTACCATTTAGTTTTCATTTTAGATAGACTCAAACCTCGCTATTGAGAATTGAAATACATATTTTTTTTTTACTGTTATGCATGATAACATAACATATTATTAAATCATTTAATTTTGAACAACCAATAACAAATTCTATTGTTTACATTTTAATGCTTACTAGTATGTAAATATTTTAAAGATCAACTGAAAGTATATATATTTAATTCTTATTTCATGGAAAAGTATGAACTAAACAGAGTAGCTAAGCGAAATTTCAAAACAAGAAACAGAAGAAACAAATACCAAAGGAACAAAAGAAATTTTTAAATTCTACTTTGGAATAACTTTTCACATACGTAAAATTACTCCACTTCCACCACCTAGGTAATTGTGGACTTCATTAAAACTTGGCTCGCTCAAGTCAAAGTCAAACGATACGCGGATCCGTTCCGGCGTAGTACGCGGACGCTAATACCAGTGACGATGACGTAATCGGAATAGTTTGTTAGTGTAACGGCAACGTTAATTAGCGAGCTTTCCAATGGATTTAGGCATTAACTAAATAGTATTAGGTTATATTATAGGAATGTTGCTGTTAGCGAGATTGGCAATTAGCAAATGTACGGACACAGGTATTTGTTGTATGTAATTTACACTTGTTGTGGTTAGATTACGAAGGAGAGACAGAAATTTATATCGGGGCTCCGATGTATACGTTTTTTTTAACTTTATATGACGATCGTTACGTAAACATATAATTTTCACTAGCTTATAATACACTATAGTGAGAAAATTTACACGTTCAAAAATCCTAGACAGTATAAAAATATTTAAAAGTATGAATGTACTTAGGGTTGTGATCCTTAAAATAATTGAGTTTCGATACTACTTACAGAAGTTTGTGTTGCGAATTAATACGGAATTCTAAGTAAATTTTAAAATAGTTCCGACAAGTTTATTTTATCTAGCAGTCCCACTAAAGAAAAAAATCGTTGACCTACGTGGACACGGTACGAGGATCCGGGATCTCTAAATGGAACGCATGCGTGCCCTGTCAAGAAATTGTCCCACCACGGGCCTCCTCTCAACCTGAGAGGGTTTACGCCATAGTCCACCACGCTGGCCCAGTGCGGGTTGGCGAACTTCACACATCTTCGAGAAACTCTTAGGCATGTAGGTTTCCTCACGATGTTTTCCTTCACCGTTAAGGTAAGTGATAGTTAATTTTTAATACGCACAAGCTTTCCAAAAGACAGGTGCGTGCCTGGGTTTGAACCTGAGGCAACTGACTTTGGAGTCTAATGGTCTAACGATTGGGCTATCACTGCTCTCTAATGTGTACCGTACTGTAACTTACTGTACTTCTAATGTTCATTACAATTCATCGGAAAATATTTTTACATGTATGGCAAAATGGCGACAGTGGGTTTGAATAAAATCGTGTGATTTTTCACTTCTGGTGTTTTATTATATCTCAGCAAACAACTTCTTAAAATCATAATAAGAATCATTAAAGATCTCCAATCGTATCTTACAAATACATCATTCTTATTCGCCTCACACATACACACACAATAATAGCGCAGCGCACACGGAAATTCTTTCAATTCCGATTCAATTTAGATTTCTTGCTTCAAGCCTTCACGGGGTGTTCTATTTCTAAATCGAATTTAAACTTGCACGTACTAAGTGTATAGGATTAGTCAGTCTTGAGCGCTGGAAAGTTTTTTGATGTTTTAAAAATTAGGTTAGGTTGAAGGAAAATCTTGGTAGAGAATAGAGAATGAGAAATTAATAACAATGTGTCACTTGATTGATTAATGGTGGAAGTTGGCGTGTTTTGAGGTCAACGTTTGCTTGTAAAAAGGCACTAAGTAAAAACTATTTAACCGACGAAAAATTTGAACATAGAATTTTTCCTAATTTGTTATCAATAGAGAGTCTTCATGCTTTAGAAATTAGTCCCGGTTCCTGCATAATGTGGCAACTCTTACGTCAAGGTGAACGCTCAATGAGCAGTTGATAGGTCCTAATATTCAGTGGCCACAAACTTGCCTATACTAATTTGGATTGTGTCACTGTGTAAGACTTATTCACTTTCACCTTGATTTGTGCGTGAAAGCCTTTGTATCTATCTATCTATATTATCACGCCAGATCCCTTGCGGGGTAGATAAAGAGTATAGGTTCCCAACCGGTTCTTTCCTCACATACCTCTCTGGTTACACGCTCGCCTGTTACAGAGATTCTTGACTTGTCCTTCAGATAAGACTCGATCTATTTGGTCACAGTAGTGAAGTAAATGATAATTTATTCTAATGGTATATTTATTATAATATCTCCAAAACTAACCTTTCGCTAAGGCCTCATTTCCTTTTACTAAAGTTTCCTTTGAGTCTGTCAACCGAATTCTTTTTTCAATTTATTACGTACAAAGTAGTTTTTACTTAAATAAAGCTCACATTTATTTTTTAAATTTTTCTCCCCGGGACTAGTATAGTTTCAAATAATAATTTGCTTCACTATTTTCAATATAAATGAGTTGTGATTTTAATGTACTTCAATATTTCTAGAACCTTCCATAATTTAAATATCGAAGTGACTGAATTATATATATTTTTTGTGACTTTTTTTTAAAACAAGCTTTGCTATCTATTGAGTTCTATATATCTATGTGTATTATCACGCCAGATTCGTTTCGTGGTAGGAAGACTGTACAGAGCTATTTTATGCTAACCAATAAAGAAAAAAATAGCCAGCAAACGTTTGACGTGGTTATGTATCTTACTACAACCTCTCTAGCCGTATTATTTGAATTTTTCTTTGCCCTACGAAAAGGCAAAACTTTTAATATTTTTACCTTGATGGTTCCTTGAAGATCCCTTGCGGGGTAGGCAGAGAGTACAGACCTGCAACAGGTTTTTTCCTTACATACCTCTCTGGTTTCCTCCACTGTCATAGTTCATCTCAAGGAGACTCTTGACTTGCCCTTCAGATAAGACACGGTATTTATTAATATCCTTTTTAAATAAAAGTAAACACGCTGTATATAACCTGCCACTTACGATAAGTATGTTCAGCCATCGGAGGTGATGAAAATACTCGAACGAATGAATGAATGGATTGATCCAATGACGACTCAATCAAGTTCTTAAAGTGAACCAGATTACACAATTTTAAACCTTATCGGCATAAAGAATAAGAATTGATTTTATTTGTTATTTAATTTGGTGAAGAGTATTCATTTGAAGAGCTTTAATTATTTTCTTCTTTATTTAATAAGCGTTGATTGGTTGGTTTATATTTGTTAGTTAATTTTGTCGTTCGAAGAATGAAATCGTTATTTTCTTGGATGTTGTAATATTTTATTGGAAGTTATTGGTTTTTTAATGCCGACAATTATGGACCGCATGTGGTTTGTTTTGCGTTCGTCCCATATTAAACAAAAAATCTAACGTAGGTACCTTATAAAATTTTCATACCTGTTTAGTGCTATAATGGGAACAGTTTGCCTTTTATAATTTTTGAACCTAAGATCGTCGGTGAAAAGTGGGTGTACACAGTACACCTCTGCGACACGAGCTTGGGGAATATAGCCAAATATAAGCCTTTTCGATAACTAATTGCCTCATTGATTTACTGGCACATAATATACAAGCTGTAACATAATAAACGCAAGACGTGAAAGTAGTTTGTTCTAAATCGGTAACTGAATTGATTCGCACAATTTTCAAAGGATCTTAATTATTATTTAAATTTATAAATAATGTTTTTACTCCTTCAGTGCGCTATAAAAAATCTAAATTATTTATGATTCATAGCAATAAGATTTCAAATGCATTCCTAAAACGTATTTTTCAAAACGCACACATACACGTACAAGTTTCATTGTTAATTGCGGTATAAAACTGCATAAGAAAGGGGTAAAACCCTTGAAATATGGAAATTTTAGTTTTCGTTTTAAATTTATGAAGCAATTCTTTAATCGGGGTGTTAGAGGTCTTGCGTTATTTACGTTACACCTTGTATATGGCAATCACAAGGTCCTGGATTCGAATCCTAGATCCGAAAATGTATCGAAGAATTGTCGGTCGCAGCCTAGAGTCCGGAGTTAAGTCGATATTATGTGAATAGGCTCCAATGTCGGCGCTACGAAATGAAAATAAAAAATGAAACTATGTTTATTATCAAATTGCAAAATTCTAATTTACAAGACTGGAACAACGGGCAATTATGCATTCAAACATATCCGCGCTTGGGTTTTCTGGATGGCCGTTTCAATGCTGGTAACGGTGAAAGGTCTTCGTTTTCATAGTCGTCCGCATCTTGGCAACATTAAGGAAATCTTGAAATAACACTGGTCTAGTCTTGTACCTTGATATGCGAGTATGCGCACAAAGGTTGAAGATTAATTTTGTCACATGGAATGCAGCAGCTAACCAGCTGCTCTGCGGTACTTCCGATTGCTTGCCCCCTTGCCCATCGAATCACAACGCAGCGCCGTCCGCCATCTTACATCGACTATGGGTGCATTCCACTTGGTATAAACATCGAAATTTTCGCCATTTTAGCCGTCTCACTTGGCGCCCGCATTCGCTGTGATCACATCGATGACGGTGTTAATATCGCTTACAAGACACTCACGGTGACTCACCTAAAGAGGTGGGTCGCGGTGGGCGCTGTCAATGTCATTGTCAAAATAGCGGTAAACAATAAACTTTGAAAATAATTATAGAATTTTTATGTTAAGTTCAACAAGGATATTTTTATAAATTTACGGTATCAAACAGATAATGTAACTTGAAAAACCGCGAAAGGAGCTGAGCTTAACTACATTAACGTTGGACAGGCAACTCGTACTTGTGTTTGCTCTCGTATAAAATTCAAATCTATATGTAAAAACTGAAGTTATAGTTGAAATAAATAGTGTTTGATGTTATAAGATCAATATTCTACACAGTTAATTATTTTAAAGTGTAAAACGATTAGTGAAATTAAGTAAAAAAACATTTTAAATGTAAATTTATAACAATCTCGAAGTGTTGTCCCATTTTAAAAGATAGTGTTTTTTCAAACGCGTAAGCGACACCTATTTTACGGCGCTTACGACCCTCTGGACACGACTAGGCGCACTGCTTACCGCGTCTGGTTTTTTGAAGAAAACGGTAACTATTTTAATTTAATAATCGTTTACCGATATATTCACGCTCCGCTTCTGTAAGAAAATGGCTAAAAACTGTGCCGCTTGCTGCAAAATTATAGTGGGACAAGCTGCTATGAAATGTAACAGCTGCCAAGATTTATTCCATTTGCCTTGTGTAAATATTTCTCAAAATGAATACCAAAGACCCTCACAAAAATGGAACTGTCCTTTATGCCAAAAAACATCTAAAGGCGATACCACCAATACCCCTGTAGGGCAACACTCACACATGCAAGATGAAAACTTGAATGTAAATACACAATCACGAGGCTTTAAACGTTTAGAATCCTTAAACAGTGCCGAACTTTCTGATACCGACGCAATCAATAAACTTACACATGTGATTCAATTGATGCGCCAAGACATGGCAGAAGTTAAAACTCAGTTAGTGAAGCTCACGGACGGCATAAGACATTGCAATGATAGGCTTGATAAATTTGAAGAAAGGACTACCGCTTTCGAGGTCCATCATAACCAAATAGTATTAGCTATGAAATATACCATCTCTGAACTGCAAGAACAACTGGATTCTCAGGCACAGGCTATGCTAGCTAATGAAATAGAAATAATAGGCATTACTGAAACATCTAATGAAAATTTACAGCACTTAGTCCAACTTACTGCTTCCAAGATCGGAATTGAGCTTAAAGAAAACGATGTCGACTGGGTGACACGTGCGGGTAAACCTCGTAATTTAACAAACCAGGGTAGGATGTCTGATACAAAATTTCCGCGACCCGTAATAGTTAGACTACTAAGACGTGCCAAAAAGGAAGAATTCTTGAGAGCTGCAAAATCCAGACGTAATTTAAGCTGCAAAGACATTAATGTAGGTGAGGATCCAAAGAAAATATATATTAATGAACACCTCACAAAACAAAATAGACTTTTTTTTCGAGAAGCGAGGACCAGAGCTAAAAATAATGGTTTCAAGTTCTGTTGGATTAATAACGGACAAGTCTATCTACGAAAAGAAGAAGGGACTCCAGCAATTCGCCTCCGTAACCGAAATGATTTCGAACAGTTCTTGGGTAATAAAAATCAGCCGAACCAAGCTGAAAATGTTTCAGATTTTACTACATGAATATTTATGTTTCCTCTCGTTATTTAGATTAAGTTTTAGTTATGGAATTTTAATGTCAATGTTATTTCAGATTACTTACTTTGTTTTTAATTTCACTAAGTCGACTTACGTCTTAAATAATGTAAAGTATTTACAAACATCACTCATGTACACTCACCAATATATCACATCAAAAAAAATTACAACACACAATACACACACTACACCTTTATCTCCCTTTACACAAACTACTCAAACGTTTACACCTATGTACACCACAAATATATACAAATCAGAATCCTATAACAGGTATAATAATATAAATTTTCACTGTCGCGTTTATATAACAGCAAAGAGTGACAAAACCAGACATACACCATCTTATATATCAAAACTATCTGTACCGTGGATAACCTAAATATATTCGACAATATTGATAAATCTCTTAGAATAAATTGTCACTCGCTAAACGAACTAGAGCTTTGCAAAGATCACTTAACCTGCGACCTTAACTTCAAAATTTTAACCCTGAACATTAGAAGCCTACAACATAATTTCGACAATTTTTTATTAGTACTGAAACGTTTAGACATTAAATATGATGCAATAGTCCTTACTGAGTGTTGGTTACACGAGAGTTCAGTTACCAGACATCTTGACGGTTATCAGGTATTTAATACAAATAAACACATAAACAAAGCTGGTGGTGTTACGATATATGTTAAAGATATTTACAATATTTCGGCAATTGAACCGGATATAGATGATGCTAATTGCTTAGTAATTAACGTAGACAGTTTTATCAAAATAGTTGGTGTATATCGCTCACCATCTTTTGTGAATCTGAGTCAATTCTTAAATTAATTGGATAAAACTCTAACAAAAATAAAAGATAACTTAAGAACTATTGTTATAGGTGACCTTAACATCGACTTGTTAGTTAATAACCCTAGTGGGGACAATGCGGAATATCAGTGCTTAATGGCACAACATGGTCTACTACCTGCTATCACAAAACCGACTAGGGGTAACTCGTGCATAGATCATGTTTTCGTAAGAAGCAGTGGAAAAGTAGTCGGTGTTGTCGCCAAATGTACACTAACAGATCACGATGCGGTAATGGTAGGACTCAATACCGAGAAAGAAAAACTAAGAAAAAGAAACAGTAAAACGATTTTAAAGACAGATTATGAAACTTTACAAACAGAATTAAAAAGCGCAGACTGGACCTCTATTACTAGTAGCAATACTGTTAATGAAGCAGTTAACTCTTTCTATCGCGTACTTGATTCAGCAGTAACAAAAAGTACGATAAAGATTAAATATAGTCGAAAAAAAACTATCCTAAAACCCCGGATAACTCCAGGATTAATACGATGCATGCGATTTAAAGATAAACTACATTCTCTAGTCAAACAGTCCCCTTATAATGAAACACTGAAAACATCATATACAAGATATAGGAACTTCCTCATAGATCTTATAAGAAAAGTTAAAAAGAATCATGATACAAACTTATTAAATGAAAATAAAAATAATCCGAAAAAATTATGGAATACTTTAAAAGACATATGTGAGTTATCACAAAAACAGGATGATTCTCAAGAACTTTTAAAATCCCAAAGTTCAATTAAAGAATCTCTTAACGCTTGCAATAATCATTTTGTTTCTACAGGTAAAAATCTATCGAACCGCATTATGATGAAACTACTTACATCTGAACAGGATCTTGCCAGTAGAGTAAATTCCCAGCCCTCATTTTCCGCATCAATGTATTTGGTACCGACTGATAACCTTGAAATAGGAACAATAATACGAAACCTCAAAAACGATAGTGCCCCAGGCTTAGATGGTTATAAAACACCTTTATTTAAAGCAATCGGGCCTTTTATTCTTGAGCCTCTCACTTTTATTTGTAATCTAAGTATGGCTACGGGAGTTTTTCCGGAAAGATGGAAGGTTGCATCGGTAACCCCTATTTACAAAACTGGTGCAAAAGAATGTCCCGATAATTACAGGCCAATATCTCTTCTTAGCATTTTCTCAAAGATCTTGGAAAAACTAGTAAATAAACGCATTGTGAACTATCTAGAAAAAAATGGCCTACTTTCAGAAAGACAATTCGGCTTTAGATTAGGCAAAAGCACCCAAAATGCAGTAGAATTACTTATAGATCTTGCATCTGGGCACATAGATAAAGGTCAACGTTGTCTTGGCATATTTGTCGACCTTGCTAAAGCTTTCGATACTGTGTCAATTCCAATACTGCTGAACAAACTAGAATCTCTTGGTATAAGAGGCACAGTATTGAGCTGGTTTTCTAGCTACCTTAGCAACCGGAGACAATGTGTAAAGATAGCGGACCATATTAGTAATGAGCTAACTATTTGCTTTGGTGTACCACAGGGTAGCTTACTTGGCCCAGTTTTATTTACAATCTATATGGATGGTATACTTAGACTTAATATATCTAATGCAGATATAATATGTTACGCAGATGATACGCTTATTCTGTTTCACGGTATAAACTGGAATGAAGTATACACAAAAGCACAGTCTGGAATTTTAAGTATCGCCAGTTGGCTTGACCTAAATTTGCTCACTCTTAATACTATGAAAACCCAATACATAGTCTTCAGGAAAACTCAAGCTACTAAACTGCCGAACTATATTATCAGTTTGCATACCAACTGTTGCGAACATAACTTGACCTCTATGTGCACTTGTCCTACACTCCAAAGGACTGATTATTTAAAATATTTAGGTGTTACGATTGATCAATACCTATCCTTTAAGCATCATATTATAGAATTGACAAAGCGTGTTCGAAAGTTCATCTACGTAATGAAACTGCTTCGCGAAAGTGCACCTGTAAACACAAGAAAACTGGTGTACTTAACTCTGTGTCAATCCATTTTACAATATTGTATTGTTACATGGGGTGGGGCAGCAAAAACCTACATGTTAGATCTAGAGAGAGCACAACGAGCAGTTTTAAAAGTTATGCTGCACAAACCTTATCGCTTTCCAACTGATGAGCTATATGCAGAGGCGTCTATTCTTAGTGTCCGCAAAATATACATTACTAATGTCACTACTAAGATTCATATAAAGACTTCACAAAGAGACGACCTAGAAATGCTAAAAAGTAAGCGAAATTTTAGGGTACCGACTGTAGCTGTTAACTCTACTTTTGCTCAACGTCATCCAAGTTTCCTTCACTCACATATTTACAACATAATAAACAAAAACCACAACATCAGGAACGCTAAAAACTATCAAATAAAACATATACTCAAAAAATGGCTTATTACTTTGACCTACACACAAACAGAAAATTTGTTAACCATAAGTAGATAAATCTATCACTTGGGTTTTGTACACACACATACACACACAAGCACACACACACACACACACAAACACGCACACACACACACAAACACGCACACACACACACACACACACACACAGACAAAATTGTGTATTTACGCTACATGTTTCTGTATATTTTAATAATTTTCTTTATACTCTCTTTCTTTTTTTTTATTGTTTTTAGCTGTAAAAATGTTCTATAATCTCAGATAACTTGTTATGACAACCCACTATATGTATATGAAGCACGGTGCCCAGGATACAGGCTTAGCCTAGTTTGGGACCGACGGTAACCTCATTTGTATGTATTTTTATTGGCAAATAAAGAATTTATTATTATATTATATTATATTAAAGGGTGAAACTAAATGTATAGAAGAAACGCAGTTATGTGAAAATAACTCGACACGGGTAGATAATCATCGGAGGATATTTATACGAATTTTAGGGACACACGATGTTGCAGTAGTGCAAAAGAAAATTTCGTTTCTGCAACAAGTAAATCGAGATACATTATTAAATATTATTACGTTTACAACTGTTTTAATATAGATATTAGATACTACCTTCCCTACTACTACACCTCACCTTATTAAAATGAGCACTGCCTATCTTGCAAGGGATCTGGCATGATGATATAATAGATAGATTGTACTTTAAATATTTTTTTACTCTTGTTGTCCCAGAAATACAACATCAACATTCATAGAAGCTACGAGTATAAAATATCATGATATTAGTTCTCATAATGTAAATATATGCAAGTACTTAAAATTTCCCTTACAATGATAGTTTTTTTTTGCCTATTTTGCCTTTATATAAAGTAACTACTTTTGGTAAATACCAAATAGACCGTGTCTGAGCTGAAGGGAAAGTCAAGAGTCTCCGTAACCGGCGAGTGTGTATGAGACGAACTAGGAGAGTGGAGGAAGCCAGAGAGGTATGTCAGGAAAGAACCTGTTGGAACTCTGTACTCTCTGCCTACCCCGCGAGGGAGCTGGCGTGATGATATAGATAGATAGAGAGAACTACTTTTGGTTAATTTCATGCTCAATTTTGGTGTCTATCCACTCAGCAAGCTGACTCATAATCCTGATATTGATTGGCATTCAGTTAGTTATTTCAGGTAAATAAAGATAAATGAGGAAATATCTTTTATTTAATAATTACTGAATTAATAAACAAACTCATTTGGATTTCAGAGTTTATTATTATAACAAGAGTAACGTAAGTAACTCTTGTTATAATATTAAATAATAATAAAAATATAGATGTAAATCTATTAAGAAAAACATTGGATTAAAAAGAGGGAGATATACAAAATAAAAAGTCATGAATAGCCAATGTGAATTAAAAATCTGGAAGTATATAGGTATCGAAGAAGCTACCAAATGAACATTACCTTTGTAGTTAATTTTAATGAGTAATAAATAAAACGATAAACACCGTCACGCCGTTATTCCCAAAGCGGGGGTGGCAGAGCCATATACCATATACCGGGCACAATTCCAGACTCCGGACTCGTACTGGGAAGTTTTCGTTAGAAAAACTATAATTGTCCGACCTAGGATTTGAACCCAGGACCTCGTGATCACAAAGCGATGCGCTTTGCCACGGGACCAACGAGGAAGTCAGAAACATAATATTTTTTTTTTTATCTAGTACTAATGGTGTCCCCGGGTCTGGTCACGTCGTATCCGCTTTAATTTCCGAACGGCATATAACGTGATTTCGCGCTCTAACGACCACTAGTGATGAGGTGGTATCGATAATTACATATTAAGGCGTAAGTTGTGGAAATACGCGAAATTATGTCAAATCGCCGTGGCATATCAGAGGTAAGTATCTTATTTTATGACTGCCTCGTAGGCCTCTAGGCCTACGGCTACGACTGGCAATCACGTGGTCCTGCTTTTGAGTCCTATCTTGAGAAATATGTTATAGTGGTTTTTTTATTTTAATAATTATTAGTAGCAGTTCGTAGTTTCAAATAGTGGCTCGACCTTTACTTCATTGCAACCTAATATTATCGGCAAAATACCTTTATGTGAACACAATACATGTGGTATATGTATATAATTATCGTTCCTGCTTGGGGAATATAGGCGTGACAGCCTTTATTTTTTTATCTTGTTTACCTTCTGGTAATTTGTAATAATCCAAAATAAATGTTTATTTATTAATAACTTCGCAAATTCTGAAAATTCTTATTTTGTAATATTACACGTTTCATTTCTTTTACGTTGCAACCTCACATACAATAAAGAAAAATGCGTAAGCTTCTTTTTTGAATCGCTAAAGTTATTTTTGAGCAGAAATCCTTATTTTCTCGTCAACTGCAGTATACACATTAAAATTAAATCGTATAGGAAAACGGACAACTTTAAAATGAGCATATCGATGTCAAAAATATCGAATTTGGAACAAACTTATCCCATCACTATTCTACAAAGCGAAGACTGAACGAAAAAAGTTCCAGAGCAGTTCCGTATTATAATTTAATTAACGTTCCTAATTAAGTATCGAGAAACTTCTCGATTCTAACTTAATAAGCAATCAAGTGAGAGGAAAAAAACAACGTCTTTTTTATGTGAGCTGACGAATTCTGATGGTATACTTGTATACTTGTTAGGTAATTTGATTTCAAACTTTGGTTGGCAATTAAGTTTAATTTTTATGTTTAGAAGAATTTAGACGACATTTTAGGCTATGTCAGCATTGTGATTATCATCAAATAAATATTAGATTAATTGTATTACTAATGCATAATCTCAATATAAAATAAATATATCACGACTGCTTTGATCTTAGGTCGGACAAAATAAATAAATAAAAAATAAGCAAATAAACACCGTCACGCCTATATTCCCCAAGCGGGGTGGCAGATGAGTACTGAGTACACTCACTTTTCACCGACGATGTTAGGTCCGATGTAATAGGGGGCGAGACTATTGCTATATACCGGGCACAATTCTAGACTCCGGACTCATACTGGGAATTTTTCGTTAGACAAACTACATTTGTCCGACCTAGGATTTGAACCCAGGACCTCGTGATTATAAAGCGATACGCTTTGCCACTAGACCAACGAGGCGGTCTGACGAAGTGTGGTTCTTTCGAAAGTATTTAGTAACAGTTCGAAGTTTTGATCAGGTATAATGGATTCGCCTCTATGAAATTGCGACATAGTATTGTCGGCAAAATAAGTTTCTACGGCTTAGCGGCTTGATAAGTTCCAACAGCAGGTGGCCTGCCTCAACCAATCCGAACTGGGTCCGCGTGGTGGAGTATAACCTAATGTCTCTCACCTCGATTTGTGAGAGAAGGCCTTTGCTAAGCAGTAAGACAGTATTAACTGATATCATTATTATTGTTGGCAAAATTTGGAAGTATATATACAAACAAACGTCTAAAGAATATATGTGTTAACTTTACATTTCGTATGAGATTTTAGTTGAGAACTAAGCCTTTGGTAGGCTAAAAATATCTGTTTTTATTTTTCGTAGTTCGCTGGATTATATTTTTGGAATTATTTGTTTGAAAAGCATAACCTAGGGGAAGGGATAATGTGGAGACATTTTATTAATTTGATTTGAAGACGCTAAGGTGTGTGAGCATGCACAATTATGATTGATGTGGCAATTGCGTGGTTCGCGTGATTCTGATTATACCTACGACACAAATAGGGTTGACATGCTTTTAATAAATAGAGACCTGAATAATTTGTATGCTTTTAATTTTGATTCGAATGGTTCGCATATAAACCGTCCAGCTCAGCGGTTCCTAAACTTTTATGGTAACCGAAAACTAAAAAAAAATATATTTTACAAATGGAACTAAATTTATAATAAAGATTCACGTATATTTCATGTCAAAAGCAATATAATGACTTTAAAAAACTTGACATTAGGTAAACGGCTATATACAACATGCCAGTATTATTTAATACCTAAATGGTACGTTCATGGTTCAACGTATAGTCCGACAAGGATCTTTAGGCACGTGGATGACATTAACAGGGGGTGTTGGTGTGAAATTAGGGTTATCATTTCGTAAAAAAAAGTACATTGTTCTGCGCCCATACATGATATGCCCCAGAACCAACAGCAAGGAAAAAATACTTCTATGATTTCAAATCACCCATAAATTCTCTTAAGGCATTTATTGTTAAACGGACAAGTGAGGGAAACGCAATATTGCACAAAAAGTATTAGATTTTAAGGTTATATTTTCAGTAGCCATTATTACATATGAGGTTATATTGTGTGTGTTAACATTTAGTAAAGATGTCGGCGACTTCGATATAAGTACTTACAATACTTTGAAATGTTCGTTTTAGATTGCAAATTGTCCGTTAGATACGGTTCGGATATTGCCATTATTTTAATAAAAAAGATAAATAATGATGGCATGGGTCAAATTTTCGTTGGTTCTGGAGCAATTTTCGAGATTGTCCATTTCCATTTCATTTCCAGGGAAATATTTCAACAGGTGGGTGGGAAAAAAACTTGGGTAAATTTTTATAGCAAACGGCAACTATGCGACTGTCATAAAGTGACATTTTACTTCACGATAGCGTTAGTTCTGATTTTGGCCGTGGTCCAAAAATCCTAGTATGACTTAAACAAGTTGAGCTACTCATTACTTTTACTATTTTTATTAATCAAGTAGTTGTAAAAAAAATATTGTATACCTTATTCGAAATCTATTCACATCTAGAGAATAAAAAATAAATCTCTAAAAATATTATTATACTATATTATATATTTGTTATTATACTATATTTATACTATATTAAATATTATACTAATGTATACAAAAATCCTATTCATTGGATTTATGATGCTGCAAATTGAAAACAAAAAAGCGTTTTAAAATAAAAACCTCCATTTGAAATATTTTAAATATGAATCAGTTCCATTTTTCATCAAAATAATCATGGTGGATTGGCATGCGCTGAGTACAGCCTTGGCGGATGTGGTGCCAAATAAGGTGACACTTTACAAAACCTATACGGCCCATCATGACGTACGCTTATGAAGTGTTCGGGCACGCCGCCCGTTCTCACATCGATAGACTCCAAACAGTTCAATCCTGTTTCCTCCGCAAAGCCATCGAAGCCCCGTGGTTCATACGGAATGTCGAGCTCCATTCCTATCGCGGTCTCGAACCTATTCGCGCCTTTATTAAAAAGGCGACAACCCGATATTTCGCGAACGCGTCCAATCATAGAAATCTGCCAATCGTAGCCGCCGCCGACTACGAACTTAACTCCCCTCCTATCAGCCGCTACCGTCGTCCGCGGCATGTTCTCACCGACCCTTCCGGTGCCCTTACATCCCTTCTTTCGGATACAGATACCGCACACAGGATCAGACACCGACCTAGCCGGCGAGGTCGAAGAATCTCTTGCCCGCTGGTCGGTGCAGAGCACCACGGCGAAATACCTAGTATACGCCCTCCCCCATAGCGACTGCCCAAGCCGAGGAAGTTCCTCCTTAAGGCGCCCTTGCCTTTCTGGCTCGAGCGTAGTAGTTGCACGCTCGTCCTCTTGTTTGTCCGGTGAAGCTGTAAAGGCCATCAGCATAGATCATTCACACACACACACACACACACACACACACACACACACACACACACACACACAAAATCAAAATAATCCCGGTGACTATTCCACGAGACCCTTGAGTTTCATGGAACTCACTTTAGGAATCGTTGATCTAGATAAAACAAAACATGTTTCCTCTCCATAAAATGTGAGCAATACAGAACTAAAGATTTTTATCTTTATGGATATGTCTAGTCTAGGCATATAAGCACAAATATTTTGATGAGCATAATATATATCTTGGCCTAATATAATAGTGGTACTTACAACTCAAAAATATGATTGTTTGTCAAGCAAGAAATAAAGAAAGAAAAAAAAAATTACAACGAGTTCTTATATAAGAGTTGTTTAATAAATCTCACATTCGAATTTATGTGACAGCGTTGACGCGTCAGTTAATTTGTCTACCAATAAACATTATTAAATTGCTTAGATAAATTGCTTCTTAATTGTTTATTCGTTGTCTCTTTGACATTTATTCCTCGTGAACTTGATTTTATACGGCAAAACCTTTCTATAATACATGTACATGTTGTTTCTATCTGGAGGCACGGTAGTGCCCCCGCCAAGACAAGCCAAGCGAAGCGCAAGGGCACTATTACCTTTTCTCGAAGCGCTTTGTCGTTTTTTTGGATTAAACCAGATAAACAAAATTCTTAGGATATGGTATCAATAGTGGGCTCATCAAACATATAAAGTTTCAGTTGCATAGGTCTTAGACTTTAGATTTATATAAAAAAACCCCAATTTCGTCACTGACTCACTGAAGATTATCAAAATTCCTGGAGTACTTCTTGAATTCCTAGCAAGCTGAAATTTGGTATGTAAGCTAATATTAGTACACAAATAATAAAAAAATCTAAAACTTGGAACTTTTACACCCCAACCGGGTGTAAAAGTTCCAAGTTTTAGATTTTTTACTTAAACTAAACTAGGGGATGGAAGTTTGTATGAGACTTCAGCAATTTACGATGCTAGAGATCTGAAAATTGACATAGGGACTCCATGTTATAAATAATAATAAAATACATCCCAAAAAAGAAAGAGGAAATGAACAAAATAATAAAATATTGTCATAAGCAAGGGAAATCCCATGAAATAAAACTATTTTACGGATTTTATCGCGGTTAATTATTGATTTTTAGTTCCCGACGTTTGTTTGGAACGTAAGTTTGGAAAGTTGGTTTTCATATTGAATTTGTAAAGCAATTATCTAATCGGGGTGTCTGAGGTCTGGCGTTATTTATGATACACCTTGTATATCCATATATATCCAATTTATTACTGTTCATTATCTTTTTGTTATACAATAGTTCTTGTAGTAATGAAACGGCCAAGCCACATATTTTGACTAAGGTGTAGAATTTGTATAGTTAGGGCGTGTAGAGTTAGAACCTTGGCTCTGCATGAGATCTGATAACTTTTTGACAGTGCGGTCTGGTCTCGTATTGGCAACATTTTACATGAAAATGTTTTTGGTGGGATTGGTATATTCTCGGAATTCATGGAATACATAAATGTCAGAGTACTTAATAATTCTACAGTAAATAAAACTGGCTACGTTTGTTCTTAGTCCATATATTTGTTACTATGATTCATTTCATTTTAAAAGAGAACAGCGCTAGTTGAAACGAAGAATGCACTACCACGTGGCAGTTATGTACATAGTATTGTATGCTTTACTTGGCCCGACTGCATGGGCTAGTCACCACATATGTGAGGAAACAAGACAAGATTTTTAAACTATTTAATTGTAACCTAAATATTGTATCGACATAAAATGATAAAAAAAAATGGAAAGGAAGAAAGAGAATTAAATAAAAAAGACAAGCCCGCTGAGTTTCTTTGCTGAATCTTTTCAGTGGCCGCGTTCCGATCGGGTGGTACATTAGTGGTTAAATTAGATTTAAAAATAAAATGTAAATTAACTATTTGTGAGCGTCCCCGCAGGGCTTATATAAAATAAATTATAAGAGTTTAAAAAAATTATAAATTATTATTATTATTATTTATTCTTTATTGTACACATATGTTGTACTATGTTAACAAAAAACAATTTTACGGAAAGTTTATGTACAAAGGCGAGCTTAACTCAATATTGAGTTTTCTTCCAGCAAACCTTAGAGCGATAGAGAGATGAAAATAGAGTAGAGGATAGCAAGTGTACCTACAGTAGAAATTAATAGAATATCCTAAACTAACAATATATATTATACAAAATATTACACTAACATAGAAATCTAACTAAATAGTACTAAATATACATACATACATAAATATAATAAAATATAACTAAATATATGCATATATAAATAAATATATACAAATACATATATGTTAATATTATATACTGATAAATATAATTCATGACGACAGGAAATGTTCTTTAGTTCTCTTCTTGAACGCGTCCAGTGAGATGCTATTGCGGATGGAATGCGGGAGTGAGTTCCACAAGTGCACCGCGTAGACAGTAAAAGAACCACTATAACGGCTATAAGTGTGATTAGGAGTACGGAGAAGAAGGGAAGTAGATGTGCGACAGGGCTTTCCCCTAGGGACTAGAAATTCAAAAAGTTCCTTGAGATATGCTGGTGAATTGGGATTGTGGAGAACAGAAAAGAGAAGTGAAAGGACGTGAGTATCTCGACGACGCCGAATAGGCAACCACCTCAATTGCGCTCGAAATTCCGACACATGGTCATATTTTCGGAGTCCAAAAATAAAACGGATGCACAAATTTTGAAGTCGTTCGAGTTTATTGAGGAGCTCCTCCGTCGCGTCCAGAAAACACTCATCAGCATAGTCCAGAAGGGGAAGCAGAAGAGATTGAGCAAGAGTTATTCTAGTCTGAAAGGGCAGGAACTTTTGGAGCTGTTTGAGAGACTGGAAGGAGCAATATATTCTTCTGCTTACTTCCGCAATATGAACATTCCACGAAAGATGGCAATCAATATAGATTCCTAGATTTTTGACACTTTTGGAATAAGCTATAGGAACGGAATCGTACAATACTGGTGGAAGAAAATTGTGATTCAAAAGTTTATAGTAGTATCTGCCACCAATAATGAGCACTTGAGATTTTGTAGGATTGACTAACAGGCCAAACGTTTTAGCCCACTCGTTGATATTTTTTAGATCATTATTGATGGCTTCAATGGCCTCAGGGAGCTCGTCGATTTTAAAATGACGATAGAGTTGCAAATCGTCTGCATAGAGATGATACTGTGAAGATAAAATTGTAGTGATGGCGTTAATGAAAACCGAGAAGAGAAGAGGAGAAAGAACACCATCTTGGGGAACTCCAGCAGTCAGATTACACCACTCTGAGGAAGCCTCTTTGTAGCGGACCGACTGTGAACGACCCCGAAGATAAGAGTTAAACCATTCAGTTACAGAAGACGACACATTAAAGGATGATAAGATCCCTAGGAGGATGTCAAAATCAACTGAGTTGAAAGCACTGCTAAAGTCCAATAATACCAAAATGGTAAGGAGTTTATTCTCCATAGCCAAGCGGATGTCATCAGTGATTTTTAAAAGCGCTGTTACAGTACTATGGCCAGGACGGAACCCAGACTGGTATGGACTTAGCAGGCAGTTAGAGGAGAGATAACAAGCCAGTTGATCATGAACAACACTCTCAAGTACCTTGGACAGGATAGGTAAGATGGAAATTGGACGAAATTGGGATACAGCGGTGGGATTAGCAATTTTGGGCAATGGTAGGACATGAGCCTTCTTCCAACCTGAAGGAAAGGAGTTGCAAGGGAATGGTTTATAATGTGGGTTATGACAGGAACAAGTATATTTAAAATGGGGAGAAGCATCTGAATATGTAAGCCATCATGACCCACCGCTTTAGTGGATATGGATAGGATAATTTTCTTTATATCCCCTTCTGTAACTTGGTGAAAAGTAAACGAAGTACAATTTGGCAAAGAAATACTAGACAGACTATTCAATGTAGAAGATTTCGTATTGACGTCAAGGGTAATTGGCGATTTGGAGAAATGCTGGTTTATTGCATAAAGATCAATATCGGCTATATCCTCACTGCGGGTTTTACCGATACCAAGAGACTTGAGAAAGTGCCATACTTGTGCTGTGTTGACATTTTGTAGAGACTGGTGAATGTGGCGTCTTTTTGCATCTCTACACATACGATTGCAACGATTACGCAGAGCTTTATAACAAGACCAGTTCTCTTCCGTTGGGGACTTTCTGTACCGTCTTTTAGCTTTGTTTCTTACTGCCATCGCTTTTTTGATGGTGTAAGATATCATAAATTTCCCTCAGACTTCAACTGTATAGTCTATTTACGTAGAATTTTAGTCTGATCATTGTTTTGACCCTGCGCGTCTGCTTTTTGATTTGTTGTACTACAATGATGGCGGGGACTGATAGCTGAAAATCAGTGCCGTGTCTCAAGCACAGCGTACACTGAGCTGGTTCCCTTGCTACTACATATACTGCGGCAAGTTGAGTTCTTTCCACTTTTTTTTTTCTTTATCGTTTTTATTGTTTGTATTGTACCAAAATAAACGGTTTAAAATTGTTTAAATGAAATAAAAACATTTTTTTTAAAGTCTCGTTTTTTATTAATTTGTGTTTAATATCACCAGTACAGTAACTCCTGCAAATCCTGCGAGGATACAAAAGAACAGTCTGTTTATGTCGTCTGTATATGTAGTTTTTATAGTCGTTGTCCAAGATGTACACGCTATATGGTAGGGCTACCGATGCAATGCGTTTCGATATGATGGGTAAACGGTAAACATACTTTTATATTTATAATATTAAGTAGGACTAAAATCGAGTCCATAGCTTATAATGAAAAGTTTCTTGCGAAAATAACATCAAGTCATCCATATAAAGCTTGCCACTTAATTCCCCTTCCCTATCTCATAAAAGCCCTAGCGTTACAATACACTCTTGTAATTCAAGAAGGGTTTGCGTTAATTTCTGTTTCGCACTGAAAATTAGATTAATGGGGCACTATAAAGTGCGCGAGACAAAAGATTTTACGTACCCTGAAAAGCTGGAATTTACGACCGCAGTAAACCAACCCTCTCTTTGCGGACGCATTAAGAAATTGACAGGACATTTTACAAATTAATTCGATAACAATTTATGAGCAACCCTGGCGGGGTCTCAAGAAAATACATTATTTGTTACGTTACATTAATTACCCCCAGGTCTTAGCATAAACAGATTAAAGTTATCGAGTGGTAATGCCGTCCTTTTCACACTGTGAAATTACTAAATAAACATGAATATGACGGCGCGATTTCTTGATAGCATTAGCATAACGTCAGTCTGTTCGAGCTAAACCCACTTATTCTACTTGAAATTATTATGGAGTTAGTAGAAAATTAATTATTGTAATACCGGAGGCCGTGTAATGCAAATTTTGACAGCTAAGGGGAGCTGCACACGCGACGGGTTGAATTTATAAAAGCGCGGCGCTGTTTCGTATTGATTTATAATTTTGTACGGAAATAATGGGTGATAAAGGAGGTCGTAAAATTATTGATTTTAAGATTCCTTTTAACCGTTTTGCAATGTTTATAAAGGGAAAGCAAAAAGAGTAGGCTAAGACTCGAAAGGAAAATAAGTATCTCCTTATGACTTCTTAGATTTGCGCAACATATTAAATAAAACCATTTTTACGGATTTTATCACAGTTTATTTCTGATTTTTAAGTGACTTTAGGTTCTCGTCGAGGACAATAAGTCAACGGAATATAAGTAGTATTGAACCCCTATGCTTGGAAACATGAATTCATGCGTTGGCGGAGTCGATGTTTATCGATTTTTTTTGTAGTAAAACTCTAAATTGTAGTCATAAATAATGTTTTATCAAAATGTAGAAGTTGGTATGCCTGTTCTTTTGATGTATGTCTCAGTTTGTGTATTTATTATCGAGCTGTGATAAAGTAAACATGCGATAAGCGCATGTGCGCGCTCAAGCGGATGTCAAGTTTCAAAAAATGTTTTTCTCATTCATGAATAAATCATATACAAATTTTTATTATAATATGTGAGTTGATCGTTTTTGCACGTCATTTTATCGTTATTTGAAAGGGGTGTGCGATAAAACGCGATTCTTTGTGATTCTTATTGGAAAAGGGTAACCTTTTTGTACTTTGAGGTTATATCTGCCAAAAATGTGTGGCGCCATCTGCGCATAGTAAACAGAGCTCCGTATATTTTTAACTTTTAATATTATAATTACAAGTAGTTTCATTAATCTGTGTTCTGATGGTATATTTTAAGACGTCCTACGGCTGCAAAAATGTTTGTGGCCCAATCCAATTCACACAACTAAGGAATCATAACAACAACAAACGACGGGTTGTGTCTAGTGCTCAGAGGACCCTTTTAACGTTATTTACTAATTATAAAACAACAAAAAGTACATATTAACGAAATACAGTGATAAACTATTAGTGTAAAAACTGTATAAAGTGATAAAAGTGGCTAAATGTGTATAAATAGTCTCTAAGTTGACCGTTTGCGCAAAAAAATCATATTTGTACTTTGGACCCGCTAGTAAATTGCTAAATGATTGGTTAAGCGAATGTCAAATTCGAACAGCGCACGTCAAACGTCAATGCCCATCCTGATACTTGGCAACGTCAATGATCCCAACTGTCTGACGGAGAGTGTTGCCATTTCTAAAAAAGAAAACCGTATTACGTTTCGCTCCACGTACTTTGTGTAACATAAGAAATTTAAAAATGTCACCTACAAAAAATGTGCAGGTTGTAAAAATATAATAAAAGTCAAACAAATGTTGACTTGCTCGACATGCCAGAATAATTATGACCTATTGTGTGCAAAAATATCAGAAAAATTATTTAAAACAATTTGTAAAGATCCGAAACGTATATGGAAATGCCCTAAATGTTACAACAGACTACCAAAAGTTGACAATACCAACACTCCTATTCGTCCGTTTCACGCTGCCACTCCGACAAGCTGTGAGCGTGCAGATATGCTTTCAAACCCTACCAACTCAGCAGGTCTATGCAGCAATGTGACGCTGAGAGCTAACCAACGGCTTTCAGCACCGTCTATCACACTTGAAAGTATTAGAGTCGTGATCAAAGAGGAAATAAGTGCCATAGTTAGGAACATGATAACTCAAGAGCTTCAAGCGATCCAACATAAAATATCCGAATATCACGAGTCTGTTACTTTTTTGAACAAGCAATATGAAGACCTGAAATCAAGTATTGAAGAACAGTCAAGTATTATATTCAACCTAAAATCCGACAATGAACAACTGCAAACTACGATCAAGGATCTTTCCTTAAGACTTAGTCTCGCTGAGCAGAACATGCGAGAGAGCAATTTGGAGATAAATGGAGTACCAGAACATCGGTCGGAAATCTTAGTCAATACAATCGTTCAATTGACGAAGACGGTAGATTATCCTCTTGATGAGAACGAAATTTTAAACGTTACTAGAGTTGCTAAATTATCCAAGGAAGTCAACAAACCTCGGATCATTATTGTTAAGCTCCGTAGTCCCCGGCAACGAGATGCAGTTCTAGCTTCAGTCATCAAGTTTAATAAAAAAAATCCAAACGACAAGTTGAGCTCTCAACACCTGGGCTTGGGGGGGCCGCGTGTACCAATCTACGTTAATGAGCACCTCACCCCTACACTCAAGTCGTTGCACGCTGCCACACGTAAAAAAGGAAAGGAGATGGGCTATAAATTCGTTTGGGTCCGCAACGGTCGCATTTATGTCAGAAAGGATGAATCTCGTCAGGCTCACCTTATTCGTAATATGGACAGCTTGAAACTTATGACTTAAAACCAAATAATATTAATAATGTAAATGATTTGGTATATTGTTTTTAAATTCGATTCTTTGTCCATTTATTACCAAAATGTCCGTGGCATACGGACTAAAACCAATAGTGTTTATGAAAATGTTCTTTTGTCAGACTATAGCGTTATTGTTTTTACGGAAACATGGCTCAACTCCAATATAAAAAGTAACGAATTTATCGACTCCAGATATATCGTATACCGTAGATACCGTATTTGTTCAAATAATGGTTCCAAGAAAGACGGAGGAGGGGTGCTAATTGCAGTGTCCCGCCATATTTCTTCTGTCCGCATGGATGCCTGGGAAAGCGAGTGTGAAGACTTGTGGGTAATCGTTCACTTAAATTCTAATAATAACTGTAAAAGATTGCCATAGGTGTTGTTTATCTACCTCCTCCTCTTTGCTTGGATACTCTTAATAAATATCTGGATAGTGCAAATGATTTAATGGTCATGATGGATGACATAGTGATTTTGGGTGATTTAATATCCTATGAAGTTGTTCGTATTATTATTTTCTACTTATTTAATATTATCAAAATTTTATTTAATGTAAATCGCATATCATATGTATTCTCTTCTCGATTTAGATTTTAAGCTTTGTAAAATGGTAAATGATGTACACACCTGTTATTGGTGTACATATCGAAATGTGTTTCTGTTTGAATACTAGTTTTTTTTCAATTTATTACTATGTACCCTGTTGGTGTGTCTTAATAAATAAATAAAAAATAAATAAACCATTGGTTGTTGTTTTCTTATGTATATAATGCATTTTTTGTATTTTATCCAAAATTTTGGTGGTAAACCTTTACATTATTGTAAAAACCGTTTCGTTTTTCAAGAGTCTTTTTCATATTTTTTTTTGCTTAGTGTACAGTTTTAGATTTTTAGCTGTTTTTTGGTTTAGACAACAAATTTATATATGCCGGTACTATAATTAGCTATTTAAAATAAGGAAAAAAAAATTAATTTGTTAAAGTTTTCTTAAAATTTTCGTAACAATATTTGTTTACATGAAAAAAGGGTGAAAATTTTACGTTATTCCGTGCGCATATTTTTGTGGTAGGAATTTTAGTGGTAAAAGGTAATAATCTGTATTAAATCGTGCTCAAGTAAAATGCGCCATCATTATAAAATAGTTTACTTTTTATTTCAAATGAAAATTCGTTGTAGTTTTTTTGAGTTATGGTAATTTTTGCAAACGTCGGCAAAAAATCTACCGTGTGAATTCGTACGTTTCCGAGCATAGGCGAATAAAATTCATTACGTGATAATAGCTAATTACCCTCAATAATGAATAGTTAACTTTTTAAAAAAGTCATAATATTATGATATTTTTTATAAAACTAATTCTTTTTTTGTTTTCGTAAATATATTTCCAACCAAGGTTGCGTGTTGTCCGCTAGACTGTTTATTACGCTAGACTATATATATCTGGATAAAATTCTTCAAAGACTGAAAGCGATGAATGAAAGTGTAGAAATGGGTAACCTGGTGGTAAACTAGGTACTATATGCAAATGATGCGGTTTTAATAGCGTCAACAGCCACTGATCTGCAAACACTAGTCACAGTTTTGTAAGACGACTGAAACGGGAAGAAACCAGAACGAATACTAGGATTGTGGTTGGTAACGATGTGTTGGAGCAAATGAATGAGTTTGTATATCTTGGATGCGCATTCAGTAAGGATGGAAAATACACCGCTGACATAGAGAGAAGAGTGAGTGCAGGGAACAGAGGAAATGGTGCGATGGGAAATTTACTTGGGAGACGGCACTTAAGCCAAAAGGCGCAGCTGACCATACATAACGGAGTACTTGTCCCAACGCTGTTATATGTCATCGAGAAAGCTGGGTATGTAAGAAGGAGAATGAAAGCAGGATAAATGCGGTAGAAATGCGAGTTCTGCGGAAAATGTGCGGAGTGAAGCTGACCGACTTTATTCGCAACAGCGTAGTACGAGAGCAAGTATGTATGAAAGGTAGTATCGATGTAAAGATGAAAAAATGGTATGCTTCGTCGGTTCAGGCATATAGAAAGAATGTCAGAAGAAAGAATGACAAAAAAGAAAAAAAACAATGCGAAGGTGAAAGGATGTAGGTACCGTGGAAGACCTAGACTATCTTACCATGACCAAATAGACAGAGTCTCATCTGACGGACAAGTCAAGAGTCTCCGTAACCGGCGGTGTATGCGAGGAACTATGAGAGTGGAGGAAGCCAGAGAGGTATGTAAGGAAAGAACCTGTTGGAACCTCTGTACTCTCTGCTTACCCCGCAAGAGATCTGGTGTGATGATATAGATATTTCCAACCAGTCCTGTTACTTTTGTTTAGTTATTCATCAACAATATTTAATCTGATACCTTGTAAAAACGTAGCGTGTGTAAGAATCTTAAAAGTAACTATATTTATCGTGTGCACGCACGGTCATTCATACCATGGCGTGACGGTTCGAAGGTTATATTAAGTCAAACTGCAAGATTTACCAAATTAATTGAGGAGTCAGCGTTTTTAATATGGTATTTAGACCGTTTTGATTAAGATAATTTTACTTCAAGTACATACAATAAGTGAGGTGTGGGAGGTTGTCGATCAAGCAGCCATAGCGCTATTATAATATAATATTAGACCTGTTAAGAAATTGTACCACCGTTGAGCACGGGCCTCCTCTCAAACTGAGAGGGTTTAGGTCATAGTTCGCCACGCTGGCCCAGTGCGGGTTAGCGAACTTTACACACTCTTAGGCATGCAGGTTTCCTCACGGTGTTGTCCTTTGCCGTTAAAGCAAGCGATATTTATTTTTTAATACGCACATGCTTTCTAATAAACAGAGGTGCATGCCTGGGTTTGACTTTGCAATTCAAGGCTTGAGGAGAGTACAGAGTTCCAACAGGCTCTTTCCTTACATACCTCTCTAGCTTCCTCTACTCTCATAGTCCGTCTCATACACGCTCGCCGGTTACGGAGACTCCTGACTTGTCCATCAGATAAGACCCGGTCTATTTGGTCATGGTAAGATAGTCTAGGTCTTCCCCGGTACCTACATCCTTCCACTTTCGTATTGTATATCTGTTTTGTTATTTTTTCTTCGGACATTCTTTCTATATGCCCGAACCAACGGAGCATACCCTTTCTCATCTTTAAACCGATACTCTCTTTCATACCTATTTGCTTTCTTACTACGCTGTTGCGAATACGGTCGGTCAGCTTCACTCCGCACATCTTCCGCAGAGCTCGCATTTCCACCGCATTTATCCTACTTTCATTCCCTTTCTTACATACCCAGCTCTCGCTGCCATATAACAGCGTTGGGACAAGCACTCCATTATGTATGGCCAGCTGCGCCTTTCGGCTTAAGTGCCGGCTCCCAAGTAGCTTTCCCATCGCGCCATTCACTCTGTTCCCTGCACTCACTCTTCTCTCTATGTCAGCGGTGTATTTTCGATCCTTACTGAATGCGCATCCAAGATATACAAACTCATTCATTTGCTCCAGCACATCGTTCACAACCACAATCCTTGCATTCGTTCTGGTTTCTTTCCGTTCAAAAACCATAATTTTGGTTTTCTTCACATTCAAATGTAAGCCATTTTTCATGCAGTCGTCTTTCATAACTGTGACTAGTGATTGCAGTTCAGTGGCTGTTGGCGCTATCAAAACCGCGTCATCTGCATATAGTAGATGATTTACTACTAGCTCACTCATTTGTACACCTTCATTCATCGCTTTCAGTCTTTGAAGACTTTTATCCAAATATATTATAAACAGTCTAGCGGACAACACGCAACCCTGCTTGACGCCGATTTCAACGTCAAAACAGGGTGACATGTTACCACCCACCCGTACGCATGCCTTGCAGTCCACATAGGTGAACTGGAAGGCCCGCAGCAGAGTGCCATTTATACCATACTCTGGCAAAATTTCCCAAAGTCTCTTTCGCACAACCCTATCAAACGCCTTCTCCAGATCCACAAATCCGCAGAAAACCTTCCGGCCCACTGCCAGATGCTTCTCTACGATGTTGCGAAGGGAGAAAACTTGATCCGAACATCCTCTCCCGGACCTGAAACCCCCTTGTGCCTCGCACAACATTCCATCGGACTTCTCGCGCATTCTCCTTTAAATAATTTTACCATACCCCTTGGCTGCCAAGCTGATCAAACTAATGGCTCTGTAATTGGCGCAGTCATATTGTGAACCCTTGCCATTGTACAAGGGTCCAATGACTGCGCGGCGCCAATCTGTAGGGACCCTACCGGTTCTCCAGCAAAGGTTTGCAAAGACCCGAAAGGCGTCCCGGACGCAAGTTCCACCATATTTGATCATCTCGGCAGATATCAGGTCTATTCCCGCAGCTTTACTATTTTTCATACTTCCTATCGCCCATTAAACTTCTTCCATAGTGATGCCCTCTGTTGATTCCGGTGCCACAAACTCGCCTCTGGGCTCGTCTGTAGCACCAGTATCCGGGGCATCTGCATACATTTCACCAAAATATTCACTCCACCGGTTTAATACAGCTCGTGTATCTGCAAGAATGTCACCATCCTTAGACTTTATCCTTTCCATTCTGGTACCTGACGCATCACCTCGAGACTTTCTCACTTTGCCCCAAAAGAGTTTAGTGTTGTTCTCGAAGTTCTTCGGCAGCCTCTCCTCCTCAATCGCACTAGCTCTTTCACGCTTTTCTTTCACTAAGGTTTTGGTGGCACTCTTGCATTGCCGGTATATTTCTTTCTTCATCTCTGTCATACTGGCATTCAGGTTCAAAGAAGAAAAATAGTCCTGCCATGCTTTCTTCTTATTTTCTACGGAGCTTTGCAACTCCGCATCCCACCATGCATCACCTATTTTTGTTTTATGAATAATCATCTAGCGTATAATAAGCTCGTTTATTAAGCGTACTTTATTTCTATGACGCATATTATAGCAATGCCCATCGCCTAGCTGATTAAACAGATCTATATTTTTTCTTGTATATATTATGTTTTCATAAATGTACTGATACGGGACCGTCATAATATTGGCTTCTTTAAAGAATTCTCTCAGAGAGTCACGACTACCTAAGTTATAGATGGCTCTTATAGGCCTTTTTTGTAAGATAAAAAAATCTTTAATATTTGTAGCTTATATAACTACACTATATTAACATCATGACGACGGTTTGATCGAGGATTAGAGGTTGGTTTGATTAGTCATAGATATCTGCGCTGGAAAAAAATGTGTGTTCTACAAATATTAACAAATCCTCCCCTCCAGCGCTCGATCGCTGCACACGTCTTTTAAGTTACTCCGTGCAAATTGTCGTCAAATAAATAGTTAAAGTGTGTTGTCATAAGTGTATTATATCTCTAAATATAGCTTACAAAAAATCTGAAAATGATTTAATTCAACTGTAACTGCGTAGCGCCTGATTAGTGGAATTAGCAAATATATAACGGAGCGTCTCAATTCTACCACAAGTGACTTGTAACTGCATTTTTTTATAAGGCGTCTTAACATACATGAATTAAATATAGCAAAAGATGTCGGTACAACGATCACCTCCGGGATCAAAACTAAGAACACCTCCGCCTTTGTTATGTGGATCAGACTCTGCACTCAATAAAATGTCGAGTGAAAGTTCCGCTGAATGTATCCTTAATGTTACAAAACGTCATAAACGCAACTTCGGTGAATTCCTGGGTAACTCTGATCAGTCCGAAATAAAAAACATGATATCAGATCTTAAAACGCAACAGGAAGAAAAATTTGGAACATTAAATAGTGGCATAAATGTCTTGGTTACTCAAAACCAAGAAGTTTGTAAAGCGGTTGATTTTATGTCCAGCCAGTATGACGAATTGCTTGTCAAGCTAAATAGCCTTGAAAAACAAAATGGCGACTATAAAAAAGTTATTAACACTTTGGAAAGCAGGCTTGAAGTGCTGGAAAGAAAATCGCTCAGTACTACGATTGAAATTCGCAACGTACCTAAACAACCTAACGAAAGCAAACAAACCATGATTAATATTGTTAAGAATGTTGGGACAGCTTTGTACCCTGATACCCCTGTAGTGGATTTGGAAGTCAATGAAATATATCGAACTAAAACTCAGGCTATAGTAATTAACTTTAGTAACACTAATAGACAGGAATCCATTCTTACATCTTATAAAGTATTCAATAAAACAAGGCGATTATCTAAAGAGCCGCAATTGAATACTACACATCTAAACATACCAGGGAAAGTACAGAAAATCTATATCTCCGAAGTCCTTACAAATAAAGCAGGACGTCTGTACTACATGGCGAGGCAAATGGTTAAAAACAAAAAGAGTGCATATACCTGGACAGCGTTTGGAAAAGTATATGTAAAAAAAGAAGAAGGACACGTGCCGATACGTGTTGTAGATGAAGAAGAGTTGCACAAGTTGTCAATGTGACTATATGCCTTTGCGAGAACTGCCTTTAGTTTAATTATAGGTCTCCTCTTGTTTACTATTTTTGTTTTTTGTTTACTATTAGTTATTAATATTTGCATGCTATTTACTAGATCTGATGTGCTAAAACTTGGATATACATTAACATACATCACCAAACCTATAGACACAACAATCACACATACACTCACATACACTATCACAAACAAACATGATTACCATTTCTCTCTGATATATTGTATTTAGGATTCCGTGCCTTTTCTACACATCTGTCATCCCATCAAGTCATGCCTAGAGACATTTTTTATTAAAATTCGATAGTACTGGTATTCAATCTGTACACAATGGTTTGGATTCCTTATTAGTGGCAAAATCTGCAACTTGCGATATCGAAGATGTAAGTACTTTTACCCAGATAGGTAGCAATGCGCTAAAAATCCTAACTCAAAATATAAGAAGCATAAAATGTAATATGCCCAACTTTAATACTTTAATGGCAAGATCGGGCACTGACTGGGACTTAATTGTCTTAACAGAATGTTGGCTTCAGTCTGCTCAATGTATACCTAACCTTGAGGGATATAGCTATACGGCTACAACTGCCCATAAGACCTAAAATGAAGGGGTGGTCATCTATCATAAAAACAATTTTAAAGTGGTATGCGACGATCCACTCCTAATTGATGCTAATTGTCTATTACTAAAATTAAACTCAGTTACTTGCATTATTGGCATCTACCGCCCTCCAGGCCAGCGTAATACAAATAATTTCAACGCTTCAATGGATGCACTCCTAAAAAAATTATCTAACTACAAAAACATAATTATTTGTGGGGACATAAATATTGATATAACTCCTAACAGTAATGATAGTCGCTCATTTGAGTACCTCAATATTTTGGCTAGTCATTGTATATTACCTGCTCACACTATACCTACACACGGTTATACCTGTCTGGATCATATCTTGATCAAAACTAAGCTAGAAGCCACTTGCCTTGTTTTTGAATCATCTGTAACAGATCATGAAAGTGTTGCCATTATCATTAATCAGCAAACAAAGCCTATCTGTTCTTCTATAACGCTGAGACGCATTAATTATGCAGAACTAGATAAAGCAATAACTGAAACTAATTTTCGGGAGATACTTAATTACAGTGACGTCAACTTAGCAACTAACCATCTTATTTCCTTACTGTACAAGGCTATACAGGATAACTCAGATGTAGCAAAAGTGCCTAGTAAGAAAAGAATAAACAAACCGTGGATCACCACCGGTTTATTACGATGTATGCGAAACAGAGATAATCTGCACAAGAAGCTTAAAAGGAATCGCGATGATGAAACTCTAAAACTAATATACAAAAGATATAGAAACTTTTGTAATGCTCTACTCAGGAAACAGAAAAGAATATATGATAAACAGGAGTTAGAAAATGCACAAAGCAATAATAAAAAGTTGTGGGATGTTATAAAAAACATATGTAGTTTTAACAAAAAAAACAGACCATTCATCAGCGCTTATTAAAACTGAACATCCAAAAACCAGTGTAGATGAGGCAAACAAATATTTTACTGGTGTAGGGCAGAATCTAGCGGAAAATATTATCGGTAACTTTTGTCTACCTAACGACTACATAACTCCTATTCCTGTGTTCCCTACCTCATTTGCCTTACTTGCTACTGATGAAAAAGAGGTTGAACATCTCATAATGGACTTAAGAGAAGATTCAGCTGTTGGGGTAGACCAGATATCTGGCAAAATCTTAAAGCGATACTTCAAGTCACTTGCTCTTCCTATCACCCATATTTGCAACCTATCTTTTAATACTGGCACTTTTCCCTTAGCGTTGAAAATAGCACTTGTCAAACCCATTTACAAAGGGGGTAGCAAAAACTGCGTTCAAAATTATAGGCCCATATCTATCCTTCCTACATTATCTAAAATCTTGGAACGTCTGATCAATAAACGCCTCATGAACTTTCTTGAGGCCAACACCCCTCTTTCAACTGGACAATTTGGGTTTCGATCTGGCAGGTCAACCGATGACGCTGTAAACCAACTTATCAACTCTATTGTCACTAATATTGATGACAAGAGGAAGTGTATAACGGTGTTCCTTGACTTAGCCAAGGCCTTTGACACGGTACCTATTCCTTTGCTTAAATTGGAAAGAATAGGTGTCAGAGGTCTTCCATTACAACTATTCAAGGATTACCTGAGCGATAGGAAGCAACTTGTAAAAATTGACAATTGGGTTAGCGATGAACTTCCAGTGCCCTACGGTGTGCCGCAAGGTAGTGTCCTAGGTCCTAGTCTTTTCCTTATATTTATTAATGACCTGTGCCAGCTGCAAATCAGACACGGAAAAATACTATCTTTTGCAGATGACACAGCGCTCTTCTTTAGTGGTAATACCTGGGAGGATGTTTTTTATAGTGCCCAAAGAGGATTTAATGAGATCTGTCGATGGCTAAACCGTAATGTATTGACGCTAAATGTAGACAAAACCAAATACATTGCTTTTGCGTCTAAGAAAAATCTCCTTCCGCCAAACTCACTCAACATCACTGTCCATACCTGCTCCCACACTGCTATTCCACCATGTCTCTGTCAACCCCTACAAAGAACTAGTACCATCAAATATCTTGGAGTATACATAGATCAAACACTAACTTTTAAAGCTCATATTGACGTTCTCGTAACTAGAATTCGTAAGATGATCTACATTTTTAAGATATTAAGGCATGTGGCGGATACGAAGACTATTAAAAAGGTCTAGTCAGCTCTCTGCTAGTCAATAGTTAACTATTGCATACCTTCTTGGGGTGGGGCAAGCAAAGTGCACCTTCTGGAAGTTGAGAGAGCTCAGCGAGCTTTACTCAAGGTTGTTGCGGGATTGCCTTTTCGTTATCCAACCATTGATTTGTATAAACACTGGGATGTGCTTACTGTTTACTTTTATTCTATCTATAATAATAAAAAAACATACACAATTGGAATATAATCCTAATTTAAACAAGAAGAAACGGAGAAAAGGTTATTATGTCTGAGCTACTGATTCCTTTCACACTAAACTGTCACAAAGATTTTTTTGCTTTTTGGGTGAATATCTATATAATAAAATCAACTCCTCGCTATCAATATACCCATTACGTAAATCAGTATGTAAATCTACACTATGTAAATGGCTGAAAACACTTGACTATAAGGCAACTGAATGTCTGCTCATACCAAATAGCTAAAATCTTCAACACACACACACTCACTTGACTTAGACACAAAGTATCCTTTCACACACACACTCACACACACACAAACTGTACATCCTCTCTTTTATAGTAACCTTGTTTGGTTTGTTGTTTAATATTTTCATCACACACCTAGTTCATACTTGATCTAATGTTAAATGTTACTTTAAGTTTCGGGGGCCTGGTGACCCGTAACACAGGTATTCCTATACCTATCTCGGGCACCAGTCTCTCACAAATGTCCTATTATTCTATTAGATTAAGCTCGTACTGTACTAATGATGCACATTTGTGATGTGAAAATAAATTATTTTATTATTATGTATATATTTATTCAGTATAATTTCTTATAAAATATATATAAAAATATAAAATACAAATATTCTTATATATATTGTATAAAAAAAAATGTGCTCCACCGACAGCAAGGTCTACGACCCATGCTACCGGCGGTCAGGGATCCAAAGAGAGGAACCTCCTCACAATGCGTGCCGTGTCCAACATTACTGCCTTCTGTATCAGGCCCTTCACCCAACTGCCTAGCGAGAGCTTCTCAAGGTGTTTATCGAAGCTCTTCGCTATAAGGCCGTTGACTGAAACGACCATCGGAATAATGATAGTTGAATCAACATTCCACATGGTGGTAACCTCATGGGCCAGGTCCAAATATTTTGATAATTTTTCTTTTTCGGCCTTATAAGGTTCTCATCATGCGGAATGGTGACATCAACTAGCATTACACGACGCATTGATCGATCTATTATCACGATATCAGGTTTATTGGCTACAATAGTCCTATCCGTGATAACAGATCGATCCCAGTAGAGCGTGATATGACCACTTTCGAGAACTGGAAGAGGCTGGTACTGGTAGTACGGTACTTCAGAGTCCACAAGGCCATATTTAAAAGCAAGTTGCTGATGGATAATCCTAGCCACTTGGTTGTGTCTGTGCAAGTACTCTCCGTTAGCAAGACGAGAACAACCGGAAACTACATGTCTAATAGACTCACCGGGACGGTGGCATGCCCGACAAATGTCAACCGTGCCGTCCTTTAGGATGTGCTTCCGGTAGTTGTTCGTCATGATAACTTCGTCCATAATTGCAAAGACAAAGCCTTCAATATAAATATAATAATAATATTAATTATTATTATTATTATATTTTTAAACCCGACACAGGAATAGCTACGGGAGTGAGGTTACGTTTTCATTTCTTTTTTAAATAGAAAAAAAAAAGAATTTACAATCTTACTATATTTATACAATCTATCTTTGATTTACTTTGATCACTATCTTTGACTATTTTTTGGGTATGTGTAACGGGCTTAGTCCCATAAAAAATATCTTTTGACAGATTAGAATCTCATTAGATTAATACGATTTTTTGAAAGTTTACTATTTCATACTATTTAAAGTCTTTCGAGAATTTACAATCTCACCAGATTTATTTATTTATTATGAACTAGCTGTGCCCGAATGTAATGCTAATAAAGCTTCGTTCGCATTACTTTCAGGCGTGTATTTCACACCCTTAAGTTTTTTTGAGACATAAGGTAGCCTATTTCCTTCCTCTAGATAAAATCTATTTCCTTGCCGACTTCTATCAAAATCTGTGCAACGGTTTCGGCTTGACGGACAATTTAACGCAGTCGTTCAGAGCTTAAGCCGCTCCGCCCACTGTGTCTAATAGTCGCGGGTTCGATTCTCGCTCGGGGCCAATCTTTGTGTGACCCACAATTATTTGTTCCGGACTGAGTATTTGTGTATGTGAATTTTCATGTTTGTAAACGCATCCACGAAACAAGGATAAATCCAGGTGTGAGCGCCGTTTCCTTAGAAAAATAATTAAAAAATATAATAAAGGTAACAGACAGACATTTCGACATTCGAATTTGAATATTACAAGATTATTAAAGCTGGTAGCGCCGCGGATTCTGCCGAGTGCCGCAAACGACGCAAATACAGCAACCTATCCAGGTTAAAGGACAGGAGGCAACCTATCCAGGTTAAAGGACAGGAGGCAACCTATCCAGGGTAGGATAAAGGTTGCTGTATTTGGTGTGGAGACTTTGGGTCCATGGGGTTCAAGTGCCCATCACATCTTTGGGGACCTGTCTAAAAGACTGGTTGGCACTACACGTGACCAGAGGACTTGCATGTATCTGGCGCAAAGGATCAGCATTGCTATCCAGCACGGGAACGCTGCCAGCCTTTGGGCACTCTGCCGAACGCCAGCGATTTGGTACAATTGTAAATACTGTATTATATTTAGCTACTTTTAATTGTATTTTTATTTAATAAAAATACAATTAAAATCGTTTTTTTTAAATATTTTACATTACTCATATTTAAGTTGACTTTATTTAAATTAATTCAGTGTACAACTTGAAATAAATTTATAAAATTGTTCTCATTCGAATATGAGTTTGGATTAAGGGAGCTTACAAATATCCAGTAAATTATATAAATTTTCCTCACACTGAGAGTATTTAAACTCTATACAGGTAGAAGACATGATTATGTTTACCAGTTACGAATATTATATTTTATAAACACTAAACTTTACAGTAGCGCTATTTTATGAACATAGAAATACTTAAGATCTATTAAGTTCGTGTAACACTCATGTTAAAACATACGTAAACACAATTCCAAACGGATATACCAAAAGGCACCGAACGGAAAACTGTTTTATACCATAAAATGACACCTTAAAGTATGTTTATAGCTCATTTAGTGCTACATAAAGACGGGGTACCATGTAGAAGAAACAGGGTTAGCACAGATGCCACGACAAGACATATGCCAATTGATTTTGTCGCTCTAAGCGTGAGATAAGCCTTTTTTCTTACGTACTAGTACGGGAGAAATCTCATTCTGCAGGATTTTGTCGCCCTAAGCGTGAGATAAGCTCTAACTTGCTTGCTATGGTATGCCGTGACAAAAATCTGATACAAGTAATCTAATTCCAAGATTTGTTTTTTTGACGTATTGTTGAGTGTTGAGTCTGTCTGAACTCTGTACTCTCTGCCAACCCCGCAAGGGATCTGGCGTGATGATATATATATATATAGAGACGTATAGAAGTTTGTAGCGTTGTGTAACTGCAGTGTTCTTAGCGATTACCAAAGCAGGGTTCGGCTCTGCCAGACTGAGAGGGGTAACCGTTTAAGGTATTTTCATGTTCGACCACTTGGGGAATAGGGCTAGTGTTTATTTTAATAACACTTTTTTGCCATGCGTTCATGACTCGAATCACTGGCTGACAAAAAACACACGAAAAAAGTCCTACTGCCCGTGCTGTCGTGCCCGGTGCCATACCAATAGGCTCACCTCCAATCACATGGGACCTAAATTGTTGGTGAAAAGTGCCGCCCCCGCTTGGATGACGGTGTTTATTTCTTACAACATAATTTGACATGTGTACAAGACTCGAATAATGGGCTGAAAAATTTTGTCCTGCGCAAGAAAAGTCTTGCCGCATGCGCGAGTCTTGGCTAGTCGTGAGATAACCTTTTTGGTCTCACATGCTAGCTCGGTCTGCTGTGACAAAAGATCGACACGAGTATACTTTTTTCCAGAATTTTATTGTTGTATAGCCAAAACTGATTTGACTTACGCACAGAACTCATCGAATGATGGGCCAAGAAAATTTTGTCCCGCGCGAGAAATATCTCATCTTGCGCTAGCCCTGCAATAGATACAGTGTAAATAAATTCACTTCAGCTGCAATAAAATGTCGCCTTGCCGAGTGGAGTCGGTTTAAGAGCGTTGTATATGGCGCGGAAATAGATGTTCGCCGATTTATTTTAGTCATTGTACCGTCTTAAAATAAGATCGATTTTGTTGGGAGACAATAGTTTGTTTTGGGTTGGATATTGTTCTTTTATTTTATACGAGTAGTTTGTGATATTATTGATTGTGGAAATAATAAGGGTTAAAGACACGTTGATGAAATTAATATTTCAGATAATTTTATTCTGACTGACTATCTCGTTGGTCTAGTGGCAAAGCGCATCGCTTTGTGATCACAAGGTCCTGGGTCCAAATCCTAGGTCGGATCAATGTAGTTTTTCTAAAGAAAAATTTCCAGTATGAGTCTGGAGTCTGGAATTTTGCCCGGTATCTGGAAAACGGCTCGCCTCCTATTACATGGGGCTTAATATCGTCGGCAAAAACTGGTTGTACTCAGTACACCTCTTCTAACCCCCGCTTGGGGAATGTAGGCTCGACGGTTTAAATCTTAATCTGAAAATATTAATAAAAAAGCAGTGATAGCCAAGTGGTTAGACCGTTGGACGGCAAAGTCAGAGGTCTCAGGTTCAAACCCAGGCAAACACCTCTGTCTTTTCGAAAACATGTGTGTATTAAAAATTAACTATCACTTGCTTTAACGGTGAAGGAAAACATCGTGAGGAAACCTGCACGCCTAAGAGTGTCTCGTAGGTGTGTGAAGTTCGCCAACCCGCACTGAGCCAGCGTGGTGAACTATGGCCTAAACCCTCTCAGTTTAAGAGGCGGTCCGTACCCAACCGTTTCTGAACAGGGCTAAAAAAATATTAATCGTATTTATAATATCAATAGTAGGTCAAGTCAAGAGTCCCCGTAACCGGCGAGCGTGTATGAGACGAACTAGGAGAGTGGAGGAAGCCAGAGAGGTATGTAAGGAAAGAACCTGTTGGGACTCTGTACTCTCTGCCTACCCCGCAAGGGACCTGGCGTGATGATATAGATAGAATAGTAGGTCATGTCCTGAATTAAAATCCTAAGTCGGACAAAGTGTAATTTCTAATAGAAAAATTTCCAGTATCAGTCCAGAGTCTAGCACGCCAAGGGGTCTGGCGTGATAATATAGATAGGTTGATTATTGCCATTATATACTTTGTCAGTATTATCGTAGCTATAATAATTTCCTTCAAAATGTTGGGATTTTTTTTGCGATTTTAATAATCTAACCTAAGTTGGACTAGTGGAAGTTTTTAATCCTTACACGAAACATGATCTTTTGGCATTAATATAATTTTTGTGTAAATTGCCAATTTTCTTTCTAGCTAACTTTTGTTTTCAAAATCTGTAAATGCAGCTTAAAATTACTGCCTCGTTGGTCTGGTGGCAAAGCGCATCGCTTTGTGATCAAGAGGTCCTGGATTCAAATCCTAGGTCGGACAAATGTATTTTTTCTAACGAAAAATGCTCAGTATGAGTCCGGAGTCTGGAATTGTATCTGGTATCTGGTATATGTCAATAGGCTCGCCCCCTATTACATTGGACCTAAAATCGTCGGCGAAACGTGGGTGTACTCAGTACATCTCTGCCAACCTCTCCGGGGAATATAGGCGTGACGGCGTAGTAAGGGCTTAGTGTCCCGTCCAAAAAATCCACCCTCTGTATTCTTTAGAACTTTGTGCTCTCTGCTTTGCCTACCCAAGAAGATATCTGGCGTGATGATTTAGATAGATGAATATTCACAATAATTCATGTGCAACGTCCCTAAATTTTAAAAGTCTTGTCACGTCCGATATGGAGCGAAGTGGCCTCAGGCGTAAATATACTCTGCGGAGTAAGCTTCATACAGCCATCTTCATGAAAACTGACGACTCTGTACTTTTAGGTGCGCTCCTTGTGATTTATTGGGTTTTATTCTTCTGTAAAAGCAATCTGTAAAAGATTATAAAAGATCTGGAGTTCAATATCTTTTTGTTTTTTTTTTGTTTTGTTTTTTTTTTTTTAAACGTAGCCCCACACTAGGATTTATTCCTCTGTCGTGGGTGCGTTTATAAACATGAAATTTCACATATACAAATACCCAGACCGGAACAAATAATTGTGGATCACACAAAGATTTGTCTCGTGCGGGAATCGAACCCGCGACTATTAGACACAGTGGGTGGAGCGGCTCAAGCTCTTAACCACTGCGCTAAATCGTCCGTCAAATGCCTCAATGTCGTCAATATGCCTTAATTCCTTAAACCTTGAAAACCTTTGAGAGATTGGTATTAGCTTACAGTGACAGAAAACAACGTGAGCTAACTGCTATGACAGAGAAAACGCTATTCCATATGATATGATAATATAATATTGATATTTAAGAGGTTTTTGGTTAAAACGTGCCGTCATGTTCATCTGGATTGAGTAACTTTTTAGTGTGAAAAAGAATATCGACTCGATAGCGTTACACTAACATCAATCTGTTCGTGCTAAGCCCTCAAGTACAAAATGCTTGCAACATGGCTAGGCCTGCATAGTTAACATTCTCAAAGCCCCTATAGTAAAAACCCCATTTACTATTTAATTTTGTCAGCGTCGCGGAGTAAGATGGAGCTTGTCAGTCTGTGTTAGACCGCGTGTCTTGATGAGGGTAAAGGGTTTCGTGATGTATTCTCTATGTTGGGATATACCTGGCGTCCTTAAACTTGAGTCACGGTGGTTGATCATGGGACGAACTCTAGCTCAAGCTTTATAAAGCATAAGCCAAGTAACTGACTGCACTAACTGGTACCGACTTCAAATATTTATATTTTGCTTTTTGAAGTCGGTCTTTTTTTTAAGATTTTTGTTTTACAATTTTAAGTGACAAGTGAATTATTTACTAATATTTATATACCTATATTTTATTATGTTGCTGAATTGTACAGCAAGGTACCTACAGGATTAATATAATAACCATAATAACGGAATCTATACATTCGTGCTGTTCGCCGTTAATGAGTTCCCTGATGTATCTTCGAAGTCCAAAGTTCAATACCGATTTTATTAAAATTGGACCACCTCGAAACTATATCAACCCAACGCAAAAAGAATCATCAAACTCAGTTCAGTTGTTGACCTCCTCCGTTTTTGAAGTCGATTCATATTCTGATTAGTTCTATGGCAGGGTACCTATAGGATTAACGTAATACCCATAATATTTCAATCTACGCATTCGTGTTGTTTGCCGTTAAGGAGTTCCCTGGGTATCTTCCAAGTCCAAGGTCCAATACCGATGAAATTAAAATGGGACCACCTTGGAGCTATACTCCACGAACAAAAAAAATATACAGTCGAATTGAGAACCTCCTCCTTTTTAGAAGTCGGTTAAAAAGAAAAAAGGTGGAGCGTTTTCGAAACCGTTGCGGGTACTTCGTAGCCCAGAATGGCAATAGATCGACAGCTATGGAGGTATAAAGGGGAGACCTTTGTCTAGAAGTTCGACAGGCCCAAAAACATAAGTAAAGATATATCTGTAGATATTTCTGAAGATAACACATCGGATAAGGGAAAGAAGCTAGCCAGAAAATTGCTTTGGAGATATTCTTTAAAGCTTTTACTTAACTTGCTCTGTTTGTATGTCTGGTTTAAAATTAGCAATTCATGTTTCAAGCACTTGCTTATATAAGATTGACCTGAAATTTGGAGATAACACATCGGATAACAGAAAGCTAGTAAGCTAGAAAATTGCTTTTGGAAATATTCTTACAAGATTTAACTTAATATCCTCTGTTTGTAAGTCTGGTTCACAATTAGCAATCCATTTTTCAAACACATACGGACATAGAATTGAGCTAAAATTTTGCATACTTAAGTCACTTCAGTTACAATGCAGCAATTAATATTTCTTAACCGTCCTATAGCAGTCTACTGCTGGACATATAAGCCTCTCCAACTGCGAGCTACTGAGTACGATCCTTGGCTACTCTAAATTAATTTCTGCTAAACGCCCTACGAAGATCATCGCCCCTTTTTCCTGAGGGTATTATATATTGAGTCAAATACGATGAGGCAGCTCAAATTGGATATACTTACAGAAATCATAAAAATAAGACGCAAGGTGTATCCGCGTGAATTTGTCGTCACACATGTGAAAAATTATCACATAATGCTTCAGTACTGCGTAGACTAATTAATGTACGTGATACAGTGACTGAAGTTAATAATTTGCATATCCAAGCATATGCAACTGCGCAAAGTCTTCTAAAATTTATAACTGTACTTATAAGGTACAGCAATTAATCTGAAAGTATTTTTTGCAGCGATAATGTAAGTATGGAAAAGTGGCGACAGTCGTTTTAAACGAAATCGTGCGCTCTATTACCTCTAGTATTTTATCACAATACAATCAAGTCTACAAGTCATGAGTCTTCGTAACCGGCGAGCGTGTATGAGACTAACTATGAAAGTGAATGAAGCCAGAGAGGTATGTAAGGAAAGAACCTGTTGGAACTCTGTACTCTCTGCCTACCTCGCAAGGGATCTCGCGTGATGATATAGATAGATAGATAAATTATAACAATTTCTGTGAGTATACCCATGTCACAGATACTTTACTAAATAAGTCCCGTCTTCGCTTAACATTAATGGAATTATACCTCAGGAAATGACCAGCAAGACACGTTTGCAACGTAAAGTTTTTATAGTCCGTTTCTTTTAAGAGCAATTCTAGAAAGGTCAGACTCATTGGAGTAGTAAGGTATATTAGTTAAATGTCACTCGTCACTCACCGTAAAATCTCCCAAATAACAACAAAACTAGCGTCCTAAAGAAGAAAAAATACTTAAAATTGTCAAACAAATAAAGCTTTTTTTGAAATTGTCAAACAATTAAATTGTACCTGCTCTTTAGAATATTCAAATGAAAATAAAAACATCCTGCGAGATAGGCTCCGCCTATTGCAGGTAGTTTTTGCTAATTATAGATCAGTGATTGACAAAATGTAATCTGATTAATGATTAACTACCCCAACTTGGGGAATATAGGCGTGATAGAGTATTAATGATTAACGATTACAGTTACATTTTGTAATCTTCAACGTCTACATTACACTTTTAATGTTGAACCATGATTGCATATTACAAAATGCAATTGTAATCATTAATCTGATTACTTTTTGCCCATCTCTGTTACAGATCATATGTCTTTGGTTTTATATATTAATGCTTAAGGTATTTTCCTTTAACTGTATTAGTAAGTTTCTTCGAAGAATTTGTAATATTATTAGTACTGAATAAAAATTATTATTATTATTTTTGATGTGGTGAGTGAATGATCTACACTGTTGGCCGCGAGGCCTTTACAGCTTCACCGGACAATAGGGCGAGGGTTGCAACCACTACGCTCCAGCCAGAAGGGAATACAGTTAAAATTGGAAAGGTTCTTAAGGCTACAAGTATACGTCCGACAATCGGTGACCGATTTTTGTGGACAAAAAATAAATCGTATAGATTGCAAAATGATCTGTGCAATAAACATTCTAGACTCACCGATATAAGCTGTGCGTCATCTATTGATAGATATCTTAAATAGGTAACTGCTCAGTTCGGTTGGAATAAGGAACGATTAAAATTTAATAGAAGGGAATCAATTTGTACTGTACCACTATCTATTCGAGACTTCCACTTGTAAATAATAAAAAAATAATATTAGCCCTGTTAAGAAACTGTCCCACTATTGGGCACGGGCCTCCTCTCAAACTGAGAGGGTTTAGGCCATAGTCCATAGGCCTAGTGCGGGTTGGCGAACTTCACACACCTTCGAGAAACTCTTAGGCTAGGTTTCCTCACGATGTTTTCCTTCACCGTTAAAGCAAGTGATAATTAATTTTTGCAAGTGATATTTAATGCTTTCGAAAAGACAGAGGTGCGTGCCTGGGTTTGAACCCGAGACCTTTGACTTTGCAGTCCAACGGTCTAACCACTAGGCTATCACTGCACTTCCACTTGTAAGCGAGATTAATTAGGCCATACTTCACCACGCGGACTAAGTGTGGATTCAGCGTGCAGACGTTTGAAAATAGAAATGCGACAAACGGTCACCCATCTCAGACTGACTGAGGCGAACGCTGCTTAACCTTGATGATTGCTATAAATACCGTTACTACTTCACTATGATCGCCTAGGCAATTAAAAGCTACAGTTAAATTAAACTGGGTTGACTTTTTATTTGTATAAAAATGATTATACGTGGATGTATAAGTTTAATATTACAGTCATTAGTTTTACTGCTTTACAAGCGTTTTGACCGGATGTGACGTATTACGGTTACACCACCACTTCCAGATTCAATAACGCGGAAATAATAAAAAAATCCGGCAATTCAAGTTGATTTAGTGGCGCTAAGGTTCGTATTCATATAGCAGTTGTCAGAATTTGTAGGAATTAATATAGGTAGAGTTAATTTGTATTCTTGTAAAATTTATAGTATATAATGATGAAAAGCACCGTAACGCCTATATTTCCCAAATATGCAGGCGAGCTTATTGCCATATACCGGGACAGCAGTTCCAGACTCTGAACTGATATCAAGAATTTTTCGATAATGAAAACTACATTTGTCTGACGTAGGATTTGAACCCAGGACCTCGTGTGATTGCAAAGCGCATTATTCGCCACAAGACCAACGAAGCAGTCCAATGAGGTATATAATGATACAATATTATAAATAAAATCAACCTATTAATATACGGAGTACGTCTCTCTATCATTATCGTTACGTAAGTACAAGAGTTCCAACAGGATCTTACCTTACAGACTTCTCGCTTCCTCTCATTGTTTATCTCATAAACGCTCGCCGGTTATGGAGACCCTTGACTTGCCTTTCAGATAAGATAGAGATCATCCTTGATAGAGTACTCAATCGCTTTAAATTAAAAATGTTTGTTTCTACCCTATATTTATTAGTTAATAAATCTAAATACCGTCACCCCTAGTCGAAGTAAAGAATGTTTTACTACGCGGACATATTGTATTCTAAGTGAAGAATGTCTGACCTTGCGGTAGGTATTTTATAATTCACCTGGCCTGACTACTTGGGCGTAGGCATGTCGATTTAAACTAGATAATTAGAAAAATAAGCCAAATACCACTGAATCGATTCAGTAGATCGACTCGGATCGATTCACGCTTCAATCATAAAAAAGTGGTAATCGAAAATATGACCAAGAAGGTTGTATAAATTAGGGATACAAACAATGGCAAAATATGTTTATTGTTAAAATTACTGCGTTCCAAAAATGAATTAATTTTAAGTTAGTTGTCTTTTTAATATACTCTAAATTGAAAAGGAAGGAATCCAAAAAAAACTCGTTCAATAGGCAAATTAATAAAAATCGACTTCGCATCGATTAATCGAGAATGGATCTTTTGATGTTTGATTTAATCGAGAATAGATCCTTTATGATCTTTGATTTAATCGAGAATCGATTCTTACGCGTTCGGTTTAAATCGATCCAAAAATCGATTTTTCTTCGAATGAATTGACATGCTTACTTGAGCGGTACCATGCACGGGTTGTAGTAGTGGTATTCTGTATTACTTCAGACGTGGAGGGGTATGCTCCCCAATAGGTGGACCGATGACCTGCTGAAGGTTGCAGGTGGGAAGCTGGGATGCATACAGCACAAAGGCCGGTCATCGTGGTGATCTTTTGAGGATATCATTGCTCTTCAGTTTCGTCCAGCGAATTAGCAAGCTGAAGTCGCAGTCGGCAGGTCACATATGCAGCAGAACCGATGGCCGTTGGGGTAGACTGGTTCTTGAGTGGAGACCGCGTGTCGGCAAACGTAGTATAGGACGCCCTGTAGATAGGTGGGGCGACGAAATTCGTAGGGCAGCGGGCAGGGATTGGAGGAGAAGAGCTGAAGATCGAGCTCAGTGGCGTGCCATGGGAGAGACCTATGTCCAGCAGTGAACTGACACGGGCTGAAGATGATGATGAGTTTCGTCCTTCGGCTGATCATGATGATGATAACTTCAAACCCTAAACACTTACCATAAGATATATTATTTAGTTAATGTTGATATATTTAAGGGCCTACCGCGATCGACCATTTATCGAGGGGAAGAGAAAGAGCGGTGCAATTACTTTACAAATAAATGATAAGGGACGGGTATATTGAGCGCGCGCTCAGAAATAAACGACGTATGAGCAAAAACAGATTACAACGTTTTCTAAAAATACTACACTATGAAATAAAAAACTGTTTTACGAGAACTTTATTCTGTATGTTTTTGGGGAAATTCTATTTACTAGTTCTTTAACGTTTCGCGTTGGAATCAGAAAAAGTAAAGTAATTAAGATGACTTTAGATTTTTTCTATAGAGAAAATTTCTTTTAATCGTGTATTCCTTTTACCAGATTCTAAATGATAGAGTCAAAATTTATATTTTTAAATATTAAGTCTCTAATCCATATAGTTTTTGAAGAGCATGGCGTACAAAACACGTGGTTTTAGCGGTAGCTTGCTAAAAACAGAAGCTTGAATAATTTCACAAAACAAAACTTTTATTTCGAAAGTTCCGTGTTGTCTTCGAGTGGAAATGCACTAATAACTGTGCAAAATACTTCGTTGCAATTTACCTAGATCTTTACTATAAATCTCGGCAGTTAGCTATAAATCTCGGTAAGGGTATATATAGGTGAGCGTGCATTAGTCAGTTGGGTGACACCCAGTCCCTTGTCACCTGAGGGCCAACACAAAAGCATCCAAATAAGCAACAATCTACCAATCATTGGAATAGTTAATTCGTATTTTAATCTTACCGATACAGCATTAGAGTTCAATTTTGATTGTAGTGTAAACTTAGTCGAAACTTTTTTGCTTATCTCAATGTCTGAGCTAAGGGACTAGTCGTAAGAATTAATAATATCCGTAGGTATGTTCCTACCTTCGCTGCTTCAGCGGGTTTCGGGATTTCTCTTACAGATGTCTTTTCAATTTGGTTTCATTTTACGGTCGTTTAAAAATCAATACTATTATGTATATTGAAGCCGCCCGCCGCGTTTTTTCTGTGTATGTACTTGTACGCGCTAATTAAAAAAACCTGCATAGATTTACATTCCGTTTCACATTATAGATTGATTGTTTTTTAGGAAAGGTTTAGGTATATGATAAGTGAATATTTTGTATAAATTGGTCGAACTATGCTGACATTTGCCCGTGCGAAGCCGGAACAGGCCGCTATTATAGATATTTAGGATGGTATCAGTCTAGTTCTGGAGTATTTCTTTCTTGTAGGCCATATTCAGTTAATCGTGCGGCAACGTCCAGAGAAATGAGTATGAAACTTGCCAGCACGAAAATGTATATAGGCTGTAGATTTGTATTCTCACGGAATTTATGGAATACGTAATAACAGGGCACTAAATTATTCCATAAAATATTTGTTTTGGTCCACACTTTTACTAACACTCATTAAACTGTACATAAAAACTAAACGTCGGTGTATTTATATCATTACGCCAGGTCCCCAAAAGGGTAGGTAAAGAGTGCCAAATTCTAACAGGCTCTTTCCTCACAGACCTCTCTGGCTTCTTCCACTTTAATAGTTCATCTCAATGTGATCATGGTAAGATAGTTTAGGTATCCAACCGTCAGTCAAACTGAAGAAGATAGTATTGTATACTTCGCTCATGTTTTTTTTAATTACGGATAAGTATTCAAATAAAATGACCACAAAAATGTAGTTTCCTGGTTTTTATGTACGTTTTTGTGTTCAGTTACAAAGACAATTACTAGAAGAATTGCTAGTAATTCCATCAACTGTATCCAGAAGCCTTGTTGCATCAGTACCTTCGTCAATGGTTGTAGAAGGGGCACCACAACTCGGACCCGAAAGGACGTGAGCGGAATATTCAGAGAAACCTTTTATTCTCGAGTTATGGCCGTCGCCGAGTTTGATGGAGCTATTGTTTACGATGACATTGGAGCGGACGTGTCAAATGTGATTGTGTCAAATGTGACGTGGACGTGTGAATTTGACGGACGATTTAGCGCAGTGGTTAAGAGCTTAAGCCGCTCTGCCCACTGCGTCTAATAGTCGCGGGTACGAGTCCCGTACGGGACAAATCTTTGTGTGATCCACAATTATTTGTTTCGGTCTGGGTATTTGTGTATGTGAATTTTCATGTTTGTAAACGCACCCACGACACAGGAATAAATCCTAGTGTGGGGCGTTTTTAAAAAAAATAAAAAAATGTGGGATATGGGGATGGTTGGTTTTAAGTGTTTTGGTTTTGAAAAGATAACTCAATTGTGGGGCACCGATTAAGCGCATTGTAAATCAATCAGTTTTAAAAACTGATTTTTGTACTAAAATGTTAGTTTTTAACTAGATTCGCGACTCATTTTCGTTCTAAATCAATCAGTTAAATGAATCAGACCTAAATATCGGAGTCTATTTAGATGTATCTGGAAACATAACACTTCCCAACAATGAGGAAAACTTCCCAGTATGAGTCCGGAGTCTGGGATTGTGCCCAGTATATGGCAATAGGCTTGCCTGCTAATACGTGGGACCTAACATCGAAAAGTGGGTGTACTAAGTACACCTCTGCCAACCCCGCTTGGGGAATATAGGCGTGACGGTGTCGGAAACATAACATTTTCATTTAATGGATGAATAAAAAAAATTAAGAACGTGGTAGGTTTTTAAAACAGACGAAAAAGTGAAAGATCATTTTTAAACGTTAAATGTTAGCGCAATCATGTTCTGTATTTTTTGTTTTAGACTGTGGTTTTTGTTTACAACCTTTTATTTAACTTGCACTGTTTGTATGACTGTCTGTCTTTCCAGATTAAATTGTGTGGTCCATTTTTCAAGGTCTGGCCAGTACCCGATTGAGCTGAAATTAGGCATACATATATAAATTCGGTGTCAATCCAGTAATAGGTACCATGGAGCTGGTCTGATGATGGAATTAGAAGGTAGCCATGTTAACCCATAACAGAAACCCCTCGTGTTAAGGCTTCTTGAACTGTGCACTCGGTTAGTGTTCAGAGTCTCATGATGAAGCCGAAAGGTGGGAAATGGAACCACTCAGCTATGAAACTCCTACACTGTCTGGGCTCGTTGGATTTGTTTTGACAAGTATCATAGACGTAGACTGTGAGCAGGATCTGATTATAGAGCTGGAAGGAAGTTTTTATTCCTATAGGCTATAGGCCTTCCAGCTCCTTAACTAAGCAAGATATCTTTGTTATTTATTATAAAAACTTATTTATAAAAAAGATCCGTTTTAAATTCAAATTTAATTACCTACTTTATTATCACCCAGTTACAAAGGCGTACTTTAAATTTAAAAAATATGATAATAGGTAATCTATCTTAATATTTATTATTATATAAATAGATTAGCGATTAATCTCTTTTTTAAATTTAAAGAACATCTCTGCAACTCGGTGTAAAATTATTTTATTAATAAACGAGGTTTTTGCGGATAGAGAAGCGGCAATATTTTACAGATAACCCTATGCTGCTGAGTATGAACTAACGTCTCCCATAAACTTCTGTTATCACAACTCTGTATTCTATAGAACTGACGGAACAAGGAAAATGTTCCGTTAACAGCTGAATAAACACACTCGCAATAACATTACGCGGGAAATAGGGCGTAATCAATATCGCCGGGCTGTGTTAGTTTGTCGTGACTTCAGTCTATTCCTCTCTTTATTGAAGGGAAAGGATTAACCTATATATTTCCTATAGGCCCTTGAGCATGTCGATTTAAAATCGATGAATCTCGAACTAATCCAACTCACGTTACAATAATAAAAATGTGGTAAATGTTACCGCGGCAGTGAATAGAGAAGTGGATGCCAGCGCGAGAATGTAAGTCGTTGTTGTAAGCAAGGTAGTAGACATAAAATTAGTCAGCGCAAGAATGAAATGGCAGTAAATAATGGTAATGAATAATGGGGAAGTGGAGATGAAACTAATCAGCTCTATAATATTAAACCACGGCAGAGGACGAGAAAGTGGATATAAGCCTACCAGCGCGAGAATGTAGACTGCGGCAGTATACAGAGAAGTAGGCATCAACAACAGCAGGGGAGAAAGCAGTGGTTAGGATTAAATACTTACTCTGGCTCAGCGAACCAAAGTGAATCTTGGCCTCCGAAAGGAGATTCCGCCACTTTTCACGGTTCTGCGCGGGTTATGTAAACTCGTTTTATTTTTCAACACAAAGGTGCTCTCCTTGCTATTAATATTAAATAATTTACGGCTAAATAACTGTAGCGAACTCGCCGAGATATTTATATTCCAGGGTAAAAGCGGATGACGGTCCTATTCTGAAAAGGTAACTGAAAATAAATATGATATAAACTCTAGAAAATTTAGTCTGCGGTTGATGACTAGCGTTGTCGGAAATGTAGAAGACGCAAATACTGAACATGCCAAAAAAAATTGGAAAATTAGTAAATGTAGGAAAATTAATAATAATGAAATCGATAATAGGGGTCATGATCGATTGGGGTGACAATTTAGACACATTTGCAGAAATACTAAAAATAGTAATACTAACCTTGTCACACCTATATTCCCCAAGTTGGATGAAAGAATACTGTGCCCGCCGGCTGGTGCAGAGCACCACGGCGAGATACCTAGTATACGCCCTCTCCGACTGACCAAGCCGAGAACGTTCCTCCTTGAGGCGCCCCTAAACTAGTTGGCCCCTTGCCCTTCTGGCTCGAACGTAGGTTGCACGCTCACCCTCTTGTCCGGTGGCCCCGCAGCCAACATCGTATATCATTCAGACACACACATACATTTTGTACATCTACAAATCGACGACAATGTTAGGTCTCAATTTAATACAGGGCCAGGAAGGTATGGTAGTGAACTTGGAAGCAGGCCATTATCCTGCGGTGGACGTATTTTATCTGATGGGTAACGATAATATAATAATAATATTATTAGCCCTGTTAAGAAACTGAGAGGGTTTAGGCCATACTCCACTACGCTGGCCCAGTGCGAGTTGCCAAACTTCACACACCTTTGAAAAACTCTTAGGCATGCAGGTTTCCTCACGATGTTTTCCTTCACCGTTAAAGCAAGTGATATTTAATTTTTAAAACACATGCTTTCGAAAAGATAGAGGTGTGTGCCTAGGAACGAACTCGAGACCTCTTTGCAGTCCAACGGTCTAACCACCAGGCTATCACTGACTAAAGATAAAATTTTTATATCACATGAAAAAGAGCAAATACTTAACAACCATATACATACATACTTACTTAACCTCTGCCTACCCTGCAAGGGATCTGGCGTGATATTGCAGATAGATAGAGAGATAAACTTAACTTAGAACACTTTAAATGAATTTGGTTCTGCCTCATCCAATAAGGTAGGCAATCTCTACAGAATAGGTCCGTTAAATTTAATTAATGCTTCGTAAAATTGGGGCTTAGTGATCGATTCGATTCATACTCGTATTTCACCTTTGAACGTAAAATTCAATTAGGATGAGAATACAAGCTTTGAGCCGTTCAGTATTACTTACAGTATCTACCGACGTGAATAAAATGTTAGAGGAACTGATAAAGCAGGATCTGGGAGTTATAACGGTTATATATTGGGCTTCCTTCTAATATGACTTCCTGTTACACCGTCCTTATAAATTTCCTTCAATTTTATAGTAGCAGTGATTGTTCGAATAATGTAAATAAATAATAATGACAGACATCACCGTAAGGAGATTTACGTGTCCGAGAAAATCAATTTATAGAAAGAAGAGAAAAAAAACATGGAAATAGATTAGTCTGAAAAAGTAATGAGATCAAAATTACCTTTATGAATGTACATCTGTACTATATGTATGTATGTACTATATTTTTCTCTGTTTCACTTTTGAGGGAAAACTGTATGATTGTTCAGAAAATGTGAGAGGATAAAAGGTGCTGCCCTTAACAATCGGTTAAGTTTACACGTTTTTGTACTACTGAAATTGGTAAATGAAAATGGTATTTTGGGCATTTTTGGGGGAGATTTTCAGATATCTTGTGTTACCAGGATCTGCGTCTCTACACCTACTTTACGTCGATGCTTTTATGTAATTTCAGGTGATTATACACGTAAAAATTTTCAAGCCTTGATAAATTCCCTTCTAATTGACATGGTAAAGGACAACAAAGGGCAATATGGATTGTGCGATATTTTTTTACACTGGTCTCTTCTCTGGTCTATTACAGTAAAGATAAATGTACTGTTTTATACTCGAATAAATAATACCTAGTAATATACATATAACTTCCTGAATAAAACTGGTTAAAACGAGCTCACTGGAGAAGTTTGATACACTACGGTGTAAAACATGCCCAACTTTCAGTCTAGAAGATTTAAAATCACTTTTGTTGAATTTTCTCATCTTATTCGGCCGCTTTGGCCGAATAGACCATACCCGGAATATTGGTGGTTCTTTTAAACTTTTATTACGATAAAGCAAAGGCAAGATAGAAACGATTTTAAAACAAGAAAAAAAACGTTAATATAATAATTTTGAAGCTTTCGATTTGATAATGCTCTAAACTATTTTTTATACAGTATACTTTTTAATCCAAAATAACTTATTTTTAACGCCTTGGTTTAATGACAAATGATGTGCGAAGCAGTCACGAGGTCCTGAATTCGAATCCTAGGTCAGTAAAATGAAAATTTTCGATAGAAATATTTCTAAATCACGGGAAAAATATATGCCTGGTCAAATGGCAATAGGCTTGCCCCTTATTACATGGTACCTAACATCGTTGATAAAAGTGGGTGTACAGAGTCTGCCACCTCCGCTTGCGGAATATAGACATGACCATGTTTATTTTTATTTTAAAACTAATTTCCATAATGACAGGCAACGTTCCCTTATAGACCAAAGAGGCGATAAAGAGAGACATGAAAATATATCATCATTAGCTGAATTTATTTAGTCTCTAATCTATTATCCTTCGGACGGTTTTCGCCCACCCAAATAAAAGCAAACGGACGAAATAAAAAACGGTCCCAAGTAACCGACTGCACCAACCGGCACCGGCTTCAAATATATATTTTATGCTTTTGAAGTTGGTTTCACTTTTTTATTTTACAGTTTTAAGTGATGAGTGAATTAATGAATATACCTATATCATATTATTCTACTTAGTGCTACAGTAAGGTACCTACAGGATTCATATAATACTCATAATAACTTAATTAACAAATTGGTGCTGTTTGCTGTCAAGGAGTCTCGTGGAGTATCTTTAAAGTCCAAGGTCCAATACCGAAATAAAAATACGACCACTTTAGAGCTATACTGAATCTAATGCAAAAAGAATCATCAAAATCGGCCTACAATTAAGGAAATATCGGTGAACATACATAAAAAATACATACAGGCGAATATAGAACCTCCTCCTTTTTGCAGTCGGTTGAAAAACGGCGCCTTGCACCTTGCGTACGGTACAGCATCTCGTCTATTAGATTTAGAAGGGCTGTGCAGCGCGACGGGAGCGCGACGGTGGCGCTTGGGTTGTTGTAATCTACTGAAGTGTAGGGGAGACGCCACACGTGTGTGTGTGTGTGTGAATGATCTATGCTGTCGGCCGCGGGCTCTATATAGCTTCAGCGGACAAAAGACGCCACACAGCGCAGCCCTACTCCACGCGACGGTAAACGTCACAACCGGACGTAGCCATACGCTTCCGTCGCGCTCCCGTCGCTCTCCATCGGCTATTTGACCAAACCTTAAGTGTGGGATCATCTCAAAACCATTATATAGGTAATACCTCAACTATAAAGGTTTCTTAATCATTGCCAGTCTAAAGACGTCCACTGCTGGACAAAAGCCCAAAGAACGCCACGACGACCAGGTTAGTGCTGTACGCATCTTGCTTTGAATTTCACCGGGTCATCGGTCCATCTTGTGGGGCATCTGCCCACTCCTTGTCTTCCGGTACGCGGTCGCCTGTCAAGAAGCTTTCTGCCCCAAGGACGAGCTATGTGCCCCGCCCACTGCCACTTAAGTTTAGAAATGTATATTACCAGTTTCTGCTCGCGAATTTGTCCGAGTTGACTTAAGGCAGGAACCTTACATTTTTAGGGGATAAAAAGTGTAATAAACTATCTGTGTGCCAAATTTCATTCAAATCCGTTCACAAGTTTTTGCGTGATTGAGTCACAAACATCTGAACATCCAAATATAAAACATACAAACTGTTACATTTATAATATTAGTAGGATTATGATGTATACGCAAGAAAGGGACAAAAGACTAAGCGTTGAAGTCTAAGAATATATTTGGTAGTTCTTCGTATTCCTATATGTTCCAAAAAATACCTAAAGGTATCAAGATCAAAATAAAACACAAGAATAAATGTACTAAAATAAAGAACCTTTCTTCAGTACAGTAGTACTTACGCACCCTTTTCAAAAATGTTTGTGAACCTATTCACAATCCAAAGGTTAAACCTAAAAAACTAATTTATAAACCGGATAATTCTGAACTGTATAAAAACAATGATAAATAATGTAATATTACACGATATGATTTTTAGCAACTTCAACTTGCGAGTATGATACGGATTGGACCATGAATGATTTTAGGTACAGTAATGCAACAGTACTCGATAATGCATTATCGAGTTGATATTAAGTCAACCCCTTAAGCTAAAAATTTATTAAAATGATCTTAGCCTTGTCAACTGACTGCCTCGTAGGGCCAGGTCGTGTGGTGTTAATATCCTGGATCCCGGCGCCCCGAAAGCGAGGCGGACAGAGTTGCACCGAGCTGCGCTGGAGAGCTGGCGGTGCAAGCTCGCCAATCCCACTGCCGGTCACGCCGTTATCGCTGCGCTGCTGCCGGTCTTCTGGGAGTGGCTGGGGCGACGACACGGTGTCCTCATGTACCGTCTGACGCAGATACTGTCCGGGCATGGTTGCTTCGGGCGGTATCTGTGGCGGATCGGTCGTGAGGAGGCGGAGCGCTGCCACCATTGTGCGGCCCCGGAAGACACGATGGAGCGCACGTTGCTGGTGTGCCCGGCATGGGATGCCGAGCGGCGCCGGCTCGCTGGAGCGCTCGGTGCAGGGGGACAGGGGCTATCGCTCCCGACCGTGATATCATCCATGGTTGGGAGCGAGAGCGCCTGAGCGGCAATGGCGGCCTCCTGCGAGGTCGTCATGTCCGCGAAGGAGGAGGCAGAGCGGGTGAGGGTCATGAGGTGTTCCCGAGGAGGACGAGAACTGTTCAAGGGGAGAGCGGGTCCATGAGTTCCCCCTCCCGAAACGGAGCTCTTAGGGCACGATACAGAAGGGCACCGGTGAGTTCCTAGCGATACCGGCCACCGGATTTTAGTGTCGGTAAGAGTCCGGCAAGCCCCGCCAGTTTCTCCCAAGGTGGTGGAAGTCCATAAAGATATACCCACGTTAAAAAGTCGTGCGGTGTGGATGGCTATCACGAAAATCCTAGGTGGGACAGTTTTGCTGGGGTCCGGAGTATGAAATTATATCCGGTAAAATGGGAATCAGACTTGTTCCTTATTACATTAATAATAATAACATAACTTTGACGGCATTACCTTTTTTTTTTTTTATCGCATGGAAAACCCTTTATGGGTACCCGTCCGCGTTCGGGGGACGCGGAGGGGTTATGTTGGAGTCCTTGATCCATCAACACTCGGGGCCGTAGAACCGGCTGTTGATGGATCAAGTGTACCGACTAAAAACCCTGCGGTGACACCGTCTTTGTCGCGAGTGTCGGGGATCACGGGATCGCCGTTAGGCACGCTCCGCGACCCCGACGCGACCTGCCCTGTTGAGGGCCCACCTTGGGAGTAAACTCCCTAGCGTAAGTATGCCCTCCCTCTACGTAGACACCACGTTGATGTCACCCAAAGCGGCGTCTCCCTCTGGAGCTGGAAGGCAGACTCCCCCGAGTCTGCCACCCAGGTGATTCGGTAGAGACACCCATGTACCCGGACTTTGACATCCAAGGCCATGGGTATCTCCACGCCCCCTCGCGCCACACGCGCGCGAACCGCCCAGCCGCCGCCGCGCCGCCCCTCTGGCGGCATGCAGCAGCAGCCAGTCGGCCCGTTTCGGCCGGGCTAGGGACCCGAAGGGGCCCCACCGCCCAGCAGGTGGTCGGGAGATTACGCAAACCTACACCGACCACCGTACCACCAAGCCGATCTGCGCCACACCCCTAAGGGCAGGCGCCCGAACGGCTCCCTACCAGGGGCGGCGCCACCTGCTGCACCCAACTCTCTCTCCCAAGGGAGAGCGAGGGGGCAACCAGGCGCCACACCCACACCCTTGCGCCTAAAAGGCGCGTGAGCTTTCCAGCCACCACTGCGCCGCCCCTTTGGCAGCAAGCAGCAGCAGCCGGTCGGCCCAGCACGGCCGGGCTAGGGACCCAAAGGGGCCCCACGGCCCAGCGGGCGGTCGGGAGGTCCTTCCCTCTGCAAAAAATGCACGGCGCACAACAGCGCCGCGCTGACCTCGACCGACCACCCAAACGACAGGCGCCACCTGCCCCATACTATATACCCCACATAGCTATATACCCCACGGAGGGCCGCAACCAGGCGCCACAACCTTCCGGCCAAAGCCGGGGGACAGGAGACTGGATAGGAGAAGGAAAGGGAGGGATGGGACGCATGACTGTTTCTGTTATGTCTGTTCAGAAGGACCAGACCAATAGCAGGCAGCAACCGCGAGCAAGATACAGTCACACTTGCCTTGGGGATCGTCGCGACCGTGCGCTACTCCCAAGACCACGCCAAATTGCTTGCCGGGACAGACGAGCAAAATAGGCGAGAAACTATGCCACTGCGCCTCGAAGGACGCGTATGGTGGGATAGCCTTTCGCCCGCCCTTGACGGCATTACCTAGGTGTACTCTATGTTCTGTTGTTGCGGGCATATAGAAAGAATGTCGGAAGAAAGAATGACAAAACAGTTATACAATGCGAAAGTAGAAGGATGTAGGTACCGGGGAAGACCTAGACTAGCTTACCATGAAAATATAGACCGCGTTTTATCTGAAGGGCACGTCAAAAGTCTCCGTAACCGGCGTGCGTGTATGAGACGAACTACGAGATTGGAGGAAGCCGCAAGGGGTCTTTATGTTTTAACATTTAACATAGTTATGTCTACCCCACAAAAACAGCTTACAGCACATGCAAAACAGCTCAGTTAATTTAATTCTAATATGTACACATAAAAATGGTCTAAAATAAAATTAAGTGTAATAACATTTATTATAAAGTTGTTGAATTCTTTTCTGTTAACTTTTTATAAAAGACAAGAAAGTTAGTTCCTTTAAAAAAATAACAACCAATTTACAAAAGCAGCTCATAACAAGTAAGACCGTAACATAACCACGAACAATAAAAATCAGAAGCATTAAACTATCCACTTACTACGTTTAGGAGTATGCCAAGTTTTTGGCAGCGAACCAACTAAAAACCAGTCGAGATAATCTTGAAAATTTAGCTGTTGCAGACGATTTTGTGAACGCAAGTCACGTAGGTGCATCGTGCTATGCATTTTTCGGACAAATGAGCACGCGAACGTGGGAAACGGGTTAGGCAAAGTAGCTATTAATTTAGGAAATGTTAGTCGAAAAAAGCGATGGTTGAAAGACACGTGACAAAACCACATAATTATCCCTCAAAAAAATCTGGGTCATATTGGTCAATGTGTGTTAGAACTTAGTAATGATATGTTAATGAATTAATAACTCTAAACGGATTGAGCACTGTCAAAATATTGCTAAAGAAAATTAAACTCTTACTCACAGACACTACATTGAATTTTCTACGATTTAAACAAATCAAGAAACCATGATGAGTGAGAGCAATACCCTGGAGCCTGGTGTCACGCTCGCACCCTTTACGATGCAGTAAGGTGACCATAAGGTAAAACTAATACGCACTATACCTATTAATGATATGGCTTAAATACGCTGTAAACCATTTATTATCCAGTTCTAAACAAACAAGGTTCTCAATTTGTCTGTATATATATGTCTGTATATAGATGATGGATTAAGATGGCACAGTAAGGGCAGCTATCTCAACCGTTGTAGACACAGAAAAACGGTCTTAGGAGTCTTATCCTTATATACATATTTACAGATTCTAAAAAAAGCAGTCAGCAAGAAAAATGGGCAATTTAATCAAAAACTTTGACTACTACTCATTTACGATGTGGCACATATGCGTAGAAAGAAAGATTTACGGCAATAAATAGTGCCCGAGAATTATACGTTAATTATATGTCAACAAGTCCATAATCGTACAAATGTTTGTTCACCCTACTTAGAAAAGGACGTAGGGCTCTGAGTGAATATCCTTGTCATCACGTTTTTTTCGCAGAGTGCTCAATCCATTTAGGGTAATATATCTATGGATATGACACTTGCGTGACGTCTGACTTATTAATTTAAGACCATCTGTAGCTAAGTGTTAAGTAAAATTAAGAAATTACTAGTAATGCCATTCTAGATTTTATATCTCTCTACTGTCTCTTTTCAGCCTTGATTGCGAAATAATTTGACATATTTATATTAATACAAGTATACTTAGTATCGACACAACTTAATAATTGTTTTTTGGAATTTTGTACGCCATCTCTTGGCGAAACATAGCGAACTGTGTTATATTTAATATCATCTGTTTAAACTTGATTATTTTATACAGAGATATGTGGGCTTCTTTGGTGTAATAAAGAACACAGTCCTTATTAAGAAGTGTATGAATGTTATGGTGCAGTCAAAGTCAGACAAGAAAAAGGATATTAAAGCTGCCACATACTAAAGAAGAAAGGTTAAGTGATTTCCAAAAAGCACTGCTGAGGAATCCAATACGATAATAGAATCTGGCCTTTAACTATTTATACTAGCTTATTAGGCTAGAAGACACATATGGAAAAATGACAATTGTACACAGCTTTGTATGCAAACAAGAATGGTCAAAAAATGTAGACTTATTTTCCTTAAAAACTTACCTCTAGTAAAAAAACTTTGATACAAATCTGGACATAACAATACAAAGGAGTTCTTTGTGAATATTGTTTGGTATGAGGTTCTAGTATGAAGAGGATGTGACGTATTCACAAATATTACTGCTTTGTCGTCATATAAATTTTACTTAGTGTGGGACTGAATATGTTTACTTGCGTAAGAGTTCATGACCTCATATTCACGAAGATAATATTTTTGTTAGAAATTGAGGATAGTTCTTACTTGGTACAGTTAGTATTTGCAATGCTAACATTTGGATGAATGAGTTGGAAAAATTGTAGTACAATGAAGACATATAGTTTGCTTTGATCAAACATGGGAAAGTGATGTGGTTTGTGGACGTGTAGGTAAGATTTGGATAAGATAAGAATAAGGATATGTGGCGTAAGAGATAGGAGGTTTATGCCTTGCAGTAGGTGGAATGAGCCGGAAGTGATGATGAAATGTTCAGTTGCTGTAAATATGAAAGAAGTCTCGTTGGTCTAGTAACCTATGGACTGGCTGGATAATTTTATGATTTTGAATTAATATTCTAGGTCGGAAAACATATTATTGAAGCTATTGGGTTATTTTCTATAGAAAAATAAAATTCGTTCCTATTTGATCCCCCTTGATACGACAATTTTTTTGATTTTAGCGTTAGATCAGTGTAATTCCAGACTGGGACCGGATTGCTTCTGAATTCTTTTTGATAGAAAATCCTTCAAATAACTTTCATCTATCCTAAGATTTGAATTCAGGAACCCGTCATCGCCAGCTACTAGACCAAAATACAGTCATAAACATAATTACATCGTATAATAAGCACAAGTAACAGCCCAGCAAACGATATCAAAAACAAAAATGGCGGCGGTTTATCATTACAACTGATATGTTTTCACGTGAGCATTCCGGTCCCTTCATGTTAAAAGGATATAGGACGATTACAGGTAAATATTTGTGGCCGATTGAATACAAAGCATTGTACCGTGTAATCCCTTTGATTGATAAAGTATTGTATTCAATACGAACGCAATTATTCGGTGGGTTTATGTGTCGAATCTTCTGGGCTTTCGTTTGATTGAGAATTTGTTAGGGATTCTTTTTAGCTGAAGTGAAGATATGGTCTTGTATGTATTTGCACAAATATTTTGGATGAAGAAGCAATCGTTTCTAAAGTTTTGCTATATATTATAAAATCTATTTATTGTGAGAGCAAACGAAATCAACTTTTTTGTTATTAAAATTAGAGTGTTTATTCAAATAACAAACATTTTGAGTTACACCACTATTACATTCAGCGATATATAAAATTATTATAATGTCTGTTGGCTCACTATTTCATGATTTACGTATAATAGTGACCTAATAGAGGAACATGCTGTAGTCTTTTTTTTTAATAAACGTAGTCCCACACTAGGATTTATTCCTGTGTCGTGGATGCGTTTACAAACATGAAACTTCACATACACAAATACCCAGACCGGACCAAATAATTGTGGATCACACAAAGATTTGTCTCGTGCGGGAATCGAACCCACGACTATTAGACACAGTGGCTTAAGCTCTTAACCACTGCGCTAAATCGTCCGTAAACCAATGAATAGTCTGAGCACAAAGTCACGTGTGTCGCTGGATTGAGCTACGCCGGATTTAATCCCCGTGGATAGAATATTCCCGAAGCGGCTCTAGTATTTATCCTGCTCTGGGTATTGAATAGGATCGTCTTTACAATTATGTGACCCATTTCAGAAATAGTATGAGCAAATAGAATAATTAAATAAGTGTAATTGTTGTGCCAAAAGCCTCGCTGTGGGGTTTTTTAGTCTACTAAAAGTTCTTCGTCTTCCTCAGTGACAACTAGAGATTTCATTTTCTTGGATAATGTTGAGTATGTCTGACGATATTTAAAAAATAAATTGATTTCAAACTAGCAGTTTCTCGCGGCTTCGCACACGGTCGACAACAGCGCTACTTATCGGGTCTATGTTATATAGCCTATGTTACTTCTGGATAAGGTAGCTTTCCATTGGTGAAATCATTATTAAAATCGGATCAGCTGTACCGGAGATTACCGACCCGAACATCCAAACTCACAAACATTACCTCTTTATATTATAAGTATAAATGTATTATTGTTATACCAAAAATCCTCAGTCGTTGCCAATTGTTTGAAAGTTGCAAACATCTGGCCATCCGGAGCTTGGTTCCGCGCTCCGGTAAAACTACTGCACGAGAAAAGTGCATTTTGTGCTAAACCGTACGTCCGTCGCTGCGCCGATGTACTGGAGGTAAAGTTTCTGCGCACTTGTTTTTAAATTTTTAGGGTTCCGCTGGAACAAGAAAAAAAATTTGTAGGTAAGTTCATTTATGGCTGATCTCAGTAGATTTGCCAACTAATTTTGACTTATTTTATATGAAAAATCCATCATAATACTACTGAGAGTAAGCAAATATATCTAATAGTCAAATATTGAAACCGACTATTAATTTCGAATTAATTTAATATCGATGATATAACCAAGTTCCAAATTTTACAAAATGTGTCACCGTAAGCGAGCATTAACATCATATCAATAATAATAAGCAATGTCATATTTAAAACTCATAATTATAAAATTAACTTTGATTAAAGATTAATTCATTGATAACATAAAACCAATTCAAGCCATTTTACAATAAAATGTTGAACCGTCAGGTATGCAATGGTCATAAACAAATGATAATATCGAGCATATCATTTGGTTCATGATAACTAACGACTCAACATTGAAATGGTTAAATGTAAGTGAAAGTAGTAAGTATACAACGCATAAATTGCATATTATACACGATTACTGATTTTCAAATTTTAACTCTGCCTGACACGATATAAAGCTTATATTTCAATATCGTACTTTAAGCTTAAGTTCCTTGTACGCCTTCGTCTCGGACTAAAGTACAGCAAACCACGTAACTAAAAGAAAAAATTATTATTCTAGTACAATACAAGAGCTCATACAAAATATTCATTACACTTAGATTATATGGAACCCATGTCAGTATAAATATTATTCAAACTTGTCTCATTTCGGTGCGTCGTGGATACAGACGCAAAACGGCGTGTCCGTTTGAGCTGCGAAACTTTTGTTGTAAAATATTTTTTATTTGTTAGGATCTTTTTTAGCATGCACCGTTGATTTTGTTGAGTTTTAGTGTTGGGTTTGTTCGTGATATTAAAATAGGATTGAATTTTTATAAACTTTTTTTTTTTTTTAATAAATTTACTGTTCAACCAACACTTCAAATGGTACCTGTGCTGTAGGTGCGCTCGACAAAGGTTGATTTAACATTAACAAACACCTTGACTATAACATAATTTGTGGGTCATATAAAGGTTTCTATCATGCAGTTATCGATCCCGGAACTACTAGATGTATTACGCCAAGTAGCCACTAAACCAGGTCACAAGGATTGATTTTGGTTTAATTTGTCGTCAATAAATCCTTCTTGGTAAGCGTAAGGTAGGACGGCCCCCAGCTAGATGGACCGACGACCTCAAAAAGGTCGCTGGGACAGACTGGATGCGGAAGGCGGAGGACCGTGTGCAATGGCGCGTGTTAAGAAAGGCCTATGTCCAGCAGTGGACTACGATAGGCTGATTGATTGATTAATTGATTGAAATCCTTCTTGACTAAAGCAAAATATTGCGACTCTACTTCAACTTCTGTTTTTATTTACTTACAATTCTAATACGAAATTTGTATCACCTTCTTTAAGTCTTTGCTAAAAGGTCACGTTGAAAAATGAAAACGTAAACATAAAAATCTAATTAGCTACCTACATTATTCTATCTTCTGGTATCCGTGCAAGTCTCTCTCTCCCTCTATCACTTATCCTCTCCTTGTCATTATCTGTATCTTCCTCTCTCTCCCCTGTGTGTCTCTCTGTCTTCCTCTGTATCTTTTTCTCCCCAATGTGTTTTACTCTCTCCTTCTATCCTCCCTCCCTTTTTATCTCTCTCTCTCCCTCTCTTTTGTATATTGTGATATCTTACAAGAAAGAGGGAGATAGAGACAAGAAAGACATAAATTACAGAGGTGTGCTCCTCTCCTTGTTAAGTATAATTGTGTCTCTTTTTCTCTTGTGTCTCTCTCTGTCCCCCTCTCCCTTCTTCTCCCTCCTCTCCCTCTACTCATTTATTATGGTAAGAGGTAAACTGCGGCTATTAACACCCCTTCTGGAGCCGTCTCACGAACCACAGTTACGAATAGTTGCATCGCTCTGAAGCCCCGCTCTATTGGATTGGGACTTGTTAAATGAAAACATACGTGAACATAATTGACTGAATATTAGAATCAAGTTTATTTAACTTGAAAGTAATAAAAATCTAAGCAGTATTAGTCAAATGTTCTTTTCCAGAGCAGGTTGATGACTTAAGCCATTTTATTTAAAATAAAAAAATAAACACCGTCACGCCTTCCCTAAGCGGGGGTGGCAGAGGTGTACTAAGTACACCCACTTTTCGACGGCAAATTTAGGCCCCATGTAATTAAGGGCGAGCCTATTGCCACATACCGGGTACGTTTCCAAACTTCGGACTCATACTGGCAATTTTTCGTTAGAAAAACTCCATTTGTCCGACCTAGGATTTGAATCCAGGGCCTTGTGATCACAAAGCGATGCGCTTTGCCACTAGACCAACGATGTAGTAATTTTATTTGTACTTCTGATAAATGATTAGGCAGCTGTTATTGCTTCTTGTCCAAAAACTGTCGGATATTTACATTAAACGCTCTTATAGATTTTGTACTTCCTGATTTTTTTTTAATTTTGTTTATACAAAACATTACTTGAATTCCTCAGATTTTTATATGAATAATCTGATAAAAAAATCCTAAAATTTTAGCTCTCAGTAGGTAAAGTAGTTTACGAGTATCTAATAAAGATGAGATAGTTATGATTTTTGTACTTCCTATTAGGTATAATAATAATAATAATATCAGCCTATACTGCCCACTGCTGGGCAAAGGCCTTCTCTCACAAATCGAGGTGAGAGAGATTGGGTCATACTCCACCACGCGGACCCAGTGCGGATTGGTGGAGGCAGGTTTGTGGCCACCTGCTGTTGGAACTTATCAAGCCACCTTTAAGGCTTCCAACTCGGCTTAACGACTACCACATTAAGTGGTAACCGGGACCAACGGCTTAACGTGCCTTCCGAAGCACGGAGACGCTCGCGCTCGTAGCGCTGTGCGACCGCGGTGTTCTTACCGATCACCAAGGTTAAGCAGCGTTCGACTCGGTCGGCCTGAGATGGGTGACCGTTTGTGGCATTTCTATTAGGTATATTGAATTAAAAATAAGGACCAAGAATTTCTGTCTATCTATAGCATCCCCAAGATCCCTTCCGGGGTATAATAATATATCCGGGATATAACTTAATAACTAAGTAACTAGTAAAACCCGATGCATACGGTTTTTTTTCAGCTCAATATGTTTCAATATGACAATTCTCATGGCTCATTGTTCAATATGTTAATTATGTTTATTCCAGACCTAACCTAACCAGATAAACATGTTGGCCATACAAGCTTACAGCATTCCAAACCCGTATAATCCAAACGCAAACTTGCAAGATACCATCAAAGTTTCGGATGCAGTCGCCCCGCTAACTTAGGTAACTTGATAAATAACTGTATAACACTTAGAAGTGAATGTTCCAGCGTGGTCGTTGACAGTCACGAATTCATTGGCTTCCATTTTGCAGCTGTTTACTAGTTACAATTTTCATTAGTGTTTAGATTCTATAATAAAATGAAATATTATTACAGATTAAAATATTCGTGCACTTTTTATAATAAACCAGCTTATGCTCTTCCTTATTGAGCAAAGGATTTGTCCAAGAAGTCGAGGTGCGATAATATTATACCAACTATACACTAGAAAGAAATAATTTGCAAAAATGGAGTGTATAGTGTATTTTAGAAAATAAATTGTTAATATAATATCTTTAGGATAATAGATAGTATAATGTTTGTCCATGTTGAACAAAGTTAGTGTATATTATTAGTAGGTAAATAACGTCATCATCATCACTTGTATTAGAAAACTTGCTGATTCATTAATGATAAAGAATCATTTTATGTCGTGCAGCTTTCAAGTACATACTTCAGTGTACTTGAAAGCTGCACCATTGCAATGCAATTGCAATGCAGTATCATTAATGTTATTTGTTACAATTCCTGTGACAACAGCTAGTGCTGAACGATCATTTTTGAAACTAAAATTAATAAAAACCTATTTAAGAAACTACTCAAGACAGGCTGCGTTACTTGGCTATTCTGTCTATTGAAAATTCTATGGCCCGATCTTTAAACTTAGATGATGTTATAGATACTTTTGAAAATTTATAAATTTATACTTAGCGGATCGTAAGAATTGGTGGAGGCAAGGTTCTGTTCACCTGCCGTCGAAATGTATCAAGGCGCTCATAAGGTATCCAATTTGACATCGAATGCTACATAATGTGTTAACTGGAACCAACGGTTTTATGTACCTTCTGAAGAATGAATATATATGGTCACGCATCTTAGACAGACCAAGTCGAAAACTCCTTTATATTGATGATCGTTACATCATCACAGTACCACAGTGCTACAAATACTAATAACTATTTTGTGTTGAGTGGTTAAATTATTAGTGGAAATTTTGACATATTATGAGGAATTTTAGCTACAATATTTTTTTCTTAGTATCTCTACAAGGTGTAACATAATAAACGCAAGACCTGAAAGTAGTTTGTTCTACATCGGTAACTGAATTGATTCCAACATTTTTTAATTTATCTTATTTTTTTTTTAAATTTGCAAAAAATGCTTTTACTCATTTAGTGCGCTATAAAAAACTAAATTTATTCTTGATTCATAGCAATAAGGAGATTTCAAATTCCTAAAACGTGTTTCTCAAAACGCACACATACACATACAAGTTTCGTTGTTAATTGGGGTATAAAAGGGTAAAAACTTTCAAATTTGGGAATTTTGTTTTCGTATTGTATTTACGAAGCAATTCTCTAATTGGGGTGTCTGAGGTCTTGCCTTTATTATGTTACACCTTGTATATATTGCGAAGAAATAAATTTGCAAAATGATTAATTTGACACATTTTTCGTGTTTCAGCACTCTAAAGCAAGGAATGGCAAAACATATTGACTCCCATATTTCAGACCAATTTTGCCTTCAAAATATTTCCCACCTCAAAAACAAATCAACTCCAAACAAAATAACAAAAACAGATCCTCAACTTAAACAACTGACGTTAACAAATGCTAATGTTGAATGAACGTTTAGATATAAGCTTCGGGTCTAGAAACAAAATTGATTTCCAGTCGCGGCGTGGCGGTATTCGGTTACTAAAAACAAATGATTGTGGGTACCACACGCCTGTCTAAATGGATGACAAATGGTTACATGTGGTAACAGACACAATATGGGGTACACTAAATGAGGTACTTTGAGTTTGTAATTACGTTTACCGTTTCAAAAGCACAAGTGTCGGCCCTACAAATGATTCTAAGAACTTCTATGGTGGCCTGAATACTTTATAAGTTTTCACATCTAATAGACATAGGCGCTTGTAACTCTGGGGTGATTCCGTGTAATCCAGGTTGAGGGGTATTTCACTCTGATGATGAGACTGTTTGTTCCATTTCCATTTTGAGGTTTTCCGTGCTTTGGGGATATAAGCCAGCGATCTCAGTTCAACTTCTTGATTGGACAAATGTAATTTTTCTAATTCAAATTCGAAAATTTCCCAGTATGAGTCCGGAGTTCCGCAATAAGCTCACCCCCTATTACATGGGACCTAACATCGTCGGCGAAAAGACTTAGGAGTAGCTTGATAAGTCCCAACCAACAAGGCTGTGATGGCCTCGTTTGGCATAGTAGGGGGTATAGTAGGGGGGCTCCAGAAAATACCAACGCGAATGCATCGATGCCCCTCTTTCGTTCCTCAGTCAATTGAGCACATCTTGCACATTGAAAAATAAAAAGCACACCTAAGTCGTCTGCAGTCCCCGAAACAGCCGGTTCATCAATGTTGAATAATTTCACCTCTTCCTACAGTCGAATTGTATAACTATTACATGAAAGGAGTAACAATCAGGTACAGTACTAGCGATTTCGGTACTACCAAGTAGCTTTTTAATACTTGGTTACGAATCCTAGGCAGGACGGAATTTAGGTGGCTTTTCTATAAATAAATCTCAGTTGCAAGACTGTGAAATTGCGGCCAGTATAATGACAATTGGCTTGGTCATTACTACATTAGGATCTAACATTGTTGGCGAAACAAGAGCTTACACAGTAGAGGATGCACCCACGCTTAACATAAACATGACGTGTTTCATAATAAAGGTACTGGGAGAATACGTCAGTGTCCCAAATTTATAACCAGGCTATATCAAATGAGGCGCTCTTATTACGAACACGTGTATACAACGGCATAGCATAATAATGGCGGTTAAACACGCGATCTATTGGCAGACTCTGCGATGTGTATCTGGCGTGTTTGTGTTTCTGTTTATCTATCCTGGACTGTATCGGAGTGGGCATGGCTCAATTGTGTTTATACTGGCCGATGTAACTGTAGAGTGGTGGATAGTTCAGACCACAGAAATATTAAAACACAAGAAATGAAATAGCTAAAGATTTTGCTGAAACCACTATCGCCGTTTGAAACAAATAGACACACACTCAAGATATCGCTGTAAAAATGCTTTCTAATGAATTTTAATTTTGAAACACTTCGCAGTTGACTGCAAAATACCAATTTTAGCCACTGAATCACATAAAATGGTCCACGCAGTACTAAATTATAGTGCACATTAGTGATATTTTTCACATGTGTGGTGGGGTATCATGTGGCCATAGAAACGACTTCTAGTGTCTAATTATTGGGATTTTTGTGGTTCAGACTTGCGAGTATCCCAACAGGACAATAGTTCATGCAACCGTGCTACCGTACACTACTACTGCAAGACGGAGATGTGTTGGTGCTTTTTTACCGACTATTTCACGTTTACACCACCGGAGGATAGAACCGGTTTACACCGGCCAATGTCCTCGGATGTCACTTTGGAGGAGGTTTAACTACCTAAATAATGTGGGTAAGCCTTAACTCTATATCACACGAATCAGTATCCCAACAAAAGCAAAGCTTTATAACATCCCACTACAATAATACACTATTACAAGAGCCTATCCGAGGACAATAGCTGGCGTAAACCGGCTTCCTCTAAGGGTAAGCTTCCCATTTGAGGAGGTTTGACTATCCAAATAAATATTCTTCCATTAAATAAAACTATATACTACTAATAGCTAACGGAGTTTGATTAATGCAATAGTGTAAGTTCTAAAATGACATTTTCATTATGTAAAAGGAGCTAAAAAATACAAGAAATATTCCCCAAGTGGGAATGGTAAAGATGTACTATACACACTCATAATTTAGGTTCTAAATTAATATGGTGTAAACCTTTTTCTACAAGGAGTATTACTGCCATAATCAGTAACAAGATAGATTAAATCATACAAAATATTTCGGTCATGTACAAATTAATCCCGTGAATCCGACGCACCGACAATGTGCAGTTTGACAAATGCCCTGCATCGCCGCACATTGCCCGTAATGAGGGCCTGGTTCAACGAGAACTAAATTAGTGCTATTTGTACACGCCGCTTTATGCTACTTTTAGTCTTTTTAGTTTTGAATTATTTCTTATACAATAGACGGGCTTGTTAGTCTATTATGAACATGGTGATCAGAAGGTTCTGGCTTTGAATTCCAGGTTGGACAGGGTGCTTTTTCCATGGAAAAATTCTCAGTCACTGTCGTGAGTCGGGAATTAGATCCGATATAATGGCAATAGGCTCGCACATTACCCCTAATAAGGGGTTGGTTCAACGAGAACTAAATTAGTGCTATTTGTACAATTGCCGCTCTACGCCACTTTTAGGATTTTAAGTTTTGAATTATTTCTGGTGCAATAGACTGCCTTATTACTTTAGTTGTGCATTATGTGGGAGGCAATCGTAACTGGGTTCGGATCCTGGGTTCGACAAAATGTACTTGTCTATTGAAAAAAAACCTCTTGCACCCAGTATAATGGCATTAGGCGTACCCCCTATTCCTTTGGGACCTGAAATTATCGACGATATTTAGATGTATACAGTACGTCTTCCCCGCTTGGAGAAAAGAGGCTTGATAGTGTTCATATTTTTTGTTATATTTTAACAAAAAATGATTAAATCATACACAACCACAGCCATTACCTTTCAATGTTTCGTGCATGTACAAATTAATCCCGTAAATCCGACGCACCGAAAATGTGCAGTTTGACAAATGCCCCGCGCCGCCACACATTACCCGTAATGAGGGGCTGGTTCAACGAGAACTAAATGACTGTTGCTATTTGTACACTTTCCACTCCACTTTTAGGCTTTTTAGTTCTAAATTATTGCACGTGTTATTACACGCTTGGTCACTGCAATAGTGTAAGTTGCAGTTAAGTTAATGTGTTAGGGTAAATTGTAATCTTATTATTTACGAAAAGAAGACAGTAGGTTTTATAAAAGAATACGCATTTATATTGCATTATACGAATAATAGACATAATTTTTGAGTTCCAAACTTCGCCTAAATTTGTTTAAAAAAAGGAAATATACGCCATTTAAAAAATAAAAATTATCGATCCGCACCTTTTCCACCTTCGTTTCGGATATATAAGCATGAAAGTGTTTATTTTTGTTTAAATACTATTTCCAATTAAGGAATTGCACCAATGATGTCGTGATAGCCAACCGCATAACAGATCCAGTCAGCGGAGTTGCCCAAGCCCTAACTAAACCGTCCAAGCTGTCTTCGTTTCTCTGTCCTATTGTTTTTAGGTTTAGTAATGAAATGCTTCGAGCGCGTTTGTTTTTTGCCTTGAGGTGGCATGGTTCGATAGCGCAGTTCGATACATCGAATACGATGATTTTAGCATCCTTGTGTTACGAGTAATCGAGAGCAAACTACCTCAATCCTTTTTGTTCGAGTTTATAGTTGAACTAGTAGGCCCTACATTTTTCAAGTAAGCATGGTTCGACTGACCGCTCAATGCGGACTACTGAATCCTTGTTCAAGACTGTAGTTGAACTAGCCGGACATACATTTTACAAGTGAGATAGGTAATTGTTATTTCAAGTGTCCCCGTTTGGGAACAGATGGAAATCAAAAGTTTTATTTTTCGTCGACATTGTTAAGTTTGAATTTTGGTCCGAGAATTAAGCACCATCATCGCCAGCTGCGATAAAACCAAGTTATAAGTAAAAATAATGCTGCCGTTCCACTACGGGTAAATGAACTGATCAACTAGTGGAGAATTGAACACGATGAAGCATGTTTCAACCAAATTTAATTTTTTTTTCTTTAAAAAAAGAAACAAAAACGACGTAGACACAATACACTTTTTTCCTGTGTCGTAGGTGCGTTTACAAACATGAAAATTCACATACACAAATACCTAGACCGAAACAAATAATTGTGGATTACACAAAAGACTATTAGACACTGTGAGCGGAGCGGCTTAAGCTTTTAAGCACTGTGCTAAATCTTCCGTCGGTATACATTCATCGTCCGTCGAACTCAATGATATACGCGAAAAAGATTAGTGGATAAATTCTAACGAAATCTATATTTAAAGTACCAGGACATCATGGCAGTATTGGAATATCTTGTCCACCGCTGCGTGAGCAGTGGAACTCAGGTTTCAGTACAATTAGGTATCTAGTGCAATCTTTACAATCCTCATCGAGCCATCGAACCAAGCTTACTTTTAAATGGTATGTTCGGGTAGTCCGACTATGGAATGAAACAAAAAGGATTCAGGATTCCGTATCATTCGACCAATCGAACCACGCTTACCTGTTAACTGTATATCCTTGTGGTTCGACTTTACGATCGCATCATACGCATTTATATACCTCATCGTTTGTCGTATCGAACTACGATGTCGGATCACACTGCCCCAATGATTTTTTCATGGCCGAGGCATAATTTACCCTTTATCAGCACCATATACGCACTTATGCTTAACATAATACGCACTAAAATGCTCTTGTTAACAATACCCCTCGGAGTGAAATCGGCCGTGCAAAACATATGGTAATACTAGTAAATATCGAGCCGACACGCGTGCCAAATGTACCGGAATTTTACTTTGATGAATATTTTATTGGTACGGACCACGGTTTAGGTTGAGGGTTTACGTTTCAGCGAGATTTTATGGTATTTTGTAACTTATTATTTGTTCAAGAAGGCTCACTGAGCAAATTATTTCTCTTGAGTATTTAATAATTACAACGTAGCGTATTTTTAGAACATACTTCATTGTTGAAAACTTTTCTGGTGAAAGTGTTAAAATATTTATATAGTTAATTTTAGTATCACTTCTTACTGTGTTTATTATACATAAATAAAAAAATAAGCTATATTGCAGGACATAAAGAAATTATAACTTTAAGTAAATCTAGCTATCCAATAGTACAGTCAGAGAGATACGCCACTGAACAATGTAGGAAAATTGGTAAACATTGTCAAAATCATCATATTCAAATATTTTTAGGTGAAGGTATAATGGATTTTTCGAAAAACTATATGAAAACTGATCTTGTTAACCCACTTATGTTGTAAACCGTACTAATTAATTATCCCTCAAACTAGTTTATCAAATTTATGAATTAGTATGATTATTTAGTAATCCATAGTTATCATAAGAACAATTTCATTGAATAGCAAATTTATTTTATTTCCCCGATAAATAAAATAAAATAAATCAACACAGGCACGCCTTTATTCCTCCAAACAGGGATGGCAAAGAAGTTCCTGTGTATCCTGTGCGAAGAGGAGGTTCTCAATAAGGTTGTATTTTTTATGTTTGTTACCTCAGTACTCCGTCATTTATGAACCGATCTAGATTTATTTTTGGTTTGAGAAGGTATACTTTTCGTTTGATCCTATTTTAATTAGAAGTAGAAATACGATCCCTTAGGGTGAAAAAATAGTAAGATATCTTTGAATCTTGTAGGTACTTTAATATAGAACTAAGCAGAACAATATAATACAGATATATAAATATTAATAATTAATTCACTCATCACTTAAAATACCGTAAACCAAAATATTACGTACTAGTTTCTGCCCACGACTGTGACCGCGTTGGTTTGATACAGGAATCTTTTATGTTTTCGTTATAAATATCCTATGTGTAAATTCATGTAATAAGCTATCTGTGTGCTAAATTTTATCTAAATCCGGTAAACTCTTTTAGCGTGATTGAGTAAAAAATATACAAAGATTCAAACAACTAAACATCTAAACATACAAACTTTCACATTTATAATATTAGTAGGATTAATAATATAATAAATAATATTAGCCCTGTTAAGAAACTGTCCCACTGTTGGGCATGGGCCTCCTCTCAAACTGAGAGGGCTTAGGCCATAGTCCACTACTCTGGCCCAGTGCGGATTGGCGAACTTCACACACCTTCGAAAAATTCTTAGGTATGCAGGTTTTCTCACGATGTTTCCCTTCACCGTTAAAGCAAGTGATAATTATTTTTTTTAATTTTTAATACGCACATGCTTTGGAAAGGTAGAGGTGCGTGCCTAGGTTTGAACCTGAGACCTTTTAGTTTGCAGTCCAGCGGTCTAACCACTAGGCTTTCATTGCTCTAAGTAGGATTGCCATTTCATAAATTATTACTTAGTGTTACAAACGAATTTATGTAACAATGCACCCTCATAATTTACTTCATTTCGCATTGAAACGCTGCAGTTAACAATGATCACGATTGGAGCCCATTCAACCGGCCCAAACTTATGGTAATGCCACCAAATTGCGGAGCGACGTGCAAAATGTACCGAAAATTTTGAATTGAATGAATTATTTACTAGAATATAAAGAAAAGAAAAATATTATAATATTCTATATCACCGTGCCAGTTTCCTTGGAGGGTAGGCAACGAATACAGAGTTTCAACAGGTTCTTTCTTAATAGATCTCTCTGGCTTCCTCCACTCCCGTAGTTCGTCTCATATACGCTTGTTGGTTACAAGGGCCCCTTTTTGGGCCTAACCAATGAAAAAAATAAAGAAAATTCATTTGTTTAACTACAAACAGCCACAAATGTAGCTGTATGTCAGAGATCGTGGGGGGCTAAAGAGGCTGTTGCTTCAGTATATTGCTGCACCATAGATAACTTAAAGTGCAACGCTGGTATTATGGCAGCACCTATGACAAGGTGACGTTACAGATAACGATGACGATTCCACATATTATGTGAATGAGAAAAATATGAATATTACATAATAATGATGGTAAATATATTTTTTTTTTCTTTCTTACAATACGTAGCCCCACACTAGGATTTATTCCTGTGACGTGGGAGCGTTTACAAACATGAAAATTACATACACAAATACTCAGACCGAAACAAATAATTTTGGGTCACACAAACATTTGTTCTGTGCGGGAATCGAACCCGCGACTATTAGACACAGTGGGCGGAGCGGCTTAAGTTCTTAACCATTGCGCTAAATCGTCCGTCGAAAGTGACAGATAGAGAAAAAAAAAATGCATTCCAGAATAGCAATAGATGCTGGAACTGATGATATAGCACGCCCTTTAAAATTTGGAACCTCTAAAAATGTTTCCTGTCTTCTTTTTGTTCCAAATACCGCAGGGTGTGAGTACAAAAGTCGTTGACTAATGTGTTTCATAGTAGGTACATCTGTAGCTGAGACAGGGCCCAATTTTGATATCACAATTGACTCCTGTCTTTCGTTTCTGCTTCATTTCTATTCCTTTATTTTTGACATATCGATAAGTAGATATTTTTCGGTTGTGTGAGCACAAAATAAACTATTTAATTTCTTTCTTCCAATGATAACTTACGTCTCTGAGACATGGTCGTTTATAATAAAGCTGACAGACGACTGAAGAGTAACGGACAATGGAGAGAGTTATGCTCTAATATCTGATCGTCTGAATCTGATGATCTTAAAATAGGATAATTTCTGGAGTCGAGACTTTAACAAGCTCCGAATGCGCTTTAACTTGGCTAGAATTGTTGATTATTACTTATTAAAGATAGTGACTAGCTATTTTTGAATGAAGTAATTTTTAACAAAGGCTGATCAATACGAGGTTTCGACAGTCTTTTCGACTCTCTGAAGTGCTAATTGCACTTAAGATTAGTATCAAAAGTTTGAAAATAATGTCAATGCAAAATTAAATAAGGTTTACAATGGCTTAAACAAAATAATTCATCTTCCTCCGGCCCAGCCTAAGCTTACCAAAGCTAAGCTTCAAAAACACTTAAAGCACTAACAAGCTTACACAAAAAGATGCAAAAACAAATTTGTACTCAACCTGTCTAACAGAAGACTTGTAATATGTAAAATATAATCCCCCAAGCCGGATTAACTACAGCCTGTAAAACAACATTGTCGAAACGGGCCAATCCGGACGCGAGCTCAGTGGCTAATCTCTTCAAAAACTAGCGGCATAAAACGTTATGTAGCAGTCATGTTATTATGCTGCGGGATTATGTATGTAAGTACGGTTGACGAAACAAGTTGGTAAGCTATGAATGTTTTAAGTTAGACCTGTAACACTTATTTGAAAAGGAAGCTGTGTACACTAATTATGCATTGATAGGCTGTAATTTATTTGCCTGAGTTCTCCATTATTATATGAATAATTATTTTTAAAAAGTATAATAATAATAATAAAATAAACGCAAGACCTCAGACACCCCAATTAGAGAATTGCTTCATAAATTCAAAACGAAAACCAAATTTCCAAATTTAAAGGTTTTATACCCCTTTTTTAAGCACTTTTATACCCCAATTAACAATGAAACTTGTACGTGTATGTGTGCCTTTTGTGAAATACGGGTTAGTAATGCATTTGTAATCTCCATATTGCTATGAATCAAGAATAAATTTAGTTTTTTATAGCGCACTGAAGGAGTAAATGCATTTTCTATAATTTAAAAAAAAAATGTAAGATACATTAAAACATAGTTGGAATCAATTCAGTTATCGATTTAGAACAAACTACTTTCAGGTCTTGCGTTTATTATGTTACAGCTTGTGTAATATATATATATATATATATATATATATATATATATTACACTTTTATTTATATTTTGTATCTTATAAACTGAAAAACTCAGTTAATGGAATGACGAGCAGCTATTTTCATTTTAGTAACATTTCAATCTTGTCATGGACATACTCTATGACTTTAATGATTGATCGAGTGTGTTTAGTTGACAGATTACATCTGTCACCGATGACAGATTGTCGATGTAAGGTGGCGAACAGCGCTGCTTTGTTATTCAATTGGCAACGGTGCAAGCGGTCGGACGTATCGCGGAGCAGCTAACCTCACTGCATTTCATGTGATAATATTAATCTCTAACTATTGTGCGCATACTCGCATATCAAAGAAGATCAGTGTGCCAGACGAGACCCCAGTGTTATTTCAAGATTTCCTTTATGTTCGGCCTCCATGCGGAACTATGAAACGAATATAAATTCAACTTTCACCGCTACCAGCATTGAAATGGCCATCCAGAAAACCTAAGCGCCGATATATATTTGGTTTTGACAATGTGCACTATCATTTGTAATAGATAGAGCACTTTAGATTTGAAATTGAAAGCGTTAAAAAATGCTTTCGGCTGCAGACACTTGGGTTAATATCTATTTGTAATATGTCAATTGTTGTTTATTTTAGTATGACGGTCAATTAAATATTTTTACTTACTTTCAGTTGATATAACAGGAATGCTACATGCCATAAGTCAAAAAAGGAAACTTTTTGGGTTAATGGTTGTGATAGATCTTGTCGCTTCTGTATTTATTTTAGGATCAAATAACACTCTCCACCTAAAAAAGACGAAATACATAGAAAGAATACTACTAAAGGTTATCTTAACCGTGACAAAAATATTCAACGGTCAAAGTTCTCACAGTGAAGTCAACAGAGTCACTAACCTGTATCCGACTAATTAACTAGTACTCTTAACCATACAGAAAAAAAACAAACAATAAACCTGACGGGTTTATTGTTTGTTTTTTTTTATCAACAAGAAGATGTTAATTATGACAACTTAAATGAAGATACCAACGTGTCTGTCCAACAATACGTCCTGCTTAATTACATTCCTTCCAGATTAGCATCCGAACATTAGGAGCATAACCAAAAGACAAATAATAAATAAACGAATAAATGTAGTTCCCTTGAAGCATTAGCCGGAATTGGGGCAGCTTTCACATTCTGTCGGACTCACGCAAGCTTACGACCGCTAATGCGGATATTATCCTGATCATTGTATGTGTAGAAAACGTTGTATTTGTGAAAAAATCTGTAGTTTTTCTGTAAGCTAGACAAACATTTGAAATTATAATCTTAGTTTTGGGAAATACTGTTCGTATGTATATTGTATATATACCGAGTAATATAGAGAGAGATATACATTTTAAGATAGCTTATCAAATAAGAAATTGAAAATTTCCAAAATCGCAAGGCCACTAAGTAAATTTATGACAACGATTGAGATCAAAGAATGTCAGAAGAAAAAATGACAAAACAGATATACAATGCAAAATTGGAAGGATGTATGTACCGGGGAAGACCTAGACTATTTTACCATGACCAAATAGACCGCTTCTTATCTGAAGGGCAAGTCAAGAGTCTCCATAACCGGTGAGCGTGTATGAGATGAACTATGAGAGTGGAGGAAGCCAGAGAGGTCTATAAGGAAAGAACCTGTTGGAACTCTGTACTCTCTGCCTACACCGCGAGGGAGCTGGCGTGATGATATAGGTAGAATGAGATCAATGTTTTGATTTGCCTACAGAAGTACCAAGACGCTTTTATTATAACAATATGACACTAGTAGTCATGATTACTTATAAATTCAATGCACTATAGTGGTATGCCTCCTTAAAGCTAAAAAACCTTACCAAATTAAATTAATTCTTAATTTCTGTTGCATATACAAAGTGTAACATAATTAACGGAAGACCTGATAGAAGTTTGTTCTAAATCGCCAACTGAATCGATTCCAACTATTTTTAAAGATAATTAATATTTTAATTTGAAAAAAATCTGTTACACGTTATGTTTGCTGTATTAAAAAACAATTCAAAACTTTACGGCTATTTTAAATATTACATTCTATTACACACTCCTCAATACGCACACCAAAGTTAATTATTAAATTTTATGGTTCATTTGGGTACCAAATGGATTGGAAATTTGATTTTCGTATTGAATTCGTAAAGCAATAATCTGATTGGGGTATCTGAGGCCTTGCGTTATATATGTTAATAATGATGATGATGCTCATGATGATTATTATCTATTACAACAACAGAGTTACAATAATAATATTATAATCATTTTATATCGACACAGGTACCCTAATAGTAAAGCCTAATTACAGGCAAACAATTATACTACATAAAGCCAAAATGAAAAGAAATAAATTCTGTTCAAAAATTCTTCCTACATTTCAATTTTCGTCTCTTTAAAACTAATTTCCTAAACAAAGTTTTCGCCAAATAAACCAGACCAAATTTAATTAGCACCCAAACATCAGGTGCAGGCGTTTGGAAAGTTTTTGCGACATCAAATAACGTTGATCAAAGACAAAGCGTGAGCAGCCAGCGATCATTAGCTATAAATTGTAATTAATTAATGTACAGACATAGCCTCACTTGATACGGGAGTTTTGGAAAACACGAGGTTGAATTCTATCGAACTGAGCTCGTTTTTTTATTTTTTGTGTTACAAAACATTTTGTCATGAAATGTGGCTATTTATAGCGTTCCCACTATCCGCTTCGTCTTCTACCTTTTATTGTAGTTTAAGTCTAAAAGATTTTGTTTATGTGCTTTTTGTAAGTATATTATGTTTACAGAAATTTTCAGAGAATCTTAAACGGTCTTGGCTTTAGTTCTTACTCACATCATATTATCCGTTTCTTTGTTGATTTATAGGTAGTAATACTAGAGAATGTGACTTATTTGTCTAATGTAAACACTGTATTCTTATTTGGAAATCGACTTCCTCAAAATTCTGTGTGTTATCCATGTTTCAAGATATCGCTTCAACAACGTGTCTTGTTTTGTTTGTCTTGTCTGTAATCTTCTGCTTGGTGGTTTATTTATAAGCACAGAAATGTTTTACTCATCAACCTAGCTTGTCAGTTCACACCAAAAGCACACAGTAAACACAATATCATAAGCAAGATGAAACATCAAACTAGAATCCACTAGCTTTCAGTTACCAAAGCTCACTCGAATTTCGAACCGTATGTATTTGCAACTCGAAGCACAAACAGCTGAAATCAAACATTTCAGTGCTCCAAATGCCTTTACGAGGCCGGGCTCTGCTTGCACGGCCCTTTCACGTTAATCACACCGTCATGTAACATCGCCTCGATTAGATATACGTTTATTAGTAACTGCGTTGCTTTGTGATTATTTTTTTCTTGTTACACTTTGTGGTCAGGGGACCCCAGAATTTGTTTTGCTTGTTGAACGCGATGTGTTGTTGTGAGGAACTATTTCTTATTTACTGTGTTGTTATTCATTGGTTGGTATATGTATTTATGCTAAATTCGAAGGTCTACCTCATTGGTCCAGTCGAGTATGGTTTGGCTGACGATGACAAGATCTTCCAAAATGTAGGTTGAACAAACTGTTATGAAGGGGTATCTTAATAGAGTCGAGAACTGTGTTCTTTGTTCAGTTGGCATTGAAGATCTAAGGTAAAATGTGGATAAACATAGTAAACCTTTGCTACCCCGCTTGGAAAAAGTGGCTAAGACAAAGTTATTTTTTTCTTTCCATTTCTTTTTTGTGAGTGAAGGTCTTTGCGCGGCAGTGGGGTAGAACAGGTTGTTTTATTATTTTTACAAGCTTTTGTTTAACATGCGATATTTGTATGTCTGTCGTCTATCTTTCCGGTTCAAATTTTGTGAACCATTTTTCAAGTACTTGTGCGTATTGGATTGAGTAGAAATTTGGTATACGTATGTAAGTTCAGTGGCAATGTAATATTATAATACCATGGAGCTGGTCTGATGATGGAGCCGAGAGGTGGCCATAGGAACATGTAAACTGTACAACGTAATCACGTTGCTGTTAAAGCTTGTTAGATTGGTATTGACAAGTACCATACAACTAGATACTGTTTAGGGTCTGATGATGAAACGGAAAGGTGAATGACCACCCGCGCCTTGTTTGGGCTCATTGGATTTAACTTGACGAGTACTTTAGACCTGAATGGTGTCCAAGATCTGATGATGAAGCCGGAAGATAGCTATAGGAACTCCTCAACTAAGCAAGATATATTCGTTGCGTTGTCACTAAAAAAGCTTGTTTTTAAAAAGGTGTCTTTGAATCTTTTTATATTTTGCATTAAGTTAACAATCTACTTAGAGGATTTAGGTAAAAGATCTATTTGGAATAATATCCGAATAGTGAGCTGTGCTTATCTATAACTTTTTCACGAAAAAAAATAGCAGAAACGATATCTTTTTCATTTCCCATAACTATGGGTGACAAAAATACGTTCCCCACACTACGCCAACGTCATACGTTCTGTCATCGAATCATCATTCCGCACTGTTCTATTCATTCATTCTCTCGTTCATTTGTTATCTCATGATGGATGCCACCTTGTTGTTACCCAAGCAACAATTATTATGATGGTCTTATCTCGTCCCAACAATAGTTTGTACAGCGAGTTTAGTTCAAACCTATTTTGCAATAATGTTGTAAACGTTAAAAAAGTGTATTAAAATTTGAACCTTAAGCTTATGACATTAAATTGAAATTCAAATGTGTGTGAAATTAAAATGTAGACCGAATTTCTTTCTGTTTAATAGAGAAATGTTTTGTTAGGTTTTACTTTTTTTAGATTAATTGAAGCGGAACCTTTGTGGGAATTTGGCTTACGTCTGTCACTAGCAGGATTTAGCAGAATGTTAAATAAAATTGTTACAGAAAAAAATATATTTTGTTTCGTTAAAGAATTTCCATTTTTTGTTTTATTAAAAATTCCTTACTATCTGAGAGAAAATTAAATCCAAAGACGATTAAAACAGGACTAAATAAGTAACAATTTAACGTTGGTGAAGCAACTTATTTTTTTCTGGGAAAGATGTTCCATACTAGAAGTCGTATGTTAGTTGAAGAACGGACGAATTTTTAACCCATTAAATTACTGTCTTTGGTTACAGATCCATTTTTTTTGTTATTTTTAGCACAACGATAGACTTCTTTCAGTTATCTGAACACAAAACTATTTTCCTACTAATATTAGCATAACTCTATTACTCTTTCTTTTTATAGATATTGTAAGCGATAGAGGAGTGAAACTTATTTGACTCTGACGAAAATCTCTAGCACATCAGTAAGCTCACTCTCTATTTACGGCCGGTTTTAATATTTACCTCGCGGATAGATTTGCCTACTACGGATAGAATTTTGACATTTCTTGTATGGAAAATCTGTCAAAGTTCTACTGTCAGTATAAAAATTTATCTATCCATTGAAAATTGAAAACAAATAATGGCAATTAATGGGCCTATATTCTATAATCTAGTATATTAGATAAATTAATCCCTGATTATGCCTTCTGAACTTGATGACATATACATGTCATCAAGTTCAGAAGGCATAATCAGGCATAATCAGTAGGATTATTTACCAGTAATACATACGTATTACTGGTAAATAATCCTACTAATATTATAAAGGGGGGAGTTTGTACATTTGGATGTTTGTTACTCAATCAAAAAAAACGGCTGGATGGACACACAGATAGTTTATCACTTGGGTTAACATATAGGATACATTTTATCCCGGAAAAAAAATGGTTCTTGTCTTTTCCTATCTGATTGTTGATCAACAATCAGATAGGAAAAGACAAGATCCAGCCGTTTACATATTTATAATAGTTTATTTTATAAATTATATATATTTAGTTTTTGTATGGTATGTATTTTATTTATTTTATGGTATGTTTGAATGTGTGATTGTATAACTGCCCTTTTATTAACATTCTCATCTCTCAACACTTAAAGGTTCGCTGGGAGAGAACTCATATTTTGAGTTAAGCTCGCCTTTGTATATCACCTGTGAAATTACAACTGTAAATGTACTGTATACAATAAAAGATTAAATAAAAAATAAAAATTCTTGTCAAAAATATACGCGGCCAAAGACGCGGGTAGAAACTAGTAAAAAATAAAGCAACAAACCCTGCCTGCCTCGTTGGTTGGCACAGAACGTCGCTTTGTGATCACGAGGTCCTGGGTTCAAATCCTAGGTCGGACAAGTGTAGTTTTTCTAGCGAAAACTTCCGTATGAGTCCGGAAACTGGAATCGTGCCCGGTATATAGCAATAGGCTCGCCCCCTATTAGGGGCCTAACACCGTCGGCAAAGCGTAGGTGTACTCAGTACACCTCTGCTACCCCCGCTTGGGGAATATAGGCATGACGGTGTAATAAACCCAATAATAGAAGTAATTGACGGACGATTTAGAGCAGTGGTTCAGAGCTTAAGCCGCTCTGCCCACGGTGTCTAATAGTCGCGGGTTCGATTCCCGCACGGGACATATCTTTGTGTGATCCACAATTAATTATTCCGTATATACATTGCAATAACCATTGAACGTTTTAGTGAAATAATTTGTTCTGCCGTACACTATCCATGTTCGGCAGCACTAATGACACATTGCAGTGTAATGGTATCCAAACGCGTGGTTATAGGGTTGTCCAATTTTGACGACATTGTAGGTGCTCGTAGCGCTGTGTGACCGCGGTGTTCTTACCGATCAACAAAGGTTAAGCAGAGCTTGACTCGGTCGGACTGAGATGGGTGACCGTTTGTGGCATTTTCATATTCAAGCGTCTCTGTGCTTCGGAAAGTATGCTAAGCCGTTGGTCCCGGTTACTACCTAATTTGGTAGTACTACTTATTTTGAAGGCAGCTTGATAAGTTCCAACAGCAGGTGGCCACAAACCTGCCTCCACCAATCCGCACTGGGTCCACGTGCAGTATGACCTCGATCTGAGAGAGAAGGCCTTTGCCCAGCAGTGAACAGTATAGGCTGATACTATTAAAGTTGTTTGAATATATAAAATGAATTAATAAATGAAACCAGAAATGTCAAGTCGGGGTTCATACATCCATTTATTGCTATGTTAGATTCTAATGTATTAGATGGCAAAGTATATATTGGGTAAGATCCCAGACTACAGACTGATACTCAGATTCTTTTTATAGAAAAACTACACTTAACCCGACTTAAGACCTCGTGTTTTCGGGATGAATGAAAAGGCTATCGATAACATATAAAAACAACTATACAGACCGATATTTTACATTCTCACTGAATCGGTGCAGAAGCTGCACCGATGACACTGAACACAAATTCATAAAAAAATCAAGACACTAAAATTTTCCTTTTTTTAGTGTATAATTAATTATATGAAAATTATATCAAACATATAGAAAAAAAAATCTTTTTGCGCCACGTGGACGATGATATATTGTATATATTCCTCAACTAAGGCTTTTTGTGATTGTTTGTCAAACGAGTAAAGCGCTTAACACAACCATAGCGTGCTTTAAGTAATGGTGTTATTTGTAACCCTAAAATGCCAGTTAAGCTAAAAGGACAGGCCTATAAATCTATCACTAGGCTTGTCCTTCTATGTGGCAGCGAAACTTGGCCAGTGCTTGAACGGCACAAGCAAGAGCTGCGTGTCACGGAAATGAAGATGCTGCGCTGGATGCGTGGAGTGTCGCGGAAAGACCGCATCAGGAACTCCCGTATCCGCGACAGCCTTCATGTCCGTGATATAGCAGATAAAATGCAGGAGAGCCGTCTTCGATGGTAAGGCCACGTCTTAAGGAAACCGGCAAATTACGTGGGCAATAAGTGCCTGACCATGCCGCCGGGACCCGGAAGAAGAGCTAGACCCAAGAAATGCTGGCTTGATGTCGTCAGGGATGACATGCGTGCCAATGGCCTCGCCACAAATGATGTCGAAGACCGCGCGAAGTGGAAAAGGAGAAGCAAGAAAGCGGACCCCGGGCTACAAAGCAGCAGCTGAGGATGCTACCGGGAACACGCTCAGACGAAGAAGAAGCGTGCTTTAAGTAATGAAAAGAAATTAAGTACTTCGTCTATTACGTATTACATAAATTAGACGAAAAAAAGAACAGTAAACAGCTGTGTGGATACTCTTGCGTAATCGTACAAATCGCGTTGACATTAATAGTCACGAAACCTGACATATTATTAGTCAGAATTTCATACTAAAATCAAGTATCCCACGTATCAAAGAAAGTGTCGAAAATGACAACCCTACTCCAATGTTGATACGTGATTGGTTCAACCGAATGTTTGACATGATGCTAAGGAATTTGTAATTCGCCTATACCGATAAATCTTGATTAGGGTTTTGATGAGTGGCTCAATTTTCAGGTGGAAAAAATTTCGAAGGGTCGATTTGTATTTTTCCCTGATTCCTGTTTAGTCGTGATAAATGCATGTAGCAATATCAAGGTCCTGGTTTCGATTCCTAGGTCGGACAAAAATATTTTTTTCGATGGAAAAATGTCTAGTATGGCAATATAATCGCCTATTAGTGGAACTTCACATCGTCGGAAAAAATTGGGTGCCTCTTCCACCATCGCTTGTGTAATATACGCGTGATGGGGAAAGATATTCTAGGCTTCTGAGTAGCTAACACTTTTTTGTAATATTTTCAGTTATAATTACGTATATTTGAAAAACAATTTTCTCCGACTATAAGCCGTTTCATGTACTTGTATAACACTCAATTCTTAAAAAACTTGAAAACAGTGAAATACTTTCACCATACCCAGATCCATAATTATGTGTAATTTAGTGTTTTATGTACAAACTTTCGGGTATAACCGTTGATTAAAAATTGCTAAGTCACGCGAGTGATTACTTGGTGCTAATTTCTACTTTTCCTCCAAACATAACGGAATTTAAAAAAATCTTATAGTTGATTTTTATAATCACTGCGATAGACAGGAACTAGGAATTTCCTCGATTGTCTCATACCAACCTCTGAAGACCTGTACCAAACGAATTTAGCGTAACGGTGTTCATTTTTGATTTAAATAATAATTCTATCTATCTATCTATAACCTCACGCCAGATCCCTTGCGGGGTAGGCAGAGAGTAAAGAGTTCCAACAGGTTCTTTCCATACATACCTCTCTGGCTTCCTCGACTCTCATAGTTCGTCTCATACACGCTCGCCGGTTACGGAGACTCTTGACTTTTCCATCAGATAAGACTCGGTTTATTTGGTCGTGGTAAGATAGTTTAGGTCTTCCCCGGTACCTGCATCCTTAAAATAATAATTTAAGCATTTTTATCAGTTATGAACTCAACAAAGGAAATGACGAAATAACGAGTGATGTACAAAAAAGTCAGACAATATTCCGACAGTCGACAAAGGGTGGATATTAAAACAGTGTCCCGTTTCTCGCCCTTGTATGTCACGAGATATTGAAAGGGTGTAGGGGACTTTTAACAAAATATTTATTGACGCCTTTCAGTTTTTTCTTAAAATTTTAGATAGGAATATCTTATTTCACAATATTTTTTTATAGAAAAAACCTAGCCCTACTATGCGAATAATGTGAGTGTTTACAAAAAAACTAGTCATTAATAAACTGCAAGATCGATTTGCTGTACGTGTACAGTGTGTGTGCTGTGTATTGGCAGTGATGGAAAAATATCATCATCATTTCAGCCTATACTTGTCCACTGCTGAACATAGGCCTCCCCAATCGCTTTCCAGCGTAACCGGTCCGATGCCACCTGCATCCAACGATTTCCTGCGATTTTCACAAGATCGTCGGTCCATCTGGCAGGCGGTCGTCCTACGCTGCGCTTGCCAATACGTGGTCTCCACTCTAGAATCTTTCTGCCCCAACGCCCGTCCAATCTTCGCGCTATGTGGCCAGCCCATTGCCACTTCAGCATGCTAATCCTGAGGGCTATGTCGGTAACCTTGGTTCTTCTACGAATCTCCTCATTCCTGATTCGATCACGTAGAGAAACGCCGAGCATAGCTCTTTCCATAGCTCGCTGAGCAACTTTGAGCTTTTTTATGAGACCTATTGTAAGAGACCACGTCTCTGATCCATATGTCATCACTGGTAACACACATTGACTAAAAACTTTAGTCTTTAGGCACTGAGGTATTTTGGATGAGAAGATGTTGCGCAGTTTCCCGAACGCTGCCCAGCCGAGTTGGATTCGTCGATTGACCTCTCTCTCAAAGTTGGACCTACCTAACCGGACTGCCTGTCCCAGGTAAATGTATTCGTCGACAACTTCAAGAGTAGAGTTCCCAACGGTGAGTGCGGTGGGTACGACATGGACATTAAACATTATTTTTGTTTTGTCCATATTCATTTTAAGACCCACTTATTGGGATACTCTATTTAGGTCACCGAGCATTCGTCCTAGATCTTCCAGCGACTCCGCCATGACCACAATGTCGTCGGCAAATCGAAGGTGAGTGATGTATTCGCCATTGATGTTGATGCCAAGTCCTTGCCATTCCAAGAGCTTGAAGGCGTCCTCTAAGGTGGCCGTAAACAGTTTCGGAGAAATGACGTCTCCCTATCTTACTCCTCTTTTTATGGGGATCACCTTCGTGCACTGCCCCTGTACTCGGACTGACATGGTGGCGTTATTATACAAGCACTTCAACACTTCGATGTACCGATAGTCAATGCGGCATCGCTGGAGAGATCTAAGAACCGCCCAAGTCTCGATCGAATCAAAGGCTTTCTCATAGTCCACAAACGCCAAGCATAGTGGCCGATTATACTCCTCAGTCTTCTGTATAACCTGCCGCAGCGTATGTATGTGGTCTATGGTACTAAAACCTTTCCGGAAACCGGCTTGTTCGGGAGGCTGGAAGTCATCAAGCCTTCGTTCGAGACGATTCGTAATGACTCTCGAAAATAACTTATAAACATGGCTCAGCAGTGTGATGGGCCTATAGTTCTTCAATAAGGTGTTATCACCTTTCTTGAAAAACAGCACCACCACACCCCTGTTCCATGCTTCCGGCGTTTTCCCTTCAAGCAAGACGGAATTAAATAGCCTCTGAAGGACTTTAAGTACCGGCGATCCGCCCGCCTTCAGAAGTTCTGCAGTAATTCCGTCTTCACCCGGCGCTTTGTTGTTTTTTAGTTGTTTGAGAGCCATCCTAATTTCGCACAGGCTGATGTCCGGGATATCTTCAGTGCAGTGTCGGGTTAGCTTGGCTCTTGGGTCTTTTACCAAGTCAACAACAGGTTTAGCTACTGAGGTATATAACTGTCCATAGAACCTCTCTATCTCCCTGAGCACCTCTGACCTATTTGACGTTACGTTTCCGTCCTCCGTCTTCAGCTTCGTCAACTGGCTCTGCCCAATAGACGCGTCTCTTGCGAACACTTTAGAGCCCTTGTTCTGCTCTATGGTCTCCTCAATACGCCTTGCATTGAAGGACCGTAAGTCGTGTCGCAAGGACTTCAATATCTGTCCATTAAGCTGCCTATAGGACTTAGCATCATCGGAGGTTTGGAGCGTCATGGAACGTCGCTCAGCCATGAGGTTTCGGGTGTAGTCAGATAGTTTTTGAGGCCTATTTTTACGGTGGGTCTTAAAATACTTGGACCCGACCGTATGAACAGTCTCTACCAGCCTGTTGTTGATTTCGTCCACTGATGCGCTGCTGTCTAGCAATTCGAAGCGGTTTGACAATTCGAGTTGAAAGTTCTCGGGGTTTTGGATATATGCATGAGTAGGTCGGAGCGTAGACTTCATCAGACGCGATCTTTACATTTTGACATTAATATTTAATGTGCCTCTGACCATTCGGTGATCACTGCCGGTTTTTACCCTATGAATCACGGAGACATCATTAAATATTTGTCGCTTGGTGCTCATGATGAAGTCTATCTAAAAATATAGTTATAGTTATACGGCACTCAATCAGGAGTTAAAACATTAACCATACTTGTGGTAAACGATGTGGATGTGACAATTTATTAAAATGTTTAATGTTGTATGTCTTAAATAATAAACTTTAGTAAGTTAGTGTGATATTTTTGTATACCCAATAAACAGAAAAAAAAATCGACGCCTATTCCATCAGTGAGTACTGCTGGCCTCGTTCTAATCACAAGACTAAGCCGACTTTTTAACCGACTTCAAAACGGAGGAGGTTCGGTTGTATGAATGCTTTTTTTTTTTTTTTTATTTATGTTCTGCGATATTTCCGTCAATTGTGGACTGATTTTGATGATTTTATTGCATTGGGTTCAGTATAGCTCCGCGGTGGTCCCATTTTAATTTCATTGGCATTGGACCTTGGACTTAGAAGATACACCAGGGAACTCCTTAACGACAAACAATAGGCATGTGTAAATTGCGATATTATGGGTATTACGTCAATCCTATAGGTACCCTTCTATAGAACTAAGCAGTATATTAGCCAACTTCAAAACAGGAGGTTCATAATTCGTCCTTTTTTTATAACTCCTTTGCTTATGAACTGATTTTTATGATTCTTTTTGCATTTGGTTCAGTATACTTTTGAGGTGGTCCTATTTTATTGTCATTGGTATTGGACCTTGGACTTTGAAGATACAAGAGGGAACTCCTTAATGGCGAACAGCACGAATGTATAGATTCCGTTATTATAGTCATTATATTAATCCTGTAGGTACCTTACTTTACAACTTAGCAAAATAATATAATATCGGTATATAAATATTACTAAATAATTTACTCGTCACTTAAAATTGTAAAATAAAAATCTTTTAAAAAAAAATGTAAACCGACTTCAAAAAGAAAAAAATAAATATTTGAAGTCGGTGCCAAGTAACCGACTGCACCAACCAGCACCGACTTCAAATATTTATTTTTTTCTTTTTGAAGTCGGTTTACCTTTTTTTGGTTTTAGTATTAATCCGTAGACTGTAGAAACACGCGGAATTGCTCGCTGTGACAAAGTGACGGGAAGGTTTATCATACTCATAATTATATTGTGTTGATTCGTAGGTAATAATTTAATATCCATTCGCAAATGTTTACTAGAGCTTATATAAAAACCTTGACAGAATTGAAAAATTTAAATAAACCTTGTTCAAACTCACACGTAATGTAAAACGACTGCATTCATAATTTAGATTCCAAAACGCGGACATCAGTGCGTACCTCAAACCGTGTCAGATTTATGAGAAATTGAGCTCAATGAAGCGAAGCTTTTGCACTTAGCACGATAAATTTTCATATTGATTCTGTAATTCTGGAAAATATTTGTTATGACGAGTTGCCTGGAAATTTTTCCGCTGGTATGATAATGTTCTTTGGTATTTTAGGCAAATTTCTAAAGTAATCATCATGAAGTTACCATTCAAAAGACTGATTTGTGATATTATAAAATTGTTATCCATACACAATCTTTTATACTTGATAATAATCATCAATAAGTAGCATATAAAGGATATCAGACTATTGATTTATACTCGCACGTAATTTATGGAATACATCACGAAAAATTACTAAATTATTGGGTTGTTTTAAGACCATAAATCATTAGACAGTAAATCAGAATAAATCTTAGGCGAAAGGCGGATTTTGTAGCCTTACAAGTCAAGCCATATTTTCTTATCTTAACAGTTGGGATTATCTTGCCAAAACTTCAATATTGGATTTTTTGTAAGCAACAACAAACAATTTCGGATGCTCACTAAAATTAATTTATACGTGGTGAGCAGCACCAAAATACACAATACGCACACTATTTTGTCAACTCAATCTGGAAGGCATAAGTTAATGCATGCATAAATAAATTACCCTATACTGTGCCATAGCTGGGTCTCACGAACATTTGTGAGCGAGTATATATGAGGCGTATTCGCAACAGCGTAGTAAGAAAGCGAGTAGGTATGAAAGATAGTATCGGTGTAAAGATGAGAAAGGGTATGCTCCGTGGGTTCGGGCATATAGAAAGAATGACAAAACAGATATACAATGCGAAAGTGGAAGGATGTAGGTGCCGGGGAAGACCTAGACTATCTTACCATGACCAAATAGACCGTGTCTTAGCTGAAGGGCAAGTCAAGAGTCTCCGTAACCGGCGAGTGTGTATGAGACGAACTATGAGAGTGGAGGAAGCCAGAGAGGTATGTAAGGAAAGAACCTGTTGGAACTCTGTACTCTCTGCCGACCCCGCGAGGGAGCTGGCGTGATGATATAGATAGATAGACACTACACGGCCCGTTGCCAATTGGCAAAGGCAGGTTTGTAGCCACTTTCTGTTGAAACTTATCAAGCCGTTTATAATTATTCCAACTTAAACTAATACCACATGAAGAAGTGAAAAGGACCCACCGCTTAATGTATTCCCCAAAGAATAAATTTGCACAAACGGTTACCATTTCTGACTATTCAAATCCCATACTGGTTAACCTTAATGATTGTTAAGAACACCGCAATCCGCCAACAACGAATCTCAGAGAATATCACATTCTCACACCTGAATACTATTATATCCTAAACAAAAATAAATGTTTGACTCTCCAAAACTCAAAAATCAAAACTTGGGAGTTTCAATTCCGCAGCGGTTTGCCTGAACGCAACAGCAATTTATCGTCACCTCTCCTCTTTCCCCCCAAACTTCACGGGCCGTTGCAACAGGAAGACGTATTATTCACGGGTCGCGGGCTTTTTTCACTATATTTTTTTATAAAAGTGACGATAGCAGCTATAAAAGGGATTGTTTTACGAACTGTGAAGTTATTGTGGAAAAAATGACGGGTATGGAGTTTTTCTTGAGCAATGTGAAAAGTTGTGTAAGGGTATGCGTATTGAAAAGCGTGTAGTTTTTTTTTGTGATGTGGTAGTGAAATAAGGCAACCTTTGGGTTATAATTTTTAAACTTCTGGATATGTTGAATTTTTTTATAACTAATTTGGTACTGTTCTTCCAAAGTAGTATTAACTACTGACTCATAAGCCTACAGCCGCCCTAAGTCGCTGGGTCGAAAAGAATTTTTGGTCCCAGCGACTAGAAATTTAAATTAGTTTCTAGGCCCAGGGACTTTTAGCTGTCGTAAAAAGCTTACTATTATGATGCAGAGAGGCACTAGGAAAGGGTTTTGGTAATTTAAGTTTTGGTAAGCCCTAAAGATGTAATAGTTTGATGATGATATGGTAGAGAAAATAAAAGCTACGGTAACAGATGACAATTTACAAGCTGTTAATCAGAAATTAAACAAAAAAAAAAGTATCGGTGTAAAGATGAGAAAGCGTATGCTCCATTGGTTCGGGCATATAAAAAGAATGTCAGAAGAAAGAATGACCCAACAGATATACAATGCAAAAGTGGAAGGATATAAGTACCGGGATAGACCAAGACTATCTTATCATGACTAAATAGACTGTGTCTTATCTGAAGGGCAAGTCAAGAGTCTCCGTAACCGGCGAGCGTAGAAGAATTATAAGAGGGGAGGAAGTCAGAGGAAAGAACCTGTTGAACTCTGTACTCTCTAGCTACCCCGAAAGAGATCTGGCGTGATGATATAGATAGATAGATAGACGGAAACAAGGGATTATTTTTTTTTTGTATCACGCAATAAGTCACGCATCTGTATTTATTATCACGCCAGATCCCTTGCTTGGTAGTGAATACGGAGCTCCAAGAGGTATAAAAACACAGGCATGCAGGAAATACAAATCAAATAATGATTTTAATGGAAGTCCGATGGAATGTTGTGCGAGGCACAAGGGGGTTTCAGGTCTGGAAGAGGATGTTCGGATCAAGTCTTCTCACTCCGCAACATCGTAGAGAAGCATCTGGCAGTGGGCCGGAAGGTTTTCTGCGGTTTTGTAGATCTGGAGAAGGCATTTGACAGAGTTGTGCGAAAGAGACTTTGGGACATTTTGCCAGAGTATGGTATAGATGGCACTCTGTTGCGAGCCGTCCAGTCCACTTATGTGGACTGCAAGGCATGCGTACGGGTGGGTGGTAACAGGTCACCCTGGTTTGACGTTAAAATCGGCGTCAAGCAGGGTTGCGTGTTGTCCGCTAGACTGTTTATAATATATCTGGACAAAAGTCTTCAAAGACTGAAAGCGATGAATGAAGGTGTACAAATGGGTGACTTAGTGGTAAACCATCTACTTTATGCAGATGACGCGGTTTTAATAGCGCCAACAGCCACTGATCTGCAAATACTAGTCACAGTTATGAAAGACGACTGCATGATCAATGGCTTACACTTGAATGTGAAGAAAACCAAGATTATGGTTTTTGAAAGGGAAGAAACCAGAACGAATGTAAGGATTGTGGTTGGTAACGATGTGCTGGAGCAAGTGAATGAGTTTGTATATCTTGGATGCGCCTTCAGTAAGGATGGGAAATACACCGCTGACATAGAGAGAAGAGTGAGTGCAGGGAACAGAGTGAATGGTGCGATGGGAAAGCTACTCGGGAGCCGGCACTTAAGCCATAAGGCGCAGCTGGCCATACATAACGGAGTTCTTGTCCCAACGCTGTTATATGGTAGCGAGAGCTGGGTATGTAAGAAGGAGAATGAAAGTAGGATAAATGCGGTAGAAATGCGAGCTCTGCGGAAGATGTGCGGAGTGAAGCTGACCGACCGCATTAGCAACAGCATAGTAAGACAGCGAGTAGGTATGAAAGATAGTATCGGTGTAAAGATGAGAAAGGGCATGCTCCGTTGGTTCGGGCATATAGAAAGAATGCCAGAGGAAAGAATGACAAAACAGATATACAATGTGAAAGTGGAAGGATGCAGGTACCGGGGAAGACCTAGACTATCTTACCACGACCAAATAAACCGAGTCTTATCTGATGGAAAAGTCAAGAGTCTCCGTAACCGGCGAGCGTGTATGAGACGAACTATGAGAGTCGAGGAAGCCAGAGAGGTATGTAAGGAAAGAACCTGTTGGAACTCTGTACTCTCTGCCTACCCCGCAAGGGATCTGGCGTGAGGTTATAGATAGATAGATAGATAGATTTTAATGGTAAGTACGTGATATTAATATTTCAGAAAAATTGATTTGAAAATTTTTCTTTTTATGTAATCAACGAATGTTATTTCAGTTTTGAACAAATAAAAGATTTTACTTTTTTCCGAGTAAAATTAGCCTTACACCGTAATAACGCTTAACCAGACCCTCAAACCACGCTTTAAACCGGTAAGTATACAAGACAAGCTAGCTTTATTAAGATTGCATACCATTCCTATAGCTTCAATTACACAATCAATTGTTGCTGTGCACATAATCACAGCTACAAACCGTATACCTACTTTCATCGGCATGACACATTTTCTTAATTGAACCAAGTGCCCAAAATGTGTTTATGTAGTCCAAACTGCGTGCTATATGAAATTCAACCCCAAACTGTGCACTTAAGACAATTCGAAACTTCTTAAAACCATATCCCGAGATTCCTCGCATATTCCTTTATCCAGATAATTCCCTGAACTAAGCCCCAGTCAGATTAAGGATGGCGAGAATTCGAAATTCTTAGTGCGGTCGGTAAATAACGGTTAAGAATATTTCACACGGGTGGCAGAATATTAAAAACAAAAATGACACCCTAAAAGGAAGAACTTTGAGTTTAAGTTAGCTTGAAGGTGGCTTGGGTAGGGAACTGACGTCATCCCAGCTGTGATGCACTGATTTAGAGTTATGGCATGTTTTGAGCGCATATCACAAAATCGTTGACACGAGATAAAGTTTCCTTGCTTTTATCCTAGAAGCTAACTTGATTAAAGTCTACAACGCGTACAGGGTCTGCATGTAGATTTAAGCAAAATCTCTTTCAAATGGACTATATTTTCTATTTAGGAATAAAAAATGTTTGATTGGAGTTCAACGTTATATTTGAATTCTCTTTTCAAAATTAACTATCTCCTATTTTGTGTAAGGACTAGGTATCTCACAACTATTCAAATTGATTTATTTCTTATTTCAAAACGATATTTTCTTGTAACTTTTTTCATATATTTTTTGTGAAAATATAAGTCTTTTTAAAAAGGCACTCCTCATTTCTCAGTAGTATGAATCGACAATGTAATAAGTGGACACTAGCACTGTGACTATAGAATCGTCATTAGTAGAGTAATATATTTCATATAATATACACCTAACCTGCCACGTTGGTCTGATGGCAAAGCGCATTGCTTTGTGATCACGAGGTCCTGGGTTCAAATCCTAGGTCGGACAAATGTAGTTTTTCTAACGAAAAATTCCCAGTATGAGTCCGGAGTCTGGAATTGTGCCCGGTATATGGCAATAGGCTCGCCCCCTATTACATGGGACCCAACATCGTGGGTGTACTCAGTACACCTCTGCCACCCCCTCTGGGGAATATAGGCGTGACGGTGTTTACACCTAACCCACTCAAAGTGTTTTTTACAACTTTATATATATATATATATATATATATAAAGTTGCAAATAAATATAGTAATATATTTCATATAATATATACCTTTTTTTTTTTTTAAAACGTAGCCCCACACTAGGATTTATTCCTGTGTCGTGGGTGCGTTTACAAACATGAAAATTCACATACACAAATACCCAGACCAGAACAAATAAATTTTGGATCACACAAAGATTTGTCCCGTGCGGGACTCGAACCCGCGACTATTAGACGCAGTGGGCAGAGCGGCTTAAGCTCTTAACCACTGCGCTAAATCGTCCGTCCGTCGTACCTAACCTTTGACAACGCATATCATCGTAAAAGTACGTACATAGAAATTGCAAATCAATTTACAACAAGAACTTGAACTACATAAGTTCTAAAGTCGCGTGCAAGTTATAATTCTTTAGCTTCCCTACTCGGTGCAACTAACTATCAGAAATCAGCCTTACCCTGTTCCCGACGTGTCGGAAAACTATTTAGGTTTTTAACTGGGCGGAGTTTTTAAAAGTTTTAAGAAGAAACTTACGCGGCGTGAACTATGCGCACCTGACATAAAATGCTATTTCTAAACGAGCTATTTTGAATGTGCTCTGTTAATTTTCTTTTATATTAACTGTAATGACTTCTAATTAGTCAAATATTTTATTCAAAATATCTGTAAGATACAGATTCAGCTCGTGTATATTTTAATGAAGTATGATGTTCGTCTATATAATGCTAGTGTACTGCTAGTGTAATGTATAATAGTAACTATAGTATAGATAGCAAATTTAATTGGAGCAAGCATATCGACTATGTTTGTAATAAGCTCAGGCAGTTTTTAGCTAATATAATTTTAAGGCACCGTATACCCTTTAGGGTTAAGCTAATGCTATATAATTCACTAGCTGAGTCTTATATTCAATATGGTTTAACTAGTTATGGTCGTACTTATAACACATATCTAAATACTATCTTTGATCTCCAACGAAGAATCCTAAGAAATTTAGTATCTCTAAAAATAAAGAGGCAATTTGATAACAATGGCAGTGGGCTATTTAAACACTGTAATGTATTACCTGTCCACTTACAGTTCAAATATATGTTACTAAAAGAAAACTTTTTTAATGACAAATACAGAATTGAAATTGAACATCCTGTTTACACGCGGGCTGTGGCGCAAAAACGGCTTCGTACGAACACGACCCGCGTAAACAATTGCTATGGCGAGCGAACAGCTGCTTACCTAGTTCCTTGATTTATTAACGAACTACCCTCTGATGGCTGTATTAACATTAAAAGAAATAACATTAAATTAAAAACCTTCTTGCACAATATTACATAGTAATAGAAACATAATACTGAATTTTATAAAAGCTTTATGTTTTTAATACTTATTATACATAGTATAGTTTTATACAAACCTTTGTTATTGTTTGTTATTATTTTTTATAAATATGGTGTTTCGATGTATTTAGTATTAATACAAACCTTTGTGGTTTCTCAATGCTATGTGACCGACTTGTTATAACATTTTTTTAAGTGATAAATAAATAAATAAAAAAATGCCTCGCTGGTTTAGTAGCGCATATTTCTGCTCGCAAACATGTTCTCACTTTGAATCCGTTATTATAAGTCAGTTATTATAAATTTTACTGTATAATGTACATAACTCCTACTATTGCACACACCAACTGATGCGCATATTATCATATACTAATACACTTTCACGCACCTATACATTGTCATATCCTTGCATGTCAGATTTTAAGTACACTTATTCGTTACCTTTCATCGCAGACCACGCTAAAGCAGACCACGTTATTTGGTTAATTATTTGCTTTTCAAATAACTTTTTCCCATTTCTTACATATACCTACAATACAGGATCACGATGCTGATTGTGTATTTACTAATTTGTATACAGCTCTAAGTTAATATAGGTGCTGTACACAATCTTTTGATTTTCCGAATATAAAAATAAATAAAATTCGGGCAGTGTGCATTTTATCGATAAATTCTGAGTAGAATCTGTAAAAGTAAAAAATATAATGGCAATGGGCTTGCACCCTAATACATTGGGGTCCAACGCTGTCGGCGGAGTAAGGGTGTAGTATATTATATGCTTCTGTCATAGACGTGATAGTGTATTTGATATTATCTTTAGGTTCTGATTTAAGCACACCCATAGCCTGATACTTTGACAAACATGAAATGTCAAAATCTCTCGTCCAATACTATCCGTTTTACGACTTTAACAGTATTGCATGCATGTACAATTTACGACGCGCGTTTTTATGTATTTACGATATTGACACTCGTAAACGGAATGCAGAATGGTATCGGATCGATGTCACCTGGTTACGAACGTTTCGGATTATGTAAATGTGTGCGGCTTAGAATTATTGAGATTGTTTGTTGGATGGGAGCTTTGCTGCTGTAATTACTATTGTGTGTAAATGGTTCAAGTTTTAGCTGATTATTCAGGGATACAACAGCGTTCTCGTTATGGTAATACCGTGTAGTGACACAATTAACTGAGTTTTTAAATTAATTTTTGATTTATTTATCTATCTATATCATCACGCCAGATCCCTTGCGGTTACAGTACAGTACAGAGTTCCACTAGGTTATTTCCTTACAGACCTCTATGGCTTGCTTCACTCTCATAGTTCGTCTCATACAAGCTCACCGGTTGCGGAGACTCTTAACTTACCCTTCAGATAAAACACGGTCTATTTGGTCATGGTAAGATAGTCTAGGTCTTCCCCGGTACCTACATACTCCCACTTTCGCATTGTATATCTGATATTTATTTCATTTATGTTAATAAACATTAAGGTAGTTTATGAAAGATCAGATAATCCTAGCACAAGTGTTACACACTTAAAAGGAGTATCTAAATACGGGTAATTTGTGATATGAATTGAAGTTAACGAAATAAATATTGTTGTAATGAGAAAGGGCATGCTCCAGTGGTTAGGAAATATATAAAGAATGCGAAAGTGGAGGAATATGGTTATTCTAGGTACCGGGAAAGACTAAAATTTACTTGGTTTGATCAAATGTATAATGTTTTATATAATGGACGAGTCAGAAATTTTGGTAACCGGCAAGCGTGTATAAACTATAAGAGTGGAGAATGCGAGATAGACTCTTATTGCTCGTAATATTGACCCTGTAGTACGTTAAGCTTTTAGTATAAGTTGATATTAATAATTTATCTCATCATCATCATCATCTTAGTATGGCGGTGTATTTTTAATAATGCGACCCACGATCAAATTTAATGTCAGAGTGGAGGAGCCATTGTTTAGCCTCCGGGGACAGTCCTCCACGATGTGATGGATAGTCTGCACTGAGTCTTCACCTGTGCGGATAATAATTGCACCTCATTACTCTGGTTCTGATTCGATTGATGGGGGCCACACCAGCCGTTGCTTTTTGAAGCCCTGTACTACAGTCGAGGGGTCGGCTATGATGACTATTAGGCTATGAATAATTTATCTGACGGCCATTGAAAGATGTATGTATATAAAACAAGCCCATGATTATTACGTTTTTTTATTATACTTTCAAGCATTGATATATTATTTGTATACTACATTATGGATCACAAACGAAATAACAGCAAAAGACGATCGCGTATGGATATTATACCGCATCTATATCTACTTGTAGCAAGCAACTGTAGAAATAAGTTTTAAATTATTAATGACCTCAGATCTAATAATATCAGCCTGTACTCCTGCACTGCTGGGCAAAGGCCTTCTCTCACAAATCGAGGTGAGAGAGATTAGGCCTACTCCACCACGCGGACCCAGTGTGGATTGGTGAAGGCAGGTCTGTGGCCTCCCGCAGTTGGAAGTTATTAAGCCGCTAATAAAGGCTTCCGACTTGGCTTAACGCCTACCACATTACGTAGTAACCAGGACCAACGGCTTAGCGCGCCTTCCGAAGCACAGAGACGCTCTAATATGAAAATGCCACAAACGGTTACCCATCTCAGGCCGACCGAGCTGAAAGCTGCTTAATCTTGGTGATCGCTGAGAATACCGCGGTCGCACAGCGCTACTAGCGCCTAGTTGTCGGCAAACTGTAACATTTTCGTGTTCTGGATCGAATTAATTTGAAATAAGACTACACCCATACTTGTGCTTATATTATTCGGGCCGTTTTGCGGACTATAATATATATCAAGTATAGTATATCGCTTTTAATCTAATACAAAATAATATACCAAAGCTCTCAAGAGATAATTTTCGTAGATTACGTTTACGTCTCATTTCTTAACGTCCTTACGTTCAACCTGGCAATTCAAAGCTGTGAGTCAGTTAGTCTTACCGATCTCCTGTTCCACCATTACTTGTTAACAACTCCGAAACGGTAAACATTAATCCAAAGGTAAACATGTAGGAAGTAGATGGGTCACCGAGCAAACATGTCGCCGGTAATGAAGTAATTACACGTAACTGGCCCGGTAAGAAACTTATAACGAGTAGCGAACTATGAACGAGTTCGCAACTCCGATTAAAGTTTGCGTTTCAGGTGTAGAGAAAATATTACGGGTATTTTCTAGTTTGTTACTTTTTAAGGAATTAATATTTTGTTTTATAGTAGGTCCAATCCAACAAAAATATTAGCAGTCGTAACAAGTCTTGCATTCTTTGTCTTTTAAATCTTGAATTCTTCTCTTTTGACCTTGAAAACTAATTTCGTACATTAGTTTTTCACTGATCTTAATTTAATCTATCTTAACCTTATAAGACTAGTCCTAACTCTATGATCTTAACATTCATTTTCAGTATCGAACAGTCTTCACTCAGAATCCTATTAAAAAAGTCCACATATGCAAAAACTATCCAGACGTGCATCAGATAGCGCAAGTAGAGAGTAGGTGTCTTATGTGCAGGGCACCTAGGATTGACAGCAAAACTTAGGTGTATATAGTACACCTCCACCACTGCATCTTATCGAATGTAGGCGTATAGCGTGTTCTTTTTCAGCCAGAGACAAACTTAAATATCAAGAATTTTAGTGTACTTATAGGTCGACTAAATATCAAGTTTCCTTCTCAAATCATGCCAATTACTGTTATCATTTTCATAATCTGCAGACAAAATGGCAGAAATTCACAAGACTTCTATTAGGGATTCTTAAAGGACATAATTTCTTTAGACGCCCTCAGCGGCCGTCTGAAGGTCCATAGTAATAGGTCTTCTGAGACCTATTACTTTTTAGGGTTCTCAAGAAGCTATCTTTGTTCTGACAAAGATAGCTTCTTGAGAACCCTAAAAAGTTTCACAAAAACGTTGCGGCTAATTATTATATTTTTTTGGTAAAATAAGTTGATTTCTCTAAGGGATGAAGGTATTTTTGAAATTTTAAATTTTGCGCACGTATTAATACTGAGAATTTCGTTGAGGCCATAATTTGAAAACTATTGTTATGCTTTGAGTATTGCAAATTTTGTTGTTATAAAGAAAATTGTCTCATGCTGGGATTTAGCAGTACAAGACCCTCATAAAGTTGACCGATGACCTGGTTAAGATAGCAGGTCATACAAATACCACAAAACCGGTCGTCGTCACATCCTTTTGGGGAGTCCTTTTGCCTGCAGTGGATACTTTTTAGCTGGTGACGATAGTAGAAGAAATTTTCTCAACATCCTTATCTTAAAAAAACGGTCGATTCATGATCGATAACTATAAAAAAGCCGCCATCACAAGTCCAAGATCATATTAGTTCAAGCGTAAAAAGAACCAGTCCCAGACGAAAGGAAATGAGGGCGGGGCAAGTTTCTTTGTAAAAAATCAATTGAGTAACCAACAAGGACTGCGTCGAATTGCTGTTAGGTTGGTTTTGAAAGCACTTTGCTTTGGTGCTTCGGCGCCTTAATGCCTTAATGCCTCGTTAGTTTAATGAATCGATAGCGGAATATTGATTATTAGTTGTTATTAAAAGATGGCGCATTTAAAATGATTACGATGGAAAATTGTGATTTAGAATAAGGTATCACATAAGTTTTTTTTTGTAATTGCTGCATAAGGAGCCATTCAAACTACATAATAATTAGTTGTATCCTTGGGACAGTCTGAAATTTATAACCTCTATTACGCTCTAATTTTGATAGCCTTTTTAAAATTATTGCCTATCAATATTTCGGATATATATGGGTACCTAATTTGTAGAATGTACAATCAAGTCATATTTTGTTTAATATCACTATAAGTTAACCAAGTCACAATCGACAGGTTTGGAAGGAAAATAATTCGTATAGTTCCTTGCTAAATGAGACATGTATCAAAATTTGAGAGGGACAGAACTCTTCAAACAGCCAATATTCGTTTGACGATAAAACAGCAAACAAGACCAAACAAAGAGCTTAAACCCTAAGTTATGAGAGTCCGTCGTGTGTGCTCTAGACACAGTCAATCCGCAATTTGCGAGCAGATGCTTTCAGCGCTATTCACTGGTTGGTCATTTGCATGCAAGTCTGTTTGCATGTCGCCATGAGGTGGTGTTTATTCTTCGATAACTCCATTGTTTCCTTAAGAATAGGACTCTTCGGTGATTTATGCAACTTATAAATGATTTTTTTTTTTAAATAAAACACCATCACTTCTATATTCCCAAGCGGGTATGGCATAGGTGTACTGTGTACACCCACTTTTCTCCACATTTTATGTTTCATGTAATAGAGAGGGAAACTATTGTCATATCCCAGGCACAATTCCGGACCAGATATTAGGATTTTTTTGAAAGTAAAACTACATTTTTCGACCTAAGATTTCAATCTAGGGCCACTTGATTGCAAACCGCATTATTCGCTCTACACCAACGAGGTAGTGTTTTTAAAGCTTTTATTCAACTGGCAATGTTACTGGAATCAGACATGAGGCTCACAAATAAGCCCTTTTAATATTTTTTCGTATCCGTGGTGCTTAAAAACTGGGCTTATCCTAGTCCTCTATCTCGCTTCGCGCGATCGCTTATCGTAGTCTCCTTCATTATGGCTGAAGTGCTAATTTTTTGTGTCTCCTGCTTTGCAAAGGTCCTCCATTGAATGACGACGAAGTAAAACAGAAGGAGTAGGACAAATAAAAATTCCACTTCTCTAGGGTAGTGAAATTTTTATTCTTCCTTTTCCTGTTTTTCTTTCTAATTAAATTTGTTGCGTGTTCCAAGACAATTAAAGCGCTTCCCGGGACTCCCCAAGGTTCAAACCTTGGTGTCATCTAAGGAGATCACTCTGGTCCGTGGCTTACAGGAGTTCAATGGTGGGAATGTGTGGCGGGTTTAGTCCCAAACAAAAACTGGCAATGTTTGTTTATTAAGGTCAAATCTTTCGAGCTTAATAAGAACCACTTTTTCTTTACGGAGTTAAAATTTTAACACAATTCTAGTTTAGAGTCTAGAATTCTGTTCCTTGTTCAGTTGGCATTTAAGATCTAATGCGAAATGTGGGTGTAGATATTAAACCTTTGCTATCCCGCTTGGAGAGAGTGGGAAAGACGGAGTTATTTTTTTCTTTCTATTTCTCTTTTGTGAGTGAAGGCCTTTGTCCGGCAGTGGGGCAGAACAGGTTGTTTTATTATTTATACAAGCTTTTATTTAACTTGCGATGTTTTATGTCTGTCGTCTGTCTTTCCTGTTCAAGTCTTGTGATACATTTTTCAAGTACTTGTGGATGTTTGATTGAGCTGAAATTTGGTATACGTATGTAAGTTTGGTGACAAAGATGTAATATGGTACCATGGAGCTGGTCTGATGATGGAGTCAGAAGGTGGCCATAGGAAGATGTAAAATATACAACGTAACCCCATTGTGTTGAAGCTTGTTAGATTGGTATTGTTAGATCGGTATTGACAAGTACCATACAACCAGATACTGTTAAGGATCTGATGATGAAGCCGAAAGGTAAATGAGCCCGTCTTTCTTGGGCTCCTTGGATTTATCTTGACGCGTACTTTAAACCTGGATGGTGTTCAAAATTTGATGATGGAGCCGGAAGAAAGCTATAGGAACTGTTAAACTAAGCAAGATATTTTTGTTGTGTATTTGCTATAAAAGATTGTTTTTAAAAAGGGGCTTTTGAATAAAGAATATTTTTTTTGCATTAAGATAACAAAAAGATTTTCCGCGTGGTTCCCGGCTTAGAATAGGACCAACCCATTTCATCCCATCGGGTGTCGTACAAGGCGACTAAGGGAAAACTAGGGAATGGGCAGCAGCGTTCCCTTAACACTTCGACGACCAATAACTGCGCTCGCCAACCCGCCTGCCAAGCGTGGCGAGTATGGCAAACACCCCCAATTATGGAAGAAAGTAGAAAAACCAGGCCCCTAGTCCCCGGGGGTCCTGTTCGTCCTGGCCACGGTAGCAGCCATGGTAACGACAGGAAAAGGGGTGCTAAGAATCTCCGGCAGAGATTTGGCTACCACCAAAACCGAAAATTGGCCCTGGTGACATACAACGCACGCACATTGAGGACAGATGAGAAGCTAGTTGAGCTGAAAGAAGAGTTAAACAAGTTGCGGTGGAGTATTGTTGGTTTATCGGAGGTCCGAAGAGAGGGCGAGGACACGATAACCTTAAAATCCGGCAACTTGTTTTACTACCGGGAGGGCGAACAGCAGTCCCAAGGTGGTGTCGGATTTATCGTCCACAAGTCACTCATAAACAACGTTGTGTCCATCACTAGTGTGTCGAGCAGGGTAGCGTACCTTATACTCAGAATATCCAAAAGATATTCGCTGAAGGTCATACAGGTCTACGCACCGACCTCGGCATACTCAGATGATGACGTCGAAGTTATGTATGAGGACATTAGTAGAGCCATACATACTTCCAAAACACACTTTACAGTGGTTATGGGTGACTTCAATGCGCGGCTGGGCAAACGGGGCGATGATGAGTTGAGAGTGGGGCAATTTGGATATGGGCAGCGCAACCCCAGGGGTCAGAGGCTGGCCGAATTTCTGGAGAAAGAGGGACTCTTTATGATGAACTCTTTCTTCCAGAAGCCGCCTCATAGGAAATGGACCTGGATGAGTCCTGATGGTTCCACAAAAAATGAGATAGACTTCATCATAAGCACCAAGCGACAAATATTTAATGATGTCTCCGTGATTCACAGGGTAAAAACCGGCAGTGATCACCGAATGGTCAGAGGCACATTAAGTATTAATGTCAAAATGGAAAGATCGCGTCTGATGAAGTCTACGCTCCGACCTACTCATGCATATATCCAAAACCCCGAGAACTTTCAACTCGAATTGTCAAACCGCTTCGAATTGCTAGACAGCAGCGCATCAGTGGACGAAATCAACAACAGGCTGGTAGAGACTGTTCATACGGTCGGGTCCAAGTATTTTAAGACCCACCGTAAAAATAGGCCTCAAAAACTATCTGACTACACCCGAAACCTCATGGCTGAGCGACGTTCCATGACGCTCCAAACCTCCGATGATGCTAAGTCTTATAGGCAGCTTAATGGACAGATATTGAAGTCCTTGCGACACGACTTACGGTCCTTCAATGCAAGGCGTATTGAGGAGACCATAGAGCAGAACAAGGGCTCTAAAGTGTTCGCAAGAGACGCGTCTATTGGGCAGAGTCAGTTGACGAAGCTGAAGACGGAGGACGGAAACGTAACGTCAAATAGGTCAGAGGTGCTCAGGGAGATAGAGAGGTTCTATGGACAGTTATATACCTCAGTAGCTAAACCTGTTGTTGACTTGGTAAAAGACCCAAGAGCCAAGCTAACCCGACACTGCACTGAAGATATCCCGGACATCAGCCGAAATTAGGATGGCTCTCAAACAACTAAAAAACAACAAAGCGCCGGGTGAAGACGGAATTACTGCAGAACTTCTGAAGGCGGGCGGATCGCCGGTACTTAAAGTCCTTCAGAGGCTATTTAATTCCGTCTTGCTTGAAGGGAAAACGCCGGAAGCATGGAACAGGGGTGTGGTGGTGCTGTTTTTCAAGAAAGGTGATAACACCTTATTGAAGAACTATAGGCCCATCACACTGCTGAGCCATGTTTATAAGTTGTTTTCGAGAGTCATTACGAATCGTCTCGAACGAAGGCTTGATGACTTCCAGCCTCCCGAACAAGCCGGTTTCCGGAAAGGTTTTAGTACCATAGACCACATACATACGCTGCGGCAGGTTATACAGAAGGCTGAGGAGTATAATCGGCCACTATGCTTGGCGTTTGTGGACTATGAGAAAGCCTTTGATTCGATCGAGACTTGGGCGGTTCTTAGATCTCTCCAGCGATGCCGCATTGACTATAGGTACATCGAAGTGTTGAAGTGCTTGTATAATAACGCCACCATGTCAGTCCGAGTACAGGGGCAGTGCACGAAGGTGATCCCCATAAAAAGAGGAGTAAGACAGGGAGACGTCATTTCTCCGAAACTGTTTACGGCCACCTTAGAGGACGCCTTCAAGCTCTTGGAATGGCAAGGACTTGGCATCAACATCAATGGCGAATACATCACTCACCTTCGATTTGCCGACGACATTGTGGTCATGGCGGAGTCGCTGGAAGATCTAGGACGAATGCTCGGTGACCTCAATAGAGTATCCCAACAAGTGGGTCTTAAAATGAATATGGAGAAAACAAAAATAATGTTTAATGTCCATGTCGTACCCACCGCACTCACCGTTGGGAACTCTACTCTTGAAGTTGTCGACGAATACATTTACCTGGGACAGGCAGTCCGGTTAGGTAGTTCCAACTTTGAGAGAGAGGTCAATCGACGAATCCAACTCGGCTGGGCAGCGTTCGGAAAACTGCGCAACATCTTCTCATCCAAAATACCTCAGTGCCTAAAGACTAAAGTTTTTAGTCAATGTGTGTTACCGGTGATGACATACGGATCAGAGACGTGGTCTCTTACAATAGGTCTCATAAAAAAGCTCAAAGTTGCTCAGCGAGCTATGGAAAGAGCTATGCTCGGCGTTTCTCTACGTGATCGAATCAGGAATGAGGAGATTCGTAGAAGAACCAAGGTCACCGACATAGCCCTCAGGATTAGCATGCTGAAGTGGCAATGGGCTGGCCACATAGCGCGAAGATCGGACGGGCGTTGGGGCAGAAAGATTCTAGAGTGAAGACCACGTATTGGCAAGCGCAGCGTAGGACGACCGCCTGCCAGATGGACCGACGATCTTGTGAAAATCGCAGGAAATCGTTGGATGCAGGTGGCATCGGACCGGTTACGCTGGTAAGCGATTGGGGAGGCCTATGTTCAGCAGTGGACAAGTATAGGCTGAAACGACGAAGATAACAATCTACATTGATGATGGAGGATAAAAATTTATTTAGGATTACATCCGAATAGTGAGTTATATTTATCTATAACTTGTACACGAAGAAAAATAGCCGAATTGATATATTTTTCACTTCCCATAACTATGGGCTATAAAAATACGTCCTCTGCACTAGGCCAACATCATTCGTTTTGTCATCGAATCGATCAGTCTGCACCATTCTATTCATTAATTCACTCGTTCATTCGTTATCTCATGATGAATGCCACCTTGTTGTTACCCAAGCTACGATTATTATGACGGTCTTATCTCGTCCCAACAATAGTTTGTATAGCAACTTAAGTTCAACCCTACTTTGCAACAACCTTGTAAACGTTAAAAAAGTGTATTAAAATTTGGACCTTAAAGTTATGAACTTAAAGTGAAAATTCAAATGTGTGTGAAATTATAGTGTAGACCGAATTTGTTTCTGTTTAATAAAGAAATGTTTTGTTAGGTTTTGCTTTATTTTTAGTTTAATTGATGAAGCGGAACCTTTGTGGGAATTTGGCTTACGTCTGTCACTAGCAGGATTTAGTAGAATGGTAAATAAAATTGTTACAGAAATAATTATATTTTGTTTAGTATGAAAGATTTTCTATTTTTTGTTTTATTAAAAAATTGCTTAGTTTTTGAAAGCAAAATAAAATCCATAGACGTTAAAAACGCAACTAAAGAAGCGATAAGCTAACGTTGGTGAAACAACTTATTTTTTTCTGGACGAATTTTGACCCCACAAAATTATTGTTTTTGGTTACTGATCCATTTTTTTTGTTGTTTTTACCACAACGATAGACTTCTTTCAGTTATCTGAATACAAAACTATTTTCCTATTAATAACTAGCATAACTCTACTTCTCATTTATCTTAAAGATATTGTAAGCGATAGAGAAGTAAAAGTTATTTGAATCTAACGGAGATCTTTATCACATCAGTAAGCTTACTCTCTATTTACGGCTGGTTTTAATATTTAACTCGAGGATAGATTTGCCTACTACGGATAGAATTTTGACATTTACTTGTACGGAGAATCTATCATAATTCTACTATCAGTAAGCAAAGTTATCCTTCAGTTAAATATTGGAACCGGACATTAATGGGCCTATATATTACATAAACTATATTAGGTAAACTAATCACTGATCATGCCTTCTAAACTTATGATATATATGTTTTATTGGTAAAATGTCCTACTAATAGGTATATAAATGTAAATATTTGTATGTTTGGACGTTTGTTACTCAATCACGCAAAAACGGCTAGACGGATTTGGATAAAATTTGGCACACAGATAGTTTCGTACCTAGATTAACACATAGGATACTTTTTATGGTGGAAAAAAATGGTTCCTGTCTAAAGCCAACGCGGACGAGGACGCGGGCAGAAACTAGTAATTAATAAAGCAATAAACCCAATAATAGAAGTAATTAAAATGGAACATTTAGTATCAAACTGTAAACTTCAAATTACTTATTGGAACACTTTGTTACAAACCGCAATCATATTGATCTCTTTGTAACATATTTTCATAATAATTATATTTACATTGCAATAACCATTAAACCTTTTAGCGAAATTATTAGTGTTGCCGAACGCTATCCATGTTCGGCAGCACTAGTGACACATCGCAGTGTAATGGTACCCTAACGTGTGGTTATAAGGTTGTCCAATTTTATCGACGTTAATAGGTGCTTGTAGCGCTATGTGACCGCGGTGTTCTTACCGATCAACAAGGTTAAGCAGAGTTCGACTCGGTCGGCCTGAGATGGGTGACCGTTTGTGGCATTTGCATATTCGAACGTCTCCGTGCTTCGGAAAGCACGTTAAGCCGTTGGTCCCGGTTACTACTTAATGTGGTAGTGGTTAAGCCGAGTTGCAAGCCTTAAAGGCGGCTTGATAATTTCCAACAGCAGGTGGCCTTCCTTCACCAATTCGCACTGGGTCCGCGTGGTGGAGTACGATCTAATCTTTCTCAACCTCGATTTGTAATAGAGAAGGCTTTTGCCCAGCAGTATTTCAGCTTTATTTTGTAAATGAGAGGACTATGTAGACACTGACTGATACCATGAATCTAAGTACACTTATGTTTAATCTATACTTAAGCACTACTATTTAGCTTGTTCTGCACTGTTCGCCCATACCCTGATGAATGCAATGTATACAAAAATAATTATAAATCTCTTATTTTTAAAAAGAGTAACCGTGGAGCTTCTTGCCCTTCTTGTCCACAGGAATGACTTTCCGAACGGGTGGTAGATTCTTAAGTAATCAATAATCTCGTTTTGACTCTTCATAAGTGCATTTTGGTCTACATGAAAAAAAAAACTTCTGATTTGGATTTTGATTTGAGTGAGCAGTATAAACTGATACTATTGACGTTGTTTGAATATATAAAATGATTTAATAAATAAAACCAGAATAAAGGCTGTCACGCGTACCTCTTTCAGTCGGTATGGTAGAGCTGCATTCTATATATCAATTTATTGCCTACGATATTAGATTTCAGTGTATTAGATAGCAAAGCTAATAATATTATATTGGGTACGATCCCAGACTCCAGACTGATACTCAGAATTTTTCGATAGAAAAACTGCACTTGGCCCAACTTAAGACCTTGTGTTTTCGGGATGAATGAAAAGGCTATCGGTAACATGTAACTACAACTATACAGACCGATGTTTTACATTCTCAATGAATTTGACGAAGCTATACCGATAACATTAAAGACAAATTCATTAAAAAAATCAACACATTTTTTTTTACTATTTGTAAATATATAAAACATATGTTTCTTTTTGGGCCACTTGTATGATGTTATCCCATGCTGTCGGAGCAAGGAAAGCATACAATATTATTTTTATACCTACCGCGTTATAAGGTATTCTCCAACTAAGGCTTTTCGTGGTTTAATGTCAAACGAACAAAGGGCTATACACAACCATAGCGAGCTTTAAGTAATGAAAAGAAATTAAGTAGTTCGTTTATTACGTATTCCATTAATTGGACGATAAAAAAACTAGTCAACCGCTATAAAACTGTAAAATTTAAACGCCGTGCTAACAAGTAGATATTTGTGTGGATACTCTTGCACGACCGCACAAATCGCTTCGACATTAATAGTCACAAAACCTGACATATTATTAGTCAGAATTTCATACTAACATCAAGTGCCCCGCGTATCAAAGCAAGTGTCTAAAATGATAACCCTACTCCAATGTTGATACGTGACTGGTTCAATCGATCGTTTTACATGATGCTAAGGAATTTTTAATTCGTCTATACCGCTAAATCTTGATTAGGGTTATACTAAGTGGCTTAAGTTTAAGGTGGGAAAATTTACTAATACCTCGACTTTAGACTGGTCTTGTGACAATAAATGCATGTAGCGATATCGAGGTCCTGGATTCGATTTCTAGGTCCGACAGAAATATATTTTTCTTTGGAAAAATTTCTAGTTAGGCAATAAGCTCGCCTATTAGATGGAAAATTTCAGGTATAATCGTTCATTAAAAATTGTTAAGTCACGCAAGTAATTACTTGGTGCTAATTTCTACTTTTCCTCCAAACATAACGGCTCTAAAAAATATTATAGTTGATTTTTAAAATCACAACGGTAAATAGTAACTAGGAATTTCTTTGATTATTTTATACCAACTTTTCAACACCTCTACCAATCTTATATAGCGTGATGGTGTTCATTTTTGATTTAATTATAATTTAAACATTTTTTTATCAGTTATAACCTTAAGAAAGGAAAGGAAATTAACGAAATAAGAAGTGATGTACAGAAACGTCAGACAATATTCTGATAGTCGACAAAGGGTGGTATTAAAACGGTGTCCCGTATCTCGTCTCTGGTTGTCACGAGATTTTGAACGGGTGTAGGACACTTTCTACCAAATATGTTTCGACGCCTTTTAATTTTTCTTCGTAGTTTTTGATAGGAATATCAAAGATCTAATTTGACGATATTCTTTTCACAGAAAAACGTAGCCCTATACTTGAACTATACCTGCCAGGTATAGGATGATGCTTAGGTCGCGGTTGCGTTTTTTTTAAAAACGTAGCTCCACACTAGGGTTTATTCCTGTGTCGTGTATGCGTTTGCAAACATGAAAATTTACAGACAAAATACCCAGACCGGCACAAGTAATTGTGGATCACACCAAGATTTGTCCCGTGCGGGAAACCAACTCATAACTATCAAATACTAATATATAAATACTATAGACCACGTTGGCCACGGGCCGTCTCTCAAACTGAGAGGGTTTAGGCCATAGTCCACCACGCTGGCCTAGTGCGGGTTGGCGAACTTTACACACCTTCGAGAAACTCTTAGGCATGCAGGTTTCCTCAAAATGTTTTCCTTTACCGTTAAAGCAAATGACAGTTACTTTTTAATACGCACATGCTTTCAAAAAGATAGAGGTGCGTGCCTACCACCACCACCACTAGGCTATCAACTTGCTATTGCGTTCATTTCACATGCATACACCAGAACAGGAATGAACATTTTTAGATCATACAAAAATTTGTCCCATGAGGTATCAAATCCACGGCTATTCAATTCAGTGAGCAGATCTGGCTACGTTCTAATCACAAGTCAAAGCCAGATTTTTTTGGTTTAAGTATTAATGCGTAAACTGTAGAAACACGCGAAATTGCTGTGACAAAGCGACGGGAAGGTTTATAATGCTCATAATGATTTTGTGTTGATTCGTATGTAATAGTCGATTCGCAAATGTTCAATAGAGCTTACATAAAAACCTTGGCAGAACTGAAAAATGTAAATAAACCTTGTTTCAAACTCAAACGTAATGTAAAACGAGTGCATTCATTATTCAGATTCCAATACGCGGGCATCAGTGCGTACCGCAAACCATGTAAGATTTATGAGAAATTGAGCTCAATGAAGCGAAGCCTTTGTACTTAGCACGATAAATTTTCATACTGATTCCGTAATTGAGGAAAACATTTGTTATGACGAGTTGCCTTACCGTTTTTGTTGGAGGGGTAATAGAAAGATTTCCGCTTGTATAATATAAATATATGTAATATAATAATGTTCTTTGGTATTTTAGGCAAATTTCTAAAGTAATAATCATCATCAAGTTATCATTCGAAATACTGAGTGGCCTGCAGCGGACGTTTTTCAGCTGCTCATGGTATTATAAAACTATTTTCCATACACAATCTTTTATTCTTGATAATAATAATCAACCGGCAGCATATATAGGATATCAGACTATTAATTTATACTCTCACGGAATTTATGAATTACATCATGAAAAATTACTTAATTATTGATTTAAGTTGTTCTTAATTATTGATTGCTTTAAGCCCATACTTTAGACTAATAATCATTAGACAATAAATCAGAATATTCTTAGTCGAAATTACCTAATTAAAGTATGTATATAGATAGTGCGGTAAATGCCGCAAAAATGCTGTCTATAAATTAAGCAGTTACAAAATTAGTGACACTAAAGTTTATTGTTCTATATTATTAATGCTTGGCGTCAAGCTGAAATGTTAGAAAATACCAAAGACAAATATATTGAAATGTTGAACTATAAAATTGACAGTAAAACCCGAGGACGACCGAGACCATTATTGTTCTTTGTTTATGACCGCTTTCGCTTATTGTAGGGATGGCTTCAATATTTAACTTAAGGATATATTTGCCTACTACGGATAGAAATTTGGCATTTTTTGTATGGAAAATCTGTCAAAATTGTACTGACAGTAAGCAAATCTATCCTTGATTAGTATATTGAAACCGGCCATTAGTGTGGTACAAGATAAAGACGAAATGGTATTGGTATAGAAACAGAAGCAAGAGTTTTGGAGAGAGGTATAGAATCACAAGCAAGATTTCTGGAGAAAGATATAGAATCAGATGCAAGATTTTTGGAGAGAGGTATAGAATCGAAAGCAAGATTGTTGGAGAGAGGTGTAGAATCAGAAGAAATATTTTTGGAGAGAGATATAGAATCAGAAGCAAAGTTTTTGAAGAGAGACATAGAATCTGAAGCAAGATTTTTGGAGGAGTAAGCAAAGGCTTACTGTACAAAGAGAATAGAAGATGAGTACTATTTGAGACAAATGAAGATTACAATTTATTCTAAATATCCTAAATCAACCCTTATCTATACCTACTGATGTTATAAAGAGGAAAGATTTGAATATTTGTAACGAATTAACTCAAAAACTACAAGACCGATTTCAAAAATACTTTCACCATTAGAAATCTACCTTATCCGAATGTAACATAAGCCATATAACATAGACCCGGCAGGTGGCGCTGTGGTCAACCGGGTACGAAGTCGCTAGAAACAGCTAGTCTCTTATAATACAAAGTAATCTTCCTAGATCAAACCCTGTCTAAAAGGTTTTTCTAGCCTTGCAAGCCCAGCCACATTTTCTCACCATAACAACTGGCCATAAGCCGTCAAACCTCGTCTCTATTATGAAATTTCGCAGAGCCAGTTGCTGCCTGTACAATAAAGAAGACAGAAAGAAGAATGCCACTGGAGACAGATGAGGATCGCAAGTTATTCCAAACACCCTTAAGCAACCTTTGTCTCTAAGAAAGAAAAGTGAAAATCCTAGATCAAACCACGTCTCTATAATAAAATATGATTTTGTAGGCTTACAAGTCTAGCCATATTTTATTATCTTATATTGGGTCTTTTGTAAGCAACGGCAAACAATTTCGGATGCACACCAAAATTAATTTCTACATGGTCAGCACCACCAAAATACTAAAGCTGAAAGGCTACACATGCATAAACAAAATAGCCTATACTGTGCCATAGCTGGGTCTCCCGAACATTTGTGAGTGAGAATACATGATGCTCTACTACGCGGCCCATTGCCGATTGTTTAAGGCAGGTTTGTAACCACTTTCTGTTGGGATTTCTCAAGCCGCTTATAATTATCCCAACATAAACGACTACCACATGAAGAAGTGACCAAGACCAACCGCGTAATGAATTCTTCAAAGCACAGATATGCTCTTATATGAAATTTGCACAAACGGTTACCATCTCTGACTAAGCAAATTGAAAAATGGTTAACCTTAATGATTATTAAAAACATCCGGAAAATACGACTCTCAGAGAATCTCAAATTTTCAGACATAAATACTATTATTCCTAAATAAAATTAAATGTTTGACATAGCAAAACTCAAAAGTCATAATTTGGAAGTTATAATTCCGCAGGGGTTGACTTGAACGCAACAACAATTTATCGTCACCTTTTCTCTTACCCCCCCCCCCCCAAACTTCACAAGCCGTTCCAACAGGACGACGTATTATTCACGGATCGTGGGATTTTTGACTTAAAACAGAATGAGGATTTTGGTTTCTTACATCTTAATCACCTTAGTGGTAATCAGATGCTAATAAGTCGCCTTGGACAAAAGTGAAATAAACCAGAATTCTCACACACCAATACTATTTTTCCTAAATAAAAAAGAAAAGTGTTTCACATAGCAAATTCAAAACTCAAAACTTGGGAGTTTCAATTGCGCAGCGGTTTGCCTGAACGCAACAGCAATTTATCGTCACCTCTCCTCTTTCCCCCCAAACTTCACGGGCCGTTGCAACAGGAAGACTTATTCACAGGTCGCGGGCTTTTTTGGCTATATTTTTTTATAAAAGTGATGATAGCTATAAAAGGGATTGCTATGCGAACTGTGAAGTTATTGTGGAGAAAATGACTGGTATGGAGTTTGTCTTGAGCAATGTGTAAAAGTCCTGTAAGGGTATGCGTGTTGAGAAGTGTGTAGTCTTTTTTGAGATGTCGTAGTGAGATAAGGCAACCTTTGGGTCATGGTTTTTAAACTTCTGGATTTGTTCTAGATTTTTTATAAAGAAGTTGGTACTGTTCTTTCAAAATAGTATTAACTACTGACTCATAACCTTTCAGCCAGTTCAAGTGACTGGGCCTAGAAATTCTTGTTTCTAGGCCCAGGGACTTGAGCTGTTGTAAAAAGTTTTTTTTTATAACGCAGACAGGTACTAGGAGAGGGGTTTCGTAATTCGTTTCGTTAGAAAGGGTATGCTCCGTTGGTTCGGGGAAATGGAAATAATGTCGGAAGAAAGAATGACAAAGCAGATATACTGCAAAAGTGGGTAGATGTAAGTACCAGGGAAGACCTAGACTATCCTGCCATGACCAAATAGATCGTGTCTTATCTGAAGGCCAAATCAAGAGTCACCGTAACCGGCGAGCGTGTATTAGACAAACTATGAGAGTGGATGAAGCGAGAAAGAACTGTAAAGAAAAAAATCTGTTGGAACTATGTACTCTCTACCTACTCTGCAAGAGATCTGGCGTGATAATATATATATACAGAAAAAAATTGATTATTTTTTTAATATCAGGCGGTTAAAGTCACCGCAATAATAAGGTATCTTTAAGAAATAGTAAGCTATCTATCTATATCATTACGCCAGATCCCTTGCCTGGTAGTGAGTACGGAGCTCCAAGAGGTATAAAAACACAGGCATGCAAGAGATACAAATCATTTAATGGTTATAATGGAAAGTACGAGATATTAACATTTCAGTAAAATCGATTTGAAGATTTTTCTATTTATGAAATCAATGAATGTAATTTCAGTTTTGAACAAATAAAAATATTTTACAGACAGCTTTTCCTAGTAAAAATAGCCTTACACCGTAATTGTTTGCTTTCATTAAACAAACGGTTAATTGCATAACTAAACCCTCAAAGCAAGCTTTAAACCGGAAGTTAAGTAAGACAAGCTAGCTATATATTAGCTGGTACTTATATGCAAGAACTTTGAGTTTAAGTTGGCTTGAAGGTGGCTTGGGTAGTAAACTGACGTCATCCCAGCTATGATGCACATATACTCCACTTTGGAGTTATGGCATGTTTTGAGCGCGTACCACAAAATCGTTGACACGAGATAAAGTTTCCTTGCTTTTATTCTAGTAGCTAACTAGTTTAAAGTCTACAACGCGTACAGGATCTGCATGTAGAGTGGAGAGAAATAACTTTCAAATGGACTTATTTCCTATTTAGGAATAAAAAATGTTTGATTAGCGTTCAACGTCAAATTTGGAGTGTCTTTTCAAAATGAAGTATCTCGTATTTAGTAAAAAAAAAAGGTTTATATGTCGTAAAATTTTTAAAATATTTATAATATAATAATATTTGAGTGTCTTTTCAAAAGGAAATACTTTCAGGAAGAAAGAGGAGGAGGAATGCAGGTACCGGGGAAGACCTAGACAATATTACCATAACAAATAGACTGTGTCTTATATCAAGGGCAAGTCAAGAGTCTCCGTAACCGTCAAGCGTGTATGACACGAACTATGAGAGTGGAGGAAACTAGAGAGGTATGTAAGGAAAGCACCTATTGGAACTTTGTACCTCTGTCTACCCTGCAAGGGATCAGGCGCGATGATAAAACTATCTATATCATCACGCTACATCCCTTGCAGGGTAGACAGAAATACTTTCTATTTTGTTAAAGAAGTGTTCTTTTGTCGTTCAATTATGACATATTATTTCGACTTTTGTCCATCTCAGGACTATTCAAATTGGTTTATTTCTTATTTCAAAACGATGTTTTCTTGTAACTTTTTTCAAATATTTTTGTGAAAATATAAGTCCTTTTAAAAAGGCACTTCTCACTTCACAATAGTATGAATCGACAATGTCATACGTGGACACTGTCACGGAACTGTTATGACGTAGCTTATTAAAAAATGGTATTATAATAGCTATAGATTCGTCATTAATACAGTAATATATTTCATATAATATATACCTAACCGACTCAAAGTGTTCTTTACGACTTTGACAACGCATATCACCGTAAAAGTAAGTACATAGAAATTACAAATCAATTTACAACAAGAACTTTAACTACATAAGCTCTAAAGTCGCGTGCAAGTTATAATTCCTTATCTTCCTTACTCGGTGCAACTATCTGAAATCAGCCTTACCCTAATCCCGACGTGTCGGAAAACTATTAAGGTTTGCAACTGGGCGGGGTTTTTGAAAGTTTTAAGAAGAAACTTACGCGGCGTGAACTATGCGCACTTGACATAAAATGCTATTTCTGAACACGCTAGTTTGAACGTGCTCTGTTACTTTTCTTTTATATTGACTATAATGACTTCTAATTAGTCAAATATTTTATTCAAAATATCTGTAAGATACAGATTCAGCTCGTGTATATTATAATGGAGTGTGACGTTCGTCTATATAATACACGCCTGAAAATCATGTGAACATTTTCGTGGGTATTGCTAGCATAATTTTTAAAGTTATAACTGCCTCGTTAGTTTAGTAGCGCATATTTCTGCTGGCGATTATGTTCTCAGTTTGAATCATAAGTCAGTTATTATAAAATCACTTGTTTAACTGTCCTTAATCCTACTATTTTACACACCAACTGATGCGTGTAATCTGACATACTGATACACTCTCACGCACCTAAACATTGTCATATCTTTGCATGTTAGATTTTAAGTACACTTACTCGTAACCCTTCATCGTTAGCAGACCACGTTACTTTGTTAATTATTTGCTTTTCAAATAACTTTCTCACTTTTCTTATATATACCTACAGTCATGATGGTGGTTGTGTATGTACCAATTTTTATATCGCTTTAAGTTTGTTTAAGCGTTGTACACAATGTTTTGATTTCTCGGATATAAAAATAAAAATATAAATAAAATTCGGACAGTGTCCATTCTATCGATAAATTCTGTGTAGCACCCTAAATTCTGAAAAAGTGAAAAATATAATGGCAATAGGCTTGCAACCTAACATTGGGGCCTAACGTTTTCGGCTGAGTATAGGTCTACACCCATATTATAGAGTATACTACTATACTTTATGCTTCTATATACTTTTTTCATAGGCGTGATAGTGTTAAGTTCCAATTAAAGCACACCCATAGCCTGATACTTTGAGAAACACGAAATGTTAAAACGTTTCTTCCAGTACTATCCGTTTTACGACTTTAACAGTAATACATGCAGGTACAATTTACGACACGCGTATCTATGTATTTACGACTTTGACACTCGTAAACGGAATAGAAACAGATCGATGTCACCTGGTTACGAACGTTTCGGATTATGTTAATGTGTGCGGCTTAGAATTATTGAGACGGTTTGTTGGATGGGAGCTTTGCGGCTGTAATTAAATTTGCTAAGATGGTTGTTTGCAATTAAGTGTAAATGGTTCAAGTTCTAGGTTTTACTTTTAATAATGCGACCCTTGATCAAAATCTAATGTCAGAGTGGAAGAGCCATTGTTTAGTCTCAGGTGTCAGCTGGTGTAGCCTCTCGAGTCCACCGCTGAATTTTCAAGTGCGACAGTCCTCCACGATGTGCTGGATAGTCTGCACTGAGTCTCCTCAGCAACAACAAGGGGAATAAGTGATGCCCCACCTGTGTAGATAATAATTGCACCTTGCGACTTCGGGTCGTCGACGTCAGTTCACACCAGCCGTTGCTATTTGAAACCCTGTACTACAGTCGAGGGTTCGGCTATGGTGACTATTAGGCTATGAATAATTTATCTGACGGCCATTGAAATATGTATGTATATATAACAAGCCCATGATTATTACGTTTTTTATTATACTTTCAAGCATTGATATATTATTTGTATACTATATTACGGGTCACAAATGAAATAACAGCAAAAACCGACTGCGTATGGATATTGTTACGCATCTATATCTACTTGTAGCAAGCAACTGTAGAAATTAGTTAATATTAATGACCTCAGATCTAATAATATCAGCCTATACTGTCCCACTGCTGGGCAAAGGCCTTCTCTCACAAATCGAGGTGAGAGAGATTAGGTCATACTCCACCGCGCGGACACAGTGCGGATTGGTGGAGACTGGTTTGTGGCCTCCCGCAGTTGGAACTTATCAAGCCGCCTATAAAGGCTTTCAAGTTGGCTTAACGACTAACACATTACGTAGTAACCGGTACCAACGGCTTAGCGTGCCTTCCGAAGCACGGAGGCGATTTAATACGAAAATGCCACAAACGGTTACCCATCTCAGGCCGACCGAGTCAAACGCTGCTTAACCTTGGTGATCGCTGAGCACACCGCGGTCGCACAGCGCTACGAGCATGTCGCGTTCAGGGTCCATCACAATGAAAACATACACTAAATATCACTTATTTTATGTCGTACGACTGCTAACAGAGCACTGCCCTACTTTTACATAACCTTTTATATTAGGCTCATGATTCAACGGTTACAGCAATTATTACTCCTTTTATAGCAAACCAATGAAATTACACTAAAAAAATCGTGAAGTATGGCTTAATATTCAAAATAAATATATCAATGAATTTTACATACATGCTAATGGTTTATTTCAAACAAACAACATTTATTTGATATAAACAGGATTATTCTTGCAGAGTCGGGTAACAAATGGCGCCACAAGCAGGATTCAAATAAAATTAAGTTTTATTATTTATATAAAAAAAAAACAATTTTATTCAGAATAATGATATTAATTTGAATAGATTTATTTTGAACATTTATACAGTAATTTAAATGTTTGAACCATAATTTAAATATCAAATGTCTTCGAAATATTCAAATAGTGAAAACAGTGTCTACTAAATATTAGAGCCTGATAAATAACAGTTTTATGATTAAAAATAACTGTTGGTACATCACTATGCGGCGGAGAGGCCGCGGGGCGCGGGTCGGGGATGGCTGGGAGCGATGACAGCCACGGCAAGAGCACTGCGTCATTGTCCGCCGTTCGAAGCACACATATTTAATTCTGTCTCCTTAATTGTCTTGTCGCGCGTGTCTAAATGATTATACAGTCCATTGCTCAGTCTCCGTTTATTTCCTACCAACACCCGTAGGATAATTCTCACCATTCCATTCTAATATCGCGTTCTAGACATGTATGGTGAATCGTCAGGACCATCTATTGGTAGGTAGTCGCAACTATGTAGCGATGTATAATTTTACATAAATCCAAATGATCTATTTTAAACAAACAACATTTATTTAATTTAAACGAGAATTATTCTTGCATATTCGGGAAACAGATAACGCCACAAGCAGGATTCAAATAAAATTAGTTTTATTCAAAATAATGATATTAATTTAAATAGATTTATTTTGAACATTTATACAGTAATTTAAATGTTCGAACCATAATTTAAATATCAAATGACTTCGAAATATTTAAATAGTGAAAACAGTGTCTACTAAATGTTAGAGCCTGATAAATAGCGGTTTTATGATTAAAAATAACTATTTAAATATCATTCGCATGTATTACAGATATTGCTATAATAATATAATTCATTTAAATGATTACCTAAAACATAAAAGATCAATATTTGACAATTATTGCCAATAACGACGATTTGCGCACAAACTGTAACATTTTCGTGTCCTGGATCGAGTTAATTCGAAATAAGACAACACTTGTGATCATATTATTCGGGCCGTTTTGCGGACTATTGCTCCTAATCTAATACAAAATAATATACAAATGCTCTCAAGAGATAATTTTCGTAGGTTAAGTTTACGTCTAAATTCTTAACTTCCTTAAATTCAACCTGGCAATTCAAAGCCGCTCAGTCTTATTGCTCTCCTATCCTTCGATTACTTTTCAATAACTCCGAAACGGTAGACATTAATTAAGGTAAACATGTGTGAAACAGACGGGTCACCAAGCAAACATGTCGCCGGTAATGAAGTAATTACTCGTAACTATCCCGGTAAGAAACTTATAACGAGTAGCAAACTATGAACGAGTTCGCAACTCATTAAAGTTAGCGTTTCAGGTGTAGAGAAAATATTACGGGTATTTTCTCCAGAAATTACCCGTAATATTTTCTGCTTACAAATCATGTTACATTTTCAAAGAATTAATCTCCTGTTTTGTATTGAGTCCAATCCAATACAAATCTTTTTAGTAGTCCTAACAAGTCTTGCATTCTTTGTCTTTCAAATCTTGAACTCTTCTCTTTTGACCTTGAAAACTGATTTCACACATTAATTTTTCACTGATCTCTTAATTTAATCTGTCTTAACCTTAGAGTATAAGACTAGTCCTAACTCTATGATCTTAAGGTTAATTTTCCATTTCAATTCATCTTCATTCAGAATCCTGCCAAAAAGTCGATATATGCCACATGCATCAGATAGTGAAAGTAGAGGTCTTATGTATAGGGAACCTAAGATTGTCAGCAAAACTTAGGTGTATGTAGTACACCTCCAGCACTTCCTCTTAAGGAATGTAGGCGTGTAGCGTTTTTTTTTTTTCAGTCAGAGGTACTTACATATTAAGTTTCCTCTTAAATTATGATAATCATTTTCATAACGTGCAAACAAAATAAATGGCAGAAATTCACAAGAGTTCTTTTAAGAATTCTTCAAGGACATCATTTCTTCAGACGCCCTCAACGGCCATCTGAAGGTCCCTAGAAATAGGTCTTAGGACAAAGATAGCTTCTTGAGAACCCTAAAAAGTTTCATAATATCGTTACGTCTAAATATTATATTTTTTAGGTAAAATAAGTTAATTTCTCTAAGGGCTAAAGGTATTTTTGAAATTTTAAACAACATACATATATTAAATACTGGGAATTTTGTTGACGCCATTATTTGAAAGCTATTGTTGTGTTTTGAGTATTGCAAATTTTGTTGTTGTGAAGAAAATTGTCTTATGCTAGAATTTAGCAGAACAAAAACCCTATAAGGTAGACTGATGACCTGTTGCAGGTAGGAGGTAACCTATAGCACAAATCCTGTTGTTGTGGTAATCTTTTGGGGAGTCCTTTTTCCTACAGCTGATACTTTTCAGCTGATGACGATAATAGTAGGAATTATCCCAACATCCGTAGCTTAAAAAACTGTCAAGATTCATGATCAATAACCATAAACAAGGCGCCTTCACAAATCCGAGATCCTATTAGTTCAAGCGTAAAAGACCCAGTCCCAGACGAAAGGAAATGAGGGCGGAGCAAGTTTATTTTTAAAAAAGCTATTTAATAACCAACAAGGACTGTGTCGAGTTGCTCTTAGGTTTGTTTCGAATGCGCTTTCCTTTCTGCTGCGGCACCTTAATGCCACGTTAGTTTAAGCGATCGATAGCGGAATAATGATTATTAATTGTTATTAAAGGATGGCGCATTTAAAATAATGTTGGTGGAAAATTGTGTTTTAGAATCATAAATTATTAATATTTTTCGTAACCGTGGTGCTTTACAACTGGGCTTATCCTAGATGTAGGCTCCTTTTTTATGGCTGATGTGCCAATTTTTTGTGTCTACGCTTTGCAAAGGAGGGAAGTGGAATTTTTATTGTTCCTACTACTCCTGTTTTTCTTTCTAATTAAATTTGTTGCGGGTTCCAAGACAATTAAAACGCTTCCCGGGACACCCCAAAGTTCAAAACTTGGTGTCATCTAAGGAGACCATTGTGGATCCTGGCTTACAGGAGTAACAATGGTGGGAATGTGGGGCGGGCTTAGTCCCAATCAAAAACTAGCAATGTTTGCTTGTTAAGGTCAAATATTTTAAGCTAAATTATAACCACTTTTTCTTTATGGAGTTAAAATTTTAACACAATTCTAGTCTATAGTCTAGAATTGTGTTTCTTGTTCAGTTGGCATTTAAGATCTAAGGTGAAATCTAGGTAAACATATTAAACCTTTGCTATGCCGCTAGGAGAGAGCGGGTAAGACGGAGTTATGTTTTTCTTTCTATTTCTCTTTTGTAAGGCAGTGGCCCGGCAGTGGGGCAGAACAGGTTTTTTTTATTATTTTTACAAGCTTGTATTTGACTTGCGATGTTTATACGTCCGTCGTCTGTCTTTCCAGTTCAAATCTTGTGATCCATTTTTCAAGTACTTGTGGGTGTTCGATTGAGCTGAAATTTGGCATACATATTTAAGTTCGGTGACAATGCAATAATATCGTACCATGGAACTCCATGGAGACCAACTGGTCTGATGATGGAGTCAGAAGATGGCCATAAGAACATGTAAAATGTATAACGTAATCACATTGTGTTAAAGCTTGTTAGATTGGTTGGACAAGTACTGTACAACCAGATACTGTTACGGGTCTGATGATGAAGCCGAAAGGTAAATCCCGCGCCTTGTTTGGGCTCCTTGGATTTATCTTGACGAGTACTTTAGACCTGGATGGTGTCCAAGAGCTGATAATGGAGCCGGAAGGTAGCTATAGGAACTCCTCAACTAAGCAAGATATCTTCTTTGTGTTGTTGCTATAAAAGCTTGTTTTTAAATGGGTGTTTTTGATTTTTTTTGCATTAAGATAACTTTGAGGTTGGATGATACAAATCTATTTGGGATAGCATTCGAATGTTTATCTAAAACTTGTTCACGAAAAAATAGCAGAAACGATATCGTTTTCGCTTCCCATAACTATGGGCTATAAGAATACGTCCCCTGCCCCAGGCCAACATCATTCGTTCTGTTATCCAATCCATAAGTCCGCAACGTTCTATTCATTCATTTACTCGTTCATTCGTTATCTCATGATGAATGCCACCTTGTTGGTACCCAAGCAACGATTATTATGATGGTCTTATCTCGTTCCAACAATAGTTTGTACAGCGAGTTTAGTTCAAACCTATTTTGCAATAACGTTGTAAACGTTATAAAAGTGTATTAAAATTTGGCCCTTAAATTTATGATATGAGAGTGAAATTAAAATGTATGTGAAATTAAAATGTTCGAACGAATTTGTTCCTGTATAATAGAGAAATGTTTGTTGATTTTAATTAATAAAGTGGAACCTTTGTGTGAATTTGGCTTACGTCTGTCACTAGCACGATTTAGTAGAAAGATAAATAAAATTGTTACAGAAATAATTATATTTTGCTTAGTATGAAAGCTTTTCCATTTTTTGTGTTATTACGAATTGCTTGGTTTCTGAGAGAAAAATAAAATCCATAGACGATGAAAGCGGGACTAAATGAGCAACAATCTAACGTTGGTGAAGCAACATATTTTTTTCCCGGAAAGATGTTCCATAAGTCCTATGTTGGTTGAGGAGCGGACGAATTTTGAACCCATAAAATTACTGTCTTTGGTTACTGATCTATTTTTTTGGTTATTTTTGCCACATCGATAGATGTTTTTCGGTTATTTGAACACAAAACTATTTTCCTACTGGTAGTAGCATAACTCTACTCCTCCTACTTATATGTTGTAAGCGATAGAGGAGTAAAAGTTATTCGAATCCGACGGAGATTTCTTTCACATCAGTAAGCTCACTCTCTATTTACGGCCGGTTTCAATATTTAACTCTAGGATAGATTTGCCTACTACAGATAGAATTTCGAGATATCATTTATTTTTAAATAAAAGGTAGCCACACTCTAGCATTTATTTCAGTGTCGTGTGTGCGTTTACAAACTTGAACATTCACATACACAAATACCCAGACCGGAACAGATAATTTTGGATCACACAAAGATTTGTCCCGTGCGGGAATTTAACCCGCGACTATTAGACACAGTGGGCAGAGCAGCTCAAGCTCTTAACCGCTGCGCGAAATGTCCGTCAAATCTTGTATCGAATATTTGTCAAAGTTCTACTGACAGTAAGCAAATCTATCCTTCAGTTGAATATTGGTACCGGCCATTAATGGGCCTATATTACATAAACTAAATTTAGATAAACTAATCCCTGATCATGGCCTCCGCACTTGATGATATGTATGTATTACTGGTAAATAATCCTACTAATAGGTATATAAATGTGAAAGTTTGTATGTTTGTTACTCAGTCATGCAAAAACGGTTAGACGGATTTGGATAAAATTTGGCACACAGATAGACTAGTACCTGGATTAACACATGGATACATTTTATTCCGGAAAAAAATTGGTTCCTGTCTAAAGCCAACGCGGACGAAGACATGAGCAGAAACTAGTAATTAATAAAGCAATAAACCCAATAATAGAAGTAATTAAAATATAACATTAAGTATCGAACTATAAACCCCAAATTACATATTCGAGCACTTTGTTACAAAGCGCAATCGTATTGATCTCTTTGTAGCACATTTTGATAATAATTATATTTACATTGCAATAACCATTAAACCTTTTAGTGAAATTACTAGTGTTGCCGAACGCTATCCATGTTCGGCAGCACTAATGACACATCGCAGTGTAATGGTACCCTAACGCGTGGTTATAGGGTTGTCCAATTTTGTCGACGTTTTTAGTAGGTGCTCGTAGCGCTGTGTGACCGATCATCAAAGATTAAGCAGAGTTCGACTCGGTCGTCTTGAGATCGGTGACCGTTTGTGGCAATTTTATATTCGAGCGTCTTCGTGCTTCGGAAAGCACGTTAAGACGTTGGTCCCGGTAACTACCTAATTTGGTAGTAATACTTAATTTAAAGCCAGAATGATAAGTTCCAACAGCGGGTGGCCACAAATCTGCCTCCACCAATCCACACTAAGTCCGCGTGGTGGAGTATGACCTAATCTCTCTCACCTCAATTTGTGAGCGAAGACCCAGAAGCGAGCATTATAAGCTGATACTATTGACGTTATTTGAATATATAATATGAATATATTCTATCTATATCACCACGCCAGATCCCTCTCGGGGTAGGCAGAGAGTACAGAGTTCCAATAGGTTCTTTCCTTACATACCTCTCTGCCTTCTTCCACTCTCATAGTTCATCTCATACCCGCTCGCCGGTTACGGAGAGAAGTCAAGACCTGCCTTTCAGATTAGACACGGTCTATTTGGTCATGGTAAGTTAGCCTAGGTCTTTTCCGGTACCTACCTCCTTCCACTTCCGCATTGTATATCTGTTTTGTCATTCTTTCTATATGTCCGAACGGATGCTCTGTTAGACCCTTTCTCTTCTTTACACCAATACTATCTTTCATACCCTCTCGCTTTCTTACTACGCTGTTGCGAATACGGTCGATCAGCGTGACCCCGCACATCTTCCGCAGAACTCGCATATCGACCGCATTAAAATTTATCCTGCTGTCGTTCTCCTTCTTACATACCCAACTTTCAATACCATATAACAGCGTTGGGACAAGCACTCCATTATGCACGGCCAGCTGCGCCTTTTGGCTTAAGTGCCGGCTCCCATGTAGCTTTCCCATCGCATCATTCACTCTATTCTCTGCATTCACTCTTCTCTGTATATCAGCGGAGTATTTTCCATCCTTACTGAAGGCGCAACCAAAATATACAAACTCATTCACCTGCTTCAGCACATTGTTACCAACCATAATCCTTGCATTCGTTCTGGTTTCTTCCAGTTCAAAAACCAAAATTTTGGTTTTCTTCACATACAAATTTAAGCCAATGTTCATGCAGTCTTTCATAACTGTGACTAGTGTTTGCAGATCAGTGGCTGTTGCCGTTATTAAAACCGCGTCATCTGCATATAATAGGTGGTTTACCACTACATCAGCCATTTTTACCCCTTCATTCATCGCATTCAGTCATTGAAGACTTTTCCAATAATATATCAAGATATATTATAAACTGTCTAGCGGACAACACGCAACCCTGCTTGACGCCGATTTTACCGTCAAACCAGGGTGACATATTACCACCCACCCGTACGCATGCCTTGCTGTCCACATAGGTGGACTGGACGCCTCGCAACAGAGTGCCGTTTATACCATACTCTGGGAAAATGTCCCAAAGTCTCTTTCGGGCGACTCTATCAAACGCCTTCTCCAAATCCACAAAACCGCAAAAAACATTCCATCCTACTGCCAGGTGCTTCTCTAGGATGTTGCGGAGGGAGAAAACTTGATCCGAACATCCTATTCCAGACCCGAAACCTCCCTGTGCCTCGCATAACATTCCATCGGACTTCTACTTTCTATATAATGAATTAATAAACGAAACCCGAATAAACGCTGTCACGCGTACATCCTTCAAGTCGGGGTGGCAGAGCTGCAATCTATACATCCGTTTATTGCCTACGATGTTAGATTCCGATGTATTAGATGGCGAAGCTATTGACAATATAATGGGTAAGATCTAAGATCTCAGACTCCAGACTGATATTAAAAATTTTTCCATAGAAAAACTACACCTAGCCCGAATTAGGACCTTGTGATTTTTGGGTGAATGAAAAAGCTATCGGTAACATATAAATTCAGACCGATTTTTTACATTCTCACGGAATTTGCAGAAGCTGTACCGATGACACTGAACACAAATTCATAAAAAATTCAAGACACTAAAATTTGTTTTCTTTTTTATAGTGTATAATAATTTGTAAATCATACCAAAGAAATAAAAAAAAGTTTCTTTGTGACCCACGTGTACGATGATATTCTGGTACTATCTAAGCGAGGTAAGCGTAAAATATTATGTTCATACCCACCGCGTGATAGAGTATTCTTCAACTAAGGCTTTTTGTGATTTCATGTCAAACGAGTAAAGGGCAAAACACAACCATAACGAGCTTTAAGTAATTAAAAGTAATTAACTTTTTCGTCTATTACGTATTCCATAAATTAGACAAAAAAATAACAGTTAAAAGCTGTGTCGGTGCTCTTGCATAACCCTACAAATTGCTTCGACATTAATAGTCACAAAACCTGACATATTATTAGTCAGAATTTAATACTAACATCAAGTGTCCCGCGTATCAAAGCAAGTGTCTAAAATGACAACCCTACTCCAATGTTGATTCGTGATTGGTTCAATCGAATGTTTGACATGATGCTACGGAATTTGTAATTCGCCTATACCGCTAAATCTTGATTAAAGTTGTGTTGAGTGGCTTAATATTCAGGTGGAAAAATTACTTATTGCCTCGACTGAACACTGGTCTAGACGCGATAAATGCGTGTAGCGATAGCGATGTCCTAGATTCGATTCCTTGGTCGGACATAAACCAATTTTTCGATGGAAAAAATCCAGGTTAACAATAAGCTCGCCTATTCGATTGAACTTGTCTTGATTGAAATCGTTGGAAAAAAGTGGGTGTAAATATCACTAGCGATGGGGAAAGAATATTCTAGGCTTCTTAGTAGATAACACAATTTTGTAATAATTTTAGTTATAATTACGTTGAGTTATTTAAATAATAAATTTCTAGGTTTATAAGTCGTTTCATGTACTTGTATAAACTCAATTCTTAAGTAACTTGAAGACAGTGAAATATTTTCACCATACCCAGGTCCATAATTATGTTTAATTCAGTGTCTTTTTTAAACAAAGTTTCGGATATAACCGTTCATTAAAAATTATTAAGTCACGCGAGTGATTACTTGGTGCTAATTTCTACTTTTCCTCCAAACATAACAGAATTTAAAAAATGTTACAGTTGATTTTTAAAATCACAACGGTAAATGGTAACTGGGAATTTCTTTGATTGTCTTATACCAACTTCTCAATACCTCTACCAAACTAATATAGCGTGATGGTGTTCATTTTTGATTTCAATAATAATTTAAACATTTTTTTATCAGTTATTACCTTAACAAAGGAAAGGAAACAGTGTCCCGTATCTCGTCTCTGGTTGTTACGAGATATTGAACGGATGTAGGACACTTTCTACAGAATATTTTTATATTCAATTTTTCTTCGAAGTTTTAGATAGGAATTTCATGATCTTCTTTTCATAGAAAAACGTAGCCCTATACTTGAACTATACCTGCCAGGTATAGGATGACGCTTAGGTCGTGGTTGCGTTTTTTAAAAAACGTAGCCCCACTCTAGGATATTCCTGTGGCGTGGATGCGTTAACAAACATGAAAATTTACGGACAAAAATACCCAGACCGAAACAATAATTGTGGATCACACCAAGATTTGTTTCGTGCGGGAAACCAACTCGCGACTATTAGACATAGTAGGCGGAGTGGCTCAAGCTTTTAACCACCGCGCTAAATCGCCCGTCGTTTACAAATATAAATTTAAATACACATATACTGAGACCAAAATAGTTATTTGTGAGTCACACAAAATTAGTTCCGTGCGAGAATTAAATTGGCGACTACACAATTTTTTGTTTTTTGAAGTAAAAAAATACTGGCCCCACACTAAAAATTATTCCTGTATTGTTATAGGGCTTAATGTTAGCCCTGTTAAGAAACTGTCCCACCGTTGGCCACGGGCCGTCGCTCAAACTGAGAGGGTTTAGGCCGTAGTCCACCACGCTGGCTCAGTGCGGGTTGGCGAACTTCACACACCTTCGAGAAACTCTTAGGCATGCAGGTTTCCTCATGATGTTTTCCTTACCGTTAAAGCAAGTGATAGTTAATTTTTAATTATGACATGCTGTCAAAAAGATAGAGGTGCGTGCCTGGTTTTGAACCCAAGGCTTTTGACTTTGCAGTCCAGTGGTTTAACCACTAGGCCATCAACTTGCTATTGCGTTTACTGCACATGCATATACACCAAAACAGGAACAAATTTTTTAGGTCATACAAAAATTTGTCCCATGAGGTATCAAATCCCGAACAGAGCTGGGAACGATCTTATCACAAGTCTAAGCCAGACTTTTTTGGTTTAAGTATTAATCCGTAGACTAAAGGAACACGCGGAATTTCTGTGACAAAGCGACGGGAAGGTTTATAATGGTCATAATGATTTTATGTTGATTCGTATGTAATAATCTAATGTCCATTCACAAATGTTCATTAGAGTTTACATAAAAACCTTGGCAGAACTGAAAAATGTAAATAAACCTTGTTTCAAACTCAAACGTAATGCAAAACGAGTGCATTCATTATTCAGATTCCAACACGCGGGCATCAGTGCGTACCGCAAACCCTCACAGATTTATGAGAAATTGAGCTCAATGAAGCGAATCCGTACTTAGCACGATAAATTTTCATACTGATTCCGTAATTGAGGAAAACGTTTGTTATGACGAGTTGCCTTACCGTTTTTGTTGGAGGGGTAATAGAAAGTTTTCCGCTGGTAAGATAATGTTCTTTGGTATTTTAGGCAAATTTCGTAATAATCAAGTAAAAGTAATAATCATCATCAAGTTACCATTTGAAATACTGAGTGGCCTGCAGTGGACGTTTTTCAGCTGCTCATGATTGTATAAAATTATTATCCATACATAATCTTTTATTCTTGATAATAATAATCAACCGGCAGCATATATAGGATACCGGACTATTGATTTATACTCTCACACAATTTATGAAATACATCATGAAAAAATACTTAATTATTGGATTCTTTTAGGCCCATACTTTAGACTAATAATCATTAGACAATAAATCAAAATAAATCTTAGTCGAAATTACCTAATTAAGGTATGTATATAGATAGTGCGGTAAATTCCGCAAAAATGCTGTCTATAAATTAAGCAGTTAGAAAAATAGTGACACTAAAGTTTATTGTTCTATATAATTAATGCTTGGCGTAAGCTGAAATTTAAGAAAATATATTGAAATGTTAAATTATCAAACGGACAATAAAACCAGAGGACGACCGAGAAAATTATTGTTCTTTGTTTATGAACGCTTTCGCTTATCGTAGAGACTTACGGCCGGCTTGAATATTTAACTTAAGAATATATTTGCCTACTATGGATAGAAATTTGATATATTTGTATGGAAAATCTGTCAAAATTGTACTGACAGTAATAAATCTATCCCTGTTTAGAATATTGAAACCGGCCAGTGTGGTACAAGATAAAGATAAAATGGTATTGGTATAGAAACAGAAGCAAGAGCTTTTGGAGATAGGTATAGAATCAGAAGCAAGATTTTTGGAGAGAAATAAAGAATCAGGAGCAAGATTTTTGAAAAGATAGATATAGAATCAGAAGCAAGATTTTTGAAGAGAGACATAGAATCAGAAGCAAGATTTTTGGAGAAGTAAGCAAAGGCTTACTGCACAAAGAGAAAAGAAGAAGAGTACTATTTGAGACAAGTGAAGATTGCAATTTATTCTAAATATCCTAAATCAACCCTTATCTATACTGATGTTATAAAGAGGAAAGATTTGTATTTTTGTATGTTTGTAACGAATAAACTCAAAAACTACAGGACTGATTTCAAAAATTCTTTCATGATTAGAAAGCTACCTTATCTAAAAGTAACATAGGCCATATAACACAGACCCGGCAGGTGGCGCTGTAGTCGACCGGGTACGAAGTCGGGGAAACTGCTAGTCTCTTATAATACAAAGTGATCATCCTAGATAAAACCTTGTCTCAAAGGTTTTCCTAGCCTTGCAAGCCCAGCCACATTTTCTCGTCTCTATTATGAAATTCAGCAGAGCCCCTTGCTTACACATTATATGAATTTTACACAAATGGTTACCATCTCTGACTAACCAAATTGAAAAATGGTTAACCTTAATGATTGTTAAGTACATCCGGCAAATACGAGTCTCATAGAATCTCATATTTTCAGACCTAATGAAAAATAAATGTTTGACATAGCAAAACTCAAAAGTCACAACTTGGAAGTTATAATTCCGCAGCGGTTTGCTTGAACGCAACAGCAATTTATCGTTCTTCTTTTCACTTCACAAGGCGTTCCAACAGGACGACGTATTATACTGTGTCCTTCGTTCTCGATATAAACTATATTAGCAGCTCTCTCGAGTCGCTTGGCAACCGCGCGTCATTCAGACAATTAAAAAGTCAACGCCGCCTCTATGGTATCTGTGGACATAACCTCTGCAAGCATTCTTTTGAAAGCGCGGCAGCCGACGCTTTGTAATAAAGTTTTTGGTCGACAATTAATTTAATAATTTTGTTATGGCACTGATATTATATAACAAAAAGGTCGTAATATACTCAAGTGACCTTGTGAAATAAATTTAAAACATCGTATAGGCAAATTTAGAAAAGTTTACGTCCTGGCAAAGAAGGACATTCTAAAAAGATCAACCGATAGTTGTTTATTTGTGGTGTTTTTCAGCTTAACTTGTTTATTTATATAATATCTAATATTTGGAGACGTGAGTTTCGTCATATTAAAATTTGGGAAAGCTTCGTCGTCCGAAAAGTAAACTTATGAAGTCCATGTTCCTATTCGTGTACAAACAGTTTAACACGAAATATACCTGAAAACGATTATTAACCGTCTATAAATTGGCAATGTTATACCTCCAATAAGAGAAATTAGGGGGACGTTCATCAATTATGATGATTGTTCAGGATCGATGGCATTTTAAGGACACGGGTGATGTACGAGATACATCGACGTGGTCCGCAAGACTTGACGATAATTCAAGGACACGAGTGGTGTACGAGATACATCGGCGTGATCCGCAAGACTTGGGGCCCATACGAGATATGTGCTGAAGGTCATACTACTCATAGGTTTCATCCATGAGGTGTTCCTGTGCAGTTCACATTTCTACAATGGTAAGAATCAAAAATGTTACCTAAAATACATACCTTAAACATGCCTAAAACAGTAAATACAAAGACTATTGCTATAAACTATAAGCAATTTGTCATATTATATCTCCAAAAGGAGACTTACTGAAAGGGTAATTAAAGTGACATTGTTTATGTATAACAATACATTATTAATAACAAAGGCCACTCCTTTGCAGAAACATAGTGTTTTTATTGATTTCATTATTAGACATACTTGTATAATAATACTGAAATAGCCCAAACTGGAGCTTATTACACAAAGAATTGTGCAAAATTATGAGTACTTGTATTACAAAAGTTAAATCCAGCAATACTTATTCCTGAACAGGGTTTATAACCAAATAAGCCAAAGTAATATACTAATGGCAATGCCTGTTGTAACTGACAAGCAACAGGACTGTGGATACATTCCAAATATAATATCTTATCCTACCGATGCTGCGGCAGGCAGGTTGTGGGATAATTTGTGTTATGCACAAAGATACTTAAAAGATAATATAAAATACCTGGTCTATCCAGTTAACATAGAACTAATAATTATCTATCAATATTATCAACCTAGACTCCTTGCAGGGTAGCCAGAAAAGATTAATCCTAACAACACAGTCATGAAACCTTTATTGAGATAAGAACCTTTAAGGTCAGCAGTATATATTTTGCATAAAAGGAGTGTTAATATAGTGGATTATCAATATGGAATTATTAACTAGCTAGTCATAGCCAGTAGTTAAAATTTCATAAAACAACCACCGTTGTAACCAATATAGACCAACAATCCTCATCCTGGGTGTGAAAATATTAAGTCACAGTGTACCTATCAGTTCACCAAAAACAACATCACGTTGGACATTGGAAATCTCCTACCAAAGAAAGTGAGGTACAAAAAGCATGATAGGCATTTTACACAAGGACTTGGTTTTTAAGTTGCTGAAAAATTCAGAAAAACAATCAGGAATACAACATGGGTTTTACAAAGAAACCATAATATTGGAGGCTAAAGGTATTCACTGACTGTGGTATGTATCTATGACACTAATAATGCCTTCAACGACAAACATAATTTTATTGGTTTTGTGCAATTACTTGCTTGCACTTCAGACAAGTGAATCTTGTCCTACATATGTTTAACATTATGTATAGAAACATTATTATTAGAAACACTATTGTTTAATAATTTGAAATATAATTTATAGCAATTTTTATTAAAAAAAAAAAAAAAACACTTAATGCTATTACGCTAGACCTTACAGTCATAATAAATATACTAATAGAATATTTATTAGTACCTATTCAGTTTTCTATCATGTAAGGAGTTCAATGGTTTTGGGTTCTTGATTATTTCCTGCATCAATTATAGTGTACTTAATAATATTAGAAATTTGAGGCACACACAATGGAAAGCTATACATCAATTCATCATTTGGAGAATTAGATGTTTTTACTGTATTTTTGTTTGATCATATGATAATCAATAAATAATATGTAATTAAATAAGATTATTCAAGAAATTAATAACTATAAAAAATAGTTTTGTAATTAGTTTGGAATGTGTACAGTTATTTTGAACACCAGTGATGTTTTCTGGTATAGTTATGATAACACAAGCACAAACTGCTACCATTAAAGTAACAAGTTGGTTTTAGAGCACTATATATGTTGTAATTTATTTAAAGGTGTTTCAGTAAAAAATATTGGATTGAGATACACAAAAATTTGCAATTTTGGTATTGTTATATTTAAATTATTACATCCACATGTTACATGTATCTTATAAATAGGTATCTATATATAAAAAGAAAATAAAGTCATGCAAATGGCTTGATAATAATATCCATTTGAAAATTTAATGATATTATGTTGACAAGCTACGGTGGATGAAATATTGAGTTACAGTATTTGAAAGTATGGATTATCTTCAACAAGAATAATCAAAAGTATATTCTTATCACAGGTATGATAAATATTATGTAGTATCAGCAATAATCTAAGTCCTAAGGAACTTGATATTATTTATTTATTATTAATGGGGGATACATAATAATAAGTTGAGTAACACTCAATTCTCACGGTTGGACATCTAGAACTAACTAGAAAGTTACCCATTGCAATTTTTGTTTTTACTTATAAATACAGTCACATACAAAGAAGCAAAGGAAGTGTGGTATGAAATAATTCAGTTATGAATAGGATTCCCAATATGATACAGTTGTAACCCATGGTTCGGTTTAGTCGACTGTAACTTATTCGCTTCTTAAGTTATTACTAAATTAGGAGTGTATATTTTAGTATTTTTAGTATCAGTAATGTAATTGGTTCAGGAGTGGTCCAATCGTATTGCAAAAAAAAAAAAAAACGAACGTTCGCGGGCGTTATTGCGCAAGAACGAATCGTTAAGTAATACATAAATATTTAGGTAGCCAAGGATTTATTTGTCGGCGCACACTCAGAACATGGAAATGATTCCGGGATAGTTTCGAAATTTAAATTGAATTAGAATAGCCTTATGTGAGGAATCTCTCCAGATAAGGTGTGTGTGTGAGTGATGTACGCTGATGGCCGCGAGGCCTTTACAGCTTCACCGGACTTAATTCCATATAAGTTCATTAGTACAAAGGCCTCTAGTACAAAAAATGTTAAATTTTGATATATGTACATCTTTAAAGATTAAAAATATAACTAACATTAAATATAGCCGAATGTTGATAAAAAAAAAAAAACAATCATAAATTAAATATGTAATGATAGCAAAAACATTCTTATAATCACCAAGTTAATTCGTAGCCTCGTTTGGTACCGTACTCAAAAGGAGATCATTTGACAAAAAAAAAAAAAAAAAAAACACATGGCAGTTGGAAGACACATTAGTGGGGAAATAGGTTTCCCTGTTATATTTGTATCATATTGTTATAGATTGGGTACTAACAGACTTTGTTTTCAGGTCTAGTACACAGTAAGGGTTTCTAGCTATCTATCTATCTCTACCCATATTATGACGCCAGATCTCTTGCGGGGTGGGCAGAGAGTGCAAGGTTCCGACGGGTTCTTTCCTTGCATGCCTGCCTGGCTTTCTTCACTCTCATAGTTCGTCTCATAATGGTTGTCAATGATACAAGAATTATTATAAAGGATTTAATTTTATATAAACAAAACTGTAGATGGGCAATTCCTCAACTCTTGTTATATAGAAGATATCTATAGAAGAAAGATCTCTATAGAAGACATAACAGATAGAGACTGCACTGATATCTGATAAGTAATGATTGATTAATATTACCCGGTATTAATGAATTTTGGACAACAGGTGTGGTATAAAGGTATATAACAGGTGCTTTAAAGGTTTTGTTGGGATGGATCTACACTACATAACATAATATGTTATAGAATTTGATTATATAAATTTATTTTAAATAAGTTAGACAGACTGGTTGTAAGAAACAATATATGTGTATATATTTGTTGTGTTTGTGTTGTATGGCAAAACAAAGAACGGGAATGTGTTATAGTACAAATATACTAATGATATGTTATTTTTAGAGGTCACGCTCAAAAAAAAAAAAACTTTATGTGGTATACTTCAACTTTACCCTTATAGCTCTAAACAGCTGCTAATATAGTTTATATCGAGAACGAAGGACACAGTATAATAAGTGATCAAACGAACTTACCTGAAGTGAAGTTCGATCATTATTATACGAAGTCCTTCGTTCGAAGATATAAGTACCCAACCCGCCCTGCCCGTTGGTAAAGTTGAAATGTACTACTTCTAAAAGGAATGCTTGCAGAGGTTATGTCCACAGATACCATAGAGGCGGCGTTGACTTTTTAATTGTCTGAATGACGCGCGGTTGCCAAGCGACTCGAGAGAGCTGCTAATATAGTTTATATCTTCGAACGAAGGACTTCGTATAATAATGATCGAACTTCACTTCAGGTAAGTTCGTTTGATCACTTATTATTCACGGGTCGTGGGATTTTTCACTTAAAATAGAATGAGGATTTTGGTTTCTTCCACCTTAATCACCTTAGTAGTAATCAGATACTAATAAGTCGCCTTAAACAAAAGTGAAATAAACCCGAATTCTCACACACGAATACTACTTTTCCTAAATAAAAAAGAAAAGTGTTTCACATAGCAAAACTCAAAAGTCAAAACTTGGGAGTTTCAATTCCGCAGTGGTTTGCCCGAACGCAACAGCAATTTATCGTCACCTCTCCTCTTTCCCCCCAAACTTCACGGGCCGTTGCAACAGAAAGATGTATTATTCACGGATCGCGGGCTTTTTTCAGTATATTTTTTTTATAAAAGTGACGATAGCAGCTATAAAACGGATTGTTTTACGAACTGTGAAGTTATTGTGGGAAAAATGACAGGTATGGAGTTTGTCTTGAGCAATGTGGAAAAGTCGTGTAAGGGTATGCGTGTTGAGAAGTTTGTAGTCTTTTTTGTGATGTGGTAGTGAGATAAGACAACCTCTGGGCCATGGTTTTTAAACTTCTGGATTTGTTGGAGTTTGTTTTTGTAGCAAAGTTGGTACTTTTCTTTAAATTAGTATGAACCACAGGCTCATAAGCCTACAGCCAGCTTAAGTCGCGACTTGAAACTGGAATTATTACTAGGCACAGGGACTTGAGCTGTTATAAAAAGCTTTTATAGCGCAGACAGGCACTAGAAAAGGTTTTACTAATTAAAATCTTAAAGATGAAAAAGGATGATGGTGATATGTTATAGAAATTCAATACTAGGGTTACTCAAGCTGTTAATCACAAATTAAAAAAAAGTATCGGTGTAAAGATGAGAAAGTGTATACTTCGTTGGTTTGGACATATAGAAAGAATTTCGGAAGAAAAGATGACAAAGTAGATATACTGCGAAGATGGATCGATGTAGGTACCGGGAAGACTTAGACTATCTTACCATGACCAATTAGACCGTGTCTCATCTGATAGGGTAAGTTAAGAGTCTCCCTAACTGGCGAGCATGTATGAGACAAACTATGAGAGTGGAGGAAGCCAAAGAGGTCTGTAAGGAAAGAACTTGTGGGAACTTTGTACTCTCTACCTACCCCGCAAGAAATCTGGCATGATGATAAAAATAGACCGAAAAAAGTGATTATTTTGTTTTAATATCACGCAGTTAGTCACCAAAATAATTAGGTAAATTTCAGAAATAGTAATCTATATATACATATCATCACGCCAGACCCCTTGCCTCGTAGTGAGTACGGAGCTCCAAGAGGTATAAAATATAGGCATACAGGAAATACAAATCATTTAATGGTTTAAATGGTAAGCACTTGATATTAATATTTTACAAAATTGATTTGAAGATTTTTCTATATATGAAATCAATTAATGGTATTACTGAGATTTAATGGTATTATTAAGATTTTACTGACAGTTTTTTCGAGTAAAAATAGCCTTACACCGTAATAATGCTTCATTGCAAAACCAAACCCTTACACCAAGCTTTACACCGGAAAATAAGCAAGGCAAGCTAGCTATATCTACCTGCTGATGTTTACGACTGCATACCATTCCTATAGCCTATATTACACAAGCAATTGTTACTATGCACATAATCACAGCTACAAACCGTATAGCCCCTTTCACCCGCATGGCACATTTTCTTGACTGAACCAAGTGGCCAAAATGTGTTTACGTAATCCAAACTGCGTGCTATACGAAAATCAACCCCAAACTATGCACTTAAGACAATTCGGAACTTTTAAAACCATATCCCAAGATTCCCCGCATATTCCTTTATCCAGATAATTCCCTGAACTAAGCCAAAGTCAGATTAAGGATGGCGAGAATCCGAAATTCTTAGTGCGGTCGGTAAATAACGGTTAAGAATATTTTACATGGGTGGCAGAATATTAAAAACAAAAAAACTTGCTGGTTGGTGCAGTCGGTTACTTGGCACCGACTTCAAATATTTATTTTTTGCTTTTTGAAGTCGGTTTCCCTTTTTTAAAAAGTTTTTTTGTTTTTAATATTCTGCCACCCATCACATTTTTCAATTTTAAGTGATGAGGAATTAATTATGTATATTTATATACCTATATTATATTATTATACAGTAAGGTACTTACAGGATTTATATAATGCTCATACGAGTAGTAACTGATTTTACACATTCATGCTGTTTGCGTTCAAGGAGTCCCATAGTGTATCTTTAAAGTCCAAAGTCCAATACCGATACAATTAAAATGGGACTACCCTAGAGCTATACTGAACCTAATGCAATGAAGAATGATCACAATCGGTTTTTTCGTAATAGAAACATAAACGAATGATAAGCCTCCTCCTTTTTTGAAGTCGATTAGTATTCTGTTTAGTTCTATAGTAGGGTACCTATAGGATTGACCTAATACCCATAATATCTCAATCTACACATCTGATTTGTCGGCCGTTAAGGAGTTCCCTGGTGTATCTTCAAAGTCCAAGGTCCAATACTGCTGAAATTAAAATGGGACCACCTTGGAGCTATACTGAATTCAATGCAAAAAGAATTATCAAAATCGATTCATAATTGGCGGAATGATCGCGTAACATACATACAAATACGAATTGAGAACCTCCTTCTTTTTTGAAGTCGGTAAAAATGAAGCCTTATATGCAAGAACTTTGAGTTTAAGTTAGCTTAAAGGTGGCTTGGGTAGTAAACTGACGTCATCCCAGCTATGATGCACATATATTCCACTTTGGAGTTATGGCATGTTTTCAGCGCATATTACAAAATCGTTGACACGAGATAAAGTTTCCTTGCTTTTATCCTAATAGCTAACTAAATAAAAGTCTACAATGCACACAGGGTCAACATGAAGAGTTGAGAATTATTTTTTTTTAAAAGGGCTAATATCCTATTGTGTTAAAAAAATTTATTGTCGTTTAACATCATATTTAAAGTGTCTATACGAAATATATTATTTCCTACTAAAAAAAGAGATGTTGTAAAATTTTAAAAATATATTTCTAGTGTTGTTTCAAAAGCAAATACTTACTACTGCGTAAAAGAAATGTTTTTGTCGTTCAACTACTTAATGTGGTACTCGATAAGTTGAGTTGCAAGCCTTAAAGGCGGCTTGATAAGTTCCAACAGCAGGTGGCCACAAACCTGCCTCCACCATTCCACACTGGGTCCGTGTGGTGGAGTATGACCTAATCTCTTTTACCTCGATTTGTGAGAGAAGGCCTTTGCCCAGCAGTATTTCAGCTCTATTCTGTAAATGAGAGGACTATGTAGACACTGACTGGTACCATGAATCTAAGTATACTTGTGTTTAATCTATACTTAAGCACATCTATTTAGTTCTGCACTGTTCTCCCATACCCCGAGAATGCAATGTATACAAAAAGAATTGTAAAGTTCTCATTTTTAAGAAGAGTAACCGTGGAGTTTCTTGCCCTTCTTCTCCACAGGAATGACTTTCAGACTTTACCAGTCTTAAATAATTAATAATTTCCTCCTTTTGACTATTTATAAGTGCTTTTTGGTCTACATGAATAAAAAACTTCTGACTTCTGATTTGAGTGAGCAGTATAGACTGATTCTATTGACGTTGTTTGAATAAATAACATAAAATGAATTAATAAATGAAACCAGAATAACGGCTATCACGCGTACCTCCTTCAAGTCGGGGTGGTAGAGCTGCATTCTATATATCCATTTATTGATGACGATATTACATTTCAATGTATTAGATAGCGAAGGTATTAACATTATATTGGGGACGATCCCAGACTCCAGACTAATATTCAGAATTTTTTGCGAGAAAAACTACACTTAGCCCTACTTGAGACCTCGTGATTTTTGGATGAATGAAAAGGCTATCGGTAACATATAAATACTACTTTCTCACGGAATTTGCAGAAGCTATACCGATGACATTGAAAACAATTCAAAAAAAAATAATTCAAGACACTAAAATTGTTTTCGTTTTTTTGTACATAATTTGAAAATTAAAACAAACAAATAAAAAAAACGGAACTATATATTCTATAGGAACAAGGGAAGCATACACTATTATTTTCATAGCTACCGTGTGATAGGGTATTCTTCAACTAAGGCCTTTTGTCATTTACTGTCAAACGAAGAAAGGGCTAAACACAACCATAGGAGCTTTAAGTAATGACAAGTTATTAAGTACTTCGTCTATTACGCAATCCATTAATTGGACAATAACTAACTAAACAGCTATAAAACTGTTAAATTTAAACGCCGTGCTAACAAGTAGATATTTGTGTCGGTACTCTTGCAAGACCGTAGAAACCGCTTGGACATTAATAGTCACAAAACCTGACATATTATTAGTCAGAATTTCATACTAACATCATGCTTACCTCTGTGAACAGAACCAAGGTAATAGTTTTTCATACCAAGTTAATGCATTTTTAGATAAACTACTCAACATAACTAATACTCACCCGTCGGATAGGTTCATTATCCTTGGTGATTTCAATTTAAGCTCCGTTACTTGGGCAGTCTCCGATGATGGTATTAAACCCGTTGCACCACCCCTAAACCTCTTTACCACGTTCGTTGATACCCTTGAATTATGCGGCCTTCAACAATATAAACTCATACGCAACAAGCTCGGTAAAATTCTAGATTTAGCCTTATCTAATGAGCATCTCTCCGTAACAGCTTGTCTTGACCCCCTGGTTCCGGAGGATTTTCACCACCCCGCCTTACTAGTGCAGTTACACTCAGTACGAATGCCGGTGTTGAAAACACTAACTCGCACTATATATCAATACAGCAGATCCAACTTTGAGCACATTTGTTCTGAACTATCTGCTATAAAATGGAGGGACTTGCTGTTGCACGGGACTATCGATGAGGCTATTGATAGATTCTACTCGGTATTATACGATATAAGAAATCGTCATGTTCCTCAATCTCAATTACGAGACTCTAAATACCCTCCCTGGTACAACTCAGCGCTTATAAAATTACTTAAAGAAAAGTATAAATACTTCAGGAAACACAAAATATACGGGAACATCTCTGACCTTCGATCATTTAAAATCTTGCGCGACAGAGCTCATGAAATGGAACAAGCTAGTTACAAAGCGTATCTTGCTAGAATGGAGTCCTCAATTAAACATTGTCCGAAAATATTTTGGTCCTATGTCAAAAGTAAGAGATCGAACAGCAATTTTCCGTTAAACATGTCATACAACGGTTTAACCTGCGACTCCGGCCAGGGTATATGCTAACTTTTCTCGAAATATTTTCGTTCAAACTTCCTCAATTCCGATGCTCCTCGCGATTGCAATCCAGGTGAAATGCAAATGTCCTCTACTGGCATCAGTCTAATTGAGGTTGATGCCGCACTGGTACATAAGCATCTTAAGTCACTCGACTTAAGCAAATCGCCGGGTCCCGACACTCTTCCTGCAATTTTTTTGGCGAAGTGTGCGGATAAACTTTCTGAGCCTGTTACTCTACTTTATAGAAGTTCTCTTACAGAAGGTATTGTTCCCTTGATTTGGAAGTCGGCACTTGTTTCACCCATTCACAAGAAGGGTTCTAGGGAACATGTTGAGACCTACCGTCCAATATCGAAGCTCTGTCTCCTGGCCAAGGTACTTGAGCGAATATTGTACGACCAAGTGTACGCAAGCCTTGTCGATAGTCTAATCCCTCAACAACATAGATTTTTGAAAGGCAGGTCCAGAGTATCTAATCTTGTTCTGTTTACTGACTTCATCTCCGCCAACATGGATGCTGGATCTCAAGTAGACACTGTATATACTGACTTCTGCAAGGCGTTTGACCGTATTGACCACAATATATTACTGTGCAAGCTTCTCAGCCTGGGTATTAGAGGAGACTTGTTCAGATGGTTCTCGTCCTATGTCCGAAATAGAACTCAAGTAGTCTTGAATGGATACTGCTCTTTATCGATAACTATCCCCTCCGGTGTCCCCCAAGGATCTCTGTTGGGGCCCTTCCTGTTCGTGGCCTTCATCAAAGACATCGGCAAATGCTTTAAACACTCCAACTTCTTACTTTTTGCGGACGACATGAAAATATATAGGCCCGTTAATTGCCAGTCAGAAGCAGTGCTCCTACAAGATGATCTTCTCAGAGTAGTTGAATACTGCAAATCTAACAAGCTTGACTTGAACATATCCAAATGCCAAGTAATTAGTTTCTCTGGGAAGAATTGCACTCTAACCTTCAACTCGATCAACAATCAATTCTTGGCTCGTGTTCATGTTGTCAGAGATCTTGGTGTTATCATGGATAGTAAACTGTCTTTCGATCACCATATCGACCACATAGTCAGTAAAGCTTCCTCCTCTCTTGGCTTTATCATTCGCAACAGTGGTTCCTTTACTAGCATGAAGACTATCAAGTTGCTTGAGATATGAAGATATATGTATTAATTATAAGTATATTTTTATATACTTATAATTACGTTAATTAGTTTAATGTTACCTTCTTAGAAGCCTAGAATATCTTTCCCCATCACGCGTATATTACACAAGCGGTAGTGGAAAAGGCGTGGGTGGTATGTACACCCACTTTTTTCGCCGTAGTTAAGTTCAATCTAATAGGCGAGCTTATTGCCATACTAGACATTTTTCCATAGATAAAATTTATTTTTGACCGAACTCGAAATCGAATCCAGGACCTCGATATCGCTACATGCATTTATCGCCACTAAACCAGTCTTCTCCTGAGGCAATTAGTATTTTTTCCCACTAAAAATTGAGCCACTCAGCATAACCCTAATCAAGATGTAGCGGTATAGGCGAACTACACATTCCTTAGCATCATGTGAAACATTCGATTGAACCAATCACGTATCAACATTGGAGTAGGGTTGTCATTTTAGACACTTGCTTTGATACGCGGGATACTTTTTATTTTATTTTTCAATTATTTGGGGGGCTTACAGCTAGCATAACAGAGTTAATAGTATAAAATAGTTACAATTAGCCATTTACAAGCCTCCACATATAGACTTAAGATATAGATAATTTGTTTAATCGCTAATAACAAACAAAATGATACAAACTAAAAAAAAAAGTTTTAGGAAACAGTAAATAAACAAACAAAAAGAAAGATATAATAGTCAGTTAGGAGGTGGTGAAGTGTTTGGTGAGAATAGCATTAATAGAGGTGGGGCAACTAGTAAATAGATCGAGATAATGTAAGGTATTTGGACTTCATTAAGTCGTTAAACATATTACATGTGCGCAGGAAGAATGAATTACGACAATACCAGGTATGTGAGAATGAAATATGGAGCAAGTGTCTAGGGCGGGAATGTCGTGGGGAATGTTTAAATATATTTTCGCTGTAAGTTGAGGGCAGTCGACTTTGGACTGCGCAATTTTTGTTAGGTAGCGAACATCGGAATTTTTTCTGCGAATGTATAAGGAGAGTAAATGGAAGCGAGCACAGCGATCTTCATATCTCAAGGGCGGAATTTTAAATTTGTAATTTAAATGTTTCGTGAACTTCTTTTGTATTTTTTCGAGTCTGTCGGAGTGGATCCGAACATACGCATAGTAAAGCAACTTGATAATCTTCATGCTAGTAAAGGAACCACAGTTGCGAATGATAAAGCCAAGAGAGGAGGAAGCTTTACTGACTATGTGGTCGATATGGTGATCGAAAGACAGTTTACTATCCATGATAACACCAAGATCTTAAAAGTCTCCAAAGACTGAAAGCGATGAATGAAGGTGTACAAATGGGTGACTTAGTGGTAAACCATCTACTTTATGCAGATGATGCGGTTTTAATAGCGCCAACAGCCACTGATCTGCAAACACTAGTCACAGTTATGAAAGACGACTGCATGATCAATGGCTTACACTTGAATGTGAAGAAAACCAAGATTATGGTTTTTGAAAGGGAAGAAACCAGAACGAATGTAAGGATTGTGGTTGGTAACGATGTGCTGGAGCAAGTAAATGAGTTTGTATATCTTGGATGCGCCTTCAGTAAGGATGGGAAATACACCGCTGACATAGAAAGAAGAGTGAGTGCAGGGAACAGAGTGAATGGTGCGATGGGAAAGCTACTCGGGAGCCGGCACTTAAGCCATAAGGCGCAGCTGGCCATACATAACGGAGTTCTTGTCCCAACGCTGTTATATGGTAGCGAGAGCTAGGTATGTAAGAAGGAGAATGAAAGTAGGATAAATGCGGTAGAAATGCGAGCTCTGCGGAAGATGTGCGGAGTGAAGCTGACCGACCGCATTAGCAACAGCATAGTAAGACAGCGAGTAGGTATGAAAGATAGTATCGGTGTAAAGATGAGAAAGGGCATGCTCCGTTGGTTCGGGCATATAGAAAGAATGCCAGAGGAAAGAATGACAAAACAGATATACAATGTGAAAGTGGAAGGATGCAGGTACCGGGGAAGACCTAGACTATCTTACCACGACCAAATAAACCGAGTCTTATCTGATGGAAAAGTCAAGAGTCTCCGTAACCGGCGAGCGTGTATGAGACAAACTATGAGAGTCGAGGAAGCCAGAGAGGTATGTAAGGAAAGAACCTGTTGGAACTCTGTACTCTCTGCCTACCCCGCAAGGGATCTGGCGTGAGGTTATAGATAGATAGATAGATAGATACTTATAATTACGTTAAGATATGTATAATAAATTTCTCGGATTATAAGCCGCTTCATGTACTTGTATAAAAACTAAATTTAATTGTCTTAAGAAACTTAAAGGCAGTGCAATAATTTTTTCATACCCAGATCCATAATTGTGTGATTAAGTTTCAGGTAAAACCGTTCACTAAACTTGGTGCTAATTTCTACTTTTCCTCCGAACATAACGGAATATAAAAAAAAACTCTCAGTTAATATTTATAATCACAACGGCAGATGTTAGATGGGAATTTCCTTGATTGTCTTATACCAACTTATGAGCTCAAGAAAGGAAAGGAAATTCACGAAATAACGAGAGACGTACAAAAATGTCAAGACAATATTCCGACAGTCGACAAAGGGTGGATATTAAAACAGTATCCCGTATCTCACCCTTAGTTGTCACGAGATCTTGAACGGGTGTAGGACACTTTCTACCAAATATTTGTCGACGCCTTCCAATTTTTCGTCGAATTTTTAGATAGGAATTTCATAGATCTTATTTCACGATCTTGTTTTTCATAGAAAAACGTAGCCTTGTACTTGAACTATACCTGCCAGGTATAGGATGATGCCTAGGTTGTTGGTGCGTTTTTTTAAAAACGTAGCCCCACAATAGGATTTATTCCTGTTGTGGGTGTGTTTACAAACATGAAAACTCACATACACAAATACCCAGACCGAAAAAAATAATTGTGGATCACAAAATGATTTGTGCCATGTGGGAATCGAACCCGCGACTATAAAACACCGTGGGCGGAGCGGCTTAAGCTCTTAACCACTGCGCTAAATCATCCGTCGCGTTTACAAACATAAATTCAAATACACAAATACTGAGACCAAAACAGTAATTTGTCACACAAACTTTGTTCGGTGCGGGAATTAAATTGGCTACTACTCAATTTTTCGTGTTTTGAAGTAAAAAAAAACTTGTCCCACGCTAGGAATTACTCCTGATTTGTTATAGGGCCTAATATTAGCCCTGTTAAGAAACTGTCCCACCGTTGGGCACGGGCCCAGTGCGAGTTGACGAACTTCACACACAAAAATGTGTCCCATGAGGTATCAAATCCACGGTTACTCAATCCAGTGAGCAGAGCTGGCTACGCTCTAATCTCAAGACTACGCCAGACTTTTTTGGTTTTAGTATTAATCCGTAGTCTGTAGAAGCACGCGGAATTGCTCGCTGTGACAGTGACGGGAAGGTTTATAATGCTCATAATGATTTTGTGTATCTAATAATTTATTGTCTATTCGCAAATTTTCATAAGAGCTTACATAAAAACCTTGGCAGAATTTAAAACTTTAAATAAACCTTGTTTCAAACTCAAACGTAATGTAAAACGAATGCATTGATAATTAAGATTCCAACACGCGGGTATCAGTGCGTACTGCAACCGTGTCGGATTTATGAGCAATTGAGCTCAATGAACTGAAGCTTTTGTACTTAGCACGATAACTTCTCATACTGATTCCGTAATTGAGGAAAACGTTTGTTATGACGAGTTGCCTTCCCGTTTTTGTTGGAGGGGTATTGTAAAGTTTTCCGCTGGTACGATAATGTTCTTTAGCATTTTAGGCAAATTTCTAAAGTAATGATCATCATCCAGTTACCATTCGAAAGACTGATTGACGATATTATAAAAGTATTATCCATACACAATCTTTTATACTTGATAATAATAATCAACCAGCATACTAGACAGATTTATACTCCCACGAAATTTATGAAATACATCACGAAAAATTACCTAATTATTAGATTGATTTAAGCCCATACTTTAGTCAAAAATCATTTAACAGTAAATCAGAATAAATCTTAGTCAAAATTACCTAATTTAGGTATCTATCTATCTATAACCTCACGCCAGATCCCTTGCGGGGTAGGCAGAGAGTACAGAGTTCCAACAGGTTCTTTCCTTACCTCTCTGGCTTCCTCGACTCTCATAGTTCGTCTCATACACGCTCGCCGATTACAGAGACTCTTGACTTTTCCATCAGATAAGACTCGGTTTATTTGGTCGTGGTAAGATAGTCTAGGTCTTCCCCGGTACCTGCATCCTTCCACTTTCACATTGGTTCAATGGCTACAATTTAGGTATGTATATAGATAGTAGGGTATGCTTTGCTAGGCCAAAATGCGCGGGTGGGTCACGATTCACGCAAAGCAATAACACACAATTATTTTTTATAATTTCTGAATAACGTAACCAGTCTTGGATCCTTGTTTTTCCTTTTAAATTTTAGTGTTAGCAGTACAGCCTTTCCTGCATTCCGCAAAAAATGCTGTTTATAAATTCAGCAGTAAGAAAAATAGTGACACTAAAGTTCATTATTCAATATAATTAATGACTAGCATCAAGCCTATTAAGCGTTAGAAAATACCGAAGACAAATATATTGGAATTTTGAACTATCAAACGGGCAGCCAAACCCGGGGACGACCGAGAAAACTATCGTTCTTTGTTTATGACCGTTTATCGTAGAGACTTAGTGGTGTATCCGGCTCGAATGGCCAGACTATGATGATGCGGATGAAGGACCAAACTAAGGTGGTGCGGGATGAAGGACCAAACTTATGGCGACTGCGGTTGGAGAATATGGGTGATGCGAAATGCGGGTGGACTGTATTGGGATGCGGCGTGCGGGGATACGAGAGAAAATGAAAGCATGCGAGTAGCCTAGAAGTTGCTGAAGAGTATGCGATGCGAAGGGAAATAAAAGGTTCTTACAATGGAAGATGCCAGAGAGGAGGGTCGTACACACACATAAACCAACAAATGGCAATCAAAGCATATGCACTTACTGGTTAGTCAAGCCCCCGGCTCCACGCAATGCAAGCGGGCGGTGGCTATGCAGGCAGAACGAAAAACGAAGCACTCACTCATAGCATAAGCATTTAAGCGGGATAAGGTCTCACGAGGAGATGTGGATAAATTTAAATGCGGTGATCGTTGTACCGAACCGACGCGCTCGGTCGGTAGTAGATCTTGCAACAGCCCCTTTGCGATACCCTTTTGTGACTGCCCCTATTGCTACTGATTTCGTTTCGTTCTCGAACTTGATTCAGCGATCGGGTCACGAGGCGAGCTAGCGCCCCCGTGGAGCCAATACAACATCACGGTTACTTATCAAGCCGCTTATTATTCCAAATTAAACTACTACCACATAAAGTAGTAACCAGGATTAACTGCTTAATTTGTTCCTCAAACCACCATTTCTGACTAATCGAATATCAAAATAGTTAACCTTAATTATTGTTAAAAACACTGCAATCTGGCAACTACGAGTCTCTCTGGCAGATACATCTCAAATTCTCACACATGAATACTATTATTTTTGAACAAAACTAAATGTTTGATATAGCAAAACTCAAAAGTCAAAACTTGGGAGTTTCAATTCCGCAGCGGTTTGCCTGACCGCAACAGCAATTTATCGTCACCTCTTCCCTTTTCCCTCAAGCTTTACAGGCCATTGCAACAGGAAGATGTATTGTTCACGGGTCGCGGGCTTTTTACACTATATTTTTTTATAAAAGTGACGATAGCAGCTATAAAAGGGATTGTTTTACGAACTGTGAAGTTATTGTGGGGAAAATGACGGGTATGGAGTTTGTCTTGAGCAATGTGGAAAAGACGTGTAAGGGTATGCGTGTTGAGAATTTTGTAGTCTTTTTTGTGATATGGTAGTGAGATAAGGCAACCTTTGGGTCATAGTTTTTAAACTTCTGGATTTGTTAAAGATTTTTTTATAACAAAGTTGGTACTGACCTTTAAAATAGTATTAACTGACTGACTAACTCATAAGCCTACAGCCAGCTTAAGTCGTGCCTAGAAATTAGAATTATTTCACGGCTGAATCTTGACTTGGAGGACTTGAGCTGGTATAAAAAGCCTATTATAGCACAGACAGCAAAACACTAGGAGAGGGTTTTGCTAATTAAAACCCTAAAGATGAAAAAAGGTAATGATGATATGGTATATTAAATAAATAATAATGTCAATTTTGACATTCAAGCTGTTTACTCACATCTCAAATTCTCAGTTCATCACAAATTTACAAAAAATTATTGCTGTAAAGATGAGAAAGGGTTTGCTCCGTTGGTCCGGACGTATAGAAAGAATGTCGGAAGAAAGAATAAAAAAGGAAATATAGTGCGAAAGTGGATAGATTTAAGTACCGGGAAAGACCTAGACTATCTTACCATGACCAAATAGACTGTGCCTTATCTGAAGGGTAAGTCAAAAGTCTCAGTAACCGGCGAGCGTGTATAAAACAAACTATGAGAGTGGAGAAAGCCAGAGTGGTATCCAAAGAAAGAATTTTCTATTCGCTTGGTGATATAAATAGAAAGAAAAAAGGTGTTTTTTTATATCGCGCACTTACATTAGGTAAACTACATTAGGCAACTTTAAGAAAAAGTAATCTATTTATATCGTTATGCCAGATCCCTTGACTGTTGTAGTGAGTACGGAGCTCCAAAAACAGAGGCACGCAGGAAATACAAATTATTTAATGGTGTTAATGGTAAATATTATCATTTCAGAAAAATCGATTAAAAGATTTGTCTATTAATAAAATCAATGAATGTAATATCAGTTTAGAACAAATAAAATATTTTACTGACTGCTTTTCCTAGTAAAAATAGCCTTACACCGTAATTGTTTGCTTTCATTAAACAAACGCTTAATTGCAAAACCAAACCCTCAAACCAAGCTTTAATCCGGAAAATAAGCATTACAAGCTGGCTGTATCTACCTGCTGATGTTTAAGATTGCATACCATTCCTACAACCTCGATTAGTAACTATGCATATAATCACAGCTACAAACCGTATGCCCACTTTTATCCGCATGACATAGTTTCTTAATTGAACCAAGTAAGTTCCCAAAATGTGTTTACGTAATCCAAACTGCGTGCTATACGAAATTCAAGACCATACTATGCACTCAAGACAATTCGGAACTTCTTAAAACCATATCCCGAGATTCCTCACATATTCTTTTTCCAGATAATTCTCTGAACTAAGCCCAAGTTAGATTAAGGATGGCGAGAATCCGAAATTCTTAGTGCGGTCGGTAAATAACGGTTAAGAATATTTCACACGGGTGGTGGAATATTAAAAACAAAAATGACACCTTATATGCAAGAACTTTGAGTTTAAGTTAGCTTAAAGGTGGCTTGGGTAGTAAACTGACGTCATCCCAGCTATGATGCACATATATTCCACTTTGGAGATATGGCATGTTTTGAGCGCATTTCACAAAATTGTTGACATGAGGTAAAGTTTCCCTGCTTTTATCCTAGTAGCTAACTTAATAAAACTCTACCACGCACACAGGGTCAGCATAAAGAGTTGAGGAAAATCTTTTTAATGAATTTCCTAATTCAATAGAAAATAAAATTGATTGGCGTTTAACATCATATTTGAAATGTCTTTTCGAGATACATTATTTCCTACTTAAAAAAACAAAACAGTTTACCGTAGAATTTTACCAATATACTTTGGGTGTCTCTGAAAAGAACATATTTTTTTATTTTGTAAAAGAACTGTTATTTTCTCGTTCAATTATAACATTTAGACTTTTACCTATTTCAGGACTTTTCAAATTGGTTTAGTTCTTTTTCGAAACGATATTTTCCTGTATATTTTTAGCGTGTGGAAATACAAGTCCTTTTAAAAGGTCACTCCTTACTTTTCAGTAGTATGAGTCGACAATGTTATCAGTCGACACTGAACTGCTACGATCTGTGCAGAAATTGGCTTATTAAAAAATGGTATCATTAGTCATAAATATAGTAATATATTTCATATAATATAGACCTAACCTTTGACAACGCATGTCATAGTAAAAGTACGTACATAGAAATTGCAAATCAATTTACAACAAGAACTTCAACTACATAAGTTCTAAATTCGTGTGCAAGTTATTATTTCTCAGCTTCCTTACTCGGTGCAACTATCTGAAATCAGCCTTACTCTGATCCCGACGTGGCGGAAAACTATTTAGGTTTGTAACTGGGCGGAGTTTTTGAAAGTTTTCAAGAAGAAACTTACGAGGCGCGAGCTGTGCGCACCTGATATATAATGCTATTTATTTCTGAACCTGTTACTTAAAGGGACGTATTTTATTTGAATGATTTAATTTAATTTTATATTAAACATAATGACTTAAGATTAAAACAGCTTGTGTATAGTATAAAAATATATGACTAAAAATCATGTAAACGAATTTGCGGGTACTGCTAGTATACTGTATAATAGTAACTACCTCGTTGGTTAAGTAGCGTATGTTTCTGCTGGCGATCATGTACTCAGTTTAAATCCTAAGACAGTTATTATTAAATCACTAGTTTAACTATCCTAACTCCTACTGTCATGGCATACGGAGCCGAGACATGGACACTTACGGTGACACTAGTCCACCAAATGAAAGTTGCTCAGCGGGCTATGGAGAGAGCTATGCTCGGAGTTTCTCTGAAAGATCGAATCCGGAATGAGGTGATCCGATAGAGAACCAAGGTCATCGACATAGCTCACAGGATCAGCACGCTGAAGTGGCAGTGGGCTGGCCATATTTGAGGAAGGACCGATAACCGCTGGGGTAGACGTGTTCTCGAGTGGAGACCGCGGCTTGGCAAACGTAGTGTGGGACGCCCTACAGCTAGATGGAGCGATGATATACGGACGGTGGCTGGCAGCGGTTGAAGGAGAAGAGCCGAAGATCGGGCTCAATGGCATGCCTTGGGAGAGGCCTATGTCCAGCAGTGGACTGATACGGGCTGATGATGATGATGATGATGATGATCTCCTTATATTGCACACACTAACTGATGCGCATATTTGAACATACTAATGCACTCTCACGCACCTATACATTGTCATATCGTTGCATGTTAGATTTTAAGTACACTTATTCGTAACCTTTCATCGTTAGCTTAAGCAGACCACGTTATTTTGTTAATTATTTACTTTTCAAATTACTTTTTCCCTTTTCTTACATATATCCACAGTACAGGATCACGATGCTGATTGTGTATGTACCAATTTGTATACAGCTCTAATTTAAGCGTTTGTGTAATCTTAAGATTTCCCAAATATAAAATTTAAAAAAATAAATGAAATTCGGACAGTGTGCATTTTATCGATAAATTCTGAGTAGCACCCTAGAATCTGGACAAGTGAAAAATATAATGGCAATGGGCTTAACGCTGTCGGCGGAGTGTGGGTGTAGTTTACTGTATACTTCTGTCATAGAAGTGATAGTGTTTATTCTCTTTAAGTTCTAATTAAAGCACACCCATAGCCTGATTCTTTGACAACCACGAAATCTTCAAATCTTTCTTCTAATACTATACGTTTTACGACTTTAACAGTGATGCATGCGTGTACAATTTACGACACGCGTTTCTATGTATTTACGACTTTAACACTCGTAAACGGAATTCAGAGTGGTAACGTATCGATGTCACCTGGTTACGAACGTTTCGGATTATGTAAATGTGTGCGGCTTAGAATTATTGAGACTATTTGTTGGATGGGAGCTTAGCTGCTGTAATTACATTTGCTAAGACGGTTGTTTGCAATTAAGTGTAAATGGTTCAAGTTTTAGGTGATTATTCAGGGATACAACAGCGTTCTCGTAATGGTAATACAGTGTAGTGACACGATTAACTTAGTTTGTAATTTAATTTTATTATATACATTTATCTATATCATCACGCCCGATCCCTTGCGGGATAGGCAGAGAGTACCGAGTTCCAACATGTTTTTTCTTTACATACCTCTCTGGCTTTCTTAACTCTCATACTTCGTTTTATACACGCTCGCTGGTTAAGAAGATTCTTGACCCTTCAGATAGGACGCGGTCTATTTGGTCATGGTAAGGTAGTCTGAGTCTTCCCTGGTACCTACATCTTCCCACTTTCGCATTGTATATCTGTTATTTATTTCATTTTTCATTTATGTGAATAAACAGATTATAGAATGAAGTTTATGAAAGACCAGAGAATCCTGGCACAGATGTTACACGCTTAAAACGAGAATCTAAATACGGGTAATTCGTGATATGAATTGAAGTTGAAATGAAATAAATATTTTTGTAAAGAGATATGCTCCGGTGGTTAGGATTTATATAAATAATGCAAAATTGGGGGGATATGGTTATTCTAGGTACCGAGAAAGACTAAAATTTACTTGCTATGATCTGAAATGTATAGTGTTTTATATAATGGACGAGTCAGAAATTTCGGTAACCGGCAAGCGTGTATAAACTATAAGAGTGGAGAATGCGAGATAGACCCTTATTGCTCGTAATATTGATCCTGTAGCATGTTAAGCTCTTAGTATAAGTTGATATTAATAATTTATCTCATCATCAGGCGCTCGCAGTGCGACCATGGTGTTCTTACTGATGACCAAGGTTAAGCAGCGTTCGACTCGGTTGGCCTGACATGGTGGCATTTTCATATTCGAAGCTCCGTGCTTCGGAAAGCACGTTAAGCCATTGGTCCCAGTTACCACTTAATGTGGTAGTTGTTAACCCGAGTTGAAAGCCTTATATGGGGCTTGATAAGTTCTAACAGCAGGTGACCACAAGCCTGCCTCCACCAATCCGCACTGGGTCCGCGTGATTATGACCTGATCTCTCTCACCTGGGCAGTATAGGCTGATATTGTAAGGAGCCCAAATCTTTTTTGCTAAGATAGTTTTAGCAACCTGTAACATTTTCGCGTTCTGGATCGAATTAATTCGAAATAAGACCACACCATACTTGTGCTTTTATTTTTCTGGCCGTTTTGGGGACTATCACTTTAAATCTAATACAAAATAATATACTAATGCTCTCAAGAGATCATTTTCGTAGATATGGTTAACGTTTCAATTCTTAACTTCATTAAAACCAATCATTAACTATTCAAAGCCGTGAGTCATTTAGTCTTACCGTTCTCCTGTCTCAGGATTACACGTTAACAAATCCGAAACGGTAAACATTAATCCAAAGGTAAACATGTGGGAAGAAGTCGGGTCACCGAGCAAACATGTCGCTGGTATTAAAGTAATTACACGTAACTAGCCCGGTAAGAAACTTATAACGGGTAGCGCACTATGAACGAGTTTGCAACTCCGATTAAAGTTAGCGTTTCAGGTGTAGATAAAATATTACGGGTATTTTCTGGTTTGTTACAAAATTAATCTGCTGTTTTATATTAAGTCCAATCCAACACAAATCTTATTAGTAGTCGTAAGAAGTCTTGCAGTAATTGTCTTTTAAATCTTGAATTCTTCTCTCTTGACCTTGAAAACTGATTAGTTTTTCACTGATTCTAATTTAATCTATCTTAACCTTAAGTATAAGACTAGTCCTAACTCTATGATCTTAACAATCATTTTCTGTTTCTAACATTCTTCACTTAGAATCCTATTAAAAAAGTCCTCATATGCAAAAACTATCGACACATGAATCAGATAGTGAAAGTAAGGAGTAGGTGTCTTATATATAGGGAACCTAAGATTGACAGCAAAACTTAGGTGTATATAGAACACCTCCACTACTAGTTCTTATGGAATGTAGGCGTGATAGCGTGTTCTTTTTCAGTCAGACGTAAACTTAAATATCAACAGGTTTAGTGTACTTATAGGTCAACTAAATATCAAGTTTCCTTCTTAAATCATGCCTATTACTGTTATCATTTTCATAATCTGTAGACAAAATACATGACAAAAGTTTTTTTAGGGATTTTTAAACCCAATAATTATATAAAGTAGGGGTTCCGGTTCCGGTGTGATTACGTCTAATTAGTGAACACTTGTTGTTTGTTGCTTCTCGTATTTAAAATAAAATAAGCTTGAAAACTTACGTTATTCGATTTAAACAATCGCTGAAGTGTAACTATATGTGATTAAAAACAGCATATATTACATATCAAATGCCTTGCGAAGAATCAGAAGGAAGAAAATAAAACACAAACACTTTGAATGAAGGTAGGCGAGCAATCCGATATTTTATACCAACCTACTAATACCAATTGTCATATTCAAGTGACATTGCTTGAATGACAGCTGTCATAGACAATACCTGGGTTGCCATTGTGGAAAATAAAAATAGTGATACTAGCTTCAAATAAATCATGGAAAAACAAATGGAAATATTATTGAATAAAATTAAAGAAGAAATGAACATTCAGACTAATAAGATAACAGAATCCGTAACACAAAGCATAATAGAGAGGTTAGATGAGAGAATAGGTACTGTTCTGGAGGAAAATAGAAATCTTAAAGTAAAGGTTCAAAACTTGGAGAACAAGATAAAGCAGATGAGTGATGATCGTAGAAGGAAGAATTTGATAGTTTTTAGAGTGGAAGAAACACAAAAAGGAGAATTACTTGTAGATACTGTCAAATCATTAATAGAAACACGAAACAAAGTAAATATTCAGCCATACAAAATAAACAATGCATACCGACTAAGAGCTAAAGGCAAGGAAAAGCGTCCTATACTGGTAAACTTTACCTCAATTTGGAAAAAGAATGAAATCCTAAAGAACCGACCCAAAATTAGCTCTCTTATCTTGGCCAAATTATCTCACCCCATGATCACACTTCTAAAGAGATAAATAAAAGAATTGCAATCGGATGGAGAAAATATTGGAGCTGAAAGGAAATTACGAAGAAGAAAGATTTAAGTTTGGCCATAAAAAGAAAGGTCTATGAAGCTTGTATCCTGTCAAGCCTAACATATGGCTGTGAATCTTGGTCACTAAACAACAATCATAGGATTCAACTGCAATGTTGCCAACGTAGCATGGAAAGAAGTATGCTGAACTTATGTTGTATTCTTCCTTATGGAAGAAAGATAGAATAAATAGCAAAATCATAAGAGCAAATACCAACATAACGGACATACTAACCAAGATTGATCAACAAAAGTGGCGATCGACAGGGCACATGCTTCGCGCCAATCCTGAAAAATGGAGCAAGACAATAACGAATTGGTACCCAAGAGACGGAAAACGAAAAAGAGGGATGTAAAGAAAAAGATGGGAAGATGAACTAAAAGACACAGCAAGACCTTATTGGAGACGAGTAGCGCAAGATAGACTCCATTGGAAAGAGCTAGAGAAGACCTTTGTCAGAAGACACTCTGAGTTAAGAGACTTAATTTAGACGTCGTTTTAGTTATATATGTTGTAAAATATCTCAGAAATTAAGGCTTATCATTATTATTATTATTATAAATGACATAATTTCAGCAGACGCCCTTAACAGTCGTCTGAAGGTCCCAAGAAATAGGTCTCAGGACAAATATAGCTTCTTGAGATCCCTAAAAAGTTTCATAAAAACGTTACGTTTAACAAATATATTTTTTAGGTAAAATAAATTAATTTATCTAAAGGAGGATGTATTTTTGCAAAATATATACATATATCAAATAATGGGAAATTGTGTTAAGACCATTATTTTAAAGCTATTCATGTATTTAAATTTTGCACATTTTGTTGTTGTAAAGAAAATTGGCTCATGCTAGGATTTAGCAGTACAAGACTCCTATAAAGTAGACCAATGACCTGTTGCAGGTAGCAGATAAAAGCTGGATACCTACAGCACAAAGCCATAAAAAAGGTGCCCTCACAAGTCCAACATTCTATTAGTTCAAGTGTAAAAAGACCCAATCCCAGACGAAAGGAAATGAGGGCGGGGGAAGTTTCTTTGTAAAAAAGCAATTGAATAACTGACAAGGACTACGTTGAATCGCTCTTAGGTTTGTTACGAAGGCGCTTAGCTTTGATGCTATGGCGCTTTAATGCCTCAATGCCTCATTAGTTAAACCGATCGATGGCGGAATATTGAATTTTAATTGTTATTAAAGGATGGCGAATTTAAAATTACTAGTGGGCGACCCCATTGGTCGAAATTCGACCATAATTAATTTAAGTTATAAGTTTGAACATTATTAAGGTTCTATTGTCAAAGACTATACTTCTATACATGGTAGTGTGTGTAATGTGTTTTTTTATTGCTTTAATGTATTTTTTATGCATAGTGTAAATAAAATATTAGCATACTACACTCCTTCTCGATATAAACTATAAGTGTGGGAAATTTCATACTCCTCCGTCCGCGCAATTTTCGTAAAAAGGGGTACAAAGTTTTTGCTTTACGTTTTAATATAATGATTACGGTTTAAAATTTTGATTTAGAATAAGGTATCATATAGGTTTTCTTGATAATTGCCGCATAAGGAGCTATTCAAACTACACAATAATTAGTAGTATCCTTGAGATAGTCTGAAATTTATAATCTCTATTGCACTCTAGTTTTGATGGCCCTTTTAAAATTATTGCCTATATATGTTTCGGATATATATATCCGGGTACCTATTTTTTTATAAAAACATGCAAATTTCTCTTGATAGAACTGGGTACTCTGTCGACATAAGCAGAATGTAAAATTAATCCGTATTTGATTTAATATCGCTATAAGTTTACCAAGTCATAATCGGCATGTTTGGAAGGAAAATAATTCGAATAGTTCCTTGCTAAATGACACATGTATCAAGATTTAAGAGGGACCAAATTCTCAAACAGTAAGCTAGAGACAACAAAGAGCTTAATCCTTAAGTTATGAAAGCCAGTCATATGTGCTCCAGACACAGTGAATCCGCAATTTGCAAGCAGATGCATCCAACATTTGCATATACGTCTGTTTGCACGTTGCTATGACGTAGTCTTTATCTTCAATAACTCTATTGTCTTCTTAAGAGTTGTCCTCTTCTCGTTACAGCTGATTTATGCGTTACAAGCTGTTATTTACCTTGGAATGTATGTTTCTTCAGGCCAAATGTTGCAAGCTGAAAGAATGAATGAATGAATGAATATTGACTGAATTGAGATTATAATTATTAGTTATTATGAATTGACTTACATTTAGTAATTTGTTCCGCTTAAGTATCGATCTGATTTTAGTGTTATCTTAGTTGAATTTCGATATTAACGAAATTAATATTTAATTCAGTGGTATTAAGGCATAAAACCATTGGTATAGAAACAAGTCAAGCCTCTTGAAATATAATTTTTTTTGACACTTACAACTGTCACAGTACCTATCTTACATGTCACATACCGTTTACGGTTCAACTTTCAGTCCGATCTGGACCCCGTCGATGTCAATATTTTACGAGAATACTGTTTGTGAGGACTGTATTTTGAACACTTTTAATTACGAGAATTGGTCTTCTGAATTACAACCCTGATAAGAACCATTTCTTCTTTAAGGAGTTGAAATTTGACATGTTGATTCAGTTCCGATGACAATGAATTTTTATTCTTTGTCTTCAGTTGAAGGAACTCCTCAACGGCCAATAGCATAGACAGAAAATCTTGTAAACACTTGATTTGATTAGCTGTTTTAAATTTCAGCATCATCTTTTTACTATTAATTTATTTTCCATTAATTTCTTCTCAAAGCATACTCTTTGAGCCCTTGGATGGAGGATGAATTATTCCCGTATCGTGGCTGATTCTTACTCTTTCTTCGTGAACGTGGACCTATGTGTTTCAAAGCATAAAATTACATACACAAACACCCAGACAGACAGAAACAAGTATTTGTGAGTCACACATTTGTCTCGTGCGGTAATTGAACCCAAGACAACTTGATCCAGTAAGTAGGGCGGCTTTAACTCTTTCCGTCGTAGTCTTCCTTGGCTGCACTGTTCGTAGCAATCACTAAGGTTAATCAGCTTTCAGCTCGGTCAGTTTTAGATGGGTGACCGTTTGTGACATTTCTATACTCGAATATTTCCGTATTTTGGAAAGCAATTTAACCCAAGTGGCGATCACTGTGGTTTTTCTATCGTATAAATTTCCAGCAACTGTCAGCTGTATGAAATTATGTCGGTTCTATGACTTTCCCAATTTTTCATTTAGGCCCTACGATTGTGGACTACATAGTGCACCTCTGCCATCCCCGCTTGAACGGTGATGGTCTTTATTTCTTTTCCTTCAAAAACTAAATCGTTGACTGAAAAGTATTTATTCAGAATAATGAAAAAGTACCCATTCTTACTAACATTTACGTCTAAACTCACAACATGGTAACAATAAAGTAACTCACACTTTATAGACTTACAAATTATTCTAACTCCCAATAAACATAAACATTTAGAACATACAAATCGTTTGAGACTCCCCTGCGGCGTTTATTATTCAATATGCGTCGTTATACGACTAACATTAACATCGAAAACTGGTCTTTTTAAGAAAAGGAACAGTCAAGTGCGAGTAGGACTTGCACTTTAGGTGTTCCGTACATATAATTGTACTTACCTACGTAAGTTTGTATTATGCTTGCATGCAGGAATATTTTTCTATAATCCTGTAACCTTGCTCCTTGCCAAATTTCATGATTCTAAGTCAACAGGTAAACCTATGTAGGTTTCAATAAGTGAGTTTGCAAATACCAAAATATGTATTATTAGATTTTTTAAATATAACCTTTTGGTTATGTTAGAAGTTTAATTTTATTACCCCGTAAAGGGACCATAAGGGCCTGTTTGACATAAATCAACTTGAAACTTCTACCTGGCTCTGACAGAAAGATGCTTTTACGGACTGACAGACACATAAACAAGAAAGTGATCCTATAAAGGTTCTGTTTTTACCATTGAGGCAAGAAACCTGTTGACGATGGCTAATTTTGTTCGGAGTCTGTCAGTTTTTACGTGTTGCTAAATGAAAATACATTTTTTTACGCTAATTGTAATTTGTAAAATTTTTTATTTACAATTATTTATTATTTTTGAAAAAACGTAGCCCCACACTAGGATTTATTCCTGTGTCGTGGGTGCGTTTACAAATATGAAAATTCACAAATACAAATACCCAGACCGAAACAAACAATAGTAGATCACACAAAGATTTGTCCCGTGCGGGAATCGAACCCGCGACTATTAGACACAGTGGGCGGAGCAGCTCAAGCTCCTAACCAGTGCGCTAAATCGTCCGTCACAATATCTCGTTTTAGATTCTCGCTTTACCCGTTACAGAACCCTAAAAATGGATTATACCTATTCTACCTTCACACAGCGTTGCTGAATGGAAATTGAATATTATTTTGCCGTAAATATAATCCAGCAGGACGTTTTCCGGGTTCAAATGAATTGAAAAGCCGGTAACACGAATACAGAAATTTAAGGTATTCCGAGAAGATTGTGGAGTTATAACTCCGCAGTTGATTACCTATGTGCTTTATTTTATGTTATATTGTAAGGCGTTTGAAGCCCTGCTTTCGTCAACAAGGTTCAATAACGTTCGGCCTTGTCAGTCAAAGATGGTCGACATGTGAGACAGTTCCATTTAGAGCATCTTCTTACTTTAAAATGTAATTTACAAGTTAGTCAAGGCTGCCACCTAATGTAATAGTCATGAGGTCAAGTTAGATGCTTTTTAGGCGGCTTGATAAATTCCAATCGCAGGTGGCCACACATCTGCCTCCGATAAACTATACTGGGTCAGTGTGGTAGAAGTAGACCTATTTTCCATGATCACTATCTGTAAGATAAGGTTTTTTCCTAAGATGTGTTGGGCGAAAGCCTTCTCTCACTCTTAGATAACTTGGAATGCAACTGTTTGAACTTGGACAAATGACTATTAGATTAAATGAAAACCGGTTATAGTAAGATAGTATAGATCTTCCCCGGTACCTACATCATTCCACTTTCGCATTATATATCTGACATTCTTTCTATATGCCCGAACCAACGGAGCACACTCTTTCTCTACTTTACACTGATAATATCTTATCTAAAGACCGAGTCTTATCTGAAGAACAATTCAAGAGTCTGCGTAACTGGCAAACGTGTATGAGATGAACTATGAGAGAAGAGGAAGCCGTAGAGGTATGTAAGGAAAAAACCTGTTGGGACTCTGTACTCTCTGCTTATCCCGCAAGGGATGTGGCGTGATGATAGATGAAAACCGGGACCGACAGCTTAACGTACCTTGCGAAGAAGCATGGAGAAGCCCAAACAAAACCAATCTCAGATTAACTAGGCTAAAAATTCCTAAACTTTTTTGTAAAACCTGTCGCGTGCCGGTTATTTATAAATATATGATCTTAATAACTTTCACCTGCACACCCGTTCACCCGTTTGTTCAATCGGCACGGGATATATGATAAAAATACTGACAAATTGAGTACCTCCATAGTTTTACGAAGTCAGTTAAAAAAAATGCCTGAAAAAAGGTTCTTTTCTTATATTTTTGCACAAAGATATATTGATTTTAGATAACGTAAGGATGTAAAAACGTTCTTTTTTGGTACGGATGCCAAAAAGAATAGTTTTTGCGTCCGCAAATCGTCGCTTCTATATTTCCAGTAGGACAAAGGAATTAGCATCACACACGCGGCGGTGTATCGCGCGTCAAAATGCTTTGATACGAGGTCTCCGCCGCAACAGTTTCTATTTACATTGGATACGTGACTGCGGCCCCAATGAATAAATCATAAATCTAGGGAAACTACGGTTTAATGGCCGTGTTACTGTGCGAGAGGAAATTCTACCTTTGTTTCTTAAAACAAAGATAAATATCTTGTTGGCCTTAGTATTTAACATACTCGGCCTAAAATCTTTCCTTTTGATAAAAAGAAAAACGTTTGCATCTAAATGCTCGTAACGAATCTGGCACGGGTACATAATTATAATACTATGTTCATTTGCATTTTTTCCACATTGTTGGAGCGATATGTATTAAACCTACGTAAAATTTGTAAAAGCAACATTTAGCAAAGGTACAATTTCAGACCTTGGTTGTTCTTTAAAAGACCTCCAATAACATTTTCATTCGACTTAAGATTAGAACGTCTAATGGGATAAAATTTGGCAACGGTCTTCTAAAAAACTTAAAGTCAAAATAATAAGCAAAAAGTCTATTGCCGTGAATTGGTTCATAAATGTGAAAAATTACCTACTTTTGGATCGCCTTAAATGACATCCACATTAAGAACAAGAAGCGTTATTTTACTTCTGGATGTTATTCTCGTGAGCTGCATTGGAATTACCTGAATCGTTATCATGATCAGTTGGAAGAGGGCCACTGCAAGACTAAGACTTTTCGCAAGCTTCAAAGATCGCCACAACAATTTGTGATGTCCCCATAAATATAACTGAAAATTTTACTGGAACATGCAGTAAGTAGCTATTACTGAAAACCACTTAGCGACACAACATGATAATGCGATGTTTTACGCTCCATTACGAGATATTAATGTCACACCATCACAAAATTATTATACAGAGACGTAATGGAAACTAAAATCTATACACTATCGTTTGATCACTATTACATAGTTCTATGTATGTTATAATTGTAGCATTTATCGAGCTATAAATACTAAATGGTCTTATATAATGTGTAAAACCATACATCATTAAAAAAAAACGACACGAATACTTGAATACTGTTATAGATACAACATGTGTGCGGATCAAATTCGCAACTATTTGATCCCATGAACCGACTGACTTAACTGCTGAAACTACTATCCAACTCATCATCAAAGAAAGAACAATGTTATAATAAGTCAATAATAATATAACGTATTTAAAAAATACGCTGCATTCGACGATGATTTTTTAAATGGTACCCTATGCTTAGAAATAATCCTGTATTATGGGTACATTTACGAATACAAGCGCAAACCAATACAAATATCTGTAGGTTACACAAAGATATGTTCTGCTCGAGGCGAGGTCGGATCAAACTAATACGAAGGCGAGATGGCCTAAGCTCACGAGCCTTGTGATTTCATAAAAGCATAGACGTCATCGTGGTGGGCGTGGTTTACCTCAGTTTGTCATCGCTACTCGCTCAATTCACACGTCCGCTCGAGTTTCGGAGTCTGTAGTAAGTAGTACATACACGATCAAACTTCAGGCGAATAAACTAAGCTGTCATCCAAATTATACTATTGCCATTTTTTTTCTCTTAGTCTGTGCTGGCAAAGAGAAGATATTTAAGAATAAGATCGGGACTAAAGAGGCCTTTTTGGAGTGGTCTGTTACAATAGGTCTCATAAAAAAGCTCAGAGTTGATCAGCGAACTATGGAAAGAGCTATGCTCGGCGTTTCTCTACGTGATCAAATCAGGAATGAGGAGATTCGTTGAAGAACCAAGGACTCTGACATAGCCCTCAGGATAAGCAAGCTGAAGTGGCAATGGGCGGGCCACATAGCGCGAATATCGGACGGGTGTTGGGGCAGAAAGAATTTAGAGTGGAGCGTAGCGTAGGCCGAACGCCTGCCAGATGGACCGACCATCTTGTGAAAATCGCAGGAAGTCGTTTCATGCAGGTGGCATCGGACCGGTTACACTAGAAAGCGATTGGGGAGGCCTATCTTATCGCCTCTTACATTGAAATATAACATCTTTGGCAAAAAGTGGATATACACAGTGTACTCTGTCTCTGTCACCCCTGTTTGAGAAGTATAGGCATGACGGTGTGTAAAGGCAATAAGTTCCTCAAGCTATTCAAATTAAATAGCTTACGTTTATAAAGATACTCTCGAGGAACTAGAATTCAAAGGAAGCAGATAGTTACAGGTTCCATTTCTGTTAGACATGTTAGCTTGGCAAATCATGTGTGTATAGGACAGAATAAGAAATGAGGTACATTGAATAAATGCTCGCAATTTGGCGAATTTCAAAAGGAAACCCCAGATTGGATTGCAAATTGTTAGATATAAATACAAATTTACTTTGGCAGGCGTGTGTGTCACCATAACCATTTAATAATAAGCTTCCGTTTATATATATAGGCGCTCGTAGTGCTGTGCGGAGGCGCTCGTAGTGCTGTGTGACCGCGGTGTTCTTACCGATTAGCAAGGTTAAGCAGCGTTCGACTCGGTCGGCCCGAGATGGATGCCACTATAGGCTGATATTATTATTATTATTTATTAATTGTCATACACTATAATCTATCTATCTATCTATATGATCATGCCGGATCCTTAAGGGTAGGCAGAGAGTGCAGAGTTCCAACAGGTTCTTTCCTTACATACCTCTCTACCATATATACCATATCTCGAATTGGATGACACGTAATCTATATCTATGATCTTGTGTATATATCTAATTTAGTACGGCTTCAAATGGTTTCCAAATAGGTAATGACTATTGTTATTAATTCTTAATTTAACCATTATTTAACACCATAAGTTGTTTTACTTCGATCATTATCATGAGACGAACTATGAGAGTGGAGGAAGCCAGAGAGGTATGTAAGGAAAGAACCTGTTGGAACTCTGTACTCTCTGCCTACCCTGCAAGGGATCCGGCGTGATATAGATAGATAGATAGATTATCGTGTATGACAATTTAAATGACGTAAATAACATAACGGATTATGCTTTATTGTGCGACAAGGATATTTCTGGCCGTTGGAAAGAACTGTCTCGTTGGTCTAGTGGCGAATAATGTGCTTTGCGATCACGAGGTCCTGGGTTCAAATCCTAGGTCGGACAAATGTAGTTTTTCTAACGAAAAAATTCCAGTGTCAGTCCGGAGTCTGGAATTGTGCCCGCTATATGGCAATAGGCCCGCCCACTATTACATGGAACCTAATATCGCCGGTGAAAAATGGGTGTACATAGTGCACCTCTGCCACCCCCGCTTGGGAATTATAGGCGTGACGGTGTGTGGAAATGACATTAACGGGGGGGGGGGGGGGGTCGTTTGCGTGTAATTAGGGTTAACATTTAGTAAAATTTAAAAAAATTACTCTCGTAAAATTCATAGCAAAGGGCAACTCTGCAACTGTCATGTAGTGAAATTTCACTAGATGAGAGCGTTAGTGCGAGTTTGCCGCGGGGCAAACGATCCTTGTTGGACTGTAACTCTTGAAACTTATGAGCTAAAGAAATTGCAAAATAAACAGAGCACCAAATCTTTATTTATATGGCTTGAAAAGACAGAGTAGCCATTATAATTTCAAACTTACAATAAACGAACAGAAAGTTGAAACATATGATCTCTCACCATATAAGTTATTTTTTTAATACTTTTAATAAAATCCTGACCCGAGTGAAGAATTTGGTACATTTATATACTATTATTACATACTTTCCGTGTGGTAACGGGAAAGAATACATGTGTCATCACCCCCTATCATCCCGTGGGTGTCGTAAAAGTCGACTAAGGGAACACCCTCTCGCAAACGACCCAGTGCGTAGAGAAGGAAAACTCGAAATCAAACCCTATACCAACCCGTCTGGCCAGCGTGGTATAGTCGGCTAATTTATCTCTCATGAAAGCGCAAAAATTTAACCGGCCCCCAGTTGCCGGTACTCCCGTTGTTCCCGATCACGGTAGCGGTCGGTGCGACAGCGGAAGAGGGGGTGCTAAGAATCTTAGGGCTATGAGAGGCTACCTTAAAAAAACTAACCCTCGCGACGTATAATGGATGCACACTACGGTTGGACCACCACCTCACTAAACTCGAGGTGGAACTGGGTTACATAAAAAGGAATATTTTGGGGTTAAGCGAGGTCCGAAGAAAGGGGGAGCACGCGATAACCCTTGAGTCAGGTAACTTGTTCTGCTTTCGAGAAGGTGATCAGCTTTTCCAGGGTGTCTGAGTCTCTTTGAGGGATAAACTCCGAAATGAGGTTATCCGTCAAAGAACCAAAGTAGTTGACATAGCTGGCAGAGTAAGCTCGCTAAAGTGGCAGTGGGCTGGCCATGTCTGTCGAAGAACCGATGGCCGATGGAGCACACGAGTTCTAGAGTGGAGACCGCGACTTGGCAAATGTAAGGTAGGGCGTCCCCCAGCTAGGTGGACTGACGACCTAAAGAAGGTCGCAGGATGGAACTGGATGCGGAACGCGGAGGACCGTGTATTGAAGTGCGAATTGGGAAAGGCCTATGTCCAGCAGTGGACTGCAATAGGCTGATTTGATTGTACATTTATTACATCACATATCAATACTGTTACCAAAAAAAAGAGCAAACAGATTGTACCCTTACTTATTCTTCGATTTGATATCTTTTTTTAAAAATTATTTTAGAAACATGTAATTTATGAAACCAGGCTTTTCCTTCATTTTGTTATATTTTCTGTGATGTTATCCTGCCAGGAGTTTATTCATCCTCCCGAGTATTCGCTAAAACAAGGTTGTCGCCAAAACCCGACCTTTAAACGGGGTGCGAATATATAAACAAAGCCAACACATTCGATTCAGATCACATCCTAAACTGATTCCGTCGAGAGCTGTTACACGCATGATTTGCAACCCTCGATATGGAGGTGCTCTACATAATATGTAGAATATATCGGTTGGCTCTTGCAGATTTCAAAGATTTTTATTCAAGGAATTATGACGAGCAGCATCAAGAAAAGCAGCGATAGCATGAATGGTAGAATGCCTTGTACACATGAGATCTAGGGTTAGAATTTAGGTTTGCTCAGCTAGTTTTTTGAAACTTATATTTGGTTGTCATTTGCTAGAGGACGAAAAATATCGTGGGAAAGCTTCCATACCCAAAAGAACTTCGAGAGACGTGGACGGGTATCCTCCATTGGCACAAAAATCTTTGGCAAAACACGGGTGTACTATTTACCTTTTTTTCCTACCTCATCGGAGAAAATAGACAACAAAGGTATTTAGGACGTCAGTTTTTGATATTTTGATCGAGTTGAAACCGGACACAATTATTCTTCTTTAAAACAGATTAGTGGGTAATTTTGTGTTTAATTGATTTTAGTTGCCCAAACACCGACTCACACAATCAAACAAGTCGATCTCTAGTATGACGTGATGCGAGGCATGCACTGAATTGCAGCAGATATTCATTTGCATACCGAGTGACGTGCGATTTATCAATGTTGTGATAGATATCTGCGTGGACTATTTTAATGGATTCGCATACTACAATGGACACTTAGGAATTTAAATCCATTAATCACCCCTTGCGCCTATCAGATTCTAGGCCAACGACCTCGATTTTAATTTTTTTACTAAACTATTCGCCATTTCAGTAGGTCCTAATAGCTGTATTTGAGACGATGGTAGCGCTGTGTGACTGTGGTGTCCTTAGTTATCACCAAGGTTGAACGGCGTTCGCCTCGATTGGTCCATGATGGGTGGCCGTTTGTGACATTATCATATTTGAGCGTCTCCATGCTTTAGAAGGCACGTTAAGCCATTGGTCCCGGTTAACAGGTAATGAGGTAGCCAAGTAGAGTTAGAAGCCTTATATATAGGTGGCTTGATACTTGTAAGTTCCTATGCTTGCTATAGGAACTGCTACAAGGCCACAAACCTGCCACCACCAATTCACACTAGGTCCACGTGGTGGAGTATGACCTAGTCTCTTCCACCTAGCAGCAGTGGGACCTATATGCCTTGTTAGCTGTATTCTCTTAAGCAAATAATCATACTACAAAATGATATGCTAACTGAAGTAAATAAACCAAAGATATACAAAACGGCGTTATTCAGATCACATCCCGAATTGATTCCGCGCATGATTTGCGTCGAGACAGCACGAGTACGTCCCGGAATGCGATACACTCGCATTTGCATAATCCACTAGACCGGGGCCAAATGTGCCGATAGGGTTGACTTTAAACTACATTGCGTATCCTGAGGACAAGCAGAATAAGGTGTTTGAAGACGCTCGGAACATTTTTTACTGTTAATTACCAGGTTGACCGTTTTTGAGATTTTCTTCTCCTTAAATGTGGAATTGGCAGCCCCCCTACAAGATAGACAGATAACGTGATGAAGGTCGAGGGTGAAAGCTGTATGCGTCCACCACAAAGCATGTCCTCATGGCGATCTTTATTGGGGGTTATTGTCCTGCAGTGGACGTTTTTCGACTGAAGATAATGATGATGATGGCGAAGATTAGGGAATGAGGGACTTTTATCCAACTTGAAACTCCAAAATAATCAAAAGCAAAGCAATCTAGCGAGGGTAGAATACAATTAACATTTCATGGTGAAAACCATCATGACTGCCTCGTAGATCCGGTGGCAAAGCACACCGCTTTGTGATCACGAGGTCCTGGGTTCAAATCCTAGGTCGGACAAATGTAGTTTTTCTAAACGAAAAATTCCCAATATGAATCCGGAGTCTGGAATTATGCCCGTTATATGGCAATAGGCTCGCCCCCTATTACATGGGACCTAACATCATCAGCGAAACGTGGCTGTACTCAGTACACCTCTGCTTACTCAAATAGCTTGTTTCAAATATCTGTAGACGATTCTCAGCTAATTGCGGAAGACTAGGTTATGTTGTTCTATCACCACACTAAAAAACTCCATAGTGATCTTTTCCAATACGGCAAGAGGGGCTCTATGATTTCCAAAGGGGCTACAGCCACTGAAGTGCTGCGCTCGATTGACTATGTCTTGAAGGAATAAATCGTCGCTCATCGAAACCGTGGTTTACCTATAACACGGTATCCTTAGGGAGAAGTTACGAATGGTAACCCTAAGTTTGCGTTGATTTGCCGTTAACTAAGCTTTCTCGCCATAGTGCCCACGGGAAATCGCTAGTAAGGTGCCCAAGGGAAGCTAGTAGTGTATTATTCATATCCAAAACGTTCCACAAACATATTAATTAAGTCATTTTATGCACTGCATGTTCCAGAACTCCGATATTTGTCAGCCATCGGCGACGATAATATTTTTAACTGAAAATTAATACTCAACTGTTCAACTTATAGCCGTCGCACCTTTTTCCACGATCTATCACCCCTTTTCTTTTATTGATTTTTATCAGTGAATCTTATACATATTGCAAAAATCTCTAGAATTTCTTTATCTCACTTTGTCATAGTCCACGTCTCGCACTCATACACAGATATCTAACACTATACAACACTAGCAGTCTCCCGCGACTTCGTACCCGGTCGACAACAGCGCCACCTACCGGGTCTATGTCATATAGCCTATGTTACTTTTGGATGAAGTAGCTTTCCAATGGTGAAAGAATCATTAAAATCGTATCAGTAGTACAGGAGATTACCCTGAACATCCAAACTTTACCTCTTTATAATATAAGTATATGTATAGTATATGAGGCGCTCGTAGCGCTGTGCGACCGCGGTGTTCTTACCGATTACCAAGGTTAAGCAGCGTTCGACTCGGTAGGCCCGAGATGGGTGACCGTTTGTGGCATTTTCATATTCGAGCGTCTCCGTGCGTCGGAAGGCACGTCAAGCCGTTGGTCCCGGCTACCACTTAATGTGGTAGTCGTTAAGCCGAGTTGGAAGCCTTAAAGGCGGCTTGATAAGCTCCAACAGTAGGTGGCCATAAACCTGCCTCTATCAATCTGTACTGGGTCCGCGTGGTGTAGTATGACCTACTCTCTTTCACCTCGATTTGTGAGTGAAGGCCTTTGTCCAGCAGTGGGCAGTATAGGCTGATATTATATTATTAGTATAAATAATAGTTATGATCAGAACATCTTAAAGGGGCAGTGTCGATCGGGACGTTGTCGTTATCGGTTGGCTATTGTATTATTGCATTGTTTTAATTGTGCGTAATCACATTCTTTTATATCTATCGCGCGGTCCCGGCTGGCATAACCGGTTTTGGGTCGAGGGATCGCGCCGGCGAATAATTAAGTGTTATGAATGAACCCACCGTACATATTGAATTTATAAATTCTTTTAGCGGCGATGATGAAGAGTAAGAAGACACTACACAAAGATTTTGCGACGACAATACACAAGATAAGGGGAAGAAATATTCCACTGTTAATTAAAAAAATGAGGATGGAGACAGTGCTTACGAGCGAGGATAATTCAGCAGAAGAAGGATGGAACACCGTCCCTGGAAGTAAACGCTTGAGAAGGCACGTTATCTGATGATAAAATACAAGTTAGCGTGTCGTGTAAAAACCCGCTACCGAAACAATTTTCGTTAGCTAGACTCTTTAAAGCTAATAACATCTTAAACATCTACCATGTTAAGTATGTCCACAAATACAAAATGCTCATTACATTTGAGAAAGAATCTAGTGCGGATATGTTTTTACAATGTAAGACGTTTTTGGATATGGAATGGAGATGCCAGAAGACATCCGAAGTCGGAATTTCGTACGGAATAATTAAAGATGTTGACATTGATAGTTCTGAGGAGGACATATTAAAGAATCTCTCGGGTGAGTTTGAGATTATTTCTGTAAAGAGGCTAGACAGACGCGGTGACAATGCGAATTCGGCAGAGAATAAGGGGTGGGTTGCGAGTGTAACTGTTCGTCCTCGATTTAAAGGGGAATCTCTTCCACCTTATTTATATATTTTTGACATGAGCATTAAAGTAGAATCTTTCATATTTCCTGTAACCCAATGCTCCAGATGTTGGAAATTTGGTCACCCTACGAAAAGGTGTCCTGCGAAAAAAATCTTTTGCCCTGAGTGTTCTGAAAACCACGATAATTGTTCTACCACTATATTTTCATGTGTAAATTGCAAAGGTTCACATATGGCATTACAAAGAATGTGTCTGGCATATCTTAAGGAAAGACGAGTTCGTGAATTGATGGCGGAGTTCAACTGTACCTATAGAAAGGCGCTTACTATTTACGTTCCGATGTCTCCTGTCCCTGAACCAGTCACATCTCGTTCTGCCAGCCACATGCCAGAGGAAAACCGAAATTCAGTCTTACAACCTTCTATAGGTTGTAAGACTGAAATTCGACTGAAAACCGAAATTCAGTCTTACAACCTTCTATAGGTTGTAAGACTGAATTTAGGTTTAGTTCAAGCGGTTCCTTCTACTGAATCTTTTCGAAATTCTACTGAGGCTGTCTACAATCAGCTCGAGAATACGGGTCGTGAAGTTTGTTCGGGTTATCCTGTAGATAATAAAACTAAAGCACGCAGACAAGGGCGCGCAAGATCATAGCCGAAAAAGAATCCGCGTCCGTCCACACCTGCACCAAATTGGAATTACGCCTCATTGGTGCTATCGAATAACGCAGAAGGTTTCCCTCCACCTTGTTCAGATCAACCTAGAACTGCTCCATCAGAGAAACATTCTTTAAATGTAAATTTTCTTCAATTATTAACAAAATTAAAAAACATAATATTAAACAATGAATTCTTAGAATTAAAAATTTAACAATTTGTAGTTACTGTTACAAAATGGCTTATAACTAAATTCGTTAAATACTTGTTCGTTGGTTCATTGCTTACTACACTCATTAAAAATGGATAAGTTTAGGTCCTTTTAGCGTAATATAATACAATGGAATTGTCAAAGTCTGAGACCCAAGTCGGTTTGTTTTGAATCACTACTGAATAAGAAAAGAATTCATATTGCTGTTTTATGTGAGACTTGGCTTGAGTCTGATAGTAATTTTAGAATTAAAGATTACAATACTTTTCGATCAAACAGAGATGATGGGTACGGCGGGGTAGCTATTTAACTCACCGTTCAGTCAAAGCTGTCGCTTGCCCTATTCATACTAATAATTTAGGTTTTGAAATTTTGCAGGTTAAAATTCTCAGTTTTCAACATGTACAAAATATAATCTCCATTTATTGTCCTTCTCCAGTAAGTACTTCTTTAAATGATTGGGATCCCATTTTTTATCTTTGTAGCAGCAACACCCTAATTTTAGGCGATTTTAATGGCCATCACTCTAACTGGTCCTACAAAACTATTCAAAGAGGATATCACATCTTTGATTCCATGATTAACCATGACTTTATTCACTTGAATGATGGGATCCCGGCTAGAATTAGAATGACTAGTGGAACTTTACAAAAATCTTAACCAGATATTTCATGAATGCACTTAAGGATGCAGGTACCGGGAAAGACCTAGACTATCTTACCACGACCAAATAAACCGAGTCTTATCTGATGGAAAAGTCAAGAGTCTCCGTAACCGGCGAGCGTGTATGAGACGAACTATGAGAGTCGAGGAAGCCAGAGAGGTATGTAAGGAAAGAACCTGCTGGAACTCTGTACTCTCTGCCTACCCCGCAAGGGATCTGGCGTGAGGTTATAGATAGATAGATAGATAGACATTTCATTTATTTCTTCAGGATTAGCCTTACTGTTTGAGTGGAAAACTATGAATGAGACGCTTGGCAGCGATCATTTAATAATTAAAATATTATGTACTGCTATGCATATCAGGAATTGCACGAAAAAAAAGAAACTTTAAAAGAAGTCTTTGGAACTCTTATACGTGCTATTTACAATCACTTTTCTCTGACTTTCCTATTCCTTCCGACCCGCAATGTCTCTATGATATGTTTGAAAACTCCATACAGAAGGCTGTGACCATATACCTTATATTAAGATTTTTCACAATATTTGTAATAGTTTTTCTCCAAAACCCTATTGGACTCCAGAGCTATTGAAAGCAGTGGCAGAAAGTCGATTAGCTCTAACCAATCTGAGACGTAATCCATCTCCTGCGAATTTGTTCATTTTACAGAATAAAATCAGCAATGCCCAAAGACTTATTAAGAGAGCCAAAAGCTCTTCTTGGCAAAGTTTCTGCTAGAACACACACAGAGTATAAATATATGAAACTAATTCTTCATCTGATATGTGGCGTAGAATGAGATGGATGAAAGGTCGGCGGTCGCCTGGTATCAGTGTAGACATAGAAAAAGCTACACTTCTATTAAAAAGTCTCACTTCAGATTTTGTCTGTGCCCCACCTCCTCAATAGCCAAATAGAATCTAAAATCTCTCTGTGTGCGTTAGAAAGTTGTCTAAAAAAAAGATACTGCTCCTGGCTGCGACGAAATATCTTTTTCCATGATAAAAAATCTTCCTCCCAGTGGTAAATCGCTACTCCTCATACTATATAATAAATGTCTTTTGCTTGGTTTCGTGCCTTCACACTGGAGAACAATCAAAGTAATTCCCATTCCTAAATTGGGAAGAGATCTCACATTTTTGTCTTTATTACGCCCCATTTCTCTTATTTCCTGTTTGTGTAAAATCTTCCATGCTATTCTAAACAAGCGGCTTGAATGGTATTTCGAAAAGCATAATATATTTCCATTCGATATGACAGGGTTTCGTAAAGGTACATCTTGTCTTGACAATCTATCTCGACTTGCTACTTTTATTCAACTAGGATTCTCCAAAAATAAGGCTACAGTCGCTTGTTTCGTTGATACTGACAATGTATATAATAATGTGGACATTACCTGTTTATTAAAAATGTTAGAGAGTTGGGTGTCGATTCCAAGGTTTATTTCTATCTATGGTCATACCTTAAATTAAGATTGATTAATATTTCTTCTTCAGGCGGGGATTCGATACGATATACTGGCCGTGGTTTAGCGCAGGTAGACCCGCTCTCTCCCCTTCTTATTAATATTCTCACTTGTAATATTTGTAGGTTAATACGTAATGTTGAAATCTCCCAATACGCGGATGATTTTGCGCTATATGTTTCGAATAAAGATATTGATACAGCTACGAATAAATTGCAAACTGCCCTGTACTACTTAGACCAGTTAATACGTGACTAAGGCTTAGAAATTTCCCCTACAAAGAGTAAAATCTGCGTCTTCAAAGAGGGTGGTTACAGGGGTAATGTTGTTTGTTCCGTCAATAATTCCTGTTCTATTTCTCTAGTAAGTCAAGTTAAATATTTGGGTGTTTGGTTTGATAGTCGTTTAAGATGGGGCAAGCATATTAATGAAACAGTTGAGATAGTAGCAAAATTAATAAATTTACTAAGAGTTTTATCAGGTTCTAGCTGGGGACTTCATCAAAAACATTTAAGGAGATTATACATATCTATAATTCGCAGTAGAATTGACTACGCCTCTTTTCTATACGAGAATAGCGTTAAATTACAGTTAGCACACCAATCCATGTTATGGAAAATGAGCTGTGCCTGCCTCCCCTTGGTATTCGTAGACAATATCTAGCTGGAAAGTATTTGCTCAAAGCTAAATCGTTTTGGGATGATAAAAACCTTATTTTAATTGATAACCACTTTGCGTTAAGGTGTGTAAGGCATTGGTCTGGAAAAAAGCTTCCTCTTCTCGTTTCTACATTCGATCTTTTGAATCCTTCCACTGTGCATTCCAGCTCACTACTTGAAATGTTTTAACTTGAGACATGGGTGAGTAACATTAACATTTATCAAATAATTAATGCTAATATACCAGCAATAATACAAGCCAAACGTCTTTACAACATTGAACATATTAAACATATTTGTTCCACCTATATAGAAAGTCAGTACTTAGGATTACACTTAATTTCTATCCATTCATCAGATCATCAGATCTAAAGATAATTTTTTAGGAGGCGCGGCATCTTTAGTTCCTCAGCTTAGGAGTTCTATTAAACTAAAGATTTACTCGAATATTTTTATCATGCATATTGAACTGATTGCGATCAAGAGAAAGTCAGGAGAGTTGCTGTCGTGTGTTATAATGAAATGAACGAGTTTACTTCCAATAGAGATGAATGGAGTAGGATGCATACATCAGCTGCACCGACAATATATCCGACGAGGCGAGACGGCGACGCGGCGTGGTAGGATGTAGGTAGTCATCACTCTACGCCAAGCTGTGTGTCCTATCTTATATATTTCAGTACCATATAATTTCCCACGTCCCGTTGGCTTCGCATCACCGTCCCGACTCGTCACATAAAGCGATTGTTTAAATCACAAAAATACGTTCACATGATATTTTTAAATGAAATACCTACTTCACAATATAATAAGCACCAAATTCCCTTCAAACGTATATTCTATTTTCGTGTCTTCTCAGATTTCTCACCCCATCAGATACGTGTCTCAGATGCACAAATATACGTCCATATAATATTATGGAATAAAATACCTTCTTTACATTATAATACTCCAAATTCCCATCAAAAGTAAATTATACTTTCGTGTTTCAGAATGATGGGGAAGGTTACATAAACAGCATTTCTATTAAGGCAGCTCTTCATGCCTACTCAAGGAAAACACGATATTATTTTGTACTCATATCTTGACGCGTCGCATAATTATGTGTTTCAATTTAAATGTAAGGAAAAATGTGCTCGTATGTATAAAAAAGAATTATTTCTCTGAATTCTGCCGTAATGATGTAAATATTATATTGCATATAATTGCAAAGAAAGATGAGGATATTTTGACGATGAATAGAAGGGCATAAAAATTGTGATTCTATATTACTGATGTCGGGACAGCAGAGTGGTACTTTATACACTCACATTTTGCGGACGATATATGGTCCCAATGTGATATAGGACAGGCCTATTGTCATTATACTAGGCATGATTCCAGACTCGACAATGAGAATTTTTCGACACAAAACGCATACTTCATCCAACCATACCTTTTTTACCTTACGAATTAAAACCCAGGATCAGAGTAGGTTCGAAATGGTGGAACCAGGTTTATGGTCAACTGCTATTGGAACTACTGCTATAAAAACTTCCAACTTGGCTTAACGACTACCAAATTAACTGCTAACCCGGACCAACATCTTAGCGCCCCTTACGAAGCACGAAGACAGTTGAATATGAAAATCATACAAAAGGTCTCCCCACACCACCGTCACCGCGGTAGCTTGGAGCGAAGAACACTGCAATCGGTACGAACGCCTCATTTTTAACATATAACGAATCCTAAAAGAACACAATACCCAAAAGAAAAGCAGAATGCACTGCAAAAGTAACTCAGAAAAGCAGAACTAGGCCTATTTACTCACAGCACACGCATACCACCGTGGAAGTTGTCCCGACGCCCACAGTCGGGGAACTTCCAACAAAAGGGGAACAGGGGATCGGAACACGAAAGCGGGAGGGGGTTCGGAACAAAACGAACTTGTTCGGGAAACTAAAAGCGTGAATCCTTCTAAAAGTTCCACATTATCATAATGTTGGGACGCCTGTACGATTAGATACAGGGTGTTGGTATTGTGATGTTTTTTGTTTTTGTTGTATAATTTGAGACAGGATATAAGATAATAAAAATAGCCTTTACTATTTTTGATTTAATCGGACAGCTCAAAACGGATTAATTTAAACGGATTAAGACCACCTCGCCTGTATTGGTGGACTAACTAAGCATTTCGCGTTTCGTCTCAATATTGAGATAACTTGCTGCCACATTCATCCTCATTTACTAACGTATAGCGTGAGCAGGATAGCAATGGATATGACATTTCGATATCGTTACGTTACCTTATTTTGTGCCCTCTACGCACATATAGAAACATTATGCAGAGGGGTACTGTACACCCACATTTTGCCTACAATGTTTGGTCCCATGGAATAGGAGGGGATTCTATTGCCATATACCGGGCACAATTCCAGACTCCGGACATGTACTGGGAAGTTTTCGTAAGAAAAACTACACTTGTCCAACCTAGAATTTGAACGCAGGATCTCGTGATCACTCCCTGCGCCGCCCTAGAAGTAATCTCGGCCAAGTGACCATGTTCGACCGACCCATTCCCTGGGTCAAAGAGGTCAAATATCTAGGGGTCACCCTAAACAGTACCATGTCCTTCGGCCCGCACATCAAGCGGGTCCGTCACCGAGCATCATTTGTGCTCGGTCGTCTCCATTCGTTAATCTGCAAGCGGAGTAAAATGTCCCTTAGAAATAAGGTGACACTTTACAAAACTTGCGTTCGACCCATCATGACTTATGCGTGTGTTGTGTTCGGGCATTCGGCCCCCTCTCACATCGATAAACTCCAAGTGGTTCAAAACCGCTTCCTCCGTAAAGCCGTAGGAGCCCCCTGGTTCGTACGGAACGTCGACCTCCACTCCGATCTAGGTCTCGAACCTATTCGCGCCTTTATTAAAAAGGCATCAACACGTCACTTTGCGAACGCATCTACCACTGCGAATCCGTTAATCGTAGCCACCGCCGACTACGATCTCCCCCCCGACCCCTGCCGCCACCGCCGGCCGCGACATGTTCTCACCGACCCCCCCGATGCTTTGTCATCCCTTCTTTCCGCTCAGAATACGGGCGACGACGACGACGTAGTAGTAGATCCCCTCCCATAGCCGGCGGTTGACCGGTGCACTTAGTAGTGCACCCGTCCCCCTACAGCGACTGTCCCAACCGAGGGCGCCTCTTCGAGGCGCCCTCGAGTACGTCGCCTCTTCCCCTTCTGGCTGGCTAGAGCGTAGTGGTTGCACGCTCGCCTTTAAGTCCGGTGAAGCTGTAAAGGCCTCGCGGCCAACAGCGTACATCATTCACACACACACACACAAAGCGATGCGCTTTGCCACTAGACCAACGAGGCAGTCATGTATATAGTCACCTTTAAATGAAATGTAAGAAGGTATATTTAAAATCAGGCTGTAACTACGGCAGGGCTTCCCGAGTGACCTTTGTCTTAAGATTCTGTTGATGTAATGAGTTCTATTGTTCTCGGATCAACTCGTCCAACTTATGGTTTGTTTACACTTTAAGGTGAAAACACATTACAGCTATGACACCGTTTCATACTTTTTAAGGGAGTCAGTGGGGTCTTTAGCGGTTTTAAGTGACCAATTTCAGAAGACAGAATGACAAAAGAGATATACAATGCGAAAGTGGAAAGATGTAGGTACCGGGGAAGACTTAGACTATCTTACCACGACGTTTTATCTGAAAGACAAGTCAAGAGTCTCCGTAACCGGCGAGGGTGTATGAGACGAACTATGAGAGTGGAGCAGGCCAGAGAGGTACGTAAGGAAAGAACCTGTTGGAACTCTGTACTCTCTGACTATCCCTCAACGGATTTGGCGTGATGATATAGATAGATAGATAAGTGACAAATGAGCCTGACAAATGAGACAAAATGTTTTTCTTTCCGTTTTCTTTAAACGAAGCCCAATAATAAGAATTATTCCTATGTTGTAGCGTTTAAAAACATGGAATTCACATCCACAAACCCCCAGACCGAAACAAATATTTGTTGGTTACACAAATTTGGTCTGTACGGGGATCGAACCGGCTACAGCTTGATCCAGTGGAGCGGATTAAGTCCTTAACCACTGAACGAAATTGTCCGTTCGATCCGTTATATTCGATTTTTGTATGTAAAAATCGTGATAAACCGAAAAATATGAAAGTGAAAATTTATGTTCGCCATTAGGTTGATTAGCCCGACTGCCCGCCTTATAAAGGAATGGATTACCTAAGAGATCGCAGATAACTTTGGGTGTGGCATCTAGTTGACAAAGTTATCACGATGGTGGTTCCATGAGGTACCGTGAAGGTAAGTCCAATCAAGGCACAAGAGATGGGCACCGGTTCTTCTCGTTTAAGAATCTCGGAGCCCCCTACCGTTTGTGATTAAATGAGACTGGCTCGTTAGTCTAATGATTAAGGGCCTACCGTAATCGACTATCTATTGACCAGGAGAGTGACAGTGATGCAATTACTTCACGAAAGAATAATAAGGGACGGATATATTGAGCGCACTCGCGGAAATAAAATACGACGTATGTGCATAACAAATTTTATCAATTTGTGAAAAAATTACTAACTTTGCTACAGTTATTTGCTGTGTTTTAGCATATTGATGAGTTCTTAAGCATTTTGTGTTGAAATCAGAAAATGTAAAGCAATAGAGACGACTATAGATCTTTTTCTATTAGAAAATTTCGTGTAAACGTGTATACCTTTTACCAGATTCTAAATTATACAGACAAAAATCATATTTGAAATATTAAGTCTCCATATACTTATACTTCTAATCCATATCCATATACTTCTTGATGTGCGTGGACTATAAAAACGCCTTTTTTCGCGGAAGCCCCTTAATCATCAGCGTTACGATCACAAAACAAGGTCCTGGGTTCGATTCCTTGGTTGAACAACAGGGCATTTAGCCTGGTATGTAATAGGCTTGCCGCCTATTACATTGGGATCTAACGTCGTCGGCTGCCCTTACCCTTATTATTATATATTATCCCTTCTTTCGGATACAGATACCGCACACCGGATCTGACACCCAACTCGCCGGCAACGTCGAACAAGCCCTTGCCCGCCGGCCGGAGCAGAGCACTACGGCAAGACACCTAGTATACGCCCTCCCCCATAGCGACTGCCCAAGCCGAGGCCGTCCCTCCTTGAGGCGCCCTTGAGCTAGTTGCGCTTGAGCCCTTAAGCTCGCCCTCTTGTCCGGTGAAGCTGTGAAGGCCCCGCCGCCAACAGCGTAGATCAATCATACACACACACACACACACATAACGTCGTCGGCGAAAGGCCGACGTCGGCTCTCACTTGAGGATTATACTTTTTAAAAATCCCACATAGTAAGTATCTGTCTTCTCCATAGAAGATCTTCTGAAGATTTTTCCCCGGCAAAAGAGAAGAATAAAAAATCGTTTGTGTTGTCTACCAAATAATACGTCACCGCCCTAATAGTCCCAAAGGTGATTATTATGATTCCGCGGGTCCATTAATTTGAATCAGTCGTGTGTTTTGCTGGCTTTATCTCCGTAAATAAGTAACGAATGAATCGCGAGGCAGCACATTGAAGAGGGTTTGTATTTATTTGTCGATTGGCGGATTAGATTCTTCATTTATAACTAGATTCTTGTATGCATGGGATCAGGAAATAATATTCCTATTAACTTCTATGGGGTTGGGTATTTTGCAAAAATAAACTCGATAAACTCTTTCCGACAAGGATCTTTTGGCACGGGGATGACATTAACTGGTGTGAAATTTGGCTTAGCATTTAGAAAAAAAATCGATCTATCTATCTATCTCTATCTATAACATCACGCCAGATCCCTTGCGGGGTAGGCAGAGAGTACAGAGTTCCAACAGGTTCTTTCCTTACATACCTCTCTGGCTTTCTCGACTCTCATAGTTCGTCTCATACACGCTCGCCGGTTTCGGAGACTCTTGACTTTTCCTTCAGATAAGACTCGGTTTATTTGGTCGTGGTAAGATAGTCTAGGTCTTCCCCGGTACCTGCATCCTTCCACTTTCACATTGTATATCATTCATTTTTGTTTTGTCATTCTTTCCTCTGGCATTCTTTCTATATTCCCGAACCAACGGAGCATGCCCTTTCTCATCTTTACACCGATACTATCTTTCATACCCACTCGCTTTCTTACTACGCTGTTGCTAATGCGGTCGGTCAGCTTCACTCCGCACATCTTCCGCAGAACTCGCATTTCTACCGCATTTATCCTACTTTCATCAAAAAAAATCCTACTTTCAAATAAATATTTCTACAGGGTACGAACCCACGTACGGTTACTAAACTTGGGTAAATTTCATAGCAATAGGCAACTTTGCGACTGTCATAAAATGGCATTTCAGTTGATGGCAGCGTTAGTATAGACTTGACTGTATATTGCGACAACGATATTTTGGCCCGTGGATGACACTGGCATTGGCGCTGTGAAATTAAGTCATATTATTAAGTAAAATTTCCCTACTTCCAGGGAAATATTTCAACGGGTGGGTCCCATGATTTCTAATTTAAAAAAACTTGGGTAAATTTCATAGCAAACCGCAGCTCTGCGACTGTCATGAATTGACATTTCACTTGATGACAGGGCTAGTTTCGATTTTGGCGATTATGTGTATTTTGACACTGTACGACTTGATATATAAGATTTCATTAGATGCACCTTAATTATTGTGGTGCAATATTTAAAATGGCATATGTAAATTTAAAACGTCGCCGACGCCGTGGTCAGCCGAGACGAATACGGCGTGAAGTTTTGAGTTTGAGTTTGAGACGTGGATATTACTGGCCCAGGACCAATTTGTGTGGACACGTAAAGGGGAGGCCTTTATATAATAATAATATCAGCCTATACTGCCCACTGCTGTCAAAGGCCTTCTCTCACAAATCGAGGTGAGAGAGATTAGGTCATACTCCACCACGCGGACCTGCGGTTTGGTGGAGGCAGGTTTGTGGCCACCTGCTGTTGGAACTTATCAAGCCGCCTTTAAGGCTTCCAACTCGGCTTAACGACTACCACATTAAGTGGTAACCGGGACCAACAGCTAAACCTGGCTTCCGAAGCACGGAGACGCTCGAATATGAAAATGTCACAGACGGTCACCAATCTCAGGCCGACCGAGTCGAACGCTGTTTAACCTTGGTGATCGGTAAGAACCCCGCAGTCGCACAGCGCCACGAGCTCCTATCCCATACCAGTCAGATAAATGATACCTAAGTTCCATACTATGTTATGATCCTAGTACCCCTATTATATTGGAACGTTACACTGTCAGCAATATGTATGTAGAAGAATTAGGTAGGATTTTTTTAGTATTAACATTTCATCCAAACCCGTTAAACCGTTTAGTCTTGATTGAGAGATAAACGCCCAAACTTTTACATTTATTATATTAGTCTGACCTTTTATCTTACTGCCTTACGAATAGTATTCATAAAACAGATCGTAAACCCGAACAAAGTACAAATAACATTTGCACAGATATTTGCGTGCTTTAACCTAGAAACGGTTTGAAGTACCATTAATACTTTCTTTACAAAATAGATTGTTGTATGGCCCATGCTTATATCTCTACTTATATTCCCTTAAGCTTCCGCTACGTAGCCGACGCAGCGCGACGGTGTGTTGTAATATATAGAAATGTGCGGGAGACGCCACACAACTTCGCCCTGCTCGGCGCGGTGGCAAAGCACTGTGGGAGCGAATGCTAATACGCGTGCGAGTGGAGCGCTAGTGTAATAGTTTGAATTTTAGATGTTGACAGCAACATGGCGGCCCCTTGGCCGGCGCGACCATAGGACTTCGCATTCGCAGCGTGACGTGCGCGCCGCGCTGCCCTGTCGTCCGCCAGCCGAGCGCCGGCCGAGCGCCTCCGACGCGGTTTGTGGGCAATGTGAACGAAACGTTAAGATTAAATAGCATTGTAATATAAAATAAATGGGACGGGAGATACACTGTATAACATGAATCGCAATTGGGGTATAATGCCAAAAGATTTTTGACGGACACCTTGGTCTAGTGGTGTAGATCTTAAGACGCTCCGTTTACTGGATCAAGAAGTCGTAGTTTCGGACCCCACGAAGGACCAATCTCTATCTATCTATGTCATCATGACAGATCCCTTACAGGTTAGGTAGAAAATACAGAGTTCCAACAGGTTCTTTCCTTACATACCTCTCTGGCCTCCTCCACTCTCATAGTTCGACTCATACACGCTCACCGGTTACGGAGACTTTTGACTTCCCCTTCAGATAAGACTCGCTTTATTTGGTCATGGTAAGACAGTCTAGGTCTTCCCCGGTACCTACATCTTACAACTTTCGCATTGTATATCTGTTTTGTTATTCTTTCTTCTGACATTCTTTCTATATGCCCGAACCAACGGAGCACACCCTTTCTCATCTTTACACCGATACCATCTAATATTAATATACAAATCTTTATGTTATTCACAAATGTTTGTTTTGATCTGGGTGTATGCGTATGTGAATTTCATATTTGTAGACGGACTTACGACACATGAATAATTCCTAGTCTGGAGCTAACTTTAATATAGGGTTATAATAGGAATTGAATTCCAAACTCCAAATTGCTACGGAGAAAATTTCCTAAATTGAAAAAAACCTCAATGACACCGTATCCGAAATTGGTTCAAACCTAAAACCTCGTGGTCGTTAGTTCTATGTGCCAGCAGACCCAAACTGAACTAAATACTAACGACGTAGACTGTAGGTAGGTAATCACATAGAAAAATGTTACAAAAGTAATTCCACAATATGTAGTATAAGCACATGGACAATTCACTTCCATCACCACGACAATTATATTAATATAACCTTTATTATTAAGACTAGTCTAATTCTCATACTCAATACCCATTATGAAAAAACGTTATATTATGACACAGACTCCAGATTGTTACTGTAGTGTTTACCGGAACGTAATCTCCTGCCACGCTGCATAGTTTTTTACGTATATAATATTTTGTTTTTTGAATAAAATATTTAAGAAATTATATTAGTTTGAAACGATCTCTTTAAAAATAAGCTTTTATAGCAAAATCACAACAAATGTCTTGTTGACTTAAAGAGTTCCATTGGTTTTCTTCTGGCTCGATCATCAGGCTTTGGACACCAGCCCGATCTTAAAAACTTGTCGTGACAAATCTGACTCATTAAGACTAAACACGGTGGGGTTTTACTGAATAGTTGGGTGGTCCCATTGGCCACCTTTTGGATTCATCATCAGTCCTTGAACACTATCTGGTTGTATAGTATTTGTCAATGTCAATCTAACAAGCCTAAATACGAGGGGGCTGTATATATAATTCATATATTCCTATAGCCACTGTCCGATTCCATCATCAGACCAGCTCCATGGTACCATATTATTGCATTGTCACCAAACTACCATACGTGTGCCAAATTTCAGCTCAATCCGATACCCGCAAGCGCTTGAAAAATGTATCACAAGATTTGAACCGGAAAGATAGACAGACGAACAATACAAGTTAAATAAAAGCTCCTTCCTGTGACTATAGGTGCTGCAAAGCACTCGAAATGTCGGGAACTTAAAAATCAAAATACTATAAAATCCGAAAAATACTTTTATTTCAAGCAGTAAATAAAAGCTTGTAAAAAATGATGTTAAAGTCAATTAATTTTTCCTCTTTCACCACCGCCGAGTGAAGTCTCGTGTAGACTAATCAACAATTAAAGTTGCAAGTACGTCTATGTATGAATTTCATCATCTCTGAGTTGTCGTATCCGACATTTAGACTATCCAGTTTTAATTGCGGATTAACAATAATCAAGCAACTACCTAACCTAACCACCTAACTAACTAACCAGCACTTTACTCGAGGGCGGTGAAAGAGGCCCTTAAATCTACGACAAAGTAGTCGTACCCTTCTCCAATGAAAACCTCTGACGTATTGGTTCCCGATTTGCGATGATTGCGTCCCGTTCCGGATATTTGCCTTTGGCATGTGTCCAGTCCAGCCGATATCTTTTTTCGTGTCTGTCGTTTATATCTCGACGTGTCCAACGAACAAAGTCCTATAATCTGGTATATTTGGGATAAATAACCTTATTGAGGGGCATGAAAGTTGGAAATGCCATTTATTTTGTTTGGCATATGTAATTTTGTTCTATGGGGCCGTCGATTTGGTTGCTGTTTTAGAATATTTGAGGTATACTGAGTTCGTAAATTTACGACGATGATCGGTTTCAAGGTAATGGGGGGCGAGTTTGTTGCCATTTTATATGGAATAATTCCAGACTCCAGACTGTAACTGAGAAACTTTCGATTAAAAAACCACGTTCCACCATTTTTTCAGACTTATTCAGACCCAGGAAATAATGATGAACTTACGAAAAACCTTTTTTTACCCGTGGTTAAGGTATTGTGATATTTGTTAATAGAACCGCAAAACTTCCTTTTTTTTTAAACAAAAAAAAACTACATACAAACATACATTTTTGTCTTGAAAATATACAAAAAAATATTTTTATCCGACGCAAGAGTTAATCATAAATTACGTTATTCTATATATTATAATACACATAATAATATTAGCCTATACTGTCCAACTGCTGGGCGGAGGTCTTCTCTCACAAATCTAGGTGAGAGAGTTTAAATCATATTCCACCACGCGGAACCAGTGCGGATTGGTGGAAGCAAATTTGTGACTATCCGCTGTTGGAATAATAAGGCTTCCAGCTTGACTTAACGACTACCACATTAAGCGGCTACCGGGACCAAGGGCTTAACGTGCGTGCCGAAGCAATTAAGTAATTAACTAAAATAAGCGCCGTAATGTTATCAAAAGTAACGTTACACGAATCGAATAAATATATCATCATCATCATATCAGCCTATATTTGTCTACTGCTGAACATAGGCCTCCCCAATCGCTCTCCAGCGCAGCCGGTCCGATGCCACCTGCATCCAACGACTTCCTGCGATCCTCACGCGATCGTCGGTCCATCTGGTCACAAAGGTGGCTGTCCCAAGCTGTGCTTGCCAATACGTGGTCTCCACTCTAGAATCTTTCGGCCCCAACGCCCGTCTAATCTTCTCGCTATGTGGCCAGCCTATTGCTACTTCAGCTTACTAATCCCATGGGCTATGTCGGTGACCTTGGCTCTTCTACAAATCTCTTCATTTCTGATCCGATCACGTAGAGAAACGCTGAGCATAGTTCTTTCCATAGCTTTCTGAGCAACTCTGAACTTTTTTATGAGACTTGCTGTACGAGAAATATATCATTCCATTTCATAAAATTAACAATAAACTTATAACGTTACGTCTCGAAACCGACCTCGAATCGGGTCAGTCCTGTCAACACAAAAGTCGATTAGGGACGAAATTGACCTTTTAAATATTTAACCCTTCAAACTTCTGAGCCTCAATCAATATGGGGTCTTAAATATACCCACTTTAAGCTTTTAACTACGTCGCTCCGAGGTCTTTTTAAGAGTTAATTAATTCGTATGTTAAAATATGTAGCGGTGACAGACGAGGTCGAAAATTCGAATTGTCAATAAAGATAAGGTCAAAAATTCAATACCCAGTCCACAACTGAAGGTCTATTAAAAATGACACAGAGTAAATCAGACGTATTTAATGATTATAACCTGCTAATCTATGCTAATATTATAAAGGAGAAAGATTTATGTCTTTGTAATCAATAAACTACTGAACCGATTTAAATAATTCTATATAGTATAGGCTATAATTTGACAAGACATTTTAAAAAATAAACGCGTGCGCAGCCGCGAGTAACAGTAAGTAATCAATGAAGATCTTCCAAAATAAGCAAAGTGTGCATAAGAATAACTAGAATATTGAAGAAGGCAAGATTAAATTTGCAAAGGCAACCAATTTAAAAAGCTTTTATTTAACTTGCACTGTTCGTATGTCTGTTTGTCTTTCCGTTTCAAATTTTGTGATCAATTTTTCAAGCACTTGCGGTTAAACGATTTAGCTGAAATTTGGTATAAGTATAAAAATAATAATTTATTCTTTCCTGTACACATAATATTACATAGAAAATGGTAACTTTAACAGATAATACTTGCTTAGTCTATATGGTAAGACATCTGTACCTGAACTAGATAAATTAATATTTGTATTTCAGGCATCAGCGCTCTTCCCTAGTAGTGATCATAGTAAACATTAATTTGGCCATACATTTTCAATTAACATGTTCCGCGTTGTATGCCGATTCTGCCCGAAGTGTCCCCGAAGTCCTGTCAATTACTTAATTTGTCAAGAATTTTCTTAATATTCTGTGTTTTTTGTATGTTTTTAACAGTTTGTATATATATTAGTAATTTTTTAGCTTTAGCTTTAAGTTTATTGTTGTTTCTTTTTCTATCACATAGTGTTCGGATGCTGACAACTGCGTCGCAACCGGAGCTTTTACCATGTCGGCAGTGTAGTGATGGAAGACTTTTTAAAGGCACAAGAGGACTCAAAATTCATACTGCCCGCTGCCATATTCGATCCATTACATCCTCGCTTCCAGCTGGCCAAGGTGTGCCACCAATCCCCACTAGTTCCGCCACTTCGTTTACTTCAGCAACCCAGCCTACATTTCCTTTCGAAATCTTAATATCTCGTCTATACAGAAGCACACCGATAGTGAAACGTATTCCTAGAGGAGCAAGAGTGTCGTTAGCAAGATCTCTCTCTTTTACCATAGGAAAGTGTTTTGACAATAGTGAAAAATCCTGGCGAGATCTTTTTACTTTCGCGTTTAGTCACCTCCATGCCGACAAATCAATTAATACTACCCTTACCCATCAATTAAAACAGCACTGTTTCACCCATTCCGACCCTGTACTACCTCCATTAGTTAATTGCCCCAGGATATATAATTTTAAACATAAAATTGAATCAAAAGTACAGGAGGGAGATCTCAGGAACGCTGCTCGCCTCTTATTTTCAAACGACACTCTTGCTCCCAATAATGACCTAACGCTAGATTCTCTCCGCGAGAAGCATCCCTCAGCCAACTCAGTCTCTCAGCTGCCAAATCCACCCCAAATTAACATTAAAAAATTGCAGATTAATGAAAAAGACGTTCTTGAGGCAATTATGTCGTTCCCGAGCGGCTCTTCCGGCGGCATCGACGGAATAACCCCTCAACATCTAAAAGACCTGGTTAGTGCATCCGCTGGAGACGCCGGCGGAGCACTTATAAGCTCCTTAACAAAATTATGTAATTTTATGCTCGCCGGCCATGTTAATCGATCATTTCTTCCCTACCTCTACGGTGCGAGACTATGTGCCTTCAACAAGAAGGATGGTGGCATCCGCCCTATAGCAATAGGCGCCACGATCCGGCGGTTAACCTCCAAAATAGTTTGTAGACACATAGCCTCGACCCTTAAATCCAAATTTCAGCCAATTCAATTAGGATTTGGCAGCAAAGGGGGCTGTGAGGCAGCAGTTCATGCAACCAGAACCTTCGTCTTATCAAATGAGATGGAGGTTCTTCTCAAGGTTGACGTGAGGAATGCTTTTAATTCATTAGATAGGGCTGCCTTGCTGAACGAAGTAGCTTCTCAACTTCCCGAAATTTATCCTTATATTTGGCAGTGCTATAGTGATTCTTCTAAACTGATTTTTGGTGAAAACAGTATAGATTCAGCAGTCGGCGTTCAGCAAGGAGACCCTCTCGGCCCTGCTCTTTTCAGTCTAGGTATACATCGACACATCTCATCCTTAAAATCAAAATTGAATGTATGGTACCTAGACGATGGCACTTTAGGTGGCAAAGCCAATACAGTTTTTAGTGATTTCATCAAAATTAACAACACTTTTAAGAATCTAGGCTTGGAATTAAATCTGTCTAAATGTGAATTTTTTGTCTCAGAGAGTCTTCCTTTAAATGAAAAGCAGTTTATTACCGAAAAGTTTCAAAAGTTTGCTCCAGGCGTAAAAATTCTCAGTAGAAATTCGCTTTGCCTTCTTGGTGCCCCTCTATTTGACGACGGAGTCAAACCTTTCTTGGAATCTAAGATTAAACAATTTCAGGATAATTCTTTCAGATTGGGAGTTTTAAATCGCCATATTGCATATACTATATTAAAATACTGTCTTTTCGTTCCAAAACTAACATACGCCACTCGCGCAAGCCCAATCTGGAAATTCTCGGCCCTTATCGACCAAATGGATACCGCCCTCAAAGATAACCTTGAGAAAATTCTAAATTTATCCTTAAATGAAGCATCCTGGACCCAAGCAACGTTACCTATTAGACATGGTGGTATCGGCGTGCGAAAAATTGCTAGTATTGCTCTACCGGCTTTCCTAGCCTCCGTTTATAGTGTCCAGGAACTGTGTTCAAAAATACTTTCCAACACAGAATTAGTAGCCGGCGCCGCGGAGGCTTTGGAGGCCTGGAAAAGGATTTGCCCCAATGACAATATTCCAAAGGAAGTTAACGTGCAAAAACTTTGGGATATGCCATTGGTGCAAATAGCGAAGGACTATTTGGCCGAAATTATCGTCAGTGACCGCGACCGTGCTCGTTTACTAGCGTTGGGTCAAAAGGAATCGGGTCATTGGCTTCATTCAATCCCTGCATCCAACCTTGGCACACTGCTGGATAGTGAAAGTTTCCGGATCGCGATAGGTATTCGCTTAGGGGCACCGATTTGTGAAGAACACAGGTGTCCGTGTGGAGCGGAGGTGGATCGATCCGGACTCCATGGGCTCTCTTGCCGCAAAAGTGCCGGCAGGTTTTCTCGCCACGGCTCGCTCAATGACATAATCAAAAGGACTCTTGCTACCATCAACGTTCCTTCGGTGTTAGAACCGGCGGGGATTTTCCGTGATGATGGCAAGAGACCCGATGGGATGTCCTTGATCCCTTGGGAACGGGGGCGGGCCCTTGTATGGGACGCCACGTGCGTCGATACATTGGCTCCGTCCCATCTCAGGGAATCAATATCTAGGGCGGGAGCTGCGGCTGAGAAGGCGGACCTGGGCAAACGGCGCAAATATGCTGCTATTAGCAACAATTATATATTTGTGCCGTTTGCCGTAGAAACATTGGGCCCATGGAGTTCGGCTTCAAAACAATTTATCAATAAAATAACACCTACGCTGATCACCTCCTCGGGTGACAAGAGGGCTGGCTCGTTCCTTGCTCAAAAGATTGGTCTGTCTATTCAGCGAGGAAACGCAGCCAGCATTCTTGCCACCATTCCGCGCGGATGCGGTCTTTTTGATTAAGGTCTTTTTTTTTTTTGTTTTATTTTATATTTTAGTTTAAAGTGAGTGTTTTTATTAACATGTAAATAGAAAATATCTAATTAAGGAGTCTTATGGGGTATCAAAACTGAAATATTAATTATAAAAAAATGAAATAAATAAACATGTAAAGTGGCGGTCCTCCCTATGTGTAGAATGTAGATGAATAAGTGTATGTGGGAGGGTGAGTGGTAAATTAACTGCTAGAGACTTAATACGTTTTTGGCTTGTCGTCGCCAGATCCTTTTCGGGGTAGGCAGGGAGTACAGAGTTCCAACAGGTTCTTTCCTTACATAACTCTCTGGCTTCCTCCTTTGTCATAGTTTGTCTCATACACTCTCGCAGGTTACGGAGACTCCTGACTTGTTCTTCAGATAAGACCCGGTCTATTTGGTCATGGTAAGATAGTCTAGGTCTTTCCCGGTACCTACATCCTTCTACTTTTGCATTCTGTAACAGTTTTGTCATTCTTTTTTCGGACATTCTTCTTATATGCCCGAACCAACGGAGCATACCCTTTCTCATCTTTACACCGATACTATCTTTCATACCTACTCGCTTTCTTACTACGCTGTTAGGAATACGGTCGGTCAGCTTCACTCCGCATATATTTCACAGAGCTCGCATTTTCTCCGCATTTATCCTACTTTCATTCTCCTTCTTACATACCCAGCTTTGCCATATAACAGCGTTGGGACAAGCACTCCGTTATGTATGGCCAGCTGCGCCTTTTGGCTTAAGTGCCGGCTCCCATATAGCTTTCCCATCGCACCATTCACGCTGTTCCCTGCACTCACTCTTCTCTCTATGTCAGCAGTATATTTCCCATCCTTACTGAATGCGCACCCAAGATATACAAACTCATTCACTTGCTCCAGCACATCGTAACCAACCACAATCCTTGCATTCGTTCTGGTTTCTTCCCGTTCAAAAACCATAATCTTGGTTTTCTTTACATGCAAAAGTAAGCCATTTTTATATATCAGTTTTTAAAGAAAATCGATAAATAATATACTCTAAAGCGGGTTTCATTTCGCTCAACTAAATTCGTTATTGTTAGTGTGCAAAAGGACTGAAGATCTGGATCCACGGATTAAGGCACACGGCACTGTAAAGTAAATAAGGTTTAGTGCGTGTATGGGCTTTCGGCTACTGAAGGTCGAGGGATATCGTTTGGGCAAATATCAGTGAGTGTTCCGAACATATATTATCATATTTACATAGTTATAATAAAGCATTTTCGACTGTCTTATTAATAGAGTTGGGGAGGACAGGTTATAACTCCAGCACACGAAACCGCTGTTGATTTTTGGCAAAAAATTGAGCATGCTGACAGAACTCTTTAACAGATATGGGCAAAACTTAATTGCGAATAAATATTAACTTGCATTTAAAATATTTCGGATTCCGGTGCGGTTTGTTTGTGGTTTAAAGTTCCCGACGTTCCGAGTGCCCTACAGCACCCGTGATCACTGAAGGGGCTGAGGCGTTGGACGTCTAAATGTCTGCACGGTATGCAACATATGCAATGACTTATGACATCTGGATGTAATTTTGACTCTTGATTTTATTAAAACATTATATTACACTTGAATGTGAAGAAAACCAAAATAATGGTTTTTGAACGAGAAAAAACCAGGACGAATGCAAGGATTATGGTTGGTTACGATGTGAATGAGTTTATATACCTAAGAGGCGCCTTCCGTAAGGATGAGAAATGCACCGCTTATATAGAGAAGAGTGAATGCAGGGAATAGACTTAACGGCATTAAGAAAGCTACTTGGGAGCCAGCACTTAAGCCAAAAGGCACAGCTGGTCATACATAACGGAGTGCTTGTCCTAACGCTGTTATATGGCAGTAAGAGTTGGGTATGTAAGAAGGAGAATGAAAGCGGGAAAATGTGGTCAAAATGCGAGCTCTGAGGAAGATGTGCGGAGTCAAGCTGACCGACCATATGTGCAACAGGGTAGTAAGAAATGACCAAATAGACGGTGTCTTATCTGAAGGGCAAGTCAAGAGTCTCCGTAAGCGGCCAGCGTTTATGAGACGAACTTTGAGAGTGGAGGAAGACAGAGAGGTCTGTAAGGAATGAACCCGTTGGAACTCTGTACTCTCTGCCTACCCCGCAAGGGAACTGGCGTGATGATATAGATAGATAGGTTAAATGAATAATATTAACATTGAAGATCTACTATATATCTACATAATTATTTCCTTTCATAAATATTACATTCAGAATGATGTCCTAATTTATGTGACATGTTTGTGTCAGTAAAATAAATAAATTTTAAAGCGGCGGACCCAACGTTTGTTAGAAAAGTGTATGTTCATTTGATGTTAATTACGCCGTAACCGGAGATTTGGCTTGACGGGTGGCTTAGATAGATAAAGGTCAGTATACTGCTAGAGAGAATTTGATAATAACTGACAATCAAGCTTACTCACTTTGGTATATAGTACATATTAATTTAAGGACATAAAATCACTGCTTCGTTTGTCTAGTAGCGCTTGATATAGCGTGGGATATAGTGAGCAGCGATGCCAATTTGTGGGGAGTTCCCCACATTGCGGGGAAATTCAAGTCTATTGGAGATTTAGTGGGGATTGGTAATATGTGGGGAAAATGCGGGGATTTTGACATATTAGGCTAAAACCGAAAAATGATTCCATTTCCTAGTTTCTAATCTTTAACTATATTACCCATGGCCTGGGAATTTACTAGGCGTGATCTGGATGCAGGAGGGGTCCTGGACAAAAGATGAGGTTTTGTCACGCGGGATCAATTTCAATAAATGGAAGATATTTCGAGGATTGAAAATCTTGTTTTATGCTATATGGCTAAGAGATTTCGGAAAAATCTATAGTACTAATTTTTATTTTACTCAAACAAGGACCTATTCAGAGTATTTAATACATGCCTCTTTTTAAGTTTTTCTAGTAAGTATTAGGTAACATGTGACAAGGAGCCTCTCGAGTTGTATTCATATTTTTGCCATGAATTTGATTACTATAACTATCTATCTATCTATCTATAACCTCACGCCAGATCCCTTGCGGGGTAGGCAGAGAGTACAGAGTTCCAACAATTTCTTTCCTTACATACGTCTCTGGCTTCCTCGACTCTCATAGTTCGTCTCATACACGCTCGCCGGTTACGGCGACTCTTGACTTTTCCATCAGATAAGACTCGGTTTATTTGGTTGTGGTAAGATAGTCTTGGTCTTCCCCGGTACCTGCATCCTTCCACTTTCACATTGTATATCTGTTTTGTCATTCTTTCCTCTGGCATTCTTTCTATATGCCCGAACCAACGGAGCATGCCCTTTCTCATCTTTACACCGATACTATCTTTCATACCTATAACGTTTACCATTACTATAACGTTTATCATATATTTTCTAAATTCCTGTTTTGGCCATAGAATACAATTTATTAGTGTGATACAACGACTCAATTGTTTCAATGAATTATTCTAATATTTATAAACCTTAAAATTGTAAAAATAACAATAAATAAAAAATCCTTTTATTCCTAAACTAAAAAAAGAAATCTTTACAAAATTTTTACAAATCATATTTATAATTTTAAACAAGAAATTATTAAAAATTAATCTCGGTTCGTTTATTAGTATAATTCAGGACCCCTTCTGGGTGAAGGCCTCTTCCAGCTTTTTCCATTTTTCTCTGTCTGGTGCTGTTTCTAACCAATTTGATGCTGTTCGCAGAATTTCATCGGACCACCTAGTTTTTGGTCTCCCTTTTTTTCTTTTGCCCTTTGAGCCTTTCCATGAAGACACTGATTTGGTCCATTTGTTATTTGACGTTCTACCTACATGGCCAGCCCAACGCCATTTTGATTTTAGAGCGTAGTCTAATGCGTCAATTACTTTCGTTCGTTTTACCGCTTCTATCTCGAATCTCTCACATTTTAGCTTCATTTGTTTTTTTATAATTTCCAATGTTATGTTTTCCAGTTCATAATAATTTCTTTCTTTTTCCTCTACTCCGAGAAATACAATATTTTTTGTCTTATTTGCTTATCTAAATAATTCAATTGAAGATCTTGTTGATCGACTCGCTTTTGTAATTTTTCATAATTGGCGTTAATTAAATTTAACTTACTGTTTATATTTTCATTTATTGACTTTGTGATATCTTCTTTCATTTCTTTTATGTGTAATTTTTGCTTTAATAAATCATCTTGAATATTTTTTAACATCACCATAATTTTTTCTTTTTTTTTTTTTTTTTTTTTTCGTATCAGAGGGTATTTCGATACACCAAAATGGTCGAGCTAAAAATTGTTTATATCCATAATTATCTTATTTTATTCGTACCGTTAGTATTCTAGAGTCTGCACTTGATATATTACTCATCTACTTTACGTTTTTCACTTTAATAACTTGCATTAACGTTTTTTTTCATCTATATATTATGTCGTGACTGTTATTACAGATTTTCACTTTAATTAAGATGTTTTGCACTGTATCTTATAGTTCACTGTACTCGTCTTTTGTTTATATTGATTTTTGTAGTATTTAAGCACTGTTTTAATAATCACACCAATTTTTAACAGTATCTTTCACGGAGCGAATGTTTTTTTTTACATTACTGGATTGTATGTATAAAAATAACAATAGCTCATTTAAATATGTAATTGGATATTATTAAAATTACGACTTAATTTACAAGAAATATACCTGAAAAAGTTTCCCTGAAACAAAAGGGGGGGAGGGGACTTGAAATGCTATTCTCCCCAAATTTAGGGAATATGACCAAGATTTTTGGGTAATTCGGAAGATTGGCATTGGCAACCCTGATAGTGAGCGAAATGGCTCTGTGGAGCTGATCACTCTCTTCCCTCCAGTATGGTCGAGGTGAGTGATGGCTGCTTCTGAAGTCATACTCGTGAACGGGTGTTGCTGGTCCGTCCTTCATCTTTCGATAAATTACTTGTAGAACTGTTGTATTGTCTCGCTATCTCACTAAAGCTATCATATTCGCTAGAATAGAGCTTGTATTTATGTATTGTAGCTAGGATCATGTATTTTGATCACACTTAGTACAAATTTTATATTGAGTAGTTTATTTTATGTTACTTCTCTTATTATTGACTGCCTCGTTAGTCTAGTGGCGAATAATATGATTTGCGATCACGAGGTCCTGGGTTTAAATCTTAGGTCGGACAAATAATAATAATATAATTCTATCGAAAAAAACTCACAGTATCAATCCGGAGTCTGGAACTGTACCCGATATATGGCAATAGGCTTGTCCCCTATTACATGGGAATGAGTGAAAAGTGGGTGTACACAGTACACCTCTGCCACCCCCGCTTGGGGAATATAAGTGTAATGGTGTTTCTTATTATTTTTAGAATTACTTTTTTACCAAGTCTCTTTTCTGTAAATGAGAGGACTTGTAGACACTTGTAGACACTTTTTGATACTATGAATGTATGTACATATACGTTTCATTTGTGTTCAAATGTAAAATTTGTACTGTGACAAAGATGTATCAATATATCAACTCGCTAGAGTCATACTAACGTCAATCTTTTCCTGCTAAACTCTCTGACGTCGTTGCCGAAACATGCGTGTCTAAAGTACATAATGTATCTTCCAAGTACATTATGTATATAATACAACGCTTTGGTAAATGTAGGCTGTTGTAGGCTTTGGTTTGTTGGACCAAAGAACAAAAGCCACATAGTTATAATTTCATTTATCTTTTAAGCACTCACGTTTTCGCCACATAGCCGACGTACCGTAAGGGTACGCGACGGTGGCGTGGCTTGGGAAGTTAAAATGTAGTGAAATATACTGGAGACGCCACACGGTGCAGCCCCGCTGGGCGCGACGGCAAACGTCACGATTGAACTTAGACGAGCGCTTCTGTCACGCTCCCGTCGCGCCCCGTCGGCTATTTGATCAAACCTTAAGCAAACTTTTGCTTAACAAAATTCGAGTAAAAATTTTAACGTGAAAAAATCTAGGAAATTTAATTTCCTCCCTTCATAAATTTTCTTTCGTACGCACTGTTCGTTATTTAACAGAAGTTTAATCTGACTTTGTGATGTAATCCAATTAATTATTCATTTATGATGGCTTGATTTTTTCCAGAGCTACGTTGAGTAAGAATTGGGTGTCATGTTTGAATAGGATTAACTTGTTAAATTATCTAATTACTAAGATCTAAGCTGTGTTTAGTTTCAAGTCCCCATCGAATGCTTCGATTGAAAATACATAACTTTATATCAGACAAACAAATAAAAAGGTTGTTACTTTAATTATGGCAAAGCGTAGTGAAGCTTCAAATTATTTTACGCTTTCTAGTTTCCGAAAACGATACGACGCGACGTTTTAAAAAGAGACTTAATTTTTTTAAATTCAAATTTTAATACTACATTCACATTAATTCCCAACAATAATGCTATTTATCATCATTTTAACATTATTACAAATTGTCTGCACAAAAAAGCAGGTAACGAATCCAGGAAACCCAATAAAAATGTTTTATTCAGTATTCGGAAATAAAAAAATACGATCCATTTTACTTGTTATGACGTCTTAAACCTGTGCGCGTTCAATATCTTACTTTATACTTTTGTATAAATTTATCCTGTGGTTTCTCTCAACTGATTTTAAGGCTGAGACGATATATGTAGTATGGTAAAGATCATTGTTACATGGTGGTGCATTCTTATATGGTGGCTGAGGTCTACCATGTACGAACCATGTTAGTCTCCGTGTAATAAGGATACGAGTATATTTTCATGATTCTAGACACATTTTTTTATTTGGAATGCTATCAATAATTTCTCGATAGAAAAACTATGGGTCGTAGTCTAGTATAGTCCGATCTAGAATTCAAACTGAGGACCTCGTGATCGTTAGCAGCACCTTCACTGTACTGACAATGATTGTAAAATACAAGGCGAAGTAATTTTTTTTATTATTTTAGTTAAAAATCAAAAACAAAGCAAGAAAATCAAGGTTAATATTTTTAAATTAAGAGCGCTTATTGTAATGATAATGGTTTTTTTTTTCATATTGATATTAAATGATTCAATTGAGTAAGACCATTATTACAAAATTATTTCATTCAAATTCAGAATACCAAGCAAATGACGACCTGTATGTTCAAAAAAAATTTCAACAAACACACAACAAGCGTGACTCAATTCTTTATGAGTGTAGATATGGATTTAAGGTTGGGTTTTGCTGTAGTCAGTTGTGGCTTAATCTATCCGTCGTCAATGCGAAAATTTGGTTTAATGAAATTGCCGAAATGAATTTTTATACAAGGGGAACGAACCCCGTGAATATTATTATGAGCCCTTAAGTAATGACCAGATTATGTTAGATGTTTATTTAAAATTTAAATATTAACCCTTAAGCTCGGAGCGCGAAGAAAGTTGTTATACTAGGCATGCCTTTTAAGTTCTGTCGTTTCCATATTTCCCGGCAATTTTGAATTTGGAACTGTTCTATATTCTGATGTGATTAAATTTTGAATCTCAAAACAGTTGAAAGTATTAAGATTAATGCTATTATTTAATTACAGCGTCAATTGGAATCTGTCAGGTTACGTACGAAAATGAAACTTTCTAAGGAAAATGTTCGTGCAATAATTTTCTACAACTTTAGAAGAGGCCTGACACGGCTTCAGTGTTTTGAAGAGCTAACATCTGCGTTTAGTGATGAAGCCCCATGTCTGCGGACTGTCAAACTCTGGTATTTAGAATTCCAGCGTGGACATACTAGTGTTAGTGACAAATCTCGCGAAGGACGCCCAAAATCCGCCTTCACTGAAGATAACATCATTGCTGTGAGACAACTAATTCTCGAAGATCGTCATGTGACATATCGAGAGATAGAGGCTCTATTAGGCATCTTAGGGACAACCATTCAGAAGATCTTGCATGAAGCGCTTGGTGTGAGAAAGCTAGTTTGCCGGTGGATACCGCATCTGCTTTCCGACGTGCACAAGGCGGCCCGCGTCAGATGGTGTAAGAAAACTCTGCAAAGGTTCAACCGAGGAGAGTCAAATCACACATCATCAGTGATGACGAATTTTGGATCTATGCCTACGATCCTGATTCCAAACAACAATCTACAATCTGGGTCTTTCAAGACGAGCCAAAGCCGACTAAAGTTGTTCGTTCTCAAAGCACTTCAAAGAAGATGGTGGCCACGTTTGTTGAAAAAACCGGCCATAATGCGACTATTGCACTTGAAGATCGTAGAACGGTTAACGGAGAGTGGTATACCACAGTTTTTTTACCACAAGTCATCGCCGAACTTCGAAAATCTAACTCAAAGCGACGCATCATCCTGCTCCACGACAACGTAAGCTCACACAGCGCTCGTCAAACGATTGAGTATTTGAAGCAAGAAAAAGTACAAAATCTTGACCATCCTCCATACAGTCCTAACCTAAGCCCCAACGATTTCTTTACATTTCCTAAAATTAAGAAAAGTCCTCGTGGTCAAAGGTTTCAGTCCGATGAAGAAGCAGTCGACGTTTTCAAGTCAGTCATTTGGAACACCCCCACTTTAGAGTGGAATAAATGTTATAATAACTGGTTTGAGCGAATGGAAAAGTGTATTAAGCTACGTGGTGAATACTTTGAAAAACAATAAAATGTACTATAAGGTTCTAGTTGTGTTTTTTTCTTCAAACGACAAAACTTAAAAGGCATTACCAGTAAGCTCGGAGGGGTCACGGCGGCGCGCGCGAAAATTTGCGGAGGTTTACAAAACCGACGATAATTCAAAAACTACCAAATATTTTAACTTGAAATAAAAAGGAAAGTATTTTTTGATAATGCTGTATTTTTTTTAATACAATTCTATATGATTTATCTCCCCATATAAGGAAATTTCCAGCCTTGAAAATATATACGAGAAAAAGTGGTAGGTGTTTACGTAAATAAATCTTTTTAGGAAATAGTATATAACTTTGGAAGAATAAGTTGAGATTTTTATAATCTTGGATAAGTAACTAATAATCTTGCATATCTAGTTTTAGGGATTCCTAAACAAAACAAACTTCTAAAATGCCTTAGCACAGAGAGGCCTCTTTCTGGGAGTAAGATGGCGAGTGATAATTTGTATTATCAAGCAATCTATGATCCTGAGTCTTACTGATAAATGTGTTAGTTACCTTTGAAGGAAATATACTTGTCTTATCGAAACATACACTGAATTACCTAAATATTCAAAAGAAAAAGAATATATGAGGTTATATGTGAAAGTCATCCAGTTTGCACATAGTTTTTTTCTCTCTTATACTCATACTGGGAATGTGTTTATATAAAATAAAACAAGGTATTATTTAGTAGAATGTTATGAATGATTACAGCCCAAAATAATGCACTGGTTATTTATCACTATGGTAAAACCGATATTAACGTATGGATGCATCGTGTGGTGGCCTAGAACCAAGACACAGACGTGCAGGGATTCCTTGACAAAACTGCAGAGGACAGCCTGCCTGGCCATCACAAGTGCTTTCAAAACAACACCGACGGCAGCTATGGAGAGGCTACTTAACCTGACTCCATTACATATCGTCATTGAAACCGAGGCAAGGAAGGCACTCTATAGGCTAGAGAAAGCTGGACTATGGAGCATAACGGCGCCAGGCCTCGAACACACCAAGCTAGAACCGGATAAGGAACTAGATGACATAAGGAACATGAGAAGCGACAAGATCCTAACCACATACATGTTCAATAAGAGATTTAGCACTCACATCCCAACCAGGGAACAATGGAAAAGTGGTCTAAACAAGCAAGGCAAGGAGCAAATGATATGGTACACTGACGGATCCAAAACCAAGTTTGGAACAGGAGCTGGAGTATACACGGAAGGATATAGCCTCAGCCAAAGCATGGACAGGTTTACATCAATATTCCAGGCAGAGACCTATGCGATAAACATTTGTGCAAAAGAGATATTGGACAAACGAATCACGGGCAAGAAAATCTACATTTGTAGTGATAGTCAGGCTTCCCTCAAGGCCGTCGGCTCCTATGAGCTAAACTCAGCACTGGCTGCGGAGTGCGCATACCTTCTTGACAGATGTGGAGCGCGCAACACGGTCAGGTTAGTCTGGGTCCCTGGGCACACGGGAGTTGATGGCAATGAGCGTGCGGACGACTTAGCCAGGAAGGGAGCAATGGGAAAACCCGTTGGTCCAGAACCGTTCATAGGCATACCAGACGGTGCCTATAGAGGCGCACTCTTTAAATATGCCCAAGAACAACATAAGAAAGAATGGGAAACACACACAGGGCTTCGACACTCAAAGGAATTCCTTTCCACATGGTGTGAAAGCGATTGCAAGAGACTACTAAAATATAGTAGACTACAACTAAGGCAAATAACGGGAGCATTCACAGGCCACTATGGCACGAAAGAACATCTACACAAGATGAACCTATGCGGCGACGTGGTATGCAGGTGCTGTGGCACAGAAACTGAAACCATGAAGCACGTCATCTGTCACTGCGACGCTCTGGCTGCGCGGCGAATGGAACTGCTGGGAGTGGCCTATCCAAACCCAGAAGAATTACGGCTCTGTCCCCCTGCTGGAATCTACAACCTAATACAGGGAGTACTGGACACCTCAGGTACGTAAGAGCATTAGGGCAAGGACAGCACAAAAGATCCCATGGGTCGAAGTGCGCCAGAGGTATCCTCGGTCCGGCAAGCCAACATAAGATAAGATAAGATAGTAGAATGTTGGTATTTCTTGATGATATATTTCATATTATGTATTGCAAACAAAAAAACAAAGAAAACATATATCAAAGTTAGTACTAATTTGTATGAAAAAAATGGCGTCCAATAGTGATGTGCATGTTATCGATAAATTACGTACATACGTCGACCCATGGTACTAAATAAAAACAGTAAGCATAAAATGTAAACATAACGGGTTTTGCGAAAACATAAGTATACAACGAGTTTTTTATCGATATCATATAGCAAAAAGATAGTAATCGGCAAACAAAAACTAAAATCTCGAGAGAAGCTGTACACTATTTATTACAATCGAATTGACACAAGTTGACAAAATAATGAACATGACAATAGTAGGTAGGTAATCGTAGTAGTTAGTAATTTTTATTTAAAACATAATATACCTAAAAGATAGTATTAGACAAACAACAACTAAAATCTCGTTAGAACCTGTACGTTATTTATTACAATCAAATTGCCCCAAGCTGGCAAAATAATGAACATAAATATAGTAGGTGGGTGATTGTTGTAGTGAGTAGTTTTTATAAAAACATAATATACCAAAAATATAGTAATAGACAAACAAGAACTAAAATCTCAGGAGAACCTGTATATTATTTATCACAATCGAATGCAGTCAAGATAATAAAATAATGAACATAAAAATAGTAAGTAGGTAATTGTTGCAGTGAGTATTTTTTATTGAAAACATAATATACCAAAAAAATAGTAATAGACGAACAACAACTAAAATCGCGGAGAATCTGTATATTATTTATAACAATCAAATTTTACACAAGATGACCAAATAGCAACGTGCAACTACACCGAAATTTATGATTCACGTTTAAGTAAAATTAATTTGGTACAAACATTTACCACGCATAATTTTTACATTCTATACAGGTGTATAAATACCCCAAAATGCGGAAAGTTCTAGTTCTGGACCTTGGAGGAGTGCCATCTGGCTGGACCAGATAGAACTGGCCTTCAGCTGCAATAATATAGACAATATTACTGTAAAATATCAAATACAAAAATAAATCATTATATACATTTATTACAAATATTATTTGTTACTAACGTTTAGGTTCTTAAGGCCGGCTACGGCATCCTCCTCCTCCTCGTTTATCTCGACCTCCTCGTTTACCTCGACCTCCTCCAGGATGGCGTCGCTGTCAGACTCCAACATGCGCATCATTGAGGAGGTCGAGGTACTCATCTGGCACAGGCTTTATGCCACTCGGATTCCACATCTAAAAACAAACATCAGGGCATCATAAATTATTTCCAATGAAGTATCTATACAAATTGTATTCCTAAACCTTTTTTTTATTAATCAAAGCAATCCTCTATAAATATTTGCTATCAAAGCATTGAAATGAAAATATATAATAACACTGCGATAAATATTTGATTATTTTATATCAAGTACACCCACACAGTACATCCCTACCACTCACGCTTGGGGAATATAGGCGTGATGCTTTATTCTTTTATTTATTTTTTATCAATCCAAATCAAAATCCTTTATAAATTTGTTAATAATTTTCACTTCTAAAACTATCGATACTTTTATCGACCTTAACCATGACACGCATGCGCAACGCCGAATATTGGCAAGAAAATGGGGGTAAAATTTATCGTAAATTAATGCACCTACACAAATAAAAATAGATATTTCCGATAATGTGTGGTTTTCGAACTAAAATATGGGCAAAAACAAAAAACAGGATGTTATTATAGCATTATTATTATACTTATATCACAAACAAATGTTTATTCAGGTCAAAATACACCAAATCAAATACTCGGAAGAGGAAAAAAATTCGTTGTTATTACGACGAAAATTGAAAAACATAATGAATTATTGCACATCCTATTCAATTTATGATAAAATAACTTACGTATACATCCAATACCTGTTTCTATATAACAATTATAAGCAAATATAACATATTTACTCACCTTTTAATAAAATAATCCAATTATTATATTTGCACAAAAATGGCGCCGCGCACCTCCGCACTAACTGTTTTAGGAATGCAACTGGCCGAAGCCCGCCGATTATTCACGATGAGTATTATACGGTAAAATAAAGAGCGTATCGTCCTTCATATTTGTTCCGAACAAATTAAATGTCTACAAGGTCACGTGATAATACTAGGGGGAACTTTTTAAATCGGTAGCGATAAAGTACAAAAGTGTACTTTCACCAAGCTTAAGATCGTAACTATTAAGGTACAGAATTGTGACATGCCCGAGCGTAAGGGTTAACGCGAAAGAAAAACATAAGAAACAGTAAGACCCTTGCTCTAAAGATTCCGTACATCTGTCACTAGATGGCGTTATTTTATTTTTTCAATCAATCTATCAGCCTATCGCAGTCCACTGTTGGACATAGACCTCTCCTAACACGCGCCATTGCACACGGTCCTCCGCCTTCCGCATCCAGTCTGTCCCAGCGACCTTTATGAGGTCGTCGGTCCATCCAGCTGGGGGCCGTCCTACCTTACGCTTACCAAGTCGTGGTCTCCACTCTAGGATACACTTGCTCCATCGGCCGTCAGTCCTTCTGCAGATGTGACCAGCCCATTGCCACTTCAGCTTACTGAGTCTGCGAGCTATGTCGGTAACTTTGGTTCTTGGTCGGATTACCTCGTTACGAATTTTATCCTTCAAAGAGACGCCGAGCATAGCTCGCCCCATAGCCCGCTGTGCGACTTTGAATTTGTAGACTAGTCCCACTGTGAGTGGCCACATCTCGGCCCCCTAAGTCATAACAGGTAGGACGCAGTGGTTATAGACTTTAGTCTTCAGGCATTGCGGTATAGGTGAAGAGAAAACGTGACGTAGTTTGCCAAATGCTGCCCAACCCAATGCGATCCCGCGGTTGATTTCTTTCTCGAAGTTGTTTCTACCAAATTGGACAATTTGTCCAAGGTAGACATACTCCCGAACAACTTCGAGCATCGAACCATCGACGTAGATCGGTCCCAGCGTGACATGTTAATTAAACATGATCTTGGTTTTATCCAAGTTCATGCCGAGACCGACACCTCGAGAGGCTCCATTTAGGCTATGCAGCATATCACTTAACTGTTCCAGTGACTCTGCCGGCCACGATGACGATATCATCGGCAAACCGAAGGTGTGAGATGTATTCGCCGTTGATGTTAATGCCCCGCCCAGTTTTATTTTTTATCACATTCGATATTTTTTAAGTAATATAATATATAATTATCGGATTTCGGATTTTTAACAACAATTTTTGGATTTTTCATGATCCTAGGTCGCGTGAAGTCTTATCTTTTGATTCCATGGACTTGAATTTTCAAGTTCTGATTCGATCAGTCGGATTAAGCAGTCAGACTACACGGCCATAGGGGATTTTTTGTACCGCTAAACAATCGTGGAATTTTAACCAGGTATTTCTATATTTAACGCAGCAATATTTTAATGCAATGTTTGTCAGTTTATTAGGTAAAACCTTGTAAGCTGAATAAGAACTACTGCATCTTATCCTACGGACTTGAAATTTAACATATTGGTTCAGTTCCGATGATAATGCATTTTTATGGCAAGCATGGCCTCAATTTGGCCACGATTGGCTGGATTTAATTAGTAACAGCGCGGAACCACCTTTTAAAGTATCTCCTTGGCAATAAGAATATTTTACTAAATGTTGACCCTAATTTCACTCCAACGGATCCGTGAATGATATTGACAGGGGGGCCTATCAATAGTCTCTCATATCTGTGTTGCCGCCATTTAGGGTCTGTTGCTTGTCGCTTTGCAGCGCAAAAATAAATTTATAAAATGGGTTACGCTAATATCTGGTATTCTCATCCCCATCAATACGGCCAGGAATCTCGCTCATGTCGGGCCTGCTCCAAGAGACATAGACTTATTCGCAAATATGGTCTAAATATCTGCAGACAGTGCTTCAGAAAGTACGTCCACGACGTTGGCTTCAAAAAGCTTGACTAAGATGCTTGGATCTTAATAAATTTAATCTAAGTTTAATTGAGTCTAATATCATCGGCGGGCCAAAAGATTCTTGCCGGGCTATATATGACATAGGTATTCTTAATTGACCTATTGTGTCTGATATTATAGCAGTACCGGGCATAACCGGGCATTGCCATATACCCGGCATAACTCCTGACTCCGAACTAATACTGGGAAATTTTCGATAGAAGAACTATATTTGTCCAAGCTAGGGCGTGAACTCAGGGCACTACTACTACACCAACGGGGCAGTCTCGGGCAGTGTTTATTTTAAATTTTAAATAATTACGATTTTTAAAAGTGTGTTCATCCATATAATTGTGTGATTATGATCAGTCAAGAATAATCTAGGCCGCATAAACCTGGCAATTTTTGGCGCAAAATTATGCAGATGTAACGTATTCCCAGTGGCGCGCGTTAGACACACGTTAAGTGCTGAAATGACTCTTGTAGCTTCCCTTGCGATGCAGGGTTGTCACCGTGAACTTAAGGCTATTAAATCAATTACAAACAGATCGAGTCTTATCTGAAGGACAAGTCAAGAGTCTCCGTAACCGGCGAGCGTATATGAGACGAACTTTGAGAGTGGAGGAAGCCAGAGAGGTATGTAAGAAAAGAACCTGTTGGAACTCTGTACTCTCTGCCTACCTCGCAAGGGATCTGGTGTGATGCTATAGATAGATAGAAATCAATTTCATATGAGGCCGTGAGCTTGAATCCAACAGGTAATTACTGAGTGAACGAGCCACATCTTCGACCTCACTGCGAAGTCATCAGAAAACCTCAATCAGAGCATAAAAAAAAATTATGTTAACGTAACGCTAGCGAGAAAGCGGGCTGTCCCATTCATGTTTGTGTCGTAAATTTGTAGTGTGACAAGGACGGCATATCAAATGGCTAGTGTCACGATATCGACAATCTTTTTGTGCTAAGCCTTCAGGTAGGCTAGAGGTCATAAACTGATTACTCCTCAATGAAAATAATCGTAAATAGATGATAAGATGTACCGGTTTTCATGTCTAAAAATTTTATATCACAATTTGGTGTCTAGGATTGTGTCCTCTATTGAAATGTAAAAATTGTTTTCGATGTTATGGGAATTGGAACGTAATAATAATTTTCATTTACATATCACACATTAGTGATAATAATTGAGTGTCATATACCATTTATTTAAGTAACTAAAGTAATTTTAAATCAGTTGAAGTTTTTATATGTATGTAGTAAATGCGTCGAAAACGATTTATACATAAACTCAAGACTTCACATTTGTTTGGGAGTTCGTTCAAGTGGAAAAAAGTAAGGAACTTTACTTCTGAACAAGGTTTTGTTTAAAAAACAAAGGTTTAGGCTTGATTGGGTACATCTAGTTTAAATACAAAAATCCTTGATTTGCAAAAATAGGGTTTACTCTCCGTGAATTAATTGAAACGTTAAGCATTGAATTCATTTTCACGCTGAAAAACTCATTTGAGACAACTCACAAATTAGTAATTTATTACTAAACAATTATCTTTATCATAACCTGTTGGAACTCTGTACACTCTGCCTACCCCACAAGGGATTTGGCGTGATGATATATCGAGATTTATTATCATTTTAGATTCTTTACGGCGTAGGCAGAGAGTACCAAGTTTCAACAGGTTCTTTCCTTAGAGATCTCTTCGGCTTCCACCACTCTCATAGTTTCATTTCATACATGCTCGACGGTTACGGAGACTCTTTACTTGCTATGCTAATGACACACCAATAAACATCAATAATCAGGAATTAAGCACAAATAAATGTCAAAACTCTTTTATAAGAGGGTTGCCATGACTTTCTGTTATACTTAGCGGAGGCAATGTTCTTCCTATACTATAGATAACCCAACCGCAAATTTTTGGCTAGTTAGCAAGTTATCAAAGACCAATATATTCCTTACAAGTTATGCTCCCTTTCATTCGACACCTATTGTTGATTCGATTACTTCCTTTCCTTGATGTTGACGTTATTACAAGGACGTATCAAACGACTTCAATACTTTTTACAAAACTGATCTTTATCACTTCCACATAAACGTTCAAATTGGAATATAAGATTTATTTTAGTTAGTATGTTATTCAGTTCTTGTCTTCGGGCAATTATATATAGTATGGATATCGCCTTGTTATAATTTCTCGGTATTGCTCACATAACAACGTAGTTACTATTTCTAAATATGGCGCAGACATTTGCCTAACGAAAAACTATCTTATTTTCTTGATAAAGAAATATATTTTCTTTTATTATAATAGAGACAGAATTTTGTCGAAGATATAAATAGAATAAATATAGCCGACGAAAGTAATTGGAGATAGCAAAAAAGATACGATCATTTTGTATGAAAATATTGGCTCGGTGTTGTTATTACTGGGAAAGGTTTTTGGTGTAGCAGATCCCTTTTTTAATCATTTTTATAAAATTGTGTTTTAACCTGAGTGGTAGTGGGTAGAGTATGTCCTGCGTAGAATTGACAGCTGTTGATGCAGAAAGGTTCGTGAGTGGTGACCACGTACTGGAAGAAGTGAAGTGGGCTGGCCCCCAAAAAATGGATCTATGACTTGGTGGCCGGTCGTTGTGATTCTATTTGGGAGATTGTCTTGCAATGAACCTCTTTCGGCGTTTCGATGATGCGCCTAATTTTTATGAGTTTGAATATAAGGTAACTATCATCAAACTGTATCATCAAAATTGCTAACCCCTCCCTTCCTAGCCACTTTCGTCCTATTTCTATTCTTCCTTTTCTTTCAAAAGTGCTCGAGGCCTGCGTCCACAAACAATTGTCGCAATTTATCTACTCTAACAATCTAATTAGTCCTTTTCAATCTGGATTCAGGCCTGGCCATAGTACCGTTTCTGCTCTACTTAAAGTGACTGATGATATCCGGAAAGGCATGGAAGAAACTAAAGTTAGTGTTCTTGTCCTAGTAGATTTCTCCAATGCTTTTAACACCGTCAGTCATGATGTCCTATTATCCATTCTTTCTTACCGTATGTGCTCAAGGGAGTCGCTGGATTGGTTTTCATCCTATCTTCGGGAACGTCAACAGGCTGTCTTGAGTGACGAGTTATCATCAACTTGGCGCTGCCTAGAAACTGGCGTTCCCCAGGGCGGTATACTTTCTCCTCTTCTATTTTCTATTTTCATTGATCTAATAACCTATGAACTTCAGTGTGCGTATCATCTTTATGCAGATGACCTTCAGCTTTACTCACAAGACAGTGCTGATCAAATCTCTTACACTATTAGCAAACTAAACCAGGATCTGAGGGCTATCAAGAACTGGTCTGACAGGTTTGGAGTGACTGTTAACCCGGCTAAGTGTCAAGCTATTCTTGTAGGAAGCGCTAGAACTATAAGCAAAGTAGATATTTCAACTCTGCCGTCACTTATATTCAATGGTACAGTTATACCCTTTAGTTCTAGTGTCAAAGATCTCGGCTTGCACATTGACAACACACTTAGCTGGCAAACCCAAATCACAGCCGTCGGTCAAAAGGTCACCGGGATGTTGCGATTTCTGTATCGCTTTAAAAACCTACTCCCCTCTAGCACGAAAACAATGCTCGTGCAGTCCTTAATCCTTAATCCTTCCTATATTCGACTATGGTGATGTGTGCTACTACGACCTGAATGCAGATCATCTCAACAAACTCGACCGCCTTCTAAATAACTGCATTCGATTCATATTCAATATACGTAAATTTGACCATGTATCTGAGTATCGTTCCCATCTAAAGTGGTTGCCAATTCGCAAGCGCAGGGCTCTACGGGCACTAACAATGTTATTTTCTATTCTTTACTCTCCTGCTTCGCCTGATTATCTTTCCTCCCATTTTCAATTTCTATGTACTAATCATGATAAACATCTTCGCTCTTGTAATAATCGTCTTCTCCAATGCCCTTCTCACCATTCTAATTTTATACACTCTTCTTTCTCTGTCCAATCCATTTTGCTATGGAACGCACTGCCCCAGGATATCAGGATGGCCACAAATCGCTTGTCTTTTAAAAACAAAGTTCAGGATTATCTTCTCAAAACTTTAGCAGAATGATCTCAATTTTAATTTCATTTGTGTATATGTGTATTTATTATTATATGTATATATTAGTTATATATATCTATATATACCATATATATGTATCTTATAATATTTTTTCTATCTCTTTATTTTTATCTTCTATGGATTTGCACCTACTTCACTAGTTTTTGCATCACCCTAAGGTAGACTGGTAGAGAATGCCTCAGGCATTAAGTCCGCCTTTGTACCTGTAGTGCATAAAGTATTAAATAAATAAATAAATAAATACATATAATGAAGAACTAGAAAGTCGCTTGCATGAGTATAACATGATAAAGATAATAAGTATCCGTTCTACCAATCTACAGAAAGAGATAGTCCTAAAGTAGGATAAATTGAAAGAAGGTCATATATTTTTCCGCAGCATATTTAAAAAATAACCTAGAATAAGGCAAGATTAAGTTCGCAAAGGCACCTAATTTAACAAGCTTTTATTTAACTTGCACTGGTCGTATGTCTGTTTGTCTTTCCGGTTCAAATTTTGTGATCAATTTTTCAAGCACTTGCGGGTAAACGACATACCTGAAATTTGGTATAAGTATGTAAGTTCGGTGACAACGTCATAATATGGTACCATGGAGCTGATCTGCTGATGGAGCCGGAAGGTGGCCATAGAAACTACCCAACTACTAAACATAACTCTGTCGTGTGTTGGCTCGTTGGATTTGTCTTGACAGGTATTACGGTCATTATACAAGGTGTAATTTTAATCGCCCTAGTGAGAGCTCAGGTGATGAATACAATGCCAGTAGGCATTAGATTCATAAACTGAACTCACTTCACTGGTAATAAAAAATGAAGAAATAGAACACTTCAATGAGTAACATCTACCCAGTTACCTATCCAAATAATATAGCTAGGGTAAAGATCTGGAACAACAAAGGTCCAATCTACCAACCAGCTAACGAGCCGCGCTGACATTTTGCGCTTGGCATAGGTTAAAAGTTGGTACTTTAATACATTTAAAAAGTATTGTTATGAAGAGCTTACTTATTGAAATGTTCTTTTATAGTAAAAATGAACAGTGGGCATTGGATACATTACCTGGGCTTTCGCTTCAGGACGATTAAAATTACACCGTGTATATACAAAGATGGAAGGGTGACCATGTGTAGCGAATCCAACCGTAACTTCTCTATTCATAAACTATTAAATCACTTCGCCGCAGGTAAAAGAAAGCAAAACATGACCATCAAAAGACACAACATCCATTTCGTAGTCTACTTCTACGTGATAATTCGATAAAATAATCCCCAAAAGTTTCTCATTGACGCTGTTAGGAGTGCTAATGTGTTAATCATTCGCCGAGAGTTAAGAGTTGCCAATTGGATCAACACGACTCGGTAATACGTCGAGCCGACCTCTGCCAACAAACTTGTACATTACTCGGGATTACTCGGAAATGTGTATGTAACTCGTGTGGGGATTTTAGGGAACTTTTTTAAGGTAAAGTGATAGGCAGGTACTCCGTTTTGACGGTTACCATGCATAAAATAGTACTCTGCCTTTTGCAGGCTCTGAGCCAATTAAAGTGCTCCCCGCAATACCTTCAACTCACTCACTCAAGGATAAAATTGCTTACCGTCAGTAGGATTTTGTCAGACTTTCCATACAAAATATTTCAAAATTCTATCCATAGTAGTGGCCTATATCTATCCTTGAGTTGAATATTGAAACAGGTCGTAAGAAGACCGGCATGAAGTTATTATAGTGGGATGTGTGGCGGGCTTAGTCTCAAAATAATAATACACTTGAAACTGCCTTGTTGATATAGTGGAGTTTAATACGAGTGGCAATCACGAGGTTCTGTTTCCAGGTAGCCTATATCCAACAAATAGTACCTAATTATATTAATTAAAATTTGGAAGTTTGATTTTCGTATTAAATCTTTGAAGCAAACACCTTAATAGTTGTTTTCTGTTATTTTTGACGACATGGCTTGGCCCAGTGATTAAAAGCTTAAGCTGCTCATTGGATCTAGTCATGGTGGGTTTGACTCCCGCACAGGACAAATTTGTGTGTGATCCACAAATGTTTGTCCAGTTGTGTTTTTATATTTATTTCTTTTATTTAAAAAAAAACCTGTCCCCTAGGATTTGTTCCTGTATCGTGGGTGCGTTTACAAACATGAAAATTCACATACACAAATACCCAGACCGAATCGAACCCGCGACTATTCGACCCAGTGGGCGGAGCGGCTTACGCTCTTAACCACTGCGCCAAATCGTTCGTTCAAGTTCATATTTGTAATGCACCTACGACAGAGAAATAATTCTTTGGAGGCTCAGTTTTAAAGAAAATTGCAAAATAAAATTCTTTTATTATATCTTATTCTCTCTAAAGCGGGTTTTATTTCGCTTAACTAAAGTCGCATCGTTATTGTTAGTGTTCAAAAGGACTGAAGATCTAGATCCACGGATTAACGATCACGGCACTGTAAAGTAAATAAGTTTTAATACGTGTAAGGGCTTTCGGCTACTGAAGAGTCAGAGTCGGCTACAGAAGGTCGAGTGAAATCGTTTGGGCAAATATCAGTGAGAGACAAAGATAGTTCCGTAGATATATTATCATATTTACATAGTTATAATGAATAATTTTCGACTGTCTTATAAATGGAATTGGGGAGGATGGGTTATACCCCAGCACGCGAAACCGCTGTTGATTTTTGGCAAAGATTTGAGCATGCTCTCGGAACTCATGAAACTCATGAACAGAGTTGGGCAAAAATTAATGGTGCATAAATTAAGTTGCAATTAAAATATTTCGGATTCCGACGCGGCTTATTTGTGGTTATAAAGTGCGCGACGTTTTGAGTGCTCTACTGCACTCGTCATCACGGAAGAGACTGAGGCGTTGGACATCTAAATGTGCAATGTGTTATTGCGGAGTACCTCAGGGGGATTAATTTAATTGCAAATAAAATTTCAGTTGATTGGTCCTACAATTGAAAAATGCCCAACACTGCTTATCAACCGCATACGACTTTCGCCTTGGGTTATTATCTGCCACGAAAAATAGTAACCGGAATAAACTCACTGTTGGAACTTATCCACCTGCCCATAAAGCTTCCATTTTGACTTGTCAATCGCTGTATGAAGTGGTGACAGGAACCAATAGCTTAACATGCTCAATACATGCAGATATAAATGCTATAAAGTATGCTATAAACATAAGTAGACTGATAGACTAGAACGCTGCTTATGAGGCCATCGCGATCGACCAAATTAACTAATAACATATCCAACATATGTGTGATATTTTTAATACTCCATTAATATAGCAACAGAATTCAATTTACAATGGCACCTTGTTAGTGTATAACATAGTATTGCTTATAAGTGTCCATTTATCGACCGGGAGAGTGACCGATTCCATTAATTCACAACTGAATAATAAAGGAAATAATTAGCAATAACAATTTTTATCATTTTCTAAAAAAACGACACTATGAAATAAGTAAATTTATTTCAATAGTTTTTAAATGTTTCGCTTTAGAATTAGAAAATGTAAAGCAAAAGAGATGTATTCTTTTTAAAAGATTCTAAAATATAGAGTCAAATATCATATTTCTAAATATAATTCATATACTTCTTGAAGTCAACTGCCTCGTTAGTCTAGTTGCAAAACGCATTGCCTTCTGATCACGAGGTCCTGGGTTAGAATCCTAGTTCGGTAAATGTAGTTTTTCTAACGAAAACTTCCCAGTATGAGTCCGGAGTCTGGAATTGTGCCCGGTATATGTGTTATGTTTGGGAATGCAATTAAACAACCACCTAGTGTAGTGACTTGTTTATTACTGACTGAACAGCTGACCCTCGCATGCAAGTGACCGGGTACATATATAGGTATGTATACATACATACATTCCAATCCTTCCCCACTAATTTGTAAACCTGGTGACAAATAATATTTAAGTTGTTTAATAATATTTTTATAATTTACTCTTTTAGTTCTAGGTCTTAGTTGAGGCCCGGTCGGCAGTCGAAGGTCTGTTTCAGTCTCGCTAGGCAGTGAATTGTTTTCGTGATGTACCATCTGCTGCCGATCGTCCTCGTCTCTGATTTCGGGGAGAGTATTTACATCACAGTCCTCTATATCCTCCCTCGCCTCCGCCCACTCCTCAGGATCCTGCTGAGACCTCTCACCATCCACCTCGCTATTACTCGAGGGTAATATAATGGTTGGTTCATTTGTATCGCCATAATTTGGGCTATCCTGGGGCGTGGTAGGAGACGCCGACGATCGTGAATGGCAAGGTACCTCCTCCGTATCTGTCTTATCCGACATCGTAAAGGATAGTCCGGTATATTTCAATATTTGATCTACATGCCTTCTGCACTTGACATTGTAATCATTGACAAATATTCTCGTCCCGATCACTTTACGTATCGTTCCTATTACCCAAATTTCTTTTCTCGCCACGAACCATTTTAACTAGACAAAATCACCGATTTGGAAACGTCTATTAACTTTCAAAAATTTTTTTTTTTTTCTTGTTCAGAACTAATTTCCGAATCATTTCTGTTAGGCATAATCAAATCAAGCCTGCATTTAAGATCGCGTCCAATCATTAATTTTGCCGGCGTTTCACCGGTCGAGCAATGGGTCGTATTGCGGTAATTAAATAAAAAATCCATCAATTTGTTTCCTATGTCACTGTTATTGCACGTTTCTCTAATAATACTCTTTATCATTTTTTTTGATGTTTTTACAGAATTTTCTGCCTGCCCATTGCTCGACGGATGATAAACGGGGGATGTAACGTATTTAATCCCATTGTAAGCACAAAACTCGTTAAATTCCACTGAATTAATTTTAACGTCGTTGTCAGACACTATCGTGGTCGGTATGCCGTAGCGGGATATTTTTTCTTTTAATTTTACAATTAGAGCTCGTGTTGAGGTGCCACAACCCATATGGATACATTCCAGCCATTTACTGAAGGCGTCTACCACAATAAGATACACTCCCACACAACAACAACTCAATCATATAGCGCCCGTATGATTTTCGAGTAAATTTGGCCCACAGGCTGCAAGTGTAAAAGTTTGTACAGTTCGCTCGGAAGAGCGTAATTTTAACCTTAAGTAAGCAACGCGCAAACCTGCGTGCCATGATATTAGCTCTTATTGACAGCGCCTTCCTTTCTCGTTCAATGTCGTCATCGTCTTTCAGTTACGGCCAGGGTGCGGGGGGCGCACGCGGCGGCGCGCTGCGCAGCGCGGCGCACGTGTCGCACGCGCCGACCCACCGTTCAATGTCGTCATCGATGCCCGGCCACCACATGCTACCCCGCGCCATGCTCTTTGTTTTAACGATACCGAAATGCGCTGAATGCAATTCACTTAATAACTTTTCCTGAAACACTGACGGTATAACTATTCTATGGCCTCTGAATAAACATCCGTTGTATATTTCTAAGTCCGTTTTACATTTAAAATATGGAGCAATTTTATGACATTTAATTTTCCGAGGCCAACCGTGACTCATGTACCGAGTGACGGTTTGTAGCACTTTATCCTCGGAAGTGGCAGTTTTAATTTTTTGAAAAGACACCGGTAGTGTATCTGAGTCTAAAAATTGTAAAAACGACATATTTTGACCACTATCGTTATCACTTTCACATGGTAAAGGCGAGCGCGAGAAATAATCAGCCACTAAATTATTACCACTACTTATATACTCTATAGTGTAATTATATAATGATAATATAATCGAATATCTTTATAGTCTCGATGCTGCCATTACGGGAATGCCCTTTTTGCTGCCAAAAATAGACAAAAGCGGACGGTGGTCCGTTTTTAAAACAAATGGTTTTTGAACGACCATATAAAAAATCGTGAAACTTTTTCACCCCAAATATTATCGCTGTTGCTTCTTTTTGTATTTGGCTATAGTTCTTTTCACTAGAGCCTAATGACCTAGAAGCAAAAGCCAAGGGTCGTTCAAAACCTTTTTCGTCAACTTGAGCCAGCACGGACCCGAGGCCCGACGGGCTAGCTGAGAGCACCAGCTGGGCTTCCGGGTCGAAATGGAAGAGTACAAGATCTGACGCTAGTTGCTTTTTAACAGACTCGAAAGCATCTTGTTGAGCCGCACCCCACTCCCATTTAGCGTTAACGCGAAGAAGCTCGTGTAGGGGATGTAATTAACTGGATGCGTTCGGAATGAAGCTACAATAATAATTGACTACGCCTAAAAAACGTTTCACGTCAGTAACGTTTTGCGGGCGAGGCGCTTGCATGATTGCATCGACCTTTCTATTACAAGCTCTCAATCCATTTTTATCTATAATAAAACCTAAGTACGTTACGCTATTCTGAAAAAAAGCACATTTATCCTTTTGTAACTTAAGCCCCGCGTCCTTTAACCTTTTTAAAACTTCACGAAGCCTAACGAGGTGTGTTTTCCTAGAAGCTGTGATACAGATATCGTCCTTCCCTTTATGTTTGATAGCAACGTTTCCATTGTACGTTGGAAAATAGCCGGTGCGTTCGCCAAGCCGTACACTAGGCGCGTATATTTAAATAATCCCTTATGTGTTGTGATGGTTGTGAGTTCTTGTGAGGTTTCCGACAGTAAAAATTGGTTATACGCATTACTGAGGTCTATTTTTGTGAAATAAACACCTCCACCCAATTTAAAAAACACTTCTTCTATACGCGGCATAGGGTATTTATCAATCTGCAAATCTTTATTAAGAGTAACTAAAAATCGCCAGCTATTTTAATTTTACCATCCTCTTTAACTACCGGAACAATAGGAGTTGCAGAATTGGAAAAGTTAACGGGAACCAATACACCTAAAGACACGAGCCTTTCCAGTTCTTCCTCTACCCTTCTCTTTAAGGCAAATGGAACTGATCGTGGCTTAAAAAATTTTGGCTGCGCCCCTTCTTTTACTTTTAATTCAACTTGAAATTTATTAAAACATCCTAACTCTCCAGTAAATAAGTCTGAAAAATCTTCAAGTAGTTGTCGCACCTCAGTCGAGCATGGAGTCTTATTACAGGAAATATAGTTATTCATACAACATATATTTAAACCAAATTTACTCATAAAATCGCGGCCTAGCAACGGTGGGCCACCACCTCTTACAACAACGATTTCTAAGTCTTTTTGCTTATTCATATAGCATACATTAGCTACAAAATAACCTAAAAGTGATACTTTTTGCCCATTATACATAAACATATTTAAACCACAATTTCGAAGCTTATAATTGGCAAAATTTTGTTTGTAACATTTATCAGAAATGACAGTCCATCCAGCGCCTGAGTCTATTTCCATTTTTAAAGGAATTCCATTAACATAAACATCTGCAGTTAAGGGTGGGTACTTAACATACCTTAAGTTAAAAAGCCCGCATTCCTTACAGGCGCGGTCCTCTTTTTCGTTTGACGGCAATGTGGCTTCTATATTATACACACGAGATTTCTTGGTCGTACACACCTTTTTGAGATGACCCTTATTACCGCACTTTTGACAACGATCATTTTTAACCGACTTCAAAAAGGAGGAGGTTCTATGTTCGGTTGTATGTATGCTTTTTTTTTTTTCTTTTTTTTTTTTTTTTTTTTTTTATGTATGTTCAGCGATATTTCCGTCAATTGTGGACCGATTTTGATGTTTTTTTTTTTGCATTGGGTTCAGTATAGCTCCGCGGTGGTCCCATTTTAATTTCATTGGCATTGGACCTTGGACTTAGAAGATACACCAGGGAACTCCTTAACGACAAACAATAGGCATGTGTAAATTGAGATATTATGGGTATTACGTCAATCCTATAGGTACCCCACTATAGAACCAAGCAGTATATTAGCCAACTTCAAAAAAGGAGGTTCATAATTCGTCCTTTTTTTATAACTCCTTTGCTTATGAACAGATTTTGATGATTCTTTTTGCATTTGGTTCAGTATAGTTTTGAGGTGGTCCTATTTTATTGTTATTGGTATTGGACCTTGGACTTTGAAGATACAAGAGGGAACTCCTTAACGGCGAACAGCACGAATGTATAGATTCCGTTATTATAGTCATTATATTAATCCTGTAGGTACCTTACTTTACAACTTAGCAAAATAATATAATATCGGTATATAAATATTACTAAATAATTCAATCGTCACTTAAAATTGTAAAATAAAAATCTTTTAACAAAAAAGGTAAACTGACTTCAAAAAGCAAAAAATAAATATTTGAAGTCGATGCCAAGTAACCGACTGCACCAACCAGCACCGACTTCAAATATTTATTTTTTGCTTTTTGAAGTCGATTTACCTTTTTTGTTAAAAGATTTTTATTATAACGACACTCACTCGCCGCGTGATTTTTGAAACCGCACACGTCACAAACACTCATTGACTTCTGGTGCGATGTATATCTCCGACCGCCGCTTACACGGTAAACAGGTTCTTCCTTGACCCCAAGGACGCCGCTGCCGCTCGCTCCTGCTAGTGCAGCTGCACGAGCTTCCCGCGCGCAGGCCACCTGTTGAGCTACCTCCAGCGCCTTAGCAAATGTTAAAGTAGCTGTGTCCTGTTCGAACAAGCGATCTCGTTCAGGTCCTGCGCTTAACCCCAGCACGAACTTATCACGCATCACGGATTCCAACGAACTGCCAAAATCACAGTGGACGGCTAGTCCCCTGACACGTGCCGCCCACGCCTCGATACTCTCTCCATGCTTCCTGATGGCTTCATAAAACTTTGCCCTGTCGGCGAAGGTACATCTTTTCGGTTTGAAATGTTTCGCAAGCACTTCAATTAACGTTTCATAGGTCACTTCTTCCACTTCGCGCGGGTGAACTAAATTCCGTGCCAGGCGATATGTTTCATCTGATAGATGTGTCAACAGCACAGCTTTCTTTTTCTCCAAACTTATACCGTTTAAATGCAAGGACTGTTGCAGCTTACTATAAAATATTTCCCAATTGTGAGAAATATGATCGAAAACGGAAATATTTCCTATTATCTGAGACATTTTTTTTCTTTGCAAATGTGGGTATACGTAAACTCGTCGCCAGTTTTATGTTTGGGAATGCAATTAAACAACCGCCTAGTGTAGTGTCTTGTTTATTACTGACTGAACAGCTGACGCTCGCATGCAAGCGACTGAGTACATATATAGGTATGTATACATACATACATACCAATATGGCAATAGCCTCGCCCCCTATTACATGCGACCTGACATCGTTGGCGAAAAGTGGGTGTACTCAGTACACCTCTGCCACCCCCGCTTGGGGAATATAGAGGTTCTGTTCCTCAGCCGAAAGACGTCTACTGCAGGACAAAGGCCTCCCCTAAAGACCGCCACAATGACCGGTTTTGTGCTGTACGCATCCAACTTCTACCCGCGATCTTCACCAGGTCATCGGTCCATCTTGTAGGGGGTCTACCCACTCCACGTCTTCCGGTACGTGGTCGCCATTCGAGAACCTTTCTGCCTCTACGGCCGTCAGTTCTACGAGCGATGTGCCCCGCCCACTGCCATTTAAGTTTAGCAAATCTGAGTGCTATGTCAGTGATCTTCGTCCTCCTGCAGATCTCCTCTTTTCTGATTCGATCCCGTAAGGTAACTCCGAGCATAGCTCTCTCCATCGCCCTTTGGGTGACCTTGAGCCTTCTTATGAGGCCCATCGTAAGCGACCATGTCTCAGTGCCGTAAGTCATCACTGGCAATATAGAGGTGACGGAGTTTATTTATTTATTCTTGAAGTTCATAGAGTACAAAAACACGTTTTTTATCGCAGTAGCCCCTTAACCTTAACACTAGAAAACGCGGTCTCATTGCGGTGCAGGCACCTTAAGTATACAAGAATATTCTATGAATTATACTGACGTCAAGCAATCAATCGTGAATACACACTGTGTCTTAACATAACAGTCACTTTAACATTAGTCTGGCTTATCGCAATATCGGTATGCAACATATGCAATGTCTTATGACATCTGGATGTAATTTTGAATATTGATTGTATTAAAACCAATATATGAATAATATTAACGTTGTGGATCCGTAACCTATAAAATAATATCAGCCCTGTTAAGATACTGTCCCACCGTTGGGCACGGGCCTACTCTCGGACTGAAAGGGTTTAGCTATAGTCCACCACGCTGGCCCAGTGCGGGTTGGCGTACTTCACACACCTTCGAGAAACACTCAGGCATGCAGGTTTCCTTTTAATACGCACATACTTTCGTAAAGACAGAGGTGCGTGCCTGTGTTTAAACCTGAGACCTCTGACTTTGCAGACCAACGGTCTAATCACTAGGATATCACTGCTCTTATAACTGATGTAACCTATTGCACAAGTAATTTTATTTTTCCTAAATATAACATTCAGAATGAAGTTCTTATTTATGTGCCATATTTGTGTCATTAAAATAAATAAATTTTAAAGCGGCGGACCCAACGTTTGTTAGAAAAGTGTATGGTCATTTAATGTTAATTACGTCGTAACCGGAGATTTGGCTTGACGGGTGATTTACATGGATAAAGGTCAGTATACCGCTAGAGAGATAACTGAAAATAACTGAAAATGAACTTACTCACTTTGGTATATAGTACAAATTAATATGACGATATAAAATCACAGCTTCGTTTGTCTTATAGCGCTTGATATAGCGTGGGTTCGCGAAGATTGCAGTTCCAATAAGAGTGAGCGAAGTGGCTCTGTGTGACTCTCTTCCCTCCGGTATTTCAAGGTGAGTGATGGCTGCTTTTCAAGTCATACTCGTGAACAGGTGCTGCTGGTAGGGACTGGTCCCTGTTCGTCCTTCATCCTTTGCCAGATTACTTGTAGAACTGTTGTATTCTGTCTTGCTATCTCACTAAAGCTATCATATTCACTAGAATAGAGCTATTATATAGAATATGAGAATCAAGTATTTTGATAGCATTTAGTACTAATTTTATAATAGGTAGTTTATTTTTTGTTATTTTCTCTTATTATTTAATGCCTCATTGGTCTAGTGGCAAATAACATGCTTTGCGTTTATGAGGTCCTGGGTTAAAATCCTAGGTCGTACAAATATAATTTTTCTATCGAAATTTTTTCTATCCCGCTTGGGGAATGTAGGCTGATGGTGTTTCTTGTTATTATTACAAATATTTTTTATTATATACCTTTACCAAGTCTCTTTTTTGTATGATAAGGACGGCATATCAACTCGCTAGCTTCACACTAACATCAATATTTTCGTGATAAGCTCTCTGAAATCGTTGCCAAAATATGTATGTTCATAATGAATATTCCAAGTACATTATGTACTATATTATACAACTCTGCCAGCCCCGCTTTAGGAAATGTAGGCTGTTGAAAGCTTTGGTGGTTTTTTAATTGCACCAAAGAACAAAAGCCACATAGTTATAATTTCATTTATCATTTAAGCACTAAAGGTTTCGCCATATAGCCGACGCAGCTTGACGGGAGCGCGACGGTGGCGTAGCTTTGGGAGTTGTAATATAGTGAAATGTACGGGAGAGGCCACACGGCGCAGCCCCGCTGGGCGCGACGGCAAACGTCACGACCGAACGTAGTCGAGTACTTCAGTCACGCTCCCGTCGCGCTCCGTCGGCTATTTCACCAAACCTTAAGCAAACTTTTGCTTAACAAAATTCCGGTAAAAATTGTAACGTGAAAATTAAAGAAAATTTAATTTCCTCCCTGCATAAATTTCCTTCGTACGAAATGTTCGTTATTTAACAGAAGTTTAACCTGACTTTGTGATGTAATCCAATTAATTATTCATTTATGATAGCATGATTTTTTTCTAGAGCTACGTTGAGTAAGAATTGGGTGTCATGATTGAATAGGATTAACTTGTATTAAATTATCTAATTACTAAGATCTAAGCTATGTTTAGTTTCAAGTCCCCATCGAAGCGTTATTTGAAAATACATAACTTTATATCAGACAACCAATTAAAGGTGGTCACTTTAATTATGCCAAACCATTTCCAAGTTTCATATTTTTTTAAACTTTCTGTATTTCGAAAACGATACGAAGCGACGTTTTAAAAAGTGACTCAAATTTCTTTAATTCAAATTTTAATCCTAAATTCACACTAATTTCCAACAATAATGCTATTTATCATCATTTTAACATTATTACAAATTGTCTGCACAAAAAAGCAGGTAACGAATCCAGGAAACCGAATAAAAATGTTTTATTTAGTATTCGGAAAAAAAAAATACAATCCATTTTACTTGTTATGACGTCTTAAACCTGTGCGCGTTCAATTTCTTACTTTATACTTTTGTATAAAATTATCCTGTGGTTTCTCTCACCTGATTTTAAGGCTGAGAAGATATAAACAACTTTATATGTAGTATAGTAAAGTGAATGCTATCAATAATTTCTCGATAGAAAATCTATGGGTCGTAGTCTACTATAGTCCGATCTAGAATTCAAACTTAGGACCTCGTGATCGTTAGCCGCACCTTCACTGTACTTACCATGATTGTAAAATACAAGGCGAATTTAAGATTTTTATTATTTTAGTTAAAAAAAGCTTTCTTACTTAAGCACATAATCATGCTTTATATTTTTAAATTAAGAGCGCTTATTGTAATGATATTTTTTGTCATATTGATTTTAAATGAATAAATTGAGTAAGAAAATTATCACAAAATTATTTCATTCAAAATTTCAAATTCAGAATACCAATCACATGATGACATGTACGAAATGTTCAAAAAATTTTCAACAAACACACAACAAGCGTGACTCAATTCTTTATGAGTGGATATGGATTTAAGGTCGGGTTTTACTGTGCTCTGTTGTGGCTTAATCTACCCGCCGTCTATGGTAAAATTTGGTTTAATGAAATTGCCGAAATGAATTTTTATACAAGGTGAACGAACCCCGTGAATATTATTATGAACCCTTAAGTAATGACCAGATTATGTTAGACGTTTATTTAAAATTTAAATATTAACGCGAAAGAAAAACAAAAGAAAGAGTAAACCTTTGTTCCAAAGATTCCGTACATCTGCCACTAGATGGCGTTATTTTATTTTTATCACATTCAATATTTTTTATGTAATATAATATATAATTATCGGGTTTTGGATTTTCAGCAACAATTTTTGGATTTTTTGTGATCCTAGGTCGCGTGAAGTCTTATTATTTGATTTTTTGGTAATGATGGTGATGGGATGATGGTTCGATCAGTCGGATTAAGCAGCCGATTTTTGCACCGCTAAACAATCATGGACTTTTTTACCAGGTTTTACTTAACGCAATAATATTTAAATTGCGTCACGATTTACGGTCCTTCAATACAAGGCGTATTGAGGAGACCATAGCACAGAACAAGGGCTCCAAAGTGTTCGCAAGAGACGCGTCTATTGGGCAAAGCCAGTTGACGAAGCTGAAGACGGAGGACGGAAACGTAACGTCGAATAGGTCAGAGGTGCTCAGGGAGATAGAGAGGTTCTATGGGCAGTTGTACACCTCAGTAGCTGAACCTGTTGTTGACTTGGTAAAAGACCCAAGAGCCAAGCTAACCCGACACTACACTGAAGATATCCCGGACATCAGCCTGTACGAGATTACGATGGCTCTCAAACAACTCAAAAATAACAAAGCACCAGGCGAAGACGGAATTACCGCAGAGCTTCTGAAAGCGGGCGGAACGCCGGTACTTAAAGTCCTTCAGAGGCTGTTTAATTCCGTCTTGCTCGAACAGAAAACGCCGGAAGCATGGAACAGGGGAGTGGTGGTACTGTTTTTCAAGAAAGGTGATAACACTTTACTGAAGAATTATAGGCCCATCACACTGCTGAGCCATGTTTATAAGTTGTTTTCGAGAGTCATCACGAATCGTCTCGAACGCAGGCTTGATGACTTCCAGCCTCCCGAACAAGCCGGTTTCCGGAAAGGCTTTAGTACCATAGACCACATACATATGCTGCGGCAGATTATACAGAAGACCGAGGAGTATAATCGGCCACTATGCTTGGCGTTTGTGGACTATGAGAAAGCCTTCGATTCGATCGAGACTTGGGCGGTTCTTAGATCTCTCCAGCGATGCCGCATTGACTATCGGTACATTGAAGTGTTGAAGTGCTTGTATAATAACGCCACCATGTCAGTCCGAGTACAGGGGCATTGCACGAAGGCGATCCCCATAAAAAGAGGAGTAAGGCAGGGAGACGTCATTTCTCCGAAACTGTTTACGGCCACCTTAGAGGACGCCTTCAAGCTCTTGGAATGGCAAGGACTTGGCATCAACATCAATGGCGAATACATCACTCACCTTCGATTTGCCGACGATATTGTGGTCGTGGCGGAGTCGCTGGAAGATCTAGGACGAATGCTCGGTGACCTCAACAGAGTATCTCAACAAGTGGGTCTTAAAATGAACATGGACAAAACGAAAATAATGTGTAACGTCCATGTCGTACCCACCGCACTCACCGTTGGGAACTCTACTCTTGAAGTTGTCGACGAATACATTTACCTGGGACAGGTAGTCCGGTTAGGTAGGTCCAACTTTGAGAGAGAGGTCAATCGACGAATCCAACTCGGCTGGGCAGCGTTTGGGAAACTGCGCAACATCTTCTCATCCAAAATACCTCAGTGCCTTAAGACTAAAGTTTTTAGTCAGTGTGTGTTACCAGTGATGATATATGGATCAGAGACGTGGTCTCTTACTATAGGTCTCATAAAAAAGCTCAGAGTTGCTCAGCGAGCTATGGAGAGAGCTATGCTAGGCGTTTCTCTACGCGATCGAATCAGGAATGAGGAGATTCGTAGAAGAACCAAGGTCACCGACATAGCCGTTAAGATTAGCAAGCTGAAGTGGCAATGGGCGGGCCACATAGCGCGTAGATCGGACGGGCGTTGGGGCAGAAAGATTCTAGAGTGGAGACCACGTATTGGCAAGCGCAGTGTGGGACGACCGCCTGCCAGATGGACCGACGATCTTGTGAAAATCGCAGGAAGTCGTTGGATGCAGGTGGCATCGGACCGGTTACGCTGGAAAGCGATTGGGGAGGCCTATGTTCAGCAGTGGACAAGTATAGGCTGAGATGATGATGATGATGAATAATATTTAAATGAAATGTTTGTCAGTTTGTTTGGTAAAATCTTGTAAGCTGAATAAGAACCACTGCATCTAATCCTACGGAGTTGAAATTAAAAATGTTGGTTCTCTTCCGATGATAGTACATTTTTATGGCAAGCATGGCCTCAATTTGGCCACGATTGTCTCTAGATGAAGAAACTCTTCAATGGTCAACAGTATAAATACGAAATTTTGTATACATATTTAACTTTAATTGGTTGTTTACATGGCGCTATTGCCTGGCTGCATATAAGCGTATTTTAAAAAGTATTACAAAAAATAGTACTTAGTCTTTTGGCCCGCAGCCAAATTCGGATTTAATTAGTAACCGCGCGGAACCACCTGTTGAAATATCTCCTTGTAAAAAAGAACATTATTCTAAATATTAACCCTAATTTCACTCCAACGGATCCGTGGGTGATATGGACAGGGGGGCCTAGAAAAATATTGTCTGAATATCTGCAGCCGTGCTTAAGAGAGTACGCCCACGACATTGGCTGCAAAAAGCTTGACTAAGATGCTTGGATCTTAATAAATTTAATCTACTGAGTTCTTAGATTTACGCGAATATTACACATGAAATAAAACTATTTTTTTCCTCGAATTTTATCGCGGTTTATTTTTGATTTTTAAATTCCGAAACGTCCGAAACGTCGGGAACTTAAAAATCAAAACACCGATTCCTACCAAGGATGGTTCGCGAGGCTATTGAAATTAAAAAAACATCCTTATTTCAATAGAGAAGATGGCTAGGTTCTTTCATCGACTTGGGATCCAGTAATTAATATAGTCAAATCCACAACCAAGCATAACACTGCAAGATCTCAAGACACCGTGAGCTCATTCTGCGTAGATCGGACCAACAAAAATAATAATGAAGTTTGAGGGTACCCCGGAACAACCTTTTGGACGTCCTACACCTCAGTCTTTCCCGTGACCATGGGTGCTGCAAAGCACTCGAAACGTAGGGAATTAAAAAATCAAAAATAAACCGCGATAAAATCCAAAAAAAAATAGTTTTTTTCAAATTTAATCTAAGTTAAATTGAATCTAATATCATCGACGGGCCAAAAGATCCTTGTCGGGCTATATGTGAAATAGGTATCTGGAATTGACCTATTGTGCCTGATATAATGGCAGTAGCCTCGCTGTTTATATATTGGAACCTATACGGTGATACTTGGGTAAAAACAGTTCACCTCTGCAAATAGGCGTGACGACGTACTTTATTTGTTGTAAAACATACGTCATGGCTATATTCCTCAATCAGAACATGGCAGAGTTGTATTTTGTACTTTCACTTTTTACCGACGGTGTTAGGTCCCATTTAGTAGAGGCTGCGCCTATTGCCATATACCGGGCATAACTCCTGACTCCGAACTTATACTGGGAAATTTTCGATAGAAGAACTATATTTGTCCAAGCTAGGGCGTTTACCCAGGGCACTACCACTACACCAACGAGGCAGTTTTTGGCAGTTTTTATTTAAGATTTTGAATAATTAGGATTGTTAACAGTGTGTTCGTCCATATAATTGTGTGATTATGATCACTCAAGAATAATCTAGGCCGCATAAAGCTGGCAATTTCTAGCGCAAAATTATGCAGATGTAACGTATTCCCGGTGGCGCGCGTTAGACACACGTTAAGTGCTGAAATGACTCTTGTAGCTCCCCTTGCGATGCAGGGTTGTCAGCGTGAAGTTAAGGCTATTAAATCAATTACAAATAGACCGAGTCTTATCTGAAGGACAAGTCAAGAGTCTCCATAACCGGCGAGCGTGTATGAGACGAACTTTGAGAGTGGAGGAAGCCAGAGAGGTATGTAAGAAAAGAACCTGTTGGAACTCTGTACTCTCTGCTTACCCCGCAAGGGATCTTGTGTGACGATATAGATAGATAGATAGTAATTACATATGAGGCCGTGAGCTTGAATCCATCAGGCTATTACTGAGTCAACGAGCTACATCTTCGACCTCATTGCGACTTCATCAGAGCACGAAAAGATTGATGTTACCGTGACGCTAGCGAGTAAGCGGGCTGTCTCATTCATGTCTCTGTCGTATATTTGTAATATTACAAGAACGGCATATCGAATGGTTGGTTCCACGATATCGTCAATCTTTTTGTGCTCAGCCTTCAGGTGAGATAGAGATCATAATCGAATCAATCCTTAATGAAAATAATCCTAAATAGATGATAAGGTGGACCTGTTTTCTTGTGTAAAAATTCTCCATCGCAATTTGATGTCTAGGATTGTGTCCGATGTTATAAGAATTGAAACCTTGTAATTATTTACATAAACATGTCACACTTTAGTAATAATAATTGAGAGTCATATACCATTTATTTTAGTAACTAATAAAAGGTGTTTATTTAGGTAAATGTTTAGAAAAATATTTATAAATAAACTCAAGACTTACTATTTATTTTGGGTTTCGTTCTAGTAGAAAAAAAGTAAGGAGCTTTAAGGGTTTGTTTTAAAAAGAAAGGTTTAAGTTTGATTGGGTAAATGAAGTTTGAGTACAAAAATAATCGATTTAAAAAAATAGGGGTTGCACGCGTTAAAACGTAAAGAATTGAATGGCTTTTTCGTTCTAAAACTTAATTGAGACAAATCATAAATTTGTCATTTATTACTAAACAAGAATTTATCTGTCTATATCATCACGCCAGATCTTTTGCGGTGTCCACAAAGAGTACTAAAGTCCAAAAGGGTTTTTACCTTGGAGACCTCTCTGGCTTCCTTCACTCTCATAGTTCGTCTCATACAAGACCACTGGTTACGAAGTCTTTTAACTTATTCTACCAATAAGACACACCAACATCGATAAATATGAATCAAGTAAAATAACTGGCAAAACCTTTTAATAAGAGGATTCTGTGACTATCTGTTATACTTAGCGGAGGCAATACTCTCCGCATATATCAATAACTCAAACGCGAATTTTTGGCCAGTTAGTAAGTTATCAAAGACCAAACTATTCCTTACAAGTTATGCTCCCTTTCATCCGATACCTATTGTTGATTCGATTACTACCTTTCCTTGATGTCGACGTTATTACAAAAACGTATCAAACGCCTTCAATACTTTTTACAAAACTGATCTTTATCACTTCCACATAAACGTTCAAATTGGAATATTTTAGTTAGTATGTTATTCAGTACTTGTCTTCGGGCAATTATATATAGTATGGATGTCGCCTTGTTATAATTTCTCGGTATTGCTCACATAACAACGTAGTTACTATTTCTAAATATGGCGCAGACATTTGCCTAACACAAAACTATCTTATTTTCTTGATAAAGAAATATATATTCTTTTATTATAATAGAGACAAGATTTTGTCGAGGATATAATAAATAGAATAAATACCGCAGACGAAAATAATTGGAGATAGCAAAAAAGATACGATCATTTTATTATGAAAACATTGGCTCTGTGTTGTTGTTACTGGGAAAGGTTTTTGGTGTAGCAGATCCCTTTTTTATTAATTTCTATAAAATTGTGTTTTAACCTAAGTGGTAGTGGGTAGAGTATGTCCTGCGTAGAATTGACAGCTGTTGCATGCAGAAAGGTTTGCGAGTGGTGACCACGTACTGGAAGAAGTAAAGTGGGCTGGCCCCCTAAAAATGGATCTATGACTTGGTGGCCGGTCGTTGTGATGCTATTTGGGAGATTGTCTTGCAATGAACCTCTTTCGGCGTTTCGATAATGCGTCTTATTTTTTATGAGTTTGAATATGAGGTAACTAATATCAAATAGATATAATTAAGAACCAGAAAGTTGCTTGCATGAGTATAACATGATAAAGATAATAAGTATCCTTTCTACCAATCTACAGAAAAGGGTAGTCTTAAAATAGGATAAATTGAAAGAAAGCCATATCTTTTTTCTCGGCATATATAAAATAGCCTATACTGTTACTGCTGGGGAAATTCCTTATCTCACGAATTTAGGTGAAAGAGATCAGGCTATACTCCACCAAGCGGGTATAGTACGGATCAGTGGAGGCAGGTTTTTGGTCACCTGCTTTTGGAACTTATTGAGCTGCATATAAGGCTTCCAACTTGGCTAAACGACTACCACTTTAGGCGGTAACTAGGATTTACGGCTTAACGTACTTTTCGAAGCAGGGAGACACTTAAATATGAAAATGCATAAGCAGTCACCCATCTCAGACAGACCGAGCTGAATGTTGCTTAACCTTAGTGATCGCTAAGGACCGTGGTGTTCTTGACACAGTTCGAGTACGAGCACCTCAATTTTTTATATATATATATTTTAGACGTAAGCCCCGCAGTATAAATGATTTCTGCGTCGTGGATACATTTACAAACATAAATTTACATACACAAACCCTAGATCGAAACAATTATTTGTGGGTCGTACAAAAATTTATTCCATGCGGGGATCGAGCCCGCGGCTACTAGTTCCAGTGGGCAGAATAGCTTCAGCTCCAAGCTGTTCGTCATTGCATCACAAAAAACTACTCTGCATTTTCAATCCTAATAAATATATGTCTCGTTTATTTGCAAGCGTACAGCCCTAACCGATGTTGCATACGCTGTGGCGATGCGAAGAGCCCTTGAGTCGCTCGAGGGCCCCGTAATTTGGGTCAGCGGATGCAAAAGTTTCTGTCTAGTGAAATTTTAATTTGATTAGACCCCATTTCTGGCCTTTTGAGTTTGTATTTCAAACTTTTTTTGTCATTTTAGTTTAGAGACTTTTTGATTGTTTTCTGTTGGAGTTGAGTCGATGGTGAATGGGGCAAGTTTGCAAATTAGGATTTTTGTTGCTTTTAGTTAAGTTTAGACATTTATATATGTCTGTAGATACTTTGTTAGATAAACGTCCATCTTTATTTTGTCAGAAAAGAATTTCATTCTTACGGTGGTAATAGAATACATTACCTTCCCTCCTACAGGGTTAAAAAAATGGTTTGGTGGCTCTTATAGGCATACTCGTATAAGGCGCTGCTACTGGAGACTGGTACATGCGGGTTCCAACTTCTGCTCTTTGAAAATATTATCATTTAGAGCATTTCACCACCTTACACCATCTTCAATTAAAGTGCTGGTTAGTTACTTCTCGATTAGATTTCAACCGTCAGATAGGTCTACTCAGAGGTGGTGAAAGGACATCGTCGAAAATGGCCCCAGAACCAACAAACATGTAACCTATACCATAACGATTTATCTGTTTTAATATAGTTGTTGCAATTATCCATATCTAACGGACAATTTGCAATCGAATACGAATATTTCTAAGTACTGTGAGTACTTAAATCAAAGTCGCCAACGTTATTTTCCGAATGTCAACGTTGTTATCCAATTACGGTTGGAGATGTCAATCCTAATCAATTGGTTATATTCAATCGATTACATTTAATAATGATCGATTTAATCATCGCTAGTGTATTTTTTTACAAGACGACCTCAAAATCTAATACTTTTTTGCAATAAGGCAATTCCCCCGCTTGTCCGTTTAAAATTAAATGCTTGCAGATAATTTGTAGGTAACTTGAAATCATACACGCATTTTTTTATTGCTGTTGATTCTGGGGCTAATCATGTATGGACACAGAACAATGTCCTCTGAACCTGCGTCCTCTTTGTGACCTAAAAGTTGCCTCTACGTAATGTAATAAAAAAGTATAGAAGAAACGTTCAACTTTGACAATAATGAAGCAAGCAATACGATTAATAGTTAGTACCCTAAATATAATAATCAACTAAAGTTGTCCCACTACTAAGCAAACAACAACAAACCTTATACAAGGTGTAAATAAAGCAAGACCTCAAAAACCCCGATTAGATAATTGTTTCACTAATTCCATACAAAAACCAATTTTCAAATTTTAACCCCTTTTTTACGCACTTTTATACCCCAACTAACAATGAAACTTGTACGTGTATGTGTGAGAATTAAGAAATACGTTTAAGAAATGCATTTGAAATTTCCGTATTGCTTTGAATCAAGAATAAGTTTAGTTCATTATAGCGCACTTAGGGAGTAACAGCATTGCATGCAAATTTAAAACAATGTAAAAAATATAAACACCGTTACGCCTATATTCTCCAAGTGGGGGTGGCAGAAGTGTACTGAGTACACCCACGTTTCGCTGACGATTTTAGGTCCCATGTAATAAAAGGCGAGTCTATTGCCATATACAGGGTACAATTTCAGACTCCGGACTCGTACTGGGAAGTTTTCGCTAGAAAAACTACATTTGTCCGACCTAGGATTTGAACGCAGGATCTCGTGATCACAAAGCGATGCACTTACCACTAGACCAACGGGGCAGTCAGATATACATTAAGTATAACTAAAAGATATACATTAAAAATAGTTAGAATTAATTCAGTTATCGATTTAGAACAAACTACTTTCAGGCCTTGCGTTAACTCCTTGTACACGGAAAATATAGCATGTATATAACATGCTATATTTTCCGTGAAAATTATGAAAATTTCTGCCTTCACGCCAGATCTCTTGCAAGGCAAAATACTGTATCTGAAGTACTATTTATACTGTGACATGAACAGAACACGAATTACTAAACACTCAATAATTGCCTAAGTAGTCCAGTCTCTATAACATTATAAAATAAAGAAAAAAATAAAGTAGGTGCCATATTTCACGGCTTACAAAAACCGTGCTACCGAGAATGGCCTTCATGAAAAAGATGACTCGAGATAACTTCGTCAAAGGCACGCTTTATGAAGAAAACATTGAGCGAAGGTATCCTTTGGTGCTAAAAAGCATGAGTGCTTTTCAGAAAGAAAATGGTTATCTGCTTTTAGAGACGTGCATGTGTGGACCTTTTCGGTCGTTCCGTTTTTTATAAAAGTTAGTAGAGTGCTAATGTAGGTACGATGGTTCTGGTTTATGTGTGTGTACTTTTTTATGACTATGTAGCTTAGATTGTTCGTGATACAGTATTTTGGGATTCAATTTTGTGCTCCACGAGTGCCTCGTTAGTCTAGAAAAATCCTCAGTCCGGAGCCTGGAACTGTGACTGGTATTATGGTAAATAGGCTTGCCGTCATTTTGGAACCTAATATCATCGGCAATTCACCCCGCATGTTGAGTATAGATGGGCACTAACACTGTCATTGTGTTTATTTTTAAACTTTATGAATTACTAGTTTCAGCTCGCGAATTCGTCCGCGACTTTAGACAGGAATCTTGCATTTCTCCAAGATAAACAGTATCCTATATGTTAATTCTATTATATTGTATTAATTATATTGATATATTGTTTTTAATTAAATTATGTTATATATAATTATCTTGTGTAGCAAACTCCATATTGTGTTTATTTACTTGCAGCAACATTATCTATATCTTCTCCATATACTTTTAAACTGTGTCTCTCACCCTACTACCTCGTATTATAACGGGTGCAACAGAAAATCAGCGCCAAGCTGTTTCAAGCGAGGCATCTATGCTGAGTTGTAGCCTTTTCACTGCCGCAGCAAACATATCAATATAACCTGTAATTGTATACACTGTGCCTTATTTGTGGTAGTGAATAAATTATTTTCTTTCTTTCTTTCTTTCTAATTCAGGTAATAAACTATCTGTGTGCCAATTTACATCCAAATTCGTTCAGCTGTTTTTGCGTGACTGAGTAACAAACATCCAAATATACAAACTTTTACATTCATAATATTAGTGGGATTATATACCACTACTTTTTGCCCGTGGTTTTTTTTCTACATATGTATTTTCGATGATGTTAGATTCTAGTGTAATAGAGAGCGAGCTTCTTGCCATTTCAATGGGTACATTTCCTGACATCTAGACTGTAATTTTCTAAACGAAGAATCCCCAACAACACTTTTGTCCATTCTGGTATTTGATTCTAGGATCTCGTGAAAATTAGCGGCAAGTTGATTTTGCAAAATTATTATTTTCGTTATCAAAAGCCTCCGTAACCGGCATGTTGATACAGGCAAACTATTAAAGCTTAGGAAGGAGAGGTTAATGGAGAAAGAACCTATCGGAACTCTGAACCTCCTGCGAAGGGATCTGTTGTGTTAATATATATAAATTACATAGTTTAGGAAACTTGATATTTATTTATAGTTCACATGAATATAACACACGAAATGGAATTGAATGAATAAAACGTACTTTGTTCCTCTTACTTTTTTCCTATTATTACGATGTGCTGAAGCAAGTGAATGAGTTTATATATCTTGGATGCGCCTTCAGTAAGGATGGGAAATACACCGCTGACATAGAGAGAAGAGTGAGTGCAGGGAACAGAGTGAATAGTGCGATGGGAAAGCTACTTAGGAACCGGCACTTAAGCCAAGGCGCAGCTGGACATACATAACGGAGTGTTTGTCCCAACGCTGTTATATGGCAGCGAGAGTTTTGCATTATATATCTGTCTGTACTCTCTGCTTACCCTGCAAGGGGTCTGGCGTAATGATATAGATAGATTTTTCCTATTTTGTGAAATGAAATAATTTTTTTTGAAATGTATTAAAATGTAAATTGCAATTTATTTTATTTTTTTAGTTTCCGACTGTGTAGTCTCAAATAATTTATAGTATAGTTCTTTTAAGCACTCAAAACGTTAACAATAAACCACAATACAATCCAAAAAATACCATCGGATTAATTAAAAAAACCTCCTATCAACCTATATGGTTATATGGTTTTTCAATTACCCTTTTGCACGTAACGTGCACACATAAATCCTTAATCCATCATAGCAAGCCATATAATACTAATAAAACTAATTTAATCATAAAATTCGGGTGATTGAGGAAATCACTTTAAAATTGGAAACGTTTACTGTAGTCAGTGGGAAATAACGTCAATTTGAGGGTGGTTAGAATTTTATGTGTGTGTGTCTTGATTGGAGCAAACGTGTCCTAGAGTGGAGACCGCGACTTGGTAAGCGTAAGGTAGGACGGCCCCCAGCTAGATGGACCGACGACCTCAAAAAGGTCGCTGGGACAGACTGGATGCGGAAGGCGGAGGACCGTGTGCAATGGCGCGTGTTAGGAGAGGCCTATGTCCAGCAGTGGACTGCGATAGGCTGATTGATTGATTGTGTCTTGATTTGTTTATGCAAATTTAATTATTCCCCTGTTTGGGGCACTTGCTTGGTTTGTCTTAAAATTAAGGGGTACGATATCTTCATTCACTATCACTCTATCTCTCTATCATCACGCCAGTTACCTTGCGGAGTAGGCAGAGCGTACAGAGTTCCAACAATTTCTTTCCTTCCCACATATCTCTATCTTATTTTGATATTTATATTTTCGTTGGTTTATAACCCATAGTATATGAGGTTTCGAATTCAAGGTAAGGAAAAATGATCCTAAAGGTTTTCTATCAAAAAATGTCAGTTGCAATCCCGAGTTTGAAATGATGGCTATATGTATTTGTCTTTATCATCACTCCAGATTTCTTGTGGCATGTGTGAAAATGAGCTAAATGGTGTGTGAGATAAGTGGCGTATACTGACTGATGACTACGCCACATTATTGTAGAAACTTCTCGGCGTATATGATGGACAGTTATCTACGTTACATTAAAGACCTTCTCGAAGGCATTTTTACGCTAAAACTGTATTTTTTTTTTTCATTATTTAAAAGCTATCGGCTGCTAAAATAATGGCCTTAGATTAGATTCTCATTTTCTTGTTAGATAATAAATTATCTGGTACTGCAAACGGAAGGTAAGCCTTAAAAACTGCCCCCCTGTAAAGTCTTTAAAATCTCTGAAAAGTGGAGGAAACTAAAAAAAAATAAAACCAAATATATTTTTTCCACGAATTTTATTCTCGTCTTATTTTTTTAATTTTTGATACTTGTCATAAGATTTCGTAGTAACGGTTAGATAACTTGTTATCTTATAAACTCCCAACATATTATGATAATTACGAAGTTAATAATTGTAGTTTCACAACAAATAAATTCATACAAAACTTACGTTAACGAAAAATGTGTGATACTTTGAAATCCATTACGTTAGGACTACGAGATTACGTAGCATTCTCGTAGCCGTTATCGACTACGCCGTATCCGCATTTGTCTACTCGCGTAGTTTCGTAGTTCGTGTAGATTTCAAAGTATGACACATGACAAGATGTATGATATTATAATACAAGAGTCATACAATCATATAAAACATCAATACAAAATTGTTTTTATCTTTTCAATTATTTTGGAAACAGCAAGAACGAAATATTGACAATATTGAAAATTATTGAGGTCATATGTCACAGAAACTATTTTCATTTATAAAGTAGTTATTGGTAAGTAATATAAAATCACTTTTTTTTTTAAATTACGTAACATACATGAACGATAAAATAAAGAAACATATTTCTATTTTTTTCATCATCATCATCATCATCTCAGCCTATACTTGTCCACTGCTGAACATAGGCCTCCCCAATCGCTTTCCAGCGTAACCGGTCCGATGCCACCTGCATCCAACGACTTCCTGCCATTTTCACAAGATCGTCGGTCCATCTGGCAGGCGGTCGTCCCACGCTGCGCTTGCCAATACGTGGTCTCCACTCTAGAATCTTTCTGCCCCAACGCCCGTCCGATCTTCGCGCTATGTGGCCCGCCCATTGCCACTTCAGCTTGCTAATCTTAAGGGCTATGTCGGTGACCTTGGTTCTTCTACGAATCTCCTCATTCCTGATTCGATCACGTAGAGAAACGCCGAGCATAGCTCTCTCCATAGCTCGCTGAGCAACTCTGAGCTTTTTTATGAGACCTATAGTAAGAGACCACGTCTCTGATCCATATATCATCACTGGTAACACACTATTTCACGTATTTCACACGTCTATTTTTTTGGTGGAGAGATATTACTGTATTTAGATAAGATTTTGAAAAGTCGGCTTGCTTATATATAATGTGCGTCTTTGCAGCATCGACACAAAGCAGAAAGTTCTAACCGGACTTTACGGACCTCACCTTCTTTCCTTTTCTAAATTTATCTTAATTTACTTTTTTCACATCGCATTCGCATTGAAGCCATCAAAAGTAAAATAAACAGTTTACTATAGCTGTCAATAAAAAAATATTGAATTTATTGCCAGCTTCGAATCGCCAGTTTCATTTTATTGTTTTCAGTTGTGAACGAACGGAACGAACGAATCGGAACCCTGTCCGTATTTAATAAATAAATTTTGGTTGACTTTAGGTTGTGTAAAAAAGTGTAATCTTTAATATGCCTAGGAAGCTACATAAAATATTATTTAAAATAATAGAGGAAAATTAAGTTATATAAACTAAGTTTTGGGTCCAGATAAAAACTAATTATTCCAAGAAAACTTATTTTTTATATATCAACTGAATAGCGCTAACATCAGTCTGTATGTGCGAAGCCCTCCGATCATCCAGCTGTGAATTGGGTTCCTAAAGTATACAAGAATAAATCGAAAGAATACACCTTTATTGTACCGGAATGGGTCTCGATTTTCATATGGCTGAATGAGGCTTTCCAAATTTCACACAAAACCTTTAAAGCACCCACTTAAGAAAAAATACCAAGATAATATTACCCCGAACAAAGAAATCCGAAAAGTTTATAATGTCGAGGGTTCATCGTTCCCAAGTAATTTGCATACAAATGAAAGTTTAGATCTGTGTCACATGCCTCAGTACAACTTAAGTCTCTCTTATTTTAAGTATACAGTCTTTAAGATTCTAAGTTATTTACAATAATCGTCATTTTTAATGACCATACTTAATGAGATAACATGTCAAATTTGCGGTCCGTTTTTATCCAAGGGAATATTGGTATTAGTTGAAAATCATATTTGTAGGAATAGAAAATAGTGGCTTGTTTTCATAGAAATTAAGTTCAATTTTGTAAAACTTTTTGATGGATAATATACTAGTAAAAATCCGATAAGTTATTTTTGCCATAATTTCTTGTTTGTATTCTATCAAATTTGTTCTACGTTTCCCCTTTTTCCGTCGATATATTCAAATAGATATATTTAATTCTATATTATGAAAATTGAAGTATCCAGGCTGTAAATTCACATAATTGTTTTTCCATTTTCATTGGTGACGATATTATATTAATATTTACACGTTAAACCAAAAACAAAATGTGCAAACATCGCGTACAATTTCCAAAGAATATTACCATTTTTAATTTAAAAAAGAATGTTAAATCGTTTCGGAAACCTCGGAATTACGATTACAACTAAGAATACTTAAAACGTTACCTGTATTAGATATTACATTAATTTAACACTCTATATACATCATTTCAGTTTTTAGTTTGATATTTACAACCATGGATTGTCCCGTGACGAAGTGGCACAACACACAAAGTTTCAACACTGTCACTTTACACATAATTGTAAATATCCTCCATATCTCATACGTTCATTTCTGACATCGCCGCTTGAGGTACACGGGACTGAGAGAAATGCTGAGAAGGGGGTGACGATGGGGGAGGTAAGACTGACCCATTCCCAGGTCCTTGAGACTGTCCAGTCTGAGCTTGAACATCGGGCAAATTTCCCGCACTGCTCATAAACGTCGCGTTCTTCGGTAACGTCATACAATTCGAAGCGTTACAAATCTGATTCTGCTGTTGATAGCTGAACCCCACCTTCCTCGGTAAAGTCGTACACTGCCCCCCTCTATTCGTCGGCGGACTAGATTTTTGCGACAAATTCGACATCTGAATCCCCGTGTGACAAACGTTCGGGCAATTCGCCGCCGTGAAATGCGGTACTCGATTCGTCATAGCGATTATCGCGTTTTTATCCTGGTGATCGATGTCGACAATTGTGCTCGAACTCTGCGAGTGGCCGACGAAGTAATGTGGATGCTTTGAAGACACGCTATCAAACGTTGAATTATGGTTCCTTTTCTGCTGTTGTTGGAGAGCTTTTACTTGCAGTCTCGTTTTATCTCGCTGGTAGTATACACCGGCAAATATCAAGACGTTTAGAATGAGCAAAGAGCATCCTATAGCTATTGTGACACTCAATGCGGTCGAATAGGCGGTGTAGCCGGCTACCTCTAAATTAGAGACGTCGTGAGCGTGTGTGTTATTTGGGGCGTGACTTTGTGTGACGGCTGAGCCGGGACGAGCAGACATAACACTAATGCACGTAGTAACGAAGGTATCCATTGTAGTGGACGGTATATCTAGGGTAAGGTTGTACGTTGGTTTGCGGTAAAGCTCCAACGTCGGGTCAAAATAGTTTGCCCGGGTGAGCGGGTCTGGTCTTACGAGACCGTCGTATAACTCGGGGTCGTTGTGGTTCCTAAAAAGGTTGTGTTTAGCGACCACGTCCTTCATTCCGGCGCGGTGGATTTCGGGGATGAGCCGAAGCCACACGGAAAGCTGATGGGCTCTGTAATGGTTCTTCATCCGAGGCTTCATACCTGCAATGGAATTTTTGATTGTAGTCAGGGTTACGGAATGTTAGGGTGGATTTTTGCGGCCTGTATAAATGAAAACGGTCGACGTAATTAACTTTGGAATTGATATTGCAGGAGCGGAGGTGAGCGAGATTAAAATGTTGTCTTTTGTACGTTGATGTGAAGATTAACAGACATTTTATTATTATGTTTTTTTTTATTGCGTAAAATTTTGTTGTCGCTTTTTGCATTTACATTTACATAAATGTGTGTCTAGTGAAAGTCTGTTATAATACAAATAGATGGTAATGTGTAAATAACATGATGAAATTTAAAACGAAAATTAGTGATGTTAACACAATTATGTTACGTTATAACATAATTTAAACGATGAATACAATATTTTGTAAATAGACAATTTATTTTTTTGAGATAAGAAGGGAGTATTATGAAAATTTCATGTAATTTTGCTTACCGATTTCCAAATATTTCTGATAGAGAGTATCATACTCGTCCCACAGTATACTCTTGTATTTGTTCCTTTCTCTTGATATTGGTAGCACTGACTCTTGGCGATGGACTTCATTTGGGTTCCTTGAGAAAAAGAAATATCGTTATTAAAATGGTAAAACTGGGAAAAGGGTTGTATTTGAATTTCATTTATTCCTCTGATACGATCGTCGATATTGTAAATTGAATAATAAACTTAATATTTAGAATTTAATGAATTATAAGTACCTAAATACATTAAGTTTGAAATAACTGATTGTTAAATATTGAATAAATCATGAAACTACGAGGTAAATTGAAACAAATAAAGTTGTTCGAAATAAATTGTTTAAATCTAAACTAAAACATTTTGGAATGTTCAGTTCGAATATTAGACAGATATCTATTACAACTCCAATGGCAAAAGTTTAACGAGTCTGTTTGCCACATTTTGTACGTAGTTTAAATAGTTATTATCACAATAAAATCATTCCAACGAAACTCTATTTATAAGTATTTATCAAATATAATGGTTATTTTCAATTGAAATTGAATACAAATACAATAAAATTAGAGACGAAGCTCGGTGAAGTACGGAATACAATATTTGGCGTATTCTAATGGCTGCCTCGTCGAATTATTCAAAATTTACTGTTTTGTTTAAATCATAAGAGTTAATTTAAAACGCCGTATTTCAATTTGATTTCAAATAGTCAATAACACGGATGAAAACTTTAATAGAAACTTCCCATTCATTGCTTTCAAATCTAGTACATAAACGGGAACGAACGCCAATGAATGAGTGAAATGAAGTACATGAATGTTATGTATTTCTGTGCTCGTTCTATAAATACTGCATTTTTTGCATATGTTCAAGACTTTGTTATTTATTTCTGTAGTTTACAATAAAATGTATACAGTCTAGATTGTTCTGTACTCTAACGGACTCGGACATTTGCTTCGGAGTTGCAGAGAAAAGAGGCAGTTTTATATTTATTACTAGCAGTTTCCCGAGACTTCGTACCCGGTCGACAACAGCGCCACCTACCGGGTCTATGTTATATAGCCTATGTTATTTCTGGATAAGGTAGCTTTCTAATGGTGAAAGACTTCTGAAATCGATCTAGTAGTTTTTAAGTTTTTTCGAATCGATCTAGTAGTTTTTGTTTTGTCTCTCTGTCACTCAAAGGTTTGCTGTCAGAGAACTCAATTTTGAGTTAAGCTCGCCTTTGTACATTTTATTTTATTATTATTTTTATTTTGTATCATTTTCTGTGTGTACAATAAAGAATTAAAGTTTTTATTACCAATAATATTTAATAAAAATAAAATAAAACACTATACCGTAAGATAAATGTGTCTTTTTTTCATTAAGCGCATTCAAAAAAGGAATGCAGAAAACAGCAGCTAACCGTTCTCAGCTCTTATTCGGTAAACCAATTAAACACGTAACGCGATGCGTAACGATAACTTTCTTGAAATGATCGATTAATGTTGTGTGGTCCAGTGTAGTGTTGGCCATTATTAATTTTTTTTTTTTGGAATTGTAGGATCAATCAATTGAAATTTGATTGTATTTTAATTAATATTATTAAGGAACAATGACTTTTGGAGGTCAAACGCCTTAGTCCCTCCCGTGACCATAGTTGTGGTGGAGCATTCGAAATGTCAGGAACTAAATAACCAAAAAAAACCGACGATATATTTTGATTACAGTTTAATTTTTTACCCAACTCTGCTCCAATTGGATACAGGATACCATTACACAATAATTTCACGAATTTGTCGTAACGTTCCGCGTTTAGACATAGCGAATATGGCACGTGTACGAATTCAGCCATGGGAAAAATAATTATACAGCCCGTATTGTTATATTTTGGTGATTAACGTACTTTTGTGTGGAATGTTATACTTGTGAACATTACATGCGGCGTGTTTGTTTTACACGCAATGAATCGTGTAATGACGTAAGCTCGGGTTGTTATTGATTTTCTTTTTCAGTGCTTTTGTATGTGAGATTTATGTGCCATTACGAAGTACATATTCCTATTCAACAATTTGGTTAGTTGAATTTGACCTCTAATTCCGAAACTGGTAAAGTTGATTTTCAATGTTTTTGCTGTTTTAGTTATGTCACTATACTTCTAGGCTAGCGATATTTTCGAGGTGAGCTAAAAACGATTTATTTTTAATCTTGGCGACCGACAACATATGTTTTTAATGGCTATAATCGAGATACGGAATTTTTGATTCAATTTTAAATCCTGCATATTTGATTTGACAGTTTCATCGTTCATGTATTTTAGTCATAAATTGATGTTCCTGGAAATAATTCCTATTAATTATAACAATATGCTTCCTAAATTGTTACTGGTACATTCAAATAAATACACTATTCAAAAGAATCACAACGACTATACTTCAAATGTTGTTAAATAATAATTATTGTAGCGAGTTTCTTGCCCTTCTTCTCCACAGGAATGACATTACGAACGGGTGATAGTCTTAAGTAATCATTAAGCTTTTCTCTCTTTACTATTAATAAGTACTTTTTAAGTAAAAGTATTTTGAATATAACTTTATAAATAACATGCTTAGTTTAAATGATAATAAAAACAGTTTTCATCTCGAATAGAAATAATTACTTAGCATGGAAAATTAATTTAGAGTAGTGGTTAAGAGCTTAAGCCGCTACTCCCACTGTGTTTAATAGTCGCGGGTTCGATTCCCTCACGGGACAAATCTTTGTGTGATCCACAATTATTTGTTTCGGTCTGGGTATTTATATATGTGAATTTTCATGTTTGTAAATGCACCCACGTCTAAGAAATACATCCTAGTGTAAGGCTACGTTTTTCTATAAAAGAAAGAAAGAAAAAGAAAGAATTATCATTTCCCCAAGATTCTTAACTTACCCGGATCTCGCAAAGTTCGCCATGTAAAGTATAAACGATTCCGAAAGCGCCACTTCAGACTTGGTGTAATTTCGAGGAAAATGGCCAAGTCCTTCCACTAGCGGAGCTCCAAATAGATATGGCAGTTCCTCACCATGTACTGAGCCCATACGCTAAAACAATGAAAATTCATCTGTCAATAAGCCGTAACCGTGTGATAGTTACTAAGTTGAAAGACGGCTATTGTGGACAGCTTGATAAGTTCCAACAGCAGGTGGCTACAAACTTACCTCTACTAATCTACATTAAGTCTGTCTTTCAGGCCTTTTTTAAACATATAGTCTGTCTCTAGAACATGGAAAAGATTGAGCGATGGGACAATTCAGGTCATTTTATCATCTAGTGGCAAAGCGCATCGCTTTGTGATCACGAGGTCCTGGGTTTAAATCCTAGGTCGGACAAGTGTAGTTTTTCTAACGAAAACTTCCCAGTACATGTCCGGAGTCTGGAATTGTGCCCGGTATATGGCAATAGGCTCGCCCCCTATTACATGGGACCTCACATCGTCGACAAAAGGTGGGTGTACTTAATACATATCTGCCACCCCCGCTTGGGGAATATAGGCGTGACGGTGTGTTTATCATCGAAAATTAATATACATCGTCACGCCTATATTCCCCAAGCGGAGGTGGTGGAGGTGTACTGAATACACCCCTTTTTCGCCAGGATATTCCCATGTAATAGGAAGCGCGCCTATTGCCATATACCGGGCACAATTCCAGACTCGGGACTCATAATTTTCGTTAGAAAAACTACATTTGTCCGACCTAGGGTTTGCTCCTAGACAATCGAGGTGGTTTGTATGTTGGTTATATCCCGATGTTATATGAGACGAGTTTAATGCCATTATATTGGGTACAGTTTTAGACTCTGGACTGATATTGAGAACTACTATCTATCTATTTTCAGCCGAAGATATCCATTCCTACACAAAGGTCTCCCTTATAGACCGCCACAACAACCGGCTTAGTACTCTACGCATCCAACAACATGAGTTATCGGTTCATCTAGTAGGGAGCCTGTCCACTCTTCGTCTTCTGGTACTCGATCGCTGATTGAAAACTGGCCAATAATGAACTAGACCTTGTCCTAAGAATTGATTTCAGGATCTAGTAATTTTCAACTACATTTATTGCCACTTATAATTTTATCATACATTTGACTCGTCCGTTTTGAAAATTATGTAATATTTTTAAAGCAATCAAACCTTTTAAACGTCCTGATAAGTTCGTTTAACTGACTAACTCATGGAATGGAACCAATGAAGCAGTGTCAAAAATCCTTTTATTTTTTATTATCGGATATGTCAATCCCATTGTGACCATCACTTGTAGTCTCATGGGAGGAAGATTCACAGCGCTGATAAAAAAAACCTGGTTTATTAACAAAATGGTTATAGACTAGAACTTTTTTAGGAGTCTATAACCATTTGTTTTTTTTAGTATAGACCGAGTCTTATCTGAAGGACAAGTCAAGAGTCTCCGTAACCGGCGAGCGTGTATGAGACGTACTATGAGTGTGGAACAAGGCAGAGGGTTCTGTAAGGAAAGAACCCGTTGAAACTCTGTACTCTGGATCTGGCGTGATGATATTGATAGATAGAAAACTTTTTTATTAACAAAAGGGTTAGACTTACCTGAGGATAGTCTCCGTCTTTAGTCTGATAATCGAAAACGTAGAAGAAAGACTTTGGTCCTGTATCTGGTGAGCTAAGGAAGTCTCCTGTCTGGACTAGTGGAGCCACATATTGGGCATCAGAGAGAGCCAGTACCGCCGCATCTCTTGTGTTTATTGGATGCTGTTGACAAAACGACATATTGTTTATTGCTTAATAACTAATTACACATAGCCTTACTAGTCATCTTACCGGTACCTACTAGGTATCTTCTCAGTTGAAGACCGCGTTCTGATCCAGTGCTAGATTAGAGTCACACGGGAGCTGTTGTTTTGTACGCATTCTCTACATATTTTATAGTAACCCCTTCTCTTACTATTATATGTATCTCGCTGAGATTCACGGGCTTTACCCGGACCTTTGAAAGGCTTGCATGGGGACATGGGTCCAACACGTAGAGGCCCTTTGCGAGAAGTTAATGTTATGTGAGCCACCTGCTGAGATCACTTGCTGAAAATGAAGAAACATAACCAGCGAACTGACCCCGGCAGGTGCAAGGTTATAGGTATTGTATATTATGGAAAGAAAACAAGGGCTATGTAAATGAGGTTTGATGGACAAAAACTGGACTATTTCAAAGGGGACGAACACCGGCCATAATTAGTGATACCTGATTAGTAAGACCCGTGGCCGGCGGTGACTCGCCGCTTACTAGATGGGCCCTCAAACGGTCGTCCTAGGACAACTGAGGCCAACACCGGTGTGAGCGGCTCAGGGGTCTAGAGAGGTGTGCTGCGCTTTCTCCAAAGTTACTCGCGGCGTTATGCCCTTTAACACTTCCACCCCTGGAGTACATCGACGTAGGAACGCATTGTTATTATACTTTTTATTATATACCTGTACAACATCTCTATTTTGTAAATGAGAGGCCTATGTAGACACTGACCGATACCATGAATCTAAGTACTTATGATTAATCTATACTTAAGCAAATCTATTTAGCTCGTTCTGCATTGTTTTCCCATACTTCATGCATGCAATGTATACAAAAATAATTGTAGAACTCCATTTTTAAAAAGAGTAACCGTGAAGTTTCTTTTCCACAGGAACGACTTTCCGAACGGGTGGTAGAGTCAATAGTTTTCTCTTTTTGACTATTCATAAGTCTTTTCTCTGCCTACCCCGCCAGGGAGCTGGCGTGATTATATAGATAGATAGATAGACTATTCATAAGTGCCTTTTGGTCTACATAATAAAAAACTTTTGATTTTAGTTTTGATTTTGACTTAGATTTAAAGAACTAAAAATTGACAATTCGACGCTGCTCCAGTAAGGCCTGTGCTCCTATGAGGTTTATACAAAATAATTGATAATAGGCTTACACTTGAATGTGAAGAAAACCAAGATTATGGTTTTTGAAAGGGAAGAAACCAGAACGAATGTAAGGATTGTGGTTGGTAACGATGTGCTGGAGCAAGTGAATGAGTTTGTATATCTTGGATGCGCCTTCAGTAAGGATGGGAAATACACCGCTGACATAGAGAGAAGAGTGAGTGCAGGGAACAGAGTGAATGGTGCGATGGGAAAGCTACTCGGGAGCCGGCACTTAAGCCATAAGGCGCAGCTGGCCATACATAACGGAGTTCTTGTCCCAACGCTGTTATATGGTAGCGAGAGCTGGGTATGTAAGAAGGAGAATGAAAGTAGGATAAATGCGGTAGAAATGCGAGCTCTGCGGAAGATGTGCGGAGTGAAGCTGACCGATCGCATTAGCAACAGCATAGTAAGACAGCGAGTAGGTATGAAAGATAGTATCGGTGTAAAGATGAGAAAGGGAATGCTCCGTTGGTTCGGGCATATAGAAAGAATGCCAGAGGAAAGAATGACAAAACAGATATACAATGTGAAAGTGGAAGGATGCAGGTACCGGAGAAGACCTAGACTATCTTACCACGACCAAATAAACCGAGTCTTATCTGATGGAAAAGTCAAGAGTCTCCGTAACCGGCGAGCGTGTATGAGACGAACTATGAGAGTCGAGAAAGCCAGAGAGGTATGTAAGGAAAGAACCTGTTGGAACTCTGTACTCTCTGCCTACCCCGCAAGGGATCTGGCTTGAGGTTATAGATAGATAAATAGATAGATAATAGGGTTTGACAACGGCTTGGTTTAGTAGTTAGACAATATCCCGATTCGTTAACTGTTAGAACTATAAAAAAGGGATTATTTCTATCTCGTGGGTGCATTTATAAGCTTTAAATTCATATGCTAAAACACCCACACCGAAACAAAGGTCACATAAAGATTAGTCCCGTCACTGGACCTCGCGTGATGGTGAATAAAATTGTACCAATAAATCCCAGCCACAACAACGGTATACCATAAGTCCTCAATATTCCAAAACTATTCAAAAGTTCCGCTATAAAATACTCCGCAACGTTCTCAATACACTTCGCTCGGATTCAGAAACAATGGGAATTTAGCACGCCTCGGGTTACGAGTGGTGCCGGGGTGCGTCTAACGTTCTCCCCAATGCTAAGTTATCGTCATTTCCCTCTAGGAGTTCGTGCTATCTTATGTAGGCTAAGCTGATGTTTTCTGGTGTATAATGTTTGATCTTTATGATGCGTTTTAGGGGCGACGGTTTTACTGTCTTAACGTCAGTTAGACTACCAATAAAATGAAGAATTTTCTATGCAATAAAAGTATTAAGATCTCCTTACGCACTCGACTGTTACACTGTAATATTTGGCCTGTGCTTTTGCATGGATCTGTGGCCTGGACAATCAAAGAGGTTCTCGCCAGAAATGTAGAGGCACTTAAATTATGGTATAGACGTACGTTAGCCATTGGTTTGACAGGGTGACCAATGAGCCTTGAACACTATATGAAGTTCTTGTGCTCTGTATTCTGTACTATCTACTAAGTTAGTTCGCGTTATAGTATAGATATAATACATCAATAAATTCCAGCCACAAAAACGGTATACCATAAATCCTCAATACTGCCAAACTATTCAAAAGTTCCTCTTTAAAATACCCCGCGACGTTCTCAATACACATCGCTCGGAGTCAGAAACAATGAAAATTTAGCGCGCCTCGGGTTTGCAAGAGGTGCCGGGGTGCGTCTAACGTTCTCCCCAGTGCCAAGTCATCAAGAGACTCCGTTTAAGAGTTCGTGAAATTTAAAACAGGTCAAGCTGATATTTTCTGGTGTATACTACTTCATTGTAATGAATAGTTTAAAAGAAATCGGCTCTGCTATCAGAAACGATGGATTTATATTCCGTATTTTAACAGTAGCCATGCTTTTAATGTGAAAATAATAGAAAGATAGACTTTGCCAAAAAGTGGGAATTAAAAATTTCATTCATAAAAAGACAATAATAATGAAAGGCTAATTAAACTCGTTAAGTTATAACTAGTGTCCGACCGAAGCTTCGGCTTCGGCTTTGACCACCTTCGGCCAAAATACTATCTTCAGCCTATCCTTCGGCTGTGGACAAAATGGGCCGAAGTTTTGGCCGAAGCCCAAGGTACAGCAAGCACCGAAATTGAACGATCTATTACGCTTTACAACTGACGAATGCTTTTAAGTAAATAAATATAATAATAATAATATTAGCCCTTTTAAGAAACTGTCCCACTGTAAGGCACGGGCCTCCTCTCAAACTGAGAGGGTTTAGGCCATACTCCACCACGCTGGCCCAGTGCGGGTTGGCGAACTTCACACACCTTCGAGAATCTCTTAGGCATGCAGGTTTCCTCACGATGTTTTCCTTCGCCTATCTCAGATATTATATTATGCAAGTTTCGCTTCACAGGAATGCAAAAGTAGACAGCGATAAATAGTATAAAAATGCTCGTAAAAGTGCTTGGCCATCTTTACCCGATGATTTGCAAGCGGTGTAAATTATCCCATAGGAATAAGGTGACACTTTACAAAACTTGTGTACGGCCCGTCATGACGTCCGCTTGTGAGGTGTTCGGGCACGTCGCCCGCTCTTCCATTGACCGACTACAAGCTGACCAATCCGGATTCCTGCGTAAAGCCGTCGGTGCCCCGTGGTATATACGGAATGTCGATCTCCATTCCGATCTCGGTCTCGAACCTATTCGCGCCTATATTAAAAAGGCAACAGCCCGCTACTTCGCGAATACGGCCGACTATCAGAACCGAAATCGTGGTCGTCCGACTACGTACCTGAGTCTTCTGACTTCTATCAGGGGCTACCGCCGCCCGCGGCATATTCTCACCGACCCTACAGATGCCCTTACTTTCCTTCTTTTGAATACAGATGCGGCACACAGGATCAGACTCCGACTTCGTTGGCGAGGTCAAAGAATTCCCGCCCGCCATGCCCTCCCCCATAGCGACTGCCCAAGCTGAGGCCGTTCCTCCTTGAGGCGCTTTTGAGCTAGTTGCCCCCTTGCCCTTCTGGCTCGAGCGTAGTGGATGCACGCTCGGTCTCTTGTCCGGTGAAGATGTAAAGGCCCCGCGGCCAACAACAAAAATAGAATAAAAATTTCGGTTACCTGAACGGTCCTTTCCCAGTCCGTATATTCGTTGACGATCGTAAAGAATATTTCGCTTAAATGATATGTGTACGCATTCCTTACGTAAGTTCTGTAAAAAAAGCAATATGTTAAAAACGAATATAAGTAAAATAAAGGCGAGCTAACGGCCTATGGGGCAGAAAGGGTCACGAGTGGTGACCTCGGAAGGCGTAGAGTGGGCAGGCCCTCCACAAGGAACGCAAATAAATGAATATGAATAAGGTGGACCAATGACCTGGTGAAGGTCGCAGGTAAATGCTTAATATACAAGGTGTAACATAAATAACGCAAGATCAAAAGCAAACGAATTCAATACAAAAGTCAAACTTCCAATTTTAAGAAGTTTTCTACCATATTTTTAAGCTCTTTGGTACCAAAATTAACCATAAACTTTAATAAATAATTAACTTTCGTATGCGTGTTGAGGTGTATGTAATAGAAATACATTTAAAATAGCCGTAATGCTTTGAAAAAATATTAAATTTTGTTTAATACAGCAAACAGAACGAGTAACAGCATTATTAGAAAATTAAAAAAAAGAAATCTATTTTAATAATAGTTCGATTCGATTCTGTTACCGATTTAGAACAAACTATTTTCAGGTCTTGCGTTTATTATGTTACAGCTTGTATACAGCACGAAGCCGGTTATCATGACGATCTTGGAAGAAAGACTTTTTACAAACAAAAAATAAAGGTAGACCGATACTAGGATTGATTCCTGTGTTGAAGGTGCGTTTGTAATATAAATATAAACGATATTTGCTCTGTTGAGAAACTGTACCACTGTTGGGCATGGGTCTCCTCTCAAACTGAGAGGGTTTAGACCATAGTCCACCACGCTGGCCCAGTGCGGATTGGCGAACTTCACACACCTTCGAGAAACTCTTAGGCATGCAAGTTTCCTCACGATGCTTTCCTTCACCGTTAAGCAAGTAATAGTTAATTTTAATACGTACATGCTTTCTAAAAGACAGAGTGCCTTGGTTGTACCCGTCTCGGGTTTGCAGTCCTACGGTCTAACCACTAGGCTATCACTGCTTGGGTAAGCAGTGGGTGCGTTTACAAACATGAAAATTCACATCCACAAATACCCAAACCAAAACAAACAATTGTGTATCATACAAAGATTTCTCCCGGAATCGAACTCCCAACTGTTATACACAGTGGGTGGAGCTGTTTAAGCTCTTAACCACTGCGCTAAATCATCCGTCATTTGTCTTTATTCTGCAGTGGACATTTTTCAGCTAACGATGATGATCAGAAACATAAATATATCCACGGGTAACTTACAGCAGGACACATAATTTATACTCTGACAACTGTCTAAGCTAGAACCATTTTTAGGAAACATACAAGGCTCTTACTTGCTATGACCAAGTAAACACGATCATTCCTCCAAGATATCGTAACACGCCGCGGTTAGTCATAGCGAATAACAGCCCAAAGTCCAAAAAAAATCAATCATGCTTAATATTTTTGGCAAAAAGTGGGTGGTAGTACACCTCTGCTTCGCTTTAAAAATATAGGGGTGATGGTGTCACAAAAATGTTTGTGTTTTCATAGAAACTTTAATTATTATAAAAAATACGCAGACATTCTTGAACACTAAAATTTTTTATACAAAATTTAATATTAATAAACTCAACTATGCATCGTTATAAAATTTAATTTACCTATAATTTAGTAAAGTAATAAGGAAAATAAGACTAAATAAATTATTAAGTAGAAGTTATTAAATTTGTTGTTGAAAGCTCACGGAGCTTCTAGAAAATTCATAATTATAATCAATCCATACAAATGTATAAAAATGACATAAGTGAATCACTGTCAAATTCATACACATATTGTTACTTAACAAAATTGAACTATAATTAAGCAATATGGCTGCCTCGTTAGTCTAGTGGCAAAGCGCATCGCTTTGTGATAAAAAGTTCTGGGTTCAAATCCTAGGTCGGACAAATGTAGTTTTTCTATAGAAAAACTCCCAGTATCAGTCCGGAGTCTGGAATTGTGTCCGATATATGGCAATAGGCTCGCCCCCTATTACATGGGACCCCTATAACATCGTCGGCGACCCACATGATATCTGTCGAGATGATCAAATATGGTGGAACTTGCGTCCGGGACGTCTTTCGAGTCCTTGCAAATATTTGCTGGAGGACCGGTGGCTTGGCAGCCAAGGTGTATGGTAAAATTGTTGAAAGGAGAATGTGCGAGAAGTCCGATGGAGTGTTGTGTGAGGCACAGGGAGGTTTCAGGTCTGGAAGAGGATGTTCGGATCAAGTTTTCTCCCTCCGCAACATCGTAGAAAAGCATCTGGCAGTAGGCCGGAAGGTTTTCTGCGGTTTTGTGGACCTGGAGAAGGCGTTTGATAGAGTCGTGCGAAAGAGATTTTGGGACATTTTGCCAGAGTATGGTATAAACGGCACCCTGTTGCGAGCCGTCCAGTCCACCTACGTGGACAGCAAGGCATGCGTACGGCTGGGTGGTAACATGTCACCTTGATTTGACGTTAAAATCGGCGTCAAGCAGGGTTGCGTGTTGTCCGCTAGACTGTTTATAGTGTATCTGGATAAAAGTCTTCAAAGACTGAATGCGATGACTGAAGGGGTAAAAATGGGTGATCTAGTGATAAACCACCTATTGTATGCAGATGACGCGGTTTTGATAGCGCCAACAGCCACTGATCTGCAAACACTAGTCACAGTTATGAGAGACGACTTTATGAACAATGGCTTACATTTGAATGTGAAGAAAACTAAAATTATGGTTTTTGAACGGGAAGAAACCAGAACAAATGCAAGGATTGTGGTTGGTAACGATGTGCTGGAGCAAGTGAATGAGTTTGAATATCTTGGATGCACCTTCAGTAAGGATGGGAAATACACCGCTGATATAGAGAGAAGAGTGAATGCAGGTAATAGAGTGAATGGTGCGATGGGAAGGCTACTTGGGAGCCGGCACTTAAGCCAAAAGGCGCAGCTGGCCATGCATAACGGAGTGCTTGTCCCAACGCTGTTATATAGCAGTGAGAGTTGGGTATGTAAGAAGGAGAACGAAAGCAGGATAAATGCGGTCGAAATGCGATCTCTGCGGAAGATGTGCGGAGTCACGCTGACCGACCGTATTCGCAACAGCATAGTAAGAAAGCGAGTAGGTATGAAAGATAGGTGTAAAGATGAGAAAGGGTATGCTCCGTTGGTTCGGGCATATAGAAAGAATGCCAGAAGAAAGAATGACAAAACAGATATACAATGCGAAAGTGGAAGGATGTAGGTACCGGGGAAGACCTAGACTATCTTACCATGACCAAATAGACCGTGTCTTAGCTGAAGGGCAAGTCAAGAGTCTCCGTAACCGGCGAGTGTGTATGAGACGAACTATGAGAGTGGAGGAAGCCAGAGAGGTATGTAAGGAAAGAACCTGTTGGAACTCTGTACTCTCTGCCTACCCCGCGAGGGAGCTGGCGTGATGATATAGATAGATAGACATTTGAAAGATTTTCTGTTTTAAATCCCGTTCGAAGCCGGCTCCATTACGAATAAGCACGTAATTGAGATCTGAGTAAAAACTGCAAAGAGAATACTACTGGAGCCGTCACAAGCACATTAAAACTAGTATTTATTGCAGTAATATTTTAAAATAACACACATTTAGTAATGGTAATAATGAATGGGTTGTATTTTATGTTCAACAAGGCGTAGAAATTATTATTCGAATTGCTAGCTCTGACCTTTTTAACCGTTTGTGAGCATGGCTTTGACTTACAAATGGAATTAAAGAAAATATTAAATAGGTATATAGAAAAAGAGGCATTGAAAATAACATACCGTCATGCCTAAGCGAGGGTAGGAGAGGTGTATCGTGAACACCGACAGTTCACCGATGATGTCAGGTCCTATGAAATATGGTCCTATTGCCATTTACCGAGAGCCATTCCAGACTTCGGGCTAATTCAAGGAATTTTTCGATGGAAAATTTATATTTATCCGACCTAAGATTTGAACCCAGAATCTCGTGATCGCAAAGTGCATTATTTTCCACTAGACTAACGAGGCAGTCTTAGACCTTAAAAGTAATTAGGTTTTTTATTTGAGCCATTTGGACTGATAGCGCACAATTAGCAGCGATATAGGTACTATATCTGATTGATGAAAAAAAAATTTAAATGATCCATTTATAGTATATGTTTTATATTGGGTTATTTTTTTATGTAATCTTTTTACTCTTAACTAGAAATAGGTATATTAGTAATACGTTATATTGATAAAAAGATAAAAACTAAAACAATATGCATATTTTAATTAATTTTTCAATTGGCTATATTTTGTTTACATACCCAAACAAAAACATTGCTAATTGAAAAATTAATCAAATATCAAGAGTACTGCGCCACTACAGCTTAAATATTTGACGTAATAGAATTTTCCTTGTAGAGAAAAGATATAAAACCTGGTTATAAACACGATAGAGAATATTTTACAATAACATTATCAACTCCCAAGTATACCACAAACATTTACATAAACATCTACATAAAGGTCTTTTTCTATTACCATTTCAATAAAACTTATTCATATATAAAACGTTACATATCGAGTCCACCTTGATGTGAACTTATTCAGCGAAAGAACTCCATTGATCCCGATACCCAATACGTTTGATTACGCCCTATTCACGTGAAGAAGCCTATGACCCAAGTTCAAATACCAATTTGCTGAATAAACATCGACCTTACCTTATTATTCTATCCCTCCTTTCGCCTTCGAATCCATTCTGTATATCTTGAGCGGAGAATTTCCAGAGAGCTTCACTTGTAACAACACCGAACAACAAATCATATTTGTTTTGTCCTCCTCTTATTCCAAATATTCTATCACCGCTTCTTTTATCAGCTTTATTGTTGTTTACTCCTGATACGCTTGAGAAGCCTTGTAAATCATTTGGAATGAAGAATGTTAGCAGTTCTTTTGCGTAATCAGTTTTGACTACAACTCCGTCGACAGATGGACCGAATGCTGTCAGGTAACTTGGTGTACTGATCTCTGCTGACATGAGCTCGTCAAGTGGAACCTCTCTAAGGCAGTCGACGATAAGCTCGTGGTCTTTTACTATGTCTTCTGGAAGCGTGCAGTTGGACTGCTTGGCTAATTGGACGGAAAAGCTGACTGGGTCTTCTACTAATGCCCAGGAACTTAGCGCTGATCCTGATAGAAGGATGGAACGATGGAACAGACCTAAAAGAACACAGCTTGTATTATTATTGTTTCAATATGTTTCTGGTTGATTATATTAGAATTGGTTGATAATCCACCATTATCATCGTTCTCAGCTCATTTCAGTCCACTTTTGGACATAGGTATAATTAGCACTCCCAAACTGCAAACAAACCATTTGCTAAGTAGTTTTGAATAACCCTACAGGTGCTTGTTTATAAATCACATGAACAAGTCAAATCTGAATTAATAGAAACTATTTAATATTTAGCGAGCAACATTCAATCTCTATTGAACGGGCTGTTTAATGTTAATTGAATATAATTGGAGTATACAAAAATCGGGTCTTGGAAAGTATCTCTACAACGTACAAGCTTAGGATTTCAAACAATCGCAAGTCTCTTCATTGTTCATATATAGCGATACCAAACTTATAACCAATATTAGCTTGCGACTACTAAACGTAATATCTTCACTGAAATATCTTCCATTATACCTGCACTGAACTTCATCAAAAAATTTCTTCAGCTAAAGGTCACTGTGCTCCAAAATAACACGACAATTTGCAAGGCAATTTCATTGAAAATTCTAGCTCGGTAGCCGATATAAATTTCAACTCCCAAAAGGCAACCTAATTGTAAAAGTGAGCAAATAAATTCCGGGATCAATTTAGTCCGTTTTGTACCCTGCAAAGCGACTGATGATTACATTGGTCCATCGAGCACGATATACTGCTTTAATGCTGCTTCATCAAAGTTTATTATGGTGGAAAATATTTGGAAAGATTGATGCCAAATAGAGTTTATACACAGACTTGAGCCTGACCAGATAAGACCAGATTTTCCGATGTCGTCCTTTCTAACTCCCGTAGAGTTAGAAAGGACGAAATTGGAAAACCTGGTCAGCAATGTTAGGCATTGCGTTTTTACGGACCATTTTCATAACGATACAAATAAAAAAAAAGAAACAAAATACCACTCCAGCTATATAGCGAAGCAGGTGTTTCGGTAGGAATTGTTTCGGCATAGCGGATTACGTGCATTCATTTTTTATCTCAAGCAGTAACTTTCTTACCGTTCAGAATCACTATTCTGAACTATAGCAATCAATATTGTAACAATCAGCCTATGACTTATAATATCACATTTATCCAGAAAAAAAATTAACTTCTATGTATAATAGAAACAGTAAAACCATTTTAGCAACAATATAAATAGAAGTTCTTGAACAAAATACAAACAAGTCAGCATAATGAACAATTAACTTTCCAATACAAAACAAGTTATTATTTTGTCAGCTCATTATAATATAGGTACGAAAGAAAAATAAACAGCACTTTCCATGTTATGGCTTTAGACATGAATTTTCTCTATACTCAAACTTGTAGATAAAAACAATGATTAGCTTACCAGGCATAACAGTGGGTGATATCATTAGGAAGTTGATGCAAGCTGCTCCTGAGCCATGCCCCAGCATGGTAACGTTGCCAGCATCACCCCCAAACAAAGCAATGTTCTGCTGAACCCAATGAAGAGCAGCAATCTGGTCCATTAGACCATAGTTGGCCACTCTGGCCTTCAAGTGAGGTATCGGGTTGGCGTTGAGAAAACCTGTTGGGAATACTTTGAATATAGTCTGTAAGAAAACTAAAGATTACATATAGAAGTGTGAATAAGAACATAAGACTCCTCTCACAAGATGAGGTGAGCAAGAATACTTCACTACGCATATTGGCGGAATTAGATTTGAGTTCGTAAGAATAGGAAGGTTTGTTGCACCATCTGATGCATTTAATCAAGCTTCAATAAGGCTTCCAACTTAACGGTTTTAAATTAAGAAATAACATGAAACAAGGTCTTAACATTCCCTCGGAAGAATGAAGATGCTTATAATTAATATACCACAAAAGGTCACCTGTCTCAGGATAACCAAGCCAAAGCTACTAGCCCTAAAGATAGCTAAATAGTAATAGTCGTGATACATACAAGCAATCAGCTAAGAAATTCCTAACCGGGTTTAGTTTATGCAGGTGGAGAAAAAGAGGGATTTGCCACTTTCTCTTTACTTACTCAACCCTTTATCTATATCATCACGCAAGATCCCTTGCGGGGTAGGCAAAGAGTACAAAGTTCCAACAGGTTCTCTCCTTACATACCTCTCTGGCTTCTTGCACTCTCATAGTTCGTCTCCTACACGCTCGCCGGTAATCCCTTTAAATATATGTTATGTAATTTCCACATTATTTGATACGAAAGGCTGACATAATCGATCTTCAAAGATGGACGATTGGCACAGTGGTTAAGAGCTTAAGCCGCTCCGGTCACTGGGTCGAATAGTTGCGGGTTTGATTTGGTCTGGGTATTTGTGTATGTAATATTTCATGTTTTTAAACGCTCCTACGACACAGGAATAAATGCTAGTTATCTTAACAAAAATATTTAAATTATTTATTTCTGTTAGTGATACACAGGTACATATAAGATAGTTGTAATTTGGTCTAATTGAAGTCAGAAACAGTGGGTAGTCTGTTTCTTATTCAACATGTGTATATTTGGGATCTGTATAATAATGTTCAGGTTGCTTAGAAGAGAAATCAATGCGATCCGTCGAAGGACTAAAACAGAAAAGATTTCTTTTATACAGAGTACATTGACCTCTGTTGAGTTCTTGTTGCCAACCGTGTCTTAAGATTTTAAGTATCTTGCCATTGCCTACAATATTTTTACTTTTCTAGAATTTTATGTCCTTTTTTTACTTAAGGAAAAATCTTCAATCGGCAAGTTTGAAGTATAAAGGACTATTACCAAGCTAAGAAAAAAATGCGGTGGCCTCCTTCGACAGTAAGAGTTATGAGCTCTCCAATCAGATCGTCCGTTAAGATTAACTCAATTAAGCATATCATAGGGATTAACATCAGTTCCCTATTATCCTCACGATATCCACAGCTCGCTAGCGTAAAGCCATTCACGTTATCGATCACCTTGAGATTGCTCCATCAACTAGAAGCTAGAAGTACATACCCCAAAATTTCTGCGGTAATAGTCTAGCCTGATGATATAGACATATTCTGAAAAATATTTTCTTCCTGCCACAAAAACCATTTTATATTATATTTGCCTACAGAAATAAAAATCTTTAGTGAACCAAAATAAAACATACGCTACTTTTTATCAAGATGGAGGCCATTAGCTGGACCGTGTACGCTTTCGATAAAAATAAGTTAGGAGTATTATTCATGCTCGCTGTATAAATTTTATCGAGAGAAATACGTGAAGGAAACATAATCTTTATATCATTACAGCTGAGTTGTTTTTTGAACAGCTAGGTATCGAAAGCTAAAAGCAAAAATGGTTGAAAGTGGTGGGGTAGAGATTTTCTTCCAATAATTGCTCAGTTCTAATAAAATAGAGATATTTTATATGTAGAGAGATTTTATATGTGGAGTAATATTTAATCCTTGAATAACTCCAGCTATCATTAAAATTTTCCATATTTATTTCAAGTTTTTCTGAAATACGAGTACTTTCACTGAATTAGTTTTATATAGAATTCAATAACATCACCAACTGTTATCACATCTGACAAAAATATCTACCAACATTTTTCTTTTTATTAAATAGCACTCTCATTTATACTCCTAGCTAGCGTATATATAACAACGAAAGCCAAGCTAAATGTAGCCGAAAATGAATCTCAGATGCCGTACAACAAAGTTCATAATTCAATGGTGACGAAATAACTTCCATAACTTATATTTAATTAAGAAAAGTGGGACGTGACAAAAGCCCGAGTCGGGAGCTAGTTATTTAATTGGATTTTATGAAAACAAGATTACATAATGGTATGGAGAAAGTAGCTGGAGTCCTTGAAACCCAAGATCTGTAATTGGGTGACGATTTCGGCTGATTAAGTAATAGAAAACGGCGACCCAAGTATCAGGTTAAAAGCCTCTGCTAGTTTGAGTATCCAATTTACAAAGGGTTATTTGATTATATATCAGTCTGTACTCTCTTATTGCTAAACGTAAGCTTTCGCACATAAATTGAGTAGAGAGACAATAGGTCATAGCATCATGTGGACTTAGAACGGGTGGAGGCAGGTTTTATTGGCACCTCCAGTTCGAACTTATCAATCGGCCTACAAGTCGTCCAAGTTGGTTTAAAGACTGTTATAAAGACTTAGCTTGTGCACAAAAAAACTGTTATATGTCAGAACAAACAAGTTAGCCTGATTTTTCTATAGCTTCAGCGTAGTTTTTTTTACAAATATGTAGCCCTACTCCAGGATTTATTCCTGTATCGTGGGTGCGTTTACAAACATGAAAATTCACATACACAAATACCCAGACCGGAACAAATAAATTTGGATCACACAAAGATTTGTCCCGTGCGGGACTCGAACCCGCGACTATTATACACAGTGGGCAGAGCGGCTTGAGCTCTTAATCACTGCGCTAAGTCGTCCATCCGCTAAATTTGTAGAATAAACTAGTTCAGGTTCGGAACAAATGGCGTGATGACGAAAAGGCCTAAGTAGTAGGTACAGCCTGATTCATGATAATGGTAAAATAGAGATAAAATTGATGACGTATATGAAAGTTCCAGTTCCTCTTTTTGAACTGCTTGATAAATAAGTAATAATAAATGCAAATATATGATTTATTAACACAAGCATACTAGCGTTAATCGCTTAGACAGCTCAGCACCATAAACTAGACTAATGGTTTTAACGTCAGACGCATTAGGAGCAGACGGAGAAATTTGCCTGCCATAACTCATCGCGCAAGTCAATAATGGGATCCTGTTATTCAGATTTTGAGGTCAGCGAGACTATTCATATTATCTGCTGTGTTAGGATCTTTAATGACCTGTTTAGCATCCTTTCATTGGTTGGGGTGTGCTTAGTGATCAAGGTTTTGTGTGGGAACACAACAATGGGTATAAAGAAATTGTTGAAGTATTTTTATACAAGCCCGCGATTAACACAATGCTTTTAACATGTGAGAAAAAGTCTTAAAGTAAAGTTATATTAACAGCTTTAAAAAAATGGATCTGGAAAGTACTTGAAAATATGTGGCGATAAAAGCTAGATTAATACGAATACGATAATTATGATTACAGTATCACGAAACTTTAGGCCACGATGTTCAACTATCGACCTCACATCAATGATTTTAACCCAATTGCTGTTAGTATACCAAATTAGAGATATCTCGTCCTTTTAAACAATTGATTGGCCTTCATCAGATTAAAAATAGAAGAAGAAAAAGTCTTAATTTTATTTATTATTAAGAAATAATAAGAATGTACAATCACTTATCACAAGCCAAAATCTTCCACTAGATGACAAAGCCTTTTCCAAAGAACGCCACGATGACCGTATTTGTACCGTAGGCGTCCAGCTCTTACATATTTAACCATTATCAGGTCATCAGTTCCTCTGTTATTTACTCACCTAAAATCCCAAGCCTGTAGTTGATAGTGATGACGACCATGCCACCGTAGCTAGCCAACACGGAACCATCGTACACATTCCCAGAGTTCCACTCGAAAGATTCGCCGTGAATGAAGATAACCACTGGGTACTTCGCTTGTAGCGTTGGACCAACTGCAACAAAGTTTTTTTATTTAAAAAATCCAGTTCCGTAAAATGATTACTTGGTTTGACAAATGTTGTTTCACTTAAAAAACTTTCAATTAAAGTTTTCCATTTTACACGTTTAACTTTGGAAGTATAGAATAGTGTTGAGGAAGATATTAATGTTATAACGGCTTTGATATTAGGCATTATATCGAAGAAATTTAAGTAAGGTACAGGCCAGGCAAGACAGCACCCTGTCAGAACAACCCAGATATGGTCGATGGTTGATCAATGAACATTATTGTCCAAAATTTGGCGCTCAAAATATTTTGTGATTGTATAATAGTAATACTGAACTAGCGTGAACTCACTCCGGCACCATTTTATGGGGTATTAGGCATGGATACTACTATCAGAATTTCTAGCTTTTTTATCCACTGCAGAACATAACACGCTACCTTTTCCGTTTTATGTCACACATCTCTACTAAGAGCCAATCTAGGTCTTGCCTATGCACTTAACCACATTTTCTACATTCATTTGCACTAGCCCTCCTCTTTACTGATATTTTTCTATATAAATCGCATTATTTACTTCTAAATTCGTTATGACCGAAACATGTGCCGTTGTATTTTGAGGATATTTTAGCCAAGAAGCGAAATATAGAACAGAACACTAATGTTGCTTCAAAGCTCTCCGATTAATTATGCGGTCATAAAATAACTTTATAAGTATAATGGAAATATACCACGAAGCTACGCTATTAACCTTTCCCCTGGAAACCGTCACGTCACTCAAAGTTCCCGTGCTAACAGTTTTTCCGCTACTTTTGTTTATGTTATCAACGTTTCACATGACACAAGTCTGCACGCTAGATAAAGCCAGAACATTGGCCACACGCCAAGGCAAATAAATTATATGTTTTTTACTATTGAATAACAATGAATATGTACATACATGTTGTGTTTGATAAAGTAAGGGATTTCGACTTCTTTGTCTGGTGATAGAATTCCTACTAACTCGTTGCATAAACCTTGGTGTCTTTTGGAAAACCGTTTGACACGAGGATCTGGGTCTCAATATAATAGTCTTACTGACTATTATATTGAGACCCAGATCCTCGTGTCAAACGGTTTTTCGTCGGTGGCCTATTGCAATTATGTCATGTACGTAATTAGTCTAGTGTTACGGTGCATCGCTTTGTGTATCACGAGATTCTGAGTTATAATGCTAGGTTTGAAAAATGTAGTTATTACATCGTCACGTCTATATTCCCCAAGCGAGGGTGGCAGAGGTGTACTAAGTACACCCACATTTCGCTGACGTTGTTAGGTCCCATGTAATAAGCCTATTGCCATATACCGGGCACAATTCCATAAACTAGTATTAACGAACAGATAATTACATGTAAAGAAAATCGTCTTCATTAATACGACGTCTGCACTTGAAATTGTCATTAAGAATAATTAAAAATCTTTCCAAAAATACTCTTACAAAGTAAGCAGGCACCTTATACGATCGACACATCCGTTTGAAAAACATTTACATTCTGCTGTTCCTCCATACATAAGCCAGCTTCGTCGAGACTTGTCTGGGTAGGAATTTGTTGAACAAATATTTGTTCCGTATCGACTTTGCAGCGAACCTCTCTTTGTAATAAGAACACTTTTAAAACGAAATGTAGACGCAGAATCAATATTGTGTTAAATGATAGAGTAAGGTTATTTTCTAAACAAAATTGTTTATATTGGCACTATTTAACCGAAAAGGTAAATTCAAGTAGCCATGGTTGAGGAATCCCTGAAGTGAAAGATTATTCAAATATCTGCTGTATGTAATTTAGACTGTATTGCTATTTTGCAGAGTTCCGCTCTTAATTTGAACTGGTATAAACAGAAGATCAACGTCGTGGTATTCTAAGATGTCATTGTGCTGAGTATATACCGTTTAAGTGCCATGTTTACACTTTAACCGACTTCTATGTTCGTTTATATGTTTACCTTTTTTATGTATGTTCATCAATATTTCCGTCATTCTGGATCGATTTTGATGATTCTTTTTGCATTGGGTTGAGTATAGCTCCAAAGTGGACCCATTTTAATTTCATCGATATTGGACCTTGGACTTTGAAAGTACACCAGTGAACTCCTTAACGACAAATAATACGAATCTGTAGATTGAGTTATTGTAAGTATTAATTCTATAGGTACCACACCATAGAACTAATCAGAATATTAACCGACTTTAAAAAAGAGTTATTCATTTACTTTTTATAAGGTCCTTATTTATGTACTGATTTTGATGATTTTGCGTTGGGTTTAGTATAGTTCCGAAGTATTCCCATTTTAATGAAATCGGTATTAAACCTTGGGATTTTATGATACACCAGGGGCCTGATAATGGTTTTATCTTTCTTTAAAAGAGAAACATACTGAAGCACAAAAGCCTTCCCAAAGATTGCCACGACCCTGGCTTTGGACTTCACGCATCCAGCTCTTACCTTAACCTTCAGCGGTCTGTTAAAGAATATTACCTCAAAGTTATTACTAACTTCAATGACCTTGGGAATTTTCATTTGGAAATTTCCCTTGTTGGATGACCTTGACAACAGTGAAAAGTGTCCCCGGAGGACCCAAAATGCAGGGTTTTTTTAAAAAATTCAGTTTGAATTAAATCATAATCATAAATCATTTATTCAGTGTGATTTTTGGTGATACAATTTTTGTTTAAATTGTGTCAAGTTTAGGTCTTTAATGTCATTCGGGATTTTAATGAAAATTTTTGGGGCCATGCATAGTATGCTCTTGTGCAGAAGTGCAGTTTTGGGAGGTCTCAAACATAATTCATGTCGATATTTCTGTCCCACTCTTCTAGATCGCTTTTCGGCTATATTTATAAAAAGATCACTATTTTTCTTCACAAACAGTGCGGTCACATATATGTAAAGACATGGCAAAGGTAATATTTTAAGAAAAGTAAAATGAGGCTTGCAACTATCAATTGGTTTTGTTACATATTGATCCAATGCATCTTTTCTGCGCTTTGAAAATGGAGGATTTTTCGCAGGAATATCCCCAAAATATAACTCCGTATCGCAAAATGGACTCGACATAACCATAATAGGCAGTGACGACAGCTGCCTGGTTAACAACTTTTTTAAGTTTGTACAGAGCAAACGAGAACTTACTCAGTTTTTTAATTAGGATAGATGCATGTTCTTTCCACGTCAGTTTATAGTCAATTGTTAAACCTAAAAATTTGGTATAATGTACTTCTTCAATTCTTTCATTATTGATACTTAGATTAATGTCCGGTGCAATAGTTCTTTGTCGAAAAGTAATAATTTTAGTTTTATTAATATTTAAGATTAAATAATTTTGTTCCGGCCATTCAATAGACTGGCGTAAAGCATTATTTATATCACATCTGAAGTCACTTTCTTTATCGTGCCTTACTATTATTGTAAAAAAAAATATTATTGTTAAAAAAGTCATGGATGGAATTATCGAGCATATATTAAGCTTTTTTCGTGTATATTTTATACAAATCCAATATTTATAATGGGATATATATATATATATACACATATATCCATTATATATAGTTCATGGAATAGAATATTTGCAATATATAATTTGGAAAATTGAATACTTAAAATGAAGTTTTACTCCATACATTATAGTCACGACATTTTTACCTTTATTTTTTTTATTTTTTCTTTTTTTTTTTAAACGTAGCCCCACACTAAGATTTATTCCTGTATCGTGGGTGCGTTTACAAACATGAAAATTCACAAACAAATACCCAGACCGGAACAAATAATTGTGGATCACACAAAGATTTGTCCCGTGCGGGAATCGAACCCGCGACTATTAGACACAGTGGGCGGAACGGCTTAAGCTCTTAACCACTGCGCTAAATCGTCCGTTTTTCTTGTAAAAAATACACAGTAGATTCATCAACAATAATCTACTGTAAATTGAGCTTGTTTTTGGGAGTTAGGGTTAGATTTCCTCTTAAAGAAAGATTATAAAAAGCAGCCAGTTTAATACCATCACACCAACTATACACTTTTTATTACCACAGATATTGAGAATTTCAAAAACCACACTTTGTCTAACCTAGGATTCGATTTCAGCTAAAGTACAATAATAAAATGTATTATGTTCCTCACTATCGTCGTTCGACCTAAATCACGCCTTCAGTGAAATCTGTGCCGCAATAATGAAAAAAGCAAAATGTACAGACAATACGAAACGGAAAGCGTAAAAAGAAATGATTTGCTCCTTTTTACTAGTGACAGAATTGTACTTTAACATTTTCCTTTCATATTATTGCTCTTGATGTAGTAGATACTTGGAGATTGGCAGTATATTCACTTTGTGATTCAAGCTTCAACAAAAAAAAACTGGTGAAATATTTAGGTTTGTTGTCGTTGATGTCGAATCAGTCCTTTCACTCTATCTAACAAACCTGTCAGTTGAATTAACTGTCAGCCTGATAATAAATATTAATACTAAAGTCCTTATAGCGGTTTGTAACCTTTGGAATAGGTCAATTTCTGTCAGTTCTCACTAATTGGGGTGAGAGAGATTTGATCATACTCCACCACGTCGACCCAGTGCAGATTGGTGGAGTTAAGTTGATTGCCACCTGCTTTTTGATCTTATAAAGTCACCTACAAGGCTTTCAAGTTGCCTTAACGCCTACAATATTAAGTGGTTACCGGGATCTACGTCTTAAGGTACGGGGACGTCCCCGGTGGCATTCACGGTGGCGATTAGTATCTCCCTATGATTGCGCGTGCAGACGCCACCCGGATAGCGCGTGCAGGACGCAAGACGCATTGGTGTGAGCATTTTCATACAAATTAAACTGCAGGAGCTGATCGCCACCGCGACCGTGGCTGAACTCGTTGGTTTTGCCGTACATTTAGCAGGCCTTACAAAGTATGGTGACGCTCAAACATGAAAATACAAAGGGGCACCCATCTCGGACCGACCGAGCTGAACGTTACTTAATCTTAGTGATATCTAGAAAAACGTAATCGCAGCTCTACAAGCTCCATCTTTCAGTCTACTAGTACACTAGCGACCATTTCATAACTTGTCAGTCTGACCGCGCTCTTTATCTTAGTGGGTACTAACATCTTCCCGATCCCATAAATCCAGAAACGTACCACCCTTCAAACTTTATAATACAATAACGCTAAAAGCTTCAATACTTCACGTTCGTAAACTCTATAAAGTGCAGGTAACTATCTAATGGATTAAAGATAGTCTTCACTTCCGCTCACTTACAATAAAAGGTGTCCAACCCTATTTTATGTAAACATAAGCTTATAAGGAAATGTTGCTCTCTTAGCTTGATACTTCGACATTTTATTGCGTCGCGCGTTGGTCTGATGATACTTACAGTCAGTAGAATTTTGACAGATTTTCCATACAAAATATGTCAATATTCTATCCGTAGTAGGCAAATCTATCCTTAAGTTATAGGCTACTCTAATTTTGCTGCGATTGTTTTTGGTACACAATCTTTAGGAGTCAGAAAAACGTGAAATAACTATACCCTTATCACTTTGACTTGTGTCTGTCACAGTCGTTTTTTTGGCAAGGGTTTGATGTACAAGCTTAAAATTGGAATAAGCTACGGATATTGGCATTGAGATATTCAAAAGGTTTTTGTTTAGGTAGCTCAATTTTTTCAGAATAATAAACCTGGATGAGGTTTTTAAAGAACTAGCCTGCGATGATATGTAACAAAAGATAGTAGCAAAAGGGGAGGAACGCCTTTGTCCAGCAGTACGACAACACTTGCTTTTAATAAAACTAATAAACTTGACTTTTTCGGATGTGATTACTAAGTGAGTAATGAAATGGGCACAAAACTCACCGGCATGAGAATATAACCGCGGTAGTGACTATGGAAATATACATAATGAAAACAGAGTAGTGATGTGAACTTCACACACTCGTAATACGTAATGTTATTCATTTCCCTGTATCAGAAATAAATAAGTAGGTAAATATGTAGAAGGTACATTCTTCTTTTGCCAAGGTATTAAGAACCAAATAAAACACTTAATAAGCCTGGTGCTATGTTCCGGTTTCAATAGTTTGTCTTTTGAAACATGTCAAGGTTTCTTCGACCTAAGTTTCATCGTGTTTTCATCGTGTCCTAGGAATAGACGTCTCTGAAGCAATATCCTTTATTTTTATCTTAAACTAAGTGTAATTTAGTTAGGCATGAGTTGAGCGTCTTTGAAAAAAAATTTTACTAGACTATATAATTAATATCCAAGACGACAATTCTGGAACTGTCGTGCTGGATAATATCGTAATTTCTTGAGAACTAGAATTGGAGTCTGCAGAAGACCCAACCCAACATCCTCTTGCCGACGTTTTTTCGGTTTTGAGGATCGTTGAGGACCTCCGATGAAAGATGTAGACAGTATTTCTTTAGCACGTCTTCATGTCTTTCCATCTTGATTGATTTCTGGCAGCCACAAACCAACTAGTTGGATATAATAGTTATACCACGCCTCGAAATAATTCAGAAAGAGTCTTCATATTTATCAACTAGCGATCTGTATATACAGTAATAATATAAATTTGTTTTCGAAGAACACCTTAATCCAAAAAGGTACCATATCAAAAGACAGACTTTCCGTCTTAATTCCGCAATCTTCGCCCGCAAGGTACCTCACAAAAGTACAATCTGCTTGGACGTTAATCATTTCAGGAGAAATACTTTCGCCATCCCAGTCCTCCCAAACAAAACGTTAACGTGTCTATTGTTGCGGATGGACAAAGGAGCTATCACCAACAAAACTATCCGGATGAAAAGAGACTTCCCTTTGTAAACTATGATTAAAATTTCTCCCGTAAAAGTTGGGCTGCAGAATCACACCGTTCCGCTAACTATGGAGTATCGACGTGAAATATTAAAGTTGTGAGTTCTGAATGGTTTTTGGAGGACATAAATCTCGGGATTCAACTGAAGCTGCGGATTCAAATAGTAAAGTTGTGATAGAGAGGATTGGTTTTTCCAATAATTTTGCGTAAATTATTGGTAGTTACGTATTTTATATCTGGTTAATAGTAGTCAAATAGTTAGCGTTTTACTGAAATATTTTTATAGGATTCAGGAAAAGAAGATAGATTAGATGATAAAGTTATAATATAAGACGGATAAGATAAGATGGTTATTAGAACAGACTGGTTTTTCCAATAATTTTGAGTAATTTATGGGTGATTTAGTTTATTTTTTTTTTACAAAATTGTAGTGATTATAGTAATAACTTATTGAGTTCTTAGATTTACGCGAATATTACACATGAAATAAAACTACTTTTTCGGATTTTATCGCGGTTTATTTTGATTTTTAAGTTCCCGACGTTTCGAGTGCTTTGCAGCACCCATGGTCACGGGAAGAACGTCGGGAACTTAAAAATCAAAATAAACCGCGATAAAATCCGAAAAAGTAGTTTTATTTCATAATAACTTATTGTCAGACCACGCCACATTCAAAGCGGCGAGTATCAAAAATCAGGTAAAATGTTATGTTCAATACTCTAAGTATCTGGAATTCTAAATCCCACGGTGTTGACCATTGGTTAGCTAGGCTAGCCAGTTTTAATAGCCGAGTAACGTTCATCCACAAGTAACTAAACAGAACGATCGAGGGTGGTGAAACAGATCCTAAATGTATTGAGTATGTTATATTACCTATTTCATCTATCTAAAAGGATTTTTAGTAACTATAGACTATCTTATCATGACTGAATAGACCGTGTCTTATCTGAAGGGTCGCCAGGAAATGGCGTGATGATATAGATAGTAAGATAAAGAGTATGATTTAGTGATTTAAAAACTTCAAGAATTTATAATCCCTATATTTTCTTCGGTATTTTCAACAAGTAACATTGAATAAAATGACATTACCAAGTCATTTGCTGCATTAATATCCTGGACTTTACAACTTCGCGACCCGTCCGCATACCACGAGACCACTTGGTAAACAAATTGCATGAAAGTATGAATTCAAATATTTTTCTATTCAAACGTAACTCAATGTTATTGCATTTCGTTTCGCGTTCACAATTTTGTTGAAACCCATTGTAATTGAATGCTTGACATTGTGTAAATGCGCCCAGGCATTGCTTTTATAAAAATCTGGCTGCTTGCAGAATATGTTACAATACATTTAATTTTTAAAAAATCTTTAAAAAAAAATTAAATTGACTTCAAAAAATAAATATTTGGAGTCGGTACCGGTTAGTACAGTCGGTTACTAGGCACCGACTTCAAATGTTTATTTTTCGCCTTCTGAAGGCGTTTTTTTTTAAAGATTTTTATTTTACAGTTTTAAGTGGCAAATGAATTATTTACTAATATTTATACACCTACATTATATTATTTTGCTGAGTTGTACAGCAAGGTACCTACAAAATTGATATAATAACCATGATAACGGAATCTATACACACGTGCTGTTTGCCGTTAAGGAGTCCCCTGATGTATCTTCAAAGTCCAAAGTTCAATACAGATTTCAATAAAATGGGACCACCTCGAAACTATACTAAACCCAACGCAAAAAAAATTATCAAAATCAGTTCATAAATAAAGACGTTATAAAAAACACAGACGAATTGTCGACCTCCTCCTTTTTTGAAGTCGGCTATTATTCTGATTAGTTCTATGGCAGGGTACCTATAGGATTTCGTATTCGTATTGTTTGTCGTTAAGGAGTTCCCTGGTGTATCTTACAAAAAAACGGTCTGATTGAGAACCTCCTCCTTTTTAGAAGTCGGTTAAAAATACCTTTTTAAAACAAGCTTTTAAAGTAAAGAACACAACGAAGGTATCTAACTTAAATGAGGAGTTCCTACCGCTTCCTTCCGGCTGTACCATCAGACCTTGGACACCATCCGAGCCTAAAGTACTTAGCAAGACTAACACAATGAGCCCAATGTTTTCTTTTTAATGGAGTTCAAGAAATAAAAAACCCAAAGGAATGCAGCCAAGAATTTTCGCTGCAGAGATTTTTTGCGAAACTCACAGTACCAAGGCAAAAGCAAGTTTATTTGCACGGAAATAAGGAAGAATAGGAAACAGACGACCCATAAATCAGTTTCCACATATTGCACTGAAGGACGGGTCATTGCACTTAAGCCCGGGGTGTTCTTTACGCGTTGTTGCTTTTATCCGTCAAACGTATATTGTTTTGTATAGAATCCCTCTAGGCGCTTTATCCGATGTATCGATACGGGATATTCGTTTTTCTCGATTACATACGAGTGTTATTCTTATCGATTTATTTGTTGCTGCGAAGTTTTTACTATTTTTACCCGTATACGGCCAAAGCCAAAAGCGTTATATTTTTAGCAGACTATGTATGTATGTTTGCATTTACGTATGTTCCATCGTAGCGCATAAACTACTTATCGGATTTTGATGAATTCTGAATGAAGTCCTAGTGATAGGCTACATTTTATTCATACAAAATCAATATGATGAATGTTACGTACAAATAATTTTAATTCAAAAATACCTTTTTATAAACAAGTTTTTGACTGCCTCGTTGGTCTAGTAGCAAAGCGCATCGCTTTGTGATTACGAGGTCCTGCGTTCAAATCCTAGGTCGGACAAGTGTAGTTTTTCTAACGAAAACTTACCAGTACGAGTCTGGAGTCTGGAATTGTGCCCAGTATATGGCAATAGGCTCGCCCCCTATTACATGGGACCTAACATCGTCAGCGTAACGTGGGTGTACTCAGTACATCTCTGCCGCTTAGGGAATACAGGCGTGACGGTGTTTTTTTATAAACAATTTTTTATAGCAAATACACCGAAGATATAAAGAGCTTAGTTAAAGAGTTTCTATGGCTTCTTTCCGGCTCCATCATTAGACCCTGGACACCTTTTGGGTCTAACATACTCGTCAAGACAAATCCAATACGGCGGGCTTAAAATGAGTAGTCGCGTGGTTCTACTGGCCACCTTTCGGCTTCATCATCAGACCCTGAACACTATCTAATTATAATGTACTGGTCATTAGCGATTTAACAAGCATTACGTTGTCTAATTCACATGTTCCTAAGACCACTTTTGGACTCCATCATCAGACAAGCTCCATAATACCATATTATTGCACTGTCACCAAACTTACATAAGTATGCCAAAGTTTAGCTCGGATACCCGCAAGTGCTTAAAAAAATGATCACAATATTTGAACCGGAAAGACAGACACAGACAGACATTCAAACATTGCAACTTACTAAAATTTTGTAAAAAGTGGGGGTGTTTTTTGTTATTGTATTGAAGGGGATATCATTTGAAAGAAAAGAAAATTCTGAGTTCATAAATATAGATGAAAACCAATATTAAATATATAGCAAGCAATAGAAAAACAATTTTACTATATGGCAGCGTTTTTGAATACTATTACTCTGACATAAAGTTTTATATAATTGGACAAGTTGGTAAATAGTTTTAGCAATTTTTTGACATGAAGAATATCAATAAATTATAATTATACTTTTATATTTTAAACTGAATAATGAACGTGACTCAATTGCTTAAATTATACTTCTATCTATCTATCTATATCATCACGCCAGATCCCTTACGGGGCAGGCAAAGAGTACAGAGTTCCAACAGGTTCTTTCCTTACATACCTCTCTGGCTTCCTCCACTCTCATAGTTTGTCTCATACACGCTCGCCGGTTACGGAGACTTCTGACTTGTCCTTCAGATAAGACCCGGTCTATTTGGTCGTGGTAAGATAGTCTAGGTCTTCGCCGGTACTTACATCCTTCCACTTTCGCATTGTATATCAGTTTTGTCATTCTTTCTTCGGACATTATTTCTACATGCTCGAACCAACGGAGCATACCCTTTCTCATCTTTACACCGAGACTATCTTTATTATTATATTTTGCATATCTAAAGGCAGGTTATGGCGTCACGTAATAATACAATATAACATTCTTTACTTGCCCCCATTTTCGCAAATAAATGATTTGATTTGATTAGGTTTATCTATCGGCAGTTCTGGATATCAATTGTGTAATTTTCTTAGTCGGGGTAACAGAATTTTTTATTTTTTTATTTCTTACGTGGAATATTTTTAGTATAAGAACCTAATAACTGATTTTCTTAAACGCATCTGTCTAGTACAGACTGATGCGTTTAAGACAATCAGTTTTTATAAGTCATAGATAAACCTCGCGGGCGCTTGTTGTATTCAAGGCTAGACACTATCCAAGGCTAAACAGCGTCCGGCTCGGTCAGTCTGTGATGGATGACCGTTTTGGCAATTCAATTTTCTAGAGTGTTTGTGTTCTTTCTAGCTGCTACTTTATGAGGTAGGCGTCAATTCGAGTTGGATGCGTTAAGACGGCTTGATAAGGTCTGTGACCACTAACGCGCAACATGCTCCAATAGACCAAAAAGTAAAACCATACTAAAGAAAGATTAACACATACAAAAGAAAAAGCTTACACCCGATTACGTAAGCAATAAAGGGGGAAATTGGGTCAAAATGGTCACGTACGTGAGTATTGTACCAAACGAGTTGTTTTCGGTCATGTCTATACGCTACACATCTATGACAAAACATTTGTGCGAATGCAAACAGAATATTAAGCAACGAAATTAAAAGCTATGGGGGCCCTTAGTAGATGGGTGTGGATTTTTGTAGGTTTCCTATATACTATAAAAGATAAGACGCTTGGTTATATATTTTTTTAATTTACAAGTTTTTACCTATAATCCTACTTTTTAGAACGAAGTTCTTTTATGCGGCTTACAGTATAGTGAACTGGCAGAAATCGTCACGTAAGGAAAAAGCGTCATGCCCGCTCCAGGCGACCTTTCCCTCTCTTTCTCTTTCTCTCAGTCTCTTTCTATTATATACGTTTGTATGAGTGTGTGCGTGCGATTATCGAGATTCGAGCAGCAAGCTGACGGCGCGCGGTCAGCTGTATAACCTCAACTCTAAACGCATGTAAATATTAATAAAACTTATTTTTGTTATTGTTTTAATTTGACGGACGATTTAGCGCAGTGGTTAAGGGCTTAGCCTGCCCCGCCCACTGTGTCTAATAGTCGCGGGTTCGATTCCCGCACGGGACAAATCTTTGTGTGATCCACAATTATTTGTTCCGATCTGGGTATTTGTGTATGTGAATTTTCATGTTTGTAAACGCACCCACGACACAGGAATCAATCCTAGTGTGGGGCAAAATTTAAAAAAAAAAAAAAAAAATCACACGGTATTTATGTTGTGTCATTATTGCAATTTTATAATGGAAAGTCGAGAAACAGAAACTGCAGCGAGTGTAAATATTAACTTAGAAAAGTAATTTATATTTAGAATTAATATCTTTTTGTCTTTTTATAAATCCTACAATATTAAATAAATTGCACTGATTTAAATCCTTGCTTTACAATTTACTTTAAAAAATGATAAAAAGTAAAACGAAGGATACAATTTAGAGAGACAGAGAGAGAGAGAGAGAGAGAGAGTTGAATAATAAAGGACGCGCTTTTTGGCGTGACAAAAATACACTTAACTAATCGATAAAAATCTACATATTAAATCACGTTTAGAGTGGAACTTCGTTGTTGACGGAGGTCCCCCGACCGCACAGTTTTTGGTTATAAATTGTGCGTAAAATATAAAATATTATAAGCGTGAAAGTAAATAAGGGTGGTTGTATGCATGTTTTTTACTATTTACGCAAAATTACTACTTCGATGAAACTTCACAGTAATATAGATAATACTATGAATATTACAAAGGGATACCTCATAAAGATTTAAAAAAATAAATGGCAAACTAAACGCATACGCAGCCGCGGGAAAGAGCTAGTAAATAGTATAAGTAATCAGCCGTTAATGGTCATCTCCTGGACAAAGGAGGTCTTCTCTCACAAATCGTGTTGAAATAGTCATATTCCACCACCCGATTCAGTGTGGATTGGTGGAGGTTAGTTTGTGGCAACCTGCTGTTAGGATTTATCAAGCAGCCAAGTAGCTTTCAGACTTGGCTTAACGACTACCACAGTAAGTGATAACCCGAACGAACGGCTTAAAGTACATTCTGAACGGTGATGTTCAAATATGAAAACGATACAAACTAGCATTCATGGTAATCGCTAAGAACACCGTGTTCGCACCATGCTAAAAGTCTCAATTTTAGTATGGAAAAAAGAACATGATCACCCCTATATTCCCCGAGTAAGAATGGCGCTGAACACCTAAATTTCGCTAAATGAGGCGAACATATTGCCATTTCCAGACATAAGTATAGACATTGGACACCTACTGAGAATATTTAATGAAAAACCACATTTTGGATGTGATGGACCACGTGATGACCGAATACCTCCTCTGACCTCAACCTGTTCTGCTGTGTTCTAAATGTAGGGTAAAATTTATATTTGTAAGCATATCCACAATACGGGAAAAATCCAGTGTGGAGTAACGTCTTAAAAAAGAATATCTTGGTACATATCTACAAAGAACATATATAATAACAATCTTCTCCAATTCTGCATTCCATTTTGCAGAATGAAAGTCACATTCAGAGATATAAAAATAATGAAAAGTAAATAGAACAAATGCATATCTGTATTATTGCATTGAACCGCGAAAGTTATCAGCTTGCGACAAAGCATATAAGCCATTTCTGTTTGAACTCATACCAGTTGGCAATGGGATTGGGAGGGGTAAAGATTTCATTTCCCGTTGAACGACTTCGAGAGAGATAGAGATCTTATCTTGCAGTAAAACGATATGCATGTATAGGATTAGTAAAAAACAAATCTGTGTAATCTGATTATTAAAGCAAATATAATGATTAACTAATGATCGGAAGCAGGATAGCCTACTGGTTAGACCGTTGGACTGCAAAGCCAAAGGTCGCGGGTTCAAACCCTGGCATGCACCGCTGACTATTCGAAAGCATGTCTTTTCAAAATTAACTATCACTTGCTTTAACAGGAAGGAAATCATCTTGAAGAAATCTGCATGCCTAAGAGTTTCTCGAAGGTGTGTGAAGTTCGCTAACTCGCACTAATTTGACCCGCACTTTTTAACTAACGATCTTCATATCATAATTATCAATTAGTCTGTCAATTAGCCACTATTAAATGTAGGCCTCTCCTCTATTCCATCATTCGTTTCGGTCTTTTGCTAGTTTATTCCACAGTTTACCTGCCACCTTCGTAATGTTATCACTCCATCTGGCTGTTGGTCTACATTTGTGATTTCGTCCATTTCTAGGTCTCATGGCCCTTTTTGTCTTCTCCGTAACCGGCGAGCGGGTATGAGGTGAACTATGAGAGTGGAGGAAACCAGGCTACAGAACTAGAAACAACAAGGTTGGCAGGCAGGCCTAGACGGACGATCTGGCCCTTTTTTTAACAAAACTTGTTTTTAAAAGCCGATAATTTTAAAATTTGGGTCCACCGAATGAAAGCAGTGGGGCATTCGGTCATTGGTGGAATGATAATGACTGAACAGTAAATATTTGAATTCGTCATCTTTGTAGAAGACCTTTTTCCTGCAATGGACGTCCTTTAGTTAACGATGATGATAAAATGCATAAACAGCACAGCATTTAAGCCCTACACCTCATCAATATCAGGGGAAACTCCTACGCTATAAATTCAACTACAAATCTAACAAATGAATGCAATCGTATATTTCCTTTGGTCTTTAGTTCAAAAATATATTCGTACCAATCCTTTGGGGACCATGTATTGAACGTTAGTACATGATGTTGAAAAAGTAAAGGTGCTTTGAGAAAATAATGGATATGAAACTGAGACAGGCTTATATTTTATGTAAAATATGGCTGAAAATGTTTCTAAACTATAGACAATGTTGGAAAGGCGACGTCAAGGTTTTTCAAGTCACTTTTATGATTACAATGTTTTTAGGTTAATGTTAAAATAATGCGATCTGAAATATATTTTGTATCACTCAATTTTCTTTATTTATTTATATTTGACTACTACTTACGAAGCCCACAGCTTCTTGTTTTTCTGTTTTAAAACGAAGAAGGCAAATATTTTTAGAGTTAGTCGGGTCGGTCCAGAGGCTCCTGGATTTTTGCGGCCCATCAATATTTTTGTCGGTCTAAATGTTTATGTATCTGATTTTAGTATTCCATGTTTGTAAACGCACCCACGATTCAAGAATATACTAGGTGTAACATAATAAACGCAAGACCTGAAAGTAGTTTGTTCAAAATCGGTAACTGAATTGGTTCCAACAATTTTTAAAGTATCTTCATTTTTTTAAAATTTGCAAAAAATGCTTTTACTCCTTCAGTGCGCTATAAAAAATTAAATTTATTCTTGATTCATAGCAAGAATTAGATTTCAATTTGTTTTGATTTTTGCATTGGCATTCCTAAAACGTATTTCTCAAAACGCACACATACACGTACAAGTTTCATTGTTAATTGGGGTATAAAAGTGCTTTAAAAAAGGGTAAAAACCATTAAATTTAAAAATTTGGTTTTAGTTTTGAATTTATGAGGCAATTTTGTAATCGGGGTGTCTGAGGTCTTGCGTTTATTATGTTACACCTTGTAGTGTGTCGCTACGTTATTTTTTAAAGTTATAAGAAATGTCTTACCTTGCACAGGCGTGTAAATATTCATGTACAAGCAATCTTCGCTCTGGTTCTTCAACCTTGGCAGCAACCGCCGCAGATACTCCAGTCTGCCTTTAGGCATCCTCTCCAAGGCTAGACTTTCGTTGGATATGTCTGGCAGCTTTTGCGGACAAACTGGTCCCATTTGGTCAACCGTTTTGACGTCGTCCCACGGTGCTGGCGCTCTAGTTGGTGCGAACCTTTAAACAAGATAATATTATAAAACTTCAGGTTGCGTGCGACTTTAATAAAGCTAATGTAATTTTAACTTTGCAAGAACAACGAGATACGGATATACGCGTTTTTGAACTCTGTCTCTTTTTCAAGGCTAAGTAAGATTCAAACAGTTTTATTAATAAGGTCTTGGTAACCCCCGAAATGATCTTTGACTTTTGCAGTTTGACTAAAAATTGGAAATATAGACACGGGTGACTTAACAACTACATGGTTCAAGACTAAATCTCTTTAGTTCACAAGACCTGTTATTTACAAATTTGAGTTTTGACAAAAGCCAATTTAAGTATCGAATTAAAGCTTTTGCTCCAAATGTCTATAAAATGTGGCTAATATAATAAAATAAAGTAAACCGTTATGTTATTTCCTTAAGTACATGTTCAGTTCAATACGCTATCAAGAGCTTCATGTCACAACAACAAAATAATTTTAGTTCAGGTTTATTTCACTGAAAGTATGTACCGAATCAAAAATGTTGCTTGCTGAAACGAACTTCAATACATTTAGATTTTTGAAACTTCTTAACTTAGCCCGCTTCAATAAAAGAATAAACAATAATCACGAAAACGTTTTTAATTGAATAAAAATGAGTAAACAGATTCAAGGAAAACCAACTTCGTTAATAAGTTTTCTGTTTTCGACTTTGTCCCAAGAGCTGAGACTGAAAAAATAACTGTGGGTGGGCGCTTCTTAAAATTAATTACAATTAATAAGACATTTTGAAAGCAATTTCAAATAACTCAAACGTAAAATTAAACAGTCCGTTCGTGGATGGAAGACAAAATAATGATACTATAAAAGGTCTTTAAGATTCCCTATTCGGCTGGCAGGAATAGAAAATATTTCGAATTCCTTCAATTACCCACCTCTCCGAACATAAAATTTGTTGAATTAAAATCAATATATAATTTTCAGATGTGAAAGGGGTAAATCGATAAAATCAATCAAAATATATTTCTAGAACAATAGCTGTTGGAAATATTCAACGTGATACCTTTATAGCGTCGGCGACGAGTGAAAACATCATAAGTGCCTAGAACGAAACGCACACACCGACAGTCTTGCAGAGTTTCCCATTTCAAAATGACAGGCTTTTGTTTTGACCAGATTTACATGTTCACAGACTGCAGACTTCTTTGAGCGACGGTGTTTTGAGGGTACCCCGGAACAACTATGCCTTTTGGACGTCTAACACCTCAGTCCTTCCCGTGACCATGGGTGCTGCAAAGCACTCGAAACGTCGGGAACTTAAAAATCAAAATAAACCGCGATAAAATCCGAATAAATAGTTTTATTTCATGAATAATAATAAATTCTTTATTTACGGACAACATTGATCCAAAGTTAGTATACAGATGACTTATGCCTAGTGTTAGTAAACGAAGAAAACGAAAACAGTACACATTGTATATAGCATAGGTATGCAGGACGATCAATTAAAGTTAACGGTCCTTATTAATTGTCCTCCACATGCAATATGAGCTGTTTTAACTATAAAAAATATATTTTGGTAAAAAGTCGATTACCGAGGTTTTCACACGTCGCCGACAGTAGAATAAATGTACTTCCTCTATTAATGCTACGCGAATAGTTTGGAGATAACAATAAAGGTTTGGTCCCAAAGCTGACGGAGCGCGATGGAGGCATTCGGCTTATACTCGGTCGGCGGTCGGCAGCGCAGCGAGCACGTTACACTGCATGAGCGACGTCACACCGGCCAAGCGGCCGCTCAACACTAGCGTCCCGCACACGTATTGGTGTCTCGCTCTCGCCGTGCTTGGTTTGTAATCGCTGGTGGCGCGACGGTGGCGGGCCATGACGTTTGCCGTCGCGCCGAGCGTGGCTACGCTGTGTGGCGTCTCCCGTACATTTCAGTGCATTTCAATTCCCCAGCCGCGCCATTGCCGCGCTCCTGTCGCACTGCGTAGGCTATGTGGCGAAACCTTAAATTGGTTGGCACAGACAAGTTGCAGGCGTACCGCAACCAACTAGACGTAGCAATTTTTGGGGTGGCCTTTGTCCTGCAATGATAAATCTTACTAATATTTATACAGAAAAGTATACAAGCCTGGTTATGAACTATTTTAAAAATTTTAGCCGATTGCTTTGAGTAACTTTACAATCACATAACAAAGGTTAATATTAATTTTGGACATATTAAGGAAATATTTGAAAGGGTTTTTTTTGGTGTTGTACGACCAATCTACGTACTTGGGAGAATATTACCTTCGCTTAGTCACCCTTGCTAAAACTATGTAAGTTAAAACAGTAAAATACAGACAACATATACCCCATTTTCATATCCATCTATCGTGGATTTATTAAGACACAGATCAAAATTTTAGGACTAGTTTTCAGGCAAAACAGAGATCCATAAAATAAATATAAACAACAACGGACCAAAGTGATGTTAAGTTTTACTTGTCGAATACACAAATATTCAAGTTTCAAAGGCATAATAACTCTTTGAATAAGTTATTATGTCTTGAAAACGGCTATATTTGTATGTTCTACAAGTATAACTTACAAGGGTAATACAAGGTTAAAGTTTCGCACTTTGATATACGAAAATAGGTTTTGGGACGTGAAACATATGTTTCAGATTTGTTTGAAATTCTCCATCGCTTTTAAATTCCTTTTATGCTATACACGACGTTTCCATTTTACCAATACGTCGACCTCAAGCCAACCGTTAAATAAGACGATACTTGCTGACCTTATAATACAGATAAAGCTACTTTCTCAAAGAAGCATTGAATTCAACAAATACTTTTTGAATCAAGACTAACTATGCACCAATACGACCACAATATCACCAATACCCATGAAATTAGAATGGATCATCGAAGTTTCACGAAAAATTGCAGGGTTGTGCGATTTGAGCCATACTTCATCCAAGCAGTTATACTATCTGTATTACTCAGTGGGACAGGAATTCAGAATTGTATCCAAAATGTATTTTATTGTTCAATATGTAACAAATTCAATGAATGTCCTAAAATAACAGTCACACTATATGTGGCTGATAATGTAAGGTCCCAATGTAATAAGGCTAATGGCATTATACTGAGCACAATATCAGACTCTGAACTAAAACTTAAAATTTGATTGACTACAATATTATATTAGCCGTATACCATAGTGAAGCCGTTATTTACTTCAAATTTTTAGAGCCTTTCAAATGTAGAAGTCCAGTTTTTATGTCAACCTACAATTTCTAAGACTGAATAGAATGAAAAATACCTGTTAGATCCAGTAGGTGGTGTCGCATATGGAACTCCAAGGTATGCCTCGACCGGTTTCAAGTACTTGTGCTGATCCATCGGCAAGATTACACCTTGCAGTTTTCCGTATCTCGTTCCAATCACTCTTGTCCTTAACATAGAATTTCTTCCACCAAACCCGTTGCAGTCCGAGCTTTGTGTCATCAACAATATCAATAGTATCACTAACTTTAACTTTTCTTCCAAACTCAGTTTCAAAGATATCTTCTTTCTTAGTTCTTGTAGTTTGTTAATTTCTACCAACTTCTTTATAACTTCAATGTTTACTATGTACTGTTTTATCGAATTGCAAATGTGTAGTGGTAGTTTGTGGGTATCCATCTTCTTCGAATATCACCTTTGTACACCCATTTCTTTATTATCTTTCTGTTTTGTTTATATGTGAATTCATGTGGCGGTTATGACATTTCTGGTTAGGGTTTCTTCGGTTGGCACATTATTGACACAACCATTTGTGATACCTGGAACAAAGAATGTTACAATTATTAATTGACTTTCAAATTTAACACCGTCACGCCTATATTCCCCAGACGGGGTTGCAGAGGTGTACTGAGTACGCTCACGTTACGCCGACGATGCTATGTCCCATGTAATAGGGGGCGAGCCTATTGCCATATGCCGGACATAATTCCAGACTCCGGACTCGTACTGGGAATTTTTCGTTAGAAAAACTACATATGTCCGACCTAGGATTTGAACCCAGGACCTCGTGATCACGAAGCAATGCGCTTTGCCACCAGACCAACGAAGCAGTCAAATTCAAATTTAATCACGATAATAATTATTTAGGAACTCATACTATTAAAATGATTCCTGTAATGCCTTGCTGTGCTGAGGGCCATTATGCAAGTTGTAACTAACACGTCTATTAAGATGTAAAATTCATATCTATATTGAAATTTTTATTTATTTTATATATTAATGCGATCACAAAGGTTATAAAAGGCTGCAACTTTGGAGCCTTTTATAACCAATGCAGCCAATTAATAACTAATTTTCGATTATAATCTTATATCTTTACTGGTTATAATTTATGGTCGTCCATCACGTTGGTTCTATATGTGTATGGGCATTAGTTCGTATAAAAATCTGTATAGTATCTGAGTTGGTATGACTCAACTCAGAAACGACTATACGATAGTAGAGAACAAGTCTATTGCGATTTTCACCAATGTCTAGAATGTTTCACGAGGCTCTGCAAGTTTCTGCCAAGTGCTAGAACTATGATGAAGCGCAAAGTTGTATCGTGAGGACGTGAGGAGGCCCACTCATACCAATTCGAAGCTCAGTCTAACTTTCGTCTCCTCAGTCAATTTCTGAATGAAAAGACAGCGAGCCACATCCTTGGCAACATCATCATTTTTCATCAGGTGAGATAGGAGTTCATCGCCAACCATCTCTTAATACTACAAAGTGTTACCCGTGCAAATCTGGGACGTGTTGCTAGTTACCGAGTAATTGAAACTAATTAATAGTTTAAATCAATTATTATTACAGTTGGGTTCTTCAATTTCTGTTTGAAATAATTGTTGTTTGTAATTCATTCCGCTCCAATTACGCACTAGATCTAATTATTCGTTCAGTCCTAGCAATTTTAATTATACCAACTCATTAACTGGTGTCCACATATTAATTTCTGTTGTTTTACTATATGAAACGGCGACGTGGGATTGTGTCTAGTGGTTCGAGCATTACCAGCTCCGCACACTGGATCTAGTAGTCACAGGTGCGATTCTGCACGAGTCATTTTTTTGTGTGATCCACAAAATGCTTCGGTCAGGGTGTTCTACAAACGCAACCACGACCCAGGAATAATTCCTATTATGGGGTTATATTTTTGATACCAATTGATAGCCTTTAGACTTTAAAGAAAAATGTCAACCTTTCTAGGTCAAAGGGTAATAATATTCAACCGGTTTTTTCATCCAGCTGTGCTAAACCGGATGGCCTCTACCCAGCTTGCTCGTTAATTTGAATTAATAATGCGGTTCGGGGTAACAATTTCACCTCTTTTTTACAGCATGTAGATATTGAATAAACAACGCAAGGTCTGGTGCGAATGTTTCGGGGGTGTAACTTAAAGGTGCAGATTTGGTGTAGCGAATAGCGGGAGAGGATTATTTTAATGTGAAAATGATTGTAAAATTTATTTAGAATGGAGCTGGCGTGAACTGATGTTGAAAAGCTCCTGAAAGATGATAAAGAAGAAAAAAATCTTACAAAACAAAAAATCTGTGAATGCGTTAATCTTATTAAGGACCAAATTCATTTTAAAAGACTCCCTTACTTTGGTCAGGAAGTTTAGAGTGTGGTTGTCTTCGATCTATCTCATTATTTTAATAAATATAAAGAATGAAAAAAAATCTTACAATCAATCTGGAATTGTGACCTAAACTTCCATTAAGACCTAAAATTGTTTTCAAAATGACATGACACCCTCGTTTGGGGAGTATAAGCATGACGATGTTTATTGTATAGGTAATTTTTTTATCCTACACAAGCTGTTACCCGCGGTTGCGCACCCTTTCTTTTTAATTTGACGTAGGTTGTTATTAATTTTAACTAAATTCTCTGTAGGTACTCGTACATCTATCGGGGCACGTGGTGAAATTATCCTGCAGAAATTCTACATTTTTCGGTACAAAAAATAGGCTATTATTATCTCTGAAAAATTATATATCTTCCAATGAAAGTCCCGTTAAAATCAGTTCAACCGTTCCCGAGATCAGCCCCGACATATTAACCGATAGATCAACAAAAGTAAAAAATAACGTGTGTTGAGGATGTGGCCTTGTGCAAATGGCTAAAATATGACCTTAATAAAGTCCATTTCAAAGTCACAGATTTACATCTTACTTGTAAGCCGCGTGGTTCCCGGCTTAGAATAGGACCAACCCATCTCATCCCATCGGGTGTCGTACAAGGCGACTAAGGGAAAACTAGGGAATGGGCAGCAGCGTTCCTTTAACACTTCGACGACCAATAACTGCGCTCGCCAACCCGCCTGCCAAGCGTGGCGAGTATGGCAAACACCCCCAATTATGGAAGAATGTAAGAAAACCAGGCCCCTAGTCCCCGGCGGTCCTGTTCGTCCTGGCCACGGTAGCAGCCATGGTAACGACAGGACAAGGGGTGCTAAGAATCTCCGGCAGAGATTCGGCTACCACCAAAACCGAAAATTGGCCCTGGTGACATACAACGCACGCACATTGAGGACAGATGAGAAGCTAGTTGAGCTGGAAGAAGAGTTAAACAAGTTGCGGTGGAGTATTGTTGGTTTATCGGAGGTCCGAAGAGAGGGCGAGGACACGATAACCTTAAAATCCGGCAACTTGTTTTACTACCGGGAGGGCGAACAGCAGTCCCAAGGTGGTGTCGGATTTATCGTCCACAAGTCACTCATAAACAACGTTGTGTCCATCACTAGTGTGTCGAGCAGGGTAGCGTACCTGATACTCAGAATATCCAAAAGATATTCGCTGAAGGTCATACAGGTCTACGCACCGACCTCGGCATACTCAGATGATGACGTCGAAGTTATGTATGAGGACATTAGTAGAGACATACATACTTCCAAAACACACTTTACAGTGGTTATGGGTGACTTCAATGCGCGGCTGGGCAAACGAGGCGATGATGAGTTGAGAGTGGGGCAATTTGGATATGGGCAGCGCAACCCCAGGGGTCAGAGGCTGGCCGAATTTCTGGAGAAAGAGGGACTCTTTATGATGAACTCTTTCTTCCAGAAGCCGCCTCATAGGAAATGGACCTGGATGAGCCCTGATGGTTCCACAAAAAATGAGATAGACTTCATCATGAGCACCAAGCGACAAATATTTAATGATGTCTCCGTGATTCATAGGGTAAAAACCGGCAGTGATCACCGAATGGTCAGAGGCACATTAAATATTAATGTCAAAATGGAAAGATCGCGTCTGATGAAGTCTACGCTCCGACCTACTCATGCATATATCCAAAACCCCGAGAACTTTCAACTCGAATTGTCAAACCGCTTCGAATTGCTAGACAGCAGCGCATCAGTGGACGAAATCAACAACAGGCTGGTAGAGACTGTTCATACGGTCGGGTCCAAGTATTTTAAGACCCACCGTAAAAATAGGCCTCAAAAACTATCTGACTACACCCGAAACCTCATGGCTGAGCGACGTTCCATGACGCTCCAAACCTCCGATGATGCTAAGTCCTATAGGCAGCTTAATGGACAGATATTGAAGTCCTTGCGACACGACTTACGGTCCTTCAATACAAGGCGTATTGAGGAGACCATAGAGCAGAACAAGGGCTCTAAAGTGTTCGCAAGAGACGCGTCTATTGGGCAGAGCCAGTTGACGAAGCTGAAGACGGAGGACGGAAACGTAACGTCAAATAGGTCAGAGGTGCTCAGGGAGATAGAGAGGTTCTATGGACAGTTATATACCTCAGTAGCTAAACCTGTTGTTGACTTGGTAAAAGACCCAAGAGCCAAGCTAACCCGACACTACACTGAAGATATCCCGGACATCAGCCTGTGCGAGATTAGGATGGCTCTCAAACAACTAAAAAACAACAAAGCGCCGGGTGAAGACGGAATTACTGCAGAACTTCTGAAGGCGGGCGGATCGCCGGTACTTAAAGTCCTTCAGAGGCTATTTAAGTCCGTCTTGCTTGAAGGGAAAACGCCGGAAGCATGGAACAGGGGTGTGGTGGTGCTGTTTTTCAAGAAAGGTGATAACACCTTATTGAAGAACTATAGGCCCATCACACTGCTGAGCCATGTTGTTTTCGAGAGTCATTACGAATCGTCTCGAACGAAGGCTTGATGACTTCCAGCCTCCCGAACAAGCCGGTTTCCGGAAAGGTTTTAGTACCATAGACCACATACATACGCTGCGGCAGGTTATACAGAAGACTGAGGAGTATAATCGGCCACTATGCTTGGCGTTTGTGGACTATGAGAAAGCCTTTGATTCGATCGAGACTTGGGCGGTTCTTAGATCTCTCCAGCGATGCCGCATTGACTATAGGTACATCGAAGTGTTGAAGTGCTTGTATAATAACGCCACCATGTCAGTCCGAGTACAGGGGCAGTGCACGAAGGTGATCCCCATAAAAAGAGGAGTAAGACAGGGAGACGTCATTTCTCCGAAACTGTTTACGGCCACCTTATCTTATCTTAAATTGGCTTACCGGACCGAGGAGACCTCTGGCGCACTTCGACCCATGGGATCTTTTGTGCTGTCCTTGCCCTAATGCTCTTACGTACCTGAGGTGTCCAGTACTCCCTGTATTAGGTTGTAGATTCCAGCAGGGGGACAGAGCCGTAGTTCTTCTGGGTTTGGATAGGCTACGGCCACCTTAGAGGACGCCTTCAAGCTCTTGGAATGGCAAGGACTTGGCATCAACATCAATGGCGAATACATCACTCACCTTCGATTTGCCGACGACATTGTGGTCATGGCGGAGTCGCTGGAAGATCTAGGACGAATGCTCGGTGACCTCAATAGAGTATCCCAACAAGTGGGTCTTAAAATGAATATGGACAAAAACAAAAATAATGTCTAACGTCCATGTCGTACCCACCGCACTCACCGTTGGGAACTCTACTCTTGAAGTTGTCGACGAATACATTTACCTGGGACAGGCAGTCCGGTTAGGTAGGTCCAACTTTGAGAGAGAGGTCAATCGACGAATCCAACTCGGCTGGGCAGCGTTCGGGAAACTGCGCAACATCTTCTCATCCAAAATACCTCAGTGCCTAAAGACTAAAGTGTTTAGTCAATGTGTGTTACCAGTGATGACATATGGATCAGAGACGTGGTCTCTTACAATAGGTCTCATAAAAAAAGCTCAAGGTTGCTCAGCGAGCTATGGAGAGAGCTATGCTCGGCGTTTCTCTACGTGATCGAATCAGGAATGAGGAGATTCGTAGAAGAACCAAGGTCACCGACATAGCCCTCAGGATTAGCATGCTGAAGTGGCAATGGGCTGGCCACATAGCGCGAAGATCGGACGGGCGTTGGGGCAGAAAGATTCTAGAGTGGAGACCACGTATTGGCAAGCGCAGCGTAGGACGACCGCCTGCCAGATGGACCGACGATCTTGTGAAAATCGCAGGAAATCGTTGGATGCAGGTGGCATCGGACCGGTTACGCTGGAAAGCGATTGGGGAGGCCTATGTTCAGCAGTGGACAAGTATAGGCTGAAATGATGATGTATTGTCTGTATTTTTTTTCCGCTGTAAGTAAATGTGAGATACCCTCTTCTAACTTTTCTAGTCCTTTTGTTATAATATTCACGTTAAAAACTCTTTTTTCTTATTATCTCCATGTGTACATTGTACATGTATACATTTGGGCTTGGTCGGTAATTAATTTTTAACAAAACAATGTTTAGCCCGCCTTCAACTCGGTAGACGTGAATTAGGGTTGATGTCAGTCGACAGTTAAGTAGCTGGTAAGTTAAATATATCGGAGCCTATTATTTGAGCAATATTTGACGATTACAGTTAATGGACTATCAGGCGTTACTAAAGGTTTCTGAAATAACAATAACTATTGTTATTTTAGTAACGATTAATCTTGTCTATAGACAAACTCTATGCCTTTAATAATTGCCTGAGTGTGTTTAGTTATCGATGCGATGACAGATGTCAGATGACGACCGACCGATAACAGATAGTCGATGTGAGACGGCGGACGCCTTCCTGTGTGATTCTATTGGTAACGGGGCGAGCGGTCGGACGTATCGCGGAGCAGCTAACCTCACTGCATTCCATCAATCCTCAATTATTGCAAGCATTTTCTGATATTTTGCTACTAAAGTCTGGACATCAAGGAAGATCAGTGTACTGGACAAGAACTTAGTGCTATTTCAAGATTTCTATGTCCAGCCACCATGCGGACGACTATGAAAACGAAGATAAACCCACCTTTCACCGTAACCAGCATTGAAACTGTCATCCCGAAAACATAGGCGCCGATAAATATATTAAATGTGAGTAAAAAAAAATGATAATATAAAAGTTTTCTGAAAGGTGGGCCTAACTGTTTACCGAATCGGTCTTACAAGGTTATGGTCACCGAGGCGGGCCCAGTAAGCGGCGGCGCGATGGACGGGTATCGAGCAGAATGACCATTATGGACAGGAGGTAAAGATCGGTAGAGCTTGGCTCAGCAGTGGGACACGTAATAATATTACCGCTGTTAAGAAACTGTCCCACTGTTGGGCATGGGCCTCCTCTCAAATTGAGAGGGTTTGGGCCCTAGTCCACCACGCTGGCCCAATGCGGGTTGGGGACACGTAATGATAGTAAAAAATATATTCATGTAGGCTAATGATTACCACTCGTTCGAAATATAATTGTTAAGGAGAAGAAGGGCAAGGCACTCCACGTTTTCTCTTTTAAAAATATAGTTGAACAATTTTTTCTATAAATACCTATCCTATCGTTTTGGTCAGTAATGAAAGATTCAGAATTTGGAAGACATTTAAAATAATGATGTTCTCGAAAATTGGCGAGAAACATTCTTCTTGTCAGATTAGGAGGAAACATACATTGGCAAACTGTATATGTACGATGTACACCTTTGGAGTAAAATTGGCGAGAGCAGAACAAAATAAATTAAGCGGTATGTTTATACCGGTATGGTTATAGCAGTATGTATGACGGTACATTATAGCATATTATCATTAGGTAGCCCTCTCAGGTAAACATCAGCTGACAGATCATAAAATCTTAGAAGACTTTTTCCCATGCAGATGTGTAAAATTACGCCAGTATTTTAAGACCTTAAAACTATAGAGAGTGACCAAACAAATTTGATCGTGAGCTCGGGTATTTAAATAAAATGTGTTTGTTAGTGAAACCAAGGTAAAAAGATTTAGTATCTTTAAGTAGTAATTTAGCCTGCCTCGTTGGTCTGGTGGCAAAGCGAATCGCTTTGTGATCACGAGGTCCTGGGTTCAAATCCTAGGTCGGACAAATGTAGTTTTTCTAACGAAAAAATCCCAGTATGAGTCCGTGGTGAAACGTGGGTGTACTCGGTACACCTCTGCCACCCCCTCTGGGGAATATAGGCGTGACAGTAGTTTATAAGTGCTATTGCGTAGAAAATATTAATTATGTAAATCATAATTATCTCCATTAGTATGGTATGGTTCATACCCAAAATGATCACGAGCGTCTAGGATCTCTCAGAAAAAATATATTTTTGAGAATAACTTTTTCTCTATTAACAGATAATTTCCAAAAATGCATATAATTTATTTATAACGTTCATATTGTTCGGAAATTGAGGTATCCAAACGCCGATGACGTCTTTCCATCATTAAATATTTACACGAAGGTACGGGCAAAGTGTAAAGCGCCCTGAGCACCTATTCGCTATGAACAAACCATGATAACTTTGTGAAATGATCGCGTGATAGTAAAGTATCGTATATAAAATATATTACATATAAAAAGAATAACTAACTTTGTTCACAGAATTAGTAATTCTTTCAAATAAGTTTATAAAGGCAAACAAAACTAGACTGCGTAAGAAAGGATTTTACAAAATTTCGGATTATCTTGACGATAAAACAGATTGGGTTTGAGCAGCCCATTAATCAGCAAAATTAAACAATGCTGTATAATACAATTTTGAAAAAAAAGGGGACAGAAGGGCCAAACAAATTAAGTTATAAACTTGCCCGCTGAGTTCCTCGCCGGTTCTTCTCAGTGGAGGTCGCGTTCCGATCCGATTATCATATCTTTAACATCTAAATGTTAAAATTGTAATATTTTGACGTTTGTAAGTGTTCTTGTATTGGCCTAAATAAATAAATCATTTATGACTTTTCGTTCTGTATAATACTGGAGTAGGTACCATTCAAATTAAAAGTTTTGTTTCATATAGACCAGAAAATACTGATCTGTAGCACTCCTTCGAAATATCATTCCTGTGGAGAAGAAGGGCAAGGAATTCCACGGTTACTGTTTTAAAACTGAGAATTTTACAAATTTGTTTGTATACATTGCGTTTATGGGGTATAGAACAATAATGCCGAATGAGCTAGATAGGTTTATGTATGAATAATAATAATAATGCTAGCCCTATTAAGAAACTGTCCAATCGTAGGGCACGAGCCTCCTCTCAAACTGAGTGGGCTTAGGCCATAGTCCACCACGCTGGCCCAGAGCGAGTTTGCGAACTTCACACACCTTCGAGAAACTCTTAGGCATGCAGGTTTCCTCTTTCCTTCACCGTTAAAGCAAGTGAAAATTATTTTTTTAATACGCAGATGCTTTGGTAAAGACAGAGGTGCGTGCCTGGGTTTGAACCCGAGACCTCTGACTTTGCAGTCCAACGGTCTAACCACTAGGCTGTCACTGCTCTAAATAACTTTAAGCATAGATTAAACGAAAATGTGTAGGCTGGTATGTGTAGAAGATCTAAAGCTGCACTACACCTTGGTTGCCCCCATTGTAGTGGGTGCAGAGTGACCAATCGATGGAACTGTGTGATATTTGTGACGGATGTCATTTCGTAAATAAACTATTCTACCGAATACTGCGGTTTTATTTCTCTCCCGAGGGATCTTTACAGTATCAATCAATGTCTAGATCTTATTTACAAAATAGAAACTTTCTAAAGGTGTATAATAAAAGTAATTGTAGTGGTTTTGTAGATCTGGAGAAGGCATTTGACAGAGTTGTGCGAAAGAGACTTTGGGACATTTTGCCAGAGTATGGTATAGATGGCACTCTGTTGCGAGCCATCCAGTCCACTTATGTGGACTGCAAGGCATGCGTACGGGTGGGTGGTAACAGGTCACCCTGGTTTGACGTTAAAATCGGCGTCAAGCAGAGTTGCGTGTTGTCCGCTAGACTGTTTATAATATATCTGGACAAAAGTCTTCAAAGACTGAAAGCGATGAATGAAGGTGTACAAATGGGTGACTTAGTGGTAAGCCATCTACTTTATGCAGATGACGCGGTTTTAATAGCGCCAACAGCCACTGATCTGCAAACACTAGTCACAGTTATGAAAGACGACTGCATGATCAATGGCTTACACTTGAATGTGAAGAAAACCAAGATTATGGTTTTTGAAAGGGAAGAAACCAGAACGAATGTAAGGATTGTGGTTGGTAACGATGTGCTGGAGCAAGTTAATGAGTTTGTATATCTTGGATGCGCCTTCAGTAAGGATGGGAAATACACCGCTGACATAGAGAGAAGAGTGAGTGCAGGGAACAGAGTGAATGGTGCCATGGGAAAGCTACTCGGGAGCCGGCACTTAAGTCATAAGGCGCAGCTGGCCATACATAACGGAGTTCTTGTCCCAACGCTGTTATATGGTAGCGAGATCTGGGTATGTAAGAAGGAGAATGAAAGTAGGATAAATGCGGTAGAAATGCGAGCTCTGCGGAAGATGTGTGGAGTGAAGCTGACCGACCGCATTAGCAACAGCATAGTAAGACAGCGAGTAGGTATGAAAGATAGTATCGGTGTAAAGATGAGAAAGGGCATGCTCCGTTGGTTCGGGCATATAGAAAGAATGCCAGAGGAAAGAATGACAAAACAGATATATAATGTGAAAGTGGAAGGATGCAGCTACCGGGGAAGACCTAGACTATCTTACCACGACCAAATAAACCGAGTCTTATCTGATGGAAAAGTCAAGAGTCTCCGTAACCGGCGAGCGTGTATGAGACGAACTATGAAAGTCGAGGAAGCCAGAGAGGTATGTAAGGAAAGAACCTGTTGGAACTCTGTACTCTCTGCCTACCCCGCACGGGATCTGGCGTGAGGTTATAGATAGATAGATAGATATAATAAAAGTACAAAAAAAAACAGCCAGCTAATGCTATCGTAACGTGCCACGTTACGTGTTTGATTATTCACATCAAATAAGTGTGCCGGCCCGCCACTTGAATATTTCAGTATGTTTGTATCAACATGTATGTCGTATAACTTAGCTTTTTCAATAAGTGACTGCGTGAAACATGCGATGTGGAAAATTACTATGAAAATTTGTTTTTGGAAAATAATTATTTTAATATCGGTAATGGTAGCTACACTATGCCGGTGGAATGCTACTAAGTCTGTTCGCTGCTTGCTGCGTGGCATAACGGTTACAAATCAAACCAAATTCATCAATAAAATCATTTATTATCTCGCTGAAATTCATGGGCTTTACCCGGATCTTTGAAAGGCTTGCATGGGGACATGGGTCCAACACGTAGCGGCCCTTTGCGAGAAGTTAATGTTAAGTAAGTCACCTGCTGAGATCACTTGCTGAAAATGAAGAAACATAACCAGCGAATTGATCCCGGCAGGTGCAAGGACTATTGTAAATAATAGAAATAAAACAAGGGCTATATAAATGAGGGTTGATGGACAAAAACTGCAGTATTTCAAAGGAGACGGACACCAGCCATAATTAGTGATACCTAATTGGTACTCGCCGTTTACTAGATGGGCCCTCAAACGGTAATCCTAGGACAACTGAGGGCAACACTGGTGTGAGCGGCTCAGGGGTGTAGAGAGGTGTGCTGCGCTTTCTCCGATGTTACTCGTTGCGTTATGCTCTTTAACACTTCCACCCCTGGAGTACACCGACGTAGGAACGCATTATCTTCCTACGTCGATATAGCTCTCAAGCCTCCTCTCTGGACGGCAATTAAGGCAAGCCAGAGCCGAGAGTCTTCTTGCGGGCACCCTTCGGTTTCCACTCGACCGACGAAGACACGCCGAATTGGGGGGCCCTGACCGACTCTCTGAAGCACTCGGGTCCGTGGTGTCGTTACTTACTAACAGCTTGCCACAAGCTGCCTTGTGGCAAGCTGTACAAGCAAGTGTGCTTAAGCCGCTCCACCCACTGTGTCTAATAGTCGCGGGTTCGATTCCCGCACGGGACAAATCTTTGTGTGATCCACAATTATTTGTTTCGATCTGGATATTTGTATATGTGAATTTTCATGTTTGTGAACGCACCCACGACACAGGAATAAATCCTAGCGTTGGGCTACGTTTTTTTAAAAAAAAATATTAATATATATTCTGTGGGTATCTTAAAAAAAAATGAATAAACTCTGAAACGACTGAACTAATTTTAATAGTTATTTCACGATTAGAGAGCCATATTATCCAGAAGTAACATAGGTTATATTAACATAAAAAAATACAAAACTCGTTTGCAACCGCCTGTAACGACTAGTATTCTATAAACCATAATTGAGGCACTCGTAGCGCTGTGCGACTGTGGTGTTTTATCGATCACCAAGGTTAAGCAGCGTTCAGAGCGGCTGGTCTGAGATGGGTGACCGTTTGTGGCATTTTCATATTCGAGAAGGCACGATTATCCCGTTAAGCCATTTGATTCCGGTTAATTTTAGAGATGGATACGCCAACCCTAGTAGATTCATTCGCCGCGTAGCGAATGCGTTGAATTTGCAGAGGATATGGTTAAGTTAGGTTATATTTTATGAGAGTGGAGGAAGCAAGAGAGGTATGTAAGAAAAGACCTGTTGGAACTTTGTATTCTTTGTCTACCCCGCAAGGGATCTGGCGTGATGATATAGATAGATAGGAGATAGATATTCTAAAGAGGGTCTGCAAGCGATGGTAAGTGGGACTGCCCATTACCTACGCACTACACACAAAAATACTGTGCTGAGAGTGATTTCGCTATAATTGGATGCCCACAAAAGTGGACGGTCGCTGACGGGTCTTGGATGGCTACAAACATGTGCCCGTAACGCGCACCAATCACAGCGACAAACTGGAGCGCGGTGGGGGTTTTGACTGGTAAGACTCTAGACATAACCACTTGCTTCCCCTCTCTATGTAAGATTTCCTAAACGTAAAAAAGGGTGTATTCTAAAAAAAATGGCTACTCTTGGTTCAGTTGTCTATTCTTAAGGCCAAATATTATCAAAAAGTTAAACGGTGTAGAGTCAATAACTACACGGAACACCCATCCATATCTGTACTCACTTTCCATACAAAATTCACGTAGCCAATTGAATACGCAAGTAGATCACGTACTGTGCATAAATCTATGAAGCCGAGTATAATATCAGGCTTAGGAACTATATTTGGGGAGGTACAGTCTGCGATTAAAATGCGCTGTTGAAATGAAGAATGTAAAATTTGACCTACATTTAAGGTTCATTGCGGTCTTTACTAAGTTAGTTCGTATTCTAATAGGGACTCGGTTCTTCATCGTCAAGAATCAACCTAGAGGTCAGACAAAGTGTTGTTCGGGTTTTTATATAGAAAAATTTACAATAGCAGTTTGGAGTCTGGAATTATGTTCGGTATTATGAATATAGACACGGTCCATATTAGATTAGAGCCTCAGATAAACACGCGTGTACACAGATAGATACACGTATACCTTTAAATGCACGCTAAAAAAATGTAGATGAGATGGTTTCTATAATTTATAATTTAAATGGGCACGCCAATATTTCCCAAGCGAAGGTGGCAGATGTGTACACCCACTTTTCGCCAACGATGCAGGTCCCATGTAATTGGGGGCGAGTTTTCCGGAGTGTTCTGGGCACTATTCCAGGCTTGGGACTGATTTCTTCTTTCAAAGTAAAAGTCTAGGATTATCTCCATAAAATACTAATAATAATACATGTAGAAGCTTGTAATTAGCAAATTTCCTTACCTACAGTATAATTTTGCTAAATTTATTATTAGTAAGCTTTCTGTAAAATAAAGTAAATAAATAAAAATAAATGTTGGTAGAATCATCTCAACTTTAATACGCTCTATGTATGTATTGAACGTATGTGTATATCTATTATAGGTATACATCATCTATTATATTTATTTTTAGCAAACACACTTTTTTATCTTCATAGCTTTGTATAGTTTTCGCACCTGCCTCACTTGTTTCTGCATCACCCTAAGGTAGACTGGTAGAAAATGCTTAAGGCATTAGGTTCGCTTTTGTACCACTAGTGCATAAAGAATTAAATAAATAAATAAATACTGGGAATTTTTCGATATAAAAACTACATTTGTCGTGATAGCAAAGCACATTATTCGCCTCTACACCAACATAGCAGTATTATGTCTATAATTTTTCTGTTAAATAATCGCTTGTTTGCAACATTTGAAAAAACGTCTTATTCATGTAAGGTTATGAAAATGATATTGTAGAAAATATAATTCCAAGTTACCTTACGGTGTATGCAAGGGAAGTTTTGTAAATAATTGTTTTTTTATGAAAATTCGTAATTTTAACATAAAATGATGAGGATTTACTGTTTGTATCATACATCAAGATGTTGAACTTTCGTGAACATAATCCATTACACCTAGTAACTCCAGACTTCGGCCTATTCTATATTTTAGCTCCTTTTCTATGACACGTCCAGCTATGACTTACTGTGAATTGAAAAGAAGATCATTTTGTTCGACGGGAGTTTATAAACCCCTTTAAAACTATTTTTATTATATTCAAATTGTATATCAATTATCTTTTACCAAAAATTCATATTTTTTTTCATGACTTTCGGACATGCTCATTTATTCGAAGCCAACTGTACTTAAACCAACTTTTAATCGAGACGAATTGGGTTTTTTTAGGGGGAAATTTTTTGTTTTTCTTTTTCCCTTGGAAACTTCTAGAACTTACGTAACTAAAATTACTTAGGTTATACGTACGGTTATTGCGAAATTGTACAAGTTTCCGAATTTGAATAAAAGTTTGTAATAGGGTCTACCTACTCGTACTACAGATAAATGATTTATTATGAAGGTTTCTTTTTTGGGTTGTCAGTTCACCTACAAGACAGTTGGTAATTGGATAAAGATACCAAATAAGTTATCAAGTTTGAAGATTAATCGCTTCATATTTTTATTTCTAATTTTACTAATGTTATAAACGGGAAGATTTGTTTGCAGAAAGTGGAAGGATATAGGTACCGGGTAACCTAGTCTATCTTATTATGACCAAATATACCGAGTCTTATCTGAAGGACAAGTCAAGAGTCTCCGTAACTGACGGGCATATATGAGACGCACTATGAGAGTGGAGGAAGCTAGAGAGTTATGTAAGGAAAAAAGCTGTTGGAACTCTGTACTCTCTGCCTACCCCACAAGAGACCTGGCGTGATGATATAGATTGAAAGATCTGTTTGTTTGTTTACAAACAAGGCTAATATGTCCCACCGTTGCGCAAGGGCCTCCTCTCGAACTGAGAGGATTTAGGTCATAGTCCACACACCTTCGAGAAACTCTTAGGCATGCAGGTTTCCTCACGATGCTTTCTGTCACAGTTAGAGCAAGAGATAATCATTTTTTTATTACTCATATGATTCGCAAAGACAAAGGCGCGTGCGTGGGTTTGAACCCGAGACCTCTGACTTTGCAATCCAACGGTCTAACCACTAGGCTATCACTGCTTAATATATAAATATATTACAAAATAAACGCGTGCAAAGCCGCGTTTGACAGATTATAATAACTTCGTAATATTTTTCACCTGCCTACATTTATCAAAAACTCTACAATCGATATAACTAAACAAGTTGTCAGTTGCTTACCCTGCAAGGTATCTGGCGTGATGATATATATAGATAGAGATGATTTCAAAAGACATGGGGAATAATACCAATCTCATCGTAATCAGAATATGCTTTTCATGTCAACTGTAAAAGTATTTATGATTCAAGGAAATAACAAAGACTCTACCATCACTTAGTAACGTTACTGCTGTTGAGAAGAGCAAGAAGCTTCAGTGTTTTTTTTTTTCATAAAAAAACGTAGCCCCAACTAGGAGTTATTTCTGTGTCGTAGGTGCGTTTACAAACATGGAAATTCACATACACGAATACCTTAGCCGAATCAAATAATTGTGGGTCTCACAAAGATTTGTCCCGTGCGGGAATCCAACCCGCTACTATTCGACCTAGTGGGCGGAGCGGCTTAAGCTCTTAATTACTGCGCCAAATCGTCCGTTAATTATTTAGTTATCTTTGTAGGTTCGCCTCATAATGCCAACATTTAGGTGGCAAAATGACAAGGTTGCGAATAACAGGATCCCAAAATAATTGCAAAATAACGAGGTTGACAAATGACAACATAGCAAAATGATGGTAAAATGTCGAGTTTGCAAAATGACAACGACGCGAAGTGGCAATGTCGCAAAATCGGGAAAGCGCGGGGTTTTGAGGTCTGTTTGTCAATTCTTCCGGTTTAAATTTGTGATCCATTTTTCAAGGCTATGCATGCACCACATCCGATTTAGCTGAAATTTAGCACACATATGTAACTTCAGTGAAGATCTATCTATAACCTCACGCCAGATCCCTTGCGGGGTAGGCAGAGAGTACAGAGTTCCAACAGGTTCTTTCTTACATACCTCTCTGGCTTCCTCGACTCTCATAGTTCGTCTCATACACGCTCGCCGGTTACGGAGACTCTTGACTTTTCCATCAAATAAGACTCGGTTTATTTGGTCGTACTTCAGTGAAGAGATAACATTTAATTGGTATCTTTTCATCCCAAAATTTTGCAATCTTTCAATCTTGTCATATAATACGGACACATCTTTGTCTCATCTAATAACATGTTTGACTCTTGCTAGTTGAACTTTATTACAATATCCTTAATTAAACAAAATCAAATATTTATAACACATTTAAAATTTCTCCTTACAACTATTTAATCAAGTTACTTATGAAAACATAAATTGGTCTAAAAACCCAGTCATAACAACAACATTTTTGGACTAATTCTCTTGATATCCAAATTAGATCAGCCCTAAATAATATTAAGTTGGTTTTGCTTAGTACTTATACTTGAAAAACGAATTATCTACTTACTTGAATATATTTGATGGTAAAAAAAAATTACGACGGCTTGGTTTAAGCGTAAGTCACTCTAATGCTGGATTGAGAAATTATATGTATTTAGGTAAAAATCCAAGCGGCACTCTATTTTATACATAACGTATCGCCAAAACTAGAGGTCCTATATATTAAATACCACGAAATCGAGGTAAACGTAACTATTTATTATTATAATTCATCTCGCTGAGATTCACGGGTTTTATGCAGCCTATTTATATGTTTGGATGTGGACATTGATCCAATACATACAGACGCCCTTTGCGTAAATATGTTATGAAAAGAAAGAGAATAGGGATTATGTGAATGAGATTTGATGGAAAAAAACTGGTATTCAGAGAGACATTGGCCATATTTAGTGATACTTAATCATCCGTGGCCGGCGGTGACGATCACTAAATGGAGCCTCAAACGGTCGTTATAAGACAACTGATGGCAAGACAGGTCTGCTGCGGTTTCTCCGTAGTTACTCCTAGCTTTATGGCCTTTAATCTTTCTACCCCTAGTCTCCGGGCTGGCTCCTCTTCGCTCCGCTCTTCTCTGGACGGACAATTAGGCCAAGCCAGAGCCGAGAATCTTGCGAACACCTATCGATTTCCACTTGACCTATGAAGGCACGCCGAGATGAGGACATGACTGGATTTTTGGAGCATTTGGGTTATATTGGGTGGGGCATTATACTTATGAGGATCGCTTTGATTTAAAACATCACCCCTATACTTGGAAACGTATGAATTCATACGTTGGCGAAGTCAATCTTTTATCGATTTTTTCGTGGGAAAACACTAAATCGTAGCCATAGACAATGTTTAACCAAAATGTAGATGTTAGTATGCTAGTTCGTTTAATGTATAATACTTTTTAGTCTGTGTTTGTATTATCGAAGTGTGATGATGTAAAAATGCGACGCGAGCGAGCGCGCCCAAGTGGGTGTCGTGTTTCATTAGTGTGAACAAAGTAAATTGTTGTTGTATTGAACGAATTACATAAGAATTCTTATTAGAATAGGTGAGTAGACCGTTTTTGTGCGTGATTTTATCGTGAAGTGTGTGCGATAAAACGTGATTCTTTGGGATTCTTATTGGTAAAAGTAATCTTACCTACGGTGCGTAACCTTTTTGTTCTTTGAGGTTATATTTGACTAAAATAGATCTTTGTTTTTCGTTTTTTTTTTCTGTATATAATGCTAAAATAGGATACATTCTTTGTATTTTTACCAAAAATTTAGATTGTAAAGCTTTGCGTTATTGTAAAAACAGTTTCGTTTTTTGAGAGCCTATTTTTCATTATATTTTTTTCTCAGTTTACGATTTTTTTTTTACCGATTTTTTAGTTTAAACGACAAGAAATGTAATATGCAGGTTTTATAATAAGCTTTTTACAGTTAGAAAAAAAAATCGTCAACGTTTTCCTAAAATTTACCTAAAAATATTTGATTACATAAAAAAGGTGAAAATCTTACGTTTTCCGTGCGTGTATGTTTAAGGTAAGAATTTTAATGGTAAAAAGTAATAAACAGTATTAAATCGTACTCAAATATAACACGCCATCATCATGAAAATGCTTACTACCCAGATGTGTGGAAGTTGTCACGTGTGATAGCTGTTCCTAAGGGTAAAGGTAAAGGTAAAGAATTTCCGTACATGTTCCGTTTCTGTTGGGTATGGTGGATTATACGCTAGAACTAAGATGAACAGTCTCTCTTATAGAATAGCTCTACGATATAATTAGGGGACGTAAGGTTATACCGGCAGTACTGGAGCGCATATCTTTAGCTGTACCAGATAATTATTAAAGGGCTCGTCGACGCAAGCTCTTATGTGAGCCGTAGTCCAATACTGAATTGGGCAGGAATTCCCGATCTCTAGAGCAATACGCATGTTGAATGCAATGCTTGAGTACTACCAACAACTAGACCTTTTTCATTGTACTCGTAGCGAGTTTCACAGGGCGGCAACGGATTTTTTTACTATGAGGCCAAAGTGCTAGGCGCAATGTAAATAAGTTTTTTTGTACCTAGGTAGATCTTATATATAAATTTGTTTAAATTTACAATGATTCACAGTTTTCTTTTTTTATATTTATTTTTTAAGAATATTTATTAGTGTTGTTACTATAGTATAAGTTTAAACATTTCAGTTAATTATAAGAGCTTCGGAGAGTGATTTGGAAAACTGTAATGCGAATAGCATTACAGCTTGTCAGGCATGTAAGAATATAAATAAATAAATAAATAAAATAGTTTACATTTTATTTCAAGTGAAAATTGGTTATTGTTTTTGAGTTATCATAATTTTTTGTAAACGTCGACAAAAAATCCAACGTATGAAAAAAGTTTGTGGGTTAAATAAAAAAATATACTGCGACCTCTCGATTCAGTAGGCGGAGCAGTTTAATCTCTTAACAACTAGATAATTTTGCTAGGTCCTCTTTATGACTATCGAATAGTGACGACGCTACTAAAATAATTTAGATATTTGAAATTAAATCATTATGTACCATATTTTAAACTGTGACATTGTCTGCAACCTTGACATTTACCAGCTAATAGTTTAGGGTGAATACAGAGTCAGCGACTAATGGATTATACCAATACATCTAGTCGTGACTTATTAGCGAGTCTTGTTCATCAAGATTTCTCTACCAATGTTAATTGAAGTTTACTTAATGTAAAGGATTATATTATTTACAGTAAAATATCTGTTTAAAATGAATTTATCTATATCATCGTGTTAGATCCCTTGCGAGATAGACAGAGAGTACAAAGCTCTAATCTGTTAATTCTTTAAGTGTAATTTAATTTATTCCGACTCCTCCTACTTTATGTTCCTTTACATTTAAAGTTCCAAAGACACTTCAAGTTCCAAGTCGACATAAGCATATGCCGAGACATCCCAACATTCAAACCATGTTGTTATTTAAAGAGAGCATTGTAGATGGCTTACAGGAGTTATAGTGGTGGGAATGCGTGGCGCGCGTGGCGGGGTAAAAAAGGGGAATTCCTTACAGACCTCTATCGCTTCCGCCATTATCATAATTCATTTCATACATTCTCGCCGGTTGTGAGACTGTTGACTTGCCCATCAGAAAATCTATACTATTTATGAATTAAAATTTCCCGTGTGTGTTTTATGTGCGTACGGGACAATCTTAGAAACTACTTAACGGGTTCTTCAGTTTTTACTAATAGAATATAGTGTATACATATCAAATGATGTGACCAAAAGACAAGCTAGCCTCTGTTACATTGAGGCCAAATATACCTAGGCAGAATTTGTGCTTTTGATACTATATGTAGCCTTTTTTACTCTTCAGGAGAAAAAAACAGACACTTATATCTATATTACACAAATGAAATAGAGCTTACAATCATAACCATTGTAGAATAAAGTGTACAAAGAAACAAAATTGAAGCGCTAACATGAGAGCACTCCCAATTTCGCTTCGTAATAAATTTATTAAGTTGTCTCGACTTGACTTTGCTAGTACGTAAATACAAGTACCATTAAATGTTGTATGCTTGGAATCTACACAATCATGTTAATTTATATTGAAGCTGTAAAATTATTCATTGACCTTCTTAGAGATGAAATGCGAGGTTCTTAAGCTCTGAACTCACTTGAAGATAAGTGCTTGTAATAAAATACGATTGATATTAAAGGCTAGATTTAGCACTGGGTCAAGTTTTGAGTTTTGTAGTTTGTATTTTGGTTTCCATTAAATAAAAAACACAGATGCAGGTAATCTTTCATTGTGGTTCATAAAAATACTGCATTCGTTTATATGTAAAGACTGTCGAGCTCGTGATATTAGAATCATTATTTTCTAAAAAAAATCAGAAAAATTATGTGATAAATTTGTATGACATCATATTTTCGTAAAAAAGCGAATAAAGCAAAAATTATCCGGTGTACACAAATCTTAACTCACCTAGTGAAATTTTGACCCAAAAAACAAGTACAAAAACTTTCGCATTACATTTGCAACGATAAAAAGTATTTAAGTGCTTCCTCAGCTCCAAAACGTTATGAGGAACATTTTTCATCAGCGACAATCCTAGTCTTGTTGTAAATTTTATTCGTGTTTTATTGAAATTGTTCGCGGTTCAGATTCGTAATAAACTTAATATTCGAAGACAGGTGGTATTAACTGAAATAATTAATATTATGCATAGATACATGTAAACAGATATACAATGTGAAAGTGGAAGGATGCAGGTACCGGGGAAGACCTAGACTATCTTACCACGACCAAATAAACCGAGTCTTATCTGATGGAAAAGTCAAGAGTCTCCGTAACCGGCGAGCGTGTATGAGACGAACTATGAGAGTCGAGGAAGCCAGAGAGGTATGTAAGGAAAGAACCTGTTGGAACTCTGTACTCTCTGCCTACCCCACAAGGGATCTGGCGTGAGGTTATAGATAGATAGATAGATGCATGTAAACTTTGGCTTTTTAATTGCATACAGAGAAAATTCTTCATAAGATGCTACGTGGAAATATGAGGACGCACGCACTCATCTTTGAGACGAAATAAGCTGCTTGAACCTAAAGACATCGACTGACCAGCCAATAATCTTGAAATCCTTATCTATTGAACAGAAAGAACTCTATAATTAACTGCACTTGATTATTATTTTAACTCATCATTGTTATGTGTAATAAAATGATGTGACAAAATAATTTCATACAAAAGCGAATTACGTGAAAACCCTTCAATATAATCAAATCTTAATACATCCAATCAAATTTCAACCCAAAAACCAACACAAAATCCTTTGCATTACATTTGCAAGGATAAAAAGTATTTAAGCGCTTTCTCAGCCCCAAAACGTTATGAGGAAAATTTTCCATCAGCAAAAATCCTGGTCCTGTTGGAAATTTAATTCGTATTTTATTAAAGTTGTCAGCGGTTCAGATTCGTAATAAACTTAATATAGCGAGGCAGGTGGTAAGAACTGGAAAATACGAAACGTTGTAAAAATCTGTTTAAGCGACGGTATAGTGAATTTCCTTGGGTAGATATAATGTTATAAAATGTACAATGAGAAGTCTTGGTAGACTTATCTTCGTAAAACACAAAGCGTTTGTTGCTTTTCTAAATTATGCGATTTCCATCTTAGCTCTATTAAGAATAGGTTCAAAATGTTGTCGCAGTTTTGGTGCTTTCACAGATTACTGATCGGATGCTTTATTGAGAGAAAGAGACAGAACTATGAACGGTGTATATCCGCGTCTCTCTCTCTCTCTCTCTCTCTCTCTCTCTCTTAAGGTAAAGTAAGATTACAATAAAAAAAATTATCTTGTTATTACTAATACTAGTTAGAAGGTGTAGTACGCCTTCTAAATAGATATTTTGACCAAAAAGTGAAAACTGTTAGAAGAGACCAGTTGTAGAAAGTGCATGAAGTTAATTGAGCCAATTGAGGATACAATAAACCTTCTAGGTCTAAAGAAGAAATAACTTAATATAATTTTAACCAAAACCAAGCATAACACTGCAAGACCTCCCTGTGAACAACTTTTTTTTTTGATAAAGGAAACGACAATAATATATTTGGCGGACAGCTTAGTCAATTGATTAAGAGCTTAACCCGCTTAGCCACTGGATCAAGTGGTGGCAGGTTCGATTCCCGCACGGAACAAATCTTTGTGTGACCGACAAATGTTTGTTTCAGCCTGGGTGTTTGTGAATGTGAATTTCGTGTTTTTAACGCACCCACGACACAGGAATTGACCCTAGTGTGGGGCTACGTTTAAAAAAAATAGAAAGAAAAAAAATCTAGTGTGATCTACCACAAAATAATTTATTCCTGTGTCGTGGGTGCGTTTTCAACATGAAAATTCACATACACAAAACTCAGACCGAAACAAATAATTGTGGATCACACAAAGATTTGTCCCGTGCGGGAATCGAACCCGCGTCTATTAGACACAGTGGGCGGAGCGGCTTAAGCTCTTAACCACTAAGATAAATCGAACGTCAACTATGCCTTTTAGACGTTTCACACCTCAGTCTTTCTCGTGATCATGGGTACTGCAAAGCACTCGAAACGCTGGGAACTTAAAAAACAAACCTCTATAAAAGCCGATTTCTTTTTCTATATTACGTGTGTTAAGAACTCAATGTGAAATTACTTTCTGCAGTCGTCATTCCCAGCAAAAACGTAAAAATATATCGGGTATATCATTTTACAAAGACAGATTATGTGGTCAGAATAAGGAGCTGACGATTACAGAAAGAGGATAAAAACAAAATGCTTGTAACTTACCGAGATCCTTCGATAAGAAAATTACGATACAATTAAAATGTCCCACTAGGCAGCTTAAAATTCATGCACTATTATGTGCGTTTACCATCACCAACACGAGCGTCATAAACGACAAACACTTTGAACAAAACCGAAATTTTCGAAACTAAGCGTTGCTTTTTTTTGACGTTGGTAAAAAATACTTTATTTTTTTCCTTATTTGTGTTACTTTTTTATTTTTTGCATTATACAAATAGCCTTAGGCCTACAAAACTCCAAGATACCCTTTTCCGCAAAAAATAAAACTGCAAAAAAAATATACATGAAATAAATTGTTAAGCTCATTCCCCCTTTTTCCTTCCCTTTCCCTTTTGTTTAAAAGTCACGGAACTTGGCCCGAGTGGAGCAATCAATTGCTTGAAGTTTTTAATTTGCGCAAATTTGCCGTTCCGCTCCTTTTCCGTGTGACATTTTTGGGTTTGTCACGTTTTCAGGTGCCGCTGTGTACTCGTTTAACTGAAAAAACGGTTGCGATACTTCTGAGAAGTTTAATTAAGGGGTTGTATTTTATTGTGGGGGAGGAAAACATACAGTTAATGACAAAGTCATATTTTCGGATTTTGTTATTTAGTACACTTACAAAAAAGTCCTTAGCGACAACTTTCATTCATACTGTTTGTTGCTTAAGACGGACATAATTGCACGCTATTTCACTTCTTGTATTTTTTTATCACGATTTTTGTGCTTTACTTGCCAACCTATCTCAACACCCAATTTTCCTACACAAGACAAGTATTCTTACACCAAACGAGACACTCACAAAAATAACAAACGGTTGATAAAGGGTGACATGGAACACACAAAATATCTATAAACTTCCTATATTCTATATAAGAATCCCCCTTGCGTTCTCTAGGCTCGACCCACTTTCATTCCTTTGCAAAGATATATGGATAATTGAATTGATGTAAGCTGCCTGAAAAGGTGGTAATATATTGATAGCTAAGCTACGGATATTAGAAGCTGAAAAAAAATCATAGTCACGCTTATATTTGGTATAAGCACTCTGTGTACTGTCCATATCGCCGATGCCCATATATGTTAATGTAATAGGGAGAAACCCTATTGCCATTATACTGGACACAATTCAAGACTCCGGACTGCAACTGATATAATTTTTTTAATAGCATTGACACGCTTTGTTCGACCGAGGAAATAAATCCAAGACCTCGTGATCATTAGCCGCGCTAACCTCATGAGGGAAGATAAATATTAGAATGTCGAAATAACAAATTATAATTTCAAACTATAGCAGTAACGTCTTTACTTAATTTCTTTCTTATCCCGTTTCGTCCTAATGCTTGGTCTCATTCGATAACTTTCCAATAAAAACTTAAGTAATATAAATGCCCACTAATCCGCACTGGGTCGAGGCGTGGTGGAGTTTAAGCTATTCTCTCTCACTTCAAATCAGTGGCGGATTTACACATTTGCCGCCAGTAGACTGCAATTCAATACCCAAGTTCACATATTAATTACATTTTCTTTGTCAATGAAATTGCAATTTTATTACTTGTGCTCTATCGTCATCATTACATCAACTTTTTACCGTTATTAGTATGATTCTGAAATAAGAGATCGTTGTGTCAGTTCCTAGATTATTCTTACAACTCACGATTTAGTGAAATTTACTCAAGAAATAGCCTTTGGGTATATATTTGAAGAGCAAGCTAAGAAAAATTCAAACCTGCACTTCATATAAAAAAAAATTGTGAGCCAAATTTGCCGCCCCTCTAAAATTTGCCGCCCTAGGCTCCAGCCTACTTAGCCTGCTGGTAAATGCGCCCCTGCTTCAAATTGTTGGAAGGACTTTGCCTAAAAAGAGATATTGTAGGCTTGTTCGTTTATTTGTTAAGCTGTCTGTACTTTAAATTCCACCAATTACGGACTTTTACCTATATCGTCACGCTAGATCGCGTGTAGGATAGGCAAAAAGTACAGAGTTTCAAAAGTAACAAAACCAACTCAAAAACATAGTAGGAATGTTCTATATGATACTCTTTCGTATAGCTTTTAGTGTACAAAGGCCTGATCCCTTATGATGTATGGAAGCAATTCTGTTTAAATTCCTTTTGCTAGGCGCTTCTCATGAGCCACGAGATATGGGAGTTGTCGCAGAATTACTGAGTAATTTGTGTATTACATACTTTGACAACAATGAGAATTTGAAGTTTCTCGGCCTTGTATATAATGTCTTGAGGAATGTATTATGGGGTAATATTAAATTATGATTATAGGGTTTCTTAATATAGGCCTGTAAAGTGTTTGTAATCTCTGGTGCCTGAAATAAATAATAATTATTATTATGTATATCGCTGAGATTCACGGGCTTTACCCGGACCTTTGGAAGGCTTACATGGGTATATGGGTACAACAGCAAGGATTATTGTAAGTTATGAAAAGAAAACTATATAAATGGGTTTTGATGGAGAAAAACTGGACTGTTTTAAAGGGGACAGACACCGGGCATAATTAGTGATACCTAACTATCCGTGGTCGGCGGCAACTCGCAGCTCACGGACCTTCAAACGGTCGTCCCAAGACAACTGAGGGCAACACCGGTTTGAGCAGCTCAGGGGTGCAGAGAGGTGTGCTGCGCTTTCTCCGAAGCAACTTTCACGCCTGGAGTACATCGACGTACTCTTTTGACAGCCATAACAATTATTATTAAATCCATATTTGTGTTCGTGATATATTTCTTTTAAATTTAATATTAATAGCAAAATAAAATATATAAAGCTTTTCTTATGATTTTTTGTTGAATATTTGTGCCGTTGCGCCTATTATCTCTTAGCAAGTGTAGCAGAGGTGTACTGTATATGCTCGCTGACTATGTTAGGTCCCAATTATGTAGGTGAGACTATTGCTAGTATGCCGGACACAATTCCAGACTCCGGACTGATATATATAAAAAAATTACACTTCGTACTAGAATTTAGACGATATGCGTGATCGATATGCGCATTTGATCAAAGAGGCAGTCAATATAAGCAGTACTTCTGTGAATTCCGCTAGCATAAATATTAACCTATGTCATCATCACAACCGATCTCTTGCGGGGTAAGCAGAGAGTAATGAGTTCCAACAGGTTCTTTCCTTACATGTTGTGTGTTTTCTTAAGGACAAGTCAAGTGTGTCCGTAACAGGCGAGCGTGTATGAGACGAACTATGAGAGTGGAGGAAGCCAGAGAGCTATGTAAGAAAAGAACCTGTTAAAACTCTGCACTCTCTACCATCCACGCAAGGGATCTGGCGAGGTGATAGATAGAGACATAATATCCATTCTTCACACTTTTTAAGATTTTTACTATATCATGCATAACCATAATTCAAACACGCACACATGGATTTCTACACTCTGATTGGTTCCCACGTGAGGTAGTTGCTACTTAAATATTAACACACACAAATTACCCAATAAAGCCCGAAGTTTCCCTGGAGGTACTCCTCAATTTGAGGTTGGTGCTGGTGTTAAAAGCGGTCAAGATCGTGTCGGGCGAAGAGGGAACGTACACGCATAAAACGGAATGATAATGTTATATCTCTTGGGATATACGGATAATATTATCATAATTATTACACTGAAATTGTGGATAGATGTAATTAAAATAAACAAGGAATATCTCTTTAAAGAAGTGATAATTAAAAATGAAGCCCCACATCAGGAATTATGTCGTGGGCAAACTTAAACGCCTAGTGGTTAGACCGTTGGACTGCAAAGTCAAAGGTCTCGGGTTCAAACCCAGGCACGCACCTCTGTCTTTTCGAAAGCATGTGCGTATTAATTATCACTTGCTTTAACGGTTAAGGAAAACATCGTGAGGAAACCTGCATGCCTAAGAGTTTCTCGAAGGTGTGTGAAGTTCACCAACCCGCACTGTGCCAGCGTGGTGGACTATGGCCTAAACCCTCTCAGTTTGAGAGGAGGCCCGTGCCCAACAGTGGGACAGTTTCTTAACAGGGCTTACATTATTATACATTATAAACTTGAACGTATGTATATACGGATCGATACAAACATTTGTGGATATCAGAAAAACTTATCCCGTGTAGAAAAGAAACCCGTAATCAGCCCCGTATCCAGTTGATATGTTGTCCTTTCCACTCTATTAAAATGTACTTAATAAAGACAAATATGAGAGGATGTTTTCTCCACAACGCGGTCTGTAGAAAGAAATTGGAAAAATTAAGGTCTGTAGGAACAAGGAGCAATCTAATGATCATTATATCAGACACAACTCCAAATATTGCTGCCACAGCTACTGAAAATTTTTCGATGGAAGAACCTCAACAAACCTTTTTTGACTAAACATTTAAAACCAAAATTATGTTAAAAATATTCTTAAGTCTACACATTTTTAAATAATAATAATTTAATCGTGTATTTAAAATTCATAGCAGCAAAAATGAACGATTAGCGGGACGGGTCATTAGTACCGTCAGAGATCAGCTTAAATAAATAGACTCATAATGCCCGACAAAATATCTTATATTGTTTTCACTACACCGTGTTTTACACATGAAAGCGGCAAATTTATCAACGGTTATAAAAAATAATCTAGAATGTCATTTTATGAATTATATATTCTAATACGTAAACTAGACAATTTTTACTGAAGAAATAATTTTAGTGTATGAGTCAGCGCCATCTATAGATGATATAGGATTTAGAGCTTTTTGATATTAGTAATAAATCAGTTTACACTGTTTTAACGCTAGAGAAGGGTCTTTTCTCACATGTTAAGGTAAAAGACATAAGGTCGTACTCCACAACGCTGCTCCAGTGGAAACTTAGCAAAGCTTTTGGAACTTATCGACTTTCAAGTTGCCATAAAAATTACCACAATCATCATCGTCAGTCCATGTTAGCCCACTGCTGGAAACAGGCCTCTCCCATGGAACGCCCTACCTGCTGCCTTACGAATTTCACATTAACGTGCCATCCAAAGCAAGGAGCCGCTCGAATAAGACAATGCCACAAAAGGTGGTGACCTTTAAATGATACCTAAGATAGGTGTATCTCAGACCGACCGAGCTAAATGTTTAGCCATCGTGATCCCTAAGAACACCAGTGTTTTTCGAAAACGCCGCACAGCGTTACGAATTCCTCTCAGCTCCTCTTGTGCTTTTGCACTTTGGCTATTGGCAGTATATTATTTACTTTTATAGTATTTATATAAAATTGCAATTTAATCTAGCATTTAAGTTTGTTATATGGGTGCCTTATGGGCTGATGATGATGATGACGATGTGCCTTATGTAAGGCAGGACGTAAAGGAACTGCAGGTAAGCTTATTGTAGATGTGTGTTTGGAAAGAGGTCTCCTTGTGTCCAATACAATATTCCAACACAGGGATATTCATATGTATACGTGGAGAAGAAATGAACAGAAAAGCATGATAGATTTGATCCTGGTAGATAACCGTCTCCGAAGTAAACTTCAAGATACCCGTGCATATAGAGGCCCCACTCTTGAATCGGACCACTATCTCGTAATTGCGCGGTTCAGTGGTTTGTTCAGGAAGTGGAGGCACTGGCGAGAGCGTATCCCCTTCGGAGGCCTTGAAAGAATCAAGGTTGAAAGGTTGCAAGATGAGAGCGTGAGGAGAACGTATGAAGACAGAGTCCGGGAAAAGCTTTTGACAGCTGGTTCTTCGGACTCAAACATAGATAAACGCTGGAATTGTCTGAAAGAGAGTTTGGTAGAATCAGCGAAAGAAGTATGTGGCTGCTCAAAGAAGCATATCACAGCAAAAGGGGATGCATGGTGGGACACTGAGTTAAAAAGCTCTGTAGAAAGAAAGAAGAAAGCGTGGCAGGACTATGTCTCTTCTTTGAATCTAAATGACAGTATGACGGAGATGAAGAAAGAAATATACCGGCAATGCAAGAATGCCACCAAAACCTTAGTGAAAGAAAAGCGTGAAAGAGCTAGTGTGATTGAGGAGGAGAGGCTGACGAAGAACTTCGAGAATAACACCAAACTCTTTTGGAGCAAGGTGAGAAAGGCTCGAGGTGATTCGTCAGGCTCCAGAATGGAAAAGATAAAATCTAAGGATGGTGACATTCTTGCAGACACACAAGCTGTGCTAAACCGGTGGAGTGAATACTTTGGAGAAATGTATGAGAATGCCCCGGATGCTGGTGCCACAGACGAGCCCAGAGGCGAGTTTGCGGCACCAGAATCCACAGAGGACATCACTATGGAAGAAGTTGAATGGGCGATACGAAGTATGAAAAATGGTAAAGCTGCGGGAATAGACATGATATCTGCCGAGATGATTAAATATGGTGGAACTTGCGTCCGGGACGGTTTTTGGGTCCTCGCAAATCTTTGCTGGAAGACCGGTAGAGTCCCTACAGATTGGCGCCGCGCAGTCATAGTACCCTTGTATAAAGGCAAGAGCTCACAATATGAGTGCGCCAATTACAGGGCCATCAGTTTGATCAGCTTGGCAGCTAAGGTGTATGGTAAAATTATTGAACGGTGAATGCGCGAGAAGTCCGATGGAGTGTTGTGTGGGGCACAGGGAGGTTTCAGGTCTGGAAGAGGATGTTCGGATCAAGTTTTCTCCCTCCGCAACATCGTACAATAGCATCTGGCAGTAGGCCGGAAGGTTTTCTGCGGTTTTGTGGACCTGGAGAAGGCGTTTGATAGAGTCGTGCGAAAGAGACTTTGGGACATTTTGCCAGAGTATGGTATAAACGGCACCCTGTTGCGAGCCGTCCAGTCCACCTACGTGGGCAGCAAGGCATGCGTACGGGTGGGTGGTAACATGTCACCTTGGTTTGACGTTAAAATCGGCGTCAAGCAGGGTTGCGTGTTGTCCGCTAGACTGTTTATAGTGTATCTGGATAAAAGTCTTCAAAGACTGTGTGCGATGACTGAAGGGGTAAAAATGGGTGATCTAGTGATAAACCACCTATTGTATGCAGATGACGCGGTTTTGATAGCGCCAACAGCCACTGATCTGCAAACACTAGTCACAGTTATGAGAGACGACTGCATGAATAATGGCTTACATTTGAATGTGAAGAAAACCAAAATTATGGTTTTTGAACGGGAAGAAACCAGAACGAATGCAAGGATTGTGGTTGGTAACGATGTGCTGGAGCAAGTGAATGAGTTTGTATATCTTGGATGCGCCTTCAGTAAGGATGGGAAATACACCGCTGATATAGAGAGAAGAGTGAATGCAGGTAATAGAGTGAATGGTGCGATGGGAAAGCTACTTGGGAGCCGGCACTTAAGCCAAAAGGCGCAGCTGGCCATGCATAACGGAGTGCTTGTCCCAACGCTGTTATATGGCAGTGAGAGTTGGGTATGTAAGAAGGAGAACGAAAGCAGGATAAATGCGGTCGAAATGCGATCTCTGCGGAAGATGTGCGGAGTCACGCTGACCGACCGTATTCGCAACAGCGTAGTAAGAAAGCGAGTAGGTATGAAAGATAGTATCGGTGTAAAGATGAGAAAGGGCATGCTCCGTTGGTTCGGGCATATAGAAAGGATGCCAGAAGAAAGAATGACAAAACAGATATACAATGCGAAAGTGGAAGGATGTAGGTGCCGGGGAAGACCTAGACTATCTTACCATGACCAAATAGACCGTGTCTTAGCTGAAGGGCAAGTCAAGAGTCTCCGTAACCGGCGAGTGTGTATGAGACGAACTATGAGAGTGGAGGAAGCCAGAGAGGTATGTAAGGAAAGAACCTGTTGGAACTCTGTACTCTCTGCCTACCCCGCGAGGGAGCTGGCGTGATGATATAGTAAAGGAACTATAAAAAATGTATCATCTTAACATTTTGCATCTACTTTTTTTTAAATAAAACGAGTCCCCGCCCTAGGATTTATTTCTGTGTCGTGGGTGCGTTTACAAACATGAAAATTCACACACATAAATACCCAGACTGGAATAACTAATTGTAGATCACACAAAGATTTGTCCAGTGCGGGAATCAAACCCGCGACTATTAGACACAGTGGGCGAAGTGGCTTAAGCTCTTAACCACTGCTCTAAATCGTAAAACTTATGTTCTACATAATAAATTCTGTAAATTATTTTAAGCTAGTCTGTGTGTGTGATCGTTAATGCCCGCCGCGTCCGGAGTCCGGCGGTTCGACCGCGGTTTGCTCTTAATCCATAATTGAATCGCGCTTATTACAAACTACGCGATGATCGTTATTATCTCTTGTAATTGGAACTTTATCGTTTTGTGAATATGGTATTAATTCGTTTGGTGATATTTGCGATTTTATTATGCGCATTGTTCTGCTCGTTGGGAATAAATATTTTTCGATAATTAAATCATTATTAAGGTAAATCCATACATTACCTAGCTAATTGTTTTTTTTTGTGTTAATTGCAACAGTTAACAAATTAAGCATATAAATAAAAGCTAATAAAAACACATTTCCTAAATTAATTCTTATTAAATTAAGTCTCTTCGTCACGTCTAACCTATCCAGTGACCTATGTAACTAAAAGTGGTAGATATTTTAATACTATTTTATTCATATGCTCCATCACTAAAATTCTCTTTTAATCACTTGAAATCATTATTGGCATTTCAATAAACTGAGAAACAAATGTGAGTTTAAAAGTTGCAGAGCCACTTGACCCTCGAAATGTTGACTTTTCATACCTAAAATACCCAGTCGGTTCCTCATTTCAAATGTACTCGGTGGGTAAAAAATCTTTAGAAAATTTCTATTACAATGTAAAGAAGTATTTTTTTGATACTTTTATCATTCTACAGAACCCACTCGACGGCTTCACTTCGCCACATTATAGAGGCTCCGGAGTCCCCCAAACATATCGCACCAATCGCCTTTAGTTGTGTCTCGTTCTATTTTTTTTGAGCATGTTTTTGTGAAACAAAATTAGCGTTCCAACCGCGCGATTCAACCGCTCGACTGCTTCACGCTAAGTAATTCACCGTAATTTTTCTACCACAAACAAAATTGAAAATTCAGTCACGAAGGTTAATTTTTCGTTTCATTTCATTGCTCCTTTGAGCCGTTTAATGCTTTCACGAAACATCGGCGACAAACATATTTAGAACGAAATAGAAGTAAACCCCGCAAAGGAAATCGATCAATTTAAATGCATTTCTTCATTATGTCTTGGGTGGTTTATTTCCAAACGTTTTATTCTTGCTATTTAGTAGCTCTGATTAAAAGTGGAGAAACATGTTCAAAAAAATCACTATACAAATGTTTTTTGAGAGATTATCTTTAATTTTTATACGCGGAATGGTAAAAGACTGAAATTTTCAACGAGATGGTTTGGGTCTTCATTTGCACAAATATTTATCTTATAATATACATAGATATCACCAAAACTTTTAAAACCTGAATCAGAATCAGAATCAGAATCAGAATATTTTTTATTCATGTAAACCATTACAGTATTTATGAATCGTCAGAAAAGTAACAAAGACTCTACCGCCACTTCGGAATGTCATTCCTGTGGAGAAGAAGGGCAAGAAACTCCACGGTTACTCTATTAAAATAAGAAATTACAAACTTTTTCATCTACATTCTGTTGTGGGGTATGGGAGAACAATGTAGGTTGGTCATCAGGTGAGTCTAAGTTAAAAAAGCGAATAATACTATTTATGAGAATGGCTACATGGTTCCCTCATTTACAAAAAAAGTACATATTGTGTTAAATTAATAGAAGGAAGAGAGGTAATGTTAACTAACAACAGTTGAATAGGTTGTTATGACTCAAGTGGAGCTGGAATAGCATCTATCCAAGCATTTTTATCTTTTAAATAATCTTCTATTGAATAATAAGCTTGCTTACAAAGTGTTCGTTTTACACAAGCTTTGAACTTATTTTCACTAAGTTTAGTGACGTCAATGGGAATTTTGTTATAAAATCTAACACAGTGCCCCATGAAAGACGTGTGAATTTTTGACAGACGAAACTGCGGTTGGTCTAATTTATTTCTATGTCGTGTGTTATAGCAATGTCTATCACCTAGCTGATTAAAAAGATCTAAATTTTTTCTAGTATACATAATGTTTTCATAGATATATTGACATGGGACCGTCATGATATTAGCTACTTTGAACAGTTCTCTTAAAGAGTCGCGACTACTCAAGTTATAGATGGCCCTAATAGCCCTTTTTTGCAAGATAAAAACAGACTCAATGTCCGCTGCCCTACCCCACAATAATATACCGTAAGACATGACACTATGAAAGTAGCTAAAATAGACTATCCTCGCGGTGTCCACATCAGTTAGTTGTCTGATCTTCCTTACGGCATAGGCAGCGGAGCTAAGCCGCTTACCTAAATTCTCAATATGAGGACCCCATTGTAACTTGGAGTCAAGCGTAATCCCTAAAAAAGATGTATCATTTATGAACTCAAGTTTCTCATTGTTCAGTATAATATCATGTACAGTACTTTTTACATTTGGCAAAGAAAACCTTATACATTTAGTTTTCTTGTTATTGAGCACTAAATTGTTGGATGTAAACCAGTTATGTAGTTGAAGAATAGCGTCATTTACTTCGTCAAAGTTATTAACATGTCTACCTACTTTAAAAATCAAAGAGGTATCGTCAGCAAATAACACTATCTTCGCTCGATTTTTAATTACTTCTGGTAGATCATTTATGTAAACTAAGAATAGGAACGGACCCAGTATCGATCCCTGTGGAACGCCCATTTTAACTAAAGAGCCTAGAGATTTAGTTTGATTTATTTGAACACACTGTTGTCTGTCCTCTAGGTAAGATTTTAAAAGATTAAGTGCTTTACCATGGATACCATAGTGCTCCAATTTAAGCAGCAGTGTTTCATGTTTCACACAATCAAATGCTTTGGAAAGATCACAAAAAATGCCAATGGCGTCCTGTGAGTTCTCCCAGGCATCGAAGATATGCTTTATTAGAATTACACCGGCGTCAGTAGTACAACGCCCTTTGGTAAAACCAAATTGCTGATCGTGCAGGATGTTGTTTGCGTTAAAATGATCTAGCATTTGCATGAGCATTATCTTTTCGAACACTTTACTGAGCACTGGCAAGACAGACACTGGCCTATAGTTGTTGGCATCTTTACTATCGCCGGATTTGAACAGTGGTATTACCTTACTAAATTTCATTAAATTCGGGAAGACTCCTTGATCTACGCACATATTAAAAATAACAGCTAAGTGTGGCGCGATTGTATGTATAATGGATTTACACACTTTTACAGACATTCCCCATAAGTCTTCAGTTACTTTTAATTTTAAGTCATTAAATACTTTGATAACAGACCGGGGATTAGTGTACTCAAACCCGAACTCCACCGGACAAAGAGTAATGTTGCTTTTAACTAAAGAAATTGCAAGGGAAGAAGAGCAATTTAAGGACTTTGTTGTCTCTACCGGAATATTAGTGAAAAAAAATTCGAATTCTTGAGCTACGTCACTATCTGCAGATTCGAAATGTAAGTAGCTGCGTACCAACATTTTGCTGACAAGGTTCGGTCCTAATATAATAGGAAGCGTGCCAATTTTAATTATACTGGGAACAATTCTAGACTCCAGATAGCTACTAATAATTTTTCGATATTGAAGTCCCAATTCCCGGGAAAGACTTAGGCTATCTTACCATGACCAAATAGACCGAGTCTTATTTGAACGACAAGTCAAGAGTCTCCGTAACTGGCGAGCGTGTATGAGCTGAACTACGAGATTGGAGGAAGCCAGAGAGGTATGTAAGAAAAGAACCTGTCTCCTGAAACTCCGTACTCTCTGCCTACCCCGCAAAGGATATGGCGTGATGATATATATAGAGAGAGAAAAAGAGAGAGAGCGAGCAATCCCAATAACACAATTCCGGACCTGAGATCATAGATCTTATAGCTTTAAATTATCATAACTCTTTATTTTGACTTCTATAGCAAAAAACATTCAGCTTATTTTAACTCTGGAAATGCAAATTTCTTTATGAAAATTTTACTCTCGTACAAAAAGCTATCTACTGATAGCAAGCGAAAACAGACTTTTTCTCAGTTATTATAGCTGTAATTTTTCCGGAAAGCATTCAACGTTTTTTTTAAGTGGACAGGATAGGTAGGCCATTTACATAATGGCGGTTGAAACTTCAGGTTAGAGAGTTTAATTCGCACTTTTTTTAGTGTTTATCGCTCCATTTTGTCTGTTATCATTTTCACTTAAATTATCGTGAATCTGTGTGGTTGGGTTTGTATAGTTACTTAAAAATAAAAGCAGTCCGTTACTTTTCCGTCTGAAAAGATGCAGGCGCGCGGCGTGTTTTTGGATGTTTGTTTAATAAGACGTCTAAAAGTTACAAACCAATAGGTAAGTACTATTATAAAATTGTAAAGGGCCTGTATCTGCACATTGAATGTACTCTAAAATAAATTAGACTCGAATATTTAACGGCTTCTAAAGGCCTAACTGCTGCTGGCGGCTTATGAATAGACTGCTGTCACGTTCATCTTTATTTAGCACTTAAATATGTACCTAGTGAGATTGGGATGACATATCAACTCGATATACCATACTTTTTACGCAACGCACTTTTATTCATGCTAAGACCTCTGAACAAAAACAAAAGCCAAAGCAGGAAACGCTCTGATATTTTATGCATCGTGTCGCTTGATAGTGCAAGTTTCACTTGTACACTTACATCTTCAAGCATTCAAAAGTTAGATTTTATTCAGTCGAGATAAAGTTCAAGTTTCGTTTAATTCTTATAGTCTATTGACATCATCACGCCAGATACTTTGCGGGGTTGGCAGAGAGTTCTCTTTTTTACAGACCTCTGTCGTCGTACACTCTCAAAGTTCGTCTCATACACGCTCTTGACTTGGTCATGGTAAGATCAAGATCCAAGACCATCTGGTCTAGGTCTATAATTCACTAATCCACTCAATAAATAATTATTTAACCGTGGGTTTCTATTCTCCATTCAACAATATCATTTTATTGTCAAAAACAAACTGTAACGCAAACTGTTTCTTTACCACATGTATCTATGATATTTCTCCCACGCTTACCAAAACTATTCATATCCCTACCCAATGATCTTGAATTACACAATGTCATTGAACCAACATGGTCCCTTCTTTTATTGCTCCGGAACACACGGAATACGGAAATTCTTGAAACACATGATGGCCTCTTAGTAAGTAATGGCAAGATGTAGCAATAAAAAGCCCCATGGGGTGACAATAATGGGCTTATTTTCTTAAGGAAAGGTTCCACGCTGATTGAATCTGGCGAACTATTTTTGGTTGTGTTTGGGTTGGTTTTATGCTTTTGGGAAGTGTAAGTGTAGCCATTTTGGATTATTATTATTTGGGACGAAAACGTTGTGTATTTAAATTTTGTAATAACAAATTTTTTTATGCCTCGACAATAAAGTCATTCAGAAGCGAAACTCATGACAAGATTCGTAATTTTTTTTCATTATTGCTTAAAAAAAGAATGCCACTATAGTGATGTTTTCCCCAAGACGGGCCCAAACCAAATCAAGAGCGGCACAAGAGAGGGGCGCCGGTACGTTCCGCGGTGTTAGAGCCCACGACAGGGATTTTCAGTGAGATAAAAGTTCTACAAACTGCAGTCATTATCAAAAAGAACTATGAATCTTATGAAGATTTTTTCTACACATAAACAAGCTATAATTCAATAAATCAGCTTATACTGTCTCACTGCTGGGCAAAAGACTTCTCCCACAAATCTAGATGTGAGAGAGCCTAACGTTTGCTCACACAAACTATAGACAAAACCGCTTCCTTATTAGAGCCAATAGGACATTTAATGATCTTAACGATATAAATTTGGATTTGTATCGCAACAGTATCGGTAGTGTATGAAACAAATTATTAAGGCCAATTGGCACGTCTAAACCTAATAACCATTGTGTTTATGTATTTTTTGTTGCTTGTATCTTTTTCTTTTGTTTTGTAGTTAGTTTGTATCTTTTATGTGGGCATTTAAAAAAAAAGAAAACGTTGCGACTGTTTTTCATAGTTGTTTTCTACATGTAATAGCTTATAATTAGCTTTTAGTTGCTACTTTCTGTCTAACTAGAATACTCATAAGCTGTTATCTATCCTAATAAAATAAAATAAAAACATAAAAATTAGTTTATATCCCACCACGGATCCAGCGCGGAATAATATATAGAAATAGTTACATAGCTGCAAATATTTGGAAACACTGTGATATCAATATAACAAATGGGCTGAAAAGTTCGTAGGCCAGCATAGAAAAAAACTTTTTTTTTGATAGAATTTGATTTTATTATTCAATATAGTTGCCTTCGAGGGCGATACATTGATTATAGCGGTCATAAAATTTTTCGATATCATTTTTATAGTACGATTTGTCTTTAGCATCAAAGGCTTTAGTTTCGGCGATTACCTCTTCATCGGCGCAAAATTTCTGTCCAGCAAGCATTCTCTTGAGGTCTGAGAACAGAAAAAAGTCGCTGGAGGCCTGATCCGGAGAATACAGTTGATGCGGAAGCAATTCGAAGCTCAATTCATGCAATTTTCCCATCGTTTTCATTGATTTGTGACACGGTGCATTGTCTTAATGAAACCGCAGTTTCTTCTTCTTCAAATGATTTCGTCCTTCAAACGCTCCAATAACGCTACGTAATAGTACTGTTTATGGTTTTTCCCTTTTTCAGATAGTTGATGAATATTATACCATGCGCATCCCAAAATACTGATGCCATAACCTTGCCAGCCGACTTTTGCGTCTTTCCACGCTTTGGACTCGGTTCATCATGTGCAGTCCACTCGGTTGACTGTCGATTGGACTCCGGTGTGAAATGATGAAGCCATGTTTCATCCATTGTCACATATCGACGCAAAAGTTCGGGTTTATTACGATTGAACAGCTTTAAACTTTTGGTCGATTGTGAGCTCGCGCGGCACCCACTTTGAACAGAGCCTTCGCATACCCAAATATTCATTCGAAAGTTGCTTCACTCAAAATGCTATAACTCAAAAACTAATAGTACGAAAGCTGTCAAATTTATACACGTGTCTTTTGAAGGTTAGGGCTAACTAAAAATCATATGGATTTAATACAAGTAGCGCCATCTATGTGTCAGCCTACGGACTGTTCAGCCCACCTAATAGTACCATACGTTTTTAAACAAAGTAAAATCCTTGCAAAGTAATTGCTTTCCAAACTTTCTTTATGTTCGCATTCCTACCACGTTTTGTCACCTCGCTGACGCAGCGAATACTCCAAATGCCCCGTGCTTAATATCTGAATAGAGAAACTCTGTTCACGGTTGTCGCGCGACACAAATCTGCCAAGTAATGCTTCTCCACTCTCCGCAGTAGAAACGGGTCAAGATGAACATAATGGCAGGGCTGCTGGGGGTAATTTTTATCCGTGTTATGTAAAATCTTTTTGGGATTCAGTGATAAGGCAAATGGTAGTTCTTTTGCTGATAAAAAAAGATTAATGAGTCAAAAAATATTATATGAAAGTGCCGAAAGTATTCCTAAATAGCTTTAAATGTTGGTCAGCTCCCCACAAATAACCCGGTACACTGGTCAGGGATATAAGCTGGATACGAAGAGCACAAATTTACGTGCATATGAAAGCATAATAGCTTTTTATTAGGTCGGTATGCGAGATTATACCTCGAAAGACCAGATGGTAGACGTTAGTGAAGCAATCACTATAAAATTATGTATCTGTAATGAGAATATGAACCTTATATATACTCGTACTCCCAGACAGTGTAACTTCTTATAAAATCTAGCTCTTTTTCGCAGCCAGATCGATATAATCTTTTATATCTTCCAATACAAATAAATTGACGTGATGTATTCATAAAACCACAGCTGCTTTCCAAATAATTTTATCAAAATTATTCAAGAATTTCACCATCTTTTTCTCTCTTTAATATCTTCGATATTTTCATAAAAAAATGCCTGGCTACTGGAAATTTTCTTAAGAACTTATTATGAGGTTTTGCAAGGACTAAAATTATTTATTTTAGGTTGTGAAATAAACATTTATTTGAAACAACCCTAGCTTAGACGCACTTTTATTACCTCGACCTAATTATTAAGCCGCCTAAGGGGTTTTTGGAGAATGATTTTTTACAATCTTAGGCTTTATTGTCGTTTGATTACAGGGTCATTAGAAGTCTGTTAATTATTGCTATTACCTTCCAATTTAATACTTATTTCAAGGTTGTTAGTTTTAAATATCACACACTAATAATACCTTTCCAGGAAGGAGGAGAGGGAAAGGTTGGCGTGGTCTAAATTACGCTCATTAGGTCCTCATGTAATAGGGGGCGAGCCCAGTCCACTCTGAAATTATTATTATTTTGAGCCATTTGTGTCCCACTGCTGGGCAAAGGCCTCCTTCCACTTCTTCTACTCCTCTCTGTTCGTTGCCTGGTCAGGCCAGTCTTTCAAAAAGTGGTCCAGTTTGTCCTGCCATCTGTGCCTGTGTCTACCGCGATGTCTTTTTGTATTTCGTGGGGACCAGTAAGTTATTATTTTGGCACATTGGTTATTTTTCATGCGGCAGATATAGCCGGCCCAGTCTCATTTAAGCTTGGCGGCTTTTTGACATACATCGGCAATTTGCGTCAAGAAGTGAAGTGTGGTGTTCTTGACGTGGTCTGTGTTTAATATTTAGAATACGACGCTCCATGGACCGCAAACAGCTAGCTTGGACTTTCCATGTTTGGGAAAAGACCAAGTATGTGCGCCATAGGTGACCAAAAGTGCTTCCAGGCTTCCACTTATAATGTCTCATAAAATTATTTCTCGATATTATAACACAAATGAATCATACATTTACCATTATCATCACGACGGTATGTTAGGAGATAGTATTTCATAATATTAATTCATTCCCTAAGGGGGTATAATAGGGAGTTAAAATTACCAATGGATAATTCCATCGAGCAGACGGTTAGTCGAAAAATAAAATAGTTGGAAATATTAATATTCCAATTTAAATATCGTGAATCAGACATCCAAATAGACAGATAAATAAACGCATCGCTCTCAAAAGACTCTGTACAAGTAACAACCTTTTAATTAGCGTTAAAACTTCACAGAAAATTTAATAATACATCCAGTTAGTTGGCAAAATTACATAACTTCCAAGATACGTAATTATACCCCGAAACTTTGTCAGAGCAACTCTCTTAGAAAATGTTAAGATAATTGAAATTAAACAATGTCGGTACACGCATTTTAATACACAGATGTTGAGAGAAGTTGCTGCTAAGTATGTAGATGATTAAAATTTCGGAACATAACGATTATTAGAACGCGCGGGGAGAGAAACTTTTTACTGGTGTTTTACGATATCAATTTAAGATGAAGGAAAGTTGTGACGCTTTGGATATCTGTTCTTTTAAAGGGAAGTTTGATGGTGCTCGTGTTAATTAAAACGTAAGGAAGAGTGTTTTGTAATTTTTTCTTCTTTCTCCGTCATGTGAAGCGAGTTTATCGCCATTTTCAAGCATTATACGATTACTGTGTTATTTTAACTTATTAATAGAATAAAACAACACCGTCACGCCTACATTCTCCAAGCGAGGTGACAGAGGTGTACGTACACCAACTTTTCACCAACGATGTTAGGTTAGATAATAGGGAGCGAGGCTATTGTCATATATCGGGCACAATTTCAGTCTCCGGACTCATACTGGGATTTTTTCGTTAGAAAAAGTACATTTGTCCAACCTAGGATTTGAACCCAACCTCTTCATCACAAAGTGATGCGCTTTGCCACTAGACCAACGAGTCAGTTAACTTAAGCGTAATAATATTTGTAATATCTAGCTATATTATCACCCTAGATCCCTTGCGGGGCAGGCAGAGAGTACAGAGTTTCAACAGGTTCTTTCCTTATATACCTATATGTGCACTAAGTTAGATCAAATTCAACATTTTGATTACTATTGTTCTAATAATGATCAAAATACACATTAGTTGTTCAAATATAGGTATGCTAAACTAAATTAGATTTTGTTGAGAGCAAAAGCGTCCGCAACGTTACAGAACATTAAGTAGAAAAAAAAAATAAAAAGTATTTTTCAATAGGTTTTTAATATTATTCTTGTCTATTTGACGACGTGTAACATCAATGATGCAGTAAACTTCGTTGTGATGTAATGTGAAATGCTCCCATTTTGATAATAAACACCTATCATATTACTAAGGCGGTCCATTAGTGAGAACAAAGAACGTCGTGTCTTTCACACGTTATAGAGTGCGATTTTAATTACCCATTGTGTTGACTCAAGTTATGGGATGTACATCCTTATAGCATATTCTATTGTGTAAATTGACGTAACTTGAACAAAGACCATATGGGCCTTTCCTATGATTTAACTTGGTTTTTAGCGGTATAAAGAAACTTAAACAGAAGTAGGTATGTTTAGGGTTATAGAAATTTTGCATCGACCAACGTAAGCTAAGGTTTTCTTGAAGAGAGATTTGAAAAACAGATGTAGCTTCGTACTAGGATTATGTCCTGATCCCTGTGTCGTGGGTAGGTTTATAAGTGTTATTTTTACATAAACTCAAACTCAAATAATTTGTTTTGTGTAAGCCCTACGGGGGCGCTTACAAATAGTCACTTTACATTCTTTTTTAAATCGAACTTTCTTTTATTAATAGCTACCACCGAATCGGAACGCGGCCGCCACTGAGAAGATTCGGCTAATTTAACCATATTGTGTGGATACAATGTTTAGGTTACAATTAAATAGTTTACAATCTAGCTCCAGTGTGATGCCTTACGATCGAGATATAGATCTAAAGTGTGTCTAAAGTATTCCAGATGGACCAGTCCCCACAAGCAGCACCCGTTCACGAGTATGACTGCTGGAACAGCCATCGCTACCCTCGACCATACTGGAGGGAAGGGAGTGACCCGCGCCAGACAGTCACCCCAAGCAAAGATATTATAGTGAGCATGACCAAGCGAGAACCTCAAAGACGGTAGCCAGATTGTTTCTACAAAGCAGCAATACCCCAAGCTCGTCAGGCACAACACGCTACACTGTAACATTGCCGTAATTACAAGAGAAAAATACTTAGCATCACTATTAACATTGCACTCCAATCCCACGCGGTCTTATCTTCTATGTAATCCGAGATTTTACAATAAGTTTTCTTACATAATTTGGCCTTGATTATGGTTAATCGTTCGAAGCGCTGTGCGACCGCGATGTTCTTACCGATTACCAAGGTTAAGCAGCGTTCGACTCGGTCGGCCCGATATGGGTGACCGTTTGTGCCATTTTCATATTCGAGCGTCTCCATGCTTCCGAAGGCACGTTAAGCTGTTGGTCCCGGCTAGCACTTAATGTGGTAGTCGTTAAGCCAAGTTGGAAGCCTTAAAGGCGGCTTGATAGGTTCCAACAGCAGGTGGCCACAAACCTGCCTCCACCAATCCGCACTGGGTCCGCGTGGTGGAGTATGTCCTAATCTCTCTCACCTCGATTTGTGAGAGAAGGCCTTTGTCCAGCAGTGGGCAGTATAGGCTGATATTATTATTATATTATGGTTAATACAAACTTAGAGGTCAAAACAAACATTTTTGGGTACTATAACGATTTTTCAGCTATCGAACTCATGACTACTTGTTTCAAGCGAAACGGTTCATGCTCTAGTTAAGCTATGGACCCAAGAACAAATTTATATACACAGTTATAAGACTGTTACAGTCATTAAGGCTGTCCAGAGACAGTCACTAAGGCTGGTAGTGCCGTGGATTCTGCCGAGTGCCACTAACGGCGCAAATACAGCAACCTGGATAAATGATGCTTATTTGAGTCGTTTAGAAAGAAAGAAAATAAATTAATTCGCAACAAAAAATAAAAAAAATGTAGTAGCAATACACTAAAATAACAAAAAGAAACTGATATTGTTGCGAATCGGTCCCAACTCAGCACTGTGCTGACTGCAAGCAATCAGCGCTGGTCTTCCGTTGGAGCCGTTCGTTGAGGTCGCGGTATGGCCACACACATGGTAAAGTTACCAATAACAGTATCTAAATACATATTTAAATTATCATTATATTATCTAAATACATAAATCTTGTTTATTGACTAATAACATTTACACACATAAGTGAACAAGGAGTAAAAGAAGTCTATAATTCTCAGAAAGGCTAATTCTAGTTAAGAGCTAATTTGTAACCGGGATACAAACACAAGCAGTGATAGCCTAGTGGTTAGACCGTTGGACTGCAAAGTCAAAGGTCTCGGGTTCAAACTCAACACCTCTGTCTTTTCGAAAGCATGTGCGTATTAAAAATTAATTATCACTTGCTTTAACGGTGAAGGAAAACATCGTGAGGAAACCTGCATGCCTAAGAGTTTCTCGAAGGTGTGTGAAGTTCGCCAACCCGCACTGGGCCAGCGTGGTGGACTATGGCCTAAACCCTCTCAGTTTGAGAGCAGGCCCGTGCCCAACAGTGGGACAGTTTCTTAACAGGGCTAATATTATACAAACACATTAAGTTGGTAATATTGGATAATTTTGAACTAAAAATATTATTATAGTGTCATGTCTTAACGTTTTCCGATGCAGCTGATGTTGGTAAATAAATACTTTTAATTTTTTTCTGAAACTATAAATATTTTGTAAGTTCCGGTGGTGGAATGATATTCCAGCATTTGGTAGCAGCGTAGCGGAAACTACCTCTAAATGCGGCTGACCTATGCCTTTGTGTAGCGAGTGGCCTCATGCACTGCCGGTACCCATGTGATTTCCGACTCGCCCCCCAACTCAGTTTCTCATAAATCCTGGTGCTTTATGTTTTAAGACACCGAAAAGAAGACATGCCAGGTGAAATTTGTAGCTAAGCCTCGTTTTGAGGATAGAATGCCTATTTAGGTACGGGGTAACGTGAGTTCTTGATGGAATGTCAAAGCAAAAACGCGCACACGCATTCTGGACCCGCTGGATAATTTTCCGCGATCTTTCTAGCAAACGTGGTCCAATGATAGCGTCTATATAGTTTAGTGCGGGAACCGTGAGTCCATGAGGTTCAAGTGTCCATCACATCTTTGATGAACTCCCTAAAAGACTGGTCGACACGACCCGTGACCAGAGGGCTGGCACGAATCTCGCGCAAAGGATCAGCATTGCTATTCAGCGTGGTAACGCTGCCAGCCTTCTGGGCACCCTACCGAACGCCAGCGATTAGGAATAGTTGTAAAAAGTGTATTATATTTTTCTAGGTCTTAGTGTATTTTTGTTTATTTAAAATAGGTTCATAGTTGTTTTTTTTATATTTTACATTATTGTTATGACTTAGATTGGACCCGGCATTGGAAGCCGTACCACTAGACCAACAAAGCTATCCTATTATGTAATTTTATTAACATTGCTATCAATAAATACCACGTATTTATTTAATTATGCTAAACTAAATTGAATAGATCAATTTTACAAAACAAATTTTTATTTTATAATAAATAAAAATACACTAAGACCAAGAAAAATATAATACACTTTTTACAACTATTCCAAATAGCTGGCGTGTAAATGTTATCATTTATAAAATTCTTGGAACTGTAAACATTTTCTTAGTAATTGGAATTTTCGAGTATTACGAGTATAATTACCACTAGTCTAAGATAAATTGACGCTACGAATATTTTGATCTGACCTCAGAAAATTTACTTTAAAATGTGAGAAGTATAAGAAGTTCAGTTAACACATAATTAGTATCTCAGATTCTTGACATGATTGAGTAATTGTTCTCTATCTATCTATATCATTACGCCAGACCCCTTGCGGGGTAGCAGAGAGTACAGAGTTCCAACAGGTTATTTCCTTACATACCTCTCTGGGTTCCTCCACGGAGAAATTGTTGTTATTGTAAAACCGAGTTCTAAACTTATTTGAGCTTCAACTATCTTAACACAGTCACGCCTATAATCTCCAAGCCTGGGTAGCAGCGGGGTAATGAGTACACCCACTTTTCGCCGACGATGTTCGGTCGGTAATAAAATCGAGCCTATTGCCATATACCGGGCACAATTCCAGACCACGGACTCATATTGGGAAGTTCTCGTTAGAAATACTACATTTGGCCGACCTAGGATTTGAACCCAGGTCCTTGTGATCACAAAGCGATGCGCTTTGCCTCTAGACCAACGAGGCAGTCAATAAGTTTAACTATCTTCATGGTCAAAATTTAGGTACTGAAAAGAACTTGTCAAAGACACCTGTCTTTGACAAGTTCTTTTCAGAGAACCTTTTCTTGTGTGATAGCCTCTCCAGGGGTCAAATAATCTAGTTTATATATTGACCTTCAGCCGAAAGACGTCCACTGTTTGACGAAGGCCTCCCCTAAAAACCACCACAACGATCTGTAGTAATCGAGTTTATAGATAAATAATATTAGCCTACACTGCCTATAACTGGGCAAAGGCCTTCTCTCAGAAATCGAGGTTAGTGAGATTAGGTCATACTCTATCACTCGGACCCAGATTGGTGAACGCAGGTTTGTGACCACCTACTGTTGGAACTTATCATGCCGCCTTATATCTCTTATAAGGCCCCGAACTCGGCTTAACGACTTCCAGATTAAGTGGTAACCGGGACTAACGGCTTAGCGTGCCTTCCGAAGCACGAAGACGCTCCAATATGAAAATGTCACAAACGGTTACCCATCTCAGGTCGACCAAGTCGAACGCTGCTTAAGCTTGGTGATCGGTAAGAACACCTCGGTCGGACAGCGCTATGAGCGCCTAGTAATTGACTACTTTGTTGAAATAGAATACTTTAATACTAAAAAAATTATAAAACTGTATATAAAATGATAAAAACAATAAAACAGAAATTATAACTCATACAATACACAATTAATTTATTCATAGCTATTAAAACACTTCGATTTGTGAGAGAGGGCCCTTGCACAGCAGTGAGATGGTGTAAGCCGATTTAAAATGTACGCAAACAAATATTTCATTGCAGTAAGCAAATGAAACAAGAAAAGCTTCTTTGAAGAGATATTATTGTCTATATTATAATTGTATCACTTATTTCATCATCATCATCATCATCTCAGCCTATACTTGTCCACTGCTGAACATAGGCCTCCCCAATCGCTTTCCAGCGTAACCGGTCCGATGCCACCTGCATCCAACGACTTCCTGCGATTTTCACAAGATCGTCGGTCCATCTGGCAGGTGGTCGTCCCACGCTGCGCTTGCCAATACGTGGTCTCCACTCTAGAATCTTTCTGCCCCAACGCCCGTCCGATCTTCGCGCTATGTGGCCCGCCCATTGCCACTTCAGCTTGCCAATCTTAAGGGCTATGTCGGTGACCTTGGTTCTTCTACGAATCTCCTCATTCCTGATTCGATCACGTAGAGAAACGCCGAGCATAGCTCTCTCCATAGCTCGCTGAGCAACTCTGAGATTTTCTATGAGACCTATAGTAAGAGACCACGTCTCTGATCCATATATCATCACTGGTAACACACATTGACTAAAAACTTTAGTCTTTAGGCACTGAGGTATTTTGGATGAGAAGATGTTGCGCAGTTTCCCGAACGCTGCCCAGCCGAGTTGGATTCGTCGATTGACCTCTCTCTCAAAGTTGGACCTACCTAACCGGACTACCTGCCCCAGGTAAATGTATTCGTCGACAACTTCAAGAGTAGAGTTCCCAACGGTGAGTGCGGTGGGTACGACATGGACGTTACACATTATTTTCGTTTTGTCCATGTTCATTTTAAGACCCACTTGTTGAGATACTCTGTTGAGGTCGCCGAGCATTCGTCCTAGATCTTCCAGCGACTCCGCCATGACCACAATGTCGTCGGCAAATCGAAGGTGAGTGATGTATTCGCCATTGATGTTGATGCCAAATCCTCGCCATTCCAAGAGTTTGAAGGCGTCCTCTATGGTGCTCGTAAACAGTTTCGGAGAAATGACGTCTCCCTGTCTTACTCCTCTTTTTTTGGAGATCGCCTTCGTGCACTGCCCTTGTACTCGGACTGACATGGTGGCGTTATTATATAAGCACTTCAACACTTCGATGTACCGATAGTCAATGCGGCATCGCTGGAGAGATCTAAGAACCGCCCAAGTCTCGATCGAATCGAAGGCTTTCTCATAGTCCACAAACGCCAAGCATAGTGGCCGATTATACTCCTCGGTCTTCTGTATAATCTGCCGCAGCGTATGTATGTGGTCTATGGTACTAAAGCCTTTCCGGAAACCGGCTTGTTCGGGAGGCTGGAAATCATCAAGCCTGCGTTCGAGACGATTCGTGATGACTCTCGAAAACAACTTGTAAACATGGCTCAGCAGTGTGATGGGCCTATAGTTCTTTAATAAAGTGTTATCACCTTTCTTGAAAAAGAGTACCACCACACCCCTGTTCCATGCTTCCGGCGTTTTTCCTTCTAGCAAGACGGAATTAAACAGCCTCTGAAGGACTTTAAGTACCGGCGATCCGCCCGCTTTCAGAAGCTCTGCGGTAATTCCGTCTTCACCCGGCGCTTTGTTGTTTTTAAGTTGTTTGAGAGCCATCCTAATCTCATACAGGCTGATGTCCGGGATATCTTCAGTGTAGTGTCGGGTTAGCTTGGCTCTTGGGTCTTTTACCAAGTCAACAACAGGTTCAGCTACTGAGGTATACAACTGCCCATAGAACCTCTCTATCTCCCTGAGCACCTCTGACCTATTCGACGTTACGTTTCCGTCTTCCGTTTTCAGCTTCGTCAACTGGCTTTGCCCAATAGACGCGTCTCTTGCGAACACTTTGGAGCCCTTGTTCTGCTCTATGGTCTCCTCAATACGTCTTGTATTGAAGGACCGTAAATCGTGTCGCAAGGACTTCAATATCTGTCCATTGAGCTGCCTATAGGACTTAGCATCATCGGAGGTTTGGAGTGTCATGGTACGTCGCTCAGCCATAAGGTTTCGGGTGTAGTCAGATAGCTTTTGAGGCCTATTTTTACGGTGGGGCTTAAAATGCTTAGACCCGTCCGTATGGACAGTCTCTACCAACCTATTGTTGATTTCGTCCACTGATGCGCTGCTGTCTAGCAATTCGAAGCGGTTTGACAATTCGAGTTGAAAGTTCTCGGGGTTTTGAATGAAGTCTACGCTCCGACCTTCTAATACACATGTATTAGAAGGTCGGAGCGTAGACTTCATCAGACGCGATCTTTCCATTTTGACATTAATATTTAATGTGCCTCTGACCATTCGGTGATCACTGCCGGTTTTTACCCTGTGGATCACGGAGACATCATTAAATACTTGTCGCTTGGTGCTCATGATGAAGTCTATCTCATTTATTGTGAAACTATCAGGGCTCATCCAGGTCCATTTCCTATGAGACGGCTTCTGGAAGAAAGAGTTCATCATAAAGAGTCCCTCCTTCTCCAGATATTCGGCCAGCCTCTGACTCCTGGGGTTGCGCTGCCCATATCCAAATTGCCCCACTCTCAACTCATCATCGCCCCGTTTGCCCAGTCGCGCATTGAAGTCACCCATAACTACTGTAAAGTGTGCTTTGGAAGTATGTATGGCTCTACTAATGTCCTCATACATAACTTCGACCTCATCATCTGAGTATGCCGAGGTCGGTGCGTAGACCTGTATGACCTTCAGCGAATATCTTTTGGATATTCTGAGTATCAGGTACGCTACCCTGCTCGACACACTAGTGATGGACACAACGTTGTTTATGAGTGACTTGTGGACGATAAATCCGACACCACCTTGGGACTGCTGCTGGGTATCACTTATTTGTAGATCAACAATTTTCAAAAACTCTTAGATCTCTAGTGGTCTAGTGGCAAAGCACATCGCCTTCTGATCACGAGGTCCTGGGTTCTAGATTGGACAAATGTAGTTTTTCTAACGAAAAATTCCCAGTATGAGTCCGGAGTCTGGGATTGTGCCCGGTATATGGCAATAGGCTCGCTCCCTATTACATGGGACCTAACATCGTCAGCGAAACGTGGGTGTACTCAGTACACCTCTGCCACCCTCGCTTGGGGAATATAGGCGTGACAGTGTGTTTGTGTCTTAGATCTTCAAAATAGAATTCTTTATATTTAAATGAAGTTATGATATTAATATAGGATTCAAATATTATAAGTACCCGCAAGTACTCCAGTACTTGTATACTATATTTTGCATACTAGAATACGTGAGTACCTCTGAGTACCTGACTAAAGTTGAAACGTACGTATATTAATTCCGAGTTTGTAATATCCCATTGTGGAGCAGTTCGTATGAATTGGCCCTTCGCCCATTCTCACGTAAGTGTCTTGCACTCTACAAACTAATATCGGCACTTTTCGTAAGAAAGGCCCTACTGAAAGGGCCTAAATTAGTTTCACCATCACTATACGTTGGCATTTTAGTAACTTTTGCCGAAATAAGAGAATCATTTTATTCCATATCAAGGCCCTTCAGAATTTGATATTAACAATTAACACGTAACGCGTGTCATCATCATCGCAGCACTTACTTGTCTACTACTGAACATAGACTTCCCCAATCGGTTTCCAGCGCAACCGGTCCGATGCCACCTGCATCCAACGACTTCCTGCGATGATCTTAAATGATCGTTAAATGGTATTTCAATGGTACAAAGACTACCATTCTACAATCAATTCAAGAAGTTATCGTAACGAGCTGTAGTTGATTAAAGCGAATAGGGGCCCCAGTTATTATAAAAATGATTGTGTTAGGTTTGTCACGACTGCCTCGTGCGACAAAGGAGATCTTGTTTTTAACTTTATCACTCATTGCTGTGCGACTAGCTTGTCGAGAACCTAGACCTCATGCGCGCACGTCAAATAAATATACGTTCCTTTCTTTCATGATATGAAGCGTCAGTTTAGAAGCACGTAGCTCTCAAATCTACTTTCCGTTATCAGGAGTGTATATGGCACACTCAAATTTCATCATGGTATTTTTGGTGCAGCGACGACATATATTTTGCACCTGTTTCTAAGCTTCAAATGCAACATGCACTTGTACAAATATTTCAAAAATATCAGTGACGCAATCAGCGTAATCTGTTTCTAACACAAAATATAGCGATTTTATACTGATGCATATCATAAGAAGAATACTAAAACGCCATGGCACCTATATAGGTGCCATGGCGTTTGCGCATCTCAGGCGCAGGTGTCAGCAGTATAGGGTATACAATTTAATGTCCACATTTTGTTAACGATTTTAGATTCCGATGCAGGGGGCGATCCTATTGTTATTATTCCGACACAATTTCAGACTCCAAATCACCACTAAAAATTGTTGTTACTAAACCCCAATAACACTTTTTCCACCATAGAAAAACAAAAGCGGATTCTAAAAAAAAAGCTAATGGAAGACCAAAAACGTGTCTCTTTAAATCAATCATCATTTCGCATTCTATCACGAAGATTCTAAAAGCAGAATACTTTTAACAAAAAGCCTTAATTTAGGCGTGTCTCGGTAGGCGCTCGTAAAAACTTGAACGCGGGGACATTCGCCGATTCTATCTGGGCAGTAAAAAAAACTTCTTACACATAAAACGTTGGAGATGCGTATCAGTCGTTTCCAGTTAAGGAAATTGCTGATACTTATTACGTGGAATTCAAGTTTTCGACCAAGATTCTCTTCTCGTAAATAATGTGGCCTGAGGAAAATTCATGGCTTCTTTTGATGGGACTATAGGAATGAAGCTTACAGCATCGGTATATTCCAGAACTTTCAACGAGAGGAAAATTTTTATGATTATGGGATGTTTTTAGCGTCAAATAGAAAATAAATCTTGACTCATCGCCTTAGTCTTCTTAGCATTTTCTATTCATTTTCGCAAAAGGCTATTCCTCTTTGTCCTTTTATGGACTATATTCTCTATTTGTGAAGTAACTTGTTTGATGGCATCTACCGTCTACAGTTCTGGCTTAAATTATTATCTAGGAAAAGATACGCTGAACGAACTTATTGACATATTTGTGTAACGAAAATACATTGAAAGTAAAGGTCATCCATGACAAAAACGATGCATTTTCCTAATAATATTATAAAATAACCAGAATCAAAAAAAATCTCTTTGTTATTTATTCACGACGCTTTTACGTTGTTTGACTGAACTCATTTAATGAGCTTCAAGAACGGTATTTTTATCGCAAAAAATATCTTGAAAGCTCTTTTGTCTCTCGTAATAAGACCACAAAAACAACAGAAAGATTAAGATTCAACAAAAACACGATCTCTGAATAAAATTTCGGGAAAAAGGTGGTCCCGCAAGATACCTGCCGACGCAAAAACTAGAATTATTTACCGGGGGTGCAGTGGCTAGATTGTTTTACATAAGCAGTGAAGATTTTTTGGGCGAACAACCTCTTAACTGCCACATCATTCTTCAAGAGGTCAACTGTGGTAAACGTCCCATTTATATTTTTGCACAACCCTTAAAATGGGTTTTACTCCGTAAAGCCTACTCGCAAATTTGTCGTCTGTTCTTTATGTTGCAAAAACGATAGCTGCCGGGTTGTGACTTGTGGAAACTGTGATTGAGCCGATGAGGGAACCGGATAGTATAGAGCAAATAAAGTTGTCTCTTTTTCACAGTGATGAACTCAGTCAGTTTGGAATTAGTCACATTTCTTGTTCGTAAAATATTTATTAATATTTTGATTACATATTCCGGGGCAGCAAAAAGCAATGCTTACAAAATTTGTTATTTATGATAAAAATACCATCACACTTGCATTCCCCATGTAGGGCCAATAGTACTATACTGTGTATATCCACTTTTTGCCGACGATATTAGGTCCCATTGTAACACGGCACAATTCCAGACTCCGGATTGATATAAATTTTTTTCGATGGAAGGAGCACACTCTATCTGACTTAGCATCTAAACTCAGGAGCATGTGATTGCCTCTCGTCTAACGAGGCAACCACAAAGAAACTAATGTAAGTGAAAAAGCAAATTGCCAATATCGAGAACACACAGTAAACCATAAACGTTAGAGATCCATTTTCTCCCGCTACCAAAGTGATGCGCGGCAATTTTAAATGAAAAACCGGCCTATGCTTTTACATCGTTTAATTTATGGCCTAATTTATCAGAGCAGCGAATCTAAATAACTGCGAGTATACAAATAATGTTGGTACCTACTTTGAGATGATTTCGCTTTAAGACTTCAGAGTGTCCATAAACAAAGAATAGCGTGAGGTTTTGTAGCGGTGCTGTAGTTCTGTCAGTCTATATTTCTGATACTTAAGCTAGTACTGTTTGCTTTTTAAATATGTAACTGTATGTTATAGTAGTGGGCGTTTTAATTTAAGATGAAATTTAAATTGCGAGATCTCGGTGGAGGAACGAGTTTTAAGGTCAAACAAAGATTTAATACGGTTTTTTTATCTTTAAAAATTCTCAGTACTACAAGTCTGGATCTATCTAAATAATTGTCTCCTTATGTCATCACCAGCTCGTGTCAGTCCACTGCTGGACGTAGGCCTCTCCCATGGTACACCACTGAGCTCGATCTTCAGCTCTCCTTCTCCAATCCCTGCCTGCTGCCTTACGAACATCGTCGCCCCACCTAGCTACAGGGCGACTTTCACTACGTTTGCCGACACGCGGTCTCACTCAAGAACCAGTCTGCCCCAACGGCCATCGGTTCTGCGGCATATGTGACCTGCCCACTGCCACTTCAGCTTGTTAATTCGCTAAGCTGTCGGTAACCTTGGTTCTCTGATGAATAACTTCGTTCCAGATACGATCCCTAAGAGAAACTCCGAGCATAGCTCTTTCCATAGCTCGCTGAGCGACCTTGAACTGGTGGACAAGCCGCACAGTGAGTGGCCATGTTTCGGGTCCGTATGTCATTACAAGTAGGACGCACTGATTAAAAACTTTCGTTTTTAGGCATTGGGGTATGGGCGATAAGAAGACTCGACGGAGTTTTCCAAATTCTGTTCAGTCCAGCTGTATCCGTCTCTTAACTTCCTTGTTAACTTTCCTTCTTTAACTTAACGGAGCAACTGCCCTAGATATACATACTCAGACACAACCTCGAGGGAGGCTCCGTTTACGGCGATCGGTCCCGGATCAATATGCTTGTTGATCATAACTTTAGTTTTATCTGAGTTCATCCGGAGACCGATTCGCTGAGACGAATTAGCACGGTTGTCCAGCATCTTTTGTAGGTCTTGCAACGTTTCAGCCATGATGACGATGTCGTCTGCAAATAGCAGGTGAGAGATGTATGCGCCATTTATATTGATGCCGCAACCATTCCAGTCCAGCGTCTTGAACATATCCTCCAGTACATTGGTGAACAGTTTTGGTGATATGACATCACCTTGGCGCACTCCACGGCGCAGGTGGATATGTTTAGTCCGCTGGTTCTGTACTTGGACGGTCATCGTTGCGGCTTTAAAAAGGCATCTCATCACCTCGATATATCGCCAATCAACTTGGCATCGTTACAAGGAGTCCAGAACTGACCAGGTTTCGACAGTGTCAAAGGCCTTCGCATAATCCACGAAGGCTAGACATAGGGACAGATTATACTCTGCAGTCTTCTGTATAATCTGCCACACTGTGTGGATGTGGTCGGTTTCGAACTGGTTACGGCCACAACACTGTGTGGCCGTAACCAGTTCGAAACCCAGCCTGCTCCGTGGGTTCAAACTCGTCGAGCCTTCGCGCAAGACGGTTTGTGATGACCCTTGAAAACAGCTTGCATACATGGCTCAGAAGCGATATGGGTCGATAGATTTTCAAAAGGGTTTTGTCACCCTTCTTGAAAAACAGGACGAACACGCTTCTGTTCCATGCCTGCGGAGTTCTCCTAGTGTAGAGGACAGTGTTAAATAAGTTCCGAAGCTCCTTAAGTACTGGGGTACCTCCTGCCCGCAGCAGAAGCTCAGTCGTGACGCCCTCCTCACCCGGGGCTTTTCCATTTTGAAGCTGTTTAAGGGCCAACTCGATCTCATCCATGTCTCCTTATATTAGGGCCAAATATAATCGGTGAAATGTGATTAATTGAGCATTATAAGTATGATGAGGTTCAATTTTTTTTCTTTACAAGAATGAAACTTTTATCTATTTATATCATCGCGCCAGATCCTATGCGGGTTAGACAGGGAATACAGAATTCCAACAGGTTCTTCCCTTACATACCTGTCTGGCTTCATCCACTCTAATAGTTCGTCTCATACGCGTATGCCGGTTAAGGAGACACTAGACTTGTCCTTCAGATAAGACACGGTGTATTTGGTCATAGTAAGATAGTCTAGGTCTTTCCCGGTACCTAAATCCTTCCACTTACGCATTCTATATCTGTTCTGTCAGAATTAAACATATTTTTAAAATATATTAAAAAACAAACCTATTTTCAGCTTATCTGAATATTTATGTTACAGTTTGTGCCCTGTTTGTAGCAGGAAGCAAGACTCCTAAACCAGCAAAAAATATACGAGACGAACTTGTTTATCCTTTTAAAAATGCAAGATTCTTTTGCTACTATTTTATGGTACTCCCCATATGTAAGGACCAAACCATACGTGGTAGGTTTTTTCCTTATTTCCACCAGCTTGCGTGTTACGTGACTCAGAGTAGGCAATAACGTACGTTCCTTATGACGTTCAGTTTGACACGAATGAAGTTTTATTGTGGTATTGCCTTGAAAGGTAAGGCAATATGAAAGTAGAGGGTTAAATAAAGGTCGATTAGATATTTACTAGTTTTACTGTGAGGTTTAACCGCAGGGTTAATACGTAGCTATTACCAGGATATAAATTATTTATTTATTTGATCAAAAATTAAAATTTCAACTTACGATTATACAACAGAAATATAAGCAATATACATCCCATCAGAGGTCTTTAGAAATAGCTATAAATTTGTGATAGAAACATTAAGTATATTTTGCAGATATAAATCCTTTCTCACCTGATATTTTGGTGGGGTACGTGACGTTAGTGTCCAGGAATATCCACGTTTTGCTAAGGCATTTCGGTATGTAATAGGGTGTAGTAGGACCAGTTTAGTAGGAGATCAGATTTTCGCTAACATTCGAGCATACCACATCTTTAAAAATTATATATCTGTAGAATACAGGCACGTGTGCTAACTGCGTTCCTTACTAATTCACTGTCCAGTTTTTCTATCCCTTTGTATTATCATGTCTGATCTATTGTGTTGGAAGCATGGACTGGAGGCAAGCTTCTAATTGAAGCATTCGTCAATAGTCAATAATTAGGGATTGTTAACCTTTCAACTTAACAACTAAATGGACTTAGCGTCCATAATAAATCCTTCAGTCAGCTGTAAGATGTTAATTGTAGCATAAATGGCTCCCAAAAAGATCACTACGGCGACCATGTTTGTACGTCGCTATCCAGGTTTTTAACGCCAGCTTTAACAGGTCATCGATCCATCTATTGAACGGCTTACTCTGATTAAGGTACCAAAACATCTATCCATAGATCAGCTAAAAATTAACCAATAAATAATGTTTTATCGAGTAGGTACTATTATAACAAGTTTGTACAAGAACTTCGATACCCTCGGTAATAATACATGGATCACTGTACTCTTATATATTCGGTAGTCTACCTGTGCGTTATTTGTAGGTCAGACCGCCCGCAGTGCCGGAAAAACAAACTGGTGGTTGTAATTTCCGAATTTGTATAGAAAAGAGTTTTTTTCGGAGGAGTTTTGGATCCACAGCATGGCATAATGTTTGAAAGCAGAAAACGGGTGCTCACAGTTATCTGGCCAATGTTCTAAATCTATACTTGGCCTAACATTAGACCAATGTGTTCAGCGGAGTATGTTTGTTTTTCAAAACTGTACACTGATACAAAGAATTCAGTTCGATTTATGCAAGTTTGGTTTAATTGTGAAACTATTTCCTGGAATTTAATTACAAATCCAAACATTTGCGAAATAAAATAGTTTTTTTTTCGTCACAACTATGAATACATTAGTGGGTAAGTTTAAATTAACATAGGTTATAAAAATGTAGACTGGAAAGAAACTAGGACCAAGTATACTACCTTGTGGCATGTCAAAAGTATCAACAGCTAGTTATATCACCTATTTTAATTCTTTTTCTTACAGCTGAAGATCTATTCCTGCACGTGTTGAGCGTAGGCGTGGTAATGAAGCAGCGCGTTGATTCAGAAAATTGGTTTTATTTTAATTCCTTTGATGTAGGTTCTACAAAACCTCTAGCGATATAAGCGCAAGATAATCAAAGGGAAATTCTAAACATAAGTTTTTCTTGGTACTTGATCAGTAAAACTTATTATAAGTTAAGAAATTCATGTGGATGGAATATTGTATTCTCAAATTATCTTTTCATGTTCTGTTTGAGGAAGCCTACGATATTGTGTTATAATAAGTACGTCAAGGTGGACAGACAGAAATTGCCTCAAGCTAAGTATATGTCTATGAACATAAGCGTCTCAAGAATAAATAAATAGGACAAGACAACTGAGGACTGCCTGTTTGATCGAGTGCTGCATAATGTGACTGGCGAGCACAAGAAGTTCAATTATAGATCGGGAAAAGTATTTTTGGTATTTTTCTATCAAAAACTTCATAGTAGTAATCACGACTGAGTTCTTAGATTTATGTGAATATTACACATAAAATAAAAATATTTTACGGATTTTATCGCGGTTTATTTTTGATTTTTAGTTCCCGACGTATCGAGTCCTTTGCAGCACCCATGATCACGGGAGGGACTGAGATGTTAGATGTCCAAAAGGCATAGTTGTTCCGGGGTACCCTCAAACTTCTTAATTATTTTTGTTGGTCCGATCTACGATCTGAGCTCATGGTGTCTTGAGATCTTGCAGTGTTATGCTTGGTTTTGGATTTGATTATTTTAATTAACGGATCCCAAGTCGATGGAAGCACCCAGGCATCTTCTCTATTGAAATAAGGATGTTTTTTTTTTTTTTTTTTTAGGATGCTTTTTAGGATGGAGGCAAACAATTTCTTAGCTTTCCAAGATGTATCAGTAATCCGTAACCCCAACAGTATATAGCCATACGGTTTATAGAAAAAAGACCCGTACTGATAGGTACTTGAACGGTGAATCCACCACCCAACACAGTTAACTATCGTGGGTAAATCTTTGTTTCAGAGAGCACAAGGAATCTATGACAAGAAACATCTGGCTGCCGAGCTTCAACATTTCAAGCAAGTTCTGCACGACAATAAGCTTCGAGTCCCACGCCAACGTCACAGTGACCGAGTGAAACCAGCCACAGTCGAGCGTCTCCCTGCTGTACTACCTTACTTAAGAGGAGTAACAGACAAGATTCGCTACATCTTATAAAATCTTTTAATGGAAGCGTGCTTCAATTAAAACATTTTATAAGCCACCGAAGAAGATCAATCAATTTTTACCTTCTGTCAAGTGGCACATCCCTCTACACCATGCAGGAGTATACAAGCTTGATAGTGATGTGGTCTCTCTTATATAGAACAAATTAAAAGACCAGTAAAAACTCGGGTTATAGAACACATAGCTGGCCTAACGCACTGAGCCTGCATTCTGTGAACATGTCGTTGACCGCACCCGCCATAACATCAAATTTGATAGACCACAAATCATTGTGAAAGAACATCGAGTCCTACCAAGGATGGTTCGCGAGGCAAACAAAAACAACATCCTAATTTCATTAGAGAAGATGGCTGGGTGCTTTCATCGACATGGGATTCGGTAATTAATATACTCAAATAAAAAACCAAGCATAACACTGCAAGACCTCAAGACACTGTGAGCTCATTCTGCGTAGATTGGACCAACATAAATACCCCGGAAAAACTATGCCTTTTGGACGTTTAACACTTCAGTCCTTCCCGTGACCACGGGTGCTGCAAAGCACTCGTTACTTCAGGAACTTAAAAATCAAAAATAAACCACGATAAAATCCGAAAAATAGTTTTATTACATCGGTTACCCTTTTTTTTAAAGTTTTTTATTTTACAATTTTAAGTTATAAGTGAATTATTTTTATTAATATTTATACAAGGTGTAATATGAAGAGTTTTGGCGGGAAGTCGAAGAGTGATGTTGTCAATTTGTTTTATTTTTCCAAAACTTGTGTTATTTCGACTAATCATTTATTTATTTATTTGGGATAAAGACACACCATCGACAGAATCACATATATCACAGGATAAATAACGGTCATTACAGGAGTGTACAGCTTTTACAGAAAAGAATACAAGATCATTATGTGAACATGCAATCTATTGGTATGAATATTTGAAATAATACAAAAAAAACATGAAAAAGTTAAGATTATGGAGATTAGAGATATTATATAATAAAATTATAATAGATGGTATTTAATTATTTTTATTTTTTTCATTTTTATTATATAATTCTAGTCGCAATCAATTTAGAATAGGAGAATAATGGAAATTAAAATAAGAGTAATGTGTAATGTTGGTGCAATATTAACCATTATGTGGTCTTATATGTGCATGAGTGAAGGTAATTGTAACAAAGTGATAAAACGTGCCTTTTCGACTTCCCCTCAAAACGGCCATCGAAATTGGTGTGTAAAGTATCCACCGCTTCACTATCCAGGGTGGGGTACTTCATTAATTTCATGATCATCGTTGTCATCAAATTCATCGGGGAGTCGAATTAATTTAAACACGATTATATATCTCACTGGACACTGGCAAAATACACTTATAATTAGTGTGAAGCCATTACTTGAAGAAGAAGATGAAGAAGAAGGTTTAATATAATTAACGCAAGACCTGAAAGTAGTTTGTTTTCAGTCGGCAACTGAATCGATTCCATCTATTTTTAATGTATGTTACATTTTTCTTTAATTATCATAAATTGTTGTTATTCATCCAGTCCACTGTATTAAACAAAATTTAATTATTATTCAAAGCAATACGGCTATTTAAATTCATTTAGGCATTCCTATTATACACACATCAATATGCACACAAAAGTTAATAATTTATTAGATTTTGTGGTTAATTTGGGTACCAAAGAGCTTAAAAAATGGTAGAAAACTCCTAAAAATTGGAAGTTTGATTTTGGTATTGAATTCGTAAAGCAATAATCTAATTGGGGTGTCTGAGGTCTTGCGTTATATATGTTACACCGTGTATACTTATATTATATTATTTTACTTAGGCCTATAGTAAGGTACCTACAGGGTTGATATAATACTCATAATAACTGAATTTACACATTCGTCGTGCTTGCCGTCAAGGAGTCCTCTGATATCTCCAAAGTCTAATTTCCGATACTGATAAAATTAAAATGGGACCACTTCGGAGCTATATTGTACTCAATGCAAAAAGAGTCAACAAAATCGGTTTATAGGCAAAGAAGTTATTAAAAAAAACACAGACGAATTATGAACCTCTTCCTTCTTTGAAGTCGGTTAATATTCTGCTTATTTCTTTAGTACCCACCTATAGGATTGACATAATACTTATATAATCTCAATCTACACATTAGTGTTGTATGTGGTTAAGGAGTTCCCTTGTGTACCTTCTAAGTCCAAGGTCCAATGCCAATGAAATTAAAATGGGACCACCTTGGAGCTATACTGAATCTAATGCAAAAAGAATCATCAAAATCGGTCCACAATTGACGGAAATATCGCTGAACATACATAAAAAAGCATACATACAGACAACCATAGAACCTCCTCCTTTTTGAAGTCGGTTAAAAATTAATCTCTACAAGAGGAATTATTCCCCAGTTGTGAAGGAAGATAGGCATCTACATTCACTACATAAAATTTGTTTCACTCAGGTCTATGTAAATTTCATGTTTGTCCTTACTGAAACAAGATTTGGTGGAAAGATTTTCCCATGCGGAGACCTTAACCGTGACTACTCGATTCAGTCAGTGTAGCGGCCGACTCTCTCGTGACTACACCAAGCCGAGTGGATTTTGCTTACCCTTTTGTAGACAGAATTGTAAAGGTACTTGAGTACAAACCTGTAATGTTAGACATAATTTCATAAAAGTAGATCCTTCTTAAATTAAATTGTTTTGTCGTCCGTCTAAAAGCTTTTGATAATAAAAAGAATCGTTAAAAAATTCAAAAGCTTTTAGCACCGAATAATTTTTTGACAGGTTTTAATATAAATAAAAATCTCTATATATATACAACTTTTCCGCTTCCCAATTGTCTTTATTGTGTCAAAAAGAACCTTTTACAAAGGAGGCTGTCACAAACTCGGAGATTAAAGGATTAGAACGCGGGTAGCGGGACCACGGAATTGTATAGAAACCGTAAAAATCGTTAGGTTTTTATCTCGAGATAATTCTCGAACGATTTTATCCGTTCTTATAGCGATTGTATTGAAATCGAACATTTTTATTGTAATCGATTGTATTGTATTACTATTTTTAACATGAATATTTTCTTATCTATAAAAATATTTTAGTAAATCAAGAACTTATTTACGTAATTTGCCGCAACGTAAAGTTATTGAGTTGGCCTGCATTTTTTATTTATTTCCCTTATATCCTGCTGAATTATAAACCACGTAAAGCATTTATTTCCCAAATGGTGGCAGAGGTGTGCCGTGTACACCCACTTTTCGACGTCAATGTTAGGTCCTATTTAATAGGCGACGAGCCTAATGCCATTATACTGGGCACAATTCCAGACTCCGGACTAATGCTGAAATATTTTTTTTCTACATTCAGCCAAGAATTATATAAAAACAATGTTATCGAGGCAGTCCCGCTAATCTTTTTTGGTCTGACTATTTTGAGAACGTTTTTATTCACCGTATGTTTTGGGTGTCAAGATTAGTTTCAGGTGTCACCCAACTATTCATCTAGAGTACCTAGGAAGAAAAATAATAGTAGTTAAACAGTATAATTTTCTGACCTTCTGGTCATCCAAGGGATAAAATAGAAACGAAACTAAAAACAAATGCATAGATGTATATCTTTCTATATCGTCACTCCAGATCCCTTGCGGGGTAGGCAGAAAGTACAGAGTTCCAACAGGTTCTGTCGTTACATACCTCTCTGGCTTCCTCCACTCTCATAGTTCATGCATAGATATATTTATCTCAATGTTTATACTAAACATATACACGCGTATATAAAAATCTACCTTGTTGATGATACGCGTAGTAATCACGAGGTCTTGAGTTCTAAGGTTGGACAAAATATAAATTTTCTATCGTGAAAATTTCCAGCATCAGTTCGGAGACTAGTATTGTGCTCGCTACAACAGCAATAGACATGCCCTCTATTCTTGCAATATTCCCTATATTAAAACCGTCGTCGAAAGTTAGTGTACACGCTCTTTACCCCCGCTTGGGAAATATAGGTTAAAGTTTCTTTTTTTGCATGTATAAGACGAACTATGAGAGTAGAGGAAGCCAAAGAAGTCTGTAAGGAAAGAACCTGTAGAAACTTTGTACTTTCTGCCTACCCCGCAAGGGATCTGGCGTGATGATATAGATAGATGAAAAGAAAATATTAACACAAAGGAATCATATCGACCTCATTTTCATTCCTACCTGCACAAAATCCTAAAATTCTAAACCCTTTCTATTATTAATATAGTGAACACTTTTGTCTCTTATCACTGATTACGCATTTAGCGGTCACCGTAAAGTTAGGGTTTACGCGTAAAGGAAAGCCCGGTTGAGGGCAGGAAGGCGGTTAGATGGCATCAGTTGGAGACCCGCCAAGCAGGTCAACTATGCGATGTTGCTACCGAAACTTCCCTGGCTATAAAGAGTTTGAACACTTTACTATTGAAAATGCTTTTGATTGTGGTCCTCATGGTGTTGAGATAGTTTTTATTTAAAATGAACTAATGAAATAATCTTTTTTTGTTTGTTTGAGGAAACATCTTCCAGTGCTAACTTAATTCTCTATTTGCTTTGCCAATACTTTATACTGCAACCTTCTCGGCATTATTTTATCGATGTATCACTGAATAAACGTCTTCCTTCTGCCTTTTCTTTTAAAACAAACAATACTCACTTAAATAAATTAATAGTAAAAAGACATTTTTACAAGTTTTTATTCAATGAGGAAATGTTGCAATTTGAAATGGCAAATCAAAATAAAATCAGATCATCATCATTATTATCAGCCTGTCAGGACTGCTGCCTAACCTCGGGGAACCGTTGGTGGAGGTGTGCCGCTTCTATAGGGGTCGTGCAATCGGTGGCCCTGTACGGGCCGCCCGTCAGGTCACACCGACTGTCAGGCGTCGGGCGCAGCGGGATAAAAATCCAGAGCCTGCAGCGCAAGATGGCCATCCACCTCACATGATGATACCGTACCTTATCTTTCGAGGCGGCAACGCTCCTAGTGCGGTTTCCGCCGCTCGACATCCTGGCGGACATAGACGCGATGATCTATGACCAGACTCGCGGCGTCCGCTAAAGCGGCGAGGGCCTGCCTGCGCTCAAAGACATGATGGCGGGAACGACGCCGCGCTCTAGACGCACTCCTCTGCGCGAATGTGATATTTCAGAAGGAGGAGGCCGAGTGGGATTGGGAGAGGGCCGATCCTGCTCGACGAAGGCGATGGCGCCGGGGCGAAGGCACAGCCCGCCCAGGCTCCCCAGCCCAATAGCTCAGGGCTTAAGAATACGGGCTAACTCGCGTCCCCTACTGTGGCCCACGTCACCGTGAGCACCGCGTCGGTGCGGGGGGGGGGGGGGGGGAGCGTGGGGGGAACCTAACCTAACCGGCATAAGAGGGGCACTCGTGCGTTCCATACTGAGATCCCGGAGCCTTTCCAAAGTACTAACGTCTTCCACCCTGGGGTTTTTAGACGGTAGGAATTCGACACGCCCCGCGAGCTTACTCCGATGCTCGCGGAAGTCCTATGCAGGATTATTCCCAGAAAAAAAACCCGCCAACTTCACAATTAGATGTATAAATAAAATTCCATGTCTATTATGTTAGCTTACCATAAAATAGGATTGTCGTCGGACCTTGGCCAACTTGTCAAATTCTAACTCAGCTGATTTGACCTAAACAAGCAAAAACAAGTTAAATAAAAGCTTAGCTATTCCTAAACTTTTATTTAACTTGTTGTGTTATTACACATTGCCTAACCGAAACAGCGTGTATTAGATTAAAACAAGAGCAAAATTGCTGTGTTAAGTTCTGGCCATAACGTGTCCACGGTGATACCGCACCGTATCTTGCGGGGAACCGCGACGCTCGCCCGCAGATTGTTCTACCAATATATCCTTAATACTACGACACGATTTAGCAGACATACCTATCGTTTTACCTATATACTCGTATGTTGGGATAACGATATTCATACACATGAAACGCGGTTCATAGTGGATCGGGAGATTTCTGATTCAATAAAAAAATACACTATAACGGTGCTAAGACTGCCTCGTTGGTCTAAAGGCAAAATGTAGTTATTCAAACGAAAACTTTGCATATGAGTATGAGTATGAGTCCGGAGTCTGTCACTGTGCCCGGTATATGGTAATAGGCTTGTCCCCTATTACATGGAACCTAAAATCGTCGGCGAAAAATGTGTGTACTCAGTACACGTCTGCCACCCCCGCTTAAAGAATATAGGCGTGGCGGTGTTTATTTTATTTTTACTATAATAGTGATAAGAAGTTGGACTCGACAGTTGATTTCTAATGAACATTATTTGATGGAAAAACATCAATAACTTCCCGAACAGAGAGTTTAGCATAAACTGAATGGCGTTACCGAAACGTTATTAAGAAGGCGTGCTGTAATGTTCATGTTTATTTAGTAAATTATTATGGGAAAGCAGTGATAGCCTAGTGGTTAGACCGTTAGACTGCAAAGTCAGAGGTCTCAGATTCAAACCCAGGCACGCACCTCTATCTTTTCGAAAACATGTGCGTATTCAAAATTAACTATCACTTGCTTTAACGCTGAAGGAAAACATCGTGAGAAAGTTCAATAACCGCACTGGGCCAGCGTGATGGAGTATGGCCTAAGCCCTCTCAGTTTAAGAGGAGGCCCGAGCCCAACGGTGGGACAGTTAACAGGGCTAATATTATTTATTTATTATTATATTGGGAAAAGGATGACATATAAACACATTAGCGTTACGCCAACGTCAATCTGTTCATGCTAAACCCTCTGCGGTTTTAGCACAAGCTGAATGACGTTACCGTAACGTAGTCGAGAAAGCATGCTGTTACTTTTGGTTTGTAAATTTGCCGCATTAAAAAGATGGCACATCAACTCTGTAGCATTACGCTGGCGTCAATCTGTTTGTGCTGACCCTACAAAGGGCTAAGCACTAATCACTTGATGTTATAATAACGCTGTCCGGAAAACGAGTTGTCACATTCATTCGTATACAAGCTGTAACATAATAAACGCAAGACCTGAAAGTAGTTTGTTTTAAATCGCTAACTGAATCGATTCCAACAATTTAAATGTATTTTGCATTTTTTTTAAATTTGCAAAAAATGCTTTTACTCCTCGAGTGCGCTGTAAAAAATTAAATTTATTCTTGATTCATATCAAGAAGAAGATTCTAAACGCATTCCTAAAACGTATTTCTCAAAACGCACACTTACACGTACAAGTTTCATTGTTATTTGGGGTATAAAAGTGTTTTAAAAAGGGGTAAAAAAAATTAAATTTGAAAATTTGGTTTTCGTTTTGACTTTATGAAGCAATTCTCTAATCGGGGTGTCTGAGGTCTTGCGTTTATTATGTTATATCTTGTATATAAATCTGAAGTGTGAAAAGATGACACATCAACTCGATATCATTGAGCTAACTTTAGTCTGTTCATACCATGCTCCACAGGAAATGAGGCAGAAAAAAATCACCAAATTTTTATCAAATTCATATTTGGTTCGACAGTTCGTGCACATATTTTTCTCCCTACAATTTTCCGCACGTGGGAGCGGGAGTTATTAAAAATCGTGACGCACGAAACCGTGTTGTCGTCACGTGAGCTCTGGAAATCCATTACCAGCAAATGCGGTTTCGTTGAATGGTGCAAACTTTAAACTGAAGCGATTGATATTAAATTTAAGAGGAACTGTATTTGATTGACAATAGTTCAAACAGTTTGGAATAAAATGTGCTTTTTCAATAGAAAAAAAAACCAGTATCAGTCCGGCATACAATGGCCTACAATAGGACTTAACATTGTCGACAAAAAGTGAATGGATACACCTCTTTCGGGGTGGAGAATGTAGACGGGGGGGTGTAAAAAAATCTCAGCAGATCGTCAAAGGGGATTGATTGTCTTGTTTAATAAATTGGAATATTGGTTACTTAAGTGAACTGCTTTGTCGGTCTGGCAAAGTACAGCTAGATTTGATTACTAGATAAGAAAAAATGACCATTTTTGTAGAAAAAAGTGTCAATATCAATCCGAAATCTGGAAATAGGGCCGGTACAATGGCAATAGACTTGTCGTCTATCAGATTGGATTCTAACATCGTTGGCGATGAATGTTTACACGTGTAATATAACTCCCTATGGACAGCTCTTAAGTTCAATATGAGTGAGTATAAAATATGATAGCCGCATGAATTGTGAAGTCACTTTGATATTTAATTGCGAGTCCTACCTCTTTTTAGTAGCTAATTTAAAGAATTCAGGATCAATTCCGAAATTTGTAATTCTCAATTATTTATTAAACTCATAGATTTATTAAGCAACAGACCCAACAATGGTTATCATAGATTAAAGTGAAATAGGTAAACAAAATGTTTTAATGAAGAAAAAGCTTGCTTACTAAGTTGACTACATGTATTCGATAAATTATTGTCGATATAATAAGTCTTCATTACTCTTCTTCGTGACTGTTTTTGTTTATAAGCGAACGGAGACAACACTTGGACGTTCTCCAAATATTCAATCGGAAATCCGTATGATTTCACATGTATATGTGTGAATAAAAGTTCGCTGTTGGCTGCGGGGTCTTCAGTGGATAAGAGGGAGAAGTTCAACGACCACGCTCAAGCCGGAAGGGAAGGGGGGCTAATAGCTCGAGGACGCCTTAAGGGAGGAACAGCCTTAGCTGGGATAGTAGCTACTGGGTAAGGCAAGTGTAATCACTAAGGTAATCACCTTGGTACTCTGGGGCGGCATGCGGTCAAGGAATTATTGCCAGCAAAGGTCGGCATCCGATCTTGTAAATGATATTGGTATTCGATAAGAGGAATGTGAATGTATTCGAAAGCTCGATATAAATATGCCTATTGGCGAAGGTTGGAGTGATTCGACGTATACGAGTAAACAAAAAGCGATCCGATGCGTTTGTGATAAATGCACGAAGAATTTTAAAATCTACATGAAAATGAAAATCTAGGTCTAAATGGAAACCAAAGTTAGAGTAGAGACTTGATCAGAGTGAAATAACCGATGATGTTACAACTAACACAAAATCTATTGGTACATCTACGAACTCGCTGCCTCCTATGCATTTGACGACATTTAACACGGATTGAAACTAGTAACGAAATTCGACCGGGGACTGAGTGCGCATCACGTAACTCAATGTACGTTCGAACTTAAACCAACGAAATAGTTTCAGTTTTATCTTGGTACCAAGTTTACGGATGTGGGGGTGGCTTTGTTTTTAGTTTGTTATATGTGATTTTATTTCTCACTCCTATGTTGCGGAATTTTTGGCGGTTAAGAAAGAAACTATGTAGAAGTGGGTTGGTATTTTTTATAGTTTGTTGGTTGTTTTGAGACATGACTTCGTGTCTGTTGACGGAAGTGTTTAGGAAAAATCTACAGTATACTCGAACATTTACGTTATCTTTTTTAGAAAATAATATACAAAATGTAAACACCGTCAGGCCTATATTCCCCAAGCGGGGATGTTAGAGGTGTACTGAGTATACCTAATTTTCGCCGATGATGTACTCCGAACACATATTAGGAAGTTTTCTTTAGAAAAACTACATTTGCCCGACCTAGGATTTGAACCCAGGAGATCTTGTGATCACCAAGCGATGCGCTTTGCCACTAGACCAATGAGGTATTCTTTTTTACTTTCCATATTTTCTTCTTATAATACGTTGCTCTGGAATAGCTAAAGAATTATCCCAAAAATGGTAAGAAAATGCCAAGGAACTAATTCTATAACGCAGATACGGCAATTATTCCTAGTACAAACATATGTTTTATATAAACACCAAATTGAAACAAATTTTGGGGATTGATCCAGTGCTTGTCGATGCAGTTACGTGCACATGACCTTGGGAATACTTAGATTAATTTCACTAAGAATAACAACAAAAAAACCTCCCCAACCTATCTTTTCAATACTAGGTTCACACCTATAAAATTTCTCGCAAAGAATCTCTCTCTTCAAGTGCATTGGATTTTTTTTTACTCGATCTATATCTAAAACGTTACTCGAAAAATGTAGAAAAGGCAGGTCCAATTCAAACAAAATTCTGTTTAAGTGACAGCTTAAATTCAATCGCAGCCACAATGGGACTAGATCAAACGCAAAATTTGGTGTTGACAGACAATTTAACCTTGCCACCTCTTATGAAGCTGTGAATTCTTTAGATTTTTTTATTTTATTTTCAACAATGTGTGTCTATCATTGAATTCAATTTTCTTCGTCTCTTATTTAGTGACATGGTTCTTGTCATGGATAGATTCATTACTCATAGTTGGAACAAATGTTATCAGAGTTTAAAACAGTACCTATTTATGTATGAAAACATAGAAGTTTAATCAGTGACGTCCAGGTACAAATTTTACGGAGCGTGTTGTCTAAAAAGCAGAATACCTAGGAAAGCGGAATAACTAATGATTAATATTGACTATATTTGACAGCTAGATAAAGTAAGGATGGCTAAGGACCAACCGGGGATTGTGCGGTTGATTTCTTGGCTTTTTCAATGATTTTTAGAGACACATGGCTGCCGCCGCGATCTTGAATTGTAGATTTTTTCTGTGTGTGTGGTACCATCTTTTGTTGCCGGTGGCGCGTACGGGAAGTAATTTGTTTATTTTTTTTAAGCGTGGGAGATTGAGGTTATTAGGTCACTACGTCAAGATATTGGGATAGGGATCCTTTTCGATCCCACACTCCGAGCCGTTACAACTATAATGCATCTTGGCTAACCATCGGGATGCTTAAGGTGCATCGTGGCTAAGAAGTAGAAAGCCTAAAAAATAGGTAATATTACAGGTAATCAAAAGACGCTTTATCGTGATATAAAACACCATTAATTCAAATAACATTACGTTACGTGATGTAATCATATACAGTTCAGTTGTACCCCTCTGAAATTTTGCTTCTTAAACGATCGAAAACTAAGCAATTCGCTCACAGACATTTTGCTACTTAGGCAATTTGTTTTGTTTTGCTTTTCGGACATTCAACCGGCCAGGCATTTCACTTTATATGTATTACATCAAAGTATTCTGCCTTCTTAGGGCATTTTGCTTTGCAGGCAACTCGCTCATAATACAAATTTTATAAACTATCCGGATAAGGTGCTTATACAAAACTGCAGTAATATTCGGCCACGTTTTCCAAAAATCTACGATTATTCTTGCAATCACATTTCAGTTTTTATAAACATTCTAAGGGTTGAAACGACATATAACTTTGTGTTAAATTTATATCTACTTTATTAAGTTTTTAGATTTACGCGAATATTACACATGAAATAAAACTATTTGTCGGTTTTTTCGCATTTAATTTTTGATTTTTGAATCCCCAACGTTTCCAAGTTAGAAGTTTCAGGGTACCCTGGAATAACTACGACTTTTGGACATCTAATCCTACAGTCCTTTACATGAACACGGATGCCCCAAACCATTCGAAATGTTGGACTTTTAAAATCAAAAATAAATTACTATTAAATCCGACAAAATAGTTTTATTTGGTTTTTATCTACTTTCATTAATTCTTTTTATTAATTAGTAACGTCAATCAATCAATCAATCAGCCTTTCGCAGTCCACTTCTGGACATAGGCCTCTCCTAACACGCGCCATTGCACACGGTCCTCTGCCTTCCGCATCCAGTCTGTCCCAGCGACCTTTTTGAGGTCGTCGGTCCATCTAGCGGGGGGCCGTCCTACCTTACGCTTACCAAGTCGCGGTCTCCACTCTAGGACACGCTTGCTCCATCGGCCGTCGGTCCTTCTGCAGATGTGACCAGCCCGTTGCCACTTTAGCTTACTGAGTCTGCGAGCTATGTCGGTAACTTTGGTTCTTTGTCGGATTACCTCGTTACGAATTTTATCCTTCAAAGAGACGCCGAGCATAGCTCGCTCCATAGCCCGCTGTGCGACTTTGAATTTGTGGACTAGTCCCACTGTGAGTGTCCACGTCTCGGCCCCGTAAGTCATAACAGGTAGGACGCATTGGTTATAGACTTTAGTCTTCAGGCATTGCGGTGTAGGCGAAGAGGAAACGTGACGTAGTTTGCCAAATTCTGCCCAACCCAATTGGATCCTGCGGTAGATTTCTTTCTCGATGTTGTTATTTGTAACGTATGGATGTTGAAATATTTTCCTGGAAATAGCAACATTTTTCTAAATGATAACCCAAATTTTACACCAACATCCCCCGTCAGTGTCATCCATGGGCCAAAATATCCTAGTAGCAGTATATAATAAAAAGATAAGACGTCGTAACGCGCTATGTCATGTGTGTGTAAAAAACATAGGGGTAAGACTTAAAAGCATAGAGGGATTATAAACCCAGTACAGCTGTACACTTTTCACACTGGATACTTGGCACCATTTAGGTAACCAATTTAAAAATGTTTGTTTCTATATTGTTCGAACTTTCTTTTTATTGAAAATGTTATGGCTTATCATTTTGACATAGGTTCCACGCAAATTTATCGGTTAATATTTGCTTGTCTAGAGACTGTGTTCTCGATGACTTTTTATATGTTTTCAAGTAATAATTAATGTTAAAATAAAGTGTACAAGCAACTTATTACCATAAATTTGTCCCCTTTCTTATCACTGACATGACATAAATGTAAGCAGTGCAAATATATAATCTTGTAAATGCTCCCTCTATGGTAAAAATAACATGCACCCGTCACACTATAGCGGCACGATGCTTCAAGACGCGATGTCAAAACGCATCGGTAATTGATGCAATGTGATGTCGCATCGGTTTAATGTACTTATGGGTGTTTACACAATACTGTGACGCCAATGCATCTCATAAATATTTACATTAATTAAAGTAGTTTACACAGTACTGCAGCGCAAATACACATTGCAAGAATCTTTAAATAAATTAGGCGTCAGTTTGGTTCTTGCGATGGATTGTCATACCGCTATATCGGCTTTTAAACATTGAAATGATTATATTAATCTTTTTGGGTATGTAATTTATAATCTTGAAATATGCAGGTATAAATACAATATTTATAATAATACCAAGACTGCCGCCTAAGTCTAATGATGTATAAGACGGGGGACGATCATGAGTTCCTAAAATCGAATCCTGTTTTGAAAAGGCGTGCTTTTTATCGATACATTTCGAAAAAAGTCTGGAGGCTGGAATTGTGCCATGTTTAATAAAGGGTTCTAATGGGTACAAATTTATTAATAAACTCTCGAGAACAACTTCTGCACATCCTGGGGAACATATATTGCAGTTTTTTAATTTTGGCGGAAATAAAGACTTTGGATTTTCATGGTACCTATGACGAAAAACATGTGTTCAATTTTAATCCGGAACAATATTTTTAAACGGAAAAAATCTTTTTTTTTTCATTAAAGATATTTATTATTCTACAAAAGATGTACTAATAATTCTATTAAATCCTCCCTGATATGGAATATCACAAAGCTGATTTAACACTAAGCATCCGTTTAGTTACCATTGATCGGTTTAATTCAAGAGCCGCCTAAACTCATTGGAGTGTTGTAAATTAAACACCTATCAACAATAGATTAAGGCGTACCCATTATCTCTATTCGTTGACATTAGCAGGGTTTGGAAGTGATAGCTAATCTTTGGTGATAGCTATTCACGGGTAAACGATTTACTAATGCTTGGTGAGTGAGATTCCTTCATAGACATAATTAGGACTGACAGTAGGCGATCGTAGCTCTGTGCGACCGCAGTATTCTTAGCGATCAGTAAGGTTAAATAGAGTGCGGCGCGGTTAGTGTAAGATGGGTGACCATTTCTGGCATTTCCATTTTCCAGCGTCTCTTTGCTACAGAAAACATAATTAGATGATCCGGTTGCGGAGTTTGGTTTGATCAGTTCTAATAGCCACAAATCAGCGTCTACAATGCGAATAGGCCCTGCATTGTGAAGTGTTACGGAATTTTCTCTCGTATTGATTAGTGAGTACAGGACTTTGTCCAGCAGTTGGACATAGTAGCCTTCTGTTTCTTACCTTTTTTAAAAACAAGCTTTTATAGCAAAAACACGACCAAGATCTTGACTATTTGAGAAATTTCTTTGGCTTTTTCTGGCTCCATCATCCACCCTGGACACCATCTCGGACTAAAGGACTCGTCACACAAATCCAACAAGCCCAAACACATCAGAGTTATATTAAGTATTTGGGTGGTGGTATAATCTGACCCTGAAAATTATCTAGTTTTATAGTACATGTTAATGCCAATGTAACAAGCCTAAACACGACGGGGTTACGTCGTATATTTTACATATTCCTATGGCCACCATCCGACTCCATCATCAGACTAGTTCCATGGTTCCATATTATTGCCATGTCACCGGCTCTAAATACGTATGCCAAATTTCAGCTCAAACGGATACCCGCCAGTGCTTGAAAAATGTATTACAAGATTTAAACTGGAAAGACACAGACATTCGAACATAACAAGTTAAATAAAAGCTTGTAAAACGAGAATAGGCTGATTAATTAGTTTTGCTTTTGTGTTTATTCAAGGGCCGTTTGAAGTCATTGAAGTGTTATTCGTTATACGCGTATCAACATTACAGCAAAATTATGTATGACTGCTCGTTGACATTGGCATGGTTTGAAGGGGATAACTGTTCACGGTTAAATAATTTATTAATTAATGCATGGTAAGACATTTCCTAGGTCGGACAAATGTAGTTTTTCTAACGAAAAATTCCCAGTATGAGTCCGGAGTCTGGAATTGTGACCGGTATATGGCAATAGGCTCGCCCCCTATTACATGGGACCTAACATCGTCGGCGAAACGTGGGTGTACTCAGTACACCTCTGCCACCCCCTCTGGGGAATATAGGCGTGACGGTGTGTGTAAGACATTTCATATTTCAAGTTTGGATAATTCTACGTAGACAAAGTGTAAATTTTGGATAGAATAAGTTAATAGTAAAAAATCATTAGGTTTTTACGCAAGCCATTTAAAACGACCAATCATAATTATACATTTTATATTTGTGCTGTTGGCCGTTGAGGAGTTCCTTCATCTGAAGTCAATCCTAGGCATATAATCAGGTCATGCTTACTATAAAAAAGCATTGCCATCGGAACTGAACCAACATTCAAATTTTAATTCCGCAGGATAAGACGAAGTGGTTCTAATTCAGCTTGCAAGATTTGGCCTTCTCCTTCTCATCGTGTCAATGGTTCATATTTATCCCACTAAGTGAGTGGCTAGTTCGATCGCGCCGTTAGTGGCCACGCTCATACCTCACCAACTGTACAAGGAAAGATCCTTGTACAGTTGGTGAGGTATAAAGGGCAGACTAGCAGGTGCGACAGTCTGTGAAGCCGCACCACAGTCACAGGCTGTTAAATATAGATTTCTGAATCCCCATGTTCACAAATTTTGCTGGCATCTACGTATCTGTTTGCGGAGCAGATTTAATGAGTTCCACACCGGTAGTTTTTGCCCAGGCGGTTAATCTTGACATGGGACGAAGTAAGGCGGCGGGGGTTTAGTTTCTCTCCATAGTTTTAGTTTAGCCACTGTTGGGAAATCACGCTATGATTAAGTAGTTTTTAAAAAATTATTTCTGCTTTTGAGGTGGACATGGGGGATTTGATGGTCATACAAAAGGTGTCGGGTATCAGACTCCTGTTTTAACTTTTCTTGTTTCACTATTCGCCAAATTTCAGGTGGCGCTATGCCTGCTTTAGGGTCGTTCGTTTGTTAGGTCAAATTACTAATCATGACCTATTAGTAATTTGACCTAACAAACAAACATTGCAAGTTAAATAAAAGCTTGTAAAAAAATCCAAATATCAGTCCGAAGTCTGGCATTATGCCCAGAGCAATGGAAATAGGCTCGCCTCCTTGGGAATAAACGACGTCGGCGAAAAATGGGTTAGTATACGACTTCTCCACTTGGGGAAGTTTTGCTTTTAAGTTTAGATGTCATGAGACGCTCATAACGCGCGTACCCCGATAATAACGTTCAAAGAAGACGCGCGGTTCGTGACGGAAGCGTTTGGTTGCGTTCGGTTGTGACGTTTGCCGTCGCACCGAGCAGGGGTGCGCTGTGTGGCGTCTCCCATATATTTCAGTAAATTACAACTTTCCCAAGCCGCGCCACCGTCGCGCTCCTGTCGCACTGCGTCGGCTATGTGGCGAAACCTTTAAGCACCATTTAACTCGTTCAGTCTGAGATTAGTACAGAATAAATCTGAATTTGTGGATGTTACAGCTTGCAATTACGAGGTCCTGGATTCGAATATTTAGATATTAGATCGGGTGCTAAGACTTTTTTATCCAAATTTTCTCGTAGTAGTCCGAAGTTTAAGATTGTGCTGGGCATAAAGACTAACCTTTATTACATTGGGATCTTAAATCGCGTGCGAAATAAGAATAAGTATTTGCCATAATAACAACAGTTGCATACACAAAAATTTCGAGATATTAAATAAATACGTGCGAGTGGAGGTAGGTACACAATTCAGAATTTTTTTAACTTCCGTGCTAGACAGTACTATGTTATGCTAAGGTAATGTTGGCATTTTCATATTCGAACATCTCCGTGCTTCGGAAGGCACGCTAAGTCGTTGGTCCCGGCTACCACTTTATGTGGTAGGCGTTAAGCCGAGTTGGAAACCTTATAAAGGTGGCTTGATAAGTTCCAACAGCAGGTTCAAAAGCAGGTTCCAACCTGCCTCCACCAATCCGCACTGGGTCCGCGTGGTGGAGTATGACCTAATCTCTCTCACCTCGATTTGTGAGAGAAGGCCTTTGGCCAGCAGTGGGCAGTATAGGCTGATATTATTATGTAGGATGGCGTAATACACACCTCTACTACTCCTGCTTGGAAAATGAAGGCGTGACGGTGTTTTTTTTTTTTTTTTTATAATAGAAACCGATTGTATGTAAGTATATAGTCTAAATAACCCGATTATAACCGGTTTCAATATTTATCTCATGGATAGATTTGCATACAGGCAGTAGAATTTTGACAGCTGTCGCATAGAAAACATGTCAAAAGTCTATCCGTAGTAGGCAAATCTGCGCTTGAGTTACATATCGAAACTAGCCGTTACATATCATCACTCCATCTATTTAGTTCCGGAGAGCGGACTAAATTAATCGCATTAGTATAATTTGCGGTCACCCGACTGAGTTACGTTAGCTCAACGGTCCTAGTTATTGGAAATGACTTGCCTAACTGAAGCTAATCTCTTTGCATAGCTATATATATTGAAGTGTATTACTAATTTTAGGAAATAAATTATCTAAATCTAAATTAACGCTTTTCAGTTTGTTTATGACCATGAAAATAACCACCGTCACACCTTTATTAACCTAGCGGTGCTGCCCGAGGTGGACAGTGCATACCCATTTTTTGCTGAGTTAGATTCCAGTATTAGAGGAGGCAATTATATTGCCATTTTACTGCCCTAGCCAATATAGGGTCCAACTGCAGATTCCAGACTAGATTATTTTATTGAAAAATTGCATTTTCTTCAACCTCGTGTCAACCTTTCAGATTTTTCTGTTTTTTTTTTTGCCAATAGGCCCACGAGGCAGTCAAGTAGTCAGACATCAATATTCTAGACAATTAGTAATTTTAATGGAAACCTAGATATTATTAAATTTATCTGACTAGTAGTAGGAAGGAGTCACGCTGACCGACTGTATTCGCAACAGCGTAGTAAGAAAGCGTATATGTATGAAAGATAATATCGGTGTAAAGATGAGAAAGGGTATGCTCTGTTGGTGTGGGCATATAGAAAGAATATCAGAAGAAAGAATGACAAAACAGATATACAATACGAAATTAAGAGGATGTCAGTACCGGGGAAGACATAGACCATCTCACCATGACCAAATAGACCGAGTCTTATCTGAAGGGCAAGTCAAGAGTCTCCGTAACCGGCGAGCGTGCATGAGACGAACAATGAGAGTGGAGGAAGCCAAAGAGGTCGGTAAGGAAAGAACCTGTTGGAACTCTGTGCTCTCTGCCTACCCCGCACGGGAACTGGTGTGATGATATAGATAGAGAGATAGATTTATGTGACTAGTATATCTATGACTGATTAATGACTGTATCGTTGGTCTAGTGGCAAAGGATTTCACTGGCGATTACGAGGATCTGATGGCAAATCTTAGGTCGGACAAAGTGACATTACTGTTTTCCTATTGAAAAATTAGCAGTAGATTTCTGATGGAAGTCTGGTATAATACAATAATAGATGATTGTAGCACAGCGCTGTCCTTAGCGCTCCTCAAAGTTAGGCAACTCTCGGCTGGGCCGATCTGAGATGGCCCTTTGTGGCATTTTCATATTATAGAGCGTATTTGTCATTATAGACACGCCAAGCCATTGGTCCCAGTTAACACTTAATGTGATGGTAGCTGAGCCAAGTGGAAAGCCTTATAGGCGTCTTGATAAAGGACATTGTTCTACGTCCATACATGATTTACCCCACAACCTACAGCAATGAAAAAAATCTTGTATGATTTCAAGTTACTTGTAACTTATCTTCATGTATTTATTACTTAAACGGACAGGCGGGGGAATTGCATTATTGCAAAAAAGTGTTCGATTTTGAGGTTATAATTTAGTAGCCAACAATATATCTATAAGCAATAAGGCCGCCAATTGTACCCTATATTGTTTTGTTCCTTACATTATTGTTTATTTATAATTTGATGTACAATAAAGAGTTTTCTATTCTATTCTATTCTATATCTGTAAAAACGTTGTATAAAACACATTAGCAATAATCCAATCGATTATGGTTAAGTGTATTGATTGATAGGATTGACATCTCCAACCGTAATTCGATAACGACGTTGACATTTGGAGAAGACGTTGGAGACTTCGGTTTAAGTACTTACAGTCCTCTGAAATATTCGTTCTGAATTGCAAATTGTCCGTTTGATATGAATATTTGCAACTTGTAGAATAAAACAGATAAATAATTATGGTAAAGGTCACATATTTGTTGGTTCTGGGGCCATTTTCGACGATGTCCTTTCAATAGCAGGGCCACAAACCTATTTCGATCAATCCGCACTGAGTCTGTGATTATCTATTATCTCTCATTTCGAATTATGTAATTTCGACTGCCTCGTTGTTTTGGTGGCAAAGCGCATCGCTTTGTGATCACGAGGTCCTGGGTTCAAATCCTAGGTCGGACAAATGTAGTTTTTCTAACGAAAAATTCCCAGTATGAGTCCGGTGTCTGGAATTGTGCCCGGTATATGGCAATAGGCTCGCCGCCTATTACATGGGACCTAACATCGTCGGCGAAACGGTGTACTCAGTACACCTCTGCCACCCCCTCTGGGGAATATAGGCGTTTTTTTTTTTTTCGATTTATGGCAGAAAGCCTCTGCCCATTAGTAGGGCAGTATAGGCCAGTTTATTATAATCACAATAGTCTTGCCCCCATATTCATTGGAATCAATATCATTAGAGGAAAACTTGTCATCGATTTAATTTTCATCATCGGCGAAATATGTGTACCCCAGCCACCTCCACTTAGCAAACATAGTCATAATGATGTTTCATAAATATTATCTCGTGTTTCTTTTCAATATTATAATTTATTTCTTTGTACATAAGGCTTATTATTCACTTTTTGTATATTCGTTAAAGAGAAAACATCCCGTAATTGGTTGTTAAGTTGGGGAATGTTTAAATATTTATATTTATGTACTTTTTGCCTACAGGTTTAAGGAAAATTGAGTTTTTTTCGGATTATCAAAGTTGTTCACGTCCTTTTTGGATTATACATCTTGGTAATATTAAGAGTGTAAGGTAAATACTAATTGTGGAGAGAGTCTAGTGGTATATGGTATTGCTATGGTACTCCAACGAAGCAGTCAGTGGTATTTAAATAAAACAAGTAGAATTGTAGTCCAACTAACCCCCTTAACATCATCGATCGATACGTCCAGAGGGCTAGACACGAAAAGATTAACATAAGCATTTCATGTTTATTAAATAAACTGTAGTATGGCAAGGATGGCATATAGACTCGCTAGCGTCACGCCAACGTCAAAATTTTGAATCGTCGCGCTAAACCCTCTGGCTAGAAAAGTAGATTAAAACTAGTGTTATTGGGATATTTTATCGAAAAAAATTCAGTGACAGTCCACGGTTGTTAAAATATCAAATCAGTTTATTTGCGAAAATGGGTTACAGTGGATGTTAAAATTACAATGGTCGTACGCCATATTCTGCCTTTAGGCATGCAAATATCATTAGGAATAATCCAAGAACTTAAAGTATTTAACAATTAAGAAAACAATAATTGTATCGGACATTTATAAATTATTTAATTAATAGTTAAATATATAATTACTGCAAATAGCACGTATGCATTTTTTTTGGCATATAAATACACGCTTGTTATAAGTAGAATATCCCCAGAATATAATACCATATCTCAACAAAGAACCTACATTGCTATGGTATGCAGTTACCACTGCTGATCGATCAACAACCTTGGAAAGCCTATAAAGTGCATACGATTGTTGACTTAGTTTTATACACAATCTCTCAACATGCAATTTCCAATTTAGTACGTCGTCAATATGTAGTCCCAGGAATTTTGTCGATTGAACTTCTTGAATTGATGTTCCCATATAGGTAATATTGAGGTTATATTGATGTGAAATTCTATTTTTTAATGTCATAATGTAAGTTTTGTCCAAATTAATGTTTAGGTTCATTGAAGTAAGCCATTCAATAATTAGAGAGAGTTTCATTTATGTTTTTCTCAAGAGCTACTTTATTTGTACCACTTATAACTATAGTGCTATCATCTGCAAATAAAAATGTTGGCCGTTTTATCACGTTTGGAAAATCATTGATGTAGATATTAAAGAGAAGTGGCTCAAGTACGCTTTCTTGAGGAACGCCAAACCTAACTACTCTGTAGGCAGATACATAATGTTTTTCTTATTTTGAAACAGGACATATTCTCGTTATTTTAGTACATTGTTTCCTATTAGAAAGATAAGATTCAATTAAATTCAAAACGTTTCCTCTCACCCCATACACATGTAATATCTGAAGTAGCTTAGAATGATCTACACAATCAAATGCTTTGGTGAGATCCATGTAAATCCCGCACACTGATATTTTACTTTCCACGTTTTCCATTACTGTTTTCAAGAAGTGAAAGATTGCTAAATTTATTGATTTATTTTTCCGAAACCCGAATTGTTCTTTAGCGAAAAGGTTCATTGTCTCAAAATAATTGTAAATTTTATCATAAACGAACCTTTCAAAAATTTTAGAAATAACAGGAATTAAAGCAATGGGCCTATAGCAAGACATACATTTTTTGGTTTATCATAATGGTTTAATTATTGTCAACTTAAGTTTATCTGGATATATTCCATGAATTATACATAAATTTATAATATGACTTAATATTGGAGATATCTTTAATGATACGCGTTTTAAAATCATCACAGATATATGATCGTATCCTGTACTGTTTGTGTTTCTTAGGTCAGTAATAGTTCTGTTTATTTCATCAGAAGTGGTAGGGGTCAATATGCCAGGTATAATAGCAAAATGTTTGCCTACTATTACCTTTAGACCTAGCATCGTCGGCACAATATGGACATACGTAGAACACTTCTGTTTACCCGCTTGAGGAATATTATTTAAAGAAAAAAAGCATTTTTAGTTATAAATATTTGATTTCGAAAATCCCATAAGTGTAATTCGAATTACATTACTGTATATAACTTATATTGAGTAAAATAGCATGTAAAACAGACGAATACATTTGAGGGCTTAGCACGAAAACGAGGTTAGTTTGACTCTAGCGAGAAAGCGTTCTGTCATGTTAATTTTTTATTTAATAAATTGAAGTGTGACAAGGACGGCATATCAACTCGATAGCGTTACGCCAACGTCAAAATTTTTGTGCTAAGCGCTCAGTATGCATTTGTCTCAAATTTACAAGTACCACTCTACCCTCTAACCGCCGCATCTTCCTGTCACGCCAGGCCACAGCCAAATGTATGTACAAGCAAATTGGATTGCCTCCACTGCAGGGAACGCAGTCCCTGGAAACAACTGCTACTAGATGCGATTTATAGGCCAAGTTTCTGCAGATCTATTTGAATAATATTAACAAGAAGATGGAAAACATAATGGGTGAAGACTGCCTGTTATTTTACATTAATAGTATTCCAAAAGTTTTTGATAACTGGGATGCTAAAACTGGACTTTAAGTAAACTTTCGGTCTCACGCCTTATTTATATTTTTACAAGCATTTATTTAATCTTCAATGTTCGTATGTCTGTCTGTCTTTCCAGTTCAAATCTTGTGATCCATTTTCTAAACGCTTGCGGGTATCCGATTGAGCTGAAATTTGCCATACGTATGTAAATTCGAAAACAATGACAAACTATACAACGTAACCAACTCCCTCGTGGTTAGGCTTATTAGATTGGTATTGACAAGTACTATATAATTAGATAGTGTTTAGGGTCTGAAAGGCGGCCAATGGAACCGCCGAAATACTCAATAAAAACACGCCGTGTTTTGGCTCGTTGGATTTGTCTTAACGAGTACTTTAGACCCGAATGGTGTTCAAAGTCTGATGTTCGAGCCGAAAAGAATCCATAGGAACTCCTCAACTTAACAAGATATTTTCGTTGTTTTGCTATAAAAGCTTGTTTTTAAAAAGGTATTTTTAATTTAAAAGAATTTTTTCTGCTCTCTGTATAAAAACTTAGTGTTTTGTGACTAACGACTGCGTTCGTTATTCGTGTGTCGATATGCAAAGATATACTACTTAACTAGCAATCACGTGATCGCCTGTACAATATAGATAATATTGTACAGGCGATCACATGATCCTCTTTATCTTTTTTTTCTTTCTTTTCTTTTTTTTTTTAAACAAACGTAGCCCCACACTAGGATCTATTCCTGTGTCATGAGTGCGTTTACAAACTTGAAAATTCACATACACAAATACCCAGACCGGAACAAATAATTGTGGATCACACAAATATTTGTTCCGTGCGGGAATCGAACCAGCCACTATTAGAAACAGTGGTCGAAGCGGCTTAAGCTCTTAACCACTGCGCTAAATCTTGCGTCAATCTTTTTTTTGAATCATCATTATCATTAGCCCAAATTAGTCTACTGGTGGACATACGTTTCTCCCAATGTGCGCCAAAGAACCCGATCCTCGGCTTAATGATTCTGTTTTGGCATTGAATGGGTCGGGAAAAACCTTTAGAATTTTTTCTTTGGAAAACTTCTCAGTAACGTCCTAAAGTCTAAAATTATGCCGATTGCATATATATTGAAGCCTAAAACCGTTGAACGCATTACACTTCTGCTCCTTGTACTTTAGGAGTACGCATGGCGGTATTTTTTCCGATTCCGGTTGTTGGTTGTTGCTATAACAAAAAAATAATTCAGCCTACCCCTGGCAATATTATAAAGCACAAATTAAGACATTCCAGTAATAAAGACAAGAACGGGCGAGAACTAAAATTAATAAGGAGCCACTGGACCGAAAGTAACGTTAACTTTTCTTGGTTGGTAGATGCTTCGCTGAAATTTAGGGTCATCTCCCATCACGGTACATTGACCACGAATCGAGTGAAATTAATTTATTGAGAAGGAAAAATAAAGAACGTTTTGTTCTATAGGAAAGGAGACATTGAGATGGTGATGACGATTAGGAGGTGCCATTCATTAATAGATAATGTCTTTAATATAAATCCAGAATTAAAGTTGCTGTACTAAGGCCTTCATTTACAAGTAAAAGATAACATAAACCTTGCCTGAAGACCTTGTCAGAATGATTGAAGTACACGCGTATTTTGCGTTCAGATAATAATAATCATAATCTGAGTGTCATGCGGGCCTACAATGGTGCTACCAGGCTTGGGAGCGCCCCCAAGAGAGAGTGACTGACGTGCACTTGCCAAATGCGGCCGTGATGGCCGAGTTTTGGCGTAAAATTTGGTCAGCGCCCGTCAGTCACTCCGAGGGCGAATGGTTTGATGTTGTTGGACGATCCTGTGGGCCCATTCAGGAAATGGAGCCCGTAGTCATAAGCCGTGAAGATCTGGCCTGTGCGGTTCGTGCGGCGCCGAACTGGAAAAGTCCGGGGCCGGATGGACAGCACGCACTCTGGCTAAAGAGGCTCCAGGGCTCACATTCTCTTCTAGCGACTCAATTCCAAGAAGCTCTTCAATTGGGATCGCTCCCTAGCTTTATGACATCGGGTGTCACTCACTTGATTCACAAATCTGGCAGTATATCGGAACTTAAAAATTATAGACCGATTATATGTCTACCTACGGTCTATAAACTCCTTACATCCATTCTGAAAATAAAAATCAATAATCACCTTAAGGCACAGCATATTCTATCACCTACTCAGAATGGGTGTAAGGTCCGGTCCCGGGGTACAAAGGATTTGCTCCTCATTGATATGGCCATTTGCCAACAGGTGCGACGATCCAGAGAGAATGTCTCCATGGCCTGGATTGATTATAAGAAGGCCTATGATTCGGTGCCTCATACATGGCTGGGGAGGGTGCTAGAGCTGTACAGAGTACACCCGGCGCTATGCTCTTTCCTCGCTTCGTGTATGAGGCAGTAGACCACAGTTCTTCGTCACCCAGGAAGTGGAGGCCTTTCTGGCTCGTCGGACTTGATAAAGATAAGCAGGGGTATCTTTCAGGGTGACAGTTTGAGTCCGTTGTGGTTCTGCTTAGCTTTGAATCCATTAAGTGCTATACTTAAGGATTCAAAGCTAGGTTACCATTTGCTGAGGGAGTGTGAGCCTATATCTCATCTACTGTACATGGATGACTTCAAGTTGTACGCTTCGAAGAAAACAGACCTGATGGAGTTGCTCAAAATAACCGGCAACTTTAGCAATGACATCGGAATGGAGTTTGGAGTAGACAAGTGTGCGATCATCCATGTACAAAGAGGGAGAGTTGAGGATTCTTTTAATCTACAACTCGCTGAAGATATATCCCTCAGGTCTCTCTCTGAAATGGATTCCTACAAGTATCTTGGTATGTCACAACCTTAAGTATAGCTGAACAGGATATGAAACAATCATTGAAAGATCGGTTCTTTGCCCGCCTGATAAAAGTGTTAAAAAGCCTTCTATCTGGTGGAAACAAGGTCCGAGTTTTCAATAGTTGGGTCATGCCTGTTCTTACATACTCTTTTGGCATACTAAGGTGGACTCAGTCTGAACTGGATACCCTGGATAGAAAGGTCCGTCGATTGCTGACAGCATATCGTATGCTCACCCGCGGTCATCTGTTATGAGGTTGTACATCTCGCGGAAGTGCGGTGGTCGTGGGTTTTTAAACGCTAAGGCACTACACAACCGCGAGGTGTGCAATCTCAGACAGTACTTTTTGAGTGTATCCGTGGTGATGTATAGAGATGTTGCCGCAATCGATAGAGGCCTAACTCCGCTTTCCTTGGCAAACGAGAACTGGCGAAGGCCCCAGGTATTAAGTATTTTGGACCGCACAGCCATATGGAAAGGCAAGGAGCTACACGGACGGTTCTATCGGGCTCTTACAGGGCCTGATGTGGACCAGCTCGCTTCCGTGGCCTGGCTACGCTTCAGCAACCTTATTGTCTTTGCAATTATGGACGAAGTTATCATGACGAACAACTACCGGAAACACATCCTAAAGGACGGCACGGTTGACATTTGTCGGGCATACCACCGTCCCGGTGAGTCTATTAGACATGTTGTTTCCGGTTGTTCTCGTCTTGCTAACGGAGAGTACTTGCACAGATACAACCAAGTGGCTAGGATTATCCATCAGCAACTTGCTCTTAAATATGGCCTTGTGGATTCTGAAGTACCGTACTACCAGTACCAGCCTCTTCCAGTTCTCGAAAGTGGTTATATCACGCTCTACTGGGATCGATCTGTTATCACGGACAGGACTATTGTAGCCAATAAACCTGATATCGTGATATTAGATCGATCGATGCGTCGTGTAATGCTAGTTGATGTGACCATTCCGCATGATGAGAACCTTGTGAAGGCGGAAAAAGAAAAAATATCTAAATATTTGGACCTGGCCCATGTGGTTACCGCCATGGGGAATGTTGATACAACTATCATTATTCCGATGGCCGTTTCAGTCAACGGCCTTATAGCGAAGAGCTTCGATAAACACCTTGAGAAGCTCTCGCTAGGCAGTTGGGTTAAGGGCCTGATACAGAAGGCAGTAATGTTGGACACGACACGCATTGTGAGGAGGTTCCTCTCTTTGGAGCCCTGACCACCGGTAGCTTGGGTCGTAGACCTTGCTGTCGGTGGAGCACATTTTTTTTATACAATATGTATAAGAATATTTGTATTTTATATTTTTATATATATTTTATAAGAAATTATACTTAATAAATATATACATCATAATAAGACATATTCGAAACAAAATGCTCAATGAAACATAAATGTTTATCCCGTAAGGATAGGGTTAAAAGTAGGTCCTTGTCAATAAATAACAATATTTATATAACAAACTTGAGAGAATATTAAGTGCTGTGAAATTACCTCTTGCGTGATTCAGAATTGTTACTACGCTAACGCTATCTATACATAATATTGATAATATATACTTGCTGAGTATAGGAAGCTTACCAATTGACGTCTGAGCAAATAGTATACACCGAAAAAGGAGCTTATAACAGTCTATGAGGAAATCAAATCAGCATTTCGAGTAATTGAGCAAAGTAAAGTATCTTCTTTGAACGAATTATTCCTCCAACTTATCTATTGTAGGTGGAAAAATTATCTACAGCAAAATGAATAGATATTAACCAAAAAACGACAGTTTATAACGGTCCATCATGATATCGAAATGCCATTTCGAGTAATTAAAATATCTTTTGTTTAATAAAACCCCATCGCCATTTTGCGGGGCGGAACACTCTTTGTTCTGGTTAATGGGCTCCATAACGCTTCGCATACAGTTTTTGCGAATATTTTTATTTGATTACGATAATGAACTATAATACTGTGATGGGTTTTGCGGTAGTAGTGACCTTCAAAGAGCAGCCTAGGGGCTTAGCGATTACCAAGGTTGAGCAGCGTTTGGTCCTGCTAGTTCATAATATTTCCAATTTCAAGCATTTGTGTGCTTTAGGAGATATGTTGAGCCATTCAGGTCCCAGGTAAAATTGTATTTGCTAGTAGGGAAGCTAATGTGGACCTTATGGGAGACCTGATAAATTTTAACTGCAAGTGGCTACAATATTGCTTCTAGCAATACGCACTGGGTCTGCGTGATGGAATATAACCTAATCTCTCTCACCTTGATTTGAAAGAAGACTCTAGCTCAGCTATTTATAACAGCAGCCAATATTGAAATACAACTTGACTAACGACTTTGAATAAAGCTTAAAACCTTTCTTTATGTTTATGACGACGCGTATTATTATGCCAAAGTCAAGAATTACGAAGATAACTTTCTAAATTAATTCAACTCCTCCATGAACTTGATGACAACGATGATTATGAAATTGATAAAGTACTCCACCATGGATAGTAAAGCGATGGATACTTTACATACCAATTGCGACGGCCGTTTTGAGGGAAATCGAAAACTCTCTCACACTCTTCTATTTCCCCCCAAAAGTCCCATTTTTTTTACTTATACGGGGATATAATACGGCTTAAAACACTTGACATACCAATCTAAGAAAACTTAACAAGGTTCCTCCGAAAGAAATGATAGCCTACTTCTGCGGTTCAGAAGTATATTAACGTCAAAGAACTGGGTAGGTGGTATAAAATATTGTTATAGTTTCTGTGGTATTCGAACCTTTTTCGATGATATGGTCGTAACAATCTAGAGTACAACCCTCAATAGGGCAATAGTGAGAGGGATGATTTTTATTATAATCGTAAATATAAGCTCTAACGACTGAGCAACCTCAAGTACGCTTTTGGGATATTTTGCTTGCGTATTATTAGTATGTTTTGCCGATCGCAAAAGGAGAGTTTCACCGAATGGAATAATCCTGAGTTTGTGTTTAGTGCACTGCAATAATGAATACTGTAAATGATGTTGTTCATACCCACATAATAAGTTAGAGGTCCAAGGCTTATCGCATGCAGTGTTAGTCACGCGAGTTACCTACGCCAGTAGCTCGTGCATGGAGTTCGCACCTTTATTAGTAACCTAAAATGAGCTACAATTTGAACCTTAGTCGTTGTGCTAAGCAAGGGGGTAAATAATCGGGTGGAGAACCAAAGTTATCGATACAGCCCACTGCTAGGGTAAATGGTGGTAATCAAATTGTGTTTATCCAACTTTTAACTAATATGTAATTCACAGTATAATTCCATTCTTAAACTTTAAAATGATGTCACCTTCCTGTTTTCCTTACCATTAAGCAACAGTACTATCAACCACTACACGCAATTAAGTTTTTCTAGTACAAATAACAATAAGAACAATTGGCGTTTTGGACAATCGCCAAACATTTTACTGTGGGCTGTAACGTTATAGGTACTAAAATGTTTAGTGCTTGTGCGTATACATACACCTTCGGAATAAAAGTTTTATGGTGCCATATACAACTTGGTACAAGTTTGTTCACTTTACTTAAAGATTTCATGTCGAGGCTGCCCGCGTTCGTACGATTTCCTCTCGAATCTCTACACGCGGTCCTTAGGCCACTGCTAAGCACTCTTAGCGAGCACCATCACTGGTGGTAGGTTATGGTCGTGACTGGTCACCACCATCCTAGCAAAGTCATGCCGCCAATGAACGCCGTCGTGTCTCGGCATATTGTGCCGTTACCTTATGAAGAGACGGGTCTAGCCCTATTATACTGACTACTAATTTTCGTCTCCTCGGCCTATCCCAGAGTGACTAGGCTATTGTTGGTGAGATAGGGATAAATTCAACCAGTCCTTAATAAATAAAAATCTCTAATTCATTCGGGGCTCGCTACAAAATCACGATATCTTTAACTATCACCTAGATTAGGCTCGGCTGAGGTGGAAGACCATTTATGGCAGTTCTATAAAGTTTCTACTTACTATGGTGGTCATTATGCCGACAAACCCGTTCGGCAAAAGGCATAAAAAAACTCACGTAACTCCAAGCGGGTTTGGCAGCAGTGTACTATCTATACCCATATTTTGCCGACGACGTAAGTTCCTATTGTAATAGGCTCACCTGAACCTCTTGACAAATTACCGGGTACATTTTCAGACTCAAGACCGATACTAGAGCTATGCTAGAAGTTTCTCTTAGGGATCGAATCCAGAAAGAAGTTTTTCGCCAGAGAAGATGACCGACATATCTCAGCGAATTAGCCAGCTGAAATGGAAGTGGGTAGGTCACATATGCCGTAGAACCGGTGGCCGTTGGGGCAGACTGGTTCTTTAGTAGAGACCGCGTGTCGGCAAAAGTAGTGTAGGGCGCCCTGTAGCTAGGTAGGGCGACGATATTCGTAAGGCAGCGGGCAGGCATTGGAGGAGGAGAGCTGAAGATTGAGCTCAGTGGCCATGGGAGAGGCCTACGTTCAGTAGTGGACTGACACCGGCTGATAATGATGACCGATATTGGAAATTTTCCAAATAAAAACTACACAGTCGTGATCGCTACGAGAATTAAACGCCATTCAACCAATGAGGTAGGCAAAAACCATACCTCAATGTTGGAATCCTATCGATTGGATAAAGAATACTATCAAAAATTCCCACCCGGCACTAACGACTTGTGTAGGAGGAATTATGAGGCTCAACTGAAAAAAATATGCCACCATTTTAAGTTCAATATTTTATTTATTTGAAAATGGAACATGAAACACCGATAACGGTGCTTTCGAAGCAATGGATTCCACGCGTGTTGGTCCGACACTAATTGATAAAAAATACTAGTTCCAAACAAAATAAAAAATATTTGAAAAAAATGCCAGAGAGCGGATTTGTGTTGCCATAAAAATAAACTTGCTCGAATGGTTTTTATTTTAGTTTTTGGCGTGAAAGTATGAACAGAGGCTATTATCAAATTTATCAATCTACATGCCTTGCTTGTAAGAGAGAGAGAGAAGAGTACAGAGTATCAGTAAGTTCTTTTCTTATAGACTTCTCTTGCTCCCTCCACTTTCATAGTACTTGACTTGACTGGACTTCTGATAAGATACGATCTATTTGGTCATGGTAAGATAGCCTGTCTTTTCTGGTGCTTATGTATATCCTTTTTGTATTGTATTTTTGTTTTATAATTGTTATTTTAACTCCGTTGAAGTAAAGTGGAGCCGGGTCGTCGGAGCCGTCGTATGATGGGTACACTTTAGGAAAACGGAACAATAAGCCGTGTAACTAAATAGGCCGTGTCTTTTCTGATGGGCAAATCAAAAGTTTCTGTAACCGGCGAGCGTTTTCGTAAAATTTTGAGTACTCTCCAAAGAACCCTAAGTTTCTTATTCAATTACTTAGCTTACCTTGCTGAGAGTTGGAAATAACGAATGAGTTTAAGACCGCGCAATTATAACTTTGTAAAGTAACATTTCAAAGAAGGTACCTTAAGTGATGGAAGAATTTTGATACCTCCGTTACTTAAGAAAACTGGTTTTTTTGTTGATTGAACTACTAAGAGCAGCGAAGGGTTTTTCCTTGTAATTCTGGAACGCGCAAGAAATCTTCTTAATATCATGAATAGGTATGTCATTTTAACACCAAACCTTCGGGGAATAACACCTTAAGCAAAAATGACCCCGACCACTCGTTGGAGTTCAGGGGATATCCCCCGGCACAGCAAAACATTGTTTTCTAATCCTGCCCCAATTATCGTAACTAATCCCACTAGCCGCAATACTCGATGGCAAGAAGTTATTTGCTTTTTGATTGTGCTACATTTGTTTCTGCTGTATTTTATGTAATAATATACAACTCATTTTATGTTTTCAGAGAAAATCTTCCAAGAATATATTCGTAAGATATTAATATTCGATTGAAAAAATGTTTTCCTTAACAAAAAAAATCCGATGAATCTTTGCTATTATCGTGTAAAATAATTCACAGAAATAAACGATTTTCAGCTGGCATCTTATTCTTAACAGGCCGAGTATCCAACTTTCCAACTACAGCATGTAAATAATATGCTAAGCCATAAATTTGGAAGCAGTCATAACAAAGTTCCAATTTTGGTATTTTGCGCAGCACTGCACTTAAAAACATGGCTTTAATGCAACCGTAAACCGAATATGGTCGGCTAAGACTACGAGTAAAATTTCAATTTTGAAATATCAAAGTTTTACGACATCATGAAAGTTCCGAAGAGGGAAAAGGGTTGGGAAACCAACTTAACACTTCAGATATTGACCTTTACTACGTAACAATTTTAGCAATAGAGAGGGGATTAAATAAGATCTTTCTCGCAGCGTAGGCGGCGCGACAAGACAAATCTCAAAGTCAAAGTTAAAAATATTTTATTTTCATAATAATAATAAAATTTATTATTTTACACACACAATATTCATGGGTTTTCAAAATTAGTGTACAACAATAAGGAATACATTACATATCAGACGTCCTTCGATGATCACTAGTGTAGTATCCTCTTTTCCTGGTACCGGTGCCACGATCTTCAAAGTATTAAAAAAAATCTTGTAACGGAACGCACTCGCTGGTTTCCCCCTGAATGCGCTGTCATCTGTCAACTTCATTCTTTTTTTTCGTGTGCCGGTGCACGGGACGTTTTTGTTTACATAAAGTGTTATTAAAGTGAAATTCAAGCAGTTATAAGTGATTATTGTTAGCTTGTCTATAAGGAAATATTCAGATGAACATCTGAACAGAAAATTAATGAGATTATAACTAAAGATTGGACAAAGACGTTATGTTTTATCCAACGATCCTTCTTGAAAACATAAATTCGCGACGCAAAAACCGTCACGAGATCGGTTATATATTTGCTTTGGATCGATACGGGGAGTCGATTATTAGCAATAAAGTATAAGATGCCTAAAATCGACACTAGGGGGTCGTTTAATGGCAGAAACCACGTCTTTGATTGATACGGTGGGATCATTCATTGACGTTATTGCCTAGGATTGGTACTGGGGGACCTTTCAATGGCATATTCTACTGGTTCTTCCAGCTTTAAACAAGGAGGGGGTGAGACAAGAGGCCAACTGAGCACTTGGAGGAGTGCTATATAAGTGGAACATTACTTTGTACCACAGGTGAACAGGATAATTTATGAGTATATAGATAAAGGATACTCTATAGAGCAATTGAAGAGTTAAGAAGGACTGTAGGATGGACTCCTCAGTTATAGTTTTTATAGTTAACGAAATAATTAGAACACCATTATTCAATGGCAGAATCAGTGATGGAGGTAATAGTTAGTGTTTTTTTGTTTTCTATGTAGTGTCTTAATATTTTATTTCATTATTTGAAAGGATTTGTTTTTTGTTTTGTTTTTAAAAATAAGGATTGTTATGTTCAGGAGTCAAGGAACTGGGTATAAAAATATTGGTATTTAAAGATGCAGGAAATAATAATTAAAAAATAAAGATTTTATTAATTCTCTATTATGTTTTACACATTATATTATAATTTTAGAAAAGTTACATAGATCTACATTAGTGATCATCGAAGGACTTCTGATATGTAATGAGTGATCAAACAAACTTACCTGTAAGTGATGTTCGATCATCATTATATGAAGACAATGTCCTTCGATGATCACTCTAGCCCTCCCAGACCCACAGAGACAGTAAACAAACTCATTATTATTCTATGTGGAAATTGGAACCTAAACTAGGGCAACCCTGTATTTCAGGACTCCAGGTCCCAGCAACGGAATCAGCGAGATGCTTACATTTATGTACATTAACGTAGAATGGGAAATGATGAGTGCGCATGTGCGTTTGTGTGTGCGTAAGTGTAGTGTGCGTGTGTGCATGTATGTGTGTGAGAGTGTGTGCGTGTGTCTGCGTGGATGTGTGATTGAGTGAGTTTGTTTGGGGGTGCACAATTGTAAATGTATTGTATGAAATGTTAATATATTAATCTGAGGAAGGTCATGTACGCTATAGTTAACAAATTCATTGTACTATTGATGTCAGTGTTTTTGTGTCCGTATAATATAATTTTAGAAGCCACTTTTGTTTAAGAGACATGCATTGGTATCTCGTTTTGTTGTAGATGTTTAATGCATTATTTATCTTGCTATACAAGTATGGGCCTAGAAAACATGTGTGTCTCCTGAGAAAAGCGGTATGATGTGTTATTGTTTTGCAGACACGATTCAGTCTTCGCGTTGGTATGTCAAGTTTCGGGTCAAATTTAAGTTCCTTATGTTGATGCAGGAAGGCCTGGAAAATGTCTGATTGTTAACACATTGCTGTCTTGATTAAGTTTTTCTGTGGAGTATCGAAAAGGTTTTTTCGTCATTACTTTCAGAATCGACCGCTGAGCATGTTCAAGTTTGATAATATTAGTTTTACGGGCGCCACTCCAGGCTGAGATACAATAAGAAAAGATGGATTGTGCTGATGCGAAATATATACTTTTTAACAGTTTTGGTTTCAGAACATTTCTTTAATTTTTAAAGACCCAAAAGACCCCCGTGATCGGAGTACAATATGGGCTTTCCAGGACAAGGTGTCATCTAGTTGATGTCAAGGTATTTGATGTCATTCACTCTGTCTAACAGCACACAACTGTCACAACAGTAAAAAATGACATGGGGAGTTCGTTTCATCATTACATGTATGTGCTTTTACAGTAAAGTAGGAACTAGCTTGCATAGCCTTATAGAAATTCAAATTCAAATTCATTTGTTCATAAGTGTGATTTTTAGTATTGAAGATGTTACATTAATTGTTTGGTATCTTAAAAATCTGCCACTTGGCGTACACTCATCTAAAATATATTGTTAATTACACAGCCTCGTTGGTCTGGTGCCAAAGCTCATCGCTTTGTGATCACGAGGTCCTGGGTTCAAATCCTAGGTCAGACAAATGTAGTTTTTTTAACGAAAAATTCCCTGTCTGAGTCCGTAGTCTGAAATTGTGCCCGATATATGGCAATAGGCTCGCCCCCTATTACATGGGACCTAACATCGTCGACGAAATGTGGGTGTACTTAGTACACCTCTGCCACCCCTTCTGGGGAATATAGGCGTGACGGTGTGTGTGTGTTAATTACACATACGTTAAATTAAATTGAAATTATTGAATTGTTAATTACACGTACATTAAAATATATTAATATGAGAGGAGCTTATGATGTAGCTATCTGTTTATATAGGTAAAGCATTTTTTAGCAGATTCCGCATACGAGTAGATATTACTATTTAGAAGCTTATAATTACAAAGTTGGTAATATGTATGAAAAACAGGCTTGGGCCTAAAACACTACCTTGTGGTACGCCACAAGTTATGGGAAGGTCGAGGCTCTCATATACACCAATTTTTAATCGCTGTTTTATATGGGTAAGAAAGTTGTGTAGTAAGTTTTTGAGTAAAATGGGAATAAACACCGTGTCGAACACCTTCGCCAAGTCGGGAAAAATTCCAATGCAGTTATCTCTATTGGTTAAGTTTTTAGCAATAGCATTGACACGTTGTGTAACTGTGTCTTCAGTGGAATCATCAGGCTGATATCCATATTGTAATGCCAAAATTATCCGTTCCTGACTTAAGTAATTCATCAAGCGTGTATTAATGATTCTTTCTAGGTTTTAATATCGCCTTTAGAACGGAGATTGGGCGGTAATTATTTGCACAGTCTCTACTACCATTTTTGTAAATAGGGTGAATAATTACACGTTTAAAACAGTCGGGAAAGACATTTTTGTAAATACAACGATTAAATAAATGAGCCAAAATTTCATTCAAATTCAAATCGTTTTGAGTAATAGTATTCCAACCAGGGGCAGCGCCGTTTTTTAAGTTAGATTGCATGTTCTCAATTTACCTTTAATTAGAAGACGACAAAGACTTAATTCTTGAGGCACTGAGGTATTTTGGATGAGATGTTACGCAGTTTCCCGAACGCTGCCCAGCCGAGATTGATTCGTCGATTGACCTCTCTCTAAAAGTTTAACCTACCTAACCAGACTGCCTGCCCAGGTAAGTGTATTCGTCGACAACTTTAAGAGTTCAGTTCCCAACGGTGAGTGCGGTGGGTACGATATGGACATTATGCCTGTTTGTCTGTCTTTCCGGTTTCTATCTTGTGATCCATTTTTAAGCACTTATGGTTATTCGATTGAGCTGAAATACGGCATACGTATGTAAAGTTGGTGACAATGCAAAAATATACTATCACGGAGATGGTCTGATGATGGAATCGGAAGGTGGCCAAAGGAACATGTGAACTATACGACGTAACCCCGTCGTGTTAAGGCTTAAAGACAAGTACTATACAACCAGATAGTGTTTAGGGTCTGACAATGAAGCCGAAAGGTGGCCAATGGAACCACCCAACTATTTGATATAAAGCCGCCGTGTTTGGGCTCATTGGATTTGCCTTTATGGATGCTTTAGGCTCGGATGGTGTCCAGGGTCTGATTATAGAGCCGGAAGGTAGGCATAGGAACTCCTCATCTAAGTAAGATATCATCGTTGTATTTTGTTAAAAAGGCCTGTTTTTAAAAAGGACTTTATAATTAAAATTTCGTAACATTTACTTCTCCTGCACATAGGGAGTAAAAAAAACTGGATGCATACAGCACAATACCGAAAGTCGTGGCAATCTTTGAAAAAGACTTTTGTCCTGATGTGTATTTTTTTCGGCTAATAATAAAGGCCATAATCGTCCTACTTTCGATACAAAACTGTATAAAATGTTTAATCACACTAAGCTGCTTTCAACCGTCCTTGAATATCTAAAGCTAATTAAAAGTTACTATACAATAACCAATAAAAAATAACAGAAGCCCAATTATATAAATTCCAACTGGGCGGCCTCACGTAACAGTTTGACGTAATTTACGAAGCCAGGTTTTATAAGGGAATAAATTTCAGAACTTCCTCCAGATTGTACTAAGAGCTTAATAATTTTCTGAATAAAGTTCATTTTGTTTTTTGAAGATGTCTCGAGCGAGTAATAAAACAGATGGTCTTTTATATAATTTTATGATAATATTATGATGTTGCTACAAACATTTCTTTGGCCAAATAGAGAGTCAACTAAAAAGATGGATAAGCGAAATTGAGTTTTTAGTTATTAAGGTTAGAGCGCTTTTTTTTCATATTCAAATTTTTGAGTTGGATCGTTTTTGCCCAGCATTTTTTCAATTTAATCAATAGATAGATACATTACTCTTTATTGTACACCAATACATTTACATAGAGAAAAAAAAAGGTGTTGTGTGTACTTGCAATTTATTTTTTTAACTATGTAATGTATGTATGTATCAATATGTGATATCCATTCGCACTTTCAGAATAATGCCCATATCGTTTAGAAATCTAACATTTAAATACGAAATCGCCCAGGCCGAAATAACCATTTGTGGGTCTCACAACAATTTATCCTAAGCTGGTAATCCAATATATATATATATAAATCGATCAACAATGTAACATATTACATATGTATGTATATGTAGATATATAGTTATATATATTTATTGGTAGATATCTCTTATTTAAATCCATTTAATGTAAATTAGTCAATGATAGTGTACACCACCAACTGCCCTACTTCTCTCTACAACTCTCCATGAATGTCGGTTGTCCGAAAGAGATTGCTGAGAGATTAGTGTAAATTTGTACCAATTGTACTTCCATTTCATACGTGAATATTTTATTTTGTCTGTTGTACTGTGTTTATTTTGGTGTACAATAAAGTGTACTCTATCTATCTAAATATTAGAAATGGAACCGCTTTGCCTCCTTTAACTCCGCTGGTCCAGGCTACAGATTTCCATAACTCACCTGATACAAGACCAAAGACTTTCTTCTATATATTTGGCTATAGACTTGGTCAAAGCGTCGCAAATTCATCCTTCAGCTTTTACTAAAATTAGCAACAAATTACAACCAGTTTAACATCATGCCGCCACACCACGGTCCAAAAGAACATGCGTGCCTCTAACGATATGCGTGCCGTGAACTAGTAACATGGCAATTATTATATCGAAATAACGCCCCTTTTCCTAAGAAGAAGCCTTGTTTAACGCCATAATGTATAATAAGTAACTAAAGTGGGGGTCGGATAATAGTAAAGGCTATGTCTGGAGTTTAAAATGTTTCATATTAATCATCTAATGGCATTGATTTTGGTATTGGTTCACGAGTGCCGCAACGTAATGGAAGACGTGTACTGGGTAGGCCCCCAAAATATGGACCGATGAGGTCAACGGGCGCACAGCAAAAATTCAGTCGTTGTGGCGATCTTTATTGATCTTTGTTCTGCAGAAGACGTTTTGATTCGGCCGATGATGGTTATGTGCCGTTTCATTGTTCTAGTGGCTCATAATAAGACTAGATCCCAAGATCCTAGCGTCAAGTCGTAGCTCGCATAAGGTTTAATTGACGTATGCCCTTTGAAAAACCCATGGTGATGACTCAAAGTCTAGTTTTGTTGTCGATGTAATTCCAATAGCCTCATCCACTATTACAATGGAACCTAACATCGTCGGCATATGTGAGTGTACATAGAACATCAGACTGCACGCATCACGAGGTCCTGGTTTCAAATCCTTGGTCAGACAAATGTAGTTATTATAACAAAAAATGCCCAGTGTTGGTCCGGAGTTTGGAAATCTGCCCAGTATATGGTAATAGGTGCGCCCTCTATTACATGGGACCTAGCGTCGTCGGTGAAAATTGGGTGTACACAGTGCACCTCTGCCACCCCCGCTTGGGGAATATGGGCATGACGGTGTGTATTTTTAAATACAAGAACACCTCTGCCACTCTCATATGAAGAAAGCAAACCTTCTAACTGTAAACTTAGCAACGAAATACTTCTAATAAGCTCCATATAATAAGGAATTTATGGCCCTGAGAAAGTTAAATTAACAGTTCACATTGCCACTAACTGGCTTCGTAAATTGAAGTAAATGGAACTAAATGTTACGAGTAGTATTTATAAAAAGCTAACAAAGAAGACGTATAGAAACTTTCTTTCAAAGTTGTTCATGAAACAATCGTCTAGACGCAATTATCTTGAACTAAAATCTTTCTTAAGCATTAGTGGGTAGACTGATTATAGGTTTTCAAAGTATCTTGTTCGATTTATAGAAATCTACTATTTTTCAGCCATTCCTAGGGTGGTCAAAGACCTTTTTTCACAAATCAAGTTGAAAGAGAGGCATATTCCTCACGGCTGGATGCAAATTAGTGGAGGCAGGTTTTAGCGGGCAGCGCTGTTGGTAGTATAACCACGTTTCATTTAAGTCGTTTTCGGTTACTGGTAAGCTAGTTAGAATGCGGGTGTAGTGGTGTGTCTCTAGGGTTAGCCAGCCGACCCGCAAAGGGTGGCGTTCCCAACTGATAGGCACTCTACAAACTCTTACCGGTGGCTCCAAGTAATTGTTATGTACACAACGGCCACACCCCAACAAACCACGTCGGCTCGTGGACCAAACCCGGTGAGGGGAGCCTGAAAAGGTCTGTGGACGGACAGGTTTTTCGCGCGGATACCTCCTGCAGTGTGCATAAAGTCTAACTCGGCGAAGAAGGCAGGCCACGTTGATAAGCACCGGATACTGGCGAATTCGGCGAGTTAGCAAGGCAATGTTGATGGCATAGGGCGGCAGTTGAGGTCAGAAGTGACTGCCAGCTAGATACTGCATCTGACCTCCCTGCCAGTCGTAACGGATTCCGTTCCATTGGGTTACGGGGAAAGAGGACGAGAGAGGGCATGTGCGGATGCGCGCATATGCACTAAAAAATGTTCCTGCGCAGATGACTGCTTCCGAGTATTGGCCTCCGATTGACGTAAAGTCCCGTGGCGATGGGCTGAGGTAGAGAGGTTCAGTTCGATGCAGACCGGGCTTTGTCTGAGGCCTGCACATGGGCGGCTCGGAGGGTGTTCTTAGAGCATCGTGGTCGTTTTCGCTCTGCACTGGGGGGACAGAGAGGACTCGGCAGCACTTGGAGTGACAGAGCAGCCCTATTTAGGGATGGCACTGCTCTCCTTGCTCAGCTTTGGAGGGGGCTAGAAAAGGTGCCCTAAAAAACGTGCAAACACTCATTGATCGTAATGACAATGCCTGTCCTGAACGGAAGACCGCTATGTAGCTCGGGAACTTCTTCGCTATAATGAGGATGTAGTTACTCTCAGCGAAACACATCTTGCCGATGAAGGGGAGCTGGTAGAACAAGGTGGTGAATATACTTTCTTCTGGAAAGGACTCGCTCCCTCTGAACCACGACGGTCAGGTGTAGAATTTGCGATCAAAAACAAGATTATGAAGCACTTACAAGAGTATCCGGTGCACATCTTGGATCGCGTTACCACACTGCGCCTGCCCCTAGATAATAGCAACCGCTTGAATGTCATCAGTGTCTATGCTCCCACGCTGGACAAGGCTGATGAGATTAAGGATCGATTTTACGAGGAGCTGTCTCAATGCGTCGAAAGCGTACGTCCCAGTGAGCATATCCTCTTGCTGGGGGACTTTAATGCCAGAGTAGGACAAGATTACGATGCTTGGCCTAAAATCTTGGGCAGACATGAAGTTGGAAGCATGAACAATAACGGACAACTGCTACTCAGCTTCTGTGCTCAATTTAAACTTGCGATTACGAACAAAATGTTTAGACTTCCCGCCAAGCATAAGAATACCTGGATGCACCCAAGGTCCAAGCACTGGCATCTTATTGATTACGCTATCGTACGGCAAAAGGACGTTTCCCAAGTCCAAATCACGCGCGTCATGCGTGGTGCACATTGCTGGACTGATCATAGACTCGTGGTCACTAAACTACGTCTCCGCCTCCAACGTCCCAGTAGATCTGGCAGAAAAAAGCCTACGTGCTTAAACGTGGACAGGCTCCAAAATCCTGGAACAAGAAAAAAATACACCGAAGCTCTAACTACTGTGCTTCTGTCGAGAGACAAGGAGATCGATGACATTGAGGCTAGCTGGGCGACTCTATCTTCTCATATTTTAGATATAGCCACAAGTACCTTGGGTCTAAAAGTCGGTAAGAACGAGGACTGGTTTGATGAAAATAATAGTGTTTTAATAGAATCTATGAATAGACATCGACAACTCCTTCGACAGTGTAGTACACAAAATCAACGTAGAGATAATGCGGAGATTAGACAAAGTGATTTGGAGCTAGGAAAACTATCTCGGGAGACAAAAGATAAGTGGTGGCAAGACAAAGCTCATCATATGCAATGGCTCGCTGACACAAATCAGCTTGGCGAAATTTACGGTGAGGTTCGAAAGTTGATAGGAACGTCCTCTCTTGTAAAAGTGCCTCTCAAGCCTGCTAGAGGGGAAGGTCTTCTCAGAAGCAAGGAGGAAGTGCTAATGCGATGGGCAGAGCACTTCAACACTCTGCTGAATGTGGACCGGTCTGCTGACTTAGAGCACGTTCAATCGATTCCTCAACTACCAACTGCATCGAAGCTGGACGAGCCGCTGTCACGTGGGGAAGTTGTTCTTGCCATTAAACAACAGCAAAATAAGCGGGCGGTTGGTGTTGACTTTATACCGGGAGAGATTCTGAGGTATGGCAGTGAGGAATTGCATTCGGTTATATGGGAACTCTTTGATCTTATGTGGAGGAAACAACAAGTCCAATTAACTTTTAAAGTATCACGCATCCGGGCCCTATATAAGTGCAAGGGCGACCGTTCCGATTGTAATTCCTACCGTGGCATTTCACTATTATCAGTCCCTGGAAAAGTCTTTGCCAGAGTACTACTAAACCGTCTCTTGGAAGTGTCAGAAAAGCTGTTGCCGGAAACCCAGTTTGGCTTCCGACCAAATAGAGGAACATGTGAGGCCATTTTCTCAGTACGTCAACTGCAAGAGAAGAGTAGGGAACAGGCTAAGCATTTGTACCTGTGCTTTGTTGACCTGGAGAAGGCCTTTGACAGCGTACCTCAAGCAGCCCTTTGGATGGTGCTTGGAAAGATAGGGTGCACGGAGAAGTTTGTAGGACTTCTGAGGCTCCTGCATGACGACATGAAGTTCGCGACACAGCACTCGTCGAAGACGAACATTAAGACTTTTTCCACGTCACCTGTGGGGTAAAGCAAGGGTGCGTCCTTGCGCCTACATTGTTCGCGTTGTACTTTGCGATTGTAGTCCGAAAGGTCTTGCAGACTACCTCAGAAGGTATCCGCATCCGTTACCGCACCGATGGCAATCTCTTTAATCTGGCGAGGCTGAAGGCCCGCACTAAAGTCTCACATGCTATGATTACTGAGATCATGTATGCGGACGACCTGTGTTTTGCGTCGGAATCCTCAGAAGGCCTGCAACAACTAATGTCCTACTTAGATGAGTCCTGTCGAAAATTTGGCCTGAAGATCAGTGTTAAGAAGACGGAAGTAATGCCACTTGACATCAACGGTCACGAGGCACTGACCACTAAACTCTGCGAGGATGAGCTGAAGCAGGTCGACAAATTTCGTTATCTGGGAGCACATTAACATCCAAGTACGACCTAGATTCGGGAATCAACAGCAGCATTCGGTAAGTTGGTTGCCAAGGTCTTCTGCTCGCATGATTTAAAACTAGCCAAATCAGAAACAACAGAATAGGGGAACATGTAAATTTCCCTGTGCAATCAATCAATCAATCAATCAATATTTTATTTGTCAAGTATAGGTACAATACATTTTGTTGTTATATATATATATACTATAAAGATCTCTATACTTTGCCTGTGAGGCGTACAAATGTCAGTGGTTAAGATAATTAACTGTAGTTACAATGCTCCAATGTCCGCTAAATATAATATGCAGTCTGCATATTATATTTAGCGGAGCTAACACACCTTCTTACTGAGGACACGGTCAATGTGTAGGGTTCAAGATCCTGTTGTTTACATATTTTATTGAAATTGCTACTTTTACGTATACTATAGTTATAATATGTGGGTCCACTATATACACCTTTGCTTATTCCTTCAGAGTAAATGGATAGACTCAACGAGTATGAGATTTCGTTCACGTGATTACTGGTATATTTGAATTATTTTTTCTTAACCCTTACCACGTTTGTAGTTGAAAACGATGTCCTTGTAGTACAGTTAGTTATTACCGGCATACATAACCCTCCAGTGATGCAGATTACATCACGCGCTATTAGCAAAATTGTTTTTCAGCCCGAAATCACAATTTACAGCACATTTTATCGGACCTACTAAAAATTCTAGTCACGTTGATACTCTCTCATATTTATTAGTAGCTCAAAAAGGACGTTTTTTGAACAGAATTTTTTGTGCGTCTCTAAACTAGAGCAATTCAATGCAAATATTACTGTATTTAACCATCGAGACTAAAGATAACACACATGAAATATAGTAGACAAATATTTATATTGAGCGCAAAAATTGAGCGTTATCTGTCTGTGCAATTCATTGAATGGGAATAAAATTGGACCGTTTTAATATACGGGTAATTGAACCGTTATCTCATAAATGCCAGACAAACAGTGTTAAAAAAACCAGAGTGGTTAGCACAACAACTGTGATGTTAGCGTGACGCTAGCGAGTAATCGTGCTGTCACGTTTATGTTTATTTAGTAAATTTGTAGTATGACAAGGATGGCATATCAACTCGGTAGTGTCACACTAACGTCAATCTATTTATGTTAAGCTCTCAAGGTGGGTACCACAATCCCTTTAATAAAGCTATTATAATCTTACTTTGCCGTAAGATATGTGGATATACGCAGTTAATAGCTATGTCTCTTCGGTACGGCCAAGTAACCCCAGGTTTAACTAAGCGAAGGTTAAACTTGGGATTTATTGAATACAAATAAATATAAATAAACATTTAGTTACGGTCATCACGGTTTATCTTTGGTTCTTGGTTGATTTTTAAGTTGGTGAAATGATTTTTGGACGTCTGATACCTTAGTCGTTCCCGTGACCATGGGTGCTGCAAAGCACTCGAAACGTCGGGAACTTAAAAATCAAAACAAACCGCGATAAAATACGAAAAATAGTTTTATTTCATGTATCAATATCATTTCACCACTGATTTCTATCATAAATCTAAGAATTCAGTGGTAAAATTATATTTTTAACAGACTTCAAAAAGGAGCAGGTTCTATGTTCGGTTGTATGTATGCTTTTTTTATGTTTTTTCAGGGATATTTCCGTCAATTGTGAACCGATTTTGATGATTTTTTTTGCATTGGGTTTAGTATAGCTCCAAGGTGGTCCCATTTTAATTTCATTGGCATTGGACCTTGGACTTAGAAGATACACCAGGGAACTCCTTAACGATTATGGGCACGTATGACGTAATACGATATTATGGGTATTACGTCAATCCTATAGGTGCCCCACTATAGAACTAAGCAGTATATTAGCCGACTTCAAAAAAGGCGGAGGTTCATAATTCGTCCTTTTTTATTATAACTCCTCTGCTTATGAACCGATTTTGATGATACTTTTTGCATTGAGTTCAGTATAGTTTTGAGGTGGTCCTATTTTAATGTTATTGGTATTAGACCTTGGACTTTGAAGATACACCAGGGAACTCCTTAACGGCGAACAGCACGAACGTATAGATTCCGTTATTAAAGTTCTATCTATCTATCTATCTATATCATCACGCCAGCTCCCTCGCGGGGTAGGCAGAGAGTACAGAGTTCCAACAGGATCTTTCCTTACATACCTCTCTGGCTTCCTCCACTCTCATAGTTCGTCTCATACACACTCGCCGGTTACGGAGACTCTTGACTTGCCCTTCAGCTAAGACACGGTCTATTTGGTCATGGTAAGATAGTCTAGGTCTTCCCCGGCACCTACATCCTTCCACTTTCGCATTGTATATCTGTTTTGTCATTCTTTCTTCTGACATTCTTTCTATATGCCCGAACCAACGGAGCATACCCTTTCTCATCTTTACACCGATACTATCTTTCATACCTACTCGCTTTCTTACTACGCTGTTGCGAATACGGTCGGTCAGCGTGACTCCGCACATCTTCCGCAGAGATCGCATTTCGACCGCATTTATCCTGCTTTCGTTCTCCTTCTTACATACCCAACTCTCACTGCCATATAACAGCGTTGGGACAAGCACTCCGTTATGCATGGCTAGCTGTGCCTTTTGGCTTAAGTGCCGGCTCCCAATCCCTTCCCATCGCACCATTCACTCTATTCCCTGCATTCAATGTCTTCTTTCTTCTCTTCTTTCTATATCAGCGGTGTATTTCCCATCCTTACTGAAGGCGCATCCAAGATATACAAAGTTAATATATTAATAAAGTAATAGTTAATTAATATATTATTAAAGTTAATATATTAATCGTGTAGGTACCTTACTGGACAACTCAGCAAAATAATATAATATCGGTATTTGAATATTAGTAAATAATTCACTCGTCAGTTAAAATTGTAAAATAAAAATCTTTTTTAAAAAAAAAGGTAAACCGACATCAAAAAGCAAAAAATAAATATTTGAAATTGGTGCCAAGTAACCGACTGCACCAACCAGCACCGACTTCAAATATTAATTATTTGCTTTTTGACGTCAGTTTATTTTTCTATCTATATCTATATAATCACGCCAGATCCCTTGTGGGGTAGGCAAAGATTACATAGTTCCAACAGATTCTTTCCTTACAAACCTCTCTGGCTGTCTCCCCTCTCATAGTTCATCTCATACACGCTCACTGGTTAAGGAGACTCTTCACTTGACCTTCAGATAAGACAGATATTTTTTTTCTAATCCAATGATAAGGCTATGGTTTAGTTAAACCTCGTTTAGTTTAGTTAAATTAAGAAAGGGCCATTCTACCAATTTAAGGAGCATAAAAATGACAATTTTTCTGAGCTTTGTACTAGAAACATTCACTTCGTTACTGAGTCAAGGAGTTTACGCTCAAATGAGGATATGTCATCAATAACATATGTCCACTTCTGTTCAGCTTCGACAAAAACGGGCAATCTTCAGTGGTTCGGACATGTAAAAAAATGTCAGAGGAAAGAATGATGAAACCAATATGTAAGTAGCAAAGAAGGCCATTTTTATTTGTTTTAGGTATTTGTATTCACACGCCAGATCCGTTGCGAGGTAGACAGAGAGTGTACCAACAGGTTTCTTCATCATCATGGTTTAATAGTCGCACATATATATATTTTAAATATTGACGATGATTTGGTCCAGTGTTTAAAAACTTAAGCTGAACCGCCCGGTATTTCATACTCAGAAATTTGATTCCCGCACGATATAAATATTTGTGTAACCCACAACTGTTTCTATCGGTCTGTGTTTGTGTATCTATATTTATTGTACATAGAAATAATTCCTAGTATAGTAATATACAAGATGTAATGTAAATAACGCAAGATTACCCCGATTAGAGAATTGCTTAATAAATTCAAAACGAAAACCAAATTTTCAAAGGTTTTTACCCCTTTGTTAAGCATTTATACCCCAATTTACAATGAAACTTGTATGTGTACGTTTTAAGAAATATGTTTTAGGAATGCATTTCCTTATTACTATGAATCAAGAATAAATTTAGTTTTTTATAGCGCACTGAAGGAGTAAAAGCATTTGTCGCAAATATAAAAATAAGTAAGACACTTTAAAAATTGTTGGAATCAATTCAGTTACTGATTTAAAACGAACTACTTTCAGGTCTTGTGTTTGTTATGTTACGCCTTGTATAAAACTTACTGTAAATATACATTTCATTTACAAGCACAGTTCAACTAATCCAAAATGTCCCAGCTTCAATAAACAAAAAACAATTTAATTATATCTATATTTATTAAGTTTCTTTGAACGACGTAAAAAACTAACCGCTTAGGCTAGATCTAAAGAGACTTCTAAAAATAGCAACTGGGGACTCTCATCGCTTTAACGATGTCCCATTAAAAGGGTCGTTGGATCCAAGAAGAATCTAGAAAAAAGCGACGACACTACAAAACTTTAATCCTGATCAATTGGATTGATCGGACAGCGGGATTTGCGATTGAGACTTTTTTACTGCTTGCTTTTACCCGTGGTTTTATTTCTCAATATATTTTAAATATAAATTCTTTTAATATAAATTTTAAGAAAAACAAAGATGAAAATGCCACATATCTTTTTTGAAATAAATTATTAGTAAAAAAAGAAAACACTTTTAAAAACAAGCTTTAATGCAGCTGGGTAATGGCGCAATTTAAAAAGGCCAATCAAATTTTAATGTATATACAGAATTTAATATCTATGGGAGTTCCTACATTTGACCCAATCCCGTGTGTAGAATCAGCTCATGCCAAAAATGCATTGCGAACGGAATTGAACCAACAAGTCAAATTTCAAATTCATAGGACAAGGGGAATTAGTTCTAAATCAGTTTGCAAGATTTAACCTAAACAAACTAACAGACATTGCAAGTTAAAATAGTTGTAATGCTTTTATTTGTTTATCCTTTTTATTGCCTTAATAGCAAAAACCATCTTTGTCAAAAATAACTATGTTACAGGATGGTAAAAATCTTTTACAAGCTTTTGTTTAACTTGCTTACTTGGTCTATTCGTATGTCGGTCCTTTCGGTTCAAATTTTTTCAAGTGTTTGCGGGTATCCAATTGAGCTAAACCTTGCAACATATGAGGGTATGTAAGTTCGGTCACAATCCAGTAATATGGATCCACAGGTAGGTAAACATCCATTGATAAAAACACCGCCTCGTCAATCCATGTGTTGTTTTTTCTCATTAATCCATGGATGCATTTTGCGTCTTTTCGATCCACTACAGTACTGTAGATAAATGGATCCTACTAGTAAGCCCCACTTGATGAAATAGGTTTATTCATAGTGGACTTATAGACCTTACTTATAGACCATTATTATTAAGAGATTTAAAACTATTCAAAAAAAAATTATACATTATTTTAAACGAAAGACTTTACTTTTTTAAATTCCGTCTTTTTTTAAACCCTGGTAAAAACGAACTCTGGAGTTTCTTGTCCTTTCTCGACAGGAATGACATTCCGAATGATGGTCAAAATTTAAGCATTTTTTGGTCTATATGAATAAAAAACTTTTTAATTTGAATTCTGCAATACACTGTGCAAAGATTTCAATTTCTAATCGTTAATAATATTGAATCAATTTTAGACCCACGGAAAATGGTTTCAAAACACCTTCGTTTAAGGCGTTTAAAATTACTTCAAATTTAACTATATACCTATTATACCGGCATCAAGTGGATGAACTAACAAAGGGTAACATCTGACCCAATTAGAGATTCCTTCCATTACAGGAATGGCGATCGCAGTGAGAGGGTTCGGTTGCCCGATGTTCCGAGGTTTTTGGCGGCACAAATTAATTTGTGGGGCTTCAGAGGTGCTTTGTTACATATGTTTTTTGGTAATATATATTTAGGTCTAGGTTTTAGTGGTCGAGAAAACTGCTAACACGTGTGACCTTGACTGTAGCCACAGAAGGAGGCAGCGAAGGGGTATTTAGACATAGTCATCCAAATGGTAATGGAGGCAGCTCGGGAAGTCTCTGCGAGATCAAATCACAATCGTCCTATTTTACCTGTCTGTTTGAGAATCAGTCACCGTCATCCCTGCAAATTTGTGTCTCGACTACCTAATCCAATCGTTTGGACAACATGAACTTTTTTTGTATTAGTTCGATTCGTCGGGCAGAAAACAATCACTGGTATTCATGATTCCACTCATTGGTCCACGAGTAAATCGTCATTTTCCAATCGTTGACCAGACTGCTATAAAACGAGCACTTGAAATAATCAGACTCCAGAATGTTCAAGACCCAAGTTAAAAAACTTGGAGCGCTAAAGGCGTTCCAAACAGTATCTTTCCAGCCTAAAACTATGAGTCTAAAAGACGAGATGGTTTAGGAATATCGGAGCGTTTACTAAACGTAGCTTGACTTTTATATTTACTCATGTGTTTTCAAACTAAGTAAAATTGCATCTAAAAAGTCTCGGAGCTTTGTAGGACTTGCGCGAAGAAATGGATAGAAACATATAACACATAGCGGTCCTTTGAGAACATTCACTGTTACGTAGTCCATGTATCGAAATTAATTCCTAAAAATGTAACACCATTGATAAGTAACTGACCTCGGCGGGTGAAAGACATATTTTATGTTTACGGAATGTTTGTTTTCTAAAAACGATGTTAAGAGTTCCTAAATCAACGGCTTGTAAGTGTCAATCGGCTCGATGAGCATTGCGAAGCGCATCTTTTATCTCATTCAGACGGTAGGTCTACTTCTTGATTGCAAAAGTGCTCGCGAATAGAGAAAGTCGGTCAGCTGCTTTTAATTTTTTACTGAGTGCATTGGAATGGTTCTTGAAAATTATTTAAAAAAAAAAGATATGAAATGGAAAAATAAATCTTATTTTAATGTTCCATATATTATAACTCTATTTCGTATATGGTCCAAATTTGCTGTCTCTCCGAAATTCTCTATGTGAAGAGGGTCCGTTTAAAACTCAAAGATGCAAAAATATATCATACATAGGTAGTTTGGTGTAATCAATGCTATCTAGCAGCGACTTATCGCCTTGTTTAGGTTGCTATTTTTTTGTCTCTATAAGTTGACGGCCTTTGCTCTGCAATGGAAGTTTATCAACTGATTACGATAATGATGATGAAATGAATGGCTTATCTTGATCGACCAAATATAGGTAGATACACGCTCACCGCACGAAAAATGGCGGGCAAAAGTGGACGGTACTAAAAAATTAACAGGCGTCCACTTTTTCGCAAATTCAATTTTAAGTGATACGATTAAGGTACAATATGCCCTAATTTATGTTTCTATCATAACTACTCACGGAGATTTAGGAACGTTTGATAGTGTAACTTTCTAACAGGACTGTGTCGATATCGATGTTTATCTTAAAAAACCTACAGTGGCCATCTTTGGCATATCAGAGGGGCTCCTGAGCACGAGATTTTATAGCTGCTTTAAGTGTTAACGACTGCGGTCCAAAAACAACAGCTTAACCTACCTTCTATAGCAAGGAAGAGGTCAAATCATATTCCATTAGCGGTTATCCATCGGAAATCTTACTTAACATAGCCGATTGGACAGTGTAACAGAATTTAAGCGGCGCCAGGCTTGTGAAACTCGTAAATATTTATACATTTTTTTCTCTTTTAATAGGTACCCTTTTTAACTTTCGATCGTTCCAGCACGAACATTAACGGCCTTAATACCGGATAACACGGATATTTATACCGGGTAATGTCCTACAGATAACACTAGTCAATATTTTTTCAAACCTTTTTGCTTTGGTAACGAAAATATAGGCAAAACATGCTTAGTTATGTTTGACCGATATTTTTGTAAAAAAAACCCATCACGCCTATATTCCCCAAGCGGGGGTGGCAGAGGTGTATTGAGTGCACCCACGTTTTGCCGACGATGTTAGGTCCCATATAATAGGGGGCGCGCCTATTGCCATATACCGGGCACAATTCCAGACTCCGGACTCGTACTTGGAATTTTACGTTAGAAAAACTACACTTGTCCGACCTAGGATTTAAATCCAGGACCTCGTGATCATTAAGCGATGCGCTTTGCCACTAGACCAACGAGGCAGTCTATATATTTTTGTATTGTATATTTATTACGCGATGTAATTTATGTCCTGCTGCACCCTGCTAATGTATCCAATGTCTACTGTATTCTGTTAATAGAATAAATAATAAAAATCATTAAAAAAACCTACTCCAAATGTAAAAAATAAAAATTTGTAGTTGGTACCAGTTAGTGCAGTCGATTACTTGGCACCGTACATTCGTGCTGTTCGCCGTTAAGGAGTCCCCTGATGTATGTTCAAAGTCCAAAGTTCAATACCGATTTCATTTAAATGGAACTCCTCCTTTTTTGAAGTCGGTTAATATTCTGATTAGTTCTATGGCAGGGTACCTATAGGATTGACGTAATGCCGTACACATTTGCCATCCTCGCTGGGGGATTTTAGGCGAGACGGTGTATTTTTTGAAAAAAAAGGCTTCAATAAGTAACATTTACCTCCTCAACTATTTCGAATATCTATATCGAAGGTCTACGGGTTAGCTGATGAGCCGCGCTGCCCTCAAAGACGTTTTACGCTCAGTAAAGGTGTTTTAAATGCACTAAATTAGTATTGTTATGGAGATGTTACCTATTGGAATTATTATAAGCCTATGCTGTCTTACTGCAAGGCGAAGGCCTCACCTCTCTTCTTCTACCTGTCCCGGTCCAGGGCAAGCTGATTTCAGTAGTTGTCGTCGGAGTCCAGCTCGTCTTGCCGCCTCTTCCTGGGCGTGCCGCGCTGTCGTTTTTTGCTTGTTAGCACCCACTGTGTGGTTGTTTTAGCCCAAAACGCATCCGACATGCGGCGCATATGACCGGCTCAGCTCCAGTCTTGCAGCTGAGTGCCCTACATCAGTTTTGGAGCGCAGAACCTTATTGAAATATTCTAGTTTTAATTTTTTTACTAGTAGGTAGCAGTGATAGTCTAGTGGTTAGACCGTTAGACTGCAATGCCAGAGGTCTCGGTTTCAAACCCATGCACGCACCTCTGTCTTTGCGAAAGCAGGTGGGTATTAAAAATTAACTGTTACTTGCTGTCACGGTGAAGGAAAATATCGTGAGGAAACCTGCATGCCTAAGGATTTCTCTAAGTGAAGTGAATGTGAAGTGCGCCAACTCGCACTGGGCTAGCGTGGTGGACTATGGACTAAACCCTCTCAGTTTGGGAGCTAATATTATTATTATACCAGTAGGTATTGAATACATCACCTGGGCTTTCGCTCCAGGACGACTAAGATTACACTGTGTGTAAATTCTGCCTAAAGTTAACTCATACTTAAGGCCTATTTTACCAACCTCAAGTAAAATCTGAAGTAGACTAATTGACAATTAAATTTGGAAATAAGTCTATATAAACATTTTACTATCTCTAAGTAGCCCTATCCGACGGTTAAGGGAGTCAGTTTTAATTGCTGAGTAATGCTAATCGAGTAGGGTTAGTTACTTCTACACTTACTAGAGGATGGTGAGGAGGAGTTAAAATTCATGGCAAACACTGTTCTAAATCATTGTTTTATTTGAACTGATAATGTGGTCTATTATAGCTGTTTATTGTCCTCTATTGACGGTTTGGTTGAGTGGCTAAGCCGCTCCGCTCACTGGATGGAGTTGTCGCGGTTTCGATACCCGCACGGGACAAATCATTTTGGGATCCACAAATATTTGTTTTGGTATGGATGTTTGTGTTTGTGGATTTCGTGTTTATAAACGCACCCTTGATACAGAATAAATCCTAATGTGGGGCTACGTCACGATGTTCTAAATGGCTGCGTATTTTTCCCGTGTGGAGACGTACTGACAACTACGTGTTGATCCAAGCAGTTTTCCGTCAAGCAAATAGACTAGGCCCTCATCTACTCCATTGTCAACTTGGTAGACATTTTGTGATTAGTTTCAGAAAGGTTGTTAGGATTCACGTTGACATCTTTGTGAAACTTTAGCTTATTCAGCCGATTTATATTAGTCTCATTTATAAGTAATAGCATTCGGGGCGATACCAGAATAGTCCTTTACGCTAGTGAAGTCATCACATGCTTTCATTGCCTCAATGGGCTAAATTGGAAGAGTTATTTTTACCTTCGAGTTTTGATTGGCAATAGCTCAGAGTTGGTCAGCAAGCTATGGAAAGAGCTATGCTCGGCGTTTTCCCACATGATCGAATCAGAAATAAGGAGATTCGTAGAAGAACCAAGGTCACCGATATAGCCTATCGGATTAGTAAACTGAAGTGGCAATGGGCGGGCCACATAGCGCGAAGATCGGACAGGCGTTGGGGCCGAAAGATTCTAGAGTGGAGACCACGTATTGGCAAGCGCAGCGTGGGACGGCCACCTACCTGACCGACGATCTTGTGAGGATCACAGGAAGTCGTTGGATGCAGGTGGCATCGGACCGGCTACGCTGGAGAGCGATTGGGGAGGCCTATGTTAAGTAGTGGACAAATATAAGCTGATATGATGATTATTTTTACAAGCTTTTAATTAATTTGCAATATTCGTATGTCTGTCTGTCTTATCAGCGGCTGTCAAGGTTAAGTAGCGTTTGACTCGGACAGTCCGAGATGGGTGCTCATTTGTGGTATTTACATTTTCAAGTGCATAAAGGCATCTTAAGACATTGGTTTTTCTTACCACTTCATGTGGTAGTCGATAAGCCAAGTGGAACTCCTACTTAGACGAAATAGCCTGGATATTTTTTTACATTGGTTGTTTCAGATGTACGTGTTTGTTTTTGTGAAAGTTCCTAACTGAGTGCTTTTCTTTACCGTAAATCTACGTCTTTCGGGGACATCATCATGAAGGTTTTGTTGTATTTAGGTTATTGTATAAGCAATCTTAATGTTAATAAATTATTTGATAAGTTTATTACACTGTAATGCAAAATAGCATAAAGCTTTTTTTGTTATTTTTATCGTCTTGTTGATTTAATAGTCAAATGTGACTAGTTTATTTAATTTCGAAGACTTTTATTTAATTTCAAAGTAAAGGCTCTACTGATATGTTAAAAAGTTTGTAATAGTCGAGATTTGTGATTAGTTTGAAGATTAATTTTTTGAATCGCTTTTATCTCATTAAAAATTAAATATTCGCCTAAAATTTGTCCCTGGTTACCTTTTTAGAAATAGAAACCACGCAAAAAGTATTAATAATTCAATTATGTTATTATGATTAATTGTAGGTAAACACGCAATAACGCCATAACGAGATCGATTGGAATCATATACCACTTTAACCTATAAGCTCTAATAATAAAAGAGATATTGAGTTCTTAGATTTACGCGAATATTACATAGGGGATATATCGGTTAGTAACTTTAATTAACTGCTAAACTGTTTAAATTAAAACATAAAACAGGTTTTATTACAACGTAATTTGCTAGAAAAGGTTTAATTTTTTGTGAAACACACGTTATAGTGACATCAATCATAAATTATATTTACATAGCAATTACGGTGATCAATAAATTATACTGATCACTGTTTAGTAATTATAACACTCGATGATAAAAAAGGAACCTTATTTTCCTAAAAGGTATTTCGCAGATTGATTAAATAATAAAACCATACAAATGGAATAATTACTGCAATTCCACACATCGATATCTACATACATTATATAAACATAAATAAATAACCAGTAATATAACCGGACCAATTTTAATTACTTACTATTTCCATGGCCCCATTAATAAGTAGGTTTCTCTTAAAAATATCGCTTTAAACGTTAAGAGAATGAAATTACTTACATGCCGTATGACTCTCGCGGGAACGTACAAATCACTCGTTCAACAGCCACAGATCACAACACGACCGTTTTACATAAGATGGCACACTTATCGAAACAAATACACTGCACACGACTTCACAATTTGTCAGGTTATTAACACGATCACTGTCTTTGCTTTTTTAGTATTTTTTGAGTTACGCACGTGTCTTTCGCAGATGATCGCGTTGGACCGAGGCTCGCTAACGTTCGGGGCACACTGAAACGTGGAGACCGGGCCACATAGCCGGGTGTTTCCGTCCCTTTCTCGCTCGGGGTTTTGTGACAGTGTTTGGTATTTTGTCTCGCTCGCGCGCTCTGAAAGCGCGAGGAGTACTCGTAATACGTATAGGTCAATATGAAAGCTCCTCGGGTGCTGGAGGCTGCAGTTAGGGTGGCTGTGATTAGTGTTCGAATTTTCGGGATATGTCAAGTTACGTCAGAAAGCATTTCTGTAGTTTAGAACTTTATTATTTGCCTTGGCTTAGTTATATTTAGCGCAGTGGTTAAACCTGAGCTTAAGCCGTTTTGCCTACTGTGTCTAATAATCGCGGGTTCAATTCCCGCACGGGACAAATCTTTGTGTGATCCACAATTATTTGTTTCGGTCTGGGTATTTGTGTATGTGATTTTTTATGTTTGTAAAGGCACCCACGACACAGGAAATAATCCTAGTGTGGGGCTACGAATTTTTTTAAAAGGAGACGAAAAAAGCAAAAGGTAAATGTTTTAGCAAATTTACTGTGAAAAAACTAAGGATAGGTTTCGGACCCCGTTATTGCAATTATATACACCGTCATCTATATTGTATTTCCGAAGTGTGATAGGCAGAAGTGTATTGTGTACACCCACAAAATATAACAGGGGGCGAGCCTTTTACTATTATACCGGGTACAATTTAAATATAATTAAAACAAGGTCGATTACCATAGAATTAAATTTGTGTTTTCTAAATCAAGTTCAGTTTATTAAAAGAAGAACATAAAAATATTTAAGTCTGTTACCTTCTATATACTACTATACTCTAACAATATATTAATATTGGAAATTATTGAAGCGTTTACATATTTCAAGGCGCTCGTAGCGCTGTGCGACCGCGGTGTTCTTACCGATCACCAAGGTTAAGCAGCGTTCGACTCGGTCGGCCTGAGATGAGTGACCGTTTGTGGCATTTTCATATTCGAGCGTCTCCGTGCTTCGGATGGCACGTTAAGCCGTTGGTCCCGTTTACCACTTAATGTGGTAGTCGTTAAGCCGAGTTGGAAGCCTTAAAGGCGGTTTGATAAGTTCCAACAGCCGGTGGCCACAAACCTGCCTCCACCAATCTGCACTGGGTCCGAGTGGTAGAGTATGACCTAATCTCTCTCACCTCGATTTGTGAGAGAAGGCCTTTGCCTAGCAGTGGGCAGTATAGGCTTATATTATTATTGCATATTTCAAGTACCCGTTTATTGGTTCGAAAACATGTTTATCTTATGATTTGATTCTAAAGTGTCCAATTCTAATTAATTAAAAAAAATAAAAATAGTAGAAGTTCCAAAACTATTAATGATGTCACAATGCGGAAACTAAAAGTCTCTTAACACCCACGGTCGTAGGCCACCCTACTCAATCCAGCTCGTATCACGATCCGACGCATGCGCGGTCCGCGGCTCGCCGACACTAGCATCACACAACACACCCCTGAAAATTAATTATTCCAAACACCACCGAACTGTTACTCCAATGGTACATATTATTCATGATCCCTCCCATAGATTAGTTTAAAATTTCGAATAAGGGATTCCAATTCTAACAATAATTGGTGTTTTATTTTTTTAACGCAAATAAATTTTATTGCGATTAACTTTTTTTGAAAAAAATGGGTTATATAATTTTTGACTGAGGCGTGCATAATATTGTAACTCTAAGTACTATTTATTGATGTAGATATATACCTTTTAAATTACATAAATTTCTTCCTATGGCTGCTACTCATAAAGTTTGCGGTAAGAAAAATACTATAATAATAACTAATCATAATATTAGCTGTGTTAAAAAACTACCGTCGGCACGGGCCTCGTCTTAAACTGAGAGAGCTCAGGCCATAGCCCACCACGCTGGCCCAGTCCGGGTTGGCGAACTTCACACACCTTCGAAAAACTCTAAGGCATGCAGGTTTCCTCACGATGTTTTCCTTTACTGTTAAAGCAGTGATCGTTAATTTTTAATACGCACATACTTTCGAAAAGACAGGCCTGGGTTTGAAGCCAAAATCTCTGACGGTCTACCCACTAAGCTATCACAGCAGTGAAAGCCTAGCTATCACTATGAAAAATACTATGAATATATGTAAAAATCGACTTATTAACCAGACCAGATTATTAGAGTTCCACTGTTGGGCAAAAGCCTTCTCAAAACAGATTAAATAAGATACAAAATACTTTACCACATGGACCCAAGGTGAATTCCTAGAAGCAGATTTATGGAATCAGAATCAGAATATTTTTTATTCATGTAAACCATTACAGTATTTATGAATCGTCTAAATAGTAACAAATACTCTACCACCACTGCGAAATAACATTCCTGTGGAGAAGAAGGGCAAAAATCTCCACGGTTACTCATTTAAAACAGTATTTTTACTATTTTTCCATCTACATTTTGTTGTGGGGTATGGGAGAACAATGTAGTATCAGGTGAGTCTAAATTAAATTAATTAAGTTACACTATTCATGAGAAGGGCTACATGGTTCTCCCATTTACGGACAAAGAAATGAACAAGAACAATGATCAGTTTTATTTAACTGCTAGAAGGAAGAGAGGGAATAATAAATAATAATAGCTGAACATGTTATCCATATTCTGGTGAAGCTGAAACAGCACCTATCCAAGCATTTTTATCTTTTAAATAATCATCTAGAGTATAGTTAGCTCGCTTGCAGAGCGTACGTTTAATACAAGATTTGAAATTATTTTCACTAAGTTGCGTGAGGTCAAGTGGAATTTTATTATAGAATCTAACACAGTACCCCATGAAAGATGTGTGAATTTTAGACCTTTGGAAACTACTATTGAACCTGCTATTGGAAATTTTAATTTACAATGGGGCTTTTAAAGTGCTTAATAAATACCACATTAAGTCGCATCTGGGTTAATCGACTGATTATGAATACTTCCAGTAGTATGGAGACTATCGAAAATGGAGATGCTACAAATGGTCACCCATCTCAAATTAACCGAGTAGAACGCTGCTGAACTTTGGTGAAGAATACCGCAGCACCATAGCGCTACTTACACGCACTTTAAAGCTCTAAAAAGCGACTACATTAATAAAAAGGATTCAACATTGATCGATCAGATAACGATAATGGATTTACTCTCTATTTTGTGGACTGTTTAGATTGTGTGATTGATTTGATTTAGATTGCTATAATGATTGATTGTTCATTGTGAAGTGTGATAGATACATACTGAAGGAGTTAATGGTTATTTTTCTTTACACCATATCCAGTAATAAAGCTTTAAGAGACCGACTTAAAAAGATCTGTATAATTTAACTTTTATTAAAAAAATTTTTTTTCCTTTTTTTTTTAAAACGTAACCCCACACTAGGATTTATTCCTGTGTCGTGGGTGCGTTTACAAACATGAAAATTCACAAACAAATACCCAGACCGGAACAAATAATTGTGGATCACACAAAGATTTGTCCCGTGCGGGAATCGAACCCGCGACTATTCGACACAGTGGGCGGAGCCGCTCAAGCTCTTAACCACTGCGCTAAATCGTCCGTCAAACTTAACTTACTTTTAATGCTTGTTAGTTTGTTGGTTAGGGTCACATCATTTCGTTTACGGGATTAAAATGTGACCTGAAGGTCAATTCTCGTATTTAATTGACACTGAGACCGAATATTGACTAAATTGAGATTTAATGTTGACTTACATTTGGTATTCTGCTTCACTAAAATATCGATCCGATTTCGATATAATATCAAGTTATTTTATTTACAATATACTGTTGATCGCACGTTAATCTCAGCTGCTGTAGCCTGACTATAGAATATCTAACTGAAATCTTCAATTTGACGTTTGTTTTGTAAATTTTATGTTCATGTCAATTCAAAATTTTATCGGAATACCGTTTAAATTTTGTTCAACTTTCGGTCCGATCTCGATTCGGTCGATGCCGTTATTATACGAGAATACCATTTGTGGGATTTATGACATTGAGATTAGATCGAGACTGCATTTTGAACACTTATTTACGAGAATTGACCTTTTGTTGTCTCAGTTTCAATGACAATGCATTTTAATGGCAAGCATAACCTGATTGTACACCCAGAATTGACTCCAGACGAAGGAATTCTTGAATGGTCAGCAGCATAGACACGAAATTTTGCATACACATTTAATATTGATTTTTTCGTCTTAAATTGCAATTACCTGCCACATAAAAGTATTTTTTTAAAATAACAGTATTCTTACACAGTAGGAAATATTTTTGTAGCATTGGTGCGTTTACAGGCACAATGTTTTATATCAACAAACGTTTAGACCAAGACTCAAAATTATAGGTTACAAAGATATTGGTTGGGTCACGCCCACCACTACAATTCAGTCTTCGCGGCGGCTTAGAACTACAGTTCAAAGATACCACTTTCTTCAATGACCCCTCTTTCACATAACCGCATTCAAACAACTTTTTGAAAAGACTGTAATTTCAAATGACTATTTGCACAAATAACCATCACCAGATAGAGTAGCCTTAGATCACTAGACCAAACGAACATTAAATAATGTCGATCTTTGACTCCTAACACACCACCTTCACGGCACAAGCCGCTTTAATTGCGATCCTACTCAACGAAAAGGTTTTCATCTTCCTTTTTATCTTTCGGAACACGGACCCCTGAAAGGGTCCCCTTTATTGTGAAAATAAACACCTCCGGAATTTCGCTGAGTCAAAAGTAAATTAAGGTGCACATTGATAAATTAGGCAGCCTCCTTAAAAGCAAAGATCTGACTGTGATAAACTTGGCTCAGCTCTTGGAGTGTTTTGAATTCTGACCTCGTGCCAATTGTATTTTTCATGGAGAGGCTTTAGATGTTTGGAAGGAGATGTAATTGTTTTAAGGCTTCCGTATATTAAACGGAAAAAGGTCTGATTTTTCCGGGGAAAACGATTTGATCTATTTCATTTGAGTTTCACTTCGTTCGTTGTCATTAGAATTTTGACGTTGACTTTAAAACTGTTTTTTTTTTTCAAAACATACATTTGGCATCTTCGTGTGTTTCTTATGGAATATCGGAACAGTAAAGGTACGGCCAAGTTAATGCGTTCAGCCCCGTCCATGGTGGCGTCCTCGGCGGCAATCGCGGTGGCGATCAGGCGCCAAGGGAGATATCCCTTTGATTATGCGTGCAGGCGCCATCCAGATAGCACATGCAGAACGCGTTGGTGTGAACATTTCTATACAAATATTACTGCAAGAGCTGATCGCCATCGTGCACTCCATCGCGGACGCGGCTGGACGCGTTGGTTTGTACCCTAACACTTTAAAATATCACTCAAAAATTTTATATTTGAGAAATCCTAGTGGGGTAATACTTTTTTTCGAGAAACAATTTATTGTTCCACTTGAAAAATTGAGTAATCTAAACTAAACGCCGTCACACCTATATTTACGAGCGGAAGTGTCAGAAATGAACTCTGTACACCCACATATCGCCGACGTCATCAGGTCCCAATGTAATAGGGGGTGAGCATACTGATATTATACTTCGTGTAATTCCTGGCTCCGGATTTAACGGAGAATTTCGATAGAAAAAATATCTAATAAAACTATTTCCGACCTTGGAGTCGGAAGGCACGTTAAGCCGTTGGTCTCGGTTACCACTTAATGTGGTAGTCGCTAAGCCGAGTTGGAAGCCTTAAAGGCGGCTTGATAAGTTCCAACAGCAGGTGGCCACAAAACTGCCTCCACCAATCCGCACTGGGTCCGCGTGGTGGAGTATGACCTAATCTCTCTCACTTCGATTTGTGAGAGAAAGCCTTTGCCCAGCAGTGGGCAGTATAGGCTGATATTATGATTATTATTATTAAATTTAACACAGAATCGACCGAAAAGAGAGAGTCCTCTCCTACAAATACCCTCGTTACTCAAACATTATTAAGAAAACGTTTTAATTAGTAAAAAAAATAACGGTCAAAAGTTCTAAACACTCTCCATTAATACCGGAATTCCGACATCGTAACAGGAAAATGAAACAAAAATGAATTAAGTCGAAGATAATTGCATGCTGTTTTGTATTTTAATTAGTTCGAAGAACAAATTATTCGGAATTTCAGGTTTAAAGACAATAAATAATCACTACTTATTTATCCGAAGGACAAGTCAAGAGTCTCCGTAACCAGCGAGCGTGTATGAGATGAACTATGAGATTAGAGGAAGCCAGAGAGGTATGTAAGGAAAGAACCTGTTGGAACTCTGTTCTATCTGCCTACCCCGCAAGGGATCTGGCGTGATGATATAGATAGATAGACTATTTAATTATTGGAATAAAAAACAATAGCACATGAAAATTGGGATGAAAGATGACGAAATAAGTGGTTATAATAATATAAATACCGTTACTTACAGAATACGTGACGAATGAGAAGCAAGGTAGGTGTGTACATTAAAGGTTTAGTCAAATAGCTGACGGAGCGCGACGGGAGCGCGACGTAAGCGCTCGGCTACGCTCGATCGGCGGTTGGCAGCGCAGTGCTCAGGTCACACTACGGGAGTGACGTCGCGCCGGCCGGGCCCACGCCCAATACTAACGATACGCTCGCACGCGTCTTGGCGTCTCGCTCCCTCCGTGCCTCGTTTGTAATCGCGTCGAGCGCGACGGCGACGGGTAATGACGTTTACCGTCGCGCCGAGCAGAACTGCACTCTGTGGCGTCTCCCATACAGTTCGTCGCGCTCACGTCGCGCTTCATCGGCTATGTGGCAAAACCTTTGGTATACATACAATGAAACAAATGATTATTGATTACTGTGTAAAGAAGATAATTGAGAAATAATTTAAATTAATAAAGACTTTTTAAAAACAATCTCTGATAGAAAAAAAACACAACGAAGATATCTTGCTAAGTTCAGCAGTTCGTATGGCTTCCTGCCGGCTTCATTATCAGACCTTGGATGCCATTCGGGTCTAAAGTACTCGTTAGGACGAATCGAATAAGCCCAAACACGGCACGGGTTCCATTAGGCACCTTTCGGCTTCGTCATCAGATCCTGAATATCATCTGGTTATATAGTACTTGTCAATACCTATCTAACAAGCCTAAATACAAGGTGGTTATGTTGTGTAGTTGACATGTTTCCATGGCCACCTTCCAACTCCATCATCAGAACAACTCCATGGTACCATATTATTGCATTGTCACCGACTTTTCACAGGTATGCCAAATTTCAGCTCAAGCGGATACCTGCAAGTGCTTGAAAAATGGATCACAAGATTTAAACCGGAGAGACAGACATACAGACATCCGAACATTGCAAGTTAAATGAAAGCTTGTAAAAAGGGAAACGAAAGAAATGATTAATAGAAAATGAGGACAATATTATAAACAATAACAATATAAAATTGTAGTTGCTATAAAGATGTTACTTAGAATATAACCTAAGAATTACATTGTGATATTTTTGTTTGGATAAGCCAAGTATCCTTCCAGAGCCCCAAGTCAGTTATTGCAATTTTAGTAAAATTGTTGTTCATCGACATCATAATTACTAGTTTTGACAGTTTTCAATCTACTAATTCAGTGCTATCCAATTCCTATGGTACCTATCGATAATTCTTATGGTTTTCTATAGCCGTAAGTACCATTACAAACAATTGCAGACTTTTGGCACAATTGTAATTGAACGATTTTTGTAGTATGTCATAATTACAAAACTTGTAAAAAATAGCAGACTTGGGGCACTGAATGTAAGCAGAAGCGTTGGTATGTAGTACGAATTTTCATTAAGGAGATTTCAGTTCTAATATGCGGTCCTGATTCGTTTTTTGGCTTCATATTTTTTTTCTTTACACCGTCACGCCTACATTTCCCAAATGGGGATGGCAGAAGTCTATTTCGTATACCCACATTTGCTGACAATGCTAGGTCCTAATGTTAGAGTGGGGTTGTAGGGAAAGTATAAATGGGGAGCGAGCCTTTTGCCAGTATATCCGGTACAATTCCATACTATAGAGTATATACGCTGTCACGCCTATATTGAGTATACCCAATTTTCGCCAAGATGTTAGATCACATGAAATTGAGCGCGAGTCTGTTGCCATATACACGGGCACAATTTCAGACTCCGGACTCATACTGGGAATTTTTCGTTAGATAATATACGTTTGTCCAACCTAGGATTTAAACCCAGGACCCAAAGTGATGAGCTTTGATAACAACTAGACCAACGAGGCAGTCAACTACTCTGGCATACTATCGAAATTTTCTTAGTAGAAACATTTTGTTCGCGACTAATAATAATTTTCCGATGTTAATAATGTATAAAATGTACCACAGATTAAGTTTGTAAGATATAAAGTTTTACTTGGTATCTTACAGACTTAATACTTAAACGCTGGGCTCAGTACAGCCCTCACTAGTTGTGACTCCAAAAATAGGACATAAGCGAGGGCAGAAACGGCCTCGTTCGCGGCAGTTGAGTCTCAGTTACATCGCGTAGCCAGCTCAGAAGTCCGACTAGTGAAGGCCCAACTGGGACCCAGTGTCCTGAAATATTGGTGTACTGTTTTCATTTGTGAAGAATCTTGGCGAGATACCCAGACCCAAGATCGAGGCAGGCGAAAGTAGGTGCTACGACTAGGCAGAATTGAGCGGTCTACATATCCCGCTAGGTGTGCCCCTCAAGAAAACTACCTAAGCAATAGTAGTTACCGGCAATAGCCAGTGTGCTTCAGTCGAAGGTGGACCACACATTTCAACCACACTGTCTGACCTTTGACCGTTTTTCCTTAAGCTTAAAAATGACCTCGTATCTATATCATCACGCCAGATCCCGTGCGGAGTAGGCAGAGAGTACAGAGTTCCAACAGGTTCTTTCCTTACATACCTCTCTGGCTTCCTTCACTCTCATAGTTCGTCTCATACATGCTCGCCGGTTACGGACTCTTGACTTGCCTTCTTGTATGCTTGATGCATCATATAACTGCCTCTACCTTATTTCTCTCATCTCGATTTGAAAGACCTTAGCCTGGCAATACAGGCTGATTTTTAAGTATATTTATAGGCAAATGTAAAATAACAACGTTAATAAGTATAACATGTTTGGGTATATTTTTAGCACATGTCCAACCAATTGTGTTCTGGGCCTGTGTCTGTAGAATATAGGCATGAATTATAAATAACAAAACTTAATAATTATAAGATATTTACATAAAATTTCTAACAATACAAAATAACAATTCAGGTTCCCTCACAAATTTCTAAACCACCAGAATCTCTAACATAAACATAATTCCAACCCTACAATGACGATTGTTCATAGAACAAAACACACGTGTACTCAAAACGGTACTAAATTACACAAACACCGTCATAAAGACACGTGTAACTCCCTCGTCTCTATTTTTGAACAATTATCAATAACCATTAAAAAATAAATCACTTGAAATACACGTAACACAGTGCACGTGTAACCAAAACTGTCAATTTGTACTGACATATCGATCAAAATCCAACGCAAAACGAATCCATCACCGCATTGATAGGGAAAATGAATTGGTCACTGATAAACCCGTCATCCTTAGGTGTAACACGACTGCAAATCTGCACTGTATCAACATCGGAATAAAGTTGAAATCACAATGAAGTTGAGGTAATAGTTAACATGTATTCGCTAAACAAACAATTACGTCATCACTTTACGCACACGTCACGATCATTAAATGCGAAACCATAATCGATCATGTTCTAGCCTGTAGTCTTTGAATGTGAATGATGAAGGTAGATTTCATATATTTTTGGAAAATGATTGATATGTAATGTCTCTTACAATAGGTCTCATAAAAAACTCAGAGTTGCTCAGCGAGCTATGGAAAGAGCTACGCTCGGTGTTTCCCTACGTGATCGAATCAGGAATGAGAAGATACGTAGAAGAACCAAAGTCACCAACATCGCCCTCAGGATTTGCAAGCTGAAGTGGCAATGGGCGGGCCACATAGCGCGAAGATCGGACGGGCGTTGGGGTAGAAAGATTCTAGAGTGAAGACGACGTATTGGCAAGCGCAGCGTAGAACGGCCGCCTGCCAGATGGACGGACAATCTAGTGAAAATCGCAGGAAGTCGTTGGATGCAGGTGGCATCGGACCGGTTACGCTAGAAAGCGATTTGGGAGGCCTATGTTTAGCAGTGGACAAGTATAGGCTGAGATGATGATGATTGATATGTTATGTGGCATACGAAAAGAATGTCTAAAGAAAGAATTACATAACAGGTATAGAGGTATATATAGGTACCGGGAATTACCTTTTTTTTATCACAGGGAAAACTCGTTATGGGTACCCGTCCGCGTTCGGGGGACGCGGAGGGGTTATTTCGGATTCCTTGATCAATCAACACTCGGGGCCGTAGCCCCGGCTGTTGATGGACCAAGTGTACCGACTAAAAACCCTGCGGTGGCACCGTCTTTGTCGCATAGTGTCGGGGTCACGGGATCGCCGTTAGGTACGTACCGCGACCCCGACGCGACCTGCCCTGTTGAGGGCCCACCTTGGGAGTCCAGCTCCCTGCGTACTTTGGTACGTCCTCCCCCTACGTAGACGCCGCGTTGATATCACCCAACGCGGCGTCTCCCTCTTGAGCTGGGAGGCAGACTCCCCCGAGTCTGCCACCTAGGTGATTTGGTAGAGACACCCATGTACCCGGACTTTGGCATCCGAGGGCATGGGTATCTCCACGCCCCCCCGCGTCACACGCGCGCGAACCGTCCAGCCGCCGCCGCGCCGCCCCTCTGGCGGCATGCAGCAGCAGCCGGTCGGCCCGGTTCTGCCGGGCTAGGGACCCGAAGGGGCCCCACCGCCCAGCAGGTGGTCGGGAGATTACGCAAACCTATACCGACCACTGTACCACCAAGCCGATCTGCGCCATACCCCTAAGGGAGGGCGCCCGAACGGCTCCCTAACAGGGGCGGTGCCACCTGCTGCACCTAACTCTCTCTCCCAAGGGAGAGCGAGGGGGCAACCAGGCGCCACACCCACACCCTTGCGCCTAAAAGGCGCGTGAGCCTTCCAGCCACCACTGCGCCGCCCCTCTGGCAGCAAGCAGTAGCAGCCGGTCGGCCCAGCACGGCTGGGCTAGGGACCCAAAGGGGCCCCACGGCCCAGCGGGCGGTCGGGAGGTCCTTCCCTCTGCAAAAAATGCACGGCGCACAACAGCGCGGTGCTGACCTCGACCGACTACCCAAACGACAGGCGCCACCTGCTGCACCCCACGGAGGGGCGCAACCAGGCGCCACAACCTTCCGGCTAAAGCTGGGGGAAAAAGGAAAGGGAGGGACGGGACCGAGCGGGGAAGGGTAAGCGCATGACGGACCAGATCGATCAGAAGGACCAGACTAATAGCAGGCAGTAACCGCGAGCAGGATACAGTCACACTTGCCTTGGGGATCGTCGCGACCGTGCGCTACTCCCAAGACCACGCCAAAATGCTTGCCGGGACAGATGAGCAAAATAGGCGAGAAGCTATGCCACTGCACCTCGAAGGACGCGTGTGGTGGGATAGCCTTTCGCCCGGCCACCGGGAATGACCAAGACTATCTTACCATGACCAAACATGCCGTGGCTTACTTATCTGAAGGGCAAGACAAAAGTTTCCGCAACCGGTAAGCGCCTATGAGACGAAATATGAGAGTAGAAGCCAGAGAGGTATGTAAATAAATGCTCTGTTGGAACATAGCGTGACGATTTGTTATTAGAATTGATATAAATTGAAATCCTTTTAAACAACTTGGTTCCAAACAAAATACTCCGAAATCACAGAAAATGAGCCCCTATTAAGATTATCTCAATGGTAGCTGTACTTCAAGGCACTCCTTTAAACAGAATAAACAAAACAGCCACTCTAATGACTTCCAAAGTCTCTGCCAAGATTTAGAAGAAAGATAAGCAACTAATTAAAGTGAAGACTAATTGCCATGAATGAGTTCCGCTTTGAGAAGCTATCATTTGTAAACGTATTTATTTTACTTTTACTGGCTTTAGTCCTTTAGATTTATTTTGAATGGAAATAAGGAAATCCGAGCTTTACAAAAGAGAACTAGATATTTTTGGTTACTAGGTAGTTAAATAGTGGATAGAGGTTTAAAGTAAAGAAGACATATCGGATGTCAGCACCTGGCCATCAATGTATGATGGTCACGGTACCTGATATCCGATGTGTTATTTTTTCTTCTCATGTTCAGCATTGGACAAATCTTCAAAAAATTCTCATTTAACTATATTAAAAAGATTATGTAGGACTATAATCATGCTTTAAAAATATCCGTTAGTTACCTTTTTTGACAAAATTAGGAGGCTACGGGATCTCCGAACTAAGTCTGGGGGATTTAAAATATCAGCCTCAACATCCTAATGATGCCAACGGTATAGTGTCCCTCACGTCATCAATCGTATGGAGATCGTTTTGTGAATTGGAAGTTAGGGACATCTCTGGCTACACCATAGATGTCTACGAACTTTAAGACTCACCTTTTTTTTAAACTGAGAGCAGGCCCTTAAATTTCAACCTTGTGTCATTCTAAACCGGCAATTATTGCCTGCATGATGGTCTTTAAAATTTGAATTGCAAGGAAATTAACAAAATACTAGGCCAATTATTTATTAACCATACCACCTTTAATAATTTCTGCACCTTCTATTCTACACCAAAGCTAAGCCCGAAATTATTACTATAATTTCTAAAACTGAGATAGGTACCGAGAAAACTTTACGATGCTACAACAATCCAGCCCTTATCACCGAAAATTTCAACTTCAAGATAATATTCGGTAAATAAAGTGGAGAATGATTTAATTTTGGAGGCGACAGGGAAGGAATACTAATTTTCTTTGGTAGGTGGGGTTGGGAATTTTAAGAGTGAAATTCTTTATACCTTGCTTGGTGGTACAGAAAATTATGTAAGAGCAGGATTATTTTTTAAGTTTTGCTGTAATAAGAAAATTGTAAAGTGCCGGTTGTATGGCTAGCTAGATCAATGCCTTTTCCTGTATTAATGATATGGCATTATGTTTAGGCAATAATTATAGCGTGTCATTGGAGAGATTTTTGAACATCAATGGACGGCTAAAGCTCTGTAGACTTAGATAGTGATCTATATCATCACGTCAGATGTTTTACTAGACAGAGAGTACAAAATTCCAACAAGTTTTTCCTTACATAACTCTCTGGCTTCCTCCACTCTCATTAACAATGATGATCAATATATTTTGTTACATGATTCTTATGCTGAACTTATTAACTTATTCGTCGAACTCGTCTTTAATATAATTATGCAAGCTATTAAAAGGCCACTGTGTTCAGTTGTATAATGTTTTTTTACATCTAACATGTACTTTTTTTACACTTAAAATTATTTGCACTATCAAATTAGTAAATTTTATTGCATAATTATTTTGAGATAACTTGTTCCTTACAAGAGAGGGATCAAAATGAGGTAAATTATTTAATAGGAATAGGAGGAATAAAAACAGCTGCCTGAGCGTCATCTAAATACAAAACTCCCTCACATATGACACAGATCGTTGGCAAACAAGGCTGCCCCACTTGCGAGCTAAGTAGCGACTCAAAGTGTGAATACGGACGAGTGACGCTCAATGGACGCAGTTCTCAAAGCTGAATGCCAAATGTTGTTTTAGGCCGAAATATCACACTGGCTGTATTATTTTGGAATCAGTTTCGAGTTGTTGGATGGCAGGTATAATTATTTCAGTTGAAGGTTTTGGGTTTCAAGCACGGATATTTAGGCAAGAATAATGGTATTAATTTGACTAGTCATCTTCCCTAAAATAAAACTTGTCTTACAGTTGAAATCTTACAAACTTACATGTGTAATATTTGCATAAATCTAATAAGCGAATAAGTTTGGGCCACATCTAGAAGCTAACATCAGTCATCAGGATAATACAATGAAAATATTAATTTGATATGGAATCCGCAAAAATCTAATAATACGAATTCAGAAAAGTTGAATTTATCTTTTTTTCTAACAGGCAGTATACAACAATCTCTACATATCCCGTTTAAAAATAACTCCCTAACATCGAAAACTTTCTTGCCCTCTTCAAATAAATCACAGCGGAAAATCAATGGATACAATCTCTCACCTCGACGCTTCGATACGCAACAGTCTCTTGAAAATCCAAGTAATTCCTCCTCCACGATGTTTATTATTATAAAGATCAACCGTCCCATACTAATTTCCTTATTGGCCTTATATCGATTCCTGTCTGAGGCTGTATTCTGGTCTGATCGGAATCGTGTGGCTGGCGTAAGGAAAATATTAACACAATGGATTTGAAGATTTCGACATTGCATTTGTTTGTTTGGTTTGTGATTGGAACTTAGAAATAATGAAGAAATATTGTTTATTGCATACTTGTTCCATGCATCTAAAGTTTCAAAGTATTAGGTATATGTATTTCTGGACTAAGTTTTTTTGAATTTAATATTTTTCCAACGTCCAAATACACAGCATAATTTTATTATACATTCAGTAGAAATGTTTTAGTCGCTTAACTCACTCCTAGGTTAATAGCTTCGCTTACAATTCAAGAGAAAAAAATCTTAGTATTTACAAAATCAGTAAATCGATTCAGCAAGAGAAGCAAGAGAGATAATCAAAAAAGCCATTTTTATCAACTCTGTTCTTTGTCTGTTTGAAACAAATTTTGCAAACCATGGAAATGTTCGTTCATAATAAAAACATGACAAATACATTAAAGAATAATAGATGGCGCTACACGAATCTAAAACGCGATATTGCCGTCAAAAGTTAGTTCATAATTTTCATATTAAAACACCGATCCGGGAATAAGGACGCCCAGAGTTTTATGTACGCAGAATACAAATAAGTTTTTATTAGGGATCCTCATTGACACGGGCAGGGTGCCCGGATTTATTTGAATTTTCAACGATTTTTTTAAGATGTTTTGATATGAAGTTCTAATCAGCCGCTTGTTACATAACGCTTTTAGAAATAACGTATTTTTTTATTAATTATAATGTATAGTAAGTAGGATGTAAAAAGTTGCAAACTGAAATATGAGTTATAAAAATAAGTTTTAAAGCTTTTATCAATAAAAGTCAGTGATAGCCTATAAGCAGTGATAGCCCAGTGGTTAGACTGTTGGACTACAAAGTCCTCTGAGTTCTCGGGTTATTATTTTTATTGATAATAAATAAACCTCTTGGCTTGTGCGTACATCATTAGATGTACTGGGTAATGCCAGTAAACTCGGGAACGTATGAATTCATACGTTGGGCTAGACCATTTTCTTACCGGTTTTGTGTCTAAACACTAAATCGTAGCCAAAGTCAATGTTTTAATAAAATGTAGAGAAAATTATTGTCGTTCTGTTGATGTATAATAGTCGTATTCTGAGTTAGTGGTAACGTGAATGGATAACGTAAACATCCGATAAGCGCACGTGCCCGCTAAGGGGATGTCAAGTGCCGTGTGTGTAAACAAATAAAATGTATTATTGTTATTGATGAATACTTAAGTACTTTTTGAAAGCACGTGCGTATTAAAAATTAACTATCGCTTGCTTTAACGATGAAGGAAAACATCGTGAAGAAACCTGCATGCCCTAAAAGTTTCTCGAAGGTGTGTGAAGTTTACCAACCCGCACTTTGCCAGCGTGGTAGACTATGGCCTAAACTCTCTCAGTTTAAGAGGAGGCCCGTGCCCCAACGGTGGGTCAGTTTTTTAACAGGGCTAATATTATTATCTCATCTGATCGGGAAACACTGCCAAAATTTTAAGTACTTTTTCGGAAGTGGTTAGGGTGGGCGAGGCCATTTTTTGGCGACGTTTGAAAAAAATATATATAATTCAAAATCTATAGAAAATTTTCAGTTAAATTAAAAATAAATGACTTAATGATAATGACGTGTTTTGTTAAAGTATATATTTACAAAGTTTATCACCTAATACTTTGAAAATTCCTACCGGTAAACCTTTATTGTAAAAACTGTTTCGTTTTTCATGGTCTACCTAGGCCGAAATCTAGGCTATTTTTTTAGTAGTTTTCGAGGTATTTTTGTGGCTGTTGGCTAAAATTATATATGCAGGTTTATTTACCAGTTATTTATGATTAGAAAGCGTAATGAATTATTTCTCGGAGTATTCTGGAAATTTTCCTAATAATACTTGTTTACGTAAACATTTTAGCATTTTTCGGGTCCGAATGTTTGAGGTAGGAATTTTAAAAGTATTAGGTGGCGACGGGCCTCCTCTTAAACTGAGAGGGTTTAGGCCATAGTCTACCACGCTGGCCAAGTGCGAGTTGGCGAACTTCACACACCTTCGAAACACGTCATACGCACGTGCTTTCGAAAGAAAGCACGTGCGTATGACAAATGTGCGAGAAACCGAGACCTCTGACTATGTAGTCCAACGGTCTAATCAATAGGCTATCACTGATAATTATCGTAAGTATAATGTATACTCGGAAAATAATGAGGCATTTTAGGCGATTTTTACTTTTCCCTTTCCTACACAGAAAAATGTAAAATTCCCTCAATGATACATACAAATACATAAAACGTAGCACCGGCAAATAAAATTACGTTTTCCATATCAACAGCTGTACAGTTCTCACACAAAATTAACATAAAGATATCTTTAATTTGGACTGGCATCTACTTCTTTTTGTAGCTCTGAATAATATTGGTCTTAGAAAATTGTACGTGAGAACGGGCGTTGCCGTTTGAGGTTCGACAAAAAAAAGGCGACGCTACCTTTTAATGGCCGGTCTTAAAAACACTGATATATAATACCTTAGTACTAGATCTGGTAAAATATGAGAGTGAAGGACGCAAAAGAGGGCTGGGCCTTTATCAGTTATGACCAAATATGGCGTATTATGATCACTTCGTAAAATGATCCTGTAATGGAATACCACTGGAGCACAATTAAATGATAATGAATAACAATGGTAGTAAGAAAGCCAGTAGGTATAAAAGATAGTATCGGTGTAAAGATGAGAAAGGGTATGCTCCGTTGGTTCGGGCATATAGAAAGAATGTCTGAAGAAAGAATGACAAAACAGATATACAATACGAAAGTGGAAGGATGTAGGTGCCGGGGAAGTACCTAGACTATCTTACCTTGATCAAACAGACTGAGTCTTATCTGAAGGACAAGTCAAGATTCTCCATAACCGGCGAGCGGGTATGAGATGAACTATGAGAGTTGAGGAAGCCAGAGAGGTATGTTAATGTAATAATGACAATAAATTATGTTAAAACATAAACTGAAACTCAAATAATTTATGTGTATAAGCCCTGCGGGTGAGCTTACAAGTAGTCAATTTACATTTTTTTTTAAATCTAATTTAACTACTTATCTACCACCGGATTGGAACAGGGCCTCCACTGAGAAGATTCGACGAAAGAAATTCAGCTGGCTTTTTTTATTTATTTAAATCTCTTTCTCTTGTTTCCTTTCTATTTTTTAAATCATATTGTGTGGATACAATGTTAAGGTTACAATTAAATGGTTTACGATCTAGGTCCAATGTGATGCCATACGACCGAGATATGAGACTAATGATGTTATTTATAAAGAGTGTCTAAAGGATTCCAGATGGACCAGTCCCCACAAGCAGCATCCTTTCACGAGTTACTGCTGGAACGGCCATCACTGCACACGCCAGACATCAAAGACATTATAGTCAGCATGACCAAACCAGCAGCCCAAAGACGGTGGTCAGATTGCGTCTACAGAGCAGCACCGTCACGCCTTTATTCCCCAAGCGGGGCTGGCACAGGTGTACTGAGTACACTCACTTTTCACCGACGATTTTAGGTCCCCTTTAATAGGGGGTGAGCCTATTGCTATATACCGGGCACAATTCCAGACTCCAGACTCATACTGGGATGTTTTCGGATGGAAAAAATGAGTGATCATAAAGCGATGCGCTTTGCCACTTGACCTACGAGGAAGTATGTTAAAAAATATAGTTAAAATGGCCTTTAGTGTGTGTGAGTGTGTGTGTGTGTGTGTGTGTGTGTGTGTGTGTGTGTGCGTGTGTGTGTGTGTGGGTGTGTGTGTCTGTGTGTGCATGTATGTGTGTGCGTAATTACATGAAGATATTGTAAGCGTCTGTTGTGTTAATATAGTAGTAGATTGAGTAAACTGAAACTTGTTTGTTTGGGTTATTGTTGAAAATATTATTATTAAACATATATAAGGTAGAGACTTGCCGTCTAGTTTGGAACGCGTCGGGAAATGTTACATTCTATAATTTGCAACTGTCTTATAACATACTGGAGCTAATGAAACTCCGTTTTTGGATTTAGATGTATTTTCCTTCGTTAATTTTAACAATTAACATGTTAACGATTATGAAGCCTTTTTGAGCGTGGGGCGACGGTCGGAAGAGGAATGTTAAATTTAGAAGACTGAATAGTCGAAAGTACGGCTGTGTGAATGTCCGAGTGAACATATTAAATGAAAGCCTATTGTGTCTGCAGCGACGATGGGAGCAACGGTGGGCTAGCTTCTCGTTAGCTACAACATCGGCAGGCGTCCAAGCCGGAACAGCGACATATTTTTTCTTATAATTTTAAAAGTGGGGTATTCGTGTTTTTTATCGAAAAATTTTGTAAACCAGTCTGGAATTGAGTTAGGTATAATGGCACCAGGCTTTTCTTCTATCACAGTAAGCGTACAAATATACCTCTTCCAACCCCGCTTGAACAATATAGACGCGACAATGTTTCCTACAAAATCTAAGCCAGCTTATATCTCTTGCTGTAATTAAATAAATCAGAGGTGTACCCACTTTGCCTTATCTAGTACTTCCACATACAAATATCTTTGCTTGAAACCTTTCTTTTATTTTTCTTCAAAATATAATTTAAATTATTTGCCGCTGTCACAAGACTACAAAAGCTTGAACACAAAAGTGATGGAAATGTTTGACAAAAAGGTATCAGCTATTTTTTGCTCTATCCTTTAAGTATTTCTTGTTTTTGATCTACAGTTCTAATTAATTAAAACGTTTTTTTTACACAATAACATTTTTAATGGAGCTTATAATTAAAGAGAGCGCTAATAGAAAACATTTCTTTTGTTTCTTGTAAAAATATTATAGTTAATTCATATACTACGGCACTTGGGTGATGTTAGGGCCCATGCTGCTAAGCGGTGTTCTTAAGAATGACCAAAATTTAGCATCGGTCTGCTTGGACACTCTGAGATGGGTGACCGTTTGTGGTGATTTTCATCTTTGAGCGTCTCAATACTTTAAATGGCATGTTGTCGTTGGTCCTGATTGTGGCTAACGCAATGAAAACGTGTTTTTGTGCGCCATGCACTTCAAATAGTATATAGATTGAAGACTTAATATTTCGAAATATGATTTTTCTATCTATCTATATCATCACGCCAGTTTCCTTGCGGGGCAGACAGAGAGTACAGAGTTCCAACAGGTTCTTTCCTTACATACCTCTCTAGCTTCCTCCACTCTCATAGTTCATCTCGCTTGCCGGTTACGGACACTTGTGACTTGTCCTTCAGATATGATTTGATTTGACTCTATATTTTAGAATCTGGTAAAAAGAATACACGATTAAATTAAATTTCCTAGATAGAAAAAATAAAACGAAAATCATCTCGATCGCTTTACATTCTCTAATTTCGACGCGAAACGCTTTAGAACCAGTCAATAGAATTTACTTGAAAACATAAATAATAATTATAGCTTAGTTATAGTAAGGCAGTTTTTTATTACATAGTGTAGTTTTTTTAGTACGTCTTTTACTTCCGAGCGCGCGCTTAATATATCGGTCCCTTATAATTTATTTGTTATTGCAGCACTGTCACTCTTGACGGACGATTTAGCGCAGTGGTTAAGACCTTAAGCCGCTCCGCCCACTGTTTCTAACAGTCGCGGGTTCGATTCCCGCACAGGACAAATCTTTTTGTGACCATTATTTCGTAAGGCCTGGGTATTTGTGTATGTGAATTTTCATGTTTGTAAAAGCACCCAAGATACAGGAATAAATCTTGTGTGGGAATACTTTTTTTTTTAAACCGGTGGATAAGTGGTTGATTGCGATAGGCCCTTAAGCTGGATAAGAAGCCTTACAGGGTAGTTTGCAGCAGCAGTTAGCCACAAAACATTTTGTGACACAAGACTAACAAATATATTATTAAATGTTTAATTAAATTGTAGTCTGACATTTGCTCTTTGAAATAATTTCTTCTAATTAATTCGTAACTTGTATGGAAGTTTGTTTACCATTATACTGTGTCCTTCGTTCTCGATATAAACTATATTAGCAGCTCTCTCGAGTCGCTTGGCAACCGCGCGTCATTCAGATAATTAAAAAGTCAACGCCGCCTCTATGGTATCTGTGGACATAACCTCTGCAAGCATTCTTTTGAAAGCGCGGCAGCCGACGCTTTTAATAAAGTTTTTGGTCGACAATTAATTTAATAATGTTGTTATGGCACTGATATTATATAACAAAAAGGTTGTAATATACTCAAGTGACCTTGTGAAATAAATTTAAAACATCGTATAGGCAAATTTAGAAAAGTTTACGTCCTGGCAAAGAAGGACATTCTAAAAAGATCAACCGGTAGTTGTTTATTTGTGGTGTTTTTCAGCTTAACTTGTTTATTTATATAATATCTAATATTTGGAGACGTGAGTTTCGTCATATTAAAATTTGGGAAAGCTTCGTCGTCCGAAAAGTAAACTTATGAAGTCTATGTTCCTATTCGTGTACAAACAGTTTAACACGAAATATACCTGAAAACGATCATTAACCGTCTATAAATTGGCAATGTTATACCTCCAATAAGAGAAATTAGGGGGACGTTCATCAATTATGATGATTGTTCAGGATCGATGGCATTTTAAGGACACGGGTGATGTACGAGATACATCGACGTGGTCCGCAAGACTTGACGATAATTCAAGGACACGAGTGGTGTACGAGATACATCGGCGTGATCCGCAAGACTTGGGGCCCATACGAGATATGTGCTGAAGGTCATACTACTCATAGGTTTCATCCATGAGGTGTTCCTGTGCAGTTCACATTTCTACAATGGTAAGAATCAAAAATGTTACCTAAAATACATACCTTAAACATGCCTAAAACAGTAAATACAAAGACTATTGCTATAAACTATAAGCAATTTGTCATATTATATCTCCAAAAGGAGACTTACTGAAAGGGTAATTAAAGTGACATTGTTTATGTATAACAATACATTATTAATAACAAAAGACACTCCTTTGCAGAAACATAGTGTTTTTATTGATTTCATTATTAGACATACTTGTATAATAATACTGAAATAGCCCAAACTGGAGCTTATTACACAAAGAATTGTGCAAAATTATGAGTACTTGTATTACAAAAGTTAAATCCAGCAATACTTATTCCTGAACAGGGTTTATAACCAAATAAGCCAAAGTAATATACTAATGGCAATGCCTGTTGTAACTGACAAGCAACAGGACTGTGGATACATTCCAAATATAATATCTTATCCTACCGATGCTGCGGCAGGCAGGTTGTGGGATAATTTGTGTTATGCACAAAGATACTTAAAAGATAATATAAAATACCTGGTCTATCCAGTTAACATAGAACTAATAATTATCTATCAATATTATCAACCTAGACTCCTTGCAGGGTAGCCAGAAAAGATTAATCCTAACAACACAGTCATGAAACCTTTATTGAGATAAGAACCTTTAAGGTCAGCAGTATATATTTTGCATAAAAGGAGTGTTAATATAGTGGATTATCAATATGGAATTATTAACTAGCTAGTCATAGCCAGTAGTTAAAATTTCATAAAACAACCACCGTTGTAACCAATATAGACCAACAATCCTCATCCTGGGTGTGAAAATATTAAGTCACACTGTACCTATCAGTTCACCAAAAACAACATCACGTTGGACATTGGAAATCTCCTACCAAAGAAAGTGAGGTACAAAAAGCATGATAGGTATTTTACACAAGGACTTGGTTTTTAAGTTGCTGAAAAATTCAGAAAAACAATCAGGAATACAACATGGGTTTTACAAAGAAACCATAATATTGGAGGCTAAAGGTATTCACTGACTGTGGTATGTATCTATGACACTAATAATGCCTTCAACAACAAACATAATTTTATTGGTTTTGTGCAATTACTTGCACTTCAGACAAGTGAATCTTGTCCTACATATGTTTAACATTATGTATAGAAACATTATTATTAGAAACACTATTGTTTAATAATTTGAAATATAATTAATAGCCATTTTTATTAAAAAAAAAAAAAAAAAAACTTAATGCTATTACGCTAGACCTTACAGTCATAATAAATATACTAATAGAAAATTTATTAGTACCTATTCAGTTTTCTATCATGTAAGGAGTTCAATGGTTTTGGGTTCTTGATTATTTCCTGCATCAATTATAGTGTACTTAATAATATTAGGAATTTGAGGCACACACAATGGAAAGCTATACATCAATTCATCATTTGGAGAATTAGATGTTTTTACTGTATTTTTGTTTGATCATATGATAATCAATAAATAATATGTAATTAAATAAGATTATTCAAGAAATTAATAACTATAAAAAATAGTTTTGTAATTAGTTTGGAATGTGTACAGTTATTTTGAACACCAGTGATGTTTTCTGGTATAGTTATGAAAACACAAGCACAAACTGCTACCATTAAAGTAACAAGTTGGTTTTAGAGCACTATATATGTTGTAATTTATTTAAAGGTGTTTCAGTAAAAAATATTGGATTGAGATATCATACAAAAATTTGCAATTTTGGTATTGTTATATTTAAATTATTACATCCACATGTTACATGTATCTTATAAATAGGTATCTATATATAAAAAGAAAATAAAGTCATGCAAATGACTTGATAATAATATCCATTTGAAAATTTAATGATATTATGTTGACAAGCTACGGGGGATGAAATATTGAGTTACAGTATTTGAAAGTATGGATTATCTTAAACAAGAATAATCAGAAGTATATTCTTATCACAGGGATGATAAATATTATGTAGTATCAGCAATAATCTAAGTCCTAAGGAACTTGATATTATTTATTTATTATTAATGGGGGATACATAATAATAAGTTGAGTAACACTCAATTCTCACGGTTGAACATCTAGAACTAACTAGAAAGTTACCTATTGCAATTTTTGTTTTTACTTATAAATACAGTCTCATACAAAGAAGCAAAGGAAGTGTGGTATGAAATGAAAATTTCATGGTATGAAATAATTCAGTTATGAATAGGATTCCCAATATGATACAGTTGTAACCCATGGTTCGGTTTAGTCGACTGTAACTTATTCGCTTCTTAAGTTATTACTAAATTAGGAGTGCATTTTTTAGTATTTTTAGTATCAGTAATGTAATTGGTGCAGGAGTGCTCCAATCGTATTGCCAAAACGAACGTTCGCGGGCGTTATTGCGCAAGAACGAATCGTTAAGTAATACATAAATATTTAGGTAGCCAAGGATTTATTTGTCGGCGCACACTCAGAACATGGAAATGATTCCGGGATAGTTTCGAAATTTAAATTGAATTAATAATAGTGGTATAGTAATAACACTGGGGTAGGTTATGTTTGTTTACCACGCATTAGTACTGCCCTTCGTTCCAGACTCTAAAATTTTTGCGAGATTATATAGGTAAAGCACATAGCCTTATGTGAGGAATCTCTCCAGATAAGGTGTGTGTGTGAGTGATGTACGCTGATGGCCGCGAGGCCTTTACAGCTTCACCGGACTTAATTCCATATAAGTTCATTAGTACAAAGGCCTCTAGTACAAAAAATGTTAAATTTTGATATATGTACATCTTTAAAGATTAAAAATATAACTAACATTAAATATAGCCGAAAAAAAAAAAAAAAACATAAATTAAATATGTAATGATAGCAAAAACATTCTTATAATCACCAAGTTAATTCGTAGCCTTCGTTTGGTACCGTACTCAAAAGGAGATCATTTGAAGAAAAAAAAAAAAAAAGAACCACATGGCAGTTGGAAGACACATTAGTGGGGAAATAGGTTTCCCTGTTATATTTGTATCATATTGTTATATATTGGGTACTAACAGACTTTGTTTTCAGGTCTAGTACACAGTAAGGGTTTCTAGCTATCTATCTATCTCTATCCATATTATGACGCCAGATCTCTTGCGGGGTGGGCAGAGAGTGCAAGGTTCCGACGGGTTCTTTCCTTGCATGCCTGCCTGGCTTTCTTCGCTCTCATAGTTCGTCTCATAATGGTTGTCAATGATACAAGAATTATTATAAAGGAGTTAATTTTATATAAACAAAACTCTAGATGGGCAATTCCTCAACTCTTGTTATATAGAAGATATCTATAGAAGAAAGATCTCTATAGAAGACAACAGATAGAGACTGCACTGATATCTGATAAGTAATGATTGATTAATATTACCCGGTATTAATGAATTTTGGACAACAGGTGTGGTATAAAGGTATATAACAGGTGCTTTAAAGGTTTTGTTGGGATGGATCTACACTACATAACATAATATGTTATAGAATTTGATTATATAAATTTATTTTAAATAAGTTAGACAGACTGGTTGTAAGAAACAATATATGTGTATATATATGTTGTGTTTGTGTTTTATGGCAAAACAAAGAACGGGAATGTGTTATAGTACAAATATACTAATGATATGTTATTTTCAGAGGTCACGCTCAAAAAAAAAAAAAAAACCTTTATGTGGTATACTTCAACTTTACCCTTATAGCTCTAAACAGCTGCTAATATAGTTTATATCGAGAACGAAGGACACAGTATAATAAGTGATCAAACGAACTTACCTGAAGTGAAGTTCGATCATTATTATACGAAGTCCTTCGTTCGAAGATATAAGTACCCAACCCGCCCTGCCCGTTGGTAAAGTTGAAATGTACTACTTCTAAAAGGAATGCTTGCAGAGGTTATGTCCACAGATACCATAGAGGCGGCGTTGACTTTTTAATTCTCTGAATGACGCGCGGTTGCCAAGCGACTCGAGAGAGCTGCTAATATAGTTTATATCTTCGAACGAAGGACTTCGTATAATAATGATCGAACTTCACTTCAGGTAAGTTCGTTTGATCACTTATAATATGCGGTAAACTTTACCTACAGTTCTATCTATCTATCTATAACCTCACGCCAGATCCCTTGCGGGGTAGGCAGAGAGTACAGAGTTCCAACAGGTTCTTTCCTTACATACCTCTCTGGCTTCCTCGACTCTCATAGTTCGTCTCATACACGCTCGCCGGTTACGGAGACTCTTGACTTTTCCATCAGATAAGACTCGGTTTATTTGGTCGTGGTAAGATAGTCTAGGTCTTCCCCGGTACCTGCATCCTTCCACTTTCACATTGTATATCTGTTTTGTCATTCTTTCCTCTGGCATTCTTTCTATATGCCCGAACCAACGGAGCATGCCCTTTCTCATCTTTACACTGATACTATCTTTCATACCTACTCGCTGTCTTACTATGCTGTTGCTAATGCGGTCGGTCAGCTTCACTCCGCACATCCCTACATACCTACAGTTGATTATATATTAAACATAGATCGATACGACTCGTAGTCATCAAAGAAGTTTGTAGTGCTAAGTATTCTAAATAAAATAACTTATAGCACGGAAATGATTTGAAACAACTTTCATAAGAGAAAATTTTTTTTTGTCTCATCTGAAGGGCAAATCAAGAGTCTCCGTAACCGGAGAGCGTGAATGAGACAAACTATGAGATAAAAGTAAACGAGAAACGTCTATACGGAAAGAACCTGTTGGAACACTGTACTCTCAGCCTACCCCGCAAGGGATCTACTATGATGATACAGAAATAGAACAAGATTTAGCTTGACTTATCTCCACATTCATGACAAGTACACAAGAAGAAATAATAGCCCTTCTAATATGTTATCATATGACATGTGCTTTGAAGGGCACGTTAAACCATCGGTCCATAAAAGAGAGGATGGGACCTTAACTGGTTACGCACATTTTTGGCAATGTTTATTCTGCAATCTGAAGCAAGGACAGAGAGAATCCTAAACAAACAATAGAAAGCACCGGGATACTGGCTGTGATCAAATCAATACGAATTTGGTGTAGTTTATCATTTTGAGTTCAGAGAACTAGACTCATTTGGATCAAAAATAAGATAGATTTCGTTTTCGCAAAATAGGATGAACGCATAACAGGAATTTTCGAAGTCACTTAATTTACACTATGCCAGAGCCAATATTTTCCTACGTATAATATGTTATATGTGGCAAGTAAAGGCAATGCTATATTATACTCGTAGCAGTTCTATAAGTTACTAACACTTCATTAATAAGCTAATACTTCAATTATTATGACGTATTAATCATTGCATCCAGTCCTGACATTTTATTATGGGCATTGTGTGTATTATTTTATTTGAAAATGTCAATTATCGATGATGTAACTGTTATTATTAAACTCAAAATTATTGTATGACATTCATAAAAATTGATATTATAATTGTAATGATTAATATTAGAGATTTTATAAATATGACAAATTTGCATGCCAAGCTCTCGGCGAAACATGTAGCACTGAAATAATAATATTATAATAACAAACACCTTGTATAAAACCATGTTTCAAACAATAAATGATTTATCTATCTATCTAAGAGTACCGAGAGATTACATTGTTGGTTCATATACACTTCTTTTTCGGAAAGTTAAAGCAGAAGTTATAATATCAACCTTTGTTTATTTTTATGATCTTCCCATATCTGAATATCTGTACCTCGAAGTGATATTTTATTCATAAGAAAATTTAATAATCCACTAGTATTAGCCTCTTCTGATGCGTCGCTCGGACATATAAATTTATATTGTGTATTTATTCCAAACGGGGATCGCTGATGATCATTAAATCTGCTAAGCTTAAGTGGGAGTGGGCAGGGCATGTTAGTCGAATGCATTCTGAAAGATGGGCTAGAATAGTCATGCAATGGGTGCCTGCAGATCCATCTGCAGGCACCCATTGCATGACGGTCGGACGGACCCTCGAGGTCGGTGTCCACACCGACCTCGAGGCAGGCCTAGGAAACGTTGGCGCGATGATCTGGATACTTTTCATAAATATTGGCCAGAGACAGCCAATCACAGATCCTCGTGGAAGATTATAGGGAGAACTTTGCTTAGCAGTGGGACAAAACATTGTTTATATACTATCTTACAATAACCAAATAGACCGGGTCTTATCTGAAGGATAAGTCAGGAGTCTCCGTAACCGGCGAGCGTGTATGAGACGAACTATGAAAGTAGAGGAAGCCAGAGAGGTATGTAAGGAAAGAGCCTGTTGGAACTCTGTACTCTCTGCCTACCCCGTAAGGGCTGGCGTGACGATATAGATAGATAGATATATACAAAAGCTTGTTTAAAAATTATTACTTTCCCAAAATTGTGGTTTATGAAAAGATTAATAAATAAAATAAAAAATAAACCCTGTCACGCCTATATTCCCCAAGCGGGGTGGCAGAAATGTACTGAGTGCACCCACTTTTCACCGACAATGTTAGGTCTTATGTAATAGACCAGGGAAGTTTTCATTTGTCTGACCTAGGATTTAAACCCAGGTTCTCGTGATCTATTATTAAATTTAGCTAAAAGATTAGAGCTTGTAAAAGTCTGTTCTCAAAAGTCTGCTCTGATTGTCAGTGGAGATGTTCCAAGTCTATTTTTAGGAAAACATGAGTATGTCTGTATGCATACGATGTGACAATAAATTTTAATAATGTTACTGTGAAACCTAAACTTCACAGCAACACACTCAATTCGAAATGCCTCATTAAAATCAAATTCAAAGTTAAACAAAACAGAATAATTTGTTTGTAAATTACTTCGCGGGGCAAACTGTGAGCCGGTTTTGAATTGTAATAATGTTGCTTTGCCAGTCTTTATTACACATTCGAGGTATTACTCCGGGGAGAAACGTTGCTAGAAGTAATCGTAAGGCCGGAATATGGAACGAATAGAAAAGTTTTGGGCGTAAAACGGATTTAGTTTTGCGTGTTTGCGTTCAGTACGAAACTGGTTTTGGAACCTTTTTCGGTGGAGTTTGGAATAGTTTTGAATTTGGTACTGTTGTTAAGGTTAGGATATTTCTTTTTATTTTTTAAAGGAAAAAAATATTGAATTACTTGCATGATTTTAATGGCCGAATTCATAAAACTCAGATTAGATAAATGAAGTATTTAGAGGTTTATTACAAAGATTGGTTAAAGATGGCTACTCCCATATCATCCACCTAGAACATTATGGGAATAACTTTGTCCTATAATGGGGCAACATGCGAAGACTGAGAAGATGAATGTATCATCATGGAATTGTATTAAACTAGCTGTTGTAATCCTCATATAAATATTTTTTGAAGTGACTGTAGAATTAAACTTTGATAAATACTGACCAAAGTATAAAATGCCAAAGAAATATTATATCTGGCGTGATGATACGGATGGATGGATAAAAATATTTCTGGATACCCAATGTTGTCCTAAATACAAAAATAAATGAAAAAGCCAATTCGGCTTCAAAAAAAATCATGAATAAAATAACACCTACGCTGATCACCTCCTCGGGTGACAAGAGGGCTGGCTTATTCCTCGCTCTAAAGATTGGTTTATCTATTCAGCGAGGAAACGCAGCCAGCATTCTTGCCACCATTCCACGCGGATGCGATCTTTTTGATGAAGATTGTTTTGTGTTTTATTTTCTATTTTAGTTTATAGTGATTGTTTTCAGATCGTTTAAATAATTTGCATTGCAATAATAAAAGAAAATAACCTTATTATTTTTGTTAAAAGTTACAAAGAACTGTGTCTACGAACATAAACTAATTAGAAATAACTTGTATCTTTTAGAAATTCCAAATAACTTAACCTCGACTCAGTTCCTAAGATTCTGTAAAACCTTTGTTATTTCATTCAACTTTCCTAAAATTAATTGACTTTTAGGAAATCCATTTGATCCTCACTCTTAGACTCCAGTATTTAGTCTTTAGACAAACAAAGGATCTGACACAATGGGGCGGCCTTCTCTCTATTAATTGGCATCATCTTAAGATTTAATTTTCGGCTGTAAACCTTCGTTATAATAGCTACGGATCTCCGTTTCAATTTGTTCTATACTTGGTGTTAGTATTCCGATATTAATTATAATTTAAGGCGTAGAATTGGAGTTAAATTGTGTTAGAATATTAGGTAAAGATGGTTGAAAAAATATAAAGATTAAGTCACAATTACGGAAAGTATTTCTTACCTTGCGTTCCATAAGAATGTCTATAGAAATCATTTAAGATGATTGTAGGTACTATAAACCCTTGTATAAGCAAAGAGAGGTATTTATTATTTACCTATAGTTGTCGGTATAATGGATGAAAGATCGTTTCCGTCATGTTGGGACTTGATATCGTGAAATAAATATGTGTATACATAGAACATCTCTTCCTCTATTGCTTAGGGTATATAGGTGTCATGGTGATCTTGGTCTCTGGATCGCCAGCATGAAGGAAAATGAATATACGTCTTTCCCTTGAAAGGCGAAGACGGTGTTTGTTTGGATTTTCTATACGTAATAATTTTGCTCTATCAAAGCGACTCCATACTTTTTCTAGTCTAGAATGTTCATATCAAACTCGAAGTAACAACAAACGATGCCTCAGATTGCACAGTTTATTTCATCTCAGTTGACATGTCATGTCTTATTTACACTTGACTAAGAGAAGAGACGAGCGAGGCGTGTGCGTGCGCGATTAGAGATTTCGGTCTATATTTCAAACATCTATAGATTTAGACTTCAAGTTGCCTAAGCTGATGTAGAATTAAGCGGAGCTTGTTATGTGGGCAAAAATCGTCACAACATGGACACTTGAGGGATTAGCACTAAAATATTAATGTTAGCGTGGCAATAGTGAGTAAGCTTGCTGTCACGTACATGTTAATGTAAAAAAAAAAATGAAAACGATGACATATCAATTCGCGTCACGTCTTCGATTGTTTGGCGCTAAGCCCTCTGAAGACGATATGATGAATACGACGTGACGACCTGTACACTTTTGCGGGAGAAACGTGGGTACTGCTGGCTCAAGATCCATTTTTGTAGAAACGTCAAAGGGAAGTCGTTGCCCACTGTAGGATATTCAAAAAAACGGGAAATTCTAATTTCTCGCCTTATAAGTGGAGGTGGCAAAACACGTCCAATTGGTAAGGCCTGTGTCCACTGGTAAAGTTGATATAGCAATATGATTGGCCATTTTACACGTGCCCTCGTTATGATTTATTGCACATTGTTAGTGATAACGAAAAATCTATTATCGTGATAGGCTGCTTGCCATCATCAGCCAAAAAACGTGGACGACATCAGCGAAAGTTCTTCCTTAAAGATCGCCTATTCATAAAACAAAAATAAAATCGCTTGCACTAAAACCCAGCCTAAAATGTCTTGGCGAATGATAAGAGGCGCGAATACCACGTTGATAGAATTCTTTATGTCTCCCGCGCCTCTATTTTGAATTACTTTTGATATTACCGTGGGCTACAATACAGCGTGGTATTACGGAGATTGGTATTGGATATATTGCTATAAGGTTTTATACAAGCTGACGTTTTGTATCCTTATGGAGTTTGTAGGACTAACTCTACCTACTGGTCATATTAAAAATGGATCATGCAAATAAATTAAGATAGTAAATTAGTTATTTTTAAAACGGAGCCCCACACTAGGGTTTATTCTTGTGTCGTAGGTGCCTTTACCGACATGAAAATTCATCATTTCAAATCACACCAGAACAAATAATTGTGGATCACACAAAGATTTGTCCCGTGCGGAAATCGAACCCGCAACTATTAGATACAGTGAGCGAAGCGGCTTAAGCTCTTAACCATTGCACTAAATTGGTTCCTTTATTACTTACCTACCCTGTGACGAGCTGTTTATGATGTCATTTTCTCTTTTGGATATAATAGATTTATGAGTTTCATTTACGCATAATAGTTTTATTTTAAAAATGATTTTTGAAATAACATTATTTTGCTGCCTTAATTATTATAACTGCCACTGTATCTAATAGTTGCGGAAATCGAACCCGCAACTATTAGATACAGTGGGCGGAGTGGCGTAGGCTCTTAAGCATTGCGCTAAATCGTCCGTCAGATTTTATAAGAAGTTGTAGCCTCACACCGGGAATTATTCTCGTGTCGGTGCGCTTGCGAACATGAAATTTACAAACAAACACCCAGAGCGAATAAACACAGATGAAAAACAAAGATTTGTCCTGTTCGGGTATCGGTTTCGCGCCTATTCGGTCCATTAAACGGGGGTCGTCAACATTATTTACGAATTTGAAAAAATAACCTGACTTGTTGCACTCGTGTGGTGACCCCCCCATGCCGGTAATCGGATCAAGGAAAGCATACCATATTATCTATATGATGGACGGCTTGGACCAGTTGTTAAGAGATTGAGTCGCTTCGCCCACTGGATTAAGTAGTCGTGGGTTCGATTCCCACACGGGATAAATCTTTGTGTGACCCACAAATATTTGTTTCGGCCTGGATGTTTGTGCATGTGGATTTCATGTTCGTAAGCTCACCGACGTGGGAGTAATTCCTAGTGTGAGGCTATGTTTTTTATAAAATAAAAAAAAACATACAGAATCAGAATATTTTTTATTTATGTAAACCATTATAGTATTTAAGAAACGTCAGAAATGTAACAAAGACTCCACCACCACTTCGGAATGTCATTCCTGTGGAGAAGAAGAGCAAGAAACTCCACGGCTACTCTTTGAAAATATTAAAAAAAAATTACAAATTTGTTCACCTAGATTTTGTTGCGGGCTATGGGAGAACAATATAGGTTGGTCATCAGGTAAGTTTAAGTTAAATAAATACCTGCAGCGGGTTATGATATTTTTGATTTTGTCTAAGGGTTATTCTGATTTACTGTCAAATGAGTATTTGTAAAAACAGGGGCTAAAAGCAAATATAGCACCTTTAAATAATGTAAAATAATTAAGTACCTTATCTATAATGTATTTCTATAAATTTCACGGAATTTCCAAACAACAGCAGTTAAAAATTAATTGCTCAAAAAATTCCTTTTCCCGTAGAATATCACTAATTTATTTACTTTATCTTATTTACCTCTGCTATTCATTCATTTTTATGTTTTGTATGTTGTCCTTCACCTATGTACTTTGTCTTCATTTAGGGCTCACTAACTTCATACATCATTCTATGCCCAAACAGTGCCCTACATATATGTAGGGCACTGTTTGGTCTATTGCTATCATATGTTTCCTATCCTGTTTATCATTAACCGTTTGTGCCTAAATAAAAAAAAAATAAAAAAACAGCTTCTATACTCGTCGAAAAGAAAACGTTTTGAAAAGCTCGTGATACTGGGTAAAATGGATGAAAACATACAGCGAGGCTGCTCATGGTGGTCCTATTTCATACGGCCTCTCACAGATATAAAACTTATATTATCTTTTGATGTGTGTGTGTGTGTGTGTGTGTCTATAGAGTGAAGTTCGCCAACCCGCACAGGGCCAGCGTGGTGGATTATGGCCTAAACCCTCTTAGTTTGAGAGGAGGTCCGTGCCGAACGGTAGGACACTTTCCTAAGAGGGCTGATATTAATACTATTATCTTTTATTATCGCTCTACGTAATATCTAAAATAAAAAAGTATGGAGCACAGTTTTGTATTATAACATTTCAATTATTTACGATGTTGGTAAAAAATAATGCTGGAAGTCCTTCTCAGGACTGTTGAAATCCAATTGATTCATTGCAAATCGGCATCAAAAAGTGCTCTCCTCTTATAAGTATTATTTCTCTATGCAATTTCAGATACTTAATTAATACTCTTGCCAATGATTAGTTATTTTATATTTGTGACCACCTGCAGTTAAAACTTGTCTATCTATCTATCTATCTATAACATCACGCAAGATCCCCTTCGGGGTAGACAGAGAGTACAGAGTTCCAACAGGTTCTTTCCTTACATACCTCTCTACCTTCCTCCACTCTCATAGTTCGTCTCATACACGCTCGCCGGTTACGGAGACTCTTGATTAGAACTTATCAAGTCGCCAATAATGCTTCCAACTTGGTTTAATGATCTCCATATTAAGTAATGGCCAAGATCAACAGCTAAACAAGCCTTCCAAAGGACAAAGGCACTCGAATATAAAAGTACCACAAATGGTCACTCAATTTGAAAGACTTATAGGCAAATTACTAATTTCCTGCTTTCAATCATACCTAATCCGCACTGGGTCCGCGAGATGGACTTTTCCTCTTTCACCTCATTCGTGAAGCTTTTCCAGAATTGAGAATATATTGAAAATATTCAGTGGAAATAAATGATACTTTTGCTACTGATTGAACTTTTTTGTACACCGTCACGTCTGTATTCCCCTCGCGGGGGTGGCATAGGTGTACCGAGTACACCGACTTTTTCGCCGAAGATGTTAGGTCCCATGTAATAGGGGGCGAGCCCATTGTCATATACCGGGCACAATACCAGACTCCGGACTCATACTTGGATTTGTATTATCTAAAAAAAAATGTTAGATTGGAAACAAGGCGTTTCAAACACTCCTCATTTATCCTTCTTAAACAATAAAGAACAGTATAATCATTTAATCTCTAAAATGAACGTGTTCGCAAAAAATGAACCAATAAAACATTCGATGAACTCTTCATGAAATTACTTCGGTATTCCTGCCAGCCCTAGCGGCGGACGTTGATTGATGTCCGGAGTTTTTAACACGGCACCGCCATCGCGATAGGGTTGTCTCGCGACCGTCTTTAGATTATTTTTCGCTTTTTCGGAGAGAAAATTGTATGCATGACACTTTTTTGTATGGAATTTTACTTGGAAAGCTGCTTGTAATATAAATAAAACGTATTTTGTATTGTGATAAGCGTTATTTGTGAGTGGAAGATTTTTATCTTGTAAATTTCTTTAGTGCATACTTATAAAATTTTTTTTTGAAAGAGATTTGCTGCATATATTACCGTGGCTACTTTTGAGATCTAATTGAGAATTATTTGAGTCTTAAACAGATTAGACATACGGCTTCTCTGTAATAAGCCACTATTAATCCTAACTAACATTGTAATTGACAAATCCAATTCGTAAGTGTATAATTTAGGTTAATCTGAACTGAACAGTATATTTGAAATTATCTATCTTTTTCTTACCGCTTTGAACTCGGTACATCTGTCTACCCTAAAAAAATAGATCCTATTGACCCACAAATGGGGCGCGATAATATGGATGAACAAGTATTTTAATAGCATTTTTTAGCGGGTTTGATTCCCGCACGGGACAAATCTTTGTGTAACTCACAATTATTTGTTTCGGTCTGGGTATTTGTGTATGTGAATTTTAATGTTTGTAGACGCACCCACGATGCAGGAATAAATCCTAGTGTGGGGCCACATTTACCAAAAAAACCTTAGTAATGTAATAATATGAGTCAGCAAAAAAAAACCTTTTTGAAAACAAGCTTTTATGGACCCAGATAGTGCAATTGGAAACCTCCAATCAAAATTAAATGTGTATGTAAACCGTGTCTATCATGTTGACTGTTGAGAAGTTCTTCCGTCTAAAGCTGATCATGGGTATCAGATCAGGTAAAGTGTGAGTACACAGAGTTAAGTACATCTATGCCACACCCTATAATGACAGTGTTATATATTTAGTGAATATACAATGCGAAAGTGGAAGGATAAAGGTACCGGGGAAGACCTGGACTATCTTACTATGACCTAATAGACCGTGTCCTATCTGAAGTAGCCGTCTGTAACCGGCGAGCATGCATGAGACGAACTTTGAGAGTGGGGGAAGCCAAAGAAGTTTGTAAGAAAAGAACCTGTTGGAATTCTGTACTCTTTTCCCACCCCGCAAGAAAATTGGCGTGATGATATGGATAGATATGTTTAGTATTTTTAGTACTAAAAAAATTGAAGTAAAAACATGGTGCTATTTAAAAAATGCCAATTAAAATTAAATTTTTACACCAAATTTCGGGTCTATGCTGTTTATTGTAGTGGAGTTCCTCTGTCTGGTCCAGATCCTGGGTGTAAAATCCGATCACACTTATCATAAAACTGCATTGTTATCGGAACTGAACCAACATGACAGACGATTTAGCGCAGTGGTTAAGAGCTTAAGCCGCTCCGCCCACTGTGTCTAATAGTAGCGGATTCGATTCCCGTACGGGACAAATCTTTGTGTGATCTACAATTATTTGTTTGGTCTGGGTATTTGTGTGTGCGAATTTTTATGTTTGTAAACGCACCCACGACACAGGAATAAATCCTAGTGTGGGGCTACGTTTTTTTATAAGAAATAAAGAAAAGGTTGAATTTCAACTCCGTGAGATTAGAGTTTCTAATTCAGTTTGCAAGATTCAACCTAAACAAGGACAAGCCAAGAGTCTCCATAATAAGCGAGCGTGTATGAGACGAACTATGAGAGTGGAGGAAGCCGGAGAGGTATTTAAGGAAGGAAACTGTTGGAACTCTGTACTCTGTGCCCCGCGAGGGATCTGGCTTGATGATATAGTAGTAGTAATTAAATAAAATCTTGTAAAGAAAACGACAACTTTTACTTATTGCACACATGTTATAGACCTTTGCTGACAAAAAACTCGTTTCATTATCAAAAGTACCTTAAACCTAACTAACATAGCACTCAATAATAAGTGATCAAACGAACTTACCTGAAGTGAAGTTCGATCATTATTATACGAAGTCCTTCGTTCGAAGATATAAACTATATTAGCAGCTGTCTCGAGTCGCTTGGCAACCGCGCGTCATTCAGACAATTAAACAGTCAACGCCGCCTCTATGGTATCTGTGGACATAACCTCTGCAAGCATTCCTTTTAGAAGTAGTACATTTCAACTTTACCAACGGGCAGGGCGGGTTGGGTACTTATATCTTCGAACGAAGGACTTCGTATAATAATGATCGAACTTCACTTCAGGTAAGTTCGTTTGATCACTTATTATACTGTGTCCTTCGTTCTCGATATGAACTATATTAGCAGCTGTTTAGAGCTATAAGGGTAAAGTTGAAGTATACCACATAAAGGTTTTTTTTTTTTTGAGCGTGACCTCTAAAAATAACATATCATTAGTATATTTGTACTATAACACATTCCCGTTCTTTGTTTTGCCATACAACACAAACACAACAAATATATACACATATATTGTTTCTTACAACCAGTCTGTCTAACTTATTTAAAATAAATTTATATAATCAAATTCTATAACATATTATGTTATGTAGTGTAGATCCATCCCAACAAAACCTTTAAAGCACCTGTTATATACCTTTATACCACACCTGTTGTCCAAAATTCATTAATACCGGGTAATATTAATCAATCATTACTTATCAGATATCAGTGCAGTCTCTATCTGTTATGTCTTCTATAGAGATCTTTCTTCTATAGATATCTTCTATATAACAAGAGTTGAGGAATTGCCCATCTAGAGTTTTGTTTATATAAAATTAAATCCTTTATAATAATTCTTGTATCATTGACAACCATTATGAGACGAACTATGAGAGTGAAGAAAGCCAGGCAGGCATGCAAGGAAAGAACCCGTCGGAACCTTGCACTCTCTGCCCACCCCGCAAGAGATCTGGCGTCATAATATGGATAGAGATAGATAGATAGCTAGAAACCCTTACTGTGTACTAGACCTGAAAACAAAGTCTGTTAGTACCCAATCTATAACAATATGATACAAATATAACAGGGAAACCTATTTCCCCACTAATGTGTCTTCCAACTGCCATGTGATTCTTTTTTTTTTTTTTTTTGTCAAATGATCTCCTCTTGAGTACGGTACCAAACGAAGGCTACGAATTAACTTGGTGATTATAAGAATGTTTTTGCTATCATTACATATTTAATTTATGTTTTTTTTTTTTTTTTAATATCAACATTCGGCTATATTTAATGTTAGTTATATTTTTAATCTTTACAGATGTACATATATCAAAATTTAACATTTTTTGTACTAGAGGCCTTTGTACTAATGAACTTATATGGAATTAAGTCCGGTGAAGCTGTAAAGGCCTCGCGGCCATCAGCGTACATCACTCACACACACACCTTATCTGGAGAGATTCCTCACATAAGGCTATGTGCTTTACCTATATAATCTCGCCCCCCCCCCCCCCAATTTTAGAGTCTGGAACGAAGGGCAGTACTAATGCGTGGTAAACAAACATAACCTACCCCAGTGTTATTACTATACCACTATTATTAATTCAATTTAAATTTCGAAACTATCCCGGAATCATTTCCATGTTCTGAGTGTGCGCCGACAAATAAATCCTTGGCTACCTAAATATTTATGTATTACTTAACGATTCGTTCTTGCGCAATAACGCCCGCGAACGTTCGTTTTTTTTTTTTTTTGCAATACGATTGGACCACTCCTGAACCAATTACATTACTGATACTAAAAATACTAAAATATACACTCCTAATTTAGTAATAACTTAAGAAGCGAATAAGTTACAGTCGACTAAATCGAACCATAACCGAACCGAATTCATAACTGAATTATTTCATACCATGAAATTTTCATTTCATACCACACTTCCTTTGCTTCTTTGTATGTGACTGTATTTATAAGTAAAAACAAAAATTGCAATGGGTAACTTTCTAGTTAGTTCCAGATGTCCAACCGTGAGAACTGAGTGTTACTCAACTTATTATTATGTATCCCCCATTAATAATAAATAAATAATATCAAGTTCCTTAGGACTTAGATTATTGCTGATACTACATAATATTTATCATACCTGTGATAAGAATATACTTTTGATTGTTCTTGTTTAAGATAATCCATACTTTCAAATACTGTAACTCAATATTTCATCCACCGTAGCTTGTCAACACAATATCATTAAATTTTCAAATGGATATTATTATCAAGTCATTTGCATGACTTTATTTTCTTTTTATATATAGATACCTATTTATAAGATACATGTAACATGTGGATGTAATAATTTAAATATAACAATACCAAAATTGCAAATTTTTGTATGATATCTCAATCCAATATTTTTTACTGAAACACCTTTGAATAAATTACAACATATATAGTGCTCTAAAACCAACTTATTACTTTAGTGGTAGCAGTTTGTGCTTGTGTTATCATAACTATACCAGAAACATCACTAGTGTTCAAAATAACTGTACACATTCCAAACTCACCTTCAGTAATTGCACAAAACCAATAAAATTATGTTTGTCGTTGAAGGCATTATTAGTGTCATAGATACGTACCACAGTCAGTGAATACCTTTAGCCTCCAATATTATGGTTTCTTTGTAAAACCCATGTTGTATTCCTGATTGTTTTTCTGAATTTTTCAGCAACTTAAAAACCAAGTCCTTGTGTAAAATGCCTATCATGCTTTTTGTACCTCACTTTCTTTGGTAGGAGATTTCCAATGTCCAACGTGATGTTGTTTTTGGTGAACTAATAGGTACAGTGTGACTTAATATTTTCACACCCAGGATGAGGATTGTTGGTCTATATTGGTTACAACGGTGGTTGTTTTATGAAATTTTAACTACTGGCTATGACTAGCTAGTTAATAATTCTATATTGATAATCCACTATATTAACACTCCTTTTATGCAAAATATATACTGCTGACCTTAAAGGTTCTTATCTCAATAAAGGTTTCATGACTGTGTTGTTAGGATTAATCTTTTCTGGCTACCCTGCAAGGAGTCTAGGTTGATAATATTGATAGATAATTATTAGTTCTATGTTAACTGGATAGACCAGGTATTTTATATTATCTTTTAAGTATCTTTGTGCATAACACAAATTATCCCACAACCTGCCTGCCGCAGCATCGGTAGGATAAGATATTATATTTAGAATGTATCCACAGTCCTGTTGCTTGTCAGTTACAACAGGCATTGCCATTAGTATATTACTTTGGCTTATTTGGTTATAAACCCTGTTCAGGAATAAGTATTGCTGGATTTAACTTTTTTAATACAAGTACTCATAATTTTGCACAATTCTTTGTGTAATAAGCTCCAGTTTGGGCTATTTCAGTATTATTATACAAGTATGTCTAATAATGAAATCAATAAAAACACTATGTTTCTGCAAAGGAGTGACTTTTGTTATTAATAATGTATTGTTATACATAAACAATGTCACTTTAATTGCCCTTTCAGTAAGTCTCCTTTTGGAGATATAATATGACAAATTGCTTATAGTTTATAGCAATAGTCTTTGTATTTACTGTTTTAGGCATGTTTAAGGTATGTATTTGAGGTAACATTTTTGATTCTTACCATTGTAGAAATGTGAACTGCACAGGAACACCTCATGGATGAAAAATATGAGTAGTATGACCTTCAGCACATATCTCGTATGGGACCCAAGTCTTGCGGATCACGCCGATGTATCTCGTACACCACTCGTGTCCTTGAATTATCGTCAAGTCTTGCGGACCACGTCGATGTATCTCGTACATCACCCGTGTCCTTAAAATGCCATCGATCCTGAACAATCATCATAATTGATGAACGTCCCCCTAATTTCTCTTATTGGAGGTATAACATTACCAATTTATAACGGTTAATAATCGTTTTCAGGTATATTTCGTGTTAAACTGTTTGTACACGAATAGGAACATAAACTTCATAAGTTTACTTTTCGGACGACGAAGCTTTCCCAAATTTTAATATGACGAAACTCACGTCTCCAAATATTAGATATTATATAAATAAACAAGTTAAGCTGAAAAACACCACAAATAAACAACTATCGGTTGATCTTTTTAGAAAGTCCTTCTTTGCCAGGACGTAAACTTTTCTAAATTTGCCTATACGATGTTTTAAATTTATTTCACACGGTCACTTGAGTATATTACAACCTTTTTGTTATATAATATCAGTGCCATAACAAAATTATTAAATTAATTGTCGACCAAAAACTTTATTACAAAGCGTCGGCTGCCGCGCTTTCAAAAGAATGCTTGCAGAGGTTATGTCCACAGATACCATAGAGGCGGCGTTGACTTTTTAATTGTCTGAATGACGCGCGGTTGCCAAGCGACTCGAGAGAGCTGCTAATATAGTTTATATCGAGAACGAAGGACACAGTATAATGGCACTCTTAAAAGCATTCTTAGTGGTTTTCCAAACTAAAGTTCTCGGGAATTAATCGAATTCCATCAGGGAGAATTCGTAGAGATTTTTCCCTTACACACACTTTGAGCTCGGGATAGAATTTGGGGTTCCGTTATTACTTATCTACCCTGTGACGAGCTGTTTGTGATATCATTTTCTCTTTGAATATACGTGGATACAATAGATTTATGAGTTTCATTTTAAGTTTAAGTTAAAGTTTTATTTTAAAAATAATTTTTAATATACAATTATTTTTGCTGCCTTAAATATTATTAATGACTACTGTTAGTTTAGTGGCATAGCGCATCGCTTTGTGATCGCGAGGTTCTGAGTTCAAATCTTAGGTCAGACAAATGTAGTTTTTCTGACGATAAATTTTCAGTATGAGTTAGGAGTCTGGGATTGTGCCCGGTATATGGCAATAGGCGCGCCCCATATAACATGGGACCTAACATCATCAGCCAAAAGTAGGTGTACTCAGTACGCCTCTGCTAACCCCGCTTGGGGAATATAAGCGTAGCAGTGTTTAGGTTTTTGAAGCATATAATGGTGCAGTTTAAATAAACCAATCCATTTTTTTTATTTTCTTTTTATAAAACGTAGCCCTACCCTAGGATTTATTTCTGTGTCGTGGGTGCGTTTAAAAACACAATACCCAGACCAAAACAAATAAATGTGGTTCACATAAACATTGGTCCCGTGCGGGAATCGAACCCGCGACTATTAGACACAGTGGGTGGGCGGCTTAAGCTCTTAACCACTGCGATAAATCGCCTTTCAATATTAAATGTATATACGTAATTTTGTGTCGCTGCTGGCCGTAACAGCGTAGTAAGAAAGCGAGTAGGTATGAAAGTTAGTATGGGTGTAAAGATGAGAAAGGGTACTCCTTTGATTTTGTCAAATGAAAAGAATATCAGAAGAAAGAATGACAAAACAGGTACACAATGCGAAAGTGGAAGGATGCAGGTACGTGGGAAGACCTAGACTATCTTACCATGACCAAATAGACCGTGTCTCATCTGAAGGAAAAGTCAAGAGTCTTCGTAATGGGCGAGCGTGTATGAGACGAACTATGAGAGTGGAGGAAGTCAGAAAGGTATGTAAGGAAATAACCTGTCGGAACTCTGTACACTCTGCCTACCCCGCAAGGGGTCAGGTGTGATGATATAGACATAGATAGATAGACTTAAAATTGTAAAAAAAAGGGAAACCGACTTCAAAAAGCAAAAATTTATATTTGAAGTCGGATCCGGTTGGTGCAGTCGGTTACTTGGCACCTATTTCAAATATTTACTTTTTGTTTTTTGTAGTCGGTTTTCCTTTTTATTTTACAATTTCAAGTGGTGTGAGAATTCATTATTAATATTTTTATGCCTATATTATATTATTCTACTTAGTTCTACAGTAAGGTACCTACAGGATTGATGTAATACTCATAATAACTGAATTTACACATTCGTGCTGTTTGTCGTGAAGGAGTCCTGTGGTGTATCTTCGAAGTATGAGGTTCAATACCCATGAAATTAAAATGGGACCACATTGAAGCTATGTTGAACCCAATGCAAAAAAATCACTAAAAGCGATCAATTGATGGAATTATCGGTGAACATACTCGTACATAAAAAAGCATACATACAGACGAACTTCGAAGGATGGAACCTCCTCCTTTTTGAAGTCGGTTATAAATCATAAATGACAGCCTCGTTGGACTAGTTTCATATAGTGCAGATAAAGCTAAAGCTGCTTGGTGCAGTTTTAGAAGGGTTTCTAGAAGGAAGAAAAGTCTCCTCAATGAGACCAAGTATTATTAAGTTTTTATTTCTAATTCTCAATCGCAGAATGAAATTTGGGATTGTACCCAGTGTTAAGCAATAGACTGATTTTCTACTAAAGTGGTATGTAATTTAACATAGACACAAGAGTGAGTGCAGGGAACAGAGTGAATGGTGCAATGGGAAAGCTACTTGGGAGCCGGCACTTAAGCCAAAAGGCCCAGCTGGTCATACATAACCGGTTACGGAGACTCTTGACTTTTCCATCAGATAGGACTCGGTTTATTTGGTCGTGGTAATATATAGTATAGGTCTTCCCCGGTACCTGCATCCTACCACTTTCACATTGTATATCTGTTTTGTCATTCTTTCCTCTGGCATTCTTTCTATATGCCCGAACCAACGGAGCATGCCCTTTCTCATCTTTACACCGATACTATCTTTCATACCTACTCGCTGTCTTACTATGCTGTTGCTAATGCGGTCGGTCAGCTTCACTCCGCACATCTTCCGCAGAGCTCGCATTTCTACCGCATTTATCCTACTTTTATTCTCCTTCTTACATACCCAGCTCTCGCTACCATATAACAGCGTTGGGACAAGAACTCCGTTATGTATGGCCAGCTGCGCCTTATGGCTTAAGTGCCGGCTCCCGAGTAGCTTTCCCATCGCACCATTCACTCTGTTCCCTGCACTCACTCTTCTCTCTATGTCAGCGGTGTATTTCCCATGCTTACTGAAGGCGCATCCAAGATATACAAACTCATTCACTTGCTCCAGCACATCGTTACCAACCACAATCCTTACATTCGTTCTGGTTTCTTCCCTTTCAAAAACCATAATCTTGGTTTTCTTGACATTCAAGTGTAAGCCATTGATCATGCAGTCGTCTTTCATAACTGTGACTAGTGTTTGCAGATCAGTGGCTGTTGGCGCTGTTAAAACCGCGTCATCTGCATAAAGTAGATGGTTAACCACTAAGTCACCCATTTGTACACCTTCATTCATCGCTTTCAGTCTTTGAAGACTTTTATCCAGATATATTATAAACAGTCTAGCGGACAACACGCAACCCTGCTTGACGCCGATTTTAACGTCAAACCAGGGTGACCTGTTACCATCCACCCATACGCATGCCTTGCAGTCCACATAAGTGGACTGGACGGCTCGCAACAGAGTGCCATCTATACCATACTCTGGCAAAATGTCCCAAAGTCTCTTTCGCACAACTCTGTCAAATGCCTTCTCCAGATCTACAAAACCGCAGAAAACCTTCCGGCCCACTGCCAGATGCTTCTCTACGATGTTGCGGAGTGAGAAGACTTGATCCGAACATCCTCTTCCAGACCTGAAACCCCCTTGTGCCTCGCACAACATTCCATCGGACTTCACGCGCATTCTCCGTTCAATAATTTTACCGTACACCTTGGCTGCCAAGCTGATCAAACTGATGGCTCTGTAATTGGCGCAGTCATATTGTGAACCCTTGCTTTAGCGTCAGCAAATATGCCGATTCGGAAGGGAATATGATCAAAAAAACGAGAAATCGTCATAAAAATACACTAGAAGTGGCAAAGTTGCCATACATGTCAGATAATTATCATAAAATGCCTTAGTACGGTATACTAATGTTGCTATTTATCAGCGTATCTAACTGCGAAAACACTTTTAAAACTTGTAACTGTACTAATAAGGTGTTACGATTCATTGGAAAATATTTTTAACAGCATTAGTGTGAATGTTCGTCAGATAACCAAGGTTACTGACATAGCTCAGCGAATTAGCAAGCTGAACTGGCAGTGGGTAGGTCACATATGCCGCAGAACCGATGGCCGCTAGGGCAGTCTGGTTCTTGAATGGAAACCACGTGTCGGCAAACGTAGTCTATGTCAGTGACCATGATTCCAAAAATCTCCTTATTCCTGATTCGATCACGTAGAAAAACGCGTAGCATAGCCCTTTCATAGCACGCTGAGTAACTTTGAAATTTTTTATAAGACCTATTGTAAGAGACCGTGCCATTGACATGGCCATGGGACAAGCCTATGTCCAAAAGTAGAAAGAAAATCGTGCGCTATTGCACTTCTAGTTTTATCATTACATTTCTGTAATAATACCCAACTAACCCGATAAGGAAACAAGACATTATGGAACACCGGGTCCTGTGGGGGAGACAGATTGAGGAAACAGATATTGGAGCTTAGAAAGCTTAGATGGGGCAATTTTGGAATACTGTTAGAATGCTTTTTGACAAAATTATGGTTTAGGCTTTGGAGTGACGAAAAAGAGGGGTTCGTTGAAGGTAATGTAGAGTTGTTTTTTCGGGTTTGTTGCGGTCTAGTGTTTATAAATATGAAATTCATGTTTGCAAATGCAACCAAGACACAGCAGGTATTTTTAGTGTAAGGAAATGTTCTTTGAAATAATTAAAAGTAATAATTATGGTATCTGCCTCGTTGGTCTAATGACGCTTGACGCAACTGACGATCTCAACGTACTGGGCTCAAATCCTAGCTCAGACAAGGTGCTTATATAGAATTGGGATCTAACATCGTCGGCGAAATATGGGCGTACACAATGCCTATCTGCTATCCCCACTCGGGGAACACATACCTTTTCTTAGCATTTACCAAAGCTTAACAACATTAAGCTTGATCAGTCCGAGATAAGTGACAGCTTAAGACATTTTCATATGTGAGCGTCTCCGCGCTGTGCAAACCACTGAAAACTGGTCCAGGATACCACTTAATATGGTAGTAGTTGTTTTAAATTAGAAGCTTTACGGGGTTGATAATTTCCAACAGCAGTTGGTTACAAACTTGCCTCCGCCAATCCGCTCTGTGTCCGCATAGTGGAGTATAACCTATTCTCTCTCACCTAAATTTGCAAGATGAGGAATTAACCCAGTGGTGGATCAGTACAGCTGATTTATCAAACGAAAAACGTCCGTTAAACAGAGGGACATAAACACGGCTAGATAATGACCCATTGTAGAGCAAAAAGGTTCAACACGCCAATTCCCTTGCGGGGTAAGAAAAGAGTTCAAAGTTCCAATAAGTACTATCCTTCTAGAAGAAACTTCTTTGGGACACTATAAACTGATTTATTAAACAACAAACGTACATACGACAGTCAGACGCCCAGCTGCAGCGATACTCTTTAAATTGAAAAATGACATCTATCGCATTTTTTTTATTTGGATTACCAATAGATTAGACACGTACAAAATTAGTTATTTAATAATAAAACCATACCGCGTGCTCACTAACGTCACTACAACTCGGCGAGAGTGATATAAACTCGACTAGATAACTCATTATAGAGCAAACGAAGTCATTACCAGGATAAATGTAGCTCTCGGCGGTACACCGCTACAACGCGAATTTGTGTTACATTAGTTGGTTGAGAAAATTTAATCTGAATAATTGTAGTTCTTAGACTTACGTCGTAATAAAACAGATGGATATTTTTTTTCTAGTAATGTTGGAATTACAATTATTGTAGCAGCAATCATTATATTTATTCTTTGTTCAAAGAATACTTAGTAAAATAAATGCACTGTGGCGTTACAGCTAGCCAACATTATTAATAATTTGTGTTTCTGAGATTTAAAATTACCTACATATTATATTAAAGAACTAAAAATGAACCACAGAATGAAACAAGAATGAATACAAAGTGTATCGTAATTAACGCAAGAGCTCAGATACCCCGATTAGATAATTGCTTAACAAATTCACGAAAACCAAATTTCCAAATTTAAGCTTTTTTATCCCCTTTTGAAGCACTTTAATCCCCCAATTAACAATTAAACTTGTACGTGTATGTGTGCATATTGAGAAATACGTTATAGAAATGCATTTGAAATTTCCGTATTGCTTTGAATCAAGAATAACTTTAGTTTGTTATAGCGTACTAAAGGAGTAACAGCATTTTTTGCCAATTTAAAAAAAATATTAAGTAAATTAAAAATAGTTGGAATCAATTCAGTTAGCGATTTAGAACAAAATACTTTCTGGGCTCGCGTTAATTATGTTACACCTTGTATGAAGTCAATAAACACAGATATACACATTTGGTATGCTCGCCTTGTATTCGCGAAATCCAGGCTTTAAATAACGGCTTGCATATTTGGGTTTCTGAAACATGTGTGATTGACATTTTCTAACGGTTAAGGAAAATATAAATCCTTATTGTGATTGAAAAAGTTTGGGTGTACTATGTGTACCTCTAATAACCCCTTAAGGGGTATGTTAATATATAATAGGCATGTAAGGCAAATGCGAATTATTATTAATATACCTAATAAGATATATTAGTGTGAGGTGCCATAGTAGTGTTAATTCTTTTTCTCGAAGAGCTCATTTCTACTATTTCCCAAGGGCAGGATTTTTATCTCAGGCGTTCGCTGCACAATATCACAGCTTATAAGACCAAATAGGTCACTCTATGATTGTAAATTCTATACATAAGTATGGTATTAAGCGCACATATGCCAGCCAATCAGCGTTATGAGTAAGATGAAGTGCCGCCATATTTAAGTAAAATTGAAATATGTAAAAATGATACACAGTTGCGATCTATTTAGCAAAATGTATATATTGGATTTATTTCGCATTACTAATAAAAGAATTGAGATAAAAAACGCGGACCCAAATAAATATCTTAGAGTCATGGAAAGAGTTGCCCCTTGCGGGAATCAAACCCATGACAAGCCGATTCAATGGTCTATGCTCTAACTATTAAGCTAAATGTCCGTGATCCTATACATCTTAATTGATTATTGTTGTCAAGGTACATACTAATAATAATAATAATATAATTTCTTTATTCGAGTGACCAGGACTCATCATGTTAGTAAAACTTAACCTATGTTAGTATTCCGTCGTACAAAATATTCGATTCAATACTGCGCCATCCCGTGCGAGATGGCGCAGCAGTGATTCACATAAAGACATTTCAAAATCAATTTATTTTTTGCCTACCCGGAAAGTGTACTGAATTAAGCAGTACAACGGTCGAATTTATACCGTGTATACTCTTTTAAATTTGTAAGAGCTACTGTATTTACAAAATTCGCTTCTAGAACCATTGTGTGAATTTAACCAGCTGATGTAAGCTTCGACAATATTGCCTTGTGCGGAGTCACGTGCCAAGTATTTAGATGGCGGAGCAGCTTCCTGCAATAAACTATACATATTGAAGCTGAACTGGGAAATAACCAGGAAGGTATGAAAAAACTACTAAGCTTTGCCTATTCCGGGAGGGTCTTGCTACGTAGGTTTATTTATTTTATCATACACTAGCTGTAGTTGCGACTTCATTCGCGCGATTTTTCAAGTATTTTATAGACGACATCACTTATATTGCGCGGTAAAGCACGCAGTTCTTTATTTCTAACCTGTTGGTTAGAAATAAATATTACTTTTTATATAGCTTACTTGAAAAATCATGAGTGTACAATAAAAACTGTCATCCTTATTTCATCCCCTTCTTTTCCCTTCTTGTTTAGACAAAGTTTTCGTAAATTTGTAGTCAATTTTTGTAAGTAATGATTTAGCACAGTGGTAAAGAGCTTAAGCCGCTCCGCCCACTGTGTCTAATAGTCGCGGGTTCGATTCCCGCATGGGACAAATCTTTGTGTGATCCACAATTATTTGTTCCGGTCTGGGTATTTGTGTATGTGTATTTTCATGTTTGTAAACGCACCTACGACACAGGAATAAATCCTAGTGTAGCGATACGTTTAAAAAAAAAAAAAAATTAATACTAGCCGTCTGAATCAATTCATGCACAACACACGCATCAACACCGTTACGCTATATTCCCCAAGCGGGGGCGGCAGAGGTGTACTGGCTTAACCAACTTTTCTCCGATGACGTTAAATCCAACGTTACGGGAGCTTGACAGACAGAAGCAAGGATCTTGTGATCTCCACCCGCATTACGGGCCACTGGACCAACATAAGTACCTCACTTATAACGTTCTCATGAAAAAATAATGTTAATTCTAGTTTTTCAGCGATCTTATTCCCTCCAAGCTCCAAAGGGTTGGTTTCTTATCTTGGCTGCTGCAACAATATTGTAACCTCGTAGCTTCTCGCAATTAACTATACCAATTGAAGTCTCGCTGAAAAATACTGAGCGAGTTAAGCAATAGAAACCTTAAATATAAAACTACTCCAATTTTGCTATACACCTAACCAAATCGCTACCTAGTTGGTCTAGTGGCAAAGCGCATCGCTTGGTGATCACGACTTCCTGGGCTCAACTCCTAGGTCGGACAAATGAAGATTTTCTAACGAAATCTTCCCGTGTGAGACCGGTGTTTGGAATTGTGCCTGATATATAGCAAAAGGATCGCCCCTATTACATGGGATCTAAAATTGTCAGCAAACAGTGGGTGTACTCAGTACACCTCTGCCACCCCCGCTTGGGGAATTTAGGCGTGACGGTCTACAATTTCTTTTCTTTTACCTAACCAAATCTCTTTTTGAAAATAAAACCACGGGAATTACTATATTCCCCAAACGGGGATGGTAGTGGTGTATTCTGTACGCCCACTTTTTGCCGACGATGTCAGATACCACGTAATAGAGGGCGAGCCTATTGCAATTCTGCTGTCCAAATCATAAACACAATAACTATGTTTTAGTTTAGAATATACTTACTGTGTTTATGATTTGGACGGCAGCATTATACCAGACACAATGCCAGAGTCCAGAGAGATACTGGAAATTTTACCACCAACCAAACAAACCGTATCTTATCTGCAGGGCAAGTCAAGAGTCTCCGTAACCGCGACCGTGTATCGGACGAACTATGAGAGTGGAGGAAACCAAAGAGCTATATAGGATGAAACCGATTAAAATCCCGCTGGGGACTCAAATTTTTTTAACCGTTTTTTGCCCAAGCTCCCACCGAAAAGAGAGAGAAATGTGGATATTCATTATATTTTGATGTATAAATACTTCGTACATGACCAAATAGACCGGGTCTTATCTAAAGGACAAGTCAAGAGTCACCGTAACCGGCGAGCGTATATCAGACGAACTATGAGAGTGGAGGAAGCCAATAAGGATAGAACCTGTTGAAACTCTGTACCCTCTGCCTACCCCGCAAGGGATCCGGCGTGATGATATAGATAGATACATTTCGAACCAGGCACCTCGTGATCGCAATTAAAGGCGCAACGACGACGTGGTGTAAGCATTCTCGTGAAAATAATATTAATTCTAGTTTTCCTTCGATCTCATTCCGTGCAATCCCCATAGGGAAGATTTCTTATCTGGGTCGTTGCACAATATGTTAGTTCTCGAGGTTACGCTCCTAGCATCCAAAGGGGGTAGAGCTTCCCACTATAAACTATGCATATTGAAGTTGTCTATACATAGTCAAATCAAGAGTCTCCGTAACCGGCGAGCGTATATGAGAAGAAATATGAGTGGAGGAAGCCAGAGAGGTATGTAAGGAAAGAACCTGTTGGAACTCTGTACTCTCTGCCTACCCCGTAAGGGATCTGGTGTGATAATATAGATATTGAAGTCTGCTGGAAAATACTGGGTGAGATAAAGGATATAAACCTTAAATTCTTAGTCAATGAAAAACGGACCCCTCACACTTATAATTGATTCTTGGATCGTGGATGCATTTACAAACATGACATTTGTTTAAACGGAACGTAACGAACTTTGTGGATCACACCCGATCGTGTGATCAAACCCGCGACTTGAGTAGCAGAGCGTAAGTTTTTAACCACTGGACCGTCTGTTTTTGTTGTAATATTATAATAATATTAAATTTATTTTATTTGAAAAAAACGTAGACTCACATTAGGATTGATTCCTGTGTCATGGGTGCGTTTACAAACATGAAATATCACATACACAAATACCCGGACCGAAACATCCCGTCCCGTGCGGGAATCGAACCTGCGACTATTAAACACAGTGAGCGGAGCGGATTAAGCTAATCACTGCGCTAAATCGTCCGTCAATCGATCTATACTGAACGGCCTATACTGTCCAACTGCTGGGCACAGGTCTTCCCTCACAAATCGAGGTGAGGGAAATAATGTCACACGTCATCACGCGGACCCAGTGCGGATTGGTGGAGGCAGGTTGTGGCCACCTGCTGTTGGAACTTATCAAGCCGCCTTTAAGGCTTCCAACTCAGCTTACCGACTACCACATTAAAAGCTGTTTAACCTTCGTGATCTTTAAAAACACTGCGATCAAATGTCACTACGAGCGTCTTTTGTTGTAGCAAAAATATATTAGATACTCAAATGAAGCCGAGAAAAGCTTTGAAGTTAAAACTTGGCAGTTTATTTTTCTTCCTTTGCGTCGTTTGAAGTCTTTAATAATGTTATTTGATTAATTGTAGCACATTATTGCACTCGGCTAATTAATACTTTGACGTTTAACGGGCAGTAGTGATAGCTTGGTAGTTAAACCGTTGGAATGCAAAGTCAGAGGTCTCGGGTTCAAACCCAGGCACGCGCAGGCACCTATGTCTTTTCGAAAGCATGTGCGTATTAAAAATTAACTATCACTTGCTTTAACGGTGTAGGAAAACATCGTGAGGAAACCTGCACGCCTAAGAGTTTCTCGAAGGTGTGTGAAGTTCGCCAACCCGCAGTGGGCCAGCGTGGTGGACTTTGGCCTAAACCCTCTCAGTTTGTGAGGAAGCCTGTGCTTAACGGTGGGACAGTTTCTTAACAGGGCTAATATTATTATAATATTTGACAGAGTCAAGGAGTCGGATTATGTGGATTACTGGACTATAACGTGACTGATTTTTAGCTAAATGAACCAATTCTTTTACAAAATATTCCATCTGGTTTGTCATCGTTGTTGTCTTAGTACGGTAATTTTAACTTAAAAAGCGTTTTTAAAAGAAGCTTTTATAGCAAACATAAAACAATAATATTTTTCTTAATTTAGGAGTCCTATGGATTCCTTCCGACTCCATTATCAGACCTTGGACATTATACAAGTGTAAAGTACTCGTCAAGGCATATCCAACGAGCCCAAACACGTTAAGTACGAGTGGTTCCTATGGCTATCTTTCGGCTTGAACATCAGACCTTGAACACTATTTGTTTGTAAAGTACTAATCTGAACACGAGAACTACACAACGTAACCCACGTTGTATAGTTCACATGTTCCTATGGCTACCTTCCGACTTCCTCATCAGACCAGCTTCATGGTACCATATTATTACATCGTCAACGACTTTACATACGTATGCCAATTTTAAGCTCAATCGGATACCGGCAAGTGCTTGAAAAATGAATCACAAGATTTGAACCGGAAAGACAGACAGACATACGCACATTGCAATTTAAATAAAAGCTTGTAGAAAGAGGAGTCAGGGTTTTGCTCTGCAGTCAGTCGTATAAATCTTGATAAAAAATACTTGAGTGATGATGACACAAAAGTGAAAAGAGATTTTTGATAGCAAAACACCCACACACGTACAAAAACACATACATGTGCACACGAGCATGCGCACACGCTATTTACTGGACTATTGTTATATTACTGGGCGCAGTCTCAAATTCGGGACTGCTACATTTAATTTTTCTCTAGAAAAACTAATAACATTTATTCAAATCTATAATTCTAATCCAGAACCACATGATTGCACGCTAGTAGGAACGCTATACCGTCGAGGCAAACTGCAGAAAAAACCGCGCAGACAATGTCCAATACCAGAGTATCAACATCAACTAACATTTAAGGAATATGCAAAGACCAACTTTCAGCGTTAAGCAGTCTAACTTTAAGTGTCCAGACAGCAAAAAAAAAGCGAAAATATTAATTAACAATGGAATGGACGCCCGCCCGTCCAGTCGCGAACTCCATTAAAAAAGCGATTTTGTACCGTTAGCAGAATAATGTTTACTCGTCACTTTTAATGTATTTTTTTGTGTTTGTATATTTTGTGTGTGTATATATTGCATGTATTTAATAATTTTGGACTCGGTCGGTTGATGTTCTGTTTATTGCCTTTGTAGTGATGAAAAATTACGAGGTATAATTGGAATTTCAGTTATGCAAAAAAAATTGTTGATACAGTCCCACTGCTGAGTAAGGACTATTTTTATAAATCGGGGTGATAGTATCTATATCATCACGCCAGATGCCCTGCGGGGTGGGCAGAGAGTACAGAGTTCCAACAGGTTCTTTCCGTAAGGAACCTAATACCTCTCTGGCTTCCTCCACTATTATAGTTCGTCTCATATACGCTCGCCGGTTACGGAGACTCTTGACTCGCTGCGTTAGTTCGGGCATATAGAAAGAATGTCAGAAGAAAGAATGACAAAACAGATATACAATGCGAAAGTGGAAGGATGTAGGTACCGGGGAAGATTTAGACTATCTTACTACGACCAAATAGACCGAGTCTTATCGGAAGGACAAGTCAAGAGGCGATAGTGTACGTAATAATATCAGGCTATACCGTCCCAATACTGAGAAACCGTCTTCTCTTATAAATCGAGGTGAAAGAAATTAGGTCAAACTCTGGTCCAAAGATCGGTGAAGGCAGGTTTGTGGCCAATCAAATCTTTTTATGCCCCATAAACATTTGTTTCAATCTAGGTGTTCTTGTATGTGAATTTTATATATTTATTACTTAAGACCTAGACTATCTTACCATGACCAAATAGACCGTGTCTTAGCTGAAGGGCAAGTCAAGAGTCTCCGTAACCGGCGAGTGTGTATGAGACGAACTATGAGAGTGGAGGAAGCCAGAGAGGTATGTAAGGAAAGAACCTGTTGGAACTCTGTACTCTCTGCCTACCCCGCGAGGGAGCTGGCGTGATGATATAGATAGATAGATATTACTTATGGAAGTCCAACAGCTTAACGAAATCTTATAAAAAATTTAGAATGACATTTATTAGCATAGGACTTCACCTTTAGCGATATATTACATTTCTGTTCTGAGCAAACAGAGCGCATAACAACGTCACGCCTATATTCCCCAAGTGGGATTGGCAGAGGTGTACTGAGTACACCCTCTTTTCGCCGACGATGTTCAGTCCCATGTAATAAACTACATTTGTCAATTCTAGGATTGGAATCCAGGAATGACCTCGTCATCATTAAGCGATGCGCTCTGCCACAAGATCAACGAGGCAGTCCGAGTCAGTCAGATTGCATAACTTTAAGGTAAGCATTAACAGATTATATAATAGGTATATAGTTAGTGTTCTTGAGCGGAACCTCGGAGATCGTAGGGTGGGACGTCCTGTAGCTAGGTGGAGCGTCGATATACGCAGGGCGGCTGGCAGCGGTTGGAGATGAAGAGCCAAAGACCGGGCTTAATGGCATGTCTTGAGAGAGGCCTATATCCAGCAGTGCACCGATACGGGCTGATGATGATGGTGATAATAAAGTTACAAAATATTTCTGGGTACACATGCGTATATGGGTATATTTTTAAACGCACCCATAATACAGCAATAATTCCCAGTGTGGGATTACGTTGCGCACAAAAAAGGAAAGGAAACAGAATTAGGTCACACAAACTATGAGTGGAAAAAGTATGTAAGGACTGGACCTGGTGAAACTGTGTACTCTCTGCTTACCCAGCAAGGGATTTGTCGTAATGATAAAGTATTTTTGTTGTATGTTTGTGTGCAGTGTATTTTATTGGAGGCAGGTTTGCATCAATTGGTTATTAGAACTGACCAAGCCGCTCATAAGGCTTCCAACTTGCCATAACAATTACTACATTTAGTGGTAGGTAATAATATGTAATTAGCATTTATGCCGTACCTTATTATTTTTTCCAAGCATCACACCATATTTTAATCAACACAACCAAACGCCTTAACGACTTCTCACAATAGAAAACCAAAACACTTAATGCTCTACGACTTTCATATTAAGACACGAAATCCCTTGTCAATACCACATATTCATCCAACCGTGGCGCCTGAGTGCACAAAACGTGGATTCTTGGCGAAAATTAATCATATAAGCTTCTTATTCTCAATTTCCAACGGTATTAATCCTCTATTTAAGTTGGAGGCATTCAGCATAATTGTGTTGGTACAAAGAACTTTAGCATGTTCTAGAAGTGACAAAAAACATATATTCTGTCCTCTTAGTTAAGGTTCGTGAAATAGTAAATTTTATCACTGTTGGTATAGCGGAAGCTATTGTAGACATATCGTAGAAGATGCTTAAATATAGTTTCCTAGTGTTCTTTACAGAGAACCAGCTTTATCGGCAAAATCGTTCTCATCCACGAATTATTGGACTGCCTAAAATTACTGAAATTTTACTGTAATATGTATGTCATTAGCTGCAGAAGTGTCAGGCATATTAAATTTTAAGAAGTTTCATTGAAATTAAAAAAAGTACACTCATCATGTGATACGCTTAGTACGAGTATTAGATATTTCTTACAAATGAAATGCCGCATATCGCAAAAAAGATATAGTATATTTGTATGAATATTTGGTATGGCTATTTTTTTTGATAACTTTTTAAAAAAGAAGAAACCGACTACTTAAAGTAAAAAATAAATATTTGAAGTCGGTGTTGGTTAGTGCAGTCGGTTCTGAATTTAAATGTTTATTTTTTGTTTTATAAAGTCGTTTTTCTTTTTTTAAAAGGATTTTTATTTTACAATTTTAAGCGACAAGTGATTTATTTACTAATATTTTATATACCCATATTATATTATTTTGCTTAGTTTTACTATAACGTACCTACAGGATTGATATAATACCCATAATAACGGAATCTATACATTCGTGCTGTTTGTCGTTAAGGGTCCCCTGGTGTATCATCATTATCCTAGGTTAAATACTGCTTTCATCAAAACGTAACCATTTTGAAACTATACTAAACTCAAAGCAAAAAATATTATCACAATGGGGTCATAAATTAAGATGTTATAAAAACACATTGACGCATTGTAAACCTCCTCCTTTTTTGAAGTAGGATCATATTCTGATTAGTTCTATAGTAGGGTATTAATAACTCAATCTACAAATTCGCATTATATCGTTAAGGAGTTTCCTGGTGTATCTTATAAATCCAAGGTCCAATACCAATGAAATTAAAATGGAACCACCTTGGAGCTATACTGAACTATACTGAACCCAATACAAGGAGCTATACATGATGCCAACGCAAAAAGACTTATCAAAATCGATCCAGAATTGACGGAAATATCGATGAACATACGTAAAAAAAGAAAAGCATACATACACACGAACATAGAACCTCCTCCTTTTTTGAAGGCAGTTAAAAATGCATCATTATGCCAAATTTTTGGCATCTATACAGTTTTTGAGAAAATCGGCTGCGGCAGACCCATGAGCGATCCCCTGAAGGTTTATTTTCTTTTGATCATCATCGTCATCATCTCAGCCTATACTTGTCCACTGCTGAACATAGGCCTCCCCAATCGCTTTCCAGCGTAACCGGTCCGATGCCACCTGCATCCAACGACTTCCTGCCATTTTCACAAGATCGTCGGTCCATTCTTTCTTTTGATATACGGAACTAATTACTGAATTGAGACATAGCCAGTAGGCCGATCCAGTACGTAGAACACAGATCACGTCTGCCAAAGCTAAAATCCGCACGTCTTTCGTAATCGCGATTTATGCAGATTAATCTTAACGTTTTGTATTTTGGGTATGTTAAGTTCGTCCCTTTGTAGTGGTGACTCGGTATAAATGTATTTTTTAGGGAAAGCTTTTGAGGAATCTTTTGAATCTTGTTTTCTTGCTGGGCCAAAGCTTTCTCTCACAAATTGAGGTGAAAGAGATTAGATCGTACTCCACCTCGTAGAACTGTGCGGTTGGTGTTCCTTACACAAAGCTAGTGCGGATTGGTTTACCCAGTAATCCTCTCATAGGGATTCTTTAGGACTCTTGTCTTAGCTGGAGAGTTGGCACATGTTTAGATATACGCTAAAGACTAAACTGGTAATGCAATCTTTGTACCTGCCTCTCTAGGCTCCAGCCAAGTTAAATATTTGGTCTTTTATCTATCTATCTATCTATATCATCACGCCAGTTCCCTTGCGGGTTAGGCAGAGAGTACAGAGTTCCAACAGGTTCTTTCCTTACAAACTTATCTGGCTTCCTCCATTCTCATAGTTCGTCTCATACACGCTCCCCGGTAACGAAGACTCTTGACTTGTCCATCAGATAAAACTCGGTCTATTTGGTCATGGTGAGATAGTCTACGTTTTCCCCGGTACCTACATCCTTCCACTTGGTTTATTTGGTCTTGTTCGCCAATAATGTCGTAGTCGTCAAGCTAAACCAAACCTGGGGGTTTGGAGAGGAAGACAGCTCAGTGATTAGGTTCACCCATGAATATGACCTACTCACTCTTACACCGATTTGTAGACTTTGTTCGTTAATGGGACAGTATATTATAATTTATTGATTTTATCTAAGCAACTAGACAAAATCCTTTGGTTCTTTTTACATTGATTGAACTGCCCATTACGAGAATGAGATCACCACCTCAACTCGGGTTTATTTGGGATAATTGCATTGAAGTGTCGTATATAGAACAATCATAGTACCTAAAGTACCTTCCCAAAAAAAATCTCTTACCGTAAGAACCTGTTGAAACTCGATACTCTCTGCCTTTCCTGGAATCTGGCTTGATGATATATTAATGTTGAAGTGTGGATGATTAGAATGTAAATACGTTCCAAGCATCTTTGACCTTGCCTTCAAGGATAAAGAACCTAATAATTTGCCATTTTTCTACCAACCAAGACACTATACGGGCAAATGTTATCCTAGAATTAACACAACACGCCAAGATAAACAGCAGTAATCTTGTGAGGGTACAAAAGGGTCCTTAGGGCCCTTTATGTCCCTTCAACTAGTACTACGGTACTTTCTACTTTAATAATATAAGTGAGATTTTTTCGTTAAGAAGGGACGCTTAATTTGTTACTTACTAATAAACAACTATAGTTGGCTATACTAGTACCTAGTAACAAATTAAGCGCCCCTTCTTAAAGAAAAAAATCTCGCTTATATTATTAAAGCAGAAAGGACTACGGTACTAGTTGAAGGGACATAAACACAAAGGACTGAATTTTTTTCTTTGACTGAACATTTATTCCTAAGAAGAGTCTTAGGGGTATATAACTATGCTCATTTATATTCATGTATACCCACAAAATGTCCCGTGTTTATTTACCTAGCAAGAACAGAACTGTGCACCCACATATTTCTCGACGATGTTATGTTCCAATGTAATAAAGAGACCGTCCATTACCATTACTCCGTACTCAATTCCAAACTATGGAAAATCACTACTTTTCCGACCTATGATTCAAAACGTTGTAATCTTTTACTAGACCAACGAGTCTAGTAGAGGATTTTATTACAGAATAGAGGAATTCTCTGACAGGATTATAGCCAGTCACAGACACATCCTATGTTGGAAGAAAATGTAATTTTTCCATAGAAACATTACCAGTATCAGTTCGGAGCCTGGCATTGTGCCCGATCGGCTCCTATCACATAGCAACTAGCATCACCGGCGAAAAAAATAGTGTACACCTCTGTTACCCCCGCTTGGGGAGTTATAGGCATGACAGTGTTTATTTTTTTTTCTTTTTTCTCTACACAGAGAAAAATCTTTCCCTCTGAGATGTAGTCAACATTTCTCTTGTTAAATTGACTGATAAAACAAAACGTTTCAATTCAAAGGCAGGAGCTAAACTTTCCTAGGAAACGGTGTAACTTTATAATAATTACAGATGGTGAGCTGTTAACAGTGAAATATGCTTCAACATAATACTTTTATCGTGGCAAGCAGACGCCACTTAGTTCCCCAAGTATTCGCCAACTTAGAATTGTAAATCGCGGACATGGAAGATCGGGAGCATTATAGTTTTCGCATTTGCATAGGTATATTGCATTGGCTATTACTTTGTTCGTGGTCTGTGACTGGAGTGTTTGTTATGCGATTCTTTTTGTTGTACTTATGTGGAGATAAAAACTATTATGGTATTAAAGTAGTTTATTACTTTTTCCTGCAAACGTTTGATGTTTTAGGTAAAGCCATTAAGTATTAAATAAGTATTTAAGCTCGTCTAAGAAATGATATACATGTGCATAAGTATTTTTGCAGATGCTCAATTCAAGGTACAATATATGCAAAAGATTTAGTAAATTCTTTTTCTTGTAATTGTACAGCCCCACAAGCTTTCCACAAGGATCTTTTGGCCCGCGGCAAAATTCAGAGCTAGCATCTAGTGAAATGTGATTTCATGACAGTCGGAGAATTTCCATTTGCTATGAAATTTATCCAAGTTCTTTTTTTTACGAAGTTTAATGTGTCTTAAAAATATTATTTTCTTTACTTTGTTCTATAATTCAACGAATCATGTCGGTCATTTATCAATTTATAAACGCAGAAACCATATATTAATAACTCATAGAAAAGAGGTAATGTTTAAATCCAGTAGTAACTGCCTTTTTACACTAAAAATAATTTTTAATTTAGTGTTCTAATATATTTTTAAAGAGTATCCTTCATTCGTTTAGTCCAAATTGTTTAGGCAAAACTTACACTGTTGGAAGAAACTAAGAATTTGTTTTTTATGTAAATTTAATTAAATTTCGGGGTCGTTATTTCAACTTTTATAATATCAACGAAGCATTTTAATTTAGCTAACAACAAGTTCAAAGACTTGAAATAAAAATACTGTAAAGTTTTACAAAAGAAAATGGAAATTAGTATACCTTGGTATTAATAAATGAGGCAGGAATCAAAAGGAGAATAACATCCATATCGGGGTAAAAAAAATCACTGTTCCGCATATATTTCTCAAGCGAGGGTGGTGTAGGTGTACTATATACACTAACATATCGCCGACGATGTAAGGTACCATTACCATCTTGCTTTTTGAATATTTTCTTTTAATTATTTGTATTTTTTTAATTCGTAAATAATAATGTGTAACGCCGTGACCTCAACGGTCCTGCAATAAGGTACTATAATATTTTTCACATAGGATGGGTAGTGATAGTTCTAATTGCCAAACGAAATTATACTTTATTTAATGAAAATAAGAGACATGACCCGTTTCTATACTTATGCTTTTATACCTTAACACCATCCTATGTGAAAAATACTGTAACGGAAGATCATCGCTGGCTGTCCACAGCCATCAAACCTGCTGAGTTAGGACCTATTTTGTAATGCACTTTAAAGTTGTTCCGTCTCTTTTAATAGGTACTATGCCATCATGTACTTGCACCGTGTGATATTTAATCTTAAGCATCTCTGTATTGTGCGTTGCAAAAGAAAAGTTTTTCTTATTATAATTATTATCATTGTAACAGCGTAGTAAGAAGGCGAGTAGGTATGAAAGATAGTAACGGTGTAAAGATGAGAAAGGGCATGCTCCTTTGGTTCGGGCATATAGAAAGAATGCCAGATGAAAGAATGACAAAACAGATATACAATGTGAAAGTGGAAGGATGCAGGTACCGAGAAGACCTAGACTATCTTACCACGACCAAATAAACCGAGTCTTATCTGAAGGAAAAGTCAAGAGTCTCCGTAACCGGCTAGCGTGTATGAGACGAACTAGGAGAGTGGAGGAAGCCATAGAGGTATGTAAGGAAAGAACCTGTTGGAACTCTGTACTCTCTGCCTACCCCGCAAGGGATCTGGAGTGATGATATAGATAGGTAGATAGATAGATAATTCAAAAAATCATTGTAATAGGGGAGAGCCTTTTGCCATTATACCGAACACATATTTTTTTTTATTTTTAAAAACGTAGCCCCACACTAGGATTTATTTCTGTATCGTAGGTGCGTTTAGAAACATAAAAATTGAAATACACATGCCCAGACCGAAACAAATAATTGCGGGTCACACAAAGATTTGTCCCGTGCGGGATTGAACCCTCGGCTATTCTACCCAGTAAGCAGAGCAGTTTAAACTCTTAAACACTGCGCGAATTCGTCCGTCAATGACTGATTTTTTTTTTCAATAGAAAAGGCACAACTAACTGAAATTGAAACCCGGACTACGTAATTGCTACTCGTACCAAAGCACCATAACTAATGTTCGTCCAATGACCCATTTTTTGGCTGATGATCACAAGGCCTTGGGCTTGTATCATAGATTGGACGCAATGTAATTGAGGTTTTACATTCATACGTACACTCACGCCTAAATCCCTGTGGTGTAGTAGAGACGAAAGTTCGTCAAATACTACGAATCAAACACTCCTTTTTCGCTTCATCTACGTTCATACAAATCTCCTACAGGTTTTTCTATCAAAAACATTTCATAATCAGTCTGGAAACTGGGATAATGACCGGTATAAACAGCATTTAGTTACCAGTAGGCTAACTCTATCACATTGAGACTTAACAGCGTCGACGATATGTGGGTTTATACAATGCACCACCACCCTTATCTAGGGAATAAGCGGGACAATGTTTTTTTGCCCGTAAATAGACGGCCCTTTCCTTTCGATTTTTGCCTCATTTATTGGATAAGTTACGGAAAAACTATGAAAACTTTACTTGCGCGTTTTTTATTTTTCTAGAGAATCGTTACTTGACATTCGATGCCAATAAAACTCTAGTTACGCTAGCGCCATCTATTGATTTCATTTTTTATGTATCCGTTATACATTAGCTATGTCCGGGAAAATAAATCCACGTCATAAAATGAAAGATAACGCACTTAGCGTCCACTTAATGATGACCGCTAAATCATGGAAGGATGTAAACTAAATCTATCTGTAAACTAAGTCTGCATTAAATTTGTGAAGAGAATTTTTTTGAGGCCTTAGTTAAAAGAAAAGGGTAACTGTGGTTACAATACTTAATAGTGATCCGCACCGTGTCCATATGTTGGTGAATGACCTGATATCTTTCACCTCCATTTGTAAGCGGAAACCCCGTACTGGGACAGTATATGTTTATTTATTATATATTTATTTATATTATCACGCGAGATCCCTTGCGAGGTAGGTAGAGAGTACAGAGTTCCAACAGGTTCTTTCCTTACATACCTCTCTGGTTTCTTCTACTCTCATAGTTCGTCTCATACGCGCTCGCCGGTTACAGAGACTCTTGACTTGTCCTTCAGATAAGACTCGGTCTATTTGGCCATGGTAAGGTAGTCTAGTTCTTCCCCGGTATCTACATCCTTCCACTTTGGCATTGTATATCTGTTTTTTCATTCTTTCTTCTGACATTCTTTCTATATGCCTGAACCAACGGAGCATACCCTTTCACATCTTTACACCGATACTATCTTTCATACCTACTCGCTGTCTTACTATGCTGTTGCGAATACGGTTGGTCAGCTTCACTTCGCACATCTTCAGTAGAGCTCGCATTTCTACCGCATTTATCTACTTTCATTTTCCTTCTTACATACAAATTCAAAGTGGAAAAATTTGGGTTAAAAAATCTCCATATAAAAAAGTAAGTGAGTGAGTGAGACAGAAGACAGTAGAGATCTTAAAAAATATTGACAGAACTTATTTCCTTTATTAGTACAATCGTGCGGAGCCGGGGCGGGCAGCTAGTTTGATATAAAATTACCACTCGAACGTGTCACGTTTCTGCAAACACTCACAAAGTGAGCTAGAGTGTATGCACTTTAACTTTTGCTCCAAAAAATAATTGACGTGTCTTCTTTAGTATCATCATCATCAGCCCGTATCAGTCCACTGCTGGACATAGGCCTCTCCCAAGGCACGCCATTGAGCCCGATCTTCGGCTCTTCTCCTCCAACCGCTGCCTGCCACCCTCCGTATATCATCGCTCCATCTAGCTGCAGGGCGTCCCACACTACGTTTGCCAAGCCGCGGTCTCCACTCGAGAACACGTCTACCCCAGCGGTTATCGGTCCTTCGGCAAATATGGCCAGCCCACTGCCACTTCAGCGTGCTGATCCTGCGAGCTATGTCGATGACCTTGGTTCTCTGTCGGATCACCTCATTCCGGATTCGATCTTTCAGAAAAACTCCGAGCATAGCTCTCTCCATAGCCCGCTGAGCAACTTTCATTTGGTGGACTAGTCTCACCGTAAGTGTCCATGTCTCGGGTCCGTATGTCATGACAGGTAGAACGCACTGATCAAAGACTTTTGTCTTCAAACTTTGAGGTATAGGCGACGAGAAGACTTGACGTAGTTTCCCAAACGCTGCCCAGCCCAGCTGTATCCTCCTGCGGACCTCTCTCTCAGTATGCCGAATATAATTACTCCATGGTATTTGGTGGATTAGTGTGGTAATAAAATAATATATTAAAAACTGGGCATGTGGCCATTTTAAGATTATTTAATAATATTATGCCTTGTAATTCATATTAATAATCTATTACTTCCATTTTTATGACGGGTTCAAAGGTACCAAGATAACAAACCATACCATAGAAGGGTTAGGGGCAGGGATAGGTGTACAAAGTACGCCCTCTGTTCGTCTATTTTTGCTCTACGTTTCATATTCATGCAGATGAAACGTTAAGTGCGTACGTAAACCAAAGTGTTTCATTTTACGAGTCTCCGAAATATTGTGAATTGAACATGAATTTATGGATTTTTACCAAGAAGCTAATGTTTTCACCTTAACGTATGGCGGTAATCGGGAAAAGATATTGGATTGTCTGAACATTTAGATTGTTTTATTAAAATAGCCTCGTTGATCTGGGTAACACACTTTTAGATTTTATCCAACCTAGAATTCGAAGTCCAGAAACTCATGATCGCAAGCCAATCGACGTAATACATGGGTAATATAAACTTAATGTTTATATTTATTACCATCCCAAGTTTTACCACTACCGGCACTCATTTCAAAATTTACAGTAGTTTTAAACGTTTAACCCAGTAAAAATTTCCATCCACATTATGGAATCTCCGTAAGCTGTGGTGCATCACAGAAATTAGTGTTTTTATTTCATTACCGTGCAGACTATTCAATTATCTGTCTTTGCTGAGCATCTGAAGCTGTGATGTTCTGAGCAGCGATTACCTGTTGTATGCAACATTTTATGAGAATTGAGTGTGTATAATAGGATAAGAACTTGACGATGGCTTGTCTTATTGATAACCATTTAAGTCACTCCGCTCACTTGACCCTCAATTATGCGCCAGTACACCAACAAAACCCCACCATTTTATTAATGTAAATTAGGTGTTTATATTTCATTACCATTCAAAGTTTTATCACTGCCGGCACCCTCTTCAAAATACAGAGATTTTTATTACACGGAACACATTTTCAATCCAGTAAAAGTTTCCACCCGCATTGTGGAATCTCCGTAAGCTGCGATGCATCACAGAAATTAGTGTCTTCATTTCATTACAGTGCAGATTATGCAATTATCTGCCTCCTCTCAGCGTGTGAAGTTGTGAATTTCGGAGCAGCATTAGTTAACTGAATTAGCTTCTCTGCGTAGCTAGTAATGGTTTTATGTATAACGGGGGTTCTTATCCGTGGAGTTTTTACTCGACGACAGCTTAGTGTATTGGTTATAACGTATGCCACTCCGCTTATTTTACCCTTAACTACGCGCCAGTCGTCCAACAAGACATTCATACTTCTTTAACAAAGTAAATTAGATGTTTATATTTCATTGTCCGCGTGGTTCCCGGCTTAGAGTAGGACCAACCCATCTCATCCCATCGGGTGTCATACAAGGCGACTAAGGGAAAACTAGGGAATGGGCAGCAGCGTTCCCTTAACACTTCGACGACCAATAACTGCGCTCGCCAACCCGCCTGCCAAGCGTGGCGAGTATGGCAAACACCCCCAATTATGGAAGAAAGTAGGAAAACCAGGCCCCTAGTCCCCGGCGGTCCTGTTCGTCCTGGCCACGGTAGCAGCCATGGTAACGACAGGACAAGGGGTACTAAGAATCTTCGGCTACCACCAAAACCGAAAATTGGCCCTGGTGACATACAACGCACGCACATTGAGGACAGATGAGAAGCTAGTTGAGCTGGAAGAAGAGGTAAACAAGTTGCGGTGGAGTATTGTTGGTTTATCCGAGGTCCGAAGAGAGGGCGAGGACACGATAACCTTAAAATCCGGCAACTTGTTTTACTACCGGGAGGGCGAACAGCAGTCCCAAGGTGGTGTCGGATTTATCGTCCACAAGTCACTCATAAACAACGTTGTGTCCATCACTAGTGTGTCGAGCAGGGTAGCGTACCTGATACTCAGAATATCCAAAAGATATTCGCTGAAGGTCATACAGGTCTACGCACCGACCTCGGCATACTCAGATGATGAGGTCGAAGTTATGTAAGAGGACATTAGTAGAGCCATACATACTTCCAAAGCACACTTTACAGTAGTTATGGGTGACTTCAATGCGCGACTGGGCAAACGGGGCGATGATGAGTTGAGAGTGGGGCAATTTGGATATGGGCAGCGTAACCCCAGGGGTCAGAGGCTGGCCGAATTTCTGGAGAAGGAGGGACTCTTTATGATGAACTCTTTCTTCCAGAAGCCGTCTCATAGGAAATGGACCTGGATGAGCCCTGATGGTTTCACAAAAAATGAGATAGACTTCATCATGAGCATCAAGCGACAAATATTTAATGCTGTCTCCGTGATTCACAGGGTAAAAACCGGCAGTGATCACCGAATGGTCAGAGGCACATTAAATATTAATGTCAAAATGGAAAGATCGCGTCTGATGAAGTCTACGCTCCGACCTTCTAATGCACATATCCAAAACCCCGAGAACTTTCAACTCGAATTGTCAAACCGCTTCGAATGGCTAGACAGCAGCGCATCAGTGGACGAAATCAACAATAGGTTGGTAGAGACTGTCCATACGGTCGGGTCCAAGCATTTTAAGCCCCACCGTAAAAAAAGGCCTCAAAAGCTATCTGACTACACCCGAAACCTTATGGCTGAGCGACGTACCATGACACTCCAAACCTCTGATGATGCGAAGTCCTATAGGCAGCTCAATGGACAGATATTGAAGTCCTTGCGACACGATTTACGGTCCTTCAATACAAGACGTATTGAGGAGACCATAGAGCAGAACAAGGGCTCCAAAGTGTTTGCAAGAGACGCGTCTATTGGGCAAAGCCAGTTGACGAAACTGAAGGCGGAGGACGGAAACGTAACGTCGAATAGCTCAGAGGTGCTCAGGGAGATAGAGAGGTTCTATGGGCAGTTGTATACCTCAGTAGCTGAACCTGTTGTTGACTTGGTAAAAGACCCAAGAGCCAAGCTAACCCGACACTACACTAAAGATATCCCGGACATCAGCCTGTACGAGATTAGGATGGCTCTCAAACAACTTAAAAACAACAAAGCGCCGGGTGAAGACGGAATTACCGCAGAGCTTCTGAAAGCGGGTGGATCGCCGGTACTTAAAGTCCTTCAGAGGCTGTTTAATTCCGTCTTGCTCGAAGGAAAAACGCCGGAAGCATGGAACAGGGGTGTGGTGGTACTCTTTTTCAAGAAAGGTGATAACACTTTATTAAAGAACTATAGCCCATCACACTGCTGAGCCATGTTTACAAGTTGTTTTCGAGAGTCATCACGAATCGTCTCGAACGCAGGCTTGATGATTTCCAGCCTCCCGAACAAGCCGGTTTCCGGAAAGGCTTTAGTACCATAGACCACATACATACGCTGCGGCAGATTATACAGAAGACCGAGGAGTATAATCGGCCACTATGCTTGGCGTTTGTGGACTATGAGAAAGCCTTCGATTCGATCGAGACTTGGGCGGTTCTTAGATCTCTCCAGCGATGCCGCATTGACTATCGGTACATCGAAGTGTTGAAGTGCTTGTATAATAACGCCACCATGTCAGTCCGAGTACAAGGGCAGTGCACGAAGGCGATCTCCATAAAAAGAGGAGTAAGACAGGGAGACGTCATTTCTCCGAAACTCTTTACGACCACCATAGAGGACGCCTTCAAGCTCTTGGAATGGCAAGGACTTGGCATCAACATCAATGGCGAATACATCACTCACCTTCGATTTGCCGACGACATTGTGGTCATGGCGGAGTCGCTGGAAGATCTAGGACGAATGCTCGGCGACCTCAACAGAGTATCTCAACAAGTGGGTCTTAAAATGAACATGGACAAAACGAAAATATTGTTTAACGTCCATGTCGTACCCACCGCACTCACCGTTGGGAACTCTACTCTTGAAGTTGTCGACGAATACATTTACCTGGGACAGGTAGTCCGGTTAGGTAGGTCCAACTTTGAGAGAGAGGTCAATCGACGAATCCAACTCGGCTGGGCAGCGTTCGGGAAACTGTGCAACATCTTCTCATCCAAAATACCTCAGTGCCGAAAGACTAAAGTTTTTAGTCAATGTGTGTTACCAGTGATGATATATGGATCAGAGACGTGGTCTCTTACTATAGGTCTCATAAAAAAGCTCAGAGTTGCTCAGCGAGCTATGGAGAGAGCTATGCTCGGCGTTTCTCTACGTGATCGAATCAGGAATGAGGAGATTCGTAGAAGAACCAAGGTCACCGACATAGCCGTTAAGATTAGCAAGCTGAAGTGGCAATGGGCGGGCCACATAGCGCGAAGATCGGACGGGCGTTGGGGCAGAAAGATTCTAGAGTGGAGACCACGTATTGGCAAGCGCAGCGTGGGACGACCGCCTGCCAGATGGACCGACGATCTTGTGAAAATGGCAGGAAGTCGTTGGATGCAGGTGGCATCGGACCGGTTACGCTGGAAAGCGATTGGGGAGGCCTATGTTCAGCAGTGGACAAGTATAGGCTGAGATGATGATGATGATGATGATTTCATTATCACTACCGGAACTCACTTTGAAACACAGAGTATTTTTAACTCCGCACACGTTTTCACCCAGTAAAGTTTCCATCCGCGGTTTGGGATCACTTTAAGCTGGAGTGCATCACAGAAATTAGTGTTTTCATTTCATTACCGTACAGATTATGCAATTATTTTCCTCCTCTCAGCGTGTGAAGCGCTGAATATCTGAGCAGCGTTTTCCTGCTTTATGCAAAGATTAATTAAGTAAAGCCCAAGAATAGATTAATAATATAATAATAATACTTGAGCTGGTTACGTCTATTAAGAAACGAAGATGGGTACGGGCCTCCCTCAAACCGAGAGGGTTTAGGCCATAATTCTTTGTGTGTGTGTGTGTGTGTGAATGATCTTCGCTGTTGGCCGCGGGGCCTTTTTAGTGCAACCACTACGCTAGAGCCAGAAGGGCAAGGGGGTAACCAGCTCAAGGGCGCCTCAAGGAGGAACGGCTTCGGCTTGGGCAGTCGCTATGGGGGAGGGCGTATACTAGGTGTCTCGCTGTGGTGCTCTGCACCGGCCGGAGGGCAAGGGATTATTCCTCGGACCTTGCTGGCGATGTCGGTGTCTGATCCTGTGTGCGGCATCTGTATCCGAAAGAAGGGATGTAAGGGCATCGGGAGGGTCGGTGAGAACATGCCGTGGACGGCGATAGCGGTTGATAGGAGGGGAGTTGGGTTCGTAGTCGGCGGCGGCTACGATTAGCGGATTACTATGATTAGACGTGTTCGCAAAATATCGGGTTGTCGCCTTTTTAATAAAGGCGCGAATAGGTTCGAGACTGAGATGGGAATGGAGATTGACATTCCGTATGAACCTAGGGGCTCCGACGGCTTTGCGGAGGAAACGGGATTGAACCGTTTGGAGTCTATCGATGTGGGAGCGGGCGACGTGCTCGAACATTTCACAAGCGTACGTCATGATGGGGCCATAATTCACCACACTGGCCCAGTGCGGGTTGGCGAACTTTACACACGAAGTGATAGTTAATTTTTAATACGTGCCTGGGTTTGAACCCGAGACCTCTGACTTTGCAGTGCAACGGTCTAACCACTAGGCTATCACTGCTTAATGTATAATACATGACGGACGATTTAGCGCAGTGGTTAAGAGCTTAAGCCACTCCGCCCACTGTGTCTAATAGTCGCGGGTTCGATTCCCGCACGGGACAAATCTTTGTGTGATCCACAATTATTTGTCCCGGTCTGGGTATTTGTGTATGTGAATTTTCATGTTTGTAAACGCACCCACGATACAGGAATAAATCCTAGTGTGGGGCTCCGTTTTAAAAAAAAAAAAAAAAAAAAAAACAGAATGCACCCATATTATGCCAAAAAATAGGTTTATATGAGCTTTTTGACGAACTTTAATGTATATAAGATATTACTCTCTTCCTAGTCGTTACGGCAACGGCGACCACTGTTTTCCTTAATTGTTGGCAAGCCGTTGTTCATGTGCCCTCATATGACTATATTCTATCTTAGCTATCTTGGCCATCAAAATATTACAACATAATTGTCTTACGTTTAATTACACTAAGTGTGTTTAGTATCTCATGTACATGTACTGGGAATTTTTGATAGGGAAGCAACATTTCGTCCGACCTAGGCTTTGAACCCAGGATCTTTGTCATCACCAGCCTAATAATAAGAGTGGCAATATTCGCCACAAAACCAACGCGGCCGTCCCCCGGGATCCGATCCAGTGTTATATGTAAAAATATTTAATAATATTGACATTTGTTAGTGCTCTTATATTGGCCTAAACAAATAAACTTACCTACTTTGAAAATAAATTTCAAGAAACCAACTGATGCGAACTAGAAATTTTACCACGAATATCATGAATTCAATACTTAATAAACCTAATATCATTCCCATTTTCTTATAAAATCATTACATGTATAAACACAAGTGAAGCACGTCCATTACCAAGAAATAGATGAAAGCATGCGTGGTTCCCGGCTTAGAATAGGACCAACCCATCTCATCCCATCGGGTGTCGTACAAGGCGACTAAGGGAAAACTAGGGAATGGGCAGCAGCGTTCCTTTAACACTTCGACGACCAATAACTGCGCTCGCCAACCCGCCTGCCAAGCGTGGCGAGTATGGCAAACACCCCCAATTATGGAAGAAAGTAGAAAAACCAGGCCCCTAGTCCCCGGCGGTCCTGTTCGTCCTGGCCACGGTAGCAGCCATGGTAACGACAGGACAAGGGGTGCTAAGAATCTCCGGCAGAGATTCGGCTACCACCAAAACCGAAAATTGGCCCTGGTGACATACAACGCACGCACATTGAGGACAGATGAGAAGCTAGTTGAGCTGGAAGAAGAGTTAAACAAGTTGCGGTGGAGTATTGTTGGTTTATCGGAGGTCCGAAGAGAGGGCGAGGACACGATAACCTTAAAATCCGGCAACTTGTTTTACTACCGGGAGGGCGAACAGCAGTCCCAAGGTGGTGTCGGATTTATCGTCCACAAGTCACTCATAGACAACGTTGTGTCCATCACTAGTGTGTCGAGCAGGGTAGCGTACCTGATACTCAGAATATCCAAAAGATATTCGCTGAAGGTCATACAGGTCTACGCACCGACCTCGGCATACTCAGATGATGACGTCGAAGTTATGTATGAGGACATTAGTAGAGCCATACATACTTCCAAAACACACTTTACGGTGGTTATGGGTGACTTCAATGCGCGGCTGGGCAAACGGGGCGATGATGAGTTGAGAGTGGGGCAATTTGGATATGGGCAGCGCAACCCCAGGGGTCAGAGGCTGGCCGAATTTCTGGAGAAAGAGGGACTCTTTATGATGAACTCTTTCTTCCAGAAGCCGCCTCATAGGAAATGGACCTGGATGAGCCCTGATGGTTCCACAAAAAATGAGATAGACTTCATCATGAGCGCCAAGCGACAAATATTTAATGATGTCTCCGTGATTCATAGGGTAAAAACCGGCAGTGATCACCGAATGGTCAGAGGCACATTAAATATTAATGTCAAAATGGAAAGATCGCGTCTGATGAAGTCTACGCTCCGACCTACTCATGCATATATCCAAAACCCCGAGAACTTTCAACTCGAATTGTCAAACCGCTTCGAATTGCTAGACAGCAGCGCATCAGTGGACGAAATCAACAACAGGCTGGTAGAGACTGTTCATACGGTCGGGTCCAAGTATTTTAAGACCCACCGTAAAAATAGGCCTCAAAAACTATCTGACTACACCCGAAACCTCATGGCTGAGCGACGTTCCATGACGCTCCAAACCTCCGATGATGCTAAGTCCTATAGGCAGCTCAATGGACAGATACTGAAGTCCTTGCGACACGATTTACGGTCCTTCAATACAAGGCGTATTGAGGAGACCATAGCACAGAACAAGGGCTCCAAAGTGTTCGCAAGAGACGCGTCTATTGGGCAAAGCCAGTTGACGAAGCTGAAGACGGAGGACGGAAACGTAACGTCAAATAGGTCAGAGGTGCTCAGGGAGATAGAGAGGTTCTATGGACAGTTATATACCTCAGTAGCTAAACCTGTTGTTGACTTGGTAAAAGACCCAAGAGCCAAGCTAACCCGACACTGCACTGAAGATATCCCGGACATCAGCCTGTGCGAGATTAGGATGGCTCTCAAACAACTAAAAAACAACAAAGCGCCGGGTGAAGACGGAATTACTGCAGAACTTCTGAAGGCGGGCGGATCGCCGGTACTTAAAGTCCTTCAGAGGCTATTTAAGTCCGTCTTGCTTGAAGGGAAAACGCCGGAAGCATGGAACAGGGGTGTGGTGGTGCTGTTTTTCAAGAAAGGTGATAACACCTTATTGAAGAACTATAGGCCCATCACACTGCTGAGCCATGTTTATAAGTTGTTTTCGAGAGTCATTACGAATCGTCTCGAACGAAGGCTTGATGACTTCCAGCCTCCCGAACAAGCCGGTTTCCGGAAAGGTTTTAGTACCATAGACCACATACATACGCTGCGGCAGGTTATACAGAAGACTGAGGAGTATAATCGGCCACTATGCTTGGCGTTTGTGGACTATGAGAAAGCCTTTGATTCGATCGAGACTTGGGCGGTTCTTAGATCTCTCCAGCGATGCCGCATTGACTATAGGTACATCGAAGTGTTGAAGTGCTTGTATAATAACGCCACCATGTCAGTCCGAGTACAGGGGCAGTGCACGAAGGTGATCCCCATAAAAAGAGGAGTAAGACAGGGAGACATCATTTCTCCGAAACTGTTTACGGCCACCTTAGAGGACGCCTTCAAGCTCTTGGAATGGCAAGGACTTGGCATCAACCTCAATGGCGAATACATCACTCACCTTCGATTTGCCGACGACATTGTGGTCATGGCGGAGTCGCTGGAAGATCTAGGACGAATGCTCGGTGACCTCAATAGAGTATCCCAACAAGTGGGTCTTAAAATGAATATGGACAAAACAAAAATAATGTCTAACGTCCATGTCGTACCCACCGCACTCACCGTTGGGAACTCTACTCTTGAAGTTGTCGACGAATACATTTACCTGGGACAGGCAGTCCGGTTAGGTAGGTCCAACTTTGAGAGAGAGGTCAATCGACGAATCCAACTCGGCTGGGCAGCGTTCGGGAAACTGCGCAACATCTTCTCATCCAAAATACCTCAGTGCCTAAAGACTAAAGTGTTTAGTCAATGTGTGTTACCAGTGATGACATATGGATCAGAGACGTGGTCTCTTACAATAGGTCTCATAAAAAAGCTCAAGGTTGCTCAGCGAGCTATGGAAAGAGCTATGCTCGGCGTTTCTCTACGTGATCGAATCAGGAATGAGGAGATTCGTAGAAGAACCAAGGTCACCGACATAGCCCTCAGGATTAGCATGCTGAAGTGGCAATGGGCTGGCCACATAGCGCGAAGATCGGACGGGCGTTGGGGCAGAAAGATTCTAGAGTGGAGACCACGTATTGGCAAGCGCAGCGTAGGACGACCGCCTGCCAGATGGACCGACGATCTTGTGAAAATCGCAGGAAATCGTTGGATGCAGGTGGCATCGGACCGGTTACGCTGGAAAGCGATTGGGGAGGCCTATGTTCAGCAGTGGACAAGTATAGGCTGAAATGATGATGATGATTATAAATAAAAAAGAGTATTCTTCAATTCGTTGAAAATGGCCGCCAATATTCAGCAAATCGTCTCGAACAAAAATCAGCCAAGGGAAAATTTTAATAATTTATACCGTACCGAAGGTATTCCACTAAGCTTAAGGCATGACGTACACTTCGAGAAACAATGGCGCATTCTGTATTCTAGCGTACTGTACTTGTAATCTTTCGGGTTCTGCTCTCAAGCGATGAAGTAACGTTGAAGGTTGAATATATAATGTATGAATATTTGGAATAAATAAGGATATACCAAAGGACATATTGTATATGGTGATATAATATTTGGTTGCTTACAAAAGAAAAGAACAGGACAAAATTTTAACAGCTTTAGAAGACACGATATCACGGCGCATTGGATTGAGCAGTCGGAAGTTCGATCATCCTATAGAACAATTTTTTGCGTGACTAACAAAATTATGATATACGCCTGGGTATTTCGGTGTTTACGAAATTCATAGATAGAACTCGGAGGGATAAATGCATCTACAATACAGAAATAATTCTAAGTTTGGGGATTTGCTTTAAATAAAATAGTAAAAATAACACTTTTCCCTACCTAGAATTAGAAGCCAGGACCATATGTTGGAAATTACGGTGCAAAATTGCCTGACCATTATCGCTCGTGACTCTAATATAAGTAATATAAGTCACTAAAAATCATAGACATATTTAAATAAATAAATAATATCGGTAAATCTTTATTTCACAAAGTTGGTGAACATTGTCAAAACCACATATCAAATATTAGCAACATATTATTAAATATCATTCACATCAAGTAAAATAATTAATTTGATGTAACACAATTTTACAACCTATTGGAAACTCACAATATTTAAAGACTCATGTCACTGACTGTACAAGTGGAACTTTCAAAGTTCCTACCCAGAGAATAACTCGAAGTATTACATATCGTAAATCTCTCCACCAATACTTAAAATATGTACGTTGCATTTTAGGCGCCAATTTATATAATGGTATAGAATTTGATCAAAAAAAATAGATATGATATAAAACAAAAGCATGCAAGTGATTAAAAAAAATGGGAGTTGTCATGGACCATACAACAGAAACTTTTAGAGTACCCATAGAATAACTCGAAATACTTTGCCTATCGTAAAACGTTACCCCGTTACTTAACCTATGTACGGAGCACTTTAGGCCCAAATTTATATGTTGTATTGACTAATTTAACAAAATAATAAATATGATGCATACCAAAAGTGTTTAAAGCATTTGAAATACTGGGAAAGTTTTGTGACTTATATTATCAACCGTACAAGAAAACTTCAAAGTTCCAACGCAGAGACAAAATTCAAAATATATAGCTTATTATTAATTGTTCCACCGACATTTAACCTGTATACGGTGCATTTTAAGCCTGAACTTATATATAACTAGTAAAGATTTAGGTGATTAAGAACAACATGTGATACGAAAAGAAAAGCGTGCAAGTGATTTAAAAAACAGAGGATGTTCTGCGACCTATGTCATTGACCAAACAAGGGGCAGTTCCAAAGTTCCCACCCAGACATTAACTCGAAATATCTTGCCTATCGTAAATTGCTCCCCCGATACTTAATTTTTGCCTTGTAAACTTTAGATACCAATTTATATAATAGTATAGATTTATATGACATATTCTTAGAACATTTTGCAACTTATGTTATCAACCGTACAACAGAAACTTCAAAAGTTCCAACGCAAAGAATAACTCATAACACTTTGCCTATCGTAAAATGCTCCCCCGATACTTTACCTACGTACGGTGCACTTTAGGCCTTAATGTATTAATATTATAGATATTACTTTTTTAGCAAAATCTATAATGCTAAAACACTTTTATTTTGCATCTGATTTATTAATCTGATGCAAAATAAATGTTGCAACTTACGTCGTACAAAAGGAATTTCCAAAGATCCCGCCTAGAGAATAACTTGAAATACTTTGCCTATCGTAAATTGTTCCCTCGATACCTAACCTATGTACGGTGCACTTTAGGCCCAAATTTATATAACAGTGTAGGTTTAGATAAAAAATAATAATGGACACGATATTTGTATCAAAAGCATGCAAGTGATTAAAATAACTGGGATTTGTCATTTACCATACAACAGAAACTTCCAGAGTTCCCACCTTGACAATGATTTAAAGTATGACTTGAGCTATGTATGTATGTATGGTACAATTTAGGACCAGATTTATTAAATATTTTTATTAAAAGTAGTAGGTATGATATCAATGGAACGATAAATCTGCGACTTATCTCACGGGCTGTACAAAGGGAACTTCCCAAGTTCCAACCCAGAGAATAACTCAAAATACTTTGCCTATCGTAAATCGTTCCCCCGATACTTAACCTATGAACGGTGCACTTTAGACTCAGAAAGATATTGGGTCAGGAGACATTTGGCGGCGATCCAACACGCAATCTTGTACAGTATTCTTTTTTCCTACATTGTAAAGTAACAGAGCGTAACCGATTTAGCAATAAATGGGTCGTCGACGGGAACGAGTTGCGGATATTTTTTTTGGTTTCACTGTGAAAGGATTGTGTGTTGTCTAGTTAGATGTCTGTCTCCTATAATGATAATAGATAGTAACATTATCATGAGCTACATAACGATTTTCTAAGTCAGATCAGCGAAAGATCAATCATAATCTAACTATTTATCTATATCATCACGCCAAATCCCTTGCAGCGTAGGCAGAGAGTACAGAGTTCCAACAAGTACTTTCCTTAAACACCTCTTTGGCTTTCTCCACTTTCATAGTTCATCTCATACACGCTCGCAGGTTACGGAGACTCTTGACTTGTCCTTCAGATCAATTATGATTGATCTGAAGGACAAGTCAAGAGTCTCCGGTGGTATGCCAAAGATGAAAAAAGTTTCGTATCTAACAGCAATTGGTCACAAACCTGGCTCTATCAAACAATGAGTCTGCACCATAAAGTATGGTCTTATCTGCCCAGCAGTGGGGCAATATGTTTTTGTTAGGCGGAAAGCACAGAGTTTGAACCTGTTCTTTCCGTACAGATCTCTTTCACTTCCACCAATCTCATAGTTCGTGTCCATGCGTGCCAGTCGCGGACACTCTTCAGTTACCCATTTTGCTCATTCATTATACCTCCCTACAAAAAAAAATATTTTTGTGATAGCAGATCACACAACATTTTAGCATGCGGGGTCCAAATTCGCGATGCAATGATCCAAACAGGCGCCACTCAACCCATTTTACTCGGCCACTTTCAATATCATCGTATTTACTCCCTATGAAAAGTTAACCATCGAATTCTATACTACATTCCCTAAGTAAACCCCCAATAGCTACACCATTACTTGATCAAGCCGTAAAGTTACCAAGACTTGTGTCGTCATACTGTTAAGCACTAACCAATTGACTTTATAGTAACGTTGTTGAGAAATCGTGTTGTCTCCTTCATCTTTATATAGTAAATTTGTAGGGTGAAAAGGATGGCATATGAACTCAGTAGCGTTACATCTTTTACGTCATCCGGACACCATCTGTGACAGGTGTTCCTTCATTGGCTACTAAACGTCGGTGGCGTAATCATATTATTAGAAAGGGCACCATAATCGGCATATGTGGTTAAGAGGGTTACTCCTAATGCGATACTACATTAGAATTATTTTTGTTTAGCAGAAATGGAAATATAATTAAGACTGCCTTGTTGGTCTAATTGGGTATAGTGCGGGTGCCAATAATGAGCTCGAATTATAGGTAAGGCAGGGCCTTTTTCACTATATTTAAATAAAGTGCTGGTTTGTTACTTATCGTTTCGCGTTACTCAACAATTAAAACAATGCTTGCTAGTTAATTAGCTAATTAATCATCGGATAGAACTACTCAGAGATGGTGATTCAAACATAGATTTACTTGCAACTTATATTGATGATTACTACTTCAGACGTTACTCGAGGGTGCTGAAATAAGCCCCAAGTGTGTTCTTTCTATCGCAAAAAAAATCTCAGTCACAGCCGAAATCTGGAATTGTACCCGTTATGACAACAATGGGCCCCTAATAATTTGAGATCTGACACCATCGGCGATCTCTGGGAGTATATTGTATACCTCTGTCACACGCGTTTGGGGAATATAGCTGAGACGGTATTTATTTATTTTTATAGACCATTGATGACCGGTCAATTTCGCTCACTTGGAATTACGAGGATTAAAACACGGAACACACCTCTCATTTTTTCAAAACCAATATATACGATTGTAACTGAGGAGCGGTGAAAAAAATACTGTGAGAAAATCTTCATAATATCCAATACATCTTAAAAATGATAGACTTTTAAAATAATGTACCAGAATATTGAGTTCTTAGATTTAAGCGACTATTAGACATGAAATGAAACTATTTTTCTGATATTATCGCGGTTTAGTTTTGATTTTTAAATTATAGACGTTTCGGTTCCCTCCCGTTACCATGGGTGCTGCAAAGCACTCGAAGCATTGGGAACTCAAAAATGAAAACGCGATAAAATCCGGAAAATCCCATCACATCGAAACGAAAAATACCTTAGCAAAATATTGATGTACTTATACGCATTAGTCCATTTTGTAGCTTGCCTACAAAATACTACTAAGTTATCACTACTCCTGTTACTAAACATCCTTCAATATCATTAAAATACCGTTCAAATAATCCCAACATATCACATTCCTTACCACGTACATGTACCCTACCATAGTTATAACTTAATAGCAATAGTTTCTATCGATACATCAAAAGATTTGCGGCGGCCAGAACAGTTGCGCGGTTGATTCGAAAAGTTTGCGTTAGACCGACGATTTGACGCTGATTGTCGACCGTTCCGAGACCCCTACTATAAAAAAAATGTTGGATTATACAGACTGTTGATTTATATTCTCGCGAAGTAGAAAATGTATAGATGGAGTGCCTACTTCTAAAACGGGTGGTAGTTTTACACAATTACTAGACTTGTCTTTTCCTTACTTATATTCAAGTAGACTAAAATTTATTAGTCCTTTTTGGTCTACTTGAGATTTAATTCACGTTTTGTTAGTTTTAGCTTCTATTTTTAATAATACTTTTAGACAGTAATCAAAATAACTTAGTGGATATGAAGAATATTTTGTAAGATACATAAATATGGAATATCTCTATAGCGTGGGCGGGCCACTACATTCGCAGGGTGACAATTTAATAAATGATAAAAAATGTTTAACATACAAACTTTCACACTTATAATATTAATATGATTAGAGTACTCATTAAACTTCAAGAAATTTCATCATCCATCATCTCAGCCTATACTTGTCCACTGCTGAACATAGGCCTCCCCAATCGCTTTCCAGCGTAACCGGTCCGATGCCACCTGCATCCAACGACTTCCTGCGATTTTCACAAGATCGTCGGTCCATCTGGCAGGCGGTCGTCCCACGCTGCGCTTGCCAATACGTGGTCTCCACTCTAGAATCTTTCTGCCCCAACGCCCGTCCGATCTACGCGCTATGTGGCCCGCCCATTGCCTCTTCAGCTTGCTAATCTTAACGGCTATGTCGGTGACCTTGGTTCTTCTACGAATCTCCTCATTCCTGATTCGATCGCGTAGAGAAACGCCGAGCATAGCTCTCTCCATAGCTCGCTGAGCAACTCTGAGCTTTTTTATGAGACCTATAGTAAGAGACCACGTCTCTGATCCATATATCATCACTGGTAACACACACTGACTAAAAACTTTAGTCTTAAGGCACTGAGGTATTTTGGATGAGAAGATGTTGCGCAGTTTCCCGAACGCTGCCCAGCCGAGTTGGATTCGTCGATTGACCTCTCTCTCAAAGTTGGACCTACCTAACCGGACTACCTGTCCCAGGTAAATGTATTCGTCGACAACTTCAAGAGTAGAGTTCCCAACGGTGAGTGCGGTGGGTACGACATGGACTTTAGGCATTATTTTCGTTTTGTCCATGTTCATTTTAAGACCCACTTGTTGAGATACTCTGTTGAGGTCACCGAGCATTCGTCCTAGATCTTCCAGCGACTCCGCCACGACCACAATGTCGTCGGCAAATCGAAGGTGAGTGATGTATTCGCCACTGATGTTGATGCCAAGTCCTTGCCATTCCAAGAGCTTGAAGGCGTCCTCTAAGGTGGCCGTAAACAGTTTCGGAGAAATGACGTCTCCCTGCCTTACTCCTCTTTTTATGGGGATCGCCTTCGTGCACTGCCCCTGTACTCGGACTGACATGGTGGCGTTATTATACAAGCACCTCAACACCTCAATGTACCGATAGTCAATGCGGCATCGCTGGAGAGATCTAAGAACCGCCCAAGTCTCGATCGAATCGAAGGCTTTCTCATAGTCCACAAACGCCAAGCATAGTGGCCGATTATACTCCTCGGTCTTCTGTATAATCTGCCGCAGCGTATGTATGTGGTCTATGGTACTAAAGCCTTTCCGGAAACCGGCTTGTTCGGGAGGCTGGAAGTCATCAAGCCTGCTTTCGAGACGATTCGTGATGACTCTCGAAAACAACTTATAAACATGGCTCAGCAGTGTGATGGGCCTATAATTCTTCAGTAAAGTGTTATCACCTTTCTTGAAAAAGAGTACCACCACACCCCTGTTCCACGCTTCCGGCGTTTTTCCTTCGAGCAAGACGGAATTAAACAGCCTCTGAAGGACTTTAAGTACCGGCGATCCGCCCGCTTTCAGAAGCTCTGCGGTAATTCCGTCTTCACCCGGCGCTTTGTTGTTTTTAAGGTGTTTGAGAGCCATCCCAATCTCGTACAGGCTGATGTCCGGGATATCTTCAGTGTAGTGTCGGGTTAGCTTGGCTCTTGGGTCTTTTACCAAGTCAACAACAGGTTCAGCTACTGAGGTATACAACTGCCCATAGAACCTCTCTATCTCCCTGAGCACCTCTGACCTATTCGACGTTACGTTTCCGTCCTCCGTCTTCAGCTTCGTCAACTGGCTTTGCCCAATAGACGCGTCTCTTGCAAACACTTTGGAGCCCTTGTTCTGCTCTACGGTCTCCTCAATACGTCTTGTATTGAAGGACCGTAAATCGCGTCGCAAGGACTTCAATATCTGTCCATTGAGCTGCCTATAGGACTTAGCATCATCGGAGGTTTGGAGTGTCATGGTACGTCGCTCAGCCATAAGGTTTCGGGTGTAGTCAGATAGCTTTTGAGGCCTATTTTTACGGTGGGGCTTAAAATGCTTGGACCCGACCGTATGGACAGTCTCTACCAACCTATTGTTGATTTCGTCCACTGATGCGCTGCTGTCTAGCAATTCGAAGCGGTTTGACAATTCGAGTTGAAAGTTCTCGGGGTTTTGGATATGTGCATTAGAAGGTCGGAGCGTAGACTTCATCAGACGCGATCTTTCCATTTTGACATTAATATTTAATGTGCCTCTGACCATTCGGTGATCACTGCCGCTTTTTACCCTGTGAATCACGGAGACATCATTAAATATTTGTCGCTTGGTGCTCATGATGAAGTCTATCTCATTTTTTGTGGAACTATCAGGGCTCATCCAGGTCCATTTCCTATGAGGCGGCTTCCGGAAGAAAGAGTTCATCATAAAGAGTCCCTCCTTCTCCAGATATTCGGCCAGCCTCTGACCCCTGGGGTTGCGTTGCCCATATCCAAATTGCCCCACTCTCAATTCATCATCGCCCCGTTTGCCCAGCCGCGCATTGAAGTCACCCATAACCACTGTAAAGTGTGCTTTGGAAGTATGTATGGCTCTACTAATGTCCTCATACATTACTTCGACGTCATCAAGAAATTTATAAAACAGGTATTCTACAAACACTTCCAAATATCATTGCTTGTGGAGAAGAACGGCGTACAACTCCACAATTACTGTATTAAAATTAAAATAAAAAGCCATCGAACATATGACATATCACCAGCATTCAGTTTTCGTCAAACTAGCGCCATCTATCGTTGTTTGGTTTCAACTCTGTAACAAACTAAGATGTCGCTAGAAACTCGCAGCAAATTGACTTTCGTGATCGGGAACCAATATTAGTGGAACATTTCAGACCGTAACAAATGGGTAAAGATGTTACAACTTTGATTAACTCTTAGTTCCCGACGCTATTAGTATTTCTCAACTATTCGCTTAACAGTTCTGATGAAACTTGTTAGACTCGTCCAGTGAAGCTGTCACGGCCAACACATCAGAATTATAAACATAATATTATTATTACTGCCATTACCGTCAGAAGGATGTTTGAAATCGTTGAGATTTTGGAAGTGTTAAATGTTGTTTGAGGAAAGTTTTGGGATTCGGAAATCTCAATGGAATACACTTATTCCACAGTTGAGATGTTTTTGTCGCCTCTACTATCTATTTGACGCGAATCCAAGGGGTGGCGATCCCAAGGGAAATGCCGGTTGGAATGGGTTGTGATGGTGAGGGGAAAGCGATTTTTTATCTCAAAGTTGTGATAGATGTGATATGGTCACCAGTGCATTCTGATTGTAGATTTCGGAACCCCCTTTTTTGTACCAAAGGAGGCCAGCAGGCATTTTTTTAGAATAGCTAACGTCTCATTTACCAGCCTTTCTCACAGAAGACGGATAATCTTCAGAATTGTTCCTCTGTAAAAGAGTACGAAAACGCGATATTTTCTCATTAGTCAAAACTAAGCCTTGTTGGAAATTTCAATAATATATTTTCTTATTAAAAATTTATCTCTCTCTAATAACTAATTTTCTTTAAACGTTAGAAATATTAAAATGGAATCGAATGTAAATTAAAATCTCATATATGATAATTGTTTTTTAGTTTCTAATACCCACACCAATGAACTAATGGAAATCGTACTGAAATTTTAATTACACGTTCCACCCCTTTAAATCGATTATTCGAGGAATATTTACAGCAATAAAACTCGATTGGAAATACCGATTAAATTTCGATTGTCCGTTCAGATGTCGAGATGGACCGACGAGTCGGTTCTAATTAAACCAAATGTTACGACACAGCGTTAAAGATAGAGGGCTTACTCTGTACTGGGAGCGGTGCTAGATGCAATAGTCTTATACACTTACACCCGTACCTACAAACATTACTGAGTAGTTACTTTAACTGAAGTATTTATTTAGTACGAGTACGTCATTTTTATTATATACTTGAGAAACTATCAAGAGTAAGAAATATCAAAAGTGAGTTTGTTTATAATAAAATAATAATAATACATTTATTTCGGGCAACAGAAATCCATACAGTGGTTAGTAACAATTAAAACTTAAAAATATTGTTAGTGACATTTTAAAATTATACATTTGTTTAGGCCAGTGGTCCCCAATGACGCCAGTAAAAACATAATAAAACCAGTTACTTGACTGCATGCAGTCGTAGCCAGTGGGCTAGCATCGGTGACTCCCACCGGTCCGCCAACGTGCGCAGGATGGTGTTGGGGCTGTCGCCTATCCGTTGGAGTAGAGAGGCGCAGCGCTTGCGCATGATGGCAGCAAATCCATCTGTGTGGGCCTCCGCGAACATAGAGGAGGCGCTGCAGTGACGCGGCAGCCCCATCAGCACCCTGAACGCATTATTGTATTGCATACGTAGGTCGCTGTATGTCTTCCACGTGTAGTCTACCCACAAACTGCACGTATAGAATGTTTGGCAATACGCTTTAAAAAGCGTAATTTTATTTTATTATATTTAATTCCCTGAGCCACTGCATAAGATTCACAAATACTTATTAATTTTTTCAAAGCACCACTTGACGGGCTTAGCAGCACCATATCATCTGCATAACTAATATTATTGATACAGACTCCGTCTATATGACAACCGATACCGGTACCGCTGAGCCGATCAATCTGTCTATTCATGTACAAATTAAACAACGTAGGAGAGGTCAAGCCTCCCTGCCGTACACCACATTGCAGTTTATATTCTTCAGGCAGGTCAGTCTCTATCTTCATTTTGTTCCACAGTATATCATAGGATACGAGATCAAATGCCTTTGATAAATCTAGGTAACAAGCGTACGCTGGTGTCTTCCTAGAAGTGTAGTACTGAACAGTCTGCTTAAGGCACAGGATAGCACTCTCCGTGGAAAGACCTGATCTAAAACCGAATTGTGCATCATTGAGCGAGACGTGCTTATCCAATCGCTTACCAAGCAGACTATCCAGTACCTTGGCAATCACGGTAGCAATAGAAATCGGCCTATAATTAGACACATCAGATAAGTCTCCTGTTTTATTTTTTGTAATGGGTACTACTATCGTGCGCATTAAGTCGTCAGGTACATAAGAATGCCCAATACATAGATTGAAAAACATTGATAAAACTCTTGGCAAGTGAACTCCTGCGTGCTGCAAGTGCTCGATGCTGAGATTATCGTGTCCCGGTGATTTACCTCTCACCATGCCCTTAATCACTTTCGCTACATCTTTGGCGGTAAAAATCACACTACGCTAAGAGCAGGACGACTTAGCATCGGACACCGGCAGCGTCGGTTCCAATGGTGACTCCACCTTAAAGTGCTGCCTAAATAAATTGGCAACACCACTCGGTTCATGAGCACCAGCCACGCTCACGGGTAGACCCGACTTATGATTCATTCTATTGGTGTTTTTCCAAAACTGGCCGAATTTCTTATTTTTGTGATATTCGGCCATTATGTTCATTTTTATTTGGTGCTGATTGTTTTGACACCATTTTAATTTTGCTTTGAAAATACGCCTTGATTCGCACATCTCGTTATAATAAAAGCTCGATTCAGGTCTGCCATGCTGTAACCACATTTGAAAACAAAGTCGGGCCTTGCCGTGTGCATCGCGAACATGTTTATTCCAACCGGGTATGTATTTACCTTTTCGCTTTTTTCTTACACTGTGGCTACTAACTGCTGCCTCAGACAGTATACATATGATATTGTTATACATTTTGTCTATCAATACTTTGTGACATTCAGTACTACACATGCCATCGCAACATTTCGCAAATTCCATTGGAAAATCTAATTTTCTTAATCTGGAATGACATTCACTATGATACCTTGATATTTGCCCATTATCACGTTCCCCCCATGTGATTCTATTTACACAATTATTTGGTGTAACTATCTTTGATTTTATTATATTAAAATTACAATCAATTATTACCGGGTAATGATCAGACCAGACCAGACCAAGTATAGAATTTTAAATACATTTTAAATACATAAATTTTTAAGAGTAAGTAATATAATGTTTATATATATATGGCGCCATAAGCGGCCTTAGTTACGCACTATTTGCGCGTGATGCCAATATCCGATTTGTTCAAAAACTGTCAATGTGTGTATACGCTTACGCATGCGTAGTACAATTTATCTACCCTATAAGTAGATAGATTTAAAGCCGTGTTTGCCGCCGCGTAGCTCTATCTAAATAAGGAATTCATCTAAGCTCATACACATAGTCAAGCACAAGTATTCATTAGACGTAAGCGGATAATATAACTAGACCGCTTATACTGAAATATACCGGCACATGCCTGGCATCGCCAGCGTCCGCCCGCCTGGCTGCCGCGCTCGGTAGCACCGGCCAAATACCCTGCCGCTCTGTCTGTGTTTTTCGCGTCGTCTTATTACATGTTCCACTCGTGGCCCTTGTAGTGTGCATCGTTCTTCTCGTTATAGTTCGTCCATAACCCTGTTGCCTTTTCATAGGTGTACCAGCACTAGCAATCACCTGACATCCTACTGTAGCCGTCTTCTCTCCAATTTGCACGTTCACTGCCGCCGCGTCATTTTCAGCTGCTTCCATATTTAGTGCCAAACTACAGACTCTCTGGAAATCTAGCTTCTCGAATGGTTTCGCTCATCAAACCACAAACTAACTGATCACGCAAATTTTCGTTTACCCACTGTCCAAATTCACATGATCTCGACGACTTTTTTAATTCCGCAATGTAATCACTTATTTTCTCGCCCGTATTTTGATTCCGATGATGGAATTTAAAACGTTCCGCTAAAATACTAGGGCGTGACTGCAGGTGTTTTTCCATAGTGACCGTTAATTCTTTGAATGTTTTGGCAGTCGGTTTATCCGGCGTACCGAGTGAACCTGTCACTAGTAGCTCGTAACTTGTGGCACCCATCACCGTGATTAAAGTTGGCACTTTCAGCTCTTCAGAAATGTTATTTTTCCACGTACAACCGCCAGTTGTCTGTTTCGATGTCAAATCCGATGATTTTGCCGATCGACATCGTTGTTTGTTTATAATTCCTCTCTATTGCGTTATACACGCGCGAATTCGTACGTAATCGTCGCCAATGAGGTATATACAGCCGAAAATTAGTAAGACGCAACGCTCATGTAACACGTTTATTCTACAACAATACGAATGTACAAAGATTTACAACTACTTACTATTGAATGATTATTTGCATAACTTACAGAAAGTAGGATAAATGCAGTGGAAATGCGAGCTCTGCGAAAGATGTGCGGAGTGAAGCTGACCGATCGCATTTGCAACAGCGTAGTAAGAAAGCGAGTAGGTACGAAAGAAAGTATCAGTGTAAAGATGAGACAGATATAGAATACGAAAGTGGAAGAATGTAGGTACCGGGGAAGACCTACACTATCTTACCACGACCAAATAGACCGAGTCTTATCTGAAGGACAAGTCAAGAGTCTCCGTAACCGGCGAGCGTGTATGAGACTAACTATGAGAGTGGAGGAAGCCAGAGAGGTATGTAAGGAAAGAACCTGTTGGAACTCTGTACTCTCTGCCTACCCCGCAAGGGATCTGGCGTGATGATATAGATAGATCGATATACTAAAAAAGCTATCTAAACATTTACACGCTTGTATCGTGTGTGCGTTAACAAAAATTTGTATTTTATTTAAATTGTGTATGTACACAAATACCTTTGACAGAAACAAAGATTTGCAGATCATACAAAGATTTTCCTTGAGCGGGAATACACCTGCGGATACTCAACACAGTGAGGAGATCGACTACAAATTTAAACACTAGTGTAGTAAAAAGAGATTTCACCCGCAAAGTGATCCAGCTGAATTTAAAAAGCTGTGATTGTGTAACGTGTGGAATGTTGCTTCCGGAACTTCTGAACACATATCGTGTAGGATGGATTTTTATTACCAATATACTAAGCTGTCATGGAGTAAAAATTTCAAGGATAAGAATCCCCGTTATACATTAAACAGTTACTAGCTACGCAGAGAAGCTAACTCAGTTAACTAATGCTACTCCGAAATTCACAACTTCACACGCTGAGAGGAGGCAGATAATTGCATAATCTGTACGGTAATGAAATGAAAACACTAATTTTTGCGATGCATCGCAAATTACAGAGATTCCACAACGCGGATGAAACTTTTACTGGGTAAAAAATACTCTGTATTTTGAAGCGGTTGCTGGTAGCGATAAAACTTTGGATGGTAATGAAATATAAACATCTAATTTACTTTATTAAAATGTTAGGGGTTTGTTGATGCTGTGGCGCATAATTGAGGGTGGAGTGGCTTATACTGTGATCAATAAGACAAAGCATCAAGTACATACTTATCTTTATATATACTCCATTCTTATAAAACTTTACATAAAACAGGTAACCACTGCTCACAAATTCACAGCTTCACACCCTTAGCGAAGACAGATTGCATAATCTCACGGTAATGAAATGAAAATACTAATTTCTGTGATGCACCACAGCTTACGGAGATTCCACAATGCGGAATAAAACCTTCACTGGGTTAAACGTTAAAAGTACTGTGAATTTTGAAGTGGGTGGCAGTAGTGATAAAACTTGGGATGATAATGAAATATAAACATCAAATTTACATTACCCAAGTATTATGGATTTCTCGTATCGACTGGATAGCGATCATGAGTTTCTGGACTTCAAATTCTAGGTTGGATGAAGTTTAAAAGTGTGTAACCCAGACCAACGGGGCTTTTTTTATAAAACAATCTGAATGTTCATACAATCCAATATCTTTTACCGATTACCGCCATACGTTCATGTTAATACATTCGTTTTTCAGTAAAAATCCATAAATTCATGTTGAATTCGCAATTTCTCGGAGACTCAAAAACTGAGCACTTCGGTTTATTGAAAATGTACGTACGCACTTAACGTTTCATCTGCATGAATATGTAACGTAGAGCAAAAATAGACGAACAATGGGCGTACTTTGTACACCTATCCCTGCCCCCAACCCTTCTATGGTATGGTTTGTTATCTTGGTACCATTGAACCCGTCATAAACATGGAAGTAATAGATTATTAATATGAATTACAAGGCATAATATTATTAAATAATCTTAAAATGGCCACATGCCCAGTTTTTAATATATTATTTTATTACCACACTAATCCACCAAATACCATGGAGTAATTATATTCGACATACTATAGAAGACACTTCAATTATTTTTTGTAGCAATAGCTAAAGTGCATACACAGTAGCTCACTTAGTGGCAAGTGTTTGCAGAAACGTGACACGTTCGAGTGGTAATTTTATATCAAACTAGCTGCCCGCCCCGGCTCCGCACGATTGTGCTAATGAAGGGAGTGGAGATTTTTCAACCCAAATTTTCACTTTTCATACAATTTTTGCAGTTAAGCAGTGATAGCCTAGTGGTTAGACCGTTGGACTGCAAAGTCAAAGGACTCGGGTTCAAACCCAGGCACGCACCTCTGTCTTTTCGAAAGTATGTGCGTATTAAAAATTGATTATCACTTGCTTTAACGGTGAAGGAAAACATCGTGAGGAAACCTGCATGCCTAAGAGTTTCTCGAAGGTGTGTGAAGTTCGCCAACCCGCACTGGGCCAGCGTGGTGGACTATGGCCTAAACCCTCTCAGTTTGAGAGGAGGCCCGTGCCCAACAGTGGGACAGTTTCTTAACAGGGCTAATATTATTATTTATTATATACAATTTTTGAAACATTTCCACATTCACACAAACCTTGTCCTGACAATTACAAACACAACAAAAGAAAATTGTCAAATATATTCGACAATTAATTTTCATTGATGTATATATATGGCCTTCACGTGAACTGAGATAATGTTTAATTAGCTTGAAGAACATAAGTTTTTATTATGTATGAAAACATAAATATGAGTATGCCCCCTAAATCAGCGGTCAACAAGTAAGCGCTATTCTTTGTTATAAAAACGTGGGGCTACCCACACTAGGATTTATTCCTGTGTCGTGGGTGAGTTTACAAACATGAAAATATACATACACAAATACCCAGATCGAAACAAGTAAATGTAGATCACACAAAGATTAGTTCGTGCGGGAATCGAACGGGCGACTACTAGTCACAGTGGGCTTAAACTCTTAACCACTGCGCTAAATCTTCCGCCCTCAATCATTATCATTTATCCCTCATTTCTGAATTAAAAGGTTTTTACCCTTTTCTAAGTACTTTTAGACTCCAATTATCGATGAAACTTGTACGTGTATGTGTGAAATACGTTTCAGAAATGCATTTGAAATATCCGTATTGCTGAATCAAAACTAATTTTCGTTTGTTATAGCGCACTAAAGGAATAAAGGCATATATGTAAATTAAAAAAAAATTAAGATACATTAAAAATAGTTGGAATCACTTCGGTTCATCATCATCATCATCATCATCTCAGCCTATACTTGTCCACTGCTGAACATAGGCCTCCCCAATCGCTTTCCAGCGTAACCGGTCCGATGCCACCTGCATCCAACGACTTCCTGCGATTTTCACAAGATCGTCGGTCCATCTGGCAGGTGGTCGTCCCACGCTGCGCTTGCCAATACGTGGTCTCCACTCTAGAATCTTTCTGCCCCAACGCCCGTCCGATCTTCGCGCTATGTGGCCCGCCCATTGCCACTTCAGCTTGCTAATCTTAACGGCTATGTCGGTGACCTTGGTTCTTCTACGAATCTCTGCATTCCTGATTCGATCACGTAGAGAAACGCCGAGCATAGCTCTCTCCATAGCTCGCTGAGCAACTCTGAGCTTTTTTATGAGACCTATTGTAAGAGACCACGTCTCTGATCCATATATCATCACTGGTAACACACATTGACTAAAAACTTTAGTCTTTAGGCACTGAGGTATTTTGGATGAGAAGATGTTGCGCAGTTTCCCGAACGCTGCCCAGCCGAGTTGGATTCGTCGATTGACCTCTCTCTCAAAGTTGGACCTACCTAACCGGACTACCTGTCCCAGGTAAATGTATTCGTCGACAACTTCAAGAGTAGAGTTCCCAACGGTGAGTGCGGTGGGTACGACATGGACGTTACACATTATTTTCGTTTTGTCCATGTTCATTTTAAGACCCACTTCGGTTACTGATTAAGAACAACCCACATTCAGGTCTTGCGTTAATTATGTTACACCTTGTATATCTGTCACGAGGAGAATAGATCACGATATCCTGAACCTGAAATAAAGTTAGACAAAGCAAGTTTTTCTCTGTATCTATCTATCTATTTATATTATCCCTTCCCAGGTCCCTTGCGGAGTAGGCAGTACAGAGTTCCATCAGGCTCATTTCTTACAGACCTCACTGGCCTTTTCCACTCTCATAGTTTTTTACATACACGCCCGCCGATAGCGGTAGTAAGCTTTGAGAACATTGAGAACTGCTCCCTATGCTGATCACAAATTTGAGAGTCTAGAATTATGCCCAGCATGATGTTAATTTGCCTAACATGGTCAGCGATATGTGGATGTATATAATACCTCAACGTAACCCCTGCTTAGGAAACAGACCCACAGAACCTTATCCCGTGCGAATGTTAGTAATATTTTTCTTTCAAAATTACAACTAAACACCTTTGCGATTACCACAGTAATGTAGTACATGTTTCTATGTCTTTTCGAAGATCCGTCGAAGGATGTAACGCGGGCGAAGCGTTGTCATTCCAGTTTACAAGTTTGAACAAGTCCCAACCGGGGGCGATGGCCGCCGGTGACGTATGATACGCCCAGGGTTGGCCATTGTTGAGAATATAACCTTCTAATCCCTTGTTTACATTGAGCCCATATCCACATTAGCAGTGGAAAGTGGACATAAAAATAGACACGGCAAGTACCTCATATTTATCTAACTACTTATCCACCACTTGTCATTAAGTTGCTCATTTTCATACGGTGTCACTAAAGTGGTTTAAATACCCGACGTACAATGCAAAAGTAGAAGGATGTAGGTTCCCGGAAAAAACCTAGGCTATCTTACCATGACCAAATAGATCGTGTTTTATCTGAAAGACAAGTCAAAAGTCTTCGTAACCGGCGAGCGTGTTTAAGACAAACTGTTAGAGTTGAGGAAACCAGAGCGGTTTGTAAGGAAAGAACTTAGGAACTTTGTACTTGTTGTTATGAAAAAAATTGCGCAAAACTTTACCAGTCTTCATTCTGTCTGATAAAACCTAAAATATTTTAAAATTTTTCCATAATTTAGAAGCCTTATCATACTAGGACCAAAATACTTTTGCTCTACGGAAGATGTGCGGAGTGAAGCTGACCAACTGTATTCGCAACAGCGTAGTAAGAAAGCGAATAGGTATGAAAGATAGTATCGGTGTAAAGATATTAAAGGGTCCGTTGGTTCGGGCATATAGAAAAAATGTTAGAAGAAAGAATGAAAAACCAGATATACAATGCCAAAGTGGAAGGATGTAGAGGTACCGGGGAAGAACTAGACTACCTTACGATGACCAAATAGACCAAATCTTATCTGAAGGACAAGTCAAGAGTCTCCGTAACCGGCGAGCGTGTATGAGACGAACTATGAGAGTGGAGGAAGTCAGGTATGTAAGGAAAGAACCTGTTGGAACTCTGTACTATCTGCCTACCTCGCAAGGGATTTGGCTTGATGATATAGATAGATACTTTAGCGAAATGGGGTTTACTATCTATACCTACGCTTTGTCACAGTAAAACGGGCATGATTACTATTTTCGATTTGAAAAAGTAACAAAGTAAGTATTATCGTGCCGGTATATGGCAATAGGCTCGCCACCTATTACATGGGTCCTAACATCGTCGGCAAAAAGTGAGTGTACATAGTACACCTCTGCCGACCTACTCGGAAAATAAGGCGTGATGGTATGTTTATATGGTACGTATTATATTATGATAAATAAACATATACTTTCCCACTACGGGGCTTCCTCTTACAAATGAAGGTAAAGGTTCATTTACATATGGACACAGTGCGGATCACTATTAAGTATTGTAACCACAGTTACCCTTTTCTTTTTATCTAAGGCCTCAAAAAATTCTCTTCAGAAATTTAATACAGGCCCTAGATTTAGTTTACATCCTCCCATGATTTAGCGGACATCATTAATCCCGGCGTTATATCCTGACATATAAATTCAGCTTATTTCTTAGCCAAAATTATATATCAAGCTTAGTTCATACAAACATCGCTGTCCAAATGTAAAAATTACTTAACCCAAAAATTTGATAAATTGAATATACGCTTTATTATTAACTACAAAAATCTGAAATTCATTTGTTCCAGCTTTTTCGTTGTGTGGCTTTGACTACCATCGTCAGCAGGTGGCCACGAACCTGCCTCTATCAATCCGAATCGCGTAGTGGAGTGTAGTATGACCTTATCTCTCTCACTACGATTTGTGAGAGAAGGCCTTTGCCCAGCAGTGGGACAGTGTTGGCTGATATAATTTAAAAAATGCACCCTGGGTCGAGAGAAATAATTTCTAGTATTGAGCTAAATTTTTTAATGCACCTAAGATCAGACGAAGGTGAACTGATAACTTCATCTGCAGGATCCTCGGACATCCCTACCCTGTTATTGATAATAGTTTTTGTAAGAAGATCCTTAGAGGAATACTAATCGTCGTCCTCTGAAAGGCTTTGAAAAGATCTTGGTAAATAAATTAAAGGATTTTGTAAGATCTACTGTTAGGAATACGGTCTGTTTTGTTTGAATAGGTAAATATTAAGGAGGTTTTGTAAAATTATTAAAGTGTATTTTTTTTCTTGTAAATATACAACGTGTTACATAATTACCATAAAATCTTAAAATAGTTTGTTCCAAATCAGCAATTGGAGAAGCGGTTTCAACTATTCTTAGTATATTAATATCTTATTTATATAAAAATTTGGATAAATTACTGCCATCCAGAATTCATGGCTGCACGCCAATTTCAATAGCAATACTAAAACATATTCCTCAAAATAAACACAAAGACGTTCCAATAGTAACGTACCCGGTTTTATAGTAAATATGGATAGGAAAATTCTTAAGAAAGTGGTAATTGACACTTTAAAAGTGGAGGCGGAAGGATGCAGGTACCGGGGAAGACCTAGACTATCTTACCACGACCAAATAAACCGAGTCTTATCTGATGGAAAAGTCAAGAGTCTCCGTAACCGGCGAGCGTGTATGAGACGAACTATGAGAGTCGAGGAAGCCAGAGAGGTATCTAAGGAAAGAACCTGTTGGAACTCTGTACTCTCTGCCTACCCCGCAAGGGATCTGGCGTGAGGTTATAGATAGATAGATAAATTACTGCCATCCAGAATTCATGGCTGCACGCCAATTTCAATAGCAATACTAAAACATATTCCTCAAAATAAACAAATGGACGTTCCAATAGTAACGTACCCGGTTTTATAGTAAATATGGATAGGAAAATTCTTAAGAAAGTGGTAATTGACACTTTAAAAGTGGAGGCATTTAGGATTTTATGTTGAATTTGTAAAGGTGAAATGAATTAAGTTTTCTAATGCCTTGCATCGTTTATATTACACGATGTATACTGCATCCTTATGGTTACATCATGTAAACACCGTCACATCTATAATCCCAAAGGGAAGGTGTTAGAGGTATACGTGAACATCCACTTATTGCCGACAATACTATGTCTTAATTAATTAAAAACGAGCAAACTACTTAATAGTAGTTTACTCGACTACTAGAATAATATTCTAGACACAATGTCAGAGTTTGGACTGGGTCTGGGAATTTTTCTATCAAAAATTACACATTGTCCGGCTTAGTAATCGAACGAAACATACCAATGAAGCTCTCAATTTACATTAAAAACTACATAAGTCATATCAGCAAATACTACGGCCTCTGCATAAACCGTTCGAAGACCAAGGTATTGTTTGTCGACAGAGGCGGAACAATGACACGCACTCAAGAATTGCGCGATCTTGACTTGGTCCAAAAATTTGTTTACTTGTTCATTGATACCACTGATTGTGACTGTGACAGGAAAGTCATCAGAAGAGCTCAGCCGTCAAAATCGACGGTGAAGCGATTAGAGATGATTTGGACGAACTGAATTGTCAATCGGTACACCAAGATCAAACTCATGCGCACCCTTACCTTCTCCATATTTACGTACGCTTCCGAGACCTGGACTTACGAGGCCCGTTACCGATCGAGAATAGATGCATTCGAAATATAGTGTTGGCGCAAAATTTTGGGCATACCATGAACTGCACGCCAAACAATTGCATCTGTTTTGTCGGTATTAAAGATCAAGACTCGCCTGTCTACAGTCTGCACGCAGAGACTCTATAAATACATCGTGGCCCGATGAGAACCAGATAACCTGGAAAAACTAATAGTAGTTGGCGACGTGGAAGGAAAGAGGAGTAGAGAAAGATCGCCAACCAGATGACAGACGTCATCAAAGAGACCACGAGCACCAGTATTTCAGATGCCATCAAACAAGCTGAATGCCAGGAAGCCTGGAGAGCGCTTGTGCAAAACCTTGACTGTGGTGATCACGACCCTCAGTCGTGAGGAATCGACAAAGAAAAAGTCAGATCCAGATTCAGATCTTCTCCATTCAAAAGCTGCCTACAAGAGATCACTATTAGTGATAAGGCCGCCCACACTACCTATTAAGTTGTAATATTCTTGATTTTAATTTCCTTTTTGTATATTTGATTGAACAATAAAGTGCTGTCTTTCTATAAGCGGAAAACCAAGAAAATTTTACTTCTTCCTTTACACAAGAAATAATTATTGAAGGAGCATTCTTATTGAGTTTGTGAAGATGTGATACGTTACCCATTGTGTAGTAGATAATATTAATAGCCGAGTGGACGCCATGTGCGTTATCTTTCATATTATGACGTGGATTTATTTTCCCGGACTTAGTTAATGTATACCGGATATATACAAAATGGAATCAATAGATGGCGTTAGCTTAACTAGACGTTTATTGGCATTGAATGTCAAGCAATGATTCTCTAGATAAATAAAAAACGCGCAAGTGATGTTTTCATAGTTTTTCCGTAACATATCCAATTCATTCATTCATTCATTTCAGCCTATACTTGTCCACTGCTGAACATAGGCCTCCCCAATCGCTTTCCAGCGTAACCGGTCCGATGCCACCTGCATCCAACGATTTCCTGCGATTTTCACAAGATCGTCGGTCCATCTGGCAGGCGGTCGTCCTACGCTGCGCTTGCCAATACGTGGTCTCCACTCTAGAATCTTTCCGCCCCAACGCCCGTCCGATCTTCGCGCTATGTGGCCAGCCCATTGCCACTTCAGCATGCTAATCCTAAGGGCTATGTCGGTGACCTTGGTTCTTCTACGAATCTCCTCATTCCTGATTCGATCACGTAGAGAAACGCCGAGCATAGCTCTTTCCAAATAAATGATATACATATCCAATAAATGAGGCAAAAATCGAAAGGAAAGGACTGTCTATTTACGGGCAAAAAAAACATTGTCCCGCTTATTTCCCAAATAAAGGTGGTGGTGTACTGTGTAAACCCACATATCGTCGACGCTGTTAAGTCTCAATGTGATAGGGGTAGCCTACTACTAAATAAATGCAGCTTATACCGGTCATTATTCCAGCTTCCAGACTGATTGTGAAATGTTTTTGATAGAAAAACCTGTAGGAGATTTGTATGAACGTAGATGAAGCGAACAAGGAGTGTCTGATTCGTAGTATTTGACGAACTGTCATCTCTGCTATACCACAGGGAGTATTTAGGCGTAAGTGTATGTAAGAATGTAAAACCTCAATTACATTTCGTCCAATCTATGATACAAGCCCAAAGCCTTGTGATCATCAGCCTAAAAATTGGTCATTGGACGAACATTAGTTATGGTGCTTTGGTAGCAATAACGTAGTCCGGGTTTCAAGTTCAGCTAATTGTGCCTTGAAAAAAATAAATTACTGACGGATAAATTCGCGCAGTGTTTAAGAGTTTAAGCTGCTCTGCCTACTGGGTTGAATAGTCGCGGGTTCGATTCCCGCACGGGACAAATCTTTATGTGACCAGCAATTATTTGTTTCGGTCTGGGCATTTGTGTATGTGAATTTTTATGTTTCTAAACGCACCTACGATACAGGAATAAAGCCTAGTGCGGGCCTACGTTTTTAAAAACAAAAAAAAAAGTGTTTTCGTTATAATGGCAAAAGGCTCACCCCTATTACAATGATAATAATTATAATGAGAAAAACGTTTATTTTGCAACACACAATACAGAGATGCTTAAGATTAAATATTACACGGTGCAAGTACATGATGGCATAAGTAAATATGGTAAGTACCTATTAAAAGAGACGGAACAACTTTAAAATGTAATACAAAATAGGTCCTAACTCAGCAGATTTGTTGGCTGTGGACAGCCAGCGCTGATCTTCCGTTATAGTATTTTTTCACATAGGATGGTCTTAAGATATAAAAGCATAAGTATAGAAACGGGTCATGCCTCTTATTGTCATTGAATAAAGCATAATTTCGTTTGGCAATTAGAACTGTCACACCCCATCCTATGTGAAAAATACTATAGTACCTTATTGCGGGACCGTTGACGTCACGGCGTCACATTATTATATCGAATTAAAAAAAAAACAAATAAAAGAAAAAAAAATGAAAATAAGCAATATGGTAATGGTCCCTTACATCGTCGGCGATATGTGAGTGTATATAGTACACCCATACTCGCTTGAGAAATATATGTGGTACAGTGATTTTTTTACCCCAATATGGATGGTTTTCTCCTTTTGATTCCTGCCTCATTTATTAATACCAAGGTATTCTAATATCCATTTTCTCTTGTGAAACTTTATAGTATTTTTAATTCAAGTCTTTGAACTTGTTGTTAGCTAAATTAAAATGCTTTGTTGATATTATAAAAGTTGAAATAACGACCCCGAAATTTAATTAAATTTACATAAAAAACAAATTCTTAGTTTCCTCCAACAGTATAAGTTTTGCCTAAACAATTTGGACTAAACGAATGAAGGATACTCATTAAAAATATATTAGAACACTAAATTAAAAACTGTTTTTATCGAAAAAAGGCAGTTACTACTAGATTCAAACATTGTCTATTTTCTATGAGTTATTAATATATGGTTTGTGCGTTTATAAATATTGATCGACTGGACCCGACCCCTTGCGGGGTATACTGAAAGTACCTACAGAGTTGTAGGTACTCTCAGTATACCCCGCAAGGGTTCTGGCGTAATAATATAGATAGATAGAGATATTATTTTTTGTATAAACACTGGCTGTACACCAAAAGATGTATTTATATATTACACTAAGGTTTATCTTGTGTCGGAACCATATCCGCGAATTTTCTGACTCGCGAGTATCGAATGATCATAGTCACGGCATTGGGTATGTTCGAAATTTTGTATTTTCTTATATTATAATGATTTGTAAAGTCCTACGTACATAATTAAAAATATAGTCTTTACCATAAACAAGTGCTAGAATACTCACCCCTTCACCTATAGTGCGACAAGGATCTTTTGGCCTGTGGATGACTGTTACAGGGGGCGTTGGTGTGAAATAAGGGTTACTATTTAGTACAAACTTCTTAGTTCTAAGAAAATACTTCAACAGTTCGGTCCACACGGTGTAACTAACTCGAGGGAGTAGATGCAACTAATTTAATCAAGCTGCACTATGTGGACGCAGTAAACCAAATTGAATTATATATATTATTAAAAAAAGAACTTGGATAAATTTCATAGCACATGGAAACTCTGTGACTGTCATGAAATGACATTTCACTAGATGCTAGCTCTGAATTTGGCCGCGAGCCAAAAGATCCTTGTGGAAAGCTTGTGGGGCTGTACAATTACAAGAAAAAGGTTTTACTTAAACATTTGCATATATTATACCTTGAATTGAGCAAGATCTGCAAAAATACTTAAGCACATGTATAACATTTCTTAGACGATATTAAATACTTATTTAATACTTAATGGCTTTACCTAAAACATCAAACATTTGCAAGAAAAAGTAATAAACTACTTTAATACCATAATAGTTTTTATCTCCCCATAAGTACAACAAAAAGAATCGCATAACAAACTCTCCAGCCACAGACCACGAACAAAGTGATAGCCAGTGCAATATACCTATGCAAATGCGAAAACTAATATGCTCCCGATCTTCCATGTCCACGATTTACAATTCTAAGTTGGCGAATACTTGGGAACTAAGTGGCGTCTGCTTGCCACGATAAAAGTATTATGTTGAAGCATATTTCACTGTTAACAGCTCACCATCTGTAATTATTATAAAGTTACACCGTTTCCTAGGAAAGTTTAGCTCCTGCCTTTGAATTGAAACGTTTTGTTTTATCAGTCAATTTAACAAGAGAAATGTTTACTACATCTCCTAGAGGGAAAGAATTTTCTCTGTGTAGAGAAAAAAAAAATAATCACCGTCACCTATATTTCCCAAACGGGGGTGGTAGAAATGTACACTAATTTTACGCTGGTGATGCTAGTTGCAATGTGCTAGGGGCCAATCTATTGACATTGTATCGGGCACAATTCCAGGCTTCGAACTGATACTGCTTATGTTTCTATCAAAAATTACATTTTCTTCCGACATAGGATGTGTCTGTGAGTGGCTAATGTTCCTGTCATAGAATTCCTATATTCTTTAATAAAATCCTCTACTAGACTCGTTGGTCTAGTAGAAGATTACAAGGACCTGGTTTAGAATCGTAGGTAGGAAGTGTGATTTTTCAATAAAAAAAAATCTTATTTCAGAGTTTGGAATCGAGTCCGGTGTAATAGTAATGGACGCTCCCTTTATTACATTGGAACATAACATTGTCGACAATTATGTGTGTGCACATTTCTGTTCTTGCTAGGGAAATAAAAACGTGACAGTTTGGGGGTATACATAAATATAAATGCGTATATATGAGCATAGTTTTATACTCCTAAGAAAAGAACTATAGTTGGCTACACTAGTACCTAGTAACAATTAAGGCGTCCCGTCTTAACGAAAAAATCTCACTTATATTATTAAAGCAGAAAGGACTACGGAACTAGTTGAAGGGACATAAAGGGCCCTAAGGACCCTTTTGTACCCTCACAAGATTACTGTTGTTTATCCTGCGAATTAATTTTAGGATTATATTTGCTCGTATAGTGGTAGTCTTGCTTGGTAGAAAAATGGCAAATTATTAGGTTCGTTATCCTTGAAGGCATGGTCAGATGCGCTTGGAACTTATTCATATTCCAATGATCCACACTTCAACATTTATATTTCATCGCCATATTCCAGGGTAAGCAGAGAGAACAGAGTTTCAACAGGTTCTTACCTTAAAAACCTCTTTGACTACCACCACTTTGGAGAACCGGAGACTTGACTTGTCCGTTAGATATCTCCCATATCCCACAATAAAATGTAGATGGGAAAAATAAAATGTAAAAATACTGTTGTAAAAGAGTAACCGTGGAGTTTCTTGCCCTTTTTCTCCACAGGAATGACATTCCGAAGTGGTGGTAGAGTCTTTGTTACTTTTATGATGATTCATATATACTGCAATGGTTTACATGAATAAAAAATATTCTGGTTCTGATAAGATGCGCATAATTTGGTCATGGTAAGATACTTTAGGTATCATGATTGTTCTATATACGAAACTTCAGTGCAATTATCTCAAATAGCCGAGATGGGGGGGTGATCTTATTGTCGTAATGGGCAGTTCAATCAATGTAAAAGAACTAAAGGATTTTGTCTAGTTGCCTAAAAAAAATCAATAAATAATTATAATATACTGTCCCATTAATGACCAAAGGCCACATGGACCTAGTGCAGATTGGTAAAGGCAGACAGCAGCTGTCGGAACTTATCAATAAAGTCTTCTTGGCTTGACGACTACGACATTATCGGCAAACAAGACCAAAAATTTAACTCGGCTACCGAAACGCGGAGCCTAGAAAGGCAGGTAGAAAAATTGAATTACCAGTTTAGACTTTAGCGCATGTCTAAACTAACATGTGCTAAATCTCCAGCTAAGACAAGAGTCCTAAAAAATCCCTATGATAGTATCACTGGGTAAACCAATCCGTACTAGCTTTGTGTAAAAAACGCCAACCGCACAGTTCTACGAGGTGGAGTATGAGCTAATCTCTCTCACCTCAATTTGTGAGAGAAAGCTTTTGGCTAGCAGGGAAACAAGATTCAAAATATTCTTTATAGGCCTTCCCTAAAATATACAGTTATACCAAGTCACCGCTAGAAAGGGACGAACTTAACATACCCAAAATACAAAACGTTAAGATTAATCTGCATAAATCGCGATTACGAAAGACGTGCGGATTTTAGCTTTGGCAGACGTGATCTGTATTCTACGTACTGGATCGGCCTGGCGGCCTACGTACTGGCTATGTCTCAATTCAGTAATAGATGTGGTTAGAGATCCAGAACTTCACAGGGTTACGTATATCAAAAGAAAATATCGCTCATGGGTCTGCCGCAACCGTTTTATCAAAAACTGTATAGGTGCCAGAAAGTTGGTATAATGATGCATTTTTAAGGGACTTCAAAAAGGAGGAGTAGGTTCGTGTGTATGTATGCTTTTCTTTTTTTATACATTTTCACCGATATTTCTATCGGTATTGGACCTTGGACTGAGAAGATACAACAGGAAACTCCTTGACGACAAATAATACGAATTTTGTAGATTGAGCTATTATAAGTATTGTGTTGATCGTACTCTACCATATAACTAATCAGCATATGATCCGACTTCAGAAAAAGGTAGAGGTTTACAATTCTTCTGTGTTTTTTATAAAGTCTTTATTTATGAACTGATTTGGATGATTCTTATTGCTTTGGGCTTAGAATAGTTTCTAGGTGGTCACCTTTTAATGAGATCGGTATCAATACCGATCCTAAGTTCAAACCTAGAACTATGAAGATTAACCAGGTGACCCTTAACAACAAACAGCACGAATGTATGGATTCCGTTATTATGGGCATTATATCAATCTTGTAGGTACCTTATTACAGAACTAAGCACAATAATGTGATATAGGTATATAAATATTAATAATTAATTCACCCTCTCTTCTTAAAACTCTAAAAAAAATAACTTTTAATAAAAAGGAAAGCCGACTTCAAAATGCAAAAAGAAAAATTTTAATTCGGTGCTATGGCAAATATTTACTTTTTGACTTTTGAAGTCGATTTTCTTTGTATTAAAATGTTACCAATAAATATACCCATACCAAATACCAAATCTTTTTGCGATATGCGGCATTTCATTATATAATAGGTATAAAGTTAGTGTTCTTGAGTGGAGATCGCGGCTCAGAAAACGTACGCTCCGTGGGACGGGACGGGACTGTGAGCCGCCCTGTAGCTAGAGAGGTGGATCGACGATATACACAGGGCAGCTGGCAGCGGTTGGAGATGAAGAGCCAAAGACCGGGCTCAATAGCATGCCTTGAGAGAGACCTATATCCAGCAGTGCACCGATACGGGCTGATGATGATGGTGATAATATACTTACAAAATATTTCTGGGTACAGATGCGTATGTGGGTATATTTATTAACGCACCCACAATGCAGCAATAATTCCCAGTGTGGGGTTACGTTGCGGTAAAAAAAAGAAGGAGGCAGAATTAGGTCACACAAACTATGAGTGGAAAAAGTACGTAAGGACTGGACCTGGTGAAACTACTACTCTTTGCTTACCCAGCAAGGGATCTGTCGTAATGAAAAATGTAAGATAGATGGGTCATCTCCTCACCTCGATGTATCGCCAATCAACTTGGCATCGTTGCAAGGAAAACAAAACTTAATGACTATTAAATTAAATGGTAACCGGTAACGGCTTAGCGTGCTTTTGTGCAAGACAGGGAAATGATCGAATATGAAAATGCCACAAACGGTCACTCATCTCAGACCGACCGAGTCAAACGCTGCTTAACCTTGATGATCGCTTCGAATACCGCGGTCATGCTGCGAGCGCTTCATTGTATACGTTATAATATACAGTCCCACTGTTGGGCAAGTGCATACTCCACCGGACCCAGTGTATTTTATTGGAGGCAGGTTTGCAGAAATTAGTTATTAGAACTGATCAAGCCGCCGGCTTCCAACTTGCCATAACAATTACTACATTTAGTGGCAGGTAATAATATGTAATTAGCATTTATGCCATACCTTATTATTTTTTCCAAGGCTACCTCATACTCGTACTAAGCATATCATATGATATATATAATAAGACTAGCCCTGTTAAGAAACTGTCCTACCGTTGGGCATGGGCCTCCTCTCAAACTGTGAGGGCTTAGGCCATAGTCCAACACGCTGGCCCAGTGCGGGTCGGCAAAGTTCACACACCTTCGATAAACTCTTAGGCATGCAAGTTTCTTAACGATGTTTTCCTTTACTGTTAAAGCAAGTGATAATTAATTTTTATACGCACATGCTTTCAAAAAGACGGAGGTGCGTACCTGGGTTGAACCCGAGATCTCTGACTTTGGACTCCAACGGTCTAACCACTAGGCTATCACTGCTACCACATGATATATGTGTATTTCTTTTTAATTTTAATAAAACATCTCACAAATTCCTAGGCCTCTCACTTCTGCAGCTACATATTACATTAAAATTGTACATTTTTTGGCAGTTTCACAATTCGTGAATAAGAACGATTTTGCTTTAAAGCTGATTCTGTGGACAGAATACAAGAATACTCTATTTCAGCGACTTCTGCGATATGTTTACAATAGTATCCACTAGACCAACGGTGACTTAAGGATCACGAACCTCAACTAAGAGGACAGAATATATGTTTTTTTGCCACTTCTAGAACATGATAAAGTTCTTTGTACCAACACAATTATGCTGAATGCCTCCAACTTAAATAGAGGCTTAATAACGTTGGGAATTGAGAATAAGAAGCTTATATGATTAATTTTCGTCAAGAATCCACGTTTTGTGCACTCAAACCCTACGGTTGAATGAGTATGTTGTATTGACAAGGGATTTCGTGTCTTAATATGAAAGTCGTAGAGCTTTAAGTGTTTTGGTGGTTTATTGTGAGAAGTCGTTAAGGCTTTTGGTTGTGTTGATTAAAATATGGTGTGATGCTTGGAAAAAATAACAAGGTATGGCATAAATGCTAATTACATGTTATTACCTACCACTAAATGTAGTAATTGTTATGGCAAGTTGGAAGCCGGCAGCTTGATCAGTTTTAATAACCAATTGCTGCAAACCTGCCTCCAATAAACTACCCTGGGTCCGGTGGAGTATGCACTTGCCAAACAGTGGGACTGTATATTATTACATATACAATGAAGCGCTCGCAGCACGACCGCGGTATTCGAAGCGATCATCAAGGTTAAGCAGCGTTTGACTCGGTCGGTCTGAGATGAGTGACCGTTTGTGGCATTTTCATATTCGATCATTTCCCAGTCTTGCACGAAAGCACGCTAAGCCGTTACCGGTTACCATTTAATTTAATAGTCATTAAGTTTTGAAGCCTTATAGGCGGCTTGATAAGTTCCAACAGCAGGTGGCCACAAACCTCCCTCCATCGATCTTTGGATCTTTTGAACTAATCTCTTTCACCTCGATTTTTCTCAGTATTGGGACGGTATATCCTGATATTATTACAAATACTATCGCCTCTTGACCTGTCCTTCAGATAAGACTCGGTCTATTTGGTTGTGGTAAAATAGTCTAGGTCTTCCCCGGTACCTGCATCCACTTCCACTTTTGCATTGTTTATCTGTTTTGTCATTCTTTCTTCTAAAATTCTTTCTGTATGCCCGAATTAACGGAGCAAGACAGGAGTCTCCGTAACCGGCGAGCGTGTATGAGACGAACTATAAGAGTGGACGAAGCCAGAGAGGTATGTAAGGAAAGAACCTGTTGGAACTCTGTACTCTCTGCCTACCCCGCAAGGGATCTAGCGTGATGATATAGATATTATCACTCCTATTTATAAAAACAGGCCTTACTCGCCAGTGGGACTGTGTCAACTATTTTATGCATACCTAAAATTCGAATTAAAAACTCGTATTGTTTGCACACTACAAGGCAATAAACAGAACATCAACCGACCGTGTACAAAATTATTAAATACACACCGCAAAAAAAATACGTTAAAAGTGACGAGTAAACATTATTCTGCTGACGGTACAAAATCGCTTTTTTAATGGAGTTCGTGACCGGACGGGCGTCCATTCCACTGTTTATTAATATTTTCGCTTTCTTGGTGTCTGTACACTTAAAGTAGGACTGCTTAGCGCTGAAAGTTGGTCTTTGCATATTCCTTTAATATCAGTTGTTGTTGATACACACAATCATGAGGCTCAGAATTTGAATTTGAATAAATGGTATTAAAGTTTTTACAGAAAAATTGAATGTAGCAGTCCCAAGTCTGAGACTGTGCCACGTTATAGAGAAATAGCCCAGTTAATAGCGTGTGGGCGTGTGCGTGCACCCGTATGTGTTTTTGTACTTGTGTGGGTGTTTTGCAAAAGTCTCTTTCCACTTGTATGTAAACATCACTCAACTCTATCTTTTTCTCGAGCTTTATACGACCAACTACGGTGGCCAGCCCTGACTTCTCTTTTTCCATACCGTACCATGACGATAATGATGATGAGCCACACATAATATAAAAAGAATTAGTTCATTTAGCTAAAAATAATTTACGTTATATTCCAAGAAAAATCCACATATCCGACTCCCTGATCAAACGTTAAAGTATTCATTAACCGAGTCCAATAATGCGCTATAATTCATCAAATAACATTATTAAAGACCTCAAACGACGCACAAAGAAAGAAAAATAAATTGCCAAGTTTTCACTTCAAAGCTTTTCTCGGCTTCATTTGAGTATCTAATATATTTTTTGCTTTAACAAAAGACGCTCGTAGCGATATTTGATCGCAGTGTTTTTAAAAATCACGAAGGTTAAACAGCTTTCAGTTCGGTCGGTCTGAGATGGATGACCATTTTTAGCATTTTCATATTCCCCCAGTTACCATTTACCATTTAATGTGGTAGTCGCTAAGCCAAGTTATCCTGGCAGCTTGATAAGGTCAAGCAGCAGATGGCCACAAACCTGCCTCCACCAATCGACACTGGGTCCGCGTGGTGGAGTGTGGCATTATCTCCCTCGCCTCGATTTGTGAGGGACCTTTGCCCAGCAGTTGGACAGTATAGGCCGTTCAGTATAGATCGATTGGTGGACGATTTAGCGGATTGATTGACGGACGATTTAGTGCAGTGGTTTCTTAACCACTGCACTAAATCGTCCGTCAATCAATCCGCTCCGCCCTTTGTGTTTAATAGTCGCGGGTTCGATTCCCGCACGGGACAAATCTTTGTGTGATCCACAATTATTAGTGTGGGGCAACTTTTTTTTATAAACAGACGGTCCAGTGGTTAAAAACTACTACTACTTAAGTCGCGGGTTGGATTCCTGCTCAGAACACATCCTTGTGTGATCCACAAAATTCGTTACGATCTGGGCGGTTTAAATAAATTTATTTTTTTCTTAGAATACGAATTTAAGGTTTATATGCCTTATCTCACCCAGTATTTTCCAGCGAGACTTCAATATCTATATCATCACGACAGATGCCTTGCGGAGTAGGCAGTGAGTACAGAGTTTTAACAGGTTCTTTCCTTATGTAACTCTTTGGGTTCCTCCACTCTCATAGTTCGTCTGATATATGCTCGCCGGTTACGGGGACTCTTGACTTGTCCTTTAGATAAGACCCGGTCTATTTGGTCATGTACGAAGTATTTATACATCAAAATATAATTATTACCCAAATTTCTCTCTCTTTTCGGTGGGAGCTTGGCCAAAATACGGTTGAAAAACAAAAATTTGGAGTCCCCGTCGGGATTTTTATCGATTTCATCCTATATACCTCTTTGGTTTCCTTCACTCTCATAGTTCGTCTGATACACGCTAGCCGGTTACGGAGACTCTTGACTTGCCTTTCAGATAAGACACGGTCTATTTAGTCATGGTAAGATTTCCAGTATATCTCTGGAGTCTGGCATTGTGCCCGGTATAAAGATTCACCTAACCGAATCGCTACCTAGTCTAGTCTAGTGGCAAAGCGCATCGCTTGGTGATCACGATTTCCTGGGTTCAAATTTTAGATCGGACAAATGAAGTTTTTCTAAGGAATAAACTTCCTAGTTTGAGTCCGGAGTCTGGAATTGTGCCCGGTATATGGCAATAGACTCGCCCTTATTACATGGGACCTAACATTTTCGGCGAAACGTGGGTGTACTCAGTACACCTCTGCCAACCCGCTGGGGAATATAGGCGTGACGGAGTTATTTTTTTTTTAAGATTATTTTTCATAAGAGCGTTATAAGTACCTCGTTGGTCCAGTGGCCTGGAATGCGTGTGGAGATCACATGGTCCTTGTTTCTTATCCCAGATCTGACAAGATCCCATAAAGTTGGACCTGACGTCATCGGAGAAAAGTGGGTGAAGACAATACACCTCTGCCGCCCCCGCTTGGGGAATATAGGCATAACGGTGTTTTTATTGTTTAAAAGGAGTACAGGTCGGAGGAGGTTCATATCGCTTTTCTCAATAGAATAATTGACTACGAAATTTACGATAATTTAGTCTAAAAAAGGAAGGAAAAGAAGGGGATGAAATAAGGATGACAGTTTTTATGGTAAACCCATGATTTTTCAAGTAAGCTATATAAAAAGTTATATATTTAGGTTCTTGGTTAGATATAAAGTACTGCGTGCTTTACCGTACATTATAAGAGATGTCGTCTATTAAATACTCAAAAAACCGAATGAAGTCGCAACTACAGCTAGTGTATGATAAAATAAATAAACGTACGTAGCAAGTCCTTCCCGGAATAGGCAAAGCTTAGTAATTTTTTTATACCTCCCTGGTTATTTTCCAGTTCAGCTTCAATATGTATAGTTTATTGCGGGAAGCTGCTCCTCCATCTAAATACTTGGCACGTGACTTCGCACAGGACAATATTGTCGAAGCTTATTCAGCTGTTATTATATATTTAATCAGCTGGTTTACTTCACGCGATAGTTCTAGAGGCGCATTTTGTAAATACACTAGCACTTACAAATTTAGAAGAGGGCACACGGTACTAAATCGACCTTCAATGTATTGGTTTTAATTGACCACGTTTGCACTTTCTAATTCACGAATACTTTGAGGGTCGGCAAAAAAATTATTGGCTTTGTGGTGCTGTAGCTTAGGATGTACCTTGACAACAAAAATCAGCTTAGTGGTAAGAGCATAGGGCAATGGATTGGTTAGTCTTAGGTTTGATCCCCGCAAGGGAGAACTATTTCCTTGCCTCTCATATATTTATTTTGGTCTGTGTGTTGAATCTTAATTCTTTTATCGGTGATGCGAAATATATATTCCACATTTTGGTTAATATATCGCAACTGTATATCATTTTTACATATTTCAATATTACTTAAATATGGCGGCACTTCATCGGACGCTGATTGGCTAGCATATGCGCGCTTAATACCATTTTTTTATGTGTAGAATTTAGTTCATAGAGTGATCTAGTTGGTCTTATAAGCTGTGATACTGGGCAGCGAACGCCTGAGATAAAAATCCTGCCCTTTGGGACTTAATAGAAATGAGCTCTCCGAGAAAAAGAATTAACTCTCTATGGCGCCTTCTCAGTGTTATATCGCAGTACGTATTAATGTTATTATACACAAAAATATGTATACTCCTATCATACCTATTATATATACTTAAGGCGTAATTAGAGGTACATATATTACACCCAAATTTGTTTGATCTTAATAAGGGTTTGTATTTTCCTTAATGGTTAGAAAATGACAATCACAGATATATTTCGAAAGATGCGAGCCGTGATTTGAAATATTATCATCATATCGGCCTATACTTGTCCACTGCTGAACATAGGCCTCCTCAATCGCTCTCTAGCGCAGCCCGTCCGATGCCACCTGCATCCAACGACATCCTGCGGTCCTCACAGGATCGTAAATTCCGTAAGATTTGAAACATGGATTTCGTGAATACAAGACAAGCGTATCAAATGTGTATGACTGTGTTATTAATTTTGTATTATATAACGTATATTCACGACGATGTTAGGTCGCATGTAATAGGAGGTGAGCCTATTGTCATATACAGGGCACAATTCCAGACTCCAAACTGATACTGGGAATTTTTCATTGAAAAAACTACCCTTGTCTGACCCAGGATCTGTACCCTGGACCTCGTGATCGCAAAACACATTATTCGCCATTAGACCAACGAGGCAGTCTTGATTATACCATGTTAATAATTTTGAATTTCAGAAACATGTCATTATTAACGATGTTGGGGCTGTAACGCCAGAGTGCATATATTTTTCTAAGTCTTCTTTGACCAAAAAAATATGATGATTGCTGCTACAATAATTGTAATTCCAACATTACTAGAAAGAAAATATCCATCTGTTTTATTACGACGTAAGTCCAAGAACTACAATTATGCAGATTCAATTTTCTCAACCAACTAATGCAACACAAATCCGCGTTGTAGCGGTGTACCGCAGAGAGCTACATTTATCCTGGTAATGACCTCGTTTGCTCTACTAGTATAATGAGTTATCTAGTCGAGTTTATATCACTCTTTCCGAGTTGCAGTGACGTTGGTGGGCACCTGGTATGATTTTAATTATTATCACCATTTCGATCTCAGTCCCGAACCTATTCGCGCCTTTATTAAAAAAGCGACAACCTGATATTTTGCGAACGCGTCCAATCATAGGAATCCGCTAATAGTAGTCGCCGCCGTCAATGAACCCAACTCCCCTCCTATCAACCGCTACCGCCGTCCGTGGCATATTCTCACCGACCCTCCCGATGCCCTTAGGTTCCTCCTTTCGGATACAGATACCGCATACAGGATCAGACACTAACTTAGCCGGCGAGGTCGAAGAATCTCTTGTCCCTAGCCGGTGAGATACTAAGTAATTGCCCTACCCCATGGCGACTGCCCAAGCCGAGACCGCTCCTTCTTGAGATGCCCTTAAGCAAGTTGCTCTCTTGGCCTTCTGGCTCGAGCGTTGTGGTTGCACTCTCACCCTTTTGTCCGGTAAAGCTGTAAAGGCCCCACGGCAATCAGTTTAGATCGTTTACACACACACTCAAAATTTATTATTAATTAACTGATTTTGTATGTTAGTAACCTTCTTTGTAATGTGTAGCTCCTCTGTTTAAAGACAGCAATAAACCCGTTTGAATGCTTATCTAATGATTTTGAAGCGCATTGGAATTTAAGTGGCGTTATTGCACTTATTTTTAACCATAGGGCCCTTATTCATCGATTAAACACGTAATGTGGAGCGCCGATAACTTCGTGAAATGATAGTTATTGGGTTAATGGTGGCATGTAGAATACCATTTCACAATCATCATACGAGAGGAACATGTACTACACACTAACCTTTCCTTGAGCTACAGAAATTGTAATAGATAATTATTATTAAAACTTCTCTGTTTTCAACAGACTTGAAAGTGGAAAAGGTTCTCAATACGAATTATGTCGGTATGTGTTTTGTTATTTTCGTTGATTTTAACGCATAACGTATCTATTGAGTGGAACAATTTAAATTATTATTTTTTGTCTATAACTAACAAATTGATATGAGATTAATAACCTGATTAATATTTTCTTTGCTCATGGATTGGCACAGTTAGAAAACCCATTTATAAATCAGAACATTCATTGACCTAATCATTTTACCCAAAAGGATAAAAATAGGTAGGGAGGAATTTTGATAGATATATCTATCTATCTATATCATCACAATTGTAGGTTATCATCTGTTGGTAATAAAAAAAATAAAAAAAAATTGATTGCCTATTAATGTCATCTTTCAATTTAAAGAGCGTCTCTGCAACTAGGCGTATGTACGTTTGTTGTTTAATATATATATTGTTAGAAAATTCTCCTACCCCACAACCTGGACCGAGCGGAATAATATAAAAAGGCGCACAGCAGACAGATCGGGGTATTTCCTGGCTGGAGCGTAGTGGTTGCACGCTCGCCGTTAAAATCCGGTGAAGCTGTAGAGGCCTCGAGGCCAACAGCGTACATCATTCACACACACACACACACACACACAGATCGGGGTATTCTTCATTCGGCTTTCGGACGTGACGGACGTCTCTCTATGTCGCTCGTGGTGTATTTTTGATTAGGTTATAGTCAACGATTAATTAGTGTCCAACGATTGTTATTTTGAATAATTTGTAAATAATTAATAGCAGTCAGGTATTTCCAGTTGTTATTTTATTTTTTAATAAATTTTGTGGGTAATTTCTAAGCTCAGAAGTGGGATAGACCACGTGTTCTGAGCCACCTGCTATTTAATTTAGTTTTTTTGTTTTGTGAGGGTAACTTCTTGAGAATCGAAATTTTTTTTTCTCTTTTGATAAAAATACAGGACGCTCATCCAGGTCCGGGGAGAGTGCAGGTCTTCGTAAATCATCATGTGCCCGTAGTAGGTCACGCGAACGCCGTCGTAGTCCCACCGTTAAATAGTCGCTATCAGAACCGTTCTGTCGACTACCGGGATAGGTCTTCTAGGCGTCAGGACGTGTCTTTTAGTTCCCGAGACAGTGCTTATAGACGTCGCGATAGTCCTAAAAGTCATTACGAAAGTTCTCGTAATAAGACTTTTGATCGTATTTTGTCAAGGTTAGAAGAAATATAGAGGGTAGACTGTCAACGACGACAACACCGCCTGATAATTGTCCGTCGCGTCAAACGACTGAAAGCCATGCGTTATCGTCACTACCCCTAGTTGTGCCGGTTCCCTCTAGTGGACAAGGTTCTGTTGTGACCGAAGAGACAAATTCGCGTGTGCATAAAACTTCTATTAGTGAAATAAAAAAATACTGCGGACGGTATTGTTGGAGTTTTTAGCGTACCTTCTTAAGGTAAAATCCCACAGTTATTAAATATCGCCTTTTGAACCAAGCGTGCATGTGTTTGATGTGTGGTGCGCAGAGGTTGACTGGGCCCGACGATTAAATTATTGGGATGAGCGGGAATGCCTGGGGCGCATAGGGGCTTGTTTGCGAGGTGACGCAAAATCGTGGCTAAATGAGTGGGTAACCAATGATAGATTATGGAGCAATTTCAAAGAGAACTTTAAGTCATTGTGTCCGCGTAATGTTGACATTGCTACCGGGCTCTTTGAAGTCATGAGCACTAATTCAAATAAATACCCAACCTATGCGTAATTTGCGTGCAGATCGCTTTTGCTTCTTAACATTGTTAAGGGTTTGTCGGATGAGTTAAAAGTTGCCATTGTTGTCCGGGGCATTGCTGATCCTCAAGTCAAGGCCGCGACGGCCCATGCTAAGCTACATGTAAAAATCTTGGTAATTTTTTTTTGTCTGTTTACCTAAAACCTAAAAGCGATTACCGTCACTCCAGCAATGCTGTTCGTACGTCTAGTCATGTGAGCAGCTCCTCCTTACATAAACGCGAATTACCTAGGTCTGGTAATAACGTTATGTGCTTGTTTTGTGGCAAACTAGGTCATAAAATATGGTACTGCCTGAAAAAAGACTAAAACAGTCGACAGTACTCAATCACAGCCCCCTACTGCCTCTAAACAGGCACATCCGACGACAAATAATAATAAGTCCGATAAATACTGCACCTTTTGTAAACTTAGTGAACATTTGATTGATTCGTGTTATCAAAAACTGCGCTCTGCAAGTAATAATGCCAGTGAAGTAAATTTTTGCTCAAAATCGACGCAAAGCAACAAAACGTAATGTCAGCTGTTGTTCAAAAAGTACCCGTTGATGTTTTGATTGACAGCGGGTCAGATATCTCGTTAATTTCGAATAATGTTTTAAATTATTTTAACGTTAATAGAATGCCTACTTATCGCTTATTTCGTGGGATAGGCAGTCAGATCATTGAATCAACTTCTTTAGTAACTACAATCATAGAATTTCCGGAGGTTTCATTGGAAATAGACTTGCATGTTGTACCTGCCAATTGTACGTACGGAACCAACAAGGGTTGATGTACATTAGGGCTAGTGGGGAACAACGACTAATAAGATGCAACACGTGGCCTCAGTGGACGTTGATAGTGTTAGAACTCATTTAGCAGGCACTGACAAATCTTGTTTGATCAATATCATACAGGAATCTTCTGATTGATTTATATTTGGCACTGCAACCTCCAAGGTAAATACAGGCTGCATGGAAATTAAATTGACCTCTTCTGTTCCCATAAGTCATCGTCCTTATAAACTTTCGGTAGATGAAAAAAAATAAAGTTCGCAGTATCATTAATGATTTGCTCAGTAAGGGGATAATAAGAGAATCTCAGTCCGAGTACACGAGTCCAATTATTCTTGTTATGAAGAAGGATTGGAGTGACAGAATGTGCATAGACTACCGTGCACATAATGCCGTTACTGTTAAAGAAAAATTTCCCTTGCCGTTAATAGATGACTCCATCAGTAAAACCGCCTTTATAAATTCAGAAGGCCAATATGAGTTTTTAAAAATACCTTATGGTTTGGCTAATGCGCCTATTGTTTACCAAGAAGTTATCACTAAAACACTAAAGTCACTAATAGACACTGGTAGGGTGCTTACATGTATCGACGACGGGTTTTTCCATCAATTTAAAGAAGTGTACTTTCCTGGATACCAAGGTAGAATACCTAGGACAACTGATTGGACATGGTTAGGTGCGGCCGAGTTCAGGAAAGGTCGAAGCTATTGTCAAATAACCAATACCCACAAATGCAAGGGAGGTTCGCCAAATTCTAGGGTCACAGGCTTAGTTTATTGAGGGTATTCCATGACGATCATGATCATATTGGCGCTGACCGAACAACTGACTTAATATTACGCCACTTCTGGTTTCCTGGCCTTCGACAATTTGTAAGGAAATACATAGGTCATTGTATTACGTGTTTAGCTCCTAAAAGGGTACCAAGGTCTTCTGAGCAACCAATCCAGTCATGGACAAAACCGGAAATACCTTTTACTGTGCTTCATACATACCGACGTATTGTGGAAGGTGCAGCTCAAGCTCAACATCACCAAGCAGGCCACGACGCAGGCTTCACCGCTCCAGCTCCTGGTCGGCATGGATGCGGCGGCTCCTGCCATTGGATCCCTGGTGCGAGATGTTGCGCTGGGAGGCTGATATCCTGGTCGTGGGGCTCTGTTGGCCCTCGGGAGGCGGCGGGCGTCAGAATTGCTTGCGGCGAGTCGGCGGCGTCAGGATGCTTGCGTCAATGGAGATCGGCTTCGGCCTAGTGCCTTCGCCGTTGGTGGCTTCGTGTTCGTGAGCGGGACTGCTCAGATGACTGGCAAACTGGAATCCGGTTTGCGCGGCCCATACAAGGTCCTCCGCGTGCTCCCACACCACTGCTACGAGCTTGAGCTACTGGCTGAGTCTTACGGCAAGAAGACCCAAGTTGCTGCTGAACACATGGTGCTGTGGCGCGGCGAGTGGACGCCGGAGGCCTGCTCAGCCTTCTTCGAAGGTGTCATGCAGAACTTTTGGGCCTCTGACATCTTGTCAAGACAAGCATAACATTTGGGCCTCTGCTATGAGTTTGATGTAAAGATTCGACCGTTCACGGGATCTCAGTTTTAGGTACTGTGCATCCATGAAGGTCCGTGACACGCATAACATTTGGGCCTCTGTCAATAAACATTTTGACAGCGTGCCGCGAGCGATGGTAGTCCGGATTCTGTCATTCGTAGTACACTGTATTGGGAATTATATAATTCCTTGCGTCTGAAGTTGATCGTATTAATTTAACAAAGAGCAGGGTCCTTTGTTGTGGTCGTTCGAGTGCACACGGGCGTCCGCAGCAGGGATCTATTGGTTTTGGCCAGTTGTGATTAACTTCAGACTACTCTGGTTGCTATTTTGCAATTTACTTCAAGTATGCTTTGTTTGTGTGCCAGACCTAGATGATGATATTCAGTCAGTGGAACCTTCAACAGATGACCGTGCGGTCGAGGACGCCTCGCTATCAGGAACGGCCGTGTTAGAAAATTCTCCTACCCCACAACCTGGACCGAGCGGAATAATATAAAAAGGCGCACAGCAGACAGATCGGGGCATTCTTCATTCGGCTTTCAGACGTGGCGGACGTCTCTCTATGTCGCTCGTGGTGTATTTTTGATTAGGTTATAGTCAACGATTAATTAGTGTCCAACGATTGTTTATTTTTTTTTAATAAATTTTGTGGGTAATTTCTAAGAATATATATGCAAGGTGTAACATAATAAACGCAAGACCTCAGACACCTCGATTAGAGAATTGCTTCATAACGTCAAAACGAAAACCAAATTTTTAAATTTAAAGGTTTTTACCCTTTTTTAAAGCACTTTTATACCCCAATTAACAATGAAACTTGTACGTGTATGTGTGCGTTTTGAGAAATACGTTTTAGTAATGAGTTTGGAATCTTCTTCTTGCTATGAATCAAGAATAAATTTAATTTTTTATAGCGCACTGAAGGAGTAAAAGCAATTTTTGCAAATTTAAAAAAAAAATATAAAATACATTAAAAATGGTTGGAATCGATTCAGTTACCGATTTAGAACAAACTACTTTCAGGTCTTGCGTTTATTATGTTACAGCTTGTATATATATATAAATTTGTGGTAAATCAGTTTATAGTACCTCTAGTAAGTTTCTTCAAGAAGGTGTATAAGGTCTATGAATAGTGCTTATTGGAACTTTAAACTCTCTGCGTACCCCGCAAGGGAACTGGCGTGATGAACGTGTTTGTAAGGATGTTCTGCAGAATACTGCATTCGCTCTGTTGATGGCCTAGTTTGCTCTATGGGTCATTATCTGGCCGAGTTTTTGTCCCTCTGTCAGTCTGTTTTACGGATGTTAGTTATTTGATAAATCGGCCTATACCAACACACCGCTGAGCTGAGGATTTCTCAAAAACCTCACTTAATAGCACTTTGTCTGAGCTAAGATTTGAACCCACAACGTTGATCAACAGTAGCATCTTGCGTCAGAATTAGTGAAATTACTCATTAGAACAATGAGTCATTTCACTAATTTGTTGCTATTAATTATTAGAAAAACATTGCCCCAAGAATATATTGAGTCAAGGTTGCGTTCACAAACATGAATTTTATATTTACAAACACTAGACCGAAATTAAAACGAATAAAAGGGTGGGACAACGTTTTATGAAAAAAATAAAAAAAATGGTTGTGTTGTTTTAAATTGCACCATTATATGCTGGAAAAAGCTAAACACCATCACGCCTATATTCCCCAAGAGTGGGTGGCAGAGGGGTACTGAGAACACCCATTTTTAGCCGATGATGTTAGTTCCCATGTAATAGAGGGCGAGCCTATTGCCATAAGCCGGGCACAATTCCAGACTCCGGGCTCATACTGAATTTTTTTCGCCAGAAAAACTAAATGTTTCCCAGCTAGGATTTGAACCCAGGACCTCGTGATCACAAAGTGATGCGCTATGCAACTAGACCAATGAGGCAGTCATTAATATTATATTTAATAATTAAGGCTTCAAATATAATTTTATTTTAAATATTATTTTTATAATAAAACTATCATGCATAAATGAAACTCATAAATTTATTGTATCCACGTATATTCAAAGAGAAAATGACATCATAAACAGCTCGTCACTGGGTAGATAAGTAATAAAGGAACCCCAAATTCCATCCCGAGCTCAAAGTGTGTGTAAGGGAAAAATCTCTAGGAATTCTCCCTGAAAACCTTTTACTCGATGGAATTCGATTAATTCCCAAGAACTTTAGTTTGGAAAACCACTAAAAATGCTTTTAAGAGTGCCATTATTGAGTGCTATGTAAGCTAGATTTAAGGTACTTTTGATAATGAAACCAGTTTTTCAGCAAAGGTCTTTAACATGCGTTACAATAAGTAATAGTTGTCGTTTTTTTACAAGATTTTATTTAATTACTACTACTATATCATCAAGCCAGAGCCCTCGCGGGGCAGAGAGTACAGAGTTTCAACAGGTTATTTCCTTACATACCTCTTCGGCTTGCTCCACTCTCATAGTTCGTCTCATACACGGTTGAGGGTTATGGAGACTCTTGACTTGTCCTTGTTTAGTTTAAATCTTGCAAACTGAATTGGAAACTCTTAATCATACGGAGTTCAAATTCGAACTCTTTTTTTATTTGTTATAAAAAAACGTAGCCCCACACTAGGATTTATTCCTGTGTCGTGGATGTGTTTACAAACATAAAAATTCACATACATAAATACCCAGACCGAAACAAATAATCACACAAAGATTTGTCCCGTATGGGAATCGAATCCGCGACAATTAGACACAGTGGGTAGAGCGGCTAAAGCTCTTAACCACTGCGCTAAATCGTCCGTCATGTTGGTTCAGTTCCGATGACAATGCAGTTTTATGATAAGTGTGATCGGATTTTACACCCCGGATTTGGTCCAGACAGAGGAACTCCACTGCAATAAACAGCATAGACCCGAAATTTAGTATACAAATTTAATTTTGATTAGCCCTTTTTAAATTGTACCATGTTTTTACGTTATTTTTTTTAGTACTAAAAATACTAAACATGTCTATCTATATCGTCACGCCAGTGCCCTTGCAGGGTAGGCAGAGACTACAGATTTCCAACAGGTTTTTTCCTTACAGACCACTCTGGCTTCTTCAACTCTCATAGTTCGTCTCATGCATGCTCGCCAGTTACAGACGGCTACTTCAGATAAGACACGGTCTATTGGGTCATGGTAAGATAGCCCAGGTCTTCTCCGGTACCTACATCCTTCCACTTTCGCATTGTACATCCACTAAATATATAACACTGTTATTATAGGGTGTGGTATAGATGTACTTAACTCTGTGTACTCACACTTTACCTGATCTGATTCTATACCCATGATCTGCTTTAACCGGAAGAACTTCTCAACAGTTAACAGCATAGACATAGTATACATTATTATTATTATATATTTAATTTTGATTGGAGGAGTCAAATTGCACTATCTGGGTCCATAAAAGCTTGTTTTCAAAAATGTTTTTTTTTTGCTGACTCATATTATTACGTTACTAAGATTTTTTTTTAAACGTGGCCCCGCACTTTTATTTATTCCTGTATCGTGGGTGCGTCTACAAACATGAAAATTCACATACACAAATACCCAGACCGAATCAAATAATTGTGAGTCACACAAAGATTTGTCCCGTGCGGGAATCAAACCCACTAAAATGCTATTGAAATACTTGTCAGTCTACATTATCGCGCCCCATTTGTGGGTCATAAGGATCTATTAATATCATTACGCCAGATTTTTTGTAGGGTAGACAGATAGTACAGAGCTTAAAGGGGTAAGAAAAAGAAAAATAATTTCAAATATACTTTTCAGTTCAGATAAAACTAAATTAGCCATTTACGAATTGGATTTGTCAATTACAATGTTAGTTAAAATTAATAGTGGTTTATTACAGAGAAATCGTATGTCTAATCTATTTAAGACTCAAATAATTCTCAATTAGATCTCAGAAGTAGCCACAGTAATAGCTGCAAAAATCTCTTTCAAATTAAAATTTAAAAAATCTGTACTAAAGAAATTTACTAGATAAAAATCTTCCATTCACAAATAAAACGCCTTGTATCAACGCTTATCACAATAGAAAATACGTTTTATTTATATTACAAGCAGCGTTCCAAGTAAAATTCTATACAAAAAGGGGTCATGCATGCAATTTCCTCTCCGAAAAAGCGAAAAATAATCTAAAAACGGTCGCGCGACAACCCTATCGCGATGGCGGGGCCGTGGTAACAACTCCGGACATCAATCAACGTCCGCCGCTAGGGCTGACAGGAATACCGAAGTAATTTCATGAAGAGTTCATCGAATGAAGGTTTTATTGGTTCATTTTTTGCTAACACGTTCATTTAAGATATTGAATGATTATACTGTTCTTTATTGTTTGAGAAGGATAAATGAGGAGTGTTTGAAACGCCTTGTTTCCAGTCTATTATTTTTTTAATAATTCCAAACCAGTATGAGTCCGGATTCTGGAATTGTGCCCGGTATATGACAATAGGCTCGCTCCCTATTACATGGGACCTAACATCTTTAGCGAAAAAATGGGTGTACTCAGTACATCTCGCATTGTACATCCACTAAATAAATAACACTGTTATTATAGGGTGTGGTATAGATGTACTTAACTCTGTGTACTCACACTTTACCTGATCTGATTCTATACCCATGATCTGCTTTAACCGGAAGAACTTCTCAACAGTTAACAGCATAGACATAGTATACATTATTATTATTATATATTTAATTTTGATTGGAGGAGTCAAATTGCACTATCTGGGTCCATAAAAGCTTGTTTTCAAAAATGTTTTTTTTTTGCTGACTCATATTATTACGTTACTAAGATTTTTTTTTAAACGTGGCCCCGCGCTTTTATTTATTCCTGTATCGTGGGTGCGTCTACAAACATGAAAATTCACATACACAAATACCCAGACCGAATCAAATAATTGTGAGTCACACAAAGATTTGTCCCGTGCGGGAATCAAACCCACTAAAATGCTATTGAAATACTTGTCAGTCTACATTATCGCGCCCCATTTGTGGGTCATAAGGATCTATTAATATCATTACGCCAGATTTTTTGTAGGGTAGACAGATAGTACAGAGCTTAAAGGGGTAAGAAAAAGAAAAATAATTTCAAATATACTTTTCAGTTCAGATAAAACTAAATTAGCCATTTACGAATTGGATTTGTCAATTACAATGTTAGTTAAAATTAATAGTGGTTTATTACAGAGAAATCGTATGTCTAATCTATTTAAGACTCAAATAATTCTCAATTAGATCTCAGAAGTAGCCACAGTAATAGCTGCAAAAATCTCTTTCAAATTAAAATTTAAAAAATCTGTACTAAAGAAATTTACTAGATAAAAATCTTCCATTCACAAATAAAACGCCTTGTATCAACGCTTATCACAATAGAAAATACGTTTTATTTATATTACAAGCAGCGTTCCAAGTAAAATTCTATACAAAAAGGGGTCATGCATGCAATTTCCTCTCCGAAAAAGCGAAAAATAATCTAAAAACGGTCGCGCGACAACCCTATCGCGATGGCGGGGCCGTGGTAACAACTCCGGACATCAATCAACGTCCGCCGCTAGGGCTGACAGGAATACCGAAGTGTTTCATGAAGAGTTCATCGAATGAAGGTTTTATTGGTTCATTTTTTGCTAACACGTTCATTTAAGATATTGAATGATTATACTGTTCTTTATTGTTTGAGAAGGATAAATGAGGAGTGTTTGAAACGCCTTGTTTCCAGTCTATTATTTTTTTAATAATTCCAAACCAGTATGAGTCCGGATTCTGGAATTGTGCCCGGTATATGACAATAGGCTCGCTCCCTATTACATGGGACCTAACATCTTTAGCGAAAAAATGGGTGTACTCAGTACATCTCTGCCACCCCCGCTAGGGGAATACAGACGTGACGGTGTACAAAAAATTCCATGGTCCAATACATGGTATGCTTTCCCTGGCCCAATTGCCGGCATGAGCGGGTCACCACACGTGTGCAACAAGTCAGGTTATTTGTGTGAATCACAAATATTTATTTCGATTTGCGTGTTTATTTGTAAATTTCATGTTCGCAAGCGCACCGATACGAGAATAATTCCCGGTGTAAAGCTACAATTTCTTATAAAATCGGACGGACGATTAAGCGCAATGGTTAGGAGCTTAAACCGTTTCGCCCACTGTATCTAATAGTTGCGGGTTCGATTCCCGCACGGGACAAATCTTTGTGTGATCCACAATTATTTGTTCCGGTCTGATTTAAAATGATGAATTTTCATGTTACAAAGGCACCCACGACACATGAATAATTCCCAGTGTAGCCCGAAACGTAACACATTTAAAAAAGAAAAACTATTTTGCTGTCTTAATTCTTTTTCATGATCCATGTTTATTATGACCAGTAGGTAGTTAGTCCTATAAATTCTATAAGGACACAAAACATTAGCTTGTATAAAATCCTAAAGCTAGTATATATCCAACACCAATCTTCGTAATACCACGCTGTATTGTAGCCCACGGTAATATCAAAAGTAATTCAAAATAGAGGCGCGGGAGACATAAAGAATTCTATCAACGTGGTATTCGCGCCTCTTCTCATTCGGCAAGACATTTTAGGATGGGTTTTAGTGCAAGCGATTTTATTCTTTAAGTTTGATTAATTGGCGATCTTTAAGGGAAACCTTTCGCTGATGTCGTGGACGTTTTTTAGCTGATGATAGTCAAGCAGCCTATCACGATAGTTGATTTTTTGTTATATTTTACTAACAATGTGCAATAAATCATAACGAGGGGCACGTGTAAAATCACCAATCACATTGCTATATCAACTGTATCAGTACACATAGGCCTTACCAATTGGACGTCTTTGCCACCTCCACTTATAAGGGTGAGAAATCAGAATTTCCCGTTATTTTGAATAGCGTATCCTACAGTGGGCAACGACTTTCCTTTGACGTTTCTACAAAAATGGATCCTGAGTCAGCAGTACCCACGTTTCTCCCGCAAAAGTGTGCAGGTCGTCACGTCGTATTCATCATATCGTCTTCCGAGGGCTTAGCGCGAAACGATCGAAGACGTGACGCGAATTGATATGCCATCCTTCTCATATTTTTTTTTTTACATAAACATGAACGACAGCACGCTTACTCGCTAACGCCACGCTGACATTAATATTTTAATGCTAATCCCTCACGTGTCCATGTTGTGACGATTTTTGCCCACATAACAAGCTCCGCTTAATGCTACTTCAGCTTAGGCAACTTGAAGTCTAAATCCATAGATGTTTGAAATAAAGACAGAAATCTCTAAACGCGCACACACACGCCTCGCTCATTTCTTCCCTCAGTCAAGTGTAAATATGACATGACATGTCGACTAAGATGAAATAAACTGTGCAATCTGAGGCATCGTTTGTTGTTACCTCGAGTTTGATATGAACATTCTAGACTAGAAAAAGTATGGAGTCTCCTTGATAGAGCAAAATTATTACATATAAAAAAATCCAAACAAACTCCGACTTTGCCTTTCAAGGAAAAAAACGTATATTCATTTTCCTACACACTGACGATCCAGAGACCAAGATCACCATGACGCCTATATATCCTAAGCAATAGAGAAAGAGAAGTTCTTGGTATACATATATTTATTTGACGATATTCAGCGCGGCAATGCTGCCAGCGTTCTAGGTACACTACCAACTGGCAGTGGCGTGAACCATTTGGCCCTATGTAAATATGTGTATTTCTTTTTTTACACCCGTTTTTTGTTTATAATTCTTTGCTGTTTTTAATAATTGTACATACTGTACATAATATTCTTCATAATGAAGAACACTACCATGACCCATTTGACGATATTAAGTCCCAACATGGCGGAAACGATCTTCCATCCATTATACCGACAACAACTATAGGTTAATAATAAATAACTCTCTTTGCTTATAGAAGGGCTCATAGTACCTACAACCAGCTTAAATGATTTCTATAGACATTCTTATGGAACGCAAGGTAAGAAATACTTTCCATGATTGTGACTTAATTTTTATATTTTTTAACTATATTTACCTAATAATCCAATACAATTTAATTCCATTTCTAAGTTTTAAATTATAGTTAATATCAGAATACTAACGCCAAGTATAGAACAAATTGAAACGGAGATCCGTAGCTATTATAACAAAGGTTTACAGCCGAAAATTAAATCTTAAGATGATGTCAATTGATTGGGAGAATGCCGCCCCATTGTGCCAGATCCTTTGTTTGTCTAAAGACTAAATACTGGAGTCTAAGATTGAGGATCAAATGGATTTCCTAAAAGTCAATTATTTTAAGAAATTTGAATGAAATAACAAAGGAATTAAGGTTTTACAGAATCTTAGGAACCGAATCGAGGTCAAGTTATTTAGAATTTCTAAAAGATACAAGTTATTTTTAATTATTTTATGTTCGTAGACACAGTTCTTTGTAACATTTAACAAAATGTTAAGGTTTTATTTGCTTTTTATTAATGCAATGTAAATTATTTAAACGATCTGAAAACAATCACTATAAACTAAAATAGAAAATAAAACACAAAGCAATCTTCATCAAAAAAATCGCATCCGCGTGGAATGGTGGCAAGAATGCTGTCTGCATTTCCTCGCTGAATAGATAAACCAATCTTTAGAGCGAGGAATAAGCCAGCCCTTTTGTCACCCGAGGAGGTGATCAGAGTAGGTGTTATTGTATTCATAATTTTTTTTGAAGCCGAATTATCATTTTCATTTATTTTCGTATTTAGGACCACATTGGGTATCCAGATATATTTTAATCCATCCATCCATATCATCACGCCAGATCCCTTGCGGGATATAATATTTCTTTTGCATTTTATACTTTGGTCATTATGTATCAAAGTTTAATTTTACAGTCACTTCAAAAATTATTTATATGAGGAGTACAACAGCTAGTTTAATACAATTCCACGATAATACATTCATCTTCTCAGTCTTCGCATGTTGTCCCATTATAGGGCAAAGCTATTCCCATAATGTATAATGTTCCTGGTGAATGATATGGGAGTAACTATCTCTAACCAATCTTTTGTAATGAACCTCTAAATACTTTATCTCTCTAATCTGTATTTTATAAAGTGATTTAATAAAATATGTTTCTTTAAAAAAAAAAAAAAATCCTAACCTCCACAACAGTACCAAATTCAAAACTATTCCAAACTCCACCGAAAAAGGTCCCAAAACAAGTTTCATACTGAACGCAAACACGCAAAACTAAATCCGTTTTACGCCCAAAACTTGTCTATTCGTTCCATATTCCAGCCTTACGATTACTACTAGCAACGTTTCTCCCCGGAGTAATACCTCGAATGTGTAATAAAGACTGGCAAAGCAACATTATTACGATTCAAAACCAGCTCACAGTTTGCCCCGCGAAGTAATTTACACACAAATTATTCTGTTTTGTTTAACTTTGAATTTGATTTTAATGAGGCGTTCCGAATTGTATGTGACGCTGTCAAGTTTAGGTTTCAAAGTAACATTATTAAAATTTATAGTCACTTGAATCGTATGGACACAGACATAGTCGTATCTTCCTAAAAATAGACTTGGGGCATCTCCACTGACAATCAGAGCAGAGAACAGACTCTTACAAGCTCTAATCTTTTAGCTAAATTTAATAATAAAGCTTCGTTGGTCTAGTGGCAAAGCGCATCGCTTTGTGATCACAAGGACCTGGGTTAAAATCCTAGGTCAGGCAAATGAAAACTTCCCAGTATGAGTCCGGAGTCTGGAATTGTGCCCGGCAATAGGCTTGCCCTGAGACCTAACATTGTCGGTGACAAGTAGGTGCACTCAGTACACCTCTGCCACCCCGCTTGGGCTATTTCTTATTTTATTTATGAATCTTTTTACAAACCAAAATTTTGGGAAAGTAAATATTTTTAAAGATAACTTCTGGATATAACCAATGTTTTGTCCCACTGCTAAGCAAAGTTCTCTCTAAAATCTTTCACGTGGATCTGTGATTGGCTATCTCTGGCCAATATTTATGAAAAGTATCCAGATCATCGCGCCAACTTTTCCTAGGCCTGCCCCGACGTCCATGTCCATCTGCAAGCACTCATTACGTGACTATTCTAGCCCATCTGTCAGGATGCATTCGACTAACATGCCCTGCCCACTCCCACTTTAGCATAGCAGATTTAATGCCCACATCAGCGATCTCCGTTTGGACTAAATACACAATATAAAATTATATGTTAGAGCGACGCATCGGAAGAAACGAATACTTGTTGATTGGTAAATTTTCTTATAAAAAAATATCACTTTGAGGTACAGATAATCAGATATGGGAAGATCATAAAAAGAAACAAAGGTTGATATTATACCTTCTTTTTCATCTTTCCGAAAAAAAAGCATGTATCAACGAGCAATGTAACCTGTCGATGCTCTTATGGACCTACTACGACTATAATACAGCATTGCTGTTACTTAATATAGCATGTTATACGTAGGAAAGAAGTGGCTCTGACATAGTATAAATTAAGCAAGTGACTGAAAATTCCTGCTATGCGTTCGTCCTATTTCGTGCAAACGAAATCTATCCTATTTTTTATCCAAATAAGTCTAGTTCTCAAAAAGATAAACTAACACCAAATTCGTATTGATTTGATCACAGCCAGTGTCCCTGTACTTTCTATTGTTTGTTTAGGATTCTCCCTGTCCTTGCTTCAGATTGCAGAACAAACATTGCCAAAGATGTGCGTAACGAGTTTAACGTGCCCTTCAAAGCACATGTCATATGATAACATATTAGAAGGGCTATTATTTATTCTTGTGTACTTGTCATTAATGTGGAGATAAGTCAAGCTAAATCTTGTTCTATCTCTATATAATCATGGTAGATCCCTTGCGGGGTAGGCTGAGAGTACAGTGTTCCAACAGGTTCTTTCCTTACAGACGTTTCTCGGTTACTCTAATCTCATAGTTCGTCTCATACACGCTCTCCGGTCACAGAGACTCTTGATTTGCCCTTCAGATGAGACACAAAATTTGTTTTCTCTTATGAAAGTTGTTTTAAATCATTTCCGTGCTATAAGGTATTATATTTAGAATACTTAGCACTACAAACTTGTTTGATGATGATTTGATGTTTAATATATAATCAACTCTAGGTAAAGTTTACCGCATATTATGGTAGACAAACTTCCTCACGAGCTAGGAATTAATTAGAAGGAATTATTTCAAAGAGCAAAGGTCAAAGAGACTACAATTTAATCAAACAAGTAATAATAAATTTGCTACTGTCACTATTAGTGGAATGCCTTTATCACAAACTGAAGTACCTAAGAGAAAAAAGGTACTTTTTTATGCGAACCTGACGCAGATTGACGAAAAAAGTTTTATGGCTCACTGCTGCTGCAAGCTACCCTGTAAGGCTTCTTATCCGGCTTAAGGGCCTATAGCAATCAACCACTTATTCACAGGAAGTATTTTTTAAATACGTAGCCTCACTAGGATTTATTCCTGTATCGTGGGTGCGTTTACAAACATGAACATTCACATACGCAAATACCCAGACCGAAACAAATGATTGTGGATCACACAAAGATTTGTCCTGTACGGAAATTGAACCCGCGACTGTTAGAGACAGTAGGCGGAGTGGCTTAAGCTCTTAACTACTGCGCTAAATCATCCGTCAATGAATTATAATAATATATATATATCGAGCGCGCGCTCGGAAGTAAGCGACGTATGTGCAAAAACAACTTCCATCATTTTCTAGAAAAAAAACTTGACTATGAAATAAAAAAACTGCTTAACTAGAACTTTGCTACAATTATTCTTTATGTTTTTAAGTAAACTCTATTGACTGGTTCTAAGGCGTTTCGCGTTGGAATCAGAAGGTACAAAGCAATAAAGATTGTTTTTCGTTTTTTTTTTCTATCAAGATAATTTCATTTAATCGTGTATTCTTTTCACCAGATTCTAAAATATAGAGTCAAAAATCATATCTGAAGGGCAAGTCAAGAGTCTCCATAACCGGCGAGCGCGTATAAGACGAACTATGAGAGGTAGCTAGAGAGGTATGTAAGGAAAGAACCTGTTGGAACTCTGTACTCTTTGCCTAATCCCCAAGGGAATTGGCGTGACGTTATAGATAGATAGATAGAAAAATCATATTTCGAAATATTATGTCTTTAATCTAAATACAACTTGAAGTGCATGGCGTATAAAAACACGCTTTCATCGCGTTAGCACAACCAACGACAACGTGCCATTCAAAGTATTGAGACGCTCAAAGATGAAAATCGCCACAAACGGTCCGAGCAAAACGGTGCTAAATCTTGGTGATTCTTTAGAACACCGCTTAGCAGCATGGCGCCTAACATCACCCAAGTGCCGTAGTATATGAATTTACTATAATATTTTTAGAAGAAACAAAAGAAATATTTTCTATTAGCGCTCTCTTTAATTATAGGCCCCATTAAAAATGTTATTGTATGAAAAGAAATGCTTTAATTAATTAGAACTGTAGATCAAAAAACAAGAAATACCTAAAGGATAGAGCTAAAAATAGCTGATACCTTTTTGTCAAACATTTCCATCACTTTGTGTTCAAGCCTTTGTACAGTCTTCTGTCAGCAGCAAATAAATGAAAATATATTTAGTTAGAAAATAAAAGCAAGGTTTTAAGCAAAGATGTATGTGGAAGTACTAGATTAGGCAAAGCGAATACACCTCTCATTTGTTGAGTGACAGTGGGAGATTTAAGCTGGCTTGGATTTTGTAGGTAACATTGCCGTGTCATTAATGTTTTGGCTGACAATGACAGGCGTTGGTGTGATATTTGGGTTAGCATTTAGAAAAAAAATCCTACTTTCAAAGAGATATTTCTACAGGTGGTACGGTTACTAAACTTGGGTAAATTTCATAGCAATCGGCAACTTTGCGACTATCATGAAATGGCATTTCAGTTGATGGCAGCGTTAGTACAGACTTGACGACACACGAGTTAGTATAGAGCGACAAGGATATTTTGGCCTGTGGATGACACCGACATTGGCGTTGATGTGAAATTAGGTTATATCATTTAGTAAAATTTTCCTACTTCCAGGGAAACATTTCAACAGGAGATCTCCATGGTTTCTAATTAAAAACAGAACTTCAGTAAATTTCATAGCAAACCGCAACTTCCCGACTGTCATAAAGTGACATATCACTTGATTACAGGGTTAGTTCCGACATATGTCGCGGGCTGATAGATCCTTGTATGATCCTATGTGTATAGGTACCTATGTGTATTTCTTTGTCATTGTACGGCTTGATGTATGAGATGTCGTTAGGTGAATCTTAATTATTGCGATACATAGGGTGCAATATCGAAAATGGCATATGCAAATTAAAATAAAGTGTGGATAAAATCCTCTTCACTCTCTTTGGGGTTGGAAGAGGTGTATTTGTACGCTTAATGTGATAGAAAGTCTATTGCCATTATACCAGCCATAATTCCAGACTCTGGTCCAATTTTTCGATAAATAACACCCAATATCCCGCTTTGAAAAGAATAAGATAAAATATGTTGCAATTTATAGAACGTAACATTTCCCGACGAGCTCCAAACTATAGTATTTTTCATGAAGGATGGTTACTGTGACAGTTGTAAGTGTCAAAGAAAATTATACTTTATTTAATGGTAATAAGAGGCATGACCTGTTTCTATACTTATGGTTGTATGCCTTAATACCATTGAATTAAATATTAATTTAGTTTGGCACTTAGAACTATCACTACCCATCTTATGTGAAAAATGCTATAGACGGCAAGTCTATACATTATAATAACAATATATGTTTAATCATATTATTTTGGACAATAACCCAAACAAACGAAGTTAAGATTCAGTTTACTGAATCTACTACTATATCAACCACCAAACCCCCTGCAGGGTAGACAAAAGGCATAAAGTTCCGACAGGATCTTTCCTTACAGAGCTCTTATTTGCTATGATCAACATATCACGTAACAGACGCGTTACAATATTACATACACACAGTAATGGTCATCTTAACTATATTTTTTAACATACTGCCTTGTTGGTCAAGTGGCAAAGCGCGTCGCTTTATGATCACGAGGTCCTGGGTTTGAATCCAAAGTCGGACAAGGGTAGTTTTACTTACAAAAACTTTCCAGTATGAGGCTGGATTCTGGATTTTGGGTATATGGCAATATGCTCACCCCCTATTACATGGGCCCTAAAATTGTCGGCGAAAAGTGGGTGTACTCAGTACACGACTGCCACTCCCGCTTGGGGAATATTGGCGAAATGGTGTGTTTTTTTTTCTATCATCTACGTAGAAAATATGTTGTAGATAATTATGTCATGGAGCATGTCACGCAACGAACAAATACTTTTATAATTAGTTTAGAGAGAACTTGTTCAAAAAGTCGTTCGTTGTACACATTAATGATGCAATTATTAAGAAAGAATTACTAAACAGATATACAATGCGAAAGTGGAAGGATGTAGGTACTGGGGAAGACCGAGACTATCTTACCATTACCAAATAGACCGTGTCTTATCTGAAGGGCAAGTCAAGAGTCTTCGTAACCGAAAGAACCTGTTGGAACTCTGTACTCTCTGCCTACCTCATATAGATACTCGTAGAATAATAAATAGGTTAGTTAGGTATAACTAACTTCCTGCATTGTATATCTGTTTTTTCATTCGTTCTTATGACATTCTTCCAATATGCCCGAATCAATGGAGCATACCCTTTTTCATCTTTACACCGATACTATCTTTCATGCTTACTCGCTTTCTTACTACTATAATTATGCATTATCGTTTAACAACGGACGATTTAGCGCAGTGGTTAAGAGCTTGAGCTGCTCCGCACACTGTGTCGAATAGTCGCGGGTTCGATTCCCGCACGGGACAAATCTTTGTGTGATCCACAATTATTTGTTCCGGTCTGGGTATTTGTTTGTGAATTTTCATGTTTGTAAACGCACCCACGACATAGGAATATATCCTAGTGTGGGGCTACGTTTCAAAAAAAAAAAAAAAATGTACTCCAGTGGAATACAGAATAACATAACAATATTATTATTCGAAGTGATTATAATACCCCGCATTTGACCATAACGTCTTAGGGCCCAGCCCTCTTTCGCGTCCTCCACTCTCATACTTTACCAGATCTAGTACTAAGGTATTCTATATCAGTGTTTTCAAGGCCGGTCATTAAAAGGTAGCGTTGTTTTTGTTAAACCTCAAACGCCTACGCCGGTTCTCACGTAAAATTTTCTAAGACCAATATTATTCAGAGCTACTAAAAGAAGTAGATGCCAGTCCAAATTAAAGATATCTTTATGTTAATTTTTTGTGAGAACTGTACAGCTGTTGATATGGAAATGTAATTTTATTTGCCGGTGCTACGTTTTTATGTGTTTGGATGTATAATTGCGGAAATTTTACTTTTTTCTGTGTATTTATACTCATTATTTTCCGAGTATACGTTATTTTTATACTTACGATAATTATCAATAATAGCCTAGTGATTAGACCGTTGGACTGCATTGTCAGAGTTCTCGGGTTATCGCACATCTGTCTTTTCTAAAGCAAGTGCGTATTAAAAATAAACTATCGCTTACTTTAACGGTGAAGGAAAATATCGTGAGGAAACCAGCATGCCTAAGAGTTCCTCGAAGGTGTGTGAAGTTCTCCAACCCGCACTGTGCCAGCGTGTTGGACTATGGCCTAAACTCTCTCAGTTTGATAGGAGGCCCGTGCCCCAACGGTGGGACAATTTCTTAACATGGCTAATTTTATTATTTATTATCAATAAAAATGATAACCGAAGAAGTCAGAGGACTTTGCAGTCCAATGGTTTACCCACTAGGCTATCACTGCTTATAGGCTATGACTGACTTTTATTGATAAAAGCTTTAAAACTTTTACGAAACCTGTACTATTAAATGAATACGTGCAAATATAAGAATAGCGACACAATTTTTACAACTTATGTTTGGGTTTGCAACTTTTTACATCCTACTTACTATACATTATAATTGATAAAATATACGTTATTTCTAAAAGCGTTATGTAACAACTGGCTGATTTGAACTTTATATCAAAACATCTTATTTCCAAATCAACTCTTTAAATTACATTTTCAAAAATGTCTGAAATTATAAATGACTAAGGAAATGTATATAGCCTGTAACCGTTAAAAATTCAAATAAATTCGGGCACCCTGCCCGTGCCAATGAGAATCCCCGATAAAAACTTATTTGTATTCTGCGTACATAAAACTCTGGGCGTCCTTATTCCCGGATCGGAGTTTTAATATGAAAATTATGAACTAGCTTTTGACGGCAATATCACGTTTTAGATTCGTGTAGCGCCATGTATCGTTCTTTAATGTATTCGTCATGTTTTTAATATGAATGGACGATTTCCATTGTTTGCAAAATTTGTTTCAAAGAGACAAATAAAACAGACAAAGAAGCATGTTGATAAAAATGGAAAAATGGCTTTTTTGATTATCTCTCTTGCTGAATCGATTTACTGATTTTGTAAATAATAAGATTTTTTCTCTTGAATTGTGAGCGAAGCCATTAGCCAAGGAGTGAGTTAGTATATATTACTTTTCTTTTAACTAAGTAAAGCCACTAAAACATTTCTACTGTGTGTATAATAAAATGAGGCTATGTATTTGGACGTAGGAAATATATTGAATTCAAAAAACTTAGTCCAGAAATACCTATACCAAATACTTTGAAACTTTAGATGCATGGAACAAGTATGCACTAAACAATATTTCTTCATTATTTCTAAGTTCCAATCACAAACCAAACAAACAAATGCAATGCCGAAATCTTCAAATCCATTGTGTTAATATTTAGGCTTAGGCCAGCCATACGATTCCGATCAGTTCAGAATACAGCCTCAGACAGGAATCGATATAAGGCCTATACGGAAATTAGTATGCGAGGGTCGATCTTTATAATAATAAACATCGAGGAGGAGGAATTACTTGGACTTTCAAGAGACTGTTGCGTTTCGAAGTGTCGAGGTGAGAGATTGTATCTATTGATTTTCCGCTGTAATTTATTTGAAGAGGGCAAGAATGTTTTCGATGTTAGGGAGTTATTTTTAAACGGGATATGTAGAGATTGTTATATACTGCCTGTTGGAAAAAGATAAATTCAACTTTTCTGAATCCGTATTATTAGATTTTCGCGGATTCAGTATCAAATTAATATTTTCATTGTATTATTCTGATGACTGAACTTAGCTTTTAGACGTGCTCCAAACTTATTCACTTATTAGATTTATGCAAATATTACACATGTAAATAAGATTTTAACTTTAAGGCAAGTTTTATTTTAGAGAACATGACTAGTCAAATTATACCATTATTCTTGCCTAAATTTCCATGCTTGAAAACCAAAACCTTCAACTGAAATAACTATACCTACCATCTAACATCTCCAAACTGGTTCCAAATTAATACAGCCAGTGTGATATTTCGGCCTAAAACAACATTTGGCATTCAGCTTTGAGAACTGCGTCCATTGAGCGTCACTCGTCCGTATTCACACTTTGAGTCGCTACTCAGCTCGCAAGTGGGGCAGCCTTGTTTGCCAACGATCTGTGTCATATGTGAGGGAGTTTTGTATTTTGATGACGCTCAGGGAGCTGTTTTTAATCCTATATTAAATAATTTATCTCATTCTGATACCTCTCTTGTAAGAAACAAGTCACCTCAAAATAGTTATGCAATAAAATATACTTATTTGGTAGTACAAATTATTGTGAGTATGTGATGGTTAAAAGTCCAATTTAGAAAAAAGCAAAAACATATTAGATGTATGTGTAAAAAAAACATTATACAACTTTTACCAGCTTGTATAATTATATTAACCATATTATTAGTACTCGTACAGGAAAAGACATTGCTCTAGCAGCTCTACTTTACAATTTTCTTATTACAGCAAAACTTAATAAAGAATCCTGCTCATACATCACTTTCTGTACCACCAAGCAAGATATAAAGAATTTCACTGTTAAACTTCCCAACCCCCCCTACCAAAGAAAGTTAGTATTCCTTCCCTGTCGCCTTCAAAATTAAATCATTCTCCACTTTATTTACTGAATATTATCTTGAAGTTGAAATTTTCGGTGATAAGGGCTGGATTGTTGTAGCATCGTAAAGTTTTCTCGGTACCTATCTCAGTTTTAGAAATTATAGTAATAATTTTGGGCTCAGCTTTGGTGTAGAATATAAGGTGGTGTGGTTAAGAAATAGTTGGCCTAGTATTTGTTGATTTCCTTGCAGTTCAAATTTTGAAGACCATCATGCAGGCAAATAATTGCCGGTTTAGAATGACATAAGGTTGAAATTTAAGGGCCTGCTCTCAGTTTAAAAAAAAGGTAAGCCTTAAGGACCGCAGACATCTAAGATGTAGACCCCTAACACACAATTGACAGAACGATCTCCATACGATTGATGGCGTGAGGGGCACTATACCGTCGGCATCATTAGGATGTTGAGGCAGATATTTTAAATCCCCCAGGACTTAGTCAAGAATACACGAGAGAGAGAAAGATCCTACAGTTAGGAGATCCCGTAGCCTCCTAATTGTGTTAAAAAAGGTAACTATCGGATAATTTTAAAGTACGATAATAATCCTACATAATCTTTCCAATATAATTAAATGAGAATTTTCTGAAGATTTGTCCTATTCTGAACATAAGAAAAAAAATGACACATCGGTTATCAGGTACCATGATCATCATAAATTGATGGCCACGGTGCTGAAATCCGATATGTCCTTTAAACCTCTATCCTCTCTTTGTATATTTAACTACCTAGTAACCAAAAATATTCAGTTCTCTTTTGTGAAGCTCTGACTTCCTTATTTCCATTCAAAATAAATCTAAAGGACTAATGTCAGTAAAAGTAAAATAAATACGTTTACAAATGATAGCTTCCCAAAGCGGAACTCATTCATGGCAATTAGTCTTCACTTTAATTAGTTGCTTATCCTTCTTCTAAATCTTAGCAGAGACTTTGGAAGTCATTAGAGTGGCTGTTTTGTTTATTCAGTTTAAAGGAGTGCCTTGAAGTACAGCTACCATTGAGATAATCTTAATAGGGGCTCATTTTCTGTGATTTCACAGTATTTTGTTTGGAACCAAGTTGTTTAAAAAGATTTCAATTTATATCAATTCTAATAATAAATCGTCACGACATTTATTTACATACCTCTCTAGCTTCTACTCTCATATTTCGTCTCATAGGCGCTTACCGGTTGCGGAAACTTTTGACTTGCCCTTCAGATAAGTAAGCCACGGAATGTTTGCACATGTGTTCGCATGTCTACACATGTTATTGTAGCGACAGAAAACTGCCAAATTTTAATTTGTGCAGAGTTGTTAACTAGAAGACGAGATACGTATAATATCTTAGTAACAAAAAGCTAAGCATGAATAGTCTGACATTGGTGTAATGCTATCGAGTTGATGTGCTATCTCTTTCACACAGCTAAATTGCTAAATAAAGTTGAACGTGACGGCACGATTTCTTGACAACGCTACGACAGCATCAAATAGTTTGTGCTAGGCCTCTGAAGTCACTAACTAAACAAAAAAAATACCAGAGAAATTAGCATGAACAAATTCACATTAGCATAACGCCATCGAATTAATTAATATGGTATCCTTTTCACACATCAATGTTTTTAAAATAAAGATGAATGTGATGGCATAATTTCTACGATATTGTCATATGGTTTGTGCTTCCCTCTGAAATCAACAGCTAAACAAAAACCACATATGGCTAAGCATAAACCGATTAAGGTTAGCACATTGTTATTGAGTAAATATGCTATCCCTAACAAACTTCAAATTTTTGAATAAAAAAGAAAGTGACAACGATTTCTACGATACCGTTACATAGTTTGTGCTAGTGTGAAATCACCAACTAAACAAGGACAACTACCGCAACACCAGTTCAGTTTTACGACCAATTCCATCGCACAGCATCGCATGAGACCGCGTTGCGACCGCATGCGATTTTACGAGCACCCAATAAAACCTCACGAACAGTAAAATGGATTTTAATAGCGTGCGCCCGAGCGATGGCTCAATATGGTTTTTAGTGGATCGAGCGTGTGATTGTTAATTGTTTTAGGAATGGTTAAGTGTTATGTTAAAATTAATTGGCTGCACAGAAATCACACATTTGAAATGAAATAGTTTTGTGTGTGCCTTTACAGCTTCATCGAAGTGCAACCACTACTTTTGAGCCAAAAGAGCAAGGGGGCAACTAGCTCAAGGGCGCCTCAAGGAGGGACGGCCTCGGCTTGGGCAGTCGCTATTGCATATACTAAGTATCTCACCGTGGTGCTCACTGGCCGGCGGGCAAGGGATTCTTCCTCGCCGGCAAGGTCGGTGTCTGATCCCGCGTGCGGTATCTGTATCCGAAAGAAATGATGTAACGGTATCGGGAAGGTCGGTGAGAACATGCCGCGGACGGCAGTAGCGGCTGATAGGAGGGGAGTCAGGTTCGTAGTCGGCGGTGGCCACGATTAGCGTATTCCTATGATTGGACGCGTTCGCTATATATCGGGTTGTCGCCTTTTCGATGACGGCGCGAATAGGTTCAAAACCGAGATCCTAATGGAGGAAATGAAATAGTGCATGATTTCTTTCGACCCACGTTTGCCGCTTTCTTGTATATTTATATTCCCATTATTGCTGTAAAAATACATTCCTATGAATTTAAATACTCTTATAAGAGCAGTAACAACTTTTGGAATACTTTTTGCGATAGCAAAATATCAATTTTACGCAGTAGTGAATCACATAATGCAATTTTTTTTTTTTTTTTTTTTTTTAATATAATATGTGAAACCCTCACAAAACCCAATTCTTTGTTTGGCGAAAATATTCGCCACAGGGAAAAAACACAAATAAACAGTTATATTCGATCTGTCCAGAACCGCCAAGGTACCCAAGAGTACAGAATGCCAACAGGTAAATGCCTTACATACCTCTCTGGCTTCCTCCACTCTCATAGTTCATTTCATACACGCTCGCTGGTTACGGAGACTCCTGATTTGCCTACCCGTAAGAGGAATACTACTCGTATACCACCTTTCGTGAAAGTAATATTCTTTAAAATTATATATTTTAACGGTTTTAATACTGTTTTATTTGTATGTAACCTAAAGAAACAAATAGATAACATTTTATAATTAAAACCAATTAATCATTACGCTAGATTACTTGTAAGGATGGCAGAGAGACAGTTTAATAAAAAATAGTAGTGATTTCAAATTGATACATTTTATTTGTAATACGAAACCCTAGTAAACGGATTGTCAAATTATTTATTGCTTAAGGGTATAAAAATGTAACTATTTTAATCACAAGCTTTAATTTAACTTGCAATGTTCGTAAGTCTGTCTGTATGTCTGTCATTCCGGTTTAAGTCTTGTGATCCATTTTTGCGGGTATGTGGCATAACATACGTATGTCACATTTCAGCTCAATAGGTTAAATTTGGTGGCAATGCAATAATATGGTACCATGCAGCTAGTCTGATGATGGAGTCGAGTCGTATCAAGAATAAATTTAGTTTATAACAGCGCACTAAAGGAGTAACAGGTTGCTTTTGCAAATTAAAAAAAAGTAAGATTCAATAAAAATTGTTGGAATCGATAACTGAATTATCAGTTATCGATTTAGAACAAACTACTTTCAGGTCTTGCGTTCAAAATGTTACACCTTGTATATAATATTTCTTTTTAACTCCCAACGCATAAAGAGTAGTGTTGTAAAAAACGTGTCTGTCTGTCTGTGGTAAGGTAGCTCCTAAACGGATGAACCGATTTTGATTGTTTGGTTCTTAGGTATAATTCGTTTGAGTTTTGTCTGACTCGTTGTTACAGATATCGTAAACCACAAAGGCATCATAGCCAAGTGTAAATTTCAATCAAATTGTCCATCTTTTTGTGAATGTATGTATTCTGAATGCCTTTGCTTTAAAATAATATTAACTGGGACACTTTGACATTGTTTTCTTTTGTGAACTTGCCCCATATTAGTAGTAATAACCTCTCTCAAGCGAATATAACAGTGCCTACAGTCTCAGCAGACAACATATAGTACATACAGTCCGACAAGGATCTTTTGGCCCGCGGCGAAAATCGGAACTAACGCTGTCAAGTGAAATGTCACTTCACAGTCGCAGATTCGCCTTTTGAAATCACCCAAGTTCTCTTTAAAATAGTAAACTGTTGAAATATTTCCTGAAAAAAAAAACATTGTCACGCCTATATTCCCCAAGCGGGGATGACAGAGGTGTACTGAGTACACCCACGTTTCGTCGACGATGTTAGGTCCCATGTAATAGAAAAACTACATTTGTCTGACCTAGGATTTGAACTCAGGACCTCGTGATCACAAAGTGATGTGCTTTGCCACCAGACCAACGAGGCAGTTTTCCTGGAAGTAAGAAAATTTTACTAAATTTTAAACCTCATTTAATACCGACGCCCCGTGTCAATGTCATCCACAGGCTAAAAGATCCTTGTCGCACTATAACGATGTCATCGCAACCTAACGATCTTACCAAAAAATCGGTTGCCGTAACGACACGATAGATGCAAGTTTCTACATACTGGGCTAAGCACAAACCATTTTACGTTAACGTAACATTGTCGAGAAAGCGTGCTGTCACGTTCGTCTTAATTTAGTAAATTTGTAGTATGAACGGACGATTTAGTGCAGTGGTTAAGAGCTTAAGCCACTCCGCCCACTGTGACATTAGTCACATAGTCATAGTCGCGGGTTCGATTCCCGCACGAGACAAATCTTTGCGTGATCCATAATTATTTTTTCCGGTCTGGGTATTTGTGTATATGAATTTTCATCTTTGTAAACGCACCCACGACACAGGAATAAATCCCTGTGTGGAGCTACGTTTTCAAAAACAAAAAAAAAGAAAAGTGTGAAAAGGATGTGGTGGATTTGTAAAATAATTGTATAATTAAATCGAGATCTAAGGGCAATTAAAAATTGGTCTGACAGATTCGGTATCGCAATGAATCCAGCGAAGTGCCAAGCAATACTTTTGAGGAGCTCCAGACTTATTAGCAAACTAAACATTGGTTCTCTACCTCCACTTCAGTTCAATGGCAATTATCGTTCTAACTCCAAGCGTCAAGATCTCGGTTTACACATCGGTTCTATGCTTAGCTGGTAGATCCGAGTTACGCCTGTTGGTCAAAGAGTCACCGAAACGTTGGGCTACCCGTATATATTAAAAATCTTGCTCCCTTCCAATACCAAAGCAGTGGTTGTGCAGTCCTTGACCTTTCCTAATTTCGACTATGGAGGTATATGCTACTTCGACCTGAATTTAAATCAACTCAATAAACTAGACCGCCTACTCAATGACTGCATTCAATTCGTCTTCAATGATCATGTGTCGGAGTATCGTTCAGAGTTAAAATGGTTGCGTATTCGTCAACGCAGAGCTCTAAGGACACTGACAACATTACTTCTATCCTTCATTCTTCTGTCTCGCCTGCTTATCTTACTTTCCAATTTCAATACCTTTGCACTAATCATAATAAACAACTTCGCTCTTCTCATAATTGTCTTCTTCAGTGTCCCTCTCACCGTACTGATTTCATTCTCTTTTCCTTCTTTGTCCTTTAATCTATCCTTCTGTGGAATGCATTGCCTCAGGATCTTAGGAGGGCACCCAATCGTCTCTCTTTTTAAAAAAAACTGCAGGACTATCTGTTGAACAAAATGTTGGTGGAGTCTTCTAAAAGCTAGGAGTATAGTATAGCATATATAGTATAGTTGTATGTGTATGTATATGTATGTAATATACTTGTATGTATATATGTTATTTATATGTTATTGCTTTTGTTGTAAGTATGTAATTAGTTTCGTGTTTTTAAATATTTTAATATCTTTTTAAATTGTATTTGTTTTCATATTGATATACTAGGAGGGATCAAAAACAAGTGAGAACGACATACTCCTTGGTAAAAAAAAAATACTGGCAGGCATAGCTCAGATACATACTTGTAATATTAATAAAAAAAAAATCTTCGATTCTCTTTTGTTTTTTTCTGAATGTAGTCATTTGTTTGCTTCGTATCGGAACGTGTTCTCGAAAATGGAGAAAAATGAAGTGCGAGCCATTATTAAATACCTCTGTTTAAAAAAGTTAACGACGCAAGAGATTCATTGCGATTTGGAGGCAACATGAGGAGAGTCTGCTCCGCCGTATTCCACTTTCGCAAGGTGGGCTTCTCAATTTCGAGTAGGGAGAACGAGCACGGAAGACGAACATCGTTGCGGCCGTCCATCGACGTCAGTCACCGAAGAAAATGTTGCGAAAGTCGAGAAAATTGTATTGAGCGATCGAAGAGTTACCATCCGATACTTAATTCAAGAAATATATTTCATATGGAAGTATTCAATCCATATTGAAACAATCTTTGAATATGAGAAAAGCCTCCGCAAGATGGGTGCCGAGAATGTTAACCGACAGTCAGAAACAAAATCGACTTGACATTTCGAAGATATTGTTGGACAAGTTTCAAGAAGATTCTGAAAAATTTATGTCTCGTTTCGTAACAATGGATGAAACATGGGTCCATCATTTTGATCCCGAGACAAAACAGCAATCTTCGCAATGGAAACGGCCATTATCACCGACCCCGAAGAAGTTTCGTGTGGTGGATCGGCTGGCAAGGTATTGGCCTCAATATTTTGGGACTCAGAAGGAATATTGTTGATGGATTACCTGGAGCGTGGAACCACTATTACAGGCCAATATTATGCAGCTTTAATTCCCAAGTTGAGGAATGCCATCAAAGAGAAAAGGAGAGGGAAACTTCGAAGGGGCGTGCTGTTTCATCACGACAAAGCACCCGCGCACAGGTCGGCAGTTGCGATGGCTGCCATTCAGCAAGCTGGCTTCGAACTGGTTGACCACCCCCCTTATTCACCAGACCTGGCGGCTAGCGATTTTTATCTGTTCCCCAAATTGAAAAAATACTTAAGGGGAAACAGGTACGAAGACGACAACGAGGTGATGGATGCCGTGGAGAGCTTTTTGCAGGACCAAGACAAAACTTTTTTTGTGAAAGGGATTGAAGCCTTGGAGAAGCGCTGGACTCGGTGTGTAGAGAGACTCGGTGTGTAGAAAAATAAATTATTAAGTTATCAATAGTCATTATATTCTATCTCATTCTCACTACTTTTTGATCCCTCCTCGTATGAAGACGTCGTCAGGTTACTTAAGTTACGTTTGGTTATTGTCATGCTCACGCCACACATTCACACACTCTTACGTACTCACACAAATATAGACGCATGTATTGTTGATTTGCGGCATACTATTGTTAGAAATTAGCATTCATTCTACCTCCTACATGTTGTATAATTACCATAATCTTAATTCCGTGCTTTGTGTAAATTGGTATCAATTTATTTATTTTTATACTTATGGTATCTTGCGGTGAGTTTTTGGTGATCTGTATTAGAGGTATATTCTTAACTATTTCAGACACCAGCTCGTAACATTATATGAATATTGAAAAATAATAATGTTAACATTTGTGTTTTTTATGCGGACAAATAAATGATATATTATCATTAAACAAGCTGTCTTTTTAATGGCAAGACTATTAAAATAACTTAAAATAAATATGATAGCAATGCAAACAAAGAAGACAAAATAGATTCGCAAATCACAGTCCGGTGATTAATTACTTATGCGATAAGTATATTTGATCACGTCCGATCTTTTGCTTCCATTAAATCATATTGTATTCGCAAATCATCAACAAAACTTTAACTGCAGAGGTCTTAGCACGAAAATATTGACGTTAGCCTAATATAGATAGATCTTGATTATCGAGGATATGTTCTCGGCGTCGGATCAATGTTCATCGATAAAAGGATCTTGAAAGATCCCTGTATAAAATAACTACCATTTACACCGAAGCGTATAATAACAAATCTGCCTTTACTGTCCTACTGTTTGGTAGCCTTATAATAAGGCTTTGTAATAAAAATTCTAAATGAAAAAGATCACACTGCTCAGTGTGGATCCAGTGTAGATAGCGGATGTAGGTTTCTCATACGATAAACGAGACACTTTGCTGATAATCATATGTGTATGTGATATATCTACAGACAGACTTGGCTCGAGCAGCGAATCGCCTAGCTTAAGTTATGATATGAAAAATATGAAAAAACAAACGGATATTTCTTCCCTAATCTAAATAATACAGCAACAATTTAAACTTTTACACGAAGCACGAAAGAAATAGAATATTTCTTGCGTAGCTGAAAACCCAGTTACAAATGTGGTCCAAAGAAAACAAACCACCGTTTTCAAAACATAGTTTATTGTTTTCATGGAAACAATTTTGTACGATATGTAAAAGGTAATATAGGGACTTTTAAAACATATAGTTTTTCATATCATGGCAAACAGAGCAATGACACTAGAACTTTTATCTTTTGCAACAAGAGCCTATGCTATATCTGCCATATAGTTATATCTGCCAACGAAAAAGGAGTATATAACTGAATTGAATTCGAAACGGTGTGATAGCCGCCCTTACTAAGCCTGCTTCGCGTAGTTAGTGACTATGATTTACGGCTAAACTCCCGTTGCACACTTCGAATAATTCCAACTAACTTTTATAAAATATTAAAGTCTTTGTATACTACCAGCAAGGTCTAGTACTGCCTTGCTGGTTTAATGGTATATGATGTGGCTTGTGATCACAAGGTCTTACGTTTGAGCCCTAAGTCGGCCATAGTTTTATTCAGGTTTTGCTTATTGGTTTAGTCGAGCATAGTGCAAGTGGAGACCACAAGAATCATATCCTTCATCGAACATTTTGTGTATGTTATCGGGAACTTCTCAGTAACAGCCCGGAGTTGGCAATTATACCTAGTACAGTCAGTAACAAAAGTCGTTTGCACACTTCTGTTTTACACCAAATCCATTATTTTATTTGATCTCAGTATATTTATGTGGAATGAGGACTTTTTGTAAATACTGAATGAAGACTGTTTGTGAGACGATTTACTTTTAAGTTGTACATAATATTTAAATCGAGAGTGTCAAAGAAGATGTATGGAAGACGTACGTCAAGGGGTATGATTCTCGATTTAGAAGATGATGAACGAAGACGTTACTTTATAAAGATGTGTAATATTTAAGACTAAAGATTAATACAAGAAATACTTGATTATTGTGTGTGATTGTCCATTTGCTATTATTATTTTCTTTTTTATATAATAGTATTATTAATGTATAATGTATTCACTATTTTACATAATTATCATTAGTCTATGCACTATTATCTTCAAAACTTTAAATATCTAGTTAGTGCCACCTTACTTGTATTTCTGTATTATTATTATATTATTTCCTATTAATATGTGGATCATGTTGTTGGCTACAATATTTTTAATGTTTCTGCCCAAAGAGAACTTATACTTGATTGAAATTAAAGTTTTAAATTATTGCTTTATTTGATGTTATATATTGCATATTGTAACTGTTTGTTGTACCTAAATAAATAAATAAATATGATGCAATTAATTTGTTTTTGACAATATTCACAAAGGTGTATAAAATAAAGAGGATTACGGATTTGAAAAACATAGAATGTTAAGCAACTTAAGTTGCTAAATGTACCAGTAATGTCCGGAAAACTCACTCCTTAGTACATCGGGACTTAACATTATGGGTGAATGTGAGTGTACACGGCACACTTCTGGCTACTTGGGGAACATATGATAAGCCAGTCTATATTTTTTTTATATTGGCATATATAGTATACTATATATGCCAATATATATATATATATATCTATATATATATATATATATATATATATATATATATATATATATATATATAGTATAAAAAGCCAACAATTTATAGGGTTTCATACCTAAAACGAAACCCTTATAGGATCACTTCGTTGTCCGTCTGTCCAACGGTTATCGCCTTTTCTAGGGTTTTTTCTGAAGAACGGCCAAAGGTATTAAGTTGAAATGTATACCGAATACGAAAGTCTACGGTCCCCTACTATTATAAAAAAGGGAAAAGGTTCTTAGTAAAGCCAAACAAAAGATTTGGCCATTTAAAGTAGTCACTCATTAGAAATTATATAGCACTTTCCGTTGACCTAGAATCGTGGAATGTGGCAAGAAGCAAGGTTCTAAGGTACAAGTAAAGGAAAAAGTCCGATATTTGTCAATTTTTCACTATAACATATAAAAAAAAATATTTCCCCTCAAATCAGATGAAAAATTAAAATAACGCTGTCTAGTGACTACTTCACACACTACAACAATACTGCTTTGTCTATGTGCTATCAGTGAAATTTTGTGGAATTATTTTGATTTGTGTTGAATAAATATTTATTTACACACACACGCAGATCTCTCAGATCTGTGGCGCCATCCATGTACGGTATAGGACGTAAATTGGATCAGATTGTCGATTTATTCTTTTATTTTTAATATCGTTTGAATGAAAATTAAATGTTATTAATTTAATTACGGCAAAATGTTATATACAAAGAGTACTTTTTTATAAGATATTTTTATGGACTGCCTTGTTGGCCAAGTAGGTACCGTATAATGCGTTTAGAGATCGCGGAGGATCTCGTACAAATTGTAGGACGAGCAAAATGTAGTTTTTCTATAGAAAATTTCCCAGTATCAGTCCGGAGTCCGAAGTTGTGCCCGGTATAATAGCAATAGCCTTGCCCCTATTACATTGGCACCTTACATTCTCAGCAATAAGTTGATGTGCGCACATAGTACACCTCTTAGCCACTCCCGCTTGGGGAATATAGGCGTCCCGGTGTGTGTAATTTTTTTATACGGAAATAATTGAACATCAAAGTTGTTCATTTAAATTGTAAAATATATAAAAATAAACATTGTCACACCTGTATTCCCCTAAGGTCGGATGTTAGGTCTCATGCAATAGGGGGCAAGCCTAATGCCATCAGGCACAATGCCAATTGACACTGGAAATATTTTTAACGAAAAATTACATTTGTTCTGACCTGGGATTCGAACTCAAGACCTCGTGATCGCTACGCGCATTATTCGCCAATAGACTAACGAGGTTACCTATAACTTTTTAGAAGATTTTGTGTTCGTATGTCTATCTGTCTTTCTGGTTCAAATTTTGTAATCCATTTTCAAGCAATTCGGTTATTTTATTTATTAGTTTTATTTTATTTTGATTAAGATATCCAATAGCGTTTGACAATAGAAAGCATGTATCCAACTGAGCTGAAATTGAACATACGTATGTTAGTTTGGTGACAATGCAATAAGATAGCACATACCATGGACCCAGCTCCAGAACAGTCTTTTGATGGAGTCGAAAGGTGGCCATGGGAACATGTCAACTTCACAACATAACCAGCTCGTGTTTAGGCTTGTTAGATTGGTATTGACAAGTACTATACAACCAGATAATGTTTAGTGTCTGATGATGAAGTGGCAAGGTGACCAACGGAACTACCCAAATACTAAACATACCCCCGCTGGGTTTGATCTCGTTGGATTTGTCTTCACGAGTTCTGTAGACCCGGATGATGTTGTCGGTCTGATAATGGAGCTGGAGGGTAGCCAATAGAACTTCTCAACTACTGAACATAATCTTGCAGTGTTTGGGCCCGTTGGATTTGTCTTGACAAGTTTTATAAATCCGGACGCTGTCTAGAGTCTGATGATGGAGCCGGGAGGTGGCCAACAGAACTACCCAACTACTTAGCATAGCCTCGACGTGTTTGGGCTCGTTGGATTTGCCTTGAAGAGTTCTATAGACTCTGATGATATTCAGGATCTGATGATGGAACCGGATGGTGGCAAAAGGAACTCAATCTTTTTGTGCTAAGTTTTCAGACAAACTTTTTGTCGGCCCTTAGTATTGTTGTGGTATTGTAGTGTTTTGGTAGAACAGAGGGCTTAGCACAAACTGATCAACGGTATCGTGATATTTTCGAAAAAGTGTGATGTCACGTTCATCTTTATTTAGTAAATTTGTAGTGTGAAGAGGATGGCATATCAACTCCATAGCAAACTCCAGTCTATTCTTGCTAAGCCATCTGATACCGAAAACGTGGCTAAAGTTGAATTATTCCACTCATGAAATATTTTGTCTAATGTAGATTTACTTAAAGAAACGATAAAGAACTTTGACCAAAACTTGTGTGTCTTTAATACAATAGGCAGCCTAGTTGCAACTGTTCTGAAATGTATCTTTGTAATATGTGTAAACACTGATTGATACCATGAGTGTAAGTACATTTTCGTTTAATCTATACTTAAGTCCGTCTACCTAACTTGTTCTGCATGTTTCTCCCATACCCCTTGATTGCAATGTATTCAAAAAGAATTGAAAAACTCTCGTTTTCAAAAGAGTAACCGTGCATTTTCTTGCCCTTCTTCTCCACAGGAATAACATTTCGAACGGGTAATAGAATCTTAAGTAATCATTATCTTTTCTTTCTTGACTATTCATAAGTACTTCTTGGTATACATGAATAAAAAACTTTTGATTTTAATTTTGAATCATGACAGATTCCTTGCGATATAGCTAAAGAGTAGTTTACTAACAGGTTCTTGCTACAAATACTACTATATTTCTTTTCATATCCACTCGCCGGTTACAGACAAGCTTGATTTATCTTATAGATAAAACACAGTCAATTCTATATGTAGTCTATCTGCTTAATTTAAATTTGCAACCAGCTATAAAGTTGCGAGATCATATATTGCCGAAAAGTCAAGTTATTCTTTCTTAGAAAAAATACGTTGCTACAGACAAGGAGTTTCATTTTTGTATTGTGAATTCGTTTACCAACCATAATTTCACATAATTCAAATACATATAAAAATAAAATTTGTGCGTCACATAAAAATTGCCGTCGCAACATTGTTCCAGCTCGGTAAAAGCTGGGATCAATCTTGCGACGACTCAATCCAGTAACTGGAGCGGCCTGCGCTTTAACTGTTAATCTAACTCATCAAATACCAAATTTTTGCAAGGCGCATCTTCGTTGCATTGGTAACAAAACACCTTAGAGCACAGTGTAGGTACTATATACACTTATCTATCCTTTCGACATAAAACAAAATGTTATTTATGTATTTATCCAACGCTATCAGATGTTTCCAAAACGCCACATTCATCTTCATTCCAACCCTAAAAACGACGCGAAAAGAAATTACAAAGATCCCGAAATCAGATTAAGCGCAGAAGGTCTAAACAACTTTTGCGGTCGTTACCACAACGAGATCCTGTGACGTCACATTGCGCACTCGTATTTTTTCATATCCTCCCGAGAGTGCCATAATTCATGGAAAAAATGGATCAGACCGTACAACGTCCATGTCTGACGTATATGTACGGATACGCTGTTTCTATTAGCCACGAAGATTATTAGATTCTAGAAGTGGTAAGCGAATAAAGCGCTTTACGATCACGAGGTACTAAATCCTAGGTAATATTCACTGGCTTTCTGTCCTTGTCAAATGAATATCTGCTATATGCATTTTTTGGAGATTTGACATTTCGTCTATTATGACTAGTTTACATACAAAATTTTTGTATAAAAGGACTGTTATATAACTCTAAGCATTATACAATGAACTGTGGTCGCTAAAATATATGCTTCAAAAATCTGCTTCATATAAAATTTTACAGGACAATGTTTTTTTTTTCAATATATCAAAGTTATACTTTTTGCACATAGCAGATATTGGTTCATGCAATGACGGTATGTTTTTGATTGTACTACGCATAGGTAGCAACTATGGAAATCCATGGTAGCGACTAAGCAAAGTTTGGCTCCAGTATCTAAGATGGATATTCTTTTGTGACATTTTCGTTTCGGTGTCTTCGTACTTCAGGAGGCCCTTTAAGCCGATGGTTTCAGGGAACTCTTTATTTCGTGGTAGTTCATTTATTACGCTGTTGAGCGCTTCCGTGCTTCCGAAGCCACTTCAAGCCGTTGGTTTTTGTGAGCACTCATGTGGTTAAATTAGTTAAGTTAAGAATGTTGGAAGGTGTGTAGATAAGGATGACTTCTGACAGTAGGTGGAAACAAAGTTGCCTCTACCGCAACGAACTGGATCCGCATCATGGAATAGTTTCTCTCACCTCGTTTTGTGAGAAAACTTCTGTACCAAGCAGAGGGGCAGAATAGGCTGATCTCTTTATTTCGGAAGACAATTTAAGTCACCGGTCAGGCTACACTTTAGCTGGCAATCGTTGAACCCGATTGGAGAACTTATACGGCTGGCTCAATTCATGCATTGAGCGTGATTCACCTTCTTGGTGGAGTATGGCCTATAGTCGTTAAGCTAATTTGGATGCATTACAGACGGCTTGATAAGTTCCGACATCTGCGGGATACAAAGCTGCGTTTACCGCACCATACTACTGAGTCCGCGTAGTGAAAACCTTCACTCAGCTTCACTCGTGAGGGACGTCGTTTACTCGGCATATTCTGTATATGCTGATTTATGCAAAATCCTATCCAGTAGTGACGGACTGTCTCCTTGTCCATTCAGGTACGTTACGTGATTTATTCCGGGGGAGTTGGCACAATATGTCACCCGCGCGGCACAAACGACGCCGCGTGTACGCCGATCGCTCGTTACAGGTAGACTACGAAAATATAACACTTCATCAGGTGATCGCGAAGTCCTGGACATGAATGCCTTTTTGAAGATTCTCATTAATCCATTGTGGGGAGAACTGAGGTACGTAAGTCTGTTCCCACACTTAAAAACTCGTGCGGCTATCTCCTACGATACAGTAAGTCGTGTCATTCTTAGTCAAATGTTATTAAGATTTTTTTTCTAACATAAATTTGTTAAATAGGAGATGACCGTGGGCCCGAATCACGTCTGTTGTAAGGACAATAGACTAGCAGCCTTTATAACATTGGAAGGTAGCATCGTGGACAAAATATGTGTGTGAATGAAGTTGTTTCAGTATTTCGTTTCATCAGTGGTTCACATTTTACTAAAAATAATAATAACAATCACACTATATCTCGCTGATCAAATGTAGCATTGACACTACTCAAGAATGCCATTATTTCGTTATTTGAATAAGAACTTTTATGGTAATTAAGGCTATATTTAAGGCTTAGATTTCACTGATCGTACTTGAAGTTGAAGTGCTGAGTTGAAGGTACCACTATTCTATTCAACCACCCATTTGTGCAGTGACTAAACGAGGAAGACTGATTGGTAGTAGTGATTTCTTCAGATTGAGTGGTGAATTTCCTTATTTTTGTGGCACACCTGTACTGCTTTAAAGATTTTACGATATCCCCGGGCCTCTGATTGAGTGTGCCACATTTAGATTGGAATTGGTCGTGTACACACACAATGTTAAAATACAGTGGCAGTGGGCGGAGCTCGCTCGTAGAACTGAATGCCATTTGGACAGAAAGGATCCCGAGAGAAGACCACGTACCCGAAGACTTGGAGTGGGTAAGTCTCCTACAGGATGGAGCAATGAATCTGATCGGTAAAAGCTACATACACATAGCACAAGGTTGGTAGTGATGGTGATCTTAGGGGTTAGTTATATCCGGCAATAGACGCCTTTCAGTTGATAATGATTTTCTTAAGCCGGTTGTTCTGGAAATCTTTGAAGGAGGCCTATGCCCTGTAGATTACGTCTTTCGGTTGATGATAAAGAAATAACGAAAGAAAAATATTTTATTTTGTGCTCACATAGCTAAACATAAAAGAGAGAAATCAATAACAATTTCTATCGATATGTTAAAAAGTATTAATGAAAATAAAGGAGAAATGAAATGCAGTAATTTTGTGAGACCTAAAATTGACTGACTGACTGATTTAGTATAGTAATGTTAAATTTTGTCTCGTTCGGCATCACACTGGAGCTATAACCAATTATTTCCCTTTTTCCCTACTATTATTATTATACTTTTCATTATACACCTTTACAGTCTCTATTTTGTAAATGAGAAGACTATCTAGACACTGACTGATACCATGAATCTAGGTACACTTATGTTTAATTTAAACTTAAGCACATCTATTAAGCTCGTTCTGCACTGTTCTGCCATACCCCATGAATGCGATGTATACAAAAACAATTGTAAAGCTTTAATTTTTAAAAGAGTAAATGTAGATTTTTATGCCTTTCTTCTCCACAGGAATGACTTTCCGAAAGGGTGGTAGAGTCTTAAGTAATCAATAATTTTCTCTTTTTGACTATTCATAAGTAGTTTTTGGTCTACATGAATAAAAAACTTTTGATTTGATTTGATTACATAGTTTCTCCCTGTCTCAGCTAATGCCGCAGCTGTATTATGCTGTAGCGGAGATCTTTCGACAGCGCCATGTGGCGGTAACGTCACGGATATAGTCTGTATCTATATCATGATTCAGATCCCTCGTCTGATGATGGTTTATTTAACTAGATTATTTGACTGCCTATGACAGTGACATAATAGTATCTTAAAATAATAATATTAGCCCTATTAAGAAACTGTCCCACCGTTGGGCACGGGCCTCCTTTCAAACTGAGAGGATTTAGGCCATAGTCCACCACGCTGGCTCAGTGGGGGTTGGCGAACTTTACAGTCCTTCGAGAAACTCTTAGGCATGCAGGTTTCCTCACGATGTTTTCCTTCATCGTTAAAGCAAGTTAAAAATTAATAGTAGCTTAAAAATGCTAACTTCCTAGAAATTCCTGCAAACCCAATATTATATCTTCAGCCGAAAGACATCTTCCGCTTTGTGCAGTACGCGTCCAACTTCTACCTGTGACCTTCACAAGGTCATCGGCATCTTGTAGGGGGCCTCTCTATCAAATTCAAACTCAAATCATTCATCTCGCATAAACCCTGCGGGGGTATTTACAAATTATCATATTGACAATCTTTTTTAACTTACTAATCTACCACCGGATCGAAACGCGGCCTCCACTGAGAAGATCCGGCGAGAAACGTGGCGGTGTCATTTCTTTCATCATTTTCTGTATACAAGGTGTAACATAATAAACGCAAGACCTTAAAGTACCTTAATTTTTTTTTTATTTGCAAAAAATGGTTATACTCCTTCAGTGCGCTATAAAAACTAAATTTATTCTTGATTTATAGCAATAAGTAGATTTCAAATGCATTCCTAAAACGTATTTCTCAAAACGTACACAAACGTACAAATTTTATTGTTAATTGGGGTATAAAAGTGCTTAAAAAAAGGGTAAAAATCTTTAAATTTGATTATTGTTTTAAATTTATGGAGCAATTCTCTAATCGGGGTGTCTGGGGTACATTTTTATATTATACAAAATCATTTATGCGATCCAGCTCCAGTGTGATGCCTTACGACTGAGATACAAGATTAATAATAATATTTTATAATATATGTTATAATGGAAAGCTAGAGGATTCTGGGTGGACCAGTATCCACAAGCAGCACCCGTTCTCGAGTACGACTAATATAGGTAAATACACAGTCGCCGCATGAAAAATGGTAACACCAAAAGGCAGGCAAAAGTATACGGTACTAATAAATTAACAGGCTTCCGCTTTTTTGCAAATACAAATTCAAGTGATACGAGTAAGGTGCAATATACCCTAATTTATATTTATATCATAACTATAACTATTCACGTGGATTTGGCGAGGTTTTTTAGTATAATTTGTGAACGGGACTGTGTGTCTTGTTATGATATATCGATGTGGCCTACCCAACATTGCGGTCGTTAAATTGTAGGAGCAACAAAGTACAAGATAAAACACCAATACGTGAAAACGTATTTCATCGCGTCTCCGAGCTTATATTTTACGATACTTCTAGCTTAATCCATGGTTATATCTCATAAAATGTCCATAAAATAGGTATTACTGTAAGCGTCTGAGTATAACCTAGCGCGATTAGAATTGCCTCTAGGAGATGAGTGAATAGAGTTTATGGTCTCCTGCGATGCGGGGTATAGTTTTGAATGAAGATTATCTTATAATTAGAAGATTAAACTCTAAACTCAAACTCACTCAACCTCAAATAATTTTTTTTTGTATAAACCCTGCGGGGTTGTTTACAAATTGTCATGTTTACGTTTTTTTTTTAACTTACTAATCTATCACGGGATCGAGGCCTCTACTGAGAAAATCCGGCGAGAAACTCAGCGGCCTTGTATTTTTTGCCCAATTCTTTATTATTCTATTTAATAATAATAATAATGAGCCGGCAAGGCAGCTTGTGGCGAGCTGTTGGTAAGTAACAACACCACGGACCCGAGTGCTTCAGAGAGTCGGTCAGAACCCTCAACTCGGCGTGTCTTCGTCGGTCGAGTGGAAACGGAACGGCCCGCAGGACTCTCGGCTCTGGCTAGCATAACGCCGCGAGTAACTTCGGAGAAAGAACAGCACACCTTCTCTACACCCCTGAGCCGCTCACACCGGTGTTGCCCTCAGTTGTCCTAGGACGACCGTTTGAGGGCCCATGTAGTAAGCGGCGAGTCACCGCCGGCCACGGGTAATTAGGTATCACTAATTATGGCCGGTGTCCGTCCCCTTTGAAATAGTCCAGTTTTTGTCCATCAAACCTCATTTACATACCCCTAGTTTTTTTTCCATAATTTACAATAGTCCTTGCACCTGCCGGGGTCAGTTCGCTGGTTATGTTTCTTTTTTTTTAGCAAGTGATCTCAGCAGGTGGCTTGCATAACATTAACTTCTCGCAAAGGGCCTCTACGTGTTGGACCCATGTCCCCATGCAATCCTTTCAAAGGTCCGGGTAAAGCCCGTGAATCTCAGCGAGATACATATAAATAATAATGAAAACGTTTATTTTGCGACGCACAATACAGAGATAAGATAAAATATTACACGGTGCAAGTACATGATGGCATAAGTAAATATGGTAAGTACCTATTAAAAGAGGCCGAACAACTTTAAAGTGCATTACAAAATAAGTCCTAACTCTGCAGGTTTGCTGGCTGTGGACAGCCAGCGCTGATCTTCCGTTAGTACTTTTTTGCAGGACCATTGACGTCACGGCATCACATTTTATTATTTACGTATTAACAAAAGATAAATAATAGAGAAAAAAATGGCAAAAATAGAAAGAAAAAGGTAATTCTTAACCTAAATCAGCTACTACAACTTGTAAAGAAAAAAAAAATGTATAATGAGGCATTTTATTTATTATAGTGCGTTCCAGCTACCGTTAGAATCGCCCAAACCCTTCCGTCAGCTTATTGCCTTGTGGAACAGATAAATGTTTCACACACGAACATGAGCGTTACGGTCGGCTACTAGATCGCACTTTTAGTGATATCTGGAGACTTCTTTGTTTCCATCATTTTCTGTTTAGATACAATGTTACATTACATAAAATTAAGTATGCGAACCAGCTATGCACTCTGCCTTATGACTAAGATATATAATGATAATATTTTTAAAGATCAATCAATCAATCAATATTTTATTTGTCAAGTATAGGTACAATACATTTTGTTGTTATATATATATATATACTATAAAGATCTCTATACTTTGCCTGTGAGGCGTACAAATGTCAGTGGTTAAGATAATTAACTGTAGTTACAATTATAATGTCACAAATATTCCTTGTTAATCGGTGTTATGTCATCATCAATAATATATATTAATTACCTAATAGTTCACTTTATACATTTGTCATTTATAAAATCATCTACTGAGTAATAGCATTTATTGATTAATAGCAATGTCAAGGTCTTTTTAAAATTATTTATATCCATGATCTTAATCCGATTTGGTAATTTATTATAAATAACTGCTGCCATGCCTAGAATACTCTTCCGTACCAATGCGGTTTTACATTTACGGGTACAGATATCATTTTTGTACTGATTTCGAATTGGGACTGTGCGCAAAGTAGACACGGTTTCAAATTGTTTAATGTTTTCTTTTACAAACAACGCAACTTGTAGAATATATAAGGACGGCACAGTTAGAATTCTAAGTTCTTTGAAAGCTGATACACAACTTTCTCGCGTGTTCAGACCACACATCGATCTTATACACCTTTTTTGGGATTTAAATATTGATTCTCGATTGGTCGAGTGACCCCAATACATTATACCGTATCTTAAAATTGATCCCACTAGACCATGGTATGCAATTAATAAAGAGTCTCTGTTAATTTTCTTTAAAAGTTGAAACAAGGCGTATGCCGATTTATTTAGTTTCTTGCATGTCTCTTCTATATGTGTTTTCCATGTTAACTTACTATCTATAAACAATCCTAAGAACTTTGTAGTATTTATCTGTTCAACATTAAAGCCTTTGTGGTTAATATTACGGTCCGGATGAGTTATTCTTTGATAGAAATGCACAATTTTTGTTTTATTTAGATTAATTAGTAAATTATTATTATTAAGCCAGTTTATAATGTCTGAAAGCGTGTTATTAATGTCATTTACATATTCATCTGAATTGTCGCATTTTACAATAGCAGTGCTGTCATCTGCGAAGAGAATAATTTGTTGTTGTACCATTTTTGGAAGATCATTTATGTAAATCAAAAATAACAATGGACTTAGCACACCCCCTTGTGGTACACCGTATTTAATAGGCCTTGGTTCCGATAGATAGTAAGATTCCATTTTTGTATCTTTACAAAATCTAGATATTTCTGTGTATTGAATTCTGTTGGCCAAGTAAGATTTAAGGAGTTTCAGCATTTGTCCTCTAATACCATACCCATGTAATTTATTTAATAATATATCGTGATTCACGAAGTCAAATGCTTTGGTCATGTCAGTAAAAATTGCACATATTGGAATTTTATTATCTACTGCGGTTAATATTTTATTTAGAAAATCAAATATGGCCATGTTAATAGAAGTATTTTGTCTAAATCCGTATTGTTCCCTACAAAGTAGATTAAATTTATTCATGTAAGCGTATATATTTTTATATATTATTTTTTCAAATATTTTTGATATAATAGAAATTTTAGCGATTGGTCTATAGTTTTTTATTTCTGCTTTGTCTTCTTTCTTGTGCAATGGCTTGATAATAACTTTTTTCAATGGTTCTGGGTATACCCCGTTTATAGTCATAAGATTGATTATATGTGTCAAGATAGGTGCTATGGTTTCATTAGCATATTTTATTACTGTAGTTGACACTCCATCGCATCCTACGGTACCTGTGTTTTTTAGCGATTTTATAGTTGAAATTACGTCTTCTTTTAAGATAGGTGGCATAAACATGGAATGAGATGTCAAATTATCGAATTTGTACTTTAATTCACTGTCAGATTTAGTGTTATTTTCTATTTCGTCGATAAAGTAGTTATTAAATGCATTAGCTATGTCGGTAGGATCTGTTAATATAATGTCATTATTGTTAATTTTTAAAATTTGTTCGTTAGGTATACATACTTTAGATTTATTTATTACTTGCCAGACAGCTTTATGTTTGTTATTTGAAGTTTTTAAAAAATAATTATTCTGTGCTTTTTGTGTCAGCTTTACAATCTTTTTGTAAATAGATGTGTACTTTTTGAAATTTAATTTATTTTTTGTTGTAGGATTAAGTCTGTACCGCCATAGCAATTGTTTTTGTTTACTGCTGCATTTCTTTATTCCAAACGAAATCCATTTAGTTTTTTTTTTAACTTTTATTGATATAATTTTGAGTTGAGTGTGAATGAATGAGTTCAAAGATCAAAATTCAACAGCATGCGATTGTGGCGTGGCCTTACAGACCATGCCTATTGCTTTGCCCCTTATGCCAGCTTCTTGGGCAGTAGTTGGGCCAGCTTGTTGGATGAACGTGAACAGACTTACTTGGCGCGAGACGTTGGCGAAACGTTGGCCGCGGGGCCTTTATAACTTCACCGGACAAGAGGGCGAGCATACAACCACTACGCTCGAGCCAGAAGGGCAAGGGGGCAACTAGCTCAAAGGCGCCTCAAGGAGGAACGGCCTCGGCTTGGGCAGTCGCTATGGGGGAGGGCTATACTAGGTGTCTCGGCGTAGTGCTCTGCACTGGCCGGCGGGCAAGGGATTCTTCGACCTCGCCGGCGTAATCGGTGTCTGATCCTGTGTGCGGTATCCGTATATAAACGAAGGGATGTAAGGGCATCGGGAGAGTCGATGAAAATATGCCGCGGACGGCGGTAGCGGCTGATAGGAGAGGAGTTAGCTTCGTAGTCGGCGACGCGTATGATTAGCAGATTCCTATGATTCATACCGATACAGAATTTTTGCTGATTGAAAACCTAACAAAACTTTGTCCTACTTTGTATTCAAACATTCCAGGACTTTGTATTGGCCAAGCGCACTATGCGCAGTTAAATCAATGAGACAGAATATTATTAGTTTCCTAGATAACGGCATATATTGTAATCTCTTCCGCCATTTTAATTTAATGCATTAGGCCTTAAGTGGTCGCGAATCACTCAATTATAACCAACAACTTAATCTACAGAATAATTAATCTAATTTGTCAGGTATAATTTAAAGTGATTAGGAATGATATGATGGGTTATTATTCTAATGAGGCGTAGACCACTTTGCGGTCTAAGATGGATTAAAATTTGTATCATTTTCATTTTTGTGCGTCTTGTAGCTTCTTAAGCCAAACTGGTTGCATTATAGCGCTACAAACGGTCACCTATCTCAGACTGACCGAATCGAACGCTGCTTAGCCTTTCAAATCATTTAGGATACCGCCATTTCGTAGAGCTATAAGCTTCTTTTATCTAAATGAAACAAACTCTAAATTCATTAGAACTAAACAGAGAACAACACGGTATAATTCACGTAAAGTCCATTCATGATCCACGCAACGAGTTTGATCTGTGATTGTAATAATATTGACAACGTGTAACCTCAATCCTATCATGAACCTGAATGGATCAATTACAACTTTGATCTGCGTAAAGACCATTCATGATTTATTTAGGTTTTATAACAGCTATTACGGTTACGCTGGAAAGCGATTGGGGAGGCCTATGTTCAGCAGTGGACAAGTATAGGCTGAAATGATGATGATGATGATAACAGCTATTATATTTTATACTTAATACATAAACATGCTTACATAAACATACTTAATACATAATTTGCCGCGTGGTTCCCGGCTTAGAATAGGACCAACCCATCTCATCCCATCGGGTGTCGTACAAGGCGACTAAGGGAAAACTAGGGAATGGGCAGCAGCGTTCCCTTAACACTTCTACGACCAAAAACTGCGCTCGCCAACCCGCCTGCCAAGCGTGGCGAGTATGGCAAACACCCCCAACCAATATTATGGAAGAAAGCAAGAAAACCAGGCCCCTAGTCCCCGGCGGTCCTGTTCGTCCTGGCCACGGTAGCAGCCATGGTAACGACAGGGCAAGGGGTGCTAAGAATCTCCGGCAGAGATTCGGCTACAACCAAAATCTAAAATTGGCCCTGGTGACATACAACGCACGCACATTGAGGACAGATGAGAAGCTAGTTGAGCTCGAAGAAGAGGTAAACAAGTTGCGGTGGAGTATTGTTGGTTTATCCGAGGTCCGAAGAGAGGGCGAGGACACGATAACCTTAAAATCCGGCAACTTGTTTTACTACCGGGAGGGTGAACAGAAGTCCCAAGGTGTCGGATTTATCGTCCACAAGTCACTCATAAACAACGTTGTGTCCATCACTAGTGTGTCGAGCAGGGTAGCGTACCTGATACTCAGATTATCCAAAAGATATTCGCTGAAGGTCATACAGGTCTACGCACCGACCTCGGCATACTCAGATGATGAGGTCGAAGTTATGTATGAGGACATTAGTAGAGCCATACATACTTCCAAAGCACACTTTACAGTAGTTATGGGTGACTTCAATTCCCGACTGGGCAAACGGGGCGATGATGAGTTGAGAGTGGGGCAATTTGGATATGGGCAGCGTAACTCCAGGGGTCAGAGGCTGGCCGAATTTCTGGAGAAGGAGGGACTCTTTATGATGAACTCTTTCTTCCAGAAGCCGTCTCATAGGAAATGGACCTGGATGAGCCCTGATGGTTTCACAAAAAATGAGATAGACTTCATCATGAGCATCAAGCGACAAATATTTAATGCTGTCTCCGTGATTCACAGGGTAAAAACCGGCAGTGATCACCGAATGGTCAGAGGCACATTAAATATTAATGTCAAAATGGAAAGATCGCGTCTGATGAAGTCTACGCTCCGACCTTCTAATGCACATATTCAAAACCCCGAGAACTTTCAACTCGAATTGTCAAACCGCTTCGAATGGCTAGACAGCAGCGCATCAGTGGACGAAATCAACAATAGGTTGGTAGAGGCTGTCCATACGGTCGGGTCCAAGCATTTTAAGCCCCACCGTAAAAATAGGCCTTAAAAGCTATCTGACTACACCCGAAACCTTATGGCTGAGCGACGTACCATGACACTCCAAACCTCCGATGATGCTAAGTCCTATAGGCAGCTCAATGGACAGATATTGAAGTCCTTGCGACACGATTTACGGTCCTTCAAAACAAGACGTATTGAGGAGACCATAGAGCAGAACAAGAGCTCCAAAGTGTTTGCAAGAGACGCGTCCATTGGGCAAAGCCAGTTGACGAAGCTGAAGACGGAGGACGGAAACGTAACGTCGAATAGGTCAGAGGTGCTCAGGGAGATAGAGAGGTTCTATGGGCAGTTGTATACCTCAGTAGCTGAACCTGTTGTTGACTTGGTAAAAGACCCAAGAGCCAAGCTAACCCGACACTACACTGAAGATATCCCGGACATCAGCCTGTAGGAGATTAGGATGGCTCTCAAACAACTTAAAAACAACAAAGCGCCGGGCGAAGACGGAATTACCGCAGAGCTTCTGAAAGCAGGCGGATCGCCGGTACTTAAAGTCCTTCAGAGGCTGTTTAATTCCGTCTTGCTCGAAGGAAAAACGCCGGAAGCATGGAACAGGGGTGTGATGGTACTCTTTTTCAAGAAAGGTGATAACACTTTATTAAAGAACTATAGGCCCATCACACTGCTGAGTCATGTTTACAAGTTGTTTTCGAGAGTCATCACAAATCGTCTCGAACGCAGGCTTGATGATTTCCAGCCTCCCGAACAAGCCGGTTTCCGGAAAGGCTTTAGTACCATAGACCACATACATACACTGCGGCAGATTATACAGAAGACCGAGGAGTATAATCGGCCACTATGCTTGGCGTTTGTGGACTATGAGAAAGCCTTCAATTCGATCGAGACTTGGGCGGTTCTTAGATCTTTCCAGCGATGCCGCATTGACTATCGGTACATCGAAGTGTTGAAGTGCTTGTATAATAACGCCACCATGTCAGTTCGAGTACAAGGGCAGTGCACGAAGGCGATCTCCATAAAAAGAGGAGTAAGACAGGGAGACGTCATTTCTCCGAAACTGTTTACGACTACCATAGAGGACGCCTTCAAGCTCTTGGAATGGCGAGGACTTGGCATCAACATCAATGGCGAATACATCACTCACCTTCGATTTGCCGACGACATTGTGGTCATGGCGGAGTCGCTGGAAGATCTAGGACGAATGCTCGGCGACCTCAACAGAGTATCTCAACAAGTGGGTCTTAAAATGAACATGGACAAAACAAAATAATGTTTAACGTCCATGTCGTACCCACCGCACTCACCGTTGGGAACTCTACTCTTGAAGTTGTCAACGAATACATTTACCTGGGACAGGTAGTCCGGTTAGGTAGGTCCAACTTTGAGAGAGAGGTCAATCGACGAATCCCACTCGGCTGGGCAGCGTTCGGGAAACTGCGCAACATCTTCTCATCCAAAATACCTCAGTGCCTAAAGACTAAAGTTTTTAGTCAATGTGTGTTACCAGTGATGATATATGGATCAGAGAAGTGGTCTCTTACTATAGGTATCATAAAAAAGCTCAGAGTTGCTCAGCGAGCTATGGAGAGACCTCGGCGTTTCTCTACGTGATCGAATCAGGAATGAGGAGAAGAACCAAGGTCACCGACATAGCCCTTAAGATTAGCAAGCTGAAGTGGCAATGGGCGGGCCACATAGCGCAAAGATCCGACGGGCGTTGGGGCAGAAAGATTCTAGAGTGGAGACCACGTATTGGCAAGCGCAGCGTGGGACGACCACCTGCCAGATGGACTGACGATCTTGTGAAAATCGCAGGAAGTCGTTGGATGCAGGTGGCATTGGACCGGTTACGCTGGAAAGCGATTGGGGAGGCCTATGTTCAGCAGTGGACAAGTATAGGCTGAGATGATGATGATGACATAAACTTGCTAACGGTTTTATTTTAAATGCATAACCAATTATAAGCAAACACCACATTCTACTATGCAACTACTTTAAGCGGTTATATAAATAATAGAAAATGTGTAAAATAATACAAAAAAAACAAAATGCGGAAAAAAAATTAAATTTATGATAAATAAAGTCAAAATGATCTACGTAACAAGTCTAATCTCCAAAGATAACATCATTTGACATCGTGTTATCTGAGACCTTTCATGATCGACCTACTTAAATAAATCTTAATTAAGACAAATCCTATTTGTAATATACATACGAGTATGTTTGACATACCAGCTTCTACCATGTGCCATTTAATGATTCCGACTTTGATCCACGTAAAGTCCATTCATGATCTACGTAACAAGTCTAATCTCCAATAAAAATAACATCGTTTGACATCGTGTTATCTGAGTCCTTTCATGCTGAGTCCTTTCCCAATTAGATAAATCCTAATTAAGACAAATCGTGCTCGTATATACATACAAGTATGTTTGACACACCAGCTCCTACCATATACCATTTAATGATTCCGACTTTGATCCACGTGAAGTCCATTCTTGATCTACGTAACAAGTCTACTCTGTGGTTTTAATAATAAATAGCATCATTTGACAGCGTGTAACTTTCTCCAAGTTTATTAAATGTAATTGTTTTGTCTCTTCGTGACAAATCGTACACACAGACATTTAGTATATGCAACAATTTGTCATAGGACAATGCGGGCATTCGAAAACTTTAAAAATATTTTTCTTTTCTTTTCCATTTATCTATCTATATCATCACAGCAGAACATTTGCAGGGTAGGCAGAGAGTACAGAGTTCCGACAGGTTTCTTCAATATCATCGTCTAACAGTTATTCGTACATTTTAGGTAGGGTCGAGGGCTTGGTTCGGTGGGTACACACTTTAGTCGCGATCTTTTTTTTCCTCTTTTTCTTTAAAATAAGGAATTAATACCGGCACGTCTATATTCCAAGTTCCTACTTGGAATATAGACCTGCTGGTATTTGTTTCTTTCGCACGGTCACGATGCACGGAACACCTTTGACTCTCCTGAGTCAGAGGTGTTCCGTGCACATCCATTTATCGATGATAATGTAAGTTCCTAATGTAATAGAGGCGAGCCTCATGTCATCATATCAAAAACAATTCCAGACTTTTTTTTTTTTTTTTATAACGTAGCTCCACACTAGGATTTATTCCTGTGTCGTGGGTGCGTTTACAAACATGAAAATTCACAAACATATACCCAGACCGGAACAAATAATTGTGGATCACACAAAGATTTGTCCCGTGCGGGAATCGAACCCGCGACTATTCGACACAGTGGGCGGAGCAGCTCAAGCTCTTAACCACTGCGCTAAATCGTCCGTTAGATAAAAAAAACACACTTTTCCAACCCAGGATTCCAAACCAGTACCTCGTCATCGTGATTTTATTCGTCACAATTATATAACAATAAAGACAGCCCCTAATCAAAAGTTATCAACGTAGAATAATAAATAAATAGTGAGAAATATAATGTTTACATTTTTACAAAATAAGTACTTTTATATTCAGTGCTGGTTCCATTGAAATAAGCTCTTTACTACGAGCGCTATTTCTAAAAGTTTATACTCGATTGCAAGAGAAAGTGACGCTTTTGAATAAAAGTATTACAAAGGCAAAGGATTTCAAGTTCCAATACGATTCATTTTCAAAATAAATTCGAATGGAGTTTATATTTTCTTACTTTGTTGCTTCACTCGTAGCGCGGTATTGGTAGCAATCACCAAAGTTAAGCGTTCAACATCAATCAAAATCAAAAGTTTTTATTCATGTAAGCCAGAGTCATTACGAATATGCAAAAAGAGAAAATTATTGATAACTTAAGATTCTACCACCCGTTAAAACCCAAAACAAAAAGCTCAGAGTTGCTCACCGACCGATGGAAAGAGCTATACTCGTACTCTAATGAGAAGATTCATAGAAGAACCAAGGTCACCGACAATGGGCGGGCCACACGGGCGCGAAGAGCGGACGGGCGTTGGGGCAGAAAGATTCTAAAGTGGATGAATACGTAGTCACGTATTAGCAAGCGCAGCGTGGGGCAGCCGCCTACTAGTTGGACCAATGATCTTGTGAGGATCGCAAGAAGTCGTTGGATGCAGGTGGCTTCGGACCGGCTGCGCTGGATAGCGATTTTGGAGCCGAAGTCATTCCGTTCGGAAAGTCATTCCTGTGGAGAAGAAGGGCAAGAAACTTCACGGTTACTGTTTTAAAAAAAAGGCGTTTACAATTCCTTTTGTATACATTGCATGCATAGGGTATAGGAGAACAGTGCAGAACAAGCTAAATACATGTGCGTAAGTATAGATTAAACATAAGTGTACTTATGGTATCAGCCAGTGTCTACATAGTCCTCTCATTTACAAAATAGAGAATTTGTAAAGGTATATAATAAAAAGTATTATAATAATTGTAAGAGAACAAAAGAGCTACTATAAAATATGTAAACAGTGCGTACAAAATAATTGGTTATAGCTCCAGAGTGACGCCGAGCGAGACGAAACGGTTCGGCTTGGTTAGTGTGACATGGGTGATTGTTGGATGACGATTAAAAAAGGAGTTCTTCGGAAGGCACGTTAAGCCGTTGGTCCCGGTTGAAACTTGATGTGGTGATCTTTAAGCCAAGTTGAATGTCTAACGGGTGGCTTGCTATGTTCCAACAGCAAATGGCCACACACCTGTCTACCAATCCACACCTAAGCCGCGGGTAGCGTGAAATGCATTAATTAACCTGTTATCTTGAAAAGGCCACTGCCTATCTTTGTGACTACATAGACTGATTTTATATTGTAGGCTTTTATATTTACTTAGTATGTTTCAGGTTGTTTTAAAATTAATTAAAACTAATTACTACTACTGTAGTAATAACCACCAACCAATCAGAGATGGGCAAAATGTAATCAGATTAATGATTACGATTACATTTTGTAATATTCAATCATGACTGAAGATTAAACATGTAATCGTAATCGTTGTAGATCATAAAATGTGATTGTAATCATTAATCTGATTACTTTTTGCCCATTTCTGCGATGAAGATTATACAGCGTGCGTGTTCTATAATCCTTATATATAAAATTCCTGAGTGTGTGAGTTCATAATTCTTCTTTTCCTTAAGTAAACAAATTATTCCTGAAATAAATAAATAATTATTATTATCGTCTCGACCGATTTGGATGTTTTTTTTTTATATACATATTTGATCACTTAGATGGTATAGAAATGAAATGAAATGAAAAATGTTTATTCAGCACAGCATAGATACAGGGGTAAAAACAAACAGACAAAGAATAAAATACAATAAGGTACTACTTTATGTATTGTTTGCTACAGTGTGTGTTTTTACATAAACATGGCTACCCTGAATGGTGACGTAATCGCACATACTATGGATACCTTGAATAAATATCGCATATTCAATAAATAGAAGAAGACGAAATAAGAAATAAAGTACAATATAAATACTAACAAAAATAAATATTTTTAAATTATTATTAGAACCTTATAGCTATAGTTAGACCCAGTAAGTGGTGTTGTTGTCAGCCGGGTGCCATCAGAGGAAACTGCAAGTACAATGATTTTTAGTTTTTTTTTATTATCTACTCATCTAGCGCTTTTAACTGCTGACTGTATGTTTTTACACTGTATAACACAAAGTATCCTCCATTAAACGAGCAGTATGTCTCAAATAATTTAACACCAAACTTACCGCATAAATTAAACTTTTGCACAACAATTTGGAAGTTGGCAGTTTTGAAACTGTCACCCTTCTATAAGCCGTTCATATTATATCAATATTCATATTTTATTCCATTGTGTTTGGGTCTATTATCCTATGGCAGATGTTTTGAATATGGTGTAAAATGAAAATAGTATTATAAAGCTCTCTAATTGATTGCTTTGTGAAATTTCGGTGGATGGAAAGTGGATTTTCTGACGGTAATGGGGCGGATTTGAATAGGTGTGGAAAATTCTCTATTGTAATTAATATTAGTGGTTTAATTTATAGTTTAAAGTGATTTAGTTGGAATATGAAAAGCCTCTTAGTCTGCTCCTGAAGTTATTTGTTATTTTATTGCGCAATTTCTTATCTATCCATTGAAGTAAAACTATTTTGTTATCATTAACATAGATGTAATCTGGATTGTAGATCAAGACTATTTTTTTCTTCGTTGGCCGAATTACCACTGCAAAACAAAGAACTCCTCCGAAGGTAATCACGACAACGTGGTCACCTTTGTGCCCTTTTGTCGTTTCCTATCTATCTATTACCCTTCCACTTTCGCATTGTATATCTGTTACGTCATTCCTTCTTTCGACATTTGTTCTATATTCTCCAACCAACGGAGCATACCCTTTCTCATCTTTACACGGATACTGTCTTTCATACCTCCACGCTTTCTCACCATGCTGTCGCGAATATGGTTGTTGTTACTGTTGTTTTGAATCCTATTTAAACTGTAAATTCATACCAATTAAGTCCTAAGCTGTCTTAACTTGATCAAAGTCAAGTCAAGAGTCTCCGTAACCGGCGAGCGTGTATGAGACGAACTATGAGAGTCGAGGAAGCCAGAGAGGTATGTAAGGAAAGAACCTGTTGGAACTCTGTACTCTCTGCCTACCCCGCAAGGGATCTGGCGTGAGGTTATAGATAGATAGATAGATAGAACTTGATCAAATAGACCGTGTTTTATTTAATGAACAAAACACATGTTAAATACACGAAGGGCGTGAGCATGTGCCTATATCAATATTGTAATTTGTATATAAATATATAGCTACATAGGTAGGATGCGCCCTCGCAGCCTTGATTTGTCAGTTGTATTACTAACCGATAGACGAATAAGACGGGCATGCCCGTTCATTAAGAAACTGTTTTGATTTCCTTGTCCGTGGTACCTTGCTAACATCAAAAGTCTCAGAAAGTGACGGCCGTGTATAAGTTGTACTATGGAACTGGAAGAAGCGAGTGAGGTTTGTAGGGGAAGAACCGGCGTTAATTACGTACTCTCTGCATACTCCGCTAGAAATCTGAAGAGATAATGGTAGAAACACATTTTTTAGCCAATTTTACTGTTCCACTCGTAAGCAAAGGCCTCCCCTTTATATATCCACAACTGTCGATCCATTACTATTTGGGCCACAAAGAACTCGCAAATGTGTCCGAATCATCGCGCCCCCTTTTGCTAGAGACCTAGCAAAAGGGGACGAGGTGGACACCTAGTCGTCTGCGACCACCGCTGGGTATTCAGTAGGTAACGGCGTTTGCCCACCTCTGTGAGTCCATGCGTGCTACGTGGCCAGCCCACTCCCACTTCAGCTTTGCTGCTTTCATACCTACTTCCGTAATACAAGTAATGGAGCGCTGAGTGGTATAAATAAAGGTATTATATAATGAGTAAGCAGATTCTAATTTATTTAACGATGACACGCCATCTCTCACAAATCCGGTAGGGAAAAATTAGGTCATACTCAACCTCGCGGATCTAGTGCGGGTTAATAGAGACAGATTTATGTCCATCTGCTGTTGGAATTTATCAAGTCGTATATTATTAAAGGGTTCCGGACTGAAAATGGAAGTTTTTCGATACTAAAAACTAACAACATCCACCACGCAAGGGATCTGTCTTGATTGAAAAACAACACTTTGTCTGAACTAGGATTCAAATTCAAGACGTTGTGACCGTTACGCGCATTATACGTCACTAAACCTACGAAACAATGCAAAAAATCTAGTCGCCTTTTGACCTTACGGAGCAGCTATATATTATTAGTTATATCGACAGCAATGCAGGCCGCCATAAACCCTTTCTAGTTCAAATCCCCTGTAGCATTTCGCATCTATTAATGCTGTACCAGTTACCCGACTACGTAATTGCAAAACTTGGCCTCCGTCGGACAACTTGGCCTAACAGGTGGAGTAATTTGTTCGAGTTAAGTTTGAATGGAGTTATTATGGAGCTCTTCGCTCGTTGATGTTGGTTAGTCAAGAGTTTTGGGATTGCGGGCTGCGATTTTGAGAGTGTAGCTATGTTATGGAACAGGTTTTCATTGTTTGAGTTAGGTTTTTTTTGTGAAGAAAGCCTTTTTTTGGAGTGCGATTCCAAACGCGGACAAATAAAATTTCCTGCTGGAATAGTCACTCTTATAAATTGTAACTATTAGGCATTTCGTGTGCGAGGATAATTAATTTTGTAACCATTATAAAAAAATATTCTTTCCCGTACACTTGGACAAATAGCTGATACGTAGTTGGTTACGAAAACCCTAGTTATGTAACTCAAATTCAAATCGTTTATTTTGCATAAACCCTGTGAGGTATTTACAAATTGTCATATTTACATTTTTTTTAACTTATCTAATCTACCACCGGATCGGAAAGCAGCCTCCACTGAGAAGATTGTCTTTTTTGTCGTTTTTAACATGGACCAAAGTCTGGCAATCTGTATGGCACACACTTTTATTTTCAATACTGTTGCTGTCCATCGTCTCTGTAAATAATTTAAATAAAATTGATAGTCGTGGTTTGGTTGTTGTTTATTAAAAAGTGGTACCACAATGGAAGATACCTTCTAGTTGGATATCCGCAAGGAACAAATCTTCGTATGAACAATAAACATTTATTCAGGTATAGTTATTAGTGGTCATCCGCAACTCAGAAATAATTCCTTGTATCCATAGAAATCCTAGACAACATCCGCATAACTCTGCTTCTAATACTGAGTTCTTAGATTTACGCGAATATTACACATGAAATAAAACTATTTTTTCGGATTTTATCGCGGTTTATTTTTTTTGTTTTTTAAGTTCCCGACGTTTCGAGTGCTTTGCAGCACCCATGATCACGGGAAGGACTGAGGTGGTAGACGTCCAAAAGGATAACACTGCAAGACCTCAAGACACCGTGAGCTCATTCTGCGTAGATCGGACCAACAAAAATAATTAAGAAGTTTGAGGGTACCCCGGAACAACTATACCTTTTGGACGTCTACCACCTCAGTCCTTCCCGTGACCATGGGTGCTGCAAAGCACTCGAAACGTCGGGAAATTAAAAAACAAAAAAAATAAACTGCGATAAAATCCGAAAAAATAGTTTTATTTCATCTGCTTCCAATAGTTTTTTTCATAGATGCCAAAATAAAAGAAATCTCCTCAGTTCACTTACCCCTTAAAGTTTATTGAAGCCAAAACTGTCGCAACAACAATAGTCGCTAGGTACACTGCACTTCATATTTTCTCATTTATTTTTATACCCGACATTGTAGGGTTATGAAAAAACTGAATATCTAAGATATTCAAAATGAGGCACGAAATTGCTAGTTCCATTCCGAATGTCTAGTCGACGAACTTATTAAGAAGGGCAACAACTTTTAGGGCAACTTCAAACGTCAATTTTGCGCGGATTTTGTTCCTTGTTTGGTTTATTTTTGAATGTTCCATGCCTAAATCTAAAAAAAACCTCTTGTGAAATATTTCGATGTAGAAATTGGAAAATATAATAATGTTAGCTTCGAAATATAATATTAACTACAATTGAATCGTAGATGTCATTACAAATTTTCAGATTTCCATAAGTATTAAGTGATAGAATTGCATTATAGTTAATAATAATTTAATAAGTGTGTGTGAGAATAATCTATGCTGTTGTCCGCGGGGCTATTACAGCTTCACCGGGTAAGAAGGCGAGCGCGTAACGGTAAAAGAGTGTATTAAAAAATAACACTGCCTCGTTGGTCTGGTGGCAAAGCGCATCGCTTTGTGATCACGAGGTCCTGGGTTCAAATCCTAGGTCGGACAACTGTAGTTTTTCTAACGAAAAATTCCCAGTATAAGTCCGGAGTCTGGAATTGTGCCCGGTATATGGCAATAGGCTCGCCCCCTATTACATGGGACCTAACATTGTCGGCGAAACGTGGGTGTACTCAGTACACCTCTGCCACCCCCTCTGGGGAATATAGGCGTGACGGTGTTTTTTTTTAACATTTGAAATTGGGACGTTAAGAACAAGTCCCTTAACTAAACAAATAGCAACAAACGCTAGGCTACTAACTTTATTCAGAATATTGGAGGCGCTTAATACTAAACATGCCCCCGGGCGTTGAAAGTATTACTTTCAACCAGACTCATCAGTGTCCGGAAGTAGGCAAATCTTGCTAAACGATCTGCGATGCAGACCGTTGAAGGTCTTGATTTCAGCAACTCGTATAACTCGTATAACACTATCTTTGCCAGGGAATCTTCCATTCCGTCCCAGTTTCCATTTCAATGGCGGCAAATTGTCTTCCTTCAGAAAAACCAGAGAACCCAGCTGAAGCGTTTGAGCATCATTGGAACGCCACTTCACGCGTGATTGCAGCTCAGATATGTACTCTTTACTCCATCGAGCCCAGAATTGCTGCCGCAGTTGCTCGATGCGTTGGAATCGAGTAAGTGCGATGAAGAAGCGATCTTAAAAATCCAGTGATGGTAATGAGGTCAGCGGTCGGCCGATGAGGAAATGTCCAGGATTTAATGGCGACATGTCTTCGGGATCTTATGAGAGTGGAGTCAAAGGCCTTGAGTTCAATATAGCTTCGATTTGGACAGCGTAGTATATAACTCCTCGTAAGTCAAATGACAATTGCCCAACACTCTTATCAAATGATGCTTAGTCGACTTCACACCAGCTTCAGCAAGACCAGCGAAATGAGGGGAATATCATCATCATCTCAGCCTATACTTGTCCACTGCTGAACATAGGCCTCCCCAATCGCTTTCCAGCGTAACCGGTCCGATGCCACCTGCATCCAACGACTTCCTGCGATTTTCACAAGATCGTCGGTCCATCTGGCAGGCGGTCGTCCCACGCTGCGCTTGCCAATACGTGGTCTCCACTCTAGAATCTTTCTGCCCCAACGCCCGTCCGATCTACGCGCTATGTGGCCCGCCCATTGCCACTTCAGCTTGCTAATATGCATAATATAATAGGTATAAAATGAAAACTAATTCCTTTATTTGCCATCTCTTCAGTTAAAGAATTGCAGTTATCCTTCAAAAAATTCGATAGATCATTATACGCACCGAAAAATGAGGTACCGTTATCAGAAAAAGTGTGTCTAGGTTTTCCTCTCCTTGACATAAATCTGCGCAACGCTAGTAAGAATGTATTGCTAGTTAAATCACCTACGACTTTGTCGAAAACAGACAAAAATGTGAAGACAACTTTAACCAACTTACATCCTCGACCTTGACGTGAAGCAGACAAAAGAGGAGCGGCGTCTAAGCCGACAGACTCAAATGGGAACCCTGCTAGAACGCGCTGCTGCGGTAGGTCACCCATAATTGGAGACACTGTTCGTCCCTTCATTCGATAACATAACACGCATTGTCGATAACATTTCCTAGCTAAATTCCGACCTCCGATGCGCCAATATTTATATCTGATTGAGTTCAATAGTAATTGCGCCCTGCACGCATTAAGCGTTTGTGTTCTAAGTTAAATAATAATATGGTAAATCAATGAGTGGACTGTATGAGTATGGGATATTTTTTCTCATAAGGAAAATTAGAATTTGTAAGACGTCCACCGACGCGCATGAGTTGATTATCATCTAAAAATACGTTAAATTTAAGCAATGGACTCTTTTTTGGTAATTTATGGTTGCGAATTAAAAGTTTATACTCGGGGAAAAATTCATATTGAGACATTTTAATCAATAAATTTAAAACCAACTGTAGCTCTTGGGTCGTAATGGGATCAGTAACTAATGATTTTCTACAACCTCTAATAAATCTTAACACAAATGCAACAGTGCGGTTAAGTCTCAAAAAAATTGAATATCTATCAAATTTAATAATGCCATTATTATCATCAATAATAGTACCATGTAAAACAACATTTGGTCCCAATTCTGGGAGTGTATCAATACTAATAATTGGATGGTTTGAATGCCAGAAAGACTTGTCTTCGCTGAGAATGGTTGGACCCGACCACCACTTGTCCAAAGTTTTAATGGACTTTATGTCCACTCCTCGAGATATGCAGTCTGCTGGATTATCACCAGTAGAAACATGATTTCACTGGCAGTTGCCAGTTTCATCTAAAATATCTGCTACCCTATGCCGCACAAAGGGTTGAAGTTTACTCGGCAACGTTTTTAACTACCCTAGGACAATAGTTGAGTCCGTCCAGAAAATAGTGCGAAAAATCTGAATTTGGATTGATGCAATGGCCTTTTCATGTAGACGAGCTCTTATTACAGCTCCACAAAGTTCAAGCTTGGGAATTGTTGTTGGTTTAATAGGAGCTACCCGACTTTTAGCAAGCAAAAGACGCACCGTTACCTCATTGTTATCATTAACGCCGCGCACATACACACACGCACTGCGGCCACAATCTTTGTAGAAGGATCTTCATAATTACCATACGGAGCCAGCAATCCCAATGGGTCAAAAATCTGTGCGATGACTGAAAGGATTTCGCGCTTTGTGTTGCCACCGGTAGGCAAGTCGCCGATTGGGAAACAAAGCTAATCAAATTGTGCCAACCAGCCAAGTCCTAATGTTTTGCTAGGTTCCAAAGCTCCGATGTTAAGGTCAAGTGAAGATTGAGGGCATTCAGATTCAGGGAGTGCGCGCATGTCGTCGGACTTCCACTTCCGCAAATTCATTTGAGTAGAGGTGAGCGTGGAAGTTACCTTCTGGCGCAACTCAATGATTTCCTTTAGCGTGTCTGTGCCAGTTAACAAGTCATCAACATAAAAATCGTGAAGAACAATTTTAGAGACCCTACTGTCGCTACTCTCCAGACCCAGCTGCTTTAAATACCTCGTCGCAAGATACAGGTGTTGAGCTGGTTTTTAATATAACTTATAAACATATCAAAGGTTATTTTTTCATCACAGCTGCAATTACTTTTAAACTCCTCCCATTCTCGATAGATCTTGCTATCAAGTTATGTGTAATAATGTAGATGAGCAGTGTGTCCCAGTGTTTAGTTCGTTCACCTAGAGACTCTTATGACTGTTAGTTTTGGTTTACGTCGTCCAAGATACGTTTTAGATTGGCAGATGATTCTCTAGTTACGGCTTGAAGATTAAATATGGCTGATACATGATTTTGTATCAGAAGCCGTTTGTTCTCGTAGCGATCGGAAAGTGATTGCTACGCAACATAATAATTCACTGACGAGAACTCAATAGACCTGATAACAACCGCAGCAGAGCCCTCCAACGAAGCTCTTAAATAATGAAACTTATTTATGTTGTCTATGTCGTCATTTTGGTGATTTAAACTACAGAAAGTGTCGTGGTACTCCAGCCAATTGTTGTAGGCCACTAAACTTAGGTAACTGTATGATAGGCAACTTAACCGCGTTATGACCGCTAGATCTTCGTGAACCTGCCTCACTACGTGCATTTTCATGAGCCCTATAATCAGCAAGGATTTGCTTTGCTTGGGACAATATTTTAAAGTACCTAGATTTAAACTCGTTGCGTTCAAACATTTGATCATCGATGTCATCGCTTGAACACTCTATAGATAACTGTACCTCATCATATCGGTTGAGCATGTTCTCCATACGACTGATGCGAAGCTGCAATTCATTTAACTCGGGGGGCTTCAATGACTCCATGTAAGTGTTATAGGAAGTTAACTGTCCCTTGTAACTAGCACGGTGCCTTACTAATTTTTTATCAGACATTGCAAAGTCAGTTATGTAGTCGACCTGGAATTAATACAGTTAAAAATTACCCTTAATTGTAATAATTATTGTAATTTTATGTTTATAAAGTTTTTATTGCAGTAACATTGATAATATAACAGACGATGTAAATATTTTTTAATAATTAGGGAGCATTAATAATCATTTTTCACTAATAGTTATTTAAACAATGTGCGTTTTAAATTATAATATAAACTTATAATTATAATAAATATTAAATACGAACAACGTTTCTCTTTTTAATTTATTTTCTCAATTTAACAATTTTTAGCAAGGTGTAAGTAACAAATTAATGACCGATCACGCTACCTAATCATTAATATCTGAGTTTTAATCGAGTTATACAATAATAAGTGTGTATATAAGGAAAATTTACAACACTATCGATTAATTGAACTAAGATTACAATCTCACCTTTTCCACTATTTTGCACTAGACCTATTTAATACCTGAATAGTGTTGGGTAGAAATCGATAGAAAGCTAGTCCTAAATGAAGGTTCAACTCCTCAGATCCTCAAATCCTCACAACTGGGAATCCTCGTAATGGTACGTGGCTTGGTCTTTGGTGTCCTTTCTTTATCGAAACTCCAAAAACTGCCAATAAATTAATTTTCCAGCGTATCTAAATCTTCGCCTGGGTCATCTGGCTTCGACTAGGACCATGTTTTGGCTAACTTCAGGTTTTAAACGTGAATTTTTGGGAAAAGGTTTAATTGAATAATGACACGACGGTGTACGGTAAAAGAGTGTATTAAAAAAGAACATTTGAAATCGGGACGGTAAGAACAAGTCCCTTAACTAAAGAAATAGCGCTGGGCTACTAAATTTATTATAGAATATTGGAGGCGCTTATAAAACTAAACACACACTCATACACACACACACACACACAAACACACACACACACACACACACACACACACACACACACACACACACAATAAAGTGTTATCTATCTATTTAGCCATCTATGTAGGTACAAATTATTACGACAAATGTACGTATGCCACCGTCCTAAGGAACTACTCTAGAATTTTATTTTATGTGAAAGCAGATGTTTCTCGGAAGACACGATATTCTTTTTTACTTTTTATTGCGAGTGTTATGAATGTTTCGCCATTTTGAAGATCGTAATGAACTCTTAACGAGATATCTTTGTATAGTGCTCTATGAAATGAATGCTTTTTATTTATATGAAGCTTTTGACTTTATTTCGTTATTAAATGCAAATGTTATTAAATGAGAAAAAGAATATGTTGCTTAATAAAAACGAACGTCACGCCTATCTTACCTAAACGGGGTTGACAGAAGTGTACACACACATGTCGCTGACGATGTTAGATCCCTATGTAACAAGGAAAATCCTATCTATCTCTATATATATGATCACGCCCGTTCCCTCGCGGAGTAAGCAGAGAATACAAATTCCAACAGATTCTTTCTTTACAGACTTCACTGACTTTCTCCACTCTCATCATTCGTCAATAGAGGAATGAAGGAAGCCAGAGAGGTCTGAAAGAACCTATTGAAACTCTGTGCTTTCTGCATACCGCGCAAAGGACCTCGCGTGATGATATAGATAAATAAATCGTTCGTCAATTCTATAATGATTAAATCGGGCAAAATTCTAGATTCCATACTAATTTTGACGATTAATTTGGATTATAGACACGCCACGTACTGTTACGAGTTTACATTTACTTTATTCAATAACCCGTTCGCAAAGTTTGCCCGTCGGGAATCGAACTGGTAACCGTCAGCCTCGACCGGAATCTAATTTGTTAACTAATATTTGACAGGTGAGTGACGTTTACGAGGGTTCCTATCGGTTAGCTTTGAGAAATTAAAAAAAAACAAGCATGGCAGTTCAATCGTATAACTCGGTTTAATTTTGGTGTTGAATCTATTTATGGCTATGCGAAGTTATGATATTCTTAAAAAATACTGAACACCGTCTCTCCTATATTCTCCAGACGGGGGTGGCAGAGTTATACTATGTACACACTTTTCGCCGAAGATGTAAGGTTCTATGTAATAGAGGGCGAGACTATTGCAATTTTAAAGGATACTTTATCAGACTCTAGACAAATTCTGTTTTTTTTTCTATAGGAAGATAACATTTAGCGCAGTGATTAAGAGCTTAAGCCGCTCCGGCCACTGAGTCTAATAGTCGCGGGGTCGATTCCCGCACGGGACAAATTTTTGTGTGATTCAAAATTATTTGTTCCGGTCTGGGTATTGGTGAATTTTCATGTTTCTAAACGCACCCTCGACACAGGAATACATCCTAGCGTGGGGCTACGTTTACGTTTATATATTATTTAAGTATTGTGGTTGGGAACGATGTGCTGGAGCAAGTGAATGAGTTTGTATATCTTGGATGCGCATTCAGTAAGGATGGAAAATACACCGATGACATAGAGAGAAAAGTCAGTGCAGGGAACAGAGTGAATGGCGTGATGGGAAAGCTACTTGGGAGCCGGCACTTAAGCCGAAAGGCGCAGCTGGCCATACATAATGGAGTGCTTGTCCCAACGCTGTTATATGGCAGCGAGAGCTGGGTATGTAAGAAGGAGAATGAAAGTAGAATAAATGCGGTGGAAATGCAAGCTCTGCGGAAGATGTGCGGAGTGAAGCTGACCGACCGTATTCGCAACAGCGTAGTAAGAAAGCAAATAGGAACGAAAGAGAGTATCGGTGTGAAGATGAGAAAGGGTACGCTCCGTTGGTTCGGGCATATAGAAAGAATGTCCAAAGAAAGAATGACAAAACTGGTATACAATGCGAGAGTGGAAGGATGTAGGGCGTATGAGACGAACTATAAAAGTAGAGGAAGCCAGAGAGGTATATAAGGAAAGAGCCTGTTGGAACTCTGTACTCTCTGCCTACCCCGTAAGGGATCTGGCGTGATGATAAAGATAGATAGATAAGTAGTATATGATAGATTTATGTTAATGTATTTATTAAGTACACCCCTACCCCTGTGATTCCTTTTATTTATCTCCATCCAAAGTTTGCCTGGAAGAGACCACTCTTAGTGATAAGACCGCCCATTGTTTCACTACCTTGTAAATTTATAAAATCGTATTTCTAGATTGTGTCTTTGGTGGAACAATAAAGTATTATTTATCTATCTCTGTATGTAGGTACAAATTATAACGATAAATATACGTATGTCACTGTCCTTAGGAACAAATCTTTGTGTGATCCACAATTATTTGTTCTGGTTTTGGTAAATTTTCATGTTTGTAAACGCACCCATGAAACAGGAAAAAACAATGCAGGGCAACGTTAAAAAAAATTCTTCTGACTTAAAATTTGAACCCTGGACGGCTACGTGTGTTCGTGATTGATATGTGCATTATTTGCGACTAAACCAACGAAGCAGTAAGATAATCTGTTTCTGAAAAAGCTGCAGTGCGTAGCACTCTTCAAGGAGATGAATATCTATTTAATTATAATTCTTAAAAGAATCTCAGGGATTATTGCTAGTAAGATGCAATAGCTTCTCAATAGGCCATGGCCTCTGACTAATAACGATCTTGTGACGTCGGAGAGATGATAAATCAACCTATATTGCTCCACAGCTAGGAAAGATTTCTCTTCCAAATCAGGGTGAGATAGCTCAGATTACATAATATCACCTTGCGGACCTAGTACATATATGTGGAGTCAGGTTCATGGTCATCTGTTTTTGATTTTTTTTGGATACGTCAGAAAGTGCACTCGGCTTAACGACAATAGCCCGCATCTCTTTCGAAGAAGATGGAAGATTGATGATTTTTAGAAGCCCCCGCAGAGATTATACCTACAAAATAAAAATGAACACCGTCACGCCTATATTCCCCAAGCGGGGGTGGAAAAGGTGTACTAAGTACACCCACTTTTTGCCAACGATATTAGGTCCAATGTAAAAGGGGGCAAGCCTATTGCCATATACCGCACACGATCCCAGACTCCGGACTCATACTGGCAATTTTTCGTTAGTAAAACTACATTTGTGCGTCCTAGGATGAACCCAGGACCTCGTGATCATAAAGCGATGCGCTCTGCCTCTAGACTAACGCGACAATCCAACAAATGTTTTTATTTGACTTAAGTAGCGAAAATACAACTTTCCAACTTAGGAAAAAGTGAAAAGAACGACCAATAAAAGACCATGCCTATAATATTTAATGCTACTATGTTAACTTTCGTAAGTAACATAAAAGCTAACCCTCCAGCGAGCACAACCGGTATAATCGACCCAGTTTATGCCACGAACGTTTGAATTACACTGTGTAGGGGTATTAAGGTCACCGCAGCTCGCAGGCCTGTAAGAAGACGAAAGCCAATAAACTTATAACACAGTAAACATATGTAAGCAGTAGAAAATCTTCGTTCTACCGGTTCGAATAAGAATCACGCACACAAACGCGCCAAATACCACTTAAGTGGAGACTTTGGACTGGCAAACATAGTGCAGGAGGCCCATAGGCTAGATGGAGCGATGAACTTCGTGAGGCAGCTAGCAAAAATTGGATGAGAGCACTTGAGTATCGTTCTGCGCATACCCGCCCCTTAGCCAGGCGCAGTTGCACTTACTTTCCGGCTAACTAGTAGTGTCTTTATGTAAACATAAAAAATAGAACTGTGTCTCATTGCACGTATGTGCAAAGGATCTGGCGTAATGATATACGGTCGGTTTCAATATTTAACTCAAGGATAGATTTGGCTACTACGGGTAGAAATTCGACATATTTTGTATGAAAAATATACTTAGTCCTTCGACTGAAGATATATCTATCTACCTTCCTTGCCAAGGCAATCCCTTCATTTTTAATTTTCCGTGCGCACGCTTTACACGGCATCACGATAGATTTCAGAGGCTACCTGCGCCTGAATCTGCCAAGAATTCGCGTAGAGCGCGCATCTGTGTACGTAATTATTATTTGGACCACTATTTTTAAAATTTTCTACTGTTTACATGTGTTAACTGTGCTTATATTCACGGTGCATACGGCCGAGTGGCCGAAGGGGTTTGCTGCGAAAGAAGCAAGGTTAACTTGTCCTTGTAGTGCTATTTTCAGATGTTTACGGGGTTTTATTATGATCTGATTGGAGAAAAGGATTTTCTTTGTTGCGAGCGCATTTGCGGAGAAAATTGAGATTTTCATGAGTTGAGCTAAGGGGATGTTGTACCAATTTATTTGTATTCACAGGAAAAAAATCAAGACTCTTAGTCGAAGACCAAACAGTACTCTTGTTGTTTCCTTGCGTCACATTTTGCGCACCTTTCACGATATAACTCCTAGTCTCATTACCCTACAATATTCAACTCACTGTAGCTCACCTTCGACGGAACTCAGCAGTGAAAATTTCCCGAGGAATAAGTTGCCGTCGACGGGCGCGTGTCGGGTTCGCCGCATGTAAACTTTCCTAATTATCGACCTCCAAACCGTTCCGTGATCTATGCACGCTTGGCTTATTGCTTTATGTTATTACTAGCTGATGAAAGGTAAAGAAATTTATGGCAATAGCAAAATCAGTTTTTAGTTAAAGCTAGTCTTACAGGCTTTACAGTGAGAAGGCCTGTTTTGAATAATACGATTTCGCTCGTAAAAGTAATTTAATATTGACCATCTATTAGGGATCTTACATCTTATTTTGAAGGCAGAAAGAGTGGGCTATGATGGTGAATATTCGAAAAAAATGTATAATAGATATCTGTAAGCGTGGTTTGGTGGTAGAATTTTCGGCCCCGGTTTGATTTCATGCTAATGCAGAATATCCTTTTGTCGCATGCAACATAAAATGTTTTAATTTTTCTGCTTTAAATGTTTACTTCTAGATGGAAACTTTAAAGCCATAGGGTTGAAGTGTCCCTTCCATCTATAAAGAACTATCTCCAAGACTGGTTTACAGGACGCATAACAAGAATGTTCGAATATTATTTTCTGCAAAGGATCAACATTGCTATCCAGAGCGGAAACACTGCCAGACTCCAAGGCACTCTTCCGAGCGCCAGCAATCTCGAACAGTAAAAAATATTGTGAATAGTCTTTGCATATTGCTGTTTTTTATCGTGTTTTATTTAAGTTTTTCGGTTAGTATAATGTTCCGAATTTTTCTGTGATGCATGGTCTCAATAAATTGTACAGTCAGCAACGTAAGTCGTTAACATACTCAGATTTTCTAATCAGTAATACTCTTTATTGTTCAAATTTCGATGAACATTGTCAAAGCCTAATTATTAGTAACGTATTCAAATTTATTTAGATCAACAAAAACAATTGATTCCATACAAAACAAAAGTGTGCAAGCGATTTAAAAAACTAAGAATATTAATTAACTTATATCGCTGAACGTACTGAATGCAATACCTGAATCTTTTTTTGGCAAAATTGGCACTGTCATGCCATCATATAGATTTTAAATGAGTCTTAACATATCACACTTTCAAAAATTCTCTGAAGTCCCACAACTTTATTTGAATTAGGAAAATTGCTCTAAGCCAAAAATTACGCCATTCCAGCTAGCCTTTCATCATCATCCAGTCAAAAGACGTTCGCTACAGGACTAAAACTTCCCTCATGAATTGCCAACACGACTTCGTACTGTTATTTATACCTCATGTTTTTACCAACTAGCCTTCAACAGTGCAAAATTAAACATAGACTCCAACAGAAATACCAATAATTGTCATCGCAGCACGCCTCGATAAATCCTGCACGGCTGGAATCTCAACTGTACATTTGTAACATCGTTTTAATAGCTGCAAACGTATTATTTACCATTCCTCGTAACGCTACCATTGTAGCCCAGTCATGGTGTTTTGAACTGCTCTTCTTTTTTAATTGCCGCATATTTTGCGGGTTTAATGCCGAATTTTTAATGGTCCACAATTTTTCGGAACAAAGTGGATTTTTTGGCGGTTTCATGCAGATGGTTGTGCTTCATAATTTTAATCAAATAATGATGATTTTTTTTAATGTATTTTTTTTCTGGATGGTAATATAGCTCAAGGTAATTGACTGTTTAAATTAAAAAATCACAGTCGTTAAGTTTCTTACAACATTTTGTTGGTATAGCACACAATTATACAAAGGTCAATAGCAAGACAAGTGAGAAGCAATTTTGAAACAAAACAGTCGTTAGTTCCCAAGTTCAGAATCTTTCACCTGTGGAAAAGTAAAACAGCCTATAACTATTATCCCAATCCTGGGAAAAGTACTATCATAAATTGAAATGATTGAACGACATAATTTTTATTTTATGTATACCAAGTACATAAACTGAAAATTATCATGATATCAGAAAAGTCGGTGTTTTCCATAAACACCAAAGTTTCCAATAAACCTAGAACTTTTAAGTTCAAGTTTTTGGAAAAAAATTCAAATTTTTGATACTACCTCAAGCAGTCCATTTAGTAAACAATGAAGAACTACTTATCAATAATAAGACGTTCAAGGAAAAGTCATTCTACTTCACGAGACTTCTAAGATTAAGTATTATAATTTTAGTCGCGACACAATATCGTTAAGCCACAAAGTTTATTAACTTACATTACCAGTGTAAGCCTGCTGGAGTTATAATCTAGTGTCTTGAGAGGCCCACATGAGCCATTATTGAATTTGGAGTGGGTCCAAACTCCAGATTTGTGTCAGCCGAGTGCTCTTGCCAGATTTACGCGTCGCAATAGTGTTATAGGCCATTAATTCACTTATAATTGTTATCTTACCGCTTTTGTGGAAGTCTTAAGGTCGTGCCTTCTGTAGGTTTGTAGGTGACTGGCTGTAGTATTAAATGTTATGAGTGGAAGGTCACTAATCATACCCGTGAACGAGTGCTGCTTCTCGAGACTGGTCTCTCCGGAATCCTTTACACCCTTAGTTCCTAAAGCGGTCCAGGTGGACCCCCAGGGGTCCACGGGAGACTCGACGGAGGCGTGACAAAAAATGGGGGTTCACAATTCGTAAGCGGGGGTCCACGAAAATTTATTTGCTTTCGATAGTGAAAAACTAAAATGTTGGCTTGACTTCACCCATCAATGTAGGCAGATAATATTTAAAGAAGCTCAGCGACTGTTACGTGTAAAAACTTGCATATTTCATATTCAGTACAACGTGTTGAGACTTGCAAAGCGCCACCGCCGCCCGCAACGCTTGTTCATACGTGTAAAGGGACGAAATACGACTTGTGGTGTGTGCTTGCAATTTTGCATGAACTTGTTTGATTCTTCACCAATATAAATACGAATGCCAAGGATAAACGTTACTCATTTGTTTCCGGAATTTCGAAAAGAAAACAAAAGTAAAGTAAATCGATGTTAGTGTTTGCCAGTATCAGAAAAAGAAAGTATTTACCTGCCTATTTGTTATACATACTTTTATTTTATGTTGTAATAATTATATTTGAAATGTTTGCATGTGGTAGGTACGTATTAAAAATTAAATACTGAACAGTCATTATTAGATACTTCCATAAAAGAAGAGAAAGCCGAAAAAGGTTAAAAGTTTTGTCCCTACTTTATTAGTAATTTTTTTTTACTCGACTTGGTTCAGTAAAGATATATTATGATTGACCTGCATGATTATAAATATTTAGATTTCTAATGCTAAATGACTTAACTAAATATATTTTCATAAATTTTACGCGTCTTTACGTACCCGTAACGTGCATCAAAGTAATAAAAAAATAATTAAAATCGCTGAGTTTTGATATCTAAATAAAAGTAAAAGTAAAAATCAAAATATATTTATGAAAAAATGTTGTACATTACATTAAAATTGGTTCAGCCGTATTCATAAAACTCTATCGATTAAGATACATAATAGAGTTTTATGAAGCAATTTATTGCTTTTAATAATTAGAATCAGTTTGCCGTCGGTTTTTTGTTTATGTCATTGCAATAATTAATTAGGTAATCCTATTCTGTTAATATAGCCATATCTTGTTGAGTAAGACCACCTTATGATTACAAAAACAAAGTTTTTTTTTATTTACAGGTAGGTAACTGATACGAAACATGGCTGAATCTAGGAAGAAATGTCGACAGTATAGTGTTGATTATTTAAAATTTGTTTTTTTTCATCAAATACAGACAAGCGATTGCCCATAAGCCTTTTATGCAACAAAGTTTTGAGCAATGACTCTATGAAACCATCGAAGCTCGAAGATCATCTAAAGAGTTGTCATTGTGATAAAATTTGAAATATTTTCAAGCATTGAAGGAAAAATATGAAAAGAGACCCACCGTGCACAGTATGTTCGCTTTAACATCTGAAAGTAACGATGATGGCTTGCGGGCATCTTACAATATCTCGTTACTTATAGCGAAATCTGAAAAACCGCACACCATTGGAGAGCAGTTAATATTACCCGCTGTTGAAGAGGTTTTAAAAACTGTTCTGCGCAAATCTCCATTTGACATACTCAAAAGAATTCCTTTGAGTAATAACACAGAACAAAGACGTATTGATGAAATGAGCTCTGATATTGAAAGTTTCTTGTGTAATAATCTTCAAACAACTCATTCAACTGGACGAAACAACTTTACCTGGTAATGAAGAATTATCAATGGCATATGTTCGATTTGTTATGGACGAAAAAATTCATGAAGAGCTTGAATTCTTCATTACCAGGTAAAGTTGTTTCGTCCAGTTGAATGAGTTGTTTGAAGATTATTACACAAGAAACTTTCAATATCAGAGCTCATTTCATCAATACGTCTTTGTTCTGTGTTATTACTCAAAGGAATTCTTTTGAGTATGTCAAATGGAGATTTGCGCAGAACAGTTTTTAAAACCTCTTCAACAGCGGGTAATATTAACTGCTCTCCAATGGTGTGCGGTTTTTCAGATTTCGCTATAAGTAACGAGATATTGTAAGATGCCCGCAAGCCATCATCGTTACTTTCAGATGTTAAAGCGAACATACTGTGCACGGTGGGTCTCTTTTCATATTTTTCCTTCAATGCTTGAAAATATTTCAAATTTTATCACAATGACAACTCTTTAGATGATCTTCGAGCTTCGATGGTTTCATAGAGTCATTGCTCAAAACTTTGTTGCATAAAAGGCTTATGGGCAATCGCTTGTCTGTATTTGATGAAAAAAAAACAAATTTTAAATAATCAACACTATACTGTCGACATTTCTTCCTAGATTCAGCCATGTTTCGTATCAGTTACCTACCTGTAAATAAAAAAAAACTTTGTTTTTGTAATCATAAGGTGGTCTTACTCAACAAGATATGGCTATATTAACAGAATAGGATTACCTAATTAATTATTGCAATGACATAAACAAAAAACCGACGGCAAACTGATTCTAATTATTAAAAGCAATAAATTGCTTCATAAAACTCTATTATGTATCTTAATCGATAGAGTTTTATGAATACGGCTGAACCAATTTTAATGTAATGTACAACATTTTTTCATAAATATATTATGATTTTTACTTTTACTTTTATTTAGATATCAAAACTCAGCGATTTTAATTATTTTTTTATTACTTTGATGCACGTTACGGGTACGTAAAGACGCGTAAAATTTATGAAAATATATTTAGTTAAGTCATTTAGCATTAGAAATCTAAATATTTATAATCATGCAGGTCAATCATAATATATCTTTACTGAACCAAGTCGAGTAAAAAAAAATTACTAATAAAGTAGGGACAAAACTTTTAACCTTTTTCGGCTTTCTCTTCTTTTATGGAAGTATCTAATAATGACTGTTCAGTATTTAATTTTTAATACGTACCTACCACATGCAAACATTTCAAATATAATTATTACAACATAAAATAAAAGTATGTATAACAAATAGGCAGGTAAATACTTTCTTTTTCTGATACTGGCAAACACTAACATCGATTTACTTTACTTTTGTTTTCTTTTCGAAATTCCGGAAACAAATGAGTAACGTTTATCCTTGGCATTCGTATTTATATTGGTGAAGAATCAAACAAGTTCATGCAAAATTGCAAGCACACACCACAAGTCGTATTTCGTCCCTTTACACGTATGAACAAGCGTTGCGGGCGGCGGTGGCGCTTTGCAAGTCTCAACACGTTGTACTGAATATGAAATATGCAAGTTTTTACACGTAACAGTCGCTGAGCTTCTTTAAATATTATCTGCCTACATTGATGGGTGAAGTCAAGCCAACATTTTAGTTTTTCACTATCGAAAGCAAATAAATTTTCGTGGACCCCCGCTTACGAATTGTGAACCCCCATTTTTTGTCACGCCTCCGTCGAGTCTCCCGTGGACCCCTGGGGGTCCACCTGGACCGCTTTAGGAACTAAGGGTGTAAAGGATTCCGGAGAGACCAGTCTCGAGAAGCAGCACTCGTTCACGGGTATGATTAGTGACCTTCCACTCATAACATTTAATACTACAGCCAGTCACCTACAAACCTACAGAAGGCACGACCTTAAGACTTCCACAAAAGCGGTAAGATAACAATTATAAGTGAATTAATGGCCTATAACACTATTGCGACGCGTAAATCTGGCAAGAGCACTCGGCTGACACAAATCTGGAGTTTGGACCCACTCCAAATTCAATAATGGCTCATGTGGGCCTCTCAAGACACTAGATTATAACTCCAGCAGGCTTACACTGGTAATGTAAGTTAATAAACTTTGTGGCTTAACGATATTGTGTCGCGACTAAAATTATAATACTTAATCTTAGAAGTCTCGTGAAGTAGAATGACTTTTCCTTGAACGTCTTATTATTGATAAGTAGTTCTTCATTGTTTACTAAATGGACTGCTTGAGGTAGTATCAAAAATTTGAATTTTTTTCCAAAAACTTGAACTTAAAAGTTCTAGGTTTATTGGAAACTTTGGTGTTTATGGAAAACACCGACTTTTCTGATATCATGATAATTTTCAGTTTATGTACTTGGTATACATAAAATAAAAATTATGTCGTTCAATCATTTCAATTTATGATAGTACTTTTCCCAGGATTGGGATAATAGTTATAGGCTGTTTTACTTTTCCACAGGTGAAAGATTCTGAACTTGGGAACTAACGACTGTTTTGTTTCAAAATTGCTTCTCACTTGTCTTGCTATTGACCTTTGTATAATTGTGTGCTATACCAACAAAATGTTGTAAGAAACTTAACGACTGTGATTTTTTAATTTAAGCAGTCAATTACCTTGAGCTATATTACCATCCAGAAAAAAAATACATTAAAAAAAATCATCATTATTTGATTAAAATTATGAAGCACAACCATCTGCATGAAACCGCCAAAAAATCCACTTTGTTCCGAAAAATTGTGGACCATTAAAAATTCGGCATTAAACCCGCAAAATATGCGGCAATTAAAAAAGAAGAGCAGTTCAAAACACCATGACTGGGCTACAATGGTAGCGTTACGAGGAATGGTAAATAATACGTTTGCAGCTATTAAAACGATGTTACAAATGTACAGTTGAGATTCCAGCCGTGCAGGATTTATCGAGGCGTGCTGCGATGACAATTATTGGTATTTCTGTTGGAGTCTATGTTTAATTTTGCACTGTTGAAGGCTAGTTGGTAAAAACATGAGGTATAAATAACAGTACGAAGTCGTGTTGGCAATTCATGAGGGAAGTTTTAGTCCTGTAGCGAACGTCTTTTGACTGGATGATGATGAAAGGCTAGCTGGAATGGCGTAATTTTTGGCTTAGAGCAATTTTCCTAATTCAAATAAAGTTGTGGGACTTCAGAGAATTTTTGAAAGTGTGATATGTTAAGACTCATTTAAAATCTATATGATGGCATGACAGTGCCAATTTTGCCAAAAAAAGATTCAGGTATTGCATTCAGTACGTTCAGCGATATAATTTAATTAATATTCTTAGTTTTTTAAATCGCTTGCACACTTTTGTTTTGTATGGAATCAATTGTTTTTGTTGATCTAAATAAATTTGAATACGTTACTAATAATTAGGCTTTGACAATGTTCATCGAAATTTGAACAATAAAGAGTATTACTGATTAGAAAATCTGAGTATGTTAACGACTTACGTTGCTGACTGTACAATTTATTGAGACCATGCATCACAGAAAAATTCGGAACATTATACTAACCGAAAAACTTAAATAAAACACGATAAAAAACAGCAATATGCAAAGACTATTCACAATATTTTTTACTGTTCGAGATTGCTGGCGCTCGGAAGAGTGCCTTGGAGTCTGGCAGTGTTTCCGCTCTGGATAGCAATGTTGATCCTTTGCAGAAAATAATATTCGAACATTCTTGTTATGCGTCCTGTAAACCAGTCTTGGAGATAGTTCTTTATAGATGGAAGGGACACTTCAACCCTATGGCTTTAAAGTTTCCATCTAGAAGTAAACATTTAAAGCAGAAAAATTAAAACATTTTATGTTGCATGCGACAAAAGGATATTCTGCATTAGCATGAAATCAAACCGGGGCCGAAAATTCTACCACCAAACCACGCTTACAGATATCTATTATACATTTTTTTCGAATATTCACCATCATAGCCCACTCTTTCTGCCTTCAAAATAAGATGTAAGATCCCTAATAGATGGTCAATATTAAATTACTTTTACGAGCGAAATCGTATTATTCAAAACAGGCCTTCTCACTGTAAAGCCTGTAAGACTAGCTTTAACTAAAAACTGATTTTGCTATTGCCATAAATTTCTTTACCTTTCATCAGCTAGTAAATACATAAAGCAATAAGCCAAGCGTGCATAGATCACGGAACGGTTTGGAGGTCGATAATTAGGAAAGTTTACATGCGGCGAACCCGACACGCGCCCGTCGACGGCAACTTATTCCTCGGGAAATTTTCACTGCTGAGTTCCGTCGAAGGTGAGCTACAGTGAGTTGAATATTGTAGGGTAATGAGACTAGGAGTTATATCGTGAAAGGTGCGCAAAATGTGACGCAAGGAAACAACAAGAGTACTGTTTGGTCTTCGACTAAGAGTCTTGATTTTTTTCCTGTGAATACAAATAAATTGGTACATCCATGGTTTTCGCGAAAACTTTGGAGACGGACACTAAAGGTGAAACAATATTTAATGTCCGGAGTGATTTTTAAGGAAAAGTCGATTCCATTCACAAACGTTATTTCGTTGGCAACAGATGGAGCTCCTGCCATGGTCGGGCGATATGGTGGGTTTATAAGCCATCTTTAAGTGGGTTTTTAAGAATTATACCAGAAGTAACTGCAATTCACTGTGTCATTCACCGACAACACCTAGTAGCGAAAAATTTGAGTGTTAGATTGCACCAATTGCTTCAACTTGTGATTAATGCAGTTAACAAAATATGAAGCAATGCGTTGAATACGCATTTATTTGCTCAATTGTGCGATGAAAATGATGAAGACTTCCAACGATTGCTCTTACATACTGAAGTACGCTGGTTGTCGAAAGGTGCATGTTTAACAAGACTTTACTTACTTTTTGAATCAGTTTTAGAGTTTCTGGAAGGTAAAGATCCAGATTTAAAAGAAAACTTGATCAATTTAAAAGCAAACATTGCGTATTTGACAGAGATGTTCAAAAAATGTTATAGCACATCCTCAATTTAATAAAAACAAAGGGTGTAATTTTAGTTTTTCTTGTAAAATTGAAATTTATGAAGCAAAATATTAGTCGGCGTGAATTTTCCCAGTTTTCAAACTTGTCACAGGTAGTGTGCCTTGATGAGGATATTCAGACATACTTTTAACATTTAATTGCTCAGCATGATGACTTCAAAATCAGATTTAAAGATATTTTGACGATAGAAATACCACCATGGATCATAAATCCATTTGAGGAAATGGAAGTGGAGAATGTGATATTATAAGAGGAGCTACTCGAGCTTAGCACTAATGAGGAGCTGAAGGTGAAATTTAAAAGAGTGTATCAAACATCTTGACTGCAGGCAGAAATACCCGAATAATATCCTGGACTGTGGGGAATTGCGAGAAAGCTTTTGATAGCATTTCCCTTGTCATATCTTGTCGAAAAAAGTTTTAGTGACGTTACAAATCTTTTACAAAAAAAGTAGCAGATTGAATATCACGAAACGGGGAGATTTGCGGTTATTCCCAACAAAACTGAAGCCATATATTCATTATTTGCTGTCAATCCATCAAGTACATCCCTCCCATTAAAATTATGACTATTTTGTGATTGTCATTGTAGAAGTTACGTTACGTCATTAATGTTTAATTTCAATTATGTTACGACTGTTATCATATTACAATGTTATATGATAACAATAATAATTAATCATTACATATTGAAGACTTTTATATCTGGACAAAAGTCTTCAAAGACTGAAAGCGATGAATGAAGGTGTACAAATGGGTGACTTAGTGGTAAACCATCTACTTTATGCAGATGACGCGGTTTTAATAGCGCCAACAGCCACTGATCTGCAAACACTAGTCACAGTTATGAAAGACGACTGCATGATCAACTTGAATGTGAAGAAAACCAAGATTATGGTTTTTGAAAGGGAAGAAACCAGAACGAATGTAAGGATTGTGGTTAGTAACGATGTGCTGGAGCAAGTGAATGAGTTTGTATATCTTGGATGCGCCTTCAGTAAGGATGGGAAATACACCGCTGACATAGAGAGAAGAGTGAGTGCAGGGAACAGAGTGAATGGTGCGATGGGAAAGCTACTCGGGAGCCGGCACTTGAGCCATAAGGCGCAGCTGGCCATACATAACGGAGTTCTTGTCCCAACGCTGTTATATGGTAGCGAGAGCTGGGTATGTAAGAGGGAGAATGAAAGTAGGATAAATGCGGTAGAAATGCGAGCTCTGCGGAAGATGTGCGGAGTGAAGCTGACCGACCGCATTAGCAACAGCATAGTAAGACAGCGAGTAGGTATGAAAGATAGTATCGGTGTAAAGATGAGAAAGGGCATGCTCCGTTGGTTCGGGCATATAGAAAAAATGACAAAACAGATATACAATGTGAAAGTGGAAGGATGCAGGTACCGGGGAAGACCTAGACTATCTTACCACGACCAAATAAACCGAGTCTTATCTGATGGAAAAGTCAAGAGTCTCCGTAACCGGCGAGCGTGTATGAGACGAACTATGAGAGTCGAGGAAGCCAGAGAGGTATGTAAGGAAAGAACCTGTTGGAACTCTGTACTCTCTGCCTACCCCGCAAGGGATCTGGCGTGAGGTTATAGATAGATAGATAGATTACATATTTGAATAAATACAACACAAAAATATATACTATTTTTCTTCTTATTTTTACCACTCCGAATGGGGAGTTTTCTAAATGAAATAAGAGAGAGAATTGATTGGTTCCTTGTGCTGTGAGTAGATGTCAAAAAGTAAAGTTGGGTGGGATCACGTTTTTGATTGGCCAGCTTTACTTTTTTGACATCTACTTACATCACAATCAATTAATTAATTAACCAATCAATTCTCGCTTTTTTTTTCGAAAACTATTAATCGTGGTTAGAACTCAGCCGCAACGCAAATTTCTATAGTTAGATCTAATCTTCACATTTTTGTCGAGTTTTGGGAATATGGTAGAAAAGCTGCCACCGGAACCAGCTAAATTTTAAAAGTGGTCTATGAGAAAAAAGTCTGGGAACCTCTGCTTTAGACACTTACTCTTTAGAAATAACATCATTAGTCTCATATCTCGATTGTAAGGCATCACCCTGGAGCGAGATTTTAACTATTTATTTATACCATAAACATTGTACAGTCAGCAACATAAGTTGCTTAACATACTCAGTTTTTTAAATCAATCTCTTTATTTTTCAAATGTTGGTGACCAATATCAAAACCAAATTATTTGCAACATAATAAAATTTAATTAGATCAACAAAAACAATGGGTTAAATGCAAAACAAAGCGTGCAAGCTATTTGAAAAGCTGAGCTGAGATGTTAAGCTACATGTGTTGCTGACCGTACTCACACAGTATGATAAAAAAAAACTAAAAAAGAGTATGAGAATTAAATAAAAAAACACTAACCCGCCGAGTTTCTCGCCGGACCTTCTCAGTGGAGGCCGCGTTCTAATCGGGTGGTAGCTTAGTAGTTCTATTTGTAAGCACCCCCGCAGGGCTTATACAAAATACATTATTTCAGTTTGAGTTTGAATGATTCTACGTTGGTTTGAAATCTTAATTGTATCCCTGCTACTCTTTCTCGTTGATTTTTGCATTATCTTGAATCTGCGATGCCTTTCCTAATAAACAAGATGCCATCACGCATATTAATCGCGTCAAATCTTTTGCTTCATACTATTTTCTATTTTGGCTCATACACACTCGTTGGCTTATAAAACTCCTGGCCGCTGAGTACAAAGATTCTCGAGTGGCGACTACGTGTTTTGTGTGTGTGGGTGAATGATCTACGCTGTTAGCCGCGGGGCCTTTTACAGCTTCACCAGACAAGAGGGCGAGCGTGTAACCACTGCGCTCGAGCCAGAAGGGCGAGGAAGCAACTAGCTCAAGGGCGCCGCAAGGAGGAATGGCCTCGGCTTGGGCAGTCGCCATGGGGGAGGGCGTATACTAGGTGTCTCGCCGTGGTGCTCTGCACCAGCCGGCGGGCAAGGGATTCTTCGAACTCGCGGGCAAGGTCGGTGTCTGATCCTGTGTGCGGTATCTGTATCCGAAAGAAGGGATGTAAGGGCATCGAGAGGATCGGTGTGAAGATGCCGCGGACGGCGGTAGCAGTCGTAGAGTGTAGGTAGGCTGGTAGAAGCTGGATACGTACTTTGAGGGATGCGATCCTAGTAGAATGCTTTTATGCTACAGTAAACGTCTTTAGGCTGATATTTTTTATTTTTTTTTTATAAAGGTAGCCCCACGCTAGGATTTATTCTTGTGTCGTGGGTGCGTTTACAAACATGAAAATTCACATACACAAATACCCAGACCGGAACAAATAGTTGTGGATCACACAAAGATTTGTCTCTTCCGGGAATCGAACCCGCGACTATTAGACACAGTGGGCGGAGCGGCTTAAGCTCTTAACCACTGCGCTCAATTGTACGTCAATGATGACACTCGGAAGTTTTGAAAAGTTTTGAATTTATGATTCAAAATTTTTTAAATCCATAAGATAAAACAATACCGATTTGATCATTTTTAGGTCAATCAAGTCTGCGTTTCTCTTGGTAACTTACATCGGTCCATTTTGAATTCCACTTAGGTAATGTTATCATTGTATTTATTGAATTTAGTTTTGCCAAGTTCTAAGTTATTAATTTTTAAATGAAATTGTCAACAAATATATCGATAGTATCAATTTTGCAAGTTACCAATATAAATTGAAACTTTAATATCACTCAAGTTACACAACAATTTTAATTTATTTTTCATACCCGAAACATAAACTTTTAATGATACCAATTTGCCATCGCAAACTTAGATTAATAACCAAAAGTTAGCTCATTTGAACAACGCGAAAATTCATCACCGCGCTATTTTCATTAATCTGTGATTACGCAAAACACAACGTCATGTTTCGTATTAAAAAAAAATCTCAACAGACTTCGCTCCGTCATACCCGCCATTTGCCTAAAAAATGATTGATTGCCGGAAAACGTTGAGGTAATTCTGGCCACTTCTGTAGCGGTATGAATTGGCTGTTTCAAAACAACGCCGATTCTGGCGTGTCACCGTTTATAAAATTGTTGTCTACGCCCTTATTTTGGGTACAGTTGGTTTTGGTTTTATAAATTTACACTCCGAAATGGCTATCAACACTAAGTAAGTTACTGGTTTATATGTTCATAATGGAACTACGACCATTCGACTATTCTCTCAGTTTACACATAAAACTATAATAGCGGGTGATTTCAATGGACATCATAGCAATTGGTCCTATAAAAATGATCCTAGAGGAACCCAAATTATGGACTCAGCATTAGAATACGGATTTATGTCAATAAATAGCGGATGTGCGACTAGGGTTAAATATGTTAATAATTACCTTCAACAAACATCTCCTGATATCGCCTTTGCTTCAACCGACGTAGCCATTAGTTGTATTTGGCAGGTGTTGAGTGAAAATTTAGGTAGTGACCATTTAATAATACAAATAAAAGTAAACTACCAAGATAATTTACATTTAAGTAAAATTCGTAATTTTAAGAAAGCTAATTGGGCATCATATCGCAAAGATTTCGAATCAGCGTGTACTGAATCAACCACATCAAATAATATTCAGTATATGTATGATTTTTTTTAGATACGTTAAATAAATCAGCGGACGCTAATATACCCACCATAAAGTTTTGTAACGACCCTCAAAGGGATTTTAAGCCCAAGCCTTATTGGAGCACAGATCTGTCTAAAGTAGTCGCTGAAAAAAGATTAGCTTTAAGTCAATTCAGACGTAATCCTACTCCTGGTAACCTCACCGTGCTAGAGGACAAGACCTTAAAAGCCAAATATAAAATAAAAAAAACCAAATCGGATCAGAATACGAATACATCAGTTTCCGATATGTGGAAAAAAAATGAGATGGATCAAAGGCTATAAACGCACTAGAAGTTACGTATCATTTAAAAAAAAAGAAGTACTAATTCGCAACTTAGCCCCAGATTCAGTACAAACTGTGAAACCTTCATTAGTTTCGTCTAACCCTCTGCTTGAGTCCGAATTTACTCTACAAGAACTCAATGCATGTATTAAGAAGAAGGATACCTCACCGGGTGAGGACGGTATAACTTATTCTATGGTATTTAATCTCCCGGGTGTAGGAAAATCGCTTTTACTGTATATTTACAACAGAATTTTGGATTCGGGGTATATACCATATCAATGGCGTAACATCAAAATAATTCCAATCCCGAAGGCTGGTAATAATTCAAATACGAAACTTAGGCCGATTTCATTGATTTCATGCATTTGCAAAATTTTTCATTTGATGGTAACTAAGAGATTAGAATGGTATATAGAACATAATAAAGTACTGTCTCCGAGCACATCAGGATTTAGAAGGGGTCAATCATGCTTGGATGCTCTCACTCAACTTGTCACTACAGTTCAAATTAACTTTGCAAAGAATATATCGACATTAGCCTGCTTCCTGGATATAGAAACCGCGTATAATAATGTCTTAGTTGACAAGACTATATATAAATTAGATAGTCTAAATGTTGGTTACAAAATATGTAACTATTTGTGGGAATTTTTGAGTGAGAGGCATCTGATAATAAACGATGAGTCGGAGGGCGGGGGTGATATTGTGAGATGGGCTAACAGGGGATTAGCACAGGGAGATCCGAGTTCTCCTTTACTGTTTAATATTGTTACTGTGGATGTAATATGCCAAAATAAGATTGTACAGATATGTCAATACGCCGACGACTTCGCAATTTTTGTAAGTTGCACCAAATTGGAAGATAGTGTGTTTAATATGCAGAACGCCTTAAATGCAATAGTTGAAATTCTTTTGCATATTAGGCTCGAAATCTCAGCACAAAAATCCAAGTGTTGCCTATTTAGTAAGGGACATAAACGTAGACTTCAAGACTTACAATTAAAAATCAGTGGGGTGAATTTAAATTTCACAGAAAATGTAAAATACTTGGGACTATGGCTAGATCAGTCGCTACGATGGGGAAAACATATTAATGAACTTTATGAAAAGACACAACGGTTTTTAAATTTAATGAGGGTTTTAGCGGGTTACGGTTGGGGAATGCATCCATTGCATTTGAGGCGTCTGTATATAGCAGTGATCAGAAGTCGTATTGATTATGGCAGTTTCTTATATGACTGTAGTGCAAAAAATCGATTATATAAAATAGATAAAGTTCAAAATCAGGCGTTAAGAATCGCCGGGGGCTTTATAAAGTCTACCCCTATTCATGTAATGGAAAGCGAACTCAGTTTGCCTCCATTACAGCTTAGGAGGAAATTTTTGGCTTTTAAATATTGTTTAAAATCTAAATCTTGGACTAACGGTGTGACGGTTAACATGTTATCCCAGCTAGGTGCTCTTTGTGCCAACAGATATTGGAAAAATAAAAAGAAGCCTATTTTAATGACAGTATATAATTTAGTTAAACAAGAAAAAATATATTCATCCAATCCTTTACCAATGTTTAAATTAGATGTATGGCATACGAGAATAAGAATCGATTCTATAATTAGAGAAAAATTTGAGTATGTTAGTAGGCCAAAAAACGATTATGAAATAAACTCATTAAAAAATTGCATTTTAGAAGAAATAAATACTAAATATATTGGATGGTATAAATTGTTTACTGATGGCTCAAAGAGTACTGCGTTGGGTGCTGCATACTACGATCCAGTGAAAAAGGTTGGCGAATGTTATAGAATTACGTCAAATGTATCAATCATGACGGCAGAGTTGTTGGCTATTTGTGAGGCACTATCCTATGTCACTAATTTACAGCAGCAGATAAATGTTGTTATATTCACAGACAGTAAGAGTGCCCTCCAACATTTGGCTCGATGTTCCTCTGGTTACAGAGGTACAGCGATAGCCTATACTATATGGAGGAAAGTTCAAGAGTGCTTAAACAAAAATATTAAATTAGTACTACAGTGGATACCGGCGCACATTGGAATACAGGGTAACGAGGAGGCTGATCGACTTGCAAAAATTGCTTCTACTTTGGGGTCAGAAATTTACGTCTTGCCTGTATATTCGGAAATCTTACACAAATTCGCTAAGGTATGCAAGGATGATTGGACATCATATTTTAACGAAAAATCACAAACAAAGGGCATTTGGTATAGAGTAATTCAGGAAAGGCCTCCTCGGGTGCCGTGGTTTATTAATGGCAAATTTAGTCGTAATCTGTTAGTAACAGCTTTTAGGTTGCGTTCTGGACACATGCCACTAAAGGTGTTCGCATTTCTTATGAAAAAGATTAATTCCCCTAATTGTGAAGTTTGTGGGACGGTGAATGATGTGCAGCATATTTTGGTGGAATGCGTAAAGAACCAAGCTGAAAGAAATAACATAATAAATATTTTAAAAATAAATGGGACTCAAATAGGATCATTTTTAAGCTTCCTCGCGGAACCATTGTCGGATGAAGCAAAAATGTTATATAACTTAGTTATAATTAAATAGGTGTATAATAAGAAATAATTAAGGACAACCCTGTACTTAGGATACGATGGAGCTGGCATGAACTAATGTTCAAAAGCTCCTATAAGAACAAGATAATAAAAAAAAAAAAAAAAAAAAACTACGACCATTGCAGATCAACTGTTAGATCAATTGTAATTATTATAAGCCAATACTGCCCCACTGCAAGGCAAAGGCCTCCCCTCCCTTCTTCCACTCATCTCGGTTTAGTGCAAGCTGATGCCAGTCCATGTCATAGTAGTCCAGCTCGTCTCGTTACCTCTTTCTGAGCCTGATGTTTCCCTCCTGGTGGGTACTATTCTGTGGGATAAGATCTGGTATTTATGTCAAATATTTGTTATGTTTGTAAGTCTTCAGTCAGCTTAAATTATCAAAAAAAGGTAAAGGGAGGTAGTACCTGGGAAGACTGACTGTCATAGCATAACCAACTACACTGCTTATCTGTTGTGCATCTTAGGAGTCTCCGTAACTGGAAAAGAAGGACGTTTATAAGGAAAGAACCTGTTGGATTTATGTAATCTTTACCAAGCTCGCAAAAGATCTGGCGTGATGATTATTAGATGATAATTAGATATCTATTTAGAAAAAAATGGGGCAAAAGTCCAATTTCCTGTGTGTTAAATTTATGTTGATCGATGCCAATGAACACAGACTTTGTAAATGGAGCACTGCTCAAAATGCTTCAGACGTCCGTGCCTAATGATATATTACATTATTATGAATCTGTATGAATGAGTTAGATGTAAAATATGTATTTATGTCGAATGCCCTAGTGCTACATTCACACATTATTACGTATAATGTTCGGATTAGCCGAAACTTAGATATTGTCTATGATAAAAGATAGGTTGATCCAGAATTGGCGAACATCCAAAAGTCTTGAGATTACAGAACTTATTCGTTCTTGGCACATGGTATGAAGTATGACGTAGTTTTAGAACTGCGAAACCGTTTACATGGTTTTGGAGCTTATGCCGAGTGCGTTATTGCTTGTTTCAGTTATTTTTGTAATTTTGATGAGAACGGTGGAGACTAAATTACAACAAAACTATTTTCTACCCTTTTTACCTTAAAAATATTAAGGTTTTGTACTCCTTTTGTTACACGAACAATGAAGGACAATGTTACAAATAATAACGCATGCCTAATTAAGTATGTAAGATACATTCGTTAGGCTATTGCAAAGATATTTTGTACTTTAAGTCAGAGTGTAATGAGAGGTGGGGCTTCTGCTATAATTTCCGGTATACTTTTTGAAACCACACTACTACTGAAAAAATTTGGCAGAATAATTCTAATAACACAACACTATACTCGAAGTAAGATTCGAACTCCAAAACATAGGTACTGGTCTACGTTACTGGAGTGCGAATATCGTTTTGGTGAATTCTTCTTCTGATACTTCGACAATAAAAAACCTAAAAAGGTTTTACATTTCTCAGATTATCCCCTCAAATAAATTATCGCAACGATCTATCTAACTTCAACTAAAAGACGTCCACGGCATGATAAAGGCCCAGAATCTCTCAAAGACTGCCACAACTACTGCCTCTGCATTGTGCTCATCCATCTTCTACCCCCGACCTTCACGAGGTTATCGGTCCATCTTGTAGGGGACCTGGTAGTGACCACTACTTAACGGAAGATATGGAGTGCCATATCTTCCGGTAAGTAGTCGTTACTCGAGAACCGTTCTGCCCCAACGGGTGTCAGTTCTACGAGTGATGTGTAAAGATAAATAATAATAACTTGAGATTCAAATATAATCACAATGAATCCTATTGCTATCTTTCTCCTCAACTGAAGATATGACAAAGATGTCAAATCAAGTTGATGTAATAGAAACAACAATACCATCTCATTGTAAAAGGACAACCCAAAAACGCTTGCTATATTTTATGGCCATATTTATGGTTAGCGATGGACCAATAACGCAATAGGCTTATGTCCCTGTGCCAACAAACGCGACTAGCGGTGCAAACAAGATAATAATGTTTTATAGGCGTTCCGAATTTCTTACTTTGGTTTCTTCGTTAAGAATTTTAAAACATTAGAATAAAAATTAAGTCCTGCTCGATTTCCATGAAACGCAGAAGTATCTAGTTCTGTGTCGATTGTACTTTGTACATTTTAGTTATGTGATGGACATTTCTTAACTAAATCGAGACAGAAAGTTTAAACGGTGAAAATTTTCTAAATTATACAAGTCAATTATGTGCCAGAGAGTTTCAAACTAAATTAATGTAAGCGAAGGTAAAGTTTTTTTTACATCAATTCGTTACAAATATGTTTATTGCAGGAAAAGAAATAACTTAGACAATTGTTAAAACCTTCTGTTCATTAGAACCATTTTAAAAATATAACAAAAAAAATCTACAAGGCAATTAAATTGTATAGGATCTACACAAATGGCGTGATAGAGAAGAAAGAACCCTACACTCAGTTAATGGGATATGATGTTGATAAGGACATCAAATAATTTGTACAAAATCTTTAATATGACACTGATTTAGAGGTAAATATAATTCTTAGCAATCACCAAGGTTAAGCAGCGTTTGACTCGAAGGGCCTGTGATGGGTGACTAATTAAAAAATTTTATATTCGATAATCTCTGTGCCTCAAAAGGCACTTTAAGCCGTTGGTTCCGGATACTACATAATGTGGCAGTCGTTAAGCCGAGTCGCAAGGCAGCTTGATAAATTCCATCGGTAGATGCCTCCGCTAATCAGCATTGAGTCTGCGTGGTGGATTATGACCTAATCTCTTACATCTCGATTCGTGAGAGAAGGCCTTTGCCCAGCAGTGGGATATTATAGGCTGATATTATTTATTATTATTTTATCAGTTACCAATTAATATGATTTAACAAATTAACAATCATATCCATTTCTACATAAATGAAAACAAAATATAACAACCATTACAATAAAAATAAAATCAATTAGTGTATGAAAAGGGTAGCGAAAGAGAAGATTGATTACCTCAGGTCAATAGTCAGTTGTTTGAAATAATATTTTTCCCAGGTAAGTAGTCCACCCTTCGGTGGGTATAAATCAATTTGACAGTATTTCATTGCAAAGAAAAATTACTTGGGTGTAATTTCGGGACAATATTTTAGATTTAGAAATGAAATTGGGTGTTAATGTAATTGGTACTTTAATTTGTGAAATAGATTATTTATGACTGCCTTTTTGGGCTAGTGATTAATAACACGCTTTGTGATCCTGAGGTCCTGGGTTCAAATCCTGTGCCGGACAATTTTTTTTTCTGTCGTAAAACTCCCAGTATCAGTCTGGAGTCTGGAATGGTGCCCAGTATATGGCAATAGGCTCGCCTCCTATTAAATAATATATTTATAAGCGTTTATTATGCCTTCGCCTCCTTTTTCAACTTCGTGTCTTTTCGCACCTACCACACTTCTTTCTACACTACCCTAAGGTAGACTGGTAGAAAATGCCCAAAGCATTAAGTCCGCCTATGTACACAAGTGCATGAAGAATAAATAAATAAGACCAAACATCGGTGGCAAAAAGGGGGTATACACAGTACACCTCTGCCACCCCGCTTGGGGAATATAGGCGTGACGGTGTTTATGTATTTTTTATTTATGTAGATAAGCAATATGATTTTCTCTTGTTAGCTGTTTTCACCCGTTAACGGTGACCTTACGTCACTGAAAATAGCTAGATACAAAATAACTATTAATTAAATATTTCTTCAATTACGTTTGTTAATATTGATATAGAAGTTATAATTAAAGTAGTCATAGATACTCCTTGCGGTACTCCAGAAATATTTTTGTTACTACACTTTGTTTTTAAACTATAACTTTCAAGACAAATCTCGCTTTCTAGCAAAATAATGCAGTAACATAAAATATATCATAACGTATAATTAACTAATCATACAACACAATAAAAATGCCCCATATTTTCATACAGCACACTCCCTCAGAAGCTTTATCTAGTTCCATATCATTTTCCTACTGCAGGAACTCAGTACAGTACTAGATTTTGTTGAGTTCTCCATGCCGTACTAAATAACAAACGGCACCTCTACTACTCATATCTCGTTGGGCACGTCCAACGTTCCCGTGACGTCATCAAATTGTGGAACGGACCACACCTGACGGAAAAAAAGTTTTAAATAAACAAACCGCAGGTTGCGGGAACTACGTTGCAAGCGCACTCTGTGGGCCACTAAAAGCATGTTTTATTCCAGCGGTTGTAATTTTAATTGGGTTTCAATGTAGTTGGCAAGTATGGTTTTTTGGTTTCAATCGCGTTTGTATAATTTGAAACAACATATAAATTGGTTTGGATACAATAATCATATACTTGGTATAATTTTTTTGATGTGAGAGAAGAGGAACTGAGCCTCCTATAAATCATTCTTTTATGTACTTATTAGTTTATCAATCTATCAGATTTTCTTAATTACACAATACGTCATTTTTGCTAAAGAGATTACCAAGCTTAACAGATATTGACCCAGTTGATTGAAGTAATGAGAGACAATCTTTAAATTATATTAATAATAAACATACATAACATTTACCAAATCAAAGAATGTATTATACTATACATGGTGTCATTTTAATCGTGGTGAAGCGGAAGCCCAAATGATGTACCCAATGCCAACTGTTCGCTGGAATAAAAAAAAAATGAAAAAAAAAAAAACAATCTTCAATAAGTAACATCTCTTTAACAATACTAATTTAGTACATTAAAATACCTATGCCAAACATAAAATAACATTAAGGAGCAGTGCGGCTCGTTAGCTAGCCTACCTTCGGTGTTCCGGATTTTCTCCCTAGCTATGATATTCGGATAGGTCAGTAGGTAGATGGTACTTATTGAAGTGTTCTTTTTATTATTTTTTTTATTACTAGTGAGCATTAACATAATTTTTGTATTATAGTGGCATTGTATACATTACCTGGGCTTTCGCTCCAGAACGACTAAAATTAATTTTAGGTTAATTCAGGCGGCAAATAGACAAAACCGCAGTATATTTTTAGCTACTTCTAGAAACGGCTAAAATTATAAGGATACTTTATTAATTTCGATCCATTATCACAATTCAAAACCTGTTTAAAGAACTTTTCTATAATTACCTAACTCGAAAACTTTTAACGTTGAATCTGTGTAAATGTTCATCAAATTAATTTTAACTTAGTGGATACTAATAACTATCGGTACCTAGCAGTAAATAAAAGAGCAATGACATAAATTGAATAGACTTATGTATTACCCTTGAACATTTAGTAGCACATGTTTAAAAACTTATTTTTAATACCTTCACCAGGTGGTAGGCCGTCTGATCACCACTCTCCAAAGTCATGCTAGCAAGCGACCCAGTCATATTCTGGTATGTTGCCTTACGAAGAGGCGGGTCTACTCTGGTCATACGGATCGTCATTATCGGAACTCTGTATAACTTTCGTCTCCTCAGCCTATTTCAGAGTGAATAAAGTATTACGGTCAGATACAGTTAAACACAGTTCAGCTACATCGCCACTTTTCATGAAGTGACATAGAGGCCATCGATGACCAAAAATATTTTTTTTTTATTACAATTGCCTATTGTATTTTACATTGCCGGGTTTGTAATCCCCTCTTAAGCAAAGAATTGCTTGTGGTAGGGGATTTAGCCCTAACAGAGGAAGACCTAACAGAGGTATTTTTTATAAGTATAAATGTGAAATATATAAAAAATACCAACAAAAATATTATTCTTATTTAGTCCTACAGGAAGATTTATATAGAGGATCAATGTTACAATCGAAATCCTAATAATCCTACTACCAGTCTACCAGTACATACATACAGTTTTAACAGTGACCAGACCCTAATAAAAAATCATACAACAGATTTGAAAATTTGTAACAGTTTATGCTTCCAACCTTGTAGCCCAACACACCGGCCTAATAAAGTTGGCCGAACAAATATTCTCCCAGCTTAAACTACGCTTTTTAACTAGTATTTTTAGTTGCTTTTGTAGAACGCTGTCTCACCTGGTCCCGACTGTTTTCTTTGTCTTACTTGTCTTTTTTACACCAACTCTTTCACGCGTACTCTGCAAATGCTACAGGGGATTAGTAGCTTTCTTTATTTTTAACTTTTATCCCCGGAATTAATGTTTATTCTTGTACACCTGTATGTTTATCCTTGGAAATGAGAAATACTGCATTTAAAACTGGTATAAAATATTTATTCTAGTTAAGCTTTGTGCGAAGTGTAAATCACTTAAAAGTGATTTTCATTTATTTATAATCAAACTGTTATTATTTTTTTGCTGAAACAAAACACAATTATGGCTATATTCCTTTAGCAGGTGTGGTCAGGGTCTGGTTTAGACATCCACATTTTGCATACGGATTTCGGTCCCAATATGACCGCAACTTAGAATTTTTATATAGAAAAAGCACACTTTATTTGACGTAGGATTCAAACTTAGGGCCTCGTGATCGACAGCTGTACTATGTGCTACAAGACTTAAAAGACGTTTCTAGCCAAATAATATTTGCCAAAGTCCTTGAAGACAGGTGATAGTAGTGTGTCTACAACTAGTATTAAAGTAAACCTAAGTACAGAATTAAAACAAAGAATCTACTATACAACCAACAAAAAAAAATACTTAACCAATTCTTAACCGAATCTGCAAAGATAAACCACGATTTTAAATTGGCGTACGGATTGAATAAAAAGCAGCTTATCAACCAGACATAAAAGATTATGCCATACAAAAACTGTCTCAAGGTGTCTTACGCTTAAGTGGAACGAGGAATCCCTGGGGATTTGACGAAGACAAACGACTAGAATCCCTGAGATCCCCCCTAATGTTGTAGTAAAACGTCTCAGTAAAAGATATATCGTTTTTTCATGCATATGTTATCATCGCTTGTCTGTTGTCTTGATATCGACACTCGGGATTTGTCGAAGTATGACTAATTGATGTAGTTTATCATATGTAAAGTGTTGTAGTAAGTAGTCTTCTTTCATTTGTGCACGATTTTTTTGCTAGTAGAATTTTTAACCGAAGTTTACGACTGCTGTTGGTAAATCTTGTGTGAGTTATTAAAGAGTGGTAATATGGAACCTATCATTACCTGGGTGACAGTAGGATGTAGTTACTCCTACCTTAGGAAATAATTATAAAGAGCAACTAAAGGGGCAAAAACATTATATTAGAAAAAAATTGTGTAAATTATTAATGGTTTTGAAACTTTTCTATACACTTCAATAGATCCTGGCCCCGGCATGATGACTGATTGTTATTCACTACATAAATCGGCCTTCCGTGAATGTGTGAGAATGTAAGCCACGAGTGAGAATTAGACAAGAAAATAGACAATGTAGATGTATGTAAATTTTGATTTCTCGTAAATCTGGTTTAAAAAGTGCAGCAGTAATATAAATCTACCAAACAGTCAAAAAGGTTAGTATATTAGCCGAAAGAAGTTCACTTGATCACATAGACTTTTCCGAAGATCGCCTCAACGACCGATTTGGTTTTCTACGCATATAGTTTTTTCCCCCAGGCTTTACTAGGTTGGCAAAAATTATTTAACCGAAAACGAAACTGCTGTATAAATCAGTTTACACAGAATAACGCGGATACACATCGTAGTCACCGAGGCGTGCTGTGTATTGTGATTTTTTAGGCCGCTGCCACATAAGCAGCGAGTTTTATCGTTCCGTGCTGGCCCGATATTCGCATGAGTTGAATTATGGTCCCGTTGTAGTTAAATTGGAGACAGTAATAGATGTTCTTGAAAACTCTGGAAAGTATCGATAAAAAAGATTGCTAGGATTTTGGCATTCATTTTACTCATCGGAACATTTTGTTTACTCCTGCGCTAATACATATTTTACAAAATAAGAATAAGGCTTGGATTAAATGGAAAGTATACAAAAACAAATCAGATTACTTAATGTTTTCTATGTTTCGAAAAAGATTTAGAAAGGAATCACTAATTTGTTACAAAAAATATATGAAATCAGTAGAAGACAGTATACCTAACAATATAAAATATTTTTGGACTTATATAAAAAACCGTAAAAGTCACTCAGACATACCAATCAGTGTTAACTATGAAGGCGCAGAGTCGGATAGACCTGAGGGCATCTGTAATCTGTTTTCATCTTTCTTCCGTTCAGTTTTCCAGCCATCGGATGTATCTGACTCCTTCTGCATGGAAGATATAGTTGACGTCGATATGAGAATGCCTAACAATATTATTATAAGTGACATACATCTATCAGAAGCAAACGTATTAAAAGAACTAAAGGCTCTAGATAGTACCAAAAGCTCAGGGCTTGACAATATTCCCCCCATTTTCCTTAAAAATAATGCCTCAGCAATATATAAGCCGTTAACCGCACTATATAATAAATGTCTAAGAGAAGGCATGTGCCCCGCAGTATGGAAATTGGCCAGAATAACACCAATCCATAAAGGAGGCTCAAAACGAGATGTTGCCAACTATCGCCCAATCTCAATCCTTCCCGCGTTGTGTAAGCTCTTGGAGAGGTTGGTTCACAATAATATATATCCACTAATGCATAGTGCTATCCTTCCGCAGCAGCATGGTTTTGTCAATAAACGTTCCACTGTTACTAATCTTGTTGTGTATACATCGGAATTGTTTGACAATCTAGATGCCAATAGCCAAACAGATAGTATTTATACAGACTTCCAAAAGGCATTTGACCGCGTAGACCATAAAATATTACTAGAAAAGCTCGCTTTTAACGGTATTCGTGGTAATCTTTGGAGGTGGTTTAAGTCTTACGTGACCAACAGAACACAAAAGGTCGTCATCAATGGATTCGAATCTGAGACGGTGTTTATTACGTCCGGAGTACCACAGGGCTCTATCCTGGGTCCATTGCTATTCATCTTATTTATTAACGATATACACACTTGCTTTCACCATTCTAATTTTTTGTTATATGCAGACGACCTTAAAATTTACCGAACTATAGATGAACCTAGAGATCAGCGCAAAATCCAGGAGGACCTAAATCGATTTACCAATTACTGTGTTATTAATAAACTGCAACTAAGTCTCGAAAAATGTAAAATCATTACATTTACAAGAAAACGAAAGTTTGATACATTTAATTATTCTATAGGCGGCCACTATCTTGATAGAGTCCAGACTATCAGAGATCTTGGAGTCACGTTAGATACTAAGTTGGCAATGGATGCACATGTTGAAAATATTTGTAGTAAAGCTTACAGAATGTTTGGTTTCGTTATGCGAGCCAGTAACGATTTTACGCGTTCACATACATATCTGCATCTTTATAAAACCCTAATTCGCTCACAGTTGGAATATGCTGTATGTATCTGGAACCCATTGTATAAGAAATATTCTGATAACCTTGAAAGAGTGCAAAAGAAATTCTTACGTTCTATGTACTATAAATGCTGTCGTCACAGGTACCAGTACCAGTCTTATCCTAATCTGTTGCAAAAATATACCCTTTTAGACTTAAATTCGAGAAGAACACAGATGGAGGCTATGTTTCTGTACGATATCTGCCACAACAGGTACGACTGTATTGACATAGTAAACAATATTAACTACAGAGTACCTGTTAGATCACACATACGAGCCTGTCGCACCACACCACTATTCAGCACAAGAACATCACGCACTAACGCAGGCAAGCGCTCACCTATTCGTCGCATACTTGATTCGTACAATTCAAAATTTAGTCACATTGATATTAATGCGAATAGTGTGAGCGTTTATAAAAAACTAGTGATTAAGAAACTGCATAGTTATATATAGTTACAGTTATACGACTCTCAACCAGAAGTTACAACATTTACCATACCTGTGGTAAACGATGTGGATGTCACAATTATTAAAAATGTTTATATATGTCTTAATTACTAAAGTTATTGTGATGTTGTTTGTTTACCCAATAAATAGAAATAGAAAAAATAAAAAACATGAGGTACCTACGTCAATGTATTGGAACATTTTTTTGTGTTTTACACAGATTAAGATAACACAGATATATAATATAGATTAAGGCATTTGTAGCACTATGGTGACGCGGTGTTTGTAGCGATGACCATGGTTAAGCAGCGTTCGGTTCGGTGCATCTAGGATTTTTGGGCGATACGGCGGTACGGATCGGCCGAGAGCATAAGGAGGAGTACCACCATTGTGGGAGGTCAGAAGACACGGCTCTGCAAACCCTATTGATGTGCCCAGCGTAGGATGCGGACTGGCAGATAAAGGCCGCAGAGATTGAAAGGGAGGCGCTCTCACTGCTGGCTGTAATATCAGCCATTGTCGAGAGGGAGAGCGTCTGGGTGGCTACCATCACCTTTTGCGAGCCGGTTATGATGCGAAAAGAGGAGGCTGAGCGAGAGCGGGAGAAAATCTCTTCTAATCCTGGAATCGCTGAAGACGCGTCGGGCAAAGGCGAAGGGCATACGCCTCAAATAACCTCCGCCCCACATGAACATTGGCCTGCGGGCGCCAGGCAAGGGCGGCTCGTCACCCGAACAGTGACAGACCCGTGAAGGAAGCGCGCTGCGTCCTAGGATAGGTGTCCGTTAGAGGTATTTCCATTTTTGAGTCTCCTTGCTTTGGAGGGCACGTTAAGCTGTTGGTCTCGGTTATTTTATGTGGTAGTCGTTAAGACGAGTTGGAAACCTTCTATTGCGCTTGATAAGTTCCAACAGCAGATGTCCCCAAGTCTTTACCAATCTGCACTGAATCCGTGTGCTAGAGTATGACCTAATCTCTCTCATATTGATTTGTGCGAGAAAGTCTTTGCCCAATAGTGGGAGAGTATAGACTGATTTATAAATTATTACTAATCTATATCTTTTTTTAACTGTCTGTCTGCTTCGTTGGTCTATTGGCAAAGCACATCGTTTGACGATGTACAAAAGGGTAGGTCGAACAAATAAAGTTTTCTAACGGAAACTTCCCAGTATGAGTCCGGAGTCTGGAATTTTGGTATATGACAATAGGCTCGCTCCCTATTACATGGAACCTAACATTGTCGGCGAAAAGTGGGTGTACTCAGTACACCTCTGCCACTACCGCTTGGGGAATATAGGCGTGACGGAATTTATTTATTTATCGATTTTAAAAAAAAATCTTTTTTGAGTATCACTTAAATAGCGTCTAAGTCCTAACTCATCACTTCACAATAAAATCATCATTACTTAAGTATTGGTTATATTGAAATCCCTTATTCAGAAGGCAGTACATTTTATTGATTTAGTTGTTATACTGTACCTATGGGCACTGTATATTTATCGTGTCGACTCGCCTTACAAAACTTTTCACCTGTGAGATTACAACAACTGATGCGTGTGGCTGATTCCTATTTTATGGCTCAGACACAATAAGCTTTTGGTGCAGAGATTGATATTAAAATCAACTACGCTGGTTACGGAGACTCTTCACTTGCCCTTCAATAAGACTCGGTCTATTTAGTTATGGTATGATAGTCTAGGTCTTCCTGGTACCTACATCCTTCCATTTTCACATTGTATATCTGTTTTGTCATTCTTTCTTCCGACATTCTTTCGATATACCCGAACTAACGGAGCATACCCTTTCTCCTCTTTATATCGATACTATCTTTTATACCGACGCACTTTCTTACTACGCTGTTGGGAATACGGTCGGTCAGCTTGACTCCGCACATCTTCCGTAGAACTCGCATTATGACATCATTTATCCTTCTTTCATTCTCCTTCTTACATACCCAGCTCTCACTGCCATATAATAAAAGTGTACAGATTCGAATGCAAATCGAACCCATGGGTTTCGGTACTCGCTAAATATATTTTAGTACTTAACTAGATTCAACTGAAAACAATATTTTTCTTTTATTAAGAATCACTATTTAATATTATAAGCAAATAAAACGTGCATTAAAATCAAATAATTTTGAAACGTGAGCTCTGCGAATAATGTACAGAGTCAAGCTGTCTGACCGCGTTCGCAACAGACTAGTAAGAAAGCGTGCAGGTGTAAAGGAAATTATCGGTGTAAAGATTAAATGCGGTACATTGGTTTGGATGTATAGTCCCACGAGGATCTTTACACCCGTGGCTGAGGGGTGTTAGTGTGAAAATAGGGTTAACATTTAGTAAAATTTTGCTACTTCCAAGGAGATTATTATTCAGCTGGGTGCCCACATTTACAATACTGCGACTGTCATGAAGTGGCATTTCACTTGATGACACCGTTAGTTCCGAAGTTGGCTGCAGGACTAAAAGATTCTTTTTAGACTGTACACAAAGAATGATTTGGAAATTGAATAAATATACTTGTCCTATAAATAGTACTTTTTTTCGTCAAGATTATCAGTAGTTTGTCTTCTTTAAAGATTAGGTTTTGTGACCCCCCTAGTCTACGGTCTTCATGCTTTTGGCCCACCACTTTGAGTTTGCTATCGCCGTTGTAAGAAATAATTTCAAAACATATAGCTGTTTGAGAGAATCCGTTGTCTCTCACTTCAATAGTGACAGAAATTTTTTGCACATTAGTAAGATAGTATAGGCTGAGTTTTTAACCGACTTCAAAAAGGAGGAGGTTCTATGTTCGGTTGTATGTATGCTTTTTTTTTTTATATGTATGTTCAGCGATATTTCCGTCAATTGTGGACCGATTTTGATGATTTTTTTTTGCATTGGGTTGAGTATAGCTCCGAGGTGGTCCCATTTTAATTTCATTGGTATTGGACCTTGGACTTAGAAGATACACTAGGGAACTCCTTAACGACAAACAATAGGCATGTGTAAATTGAGATATTATGGGTATTACGTCAATCCTATAGGTACCCTACTATAGAACTAAGCAGTATATTAGCCAACTTCAAAAAAGGAGGTTCATAATTCGTCCTTTTTTATAACTCCTTTGCTTATGAACCGATTTTGATGATTCTTTTTGCATTGGGTTCAGTATAGTTTTGAGGTGGTCCTATTTTAATGTTATTGGTATTAGACCTTGGACTTTGAAGATACAAGTGGGAAGTCCTTAACGGCGAACAGCACGAATGTATAAATTTCGTTATTATAGTCATTATATTAATCCTGTAGGTACCTTACTGTACAACTCAGCAAAATAATATAATATCAGTATATCAATATTACTAAATATGAATTATTTAGTAATATTTATATACCGATACTCGTCACTTAAAATGGTAAAATAAAAATCTTTTTAAAAAAAAGGTAACCCGATTACAAAAAGCAAAAAATAAATATTTTAAGTCGGTGCAAAGTAACCAACTGCACCAACCAGCACCGACTTCAAATATTTATTTTTTGCTTTTTGAAGTCGGTTTACCTTTTTTTTTATATGTATTATTACGACCAAACCATCAAATACTTTTTTAACAAAAAGATTTACTGTATTTTGCCATCCACCCTATTAAACCCATCGCGCGGAAACTAAATACCTACTATATCATCATCTCAGCCCATACTTGTCCACTGTTGAACATAGGCCTCCCCAATCGCTTTCCAGCGTAACCGGTCCGATGCCACCTGCATCCAACGACTTCCTGCGATTTTCACAAGATCGTCGGTCCATCTGGCAGGCGGTCGTCCCACGCTGCGCTTGCCAATACGTGGTCGCCACTCTAGAATCTTTCTGCCCCAACGCCCGCCCGTCCACCTACTATATAAATACTACTAATATATATCATCACGCCAGATTATTTGCCGGGTAGACAGAGAGTACAGAGCTCCAAAGGCTATTTCCTTACTAACCTCTTTGGCTTCCTCCACTCTCATAATTTTTTTCATACATCATTTTCATCATACACGCTCGCCGGTTACGAAGACTCTTGACTTGCCCTTCAGACAAGACACGATTCATTTGATCATGGTTAGATAAGGCACGAAAAACTAAATTACTAAACTCAACTATTTCAAATCTAACACAGCAACAATACAAAACTTTAATCTAACTAAAATTCAATACGAAAACCCTTTTCGATACAAAAAAATAATACAAACTAATCCGACTAAACGAACTGTAATGGAAAACTTTTAATCTATTTGTATATAAATAGGATGTTTTTTACTTACTTCGAGGGACTTCTAGTCACGCCAAGTCAATGCACTGGGTATTTAATATTCAAAAGATGCGCATATAAATGAAGATTTATTGAGTAACTTCACCTATAAAGGGGTTGATAATGTTGAAAGTTGGTATAGGGATTGAAATGTTGCATATTAACGAATAGATTTTGCGTCATGCTTAAGAAACTAACGTCAGTGTTTTTCTGCCTTTTATTAATAATACATATCTTCAGAACAGTAGTGACATATCTCAAAAAATCAACTTTTTGGAAAACTAATCGCGTACCTGACCGGCGCGGTTAGAGGGAGGGAAAGTGAAAGAGACCGAAGTATCGTATTTCTTAATTCTAACATAAAAACGCCGCTGTAAAACAGCTATTCACCAAACGCATATTCACCAGATAGAGAGTACCTTTTAATTGCTCTCTATGACCGTTACTCGATTTCATAGATTTTTGAGTTAAGTCTATACCGTTCTGAAGGTGCGATATGTGTTGTCAATTCAATGTCTTCGTATTTTAATAAATGGTCCTACACTTAAACAGTATATTATAACAATGGATTCGTTGTCGACATTACGGCAAAAAACAAAAGCCCAATGTAAGTTCATAGGGCTAAGGGGCTAAGTACAAACCTTTTGACGTTATCGTTACGCCTTGCTAAATCGTGCTGTAACGTTGATACTTATTTAGAGTTTATTTTGTAAGGAATAGATAGCATATCAACTCGATGGCGTCAAACTAATGTAATTTTGCTTATGATAAATTCTCCGTTAGGTAGTAGTATCTGGGGTGTTAGGAGTCTACAAAAATCTCCACAGACCCAAGTCATCTTCACCTGCACGTGGTACACCCTGCTGAACAACGAACGAGGCTCTGACGAACTGTCCGCCAACCCGCACTGGACCAGCGTTGTAGACTATGGTCCGAAAATCGCATTTAGATTGTAGGAAATATGTTTCAGCTCTTTTCATTGATTTCTGTCGCGCATTTGATACCTTAAATCATGCCAAACTTGTCAAAAAGCTCGATAACGCTGGTGTGCGTGGCCCCTTATTGCAGTGGTGTGAAAACTACCTCCAACGTAGGACATATTACGTTAATGTGGGCAATGCGTGTAGCAATTATATCAGTTAACGAAGCAACGGCACAAGGATCAGTGCTTGGGCCTCTCCACTTTATTGCTTATGTCAACGATATGAAAAACATCAAAATCAAATTCCCCATAAGATCCAAACACGACAAAAAACTAACAGAAAATTAATCACCATCGCAGCCATAAATACTTACGGTGAGAAAACCATTCCATACATAGTTCCTCGTTTACTTAATCACTTAAATTTAACTCTTATTCAATGCATTACAGCCAAACATAAATTAAAATCGCATTTTTTTAACTACCTGTAAATGCATTGAAATAATCCGGTCTCCGGTCTGGTCTGTATACCTCCAACTAATTTATATCATTGTAGTTCAGTCAATCTGCACTGTTTTGATAACTAACTAGCGGGTACTTAATTACTTTTGTCGCTTTGTATACTATTTTGTTTTCCTAGAAATAAATATGGCACTCGGAACAAACCTTTGTGCTTTTAGTGTTCTGTTATAAATGTATCTGTGTTTTATAGTAATAAAAAAAAACAGGGGCGAGAAGAATCTCCGGGCGGGTTCACTTAATCGTCAAACGACTCCGGCTATTGTATTAAAGGATACCTATACATTAAACGTACTCACCTATAACGTCTGCAGACTCATGAAAAAAAACGTCTCGTGGAACTAGAAAATGCATTAATGGATATTAGTTGGGACATCATAGAACTCTCAGAGGTAAGAAGAGAAGGCGAACACATAGAAGAAAGGAGCAGTGGTGTATTTTTCCACTTTGTTCGACAAACTAAAGGACTCCACGGTGTTGGATTTTTAGTAGTTTAACAGTGGAAGGATAACATTATTGAATTTTTAGGGTATTCAGATAGAATAGCAGTGCTTAAATTCCACTTAAAAGGCCACTTAAAAGGCAGAAAACCCCTTACACTAATACCAGCCTATGCACCGACAACATCATACTCAGATGACGATGTTATAGAATTTTATGACCTCTTAAACAGAGCCTGTGATGAAAACCGTGGAAGTTGGAACATCGTACTTAGGGATTTTAATGTCAAAGTTGGGCCGAAACTAAATCTCGACAACGCTCATATCCTGGGCCCCCGCGGCTTAAGCGACAGGAATGAACGTGGTAGTCGTTTACTTCAATTTGCATTTGCACAAAACATTTTCATTCTCAATAGCTGGTTCCATAATCATAATCATTTTAAGAAACCTCAACGTCGCTGGACTTGGGTATCACCTAATGCTTACATTAAAAATGAAATAGACTATATCTTAAGTTCCAATCTTCAAATAATTACTGACGTTGGTGTTATAAATACTATAAAATATTGCTCATACCACGGGCCAATCCGTACAAAAATCAAATTAAAATTCACCGAACCAAAATGATTACGCATCCAATTAAAAGACTCACCAAACAATCTCTTCTTAATAACGCTGACCAGTTTAATTTAGAACTTTCAAATTAGACCCAGATAAAGTTGAAAAAATTGATGAACAACAGAATACAACAGAATTTGCAATAGTATCAAATTTAGTAGCAAAAAGAAAAAAGCCGAACGAAATAAAAGGTTTAAGCTATCACGTTACACAATTGATTTAATACATAATAGAAGTATACAGATTATGGGGTCTCAAGAATATTGGACAGCAGATAGACATGTAAAGCGAAGTATCAGACGTGATGTCAGGCAGCACAACACCCATCTGGTGAAAATAGGACTACAAAATCATACATCGATATGCCGTGTCGATAACGCCTGGAAGAGCTACTGGTCCATGAAAAGGCTAATTTTATTATTTATTTATTTATTAAGGTAAAGGAAACACCCAGTACAAAAAATGCAGAAGTTAAAAAGGTACACATAAATTATAACACATTCACCAATAAAGTTTCCAATAATTTTCCAATTTGTTTTGAATACGTTCAATAAACTGTTTATAAACTGTGTAATTAGGATTCCAAACGATTGAGGCGTACTCAAGGTGTGAACGTACAAAGGCATTATAGAGTATTAAGTAAATATGGAATTTTTTGAATTCTTTAACTTGTCTTTAAACAAACCCTAACATTTTATAGGCCTTGTTGGTAATGAGATCAATATGACTCCTGAAATTAAGTTCATTATCTAAAAGCACTCCCAGATCACGGACCTCAGATACCCTCTTCAAACTATGTCCAAACATATTATAATCGAATATAATCGGGTTTGCTTTTCTATAAAAACTAATTACACAACATTTATCAATATTCATATTCAAACCATTATTAATGAAGAATGAAGGGTGACCTTCCAATATGTCTCAAGCGAAAAATTCTCGATATGTGTATCCTGCCCGTCCTAACCTATGGTACTCAGACGTGGTCACTGATCGAGTCTCAAAAGTCCAAACTCAGGGTTTGCCGTAGAGTGATGGAACGAAGTATGTTGGGTATTAAGTTACTAGAGAGAGTTCGTAACAAAACCCTAATACGCTCAAAAACGGGAATCGCTGATGTGGGTAATAAGTCTGCAAAGCTCAAATGGGAGTGGGCGGGGCATGTTTGTCGAATGCAACCTGAGAGATGGGCTAAAGTCGTTACGCAATGGGTATCTGCAGATGGTCATCGACGTCGGGGCAGGCCCAGGAAGCGTTGGTGTGACGACATGGATGCATTTCGAAAGGATTGGGCGGAGATGGCTGAAAACAGATCGGTCTGGAAGGTTATGGGGGATACCTTTGCCCAGCAGTGGGACTATGGAGGATAAAAAAAAACTCTGTTATCTCTTCACGCCTAAAGGTACGGTCAAACCAACGCGTCCAGCCGCGTCCGCGATCGCGTGCACAGTTGCGATCAGCTCCTACATCAATATTTGCATGGAAATGTTCACACCAACGCATCCTGCGTCCTGCATGCGTAACCTGGTTGGCGCGGCGGCGTCTGCACGCGCAATCATGGGGAGATACTGATCGCCACCATGATCGCCGCCGGGGACGCCACCGCGGCCGCGGCAGAACGCGTTGGTTTGGCCGTACCATAAGACGCCGAAAAGATTTTGATTAAATTTGAAGGTAAATTGTGTCCCGAGGAATAATATAGATTACTTATTGTCTCATATAACAGTGCATAGTCGGCAATGTCTAATTGATTTGTCTGATCCATCGGATTACGCAAACTTCTTCTTTCTCAATTTGTTCGATTTATCGGACAAAGAGGAATCACGAATTCTCTTAGATCACGTTTTAACACAGAGTTATAATCAAATTTTTGCGTTCTAATAAATTGTAATAGAGGTACGTAATATACCTTACTGTATTGTCCGACGAATAATAATTTTTTTTTTTTTTTTTTTTTTTTTTTTTAAATAAAAAAGCATTTATTCACAAGTTTGTAACAACAATAGTACATAATTTCTTTGAGCCTCAAACTAAGCATGGCTTGTGTTTTGAGACTCTGAGTTCAATTTACCAAAATAAAACATAGTTACATTAAATAAATGAGTATATTAGATACGTTAGCAACTGCTAACGTATCTAAAATGGTTTAGAAGAATACATAAAAGGAAAACAAAATTATGATAATGGCATTTGGTTGTCCATGTCTATGTGTGTATGCGCATGTGTGTGTGTGTGTGTGTGCGTGCGCGTGTGTGGATGTGTGTGTGTGTGTGTGCGTATGCGTATGTGTGTTTGAGTTTATATATACTACAATAAATTTTCTGTATCATTGTATGATAATGCTAATAATTTGTTTTTTAACTTCATTATACAAGTGGCGACAGAACAATTTTTCAAATTGCATAACTTGGTAACGTTGTTATAAACATGAGGGTGACAGAAGGATGGACTTCGCCTGGCGAGTTCGGATATGTAGGGGGGTAAAGGAATTCTGTATACACGTTTTGACATAATATCTAGGTAATCTGGGCGGTCCTTAAGGCTTTTGTGTGTTTTGATTATAGCATTAAGGATAAATAGCTGACGTACTCTTAGAACCCTAAATTCGTGATATAAGGCATCTGTCGGATGACGGTATGGCTTCCTCAAAGCTACTTTGATAAGTGCACGCTGAGTTCTTTCCAGTGTTATAAATGTTGTTTTTGTGGCAGATCCCCATACTCCAATGCAGTACTGAATGACTGACTGGCACAACCCGAAATAGATTAGACGTAGGACATCAACAGGAGTGCAATTGCGTAGTTTCTTCAGGATATGAATAAGCTTTCGAGCTCTAGTGGATAAAGTAGTTATGTGTTCCTTAAACGTCAAATTTTCATCGAGAATGACACCGAGATATTTTGTCGACTTAGTACGTTCTATTGTTCCATTAGTGGTTATATGTTGTATGTTTTGGTTTGGCTGAGTAATGGAATTTATGTTTAGAGTCATATCTGAAGAGGGACTAGACGATATTGTTTTAGAGAACGCAATATATTTAGTTTTACTTACATTTAAAGTTAGAAGATTAGTGTCTAACACGTCGGCTATTTGTGAAAGGCCCTGTTGTGCTTGCTGGTATACATGATCCCAAGATTTTCCGTAAAAGATTATTGCTGTATCATCAGCGTATGCAATTATATCTGCGTTGACTAATGGGAGGTTAATTATGTCATTTATGTATAATGTAAACAGCACAGGACCGAGTATGCTTCCTTGAGGAACACCAAAAGAAATGGGAAGTTGATCACTTTGTAGGTTACCAATTTTGACATATTGTTTACGTGAAGTCAGATAGTTTTGAAACCAATTTAGGGGAACTCCTCTGACTCCTACAGCTTCAAGTTTCTTAAGCAAGAGTCCAACAGATACCGTATCGAATGCGCGCGCTAAATCTAAGAATGCTCCTAGGCATCGATGACCATTTTCGATATGTTGGGATACTAAATTTACAAGGAGACTCGCAGCATCTTCAGATGATTTGCCCTTACGGAAGCCAAATTGTCTCTTCGAAATAATATTATATTTTTCAAGAAAGGGGATTAATCGATTACTGACAATTTTCTCCAACACTTTGGAGATAATGCTTAGTAGGGCAATGGGTCTATAATTTTGTGGCGCGTCAATGGGCCCACTTTTATAGATAGGGCAAATCGCTGCAATTTTCCAGGACTCTGGGAAGATACCCGTTTCTAAACTTCGATTAAATATATAAATCAAGGGTGACATAATGCTGGGAAGGGTTTTTTTAATGAATGCAACTGTTACAAGATCGGGTCCAGGTGAGCTGTCAGCATTTAAATTGTTTATAATGGAAGTAACTTCTTGTTTATTAGTTGGATAAAAGAACAAAGAGTGCGGGTTCAAATATGGAGGTTTGTATGTTTGTATTAATTTGGTTTGATTTGTAGAGAGCTTAGTAAGTATTTTTTCAGAGTATATCTCACCTACTGTAGAGAAGTGTTTATTGCAGTCATTAAGCGATGATTGTGGGTTATCGTTTGATGTAAGAATTTTTGTTGAATGATTAGTCTTCGTAGTTCCACATATATTTTTGATTTTTTTCCATAAATTTTTAATATTGTTTCTATTTTCAATGATTTCTTTTCTATTGTAATCTGCTTTTACGTTGCGAAGTAATTGGTTAAAATAATTTCTATATCTTGTATATATTGTTCGTTTCATATGATTATCAGGGTCATTTCTACTATCTCTATGTAGTTTATCTCGCTGTCTCATACACCTGATTAGTCCTGGAGTAATCCAGGGCTTTATATTTCTCATTCTCCTACTGGTTTTAATTTCATGGGTGTTATTATTTATTGCGCAAGCTATAATATTATTGAAGGATTTTATAGCAGAGTTTACGCAGGGATCATTAAGAACTTTTGACCAAGTGGCGTTGGTGACATCATTTGCAGCCAAGTCCCAGTTTGTTTTTACTTTTCGATATTTATTTGTGATGCTACTAGAATCCATTTTTGCCGGAAGATGTGCTAATACTAGGTTATGGTCCGTTATAGGTAATTCGCAGACCAAACCGCGGGGATTACTACGTGATTTTATAAAAATGTGATCAAGACAAGTACGATTCCTAGTAGGTTGAGTTATGGTTGCAAGAAGACCATGAAACGCCATGAGAGATAAGTAGTTTTCGGTTTGACTACTTCCAGAATCAAGAATATCAATGTTAATGTCACCGGCTATTATTATTGTGTGTTTATGTGAAATTGCAGATAAGGCCGAATCGAGGGAGTTGTAAAACCTGTCTGTATTTGTGAATGATGGGGAACGATAGATGCCCAATAAAACTATATCGTCATTTAAATTCAGCATGATACCATCAGTATCAACTAGTTTGTGCTCTCTAACGGCAATGTTGCTGCCGTATGTTCCATTTTTTACATATATGATTATACCTCCATTTTTATTCATTTGTCTTGTGGAACGATAGCTGCTGTATCCTGAAAGTGGTTCTACTATTGTTTCCTCACGTAACCAACATTCAGTTAAAACAATTATATCTATGTTTGAGTCTAATCTATTTAAAGCTACTGTAAATGCGTCAAAATTTCGCTGATAGCTTCTTATATTAAATGTAATTATTTTGAGGTCATATTTCGAGTTCTTGAGGATTGTCTTGCATAAATCTAATGAATCTATTGTACGACAATCTATTCTTAGAATTTCGTCTAAATCATTCGCTACGCTAAGTGATGCCATATTTATAATATAGTAATATATAGATTATAAATAAGCACATTAAAATGCTGTATAAAGTTTTGGTAGCAATTGCACTATATAATTGTACTATAGATATGTTATTAAGGTGACCTCTGTATTTAAACTCGTATGTGAAAGACATGTTTTTATGTGATGCTGCGTTACTCGATGATAATAATAATATTAAGCATGTCTGGTGTTTACATGTCGCATATGTGTGTTTTTTAAAGACATTTGTTGTCATTTTGTAAAGTGGCAATGCTGTTTGATATTTACATGCATTTATGCGTGGGTGATTCTTAGGGTTGAATAGCAATATTGTTAAGCTAGTTGATGTAATGTATGTGTGAGGTTTACGTGTAAGTATGTGTGTGTATTTTTTGATGTTGATTTGTGTAGTGTTTGTGTTAGTGGATGATAGTGTGTAAGTTTGAGATATGCATATATTTATGTGTATGTGTTTATTAATGTTGTATAGTAGGATTTTTTATTTACTGTTAAAGTATTAGTAAGTTTACATGTAATTTTGTGTATGATATTACAAGATGGCACATATTCGCAGATAAATAATATAATTTCTTTTAGATTATACAACACAAAATGGACGAGAAATAAAAAGTTCGTGAACCATTTAGCTAATAAAAAAAAATTTGTAATTACTACATTGTTTGAAGTCAAACTGAGATCTTCGTTAAACATTTTACAGTAGATCTGTAGTAAAGAAAAAGTAAAAAAAGCCAACTTAATAATTAAATAAGAGAAAATACTTGAAAAAAAAAAAAATACGTGAAATAATTTAGGAAAAAAGTCATACGGATGCGCGGGGACCGTTGGATGAATCGTTTGCTTGGTCAGTTGTAGCGGGGCAACGGCGCGCCAGATCTTCCCAGTTCTTGATAACGATGGGCGGATTTCCCTCTTGCTTACGAATGTGGATAATGCCATTTTTGATCCAACAGTATTTATAGCCATATTCTTTAGCGCGTTGTCTTGCTGAACGAAATAACTCACGGTTTTCTTTAGTCAGGCGCTCGTTAAAATATAATAATTGTCCATTAATACCGGGCACTTCTACATCTGTGGTTGTGAGCCCGCGTCTGGTTTTTCCCGCTTGAAGAAATTCGTTCCGTTTTGTGCGGTGCAGAAATCGGACGACCAACGGTCGAGGATATTTTCCTGGCTTGTTACTATTAGGTGCGGTATTGTTATTATTCGGTCGGCGTAGACCAGTTCTCATAGCGTAATCTATGTCGCTGTCTTCAAGTTTGATTCCAATTTTTGAAGCAGTGGTACGAATGATATGGATTGGGTTCTCATTGGGCGTTTCATTAATGCCGGAGATCTCGATTTCGTTTTTGAGGTAAGCCTGCTCTTGAGAGTTTATCTGGTCCCGAAGTTGAGTTATTGTATTCTTTAAGTACGGGATTTCTGCTTCACGCTCCTCAAGTACACGAATCCTTTCGTTTGCTCGGGCTAAGCCGCTTTCATAATCGTCGAGGCGTTTGTTACATTTGTTGAATAATAATTGTTTCACGTATTACTACCGAGAGGCTCAATAGTAAAACAGGAATTTTATATTACTCATTGTACTACCAGTAGTAACACGGCCAATAATAATACTTTCCCGTATTACTACCGACAGGCCTTCTAGTATAAATAATAATATCAGCCTATACTGTCCCACTCTTGGGCAAAGGCCTTCTGTCACAATTCGAGGTGAGAGAGATTAGGTCATACGCCGTTGAGCTAGTTGCCCCCTTGATTTTCTGGCTCGAACGTAGTGGTTGCACGCTCGCCCTCTTGTCTGGTGAAGCTGTGGCCTTTACAGCTTCAAGAGGGTGACAGCGTAGAGCATTCACACACACACACACACATACTCCACCACGCGGACCCAGTGCGGTTTGGTGGAGGTAGGTTTGTGGCCACCTGCTGTTAGAATTTTTGAAGAATAAGGCTTCCAACTTGGCTTAATGACTACCCCATTAAGTGGTAACCAGGACGAACGGCTTAACGTGCCTTCCGAAACACGGAGACGCTCGAATACAAAAATGCCACAAACGGTCACCCACCACCCACCCACGGTCACGGGTGAAGAACCTTGGTGATCCTTAAGAATATCGCTGTCGCACAGCGCCATAAAAGAAAGTATATTTTACTTGTTTAATAGCCGACAGGCGTATCTACTTACTACAACGCAAAATGCACAAAGATAAGACATATTTTTGCATAGCAAATAGAAAAATATTCGACTGTAAAAAGCAAATATTATTCTGTTTGAGCTCAAATATTTGAGCTGCTTGTGCACTTGACACAAATACCGTGAAATATCGAGGCGGGTCAGTGCAGGAATTAAATGTAACACTGAAAAGATTTTTCCTCAAATTTATTGCGGATTTGTGGCGAGGTTTGCCTGTAACTTTAGATTTCTTGCATATTGTTCCGGTATTTGATATTACTTTATTATATCTGTGGAAATATAATAAAGTAATATTAACTAATACTTTTAATACGTACAATTGAAACTGAATATTATAAGGGATATTATTAATTGAGTCAATAAAAAAATAATTGGTGACTGTTAATGGGGTACTTTAAATCCGAGCGGCATTAAATAGTTTGCGAAAAATTAACTAAGCTGACGGTAATTTATGTACTACAAATAAAGGTACACCTTTAATTTGAATTTATATTCGCTCGTTTAAATACTACCCATATTGTGAAACAAACGGTATTTACCTATAAAGCAGCGATACCCTAGTGGTTAGACCGTTGGACTGCAAAGTCAAAGGTCTCGGGTTCAAGCCTAAGCACACACGCACCTCTGTCTTTTCGAAAGTATGTGCGTATTAAAAATTTATATAATCACTTGTTTTAAAATTGAAGAATAACATCGTGGAAACCTGCATACCTAAGAGCTTCTCAAGGGCATTAGTGGTTGTTATAATTGTGACAATCTAGGTAACAATAAACAGAAGGTTACATTGACATTCGACCGTGTCTATCTGAAGGGCAAGTCAAGTGTCTCCGTATTTTATATTAAAAATAACTATTACTTGCTTTAACGGTGAAGGAAAACATCGTGAGGATACCTGCATGCCTAAGATTTTCTTGAAGGTGTGTGAATTCGCCAACCCGCACTAAGCCATCGTGGTGGACCATGGCCCAAATATGTATGTGCGTTCTATTGTAAATAAATGTAAGACTTTACAGCCTTGCTAGAATAATAACGAATTAGCCGTGATCATAATTATCCGCTGAAAAATACCTTCATTATCGGTCTGGATGTTCAGTAACAAAATTGTTTTGTGTTCCCGAGTTTCAATTTTGAGGGCCAATCGTTCGGTTTGTAAAGATGTCTTATTCATGTAATGTCAATCAAAATTACATCCATTTCAGACAAGTTCTAAAAGACAGAACACAATTTCGCAGCAAGTCCTTTAAATCTATCTATCTATACCATCACACCATATTCCTTGTTCCTTAAATTACATATCGAAATTTCTGTTATATACACAAAAGGAATGTTTCCACAGCCTCAAAAGGCCGGATGATTAAGGTGACACCGGATAAGGCCAAATTATCTGCCACTACACGCCAGAAACCTGGGGACTTAGCACCAACAGATTGACGTTAGCGTAAGGCTATCGAGTGGATTTGCCATCTCTTTCACACTGCAAATATATTAAGTCAAAGTGAACGTGACGGCTTGCTTGCTCAATAAAGGAGAGTTAGCACAAACGGATTGTCCTTAGCGTAATGCTATTGAGAAAATGTGCTGCATGTCATCTATAAGTAAATTTATTGTGTGAAAAGTATAGCATATCAACATGATAGTACTCGTACCACGCTAACATAATTCTGGTCGTGCTAAGCCCTTAAAGGCGTAAACACATAGAATTTGCCTTTATAGTGACGCTGGCAGTAGCTGAACTTGCTACTTTTAATGTTTTTTTGATTTAATGAGATTTCAATTTAATTTCACAGTTATGTCACATAATTCAATTCGCTAAGAGCTTATGCTTCTGTTCTGTCTACTAAAGTAAAAAAATAATTTTGAGAAATCTGCTAAACGATGATATACAAATAGTATGCAATTTCATATCCAGTTAAACTTTAGCAGCCATTGTAAAGAAAATTAGGAGGTAGTAATAATATTATTAGCCCTGTTAAGAAACTGACCCACCGTTGGGCACTTGCCTCCTCTCAAACTGAACGGGTTTAGGCCAAAGTCCACCACGCTGGCCCAGTGCGGGTTGGCGAACTTCATACACCTTTAAGAAACTCTGAGGCATGCAGGTTTCCACAAGATGTTTTCCTTCACCGTTAAAACAAGTGATAGTTAATATTTAATACACATATGCTTTAGAAAAGACAGAGATGCGTGCCTGTGTTAGAGCCCGAGACCTCTGACTTTGCAGTCCAACGGTCTAACCACTAGGCTAGCCGGTAGTATAAATGAAAAATAATTTCACCTGTGAATTGTTTCATGCCTATTGAATATGTATTGTACGGAGACTGTTTCGTTGGTCTATTGGCGAATAACAAGCGTTGCGATCATGAGTTTCTAGGTACTAAATTCTAGGTCGGCCAAAAGTAGTCTTTAACCAACTTCAAAAAGGAGGTGATTCTATATTCGTCTGTTTCTATGCTTTTTTCCTTTTTATGTATGTTCACCGATATTTCCTACAACTGTGAACCGATTTTGATGATTCTTTTTCTCTTGAAAAATTCCCAGTACTACTAAGGAGTCTCGAATTGTGCCCGGTATATGGCAATATTACATGGGACCTAGCATCGTCGGCAAAAATGGATGTACACAGTACACCTCTGCCATCCCTGCCTGAGAATATAATCTTGACAATGTATATTTTATTTTTTAACATTTAAGTATCACTTAATTAAAAAGGTGGGCTGATTCGCAACCGTTTTTCACTCCAGTCATTTTTAGAAAAGAATTTGATTCCAACCTTCTGTAGGAAATTTTAGATCTCACATCTCTTTAATAGCTTTGTCAAATTTTTGGCGTACGAGAAAAAGACAGTTGTTAGAGAGCTTTATTGTTACGAGATTGGTAAAAAACTATACCTGTAAAGAAAAAAAAACTATATCTCCAAATAATAAACGTTTGGTCAAATAGACGACGGAGCGCGACGGGAGCGCGATGCAAGCGCTCGGCTACGTTCGGACGTGACATTTGTCATCGCGCAGACTGAGGCTGCGCTGTATGACGCCATACAGCGCAGCCTAGGTCTGCTCCGTTCATCCCAATACATTACATCTCCCGAAGACACGCCACTGCCGCGCTCCCGTCACGCTGCATCGGCTGTGTGGCGAAATCTTAAGAGTAATTTTATGAAAATGGGGAAAGCCTGACTGCGTAAAATATAAATAACTGAAAAGAGCTATCAAATGTTGCAAAAATTAAAATTTTAAATTCTGTTATATATTTATATTACACCGTTATATCTTCAGGCCTGATCCTTTTTGGGGTACGCAAAAAGTATAGTTCCAACAGGCTCTTTCCTATACATAAAATTATGTATTATTTTTTTTACATACATTTTATTTTATTCCCCTCCCCCCCCCCCCCCCCCCCTCTTCTCATTTTTGATCCCTACCTTTGAAAATAATTTCTAAAAATACTATATGTCATATAATACTCCTAAAATTAAGACTAATGTAATGACATGTCATATTTCAAAATCCATCAAACCGTTTACTTTACGGATCCTATCATAAATAGACACCCATACATACCCATAAAAACATTACATTCCTTTTGGAGCAGATTAGTAAATAAATAAATATTTTTTTTAAAACCAAATTAAGGAAGTGTCACATTCAATTATACTCTAAACTTTGTTCGTAATCTTAACAAATTAATGGCATTTCCACGTTCTCATTTACATGACAAATAAAGAAGACAATGTTTTGATAAAGAACACTCGGAATGTTCACAGTTCGTAAACATCTCCAATGGAATTAGGTCAGCAAATACAGAGCCGGGGAAAAGGAAGTAGAATATATCTAAACACTTTATTATAAAGCCTCGTGTTCGTTAAAGAAAAAATGTCTGGGGACAATTTTCAGTCATCGCTTGAGTTGCTCGATGGCGAGTTACACATAGTTACGAAGTAAATAGTTGATCCAGTAGTCATACTCGTGAACGACGGGTGCTGCTTGTCGGGACTAGTCCATCCAGAATCTTTAAGACACTTACTCTTTAGAAATAACATAATTAGTCTCATATCTCGATTGTTAGGCATCACACTGGAGCTATATCTTAACTATTTAATTGTAACATAATAATTGTACTTAATATAAAAAAAAATCAAATATGTTTGAATTTGATAATAAGCATCATTCGTACTCATCCCTAGACACAGGTATACAAACCACATTCATATTTTTGACTCAGTGTGATTATGAAATGTCTAACGCCCTGTTCTAGCTCAGCCCAAACGGGGATACACGTAAAGGCAGATGATATGCTTCATTATTTCACATTATTGGTCAAAATGTGGAAAAAGCACTATTAAGGTACTATTAATAATGTGATCTAAAATATATTCAAATATATCCCAACGGAACTATTTCGCTCGAAAAATATAGTCTTGATTGTGGTTTGTTTTTTTGTTATTATTTTACATGATTTAAATTATTTTTTAGATTTCTTCTATCATGTTAGCAAGTGACATCGCATAACGATTTGCAAAATCCAGAGGCAAGAGTTGAAATCTAAACCTTAAACATTAGTATTACAATTCATAAATCATTTTAACAACTTCCATATCACTGTATCTACAAGCTGTACTCGTAACATAATTACCGGAATACCTGAAAGTAGTTTGTTCTAAATCGGTAACTGAATTGATTCCAATAATTTCTAATGTATCTTATTTTTTTTTAATTGGCATTAAATACTTTTTTTGTGCGTTACGTGCGCTTGCACTGAAGGATCAGTGCGCTATTAAAAGCTAAATTTATTCTTGATAAGGAGATTTTAAATGGATGTATTAAACGCATTTCTCAATACGCACACATACACGTACAAGTTTAATTGTTAAAGTACCTTTTTTAAAGCACTTGAAAGTACCCCAGTACTTTTAAGTGCTTTAAAAAAGGGTAAAAACCCTAGTTTTGTAAATTTAGTTTACGTCTTGAACTCATGAAACAATAATCTAATCGGGGTGTCTGAGGTCTTGCGTTATTTAGGATACACCTTTTATACTAATAATTTCAGAACTATACACGATTGATTTAAATTTATGCCCATTCTTCCGCAGCACTGAACAGGAACTTTCTACCAAGTATCTCAAAGTTCACGCCAAATGATTCATCTTATTTACTTCATCCGCAATATTCGCCATACATTCTTTTGTTACGCCTAAATCGTATAAAATAGCGTTAAATGAAATTCCCTCATAAAGGAAAGAATGAGTAAAAAAGATGAAAGAGAACGTGATAGAAAACACGCTCGGGTCTTCAGAATTTTGGTCATAGAAAAATGGTCATAAATTAAAATTATGGACATAATTCAGAGCAGATAGGTTGTTTGCTTAGGCCTCCTATATCTGAGGCCAAGCGGATTTCTACAGCCGTTAAAGCTAATGGAAAATGAAATATATATTACATTTTACAAGGAATTGTCATGTCATAACAATACGCAATAACAAGCTCTCTGATCAGAGGGCCTAGAAAAAGCCGTAGGGTTTACTTATTTATTATTATTATTCAGACACTTAACACTAGTGGAACGGCCTAGTTGTTCTATTGGTGAAAAATGTGCTTTGCGATCAAAGTCGAGCTTTCAAGTCCTAGGTCAAAAAAACATAGTTTTTTTTATTTGAAAAAATCCCAGTATGTGTCCGGAGTCCGGAATTGTGCCTAGTATATGGCATTAAGCTTGCCCCTTATTATGTGTGACCAACCTTCGTCAATGAAAAGTAGGAGTACACAGTACACATCTGCCACCCTCGCTTGGAAAATGTAGGCGTAACGGTGTTATTTTTGTTTTATTTATTACTTCCATTAATATTGTTTAATCAAAGATTAGTATTGTGAACGGCCACGTGATCACACAAAGGTCTTAATGCATTTGAGTGAGCGAGAAAAAATGATATCACACGGCTCTCTAAATTCTATTCTTCATTGCGCGGCTTATACGCTTCTGTGAGTAGTCTAATCTTTGCAGAGACGTCGCTTTGAGAACCGTCAAAAAACAACAGCGTACAAAAGTGAGTTTCCAATTTACGATGAGTTAGCGTCAATGACTTTTTTATGATTCCTAATCACGTCAAGGGTTATAAACTCGTTTTTTCTTATTCTGTAAATTTCCCTATTGAAAGTTTATTTCATGACAGGATACCTGAATAAGCTTTTATATTTTTACAAGCTTTTATTGAACTTGCAATGTTCGTATGTCTGTCTGTCTTTTCGGTTCAAATCTTGGGATCAAGCACTTGCGGGTATCCAAGCTGAAATTTGGAAAACTTATATCAATCCGATAACAATGCAAAAATATGGTACCATGGAGATGGTCTGATGATGGAGTCGGAAGGTAGCCATAGGAACGTGTTAACTATACAACCCCCTTGTGTTTAGGCTCGTTAGATTGATATTGAGAAGCACTATACCACTAGATAGTGTCCAGGGTCTGATAATGAAGCCTGAAGGTAGCCAAAGGAACCACACAAGTACTCAATATAACCCCACCATGTTTGGGCTCGTTGGATTTATCTTGACGAGGACTGTACATCCGGATGGTGTCCAGGGTCTGATTATGGAAGGCGATCAACAGAACTATCCAAGTACTCAACATAACCCTGCCGTGTTTGGGCTCATTGGATTTATATTGACCAGTTCTGAAGACCCAGGTGATTTCCAGTGCCTGATAATGGAGCTGGAAGGTGACCGATGGAACTACCCAACTACTTATCATAACCCCGCCGTGTTGGAGCTCATTGGATTTTAACTTGACAGTTTCTATAGACACGGATGATGTTGAGGGTATGATGATGGATCCTGGATCCGGAGGGTGGCTAATGCAACCATCTAACTACTCAGTATAATCCCGCCATGTTGGGGCATCACAACTGCAACAAGTGCTCCAAGACCTGAGTATAGCAAGCCTTTGGGCTGGATTATCGATGAACAGACAGACTGAACAAAAACTCAGCTCATGACCAACAGCACGCAATGTAGGGTAGAGGTAGATGGGCAGATCATGCAATATGTTGACGAGTATACTTATTTGGGCCAGATTGTCTCGTTTCAAAACCGGCAAGATAAAGAAGTAACTAGACGGATAGAGAACGCCTGGAAGAGCTTCTGGTCCATTAGGGGTATGATGAAGGGTGACCTTCTCTTATCCCTCAAGCGTAGACTCGTCGATATGTGCATTCTGCCTTTTTTTTATCGCAGGTAAAACGCTTTATGGGTACCCGTCCGCGTTCGGGGGACGCGGAGGGGTTATGTCGGAGTCCTTGATCCACTGACGGTCAGGCTGACTCGGCCGTCAGTGGACCAAGTGTACCGACTAAAAACCCTGCGGTGACACCGTCTTTGTCGCGAGTGTCGGGGATCATGGGATCGCCGTTAGGCATGCTCCGCGCCCCGACGCCTACTGCCCTGTTGAGGGGCCCACCTTGGGAGTAAACTCCCTGGCGTAAGTACGTAAGTATGACTGTTTCTGTTATGTCTGTTCAGAAGGACCAGACCAATAGCAGGCAGCAACCGCGAGCAGGATACAGTCACACTTGCCTTGGGGATCGTCGCGACCGTGCGCTACTCCCAAGACCACGCCAAATTGCTTGCCGGGACAGACGAGCAAAATAGGCGAGAAGCTATGACACTGCGCCTCGAAGGACGCGTGTGGTGGGATAGCCTTTCGCACGTCCATGTGCTTTCTGCCTTTTTTTTTTCCTGGGGAAAATCCTGCGTAGGACTTCCGCGAGCCTCGGGGGAAGCTCGCGGGGCGTGTCGGATTCTTACCGACTAAAAACCCCAGGATGGCCGACATCAGCACTTTGGAGGGGTTTCGGGATCTCCGTATGGAACGCACCGGTGCCCCTCTTGTGCCTCGCTCTGACGAGCCCATCATCGGAGGGAGAGTTGATGACATGCTCCCCCCCCGCACCTACGCGGTGCTCACGGCGACGTGGGCCACACCACACCGCCGTCCTCCTCGGGTTGCTCGTGAAGGACGCTCAGGGCCCCCGCCCCTTGCGTCCGCGACCCCGAAGGACCCCCTGCTGATATTGTAGCAGGGGGGGGGGGGGGTCCCCCGCTAGATATTACGGCGGGGGACGTGGGTATTCTTAAGCCCCAGGCTATTGGGCTGGGGGGGCTTGGGCGGGCTGTACTCCTGCCCCGGCGCCGTCGCCTTCGTCGAGCAGGATCGGCCCTCTCCCGATCCCGCTCGATTTCGATCCCCACGCAGATTCCCCTGCCAGCATAGACGCTACTACTGCCGGCAGGGAGAGGTCCGGTCCGATCCGGTCGACCAGGATCCGCCGCTCGGAGGCACACGCTGGGAACTCTTCGAACGTGTGCTGGGCGGAATCCTGGTCCCCACCGCAGTGGTGACAGGTCGTCGTCGCCTCGCGTCCAATCTTCCTCAGATAATCACCGAAGCAACCGTGACCGGTGATTATCTGAGTAAGTCTATAGGTGACTGGCCCTCTCCTCCGCTGGTGCCAGGCTTCGAAGGATGGCAGGATAGCTTGGACGACGCGCTTGCGTGCGATGTGCTCTTGACTGAGCCTCGCACGCCACTCTTCCAGAGCGCGCCGTCGTTCCCGCCGTCTCACTTCTTCGAGCGCTGGCACGCCCTCGTTATCGTGAGGAAACCTGCATGCCTTAGAGTTTCTCGAAAGTGTGTGAAGTTCGCCAACCCGCACTGGGCCAGCGTGGTGGACTATGGCCTAAACCCTCTCAGTTTGTGAGGAGGCCCGTGCCCAGCAGTGGGACAGTTTCTTAACAGGACTAATATTATAATTTGTATCGTTCAATGTCTAAAATATCGATTTACTAACATACATAGATCTGAAATAAATTATTATTATTATATATGTATCTCGCTGAGATTCACGGGCTTTACCCGGACCTTTGAAAGGCTTGCATGGGAACATGGGTCCAACACGTAGAGGCCCTGTGCGAGAAGTTGCTGAAGTATGTAAGTCACCTGCTGAGATCACTTGCTGGAAATGAAGAAAAATTTAACCAGTGAACTGACCCCGGCGGGTGCAAGGACTATTTCAAATTCTGGAAAGAAACCATGGGTTATGTAAATGAGGTTTGATGGATAAAAACTGGAATATTTCAAAGGGGACAGATACCGGCCATAATTAGTGATACTTAACTACCTGTAGCCGGCGGTAAGTTGAATAATTATTAAATTACTTTTATCTCTAATCCGTACTTTAGGGTCATAAAGAATACCATTACACGATAATTTTCACAAACTTATTGTAACGCACTGCGTTTGGTCATAGCGTGTAAGGACCTAGAGAAATATGACATCGAAGAGATTATAATTTTTAACGGATTATAAAAAAAAGAGGGAACGAAATTAAATATAGAAAAAAATGTTTCGTTTCCAACAACTTCCTATATTACGTACTAGGTGAGTGTACTATGAACACCAAAGGTCTTAGAAATATGTTTATAGTATTATAACAGTTATTTAAAAGTAATATTTCAAGTAAAACTTTGCTATAGTTTTTTAAATATATGTTTTTGCAGACGTCGGCAAAAAATAGATACCCCGGCAATTATCTTATCGAGTTAACTAGTATAAACAATGGCAAATTTCTCCAAGCCAAAAGGTAAATAGAAATATAGCAAAAACACAACGAAGATATCTTGCTTAGTTGAGGAGTTCCTATGGCTTCCTTCCAGCTCCATAATCAAACAGGCACCATTCGAGTCTAAAATACTCATCAAGACAAATCCAACGAGCCCAAACACGGCGGGGTTATATTAAGTAGTTGGGTGGTTCCATTGGCCACCTTTCGGCTTCATCATCAGACCCTGATCATTATCTGGTTGTATAGTACTTGTCAATACCAACCTAACAAGCCTAAACGCGAGGGGGTTACGTTGTATATTTTACGAGTTGAAAAATGAAGTCCTGCTCGATTTCCATGAAACGCAGAAGTATCTAGTTTTCTGTGTCGATTATACTTTGTCCATTTTAATTATGAGATAGTCATTTTTTAACTAAACCAGAAAAGAAAGTTTAAAACGGTAATGATTTTCTAAATTATACAAATTATGTGCCAATTTTATGATAGTACCAAACTAAATTAAAATAATTACGAAAACGTTCATTAGAAACATTTTTAAGGTATAACAAAAAAATAATCTACAAGGCAATTAAATTGTATACGATCTACACAAATGGCGTGATTAAGAAGAACCCTACACTTAGTAGTGGTTAATGGGAAATGATGTTGATAAGGACATCAAATAATTTGTACATAATCTTTAATATGACACTGATTTAGCAATCACCAAGGTTAAGCAGCGTTTGACTCGATTGGCCTGTTAAGGGTGACAAATTGAGCATTTTTAAATTTGAGCATCTCTTCGAGCCGTTGCTTCCGGCTACCACATAATGTGGCAGTCGTTAAGCCGAGTTGGAAGGCGGCTTGATAAGTTCCAACGGTAGGTGAGAGAAGGCCTTTGCCCATCAGTGGGATATTATCGGCTGATATTATTTATTATTATTTTATCAGTTACCAATTAATACGATTTAACAAATTAACAATCATATCCATTTATACATAAATGAAAACACAATATAACAACCATTACAATAAAAATGAAATCAATTAGTGTATCAAAACGTTAGCGAAAGAGAAGATTGATTACCTCAGGTCAATAGTCAGTTGTTTGAAAGAATATTTTTCTCAGGTAAGTATTCCGCCCTTCGGTGGATATAAATCAATTTGACAGTATTTCATTGCAAAGAAAAATTACTTGGGTGTAACTTTGGGATAATATTTTCGATTTAGAAATGAAATTGGGTGTTAAAGTAATTGGTACTGTAATTTGTGAAATAGATTATAATTATTTATGACTGCCTTGTTGGTCTAGTGATTAATAAAACGCTTAGTGATCCTGAGGTCCTGGGTTCAAATCTTGGCCGGCCAATTTTGTTTTTATGTCGTAAAACTCCCGGAGTCTGGAATGGTGCCCAGTATATGGCAATAAGCTCGCCTCCTATTTTATAAGACCAAACATCGGCCAACAAAGGGGGTGTGCACAGTAAACCTCTGCCACCCCCGCTTGGGGAATATAGGCGTGACGATGTTTATTTATTTTTTATTTATGTACATTTATTTTAGATAAAAAATATAAATTTCACTTGTTAGCTATTTCCCCGTTAACGGTGACCTAACGTCACTCAAATAGCTAGATACAAGATAACTATTAATTAAATATTTTCTTCAATTGCGTTTGTTAATATTGATATAGAAGTTATAATTAAAGTAGTCATAGATACTCCTTGCGGTACTCCAGGAATATTTTTGTTACTACACTTTGTTTTTAAAACTTTAACTTTCCAGACAAATTTCGCTTTCTAGCAAAATAATGCAGTAACATAAAATATATCATAACGTATAACTAACTAATCATACAACACAATAAAAATGTCCCCTATTTTCATACAGCAAACTCCGTCAGAAGCTTTGTCTAGTTCCATATCATTTTCCTACTGCAGAAACTCGGTACAGTGCTATATTTTTGTCGAGTTCTCCATGCCGTACTAAATAACAAATGGGACCTCTATTACTCATATCTCGTTGGACACGACCAACGTTTCCGTGACGTCATCAAATTGTGGAACGGACCACACCTGATGGAAAAAAGTTTTAAATAAACAAACCGCAGGTTGCGGGAACTTCGTTGCAAGCGCACTCTGTGGGCCACTAAAAGCATGTTTTATTCCAGCGGTTGTAATTTTAATTGGGTTTCTATCTATCTATCTATCTATAACCTCACGCCAGATCTGTTGCGGGGTAGGCAGAGAGTACAGAGTTCCAACAGGGTTTCTATTTTTTAAATTTAATTTGTTTTTTGGTTTCAATTGTAGTAACCAAAATTGTGATGAAGCATAATTTATGTGTAAGTATACAACCGTATCTGTATAATTTGTAACAACATATAAATTGGCTTGGATACAATAATGATATAGTTAGTATCAATATTTTGCTGTGAGAAAAGAGGAACTGAGCCTCTTATTAATCATTATTTCATGTTCTTATTAGTTTATCAATGTAGTAATCTATCAGATATTCTTAATTACACAATACTTCACTTTTGTTAAAGAGATTACCAAGCTTAACAGTTATTGACCCAGTTGATTGAAGTGATGCGAGACGATCTTTAAATTATACTAATAATAAACATACATAACTTGTACCAAACCAAAGAATACATTATACTATATACGGTGTAATTTCAGTCGTCGTGAAGCGAAAGCCAAGATGATACACCCAATGCCTACTTTTCACTGATATAAAAAACCTCGCGACTACGCGCCTCGTTAGCTGGCCTACCTTTGGTGTTTCGATTTTCTCCCTAGCTATGATATTCGGATAGGTGAGAAGGTAGATGTTACTTATTGAAGTGTTCTTTTTATTCATATATTTATTACCAGTGAACAGTAGGGATTGGATACATCACCTGGGCTATGACTTCAGGACGACTAAAATTTCACGTTGTTTAATCATCGGGCTTATAATAAGATTTTACATAGGTTTGTTAGGTTCATTTAAGCGGATAATAGATAAAACTGTAGTATATTTCCAGCTTCTTCAAAATACGGCAATCTAACAAGGTTAAAAATTATAAGGATACTTTATTAATTTCCATCAATACCACAATTCAAAGTCTGTTTGAAGAACATTTCTATAATTGCCGATATTTATAATTGCCGATATTTATAATTGCCGAACATTTCTATAAGTCGAAAAGTTTTGACGTTGAATCTGTGTAAATGTTCATCAAATTAATTTTAACTTAGTGGATACTAATAGCTATCGGTACCTAGCGGTAAATAAAAGAGCAATGACATAAATTGAATAGACATATGTACTACCCTTGAATATTTAGTAGCACATGTTTAAATATTTGTTTTTTCACACGTTCACCAGGTGGTAGGCCGTAGCTGAGGACCACTCTCCCAAAATCATGCTGGCAAGCGACCCAGTCATGTTAGTACCCCGGTCATACGGATCGTCATTATCGAAACTCTGTACAACTTTTGTCACCTCAGCCTATTTCAGAGTGAATAAACTATTACTGTCAGATACAGTTAAACACAGTTCAGCTCCAACGTCACTTTTCATGGAGTGAGATAGAGATCAATAGCTGACCAATTTTTTTTTAAATCTCCTATACTATTTTACATTGCCGGTTTTGTAATGTAATTTTAAGCAAAGAATTGCTTGTGTTAGGGGATAACGCTATTCCTAACAGAAGTAGTTTTTAATAAGTATAAAAGTTATATATAAAATAACCGCCTCGTTGCCTGCCACGAGGTTCTGGGTTCAAATCCTAGGTCGGACAAATTAAGTATTTCTAACGAAAACTTCTTATTTAGTCCTATAGGAAGACTTACATAGAGGATTAATGTTACAATCGAAATCCTACTAATCCTACTACCAGGTTACCAGTATATACAAACAGTGTTATCAGTGACCAGTCCTTAATAAAAAAACTAACAACAGATTTTATAATATGTAACAGTTAATGCTTTCAACCTTATAGCCCAACACACCGGCCTAATAAAGTGGGCCGAACAAACATTCTCCCAGCTTAAACTACGCTTTTTAACTAGTATTTTTAGTTGTTGTAGTTTTGTAGAATGCTGTCTCTCGTTTTTACACCAAGTCTTTCACGCTTGCTCTGCAAATGCTAAACGGGATTAGTAGTTTTTAATTTATTTTTAACTTTTATCCCCGGGATTATTGTTTATTCTTGTACATCTGTATGTTTATCCTGGAAATGAGAAAAATTTTATTGATAAAATATTTATTCTAGTTGAGCTTTGTGCAAAGTGTAAATTACTTAAAAGTGATTTACATTTATTTACAATAAAAATGTGATTGTTTTGTTGCTGAAACAAACACAAATAATGTGGTGTGGTCAGGGTTAGGTTTTTATACCCACATTTCACCTACAGAGTTCGGTCCCAACATGACCGCAACTGAGAATGTTTATATAGGATTCAATCCTATATTCTAAGGCATCGTGATCGTCAGCTGTACTATGTGCTACTAGACCAAAACAATGTTTGTAGCCAAATAATATTTGGCAATGTGTTTTGTAAGAAACTCATTGAAGATGGGTGATAGTAGTGTGTCTACAACTAGTATACCATACTATAGAATTAAAAAAAAGAATCTGTCTACTAAAGAAATGCTTATAAACTAACAAAACCAATCATTCACCAAATATACAAAGATAAGCATCGATTTTGAATCGCCCACGGGTTGAACAAAAAGTAGCTTATCGACCAGACTTAAAAGATTATGCCATACAAAAACTGTCTCAAGGTGTCTTACGCTTAAGTGGAACGAGGAATCCCTGAGGATTTGATGAAGACAAACGACTAGAATCCCTGAGATCCCCCCTAATGTTGTGGTAAAACGTCTCAGTAAAAGATATATCGTTTTTCCATACAAATGTTATCATCGGCTGTCTGTTGTCTTGATGTCAACACTCGGGATTTGTCGAGGTATGACTAATTGATGTAGTTTTTCGTATGTGAAGTGTTGTAGTAGGCTTTTTTCATTTGTTGCTGGCTTGTCATGTTGGTTGTCATGTATAGTTTCTTTACTGTTCATGATTTTTTTGCTAGTAGAATTTTTGACCAAAGTTTACGACTGCTGTTGGTAAATCTTTTGTGAGTTGTTAAAGAGTGGTAATATGGCTCCTACTCTTATAATTATCTGGGTGACAGTAGAATAGTTACTTTGGAAATAATTGTGAAAAGCAACTAAAGGGGCTAAAATAGACGTCGTAACTTCGGTAATCAGGACAACAGTGGGCCAGACAAAACCGATAGCAGTCACAGAAGGGGTACACCAAGGTTCTGTATTAAGCCTATACCTCTTCTGCTTGGTGATGGATGCCCTTACTGATGCTCGGAATGCTCGGTCCCTGGTACCCTGGACATTTATCTATGCCGATGATGTAGCGATCTGCTCAACATCTCGAGGCGAAATTGCGTATGCTTTAGGAGAATGGAAGTGCCAGTTGCAGACAGGCGGCCTATTGCTTAGTGTATCGAAGACCCAATATATAGTGTGTAACGACCATAATTCCGTAAACAACTCTCTCATTATTGACGGACAACAAGTTACTAGGTGTGACGAATACAAATATTTGAGTACCATATTACACAGCTCGGGAAATTTGGAGATAAACATTCAGCATCGGATAGCAGCCGCCTGGCTTAAGTGGCGGGAAGTAACTGGCGTTACCTGTAACAGACGTATGCCCGTTAAGCTTAAGGGCATAGTATACAAAAACATGATCAGGCCAGTCCTAACATATGGTAGCGAAACGTGGGCCGTAACGCAGCGCCAAGTCCATGCGATTCAAGTCGCTGAAATAAAGATGCTTCGGTGGATGTGCGGGGTGACGAGACTTAAAAATTCGCAACGAGTACGTTCGCGGGAGTCTCGGTGTTCGCGACATCGCTGACAAGCTACAAGAAAGTAGACTCCGTTGGTATGGTCACATAAAGAGAATACCTTCCGACTATGTGGGTAATATTACGGCCAATCTAAACCTATCAGGGCCCAGACCCAGAGGACGGCCAAAAACAAGATGGGCAGATGTGGTCAAGAAAGACCTGTGTCTGCAATGCCTCCGAACACGACACGTTCGACAGAGCAAAGTGGAAGAAGAAAATTAAGGAGGCAGACCCCACCATCAGATGGGAATAATAATTGCCAACGAGAGAGAGAGAGAGAGAACTGAAGGGGCTAAAACCTCCAGTGAATAACATATTGTAGCTATTAAATTACCCTTGATAACTAAGATGCTAAAAATTATTTTGGAAAAAAAAATGTTTGTAATTTATTCATGGTTTTGAAAGTTTTCTTTCCACTTCAATAGATCCTGGCCTAGGCATCATGACTGAATATTATTCACTACATATAACGGCCTTCTTTGCTTGTGCGTGAATGTAAGCTACGAGTGAGAAGTAGACAAGAAAATTGACAATGAGCTAGGTATGAACACTGAATTTGCTGGCAAATTTGATTTAAAAAAAGCGACAGTAACCTAAATCTATCAAACCTACAACAAGGTTCGTATAATTCGATCACGTAGACTTTTTCAGAGATCGCCTTAAAGACCTATTTTGTTCTCTCCAAAAGAAGTTCACTCGATCACATAGACTTTTCCAAAGATCGCCTCAAAGACTCTCCGAATCCAGTTTTTTCCCGCAATCTTTAATAGGTTGCCAAAAAATATTTAACCGAAAACGAAACTGCTTTATAAATCAGCTTGACATAGAATAACGCGGATACACATCGTAGTCACCGAGGCGTGCTGTGTATTGTGATTTTTTAGGCCGCTGCCACATAAGCAGCGGATTTTATCGTTCCGTGTTGGCCAGATATTCGCATAAGTTGAATTATGGCCCCGTTATAGTGAAATTGGAGACAGTTACACATCTATCTATCTATCTATAACCTCACGCCAGATCCCTTGCGGGGTAGGCAGAGAGTACAGAGTTCCAACAGGTTCTTTCCTTACATACCTCTCTGGCTTCCCTTGACTCTCATAGTTCGTCTCATACACGCTCGCCGTTTACGGAGACTCTTGACTTTGCCATCAGATAAGACTCGGTTTATTTGGTCGTGGTACGATAGTCTAGGTCTTCCCCGGTACCTGCATCCTTCCACTTTCACATTCTATATCTGTTTTGTCATTCTTTCCTCTGGCATTCTTTCTATATGCCCGAACCAACGGAGCATGCCCTTTCTCATCTTTACACCGATACTATCTTTCATACCTACTCGCTGTCTTACTATGCTGTTGCTAATGCGGTCGGTCAGCTTCACTCCGCACATCTTCCGCAGAGCTCGCATTTCTACCGCATTTATCCTACTTTCATTTTCCTTCTTACATACCCAGCTCTCGCTACCATATAACAGCGTTGGGACAAGAACTCCGTTATGTATGGCCAGCTGCGCCTTATGGCTTAAGTGCCGGCTCCCGAGTAGCTTTCCCATCGCACCATTCACTCTGTTCCCTGCACTCACTGTTCTCTCTATGTCAGCGGTGTATTTCCCATCCTTACTGAAGGCGCATCCAAGATATACAAACTCATTCACTTGCTCCAGCACATCGTTACCAACCACAATCCTTCCTAAAACAGTTACACATGTTCGTGAAACATCTGGAAGGTATCAATAAAAAAGATAGGATTTTGGCACTCATTTTACTTATCAGTACATGAGGTACCTACGTCAATGTATCGGAACATTTTCTTGAGTAAGGGATCTGGCGTTATGACATAGATATAAAATTTAGATTGAGGCATTCGTAGCGCTGTGGTGACACGGTGTTTGTAGCGATGACCATGGTTAAGCAGCGTTCGGCGAGCCGAACGCGGAACTGATCCTAGACTCACCGAGGTGAGTCTAGGATGGGTGTCTTTGTCTTCTTTCTTTGGACTGCACGTGAACCTTTTATGTTTATATGGTAGTCGCTAAGCCGAGTTGGAAGACTTCTGCTGGGATTGATAAGTTCCAACAGCAGATAGCCAAGCATTTATCACTCTGCACTGGGTCCGTGAGATAGATTTCTTTCCTTTAGACTTTTGTGAGGAAGTCTTTGCCCAGCAGTGGGAGAGTATAGACTGATATATTATTATTAATCCATATCTTTTTTAAAAAGTTTTTTAAGCATCACATAATTAGCGTCGAAGTCCTAACTCGTCGCCTCACACTAAAGACATTACTACTTAAGTATTGATTATATTGAAATTCTTAATTCGGAAGCATATACATTTTATTGATTTAGTTGTTTTGTGTACGACTCGCCTTACAAAACTTTTCACCTGTGAGATTACAACAACGGATGCGTGTGGCTGATTCCTATTTTATGGCTCCGACACAATAGGCTTTTGGTGCAGAGAATGATATTAAAATCTACTAGGTTTTCAAAGAGCATACCAGACTATATTTTCTATATATCTATCTATATCATCAAGCCTTATCCCTTGCGGGGTAGGCGGAGAGTAGAGATTCCAACAGGTTCTTTCCTTACAGACCTCGCTTTCTTACTACGCTGTTACGAATACGGTCGGTCAGCTTGACTCTGCACATCTTCCGCAGAGCTCGCATTTCGACATCATTTATCCTTCTTTCATTCTCCTTTCCTATTCTCAATTCTATACCCAATTCTCACTGCCATATATTAAAAGGGTACAGATTTGAATGCAAATCGAACCCATGTGTTTTGGTACTCGCTAGTATATTTTTGTACTTAACTAGATTCAACTCAAAACAATATTTTTGTTTTTATTAAGAATCACTATTTAATATTACTAGTGGTCGCCCATAAGTCGATATTCGACTTACTCTTTCATCGTTTGCTGGTTATGTTTGACATTCAGTAAGACTATAAACAAATAATATTAAAGACAAACATCAATTTGACGTGAATTGTGTCAAATACATGGTAGTGTGTGTAATGTTTTTTTTATTGATTTAATGTATGTTTTATGCATAATTTTAATAAAATATTAGCATTCTGCACTTCTTCTCTATATAAACTATAAGTTTGGGAAATTTCATACTCCTCCGTCCGCGCAATTTTCGTAAAAAGGTGTACAAAGTTTTTGCTTCACGTAATAATATATAGATAAGCAAATGCGACGTGCATTAAAATCAAGGTCAAGTCCCACGAAGATCTTTACACCCGTGGATGACATAAGCAGGGGAGCGTTAGTGTCAAAATAGGGTTAACATTTAGTAAAATTTTCCTACCTCCAAGGAGATTTTTCTATAGCTGGGTCCTCACATTTACAAACCTGTGACTGTCATGAAGTGGCATTACACTTGATGACAGCGTTAGTTCCCAAGTTGGCTGCGGGCAAAAAGATCCTTGTCCGTCTGTACACAAAGAATGTTGTAAAAGAGGCATGTCAAACATGTGGCCTGCGGGCCGCATGCGGCCCACTAAGTATTTTCCTGCGGCCCGAATCAATTTTGAAAACAGCCAGATAATGCGGCCCGCGAACGTGTTAAAACCGTTTTGGAAATTGAATAAATATACTTGTCCTATAATATTACTTTTTTTCATTGAGATTTTCAGTGGTTCGTTTTCTTTAAGATTAGGTTTTGCGGCCCACCTAGTCTACGGTCTTCATGCTTTTGGCACCAGTGCCAATAGTTAGAGAAAATATTTTCCTAGGAATAAACAATATAGGCTGTTTTTATATGTATTATTACGTACAATCCATCAAATACTTAAATAAAAAGATTTACTGTATTTTGCCATCCACCCTATATAACCCATCGCACGGAAACTATCTATATCATCACGCCAGATCACTTGCCGGGTAGGCAGAGAGTACAGAGTTCCAAAGGTTCCTTACTGACCTCTTTGGCTTCCTCCACTCTCAAATTTTTTTTCATACATCATTTTTATCATACACACCCGCCGGTTACAAAGACTCTTGACTAGCCCTTCAGACAAGACACAATTGATTTGATCATGGTAAGATAAGGCACAAAAAACCGAATTAATAAACTCCACCATTTCAAATCTAACACAGCAACAATACAAAACTTTAATCAAACTAAAATCCAATACGAAAACCCTTTTTGATACAAAAAATTATACGAACTAATCCGACTGGAATTAACTAAACGAATTCAAATGGAAAACTTTCTATCTATTTGTATATAAATAGGTTGTTTTTTACTTACTTCGAGGGACGTCTAGGCACGCTAAGTCAATGCACTGAGTATTTAATATTCAAAAGATGGCCATATAAATGGAGATTTATTGAGTAACTTTACCTATAAAGGGGTTGATAATGTTGAAAGTGGGTATAGGGATTGAAATATTGCATATCAACGAATAGATTTTGCGTCATGCTTAAGAAACTAACGTCAGTGCGTCTCTACCTTTTATTAATAATACATATATTCAGAACACTAGAGACTTATCTCAAATAAAATCAACTTTTTGGGAAACTAGTCGCGTCCCTTTAGAACCGAGCAGCACGGGTAGAGGGAGCGAAAGTGAAAGAGACCGATATCGTATTTATTATTTCTACCATAAAAACGCCGCTCTTTTATATTCATCAGATAGATCGTACCTTTTAATGGCCTTCTACGACCGTTACTCGATTTCTATGATTTTTGAGTTAAGTCTATACCGTTTTGAAGGTGTGATATGTGTTAACAATACATTGTCTTCGTATTTTTATGTATGGCCCCACACTTTAACAATATTTTATAAAATTAGGTTCGTTGTCGCCATTACGGCAAAAAAAACAAAAGCCCAATGCAAGGTCAGAGGGCTAATTAATAACCATTCGACGTTATCGAAACGTTATTGAAACGTGATCGAGAAAGCGTGCTGTAACTTTCTTCTTTATTTAGTGTTGATTTTGTAAGGAACGGATAGCATCAAGTTAAGTGTCACTTCATGACAGTCACAGGTTTGTAAACCCAGCTGAAGAAAAATCTCCTTGGAAGTAGGAAAGTTTTACCAAATGTTAACCCTATTTTGACACTAACGCTCCCCTGCTTATGTCATCCACGGGTGTAAAGATCCTCGTGGGACTTGACCTTGATTTTAATGCACGTCGCATTTGCATATAATATTAAATAGTGATTCTTAATAAAAAGAAAAATATTGTTTTGAGTTGAATCTAGTTAAGTACTAAAATATATTTAGCGAGTACCGAAACACATGGGTTCGATTTGCATTCGAATCTGTACACTTTTATTATATGGCAGTGACAATTGGGTATGTTACAAGGAGAATGAAAGAAGGATAAATGATGTCGAAATGCGAGCTCTGCGGAAGATGTGCGGAGTCAAGCTGAACTCTGAAAGCAAGGTCTGTAAGGAAAGAACCTGTTGGAATCTCTACTCTCCACCTACCCCGCAAGGGATCCGGCGTGATGATATAGATAGATATATAGAAAATATAGTCTAGTATGCTCTTTGAAAACCTAGTTGATTTTAATATCATTCTCTGCACCAAAAGCTTATTGTGTCGGAGCCATAAAATAGGAATCAGCCACACGCATGTTGTAATCTCACAGGTGAAAAGTTTTGTAAGGCGAGTCGACACGATAAATATAGAGTGCTGATGGGTACAGTAAAACAACTAAATCAATAAAATGTTCATGCTTCCGAATTAAGAATTTCAATATAATTAATACTTAAATAGTAATGTCTTTAGTGTGAGGCGATGAGTTAGGACTTAGACGCTACTTAGGTGATGCTTAAAAAACTTTTCATAAAAGATATGGATTAATAATAATTTATCAGTCTATACTCTCCCACTGCTGGGCAAAGACTTCCTCACAGAAATCGAGATGAGAGAAATCTATCTCACGGATCCAGTGCAGAATGTTAAAGGCTTGGCTATCTGCTGTTGGAACTTATCAAGCCCAGCAGAAGTCTTCTAACTCGGCTTAGCGACTACCATATAAACGTGTCACATAAAAGGTTCATGTGCCTTCCAAAGAAAGAAGACAAAGACACCCATCCTAGACTCACCTCGGTGAGACTAGGATCAGTTCCGCGTTCGGCTCGCCGAACGCTGCTTAACCATGGTCATCGCTACAAACACCGTGTCACCACAGCGCTACGAATGCCTCAATCTATATTATATATCTATGTCATAACGCCAGATCCCTTACTCAAGCAAATGTTCCGATACATTGATGTAGGTACCTCATGTACTGATAAGTAAAATGAGTGCCAAAATCTTAGTTTTTTATCAATACTTTCCAGATTTTTCACGAACATGTGTAAATGTCTCCAATTTCACTATAATGGGGCCATAATTCAACTCATGCGAATATCGGGCCAGCACGGAACGATAAAACCAGCTGCTTATGTGGCAGCGGCCTAAAAATCACAATACACAGCACGCCTCCGTGACTACGATGTGTATCCGCGTTATTCTATGTAAAGCTGATTTATATAGCAATTTCGTTTTCGGTTAAATATTTTTTGGCAACCTATTACAGATTGCGGGAAAAAACTTGATTCGTAGAGTCTTTGAGGCGATCTTTGGAAAAGCCTATGTGATCGAGTGAACTTCTTTTGGAGAGAACAAAATAGGTCTTTGAGGAACCTTGTTGTAGGTTTGATAGATTTAGGTTACTGTTGCTTTTTTTAAATCAAATTTGCGAGCAAATTCAGTTTTCATTCCTAGCTACATTATCAATTTTCTTGTCTACTTCTCACTCGTAGCTTACATTCACGCACAAGCAAAGAAGGCCGTTATTTGTAGTGAATAATATTCAGTCATCATGCCTGGGCCAGAATCTATTGGAAGTGGAAAGAAAAGTTTCAAAACCATGAATAATTCACACATATTTTTTCCAAAATAATTTTTAGCATCTTAGTTATCAAGGGTAATTTAATAGCTACAATATGTTATTCACTGGAGGTTTTTGCCCCTTTAGTTGCTTTTCACAATTATTTCCAAAGGTTGGAGTAACTATTCTACTGTCACTCAGGTAATTATAGGAACCATTTTACCACTCTTTAACAACCCACAAAAGATTTACCAACAGCAGTCGTAAACTTTGGTCAAAAATTCTACTAGCAAATAAATCATGAACAGTAAAGAAACTATACATGACAACCAACATGACAAGCCAGCAGCAAATGAAAAAAGCCTACTACAACACTTCACATACGAAAAACTACATCAATTAGTCATACCTCGACAAATCCCGAGTGTCGACATCAATACAACAGACAACCGATGATAACATATGTATGAAAAAACGATATATCTTTTACTGAGACGTTTTACTACAACATTAGGGGGGATCTCAGGGATTCCAGTCGTTTGTCTTTATCAAATCCTCAGGGATTCCTCGTTCCACTTAAGCGTAAGACACCTTGAGACAGTTTTTGTATGGCATAATCTTTTAAGTCTGGTCGATAAGCTGCTTTTTGTTCAATCCGTGGGCGATTCAAAATCGATGCTTATCTTTGTATATTTGGTGAATGAGTTTTGTTAGTTTATAAGCATTCGGGAAACTGCGCAACATCTTCTCATCCAAAATACCTCAGTGCCTAAAGACTAAAGTTTTTAGTCAATGTGTGTTACCAGTGATGATATATGGATCAGAGACGTGGTCTCTTACAATAGGTCTCATAAAAAAGCTCAGAGTTGCTCAGCGAGCTATGGAGAGAGCTATGCTTGGCGTTTCTCTACGTGATCGAATCAGGAATGAGGAGATTCGTAGAAGAACCAAGGTCACCGACATAGCCGTTAAGATTAGCAAGCTGAAGTGGCAATGGGCGGGCCACATAGCGCGAAGATCGGACGGGCGTTGGGGCAGAAAGATTCTAGAGTGGAGACCACGTATTGGCAAGCGCAGCGTGGGACGACCACCTGCCAGATGGACCGACGATCTTGTGAAAATCGCAGGAAGTCGTTGGATGCAGGTGGCATCGGACCGGTTACGCTGGAAAGCGATTGGGGAGGCCTATGTTCAGCAGTGGACAAGTATAGGCTGAGATGATGATGATGATGATGATGGTGAGGATTTGAACCCAGGACCTCGTGGCAGGCAACAAGGCAGTTATTTTATATATTACTTTTATACTTATTAAAAACTACTTCTGTTAGGAAAAGCGTTATCCCCTAACACAAGCAATTCTTTGCTTAAAATTACATTACAAAACCGGCAATGTAAAATAGTATAGGAGATTTAAAAAAAAAATTGGTCAGCGATTGATCTCTATCTCACTTCATGAAAAGTGACGTTGGAGCTGAACTGTGTTTAACTGTATCTGACAGTAATAGTTTATTCACTCTGAAATAGGCTGAGGTGACAAAAGTTACACAGAGTTTCGATAATAACGATCCGTATGACCGGGGTACTAACATGACTGGGTCGCTTGCCAGCATGATTTTGGGAGAGTGGTGCTCAGCTACGGCCTACCACCTGGTGAACGTATGAAAAAACAAATATTTAAACATGTGCTACTAAATATTAAATACCTTTAATTATACTCTAAACTTTGTTCGTAATCTTAACAAATTAATGGCCTTTCCAAGTTTTCATTTACATGACAAATAAAGAAGACAATGTTTTGATAAAGAACACTCGGAATGTTTCACTGCAGTTTGTAAACATCTCCAATAGTATTGGGTCGGCAAATACAGAGCGGGGGAAAAAAAGTCGAATATATTTAAACACTTTATTATAAAGTCTCGTGTTCGTTAAAGAAAAAATGTCAAGGGACATCTGTCTGTCATAGCTTGAGTTGTTGCTCGATGGCGAGTTATACAACGTTACGAAGTAAATAGTCAGACCAGTAGCCATACTCGTGAACGGGTGCTGCTTATGGGAGGGGGGGGGGGACTGGTTGATCGAGAATCCTTTAGACACTTACTCTTTAGAAATAACGTCATTAGTCACATATATCGTAAGGCATCACCCTGGAGCTAGATCTTAACTATTTAATTGCAACATAAACATTGCACTCATACAATATGGTAAAAAAATCAAAAAGACAAGCCCGCTGAGTATCTCGTGGATCTCCTCAGTGGAGGCCGCGTTCAGATACAGTGGTAGCTTAGAAAACAAATTTTAACTGACAATTTGGAAGTACCCCCGCTGAGTTTATATAAAATAAATTATTTGAGTTTGAAAATAAATATCAATCACACTCATCCGTAGACAATGGTATGCAAAGCACATTCCTATTTTTGACTCCATATCACAATGGAAAGTCTGAAGCTCTGTTCAGGCTTACCACAAATGGGGAAATTATTATACCATTATTACACATTATTGGTTAAAATCGGTAAAAGTACGTTTAAGGTCTATCTATTAAAAATGGTGACCTTAAATATTGTTACGGAGCCATCTCGCTAAAAAAATAAAGACGTAACTGTGTTTCATTGTACATTCTACTCGTCTCCACAGAATTAGTAATTCTTTCATACACGCTTCTACAACAAATTATCTAAAGATATCTGAAACATGCTTATCAATAAGTTTAAAAAGACAATTAAAACTAGACTGTGTAAGAAAGTGGTTTAAAAAATTTAGAATTGTCTTGACGATAAAAAAGATTGAGTTTGAGCAACTCCTCAATCAGCAACAATGCTGTATAATACAACTTTGAAAAAAATAAAAATGGTTATCAGAAAGGCGAAACAAATTAAGTTAAAAGACTAGCCCGCTGAGTTTCTCACCGGATCTTCTCAGTACATTTTGACGTTTGTACGAGCTGTTGTATTGACCTATACAAATAAATAATTTTTGGCCACCAAATCCATACCAACTGAAATCGCATAAAGATTTACAAAATCCAGTGACAAGAGTTGAAATCTTTACCTTGAAAATTAGTATTGTCATACAAAAAGTATTTTAACAACTACTATATCACTGCATCTACGAGCTGTAACGTAATTACCGGAAGACCTGATAGTAGTTTATTCTAAATCGGTAACTGAATTAAAAAAGAAGTAAAGAATCAGTGCGCTATAAAACACTTAATTTATTCTTAATAAGAAGATTTTAAATGGATTTCTTAAACACATTTGTCTATACGCACACATACACGTACAAGTTTCACTTCACGTCAGTAAAAATCTTTAAATTTGGAAATTTAGCTTTCGTCTTGAATTCATGGAGCAATTATCTAATCGGGGTGTCTAAGGTCTTGCGTTATTTAGGACACACCTTGTTTACTAATAATTTCAGAACTATACACAACTGATTTAAATTTATGCCCATTCTTCCGCAGCACTGAACAGAAACTTTCTACAAAGTATCTCAAAGTTCACGCAAAATGATTCATTTTATTTACTTCATCCACAATATTCACCATACATTCTTTTGTTACGACTAAATCGTATAAAATAGCATCAAATAAAATTCCCTCATAAAGGAAAGAATGAGTAAAAAAGATAAAAGAGAACGTGATATGAAACGCGCTCGGGTCTTCAGAATTTTGCCTTGGCGTACTGGGGTAGGAAAAAAATGGTCATAGATTAAAATTTTTGGCATAATTCAGAGCAGATAGATTGTTTGCTTAGTCCTCCTGTGTCTGTAGCTAAGTGGAATTTCAACAGCTAACGCAACGCTAATAGACAACGAAATATATATTACATTTTACAAGGAATTGTCAAGTCATAACAATACGCTATCGATTGTGGAAAGAGAATAAAAAAACGTCTGCCACTTATCTCTCTGATCTACAGGCCTAGTAGAGGACTTAGGCTTTAGTTCTTCATTATTATAATTTAAAAAATTTATACTAGTGGAAAGCCCTCGTTAATGTACTTTGCGATGACGAGGTCCTGGGTTCAAATCCTAGGTCAGACAAATTTAGGTTTTTTACCAAATCATTCTCAATATATGTCCGGAGCTAGAATTGTGCCCGGTATATGACAATAGGCTTACCCCTTATTACGTGTGACCTAACATCGTTCATGAAAAGTAGGTGTACACAGTACACCTCTGCCACCTCGCTTGCAAAATATAGAAAGAAAGAAAGAACAGTTAAGTATACTACAAATTATAAGTTATAACGATTACACTAAAATATAAGCGTGACGGTGTTCTTTTTTTTATTTATAATAATAATAATATTAGCCCTGTTAAGAAACTGTCCCACTGTTGGGCACAGGCCTCCTCTCAAACTGGGAGGGTTTAGGCCATAGTCCCCCACGCTGGCCCAGTGCGGGTTGGCGAACTTCACACACCTTCGTGAAACTCTTAGGTATGCAGGTTTCCTTACGATGTTTTCCATCACCGTTAAAGCAAGTGATATTTAATTTTTATACGCACATGCCTTCAAAAAGACAGAGGTGCTTGCCTGGGTTTGAACCCGAGACCTCTGACTTTGCAGTCCAACGGTCTAACCTTTAGGCTATCACTGCTTTTATTTATGATTACCATTAATATTTTTTTATCAAAGATTGGAGTTCCGGTCGTAGTGCATTTCACCACATTAGAGCGAGCGAGAAAGAATGATATCACACGGCTCTCTAAATTCTATTCTTCATTGCGCGGCTTTTACACTTCTGTGAGTAATCTAATCTTTGCAAAGACGTCGCTTTGAGAACCGGCAAAAAACAACAGCGTACAAAAGTGAGTTTCCAATTTACGATGAGTTTGCGTCAATGACTTTTTTATGATTGCTAATGACGTCAAGGGTTATAAACTCATTTTATCCTTTTTCTGTTAATGTCCCATAGAAAATTAATTTTATGACACGATACCTAAATAGGTTTTCATATTTTCCAGACTTACATCATCGCGCCAGATACCATGTGGGGTAGGTAGAGAGTACAGAGTTCTACAGGTTCTTTTCTTACTGACTCCTCTAGCTTTCTCCGCTCTTATAGTAGAAAGAGTAGATAGTGTACTTACATAATTTTTCAATTTGACTATTTCGCAAACAGTATTGTATATAATAATACCAGGCTACTTGTCCCACTGCTGGGCAAAGGCCTTCTCTCACAAATCCAGGTGATTGTATAATCTAAGATGCATCGTGCATGCGCATGACGCACACGCATGCGCATGTGCACGCACTTATTGACATTTTGAAAAATATAAAAAAATTGAACACTGGCGTCAAGCATACATAGTGCGTGTTTGTGTGAATTATCAACGCTGTTGGCCGCGGGGCCTTTACAGCTTCACCGGACAAGAGGGCGATCGTGCAACCACTACGCTTGAGTCAGAACGGCAAGGGGGCAACTAGCTCAAGGGCGCTTCAAGGAGGACCGGCCTCGGCTTAGGCAGTCGCTATGGGAGAGGGCATATATTAAGTCTCGCCGTAATGCTCTGCACCGGCCGGCAGGCAAGGGATTCTTCGACCGGCAAGGTCGGTGTTTGATTCTGTGTGCGGTATCTGTATCCGAAAGAAGGCATGTAAGGGAATCGGGAGGGTCGGTGAGAACATGCTGCGGACGGCGGCAACGGCTGATAGGAGGGAAGTAAGGTTCGTAGTCGGCAGCGGCTACGATTAGCCGATTCCTATGATTGAACGCGTTCGCAAAATATTGGGTTGTTGCCTTTTTAATAAAGGCGCGAATAGGTTCGAGACCGAGATCGAAATTAAGAATATAGTGCGTAACTGAGGCCGCTTCAAAGCGCCATTTTTGTTATCAATGCTCCCTCTATACAAGTCTTAGTCTATGTGAATAATATGAAAAAATAAAGTTAACGCGACCATTTTAATGGGATTCTGAAATTATAAAACTTTCTTTATGTTTCGACCCTAGAAAAATTACATCTTATTTTTTTAATGTAATAAATATTAGACATTTTTTTCAACTAATAGGTACTTAACTTATCTAAAGTTATATTAACTATATTAGGCATGTTATTATCTAGTACATACCTACTATGGTTCAATCACCGTCACGTTTATATTCTCTAGTCGAGGATGGCATGTAATCTAATTTCTAATAAACAAATCAATAACCGTACTTATAATAAGCAACTCGTCGTAATTAAAAGCAAAAAAGATTATTTGATTTCTTAATTTAAGAAATCTTATACAGAAATATAATTATGTACATAAATGGACAACATTTGTTGTACAAAGTGAACCCAATTAATTTATATAAAGAGCGTCATGAAATGAATTGTGGAGTGTTTAATGACGTCCTTATTCCGTGGTTTTGCAAATCGAAATTGAACACTTAACGCGGCACGTTATGATAAGTTTATGTTATATCGTTCAACGTCTAAAATATAAAATATTGATTCACTAACATACATAGATTAAGCTTATCAAACTATTGTGGATATTTTATCTGAATTAAATTATCATTAGTATATATCTATCTATCATTATTATATATTAAATTATCATCATTATTATGTGTCTCGCTAAAACTCACGGGCTTTACCTGGACCTTTGAAAGGCATGGAAGGACATGAAGGCACGGATGGGGGCATGGGTCCAACACGTAGAGGCCCTGTGCGAGAAGTTGCTGAAGTATGTAAGTTACCTGCTGTGATAACTTGCTAAAAACAAAGAGACATAACCAGCAAACTGCGCCCGACAGATGAAAGGACTATTGCAAATTATGGATAGAAAATAAGTACTTTGTAAATGAGTTTTGATGTATAAAAACTGGAATAATTCATAGGGGACGGACACGGGCCATAATTAGTGACACCTGTCACCGGCGGTGACTCGATTAGTTATTAAATTATGAATCCGTACTCCAGGGGCCTGCAAAATACCATTGCGATATCATTTCACAAACTTATCGTAACGCACTGCGTTTGTAAGGATCCAGAGGAATATGACACCAAAGAGATTTTCATCGAATTATAAAAAAGGAACAAAATTAAATATAGGAAAAAATATTTTGTATCAAACAACATTCTGTATTACATACTAGGTGAATGTACTATAAACACCAAAATGCTTGAAAATATTTTAATAGTATTACATCAGTTATTTTCGCTATAGTTTTAAATATAATTTCTTTTGCAGACGTCGGAAAAAAATAGACACCCGAATTATCTTATCGAGTTAACTGGTACAAACAATGGAAAAATTTCTCTAAGCTTAAGGGTTAATAATAACATAGCAAAAACACAACAAATATATCTGGCTTAGTTCAGGAGTTCCTATAGCTTTCTTTCAGCTCCATATTTAAACCTTGGGCAACATTCGGGTCTAAAGTACTCATCAAGAAAATCCAACGAGCCCAAACACGGCGGGGTTATTTTAAATAGTTATGTCGTTCACTTGGCCACGTTTTGGCTTTTATCATCAGACCCTGAAAACTATCTGGTTGTATAGTACTTATCAATACCAATCTAACAAGCCTAAACACGAGGGGGTTACGTTGTATACTTTACATGTTCCTATGGTCACCTTCCGGCTCCATCATCAGACTAGCTCCATGGTACCATATTATTACATTGTCACCTAATTTATATAAGTATGCCAAATTCCAAGTAAATCGGATTACCGCAAGTGCTTGAAAAATGGATCACAAGATTTGAACCGAAAAGACATACGAACATTGCAAGTTGAATAAAAGCTTGTAACAAGAAGGAACGAAATTAAATATAGAAAAAGTATTTCGTTTTCAACAACGTTCTGTATTACACACTAGGTAAATGTATTATCAACACCAAAGTGCTTAAAAATATTTTGTTAGTATTTTATTATATAAAATAGTATTTCAATTCTGATGATATTTGGTAAGCTATGAAGAATAAACATCATTACGCCTATATATCTCCAAACGGGGGTGGCATAAACACTGATGGGATAATATCCCAATATCATTGCATGTTATATTATTATTCTGATATGTTTTTCTTGTTGACTTAATTTTGTTAAAGGTGCGTTGCTATTACATGTTTTTCTTGGCCACAATTGGAAGAGCGATCTCATTCTGATACAAAGTTATTTTAACTTAAAAGGATGAGCTTCACAGTCTCTATTTATATATTATTTATGTATTTTGAACATACATTTTTGCAGTTAGGAAAGCTCAGAAAAAATCAGTATATTTTTATAAAAAATCAGAACTATAATTTCTCTGACCTAAGCGTTACGAGCTTATATCACCCGCGGGATCGAGTAGTCGTAAGTTCGATCCCCGCATGAGACAAATCTTTGTTTGACCCACAAATATTCGTTTCTATTTGGGTGTTTGTGTACATGAAGTTCATCTTTGTAAACACACCTACAACACTGGAATAATCCTAGTGTGCATCTTTGTTTGTTCCAACGTAAAAACTGTGTGTAGGTTCGTTATTAAAAACCTAATCGGGATCATCAAAATGACACTTGACACAAATTCCCTCATTTTCAAAGTATCCTCTCTAACGGACGGACGGACGTCTACAAATGTCTTACCTGAAGTAGTAATCAAACACTTTTGTTCTCGCACGTACATTGCGTGCTTGGAAAGCTCACACGAGGTTTAATGAGCAATTCAGACGCCTCAATCCTCAAACTTGTATTTAGATTGGAGGGCTTGGTCCAGTGGCTAAGCTGCCCCACCCACTGGATCGGGAAGTCGTGTGTTCAATCCCCGCACGGGAGAAATCTTTGCGTGGGTGTGAACGTGGGTGTTTGTGAACGTGAATTTTATGTTTGTAAACACACTCACGACACTAGAAGAATTCCTAGTATGTGACTACTTAAAAAAAGAAGTTAATAGGTATCATAAAAAATAACACCTGACATAAATTGCCTCCTTTTCAAAGTATCTTCTTTAAACGAGACGTCTACAAATGTCTTACCTGTAGTAGTAATGAAACACTTTTGTTCTCGCACTTACATTCCGGACTCGCCGATCCTAGCTCAAACTGGGCATAATAAGCAATTTAGACCCCTCACCCCTAAAACTTCTATTTAGATTGGACGGCTTGGTCTTGTGGTAAAGAGCTTAAGCTGCCCCGCCGCCTGTTCGATCCCCACACGGGACAAATCATTGCATGCCCAAAAATATGTTTCGATCTGGGTGTTTGTATACGTGAATTTTATGTTTGTAAATGCACCCACGATACTAGAAGAATTCCTAGTATGTGGCTACTTAAAAAAAAGAAGTCAATAGGTATCATAAAAAATAACACCTGACATAAATTCCCTCATTTTCAAAGTACCTTCTTTAAAGTAGACGTCTACAAATGTCTTACCTGTAGTAGTAATCAAACACTTTTGTTCTCGCACGTACGTTGCGTACTCGTCGATTCTAGCTCACACGAGGCATAATGAACAATTCAGACGTCCTCACCCCTCTAACGTCTGTTTCATCCTTACCCCTCAAACGTCTGTTTCAATTCAATTTCGCGACATGAACTAGGATTTTTTTTCTGAAATTTCCCCTTTTTCGTAGCTTCCAGAAATTTTGCGAGTTCCCGACGTGTGTTCGCAAAAATAATAACGGTGTAAATGAGAAATTTCATTCTGAAGCGAATATAATTTGTGACAAATTGCGTGCGATTTTTTCGGTTGAAGTTAGAAATTTTGACGTATTTTTTTTGGTCTTGATACTTTTAAATATTATTATTTCGTGAACAAATATATGCTATATGTACAGCTACATATATTAAAAGCACCAAACAAGTATCAAGATAAAAAAAGGAAAAACAATTAAACAGTAGGCTATACTTAGTGCAGTTAGTGGACAATCCTAATTTTAGAAATTAATTACTAAATGAGGCCATATCCAGAAAAATCTTCCATTTTAAGGCAAAATATCTACTTAATTAAATGTAACTTCTAGACCATGTGCCTTTTGACATGACATTTTACTCAGACAATGAAGTGAGAACTCATCCCTGAAGAGGGTTTGAAATTACGCATAGGAGAAAAATGTCGTAGGAAGCGACCAAAGAGAGAGGCTAAACACAAACCATTTGACGTTATCGTAACGTCACCGCGAGAGTGTGATGTCAGTATCGTCTTCATTTAGTATATTTGTAGTGTGAAAAGGATCAACTCGATAGCGTCACGCTTACGTCAATCTGTTCATGCTGAGCTCTCTGATTGGTTGCATATTTTACAGTTAATAAGTTAATAATAAAAATAATAATAATAATATTAGCCCTGTTAAGAAACTGTCCCACTGTTAGGCACGGGCCTCCGCTCAAACTGAGAGGGTTTAGGCCATAGTCCACCACGCTGGCCTAGTGCGGGTTGGCGAACTTCACACACCTTCGAGAAACTCTTAGGCATGCAGGTTTCCTCACGATGTTTTCCTTCACCGTTAAAGCAAGTGACAATTAATTTTTTAATACGCACATGCTTTCGAAAAGACAGAGGTGCGTGCCTGGGTTTGAACCCGAGACCTTTGACTTTGCAGTCCAACGGTCTAACCACTAGGCTATCACTGCCATATAAGTCAATAAGTTAAAGGTAAGTAATTAAAAGTTAAGTAAGCAGTGATAGCCTAATGTTTAGACAATTTGACTGCAAAGTTAGAGGTCTCGAGTTCGAACCCATGCACGCACCTCTGTCTTAAACAAAGCATGTGCGTTTTAAAAATTAACTATCACTTGCTTTAACGGTGAATAAAAACATTGTGAGGAAACCTGCATACCTAAAAGTTTCTCGAAGGTGTGTGAATTTCGCCGACCGGCACTGGGCCAGCGTGGTGGACTATGGCATAAACGCTCTCAATTTGAGAGGAGGCCCATTGCAAACGGTGGGACAGTTTCTTCTCAATACTATTATTATTATGTATATATTTATTAAGTTTAATTTCTTATAAAATATATATAAAAATGTAAAATACAAATATTCTTATATATATTGTATAAAAAAAAATGTGCTCCACCGACAGCAAGGTCTACGACCCAAGCTACCGGTGGTCAGGGCTCCAAAGAGAGGAACCTCCTCACAATGCGTGCCGTGTCCAACATTACTGCCTTCTGTATCAGGCCCCTCACCCAACTGCCTAGCGAGAGCTTCTCAAGGTGTTTATCGAAGCTCTTCGCTATATGGCCGTTGACTGAAACGACCATCGGAATAATGATAGTTGAATCAACATTCCACATGGCGGTAACCTCATGGGCCAGGTCCAAATATTTAGATAATTTTTCTTTTTCGGCCTTCACAAGGTTCTCATCGTGCGGAATGGTGACATCAACTAGCATTACACGACGCATCGATCGATCTATTATCACGATATCAGGTTTATTGGCTACAATAGTCCTGTCCGTGATAATAGATCGATCCCAGTAGAGCGTGATATGACCACTTTCGAGAACTGGAAGAGGCTGGTACTGGTAGTACGGTACTTCAGAGTCCACAAGGCCATATTTAAGAGCAAGTTGCTGATGGATAATCCTGGCCACTTGGTTGTGTCTGTGCAAGTACTCTCAGTTAGCAAGACGAGAACAACCGGAAACTACATGTCTAATAGACTCACCGGGACGGGGGCATGCCCGACAAATGTCAACCGTGCCGTCCTTAAGGATGTGCTTCCGGTAGTTGTAAGTCATGATAACTTCGTCCATATTTGCAAAGACAAAGCCTTCAGTTTCCCCAAAAAGGTTGCTGAAACGTAGCCAGGTCACGGAAGCGATCTGGTCCACATCAGGCCTTGTAAGAGCCCGATAGAACCGTCCGTGTAGCTCCTTGCCTTTCCATATGGCTGTGCGGTCCGAAATACTTAATACCTGGGGCCTTCGCCAGTTCCCGTTTGCCACGGAAAGCGGAGTTAGGCCTCTATCGATTGCAGCAACATCTCGATACATCACTACGGATACACTCAAAAAGTACTGTCTGAGATTGCACACCTCGCGGTTGTGTAGTGTCTTAGCGTTTAAAAACCCACGACCACCGCACTTCCGCGGGATGTACAACCTCATAACAGACGACCGCGGGTGATGCATACGATACGCTGTCAGCAATCGACGGACCTTTCTATCCAGGGCATCCAGTTCAGACTGAGTCCACCTTAGTATGCCAAAAGAGTATGTAGGAACAGGCATGACCCAACCATTGCAAGCTCGGACCTTATTTCCACCTGATAGAAGGCTTTTTAACACTTTTATCAGGCGGGCAAAGAACCGATCTTTCAATGATTGTTTCATATCCTGTTCAGCTATACTTAAGGCTTGTGACATACCAAGATACTTGTAGGAATCCATTTCACAGAGAGACCTGAGGGATATATCTTCAGAGAGCTGTAGATTAAAATAATCTTCAACTCTCCCTCTTTGTACATGGATGACCGCACACTTGTCTACTCCAAACTCCATTCCGATGTCGTTGCTAAAATTGCCGGTTATTTTGAGCAACTCCATCAGGTCTGTTTTCTTCGAAGCGTACAACTTGAGGTCATCCATGTACAGTAGATGAGATATAGGCTCACTCTCCCTCCGCAAATGGTAACCTAGCTTTGAATCCTTAAGTATAGCACTTAATGGATTCAAAGCTAAGCAGAACCACAACGGACTCAAACTGTCGCCCTGAAAGATACCCCTGCTTATCTTTATCAAGTCCGACGAACCAGAAAGGCCTCCACACCTGGGTGACGAAGAACTGTGGTCCACTGCCTCATACATGAACCGAGGAAAGAGCATAGCGCCGGGTGTACTCTGTACAGCTCTAGCACCCTCGCCAGCCATGTATGAGGCACCGAATCATAGGCCTTCTTATAGTCAATCCAGGCCATGGAGACATTCTTTCTGGATCGTCGCACCTGTTGGTAAATGGCTATATCAATGAGGAGCAAATCCTTTGTACTGGACCTTACACCCATTCTGAGTAGGCGATAGTATATGCTGTGCCTTAAGGTGATTATTGATTTTTATTTTCAGAATGGATGTAAGGAGTTTATAGACCGTAGGCAGACATGTAATCGGTCTATAATTTTTAGGTTCCGAAGTACTGCCAGATTTGTGAATCAAGTGAGTAACACCCGATGTCATAAAGCTAGGGAGTGATCCCAATTGAAGAGCTTCTTGGAATTGAGTCGCTAGACGGGAATGTGAGCCCTGGAGCCTCTTTAGCCAGAATGCGTGCAGTCCATCCGGCCCCGGACTTTTCCAGTTCGGCCCCGGACTTTTCCAGTTCGGCGCCGCACGAACCGCACAGGCCAGATCTTCACGGCTTATGACTATGGGCTCCATTTCCTGAATGGGACCACAGGATCGTCCAACAACATCAAACCATTCGCCCTCGGAGTGACTGACGGGCACTGACCAAATTTTACGCCAAAACTCGGCCATGACAGCCGCATTTGGCAAGTGCACGTCAGTCACTTTCTCTTGGGGCGCTCCCAAGCCTGGTATACACTCCTTTGATTCGTCTGGAAGGTGCGATTCACGTGGTATCTGTCTGCTCTCGCCTTATACCTGCGAATCCTCTTCGCCCATGCATAAACTTTTTGCTTCAGTAGTTTATGCGTTCCGCGACCCCTGCCACATAGTCCACAGGAGCCACTCCTGTGCCTGCAAAGGCTTGAGCCACGAAACGCATAACTCTTGGGCGGTTGTTTCCAGCCTGGAAGCACAACAATTTCGCTATGAGTGTCCTAGCCATATTTATACACCGCTCTATTCTGCACTGCCAGAATGGTTTAGCATTTGATTTGTGGATTGGGTGGCTCGATGTAGATTAGGAAATCTTACACCTGCCACCCGACACACCGCTACCGCTCCACAGTACATAATAGAGTGGGTATCACATCAGTCCATACTGGTCTCCCAGTGTGGCTTTAAATAACATTGTCTAGGGCACTCACAAGCGAAATGTTACGTCTATGCATGGGCAAACGTGGTAGGCATTGTCTTAGGGAAATTGGTGCAGACCGATACTCCGCAAAGGCATCCTCCAGAGCTCTCCTCACCTGCTCCTGTAGCTGGTCACTAACACTTACCTGCTCGCTATTTACCTCCTCCGATCGTGCGAAGTTATTTAAAGAGATAGGTTCTTCGACACTTTGCACGTTGGATTCAGTACTAGCAGGAAGTGCTTCGCGGCGCAGTCGCTCAAGCACTGTGTCATCTAACAACTTGCACCGCTGGATGGTACGTACTTGATTCGATAGTCGTTGCGCAGTAACGGCGACAGTCGGGTGAAGCCCCTGAAATAGAGACAATAATTTCGGACGGTAAGCGGTGAGGATGGTTCCTCCGTCTGTAGCACCATAGTAGGCCCGCATGAAACTCAGATTTAATTCCGGAGTCCATCTCATGCGGCGCACTACACCACCGGTAGCAGGGGCCGTGGGCGGAGCACAATGTCCCGCTGGTCCTAGGCGTGCCGGTAGCGGTGGGCGTCCTCTCCTCGCAGATGTTAATATAGGTGGAGACGCCGATATCCCGGCATCGTCGCCAGAGGCCCCAGATGTCGGCGGTGTGAAAAAATCTTCATCCTCCGAAGGCTGGGGCGAGGTGGGCGAGCCGGGTAAGGGTGTTGGGCGTGCGCTAGGTGTCCGGGCATCCCGCTGCCGACACAGCCGCACGGGGTTTCTTCGGCTGGGCTCGGCCATTTACAGATGTGTTATATATTTTCGTCCAAATCCACATTTTGCGAACCCACGTTCGCATTGTAAATTATGCTCTGAAACTGTGTTTTTTTGTTGTTGTTTGTTAATGTCTAAACGGTTACTTTTCTATATTTCTTCGTAAAAAATTATTATTATTAGTTAAATCTAATCCGAATGAACGCCGACAGATGTGTTAAAAAAAGAAACGAATGGTTCCCAGAATATGGACATCATTGTCGCGGTAGCCCTAAGAAGCGGTGATGAGATGATCCCGATACATATCGGCCTGAATGGCCATCATTGGCCAAAGATAGGATTGTTGGAAGAAGGAAGGAGAGACCTTTGCCCATCCGTGGGACACAATAGATAAGTTAAAACTTCAAAAAATATAGGATCATGTTTGACGTAATCAAAATAGAAGCTCGTATATTTCCTAATTTTGCAATCCGCATAATCTCGCTTACTAAGTAAACAACATAATAAATCGCTTACAAGCAATTCAAATATTCATCTGTAATATCTCAAACGTGAAACGTAGCAGTTGTAATTAGTCGCGATGACGTCACTGTGTCGGCGCTCAGCCGCGATAGGCCGCGTCTCGAGTGAGCACAAACTTAATATTCCATAACTAAGCAGATTACGTGTACTAGAGACGAGGGGCCGTAGTGTAGAAATTTTAAGTTTAAAATTTTAAATTCTATCATCTGAGTCATGCAATTTTATAGTCATGCAAGATTCTTTTCCTTTAGTTTGAACAGGTTTACTTCCTCCACTCTTATAATTCGTCTCATACACGGTCTTCAGTTACAGATACTTTTAACTTCGTCAGGCTTTATCAGGCTAAAAACGGTAGGTATATTTGATAAGGTAATTTTAAACTCTGATCTTTTTCAAATCTGAAATTACATTTCGGCATTTACAAAAAAAGTAGAATGTAACTATTTCAACATATAATTTGTATTCTGTTCATTCAACAATAATGAAATTATCTTCACTAGCAGTACCGCGACTTCGTACCCGGTCGACAACAGCGCCACCTACCGGGTCTATGTTATATAATAATAATAATTATTATTATAATAATAATAATAATAATTAATTATTGAAAATACAACAAGACATCAGACAAATACGTGAAGATTATGCCACAAATGAGCAGATAGAAGTGCTGAAGTCTCATTTGATGGCACAGGCGAGTGTGCCAACAATAAATATTTCTAGTCATACGCAGAATGATAAAAGATTTAGTGTTCATGTTGAAGACAGATCTGAGGAAAATGAAAGGTCCCTGCCGCTCTTAACTGCATGTGATGAAAACATTCGGAATAAACATGTGATAATATCACCTAAAAAGGCATTTTGTAATACTCAAAAACAGAAATATCCGTTAGAGGGTACATTTGCAAAAGAATCGCAGGCTTTAGGGTTACTAGAAGAGACCCAATTGGCCGAATTCACTGAGTCATCCCGAATCCAAATACCGAATTCATTAGGCAAGAAAATAAACAATATATCAGAGACCGGTGGTGCAATGACTAATGCATCACAGCTGACAGGTACCGGTGTATCGTAATGCGATAAGAAGCGTATGCGTCATCCCAGTGTAAATGTTGATAATAATGCAATATCTTCACAGCAAAAATCATTAGCAGAGATTGTGCGGGATGGTAGCTGGAAACCTCAGACACAGACTGACGAGTGGATAACAGTACAGAGAAGGAGATACAGAAATCGTTTTACGGGCAAGAAAGGGACAGCTGTTACCGAGTCTAACACAATATTTAAAGCAGCTGAAATAAAAGTTCCGATTTACATTTATAATGTGTAGAAAGATGTGTCGGAGACTGACATCTCTAATTACATTAAAACAAAGACAAAAACAAGTGTATCAATTGAGAAAATGAAGATGAAAGTTTTGAAGGATTATGATTCATATAAAATATATGTACCTAAACATAAACTTGATGAATTTTTTACAAGAAGAGTTTTGGCCAGATGGTATTGGCTATCGCCGTTTTATAGACTTTAGTCATAAAACACGTGACGGAGTGAAAAACCGGTTATGAAATGAAATGTAAACATTTATTTATTTAATGGATACGATTAATTTAATAAGCTTTAACTGCAAGAATGTTATGAGATCGGTCGAATGTATAAGACGACTTTGTAGCACAGCCGATATAATAGCACTCCAGGAAACGTGGTTGCTGCCGCATGTCTTGGCGTACCTAGGGAGTATAGAAGATAGCTTTGCATACACGGGTACATCCGCGGTCGACACATCTTATGGTGTACTGCGAGGCAGGCCGTATGGAGGTGTTGCTATATTATGGAATAAGGCGAAGTTTCCCGAAGTTACCGTGATAAAATGTGCAAGTGTGCGTCTGGCTGCGGTAAATATCACGTTAAGTGATTCGTCAGTACTGATATTTTCTGTTTATATGCCGACGGATTGTAGAGAAAATTTAGTTGAGTTTACACAGTGTTTGAGTGAAATTAACGCTATTATTGAAACAACCAATGTGGAAAGTGTTTTTATTCTTGGGGACTTCAATGCACACCCGGGTGAGTTGTTTGCATCTGAACTTTTAAGCTTTTGTGCTGACCAACTATGGACTTGTATCGACATGCAATTACTACCCCCGGACACTCACACGTTTGTCTGTGATGCACATGGAAGTCGTCGCTGGTTAGATCACTGCATAGTGACGGAGGCTGCGCGACATGCGATTGTTAATAGTTCCGTTTTATATGGAACATACTGGTCTGACCACCTTCCTATTTCTTTGAAATGTAATTTAAATATATTGAAAAATAAAATTGTATCATCTAATATAGTTAAAAATAAAGTAATTTGGGGAGACCGTGACTCTGTACAAGTAGATAATTTTCATGAATACTGTAATTCAAAGCTGCGAGAAATTAATTTCCCAGCTAACTTCAAATCCTGTGCAGATAAAATGTGTAATAATTCGGATCATAAACTTGTGTTAGACAAAATGTATGACGACATTGTACATATTCTCACCGAGGCAGCAGAGTGTGGCTTTAATGTAGATAAGAAACGGCACTCTAAATATGTTACAGGGTGGAATAAATATGTTTGCGATGCTCACGCGAAGGCCCGGTTATGCTATCAGACGTGGATATTATATAATAAACCAAGAGTCGGAGTTGTTTTTGATGCAATGTGTGAATCAAGGCGTATTTTTAAATCACAATTAAAATGGTGCCAAAACAACGAAGATCAGATTAAAATGAATATTATCGCTGAACATCATTCTAATAAAAACTTCCAGAAGTTTTGGAAAAAAACGAACAATATGAATCACAGACCGAGTCTTCCCGTGAGTGTGTCCGGGGTGCACGAGCCTCGCGATATAGCTGATATTTTTAAGTCACACTTTAAAGTGGATTTGCCAATTGGACCGGCATGTACGGCGCATCCTCTGATGCTTAGTGCTGAGAAGCGTGTGCCGGATTTGACTGTGAGATTTACAACAAAAGAAATAGCCTCAGTGATACAGAAAATGGTGAAGGGAAAGTCTCCGGGGCACGACAATCTTAGCATTGAGCATCTAAGGTTTGCGGGAGTTCATATGCCTAGAATTCTTTCCCTGTTTTTTAATCTGTGTTTAAGTCATACTCACCTCCCTGAGAAATTAATGTATACCACTGTGGTACCCGTGATCAAGAACAAAACCGGAGATACATCCGATGTATCTAATTATAGGCCAATCTCCTTAGCTACTATTATAGCTAAGGTATTGGATAGTCTGCTTGACCGACACTTGGAGAAATTTCTCAAGTTAAGTGATGCACAATTCGGATTTTGTCCGGGTTTATCGACAGAGAGTGCAATCTTGTGTCTCAAGCAGACTGTCCAATATTATACGTCGAGAAATACACCAGTCTATTCCTGCTTCCTAGACCTGTCAAAAGCTTTTGACTTAGTACAATATGATATACTATGGGAGAAGTTAAGGAATACAGGTGTTGCCGAGGAAATTATATTTTTGTTTAGACACTGGTATAATAACCAGAAGAACCTTGTAAGATGGGCAGGCTCGCTTTCGGATGAGTATAGACTCAAGTGTGGGGTGAGACAGGGGGGGTTGTCCTCTCCTCGTCTCTTTAATTTGTATGTAAATGAACTGATCGAGGGTCTCAGGAGTACCAACGTCGGATGTCATATAGGCGGTGTATGTGTTAATAATATCAGTTACGCGGACGATATGGTGCTTCTGAGCCCCTCGGTCGGTGCCCTCAGGAGATTGGTCAGTAATTGTGAGGTATATGCGGTGACCCACGGACTCAGGTATAACGCAAAGAAGAGTGAAATCATGGTTTTCAAATCATCAAAGAAATTATATAATAATATACCGAACGTTCGTCTTTGCGGTACGTTCTTAAATGTTGTGAAAAAGTTTAAGTACCTGGGTCACTGGATCACCGATGACTTGAGTGACAATACTGATATTGAACGGGAGCGCAGGTCTCTAGCTGTCCGATGTAATATGGTGGCTCGTAGGTTTGCACGATGTACTGATAACGTTAAGGTAACTTTATTCAAGGCGTACTGCCAGTCCTTTTACACGTGCAGCCTGTGGGTTAACTATACGCAGAGGGCTTATGGCGACTTGCGCGTCCAATATAACAATGCTTTTAGGGTGCTAATGGGGCTGCCACGATTTTGTAGTGCATCTGGCATGTTTGCCGTGGCCCGTACGGATAGCTTTAGTACGATCATGAGAAAGCGATGTGCATCCATGATGCAGCGCGTGCGTGGCAGTACTAATGGCATCCTGAAAGCATTAGCTGAGCGTTGGGACTCGCCGATGCTCGAGCGCTGGATTCGACTACATGTAGTCAAATAATCAAGCGTCTTGGGCATCAGGGTGTTTTGACGTTAAATTATTATTTTTTTTTTTTTTTCTTTTTTTTTATGTAAAAATACTAACATTAATATTAATACATGTATTACTAACCCTAAAATTATGGATCAAGTATCCGAAATAAAATATTATTATTATTATTATTATAAATCTATTTCTATGTTAGGTTCTGTTATATATCATATCTGTCAAGATTTTGTCACTTATTTGGCTTAGATTTATGTGTATACCTAGTAAACGAAACGAAAACGTCGTTTTTTATCTCAACCTCTGTTTCATGTTGACTTCATGTCAGAATTTTTTACAAATGGCATTTCATCGTTGTTACTCTGAATTATCTACTCTACGCACGGAGAGCTTCCGTTAAACTTCTGAAGGGCAGTTTCAATGTTACTTATAATATCATTAAGTACGTCATTGTTCGAAACTTGAACTGTACTCGAGTTAATAGATCTAGTTCAACCCTTCCACTTAAGCTGTTATGTGATAATTGACACACAGTTTCAAATCTGACCATAACAATACTATATTTAGCAGTGTATGCTGGTTGAATCATTGTAAGGTTTAGGGTATGTTTTGTCTCATACAAAGTCTACTTATATATTAATTGCGATGAGATTAGTTGCGTTTCAATAAATTTTGATTCTAACTTGTAATAGATTGAATAGATATGATACTATTGGACATATTGTCTGATTTGGTTTAACGGCAATTAATTTTTAGTATTTTTCTTTATGATTTATTAAATTGGTATGTACCAATGAGGGTTAAAAAATCTGTGAGGTTTTAAAATGTTTCATTTTGAATAACTTTTTGTAAAAATAACAGGAAACACTGATAGATTTTACGTTTCCGACAGCTAGTTAACAGATTAAGGTTTAGTCTTAACTACAACACAACTCCTTAATTTAAACTAAAATAGTCAGTGCAAATACAAAAAAAAAACTATGAATTTGCAGCATCTCAAATTCTTGGTGTACTAAGGTAATGTATTTATTATTATCTTTTTTATCTAAGGACTTAAAATTCGTGCCATAGAAAATTAAGCAGTCCAAATACTAAATGAACACTCCTTTCCACCTAAACTTCTTCAGGTTTATGCTAGCCTTTATGCTAGCTCCAAATCCGCACTACCCAACTGAAAAATATCATAGCTGTAAACTATTATACATTTACTACACCAACTGACAGGCAATAAGATTAAGGTGAACAACTAATTCCGCCTAATAACCTCGGACCAAACAGAGACATTTTTATTATAGTCATATAAACAAGACATAAACACAGCAATAAAAACAATTTTATTATGTGCTAGTGTTCCGGTTTGATAACCTCACTAGTCCTATACAGTGCTAGATCATTTCCTGCAGTTGATTCTTACGACTGTCTAGGAAAGAACATACAATTTTTAATCACAGACCAATTTAAATTAGTTGACTTACAAATGCCATACAAAACATCGTAACTGGTTTTTACCACTTTATCTGCCAATAGACTCTTAAAGGTGGATAAATATCGTATAGCGTGATATAAAATTGATAATTATATTTGTATGACTTTTTATTTTTTTTCAAACACAAATATAGAATGTTTATTTACAAGAGCAACTTCATATAAAAGGAACATTAAATATTTACAACGTTAATTTAAAATAAAAAAAATATATATTTGTGTTAAAGGCGCTTGGCAGTGTACCCAGAAGGCTGGCAGCATTGCCACGTTGTATGGCAATGCTTATCCTTTGTGCGAGGTAAAAATCAGCCCTCTGGTCACCAGTGACATCGATCAGAAATTCAGAAATATCGCCGAAAATGTGATGTGCGCCAGGACTCTACGGACCAAGCGTCGCTACCCCAAACGGCTCAAACTTATAACCCCTGTCGAGGTTGCTATATTTGCGCCGTTTGAGGGATTCAGCGACCGCAGCGGCAGCTCTAGCCTCAACAATGGACTCTGAAAGGTGGGACGGTGCCAGGGTATCGACACAAGTAGCATCCCATACCAAGGGCCGCCCCATCTTCCCGGGAATAAAGGTCATCCCAGCCGACCTTTGACCATTGCTTACGAATTACCATATTCTTAAACAAGAACGACATTTTTTTATTGAAGAAGTAATTTAACTGTTAAGACCGTCGGTCATAACCGACGACTTGATTCAGTGATTTAAAGCTTAAGTCGCTCCAACCATTAGATCGAGTAGTTGCCGTTTGATCCTTGCATAAGACAAATCTTAGTGTGACCCACAAATATTGGTTACGGTCTGGGAATTTATGTATGTGAATGTGATGTTTGTAAACGCATGCTCATGGGAAGAAACCTATAGTTATGCGCAAGAAGGTTTAAATAAGGTAACCAAATGGCTCTAACCGTTTGATTTTAAACATAGATAAATCGAAATACATAGCTTTTGCTCTCAAGAACAAAAATAATAACCATGGATTACCCCAATAGATCACAGCACAGCACATACCTTTTTTTTTTTTTTTTTTTTTTTTTTTTTTTAATCGCAGGGAAAACCCTTTATGGGTACCCGTCCGCGTTCGGGGGACGCGGAGGGGTTATGTCGGAGTCCTTGATCCATCAACACTCGGGGGCGTGCCCCCGGCTGTTGATGGGCCAAGTGTACCGACTAAAAACCCTGCGGTGACACCGTCTTTGCCGCGTGTTGTCGGAGTCACGGGATCGCCGTTAGGTACGCACCGCAACCCCGACGCGACCCGCCCTGTTAGGGCCCACCCTGGGAGCGTGTAAAGGGCGCTCCCTTTTCCCCTTTACTAGACGCCGTGCTGTTGTCACTCAGCACGGCGTCTCCCCCGCGAGCTGGGCAGTAGACTCCCCCGAGTCTGCCACCCAGGTGGTGTCGTTGGCGGCGCCCAGGGTTTATTCCATGGGCACCGCCATATTCTGCGCCTCAGTGGCGCCAGAGGCGGCCGGCTGCGGCTGAGCCGAAGTCGATGCGGCCGGAGCGGCAGATCCGCCTCCCCGACGGCGGCCGGGCTTTCGGGCCGGACAGGCCCTGCTGCCCAGCATGTGGCCGGTTGGTTGACCGGCCGCAGCGCATAGCGCGCAACAGGGGGCAGCCGTACACCCAGAGGCCTTATGGCCAGGCTGCCCGCATCTGTAGCAAACCGCGCCCCTATCTACTTCGGCCCGGCACTGCTCGCGCACGTGCCCGGCCTCGAGGCAGCGGTAACACCTCATCGGCCTCACCTCCAGCAGTTTTACCTGCGCAGAGGTGAAGCCGACGAATATTCTGCCCGCCGCCGCCACCTTTTTAGCTGCCTCTACGGGGCAGCTTATTACGACCGTGCCAAGGGGTGTCCGGTCACGTCGTATTTCCCCCGTCTTTATGTCATTGGCCGGGCACCCCCCGGCACGAGCCACCGCCTCTACGACGTCCTCCTTCATCACGGAGTCGTCCAGGCCCACCAGGCGCAAGGAAGCGCGCTTGATGGGCCTGTACACCACCACGCCTTCCGCGGCCAGCGCCGCGCTCATGGCCGCCGCTAGAGCGTCGGCGCGCCCCCGTCTTCCCCACCTTGCAAACGAGGGACTCTATACCGAGGTCCCTCGGATTTATGGCCTGCCGCGCCCGGGCTATAACGGCGGCGAAGGTCAAGCCGCGACTTGCGGCATCCGTCGGTAGCTTAACGGCTACCGCCGCACAACGCGGCAGCCGTAGCCTGGGCTTCGTCTTGCGCTTTTTGGGCGCTTTTGTCGCTTGCGCAGCCGGCTCAGCGGACCGAGCTGGTTGGGCGGCCTGCGCCGATGGGGCGGGTGGCGCCGGTTGGGCGGTCTGGACGGGCCTCTTCTTCTTTCCCCTCCTGCCCACCGCAGTCCACGGTCCCTCCGCGGAACTTTCCGGAGCAGGCGGCGGGGGAGGGGGACTGGGCTCCCTCTGGGCCGGCTTTGGTGCCAGCTCCTTCTTTTTATTTGGGGCTTTCGCCCCCTTCTTCCCCTTCTTTGGGGGAGGCACCACTTCGGCTGCCGGAGCAAATGTCCGGACCTCTGACGCCCGCCTGTCTGACGCTAGCGGCGGACGGATCCGCGGCTCAGGAAGGAGCCGCCCCTCCAGCGCCGCAAAGCGGGCGTCCAGCATTACCCCGACGCTGTCAATGATGGACCTGCGCATCTGCTCCAGGTCCATCGCCGGGGTTGTTTTCGCCACCACTAGAGGCGTAGAAGCTGCTGCGGGGGCCGCTGCCGCAGGGGAAGCCGGTACGGGGGTCGTAGGTGCCTCGGGGGCCACTGCCGCCGGTGAAGCCGCCACGGGGGCTGTAGCCGTGGGAGAAGCCATCGCGGGGGCCGCCGCCGCGGGGGACGCCGGACGCTGAGGCGTGATAGACGTCTAGAGGTACGCGACTTGGTCTTTGTACCACCCGGCCAGCCTCTTAAGCCGGGCGATCTCGGCTTCTGCCCTCTTTAACGCCTCGGGGACCGATGCCTCGAAAATCCCCTCGACAGCGCCTGTGATGGCACTGGCGGCATCCTTGAGGGCCTTCACGTACGTCCCCTTTAAATTCTTTGAAGTACCGGCCACGTGGAGGATACTCTGCACTTGCTGCAGCGCAGCCTCCCTATGGCCGGTTGCCCCAGTAACCTCCTTGTTAACACGTGAAGTGCTTTCCTGTGGGCAGCCCGTATTTGCCGCCTCCTCTCTCGTCGTGGTAATTGTAGCGGCTGCATCCGGCTCGGCCTGACGCTCAAGCTGCTTCTTTTGTGCAGTAAACTTTGCCATTGACTTCGCGTAGCCGCTGTAGAGCCCAGAAGTGGGCGGACGGCCTCGGCCGCGCGGCATCTTTACCACCTTTTTGGCGACCTCATCCGAGCTTGATTGCTCTTGGTTGTGGGGTCGCTTAGCGCTCTGTCCGGCGTTCGCCCGCCCGAGGCTCGCCAGCGATTCGGCTGAGTCCGAGGCATCCGACCACGAAACGTCGTCGTCCGATGCCCCGTATGCCCCGTAGGCCTCTTTCAAGGCCGCCTCAAATTCCAGGGCCGCCTGGATAGTTCGGGTGCCCTCCGATGGCCCGTCATCGTCAGAGTCAAGAGTCCACTCCACCCTCCTCCTCGTCTCAGTCGCCGGAAGAATATCAGCGTCTTTAAGACGTTCCAGCACTACAACCGGTTGGTTCGTCGCTTTCCACTTGCTATCAGAGTCCTTAGTGCGTTTGCCAGTTTCGTTGGGTTGATGTGTCAAAGTGCCCCCCCCAGAATACGAGGGGCAGCCAGAGCCCGAAGGCCCTGGGGAGGATTCTCCGACCTTGGAAAGGCCGGTACCTCCCTGGGGTAATTGCTTTTTATTTTGAGACATCATTTTTTTGTGCTGAACTACAGCTTGGGCGCTTGGCGGAGATTGGCCCCTCCGCTTCCAGCCGCGGCACGCCGACCGCAGCATTGGGCAATTCGAGCCGTCCGATCCTATCTACGTCGACTATAAACACACACAATGAAGGCCCGCTCCCTGTCCTCTTTTCAAACGGAGAGTACAAGGAGCGAGCGACTCAACCGACCTTTACAGGAACCGAATTTTAGGCTCCCAGTCTCTCCTCGAGCGAGGAGAGTGGGGAGCGACCAGCATCCGACCCGACAAGACGCGCCACCTGCTGCACCCGACCCTCTCCAAAACGGAGATTGAAGGGGGCAGCTAGGCGCAACCACTTCCGGACAGAACCGGGGGACATGGGGGGAGGAAAAGGAGGGATGGGACCGAAAACTGGGGAAAGGTAGCGCATGACTGTTTCTGTTATGTCTGTTCAGAAGGACCAGACCAATAGCAGGCAGCAACCGCGAGCAGGATACAGTCACACTTGCCTTGGGGATCGTCGCGACCGTGCGCTACTCCCAAGACCACGCCAAATTGCTTGCCGGGACAGACGAGCAAAATAGGCGAGAAGCTATGCCACTGCGCCTCGAAGGACGCGTGTGGTGGGATAGCCTTTCGCCCGCCCAGCACAGCACATACCTGCCCCAACTACAACTGTTCTTGCTTACCTATTCTTCCTGTTGTGAAAATTAAATATCTTGGTGTCATCATTGATAAAATACTAAACTTTGAAGCCCATATTGATTTACTGACTGGAAGAACAAGAAAGTTAATATACATTTTTAAAAATTTGCGCCGTATTTCTGATGAAAAAAATCCTAAAAACTACATATTTTGCTTTAGTTCAATCTATTCTGATATACTGCATCACTTCTTGGGGCGGTACTTCGAAGTCAAACATAATTCACCTGAAAAGAGCGCAGAGAGTAGTACTTAAAGTTTCCTATTTTCTTCCCTTCCTATACCCTACCGTAAACTTTTACCAAAAAGTTTACGGTAGGGTATGTTCTCACTTTCTGCAACTCTTCGTGTATAATACCGTTATTAAAACTCATTTCTGCCTTAATTATGAGCCCTTAACCAATTCTACCAAACGTCGAAAGAATGCTGTTTGTCCATCCACATTATTTAATACTAGTTTTTCACACAGATTTTTCTGTTTTCTTGGACCGAACTTATACCACAAAATTAGCGCTATCCTATCCATTTATCCCCTAACTAAGTTTAAACTGAAGAAAGTATTAGCGGAATGGTTTGTCCTATACGGAAACAGAAGACCTCCTTATCCCCATTTGCTAATCTTATACAGTCCGCATTAATTTTTTATTAATAATCCTACTTATGACTGTAATTAAAATTAATATAAACAGAGTACTTCCTATTCCTATTCTCGATTATGCAGACGCCAGCTATCTTAATATATCTGAGAGTCAACTTAATAAACTTGAGCGACTTCAAAATTTCTGTATAAGATTCATATTTGGTTTGCGGAAATATGATCATGTGTCTGAATTTCATGCTAAACTCAAGTGGCTACCAATTAGCTTTCGCCGGAATGCTCATATACTATCGCTTCTATACAGCATTCTGTTTGATCCTAATACTCCTTTATACCTCAAAAAACGATTCGAGTTCCTTCGTGAGTCACATTCAAGGTTTTTAAGGTCGACGGAAAATATCAGACTGGAAACACCAATGCATTCCAAGATATTTCTTGATAAATCCTTCTCAGTCCAAGCTGTTCGTCTATGGAATACATTGCCTGTATCAGTAAGACGCGCAGAGTCTTTGGCCATTTTTAAAAGAATGGTTAAGGCCACTTTCTTTCGACTATTCTCTAATAAGTCACCTACTATCATGCCGTTTCTTTATACCTATCTTTATTATATTTATATATTGTTATGTATCTTCTTCTTCTTCAGCCGAAAGACGTCCACTGCAGGACAAAGGCCTCCCCTTAAGACCGCCACAACGACCGGCTTTGTGCTGTACGCATCCAACTTCTACCCGCGACCTTTACCAGGTCATCGGTCCATCTTGTAGGGGGCCTACCCACTCCACGTCTTCCGGTACGTGGTCGCCATTCGAGAACCTTTCTGCCCCAACGGCCGTCAGTTCTACGAGCGATGTGCCCCGCCCACTGCCACTTAAGTTTAGCAATTCTGAGTGCTATGTCAGTGACTTTCGTCCTCCTGCGGATCTCCTCGTTTCTGATTCGTATCAAATACATTTATTAGCATATGAGCCTGTACCTGTTAAAATAAAACTAACTAATAAATGTACGCCACCTACTGCCCTCTATTTTTTTTCTTTCAGTTTTGCTTGTCTGGAAGAGATCGCTATTAGCGATAAGACCGCCAATTGTACCTCCTTTGTTTAATTTTTTTTTCTTCTCTATGTGAATGTATTGGTGTACAATAAAGAGTAATCTATCTATCTAGTACACGATTTCTCCAGAATCGCGCATACCGTTCTTCTTACTTGATAATTCTAACTTTGTGAACTAACATTTTAGAAGCTTTATAACAAGCTGGACTTATTTTATTGAAAAAGTAATTTAATTTCATTAATTGTAATGGCTGTTATGAAAATTTTTAATGTATGAGTCAGCGCAATCTGTGCATGATACGAGATTTCGAGTTTTTTGCGGGTTACGATTTTTCTATTATTTTAAACTGGTCTGTGCTTTGATAGAACTTTTTTACCATTAATATTATTTTTTATTCGCTGTGAATCAATGAATGTAGAATATAGAAATTGTATTATCTTGTCTTTTGACCTCTTTTGAATTGGTATTTTTTCCATGTTGCTGATACAGAAATGCCTATATTTTTATTAAGTACTAGCTGTGACATATGGAATAAGGATAGTTTTTTTGCCGAATAGAGATTCGGCAAAAAAACTATCCTTATTCCATTGCTTTACGGTTTCATATCTATATGTGAGTTTTTGCAATTGATACATCTTTTTTTAATTGTAACGCTAAAATTGAATGGCGGCGTCGTGGTACTGTGCGACCGTTAAGTTCTTAGCAATCGCCAAGGTTAATAAGCAGCATTTGGCACGGTCTGTCTGAGATGGATGACCGTTTGTGGCATTTTTAATTCGAGCGTCTTCGTGCTTTGGAAGGCACTAAATGTGGTAGTCGTGAAGCCAAGTTAGAAGCCTTATAGGCGGCTTGATAAATTCCAACAGCAGGTAGCCTGCCGCACTGGGTTCGCATGGTGTAGTATGACCTAATCTCTCTCACCTCGATTTGTGAGAGAAGGCCTTCGCCCAGCAGTGGGACAGTAAAGGCTGATATTATTATTATAATATTTACGCTAGCTTTAATTAAAAAATAACCAAAAACCTAATTTAACCTGTGTTAATAGCATTGATGAAAACCTGGTTTAATGTACTCCACTCATTGGATCGAATAGTCGCGGGTTTGATTTCCGCACGGGACAAATCTTTATGTAACCCACAAATATTTTTTTCGGTCTGGGTATTTGTGGATGTGAACTTTCATGTTTGTAAACGCACCAACGACACAGGAAAGAAAAACATAATTTTACAGGTTTTTTTTGATTTTAGAGTAATCATGTAAGCCTAATTTTATTTGCCTTTATTGAATAAAACTGTCACTAAAATCATCTACTCGTGCTGAAGTTAATCTTTTACCACCCACAAACTTTTGCGTTTGTCTAATGGTCGGTTTAAACATTTAACAGACAGATCGACGGACGATTTAGCGCAGTGGTTAAGAGCTTAAGCCACTCCGCCCACTCTGTCTAATAGTCGCGGGTTCGATTCCCGCACGGGACAAATCTTTGTGTGATCCACAATTATTTGTCCCGGTCTGGGTATTTGTGTATGTGAATTTTCATGTTTGTAAACGCACCCACGATACAGGAATAAATCCTAGTGTGGAGCTAGGTTTTAAAAAAAATATATATATATTTGCGTGCCATCTAACAAAAAGAATAAGTATCATTTTTAAAGAGAGTAAGATACTTCATAAAATTGAAACGTCCATATATGAAATTCATGTTTTCTTAATACACCTACTTCACAAGAATCACTACGTCTGTTAGAAAACAAACAAATAAAATGGTTGTCTATTTCCCACCACACTCAAAAGTGCCAAAGTATCAGAAGCATTGTTTCAGATGAGAGTTTGTTTAAGCTTCGACGTCTGTATAACAAGGGTAGCCATTATCAGGGCCCACCTTAAAGTACTGTCAACAGTGATTAATCTTAATTCACCTTAGAGTGGGATCCCGCTAGTTTTGATTAGGACGCGCTTCAGTGGTCTGGCAGTTAGTTTGGCAGGGTTTTCAAGTGTTGAAAAAACTTACTTAACCAAATTGGTGGTGAGATCATCAACAGCAGAAAGACATCCATTGCAGGACCATAACCTCCACCGAAGATCGCCACAACGATCGGCTTCATGCTACCTTCAGCTTTTTTACTTCCAACTTTCCACAAGTCATCGGTCCATCTTATGGGGGGCATGTCTACTTCATATCTTCCTGTACGTTGTCACTATTCAAATCCTTCCTAAAAATGGCCGTCCATGCTCTGAGCGATGTGTCCGGCTTTTAAGTTTGGCAATTAAAGCGCTATATCTATGTATCATGTGTTCTTCTGTGGATCTCTTTTCTCTATTCTCGTTTAGGTGACCTTGAGCATTCTTATGATGCTTGTCATGAGCGGCAATATCGTAAGCAAGACCATCGAAGCAGTCTATAATATAAACAAACATATAAATAAAAAAAATGGCTTTCTATTTGCTATCACACTCGACCACGTAACAAAGTATTAGAAGCATGCTGTTCTGCTGTTAGTTTAACGAGAAATGTGCTCTGCCTATTGATAACTAAGCGCTATGTGGGTGACTTTGGTTCTTCTGCGGATCCTTCGTTTCTTATTCGATCTCGCAGAGAAACTTTGACTATAGCTCTCCATTGCCCTTGAGCCTTCTTACTAGGTCTATTGTAAGCTATCAGACTTTAAAGCCGTAAGTCATTATTGGTAAAACTGGTCAAAGACTTATGTAAATATGTATGTGATAGGGCGAGGCAATCGGCTGAAAATATCGGACAATCGAAGTGGCCACTTGAACTGTGTAGCTTTCTGTTTGATTAAGGATTTTACTATTAAAATAGGAATACGATAAAAACAGTCACGTCCCCATTCCATACGTGGGTGGTGGATGATTTTGCCGACCATGTTAGTAATAAAGGTAAATAAAATTAAGTATAATTACCGTGCATACTTCTACACTCTAAACTGCAATTGAGAATTTTAAAATAGAAAGTATCTTAATTATTTTTACATAACAAAAACATTCACCTATTGCCCGAGCTGCGGACCCTGGTAAACCGGATCGGACCGGACCTTTCCCTGCCGGCAGTAGTAGCGGCTGGGGAATCGGCGTGGGTAGCCGTATCCTCTTTCTGCGAGAATGTGATGTCCCAAAAGGAGGAGGCCGAGCGGGATCGGTAGAGGGCCGATCCTGCTTGACGAAGGCGACGGCGCTGGGGCGGGGGCACAGCCCGCCCAGGCCTCCCAGCCCAATAGTCCGGGGCTTAAGATTACAGGCTAACTCGCGTTCCCCGTCGTAATATCTGAGGGGGGCACCCCTCCCCTCCACCAACATCAGCAGGGGGGCCTTCGGGGTCGCGGACGTAAGGGGCGGGGGCCCTGAGCATCCTTCACGAGCAACCGCAAGGAGGACGGCGGCGTGATGTGGCCCAAGTCGCCGTGAGCACCGCGTTGATGTGGGGGGGGAGCGTGTCATCAAGTCTCCCTCCGATGGCGGGCTCGTCAGAGCGCGACACAAGAGGGGCACCGGTGTGTTCTATACGGATATCCCGGAGCCCCTCCCAAGGGCTGATGTCGGCCACCCTATTGTTATGTTGTATGGTTTTTAGTCAGTAGGAATCCGACACGCCCCGCGAGCTTCCCCCGAGGCTCTCGCAATTCCTATGCAGGATTTTTCCCAGGAAAAAAAAAGTTTCATATTTTGCGGATGACGATCATAAGGTCTTAGCCACATAGCCTAGGCATGAAAAAGTGTTGTTGAGGTTTTTCTATGGAAAAATTCTCAATAGCAGTCCCAACTGTCGAGTTGCACACGCTATAATGGCAAAAGGATGCCCTTCTATTACACTGAAACATAAAATCGTCGACAAACTATAGTATACAGTACACCACTGCCACCTCGCTTGAGGATTGTAGGCATGCCGGTGCTATTTCAAGCTGTATTAGTAATAACAAAACAATACATTTTCTGCGCTCATCTCAAACAGAACATTCAAAAATTTTATAAAAACCAACCCGACCGCAAAACAATCAACCTGCCCCGTCCATTAGCCAAAAACGTTTTCACCGAACAATGTCCTCAAAAAGCTTAATACAAGAAATATGACAATCCAGACGCGACCTCTCCGGCTGTATTTTTTTCAAAAGTGTACAAACATCCCTTTCCGGTCGGTAGGACTTGCTCGGCTTGGATTATTGTTTCCTGGGTCTGTAACTTGCCGGCTTGTTTGTTTTTCTTGGGTTCCGTGGACTTAAGGTTTTATTAAAGGCATATGTCATACTTGCGTTGAGGCGGCTTGATAAGTTCTAACAGCCGAAGGTCACAAATCTGCCGTAAATCGTTCAAGATGGAAAGATGTCGTGGTCAAGTTAAGACTGCCTGCATGGTGACAACCCTTAGCACTGATAAAATAACGCCAAAAGAGAGGATCATAAAACTGCCACCATCAATGCGCATGGTAGATAATTTCTCTTACGGTCTTTGGTTCCAAAAGCAAGTGGTCAGAAATCGGCCTCCACCAATTTGCAGTGGCTGTGTATGCTGGAGTGTTACCTAATTTCTCTTATCTTGATTTACGGAAAACCATTTTTCTATCAGTGAAACAGTATCGGTCAATTAATATAATCACTTCTATCATTTAAGTCCGCCAAGAATACTTAGTACCTTAAGTACCGTTTAAATAAAAGACAAGCCCCAAATTCCAGGATTTACTTAAAAAGTAATATCATATTTTTTATTTACATACAGAACCCAATATTGGGCTAAATATAATGTGCTGGTTGTTTATAAAACTTGTTTCCTTTGTTTCCTCTGTGGCAGTTCCCGGGGAGGGGTCGAACTACTTGACCGTAACAACCAACTTAGGATTACTTTGAAAACTTCATCGCTCACTTCTGGAGACGAATTCTTTAGTCTTATTTTTTGTTATAAAAAATTAACTTAGCTTCACTCTTGGAATTTTTGTGCCATGGGTGCTGTTACGACATTGATAATCACATTCGAAAACACTCAGAGCGAAACAAAAATATTTGTAAGTCTCATAAAAATTTGTCCTGTGCGGGGATTGTGCTTGCAACTACTCGACCAAGTGGGAGGAGTAGATTAATCTCTTAAACACAGGACAAAGATATTCGTCAAGTCGAATTTTGATTTATTTTCTACATAAAAAAAAAAACTATAAAATATATTTTATTTTTAAATAAACATTTCGTGCTTTTTAACCCCTAGCGAGAACGAGTGAGCGAGCAACGGTGTAGGGCAGACATCCATATTTTCCAACTGGATAAAAATTGCAGTTTCTTAAGCGATTATTTTTTAAGAAAACCATGACTTATTTTACCTAGAAGAGAAGAGAGATAGACTAGTGAGAAATTACAATAGTTTTGATTTGTTTCGTCCTATTTTCCAGAAATCCCATCAAATCCAGTTCAGCTGAACTGAAGTAAAGCAGCTGCTTTACTTTTGTTTCGTAAAGATTCAAAGCACTTTGTGGCGTTACAGAGACGAATAATGTTCCATAGCTTTATAAGTAAAGGTAGGTGCTGTTGTGTAAGGAAAAGTTCACTGTGGTAAATAATGATCAGAAACAATATATTTAATAGGAAAAAAATATATGCAAGTTCGGTTGTACACGAAATTGTTAACATGTGTCTATTTAGTCTGTCTATGTATTTTTGCCAATATATTTTGTTGTCATTGTGATTGTTTGAAAACATTATATTTTCAGCTTTATGTAGTCTATAAAGAACTATAGTAACACTAATAATAACCTCTTAGCATCAAATTATGTGGCACAATACCTGCTTATAAGGTATTTTTTTTCAATATGAAGAATACTCAATACTTTATGGCATTTCATAATGTGCAGGTGACCAGAGTAACTTAAATTGCATTAGAAATCTTGTTATAGCATCCAGAAAAAAAATAACAATACAATATTATATACACCATAAAAAACAGACATAAAACTTGGCATCTGGGATACGCCCAACTTTTACCATGCCGATACTTACTGCAAATAAAAAAAAAAACAGTTTCATGCATTTTGATGGAATAGATATCAATATTTCCAATTTGAAACTGTTCTTTCATTTACTTATGATGAGCGAAGCCATAGTGACAGTAGTTGATAGTAATCTATCTATCTATATCATCACGCCAGCTCCCTCGCGGGGTAGGCAGAGAGTACAGAGTTCCAACAGGTTCTTTCCTTACATACCTCTCTGGCTTCCTCCACTCTCATAGTTCGTCTCATACACACTCGCCGGTTACGGAGACTCTTGACTTGATAGTAATAATGGGTAATAACCCCTGGGTAAAATGAGGTTCTGCAACTGCCAGCCTTTACACCGTGAATTTAATAGACATTGCAATATAGTAGCTTGGCAAGAAGTTAATACACTAGCTTTTTATCTCTATTTATCTTCAATTCTATCACTAAACCTAATACGCTACGAACAAGATAGTTCACAAAATCCATTTATTACTTTAAAGTAAAGATTGCCTCAAAAATATATAGTAATTATCGTTACTTGAACGTGCCTTTACCGGGCTCGGCTTTGGTACGTTGTTTGCAAAGCTATTAATCTCTTGGTAGGAGCCCGTGGGACTACACATTCAACGAATACCTATTCGAAGCTAGAGTAATTGTGTGCAATACATTTTTTTAATGGATACGCTTCGGCTTGAATTGATTTGTAGTTTTATTTCGAGTGCAGTTGTGATTGGAACGCCTTTGATTCTATATAAAAATCTTTATAAAAAAAGGTAAACCGACTTTAAAAAGCAAAATAAATATTTGAAGTCGGTACCGGTTAGTGCAGTCGGTTATTTGGCACCGACTTCAAATATTTATTATTTTGCTTTTTGAAGTCGGTTTACCTTTTTTTTTAAAAGATTTTTATTTTACAAATTTTAAGTGACGAGTGAATTATTTACTAATATTTATATACCTATATTATATTATTTTGCTAAGTTGTACAGTAAGGTACCTACAGGATTGATATAATAACCATAATAACGGAATCTATACATTCGTGTTGTTCGCCGTTAAGGAGTTCCCTGGTGTACTTTCAAAGTCCAAAGTTCAATACCGATTTCATTAAAATGGGACCACCTCGAAACTATACTAAGCTCAACACAAAAAGAATCATCAAAATCAGTTTATAAATAAAGACTTTATAAAAAAACAGACGAATTGTCAACTACCTCCATTTTTTGAAATCGGTAAATTTTTTGATTAGTTTTATGGCGGGGTACCTATAGGATTGACGTAATACCCATAATATTTCCCTGGAGTATCTTTAAAGTCCAAGGTCTAATAGGGATGAAATTAAAATGGGACCACCTTAAAGCTATGCTGAACCCAATGCACATAGAATCATCAAAATCTATTCATCATTGGCGGAATGATCGCGTAACATACATACAAAAAAAACATACAGTCGAATTGAGAACCTCCTCCATTTTTAAAGTCGGTTAAAAATACACAACTGTCTAATCTTACAATATGTCGTACCTTATCATGTGCAAGAGACCCGCTTTTTAAAAAATGTTTTGCAAATGAGTCTGTCCTATAATATTCTCTGCATAGTTCTCGTAACCATGAAGAATAGAGATAGAGAGATTGGCCTTCGTTTTATTTCAGAAAGATGGATGTTCAAATAATTTTGTCACATCCACGTATATCTTAGAACATTTAACCAGATCCACAGAAAATGTCCCAGAAATTATTTCATTTACAGTATTCTCTGCCAGTTTTTGGGAACTATCAAGAGTTGAGGCAGAAATTCTGAATTACGCGAATATTACACATGAAATAAAACTTTTTTCGGAAATGATTACCTTGTTTATATTCAAGTTTTCCACGTTTCGAGTGTTTTACAGCATCCATGGTAACGGGAAGAACTGAGGCGTTAGACGCCCAAAAGGCATAGTTATTCCGGGAAAGTCTTAATTACACGGTACACAGTCGAATCTAGTGTTGAGCGCAAGCAGCGGTGACCGCGTGAGCGCAGCGGACGAGGCGCTGCAGCCCTACGACGCCTACCATCCACCGCTCACCGTCAGCGTTGAGATTGGCGCGCCGCAACGGCCTCAGTTTGCACGCCCCGTACATACACCACACTCTCACCTAACACAACACGTAAACAATGGAATTTTAATAAAGCTGATTTTAACCACTTCTATTTTTTGCTGTCTATTATAGATTGGAGTGAATTGTATTGTTTAAAAGATCCTGACGTAATATTAAAGATATTCTATGACAAAATCTTTGAGGCTTTTGACGCCTGTGTTCCTCTAAAACGGGTTAGTTCTAAAATTATAAGGTATACCTACCCTGTATGGTATACGCCTGACATCATTAGAAATATTAAACTCAAACATGAATTACACAAAAAATATAAATCCAGTAGATTGAGTAGCGATTATGACGCGTTCGGTCGTATGAGGGCGAGAGTTAAAGCTGAGACTGCAAGGGCGCACAATCAGCACTGCGACCGCGTGCAAAGTCACCTGGCAGCGAAACCGCGTGAGTTTTGGGACTACGTGAGATCTAGGAAAGGTTACTCGAGCAAACGGAAGTTAATAAAAAATGGTCGAGTTTTGTCGGAACCGGAATGCGCAAGTGAGTTCGCGCAGTTCTTTCACTTTGTTTATAACCTGGAGCCGGCTGCGCTGAGCGTAGCGGCGGCGAGCGCGGTGACGGCGCCGTGGCCGGGCGCGCGGGCGCACCTCGCGCCGCTGCGCCGCGCTGACGTGCGGCGTGCGCTCGCCCGCCTGCCGCCTAAGCGCTCAGTGGGGCCTGACGGTACGTCTTCCGGGATTGTTGAGAGGTATTGGTCGTTGCTACTTTTATTCAACCTTTGTGTAAAGACCGCGACATTTCCCGATAGCTGGAAACTCACCCGAGTCGTGCCCGTACCTAAGGGAGGTGGTGGTTCGGAGCCCAGTGATTACCGACCTGTAGCTGTCCTATGCACTCCGGCTAAAGTTTTCGAAGCGGCGATTCATAGCTGCCTTTACGTACAGATAAGTAGCCAGTTGTCTGACGCGCAGCACGGATTTCGACCGGGACGGGGAACAACGGGAAACTTGATGCATTTTATGACACATCTAGTACCGGCGGTAGATGCTGGTGTGCAAGTAGACGTGGCCTACTTTGATTTCAGGAAGGCGTTTGACACAGTAGATAAAGATGACCTGCTGTCAAAGTTGGCCAGAGTAGGCTGCACGCCGCATACGCTGACATTCTTCGCGAGCTATCTGCGTGATAGATGTCAGTACGTCGATTGTGGTGGATACTATTCTGAACCTTACTTTACGAGATCTGGGATGAGTCAAGGCAGCACATTAGGTCCATTGCTCTTTATTTTAATGATAAATGACCTACCTGAAGTCGTCACTGGGTCTACCCCCTTGTTACGTACGTTGTTTGGTGACGAGCTGAAGTTGTTCCGTAGAGTGAATCAGACCGAGGATCATGACACTCTGCAGCAGGATATAAATAGGGTTGTAAGTTGGAGCTTGAAAAACAAGTTTTACTTTAACGTGGCTAAGTGTTCCGTGCTATCGTTTATTCACACGCGCGCCCCGCGTCACCACCCGTACCACATGGAAGGGTCGCCGCTGCAACGTGTCACTGAGGTGAAAGACTTGGGAGTCAGATTTACTGTAGATTTGAATTTCCGGAAACATATTATAGGCGTATGTAAGAAAGCTTACCGGAATCTGGGGTTTGTTTTGACACAAGCAAGTCAATTTTCCAACATCGGAGCTTTAAAAGCATTGTATGAGGCTTTCGTAAAAAGTCACTAAGAATGTAATGCGGTAATTTGGTCTCCATATAAGGCCAAATACAGACTAATGTTGGAGCGTATTCAGAATAAATTTATAAGGTTCCTATATTTGAAACAGTATGGGGTATATCCCGGATAAACTGTCCACTGTTTAAACTTTTTAAACTTTATTTGTTCCGGGTATGGTAGGCTATATGGAACTGGAAGCTAGACGGGAAGTAGCCCTACCTATCTACTTGTTTAAAGTCCTTCGTGACAGAGTACAAAACTCAGCAGTTTTACAGGAGGTTAGGCTTTGTATTCCTGATGCGCACATGGGTCGACGGCGGCGACCGCCACTGCTGCTGGTGCCGCGCGCGCGCATCTACCTGCTGCAGCGTACGCCGCTTGTGCGGGCGCTGCGCACGCTGAACGTGGTTGCGGGACTAATTGATCTGTTTACGTGCTCGCTGAGCGAATTCACGAAAGCCTCATATTTGGTATTATCTTAGGTTGTACGTAGATATTTGTACAGGACGACGTCTGCATGATTTGTATAAATAGATTATGTAATAGATTAAGTTACTGTAGTACATTATGTAATGGTTTAAGTGAGAATAAGGTATTGTAATAGAATTGTAGCACACAAACACTAGTATACAGTTAGAAGAGTGTAACCCTGAAAGGGATAGGAATAATTAGAAGAGTGTAACCCTGGAAAGGGATAGGAATAATTAGAACAGTGTAACCCTGGAAAGGGACAGGAATAGTTGTATCGTAATTGGTCCATTTGATTAATAAACTCGACGCAAAGCATACTAGTTGTGACCCAACAAAATAGTATTTAGGAGCGCGAAAGATCGCGCCACATACGTTCGAGCGACTGGGCAACAAGATTATAGGAAGAAACTCTGCGCGAAGAGGGTCACAACTGGTGGTGGAGTACTGTTTCAAGATTATTCGGCTTTTATTTGAATTCTCCTCCACGACGCATACTAGCATACTACTACTACGCGGGTGATGAACATCGTCGCAACGCTACGCGCACTCAACCGCGTGGCGTACCTGTACAACCCGGAGGCTGTCAAGACGACCATTGAGAAGTTCACACCGGCGCTCAAGTATAGATGGTTCGACTACGCAGCGGAAGAGCAGACAGAAGAACCCGACCAACTGAGGCTCTCCAATTTCCTCAGTAGGGAGGCCGACAGGTGCGGGCACTACGCTCCTCCCGAATACGTGACACCCGAACGGGAACATACAGCGAACAGAAGACAGACAAACAAGACGTATAGCACCGCTGTATCGGGCCCGAGGAAAGAAAAATGCGCTGCGTGTCACGACACAGAACACGAGGTAACCAAATGCAAGAAATTTATTGAGTCGACGGTCAACGACAGATGGGACATCGCGAAGGCACGAAGACTATGCTTCGCGTGTCTACGCTTCAGAACGAAGACTCATCATTGCAAGAGGCACACTTGCGACACCGACGGGTGCAAATACTCGCACCACAGACTGCTTCACCACGTCAAAAGCGAAAGGGTCGCGGAAGACGACAACACGGAGAAGCAGACAGTCGCGTCAACGTGGACAAGAGGCTTCGCGTCGTATCTCAAGATAGTGCCGGTACACATTTCCGGACCGGCGGGAGGAGTAGACACTTACGCCCTCCTCGACGACGGGTCAACGGTGACGTTCATCGACGCCGAGCTCGCCAACCAGACAGGCGCGCGCGGCCCCCGCGAGTCACTGCACATCGAGGCGATCGGCGATTGCAACGTCCGGTCATCGAACTCCCGTCGGGTCCAGCTGACGGTGAGAGGTACGTCCCTGCACGCATATCGGATTCAAGCGCGCACCATTGAGAAGATGAAGTTGTCACCACAAGCCGTCACCGTGCAAGACATCGCCGATTGAAAGCATCTGCGGGACATACAAAGCGATATCACCTACAGAAGAGCGAAACCCCAGATACTCATCGGCAAAGACAATTGGCACCTGCTAGTGACGTCGGAGGTACGCCGGGGACAACGACACCAACCCGTTGCCTCCCGGACTCCTCTCGGCTGGGTATTACACGGCGCGCGCTCACGGCTCACTGAACAAGATGCGCACAAAGTCAACTTTATCACGGACAAGAGTGAAGACGAAGACATGAACGATCAGCTGAGACACTACTTCGCACTCGAGTCACTCTTTGTCGAGCCCAGAAACCCGAAGAGCAGCCCATATCAACGCGCGTTTGACAAGCTCGACAAAGAAGTCCGTATTGACAGCGGCGGGAGATATGAAGCCCCTCTACTGTGGAAAACCGACACTATTAAGATGCCCGAAAATTATGAAAATATACTGAAGCGTTTACACAATATCGAAAAGAAGATTGACCGCGATTCGACTCTGAAAACGAAGTACACAGAACAAATGGACGCACTTATCCAGAAGGGATACGCCGAGCCCGCACCGAAAAATAGAACTGAGAATCGAACGTGGTACCTCCCGCACTTTGCAGTACTGAACGCATTGAAACCGAACAAAGTGCGAATAGTCCACGACGCCGCCGCTAAGACGACAGGAGTGTCACTCAACGACCATTTATTGACGGGTCCCGACTTGCTGCAGTCACTCCCCGGCGTCCTCATGAGGTTCCGACAGCACAGAATCGCCGTGTCTGCCGACATCAAGGAAATGTTCATGCAGATAAAAATTAAGACAGAGACGCGCTGCGGTACTTGTGGCGCGGCGATCGGCGCGATGAACACCCGCCCGAAGAGTACAGGATGACGTCACTCATCTTCGGGGCCACATGTTCACCGTCCATCGCAATCTACGTGAAGAATCACAACGCAGAAAAGTACAAGGACACCCATCCAGAAGCGAGCCGCGCCATCGTTTGCAACCACTATGTCGTCGACTTGTTACACAGCTTCGACGAGGAAGACAGCGCCATCAACATCTCAAAACAGATCGACGAGATACATCGGGCGGCGCACTATGAGCTGAGACAGTGGTCGTCTAACTCCACGGCGGTACTACAGACTCTCGAACCGGGCGCGACACAGCGGGCGATCGGAATTAATGAAGAAAGGAAGACAGAACGAGTGCTTGGGTAAGAGTGGAGGCCGGACACCGACGACATCGGGTTCAACCTTGACCTGGCGCGCCTCCCCCCGGGCGTACTCGACAAACCGACGCCGACGAAGCGGGAGACACTCCGCATACTGATGTCTCTGTTTGACCCGCTCGGAATCGCTTCGCCCATCACCATACGGGCCAAGCAGACACTGCAGGAGATATGGCGGCGCGGTACAGGATGGGACGACAACATCGACGATGACCTAGCACAACAGTGGGTCGAGTGGACCCAACACCTGCGGAGTCTGCGGGACCTGAAGATACCACGATGCTACCACGGGTACACGCACGCCGAGACGCTCAAGTTGCACGTGTTCGTGGACGCGAGCGAGTCAGCCTACGCGACAGCGGCGTACTGGAGAGCCACTACGAGCGACGGCGAGGTGCATATAACCCTCGTGGCGGCGAAGGCGAAGGTGGCACCGCTCAAGCTCACATCGATCCCGAGACTCGAACTACAAGCCGCCGTACTGGGTAGTCTCCTGGGCGCGACTATCATCGCCGAACACGACAAGAAGCCAAGCGCAGTGACCTACTGGACGGACAGCCGTACTGTCATGACGTGGCTGAAGGCGGGCGCGCGATCCTACCGCCCGTTCGTCGCACATCGGATCGCCGCGATAGAAGAAAACAGCGCCATAAGTGACTGGAGGTGGGTGCCCACGAAACTTAACGTGGCCGACGACGCGACGCGCGAAGTACCCAGGAACATCGGCTCTCATCACCGATGGTTCCTTGGGCCCGAGTTCCTGCGCGAGCACCCATCAACATGGCCGGCGGAGAGACCGACACTCGACGCAGCGATGGGCGAGGAGCGGACGCACAATATCACCGAGCAACGGCCCGCCTCGCCGCGATCAGCTGTTCCGGACCCAGCGTGCTTCTCTACGTGGGAGCGCCTGCTACGAGCAACGGCGCGCGTACTGCAGTTCATCGACCTGTACAGTGTGAATAGACAATCAGTGAACTATAAAAGACAGGCTAGGAATCGTGTAAAGGACCCACAGTGGAATAGTGTTAAGAAGAGGAATAAGTGTAGCGATAAGTGTAGAATTAAGTTTAGAGATAAGGACAGTGTTAAGTGTTTACCGCTCAGTGCAGAACTATTGATAAGAGCGGAGGCGTTGTTAGTGCGTGTAGTATAACACGACTCGTATTATAGCGAACTGAGTAATACTGATAGACTATCGAAGGGTCGCTTCCACCCCTTATCAGCGCAGATTATCAGTGGAGTGATAAGGATCAAGTCGCGAATAAGTGCGACGCTGGACATCAGCGACGAGCTACGGTGCCCCGCAGTGCTGGACGGAGATCATCGCGTCACCCGCCTGTACATCGAGCACGTACACCGACAGCTACACCACGCCGGATTAGAGGCGACCATCGACGAGTGTCGAGCAAGGTACTGGATAACTCGATTACGTACAGTAGCCCGGATGGTCATACACAAGTGCTACAGCTGTCGCCGAAGAAGAGACGCGCCTCCAGAGCCGAGCACCGGAAACTTACCACCCTGTAGACTGGCTCACCGTCAGAGGGCCTTCACGTACACCGGCATCGACTATTTTGGACCTCTGACTGTGACAGTGGGTCGGGGCACACAGAAGCGCTACGTAGCCCTCTTCACCTGCCTGACTTCACGCGCCGTACACCTGGAAGTCGCCGCATCACTCAGCACCGAGTCAGCTGTGATGGCCCTACGACGATTCATCGCCCGCCGCGGCTGCCCAACTGAAATATGGTCGGACAACGGGACCAATCTCCGCGGCGCCGACAAGGAGCTACAGGAGGCGCTGGACAACGCCACCCGAAAAGAGGCCACGAGAAAGACGATCAGCTGGCGCTTCATTCCCCCCGGCGCCCCGTTCATGGGCGGCGCATGGGAAAGACTGGTGCGCAGCGTAAAGACGACCCTATACGCGATCCTAACGGAGAGGCACCCGACGGAAGAGGTTCGCACCACACTGCTGGCGGAGGTCGAGTTTACAGTAAACAACCGACCGCTCACTCACGTACCCGTCGACCCTGAGGACCCAGAGGCGCTGACACCGAACCACTTTCTGCTCTACGGCCCAGCGCGCAACCTGACACCAAGGACCTTCACTGACACTGACCTCGTCGGCCGCACCCATTGGAGAGCGGCGCAGAGACTTGCGGACATGTTCTGGGAACGATGGATAAGGGAGTACTTACCTGGACTTTAGTACCGGCGGGAGCCCCATGGACGCGGCGCCGTCCTGAAAGAGGAGGACATCGTCCTCATTGTTGACAACGTACTCCCCAGGAACATGTGGCCTCTTGGGAGGATAATAAGGACCTTCCCTGGAGAAGATGGAATTGTACGTGCGGTGGACGTCCGCACCAAGGGAGGAGTTCTTCGGAGGCCAGCGAAGAAATTGATAGTGTTGCCGACGTCGTCCCTCCACGAAGACTTATGAACCGTCAGTGAAGCCGACAGTTCACGGCGGGAGAAATGTACAGGACGACGTCTGCATGATTTGTATAAATAGATTATGTAATAGATTAAGTTACTGTAGTACATTATGTAATTTAAGTTAGAAATAAGATAATGTCATAGAATCGTAGCGCATAAACACTAGTATACAATTAGAAGAGTGTAACCCTGAAAGGGATAGGAACAATTAGAAGAGTGTAACCCTGAAAGGGATAGGAATAATTAGAACAGTGTAACCCTGGAAAGGGACAGGAATAGTTGTATCGTAATTGGTCCATTTGATTAATAAACTCGATGCAAAGCCCACTAGTTGTGACACAACAAAATAATATTAAGGAGCGCGAAACATCGCGCTATGCACGTTTGAGCAACTGGGCATTGGAAAATATAGGAAGAAACTCTGCGCGAAGAGGGTCACAACTGGTGGGTGGAGCACTGTTTCAAGATTATTCGGCTTTTATTTGAATTCTCCTTCACGACGCATACTAGCCACAGCAGCAACAGGGCGCACGACGTATTATTCGTCCTGTTCAATATTGTATTAGTATTTAGTGACTGTGCTACGCTATTGCATTAGGTTATTACCTGTAAGAATAGTGTATTGTTGAGAATAAAATAAATAAATAAATAAAAATAAATTAGTTTTGTTGGTCCAATCTACACAGAATGTTCTTACGACTTCTTGAGGTCTTGAGGTCATTGAGGCAGAGAGCCACATAAGTCACATAGTTTTTTTTTTTAATGTAGCCCTACACTAGGTTTTATTCCTGTGTCGTGGGTGCGTTTACAAACATGAAATTTCACATACACAAATACCCAGACCGAAAAAAATAATTGTGGATCACACAAAGATTTGTCCCGTGCGGGAATCGAACCTACGACTATTAGACACAGTGGGCGGAGCGGCTTAAGCACTTAACCACATCGCTAAATTGTCCGTAGTATTATTTCGTTACACTCCCTTCTTTTGCATAAGGTATCAATCTAGAATTATCGTGTGCAAAACATTTTTGCAATGAATACGCTTAGGATTGAATCGGTTTTACAGTTTTATCGCGAGTGTAGTTGTGATGAGATTGCTTTTGATTCTAGAAGACATTGCGCTGTGCATCTGTTAGAACAAAGAATTGGTCATAAAATATCTAAATAAATACTATCACTCCTATATTACCTTAACAGGGATGACAGAAGTGCACTGTGTACACCCACATATCATCAACTATGTTAGGTCCAAATGTAATAGGGTAGGAGTCTATTGCCATTATAGCAAGCACAATTGCTGGCTCCGGGCTGCTCCTGGGAATTTTGCAATAGAAAAACTATACTTTTCTGACCTAGTATTTGAAACCATGACATAGTGAACAACACATTGATCTACAAATAAGTATTTTCTACACATCGATCACATATAGGAAGATAAACGCCAGCCGCACGAAATATGGCACCACTAAAAGGCAGGCAAAAGCACGGCACTAAAAAATTAACGGGCTTCCGCTTTTTTACAAACACAACTTTAAGTAATACAAGTAAGGTACAATATGCCCTAATTTATGTTTATATCGTTACTATAACTACTCACGTTTTTAGTGTAACTTTTGAAAGGGACTCTGTATCTTGTTATGATATATCGATGATTCTACAGCTATTCCTGGACGGTTCTACAGTTATTTCTAGTTTAACAGGGTAGTAGGATAGGGTAGGGTAGAGCACAAAACCGGTCGTATTGGCAGTCTTTGCTTTGTCCTGGAGGTCTTTCGGCTGAAGTAGAAGAAGTTCCTAAAATCACAATATAGTAGAAAATGTAAGAGAGAACCACAAAAAATTATATTTAGTGTATTCTTTTGTGAGTCTCTATTCTTTTTTTATAATGTACTAACCAATATTGCAAAATGATATTGCATCAGAAAGTACTCCAAAGTAAGTCCTAAAGATTTTGCGATAATCAAAGCCATAAAAATCGGCTTTTGTTCCCCGTTCTCTGACAATGTAGCTCCAGGGATTTTGTACAAACTACTCGTGATATAATTTCCATATTACATTGTCGAATAAGACATTGTAAGACGTTGTCGTATGGAGGTACAACGATTTGGAGGAGGTAATTTAATTCCAGCTTAGATCCCTAAAAAGAGATGAATTCGCTTAATTTTCTGCAACTAGAATTGATAATAAAAGAGCAGTGATAGCCTAATAGTTAGACCATTGGACTGCAGTTGAAAGTTTCGAAGAAAGAAAAGAAGTTCGACAGCATGTGCGTGTTAAAAATTAACTATCACTTGCTTTAACGGTGAAAGAACATCGTGAGGAAACCTGCATTTCTAAGAGTATGGATTTCAAAGGTGTGTGAAGTTCGCCAAGCCGCATTTGGCCAGCATAGTGGACTATGGCCTAAACCCTCTCAGTTTGCAAGGTGGCTCGTGCGCAAAGTTGGGACAGTATCTTAACAGGGCTAATATTATTATTATATAGAATTGATCCGACGATCTTGTGAAAATGGCAGGAAATCGTTGGATGCAGGTGGCATCGTCCGATGCCACCTGCATCCAACGGTTACGCTGGAAAGCGATTGGGGAGGCCTATGTTCAGCAGTGGACAAGTGTAGGCTGAAATGATGATGATGATGATGATGATAGAATTGATGTTTACCACTACGGTTACCTCTGCGGTTGCTTGAGGTGATTTTATTTCGCTATGTAAGTAATATTAATTTATTATATGTACAACAAAATATAGCTGCCCCGACAACGCCGTCAGTAGGTAATGATTTCATTTCATTTATGCTAATGATTCTAAAAGAGCTGTCAGAAAAGGTAAAAAAAGAACGAAGGTGATTATGCTTCATTTTACACATTACCGCATCCCTCTCCAATGATAAAAAATCATCTGGCAAAATCATTAGACTCAGTCTAATATGGAACCTAAAAATTGCCTTATCTACATAAAAACTAGCTTTGCTCTATGGCTAACTAACGTGTTTGGTTTACACAGCTTCAGCAAAGGCGTTTCATTATTATTCAGCATACAATCTGTCGTTGCAATGGTTAACTTTACGCTCTTCCTCCGCCAAGACAAATGTTCCGTTTTGCCGGCAAAATGGGTATTCGGGGGTCGATTTTCTATAGTTAAACGTGGATTTATGGGAACCGTTGTTCAAGTTTAAATTGTTTCAAAATTTCATTATTGTGGGCTTGTTATGTTTAGCTTCTGTTGGTTTAAAAAAATTATTGCTCCCTTATTTTTCTATGCCCGTTTGGGGTGATGTTACATTTGATTATTTTTTTATTGCAACGTCACTCCGTACTGGTAGTTATGATACTTTAGTGACGACGAATACACCTACGAAGGTGTATTTGCACTTTCTACTCAAAATGAGATTAACTACGTCTTTGATTTTGTTGCCTTTTTTCAAACGTAAGCCGTCCACTGTAGGCGGTAGGCCTCCACCAAAGTCGCTTCATGCTGTACGTGTCCAGCTTTTGCCCGCAATCTTTTGTTGCTTCGTATTACAAATTGTTAGTAAGTAGTGACTGTGAACCCACACATATTTCCTTGAAAGAAACAACAACGCCTGTATTGTTTGAAACCCTCAGTAGTTTGACAATAGGCTTTTTCGCAATTGAGTACTTGCGTGTTTGATCTTTGTGTGTACCTCAAATTAGAATTCGATATGTGTCTATCTATCTATATAATCACGCCAGATCCCTTGTGGGATAGGCAGAGAGTACAGAGTTCCAACAGGTTCTTTCCTTACATACTGGCTTCCTCCACTCTCATAGTTCGTCTCATACACGCTCGCCGGTTACGGAGACTCTTGACTTGTCCTTTAGATAAGACTCGGTCTGTTTGGTCATGGTAAGGTATTCTAGATCTTCCCCGGCACCTACATCCTTCCACTTTTGCGTTGTGTATCTGTTTTGCCAGTCTTTCTTCTAGCATTCTTTCTTTATGCCCGAACCAACGGAGCATACCCTTTCTCATCTTTACACCGATACTATCTTTCATACCTACTCGCTTTCTTACTAACTGAAAAAGATTGTCATACTTTACCACCGGCACCCAGTAAGGATTGGTGAAGGCACGTTTGAAGCCACCTGCCGTTTGAAATTTTCGATTCACCCTTAAGACTAACGAGATAGTCATTAAGTGGTAATCGGGATCAACAGTTACAACAACGATCACTCATCTCGAGCCGAACACTGCTAAACCCCCTGGATGTTATTTTTTGTTAAATTCAAGTTTTGCGTTATCCCTTTCCTGCTATTAGAATCTTTGTACCGTGTAACATATTCAACAAGTCAACACGTGCACTGATTCTGATCCATAGTTTAATAATGCTATACCTGCATAGCAACTGTTGTAATGGCAATACGACCTGACCACAAAACATCTATAGCACGGTTCGGTTGTAAGCTGGCTCTTTGTCCGATCCATGTCGCTACTAAGGAGATTAAAGCTAAGCATACAGTGTGGGACGTAAAGCGACAGATTTAGATCCTAAGATACTTTTGTAAGTTGCTTTGTTGGTCTAGCGGCATAACTGGCATCATCATTTGACGATTACAGGTGAGACAGTGTTTGCTTGTTTTTTCTTGTCAGGCCTGTAATGTGCAATGTGCTGAATGGAATTTAGTTCTCAAGAGCGTTTACATTACGCAGTTCCAAAAAAAACTAATGAAGAATAATTGATTGAAATATTATAAAATCGCTTAAGTAATATGATGAACATACCCAAAAGTACTGGTAATTCACAGCAAAGTGAGCTTGTACATACAATGATTTCCAAGAAGCAATACAATATTTTGCATTGACGAAATGATGACAGGAAGGCGATAACTTATCATTCGCGTAATACTAAACTTACACTTAGAAGACCTGTAGATCCAGGCAAAACTGTACACCAATATGTTTATTAAATAACACAATATTACAAATTTATAACCTACGCTCCTAAGCTAAGTCAAAATCCTTGAACTATTTCAGTCGTTTAATTACGCTAACATTACTAAATTAGCTAAACGCCCAAACAAAACCTTTTTTCGATTTGCTCATATATATCTAGCGATATCAACATATACGTCCCTTTTATTAGCCAAACTGTCTCATAGCAAGTTCTACAAATTTTAGGGCCCATATTCTATTTACAAAACTTTGCGTCAACCGAATCTTAACCATTGCTGATCAACGACATTTAGCCTACGATGTAGGTGTTTTAGTATACTTCTAAGCACCGTTACGCCTATATTCCCCAAACGATGATATCGTTGTGTTGTACTGAGTATGTCCAGTTATTGCCAAAGATGTTTAAATACCAATTTCAAAAGGCACGAGTATATACTCGTGCAATGCAATATTGCCATTATACCGGGCACAATTCCAGACTCCGGATATCGACAGAATATTTTTTTAATACGAAAATTAAACTTTGTTCAGCCTAAGATTCGGACCCAGCAACTTGTGAGCTTCAGCCGCACAATCCACTACTAGATCAATGACACTGTAACAGTCTGGGCATTAAATCACATATATTAAGATTCTATCTATCTATACATATCAAGCGAGCTCGTAAAGACAATTCCTGACCTCGATATCTTTTATGACAGCCTTTCAAAATTTAGGACCAAAATTAATAATATGAACTAAAGAAAAATAAATATTAACGTTCTATATGCTCTATAATGCAACTCTAAATTTGAATTAAGTCCCCTGACAAAGATTAACAATGATAATGTATATTTGTATTCAATATGCCTTTGCCTGTCGTAATTATCAAATCAGACGACGCTTATAATTAATTTGAACATGTATAGTAGTACCCTGACACAATGTCTTTCTTTTTTAAGCGTTTTACAGCTACGACTTTCTAACATTTTTATTTAGTGACATTTTAATTTTAATTAATTGTTTAACTTCCTTTTTCCCTGACATTGTACTCCAATTCTAAGCAAGTAACAAAGATTATGACATTTTCATTTCCATTTTACTAGTTTATTGTAGTCAATTACAGTGCATGATGTGGTTGCCTATAATCGGAATAACATTTAAGCAATACACTGTAAATAAGTATTTTGAAACTGTAAAAATTGATGTATATTCTGTTGGTGATCCATAATAAATAAATAAATAAATCAATGCGGTTCGCATGTCGAGGCAGATTCAAAATTCTAACCTAAGTAATTTACTCTTGATAGAAATCCTATTCCACTAAAGTCCCTCGTGTTCACGTTCATCATCATCATTATCAGCCAAAATAACGTCTACTGCAGGACCTATGTATGTCAAAGTAAATAGTAAGTTTGTAATAAGTTTAAATTTTTTGTCAGTAAGACAAATATTTCAAATTCAATCCAATTGAAAGGCAAGGCATGACTTTGTGTTCGCCTCTTGCACTATATGCTACTAGACCATATTATCCGGAATCGGTTATGGTTTGGTTCTAACGACGGTTTTTTTGTCGTGGTAAATTCCTCATGTACTTCCGCCAGCCTTGTGGGAAGCTGGCGGGGGTCAGAGGGGCTCCGGGATGTCCGAGTGGAACGCGTCGGTCGGGAAACTTGTAGCTTGCTTCCCCCCCTGCACCATCGCGGTGCTCATGGCGGCATGGGCCACACAACGCCGCCTTCCTCCTCGGGGTCACGCGTGAGGGACGCTTAGGGCCCCCGCCCCACCCCAAAGGCCCCCCCGCGGGTGTTGGTGCAGGGGGGGTCCCCCACCAGATTTTGGACCGGCAGAGGACACAAGTTAGCCCGTATTATAAAGCCCCGGGCTATTAGGCCGGCTAGGCGGGCCTGGGCGGGCTGTGCATCCACCCCGGCGCCGTCGCCTTCGGCGAGCGGGATCGGCCCTCTCCCAATCCCGCTCGGCCTTCTTCTTCTGAGACATCACAGTCTCGCAGAAGGAGGATACGGCCCCCTACGCCGAATCCCCTGCCAGCATAGCCGCTACTATTGCCGGCAAGGAGAGGTCCGGTCCGATCCGGTCGACCAGGATCCGCCGCCCGGAGGCCCACGCTGGGCACTCGACAAGCGTGTGCTCTGCGGAATCCCGATCCCCACCACAGTGGTGACAGATCGCCGTCGCCTCGCGTCCGATATTGCTCAGATAATCACCGAAACAGCCGTGACCGCTGACTATCTGAACTAGCCTATAGGAGCAGAATTGGAGCCTATGGCGACACGACCAAAATTACTTTAAAGCATTCTACACATATGGTTGAATAGATTGGGAAATGTTTAGAACAGTTTGATATTGAGAATCTTGAGTGACGTATTAGACGTAGAGGGAACATATCTAGCTCGGCTTAATCGATTTTACGAAAGGAGGACTCCTCAATGGAATCCAATAGAAGTCAAATACATTTCACTGGTGCAGTTAAGTGGTTTTTGTGATTGTTCACACGATTCAGTAAAATTGCAGTGTAAGGTAAATATTTTTAGTTTTTTATTAAGTCTAATTTCGTTTGTAATTGATTATTTTTATCTAAAGTCCTGAAATTTAATTCAGACTGAATATTTCTCAGCGACATAACTGCCAATTGTGCTTGTCTTCTACTCGTATATTATTTTGTCTTGTTTGTATGTAAACATGTACATCTATTGGTATACAATAAAGGGAAATTTATCGAATGAATCTATTAGTTAAAATTCTAACTGCAGTTTTATAAAAATTTGAACAGCAGACTTTGAAAGAAATATTAACAACGAGGTGGAATCTGCATAAGTGTTAAGGTAACAGGTAATAAAGCAGTTACAAGAAACCTATGGTTGAGGTTGATGAACACGATTTCTAGAATCGGGGCTACACTAAATCCCGCAGCCATACAACATTTTAATTAGTTATGAAAGAACCAAACACATCTTTCAGTGCCATTCAATACTGTTGAAGCGAATAATGATTTCCTATTCCAACTTGATCAAGCTTGTTTAGTAAGACTGAAATTAGAAAAGCTGTTATTTATCTTGAAATATCAATCATGGTGAGCTGCCAAAATAGCATGGGTAAAGAGAAAAAATAAGATGTCAATAGTCTTTGCTAGTGGTAGCCTAGAGAAAGTGTGTTTTTTCTCCAGTATCGTTAGTGAAGAGGATCAAAAGTGGAGATTCTTGCCATTCTTCTCAAGATGAATAAAGTTCCAAAGGTATTAGTGTTAAATAATCACTCGCGTTTTCTTTCTCGACTATTCATAAGCACTTTTTACTTACTCCGCTGGCTCAGCGACCCAAAGTGAATTTTGGTCTCCCAAACGAGATTCCGCCACTTCTTACAGTTCTGCGCAGTTCCCTGCTAGTTTTCCGCTTGGGGCTCACGGAGATTCACCTCAACCATCCAGCAATACATGACTTTTGGTAGATATAAACAAAAAAAGTATCACAGAAGGTCATAACAAAAATATTATCACTAAAAGCACACCCTTACAAAAACATACCTGTCCTTCTCACACACAAACTAACAATCCCGGCCATTAATCACACAGTCCAGGTGATACAAGACAGCGCATGATGCGGGCTCCATCAGTCACCGGCGATAAGGGATTACTGTGGACCGCAATTATGTCACCGCTGATATCTATGGGGGTCTAGACAACTGTATCTTAATGTAACCTGATGTTTCAATACTGATTTTAGCTCTTTTGATACTTAATTTAAGTTTTGTTTTGTTACTAGCATCAATTCATTTTTATGATGCATTTATATATGAAACAGTGATAGCCTAGTGGTTCGACAATTAGAATGCAAAGTCAGAGGTCTCGAATTCAAACCCAGGCATGTACCGTTGTCTTTTCAAAAGCATGTGCATATTAAAATCAACTATCACTTTCTTTAACGGTAAAGGAAAACATCGTGAGAAAACCCACATGCCTTAGAGTTTCTCGGAGATGTGTGAAGTTCGCTAATCCGCACTGGGCCAGCTTGGTGGACTATGGCCTAAGTCCTTAGGCCTCTCAGTGTAAAAGAAGGCCCGTGCCCGTGAGAGTTATATGTGTTCCTTCTTAGTGATACATTGCTAGGTTACAATATCTTTTGAGGTTTATATTTTCTTAACCCTTTTTCCCTTAACCCTACCTTGGCTGTTTCCGTTAGCAGACCAAAGTCTGAAAACGTGCCCTGTATCAGAGTCAAAATCAAAAAGTTTTATTTCTATACACTGACCTTCTTGTAAACATTATTTTTCTAATTGATATCACGAACTTAAACTTTTCAAAAAAAAAAAGGTATTTAAATTTGCAATATTTATACAAGTCCTTGTATAAATATTGCAAAGTTAAATACATATTTTTTATCATAAATAAATTAGGTGCAAGTGTGTTGGTGCAATAAAATCAATAAACATGCAACTAACAAAACAATGACCTCATTGGTGATACATTAGTAGTAGGTATGTGGGATGTGGCTGTTAAAAATATTGATATAGGAAATACAATTATAGTCATTCATAATATGTAAATGTTTGCATAAGATCATAAAAAACATGCAGACATGGAAATACCAAGCATTATATTACCTAATGAGTAACTGAGTAATTCGAATTGACTAGTTATATGTAGAGTTTTACTTATCTGTTTGTTAACGTACATTTTATAAGGCGGCTCTAGATATTGAAGTATTTATTGTATTAAAGTATCTATCTGTTCCACATGCTGATCCAGTTCACCATCTCAAGGTTGCCTAAAAGATATTGCTTTCAGGTTTGGTTGCTTTAAGTTACTTTTTCTTGTTACTTTAATACCTTTGTTACTAGTGCACAATAGGGGTTATCTTATATCTGTCTCTTGCCATGAAATAATATGTTGACGTGGTTATAATCTGTAGCAAATAGTACGTGAGTCGTCCGCTAAGTTAGCGCTTCGGCCGCGTGTTGACGGAACGCCAGAGTCATCTGCATTTGAATAAGGAAGATGGACAGAGGATGGAGAACAAATCGGGAGTCATAATGGTGGGATTGATTTTGATATGGTGGATTGTCTTGCCGTGTTGATAATTCAATTGTTAATGTATGGTTTTCAAACTTAAACTCAATATTTTTTTGGAATTAATATTTTTAGAAACATTAAAAAAACACCAATACATACATTGATATTATTGGATTGATGATTGATACTTCGTAATGTTTTGGTTTGTAGGGTAGTAAGTATCAATTGCTTTAATAAAATGTGATTATAAATCTTAAGTCTACTACACAGTTACATACGAGTAAAATCTATCTATCTATAGTAAAATCTATGTGACCATTAAAATCATGAAGGTAATTCAAAGTCAAATACATTATTCAATTATTGAATAATGTCTTTGACCTATTGAGGCCAAACACATCATAGACGCCGTATGTACCGCATTACTAGCTTCAGACTATTTTTTCCCTCCATTTTTAAATTGTGTATATCTGTCTATCAATATCATCAGTTCTAACAGGTATTTTCCTTACAGACCTTACATACTTTCGCATTGTATGCCTACTTTGACAAATCACCTTCATGTAAATCCAAGCCTAACTGAAATACACCAGTTCAACATTGACATATAACTTATGTAACCAGTTTGGGCGAATTATTCTGTGAAATAATCTGGAAAGAACTGGACCAAGTCCAGAACTAGAATGATAAGACGGAGGAGCAAATATATAAGAACCTTTGTATCATATATCCCGTTATTGGTGGATCTTTGAATGAACTGTAACTAATTTTATTATTCTCCTTATAGAGTCATAAGTTTCTTGGGTCCAGCACACACACAGCATGGTTTCAACACCTGGAGGCCCTTTGAATGAATTTAATGTTAAAAGTATGTAAGTCACCTCATAATTTCAATTCTCAGTCTTCATATGCACATATATCTTCATGGACATAATATAAACAGTGACTCCAGCAGGTGCAAGAACTATTGTAATTTAAGGAAAAGAACAGAGACTAAGGAATTTAGGTTTTGAGGGACTGAAACTGGACTATTTCATACTTAAAATTGTAAAATGAAAATCTTTAAAAAAAAAGGTAAACCGACTCCAAAAAGCAAAAAATAAATATTTGAAGTCGGTGCTGGTTGGTGCAGTCGGTTACTTGGCACCGACTTCAAATATTTATTTTTTGCTTCTTGAAGTCGGTTTACCTTTTTTTTTAAAGATTTTTATTTTACAATTTTAAGTGACGAGTGAATTATTTAGTAATATTTATATACCGATATTATATTATTTTGCTGAATTGTACAGTAAGGTACCTACAGGATTAATATAATGACTATAATAACGGAATCTATACATTCGCGCTGTTCGCCATTAAGGAGTTCCCTCTTGTATCTTCAAAGTCCAAGGTCCAATACCAATAACATTAAAATAGGGCCACCTCAAAACTATACTGAACCAAATGCAAACAGAATCATCAAAATCGGTTCATAAGCAAAGGAGTTATAAAAAAGGACGAATTATGAACCTCTTTTTTTGAAGTTGGCTAATATACTGCTTAGTTCTATAGTAGGGTACCTATAGGATTGACGTAATACCCATAATATCTCAATTTACACATGTCTATTGTTTGTCGTTAAGGAGTTCCCTGGTGTATCTTCTAAGTCCAAGATTCAATGCCAATGAAATTAAAAAGGGACCACCTTGGAGCTATACTAAATCCAATGCAAAAAAAAAACATCAAAATCGGTCCACAATTGACGGAAATATCGCTGAACATACATAAAAAAAAGAAAAAAAAAGCATACATACAACCGAACATAGAACCTCCTCCTTTTTGAAGTCGGTTAAAAATGGGTGATATCAATACTTAATTACAAAGTACAAATACAGTTAGACTAAAAGATAACTACCAGCCTAATTCCCCTATATACGTCAATTAAAAAAAACATTAGCAGAATGTTATCAAAGCGCATTCATAACCTACTCTGTAAACTCCTGCGCACCAGTTCAACGCTGATAAATAAATAAAACCACACAAAACTATTCAAAATACTATTACACAATTCCACGCAACGATGTAATTTGAACTCTAGGTTATTGTGAATAAAGTTAACTTTTGACCAGCGTATTTTTTCCAATAGACATGTTATTGATAAACAATGGATTGTGACCACCATTATAATATAAACATGGCCCGAATTCTGATTCATTCGCTTATTCAGTCAGTTCGCGAACGGTTGTGTTTCATAATGCAGTCAATTTTAGTATTGAGTTTAGTTATAATTGGATTTTGTTTCGGCAATGACAAAGATTGTAAGTATAGATGTTATAATATCTCAAATCACTTAACAAGTTATAATAACTAGTGGTCGCCCATAGGTCGATATTCTACCTACTCTTTCATCGTTTGCTGGTTATGTTTGACATTCAGTAAGACTATAGACAAATAATATTAAAGACAAACATCAATTTGACGTGTATTGTGTCAAATACATGGTAGTGTGTTTAATGTTTTTTTCATTGATTTAATGTATGTTTTATGCATAATTTTAAAAAATTATTAGCATTCTGCACTCCTTATCTATATAAACTATAAGTGTGGGAAATTTCATATTCCTGCGTCCGCGCAATTTTCGTAAAAAGGTGTGTGTGTGTGTGTGAGTGATGTACGCTGTTGGCCGCGAGGCCTTTACAGCTTCACCGGACTTAAGGCCGAGCGTGCAACCACTACGCTCGAGCCAGAAGGGCAAGGGGCGACATACTCGAGGGCGCCTCTTCAAGGCGCCCTCGGTTGGGACAGTCGCTGTGGGTGGACGGGGTGCACTACTAAGTGCACCGGTCAACCGCCGGCTATGGGAGGCTATCTACGACTACGTCGTCGTCGCCCGTATTCTGAGTGGAAAGAATGGATGACAAAGCATCCGGGGGATCGGAGAGAACATGTCGCGGCCGGCGGTGGCGGCAGGGGTCAGGGGGGAGATCGTAGTCGGCGGCGGCTACGATTAACGGATTCGCATGGGTAGATGCGTTCGCGAAGTGACGTGTTGTCGCCTTTTTAATATAGGCGCGAATAGGTTCGAGACCTAGATCGGAGTGGTACAAAGTTTTTGCTTCGCGTATTAATATATAGATATGTCGACTTGGTCCAGTGGTTAAGAGAGCGTAAGCCGCTTCGGTCATTGGATAGAGTAGTCGCTAGTTCGAATCCTGCACGGGACAATTTTTTATGTGACTCAAACATTTTTATTTCGATGTAGGTTTTAGTGTATGTGAGTTGCATGAGACGTAGCCCCACACTTGGATTTGTTCCTATGTCGTGGATGACAATGCATGATAATGCACATACACAAATACGTAGAACGGAATAAATAAATGTGGATCACACAAAGATTTGTCCCGTGCGGGAAACGAACCTCGCGGCTATTAGACACAGCAGGTGGAGCGGCTTAAGCACTTAACCACTGCGCTAAATCGTCTGTCAATATGATAGGAATTAATCTCAGTGTTAAAGTTTATTATTTAAAAAAAGGACCAATTTTTTTGGTCGGATCATTTGAGGGGTATTATTACCAAAAAAAATTCAGTGTCTGAAATTGTGTCCGGTATATTGGCAACGGGTACGCACTTTACTTTGGGACTTCAAATATCGAAATGTATAGACATGACAGAATATATGTGAACATAGATGTATATTTTACGAAAATGAACTTAAATACCATACTTCTTAGAGACTTATTTCCGTAACAAACTGGCTTATTGAATTTCGCTCTTTAAAACATCCTTCATAGGAGCGGTGTTATTCTATCACTCGGTAATTGTTAATAAAACACCGTTACGCCTATAATCCCCAAGCGGGGGTGGCAGAGGTGTACTGAGTACACCCACGTTTCGCTGACGATGTTAGGTCCCATGTAATAGGAAGCGAGCCTATTGCCATATACCGGGCACAACTCCAAACTCCGGACTCATACTGGGAAGTTTTCGTTCGAAAAACTACACTTGTCCGACCTAAGAGTAATGGTTAATAGTGCACAATAAATTTATATGACAACAAAATAATTTCGAACATCATAAATATGTAATAACAACAGCCCCTATTCATGTTAATTATAATGAAACTATTCAATAACTCGGGTTTTACCTTAAAGGAAAGTGAACTACTAGGCCACGAGCTCAATTACTGCAAGGAAAAACCAACGGATAGGTATTTCCAACCATAAATTATAATTATAATTAAACCAGAAATACTCAGATATCTCACCAGTAATCGATTGTGATACCAACCGACTCAATATAGTATAGTTGCTCCATTGTTTTGCTTATAAGTCAATGGCGCAGACTAAAAAGAGCAGCTATTATACTATGTATACGAAATCTACGGTATGCAGTGACGCGCTTGCTTGCTTGTTAACGCCTTTTTCGAAGAACAAGGTAATAAAAACAGTAGTTACAGCTGGCCAATTCTAGACCGTAGAGGGTCAAGAAATGAGGACGGAGCTCCATTCGAAGGAGGCCTGTCGTAGAGACTTAATTATACTTGCGACAGTGATAACTCTCTCATCCAACTCTTTACTGTAATCGAAAACATGGTCTTCATTCTCAGTACATTCCTTTTGGTGCAGAATAAAAGCTTTCTCCCTACTATACCCTATATACCTTTCCTGAATTAATCTTGCACTAGTCTGTCAATTTGTTCCATATTCCTTTATGTGTGAGGTTCCGTTAATGCCACTTAAAGTGAAGTATACCCATGTTTCTTCATTCGTTGCATATTCCTATGTGCATGAGAGTCCGTTTCCGAGTGAAGTAGCTGTTTTAAATAATGTCGATGTTTAGCATCGTATTGTAATCATTACTCAATCGTCGCAGTTTGTCCTATTCAGTCAGGTATGCCAATTTGTGTACATTATTTGCTGTCATAGCAGACACTTGTCGTTTGATTTTCATCCTTGGTAATACGTCATAAGAATTGCACATTATCTAGGTTTTAGTTTTAAAAAAGGCAATTTAATTGGTATTGATTTCTATTAATACATAAACTAAAGAAAAATTGAAGGTAAGTTTTGGCCTTCCAGCCGGCCTTGTCTTAATTGGCCGTCCAGAAAGGAGTGTGAGAGCTTTATCGACGTAGGAAGTGAATGCGTTCCTACGTCGATGTACTCCAGGGGTGGACGTGTTAAAGGGCATAACGCCACGAGTAACTTCAGAAAAAGCGCAACACACCTCTGAACACCGCTGAGCCGCTACACCGGTGTTACCCTCAGTTGTCTTAGGACGACCGTTTTAGGGCCCATCTAGTTAGCGGTGAGTCACCGCCGGCACGGGTACTTAGGTATCACTAATTATGGCGGTGTTCGTCCCCTTTAAAATTGTCCAGTGTTTAAAATAGTCCAGTAATCAAACCTCATTTACATAAATAATAATAATAGTCCTGTTTAGAAACTGTCCCACCGTCGGGCACGGGCCTCCTCTCAAACTGAGAGGGTTTAGGCCATAGTCCACCACGCTGGCACAGTGCGGGTTGGGGAACTTCACACACCTTCGAGAAGCTCTTAGGCATGCAGGTTTCCTCACGATGTTTTCCTTCACCGTTAGAGCAAGCGATAGTTAATTTTTAACACGCACATGCTTTCGAAAAAACAGAGGTGCGTGCCTGGGTTTGAACCCGAGACCTCTGACTTTGCAGTCCAACGGTCTAACCACTAGGCTATCACGGCTCATTTACATAGCCTTTGTTTTCTTTCCATAATTTACAATAGCCCTTGCAGTCCGGAGTCAGTTCGCTGGTTATGTTTCTTCATTTTCAGCAGATGATCTGAGCAGGTGACTTACATAACATTAACTTCTTGCAAAGGGCCTCTACGTGTTGGACCCATGGCCCTATGCAAGCCTTTCAAAGGTCCGAGTAAACGCCGTGAATCTCAGCGAGATACGCATATAATAATGATGAAAATAGTGTTTTTCTCCTCACCAAAAGTAGACCTTAAAAATAAGTAGGTTCGTACATTGTAATGCTTACATGTAAAACTTGTTTACTAGAAGTAATGATAATAATAAAATAGATTTAATATTCACGCAGACCAAGCTGTGGCTAAAAGCTAGTACTAGTATTAAATAGATTACACAGTGTCTCTATTTTATTTCTAATTTGGGTTAGTTGAATCATTAATTAGTCTATTGGAAGATGATTTGGATTATCTCCAGTTTGTTACAAGGCCACAGTTGAGCGTTGAATTTTCCTGTTATTGAATTCAGGGTTAAATATAAAAAATAAAATATTTACGGATACGTAAATGTAAGGATATAGATTACGGATTATAATATTTGATTCTAAGATTTAATTCTAAGATTTTCAATTTATATCTCGAGGTAGCACTAGTCGATTTTGCACAATAAGGATTCCCTTTCATTTAGGTTTTGTTTATCAGTCACAGCCATTTTTATCTCTCCAGATACCTAATTTAATCTAAACTTAATTTGACAAAATAAATAATCTCGGCATAGAGAACTTAAGTTATCTATCTATCTATCTAGATAGATTATTAAGTTATATTTCGATTAAAATATTAATACAGGAAGTCCTATCACATCCTTCTTACTATTATAAATGTGTGGTTTGTATGTTTAGACGTTTGGATGTTTGTTACTCAATCACGCAAAAAGGGCTGAACGGATTTAGATGAAATTTGGCATACAGATAGGTTATGACCTGAATTAAAGCACAGAATAGGTTTTTATCCGGAAAAAATGTTAGGTTGCTGTCTAAACTCAACGCGGACGAAATTGCGGGCTGATACTATGCATTCACTATAATATGCATTCAGGCAGTGTTATTCAGGTTTTTATTTTGCAAAATCCCCAGCAGCAGTGTAGAATTTGGAATTGTGTCTGGTATAATGAAAATAGGCTCCCTTCCTTCTACATTGAAACGTAGCATCTTTGCAAATTTATCCTACTTTTTTATGTATTTCCACAGTTCGAACCATAGATTCACTAAGGCCGGAACAACCATGTGCATCTCAAGGGGGCACGTGTACCGTTGCCGCGGATTGTCCTGAAGGTAACCTGGCGAGACGGCAAGGGTTGTGCCCGAAGCAACGAAGTCTTGGAGTGGAATGCTGTTTTGGAAGTACGTATGGTATCCAATAAAATGGAATTATCTACGCTGTTGGCCGCGAGACCTTTACAGCTTCACCAGACAAGATGGTGAATGTGCAACCACTACGCTCCAGCCAGAAGGGCAAGGGGGCAAGTAGCTCAAAGCCGCCTCAAGGAGGAACGGCCTCGGCTTGGCTGTCGCTATGGGGGAGGGCGTATACTAAATGTCCCGCCGTGGTGCTCTGCACGGGCAAGGGCAAGGGATTTTTAGAATACGCCGGTGAAGTGTATGATCTTGTGTGCGGTGTCTGTATCCGAAAGAAGTGAAGTAAGGGCATCGGAAAGGTCAGTAAGAATAGGCCGCGGACTCCGATCGTTAAAGTAATGTGTGATTTTAATGCCCAGATAAACGTATGACTCGCTAAGGTTTGTTGCAGTCTGGGTGCTTGAATATGCGATTGTTATTGCACCCACGCGCAGGGCTACGTTTTGGTTCTCAATATGATTGTCAAAAAAATCATTGTGGTACACGAGATCACTTCTTATATTTATTCAAGGTGGAGTCACCGACAGTAGCAGTCCCACTTGCTAAGAACTGATGCATGGTCTGCTATTATTATTTTATGACTGCTTCATTGGTCTTGTAGAGCATGGTGCGGCTAGCGATCATGAAGTCCTGGGTTCGAATCCCTGATCGGTCAAAGTATTATTGCGATATTTCTCATGAATACTTTTTTGAGATTTTATTGATTAAAATGAATAGGTTTAGGTTTAAGGTTACTGAAGTCATCATGACCTCTTACGAAACGTATGGGATTTTTGCGATTTCCGACTTTCCTTGTATTCCACCCTCAGTCGGTCCAGTATAGGTTTTTGGTCCTTCTTAGAAGCAGGATCGACTGGGATCGTTAAGTTTTCGTGTAAATTGCCCATTTTCTTGCTGACTGACTTTTTTTTAAAATCTGTAGCTAGCATGGTTACGGTAGTTGCCCTTACTGCCCCGTCCACAAAAATCCACCCTGTATAGTACAGCTCTGCCGCTCCGTCTTGGGGAATATAGGCATGACGTTTATTATTTTTTTTTATTACCTTACTCCCTTTTCTGTCCAGTATCAATGAGGGAGACCAGATGTCGGAAACACGGAGGAGAGTGTCTTCCGGGCAAGAGACCTTGCAACCCCGTCCTTATTTTCCGTGAGGCATCGGACTGCCCAGAAGACCATGCATGTTGCGTGATGGTTTAATTTCTATTTTATTAAATTGTGTTTGTGTTAAAATGAGTTTTTGTTAAATTTGTTATTCATTGATCTATAATATACATACCTTTACCTACGTTAGGCAGGGTCGTAAGTAACCTAAAAAATAGAAGCAACAGCAGGAGAGTACTTTGTACACCTACATTTCACCGACATATTTAGAAATGTGATACGAACCTGGACTCCGAACTGATAATAATGATAGGTCTTCTGCTCGCATAACCTTAAGTTGCCCACTAAGATATCGGTGTATATGGCAATCGTGCTGCCAAACCTCCTATACTCCTCTGAGACGTGGTGTGTATACCGCCGCCACATTCGCACTCTAGATCGCTTCCACCTTAAATGCCTCCGTACCATCATGAGGATCAGATGGTCCGATAGAGTGCGAAATACCGAAGTTCTGCGACGAGCCAATGTTGGTGGCATTGAGGCCTATTTAATGCGTCGACAGCTTCGGTGGTGCGGTCACGTATCTCGTATGGCGGAGGAAAGAGTGGCGAAGCGCATCTTCTACTCTGAACTGGAGAAGGGCAAGCGGAATCATGGCGGTCCCCTCCTCCGGTACAAGGATGTCCAAAAGCGACATATGAAGAGATGCAACATAGAGCCCTCTCGTTGGGAACGTTTGGCAGCACAGCGGCCAGAATGGCGCAGGATGGTGAACAGCCAAGTACACGAGTTCGAGGCTCAGCGTAAAGCTGACCTTGACGCCAAACGCAATCAGTTAAAGGCCCGCCCACCTGCTGCCATATCATACAACTATGAGAACGGCGTACTTACGTGCCCTCAATGTGCACGGAGTTTCGCCGCGAAGATAGGCTACATAAGCCATCTTCGAGCGCATCAGCGGCATTACTCTGACTAGGGGTCTTTAAAGTGGTCGCCATGGCCGAAATCGGTCGGATCAATCATCATCATCATCATCATCAATAATGATATTTCGATTGAAAAGCTCCAGCACTATCCAACCTGGGATTCTAACCTAGGACTCTTAGATAGGACGAATTAACAAGATAGTCTAAATGTCATTATTTTATGGTTACGACGACTAGTACGTTTGTCCAAAATAATTACATTTAAAGCAAATCAAGAGTTTCCGTAACCGGAAGATTAGAAGCCAGAGATTTGTAAGGAAAGAATCTATTGGAACTATGTGGCTGTCTTACAAGGACCTGGCGTGATTATACAGATATACAGATAGAGGGACACTCAAACATTTGTAATGCATATTTTAATGTACTTGTAAGCAATGTTAGTACTTTTCATTACGCATAAAAAAAAAAAACAACTTTGCCAAGGCACCATAAATTTTAATGGTAGCTGCCTCTTCAATTCATCCAATTACGTAAATTCTGTTGCATTTCCGCGTAACATAAACAATTATTTACCATCATAACGATTGGTTTCAATAGCGTTTTGTTAAAGGCCATGGATAAAATTAATTAGTTAAGCCATAACAGCTTAAGTCAGCTATCTCACTCTGCGGATGTAACAGTAGATATTAAATAACATGATTTGGGAAATAAACGAAATATTGATGTACAGTCCATTGATAGGCCTCTCCCAATAATGGCCACCTCAGCCGGCCATGTAACTCCTGCAGTAGACGTTTTCCGGCTGTTTATGATGATAATCTTTCTATCTATATAATCACGGCAGAACCATTCTGAAGTAAGCAGAGAGTACAGAGTACATTATTCGATTTTGAAAATAAATAGGTAGGTTTGTACAAATATGCCCTTCTGGAATTACGGTCGTGATGATACCTTAGCCTTTCTTTTGAATATATTTTCTTTGTTGCACCAAAAATGATAAATATTGTTATAATAACTTACTCTTTATTATCTACCAGCGCAATTACAGTAAAAAATTACAATAAGTATAATTTATGACACTTGTTGTGCGAGGCACAAGGGGGTTTCAGGTCTGGAAGAGGATGTTCGGATCAAGTCATCTCACTCCGCAACATCGTAGAGAAGCATCTGGCAGTGGACCGGAAGGTTTTCTGCGATTTTGTAGATCTGGCGAAGGCATTTGACAGAGTTGTGCGAAAGAGACTTTGGGACATTTTGCCAGAGTATGGTATAGATGGCACTCTGTTGCGAGCCGTCCAGTCCACTTATGTGGACTGCAAGGCATGCGTACGGGTGGGTGGTAACAGGTCACCCTGGTTTGACGTTAAAATCGGCGTCAAGCAGGGTTGCGTGTTGTCCGCTAGACTGTTTATAATATATCTGGACAAAAATCTTCAAAGACTGAAAGCGATGAATGAAGGTGTACAAATGGGTGACTTAGTGGTAAACCATCTACTTTATGCAGATGACGCGGTTTTAATAGCGCCAACAGCCACTGATCTGCAAACACTAGTCACAGTTATGAAAGACGACTGCATGATCAATGGCTTACACTTGAATGTGAAGAAAACCAAGATTATGGTTTTTGAAAGGGAAGAAACCAGAACGAATGTCAGGATTGTGGTTGGTAACGATGTGCTGGAGCAAGTGAATGAGTTTGTATATCTTGGATGCGCCTTCAGTAAGGATGGGAAATACACCGCTGACATAGAGAGAAGAGTGAGTGCAGGGAACAGAGTGAATGGTGCGATGGGAAAGCTCGGGAGCCGGCATTTAAGCCATAAGGCGCAGCTGGCCATACATAACGGAGTTCTTGTCCCAACGCTGTTATATGGTAGCGAGAGCTGGGTATGTAAGAAGGAGAATGAAAGTAGGATAAATGCGGTAGAAATGCGAGCTCTGCGGAAGATGTGCGGAGTGAAGCTGACCGACCGCATTAGCAACAGCATAGTAAGACAGCGAGTAGGTATGAAAGATAGTATCGGTGTAAAGATGAGAAAGGGCATGCTCCGTTGGTTCGGGCATATAGAAAGAATGCCAGAGGAAAGAATGACAAAACAGATATACAATGTGAAAGTGGAAGGATGCAGGTACCGGGGAAGACCTAGACTATCTTACCACGTCCAAATAAACCGAGTCTTATCTGATGGAAAAGTCAAGAGTCTCCGTAACCGGCGAGCGTGTATGAGACGAACTATGAGAGTCGAGGAAGCCAGAGAGGTATGTAAGGAAAGAACCTGTTGGAACTCTGTACTCTTTGCCTACCCCGCAAGGGATCTGGCGTGAGGTTATAGATAGATAGATAGATATGACACTATAGCTTCACCCCGCGACTTCGTCCACATGACTTTAGACAGGAATCTAACATTTTTGCGGGATAAAAACTATCTTATTTGTTTATTCAGGTAATAAATTATCTGTGTGCCCAATTTCCTCTAAATCCGTTCAACCTTTTTTGCGTTATAGAGTAACAAACATCCAAATAAATAAACTTTTACATTTATAATATTGAGTAGGATTACTCGTATCAATGTACAATTTGCGGTCTTGCTAAAATAAACCTTTTCCAGATCTATCTGTTAGCCGCGTGGTTCCCGGCTTAGAATAGGACCAACCCTTTTTTTTTTTTTTTTTCTTTTTTTACGTTGTGTCCATCACTAGTATGTCGAGCAGGATGGCGTACCTGATACTCAGAATATCCAAGAGATATTCGCTGAAGGTCATACAGGTCTACGCACCGACCTCGGCATACTCAGATGATGACGTCGAAGTAATGTATGAGGACATTAGTAGAGCCATACATACTTCCAAAGCACACTTTACAGTGGTTATGGGTGACTTCAATGCGCGGCTGGGCAAACGGGGCGATGATGAGTTGAGAGTGGGGCAATTTGGATATGGGCAACGCAACCCCAGGGGTCAGAGGCTGGCCGAATATCTGGAGAAGGAGGGACTCTTTATGATGGACTCTTTCTTCCGGAAGCCGCCTCATAGGAAATGGACCTGGATGAGCCCTGATGGTTCCTCAAAAAATGAGATAGACTTCATCATGAGCACCAGGCGACAAATATTTAATGATGTCTCCGTGATTCACAGGGTAAAAACCGGCAGTGATCACCGAATGGTCAGAGGCACATTAAATATTAATGTCAAAATGGAAAGATCGCGTCTGATGAGGTCTACGCTCCGACCTTCTAATGCACATATCCAAAACCCCGAGAACTTTCAATACGAATTGTCAAACCGCTTCGAATTGCTAGACAGCAGCGCATCAGTGGACGAAATCAACAATAGGTTGGTAGAGACTGTCCATACGGTCGGGTCCAAGCATTTTAAGCCCCACCGTAAAAATAGGCCTCAAAAGCTATCTGACTACACCCGAAACCTTATGGCTGAGCGACGTACCATGACACTCCAAACCTCCGATGATGCTAAGTCCTATAGGCAGCTCAATGGACAGATATTAAAGTCCTTGCGACACGATTTACGGTCCTTCAATACAAGACGTATTGAGGAGACCATAGAGCAGAACAAGGGCTCCAAAGTGTTTGCAAGAGACGCGTCTATTGGGCAAAGCCAGTTGACGAAGCTGAAGACGGAGGACGGAAACGTAACGTCGAATAGGTCAGAGGTGCTCAGCGAGATAGAGAGGTTCTATGGGCAGTTGTATACCTCAGTAGCTGAACCTGTTGTTGACTTGGTAAAAGACCCAAGAGCCAAGCTAACCCGACACTACACAGAAGATATCCCGGACATCAGCCTGTACGAGATTGGGATGGCTCTCAAACACCTTAAAAACAACAAAGCGCCGGGTGAAGACGGAATTACCGCAGAGCTTCTGAAAGCGGGCGGATCGCCGGTACTTAAAGTCCTTCAGAGGCTGTTTAATTCCGTCTTGCTCGAAGGAAAAACGCCGGAAGCGTGGAACAGGGGTGTGGTGGTACTCTTTTTCAAGAAAGGTGATAACACTTTACTGAAGAATTATAGGCCCATCACACTGCTGAGCCATGTTTATAAGTTGTTTTCGAGAGTCATTACGAATCGTCTCGAACGCAGGTTTGATGACTTCCAGCCTCCCGAACAAGCCGGTTTCCGGAAAGGCTTTAGTACCATAGACCACATACATACGCTGCGGCAGATTATACAGAAGACCGAGGAGTATAATCGGCCACTATGCTTGGCGTTTGTGGACTATGAGAAAGCCTTCGATTCGATCGAGACTTGGGCGGTTCTTAGATCTCTCCAGCGATGCCGCATTGACTATCGGTACATTGAGGTGTTGAGGTGCTTGTATAATAATGCCACCATGTCAGTCCGAGTACAGGGGCAGTGCACGAAAGCGATCCCCATAAAAAGAGGAGTAAGGCAGGGAGACGTCATTTCTCCGAAACTGTTTACGGCCACCTTAGAGGACGCCTTCAAGCTCTTGGAATGGCAAGGACTTGGCATCAACATCAATGGCGAATACATCACTCACCTTCGATTTGCCGACGACATTGTGGTCGTGGCGGAGTCGCTGGAAGATCTAGGACGAATGCTCGGTGACCTCAACAGAGTATCTCAACAAGTGGGTCTTAAAATGAACATGGACAAAACGAAAATAATGTCTAAAGTCCATGTCGTACCCACCGCACTCACCGTTGGGAACTCTACTCTTGAAGTTGTCGACGAATACATTTACCTGGGACAGGTAGTCCGGTTAGGTAGGTCCAACTTTGAGAGAGAGGTCAATCGACGAATCCAACTCGGCTGGGCAGCGTTCGGGAAACTGCGCAACATCTTCTCATCCAAAATACCTCAGTGCCTTAAGAGTAAAGTTTTTAGTCAATGTGTGTTACCAGTGATGATATATGGATCAGAGACGTGGTCTCTTACAATAGGTCTCATAAAAAAGCTCAGAGTTGCTCAGCGAGCTATGGAGAGAGCTATGCTCGGCGTTTCTCTACGCGATCGAATCAGGAATGAGGAGATTCGTAGAAGAACCAAGGTCACCGACATAGCCGTTAAGATTAGCAAGCTGAAGTGGCAATGGGCGGGCCACATAGCGCGTAGATCGGACGGGCGTTGGGGCAGAAAGATTCTAGAGTGGAGACCACGTATTGGCAAGCGCAGCGTGGGACGACCGCCTGCCAGATGGACCGACGATCTTGTGAAAATCGCAGGAAGTCGTTGGATGCAGGTGGCATCGGACCGGTTACGCTGGAAAGCGATTGGGGAGGCCTATGTTCAGCAGTGGACAAGTATAGGCTGAGATGATGATGATGATGATGATGACCTGGGGAAAATCCTGCATAGGACTTCCGCGAGCCTCGGGGGAAACTCGCGGGGCGTGTCGGAATCTTACCGACTAAAAACCCCAGGGTGGCCGACATCAGCACTTTGGAGGGGCTCCGGGATCTCCGTATGGAACGCACCGGTGCCCCTCTTGTGCCACGCTCTGAAGAGCCCGCCTTCGGGGGGAGACTTAATGACACGCTCCCCCCCGCACCAACGCGGTGCTCACGGTGGGCCACACCACGCCGCCGTCCTCCTCGGGGTCGCTCGTGAAGAACGCTCAAGGCCCCCGCCCCTTGCGTCCGCGACCCCGAAGGCCCCCCTGCTGATGTTGGTGCAGGGGGGGTCCCCCGCCAGATATTACGGCGGGAGACGCGAGTTAGCCCGTATTCTGAAGCCCCGGGCTATTGGGCTGGGGGGCCTGGGCGGGCTGTGCCTCCGCCCCAGCGCCGTCGCCTTCGTCGAGCAGGATCGGCCCTCTCCCGATCCCGCTCGGCCTCCTCCTTCTGGGACATCACAGTCTCGCAGAAGGAGGATACGGCCCCCCACGCCGATTCCCCTGCCAGCATAGCCGCTACTATTGCCGGCAAGGAGAGGTCCGGTCCGATCCGGTCGACCAGGATCCGCCGCTCGGAGGCCCACGCTGGGCACTCTTCGAGCGTGTGCTGGGCGGAATCCTGATCCCCACCGCAGTGGTGACAGGTCGTCGTCGCCTCGCGTCCGATCTTCCTCAGATAATCACCGAAGCAACCGTGACCGGTGATTATCTGAGTAAGTCTATAGGTGACTCGCCCTCTCCTCCGCTGGTGCCAGGCTTCGAAGGACGGCAGGATAGCTTGGACGACGCGCTTGCGCGCGATGTGCTCTTGACTAAGCCTCGCGCGCCACTCCTCCAGAGCGCGCCGTCGTTTCCGCCGTCTCACTTCTTCGAGCGCAGGCACGCCCTCGCCACTTTGGCGGACGCCACGAGTCTGGTCGTAGACCCTCGCGTCCATGTCCGCCAGGATGTCGAGCGGCGGAAAGCGCGCCAAAAGTGTTGCCGCCTCAAAGGATATGGTACGGTATCCTCGTGCGATACGGATGGCCATCTTGCGCTGCAGGCTCTGAATCTTCATCCTGCTGCGCCGGACGCCCGACAGTCGGTGTGACCACACGGGCGCCCCATAGAGGGCCACCGATCGCACGACCCCCCCGTAGAGGCGGCGCACCTCCTCCGACGGTCCCCCAAGGTTGGGCAGCAGTCTGTGCATAGCACCCACTACCCTTTCGACTCGGGGGACTAGGCGCTCGAAGTGCTCCTCGAAGCCCCAGCGACTGTCCAGGGTGAGGCCTAGGTACTTTAGGTACCTCCCCACCCGGACTGGCGAGTCTCCAACGCGAATCCACGAGTCGGGCGGTTCCCTGCTCCTTGGCAGTTTGTGGAACCATAGCGCCTCGGTCTTATGAGGCGCTATCTCCAGGCCCAACTCGCGGATCTTGGCGACGACGACCTCTGCCCCAAGCTCGGCGAGCCCTATGGTCCTCTCGAAGGTGTCACCCTCGGCCAACATCAGTGTGTCGTCAGCGTAACATACGACGCTGACACCGGGGGGGAGGTCGACACGCAGGACTGCATCGTAGGCGAGGTTCCATAAGAGGGGGCCCAACACGGACCCCTGCGGAACCCCGCAAGACACTTCCCTCCGGTGCAATGTACCGCCCTGTCCGATGTACTGGACGTATCTGTCGCGTAAGTAGTCCCTGACCACGGCCTGCAGGTATGGGGGGACGCGATGATGTTCCAGCGCCCCCAGGATCGCACCCCAAGGCAGGGAATTAAAGGCGTTGACGATGTCCAGACTTATCGCCAACGCCACCCCACCCCGGGACACGGCCTGCGCTGACAGAGAGCGGACGCGAAGTATAGCGTCCAGCGTGGAACGCCCTTGTCGGAAGCCGTATTGGCTTTCAGCCAGGTCGGGACCGACACGCGACAGATGCCCGCCGAGACGAGCGGCAAGAATCCTTTCGAACAACTTGCCGGCCTCGTCTAGCAGGAGAATAGGACCAACCCATCTCATCCCATCGGGTGTCGTACAAGGCGACTAAGGGAAAACTAGGGAATGGGCAGCAGCGTTCCCTTAACACTTCGACGACCAATAACTGCGCTCGCCAACCCGCCTGCCAAGCGTGGCGAGTATGGCAAACACCCCCAATTATGGAAGAAAGTAGGAAAACCAGGCCCCTAGTCCCCGGCGGTCCTGTTCGTCCTGGCCACGGTAGCAGCCATGGTAACGACAGGACAAGGGGTGCTAAGAATCTCCGGCAGAGATTCGGCTACCACCAAAACCGAAAATTGGCCCTGGTGACATACAACGCACGCACATTGAGGACAGATGAGAAGCTAGTTGAGCTGGAAGAAGAGTTAAGCAAGTTGCGGTGGAGTATTGTTGGTTTATCCAAGGTCCGAAGAGAGGGCGAGGACACGATAACCTTAAAATCCGGCAACTTGTTTTACTACCGGAAGGGCGAACAGCAGTCCCAAGGTGGTGTCGGATTTATCGTCCACAAGTCACTCATAAACAACGTTGTGTCCATCACTAGTGTGTCGAGCAGGGTAGCGTACCTGATACTCAGAATATCCAAAAGATATTCGCTGAAGGTCATACAGGTCTACGCACCGACCTCGGCATACTCAGATGATGAGGTCGAAGTTATGTATGAGGACATTAGTAGAGCCATACATACTTCCAAAGCACATTTTACAGTAGTTATGGGTGACTTCAATGCGCGGCTGGGCCAACGGGGCGATGATGAGCTGAGAGTGGGGCAATTTGGATATGGGCAGCGTAACCCCAGGGGTCAGAGGCTGGCCGAATTTCTGGAGAAAGAGGGACTCTTTATGATGAACTCTTTCTTCCAGAAGCCGCCTCATAGGAAATGGACCTGGATGAGCCCTGATGGTTCCACAAAAAATGAGATAGACTTCATCATGAGCACCAAGCGACAAATATTTAATGATGTCTCCGTGATTCATAGGGTAAAAACCGGCAGTGATCACCGAATGGTCAGAGGCACATTAAATATTAATGTCAAAATGGAAAGATCGCGTCTGATGAAGTCTACGCTCCGACCTTCTAATGCATATATCCAAAACCCCGAGAACTTTCAACTCGAATTGTCAAACCGCTTCGAATTGCTAGACAGCAGCGCATCAGTGGACGAAATCAACAACAGGCTGGTAGAGACTGTTCATACGGTCGGGTCCAAGTATTTTAAGACCCACCGTAAAAATAGGCCTCAAAAACTATCTGACTACACCCGAAACCTCATGGCTGAGCGACGTTCCATGACGCTCCAAACCTCCGATGATGCTAAGTCCTATAGGCAGCTAAATGGACAGATATTAAAGTCCTTGCGACACGACTTACGGTCCTTCAATGCAAGGCGTATCGAGGAGACCATAGAACAGAACAAGGGCTCCAAAGTGTTCGCAAGAGCCGCGTCGATTGGGCAAAGCCAGTTGACGAAGCTGAAGACGGAGGACATAAACGTAACGTCAAATAGGTCAGAGGTGCTCAGGGAGATAGAGAGGTTCTATGGACAGTTATATACCTCAGTAGCTAAACCTGTTGTTGACTTGGTAAAAGACCCAAGAGCCAAGCTAACCCGACACTGCACTGAAGATATCCCGGACATCAGCCTGTGCGAGATTAGAATGGCTCTCAAACAACTAAAAAACAACAAAGCGCCGGGTGAAGACGGAATTACTGCAGAACTTCTGAAGGCAGGCGGATCGCCGGTACTTAAAGTCCTTCAGAGGCTATTTAATTCCGTCTTGCTTGAAGGGAAAACGCCGGAAGCATGGAACAGGGGTGTGGTGGTGCTGTTTTTCAAGAAAGGTGATAACACCTTATTGAAGAACTATAGGCCCATCACACTGCTGAGCCATGTTTATAAGTTGTTTTCGAGAGTCATTACGAATCGTCTCGAACGAAGGCTTGATGACTTCCAGCCTCCCGAACAAGCCGGTTTCCGGAAAGGTTTTAGTACCATAGACCACATACATACGCTGCGGCAGGTTATACAGAAGACTGAGGAGTATAATCGGCCACTATGCTTGGCGTTTGTGGACTATGAGAAAGCCTTTGATTCGATCGAGACTTGGGCGGTTCTTAGATCTCTCCAGCGATGCCGTATTGACTATAGGTACATCGAAGTGTTGAAGTGCTTATATAATAACGCCACCATGTCAGTCCGAGTACAGGGGCAGTGCACGAAGGTGATCCCCATAAAAAGAGGAGTAAGACAGGGAGACGTCATTTCTCCGAAACTGTTTACGGCCACCTTAGAGGACGCCTTCAAGCTCTTGGAATGGCAAGGACTTGGCATCAACATCAATGGCGAATACATCACTCACCTTCGATTTGCCGACGACATTGTGGTCATGGCGGAGTCGCTGGAAGATCTAGGACGAATGCTCGGTGACCTCAATAGAGTATCCCAACAAGTGGGTCTTAAAATGAATATGGACAAAACAAAAGTAATGTTTAATGTCCATGTCGTACCCACCGCACTCACCGTTGGGAACTCTACTCTTGAAGTTGTCGACGAATACATTTACCTGGGACAGGCAGTCCGGTTAGGTAGGTCCAACTTTGAGAGAGAGGTCAATCGACGAATCCAACTCGGCTGGGCAGCGTTCGGGAAACTGCGCAACATCTTCTCATCCAAAATACCTCAGTGCCTAAAGACTAAAGTTTTTAGTCAATGTGTGTTACCAGTGATGACATATGGATCAGAGACGTGGTCTCTTACAATAGGTCTCATAAAAAAGCTCAAAGTTGCTCAGCGAGCTATGGAAAGAGCTATGCTCGGCGTTTCTCTACGTGATCGAATCAGGAATGAGGAGATTCGTAGAAGAACCAAGGTCACCGACATAGCCCTCAGGATTAGCATGCTGAAGTGGCAATGGGCTGGCCACATAGCGCGAAGATCGGACGGGCGTTGGGGCAGAAAGATTCTAGAGTGGAGACCACGTATTGGCAAGCGCAGCGTAGGACGACCGCCTGCCAGATGGACCGACGATCTTGTGAAAATCGCAGGAAATCGTTGGATGCAGGTGGCATCGGACCGGTTACGCTGGAAAGCGATTGGGGAGGCCTATGTTCAGCAGTGGACAAATATAGGCTGAAATGATGATGATGATGAGATCTATCTGTTGCTTCTGCGATTATTATTGAGTATTATTCTATCTATTACGTCTTCCAACGTACTGGAAGACGCACGTAGGAAGAAGAGTACTTGCACGTTGGAGGAAGCAATAGATAGAATAATACTACACTATAAACGGATTCTATACGTAAATCTATGTTCAAGCGCCATTCTTAGAACATACACAGTGAGCTCGCTGACTTAAACGATGTATTATAATAATGCAGTGTCATAATAAGACAACCTTTATACTTAATAGCATACTCGAAAAGCCCTTTCATCTAAATTGAATGTTAATTAAAATGCTCTAAAATTTGCTAAAGTTTATATTGCGTTTATGCTTTTGGTAATTCAAATATTGGAATTGTTCTTAATGAAATATTGAATACACTGCTACTGTTTTTAGTACTTACTGCTTAGGACCTTGGTACTTTTATTTATGAGCAAGAAAATGGCTGACTTAAAGTATAATTGCTTTTTATAAGGTACTTTTTAAGGTCAAAAATTTGAGTCGGGTTCGCCAACTGGATTGAGATGTTGCAGGTTCAATTCCCGTACGGGAAAAATCTTTGTGTAACCCACACCTATTTGCTTCGGTCTGAATTTCATGTTTGTAAACTCACCCACGACACCGAAATAATTACTAGTGTGGGCCTAAGTTTACAAAAAAAAAACAAAGCTTTTTGCTATATATATCATCACGCCAGAACCCTTGCGGGGTAGGCAGAGAGTACAGAGTTCCAACAAGTTCTTTTCTTACAAACCGAAAGACGTCCACTGCAGGACTAAGGCCTCCCCTAATGACCGCCACAACGACCGGCTTTGTGCTGTACGCATCCAACTTCTACCCGCGACTTTCACCAGGTCATCGGTCCATCTTGTAGGGGGCCTACCCACTCCACGTCTTCCGGTACGTGGTCGCCATTTGAGAACCTTTCTGCCCCAACGGCCGTCAGTTTTACGAGTTCTCATAGCATTAGCATAGTTTTATTAATGGTTAAAGGAACAAACCTGTACGTAAAGTTCTATCATAATTATGCGAGATGCTCAATTTGAAGCGATTAATATAATAACCCTCCCAGATACCATTCCCACTTTGGAAAATCTACATTTGGACCAATTCGTTAAAAACCCCCTTGACGCTTTAACCTAAATGACACGAAAATAGCGCACATAAGCAGGGCCAGGCTGTGTAACTAGGGTGGAGAAATTAGTCGATTACAAACATTTGTGTTTATTTCATAGTAATATTTAGATTTTTTTTAAATATTCGTGGTAGTAGCCGTGAAATACGGTCTATAACAAAACTTTTTTAAGTTAGAATAACATACCGGTGCCTGATCACGGTGTCTTCAATAATCACACGGGTAAAGCAATATTCCACCTGTAATAGGGGACCATTTATAGCATTTCTATATATCATAAGCGTTCTACGCTTAAGATCACCATCAGACCAATCTGCACTGGCACTGCGTGGACTTATTCTCTCTCTCTCTCTCTCTGTCTCTCTCTCTCTCAGACTTGTGAGAGAAAGTCTCTATTGCTGCGTAGCAAAGGACTGTAGGTATAAACTGATATTATTTGTAGGATAGCTTGGGGATTGGGACCTCAAAATAAAGAAGTAGCTTACTTCTGTTAGGCTTCTTCGTGAAAAAAATTATAACTAAAAAAAAATTAGCAAACGAAATCAGAGGTGATAAGTACCTATAAATCAACCATATTACTCAACTGAAAAAGATTTTTTTACCGTGATTTTCCAATCGATACATCAAAGAGTATTATTATTACACAGAAAATTACCATTAACCCATAATATGTTCCATTACGGGAGAACGATCGCGAACCGTCGGTAATTGGTTTGTTAGGCTCAACCGCTCAATATTATTATTATTTAACCGCTCCCCGCGTGAGCGAGACGAGAACACCCGCTATTTTCATAAGAATATTATGTACAGAAGAGAATAAAATGCCTAAATTTAATAAATTTAGTTGAACTCGATCGAGATCGTTGATCTTGATCGAGACTTGGGCTGTACTACAGTCTCTCCAGCGGTGCCAAGTAGACTACCGGTATATCGAGGTGCTGAAGAGTTTGTACGAAAACGCTACTATGTCAGTCCGCCTGCAGGACCAGAGCTCGAAACCTATTCAACTACAGCGTGGTGTGAGACAGGGAGACGTTATATCTGCTTCTGGATTGGAGAGGACTAGGTATCAACATCAACGGCGAGTACATCTCTCACCTTCGATTTGCCGATGATATCGTGCTCATGGCTGATAACCTGAAAGACCCCAGTACCATGCTCGATGACCTCAGTAGTCTCTCAACAAGTAGGTCTTAAAATGAACATGGACGAGACGAAGATCATGTCAAATGTCCATGTAGTACCAACTTCTATAAAGGTTCGAGACTGTACGATCGAAATTGTTGACGATTACATATGCCTGGGACAAAGAATCCAATTAGGTAGGTCCAACTTCGAGAAAGAGGTCAATCGTCGACCAATCAACTCGGCTGGGCGGCATTCGGGAAGCTACGTAACATCTTCTCGTCTAAAATTCTGCAGTGTCTCAAGACAAAAGTCTTTGACCAGTGTGTGTAGCCAGTAATTACTTACGGCACTGAGACATGGTCGCTTACGATGGGCCTCATAATAAGGCTCAAGGTCATCCAAAGGGCGATGGAGAGAGCTATGCTCGGAATTACCTTGCGGGATCGAATCAGAAACGAGGAGATCCGCAGGAGGACCAAAGTCACTGACATAGCACTCAGAATCGCTAAACTTAAATGGCAGTGGACGGGGCACATTGCTCGTAGAACTGACGGCCGTTGGGGCAGAAAGATTCTCGAATGGCGACCTCGTACCGGTAGTCGTGGAGTGAGCAGGCCCCCCACAATGTGGAGCGATGACCTGGTGAAAGTCGCGGGTAGAAGCTGGATGCGTACAGCACAAAGTCGGTCGTTGTGGCGATCTTTGGGGAGACCTTTGTCCTGCAGTGGACGTCTTTTGGCTGATGATGATGATGATGATGAAGACAGAGGTCTGTAAGGGACGAACTTGTTGGAACTCTATACGCGCAAGGGATCTGGCGTGATGATATTGATAGATAGAATTTAATAAATGTAACATACACACACACGCGCGCGCGCATACAGACAAAAATGCAATAACACTCAAATGTGAGACAACTTAGGTCTTCCCCGATTTTTTTGATCATGGTTAAAGAGTCTAGGTATTTCCCTATACATTTATCTTCTATATAAGGAAAGAGTCTGTTAGAACTCTGTACTCTCTATATGATGATATACATCGTTTCACACATCGCTTACACGGTAAGCAGATAGTACTGAGTTCCAAATGGTTCTTTAATTACAGAAAGCTCTCACTTTCTATACTCATATTAGTATTATTATTACACAGAAAAGTACCATTAATCCTTAATATGTTGCATTATAGGCGAACGATCGCGAACCGTCGGTAATTACTTTGTTAGGCTCAAGCGCTCCCCGCGAGAGCGAGACGAGAACATCCGCTATATTATAAGAATATTATGTACAGACAAGGATAAAATGCCTTCATCACACACACATAAAATAATACTCAAATGCCATGTCAATTATTTGATTTCGTCTATTTATCATACCAGATCCCATGTGGGATCTATTTTGTCATAGTAAAGCAGTTGTTGGAACTTTGTACACTCTGCCTGTCCTGTAAGGGGTTTAGCATGAATATATACATCCTTCATCCTTTGCGTGTAGGCAGATAATACAGAGGTCTTTAATTATAGTAGTGTATCGCTTTTTACGAATCCGACGATCCTCATTTTTAACCGACTTCAAAAAGGAGGAGGTTCTTTTTTTGGTTTTATGTATGCTTTTTTTTTTTTTTTTTTTTTTTTTTTTTTTTTTTTATGTATGTTCAGCGATATTTCCGTCAATTGTGGACCGATTTTGATAAATTTTTTTGCATTGGGTTCAGTATATCTCCAAGGTGGTCCCATATTAATTTTATTGACATTGGACTTTGGACTTAGAAGATACACCAGGGAACTCCTTAACGACAAACAATAGGCATGTGTAAATTGCGATATTATGGGTATTACGTCAATCCTATAGGTACCCTACTATAGAATTCACTGGTCACTTAAAATTGTAAAATAAAAATCTTTTATAAAAAAAGGTAAACCGACTTCAAAAAGCAAAAAAATAAATATTTGAAGTCGGTGCCAAGTAACCGACTGCACCAACCAGCACCGACTTCAAATATTTATTTTTTTGCTTTTTGAAGTCGGTTTACCTTTTTTTATAAAAGATTTTTTTCATATTATTTTTAGGTTAGTCTTTTATCCTTTCAATTACTCTTAGGTTCTTTATAATTTTAACACTTAAATTTTACACTTTCTTATTCTTTCACTGCTCCCTAGGTGTAGTGGCGTATATTTTGCGAAGCGATCACGAGGTCTGGAGGGCCTAGACAAGTTGCAAGCGTTTTGTTTCTATTCTCTTGTCGCAAACGATTGCGCATTGTTTTGACCACGTGACTTTTCGTTGCAAACTGTCATTCCCATAAATTTTTCCGCTTTCTATTAGCGTTAACGACTGTAGATTGTCAACTTGGCTATAGGCGCTGGTTTTGTATCTGAGGTCGCACAAAGTGTGCTTATTGTATTAAAAGTCCGAAGTTTGGAGTTTTGCCCGGTTTGGACATAAGGCTCGTTCTCTATGACATTGGGATCTAGCATCGTCAGAAATATGTACATAGGTGTGCCCAGTACACATTCGCCACTCTCGCATGAAAAACACACAGGTGACGGTGTTCTCTTTTGTATTGCATGATTTTCTCAAAAACTTTTATCCTGACTGTACTTACTATTTTCATTTATTACAAAGATTGCTTTATTAAGAGGGTATTAAACGTAATATTTTGTTCAATAAAGGCTTGATTAGGTACCCACGGAGCTTATATGACTTTGATGACCTAAGACAAAAGATAATTAATGTCATAATACAGCTGTGAGGTGCTCAGACCGTATTTTAATATTGTAATTGTAAATAATTAATATTTACACCGTGGCGCCTTTATTTCCCAAGCAGGGTGGCACAGATGTACTGCGAGCCTATTGCCATATACCGGGCACAATTCCAGACTCTGGACTCATTTCTAACGAAAACTTCCCAGGAAGTTTTCGTTAGGAAAACTACATTTGTCCGACCTAGGATTTGAACCCAGGACTTCGTGATCAATAAGCAATGCGCTTTGCCACTAGACCAACGAGGCAGTCTTATTAACATTTCAATCTATAAAAAATGGTAAATTCTTCTTAATTATATCTATCTATCTATCTATATCATCACGCCAGCTCCCTCGCGGGGTAGGCAGAGAGTACAGAGTTCCAACAGGTTCTTTCCTTACATACCTCTCTGGCTTCTTCCACTCTCATAGTTCGTCTCATACACACTCGCCGGTTACGGAGACTCTTGACTTGCCCTTCAGCTAAGACACGGTCTATTTGGTCATGGTAAGATAGTCTAGGTCTTCCCCGGCACCTACATCCTTCCACTTTCGCATTGTATATCTGTTTTGTCATTCTTTCTTCTGGCATTCTTTCTATATGCCCGAACCAACGGAGCATACCCTTTCTCATCTTTACACCGATACTATCTTTCATACCTACTCGCTTTCTTACTAAGCTGTTGCGAATACGGTCGGTCAGCGTGACTCCGCACATCTTCCGCAGAGATCGCATTTCGACCGCATTTATCCTGCTTTCGTTCTCCTTCTTACATACCCAACTCTCACTGCCATATAACAGCGTTGGGACAAGCACTCCGTTATGTATGGCCAGCTGCGCCTTTTGGCTTAAGTGCCGGCTCCCAAGTAGCCTTCCCATCGCACCATTCACTCTATTACCTGCATTCACTCTTCTCTCTATATCAGCGGTGTATTTCCCATCCTTACTGAAGGCGCATCCAAGATATACAAACTCATTCACTGGCTCCAGCACATCGTTACCAACCACAATCCTTGCATTTCTTATATGTATAGTATTATACATATACTATATTAGACGTGTTTGTGTTTGTGCGACTGTGGTGTTCTTAGACGATCATCAAGGTTAAGCAGCGTTCGGCTCGGTTGGTCTGAGATGGGTGACCGTTTATGGCATGCCATGTGTGTGCATCTCCGTGCTTTGGCAGGCACGTTAAGCCGTTGTTCCCGATTACCACTTGTTGTAGTAACTATGCGCTAAGCTGGATGCTTTATGGGCGGGTTGATAAGTTCCAACAGCAGACACAAAACTGCTTCGCATTGGGTCCGCGTGATAAAATATGACCCATTCTATCTCTCCTCAATTTATGAGAGATAACTTTTGCCCAGCAGCAGGACAGTAAAGGCTTATTAAACTTGTTTATATGTTAGATGAAGAGAGATGAGAGAAGCTGACGGTCGTCGCGGGAGTCTTCGCAGAAAATGAATAAAGTCTTCTTCTTGGTGTATTTTATATTATAATCTTAAATCCATCATAAATCATTAAACAACATATTATAACATCTTCACTCATCGTCTTCTAAATCGTGACTTGAAATCTTTCTTTGTGATCGTGACGTGACCCTTGTTATACGTCTTCGATACGTCACCTCTGTCAGTCTTAATTCAAATATTTACAATTTTAAAAGGAAATCATCATCACGTCTTTCATCTTAACTACAGCTTCAGTTCTGCTCTATATACATCAAAATCTTGTGTAAATTCTCAAAAACTTCATCAATCACCATCACTTCATAACATCTTGAAACTAAACTGTACAAATCACTATAAAACACAGTAAAAAGAGCAGTCCTCGTTGTGTCCTCGTCGGCCTCGGCAGTCGTCATTGTGATGGCCTCGCCAGCCTCGGTAGTCGTCATCGTGATGGCCTCGTCGGCGTCGGCAGTCGTCATCGTAAGGAAATGTAATGAAGAACGACTACAAACAGTAAAAGATGAAGACTATGATGAATAAAGATTGCTGCAGATTTCAAAGATCTTCCTAAGATTAATTCAACAAAAATTTTGAAAAAGAATAAACGGGATCATTGATTGAAGGTGAACAGAAACAAAAGAATATGGACGTTTGACAACCTAGTAAGTTCCATAAGTGTATTCACTGGTGATGGTTATTATTATTTTGCAAAATAGATAAGGAAGACAGCACAGAGGTTGAATTGGCGCAATTTAGGAAATTTTAATTACTGCAAGTGGCTTTTAATAGAGACTGCAAATTTGATGTTAAGAGCAATGGGTAATGTACGAGATTACAATAGTATAAAAGAAGAGCTGATCGAGGAGTTTAAGTGAGAACCCGAGATAACTGCTAAAGACAATGATGCTACGACTGCAATGAATACACACCCGAAGCTGCTGAGATCTAAACGACTACCGAGGCCAACGAGGCCATCACGATGACGATTGCCGAGGCCAACCAGGCCATCACGATGACGACTGCCAAGGCCGACGAGGCCATCACGGTGACGACTGTCGAGGCCGGCGAGGCCATCACGGTGACGACTGCCGACGCCAACGAGGCCATCACGATGACGACTGCCGAGGCCGGCGAGGCCATCACGATGACGACTGCCGAGGCCGGCGAGGCCATCACGATGACCCAGTCCACCTTTGCCGTCACCTGTGTATTCCTCGCTTGGGGAATACACGAGTAACGGTGTTTACTTATACGTTGTCGTCACCTGTGTATTCCTTGCTTGAAATACTTCCTAAATCATAAACGAAACATTGTCTCATGGTAATATTTCCCCCATATTTTATTCTCAGCTCTAATTACAAAAGATAGAAGCTAAAATCATAAAGCAAGTTACAAATTAAATCTCGTCCAAGGAATCTCCGGCTCCGTGGAATAGGACAAAGTTTTTAATAGTTTTACAGCATTATGGCAGTATTAACATTTTGTTGGACTGAAATTGTAATGGTGATTGCGAAATTGTATTTCAAAATGGATTTAAAAATGTGGGTTCCTCCAAAAATCAACCAAAATGGTCCTTAACAATTTTAAAAATAAATAATAGACTTCGTCTCGCCTATACTTCCCAGGGGTGGCAAGCGCACTATGTATAGCTTGATTAAAAAAATTTGAGGGCGCCTTTATCGCGCATATGGTCACCCCATGTACTACGACTCAAACCGTTAAGATACTTGTCATTTTTAGACTTCCTGTACATTTGCTACACAACTATGTGTTACTGTGAAGCGAAGTGGGTTATCTTACGACGCAGAAAGGTCAAGAATACTACTGTATAATACACAAAATAATTAATCGTAGCCTAAAACATATAACCCGTGACAAACTTGCCTCATTGTATTATTAATAATCCTATTATGAAATTAATTTGTAACCCCTATAATTAACAAAGACTAGTCTCGCAGTTATGGATTGTTCTATGTACAAATATCATCACGTCAGATCTATGTATTGTATATATGTATACCGTGTATATGTATACCTTATATATGTGTACCTTTTGTATGATATGTAAGTAAATATTCATTTATTTTTAGGTTGGCTTAATATGATTTATACTATAATGAATATGTATAAATGTGCTTAGTTATCGATTTGTAGATATTTCTTTTTCGCAAAAACTATTTTCTTTACTCTTCGCCTTGTGGTTTTTGCACCTACTTCACCTGGTTATGCATCACCCTAAGGTAGACTGGTGGAAAATGCCTAAGGCATTAAGTCCGCCTATGTACCAACAGTGAATAAAGTATAAATAAATAAAAGCTTTTGCGAGGTAATCAGATTAGAATATCAATAGATTCTTACAGAACATTATTGGTTTCAAATCAAATCAGAAGTTTTTTATTCATGTAGATCAAAAGGCACTTATGAATAGTCAAAGAGAAAAAATTATTAATTACTTAAGACTCTACCACCCGTTCGGAAAGTCATTCCTGTGGAGAAGAAGGGCAAGAAACTCCACGGTTACTCTTTTTAAAAATGAGTTTTACAATTCTTTTTGTATACATTGCATTTATGGAGTATGGGAGAACAATGCAGAACGAGCTAAATAGATGTGCTTAAGTATAGATTAATCATAAGTGTACTCAGATTCATAATATTGGTCAGTGTCTACATAGTCCTCTCATTTACAAAATAGAGATGTTGTAGAGGTATATAATAAAAAGCATAATAATAATAGTAAGAGAAAGTGTTACTATAAAATATGTAAAGAGCGCGCACAAAACAACTGGTCATAGCTCCAGTGTGATGCCGAACGAGACAAAATTCAACAGCATTATGGTACACGTTCAGTCAGACAAAGGGCAGGGGACGGACCAGTCCCCACCAGCAGCACCCGTTCACGAGTATGACCTGAGAAGCAGCCATCACTCTCCTCAACCATTTTAGAGGGAAAAGAATGACCCGCTCCACAGAGCCGCCTCTAGCAAAGACATTTTAGTGAGCATGACCAATCCACGACCCTGTCGACATCGTTCGAGAATAATATTTAAAATCAATGAACGCTCGCTAGGCAGGACACGCTGCACTTAACATTATATTCTTCTAGATTTCAGTTAATTTGTGTAAAGGCATTTTTATCATTTAAAAAATCATTTAGTGTATAATATCCTTTACTCATTAGTGAAGATTTAATATACTTTTTAAATCTGTCAAGTGGCAACTCTAACATGGGCTTCTCCACTACCATATTTTATTTCACATATGTAGGTTTTATATGATAATAAATGTATAGAAATAAGGAAAATGAAATAACACGTTTATACTAAAATTCGTTTTTTATTAAAAAACCAAGATAATCGGAGTCAAAAAAGTTCTCATCTTAATATTCTCCTCCGAAAGTCTATAAATTGTCTTAGCCTCCCACAACATCATAGTATCTAATCTTCTGAATATAAAGTCTCACTGGTGTGATTATCGTCTCTAAGACTGATATCGAATTCATTATAGTATATACCCTTCACACAGTCTTCTCTCATATTCTTGTTTCCTCATTACCATGCTCATATGAACTTGTCCAGTCAACGTCTGTTATACTTTGAAAAGTTTTTTCGGCTGCCTCCTGCTGGAAACAAAATTATATTAATTTATAAATAAACATAATTTTAATTAAGAAATAACTTAGAACAATGCTTCTAATATTTTTCTCGGCTTATACCGGGCGTGTAAAACTTTTTTCACCTTGTTTAACAATTTTGCCGATAAATACAAAAAACCCATTATTAATTCGCACATATATTAAGTATCATGGATACTGAGTTAAGGTATACACAATATGTTGAAGCACAAAAAATAACCCCTATTATTAATATGTGAGCAAGACAAAAAAAAAACAATATTATCGATAATACTGGGTATTCCAAAAGCAATATGAAGGTCTCATTGGCTTGGATAAATACCTGTCGTATTTAAAGTTGTTTCGTAAATATTTTCGATTTAGGACAAAATTCATCACACTTCAAATTCGACCGAACATCACAGAAAAACATTATACATCAATTTTTTATCACAATTACTAAGACGTTTATTGATTTTGAATAAATAGGCGAGCCACCAGCGGTCAATAAATCTTTGAATTGTAATAAAACACGAAAATTAGTTGTGAATAAATCTTGATAACACAGAAGCTACCAGGAATTGTCAATCAAAGTAGTGTTGCCCTGATAATTGTTTCTAAGTTCCAACCGTCACGCGCGCGCGGAAGAATTGGCACTGTGAAATACATTTGGTCTTTGATGTTTGTTACAGTCACGACCCGCTGTAACGAGAAAATTAGTGTAGGCTTACTTTAAGAGTCACTACCCGCTCTATACGCGCAAAACAACAAGACGAATCAGACCCATACAAGAGGTCGCAACCCGCCATAAATGCGCAAAACGCAAAACAATAAACGAATTAGGCCCATACAAGGCTCATAATCCGCTATAACGCGCAAAACTCAAAAAAAAAACAATCTCCCAACTAAACGTCAACTTTCGTGTAGGCTTATTTTAATTCATCAAAGACAACGTAGACAGAGACCGAAACGCAACAACTTTTTAATTTAAAATTATTGTAGACAAGAGAATGAAAGAAAAAAAAAATATACCAATATTCCGAAACACTGTATCAAGGAAAACAAGAATCGAACCGTGGACGGTGACGACTATGATAAATATACGAACAATTGATTAAAACAAAATTAACTAAACTAAGCGGCATTGCGAGTATGTCTAGTCTTTAGCGAATTTGTTACAGTCACGACCCGCTGTAACGAAAAGAAGGCAGCAGACGAGTAGACCTATACCAAGAAACTGTCATATTCCGCTAAAAATTTGCAAAACGCAAATAAAACAAAACGTGTGTAGACCTATAAAGGAATCATACACACTAAAACAAAACTCCCAATCAAAACATCAAATTCGTGTAGGCTTGTTTTAATCCAATAAAGACAAACATAATTAATTACTGAACGAAATAATGTTGAATTTAATATTTGCCGATACATGATAAAATAAAACGAATGCTAATATATCATAATGTTGATTAGCAACCCTAAAAAAGGAAAAATACATTTTATGAGTCGAACCCACGAAACAGAACGAAAATGATAAAGTAAATTTAACGTGTATAACCCACGTTAATATAACAACATAATAAGTGACTTGATAAGAGGATCAGAGACACTATAAAAGTATGACAGCATACTACCAAAAAAAAAATTACGAAGGAGAGGAGTGTAGTTTAAAATCCTTGATGTGCCAGTTTCCTAAATTATTTCCAGACATGTCTTCGACGGTGTAGACTAATGGGGAGCGCTTGGCTATTATTTTGCATTTCAAGAATTTCGGAGCTAGTTTTTTCGCGAAGTGAGCATCCTTATCGCTTTGGAAATAGCACCGTTTCCATACAATGTCTCCTACGTTAAAATCTACAGGTTTTCTGCGTTGGTTATAATGTCGCGAGCTTTTGACATGGCTGTTATACAGAGATAGTTGGACTTTGTCGAATATTTAAGCCAAACAGCCGAGGTTTTCCGCGTATTCATCGCGTGGCGAGAGCACCAGATCAATTGGGTCTACATCTGTAGAATAATGCGACCCGCATGGTACAGGTTCTCTACCGTACACTTTGTTACGACCGACTGACGGCGGGTACAAATAAAACACACAATTACAAAAAAAAAAATACAATTGTTTATTGTTATCAGGAAAAATATATTTAATTACGCAAACACAATCCAGAAAATTAGAATAAGTATCAATATTAAAATGGGGCGTGAATTCCCGGCACACGGGAGTTTTCGGGTCCAAAAAAAAAAACCTATGGGCGCTGGGGACTTATCTTTAGGCCGCTCGATCCCGTGACGCGTGGGGGGTCTTCGGTAACAGCCTCCACCGGCTAGGTGAGGAATTTGGAGGTGCCCTGTAGAAGGCCCTCAGCCGCCGAGGTCAGCGGGAGTCGACGGGCAGAAATGAGGCCTGCTGTCTCCCAAACCGTACTTGTCAACCCGTACGGTGGACCCCCAGTTTTCTGGAACGCGCCGAATTGGACACATGTAGCGCGAAAGATCCGACCCCCAGGCACTAGGTGAGACCAGGAGTGGGCGTCGGCATCTTTCGCGAAGCAATTAAAATATTCACGAAATGGAGTGGTGATATTTACGTCCGGTTGAAATATAAGGAAAAACAAATATATAAAAAAAACTTATTACCCAACCCAGAATCAAACCCCAACATAATATTTAGGACTATCACCACTCCACTACGCTATGAGGTACAAAAATTTTAATTCTTACACATGACGGTAGGTCTATAAAAACGTCGAAACAATGACCATTGATATTTTTTTTTGTTGGGTATATTGAGAAAACCCTCTTTCGTGGCATCAATCCAGCGAATAATTTTGTGTTTACATAATACAATTTGCGGTGGCAATTTCTAATAGTTTAACAAAACAAAAAGCTCATTATTTTAATGTATGAAGTTAGAAATTTAGTTATTACGGAATTTTGACAACAAATATTATAGAAAAATAGATATTCACAAGCCACCGATGTTAACAACACACGCGTGGAATGCACAGTGGGAATTAATTATCGCGGCCATATCTCTCCTGGTTTCTTGTGGAGGCTGGATCGATTTGGACGAAAATTAATATGATAATAGAAATGAAGAAAAATACCGCGGTGAAACATATTCAAAACTTATCGATTGATTAAATAGAAAAGGTTATATTTTACAATTTTTAAGATACTAGCTGTCACATTTGGTTACGTTGTTACCCACTATTAAAAAATATATATAGCCACAGAAAAATACACTATTAAAAGGTAGAACAAATCACTTGTTGAATAGTAATCGAATTAATCCAGACACGAAAAATTAGTTAACAGCAATCCGAAATATTTCGTGCCAACTTGAGCTCTTCTAAGCGAGCGATAAAAGCGCGTACGCAGGATTTGCCGTCATATTTTGTCTTTAGAATTTCTGAAAGCGAAGTCCTATTGCAACCTACTTCCGTATTTGTGTATGTTGTTTCCTTCCTCTCGTACGGACTATTTGGTACATTTAAACTATCCTGTACAGAAGTTTTTACCACTAATGGTTTGTTTTTGTTTGTGAAATTATTAAACCTAGTCTGGAGGGCATTGAATTGTTCAACGATATCATCAAAAAGCGTTAATAAAATTTCGTTTGTAGGTTTTTCTATTCTTTTTAAACGGAAGTAAATGTGATTAATTAAAGAGCGAGTGCGATCTTAAACTGGTTTGTTATCCGGGTTATTGTCTAATGTATCTAAGTTTATAATTATTCTGCTAAAAGTTGCGTTAACTTCTTTCATGTCTGTCTCTATGTCATAGCATGAGTCATAAATCGCGTCCGCAGGATATTCCGAAACAATTTTATTTCTTTGCACTCTAAGATCCTCAACCCTGTCTTTAGGTTCTAAACCGCGTATGGCTACTCCATACGCGAGCTCCGGTTTAGTTAAATGTAAATATTTAATGGTACGGTCCATTTTTAAACAAAATTATTTTTAAAGAAATTGACTAAGTTCAAGCTAATTCAAATAAATATTTTTATTAAACACCTAAACTGAAGCTAAAATGGCTCAATATATTAATTAATATTTTGTGAGACAATTATGAAATTAAAATAGTGAACTGAAATATTTGAAAACAATACGCGACGGAATGTGACACGATTATGGGCAATGTTAAAAAAATATTAAGAACGATGTAAAATAATGTACGTAACTGCTATTATATTTTAAGAGCATAAAAAAAAAATTGCAAAACAATAAATGATTTGCAACCTTAAAAAAATGAATGCAATAAATGCACCTATACAAATAAAATCTCTGAAAGGAATTGTCAATTACGCACAAACACAAATGCAAAATACAAATGCTAAAAAAACATAAAATGTAAATGCAATGTAATAAAAAAAAAAAAAAATTCGACACAAAAATGCTGTAGAAAAAAAATTTTTGCTGTTTGCCCACTGTGCAGTTTACGCGTATGTGGGTAATCGGAGATGGTATTTAATTACCCGGCGGAGCCAGATGACAATAATCGGCTACCCGTTCCTCTTTAAGGAGAAACGGGTCGGTGGTACCACCCCGTTCAGCCTCGTCCGCTAAGGCTTACCACCTGGAATTGAAAAATACCGACACCACAAGAGTACGAAAAACCCTGTGCTTTTCCCTTAAAACGTTGGCGCCACTTTGTCACGACCGCCTGACGGCAGGTACAAACAAAAACACAATTATAAAAAATACAATTGTTTATTGAAAAAAAAATTATATTTAAATAAACGAAAACAAAAAAAAATCGCAAAAAGAAGAAATCAAAAAAAATTAAAATAAGTAAATAATTTTCTACACCCGGGGTGTGAATTCTCGGCACAGGGGAGTTTTCTGGTCACACAAAAAAACCTATGGGCGCTGGGGACTTAACTTTCGGCTGTTCGATCCCGTGACGCGTGGGGGTCTTCGGTGATCAGCTTCCACCGGCTAGGTGGGGAACTTGGAGGTGCCCTATGGAAGGCCCTCAGCCGCCGAGGTCAGCGGGAGTCGACGGGCAGAAGTGTGGCCTGCTGTCTCCCAAACCGTACTTTTGCAACCCGTACGGTGGACCCCCAGTTTCCAAGGGGGTTGAAAAATGTTGCTAATCTAAAACTTTTTTTTTTTTTTTAATAAAGCATTGGTACTATAACTATTAATTAGGAATTGTTGTCGTGCGAGCTCTGGCGTCGAAAAAAAGGCTTTGTTCCTGCGCGAATTCGGTTTTATATACTGTCTCAGGACGGCCTACTTCCTGCCTGAGGCACTCCACAGATCTCGCACTCTCCAGATCTCTTGATCCTTCGTCTGAGACGAGGACAGAGATATGGAAAGAACGGCTCAACCGAAGCAAGGCACGCCCTAAACTAGTGTCTGTTTTTTATAAAATTCTTGTGGGACTAAGATAGCAATAATCGAACCGAGCGAGATAGGATCATTGCCCCGTTGTTCGCTATTGTATTATTTTTAGATCTTTCTATGTTGTGGGCGTTTCTTATTAGATGTTCTAGAAGGAATTTGATTTCCGGTACCAACGAAATTATGATTAGTTAAGGCGCGCGGTTTCCATTCGATGTAACAACTAGTTATTTTGTTTATTTGTGTGTAAAGATTTTTTTGTTTTATTTTATTTTTTTAAAACTATGTTACGACGTAACACCTTCTCAGCTTTTCAAATCGCGTGCACACTTTTGTTTTGCTTAAAACTCATTATTTTTGTTGATCTAAATATATTCGAACATGTTACTAATAATTTGATTTTGCAAAACTGAGAATGTCTAGTGTCTTACGTTGCTGACTGTAAAAGTAGTTCAGGACAGGTTATATTATGAGAATCGGGTATTGCAGAAACTTTATAAGTCAAGCATCAATTCACACTCAATTTTGGTACTATAAATTGTATCAAAATCTGAGTAGACTATTTAATTTTAGTTGCTACAAGGCCAATCCTCGTAATCAAAAGGGTTCAAAATGCATTCTCAATCTAATCTTAATAAATTTCACAATCAGTATCCGTGAGGTCTTGAGGAGAATACCACTCGGCTGGGCGGCATTCAACCAGCTAAGCGATGTTATCTATACTAATATTATAAAGAGGAAAGATTTGTATTTTTGTATGTTTGTAACGAATAAACTCAAAAACTACTGTACCGATTTCAAAAATTCTTTCAAAGTTAGAAAGCTATCTTATCCAGGAGTAATATAGGCTATATAACATAGACCCGGTAGGTGGCACTGTTGTCGACCAGGTACGAAGTCGCGGGATGCTGCTAGTTAAAGAACTCAAAACTCAAATTCAAATAATTTATTTTGTCAAGATTTATAAGATATTTTGAAAAGATAAAAAGATACACTAATGTTTTAAAACCAAAGTCTTACACCAATGTGTCCTCCCCACCATGACTTATAATGCCGAAGCATGGTCACTCACAAAAGAGGTTGTCTACAAAATAACTGTCGCACAGAGAGTCATGGAGCGGGCTATGCTAGGCATTACTCGGAACGATCGCGTAAGAAACACCGATATTAGACGACGGATAAAAGTCCAAAACATTGTCAAATGCGTCTCTTCATTGAAGTGGAAATGGGCAGGGCATGTTGCTAGAAGAAATGACAATAGATGGAGTAAGGTAGTTACAGAATGGTGGCCTAGAACAGGTAAGCGACGAGTATGCAGACCAATGACGCGGTGGGTAGATGATATATCGAGAGTTGGTGGAAGAGCTTGGGGTAGATTGGCACAGGACCGCGAAGAATATCACAAGAGGGAGGAGGGTTATGCTCTGCAGTGGGTTGTAGAAAGCTGATCATGATGATGATGACTCTCGTAAAATATAAACGTGGACTGAATCAAAATCGGACCTAAAGCTGAACCAAAAGTATTCCGGTAAAACTTTGAACTAATATGAACAACGAATATACAAAACTCGTAGCGCTGTGCGACCGCGGTGTTCTTACCGATCACCAAGGTTAAGCAGCGTTCGACTCGGTCGGCCTAAGATGGGTGACCGTTTGTGGCATTTCATATTTCGAGCGTCTCCGTGCTTCGGAAGGCACGTTAAGCCGTTGGTCCCGGTTACCACTTCATGTGGTAGTCGTTAAGCCGAGTTGGAAGCCTTAAAGGTGGCTTGATAAGTTCCAACAGCAGGTGGCCACAAACCTGCCTCCATCAATCCGCACTGGGTCCGCGTGGTGGAGTATGACCCAATCTCTCTCACCTGGATTTGTGAGAGAAGACCTTTGCCCAGCAGTGGGCAGTATAGGCTGATATTATTATTATTATATATACAAAACAAACCTTAAATTGTAGATTTGTAGTGTGTGTGTGTGTGAATGATCTACGCTATTGGCCGCGGGGCCTTTACGGCTTCACCGGACAAGAGGGCGAGGGTGCAACCACTACGCTCGAGCCAAAAGGGCAAGGGGGCAACTAGCTCAAGGGCCCTGAAGGAGGAACGGTTTCGGCTTGGACAGTCGCTATGAGGAAGACGTATACTAGACTTCTCGCTGTGGTGCTCTGCACCGGCCGGCGGGCAAGGGATTCTTCGACCTCGCCGGCGTGGTCGGTGTCTGATACTGTGTGCGGTAAGAATTGATTATTAAATACGTGCTTCTATTTTATTATTATAGTATTTTTTTGCTCTATATAAACAGATACCTCGCTAAATTAATATATAGTGACCCAACTAAAAATATAATTATTTGAATTAGTAACCTAATTTTAAAAGCACATAGCTTAATTTCTCCTAATCACGTTTTTATTTGGGTCGCTAGTTCATTCGGCCAGCGATATACATTTCTAGCCTTAACGTCATCCCCTATTACGGCACGGCCTTCAGATAACAACGTATGCTTCCCTAGGAAATGTATCGTAGTGTGCCAAACATATAAAAAATATCGGAAGTGAACAAGAGACATGAACCGCATAAAAACATTATTGCGGTTTTTCTTATCAAGTTTTTTGTGAGTACGTGGGTTAAGTTATAAGTGATTAGATCAATTTGCTTTTAAAAAACGATTCTAAATAATAAAAAAATTATATTGTCCAGTTGGAATGGTATGATAGCAATAGTTTCGCCCCCTTTTACGTGGTGGGATCTATCACCGTTGATAAAATATTTATTGTGATGAGTATGTAACTACAGTTCACCTCTGCCACCGCATCTCGGGAACTATTTCGTGATTACAATAATATGTTCATATTCGCAATATTCGCAATATGAGGCTCTCGCAGCACTGTGCGACCGCGGTGTTCTTACCAATCACCAAGGTTAAGCAACGTTCGACTCGGTCGGCCTGAGATAAGTGACCGTTTGTGGCGTTTTCATATTCGAGTGTCTCCGTGCTTGGGAAGGCACGCTAATTGGTTCCGGTTACCATTTAATGTGGTAGTCGTTAAACCGAGTTGGAAGTATTGGTTTCATAACTCTCAACAGCAGGTGGCCACAAACCTGCCTCCACCAATCCACATTGGGTCCGCGTGGTGGATAATGACCTAATCTCTCTCACCTCGATTCGTGAGAGAAGTTGGAATCATTCCTGGTATGATAGCAATAGACTCGCTCCCTTTTACGTGGTGGGGCATATCATATCATTCATAGCCTTTGCCCAGCAGTGGGTGTATAGGCTGATATTAGTATACAAGGTTTATCATAAATAACGCAAGACCTCAGACACCCGGATTAGATAATTGCTTCACAAATTTCATATGGAAACCAATTTTCCAAATTTAAAATTTTAACCCCTTTTTTACGCACTTTTATACCCCAATGAAACTTGTACGTGTATGTTTGCGAATTGAGAAATTCGATTTAGAAATGCATTTGAAATGTCCGTATTGCTTTGAATCAAGAATAAATTTAGTTTATTATAGTGCACTACGGGAGTAACAATATTTTTTGCAAACTAAAAAAAAAATAATATACATTAAAAATAGTTGGAATCAGTTTAGTTTTTGATTTAGAACAAACTACTTTCAGGTCTTGCATTTATTATGATACACCTTGTATATATTATAAACGCACCCACGCCACGGCACGGGAATAATTCCTATTGTGTACGTTTAAAAAAAGTAGGGTCACCGTATATTTTGAATTCTCGCTGTCGCTTATTACTTGCGCGCGGGCATAAATCGTGATCAAATAGAAAGCGATAAATCCCTCCTTATGTGATACTGTACCGGATATACGTGCATTAAGGCCCCTACTGAAATACTTATTTATGTGGCCTCGATAATAGTGGCCGCTAGCTTCCTTATGGTGCAAACTTTCTCATTTCGGATTAGCCACCATTTGGAATATTGGAGATTAAGATTTTCGGTAGATTTATAGTAGTAAGTGATTTGGTCGAACATCATTTCCTTAAGCGAGAGTAGTTGAGATGTAGTGTGTATACACTTCACCGTCGACCACATATCGGTGATGATATTAGGTCCTAATTGCCATTATCATCGTCTTTCTGTACCTATATCCTTCTACTTTTGCTTATTTTGTAAGGTATCAGGCGTGATCATATAAGTAAATTGACAATTCTCTCAGGGACAAAGAAAACCATTTGTTTGATGCCGAAACATTCTCATCTGGGATTAAGCAGTATTGGTTTTCGGGGATCATGTCGGATGAAATAGTATTACCACAGCCTATTCGTGTCAGCTCAAGCTGCCAGTTTGTCTTTTTTTGACAGAAACATAGATATTGTAACGTCTATATTCACAAATTGAGGATGGGTAAGATGTACTATGTATGGGTAATTCACTGATTTTATGCAAATTGGATAAAATTTTGAGAATTAAATTTAATGGTATTTTTGCTATGCTCATTGAAAACTACGGAATAAATAGGTATGATGAGTGGTTGATCTCAAATTATATTTGAAATTACTAAAGGTTTTGCCACATAGCTGATGTAGCGCGACGGGAGCGCGACGGTGGAGCGCCTTTGGGAGTTACAATGTACTGTAATGTACGGGAGACGCCACACAGCGCAGCTCGGCGCGACGGTAAACGTCACGACCAAACATAGGCTAGCGCTTGCGTCGCGCTCCCGTCGCACTCCATCAGCTATTTAACCAAGCCTTAAAGTTATTGATCATTTAGTTTTTTAATATGACCGATGATGTTAGGTACCCTTTTCAGACGTTTCATTATAATAAACAATATTTTATGATGTAAAATTTGATGCAGTGGTTCGATTCCAGCACGACACAAATCTTTGTGTGACCCACAATTTTTTTTTCATATCAATGTTCATGTTTGTAAACGCACCCACGACACAGAAATTTTAAATAACCAAAAAAAAAATCAAATCGAAGGTAGCTGAGGTGTATTATATATGGATAATTCTCCGTCTTCTTTCTTCGTTTTTTTTAATTGGCATTTAATCGGCTTGGAATCGAGACAGAAAAAAATGTAATGTTACTTTTGCTACGTTCATTAAAAATTAGGAACTGCGAAGTAAATACGCATTACTGCGTGGTTTATATGAAATTACACACAAAATTACCGAAGATATTGAACAATTAGATTTACATAAAGACCGATGATGTTAGGTACCCACGTGATAGCAAACGACCATTTTCTCATTTCATCGGACACAATTACAGAATTCGTACAATATCTTTTGTTCAATAAAAAAGCACTTTGTCCATTTAGGATTCAAGCCCTTTTCAGACGTTTTATTATAATAAACAATATTTTATGAAAAATACAAGAATCTTTTCCATTTCAAGATATTAATTTGGTACCTGTCTATTTGACGGAGATCTTAGGAATATTTTATAAGCAAAATTAAGAGTCTATTTTATCCTGGCCAATAATAATTTGAATATCTACAGGCTCAAAATAATATTTCAAAGAATCAAGATTATTTTTTTTTATTCATGTAGACCAGAGAATCAGATTTTTTCCCATATCACTTTTAAAATTTAGCTGATTCCGGTGGACAGCTACCCCCCTGCAGCTACATTTCTGCTATATTTCCAAAACTCGACATCGAACAACACACTATGGAAATTTGCGTTGCAGCTGAGTTCCAACCACGGATTAATAGTTTTCGAAAAATAAGGGAAAATTGGTTGGTTAATTAATTAATTGATTGGGCTGTGAGTGGATGACAAAAAAGTAAAGTTGGCCAATCAAAAAAGTGATTCCATCCAACTTCACTTTTTTGACATCTACTCACAGCACAAGAAATCCAATCACTTCTCACTTATTTCATTTAGAAAACTCCCCATTCGGAGTGGTAAAAATAAAAAGAAAAATAGTATATTTTTTTGTGTTGTATTTATTCAAATATGTAATTATTACACAATTAATATTATTGTTATCATATTGCATTGTAATATGGTAACAGTCGTAATACAATTAAAATTAAACATTAATAACGTAACGTAACTTCTACAATGACAATCACATAATAGTCATAATTTTAATAGGAGGGATGTATTTGATGGATTGACAACAATTAATTAATATTTGGCTTCAGTTTTGTTAGGAATCTGCTCTTTTTTTGTTAAAAGGTTTGTAACGATATGAACGACACGACGACGACATATCTTGTCGAAAAAAGTTTTACTTTTTTCGAGAAGATATGACGAGGGAAATGCTATTAAAAGCTTTCTTGCAATTCCCCACAGTCCAGGATATTATTCGGGTATTTCTGCCTGCAGTCAAGATGTTTGATACACTCTTTTAAATTTCACCTTCAGCTCCTCATTAGTGCTAAGCTGGAGTAGCTCCTCTTATAATATCACATTCTCCACTTCCGTTTCATCAAATGGATTTATGATCCATGGTGGTATTTCCATCTTCAGAATATCTTCAAATCTGATTTTGAAGTCATCATGCAGGCCAGTAAAATGTTGAACGTATGTCTGAATATCCTCATCAAGGCATTCTACCTGTGACAAGTTTGAAAACTGGGAAAATTCGCGCCGACTAATATTTTGATTCATAAATTTCAATTTTCCATAAAAAAGCTGAAATTACACCCTTTGTTTTTATTAAGTTGAGGCTGTCCTCTTGTAATTGTAAGTTAATGTCATTAAATTTTTTGAACAAATCTGTCAAATACTCGATGTCTGCTTTCAAATTTATTAGGTTTTATTTTGAATCTGGATCTTTACTTTCCAGAAACTCTAAAACTGATTCAAAAAGTAAGTAAAATCTTGTTAAACATGCACCTTTTGACAACCAGCTTATTTCAGTATGTAATGTCATCATTTTCATCGCATAATTGTGCAAATAAACGCGTATTAAAGGCATTGCTTCTTATTTTGTTAACTGCATTAATCACACATTCAAGCGATTGGTGCAATCTATCACTCAAATTTTACGCTACTAGGTGTTGTCGGTGGATGATACAGTGAATTTTTTTGTTTTTTGTTTTTTTAAAAACGTAGCCCCACACTAGGATTTATTCCTGTGTCGTGGGTGCGTTTACAAACATGAAAATTCACATACACAAATACCCAGACCGGAACAAATAATTGTGGATCACACAAAGATTTGTCCCGTGCGGGACTCGAACCCGCGACTATTAGACGCAGTGGGCAGAGTGGCTTAAGCTACCACTGCGCTAAATTGCATTTACCTCTGGTATAATTCTTTTAAGATGGCTTATAAACCCACGATATCGCCCGACCATGGCAGGAGCTCCATCTGTTGCTACCGAAATAACTTTTGTTAATGGAATCGATTTGTCCTCAAAAAAATCACTCAGGACATTAAATATTGATTCACCTTTAGTGTCCGTCTCCAAAGTTTTCGCGAATAGTAGCTCTTCATGAATTTCTTCGCCCATAACAAATCGAACATATGCCAATAATAATGCTTCATTACCAGGTAAAGTTGTTTCGTCCAGTTAAATAGAAAAATGAGTTGTTTGCAGATAATTACACAAGAAACTTTCAATATCAGAGCTTTATTTCATTAATACGTCTTTGTAGGTGATAGGTGAAGTCAAGCTAACATTTTACTGTCGTGTGTGTGCTTCACTATCGAAAGCAAATAAATTTCCGTGTTCCGGTCTGGGTATTTGTGTATGTGAATTTTGTATTTTTAATAGGGCCTTAATCCACTTTGATCATCTGGGTGACCATAGGCAACTTATTAGTATCTAATGATTACCTAGTGCCGAATCAGCCGGATAATTCTATTTCTTTTTTAACAAAAACGTAGCCCCATACTAGGATTTATTCCTGTGTCGTGGGTGCGTTTACAAACATGAAAATTCACATACACAAATATCCAGACCAGAACAATCAATTGCGGATCACACAAAGACTTGTCCTGTGCGGGAATCGCACCCGCGACTATTAGATACAGTCTGTGGAGCGGCTTAAGCTCATAACCATTGCGCTAAATCGTCCTCGCGACAAGCAGACATAAAATGTCATATAAAATTAAACGCGCCTACAACACAAGAATAATTTTAGTATGAGACGAAGTTTTCCCATCTATCTATATCATCACGCCACGAGTTTTATCTAAAGGACAAGTCAAGAGTCTCCGTAACCGGCGAACGTGTATGAGACGAACTATGAGAGTAGAGGAAGCCAAAGAAAGGAAAGAACCTGTTGGAACTCTGTACTCTCTGCCTACCCCGCAAGGGATTATTCACGTTACGTTTTTATTTTTTCATCTAGTATGGTCTACGACAAAAAATATATGAAGCCGAGGGTCGTCAAACTTTCCAGAACACGTTACAAAACCCAAAGTTTAAATAGCGTTGCAAGACGCGATTGCATCTTCGCAACTTCGTCGTTCATTCATTCTGTCGCTCAGTTGAATAACTCCTGGGCTCCTATTCGCTATTAGCAATCAAATACGTAACCAACCGTGTTACCATAACTTCTTGAAATGATTATTTAAGAGGCTATCGCGAAAAATACGTGTTTTTGTACTCCATGCACTTGAAGAAGTACACTTGTATATGGATTAGAGACTTAATATTTAAAAAAATTAATTTTGACTCTGTATTTTAGTATCTGGTAAAAAGAAAAATACGATCAAAAGAATTTTAACAAACGAAAAAAAAATTTAATGTCGCTATTATTACCTTACCTAACCTTTTCTTATTCTTAGCGTAACGTTTTATGAACTAGTTAATAGATTTTACTTAAAACCATCGAATTATTTTCTATTGTAGCAAAGATCATTTATTTTTGAAAAAATAGTTTTTGCACATATGTCGTTTATTTCCGAGCGCCCCCTCAATACAATCATATCAGCCTATTGCAGTCTCTCCCAATTCGCGCCCCAATACACGGACCTCCACCTTCCGCACCCTGTTCCACCCTACGACCTTCTTAAGGTCGTCGGTCCACCTAGCTGGGGGGCGCCCTACTTTACGTTTGCCGAGTCGCAGTCTCCACTCTAAAACTCGTCTCCTCCATCGGCCATCGATTCTTCGACAGACATGGCCAACCCACTGCCACTTTAGCGAGATTACTCTGCAAGCTATGTCAAATACTTCGGTTCTTTGACGGATAACCTCATTTCGAAATTTATCCCTCAAAGAGACTCCGAGCATAGCCTGCTCCATAGCTCGCTGCGCGACTTTGAGCCTATGGACTAGCCCTACTGTAAATGTCCACGTCTCAGCACCGTAGGTCATGCCTGGTAGAACGCACTGGTTGTAGATTTTCGTCTTCAGGCATTGCGGTAAAGGCAGAGAGAAAACCCGACGTAATTTGCTGAATGCTGCCCAGCCCAACTGGATCCTTCTGTCGACTTCTTTCTCGAAGTTATTCCTACCAAGCTGGATAACCTGCCCAAGGTAAATTCTCCAACAACTTCGAGCCTTGATTCTTCGACGTAGATGGTCCTGGCGTAATATGTTCATTAAACATGATCTTGGTTTCATCCAAATTCATGCCGAGACCAACGTCGAGAGGCTAAATTTAGACTGTTCACTTAACTATTCCAGCGTCTCCGGTATTATGACGATGTCGTCAGTAAACCGTAGATGCGAGATGCACTCACCGTCTATATTCACGTCCCGTCGAGAGAGTTGGTGAAGAGCTTAGGGGATATCACATCCCCCTGTCTCAGCCCCCCCGCGCAGCTCAATGGAGTTAGTCTTTTGGTCCTCGAGCTGTACGGTCATAGTGGCGTTGTCATTCAAACATCTCAGCACTTCGATATAACGCCAGTTAATACGACATCGTTGCAGAGCATCCAGAACTGCCCAGGTTTCGATGGAGTCGAAGGCTTTTTCGTAGTCCACGAAAGCCATACACAGCGGCTGACTGTACTCTTCAGTTTTCTGTATAATCTGCCGAACAGTATAGATGTGGTCTACGGTGCTGAAGCCTTTTTGAAACCCGGCTTACTCTGGTGGCTGAAACTCGTCGAGTTTTCTGGCGAGGCGGTTTGTAACTACTCTCGAGCACAACTTGTATACATTGCTCTGAAGTGAGATGGGTCTGTAGTTCTTAAGCAAGGCTTTATCGCCTTTTTTGAAGAACAGAGCCACCGCACTCCAGCTCCACGCTTTAGGTATCAGGCCCCGATGAATTCTATCGAATTGAAAAGGTTCGTCAGCTCTTTGAAAACCGGAGTCTCACCAGCTTTGAGGAGCTCGGTAGCGATTCTATCATCACCAGGAGATTTATTGTTCTTAAGTTGCTCGAAAGCCACCTTGACCTCGCCCTGATCGACATTTGGGATGTTTTCCGTGTAATGGCGCGTAAGTGGAGCTCTGTGGTCATCGTCGCTAGGTCTCGTAGGCTTACCTGTCCGTGACGCATACAGTATAGAAGCCCTCGATTGCCTTGAAAATCTCGAACTTAAAGGTCACGGTTCTGCCATCCGCGGTTTTGAGTTTCTACAGACGGGGAGGTCCGAGCTGTTGGGCGAAGACCTTTGTGCCCTTGTTCTGCTCGATCGCAGCCTCGTCGATGCGGGTATTAAAGTGTCTAGGGTCGCGCCGAATTAGCTTTCAGATTCTAAGGTTTAAGTCCTTCCGATCTGACCAAGACGTCTGCGGCATTTCTCGTCTTCTTCCCATAAGTCCGAGAGTCTCGGCCGAGAGTTTTAATGCCCTGTTTTTGCCTTTGCTGTTGGCTTCACCATTCGGACCCTTTCGGCTTGAAAGTCTATATTTAGGGTGCCTTGGACGAGTCGGTGATCGTGGCCAGTAATAAACCCGTTGATCACAGAGACGTCCCTAAATATATACCTCCTATCCGTCATGAAGTCTATCTCGTTCCTTGTCACGTGGACGGGGCTTTGCCAAGTCCACTTTCTATGGGGCGTTTTCTTAAAGAAGGAGTTCATTAAGAAGAGCCCCTGCAACTCGAGAAAGTTTACTAGCATTTGCCCGTTGTTATTTCTGCGCCCCACACCGAAGGGTCCGATTTTCGCTTCGCCGCGTTCTTGTACTCAAACTTTAGCGTGGAAGTCCCCCATAACAACGTTGTATTGAGCCTTTGGGGTGCCGTGTAGTGCGTGCCTTTGGGGTGGTCGGCGCATATACCTGTGCCACCTTTAGGGAGTACCTGTCGGTGAGCTTCAGTATAAGGTACGCTACCCGTGTCGACACACTGCTGACTTCCACAACGCTGCTATCGAGGTCCTTATTGACCAGAAAACCGACACCACCCTGAGAGAGCTGATTACCTTCTCGAAAGTAGAACAAGTTACCTGACTCAAGGGTTATCACGCCCTCCCCTCTTACATTACATTTATCCGTACATATTAAATACTAGGTCGAATAATTCCCTAAGCGGGTGTGGCAGAGGTGTACTGAGTACAGCCAAATTTTGCCGACGATGTTAGGGCCCATGTATAATAATAATAATAATGGATTTTTATTCACATCCCAATAGTTTCCTTTTTTTTAATCGTAGCCCTACACTAGGATTTATTTCTGTGTCGTGGGTGCGTTTACAAACATAGAAATTCACATACACAAATACGCAGACCGAAACAAATAATTGTTGGTCACACACTGATTTATCCCGTGCGGGAATCGAACCCGCGACTATTAGACACAGTGGGCGGAGCGACCCAAGCTCTTAACCACTGCGCTAAATTGTCCGTCAGTTGTACATGTTGTGCTTAAAATTAACTAAACGACGTTCACTATATTGTGCGAGACTGGTGCCTGAAATAAGTATAACGGTACCTGTGTTACAGGTCACCAGATAGGTAAATAAATAATATTAGCCCTGTTAAGAAACTGCACCACTGTTGGGCACTCTCAAGCTGAGAGGGTTTAGGCCATAGTCCACCACGCTGGCCCAGTGCGGTTTGGCGAACTTCACACACCTTCGACAAACTCTTAGGCATGCAGGTTTCCTCACGATGTTTTCCTTCAGCGTTACTGCAAGTGATAGTTAATTTTTAATATAGAGAGATAATAAAGAGATGCGTGCCTGGGTTTGAACCCGAGACCTCTGACTTTGCAGTCCAAATCTCTAACCACTAGGCTGTCACTGCTTCTCTAAACACTAGGCTGTTACTGCTTCCACACTTCACACACCAGATAGGTAAATGTAATTTATCTGTCGAAAAATTCTCAGCTTCAGATCGGAGCCTGAAATTGTGCCCGGTATAGCAATAGTCTCGCCCGTTATTACATGAGACCTAACATCGACGGTGAAAAGTGGGTGTACACAGTACACCTCTGCCACTTAGGGCATGCATGCATGACGTAGTTTATTTTTTCTCGTAACGCGTCGTAGCGAATAAAAACCCTGTATTGTGAGCTTTAGAGAAATACTTTCTTTATACTTCTCAAGTCCCGTTCCATGTCGATTTCATTTTGTTTGAAGCGCTCTTGATGGGTATTCGAGATTGGGATTTCTGTAAGGCGTGATAGGGAAAAAAGTTTTTCATCGCCATTTCAGTATAGGTCGATTTTATTACATACTTGTGTTGTTCTTTGTAAATTAAGTTTTATGTAAAGAAAAAATACAGATATGCAATGCGAAAGTAGAAGGACGTAGGTACCGGGGAAGACCTCGACTATCTTGGAAACTATCAGGAATAAATCCTTGTGTGGGGTTACGTTTTTATTAAAAAAAAGACAAAAAAAAATTATATCCTCTTCCTCGTTTCCTCATCCTGAGGATCGCGACCACGCGAAAACAGTCTCCATTGGATGCGGTCATATGCGGAGTGCATCGCCTGATGCGTGCTGCCACTCACCGTCCAGACAATGCTTTAAAGATCGCATAATGTGTTTGAAGAAGGTAAAGGGTTTTTGGCGGTGGTTCGTGGAGAGCCGTATGGTGATTTTAAGTCCTTTTAGTATGGATTCGTTGGTTCTCATTTCAGTCCAAGGTACACGGAACGACCTTATAAACATTATATAGCGACATTAAATAAGCTTTGTAATGTATACAATTAGCCTTTACCTGCAACCTTCACCAGGTCATGGAACCACCTTGAAGTGGCGGGATGCCTACTGGTTATCTTTGGAGAAGGGTATTTTTTTTGCAGTGGCTGTGTTTTGATTAATGATAATGTATCCGTCTATCTATATCATGACGACATATCCCTTGCGGGGTAGGTATAGAGCACAAAGTTCCAACGGGTTCTTTCCTTACATAACTCTTCGGCTTCCTCCACTCTCATAGTTTGTCTCCTACACACTAGCCGGTTACGGAGACTCTTGACTTATCCTTCAGATAATACTCGGTCTATTTGGTCGTGGTAAGATAGTCTAGGTCTTCCCCAGTACCTACATCCTTCCACTTTCGCTTTGTATATCTGTTTTGTCATTCTTTCTTCTGAAATTCTTTCTGTATGCCCGAATCAACGGAGTATACCCTTTCTCATCTTTACACCAATACTATCTTTCATACCTACTCGCTTTCTTACTACGCTGTTGCGAATACGGTCGGGCAGCTTCACTCCGCGTATCTTCCGCAGAGCTCGCATTTCCACCGCATTTATCCTACCTTAATAATAATAATGATGGATAATAATTATGAGATATTGTTTTTTTTTAACTAATATAGTATGTCCTTTATAAGTTTTTGTGATTTTTCCGCTATTTAGAATTCATTAATTCTTTAAGTCTCAAATTTTTTTTTTTTATTTTTGTTTCATACGTATATTTTGTCTAGGCATGAAATTAATATATTCAAATACTTATACTATTTGATATATAAACACATTGTGTTTCATACGAAGATTTGTCCCGTGTGGGACAAATCTCGAATCGAAACGAGTCGAATTCGCTACTACACAATGCAGTGAGCGTAGCGGCCTACGCTCTAACTAATGAAATGTTTCGATACTTAATAAGCATATAGCCAGATATCATATATAATGACATATGATGATTGGATTAGACAGCATACAACAAAATGTCTAATGATAAAACTTTAAATAGGCGTCAAATAAATACAAGAGAAATACTTTCTTCTTTCGTTTTTCTCATAACAAATCACAGTAATTGCCCAAAATCTCTCGATTTTGGGCAATTATTCTAGAGATAGAATGGTAGCGGAATGTAACAACAGCTTCATAATTGTATTATCAAAGTTATTATTCGCCAGAATCGGTTCCCAGGTCCAAGCACAGCTTCGGCTCATCGATAAATTACCCCTTCTGCCAAGCATTGCGCCATTCGCTCCCGATACTTTTTGATATAGAGTAGAAATAATACAGAAGCGTTATAAATAAGTTCCTTTTTACTGTTATAAGTTACACACCATCACGCCTATATTCCCCAAGCGAGGGTGGTAGAGGTGTTCTGATTTCACTCACCTTTTGCCGACGATGTTAGGTCCTTATAATAGGGGGCGAGCCTGTTGCCATATACCGCGCATAATTCTAGACTCCGGACTCATATTTGTAAGATTTCGTTAGAAAAACTATATTTGCCCGACCTAGGATTTAAATCAACCAACCAAAAGACCAATAATGCAAGTTACGTCTAACATTTAAAGACTGCTGTGATGACTGTGAAGCCCGTTAAATTGTCAGTTGACAGGAAGTTGTGGAATTATTATCTGCAAATCTTCACTCGTCTTGCTGCATCGATGGGATTTATGAATTTTTTGCCCTAAAATCCCCATTCCTAGGTAAATCAATAGTTAATGGGGATTTCTGGAAAATCTATCTATATCATCACGCCAGATCCCTTGCGGGGAAGACAGAGAGTACAGAGTTCCAACAGGTTCTTTCCTTACACACTTCTCTGGCTTATTCCACTCTCATAGTTCGTCTCATACACGCTCGCCGGCTACGAAGACTCCTGACTTGTCCTTCAATAATAATTTCAAAAATCGCTTTTGATGGGCCATGCCAATGAGGATTTTTAGAATAATCCAAATACTATGTATGATAATGAACGTGGAGCAAGGCCAGTACAAAATAGTGGCCTAGATCGGGACGGAGTACCATAGGTAAACCATCAGGTAGATGGAGCCATGACATCGTGAGAGTGGCCGGTAACCGTTGGAATAAGCCAGCACAGGATGGGAACGAATGGTTTGCTAGAGAAAATGCCTAAACTAACAGTGAAACTGATTAATCATGATAATAATAATGAAGAAAGAAGACAAAACAGATATACGATGCGAAAGTAGAAGGATTTAGGTACCAGAAAAACCCTAACCTATCTTAAAATTACTAAATAGACTTTGTGTTATCTGTAGGGCAAGTCAAGTCCCGGTTACGCAGACTATGAGCGCGTATGAGACGTACTACGAGAGTGGAGTGAGTAAAAGAAGAATATAACTGAATTTGTGATAGGAGGTCTTTGTCTCTCATTGAGTAACAAATAATGTTCAATCCTCTAAATAATAATCAGTGTCTTCTACCTAATTTGAGGCTTCATAGCTCTATGGTACAGTGAGCAACTCAAGAACAGTCAACAAATTACTTCCTATATTTTTAAAATAAACTTTGATTCCTTCCGGGTAGTAATTAGTTTCTGTTCAGTCGACTCGAGTCCTGATTTCATTGACACTAGAAACTTCTTGATACTTAGGTATTAAACTTTGGAGAAATAATAGAGACAATGAAATTGGAAGACTTGACTGACTTGTTGCTCTATTAAACCGTAATGCTGCTCGCAAAAGGTTTTAAGGCCGCATCCTGAATCGGATAAAATGTTATTTTTTTAGCGAAAAATTCCTAATAAAAATCTGGAGTGATCTCGCTCTCTTTTATATATCCATTATCTAACACAAAAACTACCTAACAGATAGATAATAACGTAAGTAGACAAAAGTGTGGTTAAAAATATGCAAAATTTACACAATAAAGTTCGCTCTCATAAAAATAAAGAATCATTAAATTGTACAGGACAATAAAAAGCATTTATTATTGTTAAGAGTCAATGTTATCCTGCTGCTGGGGGAAAGCCTCTTCTCACCTTTTCAACTCTACTTATGGCCTGTTTCAATATCCAACTCGAAAATACATTTTCCCACTACAGACATATTTTATATGGAAAATCTGTCAATATACAACTGACAGTAAGCAAATCTATCGTTGAGTTGAATATAAAAACCGGCTATTAGTTATTTAATTGCTATATTAGGCCAGTATCTCTAAAAGGTGTCCAATTTGTCCCGTCATCTTCGACTGGGTCTACCGTGTTGCCTTTTCATTTTTGTGGGGAACTAGTTAGTTTGTATTTTACTCCATTGGTCGTTTGCTAACAACACACATATCGGATCTACTAAGTTTCTTACAAACGTCTTCATTAAAGCACCGCAAATGATCTATTGTGATAATATATCTATATGATAATAATTTTCTATCTATCTATCTAGATAAATAGAATTTTATTACATTTAACATCTACATGTACATTCTTTACCAAACATAACTACATAATGCCGCCCTTAATATCTGCGATCTCATTCGCTTCTTCGACAAACTCAAACACCAAGAGTTGTTAAAATGAAGAGGATTATATCATTAATTAATTTCCAGTAGGTAGACACTAAGTACACACTGCTGGGTACACAGAGGGTAAGCAGGCAAGGGCTGAGCGGATTGCGGTAGCATTTTGGATGCAATAAAGTTTAAGCTTCTGTAACAAGGATCATTGTTGATCGGTAGTCTGGGAGCTCATATTTGATGGAATTAACTATAGTATACGGTGTGATGGGATTAATTAGAGTTGGCTTTTGCTCCGAGGCTGTGATTAATGTAATAATAAATTTACCGATACAATCCTGTCGTTCTTTCACAATTTGAGGGGACACAAAAATAACTACGTAACCAAGTGTTCTGTAACCAATTTGGTATAGCTTTTCGACAACTTGCTGTTAAAAGGATACTGTGTTGGTCTACTGGTGTATAATGCGCGAGCAATCCCGAGGTTTTTTTATCCCCGGATTTATGCCCGGCATAATGGCTATAAGGTCTCCCCTGTTTTGTGAGACCTAACATCGTCCGTAAAAAGTGGGTGTCCACAGTATACCTCTGCTGCCCCCGCTTAGAGAATATATGCCCGTATTTGTAAGTCAAATTTATTAAGCCATTTGTGTAGGCTTAATTGTACATGCACTTTTACTAACATTCGGGAGTTTCTTATCAAAGATCACACTCTCTCTGTACCTTTGAATCTTATTTATAGAACATTACCAACTAATCCGATGTAAATTGGTGTTTACGGGATAAGCGTCTACCGTCGCGTCGCCATATTTAGTATAATCGTGTAAGATCAGGACGTGATGTGTTTGGGAGAAAAAGGTAGGAAGAAGGTCAAGGTATTTGGAACTTAAGTAATCAAGATTTTAGGTTTAAATCTTAATGAAGAGGCATGGCGAAAAACCTTAAGCGTTGAAGTAAAATGTTTTGAAAAAGGAACTACCTAATTAACGGTAGGATGATTCCCAATTAGGTAAGTTGCCATAGCCTGTGAAGAGCTTTTAATTGAATATCTTCAGCAAAAGCATTTAAAGTTGAAAATTGATTGCAAAAACTATTTTTGACAGAACTGTGAATAAAAACTCGTAATTAAAAGTTTATTTTATCCAATTTCTACCCGTCAGGTGCCCACCGTTATAAAACACTTAATTAATATGTAGTTTTGATACTGCTCGTAGTCCGAATCGACGAAATAAATAGTACAGATACTTTGTAGCACGGTCCAAATCGTGCCAGCACAAAAATAACATTCGTCGATTCGCCTCAAAGGGCGAATTGCCAAAGTACCCGGAAAATGATTCGTCTCATGGGGTGAAAAAGTCCATTCAAGAGAACACTTATGCGATTCGCCCCGTAGGACGAACTATGAGCAAAACGCCAAAGTTCCCGTTGGATGAGCGATTAGCATTTCTTTTCATTTTAAATTACTGTTCTATATTATTTACATGCAAAACGCATGAAATTAGGTAACTTCAGACATTATTATCTTTATTTTTATAATATAAGAAGTTTTCTATTTTACAGTTCTGTTTACGCCTCACTTCATTACCACTTTGTGTATAATTGTAGATAGTAAAAACATGTATGTAATTCTTAGCAATGTACTTAGAAGTGGGCTTGCTCTAATGATAGTCTCTACGGTAAGCGCTAGAGGGCATTAGTGGTTGTTATAAATGCCACAATGTAGGTACCAAATACAGAAGGTTACGTTGACATTAGACCGTGTCTATCTGAAGGGCAAGTCAAGTGTCTCCGTATTTTATATTATAAATTAACTATTACTTGCTTTAACGGTGAAGGAAAACATCGTGAGGAAACCTGCATGCCTAAGATTTTCTTGAAGGTGTGTGAAGTTCGCCAACCCGCACTGGGTCATCGTGGCGGACCATGGCCTAAACCCTCTCAATTTGTGAGGAGGCCCGTGCCCAACGGTGGGACAGTTTCTTAACAGGGCCACTATTATTTATGTACATGATTATTATAATTGTTGTTCTTAGTTTATCTATCTATCTTTATTATCACGCCAGACCCGTTGCGGGGTAGGCAGAGTGTACAGAGTTCCAACAGGTTCTTTCTTTACAGACCTCTTTGGCTTCCTCTACTCTATTTTCTTTCTTGCTTTTTAATATGCAATTTACATTACAATAAAAAAGACAGGCTAATCAAAAAAAAGACTATTTGGAGTTAATGGACGCTCTGATCCTCGCCGAATCTTGTAAGTAAAAGCCTTTTTTCGACTTGGTGGCATAAATAAAAAATAATAAGTAGTGAATATTAGAAAATAGCAATTATTTTGGCCTATAAAAATAAATCATTTTAACGTCAACTTTATGAAACCGAAAAACTGTGTATAATTTGACCTATGGAAATAAATAATTTTTAATTTTGACTTTATCTAATCTAACAACTTATAATACACAAGTGGACTTTCTGCGTGTACCTTTTATATTAACACAAAGTGTTTTAGTTCGCTCTTATGTGCTAAATACGCCAGTAGTCTAGGAAATGGAGGCGACAGTATTGTGTTAAAATGATTTTAATGTTTGCAGATGTCTAACAATCATAATACCGAATGGTTTTCAGCATTTACCGAGAACACTATAATTCGCTGCGAAGTAAAAAGATATTAGAATATTTCGGAGTGAGAAAATCTGGAATAAACTGGAGTAGTACTTTGATAACATAAATTGTGGTGTAATGAGTTTTAAAAATAAATACACCGTCACTTGTTTTTGCCCGAGTAAGTGGTGGCAAAGATGAACGGTATACACTCACGCTGATATGGGTCGAACTTATAGCCATCATATTGGGCAAAATACCACTAACTGTTACTGTAAATGTTCTAGTATTATAATGCTTCAACGCACGTAAGCGTTGACTCAGTGTTAAACTCTCGAGAGTTTTAAGCGCTGACTCGAGCGTTTTTACAACACTAGACTCCTCAACACTAGAAAGATAATCCTCACATATAATCCTCACTTTGATCAAATGGTCGTTATTAAGTATGAACGCCAAATGTTAATGTCTACCAAATTATAATATGATTAAGGATTTTAAAAACCTTATGAGCCCTGGACTTTGTTTTAACACGGCAAGAATCTAACCAACTTATTTAGATAAGACCATCTGCTCAAATCTATTCAATATTTCTGTCATCAACGAAACGTTTTCCCATATTATAAATTATTTCTATATCATGGGTGCGTTAACAGACATAATTTTCACGTACTCGTGTTTACCTAAACTGGAATAAAATATTAAGGGTCAACAAAATTTTTTTGGGTGATATATGATCAAACTCTTGATTACTGAATTTTGTAGATGAAGTAATTTATTATTCAACCAATAGAACAAGCCGTTTTATTTCAGAAAATATCTCCTTACCAAGAAAGGTCTATTAAGAAAGATTCTGTTGAATCTCTGTACTCTCTGCCTACAACTATATCATCACTCCAGTTCCACATACATATAGATCTTCATATTTAAAGTTCAACATAATTTTCTTAAGCGCAAAAACCGTCCCTTTACTAACGCAAAGCCTTGCTAAGTAAGTACACAAGCGTCAAAGCTGCACAAGACGCAGTATAACATCGGAACTCACTTAAGCTAACGAGACTCACATACCCTCTCGACACTTAGCAAGAACCTTTTTACTTGCATTATCATATTGGGCAAAAGCATCAACTAGAAGTGGTGACAGAGGATCAATGTTTATATTCTCTAAGGGTTCTAAATAAAGAGAATCCCTTTAAATTTTTTCTTCAAATCTGCACGATTATCACAGCCCATTTACTAGCTAGACACTTGTTTAGTATATTCTTGCTTTTTCATTTTTAAGTATCAGTGGTTTATATTTGTCTCACCTAGTAAGTGGTTACTTTATTGTGCCATACGAAACTGCATTGGTTTATTTCTACCAGTAATTTGAAGATCGAATTACTGATACACTTTTGCTTCATTCTTCAGCTTCGAAACTGTACAATACGCAGTATAACGAGATGCTTACATGCCCTCTCCACACTTAGCAGAAACCTTTTTACTTGCATTATCATATTAGGCAGAAGTATCAATTAAGACTGGTGACAGAGGATGTGTTGATATTCTCAAAGAATTTATTAAAAAATGAGGATCATTTTAAAGACTCTCTTATTAATGTATGTCCATCATAGCTATTTTTCTTTTAAACCACGCATGTTCTTGCTTTTTAATTATTAAGTGTAATGGTTTATATTTGTCTTGCCTAGTAAGTGGTTACTTTATTGCGCTATCCGTAGCTGCATTGGTTTATTCCATTTATTCCTACTAGTAATTTGATACTCGAATTACTGGTTAATTTTTTCTTTATTCTTTAGCTTCAAAACTCCACAAGACGCAGTATAACATCGGAACTCACTTAAGCTAACGAGACTCGTATACCCTCTCGACCCCCAGGAACCTCAAAAGGCAAGTAAATACTTGCATTATCATATTGGGCAGAAGTATCAACTAGGACTGGTCACAGAGGATCTATGTTTATATTCTCTACAGGTTCTCTGAAAAACGCGAATCCCTTTAAATTTTTGCTTCAAATCTTCATGATTATTACAGCAGGTTTTTTATGAAATACGATGATGGCTCTTCTTTATTTAGAGTTGATGGTTCATATTAATTTCGCCTAGTGAGTGGCTACTATAATCGCGCTATCCGCGGCTGCATTACCTTATTTCATTTATATTCAACCCACCAGTAGTTTGATGATCAAATTACTATTAGGACTAGATGGCATAAATTGACTACCTACTGGACGATAAAACTGTAGGTCTTCTTCTTCTTCTTCTTCAGCCGAAAGACGTCCACTGCAGGACAAAGGCCTCCCCTAAAGACCGCCACAACGACCGGCTTTGTGCTGTACGCATCCAACTTCTACCCGCGACCTTCACCAGGTCATCGGTCCATCTTGTAGGGGGCCTACCCACTCCACGTCTTCCGGTACGTGGTCGCCATTCGAAAACCTTTCTGCCCCAACGGCCGTCAGTTCTACGAGCGATGTGCCCCTCCCACTGCCACTTAAGTTTAGCAATTCTGAGTGCTATGTCAGTGACTTTCGTCCTCCTGCGGATCTCCTCGTTTCTGATTCGATCCCGCAGGGTAACTCCGAGCATAGCTCTCTCCATCGCCCTCTGGGTGACCTTGAGCCTTCTTATGAGGCCCATCGTAAGCGACTATGTCTCAGTGCCGTAAGTCATCACTGGCAACACACACTGGTCAAAGACTTTTGTCTTGAGACACTGCGGAATTTTGGACGAGAAGATGTTATGTAGCTTCCCGAACGCCGCCCAACCGAGCTGGATTCGACGATTGACCTCTTTCTCGAAGTTGGACCTACCTAATTGGATTTTTTGTCCCAGGTATATATAATCGTCAACAACTTCGAGTGTAGAGTCTTCAACCTTTATAGAAGTTACTGTAGGTCTACCTATAGTTAAATACAAAATCCGTCTATTTATCTTTCTAAGTAAGTACACACGTTTTAAAGCCCTGCATAATATGCAAATCGGAACTCACTTAAGGGAGACTCACATATCCTCTCGACACTTAGCAAGATCTTTTATACTTGCATTATCACATTGGGCATTTAGCAAGCATCAACTAGGACTAGTGATTGAGAGCGAGCATCCGCGAGTTTATATACTTTATTTATTCTTATTTAAGAGTTGAAGTCTTGTCGGTGCAGCTGATGTATGCATCTTTCTCCATTCAACACTTCCCAAAGCGTACTCTTTGAGTTTCTTATATGACTTGACAGATACTTTCTCTATTAATTAACTAGTTTAGCTGATCCTGGGTCTTCCTCTTCCTCTGTTTTCTTCAATTTTCCCTTCCAAGACGTTTTGAATAAAACTGTCATGTTCCCCTTCTATTTTCTATCTTTTTTAATAATTATATTTTTCATTGACCCGTACTCTTATTTGTAACATTTTTTGACCAACTGATCTTTTCCATCCTCCTCAAGCACCACATTTCAAAAGCCTCTGGTATTTTCTTATCTTTCTTTGTCATAAGTCCACGACTCGCACCCATACAAAACTATACTCGAAATATGTGTTTTAATAAATTTCTTTCAGGTTTTGGCCTGTTTTGATATTAGAAATTGGGTTCTGGATTTAATATCTGGAGTACATCGTAGTATTTCAAACTATTTCTATCTATTGTAGTGTCTATTATTATTTTCTTTTCTTCCTTTTTTCCTTAAGTCTGATTTCTCACACCTCTAAAATTATACTTAAGATCATACAAAACAGAATAGGACGTATAATAGAAAACAACCTAATAATGAAAATCCTTACAGAAAAAAAATATACATCATCACACTTATTCCCCAAGTAGCAGAAGTGTACTATTTTCACCCTTATATTATCACCAACGTTGTAGAATTAAGTTGTTGTAGGGGGCGAGCCTGTTGTCATCGTACTGAGCAACAATCCTAGACTGAGAATTTATTTGATAGATAAAGCACACTTCACCCGACCTAGAACTCGAATCCTGGCCCCTTATTATGCGCCATTTGACTATCGAATCTATCTAACACTAACAGTTTTCAAATAAAAAAGGAAAAAAATCGCTATAAAATCGCGATAAAAATTTAAAACTTCCCTTTATGCTAAAACTTCGTCCTCTATCAAACAACGTCGTATTTCACTAGAGCATTACCCTAGCTAAAAGAAATACTTATTAATCATACAAAATTTGTAGTTATAATACCGAAGCTGCTTGTTTTACAGCTGAGACGATCCCATCACACTTGATTGCTACAGCCTAGAATATTACAAAAAATATCCTCTACATTTTTGCAACGACCTCAGTTAAGCTCCTACAATTCTTGTCACAAGAAAGAGATGACAGGCTAGGAACTCCAATCCTCAGAAAATGGAACACGATATTGTACTTATTTGCTTCGTGATATCGTGCCTCTCTTTTCAACGTAACATGAGGCAATAACCATTACAGTTGAAGTGACCTCAAAGAGTGGCATTGCGTGTCCTGGGACTCGTTTGCGGAGAGGTCGCATACAACTCACTCAATTTGCGGAACAATTTACTTGGTCTTGAGAATTTCTTGGAGGAAATGTGGAATAAACTTGTATGAGGAAAATTTTATGGTAATAGTTAAAATAACTGTTAGTTACATGATGTTGGGTGATCAGAGATAGGCAAGATAATCTCACCAACGTATTTTATTAAACAATAGACAATTATGCCAATAATATAGACTCATTACATCATGCTGTACACATCAAGCATTGCAATTGGTGTGTACAGCACAAAGTCATTTCCGTGATCCTTTCCCTATACTAAGAAATCTAAAGCTCTTGGGGCGCTTCGAGACCGCAGTGTTTGAATGATCATCAAAGTCATCTTTGATTCACAGACGTCGTATTAAAATAATGTTACGACTTCAAAACACCCCAATATCTCGGGAACCCCTTATCGGGGATGTTAATTTAAAAACGCATTACACACCCAAAGGTCCCTAACGATCCGTCAAGAAAGATCTAGAATCCGCGCTTAAGAGCTAAAACCTCTAGAAGTTCCCTCCTGTACTTGTTCACGTAGAAAGAGGTATGTAATAATAATACCGCCTTTTGGGGTGCGCCAGCTATTGTTCGATGTGCTTTTCTATCGATGTACTTAGAGGGTTCACGTCTATTCTAGAACTTTCTTACGAGTATAAAATTGACACTGAGCACGGCGATGGTGACACAGCCTCTTTCCGGAAGCGACAGCGATCAAATCGGAGAACTAGCGTTCAAGTGGAATACACCAGCGACCTTAGCAACAATTTACGTATGGAATAACGTATGGATGACTCAGCGACTTGAAAGCAGTATTTGGGTACTAATGAGAGTGGTACTAGTGTGTGTTTAGTGCTTGTGTGTACTTGCATTCGACATATTGTTTTGTACTTACAGCGCCTAATAAAGTACTTCGCACGATATTCGGCATTTAATTATCTCGCTACGTAACAATAATATATCGCCTGATGACACCTAATATATTAAAATTTGTAAATTTATTAAGAGTACAGGATAATGATATAAAACTATGCTTATTAAAAAAAAAAGTGACACTATCACGCCTATATTCCCAAGCGGGGGTGGCAAAGGTGTACTGAGTACACCCACGTTACTATTATCCTTACTACTTACAACGAAATAAAAACTATACTATTCTTCTTCTCTAATTGGATAAAAAGCAAGGGATCGGATGTGTTATAGACATGGCCATGTTTGTAGTAAATGTAGGATACTAAACATTCTAGAACATTCAAATAAACATTCCTCTACTAAAACACTAAAAATACACTATCAGCAGCACCGAGAGCTTCTAATCACGATAGCAAAGCGCAAATCAGCGATGTGTACAAATGTGTTTGAACACCCGCGAACATATTTGAACACGCACCGCTTGATTACACAACATGTTTCGCACAGCTGATTCCGTTTATTAATAACATTATCATTGCTTTGGAACGACGATTATACTGATTCCCTGTGTATTCGCCTGCTTCGGTTAAAGCTGGATTTTGGAAACGAAAAAAACAAATGCTTAATACAGAACAAATAGTACTGTATATATATATAATAGTACTGTACATTTTTAATTGGAGAGTCATGGTAGAGCTTCGCCTTGCGGTGGAATAAAACAGGTTATGAAAAATTTGAAATCAGATTTTTTGCAAATAATCTTTCTAACAACTTATTTTACTGACCTAAAATATTTATGGCAACAAGGTATAACACAAATAAATATAAACATTTATTATGTTACACCTTATATATATATATATATATATATATATATATATATATATATATATATACAAGGTGTAACATAATAAACGTAAGACCTCAGACACCCCGATTAGAGAATTGCTTCATAAATTCAAAACGAAAACCAAATTTCCAAATTTAATGGTTTTTACCCTTTAATAAGCACTTTTATACCCCAACCGATTTAAAACTACTTTCGTTTATTATGTTACACCTTGTATATATATATTACAAATAATATGTTTATATTTATTTGTATTATACCTTGTTGCAATAAATATTTTAGGTCAGTGAAAAAAGTTGTTAGAAAGATTATTCGCAAAAAATCCGATTTCAAATTTTTCATAACCTGTTTTATTCCACCACTAGGCGAAGCTCTATATATATATATATATATATATATATATATATATATATATATATATATATATATATATATATATATATATATATATATATATATATATAATATTAGCGCTGTTAAGAAACTGTCCCACCGTAGGGCACGGGCCTCCTCTCAAACTGATAGGGCTTAGGCCATAGTCCACCACGCTGGCCCAGTGCGGGTTGGCGATCTTCACACACCTTTGAGAAACTCTTAGACATGAAGGTTTCCTCACGATGTTTTTCTTCACCGTTAAAGCAAGTGATATTCGTTTTTGTTTGTAAAATAATACAGGCTATTCTAAAATGTTATTAAGTAATAGCAGTATGAGGCGCATTTAATAAAGTTATTGAAAATGATCCCCACTGGCTTTTATACAGAATTTTCAACGTTTGGGGGATATTTAGGAGACTATATTTTTATAGCCAGAGAGGTATGTAAGGAAAGAACCTGTTGGAACTCTGTACTCTCTGCCTACCCCGCAAGGGATCTGGCGTGAGGTTATAGATAGATAGATATATTTTTATAGCGTCTCTATCCTTAATGCCCATAATTGATGAATTAAACACCGTCACGCCTATATTCCTCAAGGGGAGGTGGAAGAGGTGTACTTAGTACACCTACTTTTCACCGACGATGTTAGGTCCCATATAATAGGGAGTGGAGACGCGGTTCTCCCAATCCCGAAAGCGGCCGCCGCCCGTGCCCACAAAGTGGACTGTATTGCGGAAGATGGTAACTGTTATATAAATATTCGACTGGGGGCTTATGCAATCCACGTACCTTTTACTCTGGAGATCCACCAGTGCGCCTGGCTATAGGTGACGGCCTAGCGCTCGGAGACCTCACGCGGCTCGCTGATTGTTTGGCACCCCGGGGTGGACGCAAGCGGTGCTAGCTTTCGGAATCCTTCCTTCTTCGCGTTTTCGACATACGAAGACAAAGGCTCTTCGTATGCTCGGAGTGTGCGCGCGGGGGTCAACACAACAACACGTCCAACGAGAAGGATGCGCTGTCGCACAGATCTAGGCACACTGAATCGGGCTGCTCCGTCGGAGGGGGTAGAAGCAGCTTAGGCCGCCCTACGCCAGATGGCGCGCAGCGGTGGTGACACAGATGTGGTGGAAACATAAACCCCGATCTAATTACCTATGTAGCTAATAGATGGCGCTAACATTTCCCCCGCCCTTAATGGGTTGCCATTAAAGTTACCTATTCACCAAACAATATCCTAAATTCGCGGCGGATATCTCAATTAAATTATGCAGATATTGCAGAAATACAATACTGCACGAATATCTAATAAAACTATTTCTACGCGGTTATAAATTAGCCTACTGGTTCGGCAACGGACACAACCGTACAACCGGACGCAAAAACGTACCTTTAGCGGTACGGACTGCGACAACGCGAACAGTACCATCTTTGGACGCGTGAAGCTTTTCCACTACGCCTAGTGGCCAGGCGAGAGGTGGCGCGGCATCCACAATAATTATAACGACCGTGCCAAGAGCTATAGGGACAGCGGGCGTGTTCCACTTCTCTCTGGTTTGCAGCGCATGCAAATATTCGAGACTCCATCGCTTCCAGAATGACTGAACTAACATATCTAATAAACTATAACGCTGAAGTATACTAACGGCTTCAACTTCAGCTGCCGGAAACGAGCACAACGGCGCGGTGTGCAGAAAATGGCTTGGTGTTAACGCGGTCGGTTCAGTTGGATCTGAACTTAAAACCGTGAGAGGACGCGAGTTGAGTATGCACTCTATTTGTGCAAGAACTGTAATAAGCTCTTCATATGACAGAAGCTGTTGACCGATAACCTTAAACAAATGCGTTTTAATGATTTTGACCATACTCTCCCAACAGCCTCCAAAGTGTGGTGAAGTAGGCGGGATAAATTTCCACTCAATGCGGTTCTCAGTCAACTCTTCTTCAAAACGCGGGCGAAACTCCGAATTCAAAAATTTATACAGTTCTTTCAGATAGGAATTAGCGCCTACAAAGTTTGTACCGTGGTCAGAATACAAGACCTTGACAGGGCCGCGGCGTGACAAAAATCGTTTTAGAGCAGCCAGAAAGCTAACGGTACTAAGATCTGTTGTACACTCAATGTGCACAGCACGAGTGGTCAGACAGGTAAATACGCAAAGGTACGCCTTGAGTGCCTTAGCTCCGCGACGTCTGATAGGCGTATAAGAGATGGGACCTGCGTAGTCACAACCGGTGTGCGTAAAAGCTTTAGCTACCTGTTTAACTCTACTGTCTGGCAGATCTGCCATCAACGGAAAAGATGGTCTGGGTTTCATTCTGAAACAGACATTGCACTTATGAATACGCTGTCGAATAATACGTCTCGCAGACAAAATCCAGTATTTTTGCCTAAGCAAAGACATCACTAACTCAGGACCCGCATGCAAGTACTTGCGATGGTAATAATCTATAAGCAAGTCGACGACGTGACCTCGACGCGGTAACACCATAGGGTGTCTCGACGAAAATTTTAAATCAGAATTCGCGAGACGACCTCCAACACGAATCAATTCATCTTCTACAAATGGTCTGAGCTTTATTAACGCGGCTGAACAATTCTCATTATTTCGTAAATTAATAAAATCATCATAAAAATACTTCCTCTGTAAAAAATGTAGTAATTTCCTTTCAACAAACTCCAAATCAATTGCGGTAATAAACAAATTCTCTCGGCGAGGTAAAACTTTCAAAACACGGTACACCAAAACTAAACTTCGTAGTAACTTGCTCCACGATGAGCAGCGGTTAGCTAACGCAAGTATATCACCATCTTCTTGAGGCGCGGAAGACGTTACAGGATGTGCGAGGATCCTCTGCTCAGGGATATCTGCAGGTATATAATCGATGTCCTTCAACGGCCACTGCGTAGAGTCTAACAGAGCCCACGGCGGTCCCTGGTGCCACAATGGGTGTGAAACCAACTTAGCAGGCGTCAATCCGCGAGACAGACAATCCGCTGGATTATCTGTTCCGGATACATGATAGAAATCGCTCGCGGGTATGTTATCGGTTAGCTTCACAACGCGATTAGCAACAAACGTCTGCCAGCGGTGGGGGGAACCTTTTATCCAATACAGAACGACTTTTGAATCTGTGAAAGCATATACTTTCAAGCCGGGAACGCGGGAAGAGTAAGTGTCCACGACGGTGCGAAGCAGCTGCGCCAGCAGGCCTGCAGCGCACAGCTCTAGTCGTGCCACGGACAGCGGCTTCATTGGCGCGACTTTAGATTTAGCGCACACCAGGCGGATGGTGTTGACGCTCGCGGAAGAAACATGCATGTACACAACACCTCCATATGCATGTTCACTCGCGTCCGAGAACCCGATCAACGTGACGACACAATCGCTGCGCACACCTAAATGTCGCGGGATTTTAAGTTCGTTCAAAGATGGTAACTCTGAACAAAATTGTTTCCATCGTCTCACGACATGAGGTGGCGGTTCCTCGTCCCAGTCGAGATTCAACTGCCAAAGCTGTTTGATCAGCAGTTTAGCATAAAGAATTGCGGGGGCCACGAATCCCATTAAATCCCAGAGGCGGGCTACGGTTGACAAAATGGAACGCTTAGTACACTTACCTGTCAGCGGCGACACTATAAAATGAAAAGTATCATTTTCTGTCGACCACCGCAAACCTAACACTTTGTATTGGTCGGACTTATCAAATTCGACGTCACGGCGAAGAACATGTGTCCCAGGTAAATTTTTTAAAACAGATAAGGTGTTGCTGTTCCACTTGACTAGATCAATTCGTGCGGATTCAAACAAATCGATGAGCTCGGTGGCCACGGCGATGCCTTCTTCGTCCGCGGGGACGGAGAATGCGACGTCGTCCATATAAAGCGAGTCGGCGGCGAGCGCGGCGCGGGCGCGTGGGTACCTGTCTCCTGCATCGCTTACTAACTGCGCGATGGTGCGCAGCGCATGGAATGGACTTGATTTCACTCCGAAGCAAACTCTATTGAACTCTAATAAAATCAGCGGGTCATCTGGGCTAAACCGGTATAAAATACGCTGGAATCGGCGATCTTTTTCCTGCATGATTAATTGTAAGAACATTTGCTTGCAATCTGCGGTCAGTGCTACAGCGAATAACCTAAAGTTTAAAATAATCTTAAAAAGATCACCCTGTAGATTCGGTCCGCTATGTAAAAATGTCATTCAGTGACACTCCTGTGCTAGTCCTACAACTAGCATCTAAGACAATCCGTAACTTAGTTGTGACTTTATCCTTGCGGATAACTCCGTGATGTGGGATCACATACATCGGAGCGGATGGGTCGTCATCGGTCACTTCTCTTAAGTAACCTTGATTAAGGTGATCGCGAATCACTTGATCGTAAGCGGCCCGCAATGTAGGGGAAGACTCGAGATTTCTTTCTAGACAAAGAAAGCGCTTACGAGCTGTCTCGTATGATTCACCCAGCATATTAACCGAATCGCGGAATGGCAATGCCACAATATACCTACCGCTAACGATATCGCGTGTAGTGGTAGTGCGGTAAAACTGTTCACACTCATCATCTGCCGGATGATGAGGTTGCGGGATTTTCAGCTCCTCTAGCTCCCAAAACCTACTAATTAGCTGGTCTATAGGCCGCTCCGGCGCTACAGAACAACAGCACGCGGTAATAGTACAAGAGGCGCGGTGTGCGCACGCGGTCGCGCACTCACCTCGCCCACACGCACTGATAATCGGCACGGCGCCCATTACCACAAAACCCAAGACGGTTTCTATTGCTACCAGTCCGGACGCGTCCCCTCTGACGACGCCTGGCATCAAAAGGTGCGGGAAAACCGCTGCACCGAGCAGCACGTCCACACCGCGGGGCGTGCCGAGCGTGCTGTCTGCGAGCGGCAGATCTTCCATCGGCGGAAGCGCGGACATATCTACAGACGCGGTCGGCAAGTTGTCCGTGATACGATCTAATACCAACGCGGTAATCTCAAATTTCACGTTCCTTTTGAATCGTGAATAAATCTCAAAGTTTGCGGAACCCTTAATTATTTTTTCCGAACCACCTATCCCCTTAACTACGGTACGCGGTATATCGCTCGGCCTAATACCTAAACGATTTAAGCATTCAGAAGTAATGAAATTGCTCTGAGATGCACTATCAAGTAAACACCTAACTACATGTTCACGACCTGCACTATCGAAAATAATTACTTGCGCGGTCGCAAGTAAAACCGTTGTGTTCGCATTACATTGCTGGCTATTAACGGCCGCGGTATGATGCGCAGGCGCAAGTACCGAGTTCGACGCGGCAATGGATGTCGTACATAACGACACGTCCGTTCGCTGTTTCACTGTAGGCGGCCGCACACCACTTGCCTCACTCGCACGCACGGGTGACGGACCCGATGGCGTAGTGGTTAGCACGGAGAGCGCTTGGGAGTCAGAGTTCGATTCCGCTTTGAATGGTGGTTTTTCAAAATGAAGTGAACTATGATGCCTGCGTTTACATAACGAACAAACACTAGTGGAATGACATTCTGAAGCCATATGTTTCAAACTTAAACAATTAAAACAAGCATACAGCCGTTTTGCAGTTTTAAAACGAGTCTCTGGCGGCATTTTATTGAACGCGGGACATTTATACAAATGGGAATGTTTAACTGAGATACACATACATTTTTTATCGTCGACAACGTTTACAAATGTATGCAACTTGGGTGGCTGATTACTAACGCGGTGCCTACTACCTTCTACTTTTCTTGTAGAATTTGACGCGGGAGTCCGTTGTAAAATCTTAGATTGACTTGTTACAAACTCAACCAAGTTCTCAAACGTAGGTATAGCAGTCGAACTAACACTCATCTCAAAAGAACGAACAGTCTCATGGTCAAGTTTTTTTCAACGCTACTTGCAAAAGAATTAAGTTTGACAAATCATCTAATTTAAGATTATTTAAGGCTCGTACGGACGTTACAAACTTATCGAGAAATAAATTAAAATTATCAGCAGAAGCACAGTTTAAAGGCTTAAAATCAAATAACTGATTCAAGTAAGTAGAAGCCAGCATACGTTTGTCTTCGTACTTATCAATTAAAATTTGTAAAATAAGTGCGTAATTATCTGCGCTGGGTGTAATGCCAGCACAAACTGCTTGTGCTTTGCTGCCTATTTTACCTAATAAATAATATAACTTTTCCGAGTCTGTAAGCGAGGGATTATCGTGAATGGTAGACTTAAAGCTTGCGTAAAACAAAGGCCACGAGCGAATATCACCATCAAACGACACTAAATCAATGGGCGGCAGCGAGGGCCGACCCTTTAGTGGCGAGTAACCACTCGCTGGCGACTGAGAAGTTGTGGAGAACTGTGCCTTACAGCTCTTGACACGGCTATACAGCTGTTCAAATGCGATTAAACATTTATAATTGGGTTTAGCGGTTGGATTGACGGAAAGCAAACGTTTGTTATAACTATCCAATACCTCGATGTACTCTGTTCTCATGTTATCTATATTGGAAACGGTACATAAGAACCTGTCCTTTGCAGGTTGATCATTATCTTTTATCTTCTTGATCGAATCATAAATTTCTTGAAAAAATTCAAATATCGCGTTACGTTTGCATTCTAAAATAGTTAATTCGCAATCAGCGGTTTCACCTTTCGACATTTTGAATAAAATAAACTAATAACTACTAAAATCCCAATATTAAACTCGAAGATTCTACAAAGGTTCAAAGTACAACTTGTGACCTACTTAGCAATGACCGTGCACCGGTCGTGCACGGCGCGGCGCGATACACAGAACTACCTACAATTAAATTTAACAAATTCAAAAATATTTGTTAATTCCCGAAATATCTGATAATAATCTATTCAAACGATATAAAAAAATATTATTATATGTTACAAAGGTGGTGGTAACTATAAGTTATAATTATATTGCGATATCTCACAAATAACAAGATATTCAAACGGTACCTACCTATGGTACGTAACAAAAACAGAACAAATATTACTATTATTGTTACGAATATGCGGTTTAAACACTAACTACTAGTTGGCAAACCCAATAAGACCGTAGGAAATATAACAACGAGAACGGTTCTCGTCGTAGGGCAACACCTAGCGCGGGCGCAACTAACTAGTCGCGGGACCAACCTAACTACTGTGACCACGGCGGTCAGCTACTGCAAACAATAGTCCTCAACAATCCGACGAGGGGGACCACAAAACAATGGAGACGCGGTTCTCCCAATCCCGAAAGCGGCCGCCGCCCGTGCCCACAAAGTGGACTGTATTGCGGAAGATGGTAACTGTTATATAAATATTCGACTGGGGGCTTATGCAATCCACGTACCTTTTACTCTGGAGATCCACCAGTGCGCCTGGCTATAGGTGACGGCCTAGCGCTCGGAGACCTCACGCGGCTCGCTGATTGTTTGGCACCCCGGGGTGGACGCAAGCGGTGCTAGCTTTCGGAATCCTTCCTTCTTCGCGTTTTCGACATACGAAGACAAAGGCTCTTCGTATGCTCGGAGTGTGCGCGCGGGGGTCAACACAACAACACGTCCAACGAGAAGGATGCGCTGTCGCACAGATCTAGGCACACTGAATCGGGCTGCTCCGTCGGAGGGGGTAGAAGCAGCTTAGGCCGCCCTACGCCAGATGGCGCGCAGCGGTGGTGACACAGATGTGGTGGAAACATAAACCCCGATCTAATTACCTATGTAGCTAATAGATGGCGCTAACAGGGAGTGTATGTGTACTCAGTACACCTCTGCCACCCCCTCTGGGGAATATAGGCGTGACGGTGTGTGTAATAGGGAGCGAGCTTATTGCCATATACCGGGTGCGTTTCCAGACTCCGGACCGATAATGGGAGATTTTCGATAGAAAAACTACATTTGTCCAACCTAGGATCTGAACCCAAGACCTCGTGATCACACGATGAGCTTCACCAACGGACCAATGAGGCGGGTAGTAAATGGTTACTTGTGCTTATTTTTTTTAAAACGCAGACGCTCACTACATGCGTCAACTAATATAAAAATTCACATACACAAATACCCAAACCGGAACAAATAATTGTGGATCACACAAAGATTTGTCCCGTGCGGGACTCGAACCCGCGACTATTAGACACAGTGTGAGGAGCGGTTTAGTTCTTAACCACTGCGCTGAATTCGTCCGTCGAACGATATTACGCTCATATTTCTTCAAGCTATTTTGGTGATAAATCTTCTAAAGAATCTTTCCCTGCAAATAACAAAAAAACGACAGGTATATCAATTGCATGTTTGCAAAAGCAATATGTGTGTATTCCAGTAAACCTCAGAAAAAGGACATAATTAAGACACTTCAGAAATGCTCCAAACTCAAATTTTTGGGTCACTGCAAATTCCCTATATAAAAATGAATATCCATGCTATTTGAATCCTTCAGTTAAATATTTATTGTAGTATTATTCCCGACAGGAAACTTCTCATCAGAAAATGAAGCAAACTATTCAAAGCGGATTTCCAAGGTTCCAGCGTAATCTCGTTTAGTCGTTAGACTCAGTAGCTAAACTATGTATCTCCCAGTTCTCCGCAACAAGTGCTTGTGCTATTTGCTGTCTAGGAATATTTGATGATCAAATCTACATCGCCGTCGAAGAGTTGCATAAGCCAAATATATTGATATCACTTATACATTTTGTCCAATGTGAATAAAATGTTGCAATAAAACAGCTGATTCTTTTTGATAAAATTCTCATATATATAGCAGTGATAGCCTAGTGGTTAGACCGTTGGACTGCAAAGTCAGAGGTCTCGAATTCAAACCCAGGCACGCATTTCTGTCTTCTCGAAAGCATGTGCGTATTAAAAATTAACTATCACTTGCTTTATCGTTGAAGGAAAACATCGTGAGGAAACTTGCCTGCCTTTCTCGAAGGTGTGTAAAGTTCGCAAAAACGCACGGGACCAGCGTGGTGAACTATGACCTAAGCTCTCTCAGTTTGAGAGGAGGCCCGTTCCCAACAGTGGGGCAGTTTCTTAACAGGGCTAATATTATATTATAAAATTCTCATAACTAACGTTGTTGTTCATAATTTTTAGTAAAATAGTCCTGTGACGTAGTGTAAGAAGTCACCATATTAAAAAACGAATATGCATGACCTGCATATATCTCCTAATATTTTTATTTTTATCAAATTTGTAAGTTAATCAACATAAAATTGATTTTCGCAAAATCATATTTATGCGCTCAGCAGGGATTGATACGTCACAAACGCTAGAATTGTATACGTTCATAATTACATACACTCACGCTTTTATCCCACTGGGTTAGGCAGAGACTACAGTTTGCTTGTTTTTTTTGTATATGTTCAAATATAAAATTAGCGTTTAAGTAAGACTGCCGACGAGGAGGTCGAAAATTTCGTGCAGCTTAAGGACTGTCTATCTTGATCACTGGAACAAACAAATAATTCCAAAGTGTAGATCATGAAGCTATGGTGTAGATAGTCAAAAGAAGAAAAATATAAGAAGAAAAATAGATTCATGTAATAATGTTCAGAAATCAGGTGAATAATTATATTATATCAGTAATTAACTTAATGGATACCAAGGAGTCCCGATGATTATTATCTATAAGTAATAAAATAATTTCATTAACATAAATATCTATAGCAATTACCTATTTCAAATTACGATCACGTCTCTAATTAGGGGCCTTACTTAATCCTGGGGATATAAAATTATTTCTTTTGGATCATATATTTCATGGTTTATTTTTATGTTACCGACGTTTTGAGTGCTTACATAGATATTTGGGACATATGATATATGGAGAAGGTCTTGAACAAAAAGGTTGTTCATTATTAAGGAATCGTAAATCGACCTTGGTCAGCAGTAGTAGAACATAGACCAAAAAAACTGGCAAGGGGCTTAGCACGAACAGATCCACGTTAGGGTGATGCTATCGAGCTGATATGCCATCCTTTTCACAATACAAATTTACTAAATGAAAATGAACGTGACAGCACGCTTTCTCAACAACGTTATAATACCGTCAAATAGTTTGTGTTTAGCAGTACTCACAAATTAACAACTCCCTGAGAATTTCAAAGGAACCCTTGAATTATGGAGCCAGGTCTAAAGTGACAAATAACGGTTCAGGCCTAGATATTCTAGATCCCTAAATTATTCGGCAAAATAACGGTGTTACTCAGAAATTTTTACTTACACATGCATCGTCCGTCGCACGTGCTACTTTCTTTTTAAGGGTTCCGTACCTGAATTGGTAAAACTGGAACCCTTATAAGATCACTTTGTTGTCCGTTTGTCTGTCTGTTTGATGGTTAAGACCCTTTTTCTCAGAAACGAGTAGAGGTATCGAGTTGAAATTTATGACAAATACTACACGTACCCCGCTCCTTAGTGGTGTAAAAAATTAAGCCTAACCAAAACCTATAGGGTACTTTCCGTTGACCTAAAACCATGAAATCTGGCGAGAAGCAAGGTTTCATAGTGCAAATAAAGAAATAACACCAAAAATTGCAGATTTATATTTACATTTTTTTTCCTCAATTTCGTGATAAAATAAATTAGCGACATCTAGTGACACTTTTACGGAACCCTCAGAACGCGAGTCCTACTTGGACTTGTTCGTTTTTTATATTTTAGCTCGAAGCGAAGGCTTTCTGCCATTTTTGGGTAATGTATGCGGGAGGCAGCGTTTGTCAGTTCACTCGAAAGTGCGATGAGAAAATTTGTAATTTTGATGGAATAAAAATGTGTTGATGACATTTAGAGGTACTAAATGCCGTCAACACATTTCGCCTGTTTGGAAGGTTGGTTTAGTACATGTGTGTGTTACAGTTAATAAACAGGAATGATATGTGAAATATTTTTGTCTGCTAAGTCAGCGTCAACATTTAAAGCTGTATCTACACTTTTGTTTCACTTTTTTTTGTATTTGAGTGTTTTTTTTTATAAAGTTGTTACTTTATTTTAATTTTTATTATCAAATATGTACATAGTATTATTTTTTTCTCCTTTAACTTGCGTATTTATTTCATTTTTTACGTGCTCTTTACTGTAGTTAATAAATATAGAAGCTGTTAAAGTAAGAATGATGTGTACAGGATAAGTAGATGACAGATTAACACCTTTTGTGTATTAATTAGTTATGTAATCTGTTATCTGTTTCTGAACTTGTTGAATAAAATAATTTAAATTTGACTTAAATACTTAATTATTATGTTTAATTGGTGCATGACGGATAGAGAACGCCTTGAAGAGCTTCTGGTCCATGAAGGATATGATGAAGGTCCCCCTTCATCAAAGCCTTCATGGACCAGAACTAGACCTTCCCTTGTCCCTCAAGCGTAGACTCGTCGATATGAGCATTCTGCCCATCCTAACCCACGGTGCTCAAACGTGGTCGCTGACTGAACAACAGAAATCCAGACTTAAGGTTTGGAACGCACCATTTCAGGTGTTAAACGGACGGACCGTTCCATGACGCAATTTGACGATGTAGGCTTTAAGTCGGCAAAGCTGAAGTGGGATTGGGCAGGCCATGTCGTGCGTATGGACCCGCAAAAGTGGGCAAACATTTTCACGGTATAGACCCCTGAGTACGGTCACAAACGCCGTGGTCGGCCGAGACGAAGATGGCGTGACGACTTGGACACTTATGCGGGAAAGACATGGATATCACAGGCCCAGGATCGATTTTTGTGGAGACGTAAATGGAAGGCCTTTGCCCAGCAGTGGGACCAGAACGACTCTAGATCACGAGGTCCTAGGTATTCTGGTCAGACAAATTATTATTAAGGTTATTGTATACTAATCAAATATATGTCCACTGTGATTTTCAACGGAGTACCGCGAAATGGATTTTAGTGTAATTACACAAAATATAATGTGTAATTACATAAAACATAAAAAACCTACGTTTTGCGTAGGTTTTTTATGTTAAAAACACATTAGCATTCAACTTCCAATCTTTTTCTTCCAACATTAGTTTACGAATCCATCTAACGGTCCAAAACAGTGACACCGTGTAAAGTGACTTTTTTGAACACAAGAGCACATAGTTTTCTTTTTTTTATCTCGAACTACCATTAATCAGGACCTTCGCTCGTAGAGAATGGTCTCCTATTCGCTAGGTCCAAGCACAGCGCGTTACGATAACTGCGTGAAATAATTCTGTAATTGTATTCTGTATGCCGCTGAAGTACCACTTAAAGATCTTTTTTTATTGAATAAAACTTTTTTAATAAAGGAAAACCGACTTCAGAAGGCAAAAAATACATATTTGAAGTTGGTGCTGGTTGGTGCAGTCTGTTACTTATTTTTTGATTTTAGAAGTCGGTTTTCCTTTTTAAAAAAGTTTTTTATTTTACAAGTTTAAGTTAGTAGTGAATTAATTATTAATATTTATACACCCATATAATATTATTTTACTTAGTTCTACAGTATTGATATAATACTCATAATAACTGAATTCACATTCGCGCTGTTTGCCGTCAAGGATTCCCGTGGTGTATCTTCAAAATCCAAGGTCCAATATCGATAAAATTAAAATGGGACCTCTTCGGAGCTACAATAAATCTAATGCAAAAAGAGTCATCGAAATCGGTTTATAAGCAAAGAAGTTCTAAAAAAACACAGACGAATTATGAACCTCCTCTTTTTTTGAAGTCGGTTAATATTTAACATAGTTTTATAGTACGGTACGTATAGAATTTACGTAATACCAATAATATCTCCATCTACGCATTCGTATTGTTTGTCGTTAAGGAGTTCCCTGGTGTATCTTCAAAGTTCAAGGTCCAATACCGATGAAATTAAAATGGGACTACCTTGGAGCTATACTGAGCCCAATGCAAAAAAACAAACAAAAAGTAGTCCACAATTGTCAAAAAATTTTGGTGAACATACATAAAAAAAGTAAAAACAAGGCGCGTTCACATTCTAAACAGAGCTGTTATATTTTACTTTACGGTTAGAAAGTGACGTGGATATACGCATTTTATAGCTATGTCTCTTTTTCACGGCACCACCATCACGCCTATATTTCCCAAGCGGGGTGGCAGAGTTGCACTGAGTACGCCCACTTTTCGCCGACGACGTTAGATCCCATATAATAGGGGTCCAGCACAATTCGAGACTCAAAATTTTTTGTTACAAAAACTACATTCATCATCATCATCTCAGCCTATACTTGTCCACTGCTGAACATAGGCCTCCCCAATCGCTTTCCAGCGTAACCGGTCCGATGCCACCTGCATCCAACGACTTCCTGCGATTTTCACAAGATCGTCGGTCCATCTGGCAGGCGGTCGTCCCACGCTGCGCTTGCCAATACGTGGTCTCCACTCTAGAATCTTTCTGCCCCAACGCCCGTCCGATCTACGCGCTATGTGGCCCGCCCATTGCCACTTCAGCTTGCTAATCTTAACGGCTATGTCGGTGACCTTGGTTCTTCTACGAATCTCCTCATTCCTGATTCGATCACGTAGAGAAACGCCGAGCATAGCTCTCTCCATAGCTCGCTGAGCAACTCTGAGCTTTTTTATGAGACCTATTGTAAGAGACCACGTCTCTGATCCATATATCATCACTGGTAACACACATTGACTAAAAACTTTAGTCTTAAGGCACTGAGGTATTTTGGATGAGAAGATGTTGCGCAGTTTCCCGAACGCTGCCCAGCCGAGTTGGATTCGTCGATTGACCTCTCTCTCAAAGTTGGACCTACCTAACCGGACTGCCTGTCCCAGGTAAATGTATTCGTCGACAATTTCAAGAGTAGAGTTCCCAACGGTGAGTGCGGTGGGTACGACATGGACTTTAGACATTATTTTCGTTTTCTCCATGTTCATTTTAAGACCCACTTGTTGAGATACTCTGTTGAGGTCACCGAGCATTCGTCTTAGATCTTCCAGCGACTCCGCCACGACCACAATGTCGTCGGCAAATCGAAGGTGAGTGATGTATTCGCCATTGATGTTGATGCCAAGTCCTTGCCATTCCAAGAGCTTAAAGGCGTCCTCTAAGGTGGCCGTAAACAGTTTCGGAGAAATGACGTCTCCCTGCCTTACTCCTCTTTTTATGGGGATCGCCTTCGTGCACTGCCCCTGTACTCGGACTGACATGGTGGCGTTATTATACAAGCACTTCAACACTTCGATGTACCGATAGTCAATGCGGCATCGCTGGAGAGATCTAAGAACCGCCCAAGTCTCTATCGAATCGAAGGCTTTCTCATAGTCCACAAACGCCAAGCATAGTGGCCGATTATACTCCTCGGTCTTCTGTATAATCTGCCGCAGCGTATGTATGTGGTCTATGGTACTAAAGCCTTTCCGGAAACCGGCTTGTTCGGGAGGCTGGAAGTCATCAAGCCTGCGTTCGAGACGATTCGTGATGACTCTCGAAAACAACTTATAAACATGGCTCAGCAGTGTGATGGGCCTATAATTCTTCAGTAAAGTGTTATCACCTTTCTTGAAAAAGAGTACCACCACACCCCTGTTCCACGCTTCCGGCGTTTTTCCTTCGAGCAAGACGGAATTAAACAGCCTCTGAAGGACTTTAAGTACCGGCGATCCGCCCGCTTTCAGAAGCTCTGCGGTAATTCCGTCTTCACCCGGCGCTTTGTTGTTTTTAAGGTGTTTGAGAGCCATCCCAATCTCGTACAGGCTGATGTCCGGGATATCTTCAGTGTAGTGTCGGGTTAGCTTGGCTCTTGGGTCTTTTACCAAGTCAACAACAGGTTCAGCTACTGAGGTATACAACTGTCCATAGAACCTCTCTATCTCCCTGAGCACCTCTGACCTATTCGACGTTACGTTTCCGTCCTCGGTCTTCAGCTTCGTCAACTGGCTTTGCCCAATAGACGCGTCTCTTGCAAACACTTTGGAGCCCTTGTTCTGCTCTATGGTCTCCTCAATACGTCTTGTATTGAAGGACCGTAAATCGTGTCGCAAGGACTTCAATATCTGTCCATTGAGCTGCCTATAGGACTTAGCATCTTCGGAGGTTTGGAGTGTCATGGTACGTCGCTCAACCATAAGGTTTCGGGTGTAGTCAGATAGCTTTTGAGGCCTATTTTTACGGTGGGGCTTAAAATGCTTGGACCCGACCGTATGGACAGTCTCTACCAACCTATTGTTGATTTCGTCCACTGATGCGCTGCTGTCTAGCAATTCGAAGCGGTTTGACAATTCGAGTTGAAAGTTCTCGGGGTTTTGGATATGTGCATAAGAAGGTCGGAGCGTAGACTTCATCAGACGCGATCTTTCCATTTTGACATTAATATTTAATGTGCCTCTGACCATTCGGTGATCACTGCCGGTTTTTACCCTGTGAATCACGGAGACATCATTAAATATTTGTCGCTTGGTGCTCATGATGAAGTCTATCTCATTTTTTGTGGAACCATCAGGGCTCATCCAGGTCCATTTCCTATGAGGCGGCTTCCGGAAGAAAGAGTTCATCATAAAGAGTCCCTCCTTCTCCAGATATTCGGCCAGCCTCTGACCCCTGGGGTTGCGTTGCCCATATCCAAATTGCCCCACTCTCAATTCATCATCGCCCCGTTTGCCCAGCCGCGCATTGAAGTCACCCATAACCACTGTAAAGTGTGCTTTGGAAGTATGTATGGCTCTACTAATGTCCTCATACATTACTTCGACGTCATCATCTGAGTATGCCGAGGTCGGTGCGTAGACCTGTATGACCTTCAGCGAATATCTTTTGGATATTCTGAGTATCAGGTACGCTACCCTGCTCGACACACTAGTGATGGACACAACGTTGTCTATGAGTGACTTGTGGACGATAAATCCGACACCACCTTGGGACTGCTGTTCGCCCTCCCGGTAGTAAAACAAGTTGCCGGATTTTAAGGTTATCGTGTCCTCGCCCTTTCTTCGGACCTCCGATAAACCAACAATATTCCACCGCAACTTGTTTATCTCTTCTTCCAGCTCAACAAGCTTCTCATCTGTCCTTAACGTGCGTGCGTTGTATGTCACCAGGGCCAAATTTCGGTGTTGGTGGTAGCCGAATCTCTGCCGGAGATTCTTAGCACCCCTTGTCCTGTCGTTACCATGGCTGCTACCGTGGCCAGGACGAACAGGACCGCCGGGGACTAGGGGCCTGGTTTTCTTACATTCGTCCATAATTGGGGGTGTTTGCCATACTCGCCACGCTTGGCAGGCGGGTTGGCGAGCGCAGTTATTGGTCGTCGAAGTGCTAAGGGGAACGCTGCTGCCCATTCCCTAGTTTTCCCTTAGTCGCCTTGTACGACACCCGATGGGATGAGATGGGTTGGTCCTATTCTAAGCCGGGAACCACGCAGCTAAAAAAAAACTACATTACTACTACTGAACCCAGGAACTTGTGATCCCAAAGCGATGTGCTTGTCCACTAGCAAGGTAAGATTAAAAAAGTTTTGCTAAAGAGGTGGTGGTAGCCCTTCTTGTTAGTGATTGGCCCCTATCTTACCTGATGGAAAGTCACGATTGGAGCCGAAGATATGGCTCGCTGACTCAGTAATAGCCTATTTTTTTTTTGTTTTTTTTTCTAAACGTAGGTCACTAGGATTTATTCCTGTGTCGTGGGTGCGTTAACAAACATGAAAATTTACATACACAAATACCCAGACCGAAACAAATAATTGTTGATCACACAAAGATTTGTCCCGTACGGGAATCGAACCCGCGACAATTAGACATAGTGGGCGGAGCGGCTTAAGCTCTTAACCACTACGCTAAATCGTCCGTCAGATATATCAAATATATATAATTTACTCTGAAATAGACTGCGAAGACGGAAGTAAGACCAAGTTCCAAACCATTATGAACAGGCCAGACTTGCCTCCCCGTAAAGCATCTCCGAGCAACATGCAGGAACACGACTGAGTCGCTTGACGGCATAACTTTGTTGGGAGGGTAGTGACCAGACACAATCGTGGCTTATCTCCAGAGAAGATTCTGTTCGTTTAGCACTGCCCAGGGCCCAGGCTTTTAGAATCGAAAGTAAATCCTATGGATGCGAGCAGCTTCCACAGAACGGGATGGTGAACGATGCCGCCGGGGTATGGGTAGCCTACTTTTTTTCTTAACCTATATTGTCCCACTACTTTGCAAAGGTCTCTCCCATAGCCTTCCATACCGATCTGTTATCAGCTATCTCCGGATAAATGTTCTAAAACGTACCCAAGCCGTCACACCAACATTTCCTGGGTCTGCCTGTCGATGGCCATCTGCAGGCACCCACTTCGTGACAACTCTAGTCCATCTCTCAGATAGCCTATTCGTCAACATCATCATCATCTCGGCTTATATTTGTTTACTGCTAAACATAGGCTTTCCTAATCGCTCTCTAGCGTAACCGGTCCGATGCCACCTGTATCCAAGGACTTCCTGCGATCTTCGCAAGATTGTCGGTGCATCTGGCAGACGGCTACGGCGGCGGTTCAGGTAGCCTATTACCGGTGAAAATTCACATTCAGTGAACATATCATGGAGTTAACGTAAGGCGCTGCGTTATTGTTTATAGAGAATAAGGGCTCTGGCTCGAAACAAGAAAACTTTCCTTTCACTCGAATTAAAATCTTGAACGGGATGACTCTGCGCTTTTTTCTCCTTTGTTTTTCAGTTCAGGAGACTTTGATAAACTGCACTTTGTTCTAATTTGACGATTGCACTAATTGAATCGGAAGATTTGTTTAGATAGTGTTTGGGGAGCGGAATTATATTGCTGTTTGTCTTGACTGAGCGTTTCAGAATGGAATTGTTTTAGTTAAATTTATTTGTGTCCTTGACGATTTTGGGGAAGGCCTTTGTCTTGCAGTGGGGGTTTTTAGCTGATAATGATGTCTGTTTTCATTTGACGATCCTTACAGATGATGTAAGTAGCTGGTGCAAGTTAAAACATGGTCTATTTGATCATGGTAAGACCTAGACTAGGTCTTCCCCAGTCTTCCCCGGCTGTTTTGCCATTCTTTCCTCTGACATTCTTTCTATATGCCCGATTCTCATCTTTACACCGATACTATCTTTCATACCTACTCGCTTTCTTACTATGCTGTTGCGAATACGGTCGGTCAGCTTGACTCCGCACATCTTCCGCATTTCGACCGCATTTATCCTGTTTTCGTTCTCTTTCTTACATACCTATCCCTCACTGCCATATAACAGCGTTGGGACAAGCACTCCGTTATGCATGGCCAGCTGCGCTTTTTGGCTTAAGTGCCGGCCCCCAAGTAGCTTTCCCATCGGACCATTCACTGCATTCACTCTTCTCTCTATATCAGCTGTGTATTTCCTATCCTTACTGACGGATTCACGGAAAATTACCCATAAATATCTGGGGCGTGTCAATAAGTTTAAAAAGGCAAAAATGATAAATGTTGAAAGAATTTATGAACATTCAAGTTTCAGAAGTGGCTTTAGAGTTGAGTGGGATAAACCTGTGTAATAAACTATAGTACATATTTAACTTGTTCGAATAAGACTTGGTCGGAGCAGCTCCGCAATCAGCAATTAAAACACATGCTGTAAAACACAGTGTTATAAAACAATACCAAAAATCCATTTAAATTACTAGACCAGCCTGCTGGATATGTTTAGTAAAGCTGTAGACGTAGCATAGCAATAATTTTGTGATTAACTAGTAAGTTTTTGTTGTTTTATCTATATAAATAAATGGTTTCGGAGTTTCACTTTGTATACAAAACTTAAACTTCCGTAGCAACCTAAAATGGCAACACACATTAACATCACTCAGTGTACTCTAAGGGATCTCATTTAGATACAGCCCTAAATGGAAAGTAAATCCCGTATAAAGAAAGGACCGTAATGAAGGCACTATAATTTATATTATCATTTCCTGAGCAGTGAAACAATAGGACAAGTACAATTCGTCACTTAGGCTTATAATGTATAAATGACGTGTATATTCAGTCTTTCGTACAAAGGATGGCTGCAAGCATTGTTTGTTTGTTACAGTACTGGCCAATATAAATGGGTAATACTCCGTTATTAAGATTTCGCCGCCGACGCAGCGCAACGGGAGCGCGATCGTGGCGCAGGTTTGGGAGTTGTAATGTGCTGAAATGTACGGGATATGCCACGCAGTGTAGCCACGCTCGGCGGGTCGGCAAATGTCACGGCCGAACGTAGCCGAGCGCTTGCGTTGCGCTCCCGTCGCGTGCCGTCGGCTATTTGAACAACTATCTCAGTATAAAGTACTGAGTGTAGATATACGTTATTAATTACTATTATTAAGTATTATGATTGACATAATTTATTTTTGTAGTCATATTTGAAAGAAGTGTGATCCAAGCTCAGACAAGTGTAGTTTTTCTAACGAAAACTTCCCAGTACATTACGGAGTCTGCAATTGTGCCCGGTATATGGCAATACGCTCGCCCACTATTACAATGGACCTAACATCGACGGCTAAACGTGGGTGTACTCAGTACACCTCTGCCAGTGCCCCTTCTTGGCAAATATAGGCGTGATGGTGTGGTTGCATTGGTATGAGGTAGGCACTGCATAATTGCCCATATCAAATGGGCGGCAAATAGTACGGTGAAAGTATTAAGTTCGGTGAAAGAGCTATTAAGATTTTTTAATGAAAAAATTACAGTAGCTGTCCGGAATTTGGAGTTGTGCAGAGTCTAATATAATAATGCTGGTCCCATTGTATATTCGGATCTAAAATCATCGGTGAAATATGGGTGCTCTAAGTACACCTTTGCTATGGCCCTTGAAAGACGCAGGAGTAGCTGCTGCAGTTACAAGATATATGTAGGCACATGGCCATAAAAAGTATGAGCATATTTCAGGTAGCTGCTTTAAGTATAAACGAGGGTGTTCCGTTTATATGTAGGTGTACATACACCTTCATACGAACCTGAACTTTCGTAGTATCTATATATCCTTACTATAGACTGAAAATGTCATAAAAGCTTCTTGAAAAGGAACAAAATTAGTTTTATTTTTAACCTATATGACATCGCATCGCATCTGTCTTGATGATATAAACAGATATATAGATAGATATGACGTCAACCTTTCACTAAACCGTTGTTTTTGAAACAAAGTATTGTTTCTTGTTGTGAAGTCATAGTGATCTATGGCATTAAATTAATGATTACAATTCTCTAAAAGCAACGAAGGACAAATCGTAATTATGTTTTGGGCAAAATGTAATGCTAGCTATTAAAAAGTTGACATAAGGCATTTTTAGGCACGACATCATTTCTTTTAAAAATGTTCTTGTTGCAGAGCAATTTAAGATTCGAGACATGTTTGTTAATTTTTCATTTGAGTGATTTAGGACTGAATTAGTATATATTGATGGGGCGCTTGTAAAAATTAAATGGAATAATTTCACGGATGATTAACTAAGTAATTGTTATACTGTTAATACCTTCATAATTAAATGATTTTAATATCAAAGCAAGCCAGTGGGCTCAAGATGGATCGATAGCCTGGTAAAGATCACAGGTAAAATCTAGATATTTACTGCACAAAGCCGGTAGTCATAGCGATGTGGGAGATAGAAGACCCTTATCCCACAATAGACCTCGTTCAACTTTTGGTGAAATATCACGGTTGTTTCACTTTCCAGGCCTTCTTGAAGTTAACACCTCTTGAATTGGGAACGTATGAATTCATACGAATATCATTACCCCAGTAAACCCGTGAACGTATGAATTCATACGTTGAGCGAGTCCATTTCTATCGGGTTTGTGGCTTAACACTAAATCGTAGCCATAGACAATGTTTTAACAAAATAGAGAGAGTAGAGAAAATTAATTTCATTCTGTTGATGTATAATAATTTGCAGTCTGTGTTACTAATATTGTGAATAGATAACATAAACATCCAATAAGCGCGCGTGCCCGCTAAGCGGCTGTCAAGTGCCGTGAGTGTAAACAAATAAAATGTGTTATTGTTACTGATGAATGAATCATATAAGAATTCTTGTTCGATTTTTTTAGTGAAACGTTTGTGTACATTACGTTATTGGGACTTGAAAAATGTAAGTGATAAACAGTGTTTGTTTGAGATTCTCAACGGAAAGGTAACCTTATATACGGTACGTCACCTTTTTGTGATTTATATCTATCTATCTATCTATTTATGTATGTAATGCTAAAATAGGATGTATTCTTTCTATTTTTGGTAAAACAATAGGTCGTAAGCTTCTACATTATTGTAAAAACTGTTTCGTTTTTCTACGGTCTACCTACGCTGAAATCTAGGTTATATTTTTTGATAGTTTACGAGGTATTTTTAAATGTTTTTTGTTTAGATGACCTAAAATTAGATGTGCAGGTTTATTTATTAGTTATTTACGATTAGAAAGTGCAATAAATCATATCTCAAAGTTTTGTGAAAATTTTCCTTAAAATATTGGTTTACGTAATTTTTTTTTGCATTTTGTAGGGTCCGTATGTTTGAAGTAGGAATTTTAAAAGTGCTAAGTGATAAACTTCATACATGTGTCATCATCATCATCATTTCAGCCTATACTTGTCCACTGCTGAACATAGGCCTCCCCAATCGCTTTCCAGCGTAACCGGTCCGATGCCACCTGCATCCAACGATTTCCTGCGATTTTCATAAATGTGTACTTAAATAAAATACGTCATTATCATAAAGTCGTTTACTTTTTATTTCAAGTGAAAATTTCATATACTTTTTTAATAATCATTTTTTGCAAACGTCGAGTAAAAGGACCTCGCCCGCCCTGGCCGCTTGCGAAAAAGTACTTAAAATTTTGGCAATGTTTCCCGATCACAGGGGTTAAGTAACATTATTCAAATAAAGTTACTGAAAATAATATGAACACGACAAAATGTAATAGTATTATTTCGTGTGCATATTTTTAGCATTTTCTACATAACACTTTTATTGGTTTAAATCATAAAAAATCCTACAAAAAATATCTTTAAATCTCAGACCGTCTATAACTATACTTATTCTGTCCCCATTTGTACTAAACGTAAGCAAATGGCGTCTTCGCGTTCGCGACGACCGCACAAAGCCTTACATAGCATTAGCGGAGCACTGAAAATGTATAAATTGTAATTAAACTGTTTATTTTACCTCAAGAGAGGTTTATTCTACCTCAGGTGAGGCTGCTGTAATTTATGACAGATAAGCAATGCCTTGCGGTACCGTTAAGGTTCGCTTCCACTTGGTTCGCGAACCAATAGCGTTCGTCAAATTTAAAAGCATAGCCTTGCGATTCCTTTTTATTCTATTGCCGAAATTGCTGGCGTGTTGTTCTGACCATGTGACTTTTCGTTGTCAAATGTCATTTCCATTTTTTTCAAGTTTTTGTTACCTTCAACAACCGTAGAAAGTCTAATTGAAACGTGATTTAAAATACGGCGCTCCGCGTCTTCGTTTGAGTCTTTAGCGAACATATCGTCGTAACATTCCATGCTGTAAAATATCGAACAAACATAATTATTATTAAATTAAAATTACCAATTCTATTTTAATTTTAAAGTGTTAACCAGCAGTATACGTCTAAAGACATATAAACTGGTTTTATAAATTATTGTCAGAATTGTAAAGTAAAAATTGTCAAAGTGCCCGAACCTAACACATCCCGGGCCCAAAGTTAAACGGACGGCTTGGTCCGCCAAGCACGAGCTTGGCCGACCAAGCTTGGTCTAGTAGTTAAGAAATTAAGCCGATACGCCCACTGAATCGAGTAGACCGGGGTCCGAACCCAGTGCAGGACAAATCTTTGTGTAACCCACAAGTGTTTGTCTCGGTCTGGAAGTTTATGTATGTTAATTTAATAATTGAAAACACACTACAGGCGTAATTGATCCTAATGTGGGGCTACGTTTTTTACTACAATTGTCAACGCTATTGAGAAACGAAAAAATAAACGGGAATACAATTCTACAACGAAAAGTCAGAGTGTAGCGACAAGAGAATAGAAACAAAATGCTTGTAACTTCGCTAGGCTTGCTACCGTCTACGAACATACTGTAACATTTGTTCACGAAAAACCAACAGTGATTGGACTAGCCTAGTAGGAATTCGAACACGCTCAAAGCGCGAGAATATACTAAGAGCAATTCCGGAGCGTCACTGGCTTGCGAACGTAGTGGATACTCACCTTTACGGAATTAACGTCGAAATAATCTTTCCTTATTACGTAAGACTTGGTACAGATGTATATAATTGCAGCGTATTATATCTCCGCATTGTATCATCGCCGTGTATCATGTTTGATTGCTTAAATACAAAATGTTACGAGATCATTTAATACGTTGCCGTGTCCATACTAGCGATTATGGTATAATTTCGAATACACACAGCTATCTTTTTTCTTAATTCTTTATTGTACACACAAAAACTATTACAAAATAAATACAATAATAAAAGAAAATGAACAAAGGCGAGCTTAACTCAAAATGGAGTTCTCTGACAGAAAACTTTTGAGTGACGGTAAAAAAAAACATTAAAGTGTACAACACGAAGGGAATTTATATATATATATATATATATAATAGTTTTAGATAATAAAATGGTAGAATACATATATACCTTTATAAAAATATACTGCACGCTCTACGATAACATAAAATATACTAAATGATATAATACGTACATACATATAACTTTCATAGATAGGGAATGTTCTTTAATTCGTTTCTTGAAAATCTGTGGAGTGGGGCTATCACTTAAGGAGGGTGTAAGAAAATTTTACAAGCGCACAGCACGTACAGTAAATGAGCCATGATACTAGGCATGCCTTTTAAGTTCTGTCGTTTCCATATTTCCCGGCAATTTTGAATATGGAACTGTTCTATATTCGAATGTGTTTAAATTTTGAATCTCAAAACAGTTGAAAGTATTAGGATTAATGCTATTGTTTAGTCACAGCGTCGATTGGAATCTGTCAGGTTACGTACGAAAATGAATCTTTCTAAGGAATATGTTCGTGCAATAATTTTCTACAACTTTAGAAGAGGCCTGACACGGCTTCAGTGTTAGAGCTAACATCTGTGTTCAGTGATGAAGCCCCATGTCTGCGGACTGTCGAACGCTGGTATTTAGAATTCCAGCGTGGACATACTAGTGTTAGTGACAAATCTCGCGAAGGACGCCCAAAATCCGCCTTCACTGAAGATAACATCATTGCTGTAAGACAACTAATTCTCGAAGATCGTCATGTGACGTATGGAGAGATAGAGGCTCTATTAGGCATCTCAGGGACAACCATTCAAAAGATCTTGCATGAAGCGCTTGGTGTGAGAAAGCTAGTTTGCCGTTGGATACTGAGTCAGATGGTGTAAGAAAACTCTGCAAAGGTTCAACCGAGGAGAGTCAAATCACGTCTACGACATCATCAGTGGTGACGAATCTTGGATCTATGGCCTATGATCCTGATTCCAAACAACAATCAACAATCTGGGTCTTTCAAGACGAGCCAAAGCCGACTAAAGATGTTCGTTCTCGAAGCACTTCAAAGAAGATGGTGGTCACGTTCGGTGGAAAAACCGGTCATGTTGCGACTATTGCACTTGAAGATCGTAGAACGGTTTACGCAGAGTGGTATACCACAGTTTGTTTACCACAAGTCATCGCCGAACTTCGAAAATCTAACTCAAAGCGATGCATCATCCTGCACCACGACAACGCAAGCTGACACAGCGCTCGTCAAACGATTGAGTATTTGAAGCAGGAAAAAGTAGAAATTCTTGACCATCCTCCATACAGTCCTGACCTAAGCCCTAACGATTTCTTTACATTTCCTAAAATTAAGAAAAGTCTTCGTGGTCAAAGGTTCCAGTCCGGTGAAGAAGCAGTCGACGCTTTCAAGTCGGTCATTTTGAACACCCCCACTTTAGAGTGGAATAAATGTTATAATAACTGGTTTGAGCGAATGATAAAGTGTATTAAGCTACGTGGTGAATACTTTGAAGAACAATAAAAAGTACTATAAGGTTCTAGTTGTGTTTTTTTCTTCAAACGACAAAACTTAAAAGGCATGCCTCGTACCGGCTCGATGTGTGTCAAGTACGAGTACTATGAAGAAGAGAAGATAAAGAGCGAAAGGGTTTTTCCTTGGGAACCAAATATAAAATAATATCAGCCTATACGGCCCACTGCTGGGCAAAGGCCTTCTCTCACAAATCGAGGTGAGAGAGATTAGATCATACTCCACCACGCGGACCCAGTACGGATTGGTGGAGGCAGGTTTGTGGCCACTGTTGGACTTATCAAGCCGCCTTTAAGGCTTCCAACTCAGCTTAACGACTACCACATTAAGTGGAAACCGGGACCAACGGCTTAACGTGCCTTCCGAAGTACGAAAACGCTCGAATATGAAAATGCCACAAACGGTCACCCATCTCAGGCCGACCGAGTCAAACGCTGCTTAACCTTGGTGATCGGTAAGTACACCGCAGTCGCACAGCGCTACGAGCGCCTAAGGGAACCAAATTCTTAAAGTTTTCCAAATACAGGCGAGTTAGGATTGTAAAGCACAGAGAAAAGCAAAGAATAAATATGAGTATCCTGACGCTACCAAATTAAGTCCGAAAATCTGACACATGATCATATTTTCGAAGGCCAAAAATGAAGGGGTTGCACAAGTTCTGCACACGCTCAAGTTTACTGAGAAGTTCTTCAGTTGCATCAAGAAAACTAACATCGGCATAGTCGAGTAGTGGTAAAAAAATAGATTGGGCGAGAGTTACTTTTGTTTTAAATGGTAGGAACTTCTAGAGCCGTTTGAGCGACTGGAATGAGTAATAAACCCTCCTGCTTACTTCTGCAATGTGTTCATTCCAGGGCAGATTGCAATCTATGTAGACACCCAAGTTTTTGGCGCTACTCGATAACGGTATCGGAATAGAGTCATAGATAACTTGTAGAAGAGACTGGTGATCTAAAATATTGTAAAAGTATCTGCCACCAATAATGACAGACTGCGATTTTACTGAGATCACCAGGCAAAAGTTTTTGCCCAATGATTGATATTTTTAAGATCATTATTGATGGCCGCAACATCAGCATCATCATCATCATCTCAGTCTATACTTGTCCACTGCTGAACATAGGCCTCCCCAATCGCATTCCAGCGTAACCGGTCCGATGCCACCTGCATCCAACGACTTCCTGCGATTTTTACAAGATCGTCGGTCCATCTGGCAGGCGGTCGTCCCACGCCGCGCTTGCTAATACGTGGTCTCCACTCTAGAATCTTTCTACCCCAACGCCCGTCCGATCTTCGCGCTATGTGGGCCGCCCATTGCCACTTCAGCTTGCTAATCTTAAGCACTATGTCGATGATCTTGGTTCTTCTACAAATCTCCTCATTCGTGATACGATCACGTAGAGAAACGCCGAGCATAGCTCTCTCCGTAGCTCGCTGAGCAACTCTGAGCTTTTTTATGAGAGTAGGTATAGAGTTACCGGCTTAGAATAGGACCAACCCATCTCATCCCATCGGGTGTCGTACAAGGCGACTAAGGGAAAACTAGGGAATGGGCAGCAGCGTTCCCTTAACACTTCGACGACCAATAACTGCGCTCGCCAACCCGCCTGCCAAGCGTGGCGAGTATGGCAAACACCCCCAATTATGGAAGAAAGTAGGAAAACCAGGCCCCTAGTCCCCGGCGGTCCTGTTCGTCCTGGCCACGGTAGCAGCCATGGTAACGACAGGACAAGGGGTGCTAAGAATCTCCGGCAGAGATTCGGCTACCACCAAAACCGAAAATTGGCCCTGGTGACATACAACGCACGCACATTGAGGACAGGTGAGAAGCTAGTTGAGCTGGAAGAAGAGTTAAACAAGTTGCGGTGGAGTATTGTTGGTTTATCGGAGGTCCGAAGAGAGGGCGAGGACACGATAACCTTAAAATCCGGCAACTTGTTTTACTACCGGGAGGGCAAACAGCAGTCCCAAGGTGGTGTCGGATTTATCGTCCACAAGTCACTCATAAACAACGTTGTGTCCATCACTAGTGTGTCGAGCAGGGTAGCGTACCTGATACTCAGAATATCCAAAAGATATTCGCTGAAGGTCATACAGGTCTACGCACCGACCTCGGCATACTCAGATGATGAGGTCGAAGTTATGTATGAGGACATTAGTAGAGCCATACATACTTCCAAAGCACATTTTACAGTAGTTATGGGTGACTTCAATGCGCGGCTGGGCCAACGGGGCGATGATGAGCTGAGAGTGGGGCAATTTGGATATGGGCAGCGCAACCCCAGGGGTCAGAGGCTGGCCGAATTTCTGGAGAAAGAGGGACTCTTTATGATGAACTCTTTCTTCCAGAAGCCGCCTCATAGGAAATGGACCTGGATGAGCCCTGATGGTTCCACAAAAAATGAGATAGACTTCATCATGAGCACCAAGCGACAAATATTTAATGATGTCTCCGTGATTCATAGGGTAAAAACCGGCAGTGATCACCGAATGGTCAGAGGCACATTAAATATTAATGTCAAAATGGAAAGATCGCGTCTGATGAAGTCTACGCTCCGACCTACTCATGCATATATCCAAAACCCCGAGAACTTTCAACTCGAATTGTCAAACCGCTTCGAATTGCTAGACAGCAGCGCATTAGTGGACGAAATCAACAACAGGCTGGTAGAGACTGTTCATACGGTCGGGTCCAAGTATTTTAAGACCCACCGTAAAAATAGGCCTCAAAAACTATCTGACTACACCCGAAACCTCATGGCTGAACGACGTTCCATGACGCTCCAAACCTCCGATGATGCTAAGTCCTATAGGCAGCTTAATGGACAGATATTGAAGTCCTTGCGACACGACCTACGGTCCTTCAATGCAAGGCGTATTGAGGAGACCATAGAGCAGAACAAGGGCTCTAAAGTGTTCGCAAGAGACGCGTCTATTGGGCAGAGCCAATTGACGAAGCTGAAGACGGAGGACGGAAACGTAACGTCAAATAGGTCAGAGGTGCTCAGGGAGATAGAGAGGTTCTATGGACAGTTATATACCTCAGTAGCTAAACCTGTTGTTGACTTGGTAAAAGACCCAAGAGCCAAGCTAACCCGACACTGCACTGAAGATATCCCGGACATCAGCCTGTGCGAAATTAGGATGGCTCTCAAACAACTAAAAAACAACAAAGCGCCGGGTGAAGACGGAATTACTGCAGAACTTCTGAAGGCGGGCGGATCGCCGGTACTTAAAGTCCTTCAGAGGCTATTTAATTCCGTCTTGCTTGAAGGGAAAACACCGGAAGCATGGAACAGGGGTGTGGTGGTGCTGTTTTTCAAGAAAGGTGATAATTCTTTATTGAAGAACTATAGGCCCATCACACTGCTGAGCCATGTTTATAAGTTGTTTTCGAGAGTCATTACGAATCGTCTCGAACGAAGGCTTGATGACTTCGAGCCTCCCGAACAAGCCGGTTTCCGGAAAGGTTTTAGTACCATAGACCACATACATACGCTGCGGCAGGTTATACAGAAGACTGAGGAGTATAATCGGCCACTATGCTTGGCGTTTGTGGACTATGAGAAAGCCTTTGATTCGATCGAGACTTGGGCGGTTCTTAGATCTCTCCAGCGATGCCGCATTGACTATAGGTACATCGAAGTGTTGAAGTGCTTGTATAATAACGCCACGATGTCAGTCCGAGTACAGGGGCAGTGCACGAAGGTGATCTCCATAAAAAGAGGAGTAAGACAGGGAGACGTCATTTCTCCGAAACTGTTTACGGCCACCTTAGAGGACGCCTTCAAGCTCTTGGAATGGCAAGGACTTGGCATCAACATCAATGGCGAATACATCACTCACCTTCGATTTGCCGACGACATTGTGGTCATGGCGGAGTCGCTGGAAGATCTAGGACGAATGCTCGGTGACCTCAATAGAGTATCCCAACAAGTGGGTCTGAAAATGAATATGGACAAAACAAAAATAATGTTTAATGTCCATGTCGTACCCACCGCACTCACCGTTGGGAACTCTACTCTTGAAGTTGTCGACGAATACATTTACCTGGGACAGGCAGTCCGGTTAGGTAGGTCCAACTTTGAGAGAGAGGTCAATCGACGAATCCAACTCGGCTGGGCAGCGTTCGGGAAACTGCGCAACATCTTCTCATCCAAAATACCTCAGTGCCTAAAGACTAAAGTTTTTAGTCAATGTGTGTTACCAGTGATGACATATGGATCAGAGACGTGGTCTCTTACAATAGGTCTCATAAAAAAGCTCAAAGTTGCTCAGCGAGCTATGGAGAGAGCTATGCTCGGCGTTTCTCTACGCGATCGAATTAGGAATGAGGAGATTCGTAGAAGAACCAAGGTCACCGACATAGCCCTCAGGATTAGCATGCTGAAGTGGCAATGGGCTGGCCACATAGCGCGAAGATTGGACGGGCGTTGGGGCAGAAAGATTCTAGAGTGGAGACCACGTATTGGCAAGCGCAGCGTAGGACGACCGCCTGCCAGATGGACCGACGATCTTGTGAAAATCGCAGGAAGTCGTTGGATGCAGGTGGCATCGGACCGGTTACGCTGGAAAGCGATTGGGGAGGCCTATGTTCAGCAGTGGACAAGTATAGGCTGAAATGATGATGATGATGAGGTATAGAGTGATGTGTAGAGGTGGAGGTGTAGAGTAAGAGACCTATTGTAACATCAGCATAGTCATTATCAACTTCGAAATGACGATAAAGTTGCAAATTGTCTGCATATACAAGGTGTAACATAATAAACGCAAGACCTCAGACACCCCAATTAGAGAATTGCTTCATAAAGTCAAAACGAAAATCAATAACAAATTTAAAGGTTTTTATCCTTTTTTAAAGCACTTTTATACCCCAATTAACAATGAAATTTGTACGTGTATGTGTGCGTTTTGAGAAATACGTTTTAGGAATGCGTTTGGAATCTTTTTCTTGCTATGAATCAAGAATAAATTTAATTTTTTAACAGCACTGAAGCAGTTTTGCAAATTTAAAAATAATGTAAAATACATTAAAAATTGTTGGAATCGATTCAGTTACCGATTTAGAACAAACTACTTTTAGGTCTTGCGTTTATTATGTTAGAGCTTGTAGATGATAATGAAGATATAACATTTTTACCAGTATTTCTTTAAAAAACTTGGGGCTACCCACTCAAAATGATTGCTATATTGTAGATGCTATTAAAACATGAAATTCACATACACAAACATCTAGGCCGAAAAAAATACATGTGGGTGACACGGATTTGTTCCGTGCGGAGATCGAACCGGTGACTACTCGAATCACTTATTGGTTCGAGTAGTCATAGCCAAGCGGCTTTCACTCTACTCCTCTAAGCCAAGCCATCGTTATTTTTTCAGAAATATAACCCCACACTAGATGTCACTCCCATATTTTAGGTTCATACAACAATAAATATACGAATGCAAACACCAAGCCAAAACAAAACAAATTGGGTCACACTAAGATTTGTTCCGTGTGGAGAGCAAACCAGTAACTACTCGACCCAGTAATACGATCGATTTACACTCAAAGCTACTAAGCCAATCTGTCGTTTTTATTTATACAATTTATAGTCCTACTAACTTATCCATTGATTAAATAATTTTGTAACGCCTCCGCGATAAATAAAGTAGTCATTGCTTCTTCGATATCGTAATGCCTATTAGGGCTGCCAGTGAAAGTAATTTATTCAAAACCGTGGTTTTGTTTTGAAATTATCACTAAACATTATAAAACAAAGTCCCACCGCCGCGTCTGTCTGTCTGAACGCGATAAACTTAATAACTACCGAACGGATTTTCATACGGTTTTCACTAATGGACGGAGTGATTCAAGAGGAAGGTTTATGCGTATAATTCACCCGTAAGAAGCCGGGGCAAGTCGCTAGGATAAAATAAAACTGGCCAAAAAGGTTAGCAATATTTTATAAAAAAAAACTGGTCAAATAGGATTGATAAAAATATAATATTATTCGAAACATAATTTTATTCACTATTTTAATAAATTCATCCTAACATCAAATAGGTACTGGCGATGCTAACTTCGTTGGCACAAATCTTATTTTTAATAACTAATTTAAAATGGTCTGTTAAATAAACATTTATATCGAAAACACAGCGGAGATATCTTGCTTAGTTAAGGGGTTCCTATGGCCTCCTCCCGGTCGACCTAGCCGAACGCCGCTTTACCTTAGTGATTGCTGATGGTTCTGTCGAGCCAATATCCGTCGAGTACAGTAGAATACAGAAAAAAAAAATTATCCAATAACGCGATCTGGCAGCCCTAATCTCTATAAATGCAAGGAATATGTTTGCAAACTCGCACCATTAAGGAAAAGTAAGTAATTACTGTTATCACAATTTATACATCCTCCAATGCGGGTTAAACAGTATAAAATACATCCGTTTGCGATATTTTTTATCATACTAATTTGAATTTTATATCATTGTACTAGTGGTGAAAATGTTGGTAAAATTATTTTGCGTGGCTTTAATTTTTACTGTTACGTCTGCGTCTCTAATTGATGATTTGAGAGATATAACTAAATGTGAGTATTTTTGAGGATCTGGAGTTTGATATTGATGATTTTTCGTCCTTGCGAGGTAGGCAGAAAGTACAGAGTTCCAGGTTCTTTCCTTACATACTTCTCTGGCTTCCTCCACTCTCATAGTTCGTCTCATACACGCTCGCCGGTTACGGAGACTCTTGACTTGTCCTTCAGATATTGTCGATCCATCTGTCTATATTGTTGGATCAGGGCGTGTACCATAACCTCTAACAAAGCTTGTATAATATTACTTTATAGTTTGTATAATATTATGTGGATACACACAGTTTATAGCTCTGTCTTTTTTTCACGGCAATGTTAAAATAGTATAACTTAAGGGGTTACCGTGGAAAAAACGTGTTTTTGTACCCTTTACGCTTCAAAAAGTGTATGGATTAGAGACCGAATATTTCAAAATATTACTTTTGACTGTATATTTCAAAATCTGGTAAAAGGAATACACGTTTAAACGAAATTTTCTCGACTGAAAAATAAATCTGAAGTTATCTCTATTGCTTTACATTTTCTGAATCCAACGCGAAATGCGTAAAACTTAATCAATAGAATTTACTTAAAAATTATATTAATACGTGAAGCAAAAACTTTGTACCCCTTATTACGAAAATTGCGCGGACGGAGGAGTATGAAATTTCCCACACTTATAGTTTATATAGAGAAGGAGTGCAGTATGCTAATATTTTTTTAAAACTATGCATAAAAATACATTAAATCAATGAAAAAAACATTACACACACTACCATGTATTTGACACAATACACGTCAAATTGATGTTTGTCTTTAATATTATTTGTCTATAGTCTTACTGATTGTCAAACATAACCAGCAAACGATGGAAGAGTAGGAAGGATGGAATTTCGACCAATGGGCGACCACTAGTTTACTTAAAAACATAGCGAATAAATGTAACAAAGTTCTTGTAAAGCAGTTTTTATTACACAGCCTAGTTTTTTAGAAAATTATTATTTGTTTTTGCGCATACGTCGTTTATTTCCGAGCGCGCGACAATATATCCGTCCCTTATTATTTTTTTGTAAAGTAATTGCATCACTGTCACGCTTCCGATCGATAAATGGTTAATCGAGGTAGGCCCTTAAGTGGTGGGGATCCTCCCAGATCCCTAGCGAGGAGTCTGTAATTGTGCACGGTGTTAATGGTGATAGAGTTGCTGGGTGTAGTTATCTACACGATAGGTTCTCATTTTACTAAATAAATCCCTTCTCAATTTTAATATTATAATAATATAATAAATAAATAAGCCCGCAGGGCAGCTTGTGGCGAGCTGTTGGTGAGTAACGACACCACGGACCCGAGTGCTTCAGAGAGTCGAACAGGGCCCCTAACTCGGCGTGTCTTCGTCGGTCGAGTGGAAACCGAAGGGTGCCTGCAGGACTCTCGGCTCTGGCTAGCCTTAATTGGCCGTCCAGAGAGGAGCCGTGAGAGCTATATCGACGTAGGAAGATAATGCGTTCCTACGTCGATGTACTCCAGGGGTGGAAGTGTTAAAGGGCATAACGCCGCGAGTAACTTCGGAGAAAGCGCAGCACACCTCTCTACACCCCTGAGCCGCTCACACCGGTGTTGCCCTCAGTTGTCCTAGGACGACCGTTTGAGGGCCCATCTAGTAAGCGGCGAGTCACCGCCGGCCACGGGTAATTAGGTATCACTTATTATGGCCGTGTCCGTCCCCTTTGAAATAGTCCAGTTTTTGTCCATCAAACCTCATTTACATAGTCCTTGTTTCTTTCCATAATTTACAATAGTCCTTGCACCTGCCGGGGTCAGTTCGCTGGTTATGTTTCTTCATTTTCAGCAAGTGATCTCAGCAGGTGGCTTACATAACATTAACTTCTCGCAAAGGGCCTCTACGTGTTGGACCCATGTCCCCATGCAAGCCTTTCAAAGGTCCGGGTAAAGACCGTGAATCTCAGCGAGATACATATATAATAAATAATATTAGCCCTGTTACGAAAAACTGTTCCACTGTTGGGCACGGGCCTCCTCTCAAACTGAGAGGGTTAAGGCCATAGTCCACCACGCTGGCCTAGTGCGGGTTGGCGAACTTCACACACTTTCGAGAAACTCTTAGGCATGCAGGTTTCCTCACGATGTTTTCCTTCACCGTTAAAGCAAGTGATAATTAATTTTTAATACGCACATGCTTTCGAAAAGACAGAGGTGCGTGCCTGGGTTTGAACCCGAGACCTTTGACTTTGCAGTCCAACGGTCTAACCACTAGGCTATCACTGCTTATTATGCTGCAATTTTGATATTACCAATCAATAATTATCGGTATAATAAAAATCTAGTCGCGTTTAAATAGTATATAAATAGTTCATTAGATGAAGTGGTCACGGGTTTGGGGATACGTTTTAAAAAAAATAAAAGTGATATCCACTTTTTTTTTTAATAACGTTTCCCCACTCTAGTATTTATTCATGTTTAATGGTCCGCTTACAAATATGATATGAATATGCTAATTCACATACACTGGTACCCAGACCGAAACGAATATTTGTGAGTTACGCAAAGATTTGTCCGGGCGGGATCGAACCCGCGCCTCTTCGATCAAGTAGGCGGAGCGCCTTAAGCTCTTAACCACTCCACCAGATCGTCCGTCAAATGACATGTGACAAATCTTTGCGCGACCCTCAAATATTTGCTTCAATCTGGGCATTTGGATGCATGCGACTAAATTTATTTTTTGTCAACGCACCCACGTAATAGTCTTAAAGTTAAGCTACGTTTTTAAAAAATAAAATCCGCATATATGCACAGTTTCCCTACCAGGAAAATACCCCTTTCATTGATCGAAGATAAAATAGTGAAGTAATATTTATATTTTCCAGCAGAGATGAGTTGGTGAACAATTTAGCGCAGTGGTTAAGAGCTTAAGTTGCTCCACCTACTGTGTCTAAAAGTCGCGGTTTCGATTCCCGCTCGGGACAAATCTTTGTGTGACATACAATTATTTGTTTCAGTCTGGGTATTTGTGTATTTGAATTTTCATGTTTGTAAACGCACCCAAGACACAGGAATAAATGTTGGTGTGGGGCTACGTTATTATTCAAAACAAATAAGAGTAAGTTCCAATAACAATAACACTCTAATTGTTTTCAGCGGCAACTCAGCCGTTCTCTGAAATACCATGCACAAGCATTGCCGGTAAATGCGCGAAGTCTGACAGCTGTCCTGAAGGCACTAGTGTGGTCGTGAAAGGATTGTGTCCTGTGCAGCAAGAGGATGGGGTTGAATGCTGCGTCAGAGGTAAGTATAGTATATCCGCCTTATACAAGGTGTATCATTAATAACGCAAGACCTCAGACACTCCGATTAGATAATTGCTTCACAATTTAATACGAAAACGATTTTTTCAAATTTTAAATTTTTAACCCCTTTTTTACGCATTTTATACCCCAATCAATAATGATGCTTGTACAAACAAGATCATTTCTCAATTCGCACACATACACGTGCGTGTACGTGTGCGAATTTGGAAATGAGTTTTAGAATTAAGAAATACGTTTTAGAAATGCATTTGAAATCTCCGTATTGGTTTGTATCAAGAATAAATTTAGTTTATTGTAGCGAACTAAGGGAGTAACAGCATTTTAGTAAATTTAAAACAAAAGGGAGATACATTAAAATGGTTGAAATCAATTCAGTTATCGATTTAGAACAAATTACTTTCAGGTCTTGCGTTTATTGTGTTACACGTTGCATAGAGAATTTTCTGTTCCCGAAACTTTGTTCGCGTTATATTCAGCACCCTTAAGTTTTTTTGAGACAAAAGGTAGCTTACGTCCTCCCCCTGGATAAAATCGATGTCCTTGCCGAATTTGATCAACATCTGTTCAGCGGTTTGGACGTGAATAGGTAACAGACAAACAGACAGACAGAGTTACTTTCAAATTTATAATGTTAGTATAGAAAAGTGTGAAAATTATAGAAGTATAGACTTAGATATTTGCCAGATGCCTTAGATCGTCAATGACTACAGAGTTCTAATAGGTTCTTTCGTTAAAGGGCGGCTTGTTCCAATGGTGAAGAGTGACGGCCGCTCCGGTTACTGCATCGAGTAGTCACGGGTTTGATCCCCACACGGGCAAAAAAATATGAACCACAAGTGTTTGTCTCAGTTTCAGTATTTGTGAAAAATAAACACCGTGTACACCTACTTGTCGATGACGATCTTAAGTCTCATGTAAGAAGGCGCAAGCCCATTATACCGGGCCCAATACCAGAAACCCAACTGGTACTGGAATTTTTTTATCGAAATATTACAGTTTTGTCCGATATACGAATCGAACTTAAGGACCTGGGATTGTTTCATGAATTATTTGCAATTAGACCAACGAGGCGGTATGTTTGCCGATGTGAATTTCATGTTAAAGTTTCGGCACTTAGCCGACGCAGCGCGACGGGAGCGCGACAGTGGCGTGGCTTGGGGAGTTGTATGTACTAAAATGTACGGGAGACGAAGCACACCGCAGTCCCGCTCTTTCATAGCAACTGTGCGTTTGTCATGAAGTGACATTTCTCTCGATGACAACGTTGGTTCCGATTTTGGCCGCCAAAATATCCTTGTATGACTATCCTTGTATGATGACTGTAATGTGACAATTTGACAAATTTGTTAATAGTAAGCCTCGCAAAACTACTGGCTCTCACGAAAATGCGACATTTTTATATTTTTTTCATAAATATGTCAAATTATTAGTTTTATTAAATAGGGCCCTAAATTGACAACACTTGTAGAAAATTGAAAAAAAAGAAAAGGGCTGACAATTTATTGTTTCTAGGCTGGGTACATTTTACATATAGCTTTTTGTTGTGTAACAATATCATGTCTATCTATCTATATCATCACGCCAGATTACTTGCGGGGTAAGCAGAGAGTACAGAGTTCCAACCGGCTCTTTCCTTACATACTTCTCTAGCTTTCTCCATTTTCATAGTTCGTCTCATACACGCTCGCCGGTCACGGAGACTTTTGACTTGCCCTTCAGATAAGACACGGTCTATTGGTCATGGTAAGATAGTCTAGGTCTTCCCCGGTACCTACATCTCTCCACAACAATATTATGTGTTTGCGAATAAACGTATTTATTTTTCACAGAAGCAAATCTCAATTTGTTGGGAAACAAATGTGCTTCAAGAGGAGGAGAATGCGTCGACAGTACAAGCAGATGTCCAAATTTCCTGATCTTCAGAGAAGCGACCGATTGTGGTGCTGATAAGAAATGTTGCATATTTGTTAATTAAATTCTGAAATAAAATAAAATTCACACCGTCACGCCTATATTCATCAAGCGAGGGTGGTGGAGGTGTACTGTGTACACCCACATTTCGCCGACGATGCTAGGTCCCATGTAATAGGGGGCGAGCCTATTGCCAAATACCGGGCACAATTCTGGACTCCGAACTCATACTGGGAAGTTTTTGTTAGAAAAACTTCATTTGTCCGACCTAGGATATGAAGCAGGACCTCGCGATCACCAAGCGTTGCGCTTTTCCATTAGACCAACGAGGCAGTCTATTAAATTCCGATGATTATTTGAATGTTTTTTCTTAACTAAACAGAACTTTCAAGGAGCTAAATTCTAAATACAAAAAAAAACTGTATTTATGAGCTGATACAGGTGATCCAGAAAGTCTGAAACTATCAGTGATTTATAAAGATTTGCTTTGAAGAACCATAAGGTTTATATTAAACTATATAAACTTATCTAGCTTTCGACTCTTACAAAGTTTATACACGTATATCATCGACGAAAAGTAGGTGTACACGGTACACCTCTGTCATCCCCTGCTTACGGAATATAGGCGTGCTGATGTTTTTCTAGTTTTGCATTTTCTGTTAAAAAAATCACTCCGTAATACAATAAATGCACTGCATACCAATAATTTTTTTTTCGTGCCATCAGTTTGTTGATAGATTTTCAATGGTCGGCTGAATTTAGTACAAGCAATTACTAAGCCTAAGTATATTTGTCTACCCTGATACTACGACGCATTCATCCTGCGAGAGAAAACAAAACATCATTTGATTTAATTGAAAAAGAAGAAATAATGCAAAATTAGAGAACCGAATGACACAGTAATGATGATGAGTCAGCAAAAAGAATTTTATAAAAATACAAAAGAAATCTTTGAAATAAATTTTACCAGGCCTAATGACTTGCATTTTAATTAATTCAAATGATACGTAAACAGATGAGTCATCAGATGGCCATACTAACTATCACAAGAGCACAATCTTTAGACTCAGACAGGGGCGGGGTTAGGTTTTCAAACACCTAAATACATTGTCAGTTACTATTATTCACAAAGATGTCTATAACTTTTTTACACGAAACACGACAACAACAATTGAACTAAGAACAACAAGGCAAGAAAATCCGCCAGATCAAAACCCATTCCACCATCATGACAACCGCATCGCATCGTTCTCCATTCTCTGTCCATCTTCCTTATCCGAATCCTATCGACTCTGGCGTTACGTCAGCGCGAGACCTAGGCGCTAATTAGCAGACGACTCGTACTATTTGCCATAGGTAAAAACCATGCCGATATATATAAAACGTACAAAAGCAAACACACGATGAGGTGTATCAACGTAAATAAAGCAAAAAAGGTGTGTCAGAAAATGTGACGAACTCTAGTAGCCTACTCCAGTGGGATAAAAACGTGATGTATAAGGCGCTCATAGCAATGTGCGACCGCGGTGTTCTTACCGATCACCAAGGTTAAGCGGCGTTCTACTCGGTCGGCCTGAGATGGGTGACCATTTGTGGCATTTTCATATTTGAGCGTCCCCGTGCTTCAAGAGGCACGGTAAGCCGTTGGTTTCGGTTACCTCTTAATGTGGTAGTCGTTAAGCCGAGTTAGAAGCCTTATAGGCGGCTTGATAAGTCCCAACAGCAGGTGGCCACAAAACCTGTCTCCACTAATCCGCACTGGTGCAGTATGACCTAATCTTTCTTACCTCGATTCGTGAGAGAAGGACTTTGCCCAGCAGTGGGCAGTATAGGCTGATATTATTACATTTATATTATGTATGTATGAGAAGTTACTTATGAGAAAGTATTACGAGGCGAGTTTAAAATAAATGTCAATTTTCATTCATAATCAATATACACCGACACGTCTACATTATGTAAACCCGCATATCCTCGATAATGTTCATTCGCAATATGATAGGGGGTACCTATTACCATTACTGGGCACGATTTCAGAGTCCGCATTCCTAATGAGATTTTTTTGGTAGAATTTCCTACATAGGCTTCTAATTCAACCAACCTTTGAAGCAGTTATTTATACTAGATTAAATAACCTTTTATCCCAGTATTTTCAAAACAGAAGGTACAGGAATTTATATAGTCAATTTTCAGCAAAGTTACGTACGTTTGAATCTTATATGTGGATTTAGTCACAGTTTCTTTTGAAAAAATTGTAAATAACTGGTATCCAGATTAATATTGTTGCGCTGTTCAGTTTCATAAAACTTTATAACTCGGTGATGTGAGTTGAGATTTGTGCCGTAGCCCTCGAGGCTACAAACAGAGCTGTAAACTAACTACACTATTAAACACAGCATACATCAAATAAACTGTAAAACAAGAGAAGACATTACAATTCTACGCTAAATAGAAATGTGCAAATTTTCATCTACATACTAAACTGAAAATTTTGTTTGAGCTTAAATTTTGGTACTAAAATTGCAGTAAATCTAGATTGGAACAACTATAAGATGAATTTCTGAATGAATTTTGAAACGAACCTAGTCGTGAGGACGCTAACGGTTGTGGGGGGAGGAATATCATTTTTCGTAACTGCAAATTGAAATAGTTTCAGTATAAAACTTCGGTTAGAGGTATAAAGGAGACTCGATTTGGTATTCTTTTTGTTACGAATTTGATAGTAGAGACCGATGGACAGTACGTATTTTAGCTATATTGTCTGGATTCCTGAAGTTTAAGAAAAGTTGTATTAAGATCAGAATTCGTAATGTTATATACCAAAATAGTCGGTGTTATTCTATGGTATAGAATGCGGAACGAGGTAAAGAGGCAACAGAAAAGGTTATCGACTTAGCTAGTCAGATTTGTAAGTTAAAATGGCAGTGGGCTGGCCGTATCAGCCGTAGAACCGATAACGGCTGGGGTAAACGTGATATTGAGTGGAAACCACGGGTCGGTATTCACAGCAATGGACTGACTCATGGTCATGCTGTGCAATAGTTTATCTAATCTAAAATTCGAACCCCGAAATTTTAGATATTGATGATATTAATAGCGAAATTCAAAATCAGAATACTTTTTCTATTCATGCAAATAATTATAGTACTTATGTATTATCAAAAGCTAAGAGAGAAACCGCTTCAGAATGTCAGTTTTGTAGAAAAAAAGAGGAAAAACTTCACAGTTACTATTATAAAATTTAGAAGATTACAATATATCAACTACATTTTGCTGTTGGGTATAGGAGAAAAATGTAGGGCAGTCTACCAAGTGGGTCTACGACCTGATGCGTTAATCTTGATGAACTTGAGATACGATTGTTCCGTTATCATTAGGAGTCATTGTCGTAATCCCTGTCAACTGTTACCATCTACCAGAGTACGCACAAATGCCGGTAAACCCTTTATCGTTTTGTAAAGTAGTACAACGAGAACAGTATTTGTATCACGCCAATGCTTCTACGTACATTTAAAAAAAAATGTACTACATAATTTATTGAATTAGCACGAGTTTGATCACTATTTTTGTTATTTATTGCTACTCCTTTGTCGTTGTTTTCTTTTTTTTGTTATGTACCTAAGTTTATTTATTAATTTGCTCAATTATAACGGAAATAAGTCATACTAATTAAGGACACATCAATCATATAGTTTTCTCACAGTATTTCTGCCATACCGATAATATTTTCTTCCATTCATCAGTAAACAGATCACAATTTGGAACTGCATCCAAGAGAGCATTTAGCGCACCCAGCGTGCGAGGTATAGGTGAGTTGGCACGAAACACGGTACGCGGAGAAGGAAAAAAGTAAGTTGTTATAGTGTTTTATAGTTTGAACATTTCAGGACTGCTAAATTACCGTAGCCGTAGCCGTGCGAAATGTAATTTTACTTATATCTAAACAATGTTATGTCATATGTAATTTTACACTGTCTGTTTATCCAAGTAAAAAAAAAACAAATCGTTCGAATAAAACTCAAATGACAGTGAATAAAAAATTAATAATAATGCTTAACATGGAAACTCGTTTTGGCATCCAACGAAAACTGTTCCCAACTCCACATTTGCGGTATCGTAATGAAGCGAACGTGCATCAAAGTTGAATAATGAAATATTCCGTTAAAAACGAATGGTAAATAATATACATTTCTGTGATTACTTGTCGATTATTTGGTTTTATTATAACGATGCAAGATAATTTCTGCTTTAAAAGCTCAAAGGATTGGCTTTATCGGAAACAAATTTAATATTGATGCTCTTTATTTTGTTGCCTTCCGATAAGTTCGTGATAATGATCGTTTAACGATACATTATTTCACGAAGATATCTTTATATATATAGATTGTTAATGTATGCACGTTTGCATGCAAGGTATTCTCTTTAAGTGGAGAAACGCATTAAAAAAAAAGATAAGGCTCTAAAGCAGGTGGCTGTATCTGCCTCCAATCTGTACTGAGTCCTCGTGGTGGAGTAGTTATTACTCTTGAATAGTTTTACTTTTACTTAAGCAGTCATAGCCTAGTAGTTAGACCGTTGGACTGCAAAGTCAGAGGTCTCGGGTTCAAACCCAGGCACGCACATTTGGATTTTCGAAATCATGTGCGTATTAAAAAATAACTATCACCTGCTTTAACGGTGAAGGAAAACATCGCGAGTAAACCTGCATGCATTAGAGTTTCTCGAAGGTGTGTGAAGTTCGCCAACCCGCACTGGGCCAGCGTGGTGGACTATGGCCTAAGCCCTCTCAATTTGATAGGAGGCCCGTGCCTAACAGTGGGACAGTTTCTTAACAGGGCTTATATTATAGTTATTACACAAGGTGTGATATACTTAGGTATATGTATTACCACCATATATTAATCTTGTTCTTTATAATCCTTAAATCACCGTTTGGTGGTTTCACTTGTCTCCGAAATAGGCCCCACAATACATACATGTACAAGGCGTATCGTAAATAACGCAAGACCTCAGAAACCCCCATAATCGCATTACAAATTCATACGAAAACCAAATTTCCAAATTGAAAGTTTTTTACCCTTATTTTAAACACTTTTATACCATAATTAACAATGAAACTTGTACCAAGTTGTACGTGTATATGTGCGGATTGAGAAATACGTTTTAGAAATGCATTTACAATGTCCGTACTGCTTTGAATCAAGAATAATTTTAGTTTATCGAAAGGAGTAACGGCACGTGCTTACTGACCTCAGAAGAGTCTCTCAACAAGTGAGGTTTAAATTGAACAACGAAAATCATGCCAAACACCCATGTCTTACCCACTCCTGTGAAGGTTGGAAGAGACTCTACACTCAAAGTTGTAGACTATTATGTATACCTGGGATAAACATTCCAATTAGGTAGGTCTAACTTCGAGAAAGAGGTCAATCGTCGAATCCAACTCGGCTCGGCAGCGTTCGGGAAGCTACGTCATATCTTCTCGCCCCAAATACCGCAATGTCTCAAGACAAAAGTCTTTGACCAGTGTGTGTTACCAGTGATGACTTACGGCACCGAGACATGGTCACAAACGATGGGCTGCCATAAGAAGGCTCAAGGTCACCCAAAGAGCTATGGTCGGAGTTTCTTTGCAAGATTGAATCAGAAATTAGGAGAATCGCAGCAGAACCAAAGTAACCAATATAGCTTTCAGAATTGCCAAATTAAAGTGGCAATGGGCGGGGCACATCGCTCGTAGAACTGCCGGCCATTGAGATAGAGAGATTCTCAAGTGGTGACCTCGTAACGGAAGACGTGGAGTGGGCAGGCCCCCCACACGGTGGAGCGATGACCTGGTGAAGGTCGCAGGTAGAAGCTGGATGCGTACAGCACAAAACCGGTCGTTGTGGCGGTCTTTGGAGAAGGCCTTTGTCCTGCAATGGACGTCTTTCGGCTACTGATAATGATGAGTGACAGCATTTTTTGCAAATAAAAAAAAATATAATAAACAAAAAAAAGTTGTTCGAATCAATTCAGTTATCGATTTAGAATAAACTACTTTCAGGTCTTGCGTTTATTATGTTACACCTTGTATATAGTATTAGCGGTTATCTCTCACCTCTCTGCAGCAGGAGCTTAATTACTTACTCTTTCTTATTATTTGTACCTAGATCAACTTATATTGTCTTACTACTAGACAAGAATATTCTTGCCTACTAGTGAAAAAAATATCATACCACGAATATCCTCTACTCCAAAACGAATCTAACAATAATAGAAGCAATGCTAAATTATTTTATCTCATTTTTGTTCTCGAAGAACGAACAAGTTACCGAATAAATTTCTCCAAGTGTTGCCATTATTTATAAGAATTTACAACCGCCCTGAAGTTTTTACTTATTTCGATGTACTTTTAAATTCTAGGTGTGTATTCTTGGTTATTTTTCTTTCTCGTTATGTGAAATTGTAGTTTCTACTGTTTTGTATTCTTTTGTAGTTTTTGTGCTGGAAATTTCATTTTTATCTTGAATTAAGTGCTTTGTTGAAGCATATGTTGATACTGAGACGGCAGTATCAGATAGAATATACCTTATCTTTTACCTAGCATATCTAACTATGGTTAATGACAAATAGGTTACTGAAAAAGGCCGTTCAGACCTTCTGGATTCAAATCCTAGGTCGAACTAAAATGTGATTTATCGATAGAAAAATTTCCAGTATCAGTCTGAAGATGATAAGAGACCCATCTCTGGGACCACCGTTGGCGAAAAGTGGGTATACACAGTACACCTTTGCCACCTTCGCTTGGGAAATATAGGCGTGACGGTATTTATTTTTTAGTTACAAATTTATCTTTACTCTTTTAGTGGAGTGTATTGAGTGTGGTAATCACGCCGTTCTGGGTTCAAAATTTAGGACAAAGGGTATATTGGCTACACAAAAAAAATTACGATTGCTGTCCGGAACCTGGGATTGGTCGTTATAATGGTTTGCCCTTATTACATGTAGTGTACTTGTGTGTGTGTGTGTGTGGATGTATACAACTGTACACCTCAGCTAATTCATTTTTGATAAAAAAAGAAGATTTGTTCGAATTCGCCGAAAGCTGTTACAGTTTTAAATTATGCAGTGCTGCGTTTGTATCAGTCTTTGAATCGCATGCTTGATTGTTAACCAGAACTAAAGTCGTCAAAAATGCTAAAATTGAGAGTACTTTTGGTTGAAAATTATCGTCTGACAGACTAACAGTAATTTTGGTCAACAGAAGTATGCTAATTAATAACATTTGTTATCTTTAGATTTTAAATTTGTCATGTATAAATGATTTCATTGAGGTTTATTCATATCATCACGCCAAATTCCTTGTGGAGTAGACAGAGAGTACAGAGTTTGAATATAAGTTTATTAAAATGATTAATTTTAAGCGTTCATATATTTTTTTTTTATTAAAAAAACCGTAGCCCCACACTAGAAATCATTCTTATGTCGTGGGTGTCGTTGTTTTATAAACATGATATTACCGAAGAAACGCCCAGACCAAAACAAACATCTATTTTTGGGTGACATAATAAGTGATCAAACGAACTTACCTGAAGTGAAGTTCGATCATTATTATACGAAGTCCTTCGTTCGAAGATATAAACTATATTAGCAGCTCTCTCGAGTCGCTTGGCAACCGCGCGTCATTCAGACAATTAAAAAGTCAACGCCGCCTCTATGGTATCTGTGGACATAACCTCTGCAAGCATTCCTTTTAGAAGTAGTACATTTCAACTTTACCAACGGGCAGGGCGGGTTGGGTACTTATATCTTCGAACGAAGGACTTCGTATAATAATGATCGAACTTCACTTCAGGTAAGTTCGTTTGATCACTTATTATACTGTGTCCTTCGTTCTCGATATAAACTATATTAGCAGCTGTTTAGAGCTATAAGGGTAAAGTTGAAGTATACCACATAAAGGTTTTTTTTTTTTTTTTTGTTTTTTTTTTGAGCATGACCTCTAAAAATAACATATCAGTAGTATATTTGTACTATAACACATTCCCGTTCTTTGTTTTGCCATACAACACAAACACAACAAATATATACACATATATTGTTTCTTACAACCAGTCTGTCTAACTTATTTAAAATAAATTTATATAATCAAATTCTATAACATATTATGTTATGTAGTGTAGATCCATCCCAACAAAACCTTTAAAGCACCTGTTATATACCTTTATACCACACCTGTTGTCCAAAATTCATTAATACCGGGTAATATTAATCAATCATTACTTATCAGATATCAGTGCAGTCTCTATCTGTTATGTCTTCTATAGAGATCTTTCTTCTATAGATATCTTCTATATAACAAGAGTTGAGGAATTGCCCATCTAGAGTTTTGTTTATATAAAATTAAATCCTTTATAATAATTCTTGTATCATTGACAACCATTATGAGACGAACTATGAGAGTGAAGAAAGCCAGGCAGGCATGCAAGGAAAGAACCCGTCGGAACCTTGCACTCTCTGCCCACCCCGCAAGAGATCTGGCGTCATAATATGGATAGAGATAGATAGATAGCTAGAAACCCTTACTGTGTACTAGACCTGAAAACAAAGTCTGTTAGTACCCAATCTATAACAATATGATACAAATATAACAGGGAAACCTATTTCCCCACTAATGTGTCTTCCAACTGCCATGTGGTTCTTTTTTTTTTTTTTGTCAAATGATCTCCTTTTGAGTACGGTACCAAACGAAGGCTACGAATTAACTTGGTGATTATAAGAATGTTTTTGCTATCATTACATATTTAATTATTTTTTTTTTAATATCAACATTCGGCTATATTTAATGTTAGTTATATTTTTAATCTTTAAAGATGTACATATATCAAAATTTAACATTTTTTGTACTAGAGGCCTTTGTACTAATGAACTTATATGGAATTAAGTCCGGTGAAGCTGTAAAGGCCTCGCGGGCATCAGCGTACATCACTCACACACACACCTTATCTGGAGAGATTCCTCACATAAGGCTATGTGCTTTACCTATATAATCTCGCGCCCCCCCCCCCAATTTTAGAGTCTGGAACGAAGGGCAGTACTAATGCGTGGTAAACAAACATAACCTACCCCAGTGTTATTACTATACTACTATTATTAATTCAATTTAAATTTCGAAACTATCCCGGAATCATTTCCATGTTCTGAGTGTGCGCCGACAAATAAATCCTTGGCTACCTAAATATTTATGTATTACTTAACGATTCGTTCTTGCGCAATAACGCCCGCGAACGTTCGTTTTTTTTTTTTAATACGATTGGACCACTCCTGAACCATTACTGATTACATTACTGATACTAAAAATACTAAAATATACACTCCTAATTTAGTAATAACTTAAGAAGCGAATAAGTTACAGTCGACTAAACCGAACCATAACCGAACCGAATTCATAACTGAATTATTTCATACCATGAAATTTTCATTTCATACCACACTTCCTTTGCTTCTTTGTATGTGACTGTATTTATAAGTAAAAACAAAAATTGCAATGGGTAACTTTCTAGTTAGTTCTAGATGTCCAACCATGAGAATTGAGTGTTACTCAACTTATTATTATGTATCCCCCATTAATAATAAATAAATAATATCAAGTTCCTTAGGACTTAGATTATTGCTGATACTACATAATATTTATCATACCTGTGATAAGAATATACTTTTGATTATTCTTGTTTAAGATAATCCATACTTTCAAATACTGTAACTCAATATTTCATCCACCGTAGCTTGTCAACATAATATCATTAAATTTTCAAATGGATATTATTATCAAGTCATTTGCATGACTTTATTTTCTTTTTATATATAGATACCTATTTATAAGATACATGTAACATGTGGATGTAATAATTTAAATATAACAATACCAAAATTGCAAATTTTTGTATATCTCAATCCAATATTTTTTACTGAAACACCTTTAAATAAATTACAACATATATAGTGCTCTAAAACCAACTTGTTACTTTAATGGTAGCAGTTTGTGCTTGTGTTATCATAACTATACCAGAAAACATCACTGGTGTTCAAAATAACTGTACACATTCCAAACTAATTACAAAACTATTTTTTATAGTTATTAATTTCTTGAATAATCTTATTTAATTACATATTATTTATTGATTATCATATGATCAAACAAAAATACAGTAAAAACATCTAATTCTCCAAATGATGAATTGATGTATAGCTTTCCATTGTGTGTGCCTCAAATTTCTAATATTATTAAGTACACTATAATTGATGCAGGAAATAATCAAGAACCCAAAACCATTGAACTCATTACATGATAGAAAACTGAATAGGTACTAATAAATTTTCTATTAGTATATTTATTATGACTGTAAGGTCTAGCGTAATAGCATTAAGTTTTTTTTTTTTTTTTTTTTAATAAAAATGGCTATAAATTATATTTCAAATTATTAAACAATAGTGTTTCTAATAATAATGTTTCTATACATAATGTTAAACATATGTAGGACAAGATTCACTTGTCTGAAGTGCAAGTAATTGCACAAAACCAATAAAATTATGTTTGTCGTTGAAGGCATTATTAGTGTCATAGATACGTACCACAGTCAGTGAATACCTTTAGCCTCCAATATTATGGTTTCTTTGTAAAACCCATGTTGTATTCCTGATTGTTTTTCTGAATTTTTCAGCAACTTAAAAACCAAGTCCTTGTGTAAAATGCCTATCATGCTTTTTGTACCTCACTTTCTTTGGTAGGAGATTTCCAATGTCCAACGTGATGTTGTTTTTGGTGAACTGATAGGTACAGTGTGACTTAATATTTTCACACCCAGGATGAGGATTTTTGATCTATATTGGTTACAACGGTGGTTGTTTCATGAAATTTTAACTACTGGCTATGACTAGCTAGTTAATAATTCCATATTGTATGCATGGAATGTATCCACAGTCCTGTTGCTTGTCAGTTACAACAGGCATTGCCATTAGTATATTACTTTGGCTTATTTGGTTATAAACTCTGTTCCGGAATAAGTATTGCTGGATTTAACTTTTGTAATACAAGTACTCATAATTTTGCACAATTCTTTGTGTAATAAGCTCCAGTTTGGGCTATTTCAGTATTATTATACAAGTATGTCTAATAATGAAATCAATAAAAACACTATGTTTCTGCAAAGGAGTGACTTTTGTTATTAATAATGTATTGTTATACATAAACAATGTCACTTTAATTACCCTTTCAGTAAGTCTCCTTTTGGAGATATAATATGACAAATTGCTTATAGTTTATAGCAATAGTCTTTGTATTTACTGTTTTAGGCATGTTTAAGGTATGTATTTTAGGTAACATTTTTGATTCTTACCATTGTAGAAATGTGAACTGCACAGGAACACCTCATGGATGAAACCTATGAGTAGTATGACCTTCAGCACATATCTCGTATGGGCCCCAAGTCTTGCGGATCACGCCGATGTATCTCGTACACCACTCGTGTCCTTGAATTATCGTCAAGTCTTGCGGACCACGTCGATGTATCTCGTACATCACCCGTGTCCTTAAAATGCCATCGATCCTGAACAATCATCATAATTGATGAACGTCCCCCTAATTTCTCTTATTGGAGGTATAACATTGCCAATTTATAGACGGTTAATAATCGTTTTCAGGTATATTTCGTGTTAAACTGTTTGTACACGAATAGGAACATAGACTTCATAAGTTTACTTTTCGGACGACGAAGCTTTCCCAAATTTTAATATGACGAAACTCACGTCTCCAAATATTAGATATTATATAAATAAACAAGTTAAGCTGAAAAACACCACAAATAAACAACTATCGGTTGATCTTTTTAGAATGTCCTTCTTTACTAGGACGTAAACTTTTCTAAATTTGCCTATACGATGTTTTAAATTTATTTCACAAGGTCACTTGAGTATATTACAACCTTTTTGTTATATAATATCAGTGCCATAACAAAATTATTAAATTAATTGTCGACCAAAAACTTTATTACAAAGCGTCGGCTGCCGCGCTTTCAAAAGAATGCTTGCAGAGGTTATGTCCACAGATACCATAGAGGCGGCGTTGACTTTTTAATTGTCTGAATGACGCGCGGTTGCCAAGCGACTCGAGAGAGCTGCTAATATAGTTTATATCGAGAACGAAGGACACAGTATAATGATTTGTCCTGTGCCCCAATCCAATGGGTGGAGAGCCTCAAGCTGTTAACTACTGGACCAAGCCAAGTAATTCATATTATATACCTGAGCTCATCATGATAAGAAACAAGTAAAAAAAAAACGAACTGAAATTTATAAAACGATTGCTAATCTTGATTAACTTGAAAATAAATAGCTAGGAAAAGTCGATACCTCTAGAAAGGTTAGCAAAAATAAGATCCAATATTCTTTTGTATAAAAGTAAAGAATCAGCACAAATATTTACTCCAATTAGGTCTAATTGAAACAACATTTTACTTCAACGAGTTCTAAGAGCTTCTGTACTGAGGGCTTAGCATAAACAGATGGACGTTCGCGAAACGTTATTGAATTGATATGCCATCCTTTTCACACTACAAATTTACTAAATAAAGATGAAAGTGACAGTGAGTTTTATCGATCGCGTTACTCTAACATCAGTCTATTCGTACTAAGTCCTCTGGATAGCAATTGAATTTTTTTGCTGTAGGAATCAAGTTATAATACAAAATATTTTTTTTTTCATTCTTGATTCTGACCTATTACGATGGGATTCCATAAGACTGGCTGATTGGTCTAACGGAAAATAATACTAATGGCAATCATAAGATCTTGGGCTTAAGCCGCATAGTGCAAATGGCAATCACGAGATTCCAGGTTTAAATGCTAGGTCGGACAAATTGCTTTTTACAAGTTTTTATTTAACTTGCAATGTTCGTATGTCTGTCTATATGTCTGTTTGTTTGTCTTTCCGGTTCAAATCTTGTGATCCATTTTTCAAGCACTTGCAGGTATCCGATTGGGGTGAAATTTGGCATACGTATGTAAGTCCGATGACAATGCAATAATATGATACCAATAAATGTGCAATAATATGTGGCAAATGGAACCACACAAGTGCTCAATATAACCCTGCCGTGTTTGAGCTCATTGAATTTGTCTTGACAAGTTTTCTATGCCCGGATGATGTCCAGGGTCTGATGATGGAGCCGGCGGGTGACCAACGGAACTACCTAACTAGTCAATACTACCTCGATGTGTTGGGGCTTGTTACATTTGCTTTGACAAGTACCATAGTACATGTCGGTTTCCGTTGTGTTTATGCTATCAACATTTGTCTTTAAAAATATATTTTTATTACATTCTAAAAATCGCAGCCAAAATCGTGTCCTGTATAATAGTTATAGACTGCCCCCTATTACAATACGTGCTAGGTATTTGTCTCGCCTCTTATGGTATTGTGGCCTTTGTGTCAGCAATAATGGGTGGTGTAATTTTTTGTTTTTACTCCACGAGAGTCAAGCTGTGTAACTCCAAAAATTAAATAGAGATGGCATATGGAGAATGTTATTCCAGGAGTACTGTGTAGCAGAGAGGAGCTTTTTTGGTAGGAACTGAAGCAATTGAGAGGGGAGGGGGGGGGGGGGGAAGGTGGGCTCTTTGGAACACGCCACAGAGGACCACTGGTGCGTTACCTGCCCCTGTGGGGATTTTAATCGGTGGGAGTCCGACACGTCTCAATCTCAAAAGAGTAGTGCGTAACAGAGAAAAAGTATGTAAAGAAAATTCTAGAATCAACATTACATGTAGCCCGCATCCGCACACATAAAGGTTCAGATAAGTCTACCCTTCCACCCGCGCCCGCGTCTAATTTAGTGAAAAGATAACAATCACCATCGTCTTGGTACAAGTGATGAGAGACGAAATTACAATTCTCGCAATTCCACAAGCAATACGGATTCCATATCCATGATGGTGGATGAACATTGTGCCTGAGTTCCCCGCTGGATGTAAACATTATCTATTGGTGTAGTTAATTTAAAATCAGCTGTATTAACTCTAGTTTCAGTGTTTACCTTTGTAGAAAATATACATTCTGGACATAGCCACTTTTCCTTGTAGGTTGGCGTGAATGATTTAAAAGCATCTAATTTGATATTAAGTGAATTTCAATTTTCTCTTGCATTTACCATTAGAACATTCTAAATAGATCTTATCTTATTTCATCCTACTAATATTATAAATGTGAAAGTTTGTGTTTTTAGATGTTTGGACGTTTGTTACTTAATCACGCAAAAACAGCTGTACGGATTCTGATGAAATTTTTCACACAGATAGTTTATTATCTGGATTAACACACAAGATAAGTCATTTTTGTGCCGGTGAAATGTTAGGGTCCTATCTAAATGAAGGCAAAGCGAAGTTGCGGGCAGGAGTTGCTATTACCGGCGAGACACCTAGTATATGCCCTCCCCCATAGCGACTGCCCAAGCAGAAGGCGTTACTTCTTGATTCGCCTTTGACCTAGTTGCCCCCTTGCCCTTCTGGCTTGAGCGTAGGGGTTGCACGCTCGCCCTCTTGTCCGGTGAAGCTATAAAGGCTCCGCGGCCAACAGCGTAGATCTATACACACACAGACACACAAAACAATATACTAAAATTAAAATCGCGATTCTCTTCATAATTATACTTCAGTATTCCGAAAGCAAGAGGTTCCGTCGAACCGCCACTCTGGAACAGTATAATTACAGCAGCCGAGTCTAAGATAGCGACAAAAATACCACAACCCTCCCCTGTGCCGTAAATAACGACTGTTTAAATTGGATAAGCAGAGGTGAGTGTCGAATTGGGACTTGGTGGTTTTTGCTTATTTCAGTACTACTGTAGATGTAGACATCTACATTGTTTTTGGAAAGGTGAATTGAAAGTGAGGATATTAAAAAGCAACGCATCGGTGACTGATGAGCTGATATACATAGGCGGCGGGAATTGTTTGACATCTTAATATTCTATCAAAAAGTTTTGCAAGCGTGTATGAGATGAACTATAAAAGTGATGAAAACTAAAGAGATCTGTAAGGAAAGAACCTGATAGACCGAACACAGTTGTATCAGGTTCTCTGCCTACAGTAGTACAAACGTCACCTCGTTGGCTCGTACAGTCAGCAACGTTAATCGCTTTACCTTCTCAATTTTTTAAATTAGTAATACAACAGTCTATCTATCTATATCTATACGCCAGCTCCCTTGCGGGGAAGGCAGAGAGTACAGAGTTCCAACAGGTTCTTTCCTTACATACCTCTCTGGCTTCCTCCACTCTCATAGTTCGTCTCATACACACTCGCCGGTTACGGCACATTTATCCTGCTTTCGTTCTCCTTCTTACATACCCAACACTCACTGCCATATAACAGCGTTGGGACAAGCACTCCGTTATGCATGGCCAGCTACGCCTTTTGGCTTAAGTGCCGGCTCCCAAGTAGCCTTCCTATCGCACCATTCACTCTATTCCCTGCATTCACTCTTCTCTCTATATCAGCGGTGTATTTCCCATACTTACTCAAGGCGCATCCAAGATATATAAACTCATTCACTTGCTCCAACACATCGTTACCAACCACAATCCTTGCATTCGTTCTGGTTACTTCCCGTTCAAAAACCATAATTTTGGTTTTCTTCACATTCAAATGTAAGCCATTGTTCATGCAGTCGTCTCTCATAACTGTAACTAGTCAGTGCAGATCAGTGCAGATCAGTGTTAACAAAATATACATATTTTACAAACTTTGGCGAGCATTGTCAAAACTAAAAGATTAACAACATATTCAAATATATTTAAATCATTAAAAATAATGGATTTGATGTAAAACAAACGTGTACAAGCAATTTGAAAACCTGAGATTGTAAAGCTACTTATATTGCTGACAGTACTACCTCTCCGCTAGTTGAAAGTTTTCTCAAAACAAGGTGAAAGAGAATGTCATACTTGATCATGGGAATTTAGTGTGGATTGGTGAAGGAAAGTTTGGGGCTACCAAAACCACCAAGACCTGTTATTGGTACACTATAAAACTGCGATCCTAATCCTTAAAGCTATGAGCGAGCCAATTAATGTACATACAAATTGGATTTCTTGGGTAGCTACCTTAACCGTTGTGCATACAGGAAAACGGCCTTAGGTATAAGGTTTCGGTTACGGTACAATTATCATTAACGCTTGTGACATTTTAAGTTGCATTTACAATTTTGAAAATAAAGTACAGTCAGAAATAAATGCGTAATTTATACAAAAACTTTTTTTGATGCTCATCGATCTTGTTTCTTATTAGGATAAAAATCACTATTGCACCAATTGATCTTAAAGTACCAGAAAAGTCAAAAATCGAAAATAATTCTCACTCATTTTGTAGGAAATCATCATGGCTGCGACAACTTTAAACAAATTTAATATAAAAAAAGAAAACAAAATAAATCAATTAAACACGACTATATCACAAATAAAAATAATATTAATTTAAAAAGACCTTTATGAAAACAAGCTTTAATAGCAAAAACACAACGAATATATCTTGCTTAGTTGACGAGCTCTCATACCTTATTACTGGCTCAATCATCAGACCCTGGACACCAGGTTTAAGTACTCGTCAAGAAAAATCCAACGAGCTATATTGAGTAGTTGGGTAGTGTCATTGGTCACCTTTTGGCTTCATAACAGACCCTGGACACTACCTGGCTGTGTAGCACTTCACAATACCAATCTAACAAGCCTAAACACGAGGAAGTTATATTACATAGTTCACATGTTCCTATGGTGCAACAGAAAATCAGCGCCAAGCTGTTTCAAGCGAGGCATCTATGCTGAGTTGTAGCCTTTTCACTGCCGCAGCAAACATATCAATATAACCTGTAATTGTATACACTGTGCCTTATTTGTGGTAGTGAATTAATTATTTTCTTTCTTTCTTTCTATCTATGGCCGCTTTTTGACTCCGTCATCAAGCCAGCTCCATAGTACCATATTATTGCATTGTCACTGACTTTACATACGAATGCCAAATACAAGCTCAATCGGATACTCACAAGTGGTTGAAATATGGATCACAAGATTTAAACTGGAAAGACAGATAGACAGACGTACAAACGTTGCAAGTTAAATAAAAGCTTGTAAAAACGCTTGAGAAGTCGCGAGAAACAAGTGGCTTCAAATATATAATGAAAAAAAGATATCATTATTCTACTGTTCTTATAGCTATAGTCTCATCCGTAAATGAAAACAATTCTAGTAATTACAGACAGAGGTGTCGTTAGACTTTTATTGTTATTGTGAAAGACATTAACTGGATTATTACCAAGTGGTACAGGAGATAAGGCTGGGCAAACGCTTTCGCAAATGCTGGTTTAACCGTGTTGTTTTTGTAGGTTAATAATAGACTAGAGAGAAGGTCACAGAATAATTGATAAGACTGCTTCGTTGGTCCAGTTGCGTATGATATGGTTAGATATCACGAGGTCTTTGGTCGAATCTTAGGTCTAAAAATGTTCTGTAGAAGTTTTTCTATCACAGTAGCAATCATGAATAGTGCCCGGTATTACAGCTTGCTTTGTATTACGTTGGAACTGAATATTGTCAACATCATTACCAACACCAAGAGCAACTTAATCCGAGCATTAGTATTCTCCATATTTATATACGGTGCCGAGACCTGGATCCTCTAGCAGGCTGACCGCGACCGTAATGATGCCTTTAAGATGTGGTTCTGGAGAAGGATGCTAGGCATAGAATGGACGGCACACCGCACCAACGAGTTAATACTAGGTGACCTCAAAATCGAAACTTGACTGTCCACTACTTACCTGCGCAAGGTACTGGATCTTGATCACATTGCTAAGAAAGACAGTGTAAACCTGGAAAAATGATTACCTTGATACCACGGTTCACGATGCTCTACATTCGGCTGCAGATAGGAATAGATGGCGACGCATCATCCATAGAAAACTGATCCCAAGAAATGACAATGACCCTGAGTAATGAGGGAACCGATGCAAGGAGGAGGAAGAGGAATATTGTCAGCGAAATGCAGGTGCACATAGTACACCTCTGCTCCCCGCCTGGAGGGTATAGGCGTATTTGTGTTTAATATTATTAGACTGATTTTTCATGAAAGCGAAATTACACTATACATAATTACGTGAATCAAACAGACATATAAACATACATACATTAACTCACGTTATACCACTGGGATAGGCAGTAGGATACAGTATATTAGCGATGCGTTCAACTACATATCGCACCTTCACTCAAATAGTGTAGTGTTGTAACTCGAAATTGTTTATTTTTTTATCGTTTCAAGTTACTTAACCTGCAAGTTGCGGAAACACACGAAATTGCCTCAAAATTCCGTAACAAAGCGGGCGACAGTATAACATGCCATTTTATAGAAATTAAAAAACCGTTTGTAAATAAATAACTCCAAATAAAAGGGAACCCGACTTCAAAACTAAAAAGCTAAAAATAAATATTTAAAGTCAGTGCTAAATAACCGTCTGCACCGACCGACTGGCACCGACTTCAAATATTTATTTTTTGCTTTTCAGTTTTGTAGTCGGTTTTCCTTTTCTTTAAAAAGTTATTTATTTTAAGTGATAAGTGAATTAATTAGTTATGAAATATTTATATACCTATATTAGTTCTGCTTAGTTCTATAGTAAAGTAAGTAAAAGATTAAGATAATATTCTTAATAACTCAATCTACACAATAAAATTCGCCCAAAAAAATTTCATTCCCTATTGTTCCACTTTTAGAAAGAAATACCACCCATTTCTTCTTCAAATTTAAAAAGGACCAAACAAAAAGTATACCCGCTCAAACAAGAAAGAATTTTCCAAATCAGTTTATATATGTTAGTTATGAGATAACAAACATAAAAATACGGTCGAATTGAGAACCTCCTCCTTTTTTGTGAAGTCGGTTAAAAAATAGATTAATAATATTCAAAAACAATAAAAAAACGATTTTTGAGTTATGAGGCTAGTTGAACGGAAGTGCGATATGTTACATTCTCCTTTTATATTAATTACTTAATTTTGACGGAACTGTTGTAAAAAAGTCAACGTCTAACCAAGTTTTCTTAATATTGTTCTCGGGTTACTTTTCATATTACATCAGTTTACATATATGTGCTGTTTTGTTCATCATCAAGGTCACACGTTTAACACTACGATTCTGTTACACCTGTTTCGCTTCAACTACGTTCATATATCAAACATATTTCGGCGAAAGCTTTGGTGTATAATATGCATCTCTGCCTATCCATATGCGTTTAACCCAAAGAAATTTTAAACATTAGAAACATGATTTTTCAAAAAAATTGTCCCAAGGTTTGTAAGAGCCAGTGTATGTCTACATATCGATAATAAACCAAACTTTGAACTAATCTTTACAAATTGTCTCGCCGGTATTGTGGGCGCATGTATGTGGGTCTATGTATTCTTAAAATGTTTTTGTAATTTTCTTTTGCTTTTAGTGCTTTCATTACTGTTAGCTAGCGCTAATTTTCGTCGTGTATGCTTTGCTGAAAACATTGTGACACTGAGAAAACAAAACCCGACATTTTAAGATTCAAGTTTTTATGCATTATTCTTTATGTATCAGATTCAAAGTCAAAAATAATCCATTTATATAGAGGCCAATAAAATGCACTTACAAACGTCAAACATTACATCCTTTGAGAAAATCTGGCACAAAACTTTCTAATACTCTAGGGTAGGCTAAGAGAAATAAAGTATAACTCAATTGACGGAAGCTTTAGGTCACAAATCGTTTAAGGAATAACAGGGTTCAGTCAATAGCAATAAAGTCGAATTTGGAATAACCAAACACACATAAAGTCTGCCTGTCCGCTCGTATTGTCCTATTCGAGTATTAAAACCGTACTAATGAAAATAATTGCCGCCATTAATGTTAACGATAATTATTTGTAATTTTAATGGTCTGTTTCGTGGTTTTCGTTTCATATTTAAATATGCGTACACACAAATTACACGCAACATTGTTTCGTCAGAGGTATTTGAATTATTATTCAATCATCAAAATTAATATTAAAAACTGCCTGCCTCGTTGGTCTAGCAGCAAATAATGTGCTTTGCGATCGTGGGTTCAAATCTTAGGTCGAACAAATATAGTTTTTCCGTCCAGAGTTCGGAATTGTGGCCGTTATATGACAATAGGCTCGCCCTCTATTACCTGGGAACTAACATAGTCGGCGAAAATTGCGGATACACAGTATACCTCTGCCACACCCGCTTGGATAATAAAGGCGTAACGGTGTGTCCATTTAATAAATTAATATAAAAAACCGTTGACCGTTGAGGAGTTGCTTCGTCTGGATCCAATTCTGAGTATAGAATAGAATTATTAGAATTACCAAGGGAGTCCAGGCAAATGATTGAGGCAGAGGGGTACTGTGAACACCCACTTTTCGCCGACGATGTAGAGGTCTGATGTAATGGAGACAAGCCTATTGCCATATATCGGTACAATTTCAGACTCCGGACTGACACTGGGAATTTTTCGTTAGAACAACTACATTTTGTCCGACCCATGATTTGAATCCAGGACCCCGTGATTGCCATGCCAGACCATAGAGGCAGAAAATAATTTCAGTTAACGCAATATATTGGTATGCTTGGAATATTTTGTTACTCTGTCTTTCCAAGTAGGTACAGTTTCTTGGATCAACATTAATTGCATATGATATCTATGTTCAAACTCCATAGTATCACACTAAGAAAAAGAAATCCACTGGTATTCCAGCTCAATCGAATGCACTTGCGGGCATTCTATTGAGCTGAAATTAGACATACCTATGTAAAATTGATGACACTGCAATAATATGTCAACATGGAGCTGGTTTAATTATGGAGTCGTAAGGTGACTAAAGGAACATGTGAATAATACAACTTATCTCCCTCATGTTTAGGCTTGTTAGATTGGTATTGACAAGTACTGTATAACCAAGTAGTGTTGAGGGTCTAATCATGAAGCCAAAGGGTTGGAAACACCCAACTACACAAAATAACCACGCCGTGTTCGTTGGATTTCTTTTGACGAGTGCTTTAAACCCGGACGGTATTCAAGGTCTGTTGATGGAGCCGGAACAAAGCCAAACTCCTCAACTAAATATCCTCGTGGATTTTTTGCTATAAGATTTGTGTCTCATAAGGTCTTTTTTAATTAGAATTATTAATCTGTAAAATCCACCTTATCTGAAGCGCGAGTCAATAGTCGCTGTAACCAGCGACCGGATGGGGGAAGCCAGAGAGGTCTGTAAGGAAACAAACCTGTTGGAACTCAGTACTCCTTGCCTACCCTGAAAGGGATCTGACGCGATTATAAAGATATATCATATCTACCTGTATGTTTCGGCACTATCCATGACCATTGCCGTCAAAAAAACATGACAAATCACAACGAAAACCGTAAAAATATCAACTACAGAGAGAAAAATATTATAATATAAACATTTCTGGGACCCTGCAGCCTTCCGACCTCCGAAATGAGATACAGGATAAAGGAATAAATCACATCCACCATGATACGACGACGCGGAATCTTTTGGGATAACTTCTTGCTTTGTCACGTTCGAAGCTGGATCCTTATTCGCGATGAATAACTAAACACGTAACGTCACACGTTGCGATATCTTCGTGACATGATCGTTTAATGGTACTCCAGTGGCATACAGAATACCATTTTACGGTCATTTCACAAAGTTATAGTAACGCGTCGCGTTTGAAAAAGCGAATAGGAGCCCTGAATGTTAAAAGAGGATGCTTATGTACGTACTCGTATATATGGGTTAACTTTTTGGAAAGTTCGTCACAGATTTATTTTTAGATAAATGCTGCACGATGATGCGGTATCTCTTTTATTTCTTTAGATATATGTTTATGGCTAGAATAGATACTTACTAAGTTCTTAAATTTACTCAAATATTACACATGAATTAAAACTATTTTTCGGATATTATCGCGGTTCATTTTTGATTTTTATGTTCTAAGATACACCGTCACGCCTATATTCCCCAAGCGGGGGTGGCAGAGGTGTACTGATTACACCCACATTTCGTCGCGATGTTAGGTTTGATGTAATAGGGGGCAAACCTATTTGCATATAGCGGGCACAATTCCAGACTCCGACCTATAAAATACTTAGAGACTGGGAAAAAAATTATTTATACAAGTGTAATCTCGAGCCCACGACTACTATAGTAAAAAATAAGTACTAATCTTAAATGTTAACTTATAGTTATCTGTTAATTCTTATACAGAATCGTTATTTTGTCTTAAATCATAAAGCTAAATATATATTCGTCGTCTCTAATTGTCTTTATAGGCGGCTTGATAAGTTCCAGAAGTTAGTGAGCAAGAACATGTTTTCAGATTGAGTCTGCATTGTATAGTATGGCCAATTCTCTCCCACCTAGATTCGCGAGAAGATTTTTACAGGTCAGTAATCACCACAAATATATGTAAATCTTAATCTAATTGAGTACCTTCAAATCTACCTAACAACAACATATCTATTTCTATCCATTCCGCATGTTAAAGCTATGTTATTTTTAATTAACATATAAACCGTGTACCGAATGTTACAACTAACATAAATCCGCTTCGTAGCGCTTGTCGTAAAATAATCCATGTTCCCGCGCCCCTCTGCCCATCTCCCTTCCGTATTCTCCAGTCCCATTACTTCTACTTAGCTACTAAATAAAATAAATACGGATTACAGAGAATGTCTCCTTAGGGGTAGTGATGGGCCGCTAAAGATATCGATATCATTAATATTTTAAAAGCTGTGATATATCACTATATATTCATTCCGGTCTCCAAAGATTCACATAATAGGTGTAGGTGGTATTTGAGGAAAATAGCGTAAGAAATACCAAAATCAAACAACATTTATTTTCAGGATAATTTTACATGATCGGGGAACATACATGTTATAGGTGAAGTATTTTTTATTCATCACAAAAATTTATTTCGGCTTCTGCTATTACTGCAATCATATATTATGAATAATGCGATAATAGCAGATTATGATTCATTGTGGTGCAAAACATATTTTTTGTTGTTGCTAACTGGTATAAATAAAATAATTATTACTTTGTCAGTTGCATTTAGTCCAATCATAATTTACCATATCGTCGCACCTATTTATTATTGAAAACAGACATGGGTATATTATTGAAATGTATACCTATTTACTTATTGGGCTAAGTCAAATTTCATGTTAAGTTATTTTTTAATATATCGATTAGAAAACAGTCTTACAAAGCGTTTATAAAATCATTTGACAAAAATTACAGACCTGTCTTTCTATTAGTTATATTATTGTAAACAATAAAAAAATCTATTTAATAACGTAAATAATCGACACTCCCAATATCGATACACTGCCCCATCACTATCATAAGCATGGGTAATTTTTTTACATTTCTCACCACCCCCCGGGGCTTTCTGTTAGCGTGTACATCAATTCGAGCATTAGTGCTGAGCTGTGGCACTGGGAACATGATGACCTGTGTACAGCCCTAATGAGAGTTGTTTTGTTATAATTAGTGATGTTCCTTCTATTTCATGTACGGAGCACTTTCTGAGGAAAAATGTTATGGATGGTGTTTCTATTATTCAGAAGTCTATTGGGGGTTAATTGTGCTTTTATTATAGTAGGCTATACTGCAAAGTAATTAAATTCAAGATACTGCTTATTTTAAATATTGCGTGGATATAAAAATGTCAAAAGTTGACACGCGAATAGCTAGTTTTTATAGTTACCGTGAATTTATTACCCAAAACCATGGATATATTACCCTAAATGGATTGAGCAGTCTGCGAAAAAAATGCGATGACAAGGATACTCACTTAGAGCCCTACGTCTCTTTCTTAGTAGGGTGACCAAAGACTGGTACGATCATAGACTTGTTGATATATAACTAACGTGTAACTCCAGGGCACTATTTATTGCCGTAATTCTTTCTTTCTACGCATATACCACATCTGCAATGAGTAGTAGTCAAAGTTATTTTTGATTAAATTGCCCATTTTATTGCTAACTGTACATTTTTTTCGGAATCTGTAAATAGAGCTCCAAATTTGCAAAAATTAAAGAAAGTCCTCTATATCTCCCGGTTAAGGTAGCTGCTGTATCGTATTTACGAATTAAGAATCTTGCTCGTTTTGAACTCGGTAATAAATGGTATACGGCGTATTTAAATCATATCAAAAATAGGCATAGTCCGTATTAGTTCTACCTCATGGTCACCGTACTGCGTCGTAATGGGTGTGAACGTGAGACGCACGTGACACGCATCTATATATATATATATATATCATTATAACAGTGCCAGAAACAATTAAATGTTTTAGTAAAGAGCATTAGGTCACTGTAAATGCAGCATATTCGTGGAAAGAAAGAATAACGGCGATAAGATGTCAACAATTGCATAATCGTACCAATGTTTGGTCACTCTACTTAGAAAGAGACGTAGAGCTCTAAGTAAGTAAGTACCCTTGTCGTCACATTTTTTTCGCAGCGTGCTTAATCCGGTTTGGTCTGTGGTTTATATTAAAGCATAGAACGGAGGAAGTTAGGTACTGGTTCTACCACTACACTCATCGTCACATTTTCATTGCACGTGTGCCAGTAACGATAGAATTGACACAAGCAGATCATTTTACTCTTCCAGACAAACTGTTTAGGAGATGAGATGGGGCGCGTTTCTTCTACATTGAACGATTTGCATTTTCTATTTATAACATCCCTTGCGGCGTAGGCAGGAAGTACAAAATTGTAACAACAAAGTAAAAAAAGGTCTTAAGCCCTTTTTTACTTTCTCCATTTTCATAGTTCATCTCATACACGCTCGCCGACTTCGTAGATAAAGTTGCATTGATCTGTAGTTTCCTCAATTCAAACAAATCCGGTTTGTGGGGTAGGCCGAATACAAAGTTCCAACGTCTACTTTCCTTACAGACCACTCTTGTTTCCTACACTCCCATACTTGATTTAATATACGCTCGGTTACGGAAACATTTTAATCCATTATTATATCCTGTTACCTTGTATGATACGAACTATGATAGAAGAGGAAGCTAGAGATCTGTTAGAAAAGAACTTATTAATTTTCCTAAATTTATCGAGTCTGTTGTCGTAAAACGCCCATCATGCGATGGAGTCTGAAAAATTGTACCGATTTATATCACGGCCATCCATCACAGGGGTGACTCGTTCGATTCCAGCCCAGTCATGCACTCTGATGGATTATTGATGTGTGATTACGAGTCTTTGTAAAGCAATTTGCTGTTGATGGACCGGTCATCTGTGTTGTGTGATGAGGAAGTTATATTATTGGTTCGGGGGTTTCTCTTGAACGACAGAGAATAAGTATATGGTCTTTTTATTACCTGTTTGTTCTAATGACGTGTAGGCTGAGTATTATTACTCCTGTCTTCAAAGGCAAGGGATCGATGCAGGAGTGCGGAAACTACCGCGGTATAAAGGTAATGTCTTACACCATGAAGCTCTTTGAGCGTATAGTAGACTCCCGGATCCGACAGGAGAGTACAATCTCGGAGTGTCAATATGGATTTCGCCCTGGTCATGGGACCATGGACCCTGTTTTTGCCCTAAGGGTCGTCATGGAAAAATACAGGGCGAAGAATACGCCTCTGCATTTCATGTTCTTAGAAATGCAGAAAGCCTTCGACTGTGTCCCTCGCGTGGCGATCAGGTGGGCATTGCGGTCCAAAAGGGTGCCAGAGACCTATATTGACATCATTTGTACGGACCGCTGTTGGCGACACCAAATCCTTCCCCATCACAGCCGGGGTCCACCAAGGCTCGGTTCTCAGTCCTTATCTGTTCCGCGCGATATTAGATGAACTTATGAAAAGTATCAGAGATGCACATGAGCAGCCTCCGTGGCTGCTTATGTATGCTGACGATATCGCGCTGGTGGATGCGGACGGGGGGAGACTGGTGCGACGTGTGAATGCGTGGAAGGAGTCACTTGAGAACAGTGGTCTTAATATAAATGTGGCAAAGAGTGAGTACATGGCCTGTAATACTACAGATCCCCTACCCGTTCGCATAGGCGAAGACCAAGTCGAACGAACGGACCAGTTTAAATACTTGGATCTGTTCTCCACGCGACTGGGGGCATCGATTACGACGTCAAGGCTCGCATTGGAGCAGCTTGGGAAAAGTGGCGTGAGGTGGCTGGTGTTATTTGTGACCCTAAAATGCCGGTTAAGCTAAAAGGACAGGTCTATAAATCCATCATTAGGCCTGTCCTTTTATATGGCAGCGAAACGTGGCCAGTGCTTGAACGGCACAAGCAAGAGCTACGTTTCACGGAAATGAAGATGCTGCGCTGGATGTGTAGAGTGTCGCGGAAAGACCGCATCAGGAACTCCCGTATCCGCAGCAGCCTTCATGTCCGTGATATAGCAGATAAAATGCAGGAAAGCCGCCTTCGATGGTACGGCCACGTCTTAAGGAAACCGGCAAATTACGTGGGCAATAAGTGCCTGACCATGCTGCCTCCGCCGGGACCCGGAAGAACAGGTAGACCCAAGAAATGCTGGCTTGATGTCGTCAGGGATAACATGCGTGCTAATGGCCTCGCCACAAAGGATGCCGAAGACCGCGCGAAGTGGAAAAGGAGAAGCAAGAAAACGGACCCCGGGCTCCGAAGCAGCAGCTGAAGATGCTACCGGGAACATGCTCAGACGAAGGAAGGACGTGTAGTACGGGTGGGATCTGGCGGAATCCCGCCTTTGAATCTTAACTCGGCCTCAATGTGCTTTCAATTGATGATTTATCATTATAAAGAGCAAGGCGTTATGGAAGTATGTTTATTCATGATTTGCTGTTTTGGATATGTTTTTTTATTTATTTCTACACAAGCAGCTACTTTTACAGAGTATATATACTCCAATACATTAGTGTTATAAACTATTGCAATAATTTTATTTATAGCATATTACCATGCTGACCGTCTTTGTGACCATCCCTAGATTTTTGATGCAAAATGTTTATTTTTGTTGAGATCATATAAATATTGAGTCCGGTCGGATTCGATTTTATGTAAGGGACGCGGTATAAGTTAGGCACTCGTAAAATTTTGGTGAATTTCGATTGAAGGGATTTTTATTGGTAGATTTTTAGAATATCTGAGTACGATGGTGTCCATATAAAAGATAGCCCATGATAATTATCGATCAAATATAGGTGTAGATACATGCTCGGCGCATGAAAAATGGCACCACCAAAAGGCAAGCAAAATGGCTAAAAAATTAACAGGCTTCTGCTTTTTGCATTGGGTTTAGTACAGCCCCAAGGTGGTCCCATTTTAATTTCATCGGTATTGGACCTTGGACTTTAAAGATACACCAGGGAAATCCATAACGACAAAAAATACGAATGCGTATATTGAGAAATTATGGGTATTACGTCAATCCTATAGGTACTCTACTATAGAACTAAGTTAAATATTACCGACTGTCTGTGTTTTTTTTATAACTTCGTTGCTTATAAACCGAATTTGATGTTTCTTTTAGAATTGGATTGAGTATAGCTCCGAAGAGGTCCCATTTGAATTTTATCGGTATTGGTCCTTGGACTTTGAAGGTACACCACGGGACTCCTTGACGGCAAACAGCACGATTGTGTAAATTGAATTATTATAAATATTAAATCAAACCGGTAGGTAACTTACTGTAGAACTAATTGGAATAATACTACACAGGTATATAAATATTAATAATTAATTCACTCATCACTTAAAATTGTAAAATAAAAAAATTTTAAAAAAAAGATAAGCCGATAGCAATAAATAAATATTTGAAGTCGGTGCCAAGTAACTGACTGCACCAACCGGCATCGTCTTCAAATATTTATTTTTGGCTTTATGAAGTCGGTTTACCTCTTTTAAAAGGTTTTTTTTTGCAAAAACACCTTTTAGCTATACGAGTAAGGTACAACACACCCTGATTTATGTTCAATCATAAGTATAACTACTCAAGTGAATTCGGGGACGCTTTTTGTTTAACTTTTGAACGGGACTGTGTGTTTTATCTATATATCGATGATGATAATATTCTATGTAAAGACATAGATGTAGAATAACTCGGTTAAGAGTTGCAAGCAGGAGTCATAGACATGAATAGTATAGACCATATAGGCTTACATTTCATTGAAATTACTAAATCCTAATTAAGAAGGGACGAGCCATTTCCAAACTAATTATTCTAGGCACGATTTTGAGACTCTAGATTACTAAAAAAAAGTAAATACCTCCACGCCTGTATTTTCTAAGCAGAGGTGGCAGGAATACTCACTTTTCGCACACTTTTCGATTCATGTAATAGGGAGCGAAGCTATTGGTATTATATCGGTCATATTGCCAGACACGGAATGAAATTGCATAATTTTCTACAGAAAAATTTCACATTTTCGACATAACAAACGATCCCAGTACCTCGTGATCGCTACTCTCATTATTTGCCACTAGTCCAATGATGCAATTTGGATATAATAAGAATACTTTAAACATAACAACATGGCGAAGCCATTTTAATTTATAAAATACATCGAATGTCGTATTCGATGTATCTAAATTATTTACGCTTCAAAAGTTTTCTAAGATTAACAAATTCTCGACCAAAACTTAAAAAAAAAACGTAGCCCCACACTAGGATTTATTCATGTGTCGCGGGTGCGTTTACAAACATGAAAATTCACATACTAAAATACCCAGACCGAAGCATATAATTGTGGATCACACAAAAATGTGTCTCGTGAGGGAATCGCCGCGACTATTCGACCCAGTGGGCGGAGCGGCTTAAGCTCCTATCCACTATGCCAAATTGTACATCACTTATCAAACGTACGTGGCACTGGAAATGTGTTCACGAAAATATGAAAGCCGTCATAGAAAATATGTTACATGAAATGAATTAAAGGCCAGTTCAGTGTCCCACACATATAAATATTACATGATTTTTAACATAACCCATGCCTACACGTGAATGAAATACAATCAACGGCAAAAGTGTGATATTATACAAAAAATCAATTAAAAAATTAATAATCACTGTTGTGTATCTATATTCTCCAAGCGGAAGTAAGTAAAAGAGGTAAACTATGTACACCCAATTTTTGGCGACGATGTTAAATCCCATTCTGGTGGACGATTTAGCGCAGTAGCTAAGAGCTTAAGCCGCTCCACCCACTGGGTCGAATAGTCGTGGATTCGATTCCCGCACGGGATAAATCTTTGTGTGACCCACAATTATTTGTTTCGGGTATTTTTGTATGTGAATTTTCATGTTAGTAAACACACTCACGACACAGGAATAAATCATAGTGAGGGTCTACGTTTAAAAAAGGCAATATAATACAGGGCAAGCCTATTGCTATATCATCATCATCACAGCCGAAACACGTCAACTACAGGACAAAGACATCCCCAAAGATCACCACGACGCCTCTGTGCTGTACGCATTCAGTTTCTACCTGTGACCTTCACCAGGTCAACGGTCCACCATGTAAGCCCCTCACATAATGGACCGTTGACCAGGTTGATATACCGGGAACAATTTCCAATTCCGGACTGATACTGGGATTTTTGTATTAAAAAAACAACATTTCGTCGTCATCGAACAAGACGTCGTATGCCGCGCGCATTATGTGCCTAACGAAGCAGGGGCAAACAATAAGTCGTCTTTAAAATAGTTAAGATTTATTATATAATAATTTCGATAAAATTATTAAAGAAAAATAAATATATTATGCCGTGATTTTTATGGAAAATTTTAAATACTTTTGGCACTGATTGTACTCGATGTCCCGGATTTACAAATTAAGATCACCGCCGGAATGTAATGGCTTGAAATAAATAATACCCATCGAATGCACGAAATAAAATCATGTTTTTATTTGTAAATGCACGCCGTGTGTAAATAATATAAATAATATAAATATGTTGAATATTTTTCCATATTGTACGAGTTGAAATTTATTCGAAATCCGACGAAAAAATTGTGACTTTTTACATATTTGTATACTTATTATAAATCAGCTTATAAATAGGATCATATTTTTTATATTTTAGAATCAGTATCGGAGGTTTATTTGCAAACATAGGTACATAAGTTGATGGTAAACACCGTCACGCCTATTTTCCCCAAGCGGGGCTGGCTGAGGTAGCAGAGACGGACGATTTAGCGTAGTGGTTAAGAGCTTAAGCCGCTCCGCCCACTGGGTCTAATAGTCGCGGGTTCGATTACCGCACGGAACAAATCTTTGTGTCACCAACAATTATTTGTTACGGTCTGGGTAATTATTGTAATTTAGATGTTGGTAAACGCACCCACGACATAGGAATAAATTAAAGTGTGGGGCTACGTTTAAAAAAAAATACGTATACTGTGAACACTTATTTTTCGCCGACGATGTTAGGTACGTACCGGACACATTTCTAGAGTCCGGATTGATGCTCGGAGTTCTTCGATAGAAAAACTACATTTGTTCGAACTAGGATTTGATCATCTTTCGAAGTCAGCATACGTCTTAGAATATACCTTAAAAATTCAAACGTTGAAAAACCCAAGAAGCCATTTCGTCTCGCGGCTGCTTCAGTACACTTGCTTGCAAAAGCAACTCCCCAAGCGCAATTTTAGCAACACTTTTCGACTACATCATTAGACCTTGAATATTATCTGATCGTATATTACTTGTCAATACCAATCTAACACGAGGGGATTACGTTGTATATTTCACATGTTCCTATGGTTACCTTTTGACTCCATCATCAGACCAGCTTTATTGCAATGTCATCGAACTTACATGTGTGTGGCAAATTTCAGCTCAATGCCCACAAGTGATTTGAAAAATGGATAGCAAGATTTGAACCGCAAAGAGATAGACATACCTGCGAACATTGCACGTTAAATAAAAGCTAGTAAAATTCACAGTAAAATAAGACAAATAAAGGAAATCAAATAGTAGGAGATGGGTGACCGCTTAAGTTATTTCCATTTTCGAGCGCCTCTGTTTTACTCTTTTCAGTTATTACTTAATGTTGTAATGCTTTCGACTAAGTTAGAATCCACATGGATGGCTTGATAAGTTCAAACAGAAGGTTAACAAAAACTGCTCCCACCAATCCGCACTGGATTTGAGTAACTATTTTCACTAACGCCTATTTAAGAGAGAAGGTATTTACCCAGCAGTAGTACTGAACACACTGATTTATCATTATAAAGAGCAAGGCGTTATAGAAGTATCTTTATTCATGATTTGCGGTTTTGGATATGTTTTTTTATTTATTTCTACATATGCAGCTACTTTTACAGAGTGTATACTCCAATACAGTAGTGTTACAAACTATTGCAATAATTCTATTTATAGCATATTACCATGCTGACCGTTTTGTGACCATCCCTAGATTTTTGATGCAAAATGTTTATTTTTTTGAGATCATATAAATATTGAGTCCGGTTGGATTCATTTTATGTAAGGGATGCGGTATAAGTCAGGGACTCGTAAAATTTAGGTGAATTTCGATTCAAGGGATTTTTATTGGTAGATTTTTAGAATATCTGAGTACGATGGTGTCCATATAAAAGATACCCCATGATAATCATCGATCAAATATAGGTGTACATGCTCGCCGCACGAAAAATGGCACCACTAAAAGGCAAGCAAAATGAACGGTACTCATAAAATGAACAGGCTATTGTTTGTCGTTAAGGAGTTCCCTTGTGTATCTTCTAAGTCTAAGGTCCAATGCCAATGAAATTAAAATGGGACCACCTTGGAGCTATACTGAACCCAATGCAACAAAAATCATCAAAATCCGTCCAAAATTGACGGAAATATCGCTGAACATACATAAAAAAATGAAAAAAAAGCATACATACAGCCGAACATAGAAGTCCTTTAACCTTTTTGAAGTCTGTTAAAAACAACATTTCGTCGTCATCGAACAAGACGTCCTATGCCGCGCGCATTATGTGCCTAACGAAGCAGGGGCAAACAATAAGTTGTGTTTAAAAGAGTTATGATTTATTATATAATAATTTCGAGTCAAATTATTAAAGAAAAATAAATATATTATGCCGTGATTTTTATGGAAAATTTTAAATACTTTTGGCACTGATTGTACTCGATGTCCCGGATTTACAAATTAAGATCCCCGCCGGAATGTAATGGCTTGAAATAAATACACCCATCGAATGCACGAAATAAAATCATGTCTTTATTTGTAAACGCACACCGTATTTTTCCATATTGTATGTATTAAAATTTATTCGAAATCCGACGAAAAATTGTAACTTTTTACATATTTGTATACTTATTATAAATCAGCTCATAAATATGATTATAGTTTTTATATTTCAGATCAATCGAAGGTTTATTTGCAAACATAGGTACATATGTTGATGGTAAACACCGTCACGCCTATATTCCTCAAGCGGGGCTGGCTGAGGTAGCAGAGACAGACGATTTAGCGCAGTGGTTAAGAGCTTAAGCCGCTCCGCCCACTGGGTCGAATAGTCGCGGGTTCGATTCCCGCACGGAACAAATCTTTGTGTCACCAACAATTATTTGTTACGGTCTGGGTAATTGTTGTAATTTAGATGTTGGTAAACGCACCCACGACATAGGAATAAATTAAAACGTAGCCCACGTTTAAAAAAAAAAAATAGGTGTACTGTGAATACTTATTTTTCGCCGACGATGTTAGGTACGTACCGGACACATTTCTAGACTCCGGATTGATGCTGGGAGTACTTCGATAGAAAAACTACATTTGTTCGAACTAGGATTTGATCATCTTTCGAAGTCAGCATACGTCTTAGAATATACCTTAAAAATTCAAACGTTGAAAAACCCAAGAAGCCATTTCGTCTCGCGGCTGCCTCAGTACACTTGCTTGCAAAAGCAACGCCCCAAGCGCAATTTTAACAATTTTGGCGCAGTATGTTTATACAAAGCAGATATTAGTTCTGCCTCGAGATAGAACTCGAGTTTATTTATTTAGGCTTATGCAGAAACGGTACAGTTATAAAAATGACATTTTGGTACACGAGAATTGAAAAAGCGGATTTTGCTGGTACTTTATTTGCATTGGTAAATTTTGGGAAATCCTATTTACTGCGTTTTATTTTTCTTATAAAATGAAAATTAAACGTATTCTTTATGTATTAAAATCTACCTGTAAACGGCTTGAGAGCTTTTGATGTTTTTTTTTACTTATAGGGTCGAATCGTTAGGTGATGTTGGCAGTGCGATGCAAATCCATGGGCAACTGCTAGTGTAATATGTTATGACAATGTCATAATCCAATCTAAACTATCTATCTGTCTATCTATAACCTCACGCCAGATCCCTTGCGGGGTAGGCAGAGAGTACAGAGTTCCAACCAGGTTCTTTCCTTACATACCTCTCTGGCTTCCTCGACTCTCATAGTTCGTCTCATACACGCTCGCCGGTTACTGAGACTCTTGACTTTTCCATCAGATAAGACTCGGTTTATTTGGTCGTGGTAAGATGAACTCGTCCAATCTAAACGTTGTGCGAAATTTGTCAGTGTCCACAAATAAAACTTAAAGAATCAATTAAAATATTCTAAGAAATATTTAACGATTATCGCTTGAAAAAAATACTATCAAAACAAATTTTTTGTAAGATATTGCCTACAATAAACTAACCAAAAACCTCTAAAATGCCCTACTGGTACGATTACACTAAATAATATGTTTGGATATAAAGTAACCTAGAATTTGGAATAAAACTATTTTTAGATAAACCGTGATTATTTTTTTATTGTTATAACAGTCTTATACTTTACAGCACTCACGGTCACAAAAAAGGCTGATATGTTTGACAACGTTCAAATATTTTATTGGATATTTTTATATTTTATTTGGCCAAAAGTGTAAACAGTAGCAAGGAATATACTCTCATTTGTGTAATGCGATTGCAGGTCTTGCAAGAGGATATTTACCTTTCCACCCAAACTACTTAAATAATAACAACTAAGATGTTAATTTTAAGTATATATACTTAATTTTGTCATCTTTCTTCACAGAAATGACATAACAGACGGGTAGCCCTTAGTTATTTTAAATATTTATACACTTTTCGGTCAACATCATTAAAGTAAATATTTTAAAATAGCGATCTTCCATAGAAAAATGCAAAGCAATGTTTATAGACTTGATTCGAAATGCGAAAGTGGAAGGATGTAGGTACCTGGAGGACCTAGCAAACCACGCCCACCGCGATGACGTCAAGACCTAGTAGAAAGACACAGTTGCTTAGGCAGACTCCTCTTTATTTTGGTTTCGTGACCTAGGCAATCTCTTCATGACCAAATATGCCTAGTCTTATCGGAAGGGCAAGTCAAGAATCTCCTTAACCAGCGAGGGTCTATGAGGGTGGAGGAAGCTGGAGAGGTCTGTAAGGAAATAACCTGTTAGAGCTCAGTACTCTCTGCCTACGTAGAAAGAAACCTTTAGATTTGCAATCGTACTGCTTATTTTCATTCCAATTTTCCTGCACACTACATACTGAGTTAAATGCAAAGCTTTGTTCCTGAGTAAACAGGTTTCCGTACGAAGCATTTAAGACAGCTACCCCATAAAAGTGTTAATAACATAATAAGGCGGGCACACAGTCTCATTACTTCATTTTAATATAACGCCTACAACTATAACATTTTGAGAATAATGAAAATGTGATTGCACTTTATACCTCTGAGAAAGTGGGTTTTATGATCAACTAAGTTACTACTTGTAGTAAAAGTTTTTATTATGGAATTATCTACGGTTCAACGTACCAAGTAATACACTATACGAACATTAAAGAAATTGTTACCATTGAATAATTAGGTTGCTGACTCTGCTCTTCAGATTTAACTAAAATACCCGTCACGCTTCTTTGACCCCAGCGGGGCTGAACTTTTCATGATTACGATTGAAATTTAACTGATAATATAACTACAGGCTGGCAGAAAAAACCACGAGAAACAATTAATTCAGGTCCTTCTTAAAGACTGAAACTGTTTTTTCAACAAACGTCACTTAACACTAGGAATTATTCCTAAATCCTCAAAGCACATAATAGCATGGGTTTCATATACACAACTACACACATACCAAAAAATAAAACATTTTTGGGTCCCTTGAAACTAACATTACTTAATTCAGTAGGTGGAGCAGCTTACGTTTTAAATCATTGGACCAAGCCATATGTTAATTCATGACTTTATATAATTTAAATCAATATGAAAAAACGTACCATAAACATGCTATCCTATGTTTTGTCTGTAGCAAAACTGGAAATTTATAGCTCCAAAAAAAAACTTAGTCTATCTATCTATCTACATCATCACGCTAGATACCTTGCGGGGTAGGTAGTACAGAGTTGCAACAGGTTTTTTCCTTACATTAGTGAGCTCGACGACTCGGTTGACCCAGACGAGCTCACCCCCGTGGTGGCCAAGGTGGGAGGCTGCGACTTGCAGCGAGTGAAGTGCGGCGACATACGGTCGGGTTACAGAGGCCTATTCACGGCCGTAGTAACCTGCCCCGTAGAAGCGGCCAAAAAGCTGGCTGATGCCAGGCGGCTGTTGGTGGGCTGGGTGTCCGCGAACGTGGCCCTCCTGAAAGCGAGGCCGCTGCGCTGCAACCGCTGCCAAGTGGAGGGGCACATCGGCGCTCTCTGTCCGGCGGATATCACTGACCACAAGGGGCGCTGCTATAACTGCGGGCAGCCGGGGCACCAGGCGCGGGATTGCGCCGAGGCTGCAAGCTGCCTGGTTTGCAGCAAGGCTGGCAAGCCCGCCGAGCACCGGGCAGGCTCAAAGACCTGTGGGTCGCGCCCCACAGGCAAGAAGGCGCGCACTCCCAAGCGGCCAGCACCGTCCGTGACGCGCCGGACACAGGTGACAGAAAGAATGGAAACTAGCAATGGGTAGCCGTCCCCCCATTGTTAGTCTCCTGCAGACGAACCTTAACCACTCTGCCAGGGCTCAGGACCTCCTGCTCCAGAGCATGGCAGAGTGGTCGATCGACGTGGCAGTGGCAGCGGAGCGTTATTTCGTGCTGCCCGCCAGCAACTGGGCTGGTGACGCGGACGGCATGGTGGCAATATTGCTGCCGAGGTGTGGGGGCTCCCTGTCTCTCGAAGACGTTTGCCGCTCGTGTGGGGGCCATGGTGGTGGTCGAGGTGTATTATTCGCCAAACCGACCACTACCCGAGTTCGAGTCCCTCTTATCGCGACTCGGCGACTTTTTTTTTCGGTGTCGGCCCCGTCCCACCCTCGTCATGGGGGACTTTAACGCCAAGTCCTCGGCCTGGGGTTCCTCCATCGACGATGTTAAGGGCGAGGCCCTTGAGGAGTGGGCGCATACCCACGGATTGTCGGTCCTGAATAGGGGCACAGCCTTCACCTATGTCAGGCGGGGTGGCGGCTCGGTGGTCGATGTGTCCTTCGCCACCTCGGCGTTGGCAGGCTGGGTGCGAGGATGGAGAGTCGTCGACTCGGTGGAGACCCTATCTGATCACGTCTACATCAGATTTGTGGTCTCCGCCGACTCTCGGGCCGCTGCGCCGGCTGACGTGGCTGGGGGCGGGCCGAGATGGGCGTTGGCGCGCCTGGACGCCGAGGCCGTAACAGAGGCGGCTGAGGTCCAGGCCTGGACGGAGGCACCGGTCTCCCCATTTGACATCCAGAGGGAGGCCGAGTGGTTTCAGGCCGCAACCAGGGCAATTTGCGATGCCGCCATGCCCCGCATACGGCATGCAGCACCACGCAGGCGACAAGTCTACTGGTGGTCGCGCGAAATTGCACAACTGTGACGCGCCTGCGTCGCTGCACACCGCCAGTACACTCGACAGCGGAGGAGAATAATTCGTAGTTGGAACTCAGCCGCAGCGCAAATTTCCACAGTTAGATCTAATTTTCACATTTTTTGTCGAGTTCTGGGAATATAGTAAAAATGTAGCTACAGGGGGTCCACCGGAACCAGCTAAATTTTAAAAGTAGTCTATGAGAAAAAAAGTCTGAGATCCTTTGGTCTAGCGGCTATTACTACAACTGACAATACAAAGGACGGCTGCGCGGGCGCATCTTACCTACGTAGCTATACATGCACATAATAGTTATAAGGCACAATATTGCTATAGACGCACGCTCACACAGTTCGTATGTTTAATACCTTCCCTCGAAGCAGTGAGCGACCCAAAACACATATGACTAACTACAATCAAAAATGTTTAAGTAACGCACACATTCGTAACGTTTTGATGCACTCAAACCTTTCGTCAAAATATCTGCAGGCCTTCTTTCCGTACATAAGTACTTAAGACCAATAATATTTTGCTAGCACTAATCTAGAATAATATGGTGCCTAACGTTGATGTCTTTCGGGCGCAAGTGATAACTTCGATTCTGAGCTAGTTTAATCGCGCTTTGACTATCATTGAACAATGTCACACAGTAACACATCATACCGACAATATTCAACACGCTTTGCTCATACACAGCCTCCTTTGCAGCTTCAGATATTGCCATGTATTCGGTTTCGGTACTGGACAACGCTATGGTGCGCTGCTTACGAGCCTAAAAACCGTGATCTGTGATTTTCGAAACAGACAACAAATTGGTACGTAAATTCGACACAATATATGTATGTTATATCAGTATATGAGTTTGTATATCTTGGATGCGCCTTCAGTAAGGATGGGAAATACACCGCTGACATAGAGATAAGAGTGAGTGCAGGGAACAGAGTGAATGGTGCGATGGGAAAGCTACTCGGGAGCCGGCACTTAAGCCATAAGGCGCAGCTGGCCATACATAACGGAGTTCTTGTCCCAACGCTGTTATATGGTAGCGAGAGCTGGGTATGTAAGAAGGAGAATGAAAGTAAGATAAATGCGGTAGAAATGCGAGCTCTGCGGAAGATGTGCGGGGTGAAGCTGACCGACCGCATTAGCAACAGCATAGTAAGACAGCGAGTAGGTATGAAAGATAGTATCGGTGTAAAGATGAGAAAGGGCATGCTCCGTTGGTTCGGGCATATAGAAAGAATGCCAGAGGAAAGAATGACAAAACAGATATACAATGTGAAAGTGGAAGGATGCAGGTACCGGGGAAGACCTAGACTATCTTACCACGACCAAATAAACCGAGTCTTATCTGATGGAAAAGTCAAGAGTCTCCGTAACCGGCGAGCGTGTATGAGACGAACTATGAGAGGAGGAGAGAGGTATGTAAGGAAAGAACCTGTTGGAACTCTGTACTCTCTGCCTACCCCGCAAGGGATCTGGCGTGAGGTTATAGATAGATAGATAGATAGTTATATCAGTCAATGCGGCGCTCTTCACTGCCCATATCTACGGAAATGCTTACTTGACTAGTTTCAGTAAGGCACATGCTATTACTATTAGATAGATTTAGCTCATTTTCAACACTAGCAAATCCTTTTATCATTTTTTTCTCGTTACACCTATGTCGCGTGCATCCACTATCAATGCACCACACTGAACCTCTGCCCAAGTCGCTGAGCATTACATTTCTGTTATACTTAGCATAGTTGTGTAACCACAAGCCTGTTTCTGTCTTCTTTTCTGGCTGGTTGTAAGTTGTGGTACTAGCCTCTTCACATTCTTCTTTTTAAATTTGCTTTTGCACTCTTTTGCAATATGTCCTTGCCGTCCACAACGGTCTCGTCTCATAAACGACGCATTCTTATTTTTTCCAAATAAATTATTCGTTTTCGTCCTCTGAGCCTTTTTATTTCTTTTCACATACATCGCACCTTGTAAGTCTGGGTATTACGATTTATGGCCCCCTCAGTGTTCAGTAAATCGTCATGAGATTCTATTGTTCGAAACATGGAAAAAGATTCCGACAAAATGTACGACAATAATATGACAAGTTGTTCATCGATAACCACTCACCCGATCTCTGATCTTCTTTACGGCATCAAAAAAATCTGCGATGCGTTGACGCAGGTCATCTCCTTCCTGCATACGTGTAACACAAGTATTTTCAACAACAACGCTTTCCACGCATACATGTTAACACAAGTGTTTTCAATAACGTCGCTTTCCGCGCAGACCCACTGGATGCATAAAAAGATTTCCATGTGTCCCATATCAATAGGTTATGGGCCCAGTACACTTCCAAACTGATCGCAATCGTCACTAGCACATAGGTTACGGGTCAAGTATTGACTTTTTTGGAGAAACTAAGTTATGCCGTCGGCTATGATTAAAATTGATCCACTTACGGGCAACAATTATAACACCTGGAAGATACATGTGCTAGCTATTTTAAAGTAAAATTACTTTTAAGGATATGCCTCAGGTGATTCGGATATTTTGTTAGCCTTAAGTTTGACTGAAGTAATAGCATTAGACGGCTTAGGAACTTCGAAAGCGATATAGGCTCATAACCTATTGGCAGGGTACCAGGGACAAGGAAATCAAAACTGTCTCTTAATGAACGGACACACGTTTATTCGTCTAGCGGCTAGTTCCCACTTTATTACTTTACTCTTTGACTACAATAGACAATGCAAAGGACGGCTGCGCGGAAACATCTTACCTACGTAGCTATACATGCATATACTAGTTACAAGGTACAATATTGGTATAGGCGTTTCTCCTTGAGGCCCCTCGCCAACGAGGTCGAAGAATCCCTTGCCAACCGGCCGTTGAAGAGCACCACGGCGAGCCACCTCCCCCATCGCGACTGCCCAAGCCGAGGCCGTTCCACCTTGAGGCGCCCTAGAGCTAGTTGCCCCCTTACCCTTGTGGCTCGAGCGTAGTGGTTGCACGCTCGCCCTCTTGTCCGGTGAAGCTGTAAAGGCCCCGCGGCCAACAGCTTAGAACACACACACACACACATGCACACACGCACACACACGCACGCACACACACACGCACACACGCACACACACAGACATACACACAAACACACACACATACATATACACACACACGCACACACACACACACACACACCCACACAAAGGTATAGGCGCACGCTCACGCCGTTCGTATATTTAACAATTTTGATTTCTGGTGAATAAATTAATATAAAATATTTTTCCTCGTTTGATAAGATCATCGATTTCTTCTTTTAAAATTAAATGTAGTTTATTCAATTACTTCCTGGTCAACAAAGCTCTCACTAACAACGTTGTAGAAGTCAGCAGTGTGTCGACACGGGTAGCGTACCTCATAATTAAAATCACCAACAGGTGCACCCTGAAGGTGGTACAGGTATATGCGCCGACCTTGACATACTGCGACGACATAGTCGAAGCCATGTATGAAGACATAGCCAAGGCATTACATGGCACCACCAAGGCTCACTACAGCGTTGTTATGGGGGACTTCAATGCCAAAGTGGGAGTACAAGAACGCGGCGAAACAATAATCAGACCCCACGGCGTGGGGCACCGAAACCACAGGGGGCAGATGCTGGTCAACTTTCTGGAGTCGCAGGGGCTATTCTTGATGAATTCGTTCTTTAAGAAGAAGCCTCATAGAAAGTGGACATGGCGAAGCCCCGACACTGTGACGAGGAACGAGATAGACTTCATCATGACTGACAGGAAGTTTATATTTAGAGACGTCTCCGTGATCAACAGGTTTAATACCGGCAGCGACCACCGACTTGTCCGAGGCGCTCTAAATATAAACTTTAGGGCCGAAAGGCGTCGCGTGATGAGGTCTACTCTGAGACCTACTGCGCCTCAAATAGCTTTAGGGTTCGAAAACTTCCAACTGGAGCTTCAAAATCGTTTCGACCTGCTGGAAACCGAAGGCAATGTTGACGAAAAAACCGGCACAGTGGTCAAAACGCTATAGGAGGTGTCTCGAAGGGTGTTTTCCGGCAAAAGCGGTAACAGAGAGTCTAAACTCTCGCTCGAGACTCTCGAACTTATGAGGCAGAGACGAGAAATGTCATCCACGCAGGCGTCTTCGCCGGATGGGAGGAACCTCAACCGGAAGATCCGAAAGCTGGTGCGACGTAACTTCCGATGTTCCAACACCCGCGCCTTCGCGGCTGCGATTGAACAGAACAGAGGAACCAAAGTCTTCGCTCGCCAGCTAGGTAAATCCCATCTGACGAAACTTAATACTGCAGATGGCAAAACCGTGACCTCTAAGTTCGAGATACTCGAGGAGATTGAGAGTTTCTACAAAGACCTGTACGCATCACGAATGACTAAACCCACGAGACCCAGCGCTGACGACCACAGAGCCCCACTCGCACGCCACTACACGGAAGACATCCCTGATGTCAACCAGGACGAGGTCAGAGTGGCTCTCGAGCAGCTCAAAAACAACAAGTCGCCAGGCGATGACGGAATCACCACTGAGCTCCTAAAAGCAGGCGGGACTCCAATCCTGAAAAAAGTTAGCGAGTCTCTTTAATTCCGTCATCCACCAGGGCTTAACACCTCAAGCGTGGAGCGGGAGTGCGGTGGTTCTGTTCTTCAAAAAAGGTGACAAAACCTTGCTGAAGAACTACAGACCCATCTCACTCCTGAGCCACGTCTACAAGTTGTTCTCGAGAGTACTCACAAACCGCCTCGCCAGAAGACTTGACGAGTTCCAGCCACCGGAACAAGCCGGGTTCCGAAAAGGCTACAGCACCGTGGACCACATCCATACTGTTCGGCAGATTGTACAGAAGACCGAAGAGTACAATCAGCCGCTGTGTATGGCTTTCGTGGACTACGAGAAAGCCTTCGACTCTATCGAAACCTGGGCGGTTCTGGATGCTCTGCAGCGATGTGGCATCGATTGGCGCTATATCGAGGTGCTGAGATGTCTATATGATACCGCCACAATGACCGTCCAGCTCCAAGACCAAAAGACCAATCCGATCGAGCTGCGTTGAGGTGTAAGACAGGGGGATGTAATATCCCCCAAGCTCTTCACCAATGCACTCGAAGACGTCTTCAAGACACTGGACTGGACTGGGCGGGGCATTAACATCAACGGCGAATACATCTCACACCTTCGGTTTGCCAATGATATCGTCATCGTGGCAGAGTCACTGGAACAGTTACGCGAAATGCTGCATAGCCTAAATGGAGTCTCTTGAGGTGTCGGTCTCGGCATGAACTTGGATAAAACCAAGATCATGTTTAATGAACATGTCACGCCGGGACCGATCTACGTTGATGGTGCGATGCTCGAAGTTGTTTGGGAGTATGTCTACCTTGTACAAGTTGTCCAATTTGGTAGTAACAACTTCGAGAAAGAAATCAACCGCAGGATCCAATTGGGTTGGGCAGCATTTGGCAAACTACGTCACGTTTTCTCTTCACCTATACCGCAATGCCTGAAGACTAAAGTGTACAACCAATGCGTCCTACCTGTTATGACCTACGGGGCCGAGACGTGGACACTCACAGTGGGACTGGTCCACAAATTTAAAGTCGCACAGCGGGCTATGGAGCGAGCTATGCTCGGCGTCTCTTTGAAGGATAAAATTCGTAACGAGGTAATCCGACAAAGAACCAAAGTTACCGACATAGCTCGCAGACTCAGTAAGCTAAAGTGGCATTGGGCTGGTCACATCTGCAGAAGGACCGACGACCGATGGAGCAAACGTGTCCTAGAGTGGAGACCGTGACTTGGTAAGCGTAAGGTAGGACGGCCCCCAGCTAGATGGACCGACGACCTCAAAAAGGTCGCTGGGACAGTCTGGATGCGGAAGGCGGAGGACCGTGTGCAATGGCGCGTGTTAGGAGAGGCCTATGTCCAGCAGTGGACTGCGATAGGCTGATTGATTGATTGATACAATTACAGCTAACATTTTATAAAGAAAGAGGGTTTTTTTCAAAAGTTCTTTTCATGGACTGCTTCGTTGGTCTAGTAGGTACCGTATAATGCGTCTAGTGTGATCTCGTACAAATTATAGGGGGCAGAAAGTATTGTTTTTCTATAGAAAAGTTCCCAATATTAGTCCGGGGTTTGAAATTGTGCCCAGTATAATGGCAATAGCCTCGCCCCTATTACAATAGCACCTAACATACTTAGCAATAATTTGGTGTACGCACACAGTACACTTCTATCACTCCCGTTTTGGGAATGTAGGCGTCCCGGTGTGTGTGTGAATTTTTTAAGACGGATATAATTGAATATCAATGTTGTTTATTTAAATTGTAAAATATATAAAAAAATGGTAGCTCTCATGTAATAGGCACAATTTGTGCCCGATAGAAGTGCAGGTCGAATCCCAGGCCGGACCAAATGTAAGTTTTCGATAGAAATATTTGCAGTACCAATCTGGAATCTGACATTGTACCGGACAATGGCAAATCTCATATTGGTACTTCTAATATTTTTAGCGAAAAAATACATTTAATCCGACCTGGGATTCGAAATCAGGACCTCGAGATCGCTACGCGCAATATTTGTCAGTAAACTCGTTAGTTTACTGACGCCTCGTTAGGTATAGGTAACTTTTTGTTTATGAAACATTTTAATTTTATTGGCATTGGATCTTGGGATTTGAAAATACACCAGGGAACTTCTCAACGACAAATAATACGAATGTGTAGATTGAGTTATTATGAGTTTATGCCCATCCTATAGGTACCTTGCTGTAGATTTAAACAAAATAACAGACGCCACAAAAGGAGGATCACAATTAATCTGTATACATACACGTGTGTCTCAGTTTCGGTTGAAACCAAAACTGTTAAGGAAATTATTTTGCTAGTTTAAAATAGCTTTGTTTATGTTCAAAGAAGCAGTTTTTTGTGTTCTGAAATCAATAATATCTAAAATATTGACTGCATACTATAAAATGAACATCGCACGGCAGATATCGATTCAAAATCGATATTGTATATGTGTGTGTGTGAATGATCTACGCTGTTGGTTGCGGGGCATTTACAGCTTCACCGGACAAGAGGGCGAGCAAGGGGGCAACTAGCTCAAGGGCGCCTTGGGATTGGCCTCGGCTTAGGCAGTCGTTATGGGGGGGGGCATATACAAGGTGTCTGCACCGGCCGGCAGGCGAGGCATTCTTCGATCTCGCCAGCGAGGTCAGTGTCTGATCCTGTTTACGGTATTTGCATCCGAAAGAATGAGTGTAAGAGCATCGGGAGGTTCGGTGAGAACATGCTGCGGACGACGGTAGCGGCTGATAGGAGAGGATAATCACTGTTGTGTCTATATTCCCCAAGCAGAAGTAATAGAAGTGTACTATGCACACCCAATTGGTAGTGGCTGATAGGAGAAGTCAAAATCGATATCGATCTAAAATTGATTCAAAAACCACATAAATCAGACTTATTTAGGTATACTTACAGAAGGGTTACAGACTAAAAAACTTGTGTAATAATATACATAATTATAATAATAATAAAATATAATTCAAGGATTTATTGCGAAAATACGACGGAGATATTTTACTAAGCTGAAGAGTTACTTTGGCCTCCTTCCGGCTCAGGCCCCGCTCGCCACCTAGGTATACAGTACTTATCTAGATAAATCAAACAAGCCAAAATACGATATTTTCTTTGTATATTTGGCAAATTCCTATGGGCACTTTTATCTCCACCACGAGACCTTCGCAACTGTAATATATAGAACTTATCTAATCAAATCCAACAGGCCCAAACATTACGGGACTATCTTGTTTAGTTGAAAAGTTTCTTGTGCCACCATACAGGTTCATTATCAGATCCCAGAAAAAACCTAAAACCATAGTACTAATCAAAACAAATCCAACAGGCTAAAACACAAAAATCGATTCCAATGCAATCAATTAAAATTAATTTAAAGATATATTTTATTCACATAAAGCAATATGCCTAGACCATAGTCCAGTCGTTTTGACACTCGCCTATAGCGCCCGAAGGCCACTCGGAAGCTTAGAAACGTAGTTTCAGTTTTGACTGGTTTCCCAAACCGAAACTACAATTTTGCGCTGAAACTAGCCGAAACCGAAACCGGTACAGAACCCTCAGAGTGCAAGTCCTACTCGCACTTGTCCAGTTATTAAATAAAATGGATGCATTTGTTTCCTTTTTTTTGGTCAATATAGCTAAAAGAAAATACGTTTTTATTGGTATTAGGCTTCCCCAAACAAATTCCATATGTTACAGTTCTAAATACATATATGTAATACGATCACATAATTAAATACCTATGATACTATACAACGAGTACAGTGTGCACGTACCCCATACACGTAGTCGGCCCTTTCAAAGAATTTGTTTTACCTATTTTGTTTAATAATTTTATTTTCGCCTGCTCTTTAAATCTCTCTACTCTTTCGGCACGGCAGAACGCCCCTCCCGCAACCGCACTGCCCCGCGGCGCCTTTGGCGGGTGTACACAGACAAATAACTACAACTTCCATTTTAATTACTTTTAATCTGAATAAGTTGGAGACGTCCAATTTATGACAGTATTTAGTTTTAATATTAACCATAGCCAAAAATCCGGCCCGATATATGTATGAGGCACTGAAGAAAAGGAAGGCTTTCATAGCTTTTTTATAATTATGACGTGACACCATTGTGTTAATTTAATTCTGCATTTTTATATTATATTTCCAACCACATATTATAAGTGATCAAACGAACTTACCTGAAGTGAAGTTCGATCATTATTATACGAAGTCCTTCGTTCGAAGATATAAACTATATTAGCAGCTCTCTCGAGTCGCTTGGCAACCGCGCGTCATTTAGAAACTTCAAAAACCTCTATGGTATCTGTGGACATAACCTCTGGAACCATTCCTTTTAGAAGTAGTACATTTCAACTTTACCAACGGGCAGGGCGGGTTGGGTACTTATATCTTCGAACGAAGGACTTCGTATAATAATGATCGAACTTCACTTCAGGTAAGTTCGTTTGATCACTTATTATACTGTGTCCTTCGTTCTCGATATAAACTATATTAGCAGCTGTTTAGAGCTATAAGGGTAAAGTTGAAGTATACCACGAAAAGGCTTTTTTTTTTTTTTTTTGAGCGTGACCTCTAAAAAGTAACATATCATGAGTATATTTGTACTATAACACATTCCCGTTCTTTGTATTGCCATACAACACAAACACAACAAATATATACACCTATATTGTTTCTTACAACCAGTCTGTCTATAATATAAACTTATTTAAAATAAGAAAGAAAGAAAGAAAGAAGAAAGAAAAACGTTTAATGTGGTACATACAAGCAAAACAAAAAAAAAAAAAAAATGACAATGGCAATTAACTTAATATAATGAGTTACATAATTATAAATAAATCATACTGCCATCAAGCATGTATATTTAGGTATGAGTACCACATATGGCCCCGCCTCAGCGTTATGCTGGTTGAAGCAACCAGCGCTGGTATTCTGGTAAGGCCCTTGGAGTGACCACGGGCTGTCACGCTAAATACACTCCTAGAATTATTATAATATACAAAAATCAAAATAAATAAATTAAAAAACAAAAACAAGTAAAACAGACAAAAATATGACACACTACTGAATTTGACAGAAAGCCAAAAAAAATAAAATAAAAAAAGATAATACAGATAATAAAAAAGCGAAATTATTACAACACAAAAGGATGAATGAATTGAAGATGCTCTGCTTACACTGGCAATCACAAACAAAGTAATAATAATAAACATAGAAAAGTAACATATTAAAAGACAATAAGAACTTTAGTGGTATAGGTAGTGATGTAAGAGGGTGACTGACATTCCACTCTCCCCAATGAGTTAGAGAAGAAGGTTAGAGGACGAACAATCGGCAACATATAAAGGATGGCAAACGAGATAAGGTAAAATAAATTAGATCAGTTCACAGTTATTATTACGTCAGTAAAAGTTATTATATGATACTGCTGTCGTGCTTGAGATGTCCTTGCTTTTTCTGGCATTCGTACAGGAATTCTCTTAGATTTATTTTAAAACCTTTACTATTTGACAGGTTCCTGATGGGAGGGGGGATGTTGTTCCAACATTTGGACGCAGCGTAGCGAAAACTACCCCTGAAGGCGGCTGAGTAGTGCCGTTGTGTCGATAGCTGCGCCGAACACTGTCTCCGAGCTGACAAATGCGTTATTTTATCATAAAGATAAGTAGGGGTTTTAAACTTCAATACACCATAAAGAAGACATGCTAAATGAAGTTTACGCCTGTGCATCATTTTTAAAATGAAGTGCTCATTTAAGAACGGAGTGACGTGGCCTCTTCGCGGTATGTCAAAACAGAAACGTGCGCACGCATTCTGGACTCGTTGGATCAACTTTTGGGTTCTAGTTAAAAGCCTAGGACCATAAACTGTGTCAGTAAAATTTAATTTGGATAGTACAAGAGATTCTACAAGCTGAATACGTAGCTTTTCCGATAAATATGGTCTCATTTTATACAGCACTTTAAGCCTATAGAAACAATTTTTTACTGACTCAGCAATATGACTTTCGAACCTCAAATTACTATCCATGTGCAAGCCCAGGTTGCGTGCTACGCTTACTTGCTCAATAGTTTTTTCCAGGAGCGAGATGCGAACTGTTGATGAGGATACTGCTAGCTGTTGTTGATACGGACTGCCAAATATCATATACTTGGTTTTGTCAGGGTTTAGTAGTAGACAGTTATTTTTTGACCACTGGGCTATACTGGACAGATCAGCATTTAGCTTATCTATAGCATCATTGACTTCACACGGCTTACAAGAAATGTAGATCTGTATATCATCTGCGTAGATGTGAAATTTACAATACTTGATATGTGTTATTATGTCTGCCGTGTACAAAATGAATAGAATCGGGCCTAATATGGATCCCTGCGGGACGCCTCTATTAACAGCCACTTTTTCAGACGTTACAATTGAACCATCATTACGGGTAAGCTTAACATACTGCTGTCGGCCCGTTAGGTAGCTGTTGAACCAGAGCAAGGTACGATGGTCGAAACCATAGAAACTCAATTTCGAAATAAGCAGAGTAGTATTTATAGAGTCGAACGCGCGAGAAAAGTCGAGTAAAACTGAGAGAGTACACATGCCGTTATCTTGTGCGCAGAGTATATTGTCAGAGACATCCAGCAGTGCAGTCACTATGCTTCGGTGCTTTCGAAACCCCGACTGAGCTTCGGGTAATATATGATTCTTTTCCAAGAACTCCGTTAACTGTTCACAAACCACTTTTTCTAAAATCTTTGACATACAAGGTAGAATGCTGATTGGCCGAAGATCTTTAAGAGCGGCGGGGTTTGAACATTTGGGCAGTGGACAGACGATAGCTAATTTCCAAATATCTGGATATGTAGAGGTGGATATAGATCGGTTTATAATAGATCTAAGCACACCTAATGTGTTTGGAAACGTCATGGTCAGCATGTCTCGAGTAATGTGGTCGCAACCCTCGGCATTTGATTTTAAGTTTTTAATAATTTGGAACATCTTCTCTAAGCTAATCAGCTCTAATTTAAATACTGAACTGCTGTTCTTGTGTTGCTCAAAATAGGTAAGAAGAGAAGGACTCACTGTCGACATGCCAGGGATATCCAAGAAGTGATTATTTATAACGTTAGGTTCACTAAAATGATTAGGGAGTTCATTATGTTTTTTTGGCAAAAGGGTCGATTTGAGGTTTTTCCATAATAATTTGGGGTCTCGTATTTTATTATTAATATTGAATCGGAAATAAGCAACTTTTTCATTAAAAATAGCTTGATTTACAGTAGATTTCAGGTCTTTATAATACGTTTTCTTCGTATCTGACTTATTTTTATGATAATCGGATAACGCTTGGTCTCGAGTCTTCATCATTAGCTTTATAGTATCCGTTATCCAAGGATAGGAGCGCTCTTTGAAGGTAGAAATTTTTATTGGTGCGTGGAGGTCAAACAGGGATAGAACATAATGATTGAATGCACTAACCATGTCGTTAACGTTAGCCATTGTCGAAATTAGGTCCCATCTAATAGACTGTAGATCATTGTTGAAGTCTGTCATGTCTATATTTTTTATAAGTCTATGGGTAAATTTACGCGGTGCGGGTTTGTCACGCTTGATGTGGAACTCACAATCAATAAGACAGTGCCCGTAGAGGGACCCTACATGATCTAATGAAATTAGTCTAGCGCTTAAATCGGTGCACACAACATCAATAAGGGTCTGAGAATTCTCGGTAAAATGAGTTGGAACATCAATTAATTGCGAAAGATTCGAACATGTCAAAAATGTGCTAAATTTGGTGTACCTTACATCATTACAATTCATTAAATTTATATTGAAGTCTCCAAGTAGAATTAAGTTGTCATAATTAGTAAATGAATTTAAAGAATCGGTGATAGCGTCAAAAAATAAGTCCACCTCTTGCCAGGGCGGCCGATAAGCAGTGCCTATGGCGAGTTTTTTACCATTTAAAGTTAGTAAAATCCACATTTGTTCCACAGCGCTGTGCCGCGGTTCGATCGGGTGGGGCCAAGTGCGCGCGTGCAGACCTCGCTTAATATAAAACCCGACGCCTCCACCGCGTGAGCGGACCCCCACCGGGCGCGGTATATGCCTCATTGTGTACCCGGGCACCACAGGCGCTCGACCTTCCTCGCCAGCCCTAAGCCAAGTTTCGTTTATCGCCAATATATCCAAGTCGTGGCGTAATACGCTAGCTATAAAATTGTCATGGTTTGTGCTTAGGGAACCTGCATTGAACAAACCTACTTTAATTTTTTTGTTAACCATTATAACTTGCCAGTAATAACCTCCAGTAGGTAGTCGTAACAGCCACAACATAATATGAGCAAGGCATAAGAAGTTTTATATGCTATTTGCAGGTGTAAGAGCCTAATAAAAAACTTATAATAAAAGTTGATGTGTTGAAAAATAACAGATTTAAATTTTTTATCAATAATAGCGCTAAGGAAAAAGATGTGTAAAGTAAAGAAAATGCCATTCGTAATACCGGCCATTTCAGTAACTAATTCCTTCCCATCAGTTAACCGAGAGTGAAACCCCATGCACCTCCCAAACAACTGTTCCATAACAATATAGCAGTGACAGTAAATAAAATTACAATAAAAAGATGTGAAAAACATAAAGGTACAAATAAAACAATGATTATTGTATGATAGACTATCAAACAACATCAATCTTAAAAACCCGCATAAGGTCGGCAGCGGTACGTATATTGTGCGCTTGTTTCCCATCAGTTTGCCTCACGAATATCCGCCCTCTTCTTGTCCATGCGTACCGCCAATGTAGTTTCCGGCACTCTTCACGTACTTGGTGGAACAGTTGGCGATTGGAGCGGGTTAGCCGCTCGTTGATATAAATCCTACGCGGGGGGGAGTGCGCAACCACGTCGGCGCTGGTAATAGTGCGACGGACGCGTGCGGCATGCAGCACCTCGTCACGCAAGTGTCGGCGCGCCAGTCGAACCACGACGCGGCGCGGGCGCGCCTCCATTCCACCGCTATTACCGGCATCGGAACGGTCAGCCACCGCACCGACACGTTCAGCGAACACAATGTCGCGTTCTTCTACTGGTACTCCGAGTTTCACCGCCAAGACAGCGAACGTATGTAGTACGTTTTCGCCCTTGACTTCTGGCAGATGGCCTATATCAAGATCTGACAGCAGCGCGTCCTGATCCCTCTCGTTAATCTCTGACCGCAGTTGGGTTACAGTACGTTCCAGCTCCGCTACCTCCGGGGTGGCCGACATCGCGGATTGCTTTAGCTCAACAGCGTCTAGTCTACTGTCAAAGCCATCTAGGCGCTCGCGGATTGACGCTATGGACGCACGGAAGTCGTTAAGTTCCCTTTGGAAGTCTCGGATCTCAGTCATGTAGGACGCAAGCTCGCGGCGCATTTCACGGATCTCCACGGCGTCGGCCGCGTGGCAATCGTGTGACTGAAGGACTGGCTCGGACACATACACAGAACTGGACAGGCCAACTTCATCACGCCCAGCGTAGCCACAGACCCCTTTTACAGGAGTACTGCTGTTATCACCTTTTCTCAGTTTCTTTTTGCATTCCGGGCAAGTCCAATCCCTCGAGATCGGTGCCGCATCAGGAATTGCCACACATGCTCTATGGAACGTACCCGGACAGATGGTACAGGTAGCGGCACCTGCCGCCGATAGAAACTTTCCGCAGGCACCACACTTCGTCATTGCAATTATAAATTTTGGTACAAAGTACAAACCACAAAAAATGACTGCAGACCGGCGAGATACGAACTCGTGCTCTCAGTACGACCACCGCAACGTCTTGCCAAATGAGCTAATTTTACGACTACTTAACCAGTTCAAATTTAACTATGCTTTGACTAACACCTCAAGGAACTGTTTTATTGACTTTCAAAGACTTATACTAGAAAAAATAAATTTATATAATCAAATTCTATAACATGTTATGTTTTGTAGTGTAGATCCATCCCAACAAAACCTTTAAAGCACCTGTTATGTACCTTTATACCACACCTGTTGTCCAAAATTCATTAATACCGGGTAATATTAATCAATAATTACTTATCAGATATCAGTGCAGTCTCCATCTGTTATGTCTTCTATAGAGATCTTTCTTCTATAGATATCTTCTATATAACAAGAGTTGAAGAATTGCCCATCTAGAGTTTTGTTTATATAAAATTAAATCCTTTATAATAATTCTTGTATCATTGACAACCATTATGAGACGAACTATGAGAGTGAAGAAAGCCAGGCAGGCATGCAAGGAAAAAAACCCGTCGGAACCTTGCACTCTCTGCCCACCCCGCAAGAAATCTGGCGTCAATATGGATAGAGATAGATAGATAGCTAGAAACCCTTACTGTGTACTAGACCTGAAAACAAAGTCTGTTAGTACCCAATCTATAACAATATGATACAAATATAACAGGGAAACCTATTTCCCCACTAATGTGTTTTCCAACAGGCATGTGGTACTTTTTTTTTTTTTTTTTTTTTTCAAATGATCTCTTTTTGAGTACAGTACCAAACAAAGGCTACGAATTAATTTGGTGATTATAAGAATGTTTTTGCTATCATTACATATTTAATTTATGTTTTTTTTTTTTTTTTTTTTTTTTTTTTATATCAACATTCTGCTATATTAGTTGTCAGTTATATTTTTAATCTTTAAAGATGTACATATATCAAAATTTAACATTTTTTGTACTAGAGGCCTTTGTACTAATGAGCTTATATGGAATTAAGTCCGGTGAAGCTGTAAAGACCTCGCGGCCATCCGCGTACATCACTCACACACACACATCTTATCTGGAGATATTCCTCACATAAGGCTATGTGCTTTACCTATATAATCTCGCCCCCCCCCCCCCCCAATTTTAGAGTCTGGAACGAAGGGCAGTATTAATGCGTGGTAAACAAACATAACCTACCCCAGTGTTATTACTATACCACTATTATTAATTCAATTTAAATTTCGAAACTATCCCGGAATCATTTCCATGTTCTGAGTGTGCGCCGACAAATAAATCCTTGGCTACATAAATCTTTATGTATTACTTAACGATTCGTTCCTGCGCAATAACGCCCGCGAACATTCGTTTTGGCAATACGATCGGGCCACACCTGAACCAATTACATTACTGATGAAAAAATACACTCCTAATTTAGTAATAACTTGAGAAGCGAATAAGTTACAGTCTGCTAAACCGAACCACGGGTTACAACTGTATCATATTGGGAATCCTATTCATAACTGAATTATTTCATACCATGAAATTTTCATTTCATACCACACTTCCTTTGCTTCTTTGTATGTGACTGTATTTATAAGTAAAAAAAAAATTGCAATGCGTAACTTTCTAGTTAGTTCTAGATGTCCAACCGTGAGAATCGAGTGTTACTCAACTTATTATTATGTATCCCCCATTAATAATAAATAAATAATATCAAGTTCCTTAGGACTTAGATTATTGCTGATACTACATAATATTTATCATACCTGTAATAAGCATATGCTTTTGATTATTCTTGTTTAAGATAATCCATACTTTCAAATAATGTAACTCAATATTTCATCCACCGTAGCATGTCAACATAATATCATTAAATTTTCAAATGGATATTATTATCAAGTCATTTGCATGACTTTATGTTCTTTTATATATAGATACCTATTTATAAGATACATGTAACATGTGGATGTAATAATTTAAATATAACAATACCAAAATTGCAAATTTTTGTATGATATCTCAATCCAATATTTTTTACTGAAACACCTTTAAATAAATTACAACATATATAGTGCTCTAAAACCAACTTGTTATTTTAATGGTAGCCATTTGTGCTTGTGTTATCATAACTATACCAGAAACATCACTAGTGTTCAAAATAACTGTACACATTCCAAACTAATTACAAAACTATTTTTTTTTATAGTTATTAATTTCTTGAATAATCTTATTTAATTACATATTATTTATTGATTATCATATGATCAAACAAAAATACAGTAAAAACATCTAATTCTCCAAATCATGAATTGATGTATAGCTTTCCATTGTGTGCCTCAAATTTCTAATATTATTAAGTACACTATAATTGATGCAGGAAATAATCAAGAACCCAAAACCATTGAACTCATTACATGATAGAAAACTGAATAGGTACTAATAAATATTTTATTAGTATATTTATTATGACTGTAAGGTCTATTGCCAGCATTAAGATTTTGTTTTATTGTTTTTTATGTATATCAATTATTAAACAATAGTGTTTCTAACAATAATGTTTCTATACATAATGTTAAACATATGTATGACAAGATTCACTTGTCTGAAGTGCAAGTACTTGCACAAAATCAATAAAATTATGTTTGTCGTTGAAGGCATTATTAGTGTCATAGATACATACCAAAGTCAGTGTATACCCTTAGCCTCCAATATTATGGTTTCTTTGTAAAACCCATTATGTATTCCTGATTGTTTTTCTGAATTTTTCAGCAAGTTAAAAACCAAGTCCTTGTGTAAAATGGCTATCATGCTTTTTGTACCTCACTTTCTTTGGTAGGAGATTTCCAATGTCCAACGTGATGTTGTTTTTGGTGAACTGATAGGTACACTGTGACTTAATATTTTCACACCCAGGATGAGGATTGTTGTTCTATGTTGGTTACAACGGTGGTCGTTTTATGAAATTTTAACTACTGGCTATGACTAGCTAGTTAATAATTCCATATTGATAATCCACTATATTAACACTCCTTTTATGCAAAATATATACTGCTGACCTTAAAGGTTCTTATCTCAATAAAGGTTTCATGACTGTATTGTTAGGATTTATCTTTTCTGGCTACCCTGCAAGGAGCCTGGGTTGATAATATTGATAGATAATTATTAGTTTTATGTTAACTGGATAGACCAGGTATTTTATATTATCTTTTAAGTATCTTTGTGCATAACACAAATTATCCCACAACCTGCCTGCCGCAGCATCCGTAGGATAAGATATTATATTTGGAATGTATCTACAGTCCTGTTGCTTGTCAGTTACAACAGGCATTGCCATTAGTATATTACTTTGGCTTATTTGGTTATAAACCCTGTTCAGGAATAAGTATTGCTGGATTTAACTTTTTAATACAAGTACTCATAATTTTGCACAATTCTTTGTGTAATAAGCTCCAGTTTGGGCTATTTCAGTATTATTATACAAGTATGTCTAATAATGAAATCAATAAAAACACTATGTTTCTGCAAAGGAGTGACTTTTGTTATTAATAATGTATTGTTATACATAAACAATGTCACTTTAATTACCCTTTCAGTAAGTCTCCTTTTGGAGATATAATATGACAAATTGCTTATAGTTTATAGCAATAGTCTTTGTATTTACTGTGTTAGGCATGTTTAAGGTATGTATTTTAGGTAACATTTTTGATTCTTACCATTGTAGAAATGTGAACTGCACAGGAACACCTCATGGATGAAACCTATGAGTAGTATGACCTTCAGCACATATCTCGTATGGGCCCCAAGTCTTGCGGACCACGCCGATGTATCTCGTACACCACTCGTGTCCTTGAATTATCGTCAAGTCTTGCGGACCACGTCAATGTATCTCGTACATTACCCGTGTCCTTAAAATGCCATCGATCCTTAACAATCATCATAATTGATGAACGTCCCCCTAATTTCTCTTATTGGAGGTATAACATTGCCAATTTATAGACGGTTAATAATCGTTTTCAGGTATATTTCGTGTTAAACTGTTTGTACACGAATAGGGACATAGACTTCATAAGTTTACTTTTCGGGCGACGAAGCTTTCCCAAATTTTAATATGACGAAACTCACGTCTCCAAATATTAGATATTATATAAATAAACAAGTTAAGCTGAAAACACCACACATAAACAACTATCGGTTGATCTTTTTAGAATGTACTCCTTTGCCAGGACGTAAACTTTTCTAAATTTGCCTATACGATGTTTTAAATTTATTTCACACGGTCACTTGAGTATATTACAACCTTTTTGTTATATCATTTCAGTGCCATAACAAGTTATTAAATTAAATGTCGACCAAAAACTTTATTACAAAGCGTCGGCTGCCGCGCTTTCAAAAGAATGGTTCCAGAGGTTATGTCCACAGATACCATAGAGGTTTTTGAAGTTTCTAAATGACGCGCGGTTGCCAAGCGACTCGAGAGAGCTGCTAATATAGTTTATATCGAGAACGAAGGACACAGTATAATTTATATTTATTGTGCTCGTGATTAATGTATTATTTTAAGATCTGCAAGCAATTAGCCAATGTTGTGTACACCTGTTATTGGCTCACATATCAGGATTGTTTTCTAATAAATGATTGTACGAATGTAATAATATGTGTGCTGTTGGTGTACCATTCTGAATAAAACAATAAAATAAAAATAAAATAGCTTCCTCAAACAGAGAAGGATAGTTGTCAGCAACTAAGAGCCCAAATTTCGTTAACGGCTTCTGATTAAAACTCATTTTCTTAGTCACTCATTCAGTAGTCGCCCGTCCGTTAGCCGGGGCGTTCGTATTGTCCTATTTTTCAGAACCTGCCCAATATTTGCTTGCGACCCACCAGTGGGTCGTAGCCCATACTTTGGGAAATGCTGCTTTTAAACATGCCGAGAAGCCACAAAAAGCGCCGCTAGTACTATTATGATTTACTTTTTACATATATTCACTGTGATAATAAGGGCGAGTCTACTGCTATTATATCAGGCACGATTTCAGACCTATTGAAAATTACTCGATCGAAAAACTAAGTATACTTCAATATTTTTTCGTATCTTACACACGGCTGACCGGCTCAAAGTTTTACAGAACCCAATATGACAGCCGTTGTCACCTCGTTTTTTATATCTCCCGGACAACACGTCATCTGCCGAAGTTAATCCGGCCGGTTATAAATGCTTTACATTTTAGAACGGACCAGGCCGCGTCGTGTGATGAAGTGAAGCTATTAATAGCATAACGCGTTCGAATCCCCGGTGACGATATTGGGTAGATGATACTTATGGTTCTAGACAGATAGCCATTGTCATAGAAGGAATACTTTTTTGATTTACTCCTTTATTTGGCCTCATAAGAAGGTTCAACATCGTCCTCCATCGGAGCCCATAACCTAATTGTATAGATAGAAAAAAAGTATTATTTTAAGAGAAACCGTAGAGTTTCTTGTCCTTTTTCTCCACAGGAATGAAATGACATTTCGAAGTGGTGTTAGTCTTAAATGCTGTAATGATAAACACGCTATCACGCCTATATTCCCCAAGCGGGGGTGGCAGAGGTGTACTGAGTACACCCAATTTTCGTCGACGATGTTAGGTCCCATGTAATAGGGGGCGAGGTTATTGCCATATACCGGGTACAATTCCAGACCCCGGACCCATACTGGGATGTTTTCGTGAGAAAAACTACATTTGTGCGAGCTACGATTTGAAAGACCTCGTAATCACAAAGCGCTGCGCTTTAATGATAATTTATAAATAATAAAATGATCTCTATCCATCTATATCATCACGATCAGCCAGATCCTTTGCAGGGTAGGCAAGAGTTCTTCCCTATGGGTGATATATGAAAGAAAAACATTCTGAATATTTTAAATCGGAAACGGCATTTATTATTTTTGATATTTTGAGTAAAGTATTAAACCGACCTTATTAAAGGGCTTGTGCGGAATTGCGATGTTGTAGCGATCACCAAGATTAAGCAGCGTTTGAATTGGTGGGTTTGAGATGGGTGGCCGTTTCGGCCTTTCGATATTGGAGCATCTCTATGCTTCGGAACGCACGTTTATCCGTTGGCCCCGGTTACCATCTAATGTCGTTAAGCTAAGCTAGAAGCCTGGCTTGATAATTTCAAACAGCAGGTGGCCACAAACCTTCCTCCATAAATCCGCACTGTATCTAATTAGTGGAGTATGACCTATCACGTAGATTTATAAGATAAAGACTTTGACTATGAGTGGGACAGCATAAGCCGATGAATGAATGTTATTAATCTATATATTAATACGTGAAGCAAAAACTTTGTACACATTTTTACGAAAATTGCGCGGACGGAGGAGTATGAAATTTCCTACACTTATAGTTTATATAGAGAAGGAGTGCAGAATGCTACTATTTTTTTTAAATTATGCATAAAACATACATTAAATCAATGAAAAAAACATTACACACACTACCATATATTTGACACAATACCCGTCAAATTGATGTTTGTCTTTAATATTATTTGTCTATAGTCTTACTGAATGTCAAACATAACCAGCAAACGATGAAAGAGTAGGTCGAATATCGACGTATGGGCGACCACTAGTATTAATAAATCACCTTATAGTCAACGATGACATTGTGGAGTATGCCCGTAAGAAGACCACGTACACTCTGAGGGTGGAGAAGCTGAACTCACAAAACAATACAGCGTTTAATTCGTTTGTGGTGCGAGTTCCCACTGTCAAGCTAGAGACCTTCATGAGCGAGGAGTTCTGTCTGCGAGACGCCCCTGCACAGCGCAACATGTCGCCGAAATTACATGTTACTTAGGTTATAAGTTTAATATATTATATGTATGTTAGTCTATAAGGTATATATTATATGGGCCTGTAAATTGTACAATATCTAATGCCTGAAATAAGTAAATTGTTATTATTATTATTATAACCTTGCAATCATCACAACCTACACCAGAAGCTCAAACCGTAACAGATTCTCGTTAGCGTAGCGTTATCGAGTTGATATGCCGTCCTTTTCACAATACAAATTCACTTAATAAAGATGAACGTGACAGAGTTTTCGACAGTGTTACTATAACGTCAAATGGTTTGTGATCAGTTCTCGAGTTTACTTGTAGAACAACTACTAAACAATATTAAAGGAAATGTTATGTTCCATCATATAGTACACGATAAACACCATAGCTTTCTCATTCGAAATCAAACAGTCCCAATTAACAATATCAGGACCGAAATTCTAATAACAAAATTTCGGTAAAACCAAAGCTTAACCGCTACCGAACAACGACGTTTAAGTATTTTCGTTCAAAAAATCAGGATAGATTGTACCAAAGCTAGGCAAACTTTCTTACTCCACCACGCGGGCACAGTGCGGATTAAAGGAGGCAGGCTTTTTGCCACCTGTTGTAGAAAGTAATCAAACCGCCTATAAGGGTTCCAACTTGGCCTAACGACTACCACATCAAGTGGTAGCCGGAGTTAACGGCTTATCGTGTCTTCCGTAGCACAGCGACGGTCGAATATGAAAATGGCTGATACGGTACCCATCATAAACCAACCGAGCCGTACGCTACTTAACTTTGGTGATGTCTAAGAACACGGTATTTGTACCGCAGTATGAAGGCGCTTTTTGGGTGTGCCCTCCTAATGGTAAACAATGTGCGTAGCAATGATGAGGGTTCGAATCCTAAGTTGGAGAAAGTTTTTCTATCGAAAAATCTCAGTATTATTATGCCCGGTAAAATGCCAATAAGCTCGCCCCTGTTGCAGGGTACCTAAAATCCACGACGAAAGGTGGATGTACACAGTACACCGTACATAGGCGTGGCGGTATTCATTCTTAACCGACTTCAAAATAGAAGAGGTTCTATATTCGACTGTATGTATTTTTATTATCAATAATTTGATATTTTATTACCAGAATTGGGACCCAGTATATAAGATATAAGAACTCATAGTAGTGGTCCAAAAATCGATTGCTACGTATCCAGTCCATATTTTATGTGGTGTGCGAAAAGCTATTTCTGTGGGCACCTAGAAGGCACTTTAGATGAAGATTCGATTATTTATCGAAGCCGTACTGAGGCTATTTGGTAATTCGTTTGTTATAGTTCCAGAGTTACAAATGGGAATCGTTTCAGGCCGTTTAAATATAGGTACACGTTGAACTCTTCGAAAGTCCGGGAGATGTATTCAATGCCTTCTGTTCACGGGCAATAAAAATTGAATGAAAAGAACATATCAATTAGTAAACATCTACCTACTGACCTATTTAAATATCATAGCTAGGGTAAAAATCCGGAACACCGAAAGTATCTACCGGTCGGCTGATGAGTTACACCATCCTTCAATGTCATTGTACAGGTGTTTCAACGCTTAGTACAGGTATTTTTTAATGAACTAAATTAGTATTATCATGGAGACGTTACTTATTAAAATGTTCTTTTAATTATTTTTTTAAATACTAGTAAATAGTAAGCATTGGATAGATCACCTGGAATTTTGCTCCACGACGATTAAAATAATGCTGTTACGACCCGTACATACCAAGATATCTCGAAAATCCTTTATAGGAGGATGTCAATTCTAAAACGCATTACTCACCCTTAGGTCTACCCTATTGATCCGTCAAGAAAGATCTCGAATCCGCGTTTAAGTCCTTAAACATCTAGAAGGTTCCTACCCTAATTTTCTCCGGCGCGCGGTCGTGGTAAACAAGTACCTAGTTGTTCACGTACAAATAGGTATGTAATAATAATATCGTTTTGTAGGATGCGCCGGCTATTGTTCGATTTACTTTTCTATCGATGTACTTGGAGGGTTCACGCCCATTCTTGAACTTTCATACGAGTATAAAAGGAACACTCAACGCGGTGACGGACTCAATCTCTTTTCAGAAGCGACAGCGATTAAATCGAGAACTAGCGTTGTAAGCGGAATACAGCGGCTACCTTAGCAACGTTATACGGATACTACAAGTGACTCGGCGTTGGAGGCAGTGATTAAGTACTATCTGGAGTACTACTAGTGTGTGTTTAGTACCTGCGTATAGTAGTGTTTGATGAATTGTTTTGTACAACGCCTAATAAAGTACTTCGCCCGTCATTCGGAATTTAATTACCCCACAAACAACAATACCGTGTATATAGAGATTGGATTTGGTTTGTGAGTAAATTTTTTTCTAAACAAATTTTGTTCTAAATTTAATCTGTAAAGTGGTCGCTTGTAGTGACAGAGCCTAATTCATATTAATACATACAAAATTTTCGCTGGCAGATTACTCGACGCGCATAAATATTTATTCAGCGGCCCATCCCGTCGTGTCAAATGCAAATACATTCAATTCAGTAACAATCACATTGGCGGCCATATTAATTAAATTCCATTTAGTTGATTGCAATTTCAACGGAAAATTGATTTGCTATTGATTCGTTGGTCTTGGCAAAGCGTCATTACGAGGACCAGGGGTTGCATGCTGTACCAGACCGAGGGTTATTGAGGTATTTCTATTGAAAAAAAACATGGTATGAGTGCGACGTCTGTAATCGAGGTGTATTCCGATAAAATGTAAATAGACATGTTCCCTATTATACTTAGACTTAAATCGACTTATGTGTCAATCGGCGTATGGATATACACAGGTACACCTCTGCGACCGCCAGTTGGGGAATAAAAGCCTAAGCATACAATTTTAATAGAGGAATACTTGAGGATCCAAATCTAACGATATAAATTTGCAAAGAATTATTCTTGTATTGGTACCCACCTTAATTTTTTAACGTCATCTTTAGATGAAATTCATATGCACAGACAACCAAAGTGAAACAAACATTTGTGGATTATACAAGGATTTTTTCTGTGAGAACGAAGCCGCGGGTACTAAATACAGTAAGCGGAGCGGCATTCACTTTAACCTTTAGACCAAACCCTTCTTATTTAGGGAGCAAAATGTGCTTAGTGAGTACGTTAATTGCATCGTACTTGAGAGCCTAGCCTAGTGGAAAGCGTTTTGTTTCTATACTCTTGTCGCTTTAAATATCGCATTGTTCTATTCACAAGACCATTCGTTGCAAAATGTCGTTCCCGCACATTTTTACAAGCTTTTATTTAACTTCCAATGTTCGTATGTCTGTCTATCTGTCTTTCCGGTTCAAATCTTGTGAACCATTTTTCAAGCATTTTGCGGTTATCCGATTGAGCTGAAATTTGGTATACTTATGTAAGTTCGGTGACAATGCAATATAGTATCACGAAGCTGGTCTGATGATGGAGTCGGAAGATAGCCATAGGAATGTGAAATATACAATGTAACAACCTCGTATAGACCCAGATAGGGTTCAGGTTCTGATGATCAAGCCAAAAGGTGGCAAATGGACTTACCCAATTATTCAATGTTACTCCGCCGTATGTGGGCTCTTTGGATTGCTTTTGACGAGTACTTTATACCCGACTAGTGCCCAGGGTCTGATGATGGAACCGGAAAATAGCCATACGAACTCCTTAACTAATCAAGATATCTTCGTGGTGTTTTGGCTGTAATGGTTTGTTTTTAAAAAGGCCTTTTTAAGTTAAAATTATTTCTCTTCTATTAGCGTTAGCGATTTCGAAGCGAAGTCCACTTGGGTATTGGCATTGTACAATTTAGAAATGTGTATCTCTTGACTATAGATTAGCTACGTTAAACTTTATGAAATTCCCAACGTAACATAAATTAAAAACATCATTGTGCTGGCCCTTTCAGTTAATAAAATATTAATTTAACATTAGCATCAGTAAATTTTCAACTTTATTTTTAATTTAGTTTATAATTTTATGTTTAAATTTAAATAATAAATTATGGTATTGACCTTTTATATACACATTTTAATAACTTTAGAGGCACATGAGTATTGTTGGCATTCTCCAAGCTTCAGAATGGGGTGATTGTGAGGCCGAAGAATGCGCGCGAGAGGAAGAACCTTTCGAAATGATCAGCCTGAGATGGGTGCCTGTTGGTAAGAACTCCATTTTCGGGCATCTTTATCCTTTGGGAGGCATGGCTGTCCTATCATATGGTCGTTATTAAGCCAAATTCGAAGCTTATAGGCGGCTTGATAAGTGACCACAAACCTGTGTCTACTAATCCGCACGGACATATTATAACATTTTGTATTGTATCCGTGGTGATTTACAACTAAACTAGGCTTATCCTAGTAGTAGCTCTCTTTTTTGTATGATTGATCTGCCAAATTTTTGTGTCTTTCACTCACGTGGATTTGAGGTCGTTTTTTGGGTATCTTTTGAACGGGACTGTGTATCTTGTTATGATATATCAATGATGGTGATAATATTCTACGAAGAGTAACTCGGTGAAGAGTTGCAAGCAGGGGTGATAGAGATTTTACATTTCATTTTAGTTACTAAATCTTAATTAAGATGGGTCGAGCCGATTACAATTATACCCGGCACGATTTTGAGACTCTAGATTACTAAATAAAAGGAAACACCTCCATACTTGTATTTCCTAAGCAGAGGTGGCAAGAATACCCACTTTTCATTATAACGTGCACAATGCTAGACTTCAGAATGATTCTGGATAATTTTCTACACAAAAATTATATTTTTTCGACCTAACATACGAGCCCAATACCTCGTGATCGCTACGCTCATTGTTCGCTACTATTCCAACGATGCAATTTGGATATATCGAGAATACTTTAAACAAAACAACATGGAGGAACCATTTTTATTTATAAAGTACGTCAAACGACCTCTAAATTACTTACGCTTAACATTTTTTCTAAAATTAACAAATTCACGACCCTAACTTAAAAAAAAAAAAACGTAGCCCCACACTAGGATTTATTCCTGAGTCGCGGGTGCGTTTTTAAACATGAAAATTCACATACACAAATACCCAGACCGAAGCAAATAATTGTGGATCACACAAAGATGTGTCTCGTGAGGGAATCGAAGCCACGACTATTCGACCCAGTGGGTGGAGCGGTCTTTATTTGTAAATGCACGCCGTGTGTAAATATATATTGAATATTTTTCCATATTGTACGTATTGAAATTTATCCGAAATCCGACGAAAAAATTGTGCTTGTGTGTTGTGCCAGCTTATAAATATGATCATATTTTTTATATTTTAGAATCATAATCAGAGGTTTATTTAGAGTTTCAAACATAGGTATATAAGTTGATGGTAAACGCCGTCACGTCTATATTCCCCAAGCGGGACTGGCTGAGGTAGCAGAGACGGACGACTTAGCGCAGTGGTTAAGAGCTTAAGCCGCTCCGCCCACTGTGTCTAATAGTCGTGGGTTTGATTCCCGTACGAGACAAATCGTTGTGTGACCCACAATTATTTGTTTCGGTCTGGGTATTTGTGTATCTGACTTTCATGTTTGTAAACGCAGCCACGACACAGGAATAAATCATAGAGTGGGACCACGTCTTTAAAAAAAAAATTAGAAAAATAGGTATACTGTGAACACCTACTTTTCGCCGACGATGTTAGGTCCCATGTAATAGGGGGCGAGCCTATTGCCATATACCGGGTACAATTCCAGACACTATGTAGCTGGTAGTTTTTCTATAGAAAAACGACATTTTTCAGACCTAGGATTTGAACCTAGGACCTTATTCGACCCACTGGACCAACGGCGGCAGTCATGCCAAAGAATTTGGTTAGAGGTATATACCTTCCATAAGTCACTGAACGATCTCAGTTTTGTAAATCGCTTACACACTTGTTTCACATGAAATCCTTATTTTATCTTGAAATATATGAGTATTTTATTAGGAAAACTGTGAATGTTCAGTGACTTATATTGACGACCGTACATAGTTCATAGTTAGCATACATCTTAGTACTACACCTTAAAAATTCATACGTTGGAAAAACCAAGAAGCCATTTCGTCTCGCGGCTGCTTCTGTACACTTGCTTGCAAAAGTAACGCCCCAAGCGCAATTCTAGCAATTTTGGCGCAGTATGTTTATACAAAGCAGATATTATTTTTGCCTCGAGAAAGTACTCGAGTTTATTTATTTAGGCTTATGCAGAAACGGTACAGTCACAAATATGAAATTTTGGTGCACGAGAATTGAGGAAGCGGATTTTACTGGTACTTTATTTGTGTTGGTGATTTTCTGGGGAATCCTATTGACCGCTTTTATTTTGTATTTTTCTTATAACTAGTGGTCGCCTATTGGTCGAAAAACTTTCAGGATTTAATGTATCTTTCATGCATAATTTAAAAAAAATATTAGCGTTCAGCACTCCTTCTAGATATAAACTATAAGTGTGCCTGGAAACGGCTTGATTGTTTGATTTTTTTTGTAGTTATGGGTCGCCTTGATGATTCTAGCTATAGTTGGAATCGTTAGGTAGTGGTGTTGTCAGTTGGGTGTAAGCTCATGGACCAACTGCTAGTGTACTATGTTATGATAATGTCATAAACCAATTTAAAAGTTTTGCAAAATTTGTCAGTGTCTATAAATAAACCTTAAAAGAATTAATTAAAATGTTCTAAGAAATCAAAACAAATATTTTGCAAGATATTGCTAACAATAAATGACCCACAACCTCTAAAATATCCTATTGTTACGATTACACATAATAGTATGTTCAGATATAAAGTATCCTAAAATTATATTTAGATTAAGTCGTATTTTTTATTATTATTATTATAGTTTCATATAATTTACAGCACTCATGGTCACAAAAAGGCTGAGATGGTTGACATATTATCAAATATTTTATTGAATCTAGGTATTTTTAAATTTTATTTGGCCAACAGTGTAAAGAGTAGCAATAAATATACTCTCATTTGTTTAATGCGGTTGCAAATCTTGCAAGAGGATATATATCTTTCTACCCAAACTACTTACTACTACTAAACTACTTACTACTAAATACTATTCTTTCCATAACTTCAAATGCCGTCGGAAGTGACAGTATTAGTCGTAATATGATCATACCTATTCTTGACTCCTTATGCCCCATTATCACTCATATCCTTAATTCTTCCATCACGACTGGTGTTTTTCCTAATTGCTGGAAGGACGCTCAAGTGATTCCCTTACCAAAAAAGGCTAACCCTGGATCTTGTTCAGACTACCGTCCAATCTCTATTCTCCCTTTCCTATCTAAAGTTCTTGAACGACTCATTCAGAATCAGTGTAGTCGGTTCTTGAATGCTCATAATATCCTTGACCCATATCAATCTGGTTTTCGCCCTGGTCATAGTATGACTACTGCATTAGTAAACATCTCTGACGACATTCGGCTTGGAATGGAAAATCAGCAGCTAACTGTTCTTACTCTTCTTGATTTCAGTAATGCGTTTAACACAGTCGATCATGATATCTTGCTTGCTACGCTGCGTTCCCTTAATGTTTCTCCTTTGGCGATCGACTGGTTCCGTAGCTATCTGTCTGGGCGTCGGCAACGTATTCGCATAGACGATACTTTTTCCTCTTGGTGTGATGTTTCCGCCGGCGTACCGCAAGGGGGTGTGCTATCTCCGCTGCTTTTTGCAGTCTTTATCAACTCAATTACCAATGAGTTAAAGTCATCGTATCATCTTTATGCTGACGACTTCTGTCGACTGCCATCCAAACTATAAATTGCGACCTAAATTCTATTAATTCTTGGAGTAAGTCACATGGCCTAGCAGTTAATCCAATCAAAACTCAAGTTATTGTGATAGGCAGCCCTTGGTATATGTCTCGAATTAACTTTTATCAACTTCCTGCGATTACGTTCGACGGGGTCCTTATTCCATACTGCGACAGGGTGAAAAATCTTGGTGTTATCTTTGATAACACTTTGTCGTGGAGACCGCAGGTTGCTGAGGTTAGCAGGAAGATTTTCGCTTCAGGAGCCTCTCTTAGACGCCTACGTAATTTCTTGCCTGTCAATACTAATCGCTGCGCGTTGCAACTAAGCGTTGCGCTTGCACAATCCCTTCTGTTGCCTATTCTTGACTACGCTGATTCTTGCTACCTTGACTTGTCAGTAGAGCTTCTTAATAAACTCGAAAGACTTCAGAATTATTTCGTTTCATATTCGGCTTACGTAAATATGACCACGTATTCCGTTCTCAACTTAAGTGGCTCCCTGTCCATCACCGTAGGAATATGCATGTACTATCACTACTCTATTCTATCTTATTTAACCCGTGCACTCCAATGTATCTTAAGGCACGTTTTTCCTTTCTCGCCACTACTCAGTCGCGTGAACTTCGTTCCTCATCGACACTTCGCCTAACTATCCCTACCCATTCTTCTAACTTCTTTACTAATTCCTTCAATTTTGGAACTCCTTACCTGATTCTATAAGGCGTGCTAAGTCCCGGGAAATATTTAAGCGGGATCTTAAAGCACATTTCCTGCAGACCTAACACCTTTAGCATATTCCCTTTTAATTTTATATTTTAATTATAATAGGTTCTTTTTGTTTCATTTTACTTCTTTTCATTTTTTTATTTTTTATGTTATTTTATTCATTGTTGCACCTTACCCATTTCCATTTTATTTTTAACATCTCTGTCCTCTACCTAAAGGTTGCCTGGAAGAAATCGCTTTAAGCGATAAGGCCGCCTTACTGTACCAACATAACTATGTTCGATCTTGTTTTTTGTCATAATATTTTATGTGCAATAAAGTGTATTATTATTATTACTTACATAATATCAATTAAAATGTTAATTTTTAATTATGTATACTTAATTTTGTTACCATTCTTCACAAAAATGGCATTCCAGACGGGTAGTCCTTAGTTATGTTAAATATTTATAAACTTTTCGGTCAACATCATTGAAATAAATATTTCAAAATAGCGATCTCCCAAAGAAAAATGCAAAGCAATGTTGATAGACTTGATTTGAAATGAGAAAGTGGAAGGCTATACCTAGGTACTGGAGGACCTAGACAACGAAGCAAATATAAAAGGGAGATGACATTTATAGATTTTCGTAAACAATCAAACGTGTTACTGCACGGGGTGGCGCGGAATGAAGAGCACGTTACACCTTGCCTACTTCTGTATTTTCCATATAGCTAAGAATGACAGAATGACGCAAACCACGCCCACCGCCATAACGTCAGGACCTAGTTAAAAGACACAGTTGCTTTAGTCGACTCCTCTTTATTTTGTTTCGTGACTTAGATAATCTTTCCATAACCAAATATGCTTAGTCTTATGCGGAAGCCGGAGAGGTCTGTAAGGAAATAAACTGTTAGAACTTAGTACCTACGTAGATAGAAACCTTTAGATTTGTACTCGTACTGCTTATTTTCATTTCGATTTTCCTGCACACCACACACTGAGCTGAATACAAAGCTTTAATATTCCTGAGCAAACAGATTTCCGGACGAAGCCCTTAAGACAGCTACCTCGTAAAAGTGTTAATAATATAATAACGCGGGCACACAGTCTCATTACTTCATTTTAATATAACGCCTACAACCATAACAGTTTCAGAATAATGAAAATATGATTGCACTTTATACCTCCGTGAAAGTGGGTTTCATGATCAATTAAGTTACTACTTGCAGTAAAAGTTTTTATTATGGAATTATCTACGGTTCAGCATACCCAGTAATGCACCGTGCCAACATCAACCATATTGTTATTATTAGATAATTAGGTTGGTGACCCTGCTCTTCAGAAATAACTAAAACTCCCGTCACGCTTGTATGACCCATTGGCTGAACCTTCCATGATTAAGATTCAAATTTAACTCATAATATACTACAGACTGGCAGAAAAAGCCATGAAGAATAGTCGATTCGGGTCCTTCCTAAAAATTCGAACAATTTTTTTTAACAAACGTAACATTACACTAGGTTATATACCTAAATCGCCGAAGCGCACGGGTTTCACATATGATACACAAATACTTGGACCGCAATATAAAACATTTGTGGGTCCCTTGGGAGAATCGAAACTACCACCACTCGATTCTGTAAGTGGAGCAGCTAACGCTTTAAATCACTGGACCAAGCCATATGTTAATGGGTTAATACAATATGAAAAAACGTACCAAAAATATCCTATCCTATGTTTTGTCTGTAGCAAAACTGGTAATTTAGAGCTCCAAAAAAACTTGGTCTATCTATCTATCTATATCATCACGCTAGATTCCTTGCAGGGTACTTGCACTACAGAGTTCCAACAGGTTTTTTTCTTACAGACCTTCCTTTTTTTAGTTGAAAGATGAATTTGAATGGTTTGTAGTATGCGAGTTGTGCCTAACGAACTCGAAGTACTGATCCTTTTGTAGATTTCTAGGGGGCATGGTCATGCTCACTAAAAAGTTTATGCTGGCAGTGGCTATTTGGTGCGGGTCACTTCCTTCCCTCTAATATGGTTGAGGGAGGTGATGAATGCTCAAGTAGTCATAATCGTGAATGGGTGCTCCTTGTGGAGACTGGCCCACCCAGAATCCTCTAACTTTTCGTTATGACATATAAAAATATTATTATTAGTCTTATATCTCAGTAGTAAGGCATCACAATAGAGCTGGAACGCATAAATAATTTTGTATAATATAAAACTGTATGGAAATGATGAAAAATTTTTATGGAAAATTAGACAAAAAAGACAAGCCCGCTGAGGTTCACGCCGGATCTTCTCAGTGGAGATCACGTTCCGATCTGGTGGTAGGTTAGTATGTTAAAAAAAAATTAAATATGACAATTTGTAAATGCTTTATGCAAAATAAACTATTTGATTTTGAGTTAGTGTTTATCTCTTGCTTGTTATTTATATAGCAGAAGGCAGATATGTATTTTATATCACTATATGAATAATAAATTTCAGATCCCTTACTACGTGATCTGGTGGCATATTATGCGTGTTGCGGTCATGAGATCCCGGGTTCAAGCCCTAGGTCGGACAAATATATATTTTTTCATATCGATACATTTCCGGTATCAGTCTGGAATTATGCCCGGTAGGTATATGGAAATTTGCTTCCCTACTATTACATGGGACCTAACATCGTCGCCGAAAAGTGAGTGTACTCAGTACACCTCTACCACCCCTGCTAGGGGAATATAGGCGTGATGGTGTTTATATTATTTTTTATTTTTATGAATAATATATTGAAGATACTATTCAATGATTTACTTTAATTTGAGTTAGTTTTGAGTTACTTTCGTGTACTGTGAACATGTACATTTAACTTTACTGAGCAGTAAACATATAAAGTTTTTTTTTAGAAGTTTTTGACTTTTTTACTTCCTTGTGTGTATCACTCAAAGGATTTTATTGTATCATTACATTGTAAGCAATAGAGCATCTTAGTACAAGCGATCCGAAAGATTCACGCACACGTACGCGTGTTCTACGCGGCTTATTTGTAAGCGCGCTCTAAGCCGCGTAGCGGGTACCTACTATCACAATTTTTTTTTTTTACTCATGCATACCAAAAGGCACTTACAAATATGTCATGATAATAGTCAAAAATAGAAAATTATTGATTAGTTAAGACCCTACCACCCATGTTTGCTTTTTTAACCGACTGATAAAAAGAAGGAGGTTCTCAATTCGACTGTATGTTTTTTTTTGTATGTATGTTTTTTTTTGGGACTCCTTAACCGCAAATAGCACGATTCCGTTATTATGGTTATTATATCAATCCTGTAGGTACCTTGCTGTATATCTCAGCAAAATAATATAATATAGGTATATAAATATTAGCAAATACTTCACTTGTCACTTAAAATTGTAAAATAAATATATTAAAAAAAAACCGAGTGCCAAGTTACCGACTGCACTAACTGGTATCGACTTCAAATATTTATGTTTTGCTTTTTGAAGTCGGTTTTATTTTTTTTATAAAGATTTTTTACTTTTGTACTGAGTCCCTAGTTTAATTAATGGTGCATGGTTTTGGTAAGCATGCGGTACTGGCAGTGAATTCTGAGCCTGAAAAAATGTTACTGAGATTGAGACTGGTATAATGACAATAGGCCGGCCTGCAACTGTTACATTGCGGACCACATATTTGGCAAAATTTGAAAATCAAAATCAAAAGTTTTTTTATGCATATAGACCAAAAATTACTTATGAATAGTCAAAAAGAGAAAAATGTTGATTACTTAAGACTCTACCACCCGTTCATTCCTGTGGAGAAGAAGGGCAAGAAACTCTACGGTTACTCTTTTTAAAAATGAGATTTTTATAATTCTTTTTGTATACATTGCATTCATCGGGTATGGGAGAACAGTGCAGAACGAGCTAAATAGATGTTCTTAAGTAAAGATTAAACATAAGTGTACTTAGATTCATGGTATCATTCAGTGTCTACATAGTCCTCGAATTTAGAAAATAGGGACTTTGTAATATAGTATAAACTATAGATATTATGTTTACTGTGGTAGCACCACGGGTAGTATACTCCAAAACAGTCGTTCCCATAGTTGACTGAACCGCGACCCACCTATCAAAAACTTCCAAATTCGGGACTCACCACTTGGTTTTCATAAAGAAAGAATGAAGGTACGTTCAAACAAGAAAAATAACATTCAGTTACAATCGAAAATTCTAATACTTAAATACATTGAATTGAATAATACAGACTTCACATATCTATTCAAGATATACGATGCTAATATTGCAGCATAATATCTAGTACATAAACTCTCAAGCACCATCAAAAAATGCACCTATGAAATTAACATAGCACATAGAAAAAGAACTATTAAACCGTGGGTTACTCCAGGACTTTTAAGGGTTATTACAATCCGAGATAAACTCCATCAAAAATCAAAAAAAACACCCGACAATATTGTTTTACTAACCACCTATAAACGCTACAGAAACTTTCATAACAATCTACTAAAAACACTTAAAAATGAATACGAGCAAAAAACACTTCGAGACGCTAAGGGTAATATGAAGGCCACTTGGGATGTAATTAGAACTATTACCGATATATATCCCACAATTCAATCCCCCAAATGATTATTAAATTTGAATAACGACCGAGATATATTCTGTAAATATAGTAAATCGATATTTTACCAATATAGGAACAACCTTAGCTAACAAAATATTAAAACAAAAGCCAGGCCTCATAAACACCACAAAAATAGTAAAGACCGCATATCCGCGTCTGGGTAAGAAGAAAGAAAGAAAGAAAGAAAAACCATTTATTCATCCACACAAATACAAACAACAAGATAACAAAATACACATTTACAAACACTAGATGTTGTGTGGGAGAAAAGGATCCTGCCCTAGCATATTGCTGCACCATAACATTGTGTCATGGTGCAGCGCTGGTATTCTGGCAGCACCTATAAGAAGGAGTGACGTCAAAGATGGCAAACCTGAACTAAGGGAGGAATAAACAAACAACATAATTGGATAATCAGAGATATAGATACATTATACTCGTATACATACACAATATATGTGGTCAAAATCTGTTAAGCGGTTTGGATTCAAGAACACACTATTTTTTGTCACTATTTTCTTCTTCTCACCATCAGGATGCCTAAAAAGTGATGTCCATTTTTCTCGCGCGACGTCTTAAAGAACCATATTACACACTTAAAGGGTTACAAACAAATAATAAGTTACAAATTTCAAGAGGTACATATACAAATAGCAGGTTACATAAACATATACAACTAAAAGACAAATCAAACCAAAGTAGGGCGAAATACAAGCTGTACATCTGCATCACATTTAATGTGGTACAAGGGAAGACCATCGCCCTGCCTTACATAGATGCGACTACGCCTGGTCCACGAATACCGCCACTTCAAACTCTTGCACTCCTCACGGATACGGTGGAACAGCTGTCGATTAAAGCGCGTCAGCCTTTCGTTGACGTAGATACGGGGGTCGGGAGCTGCGTCGACGGCGGCGTCGGCCGAGAGAGTGCGGCGCATGCGCACCGCACGCAGTAGCACGTCACGCAGGTGTTGGCGCGCCAGCCGCACCACCACGCGCCGCGGCCGCACTGCTGCGCCGCCCTCCGCCTCCGTCACCGCGCCCACCCGTTCAGCGAACACTATGTCGCGCTCCTCTAAGCGGACGCCCTCAATAACTAACTCAATGGCAATCTTTGATATCACCGAGACTGAACTAAACATCGCCATCGACGAGCTCAGGGGTAGGTGCGCGGTTGGCTGGGACGGGACACCTGCATCGCTTATCAAATCATCTTGGGACGTTTTAGTCCCAGTCCTAAAATATTTATTTAACCGCTGCTTGGCTACAGTCACTTTTCCCAAAGTCTTCAAAAAAGCTCTTTTACATCCGATCCACATCTCGTTACAAATTACAGACCCATATCGGTGCTGTTTACGATATCAAAAATCTTCGAAAAGCTTCTTAACAATAAACTCATAAACTATCTCACAAAGTTTAAAATAATAGCTAATAATCAATATGGTTTTATTAAAGGAAAATCTACTGAAGATGCGGTAATTGACTTGACCAACTCTATAATTGATTTGATTGACAAGAAAAATAAGGTCTTAGCAATATTCTTAGATCTCTCAAAGGCCTTCGACACCGTTTCTGTCCCCAAACTTCTGGGTAAAATGGAAAGCATAGGAATAAGGGGTCCCACCCTAGCTATCTTTTAGAGTTATTTAAGTAATAGAGTTCAGTGCGTTAAGATTGGAAAATATATCAACACAGAAGAAGTAATCTGCTGCGGGATTTCACAGGGAAGTGTGCTAGCCCCAACCCTATTCTTAGTGTATATTAACGAACTGTGCACACTCCCCATCCAAAACTGCAAAATCTTCACTTACGCTGACGACACAGCCCTTATTCCTAACGCTAAAAACTGGACACGCGTTTTCAATCTTGCAAAGAAAGCACTCACCACGATTCATGCTCGGCTCGCATCCAATCTTCTCACACTAAACTTCCATAAAACAAACTACGTTGCTTTTTCGACCAACTCCTCCCAGCAACCCCATAAACAAGCACGATTAATTGTTGACACCTGTAATCAAACCAACTCCAGGTGCAGTTGTCTATCCCTTACACGCAACTCAAACACTAAATACCTTGGAGTCTACTTAGATTCCTTCTTAAGCTAGAATAAACATATAGAAATGTTGCTTTCCCGCACAAGGAAACTTATCTGCATTATTAGGAAAATTGGATCTTCTGCGGACTTAGAAACATTAAAAATGGTCTACACTTCCCTAGTACAATCTATCCTAACTTACTGTATACCAGTGTGGGGGAAAACCTATGCTACATATATGTTACCGTCACAGAGACCGCAAAGAGTAGTGCTAAAGGTACTCCTAAAAAGCCCCGGGAATATCCTATAACTTCCCTCCATAAGGAAGCTTCCATCCTAACAGTCAGACAACTTTATATACTTCATACCACATTATGCACATATAAATCAACACCTTATAAGAAACGCGATAAGTGAAGAAAAGATATGATATTTGATATGGAGTTCTTAAATTTATGCGAATATTACACATGAAATAAAACTATTTTTCGGATTTTATCGCGGATTTTATCGCTGCGATAAAATCCGAAAAATAATTTTATTTCATGATATTTGATATCAAGCCTCATAGAACTAGCCTAGCTAGAAGAAGCTTTTATATAGCTAGCTCCCGTATGTATAATCGCATCAATAAAATCATGTTTCTGCATCACTTATCGACAAAAAAATGTAAAATGAAACTTCAAAACTGGTTGCTAAAGGTGACTTACTCGGAGACAGAATTTTTTCTAAAAATACCATGCTAGCTTTTACCTTCCCAACACCCGTGTACACACACACACACACACACGCCCACACGCACACCGCACACGCACACGTACACGTACACGCACACACACATACAATAGATGTAATATTTGCTTTATCTTCGTTAGTATGTAATTTTATTTCTTGATCAGATTGTAATCTGAGTATCCTTGCAAAATCTCTCAACTAGTCACACTTATGGAAGGCGCTGATACCTGTGATACAATGAATCTCCATTAGTACAGGTATCACCATTAATTTATTTTATTAAAATATCATGTTTAGATACACCTACCTTGTATTCATATGATGTAACTTTTTAGACCTAATAAACTTTATTATTATTATTGAGTGCATTTTTAAAAACTTTAGCATTATCTCCAATTTTAGTTATTTTTTATTTCAATTAGTGGTGTACGTCCAATTTATGACGGTATTTAGTTTTAATATTAACCATAGCCTAAAATCTTGCCTCATGTATGTATGAGGCACTGAAGGGACAAGGGATGTCATCAAACAGAGAAGGATAGTTGTTAGCAACTGAGAGCCAAAATTTCGATAACTGCTAACGATTGAAACTCATTTCCTTAGTCACTTATTCGGTAGCCACCCGTTCGTTCTCCTATTTTTCAGAGCCCACCCAATATTCGCTTGCGACTCACCAGTGGGTCGTGTCCCAAACTTTAGGAAATGCTGCTTTAAAACATACTGAGAAGCCGCAAAAAGCGCGCGTATTTATGCGTCCTTCTTATTTGCACCGCTAGTACCAAATTTTTTTACTTTTATACATATATTTACTGTGATAATAAGGTAACTGTTAGAAATCTGTACTCTCTGCCTACCCCGCAAGGGATCTGGCGTGATCATATAGATAGATAATAAGGTTGATGTAATAATAAGGTAATACATCACTGTTACTATACCAGGCACGATTTTAGACTCTGGATAACTATAAAAAAATAATTGATTATTTTAAATCGGAAACGGCTTTTAGTATTTTTACTATTTCCAGTGAAGTATTAAAGTGATACTGTTAGCGATCTCGAAGTTTAAGCAGCGTTTGGCTTGGTAGGATTGAGGCAGGTGGCCCTTGTAGCTTGTACCATTTCTATGCTTCGGAACGCACGCTTAAGCCGTTGGTTCCGGCCCTTGTAGCTGCTTGATAATTTTAAACAGCAGGTGGCCACAAACCTTCCTCCATTAATCCGCACTGTATGTAATTAATCGAGTATGGCCTATCTCTTACATTTGTGAGATAACAAACGGGACAACTTAAGCTGATTAATTATATGATTAATATTAATAACTAGATAGAGTCGTGCGAAAGAGACTTTGAGACATTTTGCCAGAGTATGGTATAAACGGCACCCTGTTGCGAGCCGTCCAGTCCACCTACGTGGACAGCAAGGCATGCGTGCGGGTGGATGGTAACATGTCACCTTGGTTTGACGTTAAAATCGGCGTCAAGCAGGGTTGCGTGTTGTCCGCTAGACTGTTTATAGTGTATCTGGATAAAAGTCTTCAAAGACTGAATGCGATGACTGAAGGGGTAAAAATGGGTGATCTAGTGATAAACCACCTATTGTATGCAGATGACGCGGTTTTGGTACCGCCAACAGCCACTGATCTGCAAACACTAGTCACAGTTATGAGAGACGACTGCATGAACAATGGCTTATATTTGAATGTGAAGAAAACCAAAATTATGGTTTTTGAACGGGAAGAAACCAGAACGAATGCAAGGATTGTGGTTGGTAACGATGTGCTGGAGCAAGTGAATGAGTTTGTATATCTTGGATGCGCCTTCAGTAAGGATGGGAAATACACCGCTGATATAGAGAGAAGAGTGAATGCAGGTAATAGAGTGAATGGTGCGATGGGAAGGCTACTTGGGAGCCGCCACTTAAGCCAAAAGGCGCAGCTGGCCATGCATAACGGAGTGCTTGTCCCAACGCTGTTATATGGCAGTGAGAGTTGGGTATGTAAGAAGGAGAACGAAAGCAGGATAAATGCGGTCGAAATGCGATCTCTGCGGAAGATTTGCGGAGTTACGCTGACCGACCGTATTCGCAACAGCGTAGTAAGAAAGCGAGTAGGTATGAAAGATAGTATCAGTGTAAAGATGAGAAAAGGTATGCTCCGTTGGTTCGGGCATATAGAAAGAATGCCAGAAGAAAGAATGACAAAACAGATATACAATGCGAAAGTGGAAGGATGTAGGTGCCGGGGAAGACCTAGACTATCTTACCATGACCAAATAGACCGTGTCTTAGCTGAAGGGCAAGCCAAGAGCTCCGTAACCGGCGAGTGTGTATGAGACGAATTACGAGAGTGGAGGAAGCCAGAGAGGTATGTAAGGAAAGAACCTGTTGGAACTCTGTACTCTCTGCCTACCCCGCGAGGGAGCTGGCGTGATGATATAGATATTAATAACTTACCTTATTTTCCTAAACTATAACCTTGCAATCATCACAAACTACACCAGAAAATTAAACAGTAACAGATTCTTGTTAGTGTAACATTATCAAGTTGATATGCCGTCCTTTTTACACTGAAAATTCACTTAATAAAGATTAACGTGACAGAAAGAGTTCTTGACAGTGTTACTAAAACCTCAATTGGTTTGTGATCAGTTGAGTTGAATTGTAGAACAGCTATCTCTGTCCTAAACAATATTGAAAAAAATGTTATGTTCCATCGTACAGTACACGATAAACACCATCGCTTTCCCTTTCGCAATCAAACAGTCTCAACACATCAACATCAAGACCGAAATTCTAATAATGAAATTCCGCCAAAACCAAACCTTAACCGTTACCGAACAACGACGTTGTTTTCGTTCAAAAAATCAGGCTAGATTGTACCAAAGCGGGGCAAACTTCCTCCCCAAAGCGAAGTGAAAGAGATTGGATCTTATTCCACCACGCGGGCACAGTGTGGATTGCAGGAGGTAGGCTTTTGGTCACCTCCTGTAGAAAGTTATCAAGCCCCTTGTTTTTTGTTTAGTAAAATTTGGTATTCTATTACCAGAATTGAGACCCAGTATTTATAAGAACTTATAGTAGTGGTCTCAAAATCGATTGGTACGTATCGAGTTCATATTTTATGTCGTGTGCGAATAGCTATTACTGTGGGCACCTAGAGGGCACTTTAGATAAACATTCGATTATTTACGGAAGCCTCACTGAGGCTATTTGGTAATACGTTTGTTATAACGCCAGAGTTACAAATGGGAATCGTTTCAGGCCATTGAAATATATTTATAGAGATGGATTTTAACTTTTACTGAGAAGTTTCAACTTTTGAAAAAATATCACTCCCAATACCTAAAATAACACAGGGAAGAGTGGAAGGCAAATCCAAGGCTGAGACACTCCAAGGAATTTATCACCATATGGAGCAAAAGCTATAGGAAAAGACTACTAAAATAAAGTAAATTTCCACTAAGGCAACCAATTGGAGCATTCACAGGCCATAATGGTACAAAAGAACATCTACACAAGATGAACCTTATACTCAGTACACCGAATCTAATACTCAGTACACTCCTTTGACCTCGTTTAACCTTACACTCTGTACAAAAACGAATCGAGAACCTTGTTCGTTTTGAACTTTTCTACCTTATATACTGCATCGTAATGGGTGCAAGCGTGACAGCGAGCTCCAGGTTATTGCTCTCATTCGTCACGGTTTCTCGAGTTGTTTAAATCATAGAAAATTCAATGTTGTGTCTGTGAGTAAAAGCTTGATTTTCTTTAGCTATATTTTGACAGTACTCAATCCGTTTAGGTTTATAAATTCATGAATACATCAAATACCACCTCTAAAGTTAAATACTTTTCGTTTCAAATTTTTTTTTGAATATACTAATTCTCCAACTAAGCTTTAAAAAAAACACATAGTCCAATGCTAGGATTTACTCCTGTGTCGTAGGTGCATTTACAAACATGAAAATTCACATACACAACCACCCAGACCGGAACAAATAATCTTGGATAACACAAAGATTTGTCTCGTGCGGGAATCAAACCCGCGACTATTCGACCGAGTGGGCTGAGCGGCTTAAGCTCTTATCCATTGCGCCAAATAGTCCATCACTTGTTAAACATACGTGGCACTGAAAATGTGTTCAAGCAAATATCAAGACCGCCATAGAAAATTGAAATGAAATGAATAAAAGGCCAGTTCAGTGTCCCAAACATATACATATTACATGAATTTTAACATAACCCATATCTACATGTGAATGGAATACAATCAACGACAAAAGTATGATATTCTACAAAAAAAATAAAAATACATAATCACTATTTTGTGTGTGTGTGTGTGTGTATGTGTGTGTGTGTGTGTGTGTGTGTGTGAATGATCTACGCAATTGGCCGCGGGGCCTTTACAACTTCACCGGATAAGAGGGCGAGCGTGCAACCACTACGCTGGAGGGCAAGGGGGCAACTAGCTCAAGGGTGGGTTTGGGTAATCCACAATTATTTGTTTTGGTCTGGGTATTTATGAATGTGAATTTTTATGTTAGTAAACGCACCCACGTTGTGACGTGGGTGCGTTGCGAAGGTTGCGAAGAAATCATAGTAAGGGGCTACGTCTAAAAAAATAACATAGTAATACAGGGCAAGCCTATTGCTATATCATCATCAGCCGAAACACGTCAACTGCAGGACAAAGGCATCCACGATCGCTACAATGATCGGCTCTGTGCTGTACGCATCCAGTTTTTACCTGCGACCTTCGCCAGGTCAATGGTCCACTATGTGACAGGCTGTATACCGGGAACAATTACAAATTCCGGACTGATACTGAAAATTGTTCTATTGAAAAGCAACGTTTTGTCACAGACCCCGACCATTTGATCCCAGGGGCTCGTATGCCGCACGCATTGTTTTCAACTTGATTAACAAAGCAAGGGCAAAAATTGATTTGAATTCAAAAGAGTTAAGATTTATTGTATCAGAATTTTGTAGTAATTTCGCGTCAAATGACTACGATAAATTAAATATATTATGCCGTGATTTTGACTATAAAACCTATTGGGTTTGTGTAGCTCATCAATCAGCAAATAGTTTTGCTGTATAACACAATTTTGAAAAAAAAGAAAATAGTGATCAGGAAGGCCAAACAAATTAATTTAAAGGATTAGCTCGCTGAGTTTCTCGCTGGGTCTTCTCAGTGGAGGACGCGTTCCGATACGGTAATAGATCTAAAAAATGTGATAATTTTGACGTTTGTAAGTTCTTTTGTATTGACCTACATAAACAAATAATTTTTGACTTTTGTAATCTTTTCGAAAATTTTTAAATACTTCTGGTACCGACTGTACTCGATGTCCCGGATTTACAAATTAAGATCCCCGCGGGAATGTAATGCTCTGGCTTAAAATAAATACACCCATCGAATGCACGAAATAAAAGCATCTCTTTATTTGCAAATGCACGCCGTGTGTAAATATGTTGAATATTTTTCCATATTGTACGTGTCGAAATTTATTCGAAATCCGGCAAAATATGTGACTGTTTTTATATTTTGATACTTATTATAAAACAGCCTTTAAATATGATCATACTTTTACATTTCAGAATCAGAATCAGAGTATTTGCAAACATATACATAAGTTGATGGTAAATACCGTCACGCCTATATTCCCCAAACAGGGGTGGCAAAAGTGGCATAGACGGACGATTTAGCGCAGTGTTTAAAAGCTTAAGCTACTCTGCCTACTGTGTCTAATAGTCGCGGGTTCGATTTCCGTACGGGACAAATCTTTGTGTAACCCACAATTATTTGTTTCGGTTCATTCATTTTATTTAAATAAGAAAAACAGGTGTACTGTGTACACCTACTTTTCGTCGACGATTTTACGTCCCATATTATAGAGGGCGAGGCGATATATTGCCATATACCGGACACAATTCCAGACTCCGGAATTATGCTGGGAGTTTTTCGATGGAAAAATTTGTCCGACCTAGGATTTTAACGGAGGACCTCGTGATCCCAAAGCACATTATTTGCCACTAGACCAACGGGGCAGTCCGGCCAAAGAATTTGGTTAGAGGTATATACGTTCCAATACATAAGTCACTGAACTAGCTCAGTTTTGTAAATCGCTAACACACTTTTGTTTTACAAATTTTTATTTTATCTTGAAATAAGTATTTTATTAGGAAAACTGTGACTGTTCAGTGGCTTATGTTGACGGCCTAGCATAGTTCATAGTCAGCATATATCTTAGTACTATGCTTTAAAAATTCAAACGTAGAAAAACCAAGAAGCCATTTCGTCTCGCGGCTGCCTCTGTACACTGGCTTGCAAAAGTAACGCCCCAAGCGCAATTCTAGCAATTTTGGCGCAGTATGTTTATACAAAGCAGATATTAGTTCTGCCTCGAGATAGTACTCGCCGAGTTTATTTATTTAGGCTTATGCAGAAACAGTACAGTTACAAATATGAAATTTTGGTGCACGAGAATTGAGGAAGCGGATTTTACTGGTACATTATTTGTGTTGGTGAATTTTGGGGAATCCAATTGACTGCGTTTCAATTTGTATTTTTCTTATAAAAAGATCCCGTGTTTACAAATGAAAATTAAGAGAATCAGTTAACACGAATTCTCGAAGCCCCATTTTTGTAAGATATTGCTGACAATTAACCAACAACCAACAACCTCTAAAGTACCCTATTGCTATACGATTATTCATAATAATATCCTAGAATTTGAGTTCAGATATAAAGTATCCTAGAATTTGAAATAAAACACTTTTTTCAGATTAAGTCGTGATTTTTGTATTATTATTATAGTTTCATATACAGTACAGCACTCATGGTCACAGAAAAAGTTGAGATGAACATATATTCAAAATTTTTATTGAATCTAGGTATTTTGAATTTCATTTGGCCAACAGTGCAAAGAGTAGCAAGAAATATACTCTCATTTGTGCAATGCGGTTGCAGATCTTGCAGGAGGATACTTACCTTTTTACAGAAACTACTAACATAATAACAACTAAAATGTTAATTTTAAATTATACATTCTTAATTTTGTTACCATTCTTCGCAGAAATGGCATTTCAGACGGGTTATCTTCACTATCTTTAACGGGTGATCTTTAGTTATCTTAAACATTTCGGTCTACATCGTTAAAATAAATATTTGTGTGTTAGTGATCTGCACTAGAAATATTGAAGCTTTGTTAAAAGACTTGATTCGAAATGCAAAAGTGGAAGGATGTAGGTACATGGAGGACCTAGATAGACCACGAAGTAAATATAAAAAGGTGATAGTATTTTTAGATTTTCCAATACAATCAAACGTATTACTTCACGGGGTGGCGCGGAATGAAGAGCACGTTACACCTTGCCTACTTCTGTATTTTCCATATAGCTGAGAATGACAGAACAACGCAAACCACGTCCACCGCGATGACGTCAGGACTTAGTAGAAAGACACAGTTGCTGAGGCTGACTCCTCTTTATTTTGGTTTCGTGACCTAGGCAATCTTTTCATGACTAAATATGCCTAGTCTTATCGGAAGGGCAAGTCAAAAATCTCCTTAACCAGAGAGAGTCTATGAGAGTGGAGGAAGCCGGAGAGGTCTGTAAGGATAACCTGTTAGAACTCAGTACTCTCTGCCTACGTAGAAAGAAGCCTTTAGATTTGTACTCGTACTGTTTATTTTCATTCCGATTTTCCTGCACACTACACACTGAGCTAAATGCAAAGCTTTAATATTCCTGCGCAGGTAGGGTTCCGTACGAATCATTTAAGACAGCTACCCCATAAAAGTGTTAATAACATAATAACGCGGGCACACAGTCTCATTACTTCATTTTAATATAACGCCTACAACTATAACAGTTTGAGAATAATGAAAATATGATTGCACTTTATACCTCCGAGAAAGTGGGTTTTATGATCAACTAAGTTACTACTTGTAGTAAAAGTTTTATTATGGAATCATCTACGGTTGAACGTACCAAGTAATACACTATACGAGATATTGATATTGATACTATTTAAGCCAGAGAGGTATGTAAGGAAAGAACCTGTTGGAACTCTGTACTCTCTGCCTACCCCACAAGAGATTTGGCGTGATGATATAGATATATATATATATATATATATATACAAATACTTAGACCGAAAACTAAAACATTTGTGGGTCCCTTGGGGGAATTGAGACTCCCACTACTCGATGCAGTAAATGAAGCAGCTTACGCTTTAAATTACTGGACTAAGCTATATGTTAATTCATGCGTTAATATAATTTGAATCAATATTAAAAAACGTACCAAAAATATCCTTACTATGTTTTGTCTGTAGCAAACCTGGTAATATATAGCTCCAAAAAACTTGGTCTATCTACCAATCTATATCATCACGCTAGATGCCTTTCGGAGTGGGTAGTACAGAGTTCCAATAGGTTTTTTCCTTACAGACCTCTCTCGCTTACTCCACTCTTATAGTTCGTCTTACACACACACGTCGGTTACAGAGACCCTTGACTTGCTCTTCAGATAAGACATAGTCTATTTAGTCATGGCAAGATAGCCAAGGTCTTCCCCGATACTGCCATTCTTACGATTTTTTGTCATTTTTTCTTTCGGCACTCTTTCTATATGTCCAAACCACCGGAGCATATAGCCTTTTTCAGCTTTACACCGATACTATTTTTCATATCTACAACAGCTGGTGTGGTCCTACATCAACCGAATCAGAACCGGAGTCGCAAGGTGCAATTATCTTTTTCACAGGTGGGGCATCACTAAGTCTCCTTATTGTGACTATGAAAACTTAGTGCAGACTATCCAGCACATCGTGGAGGACTGTCCCTCTTGAAAATTCAGCGGCGGATTTGAGGGGCTACACCAGCTCACACTAGAGGCTAAACAATGGCTCCTCTACTCCGACATTAAGTTTTGATCGTGGTTCGCATTATTAAAAATACATCGCTATAAGATGTCGATGATGATGATATCTATACGCTTTCTTACTATGCTATCACCATACGTTAGGCCAGCTAAAACTTGGCCACTTTGTCAAATTCACATTTTGGCGGTTAAAACTTAAAGCATAAGTTGTACACGCCATTGTCTCATAACCGAAGTTCAAGCGACAGATGGACGTCGTAAAGTGAATTTATTTCGCGAAGCCATTTCCCATTTGAATAAAACTTCCGTATTATTTCTTAAGGGACCACTGAACTACATTTTAGGCCGTCCATCCATTCCAGACAAGGAAAGTTTAATTAAGAATTATACCGCTGGCAATTTTAAATTAAATGGTGAAACATTTGTAACATTTTGCTTTTTTTCAGTTGAGTGATGAATTTTAATGGTGTTTAGCATGTTTACTTTTTTACATGTTGTTTTTATATTCCTATATGAATAATAAATTTAAGATACTATTCAATGATTTACTTTGATTTGAGTTAGTTTTCAGTTACTTACGTGCACTGTAGAGATTAGGGCAAACATATTATATTATAAGCATCTTAGTACTCGCTAGTACCAATAAAAATCACCTATTCAAACGCGCTCTACGCGGCTTATTTCTAAGCGCGCTCTAAGCCGCGTAGAAGGTAGTACTATTGTGTAAATTACACATATATGTTTGCTGTGGTACCACCGCCATGTGTAGGACCACGGGTAGTTTTCTATAAAACATGCCGGGAAGCCGCATCAAGCGCGTGTCTTTGTGCGTGATTCGTATTTGGAGCGCTAGTACTAAGATGTTTTACTTTTTACATTTCTTAACTGAGATAACAGAAGCGAGTCCACTGCCATATTAAGAAGCTTTTATTTACCTTGCAATGTTTGTTACTATGTTAGTTTAGGTCAAAATTGGACGTGTTGGTTCAGTTTCGATGACAATGCATTTTTATAGTAAGCATGACTTGATTGTACACCCAGAATTGACTCCAGACGAAGAAATTCCTCAACGGTCCTCCTTGTCCTTCTGGCTCGAGCGTAGTAGTTGCACGCTCGCCCTCTTGTCCGGTGAAGCTGTAAAGGCCCCGCGGCCAACAGCGTAGATCATTCGCACACTCACAAAAATCATTCTGTATCTGAGCCCATAACCTAATTGTGTAGATAAAACAATTTATTATTTTAAGAGAAATCGTGGAGTTTCTTGTCCTTTTTCTTCACAGGAATGGAATGACATTTCGAAATGGTGGTAGTCTTAAATACTTTAATGATAAACACGCCGTCACGCCTATATTCCTCAAGCAGGGGTGGCAGAGGTGTACTGAGTGCACCCAATTTTCACCAACGATATTAGGGCTCATTTAATAGGGGGCGAGCCTATTGCCATATACCGGGCATAATTCCAGACACCACACTCATACTGGGAAGTTTTCGTTAGAAAAAACTACATTTGTCCGACCTAGAATTTGAACACGTTATCACAAATCCATGCACTTTAATGATAATTTATAAATGATAAAATGATCTCTATCTATCTATATCATGACGCCAGGTCCCTTGCAGGGTAGGCAAGAGTTCTTTCATATGGATGATATATGAATAAAAAACATTCTGATTATTTTAAATCGGAAACGGCTTTTAGTGTTGTTGCTATTTTTAGTAAAGTATTAAAACGACCATATTAAAGAGTAAGAACGGAATTGCGATGTTGTTAGCGATCACCAACATAAAGCAGCGTTTGGCTTGGTGGGCTTGAGATGGGTGGCCGTTAAGTCCTTTCGATATTGGAGCATCTCTATGCTTCGGAACGCACACTAAGCCATTGTTCTCGGTTTGCATCTAAAGTCCTTAAGCTAAGCTATATCCAATTAGTGGGGTATGACGTATTACGTAGATTTATGAGATAAACCTTTTGCCTATCAGTGGGACAGCATAAGCTGATTGATTATATTATTAATAATCATAATTTATTTTATAGTAAACCATCATCATCATCATCTCAGCCTATACTTGTCCACTGCTGAACATAGGACTCCCCAATCGCTTTCCAGCGTAACCGGTCCGATGCCACCTGCATCCAACGACTTCCTGCGATTTTCACAAGATCGTCGGTCCATCTGGCAGGCGGTCGTCCCACACTGCGCTTGCCAATACGTGGTCTCCACTCTAGAATCTTTCTGCCCCAACGCCCGTCCGATCTACGCGCTATGTGGCCCGCCCATTGCCACTTCAGCTTGCTAATCTTAACGGCTATGTCGGTGACCTTGGTTCTTCTACGAATCTCCTCATTCCTGATTCGATCGCGTAGAGAAACGCCGAGCATAGCTCTCTCCATAGCTCGCTGAGCAACTCTGAGCTTTTTTATGAGACCTATAGTAAGAGACCACGTCTCTGATCCATATATCATCACTGGTAACACACACTGACTAAAAACTTTAGTCTTAAGGCACTGAGGTATTTTGGATGAGAAGATGTTGCGCAGTTTCCCGAACGCTCCCAGCCGAGTTGGATTCGTCGATTGACCTCTCTCTCAAAGTTGGACCTACCTAACCGGACTACTTGTCCCAGGTAAATGTATTCGTCGACAACTTCAAGAGTAGAGTTCCCAACGGTGAGTGCGGTGGGTACGACATGGACGTTAGACATTATTTTGGTTTTGTCCATGTTCATTTTAAGACCCACTTGTTGAGATACTCTGTTGAGGTCACCGAGCATTCGTCCTAGATCTTCCAGCGACTCCGCCACGACCACAATGTCGTCGGCAAATCGAAGGTGAGTGATGTATTCGCCATTGATGTTGATGCCAAGTCCTTGCCATTCCAAGAGCTTGAAGGCGTCCTCTAAGGTGGCCGTAAACAGTTTCGGAGAAATGACGTCTCCCTGCCTTACTCCTCTTTTTATGGGGATCGTCTTCGTGCAATGCCCCTGTACTCGGACTGACATGGTGGCGTTATTATACAAGCACTTCAACACTTCAATGTACCGATAGTCAATGCGGCATCGCTGGAGAGATCTAAGAACCGCCCAAGTCTCGATCGAATCGAAGGCTTTCTCATAGTCCACAAACGCCAAGCATAGTGGCCGATTATACTCCTCGGTCTTCTGTATAATCTGCCACAGCGTATGTATGTGGTCTATGGTACTAAAGCCTTTCCGGAAACCGGCTTGTTCGGGAGGCTGGAAGTCATCAAGCCTGCGTTCGAGACGATTCGTGATGACTCTCGAAAACAACTTATAAACATGGCTCAGCAGTGTTATGGGCCTATAATTCTTCAGTAAAGTGTTATCACCTTTCTTGAAAAACAGTACCACCACTCCCCTGTTCCATGCTTCCGGCGTTTTCTCTTCGAGCAAGACGGAATTAAACAGCCTCTAAAGGACTTTAAGTACCGGCGTTCCGCCCGCTTTCAGAAGCTCTGCGGTAATTCCGTCTTCGCCTGGTGCTTTGTTATTTTTGAGTTGTTTGAGAGCCATCGTAATCTCGTACAGGCTGATGTCCGGGATATCTTCAGTGTAGTGTCGGGTTAGCTTGGCTCTTGGGTCTTTAACCAAGTCAACAACAGGTTCAGCTACTGAGGTGTACAACTGCCCATAGAACCTCTCTATCTCCCTGAGCACCTCTGACCTATTCGACGTTACGTTTCCGTCCTCCGTCTTCAGCTTCGTCAACTGGCTTTGCCCAATAGACGCGTCTCTTGCAAACACTTTGGAGCCCTTGTTCTGTGCTATGGTCTCCTCAATACGCCTTGTATTGAAGGACCGTAAATCGTGACGCAAGGACTTCAGTATCTGTCCATTGAGCTGCCTATAGGACTTAGCATCATCGGAGGTTTGGAGCGTCATGGAACGTCGCTCAGCCATGAGATTTCGGGTGGAGTTAGATAGTTTTTGAGGTCTATTTTTACGGTGGGGCTTATAATACTTGGACCCGACCGTATGGACAGTCTCTACCAGCCTGTTGTTGATTTCGTCCACTGATGCGCTGCTGTCTAGCAATTCGAAGCGGTTTGCCAATTCGAGTTGAAAGTTCTCGGGGTTTTGGATGTGTGCATAAGAAGGTCGGAGCGTAGACTTCATCAGACGCGATCTTTCCATTTTGACATTAATATTTAATGTGCCTCTGACCATTCGGTGATCACTGCCGGTTTTAACCCTGTGAATCACGGAGACATCATTAAATATTTGTCGCTTGGTGCTCATGATGAAGTCTATCTCATTTTTTGTGGAACCATCAGGGCTCATCCAGGTCCATTTTCTATGAGGCGGCTTCCGGAAGAAAGAGTTCATCATAAAGAGTCCCTCCTTCTCCAGATATTCGGCCAGCCTCTGACCCCTGGGGTTGCGCTGCCCATATCCAAATTGCCCCACTCTCAACTCATCATCGCCCTGTTTGCCCAGCCGCGCATTGAAGTCACCCATAACCACTGTAAAGTGTGCTTTGGAAGTATGTATGGCTCTACTAATGTCCTCATACATTACTTCGACGTCATCATCTGAGTATGCCGAGGTCGGTGCGTAGACCTGTATCACCTTCAGCGAATAATTTTTGGATATTCTGAGTATCAGGTACGCTACCCTGCTCGACACACTAGTGATGGACACAATGTTGTCTATGAGTGACTTGTGGACGATAAATCCGACACCACCTTGGGACTGCTGTTCACCCTCCCGGTAGTAAAACAAGTTGCCGGATTTTAAGGTTATCGTGTCCTCGCCCTTTCTTCGGACCTCCGATAAACCAACAATATTCCACCGCAACTTGTTTATCTCTTCTTCCAGCTCAACAAGCTTCTCATCTGTCCTTAACGTGTGTGCATTGTATGTCACCAGGGCCAATTTTCGATGTTGGTGGTAGCCGAATCTCTGCCGGAGATTCTTAGCACCCCTTGTCCTGTCGTTACCATAGCTGCTACCGTGGCCAGGACGAACAGGACCGCCGGGGACTAGGGGCCTGGTTTTATTCTTATCTTCCATTTTAATAAATTGGGGGTGTTTGCCATACTCGCCACGCTTGGCAGGCGGGTTGGCGAGCGCAGTTTTTGATGGTAGAAGTGTTAAGGGAACGCTGCTGCCCATTCCCTAGTTTTCCCTTAGTCGCCTTGTACGACACCCGATGGGATGAGATGGGTTGGTCCTATTCTAAGCCGGGAACCACGCGGCAAACCATAAAAGTAAACCATAATCTAGACCATCTTACCATGACCAAATAGACCAGAGTCTTATCTGAAGGACAAGTCAAGAGTCTCTGTAACCGGTAAGCGTGTATGAGACGAACTATGAGAGTGGTATGTAAGGAAAGATTCTGTTGGAACACTGTACTCTCTGCCTACCCCGCAAGGGATATGGCGTGATGATATAGGTAGATAGATAACCTTGCAATCATCACAAACTACACCAACAGCTTCAACAGTAACAGATTCTCGTTAGCGTAACATTATCGAGTTGATATGCCGTCCTTTTCACACTACAAATTTACTTAATAAAGATGAAAGTGACAGTATGAGTTCTCGACAATGATACTTTAACGTCAATTGGTTTGTGATTAGTTCTTGAGTTGACTTGTAAAACAACTACTAAGCAATATTGAAGGAAATGTTATGTCCCATCGCTTTCCCTTTCGCAATGAAACAGCCCCATAACAATATCGGGACCAAAATTCTAATAACAAAATTCCGCTAAAACCAAATCTGAACCGCTACGGAACAACGACGATTAACTGTTTTCGTTCAAAAAATCAGGCTAGATTGTACCAAAGCTATGTAAACTTTCTCTCCCAAATCAAGGTGAAAGAGATTGGGTCTTATACTACACCACGCGGGCACAGTGCGGATTCAAGGAGGCATGCTTTTGGCCACCTGTTGTAGAAAGTAATCAAGCGGCTTATGAGGCTTCCAACTTGGCCTAACGACTACCACATCAAGTGGTAGCCAGAGTTAACGGTTTAGCGTGTCTTCCGAATCACAGCGACGCTCGAATATGAAAATGGCTGATACGGTACCCATCACAGACCAACCGAGCCGTACGCTACTTAACCTTGGTGATGTCTAAGAACACGGTATTTGTACCGCAGTATAAAGGCGTTTTATTGTGTAGCCTACCTCATGGTAAACAATGTGCGTAGCAATGATGAGGGTTCGAATCCTAAGTTGAACAAAGTGTAGTTTTTCTAACTAAAAATCTCAGTACTATTATGCCCGGTAAAATGCCAATAAGCTCGCCCCTGTTGCAGGGTACCTAAAATCCTCGACGAAAGGTGGATGTCCGCAGTACACAGTACACCGTACATAGGCGTGACGGTATTATTTCTTAACCGACTTCAAAATGGAAGAGGTTCTATATTCGACTGAATGTATTTTTACATCAATAATTTGATATTTTATTACCAGAATTGGGACCCAGTTTATACTAGAACTCATAGTAGTGGTCCCAAAATCGATTGGTACGTATCGAGTTTATATTTTATGTCACACCACCTAAAATAGAAACTCGATACGTACCAATATATACGAATAGCTATTTCTGTACGGCACCTAGAGGTCAATTTAGATGAAGATTGAGGCTATTTGGTAATACGTTTGTTATAGTTCCAGAGTTACAAATGGGAATCGTTTCAGGCCGTTTAAATATAGGTACACGTTGTACTCTTCGAAAGCTCGGGAGATGTATTCAATGCCTACTGTTCACAGCCAACGACAAATTGAATGAAAAGAACATATCAATTAGTAAACATCTACCTCCTGACCTACTCAAATATCATAGGTAGGGTGAAAATCCGGAACACCGAAAGTATCTACCGGTCGGCTGATCCCATCCTTCAATGTCATTTAGCGCTTAGTACAGGTATTTTTTAAAGAACTAAATTAGTATCATCATGGAGACGTTCCTTATTAGAGTGTTCTTTTTTATTTTTTTTAAATACTAGTAAATAGTAAGCATTCGACACATCACCTGGAATTTTGCTCCACGATGACTAAAATAATACAGTTACGACCCGGATATACTCCGTCATCTCGAAAATACTTTATCGGCGGATGTTCTATCTATCTATCTATATCTATCTATAACCTCACGCCAGATCCCTTGCGGGGTAGGCAGAGAGTACAGAGTTCCAACAGGTTCTTTCCTTACATACCTCTCTGGCTTCCTCGACTCTCATAGTTCGTCTCATACACGCTCGCCGGTTACGGAGACTCTTGACTTTTCCATCAGATAAGACTCGGTTTATTTGGTCGTGGTAAGATAGTCTAGGTCTTCCCCGGTACCTGCATCCTTCCACTTTCACATTGTATATCTGTGTTGTCATTCTTTCCTCTGGCATTCTTTCTATATGCCCGAACCAACGGAGCATGCCCTTTCTCATCTTTAATACTTTATCGGCGGATGTTAATTTTAAAACGCATTACTCACCCTTAGGTCCCCTATCGATCCGTCACGAAAGATCTTGAATCCGCGTTTAAGTCCTAAAACATCTAGAAGGTTCCTCCCCTTAATTTTGCCCGGCGTACGGTTGTGGTAAACAAGTACTTAGTTGTCCACGTACAAATAGGTATGTAATTATAATACCACTTTGTGGGGCGCGCCGGTTATTGTTCGATGTACTTTTCTATCGATGTTCTCGAACTTTCATACGAGTATAAAAGGAATATACATTGCGGCGACGGATACAGTCTCTTTTCAGAAGCAAAAGCGATTAAATCAAGAACAAGAGATCTAAGCGGAATACACCGACGAACTCAGCAACGTTATACGGATACCACGAGTAACTCGGCGAATTGGATGCAGTGATTAAGTACTATCTGGAGTACTACTAATGTGTGTTTAGTACCTGTGTGTACTAGTGTTTGATGAACTGTTTTGTGCAACGCCTAATAAAGTACTTCGCACGTTATTCGGCATTTAATTACCCCACAAACGTAACAATACCGTGTATAAGGAGATTGGATTTGTGTTTGATTATCCTAGTAAACGATGAGAAGTTATTATGATGCAATATCATAATAACTTCTCATCGTTAATATCAATGCGACGGACGATTTAGCGCAGTGGTTAAGAGCTTGAGCTGCTCCGCCCACTGTGTCGAAGAGTCGCGGGTTCGATTCCCGCACGGGACAAATCTTTGTGTGATCCACAATTATTTGTTTCGGTCTGGGTATTTGTTTGTGAATTTTCATGTTTGTAAACGCACCCACGACACAGGAATAAATCCTAGTGTGGGGCTACGTTTAAAAAAAAAAAAAAAAAAAAAAAAAAAAAAAAAAAAAAAAAAAAAAAAAAAATCTCCAACTAAGTACGTAGGCGATAAGCCAAATCGATATGAAATACGCTAAGCATTCTTTCAAACCAACATTTCCACCTCAAATTTTGTTCTAAATTGAATCTGAAAAGTAGTCGCTTGTGGTGTCAGAGCCTAACTCATATTAATACATACAAAATTTTCGCTAGCAGATTACTCGACGCACATAAATATTTATTCAGCGGCCCATCCCGTCGTGTCAAATGCAAATACATTTAATTCAGTAACAATCACATTGGCGGCCATATTAATTAAATACCATTTGGTTGATTGCAATTTTAACAGAAAATTGATTTACTATTGATGAGTTGATCTTGGCAAAGCGTTATTACGAGGACCAGGGGTTGCATGCTGTACCAGACCAAGAGTTATTGAGGTTTTCTATTAAAAATACCTTGATGTGACTTCTGTAATCATGGTCTGTTCCGATGGAATGTCAATAGACTTGCTCCCTATACTTGGACTGAAATGGACTGATGTGTCAATCAGTAGCCTGTAGATATACACAGGTACGCCTCTGCTACCGCCATTTGGGTAATAAAAGAGTAAGTGTAAAGTTTTTCTAGAGGAAAACTTGAGGATCCAAATCTAAAGATATAAATTTGCACACCATTATTCCTGTGCCGTAGGTACCTTAATTTGTTAACGCCATCTTTGGATGAAATTGATATGCACAGACAACCAGACTGAAACAAACATTAGTGGATTATACAAAGATTTAACCATTAGACGGACGACTTAGCGCAGTGTTTAAGAGCTTAAGCCGCTCTGCCCACTGCGTCTAATAGTCGCGGGTTCGAGTCCCGCACGGGACAAATCTTTGTGTGATCCACAATTATTTGTTCCGGTCTGGGTATTTGTGTATGTGAATTTTCATGTTTGTAAACGCACCCACGACACAGGAATAAATCCTAGTGCGGGGGCGACGTTCAAAAAAAAAAAAAAAAAAAAGACCAAACCGTTCTCATTCAGAGAAAAAAAATGTGCTTATTGTATACGTTAAACGCATCGTACTTGAGAGCCTAGTCTAGTGGAAAGCGTTTTGTTTCTATACTCTTGTCGCATTAAATACCGCATTGTTCTGATCACGAGACCATTCGTTGCAAAAATGTCATTCCCGTACATTTTTACAAGCTTTTATTTAACTTGCAATGTTCGTTTGTCTCTTTCCGGTTCAAATCTTGTGATCCATTTTTCAAGCATTTGCAGTTATCCGATTGAGCTGAAATTTGGTATACTTATGTAAGTTTGGTGACAATGCAACATGGTATGACGAGCTGGTCTGATGATGGAGTCGGAAGGTCGGTGTAGCCATAAGAACGTGAAAAATACAACGTAACACACAACTTCACAAAATAAAACGTCCTGTTTGTTAGATTGGCATTGACAAGTACTATACAACCAGATAGGGTTTAAGGTTTGATGATGAAGCCAACAGGTGGCAAATGGAGCCACCCAACTTTTTAATGTAACTCCGTGTATTCGGGCTCGTTGGGTTTTTCTTTAAGAGTACTTTATACCCGACTGGTGCCCAGGGTCTGACGATGGAGCCGGAAAGAAGCCATAGGAACTCCTTAACTAAGCAAGATATATTCGTTGTGTGTGTGTGTGTGAATGATGTACGCTGTTGGCCGTGAGGCCTTTACAGCTTCACCGGACTTAAAGGCGAGCGTGCAATAACTACGCTCTAGCCGTTGTACCAGACTTTGTCGAATGCCTTCGCGACATCTAGGAAGAGGGCGCCCGTGTAGACGGGTTTGGGTCTATTGAGACCGGAGAGGATGTGCTCCGTGATGCGGTGCACTTGGTGGACGCAAGAGTGTTTGGCTCGAAAGCCGAACTGCTCGTCGATAAGGATACCCCTGGACATTATGAAGTCTTTGAGCCGCGCCCGAAGTAGGCGCTCGTAGATCTTGGCCAGGGAGTTGAGGAGACTGATAAGGCGGTAGCTCGCGGGGAGATTGCGAGGTTTGCCGGGCTTGGGAATGCCTATGACGTCCGCCTCCTTCCACTTAGCGGGGAAGGTGCAGTTGGTCATGGCGGTGTTCAGTATGGCCACTAGGAGGGAGATGAGTTGGGCGGGCAGGCATTTCGGAACGCGATTCGAAATGCCGTCAGAGCAGGGGGCTTTTTTAGTTTTCAGACCCATAATGAGATCTTCGACCTCAGTTTGGGTGATAGGAGGTAAGGAATCGACGGGGGGAAAGGAATGCCCTGCGCTCGACTTCCCTGTCGACCGCGTCGACGTGGGACTGGTCGACGGACTGAGAGCTGGGTGTGCACTGGCTCTCGAGGGAGTCGGCGAGAAGCTCGGCCTTTTCGTCGTCGTCGAAGGCTGGGGGTGCGCCTGAAGGGCGGGACAGCGGGGGCATGCCAGTCGTGGAGTCGGTTTTGAGGCTACGCGCCAGCTGCCAGTAGGCCAGATGCGATGGCGCGATGCCCTCTAGGAGATCACCCCACCGTTCCTCCCGGACCTCCGCGACACGACCCTTTACCTCTCGTTGTAAAGCGCGTATCCGGGCCCGATTGGCTTCGGTGGGGTAAGAGTCGTACGCTCGGATAGAGGCATTCTTGCAATGAGATCCCTAACATCGTCCGGCAGTCGAAAGCGGTTGAGGTTGAGATCTTCCACCTCGACTTGCTTAGACGATCGCCTGACAGCCGATCGGATGTGTGATCGGTGTCCTGAGGGGACGGGATTGAGTCCGAGCTGAGTTTGGGCATCCGCCAAGGCCGTGCTTAGCGCATGCCAATCCACCACCGTCTTTTTTGGTCACTGAGGGGCGGAAGGGGGGGAACCGAGTCTCATGACTACAGGTCGATGGTCAGAGTCGAGTTCCTGGACTACTTCAGAGGAGTGCAGCCGTAAGGTGACACCCTTCAGAAGCGCCATGTCCAGGACGTCGGGCGGTGGTTGGTATTGTTGGGATAGTGGGTAGGGTGCATAGGTGCGATGACGTCAAAGTCGAGAACGTCGACCAGGGCGTCAACGCTCCTACCGTTAGGGGAAGTGGTGAGACCGTTCCAGGCCACGTGCTTACTGTTGAAGTCGCCTGCCAGAATGACGGCGCTTCCCAGATTGAGGAGTGCTTCAAAGTCACTCCTGAGAACGAGTTTAGTGGGGGAGAGGTATACGGAGGCAATCACGATGGGCTGGTGCCCAGTAAGAGAGATGCGACAGACCGAGGCTTCGATGTTGGTGAGCGCGGGGGGATCGAGAGGGAGCAGTGAAGGGACCTCCTGCAGTAAATGAGAGTACCACCTCCGCGGGAGCCGATTCTGTCATTACGCACGAGGTTATAGTTTGCGATCCTAGGATCGCGCTGTGCGGGCTTGAGGAAGGTTTCCTGCACTAGGAGGATATCAAGCTGGTGATCTCGGAGGAAATCAGCAACCTGATCTCGTTGGGAGCGAAGGCCATCGGCGTTAAAGAACGCCAGGGATAGGTTGTGGGGCTTATGGCGGGGAGGTCGTAAATCCATTATTGGGTGCAGGGGGGTTGGGTTCTAAGGGACGCCAGGACGTCATAAACGTCCCTGTATTCCGCGGCCAGGAGAACCTGGTCCGCCAAGTTGGTGGCGGCGCGGAGATTGAGGGCGAGTTCTCGGACTCTGGGGATTAGCGCGGGGCTTATTACTGCCGAAACGTTCATAATCAGGTTGACGTCCTGACTGACGTTAGTGGGTTGGGGGGACAAGCCGCCGCCGGCGGGATCGCCGGCGCGCGCTTCGGGGGGCGGGCAGGGGCCCACTGACGGGTGGAAGGCCGCGGTGTAGGGCAGCGGCTTCACCCACGCGTTGGCACCAAGGGACGGCCTGAGCGGCGGGGGAGGTGGGGCCAGCTTCTGTGGCGCGGGAGCGCGGGGAGCTGAGGTCTCTGGCGCTGAAGGCACCGGACGGGGGTGCGCTGACAGCGCGGGAAGGTTTTGCGCCGAGGGCGAAGAGGGGGGGGGGGGGCAACCGCGCGGGGGGCGGCGGCGGCCGCCGCGCCTCGTCCGGCCACGCTTCCCCTTCGGGGCCTTGGGGCAACCGCGATAGTTCGCGGTGTGCCCCTTGGTGCCGCAGAGGACGCAGCTGGGAGGCTCGGCCGCCGTCTCCCTCGAACGGGCACACTGGGATGTCGCGTGGTCCCCGATGCATTTCACGCATCGAGGGCGCGCGTGACAATTACGGGCAGAGTGCCCGTAGAGTTGGCAAATGTGGCCCCGGCCGGGGCGTGCCACGTTTGTGGGGGGCCTCCACGGTGAATATTCGTTGTGTTTTTATTGTAATGGTTTGTTTTTAAAAAGGCCTTTTTAAGTTAAAATTATTTATTTTTAACAGACTTCAAAAAGGAGGAGGTTCTATGTTCGGTTGTACGTATGTATTTTTTTGCATTGGGTTAAATATATCTCCAAGGTGGTCCCATTTTAATTTCATTGGCATTGGACCTTGGACTTAGAAGATACACCAGGGAACTCCTTAACGACAAACAATAGGCATGTGTAACTTGAGATATTATGGGTATTACGTCAATCCTATAGGTACCCTACTATAAAATAATTCACTCGTCACTTAAAATTGTAAAATAAAAATCTTTTATAGAAAAAGGTAAACCGACTTCAAAAAGCAAAAAATAAATATTTGAAGTCGGTGCCAAGTAACCGACTGCGCCAACCAGCACCGACTTCAAATATATATTTTTTGCTTTTTGAAGTCGGTTTACCTTTTTTTATAAAAGATTTTTTATAAGCGTTCACGATTGTATAAAGTTCACTTGGTAAATGGCATTTTACAATTTAGAAATGTGTATCTCTTGACTATGAGATTAGCTACGTTAGACTTTATGAAATTCCGAACATAATATAAATTAAAAACATCATTGTGCTGGCCCTTTTGGTTAATAAAATATTAATTCAGTATCAGTTCGAGTACATTTAGAACTCTATTTTTAATTTAGTTTAGTTTTAAGTTTCAATTTAAACAATAAATTATCTATCTATATCATCACGCCAGATCCCTTGCAGGGTAGGCAGAGAGTAGAGTTCCAACAAGTTATTTAATGGTAATGATATTTAATATAGACATTTAAATTACTATAGAGGCGCATGAGCGTTGGTCTTTAGTGTTCTTGGCATTCTACGAGGTTTAGAATGGGGTGATTGAGAGGCCGAAGAGTGCACGCGAAAGGACAGCCCGGCAGCAGCACCTTAAGCAGTTCTCGGAACGATCAACCAGAGATGGGTGACCGTTTGTGGGAACTCCATTTTCGACCCTTTTTGTGCTTTGGGAGGCACGGCTATCGTATCATATGGTTGTTGTTAAGGCTAATTCTAAGCCTTATAGTTGGCTTAATATCTACCTATCTATCTATAACCTCACGCCAGATCCCTTGCGGGGTAGGCAGAGAGTACAGAGTTCCAACAGGTTCTTTCCTTACATACCTCTCTGGCTTCCTCGACTCTCATAGTTCGTCTCATACACGCTCGCCGGTTACGGAGACTCTTGACTTTTCCATCAGATAAGACTCGGTTTATTTGGTCGTGGTAAGATAGTCAGTTGGCTTAATAAGTGGCCAAAAATCTGTCTCTACCAATCTGCACGGACATATTATAACATTATTTATTGTATCCGTGGTGCTTTACAACTAGGCTTATCTTAGTAATAGTTTCGTTTCTATATGGCTGATCTACAAATTTTTGTGTCTTAAACATTGCAAAGGACGGGAAGTGGACCTTTATTTTGTTATACTCCTCCTGTTTTTTTTTGCTTTATAATTAAAAGTGTTGCGGGTTCCAAGACTATTTAAGCGGTCCCCAGGGTACCCCAAGGTTCAAAACTTGGTGTCATTTAAGTAGACTATTGTGGATCTGGATCCACAGGATAAGCCTGGGCTTACAGGAGTTATATTGGTGGTAATATGTGGCGGGCATAGTCTCAAAATATTCTGATTATGTGATATTTTTAAATGCTTCAGTGCATTATATGCGTTACAATATTTCGTTAAATTTTACAAGGGTTTAAAGAAAGAGACTTAACAGTTAGAACATTCAAATTTTTGCCTGCTTCGCAAGCAATCTAATGCGATAGAGAAATACTATAATAACTGCTTCTATAAATAAAACCTGTGATGTAAAAATTTCATAACTCATTTAAAGAAGAAATAAATGTTATACGTCAATCACAAACTGACAATCTTAAATTAGTTTAATAATTTTGGAAATCTTTTTACCCGATAAAGAGAGAGTAAGGATTAAAAATAAAGAATAGGGAATAAGGATAGGAAATAAAAAGTAGGGGAAGCTCCAAAAAGAACCATGAATAACGACCCCCGTTTTAATAAGGCACCGTCTTCTGAATATGAATCCCCTAACAGTCGATGGCCAGAAAATCCCAGTGGGCTTTCTCTGGAAACGGAATCATCCACTTCTTTCTTTCAGTTCTCTCACTATCACTTACAACTAAAGCAAAAGGTAATTTGCAATATTTTTCAAACCGCAATATAGATAACGACATATTTGAACACTCATATATTTCTTTCAAGCGTAGTGTTAATTTCAAATTAACTTAATGTGGTCTATTACGGTTATTTGTAATTATTTTCTGTTATCTTATTTTTAATTTAAGTTTTTTAAACCTCCTCGTGCACGTAGGGAAAATAAAAAAAGGAATGACCATTTGACATGGTCTTACCATGACCAAATAGACTAAGTCTTATCTGAGGGACAAGTCAAGAGTCTTCGTAACCGGCGAGCGTATATGAGACAAACTATGAGAGTGGAGGAAGCCAGAAAGGTATGTAAGGAAGGAACCTGTTGGAACTCTGAACTCTCTGCGTACCCCGCGGGGATCTGGCTTTATGATATAGATACATAGAAAAAAGGAAATTTCAATGTCGATCAGTATGGTAGCGGGCAAGAACAATACGCGGGGCGCAGGGCATGTAAAACACAAGGTACGCAGGACGTGTCACGATCACCACTCACCCCTCAGTGCAACAGCGGAGCAAGCGCTTGCGTTGACACAAAAGCAACACGTCTCTTGATCATGAACGAGTATGATTGACAATGAGACAATGCTGCGACCCGGTATTTTATTTTTGTGGCCCGATGCCGGGTCGCGACCCACCATATGGGAAAGCTTGTATGGCATAACATATAGGATGTTAGGGTCGCAGGTAAGAGCTGGATGCGTACATCCAGCGCGGTTCTACTGCGGCGTAGCACAGTAGAACCGCGGGTAATCCGGTGTTTTAAGCTTTTGGGGATCCTTTTATTATGCAGTAGACGTCTTTCCGCTGATCATAATGAAAACACAGGTACGAAAAACAGAAGATAATACTTATTAATACGAGATATGTTTACTTTTGTGAAAATTATTGTAAATGGACAATAATTTTAAATGAAAAAGACCTGTTATAAAACCAGCTTTTATAGCAAAAACACAACATAAATATCTTGCTTAGTTGAGGAGTTTCTATAGCTTCCTTCTGACTCCATTATCAAATCTTAGACACCATCTGGGTCTAAGGTACTCATCAAGAGAAATCCAACGAGCCCAAACACGGCGGGGTTATATTGAGTAGTTAGATAGTTTCGATTGACCACCTTTCGGATTTACTATCAGACCCTAAACACTATCTGGTCGTATAGTACTAGTTAATACCAAAGTAACAAGCCTTAACAAAAGGGGGCTTCGTTGCATAGTTTACATGTTCCTATAGCCACCTTCCGAATCCATCATCAGACCCGCTTCATGGTGTCATTGTCATCAAACTTACAAACGTCTGCCAAATTTAAGCACAATCAGATATCCGCAAGTACTTGAAAATGAATCACAACATTTAAACCGAAATACAGACAGACGGTTAGATAGACAGACAAACATCCGAACATTGCAAGTTAAATGAAAGTTTGTAAAAATGAAGACATAATTTTAATAGAATTGGACTATTTTAATGGCGTAATTTTTTTTTTGTAGATTTTTGGAGTAAATTTGCACAAATAATGAAATACGTCTTTGATACCTAAGAGTTTGTAACAAAATAATAGAATACTGTGTGTGATGTGATGATCAAGAGGTCCGGGTACAAAACTTTGGTCGGACAAAAAGTGATTTGTCTATATAAAAACTCTTAGCTGCGGTCTCGAAACTGGAATCGTGTCCGGCAATAGTAGCAGGCTTACCTCCTGTTACATCAGTACTTCACATTCTCGGCAACATGTTAGTGTACATATCAAATGCATGCCAGAATAGTCCTGTATACCGTACCTTTAAAGTTGTTACAAGCTATAAAGGTGGCGAAATCGGCTGGAAATAAATAAAATAAGCACAGTCACGCCTATATTTTCCTAAAAGGGGTGGCAGAGGTGTACTGTGTACACCCACTTTTCATCGACGATGTCAGGTCATGTAATAGGCGCCGAGCCTATTGCCTTATACCGGGCACAATTCCAGACTCCGGACTGATGCTGGGAATTTTTACACACTACATTTGCCCGACCTTTGATTTGGACCCAGGACCTTGAAATCGCACACGAGGCAGTCGGCTGGAATAATTGCTTATTGTATGACTTGAGTAGAAACTTATTTTAATTACAGAAAGAGCAACATACTGACCGAAAAATGATACCATCTACAAGATTGGAACGACTTTCGTATTACAGAGCTTTCGTGTCATCACCGAATAGAAAACAAATTCTTGTTATGCAACACGTAGAGTTTAACATGTAAGTTTATTATTACACGCAGGTTCGCACGTTGCTCACTTAAGATTAAAATGACACTCTTCCGAGCGTACTGTACGAACTTCTACACTTGCAGCCTGTGGGCTAGATTAACTCGAAAATCATACAACGCCCTCAGAGTTCAGTACAATAATGCGTTCAGAGTACTAGCGGCACTGCCCCGATTTAGTAGCGCACCAGCGATGTTCGCAGACGCCAATGTATATTGCTTCTACACCACGATGCCGAAGAGGTGTGCAGCCCTGGTGGGCAGGGTGAGGAGCAGCTCGAACAGCCTGCTGAACATGATTTCCAGCAGGCTGGACTGTCTTTATGTGAATCCCGTGCGAGATGGCGCAGTATTGAATCGAATATTTTTTAAGACGGAATACTAACATAGGTTAAGTTTTACTAGCATGATGAGTTCTGGTCACTCGAATAAAGAAATTATATTGTTATTATTATTATCCAATGATTATTTCTGCTATCTTGGTGTTAAACTATGTAACAAACTTAATCATATCCATCAAATGCATAAGCTAAACTTGTATAAGTACTGTCAATAATGATTTACTTCGTATAACAGAGTGGAGCAAAAATTATGGCCTGAAAGTGAATCCCACTAAGACCCAAGCAATTATCATGGGCAGTTCGCGTCTTATCTCAAAGGTGGACTGGACTTTACTTCCGCGGATTAATTTTAATGGAGTGTCAATTCCGTACAGTGAAACTGTAAAAAACTTGGGCTTAACGATGGATCGCTGTATGAGTTGGGCTAGTCAGCTGCAAGATGCCAGTCGCAAACTATACGCTGCAGCAAGCTCTCTTAGAAGACTGCGAAACTTTCTGCCTATTACCACTAAAATTGCTCTAGCACAATCTCTGTTGCTTCCTATTCTCGACTATGCTGATATCTGCTATCTAGATCTCACTGAAGACCAGTTAAATAAACTTGAGCGTCTTCAAAACTTTTGTATAAGATTTATATTTGGCTTGCGCAAATATGATCATGTATCTCAGTTTCGTTCTAAGCTCAAGTGGCTCCCTATACGTCTTCGCCGGAATACTCATATCCTCTGTCTTCTGTAGAATATTTTATTCAGTCAGTCTTCCTCGCGCTACCTTAAGGAACGATTCAATTTCCTTCACTTTTCCAACTCGTATTCTTTAAGGTCATCAGAAAACTTGGCTCTCGTAATGCCTCTACACTCTAGCACCTTTTATGATAACTCTTTTACGGTCAAAGCCGTACGACTGTGGAACTCACTACCTGTTTCTATAAGGAGTGCTCCATCTATTCATATATGAATATATGAGGTCAAGTGAAAAAGTTCTACATCACCGATTAATTAAATTAAATTTGCTGGATGTTTTCTATATGCTGTTGCTAGTTGCTTAATATTATAGACTTATCTTTGACGCGTGTATATTATTTTTACTTGTGTATATATAGGTATATTATTTAAGTAGTTTATGATAGATTTATTTGTGTATATTATGTTCTGTTAGCTAAGTACACCCCTAAATCTTGTGTTTTCTTTAGATCCTCTCCATCCAAAGGTTGCCTGGAAGAGATCACTATTAGTGATAAGGCCGCCCATTGTTACACTATCTTTCAATTGAAATATTGTATCTTTTTATTTCCTTCTTGTATTTCTGGTGGAACAATAAAGTATTATCTATCTATCTAAACTTATACAAATGTAAGAGTTAAGTGTAACTATGATCGTTACTAAATTTTGATGTAATGGAAAAAATATATATTTCCACAAACTTAAAGTATAGTCGCACAGGTCCTCTCATACTTACACACACACACACACAGAGACACACACGCACGCACACACACACACACACACACACACACACACACACACACACACACACACCTTCATAGTTGTCACATTTTTATAGTTTATATTAGTTTCAGTTATTTTAGTACATACATGCTAATGCCACTATTGCTTTCCTTTACTTATATTCACTGTAATCTGACGGTCTTTATTCCTGTACAACAGTTTCATACAAAAATTCAGATACACTGAATTTCAAGTCACAGGCTTATAAACCTAGTTTGATCGTCAGGGGCCTTTAATTTATCTGTGCTACTGTACTCTAAATCATCAAATAATGTAAAAAACGTGTCAACTATTTTGAAATAAAGAATTTTAATTTGAATTTTGAAGAATTACGTTGCGGGGTGAACAAATATAATCGAATATCGTGCAAAATACTTTATTAGGCGCTGTACACACAAAACAGTGCGTCGAATGCAAGTACACACAAGTACTAAACACACACTAGTACTACTCTCGCTAGTACGCAATTACAGCTTTCAAGTCGCTGAGTCACTCGTAGTATCCGTATATCGTTGCTAAGGTCGCCGGTGTATTTCACTTAGATCGCTTGTTCGCGATTTGATTGCCGTCGCTTCCAAAGAGAGACTGTGTCGCTGTTGCGCTGAGTGTTCATTTTATATTCGTTTGAGAGTTCTAGAACGGACCAGAACCCCCCAAAATACATCGATAGAAAAGCCCAGGTTCATCAAACAATAGCCGGCGCGTTCCACAAAGCGGTATTATTATTACGTACCTACTTGTACGTAAACAACTTGTTTACCGCGACTGCGCGCCGGCGATAATAAAAAGCGGAGGAACAGGTGGAGATGGCGGGGCGGGCTGGACTCTTCCTTGAAAGACTTCTTAAAAGCCAAAAGTAGTTCATAATGAAAGCAGTGAAGGGCTTTTGCCTAACGGGACGATCACGGTTGAATAAAAAGACTGCCCTATTGGTTAGAATCCGAATCCGACAAAGTGTGTTCTTCTATTAAAAAATCACCAATACCAGCCCCGAGGCTAGAATTACAACTACCACTCTACTAATGTCAATACTACCCACTAGTAATGTCAATAGACTTTCCACAGTTACATAAAGACCTGACTAGTCCGCTAAACTATCCGTTGGTAGACAATTTTGCATCGTTTTGTTAGGAAGGCCGTGTGATACGAAAGCATATGGGCTCACACTGTTTATCTTCACTGCCCTCGCTTCGGAAATGTAAGCCGTTTTTAAAAGATTTTTATTGTTTTAGATTTATATGGCACTATGTCCTAGATGTGTTCTTGAAGAGTCTTCCGCATACATACGTTCACATATTTCTTGCTGCATATGTACCAGAATGCCATCTGTTTTTACCTCGAATGGTGCCTATTGGTTATGGTAAATATGTCTTGATTAACTGGAGGTGGTAGTAGGATGTGGTGCATGGACAGACACGTTTGTAAAGTACTAGAGAAACTCCCTTCTTTTACTAGTACGTAGCTAAAAGCGATGTAAGCAGTCAAAGTTATTTGACATCTTCTCATTCATTCCAGACTTTAAGGTGCTTGTAGTTCTGCCGATCTGAAACATCCATAAGTTTCACTATAGTTAAACAACGTTCGGTTAGGTTAGTCAGTGGCTGTTTTATGGCATTTCCATTTTCGAACGTCTCTAAAATATACTCTTAGCTGTTGGTTACATCTGCCATTTAATAGTCATCTAGGTAAGTTGGAAGTTATGGGCAGCCTTATAAATTTCATCAGTAGGTGGTCTCAAACATGCCTCCGCCATTTCGCCACTGGATTTCGGTAATGGAGTATGATGGTCTCTCTCAATTTCAACTCAATTGCTAAAAGAAACCCTTTGCACAAGAAAACAGATTATTATAGTTAATACTTAGTTATCTTTATGGTAAGCCCCTGACTAGTTTATTTATATGATTTTCGATCAATATTACTGGTCGAATAGAATAGTGACATGGTCAAAACACTGAATAATCAAGCTTTTGTGTCCTAAAATTAGAATCTAAACTCAACTGGCCAAAAGGTTGAGTTGTTTCACTATCAAATTCAGCTGATGACATTTCTTCATTTTCTGTCTCTTAATCTTTTCAGGTTGCAAATATATGTTTGTTATCTCGGCGTTTTTTGAGCTTCTCACTTATATTGATTCGGCTACACTTATGATGAATTATGCTGTATCTAGTATAGTTTACAAGAATCCTTGGAACAAGTAAATATCCTTTTAGTCATTGACCTATTTGGCTTTATTAGTGTAATTGTCTAAAATCTCGGGCCAGACTTGGACGTACGTGATTTTATGTATGCTAGAATTTTGTGAATGAATGTATCTACTAGTAACATGTAGTTACAAACGTTTGCACACTTACTAGCAAATCGGGGCCGTTTTAGAGAAAGCTGGTACAAAAGGCGCAAAAAATCAAAAGTTGGTTCTTATACAAGCTATAACATAATTAACGCAAGACCTGAAAGTAGTTTGTTCTAAATCAGTAACTGTATTGATTCCAACAATTTTTAATGTATCCTAATTTTTTTTTAAATTTGCAAAATGCTGACACTGCTTCATTGCGCTAAAAAAAACTAAATTTATTTTGATTCATAGCAATAAGGAGATTTCAAATGCATTTAGAAAATTGGTTTTCGTTTTGAATTTATGAAGCAATGCTCTAATCGCGGTGCGTGAGGTCTTGCGTTTATTATGTTACACGTTGTACAATTTAAATAGATTATTGTGAAAAAATTTGTTTCGATACTTTCTGGGGCTCCAAATTCTATCAAACACTACAAAAGTCATAAATACGAGCGCCTACTAGTATTTTTGTAGCAACATATCTCTCTTTATCTGAGTAGATATTATAACACACACACCGTCACGCCTATATTCCCCAAGCGGGGGTGGCAGAGGTGTTCTGATTACACCCACTTTTCTTTGACGATGTTAGGTCCCATGTAATAGGTGGTGAGTCTGTTGCCATATATCGGGCTCAATTCCAGACCCCGGAATGATACTGGGAGTTTTTCTATAGAAAAACTACATTTGTCCGACCTAGGATTTGAAGCCAGGACCCCATCATCACATAGCGCATAGTTCATCACTAGACCACCGAGGCAGTCTATAATTTAAGTTTATAATTCTATTTAAGTTTAAAATATTAGTATGGATTATACTTACATTTCAGATGCAGTAAACGCGAATACATAGATCCACAGCGCAATATTACGATCTATTGTTACGATCTCACCGAATTTTCGAAGATTTTTCAAAACGCAACATATCCTTTCAATGATGTTTCTTATGTTACACCTGACAATAGAAATATACAGTTATCACAGTTTGCTTACTTCAGGTATAGTATGAAACTCTTGTAAAGAACGCGTTTGTTGTCAACGAGTCCATTCTAACGTGTCACGGTGTGACTCATTAGGAATAATTAAGTCGGGTTTCTACTCCGAGCGGAACGGTCTCCGTACGGAGCCCATTTGACTCGCAACAGTTAATTTCATGAAGTGCTTCCACCAAGATAGAGTTAAGTGAAAAGTGCTGACCGAGTATAAAATAGTTAAAAATGGACTCGGCCGATTAAGCAAATAGAGCGGACTCCGTACGAACTCCTCTGTACTTACTACGGTAAATTTTATTGAGGCGCTTCCGTCGTAGGTAAAGAAGTAAGCGGAACGGACCAAACGAGCAAAAATGGTCAAAAACGAGTTCGATGTGACACGGTGTCAATGAGTCTATAACGGATTCCGCTCCACACTCCACCCGCCTGTACCTCTCTCGCGCCTCCCGTCTCTTGCCGCGGCCTTTGCAACTCGCATGCAACGGTAGTAAAACCTATTTGTCATTTTCCGTTTAGATCCTTTTGCTTATTATGCAGTGGAATGCAAATAATTTAAAAAGTAGAAAATCTTTCTTAGTGGAATGTAAAACCTATTTTAACTAGTTGTACTACGATCCGCTCGACTATTTCTCGCTCATTACCCTTTCACAGTGGAAGCCCGGCTATATCCTATCTATAGTAGTATAATATCTGTTATAGTCATACTGTTATTTGGTAGAACTTTTATGTTCGTATCATAACGGATCAGGGATTTAATTATGTTTAACGTATGTTAATCGTTTTACATGAATCGTTCTGCAAGTATTTTAATAGTTTTAATTTGAAAAGATCTTTTTAAATCTATTTGTGAAATATTTTCTCCTCCTAATCGTAGCCGCCGCCGACTACGCACCTGACTCCCCCCTATACGCCGCTACCGCCGGTTGCAGCAAATTCTCAATGATCCTCCCGATGCTCTTACTTCCCATCTTTCGAATACAGATCACAGGATCAGACACCGATGTCGAAGAATCCCTAGCCCGCCGGCTGGTGTCTGTAGCACCACGGTGAGACACCTAGTACATGTTCTCCCCCATAGTGACTGCCCAAACCGAGGCCGTTCCTCCTTGAGGCGCCCCTGAGCTAGTTGCCCCCTTGCTGATCTGGCTCGAGCGTAGTGGTTGCACGCTCGCCCTCTAGTCCGGTAAAGTTGTAAAGGCCCCGTTGCCAACACCGTAGATCACACACACACACAAAAAAGTTTTTAAGGGCTTACCGCGATCGACCAGGAGAGTGACAGTGATACAATTATTAATATTTTATAAAAGCGTAAGACGGGACGGATATATTGAGCGCGCGCTCGAAAATAAACGACGTATGAGCAAAAACAAAAATTATTATTTCTAAAAAAACTACTCTATGAAGTAAAAAAAACTGTTGACAAGAACTTTGCTACAATTATTTGCTATTTTTTAATTGTATTGGTTTTTAGGCATTTCGCGTTGAAATCAGAAAATATCTAGCAATAGATGACTTCAGATTTTTTTCTATTGATAAAATGTACGACGATTTAGCGCAGTGGTTAAGAGCTTAAGCCGCTCTGCCCACTGTGTCTATTAGTCGCGGGTTCGATTCCCGTACGGGACAAATCTTTGTGTGACCCACAATTATTTGTTTCGGTCTGGGTATTTATGTAAGTGTGAATTTTCATGTCTGTAAACGCACCCACGTCACATGAATAAGTCCTTGTGGAGGGCTATGTTCTCTTAATAAAAATAAAAAAATGTATGTAAAGAAAACCAAGGTTTTATTTAATTAAATGAAAATGAAATTTCGTTCAAGACCTGGAATCAAGATTCCAAGAAAACAACACAAACAAAACAACTCCAAGAAACCAGAACGAATGCAAGGATTGTAGTTGGTAACGATGAGCTGGAGCAAGTGAATGATTTTGTATATCTTGGATGCGCATTCAGTAAGGATGGGAAATACACCGCTGATATAGAGAGAAGAATGAATGCAGGGAGCAAAGTGAATGGTGCGATGGGAAAGCTACTTGGGAGCCAGCACTTAAGCCAAAAAGGCGTGGCTAGCCATACATAACGGAGTGCTTATCCCAACGCTGTTATATGGTAAAACCGGCTTCTCATAATCACGATGTATTCATTATATTCAATGACAGTTCTTAATTCCCGATAAAAAAAAATTAAAAGGCATGGACAACTATGGTGTCGGCGACAGGAACGAATAGATTCTTTTATGACTTACGTATATAACTTGACGTGTCCGCGATGTTACCATAGGAATTGAATCATGATTATGTAATTGCGATAGGATTAGTTTATATGTATAATAGGTTATAAGAATCCGCCCCGTAGCGTATAAGATTTAGGAATAAGTTACAATTATCCGTATCCTTATGGAAATGATCATCCCAGATAGAGGAGGCCGAGCGGGATCGGGAGAGGGCCGATCCTGCTCGACGAAGGGGACGGCGGGCGGGGGCACAGCCCGCCCAGGTTTTTAGTCGGTAGGAATCCGACACGCCCCGCGAGCTTACCCCAAGGCTCGCGGAAGTCCTATGCAGGATTTTCCCCAGGAAAAACAAAAGGAGTGATGCATGGTTGGTTGACTCTGGAGCCAGTAGTGACATGTGTCTTAACATGAAAATGATGAATAACTTTAAGATGGGTTATGTGACTGAAATTTCGTTGGCAAATGGGTATAAACTTTACTCTTCAAAGAAAAACACGTTTTTTTTTCGCGATTGTACTTGGTAACGTCTGTCATCCTAAAGGTTTGGTCAAATAGCCGAGGAGGCGCGACGGGAGCGCGACTAAAGCACTCAGCTACGTTCGGTTATGACGTTTGCCGTTGCGCCGGCAGGGCTGTGCTGTGTAGCGTCTCCCGTACCTTTCAGTACATTACAACTACCCAAGCCGCACCACCGTCATGCTCCTGTCGCACTGCTTTAATAAATCGCTCAATATTATGTTTAGTTTCTTTTTCAACAGATTGCACAGATTCAGGCATTTTGCGGTAGATATGTGTTATTTTGTAATCATTTGGGTCGCAGCCGCGTTGTGTCACAAAATTGTTATGAAGAAAGCTTTTTGGAAGGTATGTCTTGTTTTAATATGTTCGCCCATAATAGTACAGTCGTACAAGGATCTATTGGCCGGCGACCAAAATCGTATCTAACGCTGCTGTCCAGTGACATGTCACCTCATGATAATCAGAGTTGCTATTTGCTATGAAATTTACCCAAGTTCTTTTTTAACCGACTTAAAAAAGGAGGAGGTACCATATATTTGTCTCCATATAGTTGTATGTTTACCGATATTTCCGTCAATTGAGGAACGTAGAATGTGTAGGTTGAGATATTATGGGTATTAACTCAATCCTATAGACACCCTACTATAGAACTAAGAAGAATATTTACCGACTTCAAAAAAAGAGGAGGTTCATAATTCGTCTGTGTTTTTTTATAACTTCTTTGCTTATTTTTTTGATCATTTTTGCATTGAGTTCGGTATAGCTAGTCCCATGTTAATTTTATCGATATTATCTTTGGACTTAGAAGATACTCCAGGGGCTTCCAGCAAACAGCACGAATGTGTAAATTCATTAATTATGAGAATTATATCAATCCGGTAGGAACCTTATTGTGGAACTAAGTAAAATAATATAATACAGGTAAAAAATATTACTAAATATTAACCATAATTTCACACCAACACCCCCTATCGTTGGGCCAAAAGATCCTTATCGTATTATATTTTTTCTAGTACCAAACTAGTGGTAGAATTTAAAAGAGCCGATTACTTATGGGTACTTGTATAAAATATTTACGTTTACGCTTTTAGTTATTTAAGGTAAGCATAGTTCGTTTCATACTCGCTGGTCGGTTACGGAGACTCTTGGCTTGCTCCATGAGAATTGAGGAAACCAGAAAGCTCTGTAAGAAAAGAACCCACAGGGACTCTGTCCTCACTACTTAACCCCCAAGGGACCTGACGTGATGATATATATATATATATATATATATATATATATATATATATATATATATATATATATATATATATTTATATATATATATATATATATATATATATATATAACAAAATAATTCAGGGATGTGTTCAGCAAGGGTAGTAGATAATGCAGTTTTAAATTTAAAATGGCGGTGCGTCATCGATCAAGTATACGTAGATACACGCACGAAAAATGGCACTACCAAAGGGCAGGCAAAAGTGGACGGTATTAACAAAATTAACAGGCTTCCACTTTGTTGCAAATACAACTTTAAGTGATGCGAGTAAGGTACAACATGCCATAATTTATGTTGATAACATAACTTTAACAACTCACGTGGATTTGGGGACGCTTTTTGTAAATTTTGAAGGGGCTCTGTATCTTGGTAAAATGTATTTAGGGCAGTGGTTAAGAGCTTAAGCCGCTCTGCCCACTGCGTCTAATAGTCGCGGGTTCGATACCCGCACGGGACAAATCTTTGTGTGATCCACAATTAGTTGTTCCGGTCTGGGTATTTGTATATGTGAATTTTCATGTTTGTTAAGGCACCCACGACTCAGAAATAAATCCTAGTGTGGGGAGGATACGTTTAAAAAAAATATTGATGTGCATAATAATATTATTGTTTACAGACGTTACACAGATTTCAATGGATAGTTAACTTTATGGACATATGTTCAATGATATTCCTAGCTGCGGATTATCTACAAGGTCGTATCGAAGATAGAAAAACGATTAAAGTTCCTGTGTTTTCAATAGCTCAATCATTATGGGTAATTACACAGAAATTGTAATAAAAGCAAGCTAGAAATGAATATATGACATATGGATCAGAGACGTGGTCTCTTACAATAGGTCTCATAAAAAAGCTCAAAGTTGCTCAGCGAGCTATGGAAAGAGCTATGCTCGGCGTTTCGCTATGTGATCGAATCAGGAATGAGGAGATTCGTAGAAGAACCAAGGTCACCGACATAGCCCTCAGGATTAGCATGCTGAAGTGGCAATGGGCTGGCCACATAGCGCGAAGATCGGACGGGCGTTGGGGCAGAAAGATTCTAGAGTGAAGACCACGTATTGGCAAGAGCAGCGTAGGACGACCGCCTGCCAGATGGACCGACGATCTTGTGAAAATCGCAGGAAATCGTTGGATGCAGGTGGCATCGGACCGGTTACGCTGGAAAGCGATTGGGGAGGCCTATGTTCAGCAGTGGACAAATATAGGCTGAAATGATGATGATGATGAGAAATGAATAAACGCAAAATTTCTTTCAAAACTACTGTCGCACGCATTTTTGGGAGGTGACAGAGGTGTATGTGTGCTTTCACTTTTAGCCGACGATGTTAGGTCTCACGTAATAGGAGGCCTATTGCCATATACTGAGCACATTCCCGACTGAGTGATAGCCTACTGGTTAGACTCAGGCACGCATCTCTGTCTTTTCGAAAACATGTGCGTATAAAAAATTAACTATCACTTGCTTTAACGGTGAAGGAAAACAACGTGAGGAAACCTGCATGCCTAAGAGTTCCTCGAAGGTGTGTGAAGTTTGCGAACCCGCACTGGGCCAGCATGAAGGACTATGGCCTAAGCAGCTTGAGACGAGGCCCGTGCCTAACGGTGGGACAGTTTCTTAACAGGGCTAATATTATTATTCCCGAATCCGGACTGACAGACGAATACTGGCAATTTATCTACAGAAAAACTACATTTTTCCGACCTAGAATTTGAACGCGTACAGTGCATTATTCGCAATAGACCAACGAGGCAGTCTTAAATTATTGCTGTAAAAAATACTTCCCGATGAGTTTGACATCTTGACGACGTCGATCGACATCTATTCTCACGATCTGTTTCATCCATATTTATTTACCCGTATTTTAGTACTTTATGGTAGTATTTATCCCTATGCAACAGTATAGGGATTGTGAAAGTTGCGTATGTAAGAAAAATAATGAAAGTAGGGTAAACGCGATCAAAATTGAAAAGTAAAAAAGCGTGTAGGTTTGAATGACAGTATCGGGATAAAGATGTGAAAGGGTAGGCTCCGGTGGTTCGGGCATATAAAAAGAATGTTGTGAAAATGCCTAACAAAATAGATATACAATGCAAATTAATTGTAAAAATAGTATTATAAAAGAGTAACCGTCGAATTTCTTGCCCTTCTTCTCCAGAAGATCGACATTCCGAAGTGGTGGTAGAGTCTTTGTGATTTTTCTCTCGATAATATAATGGTTTACATTAATAAAAATATTCTGATTCTGAAAAGCGAAAGGAGGTAGACCCCGACTCACTACAACCATATAGACTGTATCTTATCTGAAGGGCAAGACACTGCAATCGGCGAGCATGTATGTGATAAACTATGAGAGTGGAGGAAGCTAGAGAGATATGTAAGGAAAGAGCCTGTTGAAACTCTGTACTCTCTGCCTACCCCGCAAAGGATCTGGCGTGATTATTCAGGTAAATAAATTATTTCATTGCCAGGAAGCTGATTTGGATATGTTGGCGGAATCCACAACTACTCCTCCAGTGGTTCATATACTTACAGCAAGGAGCACCCAGCGGGTAAATATTACTTTGGAGTTCTTATTATTATTATTATAGAAGAGTACGTAAACTAAATTGGTCGTCTGCTTGAGCACAAAAAAATCAATCAGGCGAAACCGACCACCTGCTTGACCGCGAAAAATCAAGCAAACGCAGCTGGTCGTGTACGCGAGTAAGAAAGAGCACCTAAATGCAGCTGGTCGGCATTTTGAGTGCGAAAGAGCAAACAGATCCTGTCAGCGACTCAAGCGGGAAAGCCAACGAAAATTAATTCGGAGAGCGAATCAAGCGCGGAAGAGCATGCAAACGGAGCTAATTATCTACTCGTACGCAAAAAAGTACGCAAACGGATTCGATCAGCTGCCCGAGCTTTGAAAGATCCTAGGCTCCTTTGTTGTGTGTTCGTTGTGGATAATTGAATGCTCATATACTTAACATGTAACATGTTATTTTCAACCCTGATTAGGAAAAAGTAATTTGATGAGCAAAACATCTATCTTCGAATAGGTATAGGTAGTCTATCTTTTAACTTGTGTTACTCGAGGTTTTTTCCATTGAAAAGTTCATAGAAACTAGTTAAGATTTTTGGAGTGGTGCCTTGTATAATGGAGACGCTCGTAACGTTGTGCGACCACGGTGTTCTTACTGATCACCAAGGTTCAGCAGCGTACGACTCGGTCGATTGATGACAGTTTATGGCATTTTCATATTCGAGCATATCCATGCTTCAAAAGGCACGTAAAGCTGTTGGTAACGGTTACCACTTAATGTGGCAGTCATTAAGCCAAATATCCATTAATGCACATTAGGTCCACATGGCGGAATATGACTTAAAACAGGTTTCAATATGTAACTCACCGATAGATATGCCTACTACGGGTAGAATTTTAACATATTTTGTATGGAAAACCTGAAAAAAATCTTGTGACAGTAAGCAAATCTACTCTTGAGTTGAATTTTGAAACAGGCTATTAATTTCTCTCAACTCGATTTGTGAGAAAATACCTTTGCCCAGCAATGTTATAATGAAAATTAGGAACATAGCCGTACCGGTGTTTATATTTCTTATTTATTTTGCAGATTCGGCCAAGCGAAGATAGCTCAATGATAATAGCGTCAAATGCTCTTATTTATATATTTAGAGGACTGCTTTTATCGAGGGTTAAGAAATATTGCGAAAGTCAAGTTAACACACCTTTGTTTCAAGCACGATCCAGTAAGTTTCATCATCACCAGTTTGTAGGTATAACCAGTAGGTTGTTATTACCAGTAGTCTTATCAGTTATAGTCTAATCAGCTAGGTGATATCAGGCCCTGTCGACTTCCTTCGAAAGTCGTCTCACTCCTCCCGTGCTTCGTTTGTAATCGCGTCAAAGGCGACGGCGGGTTTGTCGTCGCGCCGAGCGTGGTTGCGCTGTGTGGCGTCTCCCGTACATTTCAGTACATTAAAACTCCCTATGCCGCACCACCGAAGCGCCCAGCGGAACCACGCTGTGTGGCGTCTCCCGTACATTTCAGTAAATTACAACTCCCGAAGCCGCGCCACCGAAGCGCCGAGCGTGACTGCGCTGTGTGGCGTCTCCCGTACATTTCAGTACATTACAACTCCCCAAGCCGCGCCGACTTCGCACTGCGTCAGCTATGTGGCGAAGCCTTAAGTATGTGTGGCAATCTACACCAAGAAAGTTTTCCATAAAATATTACAAACATAAAATAATACAACCTAGTTGTCCATCCAGCACGGGGTTCTGGGTATTAATCCGAGATAAGACAAAATATAATTTTTCGACACCAACACCAGTCCAGAGTCTGGCAAATTTAATGGCAGTAGCCTCGCCCCTATTACATGTGACCTAACATCGTCGGCGAAAAGTGGGTGTACACAGTACACCTCTGCTACCGCCGCTTGGAAAATACAGGTGTGAGGGTGTTTATTTTTTTCCATAAAATAGAGCAAAAAAATAAATACCGTAACTTCTATATATTCCCAAGCGTGTGTAGTAAGCGTTAACTATATACACATATATTTCGCTAAAGATGTTAGGTGCAAATATAACTCGTAGCCCCACAATGGAATTTATTGCTGTGTCGTCGGGAATCTAACCCGTGACTATTAGACACAGTAGGCGGAGCGGCTTAAGCTCCTAACCACTGCGCTAAATCGTCCGTCAATATGATATGAGGGTAGCCAATTTTCTTGTCCAGTGCAGCTGTAAAGGTCCCTTGGCCTAGAGCGTAGACCATTCACACATACGGTAGCCTTTATACTGGGTAAAAATTATTATATATGCTCCAGACTGCTAATAAAAATTTTAAATTGTGTAACACTCTCCTCATAAAATACCACCCAGCTCCACGAGAACTGCTCCAAGCTTAGATAAATTACTTGTCTAGGCGGAACATCGCGCGCGCGGAAACTCAATAAAATTTATGTACCCATGGGGCAGATAACCACGATGCAATTTTATTAAGTTAATTGATAGTTCTATATAACTATCTATATCATCACGCCACAACCCTTGCAGGGTAGGCATAGAGTACAGAGTTCCAACAGGTTCTTTCCTTACAGACCTCTCTAGCTTCCTCCACTCTCATAATTCGTCTCATACACGCTCGCCGGTTCCGACACTCTGGACTTGCCCTTCAGATAAGACACGGTCTATTTAGTCATGGTAAGATAGTCTAGGTCTTACCCGGTACCTACATTCTTCCACTTTCGCATTTTATATCTTTTTTTTTTTTTTGAAAACGTAGCCCCACTAGGGAATCGAACCCGCGACTATTAGACACAATGGGCGGAGCGGGTTAAGCTAAGGTAATTAATTTTGTCATTCTTTCTTCCGATATTCTTTCTATATGCTCAAACCAACGGAGCATACCCTTTCTCATCTTGACACCGATACTATCTTTTTTTTAACCTACACGCTTTCTTACTACGCTGTTGCGAAAACATCCGGTCAGCTTGACTCCGCACATCTTCCGCAGAGCTCGCATTTCATTTAATTGATAGTCCTAATATAATATTAGTCCTGTTAAGAAACTGTCCTTCCGTTGGGCACAGTCCTCCTCTCAAACTGAGAGGGTTCAGGCCATATTCCACCACGCTAGCCCAGTGCGGGTTGGCGAACGTCACACACCTTCGAAAAACTCTTAGGCATGCAGGTTTCCTCACGATGTTTTCCTTCACCGTTAAAGAAAGTGATAGTTCATTTTGAATACGCATATGCTATCGAAAAGACAGAGGTGCGTGCTTGGATTTAAACCAGAGACCTTTGACCATTAGGCTATCACTGCTTATAATAGTTTTTTTTCTTTTCAGATCGTTACTTGTGGTTCTATTTTCACACAGTATACTTCGCGACTTTCTATTTAGGTGACTTATTTACAATGGGTTTTTTCTTGATATATCTTATAACGGAATTAATGGTTATAGTAAGTACCATCACTTGAACACCTCGCTTGCCTCATGACTGCTATATTACTGCACTAATATCGATAAAAATTGCCTTCACTGTCTCGTATATATTTTTAATGGCCTATTATGCACCCATATATGTCAAAGGCGTCCTCTTTTCGTCGCCACACAAATCGATCCTGGGCTCGTAAAATCTATGTTTTTCCGCAACATCCGAATAATTATTTTTTTTATTCGTATCTCGTATATTATACAAGGTGTAACATAAATAACGCAAGACCCCAGACACCCCAATTAGATTATTTCTTTACGAATTCAATACGAAAATCAAACTTCCAATTTTAAGGAGTTTTCTACCATTTTTTTAAGCTGTTTGGTACCCAAATTAACCAAGAATTTTTATAATTAATTAGCTTTTGTATGCGTATTGAGGTGTGCGTAATAGAAATGCATTTGAAAATAGCCATAATGCTTTGAGTAATTATATAATTTTGTTTAATACAGCGAAACAGAAAGAGTAACAGCATTTCATGAAAATTAAATAAAAAATTAACTGTGTTTAAAATAAGTTGGACTCGATTCAGTTGCCGATGTAGAACAAACTACTTTCAGGTCTTGCGTTAATTATGTTACACCTAGAATAATTAAAAATCTTTAAAAAAAAAAATTACACTGACTTCAAAAATCAAAAAATTAATATTTGGAGCCGGTACCGGTTAGTGCAGTCGGTTACTTGGCACCGACTTCAAATATTTATTTTTTGCTTTTGGCAGTCGGTTTTTTTTAAAAAAGGTTTTTATTTTACAATTTTAAGTGACATGCGAATTATTTACTAATATTTGTATACCTATAATATTAGCCCTGTTAAGAACTGTCCCACTGTTGGGCACGGGCCTCCTCTCAAACTGAGAGGGTTTAGGCCATAGTCCACCACGCTGGCCCAGTGCGGGTTGGCGAACTTCACACACCTTCGAGAAACTCTTGGGCATGCAGGTTTCCTCACGATGTTTTCCTTCACCGTTAAAGCAAGTGATAATTAATACGCACATGCTTTCGAAAAGACAGAGGTGCGTGCCTTGGTTTGAACCCGAGACCTTTGACTTTGCAGTCCAACGGTCTAACCACTAGGCTACCACTGCAGCTTATGTATACATATATTATATTATTTTGCTGAGTTGTACAGCAATTTACCTACAGGATTGATATAATAACCATAATAACGGAATCTATACATGCGTGCTGTTCGCCGTTAAGGAGTCCCATGATGTATTATCAAAGTTCATTAAAATGGGACCACCTCGAAACTATATTAAACCCAATGCAAAAAGAATCATTAAATCAGTTCATAATAAAGTCGTTATGAAAACTCCTTCTTTTTTGAAGTCGGTTAATATTCTAATTAGTTCTATGGCAGGGTGCCAATAGGATTGACGTAATACCCGTAATATCTCAATCTACGCATTCGTATTGTTTGTCGTTAAAGAGTTCCCTGATGTATCTTCCAAGTCCAAGGTCCAATACCGATGAAATTAAAAAAGGACCACCTTGGAGCTATACTGAACCCAATGCAAAAAGAATAATCAAAATCGATTCATAATTGGCGGAATGGTCGCGTAACATACATACAAAAAAAACAGTCGAATTGCGACCCTCCTCCTTTTTAGTAGTCGGTTAAAAAGGAAAAAACTTTATTTTACACAGCGCGAGAGACACACATTATTTGTTATTTAGAGCTTATAACTTGTACTAAAAATATACTATTCCAAAAAATAATGATTGAAAACATAAGCGATGTGCGTGGGCTTTGAACACTACATTTAATAGCAGCAGCTTCGGTTCCCGAGTCAAATTGTGTAACTCACAAATATTAATTTATGTTTAGGTGCTCATATATATGAAAATTGTCATTCTAAACAGTATTTAAAGCTGAAGTGGGAGTGAGTTGATCATGTAGCCCGCCCGGATTTCCAAAGTTGGGCAAACGCAGTCACCAACTGGACACAAAACGGTGGTCGCAGATGAAGAGGTGGCGCATCGATTTGGACACCTTTTTAGGGGTATTTTGTGGCCCAAAATAGCAAATAATCGGCTGCTGTGGAGGTATAAAGGGAAAGCCTTGGCTCAGAAGTGGGACAATAAAATAAACTAGAAAAAAAAACAGTACATGAACATGAATAATTCCCAGTGAAAGGCAATTTTAACAAGCTTTTATTTAAATTGCAATATTTATTTGTTCAATCAAAATCTAAAGTTTTTATTCATGTAGACCAAAAGGCACTTATGAATAGTCAAAAAGAGAAAATTATTGATTACTTCAGACTCTACCACCCGTTCGGAAAGTCATTCCTGTGGAGAAGTAGGGGAAAGAAACTCCACGGTTACTCTGTTTAAAAATGAGAGTTTTACAATTCTTTTTGTATGCATTGCATTCATAAGGCATGGGAGAACAGTGCAGAACGAGCCAAACAGATGTGCTTAAGTATAGATGAATCATAACTTAGATTCATGGTATCGGTCAGTGTCTACATAGTCCTCTCATTTACTAGTTTGTTTTAAAAAATCTTGCAAACTTAATTAGAACCGATTTATCATATCCTACGAAGCTTATATTTAACATGTTGGTTTAGTTTCCATGACAATGCATTTTATGGTAAACATACTTCCAGGATTGGCTCCAGACGAAAGAACTCCTTAACGGTCAACAGCATACAGACGAAATTCTGTGTACATATTTAATTTCAATTGGCCGTTTTGCCTGGCTACATAAAAGCATGATTTTTAGTATATTTTTTTAACTTTGAATTAAAATTGCAGCTAGTAACGTATTTTTGCTTCATTGAAACTATAATACAAGAATGGAGGAAGGTGAAACACATCTACATCATAGGGGCAATGACTGTGTCTGGTATCATAGTCTTCTGGTTTACTGACTATATGGTAGGTAAAAACTAAATTAAGAAAAACTAGGTCAACTACCTTAGAGCAGTAATAACCTAGTGGTTAGACCGTTGGACTGCAAAGTCAGAGGTCTCGGGTTCAAACCCAGGCACGCACTTCTGTCTTTTAGAAAGCATGTGCGTATTCAAAATTAATGATCACTTGCTTGAACGGTGAAGGAAAACATCGTGAGGAGACCTGCATGCCTAAGTGTTTCTCGAAAGTGTGTGAAGTTCGCCAACCCGCACTGGGTCAACGTGGTGGACTATGGCCTAAACCCTCACACTTTGAGAGGAGGCCAGTGCCCAACGGTGGGACAGTTTCTTAACAGGGCTAATATTACTATAGGTCGTTGCATTCTATAAAAGTCGGTCGCGGATCGAACGCACTATAGTCGTGTTCGCATTTCTACGGACAAATTGACGTTTACAATGTCGTCAAAATTTTACACTTTTAAATAGTCATGTTGCTACAGTTTACTTTTTTTTCGATACTAAAAATAAACTAAAAATTACTCTTCTACAATTAAAAATCAGGAATAAGGAGATTCGTAGAAGAACTAAGATCACCGACATAGCCCATAGGATTAATAAGCCGAAGTAGCAAGGGGCGGGTCACATATCGTGAAGATCGGACGAGCGTTGGGGCAGAAAAATTCTAGAGTAGACTACATTTTGGCTAGCGCAGCGTGGGACGGCCGTCTACCAGATGGACCGGCAATCTTGTGAGGATCGCAGGAAGTCGTTGGATGTAGGTGGCATCGGCCCGGCTGTACTGGAGAGCGATTCGGGAGGCCTATGTTCAGCAGTAGACAAGTATAGGCTGAGATGATGATGACGATGGTGAATGAGGAATTTCAATGTTAGGCAGATATAATAAAGACGTCGATAATATTTTAATAATACTATGTCTAAAAAAATCGACTGATTTAGTTGTTAGTTCTACACTAGTTGTATTAAACCTTTTTAAATGTAATTTTCAATACAATTCATTTTAAATCCATGTATTCAGGCAATAAACATCAATACATCATCATTATCAGCCTATAGCAGTCCACTGCTGGACATAGGCCTTACCAAGTGCACGCAACTGGGAAAGATCCTCGGCTACTCTCATCCAGTTTTTGCCAGCCGCCCTACGAAGATCATCGCTCCACCTAGCCTAAGGGCGTCCTGCATTACGTTAACCAGTCCGTGGTCTCCATTCAAGAACTCGTTTGTTCCAGCGGTCAGCGGTTGTTCGGCTTATGTAACCGGCCACTTCAGCTTACTAATCCGGTGGTCTATGTCAATAACTTTGATTCTCTGTCGAATGGCTTCGTTCCGAATTCTATCCTTTAGAGAAACTCCGAGTATAGCCCATTCCATTATACCCATAAAATCAGCCTTTTTTTTCTTAAACGTAGCCCCACACAAATATTAATTCACGTGTCGTGGGTGCGTTTACAAACATGAAAATTTACATACACAAATACCTTCCTCCTTCACCTTCCTCCATTAAAAGTATCACACATTTACATATCCATAATAAATCAAACAATAATAAAATGTCAAAATTTAAAACGTTAAACCCTTTCAATACTTTCTTTCCGGCATTTAAGTACAGCGACATGTCTGCTGGAACAATGCCGGATGAAAGGGCAATCTTTTAACTACTAATGTATTATTTACAGACCCGGTACATCTTCTTTATCTACGGCAAAGGTTTTTCAACACTCATGGAGATACTGCTATTGTATATTCTCTACCCACTTGGTAGACTAGTCGACGACTATACCTTTCATTTCGGCGTAGAACCGACTAAATTAAGGATTTGGAGCTTAAGACTGGTTCCCATATTTTATTCAGTAAGTTATATACTCAATTCATTCTTAAGAGTATTTGGCATCCTAGACTGTACTTTTCTGTCGATTAAAGGTTTGATCAAACAGCCGACGAAGCGCGTCGGGAGCGTGATGGAAGCGCTTGGCCGGCGGTCGACAGCGCGGCGCACACGTCACACTGCGGGAGCGACGTCGCGTCGGCCGGGCCCACGCCAGACACTAGCGACCCGCTCGCACGCATATTGGCGCCTCGCTCCCCCCGTGCTTCGTTTGTAATCGCGTCGAGGTCGATGGCGGCGGGTCGTGACGTTTGCTGTCGCGCCGAGCAGTGCTGCGCTGTGTGGCATCTCCCGTACATTTCAGTATATTAAAACTACCCAAGCCGCGCCACCGTCACGCTCCCGTCGTGCTGCGTCGGCAATGTGGCGAAACCTTAAGGGTTAATTCATCAAATGTGCGCTGTGTTGAATAAATATTTTTCATTTCATTTCATTCCGATGAAATGACAAAATCTGGATCAAAATCTGGCATAAAATTAAATTAACCAATATGGCATGAGTGAAATCTATCTCGTTGGTTGGGCTTTGTCGATATATTGTTTGAGTGATAACGAGGATTCAAATCCTTGCCCAGGCTCAGTGTAGTTTTTAGATAGAAAATAGAAAAAAATAGGATAGAAAAATTCCTATTGACCAAAGAGTCTGGAATTGTACCGGTATAATGGCAATAGACTCGCTATATTATATTAGGACCTAACATCGTCCGCGAAAAGTGGGTGTACACAGTACACCGCTGTAACCCCAGCTTGAGAAATAAAGGTGTGATGGTGTTTACAGTAAAAAAGGTTGAAGATAGAAATTTGAAATGGGGCATATCACCTACACTTGCAAATTTGACATACCGCCATCTATCGGGGTCAAACCAAAATACAATAAAGTTCGACTTTACAATAACGCAGGAATCGTTCTTTTTTTTCTTATAAAAAATATATATAATTCTTATAAATATGAAATCCACATACACAAACACCCAGACCGAAACAAATATTTGCGGGTCACACAAAGATTTGTCCCCTGCGGGTATCGAATCCGCGACTATTCGATCCAGTAGGCGGAGTGGCTTAAGCTCTCAACCACTGCACCAAATCGTCCGTCATTTCTACGCAATTAATATTCTAATTTGAATGCAACGTTAGAGATACATAAAGTGATATAACTTATTAGTGTTCAATCTTAGAATAAAAATATAATCTAGAAGCCGCAGGCGCACATCAAGTTGAAGCAAAATGACTACCTGCGAAGCAGGTATTTATACGTTCACGCAAGTAGTCACTCTGTGACCGTCGTGCGAAATAATGTGCTAAGGACTTTATAAGTTCTAGTATTAATATAGTTAACTACTACATCACGGTTTTAATATTTAGTTAAGATGATAAAATATATGTTTTTATTTTTCCCTACATTAAATTACTACAGACATAAATAGTACAAGTCTATATATTTCTTGAGTTTATTATGCATTAAAATACTCGTTACCGCAACAATAATTTTAATATTATATACTCTAATGTCATCAACATTTACCCCAAAAAGTGGTAATATTTCCGGGCCGCCAACAATACGCGGGTGGGAAGTGCGGTGAGTGCGGGGCGTTAGTTGAATTTTTGGCTTCACCGCGCAACGTGCAATTACAACTGCGCGCGGCTTCTGGATATATTATTCCAAGTGTTCAATTAATGCGAAGTTATACAATAGGCGTGATGGAGTTTTTTTTGTTTTCAGTGGAAATTTTACAGGCTGATCTCACGTTTCTTTAGAATAGTATACACTTCTACGGTCCCCAAGTTCCCTTCCTCTTACCTGTGGTCTTGGAGTATTGTGGTTGCTCCATTTTTATTGGGTATCTTGATGATCGTCTATCGCTATGTGCTTTTGCAGAGAAAGGTAAATAGCTCTATTTATCTATCATCATCATCACCATCATGATACAGTAGTATCATGATGATGAGTACTTGATATACATGATACAGTAGTATCATGATGATGACAGTACTTCAGTATCAGTATTCTTAATCCTTGTCCACTGCTGAACATAGGCCTCCCCAATCGCTTTCCAGCGTAACCGGCCAATGCCACCTGCATCCAACGACTTCCTGCAATTTTCACAAGATCGTCGGTCCATCTGGCAGGCGGTTGTCCCACGCTGCGCTTGCAAATACGTGGTCTCCACTCTAGAATCTTTCTGCCCCAACGCCCGTCCGATCTGTAATTATCTATAATACAGAACAAAGGATCTGGCGTGAGGATATAGCTTCTATATCATCACGCCAGATCCCTTGCGGGGTAGGTACAGAGTACAAAGTTCCAACAGGATCTTTCATTACAGCCCTCTAGCTTTATTCACTCTTTAATTCTTTATTGTATACGCAACTTCCTTCCTCCACTTCCACTGTCATCTTACTTAAATTGTTAATATAATTGATGTTTGTTATTCAATCACGCAAAAACGGCTGAACGGATTTGCATAAAATTTGGCACACAGATAGTCTATTACCTGGATTAACACAAAGGATTTTGTTGACTGCCTTCTTGGTCTAGTGGCAAAAGGGCATCTCTTGGCGATCACGAGGTCCTGGTTTCAAATCCTAGGTCGGACAAATGAAGTGTTTCTATCGAAAACTTCCTAGTATGAGTCCGGAGTCTGGAAAAGTGGGTGTACTTAGTACACCCCCACTTGGGAAATATAGGCGAGACGGTGATTTTTTTGACTTGAAAAATGTTCCTGTCAGCACTCAAGGCGGACGAAGTCGCCGACAGAAACTAGTAGTTAATCAAGTTATCAATATATTTTACACCTTTTTATATATACCTGTATTATTTACATAGTAAATTGTGCGGAGTGAAGCTGACCGACCGCATTAGCAACAGCATAGTAAGACAGCGAGTAGGTATGAAAGATAGTATCGGTGTAAAGATGAGAAAGGGCATGCTCCGTTGGTTCGGGCATATAGAAAGAATGCCAGAGGAAAGAATGACAAAACAGATATACATTGTGAAAGTGGAAGGATGCAGGTACCGGGGAAGACCTAGACTATCTTACCACGACCAAATAAACCGAGTCTTATCTGATGGAAAAGTCAAGAGTCTCCGTAACCGGCGAGCGTGTATGAGACGAACTATGAGAGTCGAGGAAGCCAGAGAAGTATGTAAGGAAAGAACCTGTTGGAACTCTGTACTCTCTGCCTACCCCGCAAGGGATCTGGCGTGAGGTTATAGATAGATAGATAGATAGATAGATAGATAGGTAAATCTGGACCGCAAAATAGTAATCTCGGCAATAAATAAATTAATATTATTTTATATTGCGTAACACCACGCTTTTATATTACTATAGTGTTATTTAGACTATAACTATACAGAATTTATCAAATAAAAATATTATCCATTCCAGAATTGGATATATATCTTTCGACCTGCTCCGTATTGGGGACCTAAAGAATTCCAAACCCGACAAATGCGAAAGCAATTTGACTCAAGGAATGTAAGTTAAATACTTTTAAGCATTCGGGTTACAGCGTGTAGATTCAGGGTTATAGAGTTGTTTAGAGATCCTGAAAACATTATGAAGTTAATTAATACGGTTAATAAAGACGGACGATTTAGCGCAGTGGTTAAGGGCTTAGTCCGCCCCGCCCACTGTGTCTAATAGTCGCGGGTTCGATTCCCGCACGGGACAAATCTTTGTGTGATCCACAATTATTTGTTCCGGTCTGGGTATTTGTGTATGTGAATTTTCATGTTTGTAAACGCACCCACGACACAGGAATTAATCCTAGTGTGGGGCAACGTTTTTCAAACTCGGCGCGTTATCTTCAATAAATAATTGGACACAGATAAGCAGGATGCAAAAGTGGAAGGATATAGGTACCGGGGAAGACCTAGACTATCTTATCATGACCAAATAGACCGGGTCTTACCTGAAGGACAAGTCAGGAGTCTCCGTAACCGGCGAGCGTGTATGAAACGAACTATGAGAGTGGAGAAAGCCAGAGAGGTATGTAAGGTAAGAGCCTGTTGGAACTCTGTACTCTCTGCTTATTCCGTAAGGGATCTGGCGTGATGATATAGATAGATAGATAGACAAATAAGCAATAATGTGTACAAACAAGCAGCGATAGCCGCTAATGGTTAGACCGTTGGACTGCAAAGTCAGAGGTTTTGGGTTCAAACCCAGGCACGCACCTCTGTCTTTTCGAAAGCATGTGCGTATTAAAAATTAATTATCACTTGCTTTAACGGTGAAGGAAAACAGCGTAAGGAAACCTGCATGCCTAAGAGTTTCTCGAAGGTGTGCGAAGTTCGCCAACCCGCACTGGGCCAGCGTGGTGGACTATGGCCTAAACCCTCTCAGTATGAGAGGACGCCCGTGCCCAACGGTTGGACAGTTTCTTAACAGCGCTAATATTATTATTATTTTATAAGCAATAATGTGCAATACATTAACAATGTACTATTGAAAATTGAGTTTTGTTATTATAATGTTAGAGTATTAATTTAAATGCCACATTGCATTTGGTTGACATATTGTTACTTATTTGTGTTCGATTATGTGTACCACTGAACGACAATTAACTTTCATTAAGCGAACATTTTATGAAGTTATCATACCTTGCAACGTTTCTTACTTAATACACAGTCACGCCTATATTCCCCTAGAGGGGGTGGCAAAGATGTATTGTGTGGTATAGACGTTTGGTCCTATGTAATAGGGGGCGAGCCTATTGCCATACACAGGGCACCGATTCTAGACCCCGGACTAATGCTGTAAATTTTTCGATAGAAAAACTACATTTATTCGAACTAGGATTTGAACCCAGGACCTCGAGATCGAAACGCGCACGTACTTAAATAATCATAGTGAATCATAGGCTCTTACCAATGAAGGATAGAACTTACGTCCCGGAGAAGCTATCTAGATGGATGGCAGCAATTCCTTTCTGTTACACAATAGATGAACTAATATATTGCTTTAAAGAGTGACCACCCGACATCTTATTGACGTTTCTGTCAATGTTCACGGTATTTCTAGATTTTTGTATGAAAACAAATGTATGCTATTTTTCAGTACATTGCTTCCCAATACCCAAGGCTTTTGAGTCGCTACCTGCTCGGGAAGGGGGAGGCAGAGTCCTACAAACTGGAGATACGCTACGACACCGGCCGAAAATCGACCGCTATTCAAGATTTACAAGTTGTCAACGAAAAAAAGACTCGTTAAAACATCTATTCTTTTATTATAATTTTTAGCATCTCACACTGTACTAATTGATATATTAAAATAATAACATTTCCTTTTGCTGTTGTTGAAGCACTTTTTTTAAACTTTGCTGTCCCAGATTATGAATTATTTCTGTATCATTAATGTCTTTACAAACATTGGTTTTGCATGTACATATCTAGAGGTCACCCTAAATAACACCGTGACCTCGGACCACACATCAAGCGAGTCCGTAACCGAGCCGCCTTTCTTGGCCGTCTTTACCCATTGATCTGCAAGCGGAGTAAAATGTCCCTTAGAAATAAGGTGACACTTTACGAAACTTGTGTACGGCCCATCATGACGGAAGCTAAAGGTGTTTGGGCACGCCGCTCGCATCGTCAGACTCCAAGCTGTCCAGACCCAATTCCTCCGAAAAACCGTCAGTGCCCCGTGGTACATACGAAATGTCGATCTCCATTTCGATTTCATTTCTCAAATATATTCGCGTCTATATTAAAAAGGCGACAACTCGCTACTTCGCGAACGCGTCCAACCATCGCAACCTCCTAATCGTTGCCGCCACCAACTAAGCACCTGACTCCCCTCTCCTCTGCTACCGCCGCCCGCGGCATTTTCTCACCCACCTTTCCGATGCCCCTACTTCCGTTTTTTCGAAAACAGATACGCACACAGGATCAGACACCGATCTTGCCGGCAAGGTCGAAGAATCCTTTGTCCGCTGCCGGTGTAGAGAATCACGGTGAAACATCTAGTATATGCCCTCGCCCATAGCGACTGCCCATGCCGAGGCCATTCTTCTTTGTGGCGCCCTTGAGCTAGTTCCCCTCTCGCCTTTGTGGCTCGATTGTAGTGGCTGCACTCTCGCTCTCTTGTCTGGTAAAGCCGTAAAGAGCCCGTGGCCAACAGCGTAGATCTCAGTAGATCTGTCACACACACACACAAAGCATATACATTTATCTAGTCTGGAAAAAATACCTACCCAGTCCATACCAAAAAGTCCATACCAGATTTTCGCCCGCATCCAGAATCGGAACTAACATTGTCATCAAGTAAAATGTCACTTAATAATAGACGCAGAGTTGCCTTTTGCTATGAGATATCCCAAGTTCAATTTTAAATAGTAACCATGCCGACCCGCTTATTGAAATATCTCTTTGGAAGTAGAAAAAAATTACTTGATGTTTACCCTAATTGCACACAAACCCCTACTCGTCCAATGTTATCCATTGGCCAAAAGATTTTTATCGCACTTGATCTACCTCTGCCACCCACGTTTAGGGAATGTGTGAAAAATTTGACGTTTTTCATTTATTTTTTGCATTACTTGACACTACATTTACCAACTGGAAACAACACTAACTCAAAGATAATTTTCAGAGCATACGTCAAAGCTAAAGTTGGTCGGGAACTAGTGGGTATGCTAGCGAGCTTAAGTACATTCGTGTTAAGTTTTCAATTCCGTCTATTGTACTGTGAGCGGTGGTGTCATTCCAGTTCTGTTGTTGAAGTAGACGACGACGTTTGTATTTGATTGTACTGTCAGATGCTTAATAGGTTAGTTCTATTTCTGAAAAACCCCGGTATCGTTTTTATATTTCAAAAATCTAGGCTGCTCCTGTAGTTTGGGCATAAAGATAGAATATCGAAAGAAAAATTGAGGAAACAGATATACAATGCGAAAGTGGAAGAATGAAGGTACCGGGGAACACTACTATTGACCATGGTCAAACAGACCGTGTCTTATTTGAAGGTTGTCATATCTCCGTAATCGGCGAGCGTGTATGAGGTGAACTTGGAAGGAACCTCTTGGAATTTTGTGCCTTCTGTCTTCCCCGCAAGGGATCTGGCATGAGGATATAGATAGACAGATATTTCAAAACAGCCAAAAAAATCTGGAGTAGCGACCATGTACACGAAGACGTGGGGTGGGCAGGCTCTCTCAATGTGGACTGATATATAATAAAACAGTCTATATTTTGTAGCGCATGTCGTGATCACCTTCTAAGATTTGTAAGAGATGAAATAACACGCGGATCTAGTGAAGCTTAGTGGGAGCAGGTTTGTAGCAACTAACTAAGATTTAATCAAGCTTCCCATAAGGCTTCCTTATACTGCGGATATTCTTGGAGAAAGGACGTGGTTCCTTCCTGTGGTAACTTATTATTCTTCTTCTTCGTTCCCTCACTGCTGCGGAACGCGACCACGCATAAACAGTCTCCATTGTATTCGGTCATATACGGAGTATACCGCACGGTGCAGAATGCCACTCACCGCCTTCTTCATTGCGGCAGGTCATCTTGCAGATGCCATACCCTGAGCACGTCTGCCGTCCATTTTGCCTAAAATAGTGTGTCCAAAGAAGCTGAGGTCTCTTTGTCGGCAGATCGTGGAGGGTCGTGTGGTGATTTTAAGCTCTTTTTGTACAGACCCATCGGTTCTCATGGCAGCCCAAGGTATACGGAGCAACCTTCACCAACACCACACCTCAAAGGCATCTAACTTACTGCTTTTGCAGCTTCAGCACCATACAAGAAAACAGAAAAGACCAGAGCTCGAACCAGGCGCACTTATAAAACTGTCCATAAGGCTTACTTGACTTAGCAACCTGTATTAACTGGGACCAATGGCTTACCGTGCCTTCCGAAGCGCCGATGTGGTCGAATATGAAATGCCAACATTCACCCATCTAAGGGCCTCTTTTACCATTCTGGAGTAGTTTGAGGGTAGATAACCTTAGTTTTATTAATCTTAATCTACAATCAAAGTTGCAAGTAAATCTAGGAACGAATTTCACCATCTCTGCGTAGCCTCACCCGATGGTTAAACTAGCCAGTTTTAATTGCCAAGTAACGCTAATCGATAAGTAACTAACAAGCACTTTACGTGAGGATGGTGAAAGAGGCTCTTAAGTCTGATTAAAACGAAAGCTGCTTAGCATGTTTGATCGCTAAGAACACTACGAGCGCCCTCAACACAACTATGTACCAACATCATCATGCCAAATTCCTTGCACTCAGATTTCGGAGTTCAAACAAGTTCTATCTTACAGACTCTGCCTTCCTCCACTTTCATAATTAGTCTCATACATGCTCGCTCTAACTAATAAAATAGTATTCGAACCAATATTTAACTCAACTTCAAATAAAACCAGAACAAACTACATCTAAAATCGACACTCACACATTTTAAAGTGCTAAATCTGTGAAATATCTAACTTTTCGCTAAGGCTTAGCACAATCAGATTGACGTTGGCGTAACTTTATTAACAAAGAATGCACTCACTTTTATATGTATTTCGTCAATTTGCAGTGTGAAAAGGATGGGATGTCAACTCGATAGGGATACTCTAACGTCGTTATATTCTTGCTAAGCCATCTGATAGCGGAAACAGCGGGAATCGAATAAAATAAATGTGGCTCCTCCGATATTTCATTATTTCGCCGCGTCAGTTGAATGTCCTGGTGACCGAAACTGTGGTTTTTGATATTAGTTTGTAGGATGATTTAATGTCAAGTTTAACTTTGGAGATATGGTGGGTTGACAGTTTTCGGGGATAAGACATAATGAACAAATTTCTCAAAGAATTATATTTACATTTTGTTATTTTCGAAAACTAGCAATTATTTTTATTTATCATCAAGTTCTGAGTCGTTTTAGGTTTCACCACATAGCCGACGCAGCGCGACGAGAGCGCGACGGGAACGCGATGTTGGCGTGACCTAGAGAATTGTAATGTACTGAACTGCATGGGAGACGCCACACAGCGGAGATACGCTCAGCGCCCGACGCGATTACAAACGGAGCACGTGGGGAGCGAGACGCCATTGCACGTTCGAGCGAAACGCTAGTGCTGGGCGTGGGCTCGGCCCGCGCGACTTCGCTCCCGCAGTGCCTTTAGGGTATCAAATGTCTGCCGATGGAATCGACTTTTGACGATGTTAAATCCTAATAATAACTCCAACAGTTAAATCTCGGGATATGAGGTATCTCTGGCGAGAGCGCTTTAATTGCGTTGAAATTCGCAACAAATTTGATGATGAAAACAAAAACATTAGGAGTGGAAAACATTTACTTAGTTTCCTCTTCTTTAAAAACCGGGAAACAGAACACGAAAATTGACATATCAGCCATAGGACAGCTTACCATGTTAAGCTCTTGATTCTTCATTCCGAAACATGGATATGCTTGCAAATGGACTGCAACTTCATTATCATTATCAGCCGAAAGACGATTACCACACAAAGAAGACCTCCAAAGTAACGACGATCGAGTGTGTGGTGAACGCATGCACTTTTTACCTATGACCTTCATCGGAACAACGGTCCACCTTGTGAGAAGCCTGCCCACTCTACCATGCTATCTACCGAAGTCGCATACATCCTTTTCTTTCAGCATTTCTTCCAAGTCACGTGAAAGTAGAACAAGTAAAGTCATTTAACGAATGCTCTTGACTGTGTCTCAGACGTTGATAGAACTGCCTCATTTATCCCAGCCAGCTCGAATCTGCTCCAGGCACATTATATTGAGATTATTAGTTGTCTTGAAATATTGCGACCGTGTGATCAGCAAGGCGATTAGAGCTTTATTTGTTACGTGGGATGTATATTTTAGAATGCAATCTTGGAAGCCTCGAGGAAGCTAAACAAAAGAGTGTGATTTGTCTGTGTGGAAGGTAATGTACTACAGTTTGGATTGCATAGCTGTCGTTCTAGAGAAATAGTAAGGAAGAGCAAAGAGTGTATTTTGTCTATTCAGGATGGGTGTCATAAGAAGATTCAAAAGTACCCAAAAGTCTATGGAGATATAGCAAATCTTCTTGGATCTTCTCAGTACGTTCCGACGCGGTGATAGATTGAACAAAATGTTATAATTTTGTCCTTTATAAGCGCTTTCTTGGTGTATTCAAATAAATTATTTTAAACATATAATTATTATATACATGGACTTGACGATAGCTCGGTCAAGTAAATAGAATATAGGTTGATCTGCTCAATGGAAGAAGCAGTTGCAGGTTTGATTCCCGTACGAGACAAATCTGCGACCCACAAAGGTTTGTTACGGGATTGCATGTGAATTTCATGTATTAAACACACGATGCAGGAGTAATTCCTTTGTAATTACTTGTAGTGTTTATGAAATTAGGGCAGTAACATTTATTTGTTCCTAATCCTATAATCACAAAAAAGAAGAATATTTTGTGATCTGATCTAAATCATCTGCTAACGCGTCATATTATTATTCTAGCTAAATTTTAAATAATAATTTTGTAGTCAAGCAAAAATCGATCTAGGTCTGAATACAAAAAGAGCGTTTCTGCAATTTTCGATAGTAAAATTAACGATACACAATGAATAGAACACAAAAGCATGTTACTATCGAAGCACAAAAGCTATCAAGAATCAAAACTAATTTGCAATTCCCTTGTAACAATAAATTGTAACTATAGAAACCAGAAATAGTAGAAAGCAATCATTCAGTTTATTGTCATTGAACTTGAAAGAAGCACCAACGAGTCGATTGAACACCTTATACATGAAGCCGACAAAGTTAATTGACTTTTGAATGAAAACGACGAGTCAAGAACACGTATTGTTGGCTTAAAGGAAGCCTTACGTTTTTAGTTTCATCTCTGAAAGCGTAGATGTGTACTAACCAATTCAATTTTGAGTTGAGATATGAATTACATCTTTGGCGTAGATTTAATCTAGTATCGTGCGGACTGCAATTTTAAAACGTAAAAATTGGCAACTGGAAGGACAATTATATCGATTTTACCAAAACATGATATAAATAAGTTATAAAAAATCTTTTAAAAAAAAGGTAAACCGACTTCAAAAACCAAAAAAATAAATATTTGAAGTCGGTGCTGGTTGGTGCAGTCGGTTACTTGGCACCGACTTCAAATATTTATTTTTTTGGTTTTTGAAGTCGGTTTACCTTTTTTTAAAAGATTTTTATTTTACAATTTTAAGTGACGAGTGAATTATTTAGTAATATTTATATACCGATATTATATTATTTTGCTAAGTTGCAAAGTAAGGTACCTACAGGATTAATATAATAACTATAATAACGGAATCTATACATTCGTACTGTTCGCCGTTAAGGTGTTGCCTCTTGTATCTTGAAAGTCCAAGGTCCAATAACAATAAAATACGACCACCTCAAAACTATACTGAACCAAATGCAAAAAGAATCATCAAAATCGGTTTATAAGCAAAGGAGTTATAAAAAAAGGATGAATTATGAACCTCCTTTTTTGAAGTTGGCTAATATACTGCTTAGTTCTATAGTAGGGTACCTATAGGATAGACGTAATACCCATAATATCTCAATTTACACATGCCTATTGTTTGTCGTTAAGGAGTTCCCTGGTGTATCTTCTAAGTCCAAGGTCCAATACCAATGAAATTAAAATGGGACCACCGCGGAGCTATACTGAACCCAATGCAAAAAAAAAATATCAAAATCGGTCCACAATTGACGGAAATATCGCTGAACATACATAAAAAAAAAGCATACATACAACCGAACATAGAACCTCCTCCTTTTTGAAGTCGGTTAAAAAAAAGCATACATACAACCGAACATAGAACCTCCTCCTTTTTGAAGTCGGTTAAAAAAGGATACCTTGTTGGTCTGGCTATGGCTGGCAATCACGAGGTCTTGAAGTTCGGTCTTGAATCCGAATCCTTCTAAAAAGGCTATTTGTATCGCAAAATTGTCAGGTGTAGACCGCAGTTTATAATTGTGCCCGGTAATATAATGACTGCCTCGTTAGTCTAGTGGCAAAGCGCATCGCTTTGTAATCACGAGGTCCTGGGTTCAAATCCTAGGTCGGACAAGTGTAGTTTTTCTAACGGAAACTTCCCAGTAAGAGTCCGGAGTCTGGGATTGTGCCCGGTATATGGCAATAGGCTCGCCCCCTGTTACATGGGACCTAACATCGTGGGCGAAACGTGGGTGTACTCAGTACATCTTTGCCACCCCCGCTTGGGGAATATAGACATGAGGGTGTTTTTTTTATTATAATGGCATCGGTTTAGCCCGTTTTATATTAAGACCATACACCGTCGGTGATTGAACCTCTGCCGCCCCCGCTTCGGTAGTAAAAGTACGCTGTGTATATAGGATTATCGTTGTTTTTTTAGAAAGCCTTATTATTATTATCGTTTTGAATTTCATCCCTGAAAGTGTAGGTAGGGCTTTACATAGTAAACAAATCTAAGTTTGAGTGTAGAAATCAATTTGATTTGGTATCACATGGTAAACAACTTTGAAAAGTAAATTATCTCCAAAATCTATGTTTGGATGGTTAAGCTTCGTGTAAAAAATTCTAAGAACCCATTCCCATCAACAGACTAGGAAAACTAACGTAAATGGGAAATGAATGAATAGACCGAATACTGTCCTTTGAAACCGAAATTGAGCTCTGTATCGAATAGAAAAGCTAACACAATAAGGAAATAACAATATCGATATCATTTGGACGGCTGCCCAAATGATCGCTTATTTAACAAATATTCGATACTTCTCTGTTTCCTTTCGAAAATTTTGTTGGTGTTTTCATTTTATTGTTTTGCAATTGTATTAGCGGCGATGCGATCTTATTTTGAATTTATAGGAATAAAGTTAGCTGATATAATTCGTAACAACACAATACGCTCTAAAACGGGGACTGGTGATGTGGGGATCAAATCTGTTAAGCTTAAGTGGGAATGGGCAGGGTATGTCAGTCGAATGCACCATGAAAGATGGGCTAGAATAGTCACGCAATGGGTGCCTGCAGATGGATATCGACGTCGGATCGGCCTAGGAAACGTTGGCGCGGTGATCTGGATAAAAGATTATGGGAGAGACCTTTGCCCAGCAGTGGGACAAAACAGGTTTACAAAAAAAATGCGTTTGGTACAGCAAATGACAGGGTAGCAAAACCCAACAATATTTTAAAAGATTTGAATCGTCGCAACAACTAAAGGTATACTTATCCTTTAAAATGAAATAAAAATGTGGTATGTATGCTGAGAGAGCTCCAGAGATTTGGTTATAAGATAAAATTTAATTGGAAAGCAACCTACGTTCTGAAGTCTAAGAATATTTATTTTGTCATCAAAATAACATTGTCGAGAAAACGTGCTGTTGCGTTCATCTTCATTTATTAATCTGCATTATGAAAAACTTGGCAAAAAGTTAAAATCAAAAATCATTTATTTGTACAGGCAAATAAAATCATTTACGGACGACAAAATTATTACATTTTTTACATCTACCACTAGACGGGAACAAGGCCTCACACTGTAAAGATTCGGCGGGAAACTTTAACATATGTATTTTCATTTGACTGGCCTTTCTGTTTATCATGTTGACAAACCATTCGATAGCGTTAAGCTAACGTGAATCAGTTTGTGCTAAGCCCTCACCTCTGTCATTATGTGTAGACAGTACATGCCTTTAAGTATAAGTACCAACTTTTAACATTACTTCGTATAATACTTGCCAATTAAAATATTTCTTTACAAAAAACCCCGAACCGCCATTTTCTAGCACCAACATTTCACAACTAGAATCAAATCCGCAAGTCAACCCTTCGCCATTTGTCTGCACTCAAACCTTAACCTTGCGGTTTATTTTTTAAAGGAAAAGCTACGGGTGTCGATTGTGTGAGACATAATAGTTTTCTGAAAGTCTCTATGCAGGCTTACAATTTGTCGGCCCCTATAACGGCCTATACGTGACCTTAGTATGCAACAATGACTCCTTTTATACGGCACTTAAATCGATTTGTAATGGGCGCACTGAGTCTTGATATTTTGGAGGTAATGGATCGTAAGAGGCACCTTAATATGATGGAGGGGAAGTTTGGGGAGGTTTTGTTGTTGTTTTTTTTTATGTAAAATTGTTTTTTAATGTTTCTGTCTAGGCATCGTATCTTAGAAATATTATTTTACGGAGTTTGTGTAAATTTCTACGTCATTACTTCTTTTTTGTTAGCTTTGTCGGCTGCCTCTGCGTGAATTTAAGTATTGGTCCATGTTGTATTGCTTTTCAATTTCATTAGAACTGCAATGATATAACCACTAACTTTAATGAAAAACCGAGATCCCCAATTTCAAGTAATCGGTTTTTAAAACCCGTTTTTAATTAAGAGATTACCTTTTGAGATAAATCAAAATCTAATTCTTAAATATACAACATTGCTTTTGAAGATTCAGTTTATTATGCAACTATCATTTAATGCACACTTTTCCGTTCTAGTTTTTTTTAATATCCCATTTGTCAAATCATTGGTTTATTATTTCTTAATCTTTACATAACTTTTCACCTTCTCTGTTTTTATTGCTTTAACCATACTCACTTATTTTTATTTAACATACTTTCAATATCAAACTAAAAGTATCAAAATTACTCCAACTCTATATACCACCAAGTCGTTTAAGGCTTTCAAGAAAAAACACATTCATCGACACCACACGACCTGACAGTTTGTTCCGACCGACAATGCCGTCGACACATATCCACTAAACATACCGTGACGTAATATTAAAATGAGTATAATAAACCGTTGGAAAAATGTTAAAATGCTAACTGAAAAACATACAGAAGATGACGAACCATCAGCTTTGACGAAAATTGTAAATCTGTCAAAAGAGAAAGGTGAGAAATTTTGGTTTACTTTGTCGATGCAAGACTCAAATCATATCGTAATCGTGAATAATTGAACTGAAACAATACTTTACTTAAATTACTTAACGTAGAAGGATATTGCAAAGAACAGTGCTTTTTCTACCCGTGAACTTATTAAAACTAACTACATTCAAACACATGAAACAGTTTCTGATGAAAAAAAATCAATAGTTATAAATTTATTTACTCGTTTTCTATCTATCTCTCGATCTATATTATAGCGCCAGATCCCTTGCAGGGTAGACATAAAGTATAAAGTTCCAACAGGTTCTTTCCTTACAGACCCCTCCGGCTTCCTCCACTCTCATAGTTCGTCTCATAGACGCACGCCAGTAACGGAGACTCTTGACTTAGCGTTCAGATAAGACACGGTATATTAATTGTTTTAATATTTTTATTCTCAATTCTAATACCGTTATATGTTTTAACTTCACACTATATTTGTGTCTGTTCTTCAACGACATGACTACGAAATATTTAAAAATACTAGTTGTATAAGTTTACTAAGTAGGTAAGTTTTTGTGTTTTATATGATACCGTTCTATTTATTTATGGAACCTAAACTGGTGTAGAAACAGCAATCATTTGGTTTACAAGCCTTTACGTACTTCGGTTTTTACAAGTCTTTCAAACTTTTGAATGTTCTTGTATTATTTTGTTGTTCATAGTCTTTAGTATTTTCGATGGCAGGTGAATTGCCGAGTTTTCTATTTCGACTTATTTTAGTGGATCTAGTGGAAATTTCTTTAGGTACATTAATTTTTTTTTTAAACATTTTTTTTTATAACGTTGCAATACATGATGTTGATTTTTTAATTTTCATATCTAATTATGTCAACTTTATTTGGGAACAATGAGAACAATTGAGACAAATGAGACATAAACAATGAGAACAAAGAGATTGATCATAATTTTCTTATCAAAAATCTTTGTCCCTTAGACATTTCTTAATGAAGGATCAGCACTCTGATTTCTGATGCTTTTTGATTCATAATTCTGTTTAAATGATGCTTAAATATTATTGTGTTTTGCATGATAGCTAGCATCCAATCTATTATTTACTCTTCACGGTCTTTAATAAATCAGCTCATTATTAAACTACTTTCAATCAAATAACCGTAAGCGGATAAACAGTTGCTAGCTCCGTAAATACCTGATTCATCGACATACTTTCTTTATAGTCGAAAACTAAAACTTTCCATACAAAAATTCGCACTGTTAAAAGTTTCATAATAAACACTCGTAGTCTGCCAAAGTTCTTTTTTTTGGTCCGGACACGTCTAAAATATTCTCAGACATATGAAATTATATGGATATTAGGCCTAATGGTGCCGAGCGCGACACACGATAGTCGAGTGTTGTGTTCTACAGTCATTCCTATAATATTTCGGTGGATTAATAATTCTACTAGTTCTTTGCGATGTCTGGGCTCGACAAGATTGATCCGGAGATGGACTTGTCATTTCTTCAACTTTTCAATGATGGCGGTAAGTTCATTACTTTCATGTACTTTGGGACGTAGTGGACGGAGCAAGGGCAAAGTGAGCAAATTAATTTTCTCCCGTTTTTCATAACTTTTGGTATATTTTTGTGCTTCCCACTTTTACTATAAGCTTTATAGGTTTGGCATCTAGTATAGTTTACTGTATAGGAAACAAAGTTAATATTATGTTTCTTGGCTGTATCAGGTTCATTATAATTCTCATAGCTTAAGATTATGACGATTGGGAATTCCAAAATGGGTTTAGTTATACGCTACTTTATCTTTTACCAATTGGAATAAGTATATAAAAATACTTTTACCTTATTGACGTTAGTCATGTCTTGATATATAGTCATGTCTTGATACTGATAAATCATTTTTACCCTCGCATATTAATTAGGATCATATTCTTCTAATTTGTGTCTTGCAAGCGACTTTTTTAAAAACGAGAGCGTCACAGGTGACGGTTTGTTTCTTAACTTTAATACTATTGAAAACATTTTTCCAACGATAAAAATACATAAAAGTAATATCCTTTTGAACATTACTAAAGCTGTTACCTGTGGCATTTTTGTTTTAATATTAATCGTTTCCGAAATGGCTGTAATTAAGTTAAACAAAAATAACAACTTACAACAGTCGCAGGTAACGGTTTAAGGGTTAAACTAGAAGTCTTAAAACTTAAGGAAAGCGTTTTCAGCGTGGTTTTAATTCCTATTGTTACGGAACCATAAAGTTTAGGTGATAAAACTTTATACAGTTTAAAAAAAAATGCCTTTGTAATAACAAAGCAAAAAAACAAATTAAAACAAAAAACATCTCGATCAAAATTAAATTTATAAAAAAAATATTGTAATATTGGTAGTGGATGACAGAAAAATATCGAATAGTTAAATACGAGTAGAACATGTTCATTACCACGATTATATTTTGATGACAAAGCAAATAAACGAAGAAAAGCGTACAAAGCGAAATTTATTCGCGAATTCATTGTTTTTGGTAGCTTCCAATAACCTTCTTTATACTCCCCTTTTCAAGGTTTACACATTCACTAGGCACGATTTTATTTGTTTTTTTTCTCATTCGATAAGCCCAGTTTAACAATAAACCTTCGGTCCTCCTAATCAACATATAGAGATATGCAAAGTTCTCTCACAAATCGAAGTATGAAAGAATTGGTCGTAGTTCACCTAACAGCTAGTGTAGATTGTTGAAGGCAAGATTCCACAAAGTACGAAATATTGTACCTTTTTATTTTTCATATGATAATATCAGCCTATACTGTCCCACTGCTGGGCAAAGGCCTTCTCTCACAAATCGAGGTGAGAGAGATTGGGTAATACTCCACCACGCGAACACAGTGCGGATTGGTGGAGGCAGGTTTGTGGCCACCTGCTGTTGGAACTTATCAAGCCGCTTATAAAGCTTCCAACTCGGCTTAACGACTACCACATTATGTCGTAACCGGGGCCAATGTTTTACCGTGCCTTCCGAAGTGACGTGCCGATGCTCGATTCAAATGCCTCAAATGGTCACCCATCTCAGGCCGACCGAGACAACCGCTGCTTAACCTTGGTGATCGCTAAGAACACCACGGTCGCACAGCGCTACGAGATCCTTTCATGTACGTTAATAAAAAGTTCTCTTCGTCACTTCTGCATATGGCTGACAAAATGACTTGTGTTATTTCAAACGCGATGTCTGAACAAATGAAAAATCCAGGTGACGTAATATCTGTTTAGCATAATTATTATCGCAATAAACTTGATACAAATTAAAAAATAGGAAGAGAATAAATAAACAAAAACAAGCGTGTGTGTGTGTGTGTGAATGATGTACGCTGTTGGCCGCGAGGCCTTTACAGCTTCACCGGACTTAAAGGCGAGCGTGCAACCACTACGTTCTAGCCAGCCAGAAGGGCAAGAGGCGACATACTCGAGGGCGCCTCGAAGAGGTGCCCTCGGTTGGGACAGTCGCTGTAGGGGGACGGGTGCACTACTAAGTGCACCGGTCAACCGCCGGCTATGGGAGGGGATCTACTACTACGTCGTCGTCGTCGCCCGTATTCTGAGCGTAAAGAAGGGATGACAAAGCATCGGGGGGGTCGGTGAGAACATGTCGTGGCCGGCGGTGGCGGCAGGGGTCAGCTTGGGCCCTTGTTCGCTATGGCCACTTTAACACGTGACGCGACACGTTATGATAACTTCATGAAACAACCGTTTTGGTACTCCAGTGAGATACGAAATACCCATTTTTATTTTTTATATTTTCTTAAACGTGTATATATATAAATATATATACATGTCGCCTCTAGTCATAGCGAAGTACCGCCAAAACATCTCAGAAAAGACCGTATACCATCAATAGTAAATTAGTGGATAGATTAATTTAAAAAAATATAAAATTTACAATTTATAAGTAGGTACTTAGGGCAGGGCTTATACAAAATAAATTATTTAAGTTGGAGACAAGTACTTTTCGCCGTCCGCGGTATTAATAAGTACCTATTTGCATAATGCCTAGTTAAAATCTGCACTCGTATAGAGAAAATTATAGTAGAATATGTGCGATAAACCCAATGGGAGGCAGGCATACTTCGTGGTACGAACCAATTACAAATCATTCTAATTTTAAACATGTGCGCCGGGAAATAGATCTTGATACTTGTTATTTTTTGTACAAAAAGTCTACACGTAGCTGTGGTCAAGATAAATCTTTAATTCAATGTGGTTATTCAAAAAGTTGTCAATTATTTAACAAATATTATAATATCTTCTTTAATCGGAACGTATATATATATATGACGATAAGTATTAAAAATAGTCTCATTTAACTGTGATATTTGTATAACATTATATCTACTTAAGCTTAATCTGTTAACTATTTCTATCTAACGAATCAACCAGCGAATAATCCAAGAATAAACTAATCGCTAGATAATGATTACGTCGTCGGTCTAGTGGCATTGCAATCACTAGGTCTTGGGTTCAATTACTAGTCGGATAGTCTCATTAAGTGTTCTATTGAAAAATTCTCAGATAAGTAGTTCAGTCTAAATCTGTGACTAGTATGGTAATAGATTCGCTCCGTATTACATTGGAGTATCAAGATCATAACATCGCCGTACAAAGCCATCACTGTCAAAAGCGCGGCGGCGGCGATAAGCGTGCTATGCAGGTGTTCACTTTACATACCAAATCAACCCGTTATTAATTACCTACGTACACATGCCTGGCTGAATATAATTACGTTTCGTTCCACTGACGTGTGTCAATTGGAAATTAATTTTATTTGGAATTTACTATTTAGTTTGGAATTTACCTAGTGAAAAGTTCATTTTTTTTTTTTTTTAAAACGTGGCCCCACACTAGGATTTATTCCTGTGTCGTGGGTGCGTTTACAAACATGAAAATTCACATACACAAATACCCAGACCGGAACAAATAATTGTGGATCACACAAAGATTTGTCCCGTGCGGGACTCGAACCCGCGACTATTAGACGCAGTGGGCAGAGTGGCTTAAGCTCTTAACCACTGCGCTAAATCGTCCGTCTCTGAATTTGAAACTCTTTTATGCGGTATAGAACAACTTTCGTACTAAAACTTTTAGTGATTAGGGCCTAGGCGGCGCTGCACTTTAAATTGATTTTTGGTCTTAGTCTGGATGTTAGTGCATGTAAATTTCTTGTTTATAAACGTACGTGCGACATAAGAATAAGGGATAAAAGTCTTGATCAAATTCCCCCCTACCGATATGATGCTCATGGCGTCGTGGGCTACACCAAGCCACTGCTCACCTCGCTTTTCACAACCACAAAAGCACCATTCGGTGTTGGTACCATGGTGTTCCCCCACCAGAAGCTTATATACTTATACCAATCCACACTAAGCGATAACACGTCTGATTAGCAATCTCTATACGTCAAACGGAACTTCCAAGGTCTATCACTAGAGCAATTCAAACTGCATTTGCATTAGCATTCCCTATCGTTGTGTGCTAGCGTGAATGGGAATTATTCTCTCCAGCGATTTAGCGGGATTAGAACACGAGTTGAAATTTCATTTTCATGAATAAATTAAAATACAATTCGAAAATTAATATTCTACATTCATTTATTAATGAAAATATCTTGTATCGTTGAATTTCAAACTTCGATTCGATTAGTTTGATCTTATTGTTGATCTTATAGTTTTCAATTTAATTTTCGTAAATTTTTTATTCTTTGTGCATAAAAGTAAGTTTTGAAACAAAAGTAATTTTAGTTCGGTATCAATAAATCATGACTTTTTTTTTAGTTTAAACCAATAAAATTTCAACTTTGCTAACCAAAAATACAAAAACTATTTGAATTATAAATATTATATAAGGTACACACGATTTTAAATTTTATATGGATTGAGAAAATAATACAGCAACGAACAAATTAATAAGTGAATAGAATAAATATAATAAAAAAATGTCAAACGATCAACTAACCAAGTTCCTAGTCTACAACAAGACTCCAAAGTCTCGTAATCATATGGACTATGACACGATCAAAGCGGAAGAAAAAGAAGATACAGTGAGACAAGAGAAGACTGGAGTTATAGACAAGAGACTTCTTCTTCTGTCGCCGGATGTAGAAAGAGTTTATGAAGGTGAGTCAATACGTTGGGCAGTAATTAGTTGGTTTAATATACTTACTGCTGGTGGGTAACCCTCTGGTTAAATAGCTTAATTAATTTACTGACCACAATTCGATAGGATTCTAATCAATGTTATAAAAAACGCTCACGAACATAAAATTTTTAAAGAGACTACCAAGTAGTCTCTTAAAACCGACTTAGTAAAGTTTTAATCTTATGTAAACATTGCTTATGTTTACTATTTTTGTCGTGAAATACAAGTTTTCGTATCAGAAATTGTTATCACTTCATTTAAGATAGAAATAAATTATCGTATCGTTAAATAATCTTTGAGTTACCTATTGTCTATCAACGACAATTAATATTATTGTCAATGCAGTAAACTATTTGTTTTTTTTTTATTATTTTGAATTTGATTTTCTTAAAATTAATTGTGTTTAATTTGAATTATCTTTAACTGAAGGTTATATTGTAGCATATCTGTCTATTAGTGGAAGAAAGAGGCCTTCGGGGCATTAATGGCGGATTGTTTAGTGGCTTAGGCGTTTTGATACTTGAACCTATATGTCTATAATTTTGAGAGCTCCTATGGCTATTTATATAATGATCAATACTCTAAATTTAATTAATCTTTATTTTTTCTCTCTCTCATTTCAGCTCTCACTTCATATTTACACTACCCGAAAAACATCTTGAGTACAATTTTTCTGTTAATACTTATCAGGAAGGAAAATATTCCTTGAATATTTAGAAGCACTAGTACTTTAAGGTAATCCTGCAAGAGATCTGGTGTGATGATCTGAAATTATGTAGATTTATAAATTTTAAAAAAGCCTTTTTGTGTAGGTCCTCTAGATAAAACTACTATTCATAAGGTTTATTAGGATAATTTCTTTTACACGAATCCCTGTACAAATAAAAAAATATAGCCATCTATACCATTTTGAATACAGTTTATTGTGATGTAGATTTTGATGGATTTAGATTTTTTTTAAAACGTATCCCCACAATAAGATTTACTCTTGTCTCGTGGCTGCGTTTCATCATCATCATCATCATAATCAGCCCGTGTTAGTCCACTACTAGACGTAGGCCTCTCCCATGGCACGCCAATGAGCTCAATCTTAATCTCTGCTCCTTCTCCTCCTCCTCCGATGCGTTTACAAACGTGTAAATTCACATACATAAATACCCAGACCGAAACTAATAATTGTTGGTCACACAAAGATTTGTCCCGTGGTGTGGGAAATAGCCCAGTGAGCGGCTTAAGCTGTTCACCACTGCGTCCGTCCTTAACTCAAAACCACTAAATTTTATCCCTAGTGTATAGTTAACCCCTGAAATAAAATAACTAAATAAAGAGCTCGGAAACTCAAGATCTGTCGGCACAAAGGCTGCGAGTTTATGCTTATCTTGTCGATTAGTTTGATGAATGCATAACAGCGCACTTTGTAGTTAGCACATGGCGTAACATACAAGTGCACAGCGTTATAATATTTTTTTTACCTGACTGATGGAACATCACCATGCGGCGGAGAGGCCGCGGGACGCAAGACGGGGACGGGTTGGAGCTTTGACAGACAAGGCAAAGCACTGAGTAACTAATACCTAATCTGCACTGCGTCATTGTCCGCCGTTTGAAGCACATGTTGTACTTAATTCTAGCGAGTTTATGTTGGAACATTGTCTTGTTACGCGTATTTAAATTATCATACAGTCTATTGCTCAGTGTCCGTTTACTTCCTACCAACACCCGTAGGATAATCCTCATCAATTCCACTGACAAATATAGCCTGCCAACTCCTGGACTGACTGAGCTGAATTCTTAATTAACAAACATCAAATTTTAATTACTTCATCTGTCTCGTATGGAATATCATGTAATGATATAGGTAGGTATTTGATAGAAAATTTTGTAACTATTTTTTTCTGTACACAAATAATTAGGTCGGATACAACCAATGGTTAGGTTATAATTGCATTTAAATGAATTGATAAAGATGTTTTAAAAACAATATGTTTAACTCATTATGTGACTATCGGTCGGTTCATGATAAATAGGCTAAAACTCGAGTCAACATTTCAACATTATGCGAATCATTCTTGTAGGTGTCCTCTAGTATACCTATCATTGGAATACAAAGTTTGATGGCCTCTTAATGTGTCATAAATTAGTAAGCATGTCTACTTACAGTTAATTTGCAACTGAATATATATTTATTGTAGCACATTCCATACAATTTTAACGATAAATCACCCGATTTTTCTATTATTTTCTTCAATGAATCATAGCTTTACTCACATGGTTGTTATTTATCGCTACCAGTTTATCACTTATAGGTGTTAAAGTTTGTATTTTCGGCAGTAGTGAACTCATCGAGTTAGTTCGTTAATTGCCTTCTTAGACAGAGCTTCATTTTCAGTAGAAGTTTAAAATATTCATCCTTTATTCGTAATACAACAATGGCTGGCAATGCGAGTGAAAGAAAAAGACCGAGAGGTATTAGTAAGTTTTAATAGTGTTCAAAGTTTGCTAGGTGCCGTGTTTTTATTATATTTGGAGAACTTTCTAGTTGAATAATTATTAATTTTAAAATTAACATTTTGTTCAGAAAAACGAGTAAATGGTGTTTTTTTCCATGATGCACCAGCATCGAAGTTAACGTTTTTGAGTTTATACAAATAAATCGACAAACAGCCAAAATGATTTTTGAACTTTGCTTTATGGTTCAGAGACCTCAAAGATGAAACCGAATCTGTTTTAAATAAATAAAGAAAATATTTTACAGAGTCGATAATATATGTTTTAAAATAATGTAACGGCAGTTTTCTGGATTATACCCCAACGCAGAATGACAAGGTGTTGTAATAATAATAATAACAAAATAATTATGCCCGCAGAAAAGCTTGTGGCGAGCTGTTGGTGAGTAACGACACCACGGACCCGAGTGCTTCAGAGAGTCGGTCAGGGCCCCCAACTCGGCGGGTCTTCGTCGGTCGAGTGGAAACCGAAGGGTGCCCGCAGGACTCTCGGCTCTGGCTAGCCTTAATTGGCCGTCCAGAGAGGAGCCGTGACAGCTATATCGACGTAGGAAGATAATGCGTTCCTACATCGATGTACTCCAGGGGTGGAAGTGTTAAAGGGCATAACGCCGCGAGTAACTTCGGAGAAAGCGCCGCACACCTCTCTACACCCCTGAGCCGCTCACACCGGTGTTGCCCTCAGTTGTCCTAGGACGACCGTTTGAGGGCCCATCTAGTAAGCGGCGAGTCACCGCCGGCCACGGGTAATTAGGTATCACTAATTATGGCCGGTGTCCGTTCCCTTTGAAATAGTCCAGTTTTTGTCCATCAAACCTCATTTGCATAGCCCTTGTTTTCTTTCCATAATTTACAATAGTCCTTGCACCTGCCGGGGTCAGTTCGCTGGTTATGTTTTTTCAGTTTCAGCAAGTGATCTCAGCAGGTGGCTTACATAACATTAACTTCTCGCAAAGGGCCTCTACGTGTTGGACCCATGCCCCCATGCAAGCCTTTCAAAGGTCCGGGTAAAGCCCGTGAATCTCAGCGAGATACATATATAATAACAATAACAAAAACTAATCAAATCTCAAGTTAAATGTAAATAGTTCACAACTTCTTGCTTGAAATTTAGTACCTATTTCGAATTTTCAAATTCAACGTCGCATAATCTAAATTTATCAAAGAGTTTCATATCGAAAAACAATCCATAATTCAAACTCTAATGGTATTTTTCAAAAATCGAACGCGACGCCATATTGAAATATGGCTGCAACATATTATGGCGTGGATACACGAACGTTCACACGATCGGTATTGGTGCTAAAAATAAAAGATTAATTTCCTATAAGGTCGGGTTGGCATGACTTTAATCTGAGACTGTGATGTGAGGAACAAAGCAGAAAGTATGGACTGGGATTTATTATTTTGTAGCTAGCATGAAAAATGGTCTCTTGTGATGTTGAATTTTGTTAGACGGCTGGACTCTTTTTTTAAATATACGAGAATAATACAATTAAATGTACACAGTACTAAGTTTTCTTAATAAAAATAGGTTACGTTTTTATTATGAAAGACATTTTCACACTTAAAATTTTGGGATAAGATTATTTCTCATTTCAAAAAGAGAATATACTTTTAACCGATAAGCTGTTGTTTTATGTATTAAGGAGTAAAAATTATATGTCATATCCGCTCTAGCTCGTCTTAAAATCTCAATTTGTTCTAACGGAAAATACATTAAGTCATTACATATTAGAGAAGCTATGTCAAAAAAAAATGGTGCGCCAATTGATGACCGCAGGGTTAACGGGCATATTTATGTTTTCATAGCTAATAAAATCTTTTTTTTTCTGGAGTTGTCAATATATCAGTGCACATAAAGGCACATTTTGCAAGCTTCTATTTAACTTGCAATGGACGTATGTCTGTCTGTCTTTCTGGTTCAAATCTTGTGATTCATTTTTCCAGCAAGGTATCGGATTGAGCTGAAACTTTGCATACGTATGTAAGTTAAGTGACAATGCAATAATATGGGACCATGGAGCTGGTCTGATGATGGAGTCGGAAGGTAGCCATAGGATTATGTGAATTATACAACGTAGCCCCCATGTGTTTAGGCTTTTTAGATTGGTATTGGTAAGTACTATACAAGCAGATAGTGTTCCGGGTCTAATGATGAAGCTGAAAGGTGTGTAAATGGTGTTTTGTTAATTAGTGTAAATGGTATATAACCGTGCTAATTAAATAAATAAATAAGGCCAATGGAACCAACCATCCAACTACTCAAAATAACCCCGCCTTGTTTGGGCTCGTTGGATTTGTCTTGACGAGTACTCTAAGCCCGGATGGCGTCTAGGCCGGTTCTGATGATGGAATCGGAAGGGAGCCATAAGGACTCCTCAACTAAGCAAGAAATCTTCGTCATATTTTTGCTATAAAAGCTTGTTTTCAGAAAGATCTTTTCAAATTAAAATTATTGAAATAATACTTTGCTCTCGAAGGCGTCACGTTGCGGGCAGCACCTGGAACAAAAGAAACTGGAGTATATGCACTCTAACTTTCTCTACAAAAAAATTACTTGGTGTCTTCCCTAGTCCATAGTATATAATAACATATTTAAGGTTAGAACAAGTTGAGATTTTGCTACTTTTTTCCCCAGTTTTTTCTATCTCCTCCATAAGAATCTTGATATTGTAATAATGAGGAATACTTATCCAAATAACACTTTTACACTTCTTCACTCGAAGCGTTAAAATCAAACATTAGTCCATTATCCAGATCGTACCGCTATCAACAACATGCGATGCAATTCCCACACTATTTTCATTAAAATTGCCCTCTCCATGGTTTCCTACTGCAGTATGTTCTGAGCTCTTATTCGGTATAACTAAACACACACACAAACGCGTTACGATAGCTTTGTGATTTTTTTAAACTTGCCCTACACTAGGAATAACACAATTACGTTTTCGGCAGCCGAAAGTATCAAAGAAAAACGAAAACCAAAATAATATTAATTTCATCATATTATAAAATGATACTTTACTAGACTGCCTCGTTGGTCTAGTGGCATAGCGCATCGCTTTTTGAGCACGAGGTTCCGGATTAAAATCCTAGGCCGGACAAATGTACATTTTGTAACGAAAAACTCCCAATATGAGTTTGGAGTCTGGGATTGTGCCCGAATGTGTGTGTGTGGCAATAGGCTCGCTACCTATAAGATGGGACCTAACATCGTGGGTGTACTCAGTACACCTTTGCCATCCTCTCTTGGCTAATATACGCATTACAGTGTTTTTTTTTTACATTACTGATTATCTTATCTTATTGGTGGTTTGGCGGACTGAGGAGTCCTCAGGCGCACTTCGACCCGATGGGATCTTTTGTTCTGTCTTTGCCCTGGTGCTCTTACGTACCTGAAGATCCACATACACCCTGTACTAACTTGTAAATTCCAGCAGGGGTGAAGAGCCGCAATTCTTCTGGAGTTGGATAGGTCACTCCCAGTAGCTTCATTCGCAGCGCCGCTAGTGCGTCGCAGTTGCAGAGGATGTGCTTCATGGTTTCAGTTTCTGTACCACAGTTCCTGCACACCACGTCACTTGATAGATTCATCTTGTGTAGATGTCCTTTTGTGCCACAATGACCTGTGTATGCTCCAATTAATTGCCTTAGTTGAAGTCTGCTGTGCCTTAGTAGTCTTTTTCTATCGCCGTCATTCCATGTGGAGATAAATTCCTTGGAGTGTCGCAGCCCTATGTTTTACATTACTAGTTAAAATTAACCTATATCTTTCTAAGTTAGATTAACCTGCATCTGTTCGAAACGTGAACTCAACTGACTATCCTTTTGATGTCCGATCGCGAAGACGCCAATGCAAAGTGCTTGGTCGGCAGTTTTGCAGTATGTAACTCAATGTATGGCGCGTGTAAGAAATGAGACTACGCAAAGTGCTAGATCGGTACTATATGTTACTACTGCTGTATCGTGGATGTGTTTACAAACATGTTTTTTTTTATAAACCTAGCCCCACACTAGAATTTATTTCTGTATCGTGGGTGCGTTTACAAACATGAAAATTCACATACAAAAATACCCAGACCGAAACAAATAATTGTGGGTCACACAAAGAATTGTCCCGTGCGGGAATCGAATCCGCGACTATTAGACACAGTGGGCGGAGCGAATGCGCCAAATCGTCCTTCTGTTTTTCGAAATGCTTTTCTAATTAACTCATAATCACCTAGACCAATTTGTCGCATGCGGGGATTGAACCCGCAACCACTTGATCCTCGATCCTTCCGAATCCGTTTAATGGTACTCAAATAGTACAACATACCATTACACAATCATATCACGAAGTTATCTTAACGCGTCAAGTTTAGTTTTATCGAATAAGGATCCAGTTCTAGCTTATCTACATTATTACGGAAAGAGTATTTACACTTTGCACGTGCAAAATGCAACCATTCCTATACAATCACCTACACTGGTTTGACGTGCATTTATTGATTTACCATAATAATATTGTGTGTTCAGTAACTCTTATCCAGTTGGTTTAAGGGCTATATTCGCTTGCAGAAGGTGAGCTTTATGTTATCTGATTCTATTGGTGTATTGTGATTTTGTGCTATTTGATTGGTTGACGTAAATAATAATGATTATTGGTGTTTAAATTGAATTTAAATTTAGAAATTATAGAATAATTTAAGTTTAAAATAGTAATATGGGAGTTTTAAATTTCGAATGTGAATATAATAGTTTTTTAATTATTAAAAACAAATGCGAATTTCGAAAGTAATTAAAGGGTCTCAGCAATATGCATTTTTTAACTGCACTATTTTCAATTGGTACTATTTTTTTCTAACATAAAAAAGGTTAATTGAATATATGAGATAGTTGAATAAAGATACATTTTCATTTGTTTAAATTTAGTATTTTTCGTATTCATTATTGAATTTATTTTAACCTCAGCAAAATCGAAAAATGCATCGTGCAATACGCGAGGGTCCTGCTCCGCCTTTTGAAGGTAAATTACAACAACATTATCAACATACCTACTACATTTTTTAGTTTTAATTATAAAGCACATCATACTTATACAATAAAAATAAAATTATTCACTCCTATATTGAATCCCCTGCCCTTATTTCTCAACTTAATTTCGATACCCGTTATAGATTCCGTGACCCTTCCAGTGCCCTTTTTCCTTGAATATTTATAAAAATAACACATCTTTCTCTGTTCACATTCTGCTTTAGACATTTTTAGTTATATTCTGCCTAAATTCAAAAAGGGATGTAATCGTATGTAAAATTATTTGTGGACCTCATCCTTAATTTTCGTACGAAATTTAAATTAATTAATTATTTCTCTAGTGGGTATTTGTTGAATAAGATTAGGTATAAACTAAACAATAGCATTAAAAAAAAATTACTTACTTTCGATTTAATAAACTAAACTAAGGGTTAGTTTATCTATCTATAACCTCACGCCAGATCCCTTGCGGGGTAGGCAGAGAGTACAGAGTTCCAACAGGTTCTTTCCTTACATACCTCTCTGGCTTCCTCGACTCTCATAGTTCGTCTCATACACGCTCGCCGGTTACAGAGACTCTTGACTAGTTAGTTTATTAAATCGAAAGTAAGTAATTTTATTATTAAAATTTTGAACTTTCTGTGCCCACATAATTAGAATTATAGTCTAGCTTGAAATATGGATGATCAAACATTGTAAACTTTTGGACTGTAATTTATAACAAATTACCTATAACAATTACAATGAGCCTAAATAAACACTGTCCCATAAATTTTCTACACTTACACTATCATTCATTTTATTTCCATCACTATTCGGTCCCTTCCGTCCATATGCGGTTTTGGCTTCATTAATTGGATTTCGATTTCCTATCAAACATATCTACCCTGTCTGTCGGTATGTCTACTGTATCGTGTGCATTCTCCATCTATTCCTAAATAGCCTTCAATATTCGATACGTATTGGCTATATCTGTCGCCCTTGAAAAGAGCTTGGTGCACGAATGCAATTACGCCATCCATTTCACACTTTCCCGCCAAAGTGAAAAGTCAGTTCTATTCAATTGTTCTTATTCCGTTGCACTCTGCAGCATTTACACTGGCTTGTGAGAATTTAAAAAATATATTCAATAATTGAATCAATCAATCAATCAATCAGCCTATCGTAGTCCACTGCTGGACATAGGCCTCTCCTAACACGCGCCATTGCACACGGTCCCCCGCCTTCCGCATCCAGTCCGTCCCAGCGACCTTCTTGAGGTCGTCGGTCCATCTAGCTGGGGGCCGTCCTACCTTACGCTTACCAAGTCGCGGTCTCCACTCTAGGACACGCTTGCTCCATCGGCCGTCGGTCCTTCTGCAGATGTGACCAGCCCATTGCCACTTTAGCTTACTGAGTCTGCGAGCTATGTCGGTAACTTTGGTTCTTTGTCGGATTACCTCGTTACGAATTTTATCCTTCAAAGAGACGCCGATCATAGCTCGCTCCATAGCCCGCTGTGCGACTTTGAGTTTGTGGACTAGTCCCACTGTGAGTGTCCACGTCTCGGCCCCGTAAGTCATAACAGGTAGAACGCATTGGTTAAAGACTTTAGTCTTCAGGCATTGCGGTATAGGCGAAGCGAAAACGTGACGTAGTTTGCCAAATGCTGCCCAACCCAATTGGATCCTGCGGTTGATTTCTTTCTCGAAGTTGTTCCTACCAAATTGGACAACTTGTCCAAGGTAGACATACTCCCGAACAACTTCGAGCATCGAACCATCGACGTAGATCGGTCCCGGCGTGACATGCTCATTAAACATGATCTTGGTTTTATCCAAGTTCATGCCGAGACCGACACCTCGAGAGGCTCCATTTAGGCTATGCAGCATTCCGCTCAACTGTTCCAGTGACTCTGCCACGATGACGATATCATCGGCAAACCGAAGGTGTGAGATGTATTCGCCGTTGATGTTAATGCCCCGCCCAGTCCAGTCCAGCGTCTTGAAGACGTCTTCGAGTGCATTGGTGAAGAGCTTGGGGGATATTACATCCCCCTGTCTTACCCCTCGATGCAGCTCGATCGGGTTGGTCTTTTGGTCCTGGAGCTGGACGGTCATTGTGGCGGTATCATACAGACATCTCAACACCTCGATATAGCGCCAATCGATGCCACATCGCTGCAGAGCATCCAAAACCGCCCAGGTTTCGATGGAGTCGAAGGCTTTCTCGTAGTCCACGAAAGCCATACACAGCGGCTGATTGTACTCTTCGGTCTTCTGTACAATCTGCCGAACAGTATGGATGTGGTCTACGGTGCTGTAGCCTTTTCGAAACCCGGCTTGTTCCGGTGGCTGGAACTCGTCAAGTCTTCTGGCGAGGCGGTTTGTGAGTACTCTCGAGAACAACTTGTAGACGTGGCTCAGGAGTGAGATGGGTCTGTAGTTCTTCAGCAAGGTTTTGTCACCTTTTTTGAAGAACAGAACCACCGCACTCCCGCTCCACGCTTGAGGTGTTAAGCCCTGGTGGATGACGGAATTAAAGAGACTCGCTAGCTTTTTCAGGATTGGAGTCCCGCCTGCTTTTAGGAGCTCAGTGGTGATTCCGTCATCGCCTGGCGACTTGTTGTTTTTGAGCTGCTCGAGAGCCACTCTGACCTCGTCCTGGTTGACATCAGGGATGTCTTCCGTATCGTGGCGTGCTAGTGGGGCTCTGTGGTCGTCAGCGCTGGGTCTCGAGGGTTTAGCCATCCGTGATGCGTACAGGTCTTTGTAGAAACTCTCAATTTCCTCGAGTATCTTGAACTTGGAGGTCACGGTTTTGCCATCCGCTGTATTAAGTTTCGTCAGATGGGATCTACCTAGCTGGCGAGCGAAGACTTTGGTGCCTCTGTTCTGTTCAATCGCAGCCGCGATGGCGCGGGTGTTGGAACATCGGAGGTCACGTCGCACCCGCTTCCGGATCTTCCGGTTGAGGTTCCTCCCATCCGGCGAAGACGCCTGCGTGGATGACATTTCCCGTCTCTGCCTCATAAGTTCGAGAGTCTCGAGCGAGAGTTTAGACTCTCTGTTACCGCTTTTGCCGGGAAACACCCTTCGAGACACATCCTGTAGCGTTTTGACCACTGTGTCGGTTTTCTCGTCAACATTGCCTTCGGTTTCCAGCAGGTCGAAACGATTTTGAAGCTCCAGTTGGAACTTTTCGGACCCTAAAGCTATTTGAGGCGCAGTAGGTCTGAGAGTAGACCTCATCATGCGACGTCTTTCGGCCTTGAAGTCTATATTTAGAGCGCCTCGGACAAGTCGGTGATCGCTGCCGGTATTAAACCTGTTGATCACGGAGACGTCTCTAAATATAGACTTCCTGTCAGTCATGATGAAGTCTATCTCGTTCCTCGTCACAGTGTCGGGGCTTCGCCATGTCCACTTTCTATGAGGCTTCTTCTTAAAGAACGAATTCATCAAGAAGAGCCCCTGCGACTCCAGAAAGTTGACCAGCATCTGCCCCCTGTGGTTTCGGCGCCCCACGCCGTGGGGTCCGATTATCGTTTCGCCGCGTTCTTGTACTCCCACTTTGGCATTGAAGTCCCCCATAACAACGTTGTAGTGAGCCTTGGTGGTGCCATGTAATGCCTTGGCTATGTCTTCATACATGGCTTCCGCTATGTCGTCGCAGTATGTCGAGGTCGGCGCATATACCTGTACCACCTTCAGGGTGTACCTGTTGGTGATTTTAATTATGAGGTACGCTACCCGTGTCGACACACTGCTGACTTCCACAACGTTGTTAGTGAGAGCTTTGTTGACCAGGAAACCGACACCGCCCTGAGAGGGCCGATCACCTTCCCGAAAGTAAAACAGGTGGCCTGACTCAAGGGTTATCGTGTCCTCGCCCTGTCTTCGGACTTCGGATAACCCCAATATGTGCCAGTTTATGCGACCTAGTTCTACCTCGAGTTCAGCGAGGTGTTGGTCCAGCCGTAGAGAGCGTCCATTGTACGTAGCCAGGGTCAGGTGTTTTTGGTAGCCTTGTGTCGTAGCCCGGAGATTCTTCGCACCCCCTGCCCCGCTGTTACCGCGACCGCTACCGTGGCAGCGGACAGCGGGACTACCGGGAACTGGGGGCCTTTGTTTTAGGTGCCTTACCATGTTAGGAGGTTTCGGCCTACTATACCACGCTGGCCAGACGGGTTGGTATAGGGTTTGTTTCAAATTTTCCTTTTCTGGTCGTTGATCGAATGACGTTACTACCTTTGGTGGACTCTTACCACCAGCCAAGCAAAAGTATGGCTACTGGGGCATTCTAAGTTTTTCTTTCGCTTCCAGCCCAGTAAGGAAGAGTATTGAATCATTCTATAATAAATATTTGTTGCATTGATTTTGAACTGAGAAAATTGAATAAATTGGATCGTGGTTGTAAAACGTAATAATTATGGTACGATTTCATTTTTTAATTAAGAATTGGAGACGGCAAAATATTGGTATATCTGATTTTCAAATTTAAGATAATATTATGACAACAAAAACATATATTTAAACAAACTGCATTTACTGATTGGTCCATTTTGAACAGCAAAAGCAAAGATTGGATTTCTTACCTGAAAAAATATCGAAACATATTTTTTCAATAGTAAGTTAACAACAAACTAAACGAATTCATCATTTTTATAATAATAAATTTCATTATTCTTTTTTTATAATATATCAAGCTCTTTTCTTTTCCAAATCCAAGGCAAACGAAATATTCCAAAGTTCTTTTCTGGGTTACAATAGTAAGTTCTTCAGCCCTCGTTACTCCGAGTGCACTTCAATTTGAATGCCGTTGCCACAACACCAGTAACATATGAGTATCGTCCAACACTCTCACATTCGCTATCAAATTGAAGAAGCCATGTTAAGGAAGAGTGAGCTTGGCATATCTCAAGAGGAATTTTACGGTTTGATTTTTATTTATATTTTTAGTATGTGGGATATTATTACGTTTAAATATAGTAAGTTGTTAGAAAAAATATATAGTTATGTTGTTTTTACTGAATGAATATATATTGTCTATTAAAACAGTTTTTTACAGATTGTAAGTTATTTGTATTTATATGAGATATTTTTAAAGAAGATTTTAAGATAATTGTGAAAATTAATGTGGAATTTGTTATTTAAATTAAAAAAAATCACATACACAAATACCCAGACTGAAACAAATAAATGTGGGTCACATAATATTTGTCCGGCGCAGGAACTGAACCCGTGACTATTCGACCCAGTGCGCGGATCGGCTTAAGCTAATTACTGCGCCAAATCGTCCGTCAATTACTACTTTATTATTGTTTATTCTAGTAATGGTTTTGTACTTAATTATTGTTTTATTTTTATAAGGACTATTTTTCGGTATCGCAATAATCCAAAAAAACAGTATTATTTCTACTACAACTTGCAAATCTCACTCAAAATAAATCCATCCATATATTAAGAGCGACGGTATCGTACATTTTCTCTTATTCCTCTGAATTCGTAACGGAGAAAAATCTGGTACGAGACCTTCGTAATTGGAACGTATTGTGATCTCAACAATGGTTGGGCTAACAGGATCCAAGGGGTCCATTTGTATGAGATAGTAAGGATTTTCTTGGACAGGTAGGGAAAAAATATCATTCTTGAACCTGCGTTACATATTAAAGGTTATATGACTGTTTTGGAAACCGCTCACGTTTTTCTCACCGTGCGAAAATAAGTCTTAATGTAAACGTTTTGTTCAATTTATTTGTAAATACAATATGACAGTCGAGAGTTCGCCCGAAACAAAAGAATAATAAAAATTAAAGTTTGTTATCCAAGTTTAAAAAAATATTTGTACTGATTGCCCAATTATTTTATCACCTGTGGTTCTTTTGGCATAACAGCAACTGAACATAATAAATAATTATTGAGTGATTGGTAGCACTGGTGTGCAGAAAAAGTTAGAGGGTCTGAAATGGCGGCATGATTTTGGCGGGGTTGTAAAATAATAGCGAGCCAATTAACTCACATTGTTAAGAGTAATTGTAATATTTTTATGATATAATATACTAACGACATGCCTACACTTTTGAGCTAGTTTGATTTTACAAGTAATTTACATGCATTAGTATTTTTGAATTTTTATCAGTATATTCGTATGTAACAGGCTCAATCGATTGGTATGATCTGCTTAGATCATGCATAGGTAGTAATTAGTAAAACACGATTTTTGTAAAGATAAGGCTTAGCATGAACAGATTGACGTACGAATAACGCTATCAAATTGATATGTCATCCTTTTCACACTACAAATGTACTAAATAAAGATGAAGTGACAACACGATTTTTCGACACAGTTAATATACCATCAAATTGTTCGTGCTTAAGCCTCCGTTAGTGATGTCATTACGATAAAACTATTTCAAAATGTTGGTATTGATCAAAATAAAAGAATTCGCTTGATAGACATTGTCCAACCATGTATCCAAGCGTAATGCAGGACACCTTCAGGCTAGGTGGAGCGATGGTCGTCGTAGGGCGGCTGGCAGACACTGGATGCGAGTAGCCGAGGATCGTACTCAGTGGCGTGCACTTGGAGAGACCTATGTCCAGCAGAGGACTGCTATAGGCTGATGGATGATGGATGTATCCAAACCTATATGTAAGAGAGTTTTAACTATTACAACCCCAGAAACAAAAGAGAATAACAATTTTCTCACAAAACTCTCTTAAGTTCAAATCCAATTCAACAACTCAAACAGAACAAATGACTCCCTCATTCGAACGACGAAATCGAAAAATGTCAATGTCTCTTATAATAAAATATAACTACATTCGTTGCAGAGCGTGTCTTGTACGCGAGGAACAAGCTATTAAACGGCGCCAGGCCAGCTGTGGTTGGGGGGAAGCCCATAACTGAGGAGCTAGCTACTGTAAGTTCTGTTTGGTTTATAAAATCCAAGCATTTTTATCCGTGTTTGGTATGACTGATTATCATCTCTGCCTAACTCATAAAATGCCTTGCGAGGTAGGCAGAGAGTACAGAGTTTAGAGAGTTAAGATTTCAACAGATTCTTTCTTAACATACCTCTCCGGGTTCCTCAATTTTCGTAGTTTGTTTCATACACGCTCGCCGGTTATGAAGACTCTTGATTCACCCTTAAGATATATGTGTGCAAATTGAGAAATAAGTTTTAGAAAAGTTTTAGAGTTACACCTTGTATATATATATATACAAGGTGTAACATAATAAACGCAAGACCTCAGACACCCTGATTAGAGAATTGATTGTTGGAATCAATATATATATATATCTATCTATCTATCTATCTATCTATAACCTCACGCCAGATCCCTTGCGGGGTAGGCAGAGAGTACAGAGTTCCAACAGGACGGTTACGGAGACTCTTGACTTTTCCATCAGATAAGACTCGGTTTATTTGGTCGTGGTAAGATAGTCTAGGTCTTCCCCGGTACCTGCATCCTTCCACTTTCACATTGTATATCTGCTTTGTCATTCTTTCCTCTGGCATTCTTTCTATATGCCCGAACCAGCGGAGCATTCCCTTTCTCATCTTTACACCGATACTATATATATATATATATTAGGGTATTCTAAATTATTTGTGGCGTGTGTGTGGTTAGAAAATCTTATAGCTTCGAGTGGGAATCCAACTCACGGCCACCAAACCGTAGTAGATAGCTGAAACGGTGTTTTTTCTTTTCGTATATGCACATCTTTAGAAATCTGGTCGTTCATTTAATCCTCAAATTCCTCAAACCCATCATACCTACAACGCCCACTTTGCAAATAATTAGGCGGTTCCACTCGCCCCGTCACAAGGTTAAGTACAAATAATGCTGTTAGTACAAAAACGCATAAAGGTGCCTACTTTTTGACTAAAAAATATCTTAAGATTTTTAAGTAACAGCATTTGCGTATTTTTAAGCAACAATCTTGAATGTCAACTAAGAAACATTGAACGGCAAAAATGTTATAGACAACAATTTAATACTGTGCTCCGTTGGAATTTGTAGCAGTGTTTTAGCCTTCCTTTATCCGGGAATAAAGATAATACTATCATCGTATTGTATGTAGGATTGATATTGGAATGTTATATTATATTGTGTTTATCTTACGGGAGTGGCATGATCTTTTGCAAAAATAAAGATTATAAAAAGCAACACTGAAATTATAATAAACATCTTCGTCTTCTTCTTCAGCCGAAAGACGTCCACTGGAGGACAAAGGCCTCCCCAAAAGACCGCCACAACGACCGGCTTTGTGCTGTACGCATCCAACTTCTACCCGCGTCCTTCACCAGGTCATCGGTCCATCTTGTAGGGGGCCTGCCCACGCCACAATGAAATTATAATAAACATAAGGTATTAATATTTCTTATTCATCCAGGAACTCCGCATAACCTGCTTCAACTCAGCGTCATGTCCTCCGCGTGGCGAATGGATTCGTACTCCTCTAATCATGAGGCCACCAGACCAGAACCTCAGCTATGGCCTCGCTGCCCCGCGAAATGGAGCCAGGTCCTTACTCTCTGCTCTCCAGGCTCACCTCATCAAGTGGCTGCTCTTCGACTCCAGGCCGCAAACTAAGGACAATAAATGCGATGTACCGCCTGATACGTAAGTATATTCAGGCTGTTGATTTGACTCTCGCTGGGTTTTTTGGGAGACTTAATAGGTGGATTACTTGACAGATGACAGCTTGGTGGTTAAGAACTAAAGATACTCCGTTTACTGGATTGGGTTCGTTACCGTACGGGGCTAATCATTCTGACACAAATTAATATTTGTTTTGGTCTGGGTGTGATCTCTGTAAACGCACCCACGACACAGGATTAATTAGTAAGATGGGGCTACCTTTTAAGAAAAATATACGCCACGTTTTTCTTATTCTACTATGACTAATCATACACGTATAAAAATGGGTACCAATAATAATAAAATCATCTTAGTCAGAGTGTAGAAAAATCTACACTGCGGTAGATATTTCGATAACAATACATGTTATGCTCAAACAGCCCATTTAAGCGGGACGCCATACGCGGAAGGTAGCAACATGCAAAATGGTTCAAAATCTATAAACAACAAAATAAAATAACTTCTTTTTTAATTTTAGCTTTGCATGTTAAACCTTATATATTGTTTATTACTTAAATCCTTCTTCCTACTGATGTTTTGAATGAGAAAGTTTTTACGTTTGAATGTTTGTTAATCACGCAAAAACGACTGATTGGCACTGATGTAATTTGGCACTGTCATGATTTATTACCTGGATTTATATATAAGATATTGTTATTTACCCTTTTATCCCAGAAAAAATGTTAGGTTCCGACAAAACTAGTACACAATAAGAAATTACTTTATTCTAACGTTCTAGTCTTTGTTACGTCTCCATAAAAGAAAAATACATCATCACTTTTGCTGAATGGTTTAGGAAATCCTTTATTGTCTTTTTTAAAACGGTAAAGCTGTGATCCTTTGTTTACACGTTCACGAACAACCCATAACATGACGTATTCTATATAATATTAAATCCCCCGCTGTTGTATACTCGTCAATCACAATATTTTAATATCAGAAAACATCAAACAACGTAGCAATATCATCAATCTATCGTAACAAAATGTTTAACCCGCATTATTCTAAGCCCGGAGTGTAAAAATTATGAGCGTTCGGAACAAAATTGTAACGCCGTCATAATAAACGATGATGGCTGGAAGTCAAAATTAGCTCTGAATATATGAAAACGACGACGGAAGATTTGGCGCAGTAGTTAAGAGCTTAAACCTCTCCACCCACTAGGTCTAATAGTCGCAGGTTCGATTCCCACACGAGACAAATCTTTGTGTAACTCACAATTATTTGTGTCGGTCTAGGCTGTAATTTTCATGTTTATAAACGCACCCACGACACAGGAATAAATGCGAGTATTGGGCTACGTTTCATAAAAAAAGCCAAAACAAAAATTACGCCTACGTTCCGCGAGTAAAGGTGGGAAATGTACACTCGTATTTCGCCAATCATGCGAGGCCCCAATGAAATAAGGAGCGAGATATTTGCCATTATAACGGGCACCATTCGGTCAACATGAACCATCAGCTATCATCGCATCTTGCTACGTGTTCTACCTTTTTCCGACTTTAAATATATCGGACGGCCGTCAGATGCAGAAAGATTTACGAGTGACAACCGCTACTAAAGAAACTCGCACCACCGTCTTAATGTGTCCCATGTAAGGAACAACTACCACCAGGGCATCAACTACCATGGCTGTTGTCAAAAATCAGCGTCCTATGTGACAGGGGGTGAGCCTGTTGCGATTAACTGGGCACAATTCCAGACTCCGGACTGATATTTGGATTTTTTTTGTAGAAATACTACATTTGTCCGACCTAGGATTTCAACACGCACCATTCGCCACAAGACCAACGAGGCAGTCAAGGAATTATCCTTCAAATTTTTCCACGTTCAACTATCACATTGTTCCATGCAATAACCCAAAAATTCAGTTCGCGATATCATACAGCATAGCTTCAAAATGCCGATCATAATTCCCGACAACGCCACGTGTTCCGGCATAAATCCGCGCTATGCACTGCTCGACAATATTTTACCTCAATGGACGACTTTATGGTCTAACCATCGTTCGGTGTTTATTTAAACTGCCCGATATAATGGTGTTGGTACATTGAGCGTTTTGAATCAAACAGATTTGTAATTACGGTCTATGTATATGTCAATATCGTCATGCCAGATTCCTTGCAGGTAGGCAGAGCGTATTGAGTTTCAAAAACTTTTAGACTTCTTCAGCTTCTTCCAGTCTCAATATCTCTCTTCAGTTCTTATAGTTGTGATTGTGTAAATTGTATTGGCCATTGATACTTCAAAAGCCTATTATGTATTAATGTATCCCAAAAATCATTACGCCAAATTCTTTGCGGATCAGAGAGTAAAGAGTCCCAACAGGTACAGGATGATATAATCTTCCCTCTGTTATGGTTAGGAGAGTGATGGCTGCTTCTCAAGTCACTGTCGTGGGCGGGTGCTACTAGTGGGGACTGGTCCGTCCTCTATCTTTTGCCTGATTAAACTTGTATCGAAGTACTGTTGAATTTTGTCTCGTTCGGCATTTTGTACGTACTCTTTACATATTTTATAGTAACCCTTTCTCTTACTATTATTCTTATACTTTTTTGTTAATAAGACGGCAATGTACACGCTGACTGATACCATGAATCTTAGTACACCTATGTTCAATCTATATTTAAGCACATATATTTTGCTCGTTCTGCATTGTTCTCCCATATCCCATGAATGCAATGTTTACAAAAGGAATTGTGAAACTCATTTTTAATAGGAGTAACCGTCGAGTTTCTTGCCCTTCTTCTTCACAGAAATGACTTTCCGAATGGGTGAGTGAACTTAGAGTCCTAAGTAATTAATAATTTTCTCTTTTTGACTATTCATAAGTTGAAATAAAACTATTTTTTTCGAATTTTATCGCGGTTTATTTTAATTTTTTAAGTTCCCGACGTTTTGAGTGCTTTACAGCACCCATGGTTACGGGAAGGACTGAGGTGTTAGACGTCCAAAAGTCATAGTTATTCCGGAGTACCCTCACACTTCTTAATTATTTTTGTTTTTGTGGGTCCGATCTACGCAGAATGAGCTCACGGTGTCTTGAGGTCTTGCAGTGTTATGCTTGGTTTTGGATTTGATTATATTAATTACTGGATCCCAAGTCGATGGAAGCACCTAGCCATCTTCTCTATTGAAATAAGGATGTTTTTCAATTTCAGTAGCCTCGCGAACCATCCTTGGTAGGAATCGGTGTTCTTTCACGAGGATTTGTGGTCTATCAAATCTGATGTTATGGCGGGTGTGGTCAGGGACATGTTCACAGACTGCAGACTTCTTTGAGCGACGCTCGGACCAACAAAAACAAAAATAATTAAGAAGTTTGAGGGTACCCCGGAACAACTATGCCTTTTGGACGTCTAACACCTCAGTCCTTCCCGTGACCACGGGTGCTGCAAAGCACTCAAAACGTCGGGAACTTAAAAATCAAAATAAAACGCGATAAAATCCGAAAAAAATAGTTTTATTTCATGTGTAATATTCGCGTAAATCTAAGAACTCAGTATATTCATAAGTTCCTTTTGGTCTACCTGAATAAAAAACTTTTTATTGTGATTTTGAAATAGATAGCTGGAGGTCAATTTAAAAGTAAAAAACCAGCGTGGCACTTATCACGCCCAAGCAGGTCTGGCAGAGGTGTACTGAATACGTCCACATTTCGTTTACGATGTTAAGTCTTAATGTAAGAGAGGGCGGGCCTATTGACCGGGCGGCCTGTATAATACAGGGCTCAATTCCAGAATACACTAAATTTTTTTCAAAATAAATCTAATTTTTGTTTCACGACTCAAACCCAGTAACTACTTCGTGATCGCTAGCTTCTAACCTATTCAGTCCTTAAAATACAGATGATAATAGGGAACATAAATATTATTGTACAATATCGGTGTGGCACCACCATTACTGGGCATGGTATTTTGGGGCAATCTATCTTACGTTATGATAGGGTAAGTTCGAGTGTTGTTCGGTAAATGCTGTTGAACTGAGGAACGTTCGTTGCCTGAGTATGATAAGTGCCAATTATGCTGCAGTAAAATGAATATTTATATGAATATACAAGGTGTAACATAATGGACGCAAGACTTGAAAGTAGTTTGTTCTAAATCATATTTTTTTATACATTTTTTTTTTTTCAAAAAATGCTTTTGCTCCTCCAGTGCGCTATAAAACTAAATTTATTCTTGATTTATAGCAATAAGGAGATTACAAATGCATTTCTAAAACGTATTTCTCAAACAGCACACATACACGTACAAGTTTAATTGTTAATTGGGGTATAAAAGTGCTTAAAAAAAGGGTAAAAACCTTGAATATTTGGAAATTTGGTGTTCGTTTTGAATTTATGAAGGAATTCTGTAATTGGGGTGTCTGAGGTCTTGCGTTAATTACGTTACACCTTGTGTATAATGAATATAAAATTAAAATTACTATAAAAAATTTAATAAATGAAGGAGCTGTAACAATCCTACCAATGTTACTAATGTGAAAGTTTCATCCTTCCACTTTCGCATTGTATATCTGTTTTGTCATTCTTTCTTCTGGCATCCTTTCTATATGCCCGAACCAACGGAGCATACCCTTTCTCATCTTTACACCATCATATCTTACAGATACTATCTTTCATACCTACTCGCTTTCTTACTACGCTGTTGCGAATACGGTCGGTCAGCGTGACTCCGCACATCTCCCGCAGAGATCGCATTTCGACCGCATTTATCCTGCTTTCGTTCTCCTTCGTTCTTTATTATTAACAAAAATAAAAAGTTTTTAATATTTTAAGGTTGCGCTTTGTATGACGGTCACTTCTATCTATCTATCTATCTATCTATAACCTCACGCCAGATCCCTTGCAGGGTAGGCAGAGAGTACAGAGTTCCAACAGGTTCTTTCCTTACATACCTCTCTGGCTTCCTCGACTCTCATAGTTCGTCTCATACACGCTCGCCGGTTACGGAGACTCTTGACTTTTCCATCAGATAAGACTCGGTTTATTTGGTCGTGGTAAGATAGTCTAGGTTTTCCCCGGTACCTGCATCCTTCCACTTTCACATTGTATATCTGTTTTGTCATTCTTTCCTCTGGCATTCTTTCTATATGCCCGAACCAACGGAGCATGCCCCACGGTCGTACATATATGTTTCATTTCCTTTCGATATCATTTAAGTGGATCCTACTACCTACCTACCTACATACTCGTACCAAACCGTATGTTTCACTTCAAAACCTAGATTCGTATAGTTTTAGGCAACTTTTCTTTCTTTGTAAACATTTTGCGTTCTCAAGACGACAATTCTAATTAATTTTCAACAAAAATAAACTATCTTACCTTAACCAAATAGACCGGGCCTTATCTGAAGGATAATTCAAAAGTTTCCGTAACCGGCGAGCGTGTATGAGACGAACTATGACACTGGAGAAATCCAGAGAGGTATGTAAAGGAATTACCTTTTGGAAATCTGTACTCTCTGCATACCCCGCAAGGGATCTGGCGTGATAATATAGATAGATAGAATTTTTACCAATTCAATCTTATCTTAAAACAGGTCTTAACGCGTATTTAATATTTGTATTAAAAATAAATGATCATAGTAAACAAATTTTTATGTAACAGATACCTTCGACCTTCGGAGGAACGACAAGAAGAGGCTTTATGGCGGGCCTGCAGTGAAGTAATTTGGCGATGTGGAGGTGGATTCACGCATCAGTCTGGCACAGAACCTAAAGCACTGGTCGCTCTGCCTAGTGACAATACTTATGTGCAACATGGATCTAATTATTACCAGGATGGAATAACTGAGAAGGTATTTATAGTTATGTTCCATCAAACTAAAAGAATTCAAACCGAAAGAAAAAATAACGTTGACGAAGACATGTACATCTATTTTAATCGATGTGCATCAATTATCCGTACTTTGATGAGAGATGAGAGAAAGAACTAAAGCCCAGGATACACCACATTCAATGCCTACTTACTGTTCACTAGTACTAAAAAAAAGAACATTTCAATAAGTAACATCACTATAACAATACTAATTTACTTTTAACCTATACCAAGTGCAAAATGACATGGACGGGCGGCGCGGCTCTTCAGCTGGCAGGTATCTACCTTTAGTGTTCCGGATTTGTCCGTAGCTATATTCGGATAGGTCAGTAGGTAAATGTTACTTATTGAAGTGTTCTTTTATTCATTACTTGCCGTAACCCGCGGCTTTGCACGCGTTACTATTGTAATTTGACATAGGCAGGTAGGACTTTTTTGGATAGCATTATTCCAAGTCTGAAGAGACACCTCTATATTTAGTTTCTTTTCTATCTATCTATCTATCTATAACCTCACGCCAGATCCCTTGCAGGGTAGGCAGAGAGTACAGAGTTCCAACAGGTTCTTTCCTTACATACCTCTCTGGCTTCCTCGACTCTCATAGTTCGTCTCATACACGCTCGCCGGTTACGGAGACTCTTGACTTTTCCATCAGATAAAACTCGGTTTATTTGGTCGTGGTAAGATAGTCTAGGTCTTCCCCGGTACCTGCATCCTTCCACTTTCACATTGTATATCTGTTTTGTCATTCTTTCCTCTGGCATTCTTTCTATATGCCCGAACCAACGGAGCATGCCCTTTCTCATCTTTACACCGATACTATCTAGTTACGATATATATACGATAGTTTCTTTTAAATCCGTTTAGCCGTGTTAATATGGACATAGAAAAACAACTATCCCCCAGTAACCTTGCATTTTCCGAGCTACTCGTAAAAAGTAGTCTTAAACAATTTCTGAAATTCGTCGAGATCGTTTTGCGACTATTTGACAAAGTAAATTAAGTAGTCTACGTTTTATCGCTTAAACCGAGTCGTCTTTGTTTTGCAAAAGTTTTAATAAAGTCAGTTTAAAAGTGTGTAAATTTTCGTTATAGAACAATTTCAACAGGTTGCGAGGCTTCCAGTCACCCGTGAAGAGGTGGAGGGAAATCGAAGGATTGCCAGGCTTTTTTTTAGCCAAAATATGATTAATATTTAAAATAAAAAATCTAATATGGGTTGTTATTTCCTAAAAATATTCCATGTACAGACACGACTCGCTCACGAGGCGCTCGTAGCGCTGTGCGACCGCGGTGTTCTTACCGATCACCAAGGTTAAGCAGTGTTCGACTCGGTCGGCCTGAGATGGGTGACCGTTTGTGGCATTTCATATTCGAGCGTCTCCGTGCTTCGGAAGGCACGTTAAGCCGTTGGTCCCGGTTACCACTTAATGTGGTAGTCGTTAAGCCGAGTTGGAAGCCTTAAAGGTGGTTTGATAAGTTCCAACAGCAGGTGGCCACAAACCTGCCTCCACCAATCCGCACTGGGTCCGCGTGGTGGAGTATGACCCAATCTCTCTCACCTCGATTTGTGAGAGAAAGCCTTTGCCCAGCAGTGGGCAGTATAGGCTGATATTATATTATTATATTATAGACACGACTTCCTTACTGTTTTATTATATGTATATGTATATATAGATTTTATTACTAGTGAACGGTAGGCATTGAATACATTACCTGGGGTTTCGCTCTAGGATGACTTTAATTACACACTGTATACAACTTTGTCGAAAATAATATGTATAACATAACAGCAGGGGTATATATACAAGCTGTATCGTAAATAAATGCAATACTAAAACCAAATTTCCAAATTTAACATTTTTTATACCCCAATTAACAATGAAACGTGTACGTGTATATGTGCATATTGAGAAATACGTTTTAGAAATGCATTTGAAGTCTCCTTGTTGGTATGAATCAAAAATAAATTTAGTTTTTTATAGCGCACTAAAGGAGTAACATCAATTTTTGCAAATTTAAAACAAAAATGTTAGGGACAATAAATATTGTTGCAATCAATACAGCTATCGATTTAGAACAAACTACTTTTAGGTCTTGCGTTTATTATGTTACATCTTGTATTTAAACTCATCCGACTAAACAAGAGCATTTGTTTTCAATTATAGTACTTTTAAATAAAAACAAAAATACCTAGCCCCACACTACGATTTATTCCTGTGTCGTAGGTGCGTTTAAAAACATGAAAATTCACATACACAAATACCCAGACCGGAACAAATAATTGTGGATCACACAAAGATTTGTCCCGTGCGGGAATCGAACCCACGACTATTAGACACAGTGGGCAGAGCGGCTTAAGCTCTAAACTGCGCTAAGTCGTTCGTCAGTACTATTTTAAGTAAGCCACCAGTGGTTATATTTGACAAGATTGTTTATCTATAAAAATACTAGGCACCTTTTCGTCTTATCGCTTAATTGCAAGCGGGCAATGTTCTGCTATATTACTATCTATCTGCTATTTTATTATTGCACACATGATTACACATGTCTTACTATAAAACCAAAAAGTAGCCTGACACTAGGACTAATTCCCGTATGGTAGGTGCTTTTATAAACACGGATTTCACATCTACAAAAACCCAAACCGAAAGAAAATTTTCTGAATCCTTCAAAAGAGTAGCCACACCACCAAGCAAATACTAAAAGACTCACGTTATAAATTATTCCTGTTTCGTGGGTACTCTTATAAATACGGAATTAACATACACGGGCACACCACCACACACAGCGAACACCTAGGCCGACAAAAAACCTTCTGGATTACACAAAAAAAATATTACGTTCGGAGATTGATCCCGCGATTATTCGATCGTGTCAGCGAAGCGGCATAAATTCTAAGCCACTTGTCTCAACTGTCCCTTGCTAAGTAATTTGTTTCTCAAATTTTACCATACCTAATACGTTCACCAAAGTAATAAAAACTTAAAAAACCAGTCCCCCTTCAATTTGATTAAACTACAAAATTAATTTTACAGAATTAACATAATACCCGTTCTTTTACAAGCTGCACATTTTCGAATTCAAGAATCTGGAGGATCTTCAAATATTTGTAAAGAGATATCTTTATTTGGTAAGTGAATCAATCAGTCAATCTCCGTTTACTTTTAACTTTAGTACAAGGAAAACATCGTGAGAAAATTGCTTAGGCCGAAGGAATCTAAAAAAGAAATGACACTCATATAGTTAAAGAATGGCGACTTCTGTCACGTCATGACCAAAATATCGAGACGAAATGTATGTACACATATACCTACGTGATTATCAATTCATTTAATAAGACCTTTTTTAAAAATCTTGGTAGTGTTTTTCTTTAAAAACTTTGTACAGAAAAACACAACCAAGATATCTTGCTTAGTTGAGGAGTTCCTATAGATTCCTTCCGGCTCTAACATCAGATCTTGGACGCCATCTGGTTCAAATGTACTCGTCAAGACAAATCCAACGAGCCCAAACACGGCGAGGTCCTATTGCGTAATTGGATGGTTCCATTGACTACCTTTCGGCTTCATCACCAGACTACTTACTCTACTTGTCAACACCAATCTAATGAGCACGTGAGGGTTACGTTGTATGGTTCACAAGTTCCTATGGCCACCTTCCCACTCCAGCATCAGACCAGCTCCATAGTACCATATGATTACATTGTCACAGACTTTACATACGTATGTCAAATTTCAGCTTAATCCAGGCTTGATCAGGCATCCTGCAAGTGTTTGAAAAATGGATCACAAGATTTTTATATGTCTGTCTGTCTTTCTAGTACAAATACTAGAAAGACAGACAGACATATAAAAATTGCAAGTTAAATTGAAGCCTTTAAGGCTATAGGTGTGAGAGAGTTCTATTCTACTAAAATTTAAAAGATTTTATTACAGTTTCAAACTGACGATGGGGCTGGAGCTTTGTTGTTGCTGTATGCTTGTGTTTTGTCAAGAGGATGTGAAAAGTAAGTTATCTATATTATTACGCCAGTTTCCTTGCGAGGTATATTGCCCACTGCTGGGCAAAGGCCTTCTCTCAGAAATCGAGGTGAGAGAGATTAGGTCATACCACGCGGACCCAGTGTGGATTGGTGGAGACAGGTTTGTGGCCACCTGCTGTTGGATCTTATAGAGCCGCCTATAAGGCTTCCAACTCGGTTTAACGACTACCACATGAAGTGGTAACCGGGACCAACGGCTTAGCGTGCCTTCCGAAGCACGGAGACGCTTGAATATGTACATGCCACTAACGGTTAACGACTGAGTGGAATGCTGCTTAACCATGGTAATCGGTAAGGGCACCGCGGACGCATGACGCTACTAGCGCCTTATGAAAAGTAAGTTACGTCTATGTATCATCACTCCAGATCTCTTCATATGAGGCGCTCATAGCACTAAGTTACCGTGGTGTTTTACTGATCAACGAAATTAAGCAAAGTTAGGCTCGGTCAGTTTGAAATAGGTGACCATTTGTGTTTTCGAAAAGCACTATAAGCTGTTAATCCTGGTTATCGCTTATTATGAATGTTGCTAAACCAAGTCAGAAAGAAGCCTCAAAGGCACCGTCATAAACATAGGTAGCTCAGCATTGTGGAAAATAACCAATCTCTCCAATCTTGATTTTTGTTTTGTTTCTTTTCTTTGTATTGTTTTGTTTTCTTAAAAAAAACATAGCCCCACACTAAGATTTATTCCTAAATCTTCGGTGCGTTTACAAACAGGATAATTCACATACACAAATTCCCAGAGCGAAACAAATAATTGTGGGTCACACAAAGATTTGTGCCATGCGCGAATCAAACCCGCGACTATTCGACCCAGGGGCAGAGCGGCTTAGGTTTTTTACCACTGTGCCAAATCGTTCGCCATTCAATCAATTCGTGATAAAAGGCTTTGGCCTCGAAGTGAGATAACACAAGCTAATTTATTACTATATGATATAATAATAATAATTGTATTAGCCCTGTTATGATACTGTCCCACCGTTGGGCACGGGCCTCCTCTCGCACTAAGAAGGTTCAGGCCATAGTCCACCTCACTGACCCAGTGCGGGTTGGCGAACTTCATACACCTTGAAGAAACTCTTAGGCATGCATTTCCTCACGATGTTTTCGTTCACCGTTAAAGTAAGTGATAGTTAATTTTTAATACGCACATGCATTCCAAAAGACAGAGGTGCGTGCCTAGGTTTGAACCCGAGGCCATTGACTTTGCAGTCCAACGGTCTAACCACTAGGCTATTACTGCTTATGATATAACTATAACAATACATAGCATTATGAAAACTTTGCAGCATCAAGAAAGATCTAGATGGCAAGCTGACCCATCTAGTTTCAGCTCACGTTGAAGGTTCTATTAACGTGGTAACTCTACTCCTCACTGGTCGAGCTACTCCATATCTTCATAATGGAGTCCTGTACGTTGGAGACGAAGATCATTATGTGAGTTATATTTTATTTTAGTCGTTCTTACTCATTCACTTTCAGGTTATTTACACCCACTGCAAGGTATAAGCCTGATCTCTTTCACATCATATATCCATGTCCTAAGCTTCTTCTTTTTTTCGTGTATTTACACGCTTAGCGAGACTAATTTGAACATATTTGTCTCGCTAAGTGAATGGCTAGTTTGATCGCGCCGTCTGTGGCCGCGCTCAGTTCTTCCCTTGTTGTGTTGTTGTAGTTGGTGAGGCATATAGGGCAGACTAGCAGGAGCGACATAGTCTGTGAGGTCGCATCACAATCGCTGGCTGTTAAATGTGGATCTCTGAATCCCTATGTACACAGATTTTGCCTGCATCTACCTACCTGTGTCCTATGCTAATCTTGGCCAAATCTTATCTGTAGAGTATTTTTTTCGGACAACGCCCGCTACACCTTCCCCTACTATAAATCCTGTGAGCCAGAAAATACATTACCTATGCACTTAACCACGTCATTAACCCATCTTTGTATTAGCTTTCTACCATTACGATATCCTTTTCGTAGCCACTTTCGGTCAGAGTACGGTAAATTTATTGAACGGAGAATTCGCGTGAAATCCGATGGAATGTTGTGCGAGGCAAAAGGGGGTTTCAGGTCCGGGAGAGTAGGTTCGGATCATGTCTTCTCCCTCCGCAACATCGTAGAGAAGCATCTGGCAGAGGGCCGGAAGGTTTTCTGAGAAGCCATTTGTCAGAGTTGTGCGAAAGTGACTTTGGGACATTTTGCCAGACTATGGTATAGATAGCACTCTGTTGCGAGCCGTCCAGTCCACGTATGTGGACTGCAAAGCAGGCGTACGGGTGGGTGGTAAAAGGTCACCCTGGTTTGACGTTAAAATCGGCGTCAAGCAGGGTTGCGTGTTGTCTGCTAGATTGTTTATAATATACTGGATAAAAGTCTTCAAAGGCTGAAAGCGATGAATGAAGGTGTACAAATGGGTGACTTAGAGATAAACCATCTACTTTATGCAGATGACGCGGTTTTAATAGCGCCAACAACATGACTAAACAGATATACAATGTGAAAGTGGAAGGATGCAGGTACCGGGGAAGACCTAGACTATCTTACCATGACCAAATAAACCGAGTCTTATCTGAAGGAAAAGTCAAGAATCTCCGTAACCGGCGAGCGTGTATAAGACGAACTATGAGAGTCGAGGAAGCCAGAGAGGTATGTAAGGAAAGAACCTGTTGAAACTCTGTACTCTCTCCCTACCCCGCAAGGGATCTGGCGTGATGTTAAAGATAGATAGATAAATTTTGTTCAGAGACCTAGTATTCGGACCTATAGTAGACTTGTATCGTTATACGAGGTGTAAAATAAAAATAATCTGCAAGATGTTTTTATATGGTCACCGTAAGTATGCTTCAGCTTCAAAAAATTCGATAGTTAACCTAAAAGTAGAACCACTATGAAGACTAGTTGTCACCTTTTACTAAAGGTTTTTGGATATTTTGCTTTTAATATTTAGCTAATTATCTCCACAACATTTTAGCTGAAAATTTTCGAAGATTTATGTACATATCCTAGATATGTACATATGCCTTTCATTGGAGGATTATCCTCTCTTTTTTAAGGACATTACAGGATACTGTGGTGCGATAATGCGTCATGAAAATCTACGACGATATACAACGCATTATAAAAATTTAGATAGGTATCTATTAGATTCAAATTGCGATACGATGTCGTTCTTGCAATGAGTTAACGTAGTGAATTGTTGTGCAAGCGCCCTTATGAGATATTGTTTTGCTTACTGAAGTCTATTTTTTTCAGGCAATGCCCCAATTCGGTGTACTATCGCGAAGTCCTGTTGGACTGCTAGTATGGTATGGAGGTGACGAAAATGCTAAGAATAATATCAATAAGCAATACCCTGGGTCTAGGCTGAAGACACCCGCATTGCCTATTTGGGTTAGTATGTAAAAGGTGTTAAGCTAACCTAACCTAACCTAACCCTAACTTCCAAAAATAGGCTCTATTTACAGAAGAATTTAGATGAATCTACTGTGTATTCGCTATAAGAAATATACATACAAAACTAAAGATGAAAAGGTCGTGGTTAAATTAAATATATGGAATAAAATTTAATTTTATGTATTAAATTTTCCAAAATAATACTTTTATAAAACTGTATCTAGAATATATATTGCAAATGCTCTATTTAATGGTAGATTAGATGGATAGAAAAGCTTAAAATATGCTCTATAACTTGTATGGATGACTATTTCATTTTAATTAATTATATCTGAAAAAACAACCTGCATTTTGGGTCCTCCGGCCACACATTTCACTGTTGTCAAAGTCATCAGACAGGGGAAATTTTAAAACAAAAATTGTCAATATGATTGACGTTAGTAGTACCCTTAACAATCATTCATATTTTATTAATTGGAGCATAATTATTATCTCTTTTGGGAAACAGATAAAGGAGGCATTTTCAGTGAAGGCTTATAAAAATAATGATTATTATGGATCTCACCTTTAGAAGGTTGCGCGGGGTTTAACATATAAAGAGGATCCTAATTATATGTAAGTCACCTGCTGAGATTTACGGCTGAAAATAAGGAAATGTAAACATTTCAGGAATGTTATAAATTGTGTATAGAGAATAGGGAGTATAAGATTGGGGTTTCTATGAAAAGAAAACTGGATTGCTAATTTATATTATAATTTTCTTTTATAATTAACAGGTTACCAGCTGCTCCGGGCATTATGGAATATTATTCAATACGAATCGCGAGCTGCTGAGAAATTATCATGCTGAACGAAGGTACGATATAAAAAAAAGATGGCTAAAAATATATATACATGCAGTGTACTATTTCAGATGATTGATATCACATCATCCTATGTCGTTTGTAGCTCTACCGAACCGCGGAGAGCTTAGCGATTATAATAGGTTTGAAAATGTCTCTGTCGGTCTGATAAAATTCGGAAAAATTCCGTTTACGAACATCTTCATGCTTCGGAAAGTACGTTAAGATGTTGCTCTCAGTTACCAATTAATGTAGTAGGGTTTTAATGGCCGATTTCAATACTCGTATTTAACTAAAGGATAAATTTGCTTACTGTCAGTAGAATTTTGACAGATTTTTATACAAAATATGTAAAAATTCTATCCGTAGTAGGCAAATCTATCCATCAGTTCAATATTGAAACCGGCGGTAAGTCGAGTTGAGAGTCTTAAAGGCGGCTTGATAAGTTGCTCCAATAGATGGCTACAAAACTCTCTCCACCACGCACTTAAAGCGAGTCCGTAAACGAGCAGCCTTTGTGCTCGGTCCTCTTTCCCCAATAATCTGCAAGCGGAGTAAAATGTCCCTTAGGAATAAGGTGACACTTTACAAAACTCATGTACGGCCCATTATGACTTACGCTTATGAGGTGTTCAGGCAAGCCGCCCGCTCTTACTGGCTCTTCCTTCGCCGTTCGCCCTTGAGCTAGTTGCTCCTTGCCCTTCTGGCTCGAGCGTAATGGTGGCACGCTCGCCCTCTTATCCGTTGAAGCTTTAAAGGCCCCGCGGCCAATAGCGTAGATCATTCACACACACACTGTGTCCACCAATCCGCATTGTGTCCGCGTGGTGCTGTATAACCTCTCTTACCTCTAGGTGGAAGACTGGGCTTTTACCGAGTATTGGAACAGTATTAGCTGATAGCTACGCTTACATTTTAAGTCTTTATGAGACTAAAAATAACTGTTGAATCGGAACTACAAACGTTGATTTTTCAATATTATGATTACAACTATATGTTTTCGCCTACTTTAATAACAAAGATCGAATGTTTTGTGATTTTTAAAAGGTTTGATATTCACTACTTCACTTGCGGTGGATGCCATGTCCTTCTGAACGTGGACACTCGTGCCCATGACGATGCTGTTGGCCCATTACGCAATGATGACATCAGTGCTACGCCCCTTGAGAAACTTATCCATACCAAGTATGTTTAGCTGTGTCGTTTTACAAGATTTTACTTAACATGCACTTTTCATAACAGTCTGGTTCAAATTTGGAGCTAAAATTTCAAATCCCTTCAACATAAACCCTTCGCGTTTGCACTCGTTAGATTTGTCTTAACATGTACTATAGATCTAGATGATGTCCATGGTCTAATGATGGAGTCGATTGTGGTCATATGAACTCCTCCTATAAAATATTGTCTAGCATGATCTATGTAAACTGCAACTTACACGGAGAGATTTATTCATCAGTAAATATAAGTCCACTGCAACGCAAAAGGCTCTCCAAAGCTACGTTTTTTTTAAATAAAAAAGATAATAACAAACAATTTTCATAAAATAATTCTTAAGACTGCCTCGCTGATCTAGTGGCAAATTATGCGCTCGCGATCACGAGGTCCTGAGTTCAAATCCTAGGTCGGACAAATGTAGTTTTTCTATCGGAAAATACCTAGTATGCGTCCTGAGTCTGGAATTGTGCCCGGCATATGGCAATAAACTCGCCCCCTTTTACATGGGATCTAAAATCGTCGACAAAAAGTGGGAGCAAACAATGCGTGACGGTGTGATATTAAGTCGCAAGAACCCATAAGCAATAATAAATGTAATTATTTCACAGACTTATCTAATATTCATAAGTCAAACCACTCAGTCTAATGACCGTAGTAGACTTAGCAAATCATTAGCCCAGTTCAATTATTATTTAATCTGTTTTATTGAATTTCTACAATTTCCAGATGGCAAGACGCTAAGATCACCTGGACTGGATCTACGCCTTATGTTGGGGAGACGCCTAAATAAAATAGCTTCGTTTGCTGCAGAAAACACTAGTGGATTCGCTAGATGCTGCACTAAAAATTAACAACATAGTGGCTTCCATAGACTTGAGCACTATTAGTATAGTATTACACAACATGAAATAACTGTACAAAACTCCATGCAAGACCGTTCCTCTACTTTCCTCCACAAAAAAGTAATACTTAAATACGACGATTTGGCGCAGTGGTTAAGAGCTTAATCCGCTCCGCCTACTGGGTTCCTGCCGATCCTGGGTTCCTGTCGATTCCTGCACGGGACGAATCTTTGTGTAACCCACACATTTGTTTCGGTCTGAGTATTTGTGTATGTGAATTTTCATGTTTGTAAACGCACCCACGACCCTGAAATAAATTCTAGTGTGAGGCTATGTTTAAATTAAAAAAACGACCAATTAACTTCATCATCAACCAAAACACCCCCACTGCAGGACATAGGCCTCCCCCAAATGACCTGTACTTAGAGTATAATACGGAAAGAATGACGTCTGCTTGATGCTAGCGAGTCGCTACACGTCACGATGCGTTGCGAGCGTTGTCACACTAAAGTATTCACTAATTAAACATGAAAGTGACAACAGGATTACTCGTTAACGTCAAAATTTTCAAGGGGTCAGTGCGAAAAACTTTGATGTTAGCGTGATGCTAGCGTGAAGTTATCAGGGTCCACATGAAAATCAACGCCTAGCATTTGCGCATAGCATTAGGCTGATCTGGATACCTATTTGGTTCAGCCGTGAGACACAAACTCATGTGTATTGGTTGGTTGTATACAAGCTGTAACATAATTAATGTAAGACCTGAAAGTAGCTTGTTCTAAATCGGTAGCTGAATTATGCAAATTTTCAATTTGCAAAAAGGCTTTTACTTCTTCGGTGCGCTATAAAAACCTAAATTCTTGATTCATTCAATAAAGAGTTTTCAAATGGATTCCTAAAACGCATTTCTCAATACGTACACATACACGTACAATTTTCATTGTTAATTGGGGTATAAAATTGCTTAAAATAGGGGTAAAAATTGTTAAATTTGGAAAACTGGTGTTCGTATTGAATGTTTAAAGCAATTTTCTAATCGGGATGTCTGAGGTCTTGCGTTATTTACGATACACCTTGTATATATATATTTTTTTGTGATATATATTATTTCTGATAATGCTCTACCTAGAGAGTACAGAGTTCCAACAGGTTCTTTCCTTTCTAATAATGTTAATTTATAGATTTCTGCGCAATTACTTATAGAACATTCTGTGGTTCAATCTATGATCTGTATGTTTTTTATGTACTAAATATTGTGTATCTTGTGCTGTGACAATTAAAATTCGTTTTTTATTTCCATATCATCACGCCAGAGAGTTGCGGGGTAGGCGGAGAGTACAGAGTTCCAACAGGTTGTTTCCTTACATACATCTCTAGCTTCCTCCACTATCATAGTTCGTCTTATACACGCTCGCCGGTTACGGAGACTCGACTTGTCCTTCGGATAAGACTCGGTCTATTCTATAAAATTCTTTCTTTCTTTCTAAACATGCTGTCACGTTTGTGTGTGATAAGTTAATTTGTAGTGTGAGAAGGATGGCATATCAACTCGTAAACGTCACGCTAACGTCTATCTTTTCATGCTGAGCTCTCTGTTTTGTGCTGTACTCAATAAGATTTTCTCCGTGATTGAAATTGACATGACTTTTACTCCCAAGTTCACTTCTTATCGTGTCGTGTTGTATTTGAAGATTTCAATTTATGTGGCTTACATAGCAAATGCGTTTTAACAAACAATAGAAGATTTTTTCTAACCAGTATGTTTTGTTGCACTTAAGATTGCCTTCGGTATTTAGATTCTAGTAGCGAATCGTAGAGGTCATAGTTAATTGTGGATTAAATAGGTGATTGCGTACTGTCTGTTACATAAGACGCTGAACATTCTCAGTTTTTGTTTGACTTTTGTTTTGCATCAATCCATCAGTTGTCTTAATTTGAATTATCATTAAATATTGCTATTGTTTATTATAAAATACATATAAAATTGCATTTATAAAAAAATATTACCGAGTCGTAAAATTGAGTGTTCAGGAACTTACGGCACTGATTGTAAAAATAATGTATACGATATACTATGCCAGGTAATAGTAGAAGCATGGTATATAAATACAAAGTGTTACATATATAATGCAAGCCCTCAAACAACCCAGTTAGATTGTTGCTTTACAAATTCAATACGAAAATCAAACTTAAATTTTAAAGAGATTTCTAATATTTTTTGAAGCTCTTTGGTACCCAAATTAACAACGAGACCGGTACTTATATATGTATTTGAAATGTATTTAAAAAAGCCATATTGCTTTGAATAATGATTAGATTTCGTTTAATACGACGGACAGAAATTTTCATAATTTAAAAGAAATTAACTTTCTTCAGTACAGTTGTAATTATTTCAGTTACCGATTAAGAACAAACTATTTTCAGATCTTGCTTCAACAGCAGCAGCTTTAACAGCTCTTTTCTGTTACACGTTGTATATTGTTGTTGTTCATTAACATTTGTAAGAAAAGTATTACAGATTCGTAAAATTTAGTGTTCAGCAACTTACGTCACTGATTGTAAAAAGAATGTATACGATATACTATGCCAGGGTATTAAAATGAAGTAGAACCATGTAACAGATATTGTAGTATAATAAATAAATGTTAAAAATAATGAAAATGGCGTATTACTTACATGTAGTTATCGTAACATGCGAGCATTTTTGATACAAAATTTATGAATGGAGGAGACTGTCCTTTCCTCTCGAGACATCTGTAAAGAGAGAATATGTTAGAACTCCTTACTTTCTGCTTATCCTGCAAAGGCTCTGGCATGATAAAAAAATATTGATAGATTTTCTACCGATCTTGTGGGACGATTTAGTTTTGGGAAAGCATCAAAGAAACCAGGCTTTAAAATATTTATCAAAAGAATTTACACCTTACCATCATCTCTGCGTTTATTCTGGCGAAATCTGTACTCTAAGTAATACATAGTGCACAGGCCCACATTACGCCAAGATATTTTTGCCCCATCGCCGGATCGACCTGCAGATCTCGTAGATATATAAAACCTATAGAACATAGAACCCGACCTTGGACTCGAACTTACGGCACCTCGCAATCGCCAGCCGTATCATGCATCATCATCATCATGGCTTCAAAATACTTTGAATCTTCTTCTTTAATATTTCTAACCACCTACCACATTTTTCTTTAGCCTCTTTGGCAGTAAAGATGTCTATGTAAATTGCACTTGAGTTTGATTTATTCAGGATGCTTATAAATCGGGATTTAATGATCTCATAAATATACTCTTACATAAAGGAAGGAACACTAAAAAATTGGATCGCACAAAGATACCTATTTCCTAGAATGGGCAGAGACTATAATTCTACACCATAGAGTTAGCACTGCTGGGATTATATTCCTCAAGCAGTGGTGAAAGAGGTGTACTATGTGCCAGCTCGACCGTTGTAAAAATAGTAAAAATAGCATATTCGTTGTTTTATACCTCATCTATCAAAACAGAACTTACTCGCATCTTCTATGCATTTTTGAAAACGACTAAACAACAATATTATTACAGATGAAACCTATAAACAGATATACAATACGAAAGTGAAAGGATTTAGGTGCCGGGGAAGACCTAAGCTATCTTACCACGACCAAATAGACTGAGTCCTATCTGAAGGACAAGTCAAGAGACTTCGTAATCGGCAAGTGTGTATGAGACGAACTATGAGAGTGGAGGAAGCCAGAGAGGTATGTAAGAAAAGAACCTGTTGGAACTCTCTACCCTCTGCCTGCCCCGCAAGGGATCTGGCGTGATGATATATGGAAACCCATAAAACACCCTAATCCAACACTCTCACATAACTACATAACTCAGAAAATACTACCGGGCACCTACAGCGATGCCTCGCGTCCGACAACTCAACATGGAATAATCTGGACTGGCGCCACGCCGCTCATTTTATGAATTTAGTCAAGTGATCAACAGTCAAAGACAAATCAGTGGCGCCATTTTAGCACACGTCGTATTAAATAATTAACCGTAACTGCCATGTGTAACGAACACACGTTCTGTTTCATGTTGAGTTAAAATAACTAAGCTATTCGCGGAAGAGTACTTAACAGCATACAGGTAGCCCTTACACTTCCGGTAAAGTTGGTGATTGGGACACCGCAGAGTTTTTTATTTAATACATTTAGTACTTTCACGGCCGAAGACCTTCGATGAATCAAGGACTTTTACATCACTCCGTGTCTCCCAAACACTGACGGGTAAATATAGGGGTTTCTTTGGGTTCAAAAAGGAAGGAAACCTACTGGCATTATATCGGCTCGTCTTCTATAAAATGCTGCCTAAAATAAGGAAACCTGCATGCCTAAGAGTTATATATATATATATATATATATATATATATAGAGAGAGAGAGAGAGAGAGAGAGAGATAGAGATAGAGATAGAGATAGAGAGAGAAATAACAATCTACATAATACTAAAACATGCTTCTTAATTTTGATTGGCTTGTCTCATCCAGTAATTGTAATATATCATGGTGCACGCGTATTACACGAACCGCCCCCCCGGATTCTCGAATCAATCTCGATTGATCGTGCAAGTCCCTCGCTCGCTCGTTATGTTGCATGATCGATGGCTCCCATGACAAATCTACTAATAAACGTCATTTATCAAGCTCCCGTCAATCGCAATGGTGTCTCATCGTATTTTCTTAAGAGTTTCCTTGCAGGTATGGCGAGATTGCGTATTAATTTTCATTGTGCATTTTAGGGTGATTTTTCAATCAACAGATAAAAATTATCCACTAAATTCTTACCTCACTGAATATAAAAGTTAATCAATACAACTTTTTTATTCATATAACTGTAATATTTAATTTAATCCTTCTTGGTATGATCTAGGTCTTCCCCGTTACCTACATCCTTCTACTTCCATCCTTCTTTTGCACTATCATGACCAAATAAACCGTGTCTTAACTGAAGGACAAGTCAAAAGTCTCCGTAACAAGCTGGGGTGAAACAGATGTACTGTGTGCCAGCTTGACCGTTGTAACAATAGTAAAAATAACATATTCGTTGTTTTATACCTCATCTATCAAAACAGAACTTACCAGCATCTTCTATGCATATTTGAACACGACTAAACAACAATATTAGTACAGATGAAACCCATAAACAGATATACAATGCGAAAGTGGAAGGATTTAGGTACCGGGGAAGACCTAGACTATCTTACCACGACCAAATAGATCGAGTGTTATCTGAAGGACAAGTCAAGAGTCTCCGTAATCGGGGAGCGTGTATGAGATGAACTATGAGTGGAGTAAGCCAGGAGGTATGTAAGGAAAGAACCTGTTGGAACTCTGTACTCTCTGCCTACCCCGCAAGGGATCTAGCGTGATGATAAAGATAGATAGATAATCGTACTTTATTCCATGAATGAATAACCCTTGTCTGGTCCCGCTGCTGGGTAAAGACTTATTTTTAACAAATAGAGATGAGAGAAAAAGGGCAAATGGTGATGGAGTGGATGGATGGAGTATGATAAAGGCAAAGGATGTTGCCTCCTGCTGCTGGAACTTATCAAGGCTTTCAAGGATCACAGTTTGGCTTAATGACTACCACTTAAGGCACTTTCCAAAGCATAGAGACGCTGGTGTACGAAAAATGCCAAAATCTTGAGTATCAATGCAGTGAAAAATGTACACAGAAATAATGAGGCAACATGTTCTTAAAACAAAGTATGAATACCGTACTTAAAAACTCTTCCATATTGCAACCACGTAACTATCCACTTAGAAATTAAAAAAAGATAATAAAAAATCTTTTTATAAAAAAAAACAAAAAATAAATATTTGAAGTCGGTGCCGGTTAGTGCGGTTACTTTGCACCGACAACAAATATTTAATTTTTGTTTTTTGAAGTCGGTTTACCTTTTTTTTTTAAAAAAAAATTATTTTACTATTTTAAGTGACGAGTGAGTTATTTACTAATATTTATACGAGTATACTGATATTATATTATTTTGCTGAGTTGTACAGTAAGGTACCTACAGAATATAATAACCATAATAACGGAATCTATAAATTCGTGCTGTTTGCCGTTATGGAGTTCCCTGGTGTATCATCTAAGTCCAAGGTCCAATACCAATGAAATTAAAATGGGCCTACCTTGGAGCTATATATACAAAACCCAATGCAAGAAGAAAAATCAAAATCGGTCCACAATTGTCGGAAATATCGCTGAATATACATAACAAAAAGAAAAAACAGCATACATACAGATGAACATAGAATCTCCTCCTTTTTGAAGTCAGTTAAAAACTGGCCATCAGCAACACCAAAACTATACCCCATTAGCCCCATACTAAACCAACATATTACAAATAATTCCCATAAAATCCGTCCTAAATTAAACTCAAAAGCCGCTATCACAGTCATCCATAACACAACTTTGACGTCATAAATTGTGAAACTTAAATGATCGAATAAAATTTTATTGTTTCCTATCTTGTCCGGGTAAGCTGACCGGGTACAATTAGCCATTGTTTGCCCCGGCTTTATGGAATACCCGGGCCCGTGGCACTTGGGCCCGTCCGATCTGATTTATAGGCGTACGTGGCCTATTTGGGCCTCTTGTTAGATATTTGGGCGATTGCGATCAGTTCGTGATATTTTTGGCATTATTTGGTGTCAATTTTACTAAACCGTGGTTATCGGAATAGTTCTTATTCTAATCATGTTATGAATGTAAAAGTTTGTGTGTTTGTAAGACGCGGGCTGTAACAAGCCCTTTATAAAGTTTTAGCCTTAAATTCTTAGAGGTGTTCCTAAGATGAAGGTTATACGGTATTAGTCGGACAGTCTGAGAAATTCCTTTTTTTCATATGTGATTAATTTAGAAGTTATTTTATTTTATTTTATTTTATTGAGATATCCAACAGCGTTTAACGATAGAAAGCTTAGAGTATAACTTATACGTATAGTAAAAAAAAGGATAACTAAAATCAATACTGTCAATCTGTGTGCGTGTTTGTGTGTGTGCGTCCATGTGTGTATGTGTGTAAGTGCACGTGTGTGTGCGTTTGCGTGTGCATGCGTGCGAGTGTGTGTGTATAGTGAATAATATACTCATTCTGATAACCTCTGTAAAATAAGGGATTTGAAATGGGGTTTAGTACTAGAAAATATATCAGTATCGCTAAATTGCTTATTAAATATGTTGATCGCCCGCGATATAAATTCATTACTGCAGTATTTGGTTCTAGTTGATGGAGCGCGAAAAACATTGTGTATGGGATGTCTAGGTCTACGTTGGGGTATAATTAGTGAGACTAGAGAAGTTAAGTTAGGGCAATCAAGATTTGCATTTACTATGTCATGTAGAAAGGCTAGATCAAGCATAGTTCTTCTGTTTTTCAGTGTGTCAATTCCATAATGCTTACAAGCCTCTTCGTAGGTTGAGAATTTCAGTTTATTTCTGAAATTCAGGTTTAAGAATCTTTATTTCTCTTTAAGAATAACTCTAATTCAATTACAGAGAAATTAAAACTTAACAAAAATAAACTTAAGGTTAGCGTACAGAAATATGTTTTCGTTAAAATATTTTTATAAATCAAAAGTGGGTAGTCAAAGATGTTACGGTACAAAATGAACACAACAAACACGGATGTAAAGTTAGACTAGATGTGGCATTGAATGTGGTTTGCAATTATAAGAATTTTAGAATAGATTTGGAAAGAATATTTATTAACTTGTTTAGTTGAGAGGTTAAATGGTTATATTTGTATTAAGTGTATCTTTTTTTTTTTTTTTTTTTTTTTCATATGTATGTTTTATTTATTTATTTATTATGTATATGTGTATCAGTTGAACGGTGACAGGTATTAGGCACAAATGCATGTCTCTGTTTAGTTACACGCATTTGTAACATGTAATTTTAATAGTTTTTTGAAACTAGTCATACTCTTGGCGTCTTTTATATCTTTCGGCAGCTTATTGTAAATATTAACACCTTCAAATTTAATATTCTTTTTTCCATAGTTTGTTCTGGGTGGGCGTAGAACGAGGTAACTTGCTCTTCGTAATTTCATTTTGTGTTCTTGCTGTTTTTTGGAAAAAGCTAATGTAGTATGAATTTCATTATTTAATATTTTGCGTATTAGTATGCATGTATAGTAGATGTATGTTTGTGTAATGTTCAATATTTTTATGTCATCATATACTTTTTGTGGCGATTTTCGATAACCATAGTTAAATAAAATTTTTACTAGTTTATTTTGGGCTTTTTGTAATACACTTAGATTACTTTTAGCAGCGGTCCCCCAGATTTCTATTAGGTAATCAATGTGCGGTTTGACTAAAGAATTATAAATAAGGTATCGCACCTTCCGCGGAAGACATTTTCTTATACCGTGAAGAGCACCAGTTAGTGATATTAGCTTAGATTTGATATTTTCTATGTGTGGTTTCCAATTAAGATAGTTATCTAATATAATACCGAGGTATTTCTCTTTAGATTTTCTTTGTATTATTTGTTTGTCTATTTTAAGTTGTATATTATTGGGTATACGTTTATTTTTTGCCGCAAATATAACATAGTTTGTTTTAGTAGTATTAATAGTGAGCAAATTCGACTGAAACCAGTCATTTAGCAAATTCAAATCATCTAAAGCTTGAGGTATAATACATTCGATCGAATTTCCAAAGTAAAAAATACTTGTATCGTCTGCGTAAAGTGAAATATCTCCTTTGAGGTGGATTTGATAGATATCATTAATATAGATGAGGAATAACAATGGTCCTAAAATTGAGCCCTGGGGTACACCGTATGTAATAGGTTTAGGACAACTTTGGTGATATCCTATTTGGACTATTTGTCTGCGATTTTGTAGGTATGATTTAAATATGTCAAGTGCTGTACCTGTGATACCTATTTGAGCCAATTTCCTTACTAACAGATCAGGGCTGATAGTATCAAATGCTTTTTTAAGGTCGATGAAAATGCCTAACGCTATTTGTTTTTGATCAATTTTATTCTTTATTTTGGTAATAAGGTCAATTGTTGCCGAAAGTGTATTTGATTTGGGTCGAAAACCATATTGTTTAGAGTAAAAAAAGTTTTTACATTTTAAGAATGTATACAAACGATTATGAAGTACTTTTTCAAAAATTTTTGATATTGCCGGAAGCACAGAGATTGGTCGATAATTACAGGGATCAGACTTACTGCCAGATTTATGTACTGGAATAACTTTAGCGAGTTTTAAACTATCCGGAAAAGAACCCTCTCGCAGACATAAGTTAATACTAGCTGTAAGTTCGGGAGCGATAATGTCTTTTACACATTTCAAAGATTTTGTACTAATGCCATCAATGCCAGAACCAGTATTTGCGTCTAAATTATCAATTATTTTAAGTATTTCGTCCGTGGTTGCTGGTATAAAGTGCTTTAATTCTGTTGTATTAATTAGTTTTAGATCTTGAATCGGACGGTTTTTATACTTGTCAGGGATTTCATTAGCCAGGGTTGAACCAACAGTTGAGAAATAGTTGTTAAAGTTTTCACAGATTTCCTTTTTGTCTGTTAGAACTACTGAATCATATTCCAGTTTTTCTGGCCCCAGCTAAATTTAGATGTTTAATGAAAATTTTCTGTATACGTTCGATTTTGTCGATTGTAAAGTTATATTGGGGACTCCATACGACGCTTCCAAATTCTAAAACACTACGCACATAGGCATAATAAACCATTTTTAGGCATGCGATATCCTTGAAAGGTTTGCAAGAACGTAAGACAAAGCCAAGATTTTTATAAGCCTTGTCTGCTATAATGTCTATATGTCTGTTTAGTGCCATTTTTGCGTCTAGATTAATTCCAAGGTCGCGGATTTCAGTTACTATTTGAAGTTGTTGATTATTAATTTTATAATTAAACTTAATCGGTTTTTGTTTACGAGAAAAGGTAATTTGGATGCATTTGTCTAAGTTAACATCGATTCTGTTGTCTGTATAGTACATTGATAGACGGTTAAGGTCGGATTGAACCTTGTAACAGTCCTCGAGTGTAGAGATTTTTAAAAAGTTATAATTTTAACATAAAAAGCATAAAATCTTTTTAACATTCTAGCAATTTCTCTTTCTTCGCTTGGTCGACAAGAATATCACCTATTGGGTCTATGTTACTTCTGGATATATAGTATAGAGCTATGTTATTATATGATTCTGGATATTGTAGCTTTCTAATGGTGAAAGAGTTATTAATTTAATTTCGGCTTAGTAGTTTCAGGGTTTATTCAGTAAATTAAGAATTACTATTAAGTTAAGAGTCTCCGTAACCGAGCGTGTATGAGATGCACTTTGAGAGTGGAAGAAGCCAGTGAGGTATGTAAGGAAAGAACCTTTTGGAACTCTGTACTCTCTGCCTGCTTCGTAAAGGATCTGTCGTGATTATATAGAGAGTATAAATAATACTATCTCCATATGTTAGCCAGATTGATCATGCAGGCTGCATCTGAAAGACAACTATTAGAGTAAAAATTATTTAATTTTGACTGAAGAATATTACATCATAGTTGGATACAGTTATGGTTTTACGTGATAAGTGATCTTCGAACGATCCTCAGCTCTTTGCGGGAAAAGACTGAGGTATGTGGGATTTTTGCTATACCAAAACTCGCGGTGGCATCTTTTTTTTTAATCTCAAATCATAACGCACTGATACCCTTTAATGCCCCTCGCGTTAATGCTTCTTCTTAAACCCCGCTTCATTGAGCAAATCTTGGATCACGAAATGGTTTTTCTAAACTCTCGCGTTCTGTACTGACGTGGTGCCACAAATATTGTTCTCCAAAACATTGGTTTGACAACAGCATGCCAAGATTCCACACCCGTGGCAACCGAGATCCAAGTAAATGTATACTTAATTAGTAAATACATTAACGTCTTATTTGCCTACCAGCAGTTGTGTAACCGGGATGCAAACACATTAGATATTAACAAACAAACTCGTACATATCTCCGTCGAAATGATATTTACGAAGCCTGCCTACTGGTGTTGTTATTTTACCTGCTTCTGTAGCAAACTCGAGAGTCTATGTATATACTGTAAGTACATAAAAATGACATTTTACAGCGAAGCAAAACCCTAGAGGGTCTAGGGCGCAATTGATAGCGTATTGTTTTGGCTATGTGACGTTTCGTTGTAAAATGTCATTCCCGTACATTTTTTCGTTTCCTATTAGTATTAAGGACTGTAAAAAGTTCACTTGGCTACAGGCAAAGATATCTGGCGCTATCGATTGTGGAAAGAGATTATATACAAATCGCTTACAATCTGGGAAGGTTCGATGATTTACGCCACGCTTTTATTCCCCGATCAAGGGTGATACAGTTTTATTCTATACAACCACTTTTTGGTGAATATGTTAGATCTGGGCTTAAATAGTAGAACTTTCTCTGTCTCAAAATTTTTTAGCTGCAGACCAGAGTCAGCAGAGTCAATAGATTCGCCCCGTATTCAATTAGAATATAATGACATCGGCGCTATGTGGGCGTTCGTAGTACACCTTTATTACCCTTGCCAGCTTGAGGAATATAATCGTGACTGTACACCACATTTACACTCCTGAACATTATTGCGTGAATAATTTAGAAAAAGTGGTATTTAACACAGGTTTCGCCAACTTCAGCCCGTATTTCCTACCAAATTCCCCAACAAAAATTTCACTCCGCGAAAAATTCTTTTTGCACAATATTTCCTTATTCAGCTCAAAACCAACAGTGTATGTGTTTTATGGTAATAATAACTCGTAGGAACAATACAGCCCAAATAGTCGGCGCGGCGCTCCGCGGGCCAGCTGTAAATCATTTGGGGAACAAAGTGTGTCCGTAGCGTCGGTGATTTGTCAAAGGATTCGTAGTTAACTGGTGTGGGTACGCATAAACTTTGCTTGGTAGCAGTCCGGTAGAGATGTTGAAGAATTTTGGTTGAGTAGTAACTATTTCTGTAGCTTCCTCCACTCTCATTGTTTGTTTTATATAGACTCGCTGGCTTCGGAGACTCTTGAGAGTGGAGGAAGCCAAACATGTCTGTAAGCAACGAATCTGTTGGAACTCTTTACTCTCTGTTCACCATAAAAGAGATTTTGCGTGATGATATAGATAGATAGTAATTACTTCTCTGGCTTTCTTTACTCTTATAGTTCGACTTACGCTTTCCGGTTACGAAGACTCTTGAGAATGAAGGAAGCCAAAGATTATAAGGAAAGAACCTATAGGAACTCTGTACTTTCTGCTGATCACGTAAGGGATATAGCGTGATGATGTAGATAGATTGATAATACATATTTCTTTGGCTTCTTTCACTCTCATAGTTAGTCTCATCCACGATCCCCGATTACTGAGACTCTTGGGAGTGGAAGAAGCCGGAGAGTTTAGGGTAAGAACCTGTTGAAACTCTGTGGTACCTAATCCGCATAGTATGTGGCGTGATGATATAGATAGATAGTAATTCCTATCATCAGTTGAAAGACGTCCGCTACAAGACAAAGGCCTCCGCAAAGACCACACTGGCTTGTGCTAAACGTATCCAGCTTTTACCCACGACCTTCACTAGATCGTCGGTTCAACTTTTGGGGAGGGGGGGGCGGCTGGTCCACTCCAAGTCTTTCAGGACATGGTCGCCACTTTAGAGCCTTTCCGCTCCAACGGCTATCAGTTTCTTTATCAGTTCTGCCCCCAATATGCCACGCCCTTTGTCATTTGAAATTAAAAAACTGAGCGCCACAGTTAGTCGGTTGCAACTACTTTATATTCTCTTTGCTTGCAACGTGTCGCCCGAAGAGATTTCATACATCGTTTGTCCATGTTTTTACGCAATATGCGTCTTAACATTCCTATTACAGATGTCGTCCGACCTTCCGAATGTATTTTAAAGCTATAAAAGATATGCAATCAAACGTCTCTTACGCCTCTCTTTTAACCATCGTATCGCTTATCCCCTTTTGCCTTTTAAGCATATATATGCAAAAGAAATCAATAACTGACAAATAAATCGTAACTGCAATCATGCGAAATGCGATTTGAATCTGTTGATATTAAAGTACAAAATGGTTTAATTCGAATAATACACGGTAACACATGGCTCTCCCACAGACCCGTGTTCCAGTGATGCATTGATTCCGCTCGTTAAAAACACTGATTGATTTATATACCTTGCAGTAATATTTTAATGTAAAAATATCGTCCAATTTAAATGTTTCGTGTTTTAAAAATGTGTCCTCTTTACGGTTTATTTTTTTATTTAATTAACTTCGATGAAACATTCATGATTGTAGTACTTTAAGGATCTGATATTGTACGTAGGGACCTGTACCAATCTAGGGCCTGTAAATTCCAACATAACGACTGCTACATTTAGTGGTAATTGGGACCAACAGCTTAGCGTGCCTTCTGAAGCAGGAAACACTCAAATATGAAAGTGCCACAAACGGTCACCCATCTCAGGACGACCGAGTCGAACGCTGCTTAATCTCGGTGATCAGTAAGAACACCGCGGTCGCACGGTATAATTAAAAAGATATAAGCTAGCTATGCTAATGCGTTTCCATCCCTCCAATATTACGTTACGGATAGGAAATATTTCACTTTCATTTGAACACAACACACAACAAAAAGAGCCGGAAATAAAAATCTTCCAAAAAAAAGTTTCCAAAACTATTCACTCCCAACTCGACGTGTGGAAATAGAAAAAACCAAACTATTCAAAATTCCAGTCCGGTTTTCCCAAATTGCTCACACACCCGGCGGCTTTGGCAAAAAGTCTACTGGTGAGGTGTCGATTGAAATCCACTAAGCGGGGGCTCTGTGGCGTCGTAATTTTTTATCGGCCGTCCCTCGGGTACCGTTTATCCCCAAAAATTGGTATGCGTTGCCAAATATTGCAAAGCGACCGCTTGATGAAGTGGACAAAAAATATTTGGAACGAATTCGGCTTGGGCGATATAATTAACCAATATTGCCAAACTTAAATGGTGTGGGCGCCGCACATTGCTCGTAGAATTGACGGCCCCTACGCCAAAATGGTTCTCGAGTATTATATACCGTCACGCCTATATTCCTCAAGCGGGGGTGGCAAAGATGTACTGAGTACACCCACGTTTCGCCGACTGTGTTAGGTCCCATGTAATAGGGGGCGAGCCTATTGCCATATACCGGGCACAATTCCAGACCCGTACTGGGAAGTTTTCGTTAGAAAAACTCCATTTGTCCGACCTAGGATTTGAACCCAGGACCTCGTGATCACAAAGCGATGCGCTTTGCCACTAGACCAACGAGGCAGTATTATTACTATTAAAACTAGTCTGATAAAACTGATTGGGTTTGAGCAGCTACTCATTCAGCAACTCCTAAATATATACTATTAAAAAACAATTTTGTAAAAAAAATAAGAGGTAAACAGAAAGGCCAGTCCAATAAAAATATTAAGTTAAAAGACTAGCCCGCTAAATTTCTCGCCAGATTTTCAGACTGTGAGGCCATGCTTCAATCCGGTGGTAGAAGTAAAACAATTTAATAATTTTGACGTTTGTAAATACTTTTTGTTTGCTTGTACCTGGTGAACGTTGTAGGTAAAAGCTGGGTGCGTCGACTATTCGTCTTTGAAGAGGATTGACTTGCAGTGGACAACGTTTGGCTGATGATAGAATATAATTTTAGATTCAATGCTAAACGGATAACAATTCCGCCGTTCCTGAACTTATCGTTAGGAAGGCAGAATTGGTGAATGCTTTTATATAAATATGCCAGTTTCACGCCACTGCATTGTAGTGTAGTAGTTTAAGGACCAATATAAATACTCTTCAGATAAGACTCGGTTTATTTGGTCGTGGTAAGATAGTCTAGGTCTTCCCCGGTACCTGCATCCTTCCACTTTCACATTGTATATCTGTTTTGTCATTCTTTCCTCTGGCATTCTTTCTATATGCCCGAACCAACGGAGCATGCCCTTTCTCATCTTTTCACTACTACTACTTTATACTATCTGTCATACCTACTCGCTTTCTTACTACGCTGTTGCTAATGCGGTCGGTCAGCTTCACCCCGCACATCTTCCGCAGAGCTCGCATTTCTACCGCATTAACCCTACTTTCATTCTCCTTCTTACATACCCAGCTCTCGCTACCATATAACAGCGTTGGGACAAGAACTCCGTTATGTATGGCCAGCTGCGCCTTATGGCTTAAGTGGCGGCTCCCAAGTAGCTTTCCCATCGCACCATTCACTCTGTTCCCTGCACTTACTCTTCTCTCTATGTCAGCGGTGTATTTCGAACTATGAGAGTTGAGGAAGCCAGAGAGGTATGTAAGGAAAGAACCTGTTGGAACTCTGTACTCTCTGCCTACCCTGCAAGGGATCTGGCGTGATGTTATAGATAGATAGATAGATGAATACTCTTGTAACCCATACTATTGACTTTGATGAATCTTATGCACTGAACAGTAAACATCTTTCATTGCATACACCGAACCTTACATAGCGACTCTGCCAGGCAGCTTGTCTGTGTGTGTGTGTATGAATGATCTATGCTGTTGGCCTCGAGGCCTCTACAGCTTCACCGGATTTTAACGGCGAGCGTGCAACCACTACGCTCCAGCCAGGCAGCTGCCGCCAACTCGGGCATCTTAAGGTGTCGGATAGCGACCAGGGAGTGCAAATTCAATTGCCTTAAAAAAGGGCTAGTGTGTTTCGTTGCGGCCTAATGTTGTGAAATTAATATATACAAAAAATATGAGTAAGGGATAATCCAAATGTTTGGTGGTGAAACAATGTGATATATAATAAATTTAGTTTTACATCGATACAGGTTGTTGACCGAAAATAATACATGATATCAGAGTTTTCTTGTAATTTCATATATGCATAAACCGTTCACAATAAATGCTTCTCGTCCTGTACATACCAAGTTTTTTCTTAGGGTTCCTTGCGGGAGTTTGTGAAGTGCGCCGACACCAAGAAGGTCAGAGTTTTCCCAAAACACAGAAAACGATGCGCGAGAGTTTATTGAGATGGACCTTCTTTCCTACTGTGATAGTCTCATTGACGAAAGATTTTTAATAAGAAGAAATCCAGTTTTATAAATTATTGTCGTCGTGCATCATCAAGGGATCCAATATCTTGCCTGAAAATTCACCATGGACTAAATTTTGCTGGAGATGCCTTATTCCTAAAACATTTGACCAATGAAATCATTCAATTAGACCATAGTAAGCCTAGTACTATTTTACAGTTTAGCTAAAGCTTTCCTCTCACAAATCGAGGTAAGAGAATAGATTATACTCGGCTCAATCCCAGTGCGATTTGCTGGATGCAAGTTTGTGGGCACCTGCTATCTAAAAATTACGAAACCGCGTATAAGGCTTCCAACTGGGTTTTACATCTAATACATAAATTGACAGTCACAGGTCGTAACAGACAGGTCTAACAGCTTAAAATGTTTTCTAAATTACTCAAAAATGGAAATCCACAAACAGCCATCCACCACATACTAACCAAACGCCAAACCCTTTAGATAAAGATAGTTAGCTAAGTATACCGTTGTACGTTAAGAACGATTTAACTAATTCAACTCAAATTCTAATGAGGGAAATTATCTATGAGACTACTATGAGTAACCGTAATGCACATAATCATAGCTTTCTGTCAGCAGTAGGTTAATTTAAACCTTACTAGTCACAACTCAAAAGATTGGATGGTATATTTTAATATTTATTTATATGTTCAGGTTTGTTTAGAAGAAGACCACCTATCGTATCAGTGTCTTATTTTACATGCCTATTTTATATTTTTTGTGTACAATAAACAGTATTTTATTCTATATCTTCTCGTCAGATTCCTTACATGCACCCAGACAACATAGTTTCAACAGGAGTTTGATATCCTCAGATCATTTTCATTTCATTAATTTAAAACAAGATAAAACAGACAACATTTTAAAACAACTTCAAACTGAAATCACTGGCAGTCAAATTAATTTTAAGTCAAATATCGCTTATGGAATCTAAAAGTGACTTAAATCAAAAATTTATTAATTGAATTAGCACTCTATATTCAAAAATACGTAGTTTAATTCGTCCTGTTCCTACTTCTTTAATTGTGTCGCAGTTTCGTGCAGGCAAAAATATATGGAACTATACAGACAAATATGTGTGTGAGACAAATAAGTGAATTAAATTAGGACTCTTCCCGCAGTTTAACTTTGAGTCGTTTATTATTTAAACAAAATGTAATCATACAGTGATTTCTCAGGAGACACTGTTACGGCTGGCGTATTTTAAACTACGTTTTATTATAAATTTGAGTTAACTTTACCGGCAACTTCCACCGGGCCGCGCTGTGTCAGCGTGGTGTATAATCTCTTCCACAACTAGATTTTGGAAAGAAGTGCTTTGTCCCATAGTAGGACAGTAAATGTTGATTTTACCATGTATGTTGGGTGTGCTTCGTGGATCGAATGAAACTCCTGCCTCTTTGGATCTTCTTTTATTTACTTAACCACAACTTTACAACAATTTCTTCTTTTTCATCGTCCTTCGTCCTCACACCCTGCATGCTCGTCTTTGTTTTTAGTTTTTCCATTCATTCCATCCAGTCACTCCTTGTTGGCTCGTTTATTCATCTTTCTTACACGTTACCTACCACAGATACAAACTTCCATTCCATCATTCAAATCCTAAATGTATGGCAGAATGACTAGATTTTATTGCTCTCTTTTTTCGGAAAAAGGCATCTCCTTACATATATCATTATCATTAGGTAATCTCAAAAGCAATAAGTTGGCCGAAATTCAATAAAAATAGTAACATTACACTAGCTTCCAATATAATTTTACAGCACGTTTCCAGACTTTCGACAGCTCTTGACATTTATAGATGGAAAACGCACACTAGTTCCATTGAATTACGTCACATAAAAATACCTCGCATGCAAACTTAAGCAGTCTTTACCACGTGCCTCGTAGTATCTAAATCTATTTGATAAAACAATATCCCCGCTTGGGGAATATGGCATTAGGGGGTCTTAATAAAAGAAATATCGTACAAATCTCAACATTATACCTAACTAAACATGCACAGTAAAGGAGAGTATCTAATTTGCATTTGCTTATGATATTCAAACGTATCAAACATTCATACCGCACACACGGGTAAACGAGGGCTTAGCACTAACAGATTGAAGTTAGCGTGACGCTATCCAGTTGATATGCCATCCTTTTCACACTGCTAATATATTAAATAAAGATAAACATATCAGCATGTCTTACACTGTTATTATTTCTATATTCAATAATGGCTACACACAGTGTGGCAAGGATGTCTGTCTAACTTTTTTTTTATTAGTAACTGTATGTACTCGTCTGTTGTAATATCTCCTTGAAAGTAGAAAAAAATACTAATGGTAACACTAATTTCACAATGCCAATGTCTTTCAAATTATTATTGTCATCCTCGAGATAAAGATCGATCTGATCGATCGATCGAAGACGAATCGAGATCATTCATAAATGGCCGAACAAATTTTTGAGTGGCATATTTCGAGTATCAATTCAGAGTCTGGTTTTGTGTCCGATATAATGACCACAGGGTTACCCTCTATTGCTGAATCTACACCTCTGCCATCCTCGCTTGGGTAATAACCCAAGCGCGGATGGCAGAGGTGTACTTGATGGTGTATATGCTTTTTTAACATTACACATGCTTCCTTAAAACGTTATGTTGACCTCAATCAGTTCGTGCTTACCCCTCTGTATGCCGTATACACTGTAGGCCATGTAAATAATGTAACATTAAACCTAGTTCTAATCTAAGTCTAACTGTATGGTACTTTAGCTGGTCCGTGAATTATTTACAAACAAATTATAAACACCGGGTAACATTTAGGGTACACGGTTGGGTTTATTTTGCGCTTTGATATTTAGAATCGAGGCCGAGAATGTGGGAGAGGAATATTTGTTGGTAATTAACCAACTGCTTTGTTGGTTTGGTAAGTGACGTATATGGGTGTATAGTTTGGTAGGCGATCACAAAATCCTAGATTGGACAAAAGGAGATTCAAAAGGGACAAAAAGGAACATTTTGGTTTTTTTTTTGTTTTAGTAAAGTAGAAGTCCTATATACCTCTGTTCTCGCCATAGATGACAGATGCTGGCATTTACACTCAGCGAAATATAAAAAAATTTGGTTAAAATGAAGAGTCTTAATGAGAAATAAAGATCTTTAAATCAAAACAGAAGTTTTGATTTAAAGATCTTTATTTCTCATTAAGACAGTTTTCACTAACATGAGAACAATTTTTAATTAAAAAAATAATAAATTCCTGCTCGGTGTGGGTACTCAAAAATAACATCCACTTTTTTTTTAATAGGAAACGTGTATTTATGTTTGTGGTCTTAGTAATGAGTTGTTATGCAAATAATCTGTCGTTGAAAATATATTCGGATATTTTAAAGAAAGTTTTGTTGTTGTATGACGGACGATTTGGCGCAGTAGTTAAGAGCTTAACCCGCTCCGCCCACTGGGTCAAATAGTCGCGGGTTCGATTTTCGCACGTCACAAATCTTTGTGTGACTCACAATTATTTGTTTCGGTCTGGGTATTTGTGTATGTGAATATTTATGTTTGTAACCGCACCCACGACACAGGAATGATCCTAGTGAGGGAGTTTTTAAAAAAAAATCTTGTGCTCCCATGTATATTTAGGTGTTCAGGTATTTTTGCCGTAATTAGTTCGAATATTAGGTAAACAAGGTGGTTAGTTCGACGGAATGCATATTTTTGGGCTTTAACTTTTGTAGTTAAAGTTATTTGCGAATGATCTTATATATTATTACTTACACGTATTATATTTGTATATTTGTTGTATAATTATTAGTTATAGGAGTAGGATATGCGGATGATATAGTGATAGCAATCAATGGGATGTTTCCAAACACAGTATCGACACTGATGCAGGAAGCTCTAGATAAAGTAACAAACTGGTGCACAACAAATAGCCTCTCGGTCAACCCGACGAAGACTAATGTCATCCTGTTTACAAGGAAAAAGGTACTGACGGGTCTACAGGACCTGCATATGTACGGAAGTAAAATTAAATGGGCCACTGAGGTCAAGTATCTGGGGGTGACCCTAGACAAGTAACTAAAGTGGCATACACATGTTGATCAAACCATAGCCAAAGCATTGAGAGTGCTGAATATGTGTAGGTCAGCGTATGGAAAGGCATGGGGACTACAGCCCAAAATAATGCACTGGATATATATCACTATGGTAAAACCGACACTAACGTATGGATGCATCGTGTGGTGGCCTAGAACTAAGACACAGACGTGCAGGGATTCCTTAACAAAACTGCAGAGGACAGCCTGCCTGGCCATCACAAGTGCATTCAAAACAACACCGACGGCAGCTATGGAGAGGCTACTCAACCTGACTCCATTACATATCGTCATTGAAACTGAGGCAAGGAAGGCACTCTATAGGCTAGAGAAAGCTGGACTATGGAGCATAACGGCGCCAGGCCTTGAACACACCAAGCTAGATGGACATAACCGAACAAGGAACTAGATGACATAAGGGGCATGAGAAGCGACAAGATCCTAACCACATACATGTTCAAAAAGAGATTTAGCACTTACATCCCATCCAGGGAACAATGGAAAAGTGGTCTAAATAAGCAAGGCAAGGAGCAAATGATATGGTACACTGACGGATCCAAAATCAAGTTTGGAACGGGAGCCGGAGTATACATGGAAGGATACAGCCTCATTCAAAGCATGGACAGGTTTACATCAATATTCCAGACAAAGACCTATGCGATAAACATTTGTGCAAAAGAGATATTGGACAAACGAATCACGGGCAAGAAAGTCTACATTTGTAGTGATAGTCAGGCTGCCCTAAAGGCCGTCGGCTCCTATGAGCTAAACTCAGCACTGGCTGCGGAGTGCGTATACCTTCTTGACAGATGTGGAGCGCGCAACACGGTCAGGTTAGTCTGGGTCCCTGGGCACACGGGAGTTGATGGCAATGAGCGTGCGGATGACTTAGCCAGGAGCAATGGAAAAACCCGTTGGTCCAGAACCGTTTATAGGCATACCAGACGGTGCCTATAGAGGCGCACTCTTCAAATATGCCCAAGAACAACACAAGAAAGAATGGGAAACACACACAGTGCTTCGACTCAAAGGAATTCCTTTTCGCATGGCGTGCAAGCGACCGCAAGAGACTACTAAAATATAGTAGACTACAACTAAGGCAAATAACTGGAGCATTTACAGGCCACTATGGCACGAAAGAACATCTATACAAGATGAACCTATGCGGCGACGTGGTATGCAGGAGCTGTGGCACAGAAACTGAAACCATGAAACACGTCCTCTGTCACTGCGACGCTCTGGCTGCGCGGCGAATGGAACTGCTGGGAGTGGCCTATCCAAACCCAGAAGAACTACGGCTCTGTCCCCCTGCTGGAGTTTACAACCTAATACAGGGAGTACTAGACACTTCAGGTACGTAAGAGCATTAGGGCAAGGACAGCACAAAAGATCCCATGGGTCGAAGTGCGCCAGAGGTATCCTCAGTCCGGTAAGCCAATATAAGATAAGATAATTATTAGTTTAGTTTCCTTGTATATAGTTTTGGAACATGTTAGAAAGTCATATTTGTAAAGAATTTTCACGATCATTACTAATGAAAAAAATATCTTGTAAAGTCATTGGGATATGGTCGGCAATAAATACACTCTCTCTCGCCTCCACTTGGTGAATATACAAGATACAGTTTGATATTGATTTTAATCTTATCCTTTTGAAGACTACCATCCTACCTTTTGAAGACTACCAGTTTCTACAATAGGAAATGATTATCATAAAAATAAACTGCCTCGTTGGTCTGGTGGCAAAGCACATCGCTTTGTGATCACGAGGTCCTGGGTTTAAATACTAGGTCGGACAAATGTAGTTTTTCTAACGAAAAATTCCCAGTATGAATCCGGAGTCTGGAATTGTGCCCGGTATATGGCAATAGGCTCGCCCCCTGTTACATGGGACCTAACGTCGTCGGCGAAACGTGGGCTTACTCAGTACACCTCTGCCACCCGCGCAGGGGAATATAAGCGTGACGGTGTTTTTTTTTATAAATATATATCCAAACAATCATATGTCCATTTTAATACTAAGTACGTTTTCCAAGCAAAACATTATATTTTAATTAAGACGTTTAATACCAAGTAACTTAATGACATATCTAATTATCTATAACTGACTGTGTTTTTACGACGTTGACGTTGTTTCATAGTTTTTAATAGTTTTATTATTACGTTTTTATATCTAGAGCTTAAATAGGACGTTTGCACGATTTATGTAAGGCACTAAGTAGAGGGTATGTAAGATGGAGAATAAAAGTAGGATAAATGCGGTGGAAATGCGATCTCTGCGGAAGATGTGCGGGGTGAAGCTGACCGACCGTATTCGCAACAGCGTAGTAAGAAAGCGAGTAGGAATGAAAGATAGTATCGGTGTAAAGATGAGAAAGGGTGTGCTCTGTTGGTTTGGGCATATACAAAGAATGTCAGAAGAAAGAATGACAAAACAGATATACAATGCGAAAGTGGAAGGATGTACGTACTGGGGAAGACCTAGAGTATCTTACCATGACCAAATAGACCGAGTCTTAGCTGAAGGACAAGTCAAGAGTCTCCGTAACCGGCGAGCGTGTATGAGACGAACTATGAGAGTGGAGGAAGCCAGAGAGGTATGTAAGGAAAGAACCTGTTGGAACACTGTACTCTCTGCCTACCCCGCAAGGGATCTGGCGTGATGATATAGATAGATAGATAGAAAGTAGAGGGATTATAAATAATATTATTTATCTACCTTTGTTCCACATATTAAATTCTTTAATCATAGATCCCTTTAAGGCTGCACTTGTAATGATACTGTTATAGTTGTGGTCAATTCCGTATGTAATGAAGCTACACACGGCGCAAAAGGGTGCAAAGCCACTACATCAATTACAAAATGTCTGACACTAAATCGCGCGTTCCGCGAACAAGGTTTTGTATTCCAACTTTAGCAATTACGTTAGTCAGGATTAAAGTTAAGTTGTTAACTTTCAAAACGGGACGGATGGTTACCGTTGTGTGACACACGGTCGTAAAGTCTGGGAAGCTTGTTGGATTTATAACTATAAAAATGGGAACATTGTCTCGCTTGTGATTTATTGATTTCACAACGCGAACCTACAAGTGGCAATCACAAAGTCCTAGGTTTGAATCTTAGGTCGGATAAAAATATTAAAAAAAAACCGACTTCATAAAGCTAGAAATAAATATTTGAAGTCGGTACTGGTTAGTGCAGTTGGTTACTTCAACACCGACTATAAATATTTATTTCTTGCGTTTTGAAATCGATTTTTTTTAAAAAAGGTTTTTATTTTACAATTTTATGTGACAAATGAATTATTTACTAATATTTATACACCTATATTATATTATTTTGCTAAGTTGTACCGCAAGGTACCTAAAGGATTGATATAATACCCATAATAACTGAATCTATACATTTGTGCTGTTCACCGTTAAGGAGTCCCCTGAGGTGTCTTCAAAGTCCAAAGTTCAATACCGATTTTATTAAAATGGGTGGTCCCATTTTGACACTATACTTAACCCAACGCAAAAAGAATCATCAAAATCAGTTCATCAATAAAGACGTTATAAAAAACGCAGACGAACTGTCAACCTCCTCCTTTTTTGAAGTCGGTTAGTATTCTGATTAGTTCTATGGCAGGGTACCTATCGGATTGACGTAATACCCATAATATCTCAATCTACGCATTCGTATTGTTTGTCGTTAAGGAGTTCCCTGGTGTATCTTCCAACTCCAAGGTCTAATACCGATAAAATTAAAAAAAGGACCACCTTGGAGCTATACTGAACCCAATTCAAAAAATATTTCGATCGATTCATAATTGGCGGAATGATGGCGTAACATACATACAAAAAAAACACACACACACACACACACACTCGAATTCGGAACCTCCTCCTTTTTAAAAGTCGGTTAAAAATAGGAATAAGTGTATCTTTCCTGTCGTAAAAAATCTCAGTTGCAACAGTTATTTTTTTCGCAAACGATTGTGCCCAGTATTATGGCAATAAACTTTCTTTTTGTTACATTGTGTTCTAATATTGTCAGCAATTAATGTAACTATACAGAGTACATCTCTGGCATCCCGGCTTGGATAATTAAAGCGTGACGGTGTTTATTGTTTTGACTATATTTTATCTTGGTCTCAATATTTGAATTAAAGCCAGAGATGTTCACAATACTTTAATATATATATAATACATAATAAATATTTTAGTTATATCATCACGCCAGATCCCTTGCGGAGTAAGATGACAGTAGAAAGTTCCAACAGGTTCTCTTCTTACAAATCTCTCTGACTTCCTCTACTCTCATAGTTCGTCTTATCGCTCGCCGGTTACGGAGCCTCTTTACTTGTCCTTCAGATAAAACACCTATTTGGTCAAAGTAAGAAAGTCAAGTTTAATGTTTTACGTACAAGTAACGTAAACTCCACGTAATAAGAGATGATTCTATAGTCTCGTTGGTTTAGTGGCACGTAATTCGGCTGGCGATCGCGTGGTTCTGGGTTCTTATTCTAAAAGACATTTAAGTGTTTAATAATTAAAAAACTCTTCCATTCGTATACTGTATGGGTTAGATAAATCATATCTTTAATATGAGCAGTGAACCATTGAAATGTATTATTGATAAAACATTAAAAAAACTTAATAGTTTCATTTGGTGATTCTATAATATATTATATAATAATTATTATTATTATTAAGTAACCGCAAAACTTTTAGGACTAGACATACCAAACCAATTTACCCAACGCTGTACTCCAACTTATTGGACACATTCCAACCCCGTATGTTCCACCGTGGTACTTAACCACAGATTCCACAATCACACTTTACGGAGTTTTAACAGCAACTTTTGTTTGTGATCGGACAATTTATGTTAGTTTTTGTTTCGAGGAGGTCTGCTCGGAGGACCATACCGGGAAAGCTGTGTCATTAAAATGCAATGACTCTTAGAATGGTAACTTAGGTTCTAAAAGAATGCTCGTCTGAACTTATGTACTCAGTAAGTTTAGTGATCAAGCCCTTTTTATGATTGTATATGATCAGGGTCTTGCTTTCAAACTGTTTTGTTGGTCATGTCGGCTTTAGTTCTTTAAGTAGGAAAAAATGTTGGCAGTGGATGTTTTTGGTGGGTTATAGAAGAGAGATATTATGAATTTTATAGTTCATTTATTTGCAGGCAATAGCAGTCTGATGTTGTCGATTTTGTATTAATACCCATAATGTGTGTCGTTTAAGTAAAAAGCTAATATTGATTTAATGTTAAAGAAGGAGTAAATTACTAATGAGATACCACGTTAGACAAACATCTTTTATAATATTGAAAAAATATTTGTTAACATGAAATACACACAGATCCAAATTATAAATATATAATTATTTTTAATTTTCTCCGTGCAGTTTGCGTTCTACATAAGAAGTAGTTGTTCCTCATATGTTCCATATGATCAGTTATGAACAATTATTATGGTATTCATGTATGTTTAATTTTCAATATCCTCAAGAGGAATGTCGTAACTGACCTGTAAAATGTTCACCACTTTGCTGTTTGGAATATTTTTAAAAATCCTTTTCATTGCGTTTTTTTTTAAACGTAGCCCTACACTAGGATTTATTCCTGTGTCGTGGGTGCGTTTACAAACATGAAAATTCACAAACACAAATACCCAGACAGAAATTTGTCCCGTGCGGGAATCGAACCCGCGACTATTAGACACAGTGGGCGGAGCAGCTCAAGCTCTTAACCACTGCGCTAAATCGTCCGTCTATTTTGATCCTATATTTTTATCTCCTACCTATGTAATTGAAAAATAACTGTTGTTAAAACAGGCTTGCAGGACCACTGGTTTAGCTATGAACTGCTTTTAAGTCATCAAATCAATAAAAATAATCCTGACATACTTTTGTCTAGCAGAACTACACCTTCTTTTCTTGTCCATCCAGAAAAAATATTTGCCACAGCAATATACAAGATGTAGACACTCTTGCGTTTATTATGAGGTCTTCCTCAGACCGGTTAGAGTTTTGCTTCATAAATTCAAAACGAAAACCAAATTTCCAAATTTAAAGGTTTTTACCCTTTTTAAGCACTTTTATACCCCAATTAACAATGAAACATGTATGTGTATTTGTGCGTTTTGAGAAATACGTTTTAGGAAGGCATTTGAAATCGCCGTATTGCTATGAATCAAGAATAAATTTAGTTTTTTATAGCGCACTGAAGGAGCAATTTTTTTTGCAAAATTAAAAAGGTAAGATACATTAAAAATTGTTGGAATCAATTCAGTTACCGGTTTAGAACAAACTACTTTCAGGTCTAGCGTGTATTTTGTTACACCTTGTATATTACGCATTACGCAGAAACAGACTTAAATTATACAAGACGATTATCGTAAAACATTGACTGACCCTCAAGAGTGGCTTGCCGCAGTCAAAGGAAGATTCCACTTTGTGTCCTTTGATAGCGGTGTAAGTTGTAGACTTAAGCGTGTTCTTTATTGCTGGGAAAGCAGGTTTGAGCTTTACTTCATGTGAATGCCATAAAATATGCCCCCAATAATAAGAGCAAAGCATATAAGTAATTTAAATGTCGTTCAATATGTCTACTTGACGACACTTTTATGCTTACATTCCCCAAACGGGGGTGGTATAGGTTATACATGCGGACCCCGCTGTGTTCACAGTAGTGTAGACCTAAATTTTGCCGACAATGTTAGATCCCAGTGTTAAAAAGGGCCAACCTATTATTACCGTATCATCGACGGTATCATCAACAGCCGAAGGATGTTCACTGCAGATAATCCTGTCCAAAGATGGCCACAACGACCGGTTGTATCGTATACGGCAAAAAAATTCTGGGCTCCGAATTGTAAGTAAGGAGGTCTTGCCCAGGATTTAAATTCAGGACCTGGCGGTTAATGGTGGTGATTGCCATTCGAACACCTCCTGCTATAACGATCGTTAGTTCTGCAAGCAATGTGTCACCCACTTCCACATATGTCGGTATTTCTTAAAACTATATCAGTTATATTGATTCTCCTAGTCTTAGAATAGATCTTATATGTAATTGTTATATTTAATCTTGCAGAAAAACTACAAGACTTTACTGTGTTTTGCAAATGTTCTTAAAATTCAAGTAATTTGATCTTTTGTATACTTCTTCAAATTATAAATTTAGCAGCGGCATCAAGCATTTTTAGGGTCCAGTTGGATAACTGCACACTAACAAATGCTCCAGTCTGTTTTAAAAAAAATCACCGATTCCTTGAACTGATCAAAGTAACTAATAAAATGGAGTATCATAATCGATCGCTGTGCTTATAATTTGCACCCCAATGCATACAGATCTTAGCAAATAATATAATACTTGTATTCATATTCTCCAAGGAGATTTACCTTAATTTGGTTTATTGCTGATATTCTGTTATGAGAAAAGCGTTTTTGCTGTCCTCGTAAATGTCTGATGTAGATATATTTGCAGTGTTTTTAACGCCCATAAAAAGGTTAGAGGTTTGGAGGATTTACCTCTCGGTCAGCCACTTTGTCCGGGGGATTGTAGTTTCATAATATATGTAATAATTTGAAAGCAATGTCTTTAGTAATGGGAATTTTAACTAACAAGCCATCTCTAATTTATTCCCCAAGAGAGGTCGGTACTGTGTACACCAGGTCGTCGGTCCGCCTTGTGTGGAGCCTACCCTCTCCTCTCCTTCTAAGACGAAGGACCACTCATAAACCTTTCTGCTCCAATGGCCGTCAGTTTTACGAGCAATCTATCCTGACCATTGCCACTACAATTTCACAATCTTTAAAACTATGTCGGTAACTTTGTTCTTCAAATATTCTTGTTCTTATTCGATCTCGCTGGGGCACTCCGAGAATAACTCTCTCCATAGCACTTCGGATATCTTTGAGTAATTTTATGAGGCGCGTCGTGAGCGACCACATTAAATAGTAGCTGTCTCATGTCATTTTTCAACCCGTAGCCACCCAATGCTGAGTTTAGGCCTCTTCTAAGACACTCCAATCTCTTCGATCGTATGTTTTTCGCATCCAATCCATTCTTGCTACTTTCCTCAGGTCATCAGTCCATCTTGCGGGTTGTCTTCCTACATTTCGAAGGCCGGTTCGCGGTCTCCACTCAAGCAGCCTTTTCCCCCATCTGTTGTCCGATCTCCAGTATATGTGCCCTGCCCATCTCCACTTTCTTTCTGCTATCACCTGTGTGTCAGTAAGTTTGGTTCTTTCCTGGATTATGATATTTCGGACTCAGTCTCTTAGCGATATACCTAACATCTCGCTCCATAGCTCTTTGGTTCACACGTAATGTATTTAAATTGTATTTAGTGAGCGTCCAGGTACCATATACCATTACGGACAGGACACACTGTTCGGAGGTGCGAAATTTGAGATTCTTGGGTATGTTTCCCTTAAATATGTCGGAACATTTTCCAAAAGCGCCCCATCCCAATCGAATACGGCGTAAGATTTCAGTTTCTTGCCTGTTCTTATTTAAACTAAGGGTCATGTTATTTGAAATGAAAAATATTGGGGAATGTATAAATCTTTTTCTCATTCACACTATGTTAATAATATATAAGGGTCCTGCAGACTCGTTCAGCTCTCATCTCTAACATATTTATAGCTCGACTACACTCAAATTTATTTCAATATTCAAAGAATGTTTACTCTTAAATAAGATGGATATACGACTGCGTTATCTTATTCCAATTTTATTAGAGGCCCGTCAAAAAATGGATATACCAATGAATATTCAAACGATTTTTCTTTTTCTTGAAATACAAAATTGTATATAAATCGGCTTAGGGTGTACAGTATAAAAATTTGAACTAGCAACAGAAAAGGAGCATAGACTTAAGTTTATTATTATTTGAAATAAGTTACTATTATACAAGCAGTAATAGCCTTGTGGTTAGACCGTTGTACTGCAAAGTCAGAGGTCTCGGGTTCAAAACTAAGCACGCACCTCTGTCTTTTCGAAAACATGTGCGTATTAAAAATTAGCTATCACTTACTTTTACGGTGAAGGAAAACATCGTAAGAAAAACCTGCATGCCTAAAGAGTTTCTCGAAGGTGTGTGAAGTTCGCCAACACGCACTGGGCCAGCATGGTGGACTATGGCCTAAACCCTCTCAGTTTGAGAGGAGGCCCGTGCCCAACAGCCGGACAGTTTCTTAACAGGGCTAATATTATTGTTATTATACTATATACTAATAAAAAGTCTACTTATTATCAAGTGTAACTGGTGGGACGTGGAAATAAACCCAGCCAAATTTGACGAATATGGCCGAGATATATAAAAATATGAAAGCTGCACTTACAAGATAAGTGCAGTATTTGAAAAAATCCCATTCATTTGTTACTTCATTGAAGTGCTCTTGGCTATTGGCGGCAAGGCAGATTTTGGAGAAGAATATCTAGAGATAAGCACACATACACATACACACACGCGCAAGGCTTTGAATCATTAATTATTAATAAAATAGACTTTGTCTTAATATAGTGTAAATTGTAAAACCATTGGCTTTAAGATATAACTCATGTTCACATCTACCATTATGTTCAAGAGCTGTGGTTTCTGTAATAAAAATAAAATAAAATAAGATTAGTCAGCCGACTGCCAACTTTTATCAATCAGCACACATGACACATATGTGCACAATATGTTTGATAGTTTAGCTGCGACCATTAGGTAATGAAAAAATGTGTTTTAATATAAAAGCTGAATATTAAACAGCCTTCCTTAAGAAATACAGGACAGGAGAGGGGGCCCAAAACATCGATACATTATTTGTAAGAATACGAATAATATATCGATGGCCGGAAGCAAGCAACCCAGATACCCGAAACGTTGTGAGGTGTGTTCAAATGAGGTGCGCAACGCCATGTTTTGGTACATTGGAAGCATCTTCTGACCAAGTGTCAATATGGACTGGGCACTACACTAGTACGATTTCGTACTAAAAAAAGAGAGGACGCTTTACCAATAACTATTCAATTGAATTCAAGTTTTCTGAATAAAATAAAATAATATTTTGTGGGTTCTTTATTAGACCCACTCATAGACCATGCCATTACGTCCTTTACCTCATAATTTGTTATCAGAGTAAGCAAAATGTATACTTACACAGTTAGTACACCTCTGCTACTAGAGAAATGTATGTGTGATGAGAAATATAGGATATTTTTAATAAATGATTGATCAAGTAGACATACTTATCTCTTCACCTCTGAAGCTAGAATTTTCTTATTTCCAGTGGTTTCAAATCCACAAGTTACAGTCTCATTTTTAAACTAAAAATACTTACCCAAGGCACTGTAAATTTGCACAGCCGGTACCCAGGGGGAATTAACAAGCTTTTACATTACTTATATTAAGAACACAGCGGTATACCTATTCCTCATCCAATTAACAAGCGAAAGAGAGATGGAGATATGTGACAAAGAGAGACAGATGCAAAGCCATATTAGTTATTCAGGAGGGTGCCCTGATCGTTGAGATATGTAGCTCAATTAATCTTATATTCATTGACTTGGCCGAATTGACACAGATTAGTAAAATCCGCTTTATATTTGAGTTAGGAAAGAGTTTTGAATAGTAATGCGGGATGATTAAGTGTTTTATGGATGTATTGGAGGTGGTTTTGTAAGTATTTTCGTGTAGTATAATAGCGCCACTTATACGTGGTAAAAAACCGGTAAAGGATAAAAACATTTAATATCAGCCCATAAAAAGAAGCGAAAGTTTCTATTGCTTTCATATCGAATAGCAAAATGACAAGTTTGAACATGATAATGTCACGAAATGGCATGATAGTACCTCGTATTAAAAGGGCTGTTCCGCAGAATAAAGAAATCTAAAAAAATGTTTGAACTCTATATATCCTTTCTAAGGCATTCGTCAATATGGTATATTACGGTGTAAAGGCGAGAAAAACGCATCTGGAAGATAGTTTAAAATATTTTTTTATTTTAAAATAAATGACCCGTTAAACTGTGATGAACTTTTTACTACCTAAGATTGATTTAGTCGTAACTCTTCATCACATAGTGATTATATTCTCTGTGCTCTACATAGGAAGAAGAACGCCATCTATTGAAAGTAATCCGAAGTGGCAATTCTCATACAACATCACCAATTCCGATTTTTTAGATACTTAAGCGGTTCCTTTGGGGTTTTCCTAATTTTCTTGTTTTCTAAACCACTCCAGTATTGAGACGAACAATACAAAAAAACTAATATTCAAATCGGTTGGTCAATTTTCGGGTTTTTGCGAGTGTAATTGATTTTCAATAAACTGTGTAATTTTAGTCGTCCTGGAGCAAAAGCCCAGGTGATGTATCCAGTGTCTCCTGTTCACTGGTACTAAAAAAGAACATATCAAAAAGTAACATCTCCTTAATAATCCCAATTAAGTGCAGTACAAAAAACAACTTTTAACCTGTACCAAGCGTACAATACTCTCTCAGTTTAGCAGGAGGCCCGTGCCCCAGGGTGGTACAGTTTCTTAACAGGGCTAATATTATTATTATAAGCGCACAATGACATTCAGGGTCGGCGCGGCTCATCATCTGACCCGTAGATACCTTCAGTGTTTCGGATTTCCAGCGGAGCTATGATAGGTACTGACCTACTGAGGTAGATGTTACTTAATGAAGTGTTATTTTTATTCATTTTTTAATACCAGTGAACAGTAGGCATTAGATACATTACCTGGAATTTTCCTACAGTCACTTGTGTATAGATTTGCTTTATAGTCAATTCCTACAAGAAATACTGTTACAACGCCATCTGTAGGAAATACGGAAAAGCTTTAAGAGCGCAAAGAAGACTGAATTTTCGCTTTTCACTCTTTTACCTAATCGTTATGGGTGGTTAACAGATGACGTTGATGTGTTATGCTTTTATTTCGTCAATGTAAATATAGATGTAGTCAAGTTCAAAATAATAATATTATTGGTTCATGATGTAAAATAATGTTAGATTTAAAAAAAAATATTAAATTCGGTAATTGAATACTTTTTTAAGCTGAACAATAATATTATTAGTTGCATAATAAATAAAGGTTGTAATTTGAATAACTTTTTATACCCTTTTCTTTAATAAGGAGATAAGTGTTTGTGCACTTTTAGGAGAATTAAACTAAAACTTGCATAAGATCACATAGCTAGACTACTTTATGTATTATTTATTATATTACTAAGACTATTTTATATATTTTCTACATTTATACCATTTATAAGTTATCTATACCATCACCCCAGTACCCTTGCGAGATAGGCAGAGAGTAATTAATTATAAATAATTATAAATTGATAAAATCTATTACGTATGAAATAAAACTATTTTACGGATTTTATCGCGGTTTATTATTGATTTTTAGTTCCCGACGTTTCGAGTGCTTTGCAGCACCCATGGTCACGGGAGGGACTGAAGTGTTAGACGTCCAAAAGGCATAGTTGTTCCGGGGTACCCTCAAACTTCTTAATTATTTTTGTTGGTCCAATCTACACAGAATGAGCTCACAGTGTCTTGAGGTCTTGCAGTGTTATGCTTGGTTTTGGATTTGATTATATTAATTACCGGATCCCAAGTCGATGGAAGCACCCAGCCATCTTCTCTATTGAAATTAGGATGTTTTTTAATTTCAATAGTCTCGCGAACCATCCTTGGTAGGAATCGGTGTTCTTTCACGAGAATTTGTGGTCTATCAAATCTGATGTTATGGCGGGTGAGGTCAAGGACATGTTCACAGACTGCAGACTTCTTTGAGCGACGGTGTTTTAGGTCAGCTATGTGTTCTTTAACCCGAGTTTTTACCGGTCTTTTTGTTTGTCCTATATAAGAGAGACCACATTCACAATCAAGCAGAACAATTTGAATTCCTTCACGACACACATTCAAGGTTTTTAAGGTCATCGGAGTACCTAAGGCTGAAAACACCAATGCATTCTACCGACTACTTCGATAAATCCTTTTCTAATCAAGCCGTTCGCTTGTGGAATGCATTGCCTGTAACAGTCCGTCGTGCACAGTCGTTGGCGTCCTTTAAAAAGATGGTTCACCACCACTTTCTTCATTTATAAACTCTTCATTGCACACTCTTTGTATTGTGTGTAAGATATATTTATATATTTGCATAGTATTATATGTGTATATATGTATGTATATAATGTTGTATTATAACTATGATATATATGTAAGTAAAATGATGACAGTATGTTTTATTGGGTTTATAGTGTATGCCACCATAACTGCCCTATTCCGTATGTTGTTTCTTCCAATACATTGGTTGTCTGGAAGAAATTGCTTTTAGCGATAAGACCGCCAATTGTACCTATTTTTTTTGTATGTAATTAATTGTAAATATTGTTACGTCGTAACAAAGTTCTAAAAATATAAAATAAATACATAAAATTATTACACACAAACAAACAAAATAACTAGTTGTTACAATCGAATGGAAACCTCGCGCTTTAACTAGTGATAGCATCATAACGACAATATAAGGTATTCGTTGGTATCGGAAATCAAATTTCTCTCTAGAACATCTGATAACAAACGCCCACAACATAGGTGCCTAGAAATATCGGAAAAAAAATACGATAGCGAACAACGGGTCAACTACCTGGGAATGATTCCATTTCGCTCGGTTCGATTATTGCTATCTCAGTACCACAAGAATTTTCTAGAATATAGGCAATAGTTTAGGGCGTTTCCATATCTCCATCTCGTCTCATACGAAAAATCTAGAAATCTGAGCAGTACGGATTGTCGCCTCAGGGAGGAAGTAGGCCGTCCCGATATAAATATATAAAAGCGAATTCGCGCAGGAGGAAAAGAATTTCGACGCCAGAGAGTTCGCACGACAACTATATGTGATTCATATTCGTGATTATTTGTTCTCATTTTTGAAAAGTAGTAAAATCAGTGCTATACTAAATTAAACAAAAGAAAATTAAAAGCGGATTGCATCATTTTTCAACCCCCTTGGAAACTGGGGGTCCACTGTGACTGGGGGTCAAATTGTGAACTACGGGCTGCACGTCCAAGTACGGATTGTGAACCAACAGGCAACATTTCTGCCCGTCGACTCCAGCTGACCTTTACGGCTGAGGGCCTTCCATAATATCACCGTGAGGCACCTCCGAGTTCACGCACCTCCGTATCACAGGGCACCTCCGAGTACCCCACTAAGTCAGTGGAAGCTTCCTCACCGGAGCGTCACGGGATCGAACAGACCAAAGATAAGTCCCCAGCGCACATGGGTGTTTTTAAAAACTAGAAAACTTCCCTGTGCCGCGAATCCACACCCCGGGTGTAGTCATAACCAGAGACTTTAGTGATCATTGTAAATTATTTAATACAATTTAATTCTTTTTTTGAGATTTTTTTTTGTCTTAACATTTTACAATAAACAATTGTAACATTTGTAGTCGTGTTCTTATTTGTACCGCCGTCAGGCGGGCGTAACAATATCACTAGTGTACAATAAAGAGTACTCTATCTATCTATCTGTTCCTGTGGCCACCTTCCGACTTCAGCATCAAACCAGCTCCATGGTACTAAATTATTGCATTGTCATCAATCACATATGTGAACATATGTGCCGAATTTCCGCTCAATCAGATACGCGCAAGTTCTTGAAAAATGGATCACAAGATTTGAACCGGGTAGACAGACATACATACGAACATTGCTAGTTATAATTATATAATATATAATATAATATATATATATAATGCATAAATAAAAGCTTATCAAAACATTATAATAATTAAGACCTAAGCCTTGCCGAGCCGCAATTCTGCTAAAATCCCAGACTCTGGACTGATATTAAAAATTTTCCGATAAAACAACCCTAACAGTTTTTTGACTCAGAATTTGCGCTCGGGACCTTATGATTGCCAGCCACTTCAAAACAACGACTCAGTTCCAAAGCAAAAAATCATTACTGAAATAGCCATGCCGAGTCCCCATTTTATACTGGGATTTCTGTATATTTATATTCCTTCCACACATTTAATAGAAGTGCAACAGTGCACAACATAAATTAAGTAGACCGCTGAGCTGAAAGGGCTAATCCGGTTATCTTCGTATGATTTATTTTCATTGCATGAACTGGGTGAGAAATACCCTCGTTGGACGTTACGTTGAGTGTGGAATTTTCCTTTGTATATAGAAAGATTTATATATAAATCCATTGCAAAATATATGAGAAACGTTTTTTTTGCGATTTCTGATTTTTCTAGTACTCCAACCTTAGTAAGTTCAATAGAATTTTTTAAGCTATATAAGAAACTAGCTGTGCCCTGCGGTTTCACCCACCCGATATACAAGGTGTAATATAGTCAACGCAAGACCTGAATGTAGTTTGTTCTGAATGGGTAACTGAATTGATTCCCTCAATTTTAACAATATGTTTTAAAATTTTCTTTTTTTTAAATTTGCAAATTATGCTGTTACTCATTCAGTGCGCTATAACAAAAAATATATATTCTTGATTTTGAATCAATACAGAGATTAAAATCTTAAATTCATTTCTAAAACGTAGTTCTCAATATCCATACATACACGTACAAGTTTCGTTGTTAATTGGGGTATAAAAGTACTTAAAAAGGGGGTAAAAAACTTTAAATTTGGAAATTCGGTTATGTATTGAATTTCGAAAGCTTATCTTATCAGAGTGTTTGAGGTCTTGCGTTATTTACGATATACCTTGTATATTGTATATTTTAAGTTAAAAAATATCCTATGTCCTTCTTCTAGATAAAATGTATCTCCATGCCAAATTTGATCAATATCTGTTCAGCGGTTTAAACGTGAAAAGGTAACAGACGAACAGACAGAGTTACTTTCGAATTTATAATATTAGTACGAATAACATCGTTTGACATGAAAAAAAGTTTTTAAGTAAATTGCCCATCTAAAGGTATTACCACCTAGCCGACGCTGCACGACGGGAGCGCGACGGGAGCGCTTCTGTCACGCTCCCATCGCGCTCCGTCGGCTGTTTGACCAAACCTTATCTGTATTTTTTTTTCAAAATCTGTAAATGCAACTCAAAATGTCGGCAAAAGTTAAGGATAGTCTTTTAAGACCGTTCTTTTGTAGCTACAACGGTTGAGGTAGCTGCCTTTATTATCTCAAAAATCCTGTATAAAATACAAACCGTAACGCCGATATTCCCCAAGCGGAGGTGGCAGAGGTGTACTGAATATACTCACTTTTCGCCGAAGATGTTAGGTCCCATGTAATAGGGGTGACTATACATATACCGGGCACAATTCTAGACTCCGAATTCATACTGGGAATTTTTCGTTAGATAAAATACATTTGTCCGACCTAGGAATTGAACCCAGGACCTCGTGATCACAATGCGATGCGCTTTGCCACTAGATCAACAAGGCAGTCATAGTATAAAATACTTGGTATATAAATTCTAGGTAAGACAAAGTGTTTTTCTATCGAAGAATCCTCAATATTGGTCTGGAATTCTACACAATATAGTAATAATAAGCTCGGTCTCATTATATTGGGACCGGTCACACATGCGGCCGGGCGGACATGGTCGGCTAAACGTGGGTGTATATAGTACATTGAATCTGGCACTTGCTTGGAGATAGATAGATAGATAGAATACTCTTTATTGTACACCAGCAAAAATACAACAGAGATATACAATGTATTATTTAAAGATAAAGGTACAATTGGCGGCCTTATTGCTAATAGCAATCTCTTCCAGGCAACCAGTTGGAAGAAGCAACAGATAAAAATAGAGGGCAGTTGGTGGCGTTCACTGTAAAGATAAATATATTATACATTTGTGATACATGACTACTATATACCTACGTACAAAATATAACTAAACACAAAAAACATAAATATTACCAATTTAATCATTAACAAATTATCCAACCAGGAGAAAGTGATCTTTAACCATTTTTTTTAAAGAATTCTAAGACTTCGCACGTTGTACCGTAACAGGCAATGCATTTCACAAGCGGACAGCTTGACTGGTAAAGGATTTGTGAAAGAAATTTGTGTAATGTATTGGTGTTTTCAACCTCAGATTCTCCGATAACCTTAGGAACTTCGAATGCGATTCATGGAGAAATTCAAACCGTTTTTTTAAGGTAAGAGGGAGTTGTCGGATTATATAGAATGTTGTATAAAAGCGACAGTATGTTAGCATACCGGCGATTACGGATTCGCAACCACCTGAGTCTTAGACAAAATTACGAAATATGTTCATATTCATTTTGAAGTCGCTCAAGTTTATCAAGTTGGCTCTTAATAAGATCAAGATAGTTGGCGTCTGCATAATCAAATATAGGAAGGAGAATGGATTGTGCGAGTGCTATTTTAGTGGCAGTTGGCAGAAAATTGCGTAGCCTTCTTACAAATCCTGCAGATGCAATAATCTTGCGACTGACTTCCTGCAGTTGTGGGCCCCAGGTGAAATTAGTCCATATAGATCCCCAGATTATTCACAGTTTTGCTTATTGGTATTGTGATACCATCGACTCTAATTTAGGGAAGCTGTGACCAATCAAGACGTGCACTAAGTCGGCGCTACCTACAACAATTACTTGTGTTTTAGCTGGATTGACTTGGAGACCATGGCTTTTACTCCACTCGCATATTTTAGTCAAGTCATTATTAATGGTCTGAACAGCCTCCGGCAACTTGGCCAATGGAGCTTGAGTGTATATCTGAAGATTATCTGTATAGCTCTTCTAACTTCTTACCATTTCTTCTTCTAACCAGAAGAACTTAATTGATTGGAAATAGAGTAATATTGGACATGGTGAAGAATTTAATTGATTGGAAATAGGGGAATATGGAGCTTGGTGTTTTTTATGAAATACTTAAAGACTAAGTCATATAAGGTGCTCGTAGCGCTTGCCGCAGTATTTTAACCATCAGCAAAGTTAAGCAGAGTTCAGCACAGTCAATCTGAGATGTGTGACCGATTTTGGAATTTCTTTATTTGTCCGTCGGGTTTTAGAAGCTATGCTAAACTGTTGTTCTGTCTGTTAACTAGTGCACCCCCGTCTATACCACGACCAAATCAATTTCTTCATCCCAAGGTTGCCTGGAAGAGATTGCTTTTCAGCGATAAGGCCGCCGTTTGTGTTACATATAGTCTTCTTATTTTTTATTTTTATCTTAACATGTTTGTTATTGGTGCACAATGCAGAGTTATCTATCTATCTAAATGATGACTTAAGTAACTTAAAATAATATTAAAATGGTAAGGTTTATTACATGATATTGTACAGAAATTCCTATACTACCTATTTGGCTAAATGACTGATAATTTATGTTAATATTGCAATTTGTAACCACTATAATGTTTATTACTCACAATAATTATAGTAACTGAACATGCATGTCTTTGTATGCCTTAAAAGGTAAAACATAGAGAACATATAATTTGACAAGATCTGTATTAACTGCCTAGGTTTACACAGAAATAAATGAATTTCAATTTAAATTTGAATTTGAAACCATTACTACATAAGTGATTTGAAAATTAATACGAGATGCAAATTTATTACTTAATCGGCTTTAAACGTCTGAACGGATTTAGATAAAATTTTATATAGTGGTAAAATATTAGTAGCAATACTATACACCAAATAAATTTTCGTAAAAAAGCTCTATGCAGACGAAGCTACAGAGAAGAATAAAATAATAGACTTAGATTTTTATATAAAAAAATGCATTATAATGATATGCCAACAAATAAAGTCGCTATTGATGAATAACGCTTTCAAGCATCTTTATAAGTATATTAGTATCCGACCGAAGGTCGATTTTTAGCCGAAGCCGAAGGTTTAATAACCCTTTGAAATATGGGTCATGATAAAGTTATGATTAGACTGGATTAACGTAACGAGATGATTAAAATTACCTACGACCGGCTATAAATAAAATAATATTATTATTCCTATCTATCTATCTATCCATATCAACACGCCAAATCCCTAGGCAGAGAGTACAAAGTTCCAACAGGTTCTTCCCTTACATACCTCTCTGGCTTCTTCCACTCTCATAGTTCGTCTCATACATGCTCGCCGGTTACGGAGACTCTTGACTTGTCCTTCAGATAAGACTCGGTCTATTTGGTCGTGGTAAGAAAATTTAGGTTTTCCCGGTACCTACATCCTTCCACTTTCGCATTGTATATCTGTTTTGTCATTCTTTCTTCTAACATTATTTCTATATGCCCGAACCAACGGAGCATAACCTTTCTCATCTTTACACCGATACTATCTTTCCTATCTACTCGCTTTCTTACTACGCTGTTGCGAATACGGTCGGTCAGCTTCACTCCGCACATCTTCCACAGAGCTCGCATTTCTACCCCATTTATCCTACTTTCATTCTCCTTCTTACATACCCAGCTCTCGCTACCATATAACACCGTTGGAACAAAAACTGCGTAATGTATGGCCAGCTGAGCCTTTTGGCTTAAGTGCCGGCTCCCAAGTAGCTTTCCCATCGCAAAATAATATTATTTATCATACTTATTTTCTTAAAAACATTCGTAAGTCGTATATGGTAATGGATCATTTAATTTCGGTGCTTGCTGGAAACCTTCGGCTACGGTCCATTTTGGCCGAAGGCGAAGGATTAGTCAAAGGTGGCTGAAGCTTTGGTTGGACACGTAAGTTTATTAAACATAGGGAACAGGCGATAAAAGTATTTGATACGTCCAAATAATATTTCTAAGTGCAAAATCAAATCAAAAATCTACAAAGCGATAGGTAAAGGAACGCAATAAATATTCCATTCCACTGTATAGAGAAATTTCTATGCGATAGAATAAATTTCGCGTTTTCAGATGCGCCAATGCAGTTTTTCCCCAAGAAAAATCTCCGCGACGACACGAAAGCGAAAAAATTGACGTTATCAATTTGGCTCAGGTTCTAAACGTTGAGTTATTGCAAGTGCAAAACTTGGAACAGATTAGCACAAACAGATTTACGGTATCGTGACGCTATCGAGTTGATGTGCCATTCTTTTCAAACTACAAATGTATTAAATAAAGATGAATGTGACAGGACACTTTCTCGATGTCGTTACACTATCGTTAATACGTTCCTGCTAAGCTCTCAGAAGGCTAAGCACAAACAGTTTGACGTGCTCGAAACATCATCGAGAAAGCGTCCCGTCTCGTTCATCTTAATTTAGTAAATTTGTAGTGTGTAAAAGATGGCATATACACTCGATAGAGATACGATAACGTCGACTTATTTGTGGTAAGCCCTCTGAAATAGACATTAATATAGCGTATGTGAGAAGACGCTTGTTTTAGGTTATGCAGCGTTTGGCTCGGTCAACACGAGAAGGGTGGCCGTTTGCGGTATTTGATTTTGGACCCTCTCAGTATTTTTGACGGCACTTTAGGCTGTTGCCGGTTGCCATGTCATGTGGTAGGTAATCGTTAAGCCGGATTGGAAGTTTTATGAGCTTGGTGAGCTCCAACAGCAAGTAGATTTTCTTCTTCTTATTTTTTAGCTAAAAGATGTCTTCTGCTGGACAAAGGTCTCTCCGAAGAACTCCACTATGACCAGTTTTGTCCTGTACTCATTCCCTTTTAACCCGCAACCCTCATCTGGTAAAAACCTGTACCTGTTTCTTCGTAAATATGACGAAAACATTGTTTCACTACCTAATGCCTCATTCGTCTAGTGGCGAATAATGTGCTTTGCGATCACGAGGTCCTGGGTTCAAATTTCAGGTTCGACAAATGTAGTTTTTCTATCGAAAAATTCCAGGTATCAGTTCGAAGTCTTGAATTGTGCCCGGTATATGGTTATTGCCAACAGCGTCACGTAACAGGGGGCAAGTCTATTAGTTCGCCTCCTATTACATAAGACCTAACAACTTCGGCGAAAAGTGGGTGTACACAGTACACCTCTGTCATCCCCGCTTGGGAAATATAGGCGCGACGGTGTTTCATTGTTCCACTACCATCATTTCAAAAATTTTTTTTTTTATATAAAACGTAGCTGTAAACACAGGAATAAATCCTAGTGTGGAGCGAATCTTAAAAATTAACATACATAAATACCCAAATCGAAATAAATTGTTGTGGGTCACACAAAGATTTGTCCCGTGCGGAAACCGAACCCGAGACTATTCCAACCAAGTGGGCGGAGCGGCTAAAGCTCTTAACCACAGGACCTAATCGTCCGTCAATTGGACTTATGTGGCTACAATTTACGGTAGGTATCTGATTTTACAGAAGGAGAAACTTTCTCGAGGAACCCGACTGAGATATGATAGGGTCCAAGTGGCGTATTTATCACGACGCCAGCAGGGAATTCAGACAATTTCTCACTAAGAAATCGGTAAAACAAATATCAATAACTCGGGGTTCAAAAGGCGTTAGGGACAAAACACGACTTTTCAAGAGAGCGAAAACACAACTATGAGAGTGGAGGAAATCGGAGAGGTATGTAAGGATCCCTTGCGGGGTAAGCAGATAGTACAGGGTTCCAACAGGTTCCTTACTTACATAGCTCTCTGGCTTCCTCCACTCTCATAGTTTGTCTTATACACGCTCGCCGGCTACGGAGACTCTTGACTTGTCCTTCAGATAAGACTCGGTCTATCCGTATTCGCAACAGTGTAGTAAGAAAGCGAGTAGGTATGAAAGATAGTATCGGTGTAAAGATGAGAAAGGGTATGCTCCGTTGGTTCGAAAATATAGAAAGAATGTCAGAAGAAAGAATGACAAAACAGATATGTGAAAATGGAAGGACGTAGATACCGGGGAAGACCTAGACTATCTTACCACGACCAAATAGACCAAGTCTTATGTCACTTTTTTCCATTTTTCTTGTATCATAATGTATGAGTACAATGTTTAGGTTACAATTAAAAAGCTAAGATCTAGCTCTAGTATGATCGTAAGGTATCAACATTGCGATATGAGTCTAATCATGTTATTTCTAAAGGGTAAGTGTCTAAAGGATTCCTGCCAGACCAGTCCCCACAGCCAGCAAGCAGTAAAAAATGGAATGTTAAAACTACAAACATTTAAATATAAACTTTTTAATTCCCACGATGCTTGTTAATTCTAAAAGGCGGACGTTTTCAATTGTTCCCTCGGTTAATTCAATTCCAGAACTTTTTTTATTGTCACGACAAAAGTTACCTTTGCCGTTTTGTCTGCATAGAAATGAACGCAACTTTTTTCAGGCTTACGTAATCTGTGGAGAGGATCAAAATGGCCTCTTTTTGTTTTGAGTAATGACGTTTTATCTGGTCCATCTTATCTTTTGAGGAGATAGGGTGTGAGGGATTCTTCTGATAAATGTTTTTATAAGGTTAATCTAGATATTTGGTAGATGTAGCTATCTGCAAGCTCTTTGAAATAGGAGATAAGTGAAGGGACTTAAAAATCAATAAAGTTTTTCTATCCGTCCCTTTTGCGCTTATGTCTTTTTCAGTGGAGGGAACAGAGATGGTTAACTTTAAGCACTTTATTAATTAGTAAGAAATTTTGTGTAGAAACATAACCACTTTGGTCTACCCTTAACTGCATTGATACGTAATTATTTGATAAAAGTGTGTTTTAAGAAAATGTTACTTTTGAGAATACCATATTATGACAACGAAGGCATAAATAAATTCAAAATAAAGTTATTTTTAAAAACAAGTTTTGTTTATGCAGCTAGGTAACGGTGCAATATAAAATGGCCAGTAAAAATTACATGTGTATACCCATCCCGATCTCGGTCTCGAACCTATTCGCTCCTTTATTAAAAAGGCGACAACTCGATATTTAGCGAACGCGTCCAATCATAGAAATACGCTAATCGTAGCCGCTACCGCCGTCCGCGGCATGTTTTTACCGGCCCTCCCGATGCCCTTACATCCCTTTTTTCAGATACAGATACCACACACAGAATCAGACACCGACCTCGTTGGCCAGGTCGTAGAATCCCTTGCCCGCCGGCCGATGCAGAGCACCACGGCGAGACACCTAGTATACGCCCTCCCCCATAGCAACTGCCCAAGCCAAGGCCGTTCCTCCTTGAGGCACCCTTGAACTAGTTGCCCCCTTGCCCCTCTGGCTCGAGCGTAGTGGTTGCACGCTTGCCCTCTCGTCCGGTAAAGCTCTAAAGGCCCACGGCCATCAACGTAGGTCACTCATATACACACACATATGTGTGTGTACAAAATGTTGTGTGTATGTTCTTAATTTGAGGAGTTCCTTCGTCTGGAGCGAACCCTGTTTGTATAATCAGGTAATGCTTACCATATAAATGGTAAAAACATATCACCAACAATTTTACCTCCGTTAAATAAGAGGAACGGGTTCTAATTGAGCTCGCAAGATTTGACCTAAAGTAACAAATTCTGCAAGTTAAATAAAAGCTTGTAAATAATGTTGGTAAAGACCAATGTAGTACTTGTTAGCAATAAAGTGAAAAAAATATATATGACACCTTTATATGAATGCTTCTTAGTTTAAATGTACAAGTAGTTTTAAATCTTATGTACATGGTAATAAATGTCTTCTTAATTTACAATATAAAATCATAAATCATAACCGTGCGTTGTGAATGCTCCCTTTACTTAACCCCTGACGTTCGAGCTTCCACTCTGACGTGACCCTTGCACTCGTCATCACTTAAACGTAATATTCTGCTCACAAATCTACCGACCAATCTTCTACTGTCAACCTTATCCACTACATCTGAAAGTCCAATTCAGATTAACAACGAATCGGTGTTAAATCGACAAGTCACACTGGACACTTCCACATACGAGTAAAAGCTTTCTTGCTTTTAAAATAAGAATCAATTTACGTTAATCGTGTCACACGGGCACGTAACAGTGGTAATATTCTAGAACTACAATGAATTTTCAGATTTAAAGTTTTGGTAGTAAGGTTTACTTTTAGTTTTACTGGAATATAGGGTTCAAGAATATCTAAATTTAGATATAGGTCATTGCTTAGAGGTTTGCTAATTGTTGGGTGTGCGTTAAGGAGTACTTTGAATGCTTTTAGAGTGAAGACGTTCAGATGTAAATATTGTAGTTTGTTGTTCATTTAATGAAGTATTTTGTCGTAAGACGTTTGTTTAGTTTGAGAAATAGTAAGTAGATTTGAGTAATTTTATTTTACTTTGCCATCTAAACACGTTCCTCGCACTTTCTTGTCTGTTTTTATGTCTGTTGGCTACAAATTTTGCAATTAATTTTGATGAATAACAGACTTGATCTATCTATATGATCACGCCAAATCCCTATGCAGAGAGTACAGAGTTCCAACAGGTTCTTTCCTTACATACCTCTCTGGCTTCATCCACTCTCATAGTTAGCCTCATACACGCTCGCCGGTTACGGAGACTCTTGACTTGATACTTCAAATATAGCTCGGAACTGAATGATAATGCAACCTATACTATAAATATAAGAAACCATAACTTTGAGACTGTTTCCATAGAAAATTCCCATTGATATTTAGGCCGGTATACGATTCGAATGCAGCACCACGCACCACTGACTAAACAGACATTCAATTTTTTTTTAGCTTTAAATTCTTAAACAAAGTATTTATTTGTAAATAAATTTAATGGACGATTTGGTGCAGTGGTTAAGAGCTTAAGCCGCACTGCCCACTGGATCGAATAGTCGCGGGTTCGATCCCGCACGGGACAAATCTTTGTGTGGCCCACAAATACTTGTTTCGGTCTGGGTATTTGTTTATGTGAATTTCATCTTTGTAAACGCACCCACGGCACCGAAAAAATCCTAATGTGGGGTTTTTTAAGATAAAAAATATAACAAATTAAGATACCGACTAAACTGATATTCCGGAAACTTGAAAATAGATATATTACGTATACAGATAAACAAAGCTGTAAAAACAAATACACACATACAATCATTTACTTCTTAAATACATTCATTTATTTATACATTGCACCAGAAGCAAAAAATACTAATATCTATCGAAGATATTTCACTTAATCACAAATACTTGTATTTCTAATCAATGAAAACTAAATAAAAACTAATTAACTTGTAAAAATATTTTCCCACTTAATTCTTAATCGGGCGAAACTTTCTAGACTTTCTCAAGAAAGCTTTAAATCTGCTGTCAGATATAATTTTAGAATTTGGCAGAGCTCTCGTGAACTTTATAGCGCCAAGTTAGGAATATTTGTGCCGTTCCAATTTTGGTCTTTTTTTTTGCTACCTCGTCGGAATATGTGTAATTTTTCGATACAGAAATTCCCAGTTATAGTCCGAAGTCTGAACTTATGGTTAGATCTAGATAATATAACTACTCAACAGCCAACAGCATAGAAACAAAATTTGGTAAACACATTAAAGGTTTCGCCACATAGCTGACGCAGCCGCGACAGTGGCGCGGCTTGGGGAGTTGTAATGTACTGAAATGTACGGGAGACGCATCACAGCGCAGCTTCGTCCGGCGCGACGGCAAATGTCACAACCGAATGTAGCCGAGCGCTTCCCTCGCGCTCCCATCGTGCTCCGTCGGCTATTTCGCCAGACCTTTAATTTTGATCGGCCATTTTAAATTGCACCATTACCTGGCTGCGTATAAGCTTGTTTTTTATGTAATTGTTTTTTCTAATGTGCGTATTAAAAATTAACTATCACTTGCTTTCACGGCGAAGTAAAACATCGTTAGGAAACCTGCATGCCAAAAAATTTGTCAAGGCCGTGTGAAGTTCACCATCCCGCACTAGGTCAGTGTGATGGACTATGGCCTAAACCGTCTTAGTTTTAGAGGAGGCCCGTGCCGAACGGTGGGACAGTTTCTTAACAGGGCTAATATTATTTTTATTTTTTTTCTAAGCAAATAACTGACTTATGACTTTGACTTAACCGAATCATTTCAAGCCCAAAAACCGAAATCATGTTCTAACATTACCCTTAGACAGAAACATATTGTTGGGACCTGTAAGTCACTTATCGACCCTCATTACTGCCGAAATATCTGAAGGGTGAAATCGGAAAAAGATTTCCACATTTGCTCCGAATGATTGCCAACAAAAGTGGTGTGGGCAGGACATAAATGCGTTGCCGTAATGTGTTTGAAGCCTTTTGGAATGAGGTGACTAGTATTATATTTATGCTGCCCTGATACTTGTGATTTCGATATGTTATTATCATCTTCTTCAGCCGAAAGTCTACTAGGATATTAGTAGGATATTAGATCCCAAATGCATCACCTAAACGTGTTTGATACCTTTAATTTTGTGTGACCCAACTTGTGGTGTGTTGATGTTGCCCTGGTACTTGTGTTTTTGTTATGTTAGTAGCTTTTTCAGCCAAAGGTTCTACTGCAGGACATTATAAGCCATCCCCAAATGCACCACCAAAATGTATTTTAAGCTTCGAACTTTTTGAATGACAGGACCTGTGTTATGTTTATGGTGCCTTGGTATTTTTGTTTTAAAAATCTTATTATCTCCTCTTTCAGCCAAAAACCTACTAACTCTCTCTGCAGGACATAAGCCGCCGCCCCCAAATGTTTAAAGGCCTTTGACTTTTTGAATCAGGCGACTAATATTATATGAAGGTTGCCCTCGTACTTGTGTTTTCGATATGTTATCATGTTCTTGTTTAGATAAAAAACCTTACTGCGGAAATAAGCCGCCCCCCAAATGTATCATATTCATCACCAATTTTCTGAATGACGAAACTTATATAATTGTACTTCTGTTGACCAGGTACTTGTATTTTCAATGTGTTACTATTTTCTTCAGACAAAACACACTATAGTAGCCTATTTCAATCAAACATTAAAACTTAAAAAAACCATCACCATTTTTGACGTTTTAGTTGTAATTACAATCTATAACAAGCGTAGTATGAAGGAAACAGTGTTTTCGAAGACATCGAAATTAAACTGCTGTTAGCGAGAAATCTACGTTTTGATGTTGAGTTAAAAAAGATTGGAATATACTGCAGGATAGGATAGGATCTAGGCTGCCCCAGTGCATCACCTATTAAGGTGTTTGAGGACTTCCTAACGGTACGGCCAAACCAACGCGTTCAGCCGCAGCCGCGGTGACGTTCACGGTTTCGATCAGCTCCTGCAGGATTTGTATGGAAATGTTCACACCAACGCGTCTTGTGTCCTGCTCGCGCTATCTGGGCGGCGTCTGCACGCGCAATCATAAAGAGATACTGATCGCCACAGTGATCGCCGCCGGGGACGCCACCGCTGCCGCGGCTGAACGCGTTGGTTTGGCTGTACCTTTATTTTATAAATGACGCGATTTGTACTATGTTCATGTTGCCCTGGTACTTGTAATTTTAATATGTTAGTATCCTTTTCTTCTTCAGCCAAAAGATCTGCTCCAGGAAGCCTCCTCCAAAGTTCGCCATGACAACCAGCTTTCATCCAGCTGTTATCAGCAACCTTCGGTATCTTCATTGTAGGTCTCTTACTCCACTTCTTTCGATACGTAGGCGCCATGTCATATAATCATGAATATAGTAAGTTAACACCGCTACGCCTATATTTCCCAAGCGGAGATGGCAGAGGTGTTCTGTGTACACCCATTTTCTTTTTAGGTCCCATGAAATAGGGGGCGAGCCTATTGCTACATCCTGGGCACAATTTCAGACTCCGGACTGATACTGGGAGTTTTTCAATAGAAAAACTACATTTGTCCGACCTATGATATAAACCGTAAACTCGTGATCGTAAAGCACATTATAAATAGTTGGTTAAGTAGTAAGAATTATCCTACCTATATCATCACGCCAGATCCTTGTGGGGTAGGCAGAGAGTGGTAAGAATTATGATAATTGTTAATGAAACAATTCCTTGTGTGATACACGTATCGGTGCGTTTTTACATATCAGTACGTTGCTACCACCCAGCTGGGTGTATTGGCATTCAAATATAAATTCTCGTTAGCAGTCTGAAATTGTCTCCGGTATATTAACAATACCCTCGGTCCCTTTTACATTAGGCTCTAACATAGCGAAATTTATATATGAGTATACATCCATCTATCTCTGTCTGAGTAAAAATGTCGCTGTGTTTAATTATATTTATTAAAACAAACATCTGTTAATGCATCATTCAATATAACAATGCATTTAGAAAGTTGGTGGGCCTGCCTCGCTTCTGTAGCGCATCTGGGATGTTCGCCGATGCTCAGGTAGACTGTGTTTTACACAACTATGCGGAAACGGGATGCATCTTTAGTGAGCAGGGTGTGGGGGCCTGCTCCAACAGCGTTCTAAATATGATAGCCAGTAGGTTAGACGGCATATATGTAAGTCGCTGCTGCGCTATCTCACATGGGATAGAGCCATAATAGTTATTAAGAATAGGTAATATAACATTAGTCTTAAGTCTACTAACCTATATGTGAGTCTAAGTTACTTGAATAAAAAGTTTCTATTCTATTGGTCTGCTGGCGTAATATGCTGATAGCAATCACGAGAATCCTAGTTTAGATAAAAATTGGTGTAGAGGTCGTAAATTCTCAATAGCAGATCAAATTTTGTAATTGCCACCATCAAAAATAAGACAAGGCTCGCTCTCTATCTCATTAGAACCTAGCATCGTCGACGAAAAGTGGGTGTATTCAGTACTCCTCTGCCGGGGAGTGTAAGAGTGACGGTGTTTAGTTTTAATTATTAATTTCACTTGAAATAACTTAGTAATCTTACCAGCCATTTTGAAGTTAAGATGGAGCGATATCGGTGAAATTGTTCGTATGAATCCACATCCTAACTGACAGATTAAACCACTAAAGCTATGAACATGTCATGTGGACAGTGCTCTCCTTTGTGACGTAGACAAACTTCAAGTCCGAAATTCCCGTAAATTCTGCTGAAACGTTGCATGGCATTTAATACCCAGACGAAGTAAATTGTATGATTTCAAAATAGCAACTGAAGAAACAATAAGAGACTATATAATAAGAATTGCAAAATTGCTACATGTAAGTGAGCAGAATGGGGTTGTATATATCAGACTTTTGCAACTAACCAAGAGAAATAATTATCAAATGAACATTTCAGAAAACTTTTCTGTTTTTGTGGAAAATATCCTTTGTTGGAAAACCTTGCAGAGTATTTCAGACGCCTACCTACTAAAAACCCAATGCTGGCCAAACTGACATTCAAACATTTTTCAATAAAAAAACCCACATAACAATTATTTCGACATTTTTAACTCAGGACTTTGTAATTGCCAGTCACAATATGTTCTACTAGATCAACAAGACAACCCCTAATAAACAACCAATAATCGATATCAAATAGTAATTACTCAACCCTCAAACACACTTCAGAAACACCAACACGAGCACCATCCCAAGTATTAAGTGAATCTGAACTTGAGGCTTTCTCAGCTCCACTTGTTTGTCTACCGCCAACCAGCTAGCGAGTCGATACTTCAAGCCGCTTAAACTCGGCAAGCTAATCTAAATTACGTCACGGTCAAGCTCTGTAAATCCTGAAACCCAATTTATCTTTGACACGACCGTTTTATACTTCTTCGGAGAGTATCGCCTCGGGCTGCAGGGTGGTGTAGAGAGGAAGAAAGGTGGAGAAGGTAATTTTAAATGATTTTAACTGATCTTAGAGTAAAAATTTTTTTAACTATAATAATTATCTCTGCGTAACGGTTTCTTTTAAAATGTTTCTGTGAAGTGTGTAGTTATTAGGATTAGGACTCTTTCTTCGTTTGGATATCGTACAACGCTACTGCTGGGCATCGTTTTTCTTCGGAGAGATAGACAGAGGAGGACATAGTACACACACTTTATGATGTGACACTTTTAGTCCCAATGCGATAAGAGGCGAGTCGGTCGCCATTCTCAAATATCTATTGAGTTTTTTTAGGTTCTCTCAGAAATCAGATTACCCATACCAGTCATATGTTTTTCTTATATTTACCAGATAACAAATGCACTAAGGTTTTGAACCCAGAGAACAAGCCGTAGTTTAAAAATGTATCTTAAATAATATTCACTATTTGTAAACAACAAAAACGATGTGCAAGGAGGAAATCTTAGTTGTCAGGCCTATAGATATGATCAAATAATTTCAGTAAGAACTCGCCTTGTATCCACAAAATCCAGGGTTTAAATAATAGCTAATGAATTTAAATAAAATTAAATATCTACTTCTGGGTTTATTTAGATTATTAAATTAAAAAAAAAAAAACATTATTCTCATTCATAAAATAATTGAAGTTGAATTGCTATCAGTTATCAAAATTGGATATATGCAGATATTATATGCCTTGGGCGAAAAGCCGCCTGTAACCATAATTTTATCTTCTAATACAAAACTTTTCTAAAAAATGCCGCATCCAAACTAAGACGTCACGTTTCCTTAATGCATCGATTGTACCGCAAAGCAATCACAGTAATTACAAGTTTAATTCGCTGCGAGCCTGTTGCCTTAACTCCGTTTTATATTTATAATTCAAAAAAGATCTTTTTAACGCTTATTATTTGCAAAAAGACTTCTAAGATTATTGGGTCCTAATAAATAGGTGAAAAGTTCGTTTTTGATTTTTGAATTTTTTTTGTAAGTGGATTGTGCAAATATTTCGTTAAAGGAATTATTAACAGATTTAAAGTTGTGGCAGCTGAGATCCATGACCAGTATATATCTTCCGAGTCTTTATATGGATGTCAAAGATCACTAAACCCTTAGACTAAGACAAGTAATTTATTTGAAAAACGCAGCCAAACGAAAAACGCCAGCATTCTTGCCACCATTGCACGCGGATGCGGTCTTTTTTATTTTGGCTTTTTTGTGTTTTATTTTCTATTTTAGCTCAAAGTGAGTGTTTTTATTCTAAGTTAACGTAGTTTACAATGTAAAAGCATATAAATAAATAATTTTAATCGAAGAATAAACCTATAAAAATCCTATAACTTATGAATAATTTGACGACGGCGAGTTTTCATAATTAAAGCGTAGACGCTCACACTCACAGAAATGAATAGCCACGAATTCAATCCCCGTACGATATAAATCTATGTAATACATAAACTAACTAACGATTTAGTGCAGTGGTTAAGAGCTTAAGCCGCTCCGTCCACTGTGTCTACTAGTCGCGGGTTCGATTCCCGCACGGTACAAATCTTTGTGTGATTCACAATTATTTGTTTCGGTCTGGGTATTCGTGTATGTGAATTTTCATGTTTGTAAAAAGTACCTACCACACAGGAATAAATTATAGTAGAGCTAGGTTTTTGTAAAAAAAAAACAACTTGTTTAGGTCACAATTTAATTTAATCTGGGTGTGTGTATATGAAATGATTAACAAATACACCCACCATACAAGAATAATTCCTAATGTGCTGCAACGTAATATTTTTTCGTGGTTCGATCAAACATCATTCCAAATGCTTACTTGGGATAATAATTTTCCAGACATCGCTGTAAATATGCTGTGATGATTTATATATTGTTCTATAGATTACAATCTAAGTATTGTAAATGCATCAACACTATTTTCTCAAATATTTGGCAGTATCCCCAAACAAGATTGGTATCGGAGCTGACAGCCCGACTACAGAATCTCGCCCGCCTAGCACTTTAAGTGCAAACGTGACTAGTATATTTCTAAGCAGTTGTTTAGCTGTAAAGACTTTTGATATTGCGGCAAAATATTTTGTTAACGAGAATTGAGGATGCGCATTTTTAACAGGATGTATATCATATATTACTATTGATAATATTATAACATAACAAACTGACTAGAATCACAGGGATAATTGGATATGGAATAATCGTAAACGGTCACACATTAGACCGATTAAGTAGAACGCAGCCTAAACATAGTCACTGTAAATAGGAAACATGCTCCCACAATGCTACGAGAGACTACGGTGAGTACGAATATAAATTAAGCTTAGTTTGTTTTGGTGGATGCCGTCATTAGCTTTGCTGGATGCCACAATTCACTTACATTCAGTATGGTGGATGCCAGGCCTAAAATCATGGCTTATCGCTAATCGTTACCCATACAAATTGGAAAGGTGTTATTTTATTAGGTCCTCGTAAAATTCCCAAAGGCATGGTTAATATACGGCCGTTGTGTCTGCATCCAATGGGTAATTATACGAGAGTGTCGTTCAACTTTTATGGCTGGTACTTTTTTGGCACTCATGCTTATAACATGAATTATGTGGAAATTTTAATCTATTATGTAGAGAGTTAGAGTAAGTATTAATTTATTTAAAATAAATGTACTATCGTTTACTAGCTATAGTATATTTTGTGTAATCTCCAAAACTACTAGGAGTAATAAAAATTACTCCTAGTAGTTTTGGATGTCGTTAACCTTACGGCTGCCATTAAAAGTTGTAGCCTGTATCTACCGACAGCTAAGTGTAGGCCTTTCCTTTATTACGCCATTCGTTCCATTCCTGTGCCAGCCTATTCCAAAATTTTCCGGCTACCTTCACGATGTCATCACTCCATCTAGGTGATGGTCTTCCTCTAGGCCCTTTTTGGGCCACCACTCTATTACGGCCTGGGCCCACCTGCTGCCATCCCGCCTCATCAAGTGTCCTGCCCATCTCCACTTTAACCTCGTGATCCAATTACCAATGTCTTCAACTTTCGTCTGCCTTCGGATTTCTATGTTAGGTATTCGGTCGGCAAGGAAGATGCCCAACATGGCTCGCTTAATGGCTTTTTGTGCCACTCTCATTTTAAATAAGCTGCCCTTTGTAAGCGACCAGGTCTCGGCACTGATTTCAGTACGTGCACTCAAAATACCACGAGGCGGTGAAATGGATTGCAAAAACAAGTAACACTTAATGACAGAGCGCTAACACTTCACTAGAATAACACTCCTAACCAAATTCACGTATTATCACTGAAGTGCTAAATGGGTAGTGTGTAAATACAGTGGAGGTTAATGGCCTTTAGATCACATCTTCGCGAAAGCACCAATTAGCATTCACGATATGCAAAAAATACTACATGCTAAAGACAACCTTATACCTAAAACCACTAGTTTCAAATTCCTGCAGTGTTTCGTAAAAGCTACATGTAACATGCATCATAAGAACCTCAATGGAAATAAAACTATAAGAGTTGGTTGCTAAAGTTGGTTTTTGGTTAGAAAAGTTATGAAAGAAGCGGATATACATTAAGGAAGTGAGGGTAAGCCTGCACGACGAAATGCTAAGCTTCTGTTGGTTTGAATTACCGAAGGAATGTTATCTCCGTGTGTTGCTGTTTGCCTTTCATATTTTCTATCCAAGGTTGTTTGCGTTCGCGTTATTTGATTTGTGACGACATAAACTTGGTTCTTGTTTGATGGCGATGTACATTTAAAGGCAGTGGGAGCTGGATGTCGTAAGTCACTTTTTTATCTTCGCTTTTATGTGTTCCTGGTATGTTTTTGATACTGTTTTGTGACCATCATAAATGTTGTTGAGTTTTGATAGAGATGTAATTTTAATCTGGTTTGTAGTGTGTGACGCATCACCCCAATATATATAAGGTAGCACATAAGATTTAGGATAGTATATTATACATCATTGCACCAACAAGACGTTTGATTCGACACACCCAGTCGCCCTAAACAGCACATCATTGCATGGCGACCCTACCAGGGCTGCCTTTGGGCAGTTCTGTGCTAGAGTGTCGTCAGTCATTAAGTGAACAAAACGTTTTTGGATGAAGATTTTAATGAAAAGAGATAAAACATTGAAAAATCTGGAAAAAATTAATAAGAAGAATGGCTATTATTTGGACTTGTACAACGCTGGGAGTCGTTGGCGTCCGATTATGGTACAACTGGGAGCTGTAGGTGCAGAGATGAGCACGAGATGACGGAACCATGGAGTCAAAATCTCCAGGAAGTGAAGTGAGGTGATGATATGTGACATTGTCTTTTTTTCTTTTGTTTTTTTTTGCATATTTAACTGGATGATTCTATTTTTTTTTGTGTTTAATCTATCTCTTAGTGTTCTATTTTAATAAGGAAATAATATTTTAAATCAATAATATACATAAACCGCCTGTTGACAATACATAAAAAATAACATGATATATGTCTTAGATCTCGTATGAGTTATTAGGGAAGGCACTTACACTTTTTTTTACATACAATTTTTTCATTTTTAAAATATATTCTGCTTGTACAATTTCTTTTAAATATTGATCTGCTTAATCTAAACTAGAAGTAGCAAGAATTATTTTAAATAGGTTCAAAAGAATGTGATGTAACGGGCATTTTATTAAATTAGTTGTCACCATAATGTCATTATCTGTTTCATATTACCGTTACTTGGTGTCGTAATTGAATAGTGTTGAGCGTTAAGACTTCTTCAGAAAAGGCAATGTTTTAGAATCTGATACCGATACCATACGCTTAGGAATGTGTTCCATACCAGTAGTGCAAGATGTTTTAGCTACAATAATGTGTGCAAATATAAAGATGCGTTTGTAGCATTTTTTATAACAATGCATAATGTACTAGAACTATGGTTATAATTTGAAAGTAATTCTAAAAATAAATTAAAAGTATGTCTAAAAATAAATAAATCTCTTTAGTACCCATGTATTATTTAACACTGAAAATTTATGTGGAAATTTCAAATATGGGTAAATATGCAAGGTGAAAGCGATTTTTATAAAATAGTAGTGGTTTTAAACATCTTTTGTGACCTTTAGTGTGCAAGAAGTTACTGTTATATTATTAAATGAGAAGATACATAGAAATGATGGATTGTAAGTTATGTTAAACCTAGTATGGAATCGGATAGAGTTGTTTTATATGATTTTGATTGTTTGAAGTGATGTTAAATTGCAGTTGGGAATAATTTGGTAAATAAGGTCTGACAAGCAAATGGATTGATCACCCAAAAGCGACGCAGATTTCTTCTATACCAAAGGATTCATTTTGGGAATATAAAGCATAAATATTATGGTATTGTTTGAGGAAGTAGCTTGAAAGCTGTATTATTTATAGGTAGGTACGAGATATACAAGTAAATAAAGGTACAAGTAAGGGTTAAGTTCCTCAGTTTGATCATGGTGTAAACGAGATTTCTCTGTGAAAATTGTTGGAGACTAGGTAAGTCTTAAATTATGACCCTTGTGAAAATAAATATGAAAAGTAGACATAATAAATGAAATGTACCTAAACGAAAATGTGATAAAAAGGATAAAAGAGATTAGAATCCGACATGAGTTAGGACCTGTGTTATAAGTGTATACCTACCTGAGTAGTTAAAGAAAGGAATGATAATGTCAAAGAATTTTATTGATGGAATTAAGACGAGAAAAATGTTTTAGAGCAATGGAGGTATCAATACGTGATTATTATGTGAGAATTAAAGGAATGTAAGACTGAAAATTTCTGAACATAAATGTAACTACAATAAGCTATTATTGTATTATGGAGTAACTAGTACCCCGCAAGGGATCTGGCGTGAGGTTATAGATATAGATAGAGTAACTAGTAATTATTTTTATGAATATTTATAGCATGATTAGAATTCTCAGCGTTACAATGTTATCGTGTCCTTGTATGTAATACGAGTATTCAGTTTTTTTTTGTTATAAAATAAAATATGTTATAAAATAATTTTTGATTTTGATTTAACACAAGTACATTACATTGTCAACAGTGCGTATTTAGCCAATAATTACTATTTTTTGTTATTAATGTTATTATTCACTATTAATTAATATATTTCTTATAAGATTATTTTTTTTAATTAATAATATTTCTATGTTTTTTTTTCAATTTCGTTTAGATGATTTTGTTTGTTTGTAATCAGGTTCCAATAAAAATTTCTTTGGTCATAGTCGTAAAATTAAAAAATACCATGCAATTATTATTTATTTTTTTCTCGAAAACGGGGGAGGTGTAGTGTGTGACGCATCACCCAGATATGTATAAGGTAGCACATAAGATTTAGAATAGTATATTATACATTACTGCACCAACAAGACGTTTGATTCGACACACCCAGTCACCCTAAACAGCACATCATTGCAGTCTAATATGGTGGGTTTTGATTCCTAGGAAACACCGTTAATGGAGTATTTCTACCAAATAAAAATATGATGGCAAATATGAAGTCACGCTATCTGTAACATACAATAAGGATGGTGTTAAGAAAATAAATAACTTATTAAAAACAGGGAAACCAACCTTATAAAGCAAAAATAAATATTTGAAGTCGGTTCCGGTTAGTGCAGTCGGTTACGTAGTACCGAGTTCAAAGATTTATTTTTTGCGTTTTGGAGTCGGTTTCCCTTTTATTTAAAGTTATTTATTTTACAATTTTACGGAATGAGTGAATTCAATATTAATATTTATATACCAAGGATTGATATAATACCCATAAATACCAAATCTATAAGTTCGTGCTGTTTGCCGTTAAGGAGTCCTTTGATGTATCTTCAAAGTCAAAGGTTCAATACCGATTTTATTAAAATGGGACCATAAATCATAATTAAAGACGTTATAAAAAACACAGATGAATTTTAAACCTCCTTCTTTTTTAAGTCGGCTAATATTCTGATTAGTTCAATGGTAGGGTATCTATAGGATTAATACAATACTTATAATAAGACGGACGATTTAGCGCAGTGGTTAAGAGCTTGAGCTGCTCCGCCCACTGTGTCAAATAGTCGCGGGTTCGATTCCCGTACGGGACAAATCTTTGTGTGATCCACAATTATTTGATCCGGTCTGGGTATTTGTTTGTGAATTTTCATGTTTGTAAACGCACCCACGACACAGGAATAAATGCTAGATTTTTTTTTTTAAATAACGTTATCTAAAGATTCGTATTATTTGTCGTTAAGAAGGTCCCTGGTGTATCTTCAACGTCCAAGGTCTTATACCGATGAATATTAAATAGGAACACGTTGGAGCTATACTGAACCCAATACAAAGAGAATCATGAAAATCGTCCAGGATTGACGGAAATATCGGCTAACATACATAAAAAAGCTTACATACGGACAAACATCGAACCTCATCCTTTTTGGAGTCGGTTAAAAAGTAGCCCCACACTAGCAATAATTCATGGGCCATGGGTGCATCCACAAATATAAAATTTTCACGTACACAACACACCCTAATCTTTGTGTGACTTAGAAATATTTGTTTGGGTCTGTGTGTTTGCGCATGTGAACTTCATGATTTGAAAATGTACCCACGGCATAAGAATAATTCTGTGACTCCTAATGTGGGGCTCATATTTCTTTGTTTGAATTAATAATTATAATAAAAACTTTATTTATTAACCAAAAAGTACATAGTGTAACATATTACTTGTAGCCTTTACACTAGGCGCAGCCTGTATCGTGAAGACCGTAATTTATCCGATTTACATATATATAAGTATTGGCAGAAGAGTGAGCCTTAGAGTAGGAATACAAATATTATTATAAAATGAAGTACCTATTTGTACCGTCGTGTGTGTGTCTATGTGTGTGTGGGTGTGTGTGTGCATGTATGTGTGTGTGTGTGTGTGTGCGTGTGTGTGTTTGTGTATCTGTATGTGCCTCGGAAGATGTATATGCGTGTATGGATTCGTGTGCTAAAATCATAGTATTTGTACATATATTGTGACTTGCGACAAGAGCTGTCTATATATCAATCATTACGTAACAATATATAATAAATTTTCGGTTTCTGCGTATAATAGTTGTAGAAGCCAGAGCTTTAATTGAATTCTTTTTGATGTCACATTTGAGGAATATTTTGTTATATGTATGGGGCTTTGTTATGTGTATGGGGCTAAAAAGTGTAACTGATGCTGAGCGAATGCAGAATTTACTACGGGCGTAGGGACACTAAATTTTCTTTAGTTTAATAGCAGCATTGCAGGTAAACGTTAGAGATTTAGGTATTTTTATGCTGGAAAAGGACTGCTTTATAAATGTAAAGTTTTCTTACTTGACAATTTATTACCAGACATGTATTTAAACTTTTAGGTGACTAAAGAATAGTGTTAAATCTAGATAAAACTAGTTTCATCTGAGTTTAGTGACCTCCCAGACAGATTCGTCTGACGTTGATAGACAAGTTGTTTATGTTAACGCTGAAATCGGGTTCTTTGTGTAGTTCTATAAGAATGTTTCTGCTTTGATCTTGTTTGTAGCGTACGAAGCTAATTTACCCCGTAAAGGATCTAAACCCTATTTTATAAAAATGACAATGCAACATATTTGGCAAGAAAATTAAGAATGTGTCGTATTCTTGCGACAGGTTGTAAGGTGTGACAAGGGTCTTTTGGCTCATGGATGTCATTGTCGGGGGGCTGTAGAGTATATTTTTTTTTACTTCCTAGGATATATTTCAATATGTGGGTTCACACGGCTACTAAATAAAAGAAAAACTATGCTAAATTTTATAGCAAACGGCAACCTTGCGACTATCATGAAGTAACAATTCCCTTGATCGTAAGTTCCGATATTGGCCGCGGGCCAAAAGATCCTTGCACGACTGTTCGTATTATTATTAATAAACTTGTTAAATGGCCACCGGTCGCCTGTGATTGGCACTTTAATTAAACAGAGCCTCAAATATAATCATAACCGAGGGATAGACATTAATCTATAACTCCATAAAAAATGTAATATTGCTATTTCTCTCACTTTGATTTGTGAGAGAAGGCCTTGTTACGACAATTTCGTGAAATGATCGTTTAATGGTACTAAAGTTTTTGTAGCGTGCCGCATTTGGTCACTGTTAATAAAGACCCTTTATACAGTAGCGCATTTACCAGCAGGCTGAGTAGGCTGGAGCCCAGGACGGCAAATTTAAGGGGGGGCGGCAAATTTGCCTCAAAAATTTTTTTAATAAGGTGTACATGTTAGAACTTTTCTTAACTCAAAAATATACCCAAACACTATTTCTTTAAAACCTTACTAAATCGTGAATTGTAAGAATAATCTAGGGACTGACACAACGATCCCTTAGTTCACAATCACACTAATAACGGGAAAAAGCTGATGTAATGATTACGATAGAATATAAATAACAAAATCGCAATTTCATTGACATCCAGAAAATGTTATTAATATGATTGTGAACTAGGGTATTGAATTGGTTAGCAGGGGCGGCAAAAATTGAATAGCCTACTGGCGGCAAGTCTGTAAATCCGCCACTGCCTGTATGAAATGATTCACAACGGTTTCCATAAGGGACTGTTAGGTCTTCCACTAAGAGGACTGTATATTGAAGTAAAAATGAAATGAAACTAGGTAAAAGTGTGTGTGTGTAGAAGTGGGTTTCCGTGTATACACAGGCAGCCAGTTAGGGGAGCTGGTACAATCTTTCCCCGTACTTTAACAGCGGAAACATTTGGAGATGCATTACATGCATGAATAGAAGTTAAATTGTATAATATTAAAAAAGGTATAAAAAATGTCCAAAGCGCGCGAGTGGTCCGCAAGGAAGCAATTTGCAAGTGGGCCCATGACATCGCTAAACCTCGCCTCCCGCGGGCTGCGGTGAAAGCGAAGACGTAACAGTAAAAATGTGATTTAAAACTCAGTGTGTCTGGAACGCTTTATAATAATAATAATAAGTCATTTAATTAAGGCAACTGAAATTTTACAAAAAATAATTTTGTGCAATTTACAGGCCCATAGAATATATACCTAACAGACTAAGATACATATAATATATAAAACCTTATAAGCTAAGTAACATGTATTGAAAGAAAGAAAGAAAAAGGAAACATTTATCAGTTAGGCTAACAGTAAAGTACACTACACAAAATGATAACTATAAAATAAAGAAAAACAAGTTACATGTACATACTATGTAGCCGCAATAATCAGCATAAAGCTGTGTTGCAGCGTAGCGCATAGCCACAACATAGCGCTATTGCAGGTGACATGTTGCGCTGTACAGGGGTGTCTCGCATTCTCCCACGAAATCTTCTGAATACGACACCCCTCGGCTAGAACTCCTCGCTCATGAATGTCTCCAGCATGGCTGTGGGAAATCGCACAACAAAGGAACTAAAAGCCGCATTGTTTTGCGAGTTCAGCTTCTCGACTCTCAGAGTATATAAGGACTTCTTGCGGGCATACTTCACAAATTCAACTCGCGGGAGATAGATATGAATACCTCTCACATCGTTTTCCCAAATATATATATACCCTACCCTATATTATACCCTCGATTTGAACTGGACAGGTTCATAATATACCCTTATTTTGAACTGGACAGCTTGGTCCAGTGGTTAAAAGCTTGAGTCGCTCTGCCCATTAGATTGAGTCGTCGTGGGTTCGATTCCTGCTCGGGACAAATTGTTGTATGACCCATAAATATTTGTTTCGGTCTGGGTGTTTGTATAGATACAGAAATAATGCTTGGTGTGGGGCTAGGTTTCATTAAAAAAATGCTGAGTTGTTTTTGGACTTAGTGTGATAGGGGGCAACTATAATATTCGAATAGAGCAGTGATAGCCTAGTAGTTGGCCTTCAAAGTCAGTCTCAGGTTCAAGCCCAGGCACGCACCTGTCTTCTCGAAAACATATGCGGAATAAAAATCTACTATCACTTGCTTTAACAGTGAAGGAAAACATCGTGAGGAAACCTGCAAGCCTAAGAGTTTCTCGAAGGTCTGTGAATTTCGCCAACCCGCACTGGGCCAGCGTGGTAGACTATGGCCTAAACCCTCTCAGTTTGAGAGGAGGCCCGTGCCCAACGGTGGGACAGTTTCTTAACAGGGCTTATATTATTATTAATACAATATTGTTTTTTTATTTGTAATACAATATTGACATCATTTGTTGAGAAGTTATCTTTGTGACGGTCTGACGGCATAGCCCGACTGATCAGTCTTCGGGAGCTTTTGATGATTGAAAACCAATTGATGATTTTAAAGAACAGTTTTTCGCATTTCGTAAGTATTTAAATATTTTATTCTAAGGTAAGTAACCCTAATAAAAACAAAGATCTTATAACATCTTTATTATTTCAAGCAATGTGTAATAAAATAAATACATATAAGTAACTCAATAAAACGAGTAAAAATATCGTCTAGACGCATTCAATTTAATCGTAACCAGTTAGGCCTTGAATGTGTTGGAGCGTAGTGCAAATATTCTAGAGATGAACATATTTTCTACAATACACCTCCACAAGTGGATCGCTGTATTTCTTACGACACTGGAATAAATCCTAGTGTGCGGCTAAGATCAATTTAAAAAAAAAGAGCTCATCACATTTTTTTTGGTATTATTGTTGTAATCTTACTTTGATATAACAGATATGTACTATTATTATTTACTTATAGAGAGCGAGGGAGCTATTGCCACTATACATACCAGAATTCCAGACCAGACTTATTTTTTGATAAAGAATCACTTTGTCCGATGTAGGATTCAAACCATGATAATAGAAGCTATAAGCTGCGTATATTCACTTCTTTTTCTTCAGGTTGATGTGTAAATGGAATAAACCATAACACTGCGATAATCATACACTAGCCTATAAACCTAACCTAACCAAATCAAGACAAGGAAAGCTAAACAGTGTGTGTAACAAACTAGTACACTCTGTAAACACATTTCACCGACAGGTCCCGATAGATAAAGGGCCTAGTGTCACAATTCTGACACCAAACTAAACAAGGATCATACATAACGATAAAAACAAATCTAATCTTATCATACGAATAAACGCATTATCTATCCATCCATCTATATTAATACGCCAGATCCCTTACGGGTTAGGCAGAGAGTACAGAGTTCCAACAGGTTCTTTCCTTACATAGCTCTCTGGCTTCCTCCACTCTCCTAGTTTGTCTCATACACGCTCGCCGGTTACGGAGACTCTTGACTTTATCTGTTTTGTCATTATTTATTCTGACATTCTTTCTATATGCCCGAACCAACGGAGCATACCCTTACCCTAAACGCATTATGATAATATAAAATTACGCTACGCTACACCAAAACCTAACCCTTACATCACTAGACATTTATGTAGGGCACATTTGCTCCGACAAGCATGTGTGAACTCACTTATTTATGTAGATTTATGTCGGGAGTGAAGTGTCAAAAGAATTTTTTAGGTCGCCGAGGACAAAATCTAGTTTTCTTTGCGTAAACATACTTCGTGTCTGAAGGGTCATATTTCATTTGGGATACAAGTGTCACCTATAATGTATGGAATGGACCTAAAATATCTAACTGTCCTAAATAAGAGGAAGGCTCTTATATGAAAACGGTAACCTTCATTCCTTCGTCATCGTCATGACGTGGGCATAAAGTTTGCATTTTTTAAAAGCAATTTAAAAGTATCTAGGAAGACAAATCTATATTTAACTAGCTGCTTAATCTGGTGTTATAGTTGTTTTCACGTTTCCACGGACGAATTGACGTTTACAGTGTTGTCAGAATTTTACAATTTTGATAGTCATATACCAACCACACTTAACTATTATTTGATAATAGAAAGAAAACGAAAAATAATCTTATACAACTAAAACTTATTCTTTTTAGTTTCTAATGTTAAGACAGCTGTAAAAAAGGCTTCGATATTTATTCATAATTTTTATGACTTATAAAATCTTAAGTAAAATCGGTATTTAAACATAACATAAAACTATTTTTCGGATTTGATCGCGGTTTACTTCTGAATTTTAAGTTCCCAGCGTTTCGAGTGCTTTGCAGCACCCATGGTCACGGGAAGGACTGTTACTGGTAATAGACGTCCAAAAGGCATAGTACAAGAACTCGATTATGATCAAACTGAACAAATTTTGAAAACTATCACGTAATATCCCAACTACATACAGTGTTTTCCCCTTTTGTACAGTGTGTATGTATAACTCAAACATTTAGTATTCTCGTATTCTCACAAGCGTTAATCTATCTCAAGGAAATCATTTATATATCCACACACACATACACACACGCAAACACACACACACACGCACGCGCACACAGATATTCAACCACACACGAATATAAATGTAACTTACACAATATTTCTAGCTTCACTAATCATCTTGTAACAATTTCATAGTTGGGGGCCTGGTAATCTGTCGGACAGGATAACTTTCCTAGTGCAGTTACCAGTCTCTCGCGAAGGTGCTATTTGTATCATTAAGAAATAGATCCGAATTAGATTGTAAGTACCTTTTGTGAAGAGGAATAAATAAACTATTATTATTATGTATATATTTATTAAGTAGAATTTCTTATAAAATATATATAAAAATACAAAATACAAATATTCTTATATATATTATATAAAAAATGTGCTCCACTGACAGCGAGGTCGACGACCCAAGCTACCGGTGGTCAGGGCTCCAAAGAGAGAAATCTCCTCACGATGCGCGCCGTGTCCAATACTACCGCCTTCTGTAGCAGGCCCTTCACCCAACTGCCAAGCGAGAGCTTCTCGAGGTGTTTATCGAAGCTCTTCGCTATTACGAGGTGGCCGTTGACTGAAACGACTGTCGGAATAATGATAGTTGAATCAACATTCCACATGGCGGTAACCTCATGAGCCAGGTCCAAATATTTAGATATTTTTTTCTTTTTAGGCCTTCACAAGGTTCTCATAATGCGGAATAGTGACACTAACGAAAATTACACGACGCATCGATCGATCTATTATCACGATATCAGGCTTATTGGCTACAATAGTCCTGTCCGTGATAATAGATCGATCCCAGTAGAGCGTGATATGACCACTTTCGAGAACTGGAAGAGGCTGGTACTGGTAGTACGGTACTTGAGAGTCCACAAGGCCATATTTAAGAGCAAGTTGCTGATGGATAATAAAGGCTAAAGTACTCTCCGTTAGCAAGACGAGAACAACCGGAAACTACATGTCTAATAGACTCACCGGGACGGTGGCATACCCGAAAAATGTTAATCGCGATACGTTTCCGGTAGTTGTTCGTCATGATAACTTCGTCTATATTGCAAAGACAAACCCTTCAGTTTCCCCAAAAAGGTTGGTCCTATAAAGGGCATATTATTATTATTAGTATAGTTGTTCCGGGATACCCTCAAATTTCTTAATTATTTTGTTGGTCCGATCTACGAAAAATAAGCTCACGGTGTCTTGAGGCCTTGCAGTGTTATGCTTGGTTTTGGGTTTGATTATATTAATTACTGGATTCCAAGTCGATGGAAGCACCCATCCATCTTCTCTATTGAACTTAGGATGTTTTTTTTTTCATTTCAATAGCCTCGCGAACCATCCTTGGTAGGAATCGATGTTCTTTCACGAGGATTTGTGGCCTATCAAATCTGATGTTCTTGCGGATGCGGTTAAGAACATGTTCACAGACTGACTATTTTGAGCGACGGTGTTTTAGGTCAACTATGTGTTCTTTAACCCGAGTTTTTACTGGTCTTTTTGTTTGTCCTACATAAGAGAGACCACATTCATAATCAAGATTATATACTCCTGCATCTTGTAGAGGTATGTGACACTTGACAGATGGTGAAAATTGACTGATCTTCTTCGGCGGGTTATAAAATGTTTTAATTGATGCGCGCTTCAAGATGTAGCCAATCTTGTCCGTAACCCCTCTCATCATCTCAAGGTAGTACAGCAAGGAGAGGCTTTCCTGTGGCTGGTTTCACTCGGTCACTGTGATGTTGGCGTGGGACTCGAAGCTTATTGTCGTGCAGGACCTGCTTGATATGTTGAAGCTCGGCAGCTAGATATTTCTTGTCACAGATCCCTTGTGCTCTTTGAAACAACGATTTACCCACGGTAGCTAACTGTGTTGGATGGTGGTGGGATTTACCGTTTAAGTACCTATAAGATTGGGTCTTTTTTCTTTAAACCGTATGACTTAAGGTGTGTTTGGGGTTACGATAAAATCCGAAAAAAATTATTTCATGTGTAATATTCGCGTAAGTCTAAGAACTCAGTATCGGTAATTTTGTTTTAAATAAATTCATTTAAAACAAAATTTAAATGCATCCATTGAGTAAAATCCAGCCTAAATTTAATAAATATTTTTAAATATGTCGATAATTTATGTCGATTGATTTAGTTTAGTTTTAGCAACATTTGTTTTTGTTTTGACATTTGCACCTTCAGACCAAATTTCATATTTACTTTACACTGAGACTGAATATTGACCGAATTGAGATTTAATTATGAATTGACTCACATTTGGTATGTTGCTCCATTAAAGTATCGATCCGATTTCAGTATCATCTCAGTCTACATTCGAAATAATGTAAAGTTATTTAATTGAAAATATATTTTTGATCATATTTTATTCTCAGCTGCCGCAGCTTTTTAATTTGGAGTATGTTTTGTAAATTAGTTGTTCATGTCAGTTCAAAATTTTATCGGAATACCGTTTAAATTTTGTTCAACTTTAGTTTCGATCTCGATTCGGTCAATGTCGAAATTTTACAAGAATAGCATTTGTGAAATTTATGAAGTTGAGATTAGATCGAAACTGCATTTTGAATACTAAAAGTTTTCTTTTTTCATTTTTAAATTAAGAGAATTGGAGTTCTGGCAAGTTTTCCGTGAACACAATTATAGATATCTTCAGGAATATATATTTAAGCAATGCTCGAGTCGTGTTCATAATCATCTGGGTGAGTTTCAGAAAGCAAAACTATCCCAAAAAAACTTGTTACGTAGGACGGACTGATGATTTAGAACCTTTTTTTTGGACTAAGCCTGCCACTCATTCCAACCATTGTAACTCCTGTAAGCCAGGATCCACAATGGTCTGCTTAGATTATACCATGGTTTGAACTTTGGGGTGTCCCGGAAAGTGCTTTAATCGTCTTAGAACCCACAACAAATTTAATTAAAATGAAAAACAGAAGGAGTAGGAAGAATAAAATTCCACTGCCCTCCTTTGCAAGGCAGGAGATAAAATAAAAAATTGGCACATGACCAAGTTTTAGTTTAGTCATACCTTGTGAAAAGTACTAGTAAATAAGTTGGTAGATATTTCTAAAACATCACGAGCCTTCAGTTTGAGAAGTAGCATTGGCCACCATACTTTGTAGAAAAAACCAGAGATATCGAGGAAAACGCCTAAAACGTATTTATAATATGTAGTGCTGCTAGTTATTCTAACGGATAGGGCTGCATGTACAGTCCATTTGCCCGACGTGAATCTAAATAGTTTCCGATTAAATGTTGACCCCTACCCTGTAACTGGCGAGGGACTATAAAGCGCTCTAAAAGCTTACCCAGCGACGTTAATAGGGTTATCGTTCAATATGATTTTGGGTCATCAGGTGACTTGTCACTGCTTTACGGAATACGTATTACGTATGAAACCACGACGCCACACTTTAGGGAATATGCCCTCAGATATATATCGATTAAAAACCTGAAGAATTGAAACGTTCGACTAGCTTCTTTAATGATTTTATTTTATATCTTATCTTCACCGGCGGCTTTGTTTAGAAGAAGAGATCGGAGAATGCTCATGAATTTGTCGCGAGATGGAAGATCAGACGCAGGGGAATGACCACGAGCGTATCTGCTTCTTCTTCTTCTGTCAGGGATTAAGGTATTGAGCAAGACACTAGTGGTCTCCTAAATACCAACGAAATGCTTATTATATACTCTGATGTTTTGTAAGTATACTAAGTCGACTGATCAATTTGGTTTGAACTCATGGTACAATGGAGAACAAGGGCCATTGCTATCTATTTTTTCTACTACCCTATTAAGTAAATCGCTTTTTGATTTTTAACCGCAGCTCTGTAATGAGACCTGGTGACTCTAAGTGCAATCAAAACTTCCTCAAACGTGTTTTCCGTGATTTTAGATTTTTTGAGCTTATTGTGTTTCGTACGTGCTCTTCGGAAACATTTGCGGAGTTCAATAAACTGATTACTCCACCAATCGCATATTTTGGTATTTGTTAAAGATACGCGGCCTAAAGCTAGGTCAGCACAATATATTAAAGAATCCGACATTATCTCTGCACTTTATGCCGCGGATAATTCATATTTAATCAATAATTAATTCAATCATATTTAAGTTGTTTTTTGTAATAACTGGTGGGTTACTATTTTAATACATATGTGTATGTTATTCAAACTATAATACTAACAATAACTACACATAAGGACAGGATTTTCTCTTTTGGAGTATAAGCAAACATCATTCAACACACGCACGCGCTAACTTATCTACAAAACAAAACAATGCCATAAAACTTTATGCTTTCACCAAAACACTTTAAAATCTCTGCAGGCTTAGCAAAATGTTAGCAAACTTAAAGCCCAGGCTCTGTCGAAAAATTCACGAAGGAAACATTGAAAACCAAACCGTGAAAATGTATTTTGACCTCGGTTGATATGACAAAAGATATTTCCGACATAAAATCATTCCCATTTACGCTTACACCTTTGTTAGTTGTTAGGAATGCTCCGACTTGCAAAATTTTAATACCAGTGGTTTGCACCTTATGCATGTAGTTCTAAGGCACAAGTTATATATTGTTAAATATAAATAGTTGTATTTGCTAGTCCAAGTAAACAGCGGATACGTTAAAGGACGCTTATGAATCGATTGGTTCAGCCCCTAATAATGTCTTTTGTGATAGTTGAGAGAAATACGCTTAGCAGTAGGTAGATACTGTTAGTAGATGCATGATAATGATGATGATGAAATCTGAAGTTATTACTTCTTTGTATACAAGGTGTATCGTAATTTACGCAAGCCCTAAGACAGTCCGATTAGCTAATTGTTACAAAAATTCAATACGAAAATCAAATTTGCAAATTTAAACATTTTTACCCCTTTTTTAAGCACTTTTATACCCCAATCAACAATGAAACTTGTACGTGTATGTGTGCATACTGAGAAATACATTTGAAATCTCTATGTTGCTTTGAATAAATAATAAATTTAGTTTGTTAAAGGGCACTGAAGGCGTAACAGCAATATTGCATATTTTTAAAATATAAAATTATAAGTCATTTTTTAAGCGTTTGGTTTTTAATTCACAAAAGAAAACACAGGAAAACTGTAAAAAATATAAATTTTTTATTGGGGGTTAAAAATCAATCCTTGCCATTTATTTTTTAAAGATTATTTCATGTAAATATTGGCCACGACTACGTTTTAGGTGATCCATACGTGAAGTCCAATTTTGTTTTACTTTTTCGAGCATATCGGCTGGTATCTGACCGATAACACGTGTGATGTTGTCTTCTAGTGCTTGAATCGATGCTGGTTTATCGGCACATATAAGAGATTTATTTTGTTTATGTTTTATTTTATTTATTTAGGCACAAGCAGTCAATAATAAACAGGACAGAAAACATATGATATCAATAGACCAAACAGTGCCCTACATGTAACACAATATATGAAGTTAATGAGCTCTAAATAAAGACAAAGCACATAGGTGAAGGACAATAAACAAAAACATAAAATGATGAATAGCAGAAGTAAAAAAGACAAAGTAATCATTAGTGATATTCTACGGGAAAAGGAATTTTTTGAGCAATTTATTTTTGATGCCGACCAAGGAGTTGTTGAATAGGTCTATATCTGAGAATATAGAGTTGTATGTAGTAACACTACGGCACATATAATTATTGAGTGTATAGTTGTTGCGCTATCGTGGCGGTATAAAACTGTTAAGTTTGCGTGAGGGCCGCAGAGGCAGCCGGGCAGCTGATGTGAAGTTAATCTTGAACAAGAGTGACGAAGCATCTAAATAGTTATTCATTAGTTTGAATAGAAAAAGAATTTCAAATAGTGAACGTCTGTTTTCAAGTGAGAAGAGGTTCAACTGAGAGAATGTATATACGAGTCGTGCTTGTGGTTACTACGATGGTTCAGAATCTTTAAAAATTTTTTCTGTACTTTCTCGATACGTGCAATATGTTGTTTGTAGAATGGATTCCAGACAACGCTACCGAAGTCCAAGATTGACCTCACAAAACTGTAATAGAGGAGATTAATTGTTCTATGGTTTTGGAAGGGCTTTGAGATTTGACGTACCTCCACAAAAAATAGTCCAACGACGTCAAATCGCATGATCTAGGCGGCCAATTCACTGGTCCAAAACGAGAGACGAATTGCGCACCAAAGTCATTGCGCAATAGGTCCATCGTTTCATATGCTGTGTGGCACGTGGCACCGTCTTGTTGAAACCACATGTCAACCAGATTTAACTTGTGTATTTTGGGCAATAAAAAGTTGGAAATCATTGCACGATAGCGATCACCATTACAGTAACGTTGTTCTCATCTTGATCTTAGAAGAAGTACGGGCCAATGATTCCTTCGGACCACAGACCACAACAAACAGAACATTTTTCGGAATGCATTGGCAGCTCTTGTATTGCTTGTGGCTGCTTATTGCAAATTTTGCTTATTAACGTATCTGTTCAACCAAAAAAGTGCTTCATCGCTAAAGACAATTTTTCGGTAAAAAAGTGAATCTTGCTCCAGCTTTTCTAAAGCCCATTCACCTAAAACACGACACTGTGGCAGATCGCCCAGCTTCAGTTCTTGAACGAGCTGTATCTTATACGCCTTAAAACCAAGATCCTTGCGTAAAATATTCCACGTAGTGGAATAAAAAAATCCCAATTGTAGCGAACGACGACAAATGGACAAATCACGATCTTCAGCAGCACTGGCGGCTGCAGCACCAATATTTTCTTCTGTACGCACTCTACGCACACGAGTGAGTAGTTTAATATCCAGTAATGTGAAATTGGGTCACTATTGCTTGAATAACCTGCTCAGTAGGGCGATTATGACGACCATAAAATGGTTGAAGTGCGCGAAACACGAATTTTCAACAGAGCACTGATTTTGATAATAAAATTCAATGATTTGTAAGCGTTGTTCGTTTGTAAGTCTTTCCATAATGAAATGGCAATAAAAACTACACAACTTTAATTTTGACACATGGAACGAATCACACGTGATCTGTCAAAAACATTGCGCTGAAAAATCAAACGGCTTTACATTATAAATGGTTGGAATGAATTCAGTTACCGATTTAAACTACTTTCAGGTTTTGCGTTTGTTCCGTTACACATTCTAGATATTTTAATTTTAATATTAAAACTGACTTATTCAACAATTTTACTTCTTAATCGGCTGCATAGTTGCAGCTAGCCAATACTAGATGGCGCCAGCTTAGTATCACGTTTATGTAACTAGAAAATAACTCTGCGATAGTTTGTATAGTTCTGGAATGTGCTAAATGTGTTTAATGTAGTGATTAACATATATTTTTTTGTGTGCTTTTTTTTTAAAAATGGGTGGACCATTCTCATAAATAGTATAATTTGCTTTTTTTAACTTAGACTCACCTGATGACCAACCTACATTGTTCTCCCATTCCCCACAACAGAATATAGATGAAAAAAGTTTGTAAATTCTTTATTTTAAAAGAGTAACCGTGGAGTTTCTTTCCCTTATTCTCCACAGGAATGACATTCCGAAGTGGCGGTAGTCTTTGTTATTTTTCTGATCGTGGTTCGCGTTATTAAAAATACACCGCCATGCGATGATGATTTTAAATACTGTAATCGTTTACATGAATAAAAAAAATATATATCTGATTCTGTTTTCTCTCCAAAAATCTTGCAACTTGCGCCCAACGCAAAGGTTTTGTTCAGGATCCCAGCCAGCTTCGCGGGCTTTGTCCCAAAGGAAGACTTTCTATCTTATTGTTGAACTTTGATTTACGTCCTCGCTGAAAACTTGGAGAGCTCCAGATTATTGGAAGCCTTCACAATGAGACGGGGGCATGCAGCCGATGTATACAGCTTCAAGTCTCGTTAGCTGTTTTACTTTGGGAAGTATTTTAGTAAAATTGTTTTTGCAAGAAAAAGGCAATGGTTGTGTGGACAATGTGAATAAGTATATACGTAGACATTGCATTTAGAGTCCTTTGAAGCAAACAATTATTTAATTGACCACTATAAATTTTCACTCAGTTTCATTGTTCAAATCCTGGCTTTTAAGATTTTCGAAACCTATATTTTTAGATATAAACGGAGGGCTTTGCAAAAATGTGCGACTTATCTAACAGACTGTTATTTAAGTGACATTCGAAATTCTCGAATTAGAAATTGGGCAATACATACCCATTATATTTATATACTTAGGGTAACAATAAGAAACAAAAAGAACCGCAAGAGAACTATATTCACCGACATAGCGCTTAAAATTGCCAAACTGATGTGAAAATGGGCGAGACACGATGTTTGCAGAACTTACAGCCGTTAGAGCAAAAAGGTTTTCAAGTGGCGACCACGTATTGGAAGACGTGGAGTGGGCAGGCCTTCCAAAAGATGGACTGATGACCTGGTGGAGAATGCGGGAAAAATCTGGATCTGTTCACCACAAAGTCGATCGTTATTGGAGGAGGCCTTTATCCTACAGTAGACGTCTTTCGGTTGATGAAGACAGGAGTTGGCATCGATAACTCAGTGGAGGACATGGTATTGAAACTAGCGGACTGCATAAAATTGCACTGGTCATATTGTTCAGAGTATACACTGGTAGTCGCGTCTACGGTACTGAAAGTAATAATATAAAAATATGTAAAAGAAAGTAGGAATGCGGTACACGTCCTCGTGTGTATCAACTGACTGGCTGAGGTGCGGGCGCCGGATACGACGACTCTACTCCTGTTTGATCCCCGTCTCGACATCTCCTGTTGTTCGTACCAATAATTTCATTTCCAAAGATGTATTATGCATTTAACATAACTTATAGTGCAATAAACGAGTACTAGCTTTCCGCTAGATAAACTGCTTTCCTTAACACCCGAGACTGGGCGCCATTTTAGATTTATATAAATGATCATATCTTACAAACTTCGCGTCTTCTCTCTCGGGTATTAATTTTTAGGATTAAAAATAGTATTCCGCGCCATACAGATTAAATTATAAAACGGTGTGGAAAGTTTTATTTGATTAATTGATTTCTGATTGCACCTTATTGAAGAAGAACTCATACCTGTAAGCTTACTAGGGTAGGCAAAAACTTTTTTCTTTACAACACGTAGCCCCATATTAAGATTCATTCCTGTGTCCTGGGTGCGTTTACAAATATGAAAATTCACAGACAGAAATACCCAGACCGAAACAAATAATTGTGGGTCACACAAAGATTTATCCCGTGCCGGAATCGAACCCACGACTATTAGACACAGTGGGCGGAGTGGCTTATGCTCTTAACTACTGCGCTAAATTGTTCGTCACTAAAACTATTGCATCCTTTTGTATAATGGTGAAACCATATACTCTGTGCGTACCAAAAGGAACCTGAAGTAATAATAAAGATAGATATTGCACAATATTAGGTTTTGTACATAATATTATTAATTATTGCTTATTATATCATTCATTATTGCTTCAGAACTCACATAACATATCTTGCCATCATTATTTATACCCGTTTCTAGTAGATAACTAAAATTTTTTAAACTATTATATTATGTTATTACTATATCATTAACACTATTACAGACACTTATTTCACGTACAGAAAAAAAACATACTGAAAAAATATTTGCTTTTAATCCGAAGGGGGGATAGAACCCGCGAGCGGAATGACCTGTAATAATAATTATAATTTTATTTCAGAAATTTAGTATCCATAAATCCATGGTGGTACAATTATTGGTTTTTATACGAGTGGTACAATTATCCAGGACATTACATTTAAATTCTTTGAATATCCCCGTAGGCAAAGTTCTTATTATTCCTGACATTCAAAAACAATAAAACAGAATGACTCAAGAACATTTTATTCAAACCACTCGCCCGTAGAAATGTAAGGTTATCGAAAATCTCAAGGCAGCCCGTGAAAAAAGGGAAATGTGTATACTTAAAGCCGCGGAACCCGCATATATTTCGTGTAAACAAATAAAAACGATACTAAATCGTGTCCATAGAGCAAAAAATACCCCACTCTTGCGGAATCCTAATGCTGTAAGTGGTAATTTATAAAATAAAGGTGGATATTAAGACAATAAGGAAAGCCTATATATAACGGCGCTTGGTTTTCCTGGATGGCCGTTTCAATGCCAGTAGCGGTGAAAGGTGGTTTTATCTTCGTTTTCATAGTGGTGGAGGCCGAACCGGGACACCAACACCGGGCAGACCCAAAAAGGGATGGTGCCATGACCTGGAAAAGAATGGGCGAAAAAAGTCAAAGGTCGTGGAGTCTAAGTGGAGAATCATGGAAACTTCTCCCAGCAGTGGGATGAAATAGGTTAAAAAAAATCTATCTATCGATATCATCACGGCATATCCCTTGCAAGGTAGGCAGAAAGTACAAATTTCCCACAGGTGCATTCCTTCTGCTCTACAGTTTAATATATCATAAATCCAGGTAAGAGAAATTCAGCCATACTTCATGTAGTCCCAGTGCGGAATGGCAGAAGCAGGTTTGTGGCCTGCTGTAGAAAAATATCGAGCCGCTCATTGATGCATTTAAATTGGCAAAACGACCACCAAATTAGGTGGTAACAGGGACCAATGGTACCTTCTGAAGCTTGAAGACGCTCAAATATAAATAATGATACCAACAATCACCCATCTAAGATTGACCGAGTCAAACGCTGCTAAACCTTGGTGATTAGGTCATACTCGTGAAAGGGTGCTGCTGGTGGGGAATGGTCCGTCCTCTGCCCTTTGTCTGATTGAACGTGTACCGTAGTGCTGTTGAATTTTGTCTCGTTCGGAATCCCACTGGAGCAATAACCAGTTGTTTTGTACGCACTCTTTACATATTTTATAGTAACCCTTTCTCTAACTATTATTATTATGCTTTTTATTATGTACCTCTACAACATCTGTGCTTTGTAAATGAGAGAACTATGTAGACACTGACCAATACCATAAATCTAAGTACACTTATGATTAATCTATACTTAAGCACATCTTTTTAGCTCGTTCTGCATTAATAATAATCATAACTTTATTGACATCAAACAATTTTTATACATATGAATGTTACCATGGCTTCTGAACAAGGATACCCTGTATGTCAGTGTTCTCCCATACTCCATGAATGCAATGTATACAAAAGAATTGTAAAACTCTCAATATTAAATAGAGTTACCGTGGTGTTTCTTGCCCATCTCCTCCACAGGAATGTCTTTCCGAACGGGTGGTGGAGTCTAGAGTAATCAATAATTTTCTCTTTTTGACTATTCACAAGTGCCTTTTGGTCTACATGAATAAAAAGCTTTTGATTTTGATTTTTGATCGCTCAGAACACCATGGTCCCGCAGCACTCCAAGCACCTCTATAATTCCATATTTCCCACGGTAGTAGCGTACTGTGTACATTCCCGTTTCGCTAATGATACAATACAATATACTTTATTGCACACTAAAAAACTACAGAACGAAAGAAAAGTACTGGACATAGTTATCGGTACAGTAAGGCGGCGCTTAAAGCGATTTCTTCCAGAAAACCTTCAGGTAGAGGACAGAGATGCTTACAATAATGTTATGTTAATACGATTATAAATTGTACACAAATTATTATGTATTACGGCCAAACGCATAGTATACGTACTACACTCTCGTAGCAATAATGCTACGCACATAGCAGCAGGCGTAGCACTACGGCGTGACTACGCGTCGTTGTATGTGAACACAATTATAAATTGTAGACACTTTTTTAAAATAATTTAATAACGTAACGTAACTGGAAATGAAACCTGTGTCGTGGGTGCTTTTACAAATATTTTCATTCGTCTGCACAAATACCCACACCGTAACAAATATTTGTGGGTCACATAAAGATGTGTCCCGTGCCGGAATCCGCGAACTCTAAATATAGTGGCAGAGCGACTCAAATTTTTAGCCACTACGGTGAGCCGTCCGTCAATTATAATTTGGTATAGGCAAACGCGTAGTACACGTACTATACTTTCGTAGCAACTACACTACGCATCTCGTAGCACCCCGCGTAGTCTCTGCTTAGCACGACGTGTAGTCTCTCTGTGGCACTTTACCTCAGTAAAGATGTAAACATCAGAACATCTCAGTACTAACGGCCCACATAGATAGAAAGAGATATGTGTGTAAAGTATTTTATATATTGCGCCAGACAGAAGATCAAATAATGTCAACACAAAATTTTGCTGATATATTATCAGCAATATCCAGTAATAGATAGATAGATAGAGTACTCTTTATTGTACACCAGTGATATTAACAATTAATTACATACAAGAAAAAAAAATAGGTACAATTGGCGGTCTTATCGCTAAAAGCAATTTCTTCCAGACAACCAATATTACTATATGAAGTCGTTTATATTATCTTACAAAAATCAAATCAAGGAAAACGCTTTATCTCATTACCAAAAAAAGTCAAATAAACTAAAACTTACAAACAAATCACCATCACGAAGGTATTCCCCAAGTGGGGGTTTCAAAAGTGTACTCTGTACACCCACGTTTTGCCGACGATATTAGTGTCCATTTAATCAGGAACGAAAATATTGTCATTACGTAAATATTTGTGGCCACAATGCCAGACTCTACAATGATAACAGAATTTATCTATCAAAAAAATACATTTTGTCCGACCTGGGTTCCCACCCAGGCCCTCGTGATCGCTAAGCGCATTATTCGCTACTAGACCAACGAGCATACCACACCAAAAAATAATTTTAACATTTATTTTAATTTTCCATAATATTTACATTTTCTCAGCTTGACATTGTTTGCCTCTTATTTTTGTTTGTTTCGTGTAATTAAGTCAGTGGAATTAATTAATTATGATTAATGGGATTCTTGGTAAACATCTTGTTAGAGCAACAGTAAAAATAATCTGTTTATTTAGCGAATAAACAACCTTATTCTTGTGGACTGCCTTGTGAGTCTAGAAGACAAAAAAGTACTTTTTCAATACATACATTTCCGGTATTAATCCGGAGTCTAGTCAAGTGCTTGGTATAGTGACAAAAGACTCGCCCCCTATTACATGGGACCCAACATTGTCGGTAAAAAGTAGGTGTATCCCTTGTGTACACAGTAGTAAATTTGTTGTGTGACAGAGTCGGAAAAGTAACTAGCTGGCGTCACGCTTATGTCAATCTTTTCATGCTAAGCTGTCTGCGTTAGTTTGAATTTATATTTTTTCTGTTCGATAGACTCGAAAAGACTGTTTTGTATTATTTTCACTGAATTACTCACTGTTAATATTCGAAATTGATAACATATTAATATCTATGTTATTAAATATTTTAACCTTTAGACTGCTGCTAAATTATGTGCACATCCTCTGTATAATATTATTTACAAATTGTTTAAGAAACCTGATAGTAACCAATTCATAAATCATTATATTAATACGCAGCAAAAACTTTGTACCCCTTTTTACAAAAATTGCGCGGACGGAGGAGTACGAAATTTCCCACACTATAGTTTATATAGAGAAGGAGTGCAGAATGCTAATATATTGCATAAAACATGCATTAAATCAATAAAAAAAACATTGCACACACTACCATGTATTTGACACAATACACTTCAAATTATTTGTCTATAGTCTTACTGAATGTCAAACATAACCAGCAAACGATGAAAGAGTTTTTACAAAAAACATCGCTTACAAAGAAGTTTTGTATCATTAATTAAATTATCGAAATATGTATATCAAGTTCAATGGTCGGCATTTTCTTTATCGCATGGTTTTTGTTACAATAAAAAGAAAACAAAAAAAGCAAATTACTTGAAAAAAATAGGCAAATTACCAGTGTACCCTTGAAATCTGTGATTATAGAAGTATAGTCTTTGACAATAGAACCTTAATAATGTTCAAACTTATAATTTAAATTAATTATGGTCGAATTTCGACCAATGGGTGACCACTAGTTATTATTATTGGACAAAAATTAGAATTTATGTATAGCGCCATCTATGTTTAACGTTGCGAACTAAAACGTAAGGTCGCGCGCAAACTGCACTCCACCTACACGCACAGGACTGGGGAAAATTAGGTTCATATTTGGCAATACTTGTCTGTCAGTCGCCTCGCGACGGTTTCAGCGTGCAGTCGTTCTGCAGCCGCGTCGAATAAATTTGAAATATTCGAAAACACGTTTATTTTAAAACGAAATTTAAAATTCTAAAGTATAATATCGGAGTTAAATTATTTAACTTTTATTAGTAATAATTTGTGTTTCTTAGTGTGGGCAGACTTCCTGAGTGTTAGTTTTTTAGATGTGACGATGACTCGAGTAAGATAATAGTGACTATCGGAATGGATGTGTGATACTTCGACATGTTTTTTGTGAGGTATGTAATCTTAGATTTTGAATCTAATGGAAATTAGAAGTCTGTTAAATTGGATTATTCACTCAATATCGCCTCATATTATTTTCATTTAATTGGAATTATGATGACATAAAATTCAATATCCGTATTGTGGTTTTGTGATCATTTGATAACACAATGTTTTTAGTGTAACATTTCTCATTTATGTTTTTTTTTCCTTTTATGTGCCAACTGAGTAAAATTATATTGAAATATATTTGATAAAGTTTTCACAAACATATTTGATAAAATTGTGACGCATATTCCTGATCTTTTGGAAGACTTATGGATAGAGATAGGTCTAATACTATATATAGAGGCCCATTGGTAGATTTCAATTTTATGTATCATATCATTAAAGTAGGGTAATAGTATAGCGTATATTTTTAAACTGATAATTCCGCGGTCATATAGAAAGATGGGGATAATAATTTATTACGGTGTTATTCTTTAAAAGAAAAAAAATGATTGATTTAAATTTTGTACCTACAGTAGTGATAGGTGATACAAGTCGAAAATCATGGTTTTGAGAAAATCGGATTCTTCATTTAAAAATTCCGCTTCTTGATTACGGTAATTGTTAAACACTTACTTGAAGATTATTTTACTCAGACTCGAGAAATTATTTTAAAAAGTAATTTAATATCAACTTAAATGTAGACTTATATTGTTTGACAGGACGTTTTTTTTTGTAAATTGATGTTAATTTACATGAATCATTACCCACTTGATTTTGGTTTAGTGTCGAATAATATAAGTATTTGACACGTCTAACCCTATTTAAAAAGGGTTTCTTCTATTGAACAGAACTGGTGTACACTGATACATGTGTAATTATATTAATTTGCACCCTTTTTATTCTATTTCTGCTGATTGTCTAAACAGGGTTAATTCGAGTTGAATCAGTAATGCAAAAAACATTGAACAGTCAGTTTAGTTCACTATGTCGCAATTGGAAATATTTGGTTACTTACAATATAGGCACATATACGCACAATACAATATAGGCACAATAAAACTGTAATTTTAAGTCTTAGGACATGGGGATCAGATTGAAAGATAGCAGATTTTTTTATGCATAATGAGCAAAAATATCATTGTGATTATTATTATGATTTGATTGAAACTTGAGTGGAATCTTTCACCAAAGGTACATAATTAGCTGTTAGTGTGCTTGTTTCTTAAATATTGAACTTAAACTCATGCCACGGAAATATCAAAATATGCAAGTCCGTAATATCACAAACCAAGATGAATGAAAACAATCGTCTAAATTAAGATCCGTATCCATTTCCATGATTTTATAAATGTAATGAAAGGGAAAAGGAATTATACACAACGTTTTCCTTAACGATGCTGGGATTTGGGTCAACGACGTATTGGATCTCGTGCAAAATCCCCTGAGATCATACCGAGTGGCGCGTGATTTTTGCACGAAAACTCATTTTCACTGTTACTGCTTCGTACTAAAAGTGTCATGGGGTCCTGAGTGCGAAATAGTGTAGTTTTTCTAACGAACAATTGCGAATAACAGACCGGAGTATGTAATTATGACCTGTATTATGACAATAAGCTGGCTCCCTATTAACTTGCACCCTAACATCATCAACGAAAATTAGGTATAGTACACTTCTTTGTTTCCTCAACTCCGCTTTGAGAATATCTGGCGTGACGGTGTTAATTTTTTTTTTTAACTGGTTTTGTAGAATTACAAGACCAATTCTAAAAGGGTTATTTTGAAATTCGTCATGATGCAACATTTATTAACGTATTGATCATGAAGAAAACTGTATAAAATGTATGTCATTAAGTAATTAGCAATGTTATAATTAGCACGAAAATATGGTACGTGGGATTGCCATTAAAATATTTTTTTACCATATTATGGGGAAACGTGTACTTATAAATTGCAATCTTCTTTAGTAATTAGTAATGTGTAGTAACTAGTTTGAACTATCCAATAACATTATTGGGTGCTTTCTATCGAAAAATTGTCAGTAGGGGCTCATAGGTTTACCTATAACTTTGGGGCCTAGCTTCGTTGGCTAAATATGGATAGAGCTAGTGTTACTCCACTCAAGTCACGGATTTTTTTTTTATTAAAACGAAGCCCCACACTTTGATTTATTCCTGTGTCGTGAGTGCGTTTACAAATATGAAAATTACATACACAAATACCCAGGCCGAAATAAATATTTGTGAGTCAAACAAAGATTTGTCCCGTGCGGGAATCAAATCCGAGATTATTCGATTTAGTGGGCGGAGTAGCTAAAATTCCTAACCATTGCACTAAATCGTCCGTCAAACCCGGGTCACTGAGAATCTTTCGACAGAATACGACATTAAGTCCGACCTAGAATTTAAACTGCTTAACCAATAAGGCAACTAGGTAGTTGGTAAATTTATCATTATCATCAGCCTATGGTAGTCCATGTCTGGATATGAGCCTTTTGAATTGAACGCCGCTGAGTACTATCCTCGGCTACTTTCATCCTATTTCTGCCAGCTGCCCTACGTAGATCAACGCTCCACTTTGCCTTAGGGCGTCTTGCACTACTGTTTAATTTATTAAAGGCCAATACTATATATCTCTATATACAGCATAACGCCAGATCCCTTGCGGTGCAGGCAGAGAGTACTGGGGTCCAAGAGATTTTTTCCTTACAGACCTCTCTGGTGTCCTCTAGCACTCTCAGAGTTCGTTATATGCACGCTCGCCGATTATAAAGACTCTTGAAAGACCAATACTCTTTTCCAATAGATTTTCATAGGATATCACCTCTTCAAACACACATCAAATAAACATCTTTAAAATGTACCCTAAACGCACAAATCTAGTTCGTTACCCTTTCACATTCGTCGATAAAAAGCTGTTTAAATTCGACTATCTCCATCGTAGTACCTTTTTTACGCATACGGTTTTTTCGACATATTCCCCTTTGATGTCCCGTAGGTAAATGCCTTTACAAATTCTAATTAAATGCGTGTTTTCAAACATGCTTCCCTTTGGGGGTTATAGCGAAAATGCTTTTGAAGTGAACGCTTACAAGTTCGATGTTTCGGGCATGTGGCTTTGGTGTTGAAGAATTCCAATTGTGCTATTCGGGATGGGTGATTTTATTGCGATAAACACCGTCACGGCTATATTCCCTAACGATGTTAGGTCCTGTAATAGGGGGTCAGCCTATTGGCATACACCGGGCACAATTCCAGACTCCGGACTCATGCTGGGAATTTATCGTTAGAAAACCAACATTTGTCCGACCTAGGATTTGAACTCAGGACCTCGTGATCACAAAGCGATACGCTTCGCACTAGACCAACGAGATAGTTATTTATTGAGGTATTTTTTTAAATTACTGTAAGAGGGCATGCATTTACGTTTGATTCTGCTTCATTAGTAAAGTGTCTGGCTGGCGATCACAAAATCCTGCGTTTGAATTCTTGGTTGAACACAGTAAGATTTCTTTTAGCGATAATTTTTTCCAATTCCACAGAATCAAGAATATTTTCTAGTATAATGACTAAAAGCTTACTCCCTAAAACGTTGGGACCTTACATTATTGTTGAAATGTATGGTTATTGTAAATTTTAGCTTCGTTTGGGGAATCTTAAGAATTTCAAGTTTTCAAAAATAGTAAAACGATTTTAGAATAAAAAAAATAATATGTGGTATATTTGGTAGGTTTTTAAAACTGACTAAAAAGTATAATCTCTCTACATCATCACGTCAGATGCCTTGCAGAGTAACCATGTAAAATAATTTAAAACGATAAACGTGGGGCGCATGCAATACTATCATACTACTATTAACATCCAAAGGGAGTTGATAAAAACGTGGTAAACTTATCTGTTATGTTTCCAAAACACGCTTATTTTTTCTTAAATAAGGTTGCAATACCTAGTATTGGACCTTTCTAACAGTAATTCATGTTGAAACAAACTTTTATTTTTAATAATAAAGTGAAAAAAATACTGAAGTAGCTTCCGAGACATTTTTGCTATTTTTTATCTTTAAAATTCCTTAAAACCATGAGATTTTGCGGAACAAATAATAATACAGCTATTTAAGTGAGTTTTGAATCCAATTATCACTATTTTGCGATATTCATATACCCTCCGCATAATCCACTGAATAAATTTAAGTACACAAAAGGTCAAACTAAATCGCTCAAAGTCCACTTCACAAAATTCACCAAGAAAATCCGCGATTGAGTACATAAATTCTGTCCTCCAATTAGTAGTGAACGGAACAATAAAACAGGGAAAGAACTTGGCACTGCTCCCTAAATCGATGCTCAAAAAAACGGCGACAAATGTCCACTATTCAGGTATCGGACAGTACCTATTCAATTGGAAACTGCATTTGAAAAGCTGCTGTAAGGTAATAGAAATAGAGATTATGTAGAAAGAAACTGAAATGTTGAGATTTTAGATTGGCAATAGGCATACTCCTTATACTTTGGGGTGTATTTAGTACGCCTCTGCTACCATTAGGTAAGTAAATGTGATGGTATTAACTTGTCAATTTTTATACTTACCGAGGCTCAAAAGTCGAAACTCAAAGTTTGCCAACGAGCAATCGAGCATAGCATCTTAAGCATAAAACGTATCGATCGAGTACGAAATTCGTTGCTACTCTACATGACCCGCATTGTAGACGTCGGAGGTAAAACCGCGACATTAAAATGAAATCGGGCTGGTGACCTGAACCGAATGGACACAAATAGGTGGGCCAAACTGTGTACCGAATGGGTCCCACAACAAGGTCATCGTCGCCGAAGCAGGCCCAGAAAGCGGTGGTGCGATGAACTCGACGCGTATCGAAAAGAATGGCCGTTATTGACAGCAGTGGGACACATCAGGTTAATAACAATAATACTTACCTATTTTAATTTGAAACATAATAACTATAGGCGCGCTCTCATTGGCGTCGCCGGCGAAATGTGACAGTTCTCTGCCACACCCCCTTGGGGAATATACGCGTCTTTTTTTCAATTTCATTTACAAAAATGGTGGTAATAAGCCCAGCACTTCGTTCACTCAATTTCTGAAGAATACTTCTAAATCACGGAGAGACGAAATAAATAAAATAAGTGAAGATCCCAAACAAAATGATCAAAGGATTCTATTTCTTGAGTGAAAGAGCTATAATGGTTATAAATAAAGCTTTCTTTCATTGTTGCGTTCCATTGGATTCTATAAACAGTTTGAAAAACACTGGTTGGTTTGATGGGCACTCCTCTTGGGAATACGAAGTCTGGATTCAAGCTAGGATATAACTTTTGCTTGCTCCTTGCTACTGCGTGGTAGGGTATTCTTCACTTCACATAAGGTTATTCTGATTTACTATCAAATGAGTTTTAGTAAGAATACTCGTATGGACAAAATAAAATGAAGGAAGCTAGTGTAATATAATTAAGTAATCATCTATACAGCAGTGATAGCCTAGGGGTTAGAACGTTCGTCCTTCGAAGCCTGGCAACGGCGAAGGAGTGGGCGAATCTCCTACAGGCTTGCTCAGATAATCACCGGTCACGGCTGTTTCGGTGATTATCTGAGCAAGATCGGACGCGAGGCGACGGCGATCTGTCACCACTGTGGTGGGGACCAGGATTCCGCAGAGCACACGCTTGTCGAGTGCCCAGCGTGGGCCTCCGAGCGGCGGATCCTGGTCAACCGGATTGGACCGGACCTCTCCTTGCCGGCAATAGTAGCGGCTATGCTGGCAGGGGATTCGGCGTGGGGGGCCGTATTCCCCTCCCGAAGCGGGCTCTTCGGAGCGCGGCACAAGGGGGGCACCGGCGTGTTCCACTCGGAGATCCCGGAGCCCCTCTGACACGTGCCAGTGCCGGCAACCGTGGGGTTTTAGTCGGTACGAGTCCGACATGCTCCGCCAACTTCCCCCGAGGTTGGCGGAAGTCCATGAGGATTTCCCCACGGAAAAAAAAGGGGTTAGAACGTTGCACTGCAAAGTTAAAGGTTTCAGTTTCAAACCCAGGCACGCACCTCTATCTTTTCTAAAGCACGTGCGTATTACAAATTAATTATCACTTGCTTCAACGGTGAAGGAAAACATCGTGAGGAAACCTGCACGCCTAAGAGTTTTTCGAAGGTGTGTGAAGTTCGCCAACCCGCACTGGGCCAGCGTGGTGGACTATGGCCTTAACCTTCTGTTTGAGAGGAAGCCTGTGCCCAACGGTGGGACAGTTTCTTAACAGGACCAATATTATTATTTATTACTAGCAGTTTCCCGCGACATCGTACCCGATCGACAACAGCGTTATCTACCAGGTCTATAAGGTAGCTTTCCAATGGTGGAAGAATCATTAAAATCGAATAAGTAGTGCCGGAGATTACCCCGAACATCCAAACTCACAAACTTTACCTCTTTATAATATTAGTGTAAATATATATCATCTATTATATTTTTCATAAATTCTGCGGGAATACAATATACATGAGGTGCTCGTAGCACTGTGCGACCTTGGTGTTTATATCAATTACCAAGGTTAAGCAACGTTCGACTCGACATGATCTCACCTTGATTATTAAGAGAAGGCCTATGCCTAGCAGTGGGCAGTATAGACTGATATTATTATATAATACACTAGCCCGTATAACATCAAACACCTACACGCCGCCTTCAAGCAGGCGTGGGTACCACACGTATTGAGTTTCCCGACAAATAGCTATACGCCTACCATAACCATTAAGATCAAAATATCTCAGCGAATCGCAGGTGTATTTCATATACGCCTGAATGACAACAGTGAGAAATACTTATAGGCATATGTTATAATCATTTTGGGAATACAAAACGTTATCAAAGCGGAGATGCGAAAGATTCCTGTGGTAACATCAAAATAACCAAATTTATATCATTTGTATCTGTACAAAATATTTCGATTTGATGTTAGGGTTTTCAATATCATTTCACGGGAATTCGGGGTATAGATTTTTTATAAAAATAACGAATATGCTGAAGATCTCTTTTCCATTCGTGTTCTTTGTTACTGAAGGTGTCCTTGAGTGGTCTTCATGACTTTTCTGTTCTATTCTGAAGATATTCAATAGGAATTGAGATGTTAGAAGAATTAATTTCAATAGTTATTATTACTTCAATTTTTTTTTTTGCACACCGTCGCGCCTATATTCTCCAAGCGGGGGTGGCAGAGGTGTACTAAGTACACCCACGTTTCGCCAACGATGTTAGGGCCCATGTAATAGGGGGCGAGCTTATTACCATATACCGCGCACAATTCCAGACTCCGGACTCATACTGGGAATTTGTCGTTAGACAAACTACATTTGTCCGAACTAGGATTTATTTTGCTTTTTTAAAATCGGTTTAACATTTTATTCAAAGTTATTTATTAAATATATCTTTTTAATCAAACGTGTCACGTTGCAGCAGGTATCTATCACAAACTAAGTAAACTAGAGTGTATTCACTCGAACACGTGCTACAAAAACCTTAGTCGCGAAGTCTTCTCTAGTACGGGTGGTTGTCTAGTGACTGGTGTTCACAGAACACCTTTGCTACTCTCACTTGAGTAATACATGCATGGATGTTTCTTTTCTGCCTCAGATTTTTCTTTCATGCTAAAAACTAGTATCGACTTTCCAAAGAACTTTTAAGTCGTAAAACGTTCGTTTTTAATAAAATTCCAAATATTATCATCGTGAGAATTATTTTCTTTTTACTGCAGTTATTTTACGAGTTCGCGAGAGAGCTAGTAGAGATCGGTCGTGCGTGCTCGTTTAAAAGGGTACAATAAACTTGGATCTTTATAGTCCGGGGGGTAAAGATGAAAATAGAAAATATTCTTTTCAATTGTGCGTACCGTGTGATCGCTAGAATCTGTATGCCCTTATCGGGTAGTAAAATAGTTATTTTTTCTTTGGATATCGTCAAAGGTTTTATTTTTTCCCGCAGTTCTACCCACACATTGATAATTTTGTGACCAAAATATAGCCTGTTCGTTATTATAGCTTATGTTTTAACCTTCTCTCATTTTATCTCAAGCAATAACGAAATACCATTCCGCTAAAGCTATTGCTTAAAATATTTGTATTTAATAGTAACAGATATTTAAACCTCTAAAAGTTTAAGCATCTATGTTTGGAATCACTCTAAAACGTAAACGGCAGAAATCGGATGAAAGTACCCGAGAATAGCACTCAATGACAAGTGATGTTATCACGCCATATCCCTTGCGATGTAGGCAGCGAGTACAGAGTTCCAACGGGTTCTTTCCTTACATACCTCTCTGGCTTCCTCCACTCTCATAGTTCGTCTCATACACGCTCGCTGGTTACGGAGACTTTTGACTTGCCCTTCAGATAAGACACGCTCTATTTGGTCATGGTAAGATAGTCTAGGTCTTCCCCGGTATCTACATCCCTCCACTAAAGCAGAAATGATAAGCCGTAATTGTGTGGGACTCAAAATTGGTTCCTGCCTCAGCTTATGCTGCAGCTGTATTATGGTGTAGCGCTGATATTCTGGCAGCGTCATATTTCGGTACCTTCACGTCATCTTTCAGATATACCTATAATTAAAATCTTTAAAAAATTGAGGTGTGTATGATTTGTAATAAAATAAACCAATATAATCATAGTAGGATTAGAATCATATACATAACTAGCAAGGCGCTCGTAGCGCTGTGCGACCGCGGTGTTCTTACCGATTACCGAGGTTAAGCAGCGTTCGACTCGGTTGGCCCGAGATGGGTGACCGTTTGTGGCATTTTCAAATTCGAGCGTCTCCGTGCTGCGGAAGGCACGTTGAGCCGTTGGTCTCGGCTACCACTTAATGTGGTAGTCGTTAAGCTGAGTCGGAAGCCTTAAAGGCGGCTTGATAAGTTCCAACAGGAGGTGGCCACAAACCTGCCTCCACCAATCCGCACTGGGTCCCTGTGGTGGAGTATGGCCTAATCTCTCTCACCTCGATTTGTGAGAGAAGGCCTTTGTCCAGCAGTGGGCAGTATAGGCTGATATTATTACATAGCTAGCAGTTTCCCGCGACTTCGTACCCGATCGACAACAGCGCCACCCACTGAGTCTATGTTTTATAGCCTATGTTACTTCTGGATAATGTAGCTTTCTAATGGTGAAAGAATCATTAAAATCGGTCCCGTAGTAGTTTATTCGTTACAAACATACAAAAATACAAATCTTACCTCTTTATTATATTAGTATAGATAAATAAACGACGACGACGATTTAGCGCAGTGGTTAAGCGCTTAGGCCCCTCCACCCACTGTGTCTAATAGTCGTTGGTTCGATCGATTGACCGATCAAATCAACAAAGTATTTGTGTATGTGAAATTTCATTTTTGTAAACGCACCCACGACACAGGAATAAATTCAAATGCGGGGCTACGTTTAAAATTAAAAAAATATATAAATAAAGTAAAAAGAAACAAAAGGAAATAATGATGAAAAAAGAAAGGAACAATAAATAGTACTAATTGCATACCCACAAACAACGTTACTCACGACATACAAATATTTTTGACCTTGCAAAGCAACGTATTTTACATTCTAAGCTCTATATGACAACATTGCAAAACACCGTCTCAAAGAAAGCCAACCACTGTATAACCAAGAATGGTCAGCGGAATAATATAAAATTGTGGCACTGAGGAACATGCAGAACGCATTAGCGACACCATAGACTAGAGCAAAGCCATAGACTGACAATAGCCATTTACGTGTAACTCGCAAAAGTAGCCGAGGATCGTACACAGGTTGATGATGATGGTGATGAACCTCCAAAATCAGCAATAGCATGCATAATGCATCTTCTTTAATTAATGATTGAGTGGTAGCGGGTTCGATTCCATGGACAAATCTTTGTGTGACCCTCAAATATTTATTTCGGTCTGGGTGTTTGTGCGTCTGAATTTCATGTCTTGTAAACGCACACACAATACAGAAGTAATTCCAAGAGTAGGGCTACATTTTCCTAAAAAAAAGAAAAAAATAAGTAAAAACCACAAAATCTATTATAAGACTACGAAGTGTAAGACTAATTAATAAAGTATTGCAAAAATATAAAAATTTTATTTGTGGATTTTATTTGACGTTGGTCATTTATTAACTTAATTTGAAATAAAGTTATTTTTTAGAATTATGTCGCAGTTACTTACATGGGACCTAACATCGTTGGCACAAAGTCTGTACAAAGTACACCTCTGCCACCCCCGCTTGGAGAATATAGGCGTGACGATGTTTATGTCGCAGTTTATTTTGATGTTAAAGTTCCGGACGTTCAGGGTTTTACACATATTTTAGAGCATCCATGGTTACGGGCTTGATGATGTTTGACGTCAAAAGTCATTCTTATTCAGGGGTACCTTTCTTAATTATTTTTTGTATTTGTTAACGGATGGCATGGCGTCGTTACAATATTTTGTAGGGCATCATAAGTCTATTCATTTAAACTGATCTTTGGTGACATTCGTAGTTACGTGACAAGCCACTCCGCTGGGAAGCGAGTGAAGGGATATGCTTCTAGCAAATATATCTTGAGAATTGTCACACTTATATCACTTACTAGCAGTTTTCTGTGGCATTGCACCCAGTCGACTACAGTGCCACCTATCGGATGTATTTTATTTCTGGATAATGCAGCTTCCTAATGGTAAAATAATTATTAAAATCAGTTCAGTAATAGACCGAGTCTTATTTGAAGGACAAGTCTCTGTAAACGGCGAGCGTCCATGAGATGAACTATGGGAGTGAAGGAAGCCAGATAGGTATGTAAGGAAAGAACCGGTTGGGTCTGTGTTCTCTGCCTACCTCGCAAGGGATACGGCGTGATGATATAAAGATAGATACATAGTTCAGTAACTTTTCAAATAAAGTTTCTTCTATATTATTTAGTATATATAAAGTCATTATTATACCATTCACGAAGTCAGTAAACAATATTTTAGGACCTCAAAAAGCATTTTATTTATCACAACCCAGATCACTTGTGGAGTAGGCAGAGAGAACAGATTATTATCCTTACTTTCTCATATAATTACTAATAATGATAATAATTTATTTATTTCAGGCATCAGAAATTGTACAATTTACAGGCCCATATAATATGAAAATACGAAATTTTCATAAAAACGTAATTAATTCATTCAAACATAAAACGAATTAAAAAATTAAAGTTGAAACCCGCGAACTTCACAATTGCAAACTTCATTTACAGCAAACGCAGAAACTTAGTTTGAGAAGTTTCAATCTACAAGATGAACGAAGTATTTCAATTACGTTGACAAAAGACACCGCAGAGTTTCGTTGGAGCGTCCCAACTTGAGCAGAGAGCAGTTATAATATAGACTGATGTTTTTCATCCTGGTGATACTGAACACAAATTAATGAAAAGCAATAAACATTTTGTTTTATCGAGATTATTTTTTCTACGTACTCTCCGCCAACTCCACAAGGAATCTGGCGTAATGTTACAAATAGATAGAAGATTTTCTTATTTAAAAAAATCCTATCTTATTGCGCAACGTATGTGGTGGTATGCCCATGCGGTGGGTTCGAGGAAAGTATAGGTACAATACTGCCTACAAAACTAGCACGCCATGTAGCATACTTGGTTTCAACTAAATGTTTCGCAGCCGACGCAGCGCAACGCAAGCGCGACGGTGGTGCCGCTTGGAGAGTTGTAATGTACTGAAATGTGCGGGTGACGCCACACAGCGCAGCCCCGCTAGGCGCGACGGCAAACGTTACGACCGAACGTAAACGAGCGTATATGTCACGCTTCCGTTGCGCTCCGTCAGTTATTTGACCATTCCTTAAGATTTCTGATTTGTAGATAGTAATAAAGTAAACAGACTTTCAAAGCCCCATAAAAAATAATAACTCCTTTTCACCGCGCCATCTGTTGGTGAACACATAAAGCTGGCAAATTTGTCAACGTCAGAAAAACATAAACCTAAGTGGATATGTTTATAAAACATTACATATCCTAAAGAGCACTAGATAATTTTTAATGGATTTTACTGAGACAATAATATAAATTTATAGGTTATTTATAATGGTTGTAACGGAAGTGTCCAGGTTACGAGTCAGCGCCATCTAAGTATAATACAGGATTTACGGAACACAATTTGCTATATGGTGATTGACAATTTATTAATTTAAACTGGTCTGGGACTTAAGCTAAGCGTATGTTTAATATCGTGGACGAACTTTGCTATAATTCGTGAAGAATTTGATAACGAAATTGGGTGAAAGTGTATACGCCCGATAAGGAGGTACATATGAAAGACAATAAGGTTTCTGCCCCAGAACCACATGAGTAAATATCCCAACAGAAAAAAAAACAATAATATATAACGGCGTAAGGTGGAACCATCTGTGTTTTCAAGGTGGCCTCCATGGTGGCCAAACATGAAGGAGGTCTTAAAATGGCACAAGCTTCTCGTCTGGTGCACTGATCCCTCTTTGATAACAAAATATCAGAGGGTGCACACAATAATTCAGTCCATCTAGCTATGTCATCACGCCAGATCCCTTGCAGCTCACAATAATTGAATATTAAAATAGCACAAACAGATTGACGTTATCGTAATGGTATCGAGTTGATATGTTATCCCTTTTTCTCTTAAAATTACTTAATAAACATGAGTGTACGTTTCCTCGACACTGTTTAGTTACTATAATATATCGTAAATTTTGTGCTTAGCCCTTTGTTTTCCTTGAAATATTTATGACGATTCTTTTTCCAACATTTATATATCTATGGACCCCTTGCGAGGTAATTCCAATTTTAACATCATTTGCCAAATTTTCAGCTTATAGACTCTAAGAATTTTTTGATACGTGTGTAATGCTTGCATTTCATGAACATAGGTGTTTATATGTGATGGTTTTATGTGTGTGTATACCGCGGAATAGAGGAAGTATACACTGTTCTGAATACATAGGTTAATATACTCTTCGTAAGGAGTCTTAAAAAATCCATGTGTGGTTACACTTGGTTATTTAACTTAACTTTGCAACGGAAAAAGTAGAAAGAAATACGTGTTAGAATTAGTAACAACAATCATTTACAATTAAAAAAAAAAAGAGTTACGCCTATTTTCCCCAAACAGGGTGATGGAGATTTCACCCACACAATTCCAGATTCGGGACCCATACTGGGAAGTTTTCGTTAGGAAAACTTCAGTTGTCCGACCTTGGAACCAGGATCTCATGATCACCAAGCGATGCGCTTTGCCGCTAGACCAACGAGGCAGTCTCTTTGTATAAAAAAAAAGAGTCACGGCTGTATTTGCCTAGTGGGAGTGATAACGATGTTCTGTTTACAACTAGGTGCACACCTTAGGTCCTATGTAATTACATCGGGCTCAATTTCAGACTACCATTGAGATTTATCGGATAGAATAACACCCCTTATTTGACCTAAAATTCGAACCCAGGAATTTCCGATCATTACCCCCATTAAGCACTACTAGATCAGCGAGGCAGTCCAATTAATGATGGCTGATTACTCTCCCCACAAAACAAATCAGTAAGTCTAAAAACACAAAATTTATCATCGAAATAGGATAATCAAACTTACGAGAGAAACCAATCACCCTCTATTGTATCAATAATTGTAAAATTCGGTAATTTCAAAACCAACCGACGCGACGACCCAATTATCAGAAAACAATTCCGACGTAATTCAAACGGTTCGATGAAGCACCAAAAACAATTGTCATAATTGCTTTCAGATAGATTTGCTCGAATGAATCATAACTATAATTAATTACATTTATTTAATTTGTCATAGAGTTTGATGGTTTTGGCCCAGAGCCCGGGGCTGTGGGAGTTTGGAAATATATTAATCAAGTACAAAATGTTGGTGAATAATGGATCTTGATGTGGTTGCTTGTATATTTGAGTAAGTACTTTATCTAACTAGATAAAGTATGGAAGAATATTTCCACTATTTTGTGTGTCACAACTAAAAAAAAAACAAAGAAAATCAGGTTTATCTTTGTTAAAATTAGAGTGCATTTTTAAATGATTACAATTTTGAGTTGTGTCATATTTACATTCGGGATTCACGTATGTATGAGTATTGGTTCCATAATGATTCATCACTTCACACACCTTCGAGAAACTCGTAGACATGCAGGTTTCCTCACAATGTTTTCCTTTACTGTTAAAGCAAGTGATAGTTAGTTTTTAATACGCATATGCTTTCGAAAAGACAGAGGTACGTCAGGACCTCTGATTTCAAACTACTCTGCTATCACTGTGCTATGTAGTACTGTCATGCAATTATCAGGAAACGATTCAAACGTACTTCAAACGACTCAATGACGTACCAAAAACAATTGGCATAATGACCTTCAGGTGGATTTGTTCGCATGAATTATAACTCTAATAAATTAAATTTATTTTATTTTTTAGAGTTAGAATTTGGTGGTCTTTGGTCGTTGGGGCTGTGGGAGTATGGAAATTTATTAATCATGTCTAAAATATTGATGAAATATGGTTTTTGGTGTGGTTGCTTGTATTCGAGTAGTAAGATAAAGTATGATAGAATATTTTACCGTAGTTTATACTTATAATTAGGACACCAGAATCTAAACAATGGCTCCTCCATGGTTAAAACTACATCGCCATAAGACAATGATGATGACCGTAGGTTATATTATTCTTGTTATATCTAACTATGCTGGTGCTCCAAAATCAGCACTTATTCATGTGGGCACTGCTAAAGGTGTCTTATTCTGGGCCTTTCCGTTATCCTACTACCACACTTTACAAGGAAAGCGAGGTCCTCACAGTTCGTCACCTTTTCATCCTCCACATCACGGCCGCCAGCCCACACAGATAAGAGGTGTTTTAACCCTGTTGACCGCAGGCAAAGCAACTATTCTTCTGAGTTTATGAATCGCTTTTACTGCTTTCTTGGAGGGCAACTGTTGAATTACTATTAAAGAATTAAGGATTAAATCGAGCAAGTTAATAAAAATGCTAGTATTTCTGGAAGAAGGAGAGCAACATATTCCTAGTATTGAAATAAAATTCGGTATTTCAACAGCCAAGCAACACGCTTCCGCAAGTTTAGGTTCTGATATAGTTACAGACCAACAATCTCTGATAAATATAACAACGCCTCCGTTTTGGTTTAAGTAACGGTGTGTTTGATATGAAGTGTAACCCGGAATATTACCACTAATCGTTGAAGAGTCAAGTTTACACTCTGTGAAAACTATTACGTCACAATTATTAATTAATCGAAAAATTGAATACTTTTACAGTCTTCTAGGATATTTCTTTTATGAAAGTTAAAGTATAAAACTAAAAGGAATTAACAGTCCTAAAATTCCAAGAAAAAATAGAAACAAATTACTACAAAAACATTTAAAATTATAGGTCCAAATCCCACTGACTGACAAAAATAAAGCTTAAGGTGACAATATAATTAACCGAGAAAAAACTATATCTAATTCTAAAGAGTATACACTTAAACATACTTAAATTTGTTTTTGTAATTGGTGTACTGTTTACATATTTAATTATGTATACATTATCGGTACATTTTGTAAAATAATTTAACACACAGGGATAGAAATATTTTTATGCAGTTTTAAAACATATCTTCCTAATAGTACCATATTAATATATATATAATAGTATATATAATAGTAATAATTACATCGGTCTAAAGTTGGTCTGGGACTGCCTCGTTGGTCTGGTGGCAAAGCGCATCGCTTTGTGATCACGAGGTCCTGGGTTCAAATCCTAGGTCGGACAAATATAGTTTTTCTAACGAAAAATCCCAGTATGAGTCCGGAGTCTCGAATTGTGCCCGGTTTATGGCAATAGGCTCGCCCCCTATTACATGGGACCTAACATCGTCGGCGAAACGTGGGTGTACTCAGTACACCTCTGCCACCCCCTCTGGGGAATGTAGGCGTGACGGTGTGTATAATAGTAATATTAAGTGGAAAAGTAATTTTTAATTGAGAAGTACAACTAAACAAAGACAATAATTAATATACAAAATATAGTTATTGGTGTGCATAGTATATGTTGGTGGCAAATGACAATAAGCTGATATAACTATATCTATAACTTGAGAAAAAAATTTAAAATAAAAATTTACAAAATAACAGCAAATACAGAGTTTAATTGCAGTACGTATTTCAGGAATTCTGAATATTAACCAGAGGACGTTGGCGGATGGACGTCTGCGATGGCTGGAATGCGATGGATGGAAAATGTACACTTGAATTGATTGACACAACTTTTTTTTTCAAATTAATGTTAATTTACATGAATTGGTAACGCTTGGTTATAGTATAGTGTCGAAGTTAAATAATATAAGTATTTGACACGTAAACAGCTATTTAAAATGGGTTCATCTATGGCATAACATTGGTGGACACTGATACATGTGTTAAATTATATTAATTTGCACCATTTTTAATTTATTACTGCTGATCGTGTAAAAGGGGTTACTTGAAGTTGAATCAGTAATGCAAGAAAAAAGTAACAATCAGTTAAGTTAACAGTGTGACAATTGAAAATATTTTATAATCTGGTATATTGCAATTCTGAATGCTTTATTATATTGATATGAACAAAAAAACTTTCTCAGTTTAAGCCTTAGGAACTTGGGGATCAGATTAATAAATAGCGGACTTTAATCTGATGCATAATGAAAAAAAAAATAGGAGTGCTACAACTCAAGTTGTATCACTTTTCACTGAAAATACAGAATTATGCCAATATTATTTAGTATGTTGTGTGTGTTTATAGTGTATCTGGATAAAAGTCTTCAAAGACTGAATGCGATGACTGAAGTGGTAAAAATGGGTGATCTAGTGATAAACCACCTATTGTATGCAGATGACGCGGTTTTGATAGCGCCAACAGCCACTGATCTGCAAACACTAGTCACAGTTATGAGAGACGACTGCATGAACAATGGCTTACATTTGAATGTGAAGAAAGCCAAAATTATGGTTTTTGAACGGGAAGAAACCAGAACGAATGCAAGGATTGTGGTTGGTAACGATGTTCCGGAGCAAGTGAATGAGTTTGTATATCTTGGATGCGCCTTCAGTAAGGATGGGAAATACACCGCTGATATAGAGAGAAGAGTGAATGCAGGTAATAGAGTGAATGGTGCGATGGGAAGGCTACTTGGGAGCTGGCACTTAAGCCAAAAGGCGCAGCTGGCCATGCATAACGGAGTGCTTGTCCCAACGCTGTTATATGGCAGTGAGAGTTGGGTGTAAGAAGGAGAACGAAAGCAGGATAAATGCGGTCGAAATCTTACCATGACCAAATAGACCGTGTCTTAGCTGAAGGGCAAGTCAAGAGTCTCCGTAACCGGCGAGTGTGTATGAGACGAACTATGAGAGTGGAGGAAGCCAGAGAGGTATGTAAGGAAATAACCTGTTGGAACTCTGTACTCTTTGCCTACCCCGCGAGGGAGCTGGCGTGATGATATAGATAGATAGATAGATATTTAGTATGGAATCTGCCTTCACAGTTTTCCTTAAATAATTATACAAAAACATCTTACGCTTAATTTCTTCTGACATTCTGATTCTGACGGATAAAAAATAGTTCAGTACATAAAAAACATCTGTTACTCACTCTTGAGAAACTTTTAGGTGACTGTGACGGTGTTTTATTCAATATGCCATTTATTTTTCAGTTATGCTGTTTGACCTCTATGTAGTACCGCTAATTAAGAATGAGTACTACCTAGATATTGTAATCATATTTTCTTCCTAGAGAGATGAAAATGATACATGTATCTACTATATCACTGTCGATTATAATTCTTATAAGTTGTGAAACTAATGCAATTAAACCGGGCTCGGTTCCAGACTGCATTGCTACTAAAATTAGTACGATAAAAAATCGCCAACAATATTTTATTAGACCTACAATTCGATCAGTTAACATAATACGCCAGACTAACGAGGCGGCCAGAACAGATTTTCATTCCTAAAAACCATATTTTCAAATCTTGTATTGTAGCTTGAAATCATTTTGAGGAAATGCAGTATACTGAATATGACCACAAGATCATCAACATATATTATCATACAAATAAATCCCATAAACACTATAAATCTAAATACAAAAAATACGATACAAAGGAAGCTGAAACACGCACACCATTTCATCACAGCACTAAGTATTATTTCAGCAATTTAGATGCAAACGGTATACTGCGACAAGAGTCCTTCCCGTCTATAATAAACTGGACGCAGCATTGTAACAGCAAGCTCATTTGAAACGGAAGCTGAGATTTTTTGTTTTTTATTTTTATCATAGTCCTACACTAAATTATTATTCCGGGGCCGCGCTTATCTATATCATCATGCCAGATCCCTTGCGGAGCATTGCTGCTTTGCAGACACAATCGGACCACCGTCTTTGGGGTTCTGGTTTGGTTATGCTCACACACAGCAAAGACATTATGGCGGTCTGGCGCGGGTCACTCCCTTCCCTCCAATATGGTCGTGGGTAGTGATGGCTGTTTCAGTAGTGATACTCTTGAACGGGTGCTGCTTGTAAAGACTGGTTCATCTGGAATTCTTTAGACGCTCTTTATAAATAACATCATTAGTCTCATATATCTGTCGTAAGGCATCACACTACATATCGTAAACTATTTTATTGTTATCGTAACTCTATAATCGTAAACTATTTAAGTACTAACCTAAACATTGTATCCACACAATATGGTAGAAAGAATAAAAAGGAAAAAAGAGAGAGAGAGAATTCAATAAAAAAAGACAAGTCCCCTGAGTTTTTTCACCGAATCTTCTTAGTGGAGGCCGCGTTCCGATCCGGTGGTAAATTCGTAGTTAAATTAGATAGAAAAAAATGTGGATTGACTATTTGTAAGTGCCTCCGCAGGGTTTATACAAAATTAAATTATTTGAGTTTGAATTTGAATTTGGGTAGGCAGAGTGTAGGGAGATTCGACAGGTTCTTACCTTATTATTTACAAATATCAAATTCACACATATGTTACAAACACCTAGACCGAAGCTAATATTTGTGGATACACAAAGATTTGTCCCGTGGGGATCAAACCCGCATTCATTGAGCGGAGCGATTTACGCTCTGATAAAATATATTAAAACCATGTGTCAAATTTATGTATTGGTCATTTTTTATACTTTTGTTTGCAAGCCTTGCACAATTCTAGGTGAGTAGGCTGGATATAGATCGGTCAAGCTTAAGCGTACCAATATATTTTGATATCGTATTCAAATACTGAATGGTGACATTTCAATAAATCGTTGTTTTCACTAGTTATACTGTGCATCTATTGCGATATTATTTGCAGGGAAGAACTTGTTCGTTCCTCTAATCGTGCTTTATAGCGGTCGCGCGCGCAGATAAGATCAGCTGCTACAGTATGCTGTAAACTGGGTAAGTGGGACGAAAAAGCTATCAAAACGATGCTATGAATAGGCGAAATTCAGGAAAAATTTTCCTTGATAATGGTCTTTTAAGAATAGAAATTGCAAAATGGATAATCCGAAACGCATTTAGTATAATGTTCTTTGAGAGTAATGGCTCTTGTGTAGAATATTTCATGTCTTTATTAGAAATAAGTTTGTGGTTAAGGCGAAGATCGCTTTGTTTAATGGACCGAGTAATCGCAAGTTCGATTCCCTTATGGGATAAATCTTTGCATGACTCACTGATGTTGGTCTCTAGTTAGACAAATTATGTAATTATTAATGCTTTAGCTATCGACAGTGAGTCTTAAACCCATTGTAAGGCTCAATAATGATATATTGTAGACTATCTATTATAATTTGTCACCTACATAACAAAGGTTTAATTACACAATTAAACCTACAGATTTCGAACTAATACAGACACAATTAACAGCTTAAGTTACCAGAAATTATAACCTACCAAACAGTTAAGGCCGTCATACACTATAACGACTCAAAAATTCGACTCAAATTAATCATTGAAATGTAAACTTAATATCACATTATGTAGGTAGGTATACCAAAATTTTATATTAGAACAAAATAAAAACAAGTAACAGAAGGTATATTAAGTGATAATTCAGACTAATATTTTGAAAATTGTTGTGTATGCAAACGATATAAATGAGACATTTTGATTATGTTTGCTTCGATAGTCCATACCACTGGGAATCATGGGATCCTGATGTAAACCCTACCTCGGACAACACGATCTTATGGTTTTTCTTCTAATAGTGAATAATGTGATTAGAAATAACAAGGTCCTGGGTTCAGTAATATAAGATTTTTTTTTCTAGTCGCACAAAATGGGACTAGCGATCTTTAGGTCCTTGCTTCGAATCCTAGACAGATAAAGCGCTATGAAAGATATTAGACTATTCCTTCTATTGGCAGATAATGTGACTAGCAATCACAAAGTTCTTGGCTTGAATACTAGGTTGAACAATACAATATTGGAGTTTTTCTATGGATTTCTTTTAGTAGCAATCAAATTAGGTAAGTAAAATGGCAATAACATCGCCCCCTATTACATAGTAACTCAACATCGTCGACGAAATAATATTATATGTGCACAAGTAAACATTTACTCACCTCCCTTATTTGACTAGGCGGGACTGACTTTCCAATGCTTCGTTCTAAGCCCAGACGGCATTGAGTCACTAAGGTGTGCGAAGGCCTTTATGAGATAATTTCCAAAGTACTTTGAACTCTGATTCAATAGTTATAATATATAGACACTAATTTCAGAACTCCTTTGAACTCTGTTTAAATGGGGATACTATTGTTTGAGACTACAATACCTGGGTACAAACATGTTTTTTACTGTAATATTGTGTTTTCGAGTAAACGGGTTTGTATATACGGGTTTTGTATTTACCGAGAAGTGGTGGCTGAGGTGTATTAAGTAGGCTCATGTTTCGCTGGCTATTTATTTATTTATTTACACACAAAACAGAATGTTATAATTTGAACTTATGGTTATTGATGCTTAATATAATTGTAATCAAAGAACTTGCGTTTCGAAAAGCGTTATAAATATGTACTAGAAAACTATGTACCAAAAATAATGTTATTACATATTATCTGAAACATTAAAGTAAGGAGTAACAAAATTATCTCAGTTTAAAAACTGGGCGAGAGAAACGAATCCAATGCAAGTTAAGCATTTTTGAGGGTCTTGTGGATTTGTCTCTTCTATCTATCTATCTAAAACCACGCGTGATCTCTTGCGGGGTAGGCAGAGAGAGCGGAGTTTCAACAGGTTCTTTCCTTACATACCTCTCTGGCTTCCTCCACTCTCATAGTTCGTCTCATACACGCTCGCCGGTTACGTAGGCTAATTTCTTGTCCTTCAGATAAGTCTCTGTGGATTTGTCTCTTATAAGTATCATCATTATATTAATACGTGAAAAAAAAACTTTGTACCCCATTTAACGAAAATTGCGCGGACGGAGGAGTATGAAATTTCCCACACTTATAGTTTATATCGAGAAGGAGTGCAAAATGCTAATATTTTTTTTTAAATTATGCATAAAAAATACATTAAATCAATAAAAACACATTACACACACTACCATGTATTTGACGCAATACACTTCAAATTGAAATAGATTATTATTGTTTGTTTTTAATATTATTTGTCTATAGCCTAACTGAATGTCAAACATAACCAGCAAACGATGAAAGAGTTTTTACAAAAACATCGTTTACAGAGAAGTTTTGTATCATTAATTAATTATCGAAATATGTATGTCAAGTTCAATGGACAGCATATTCTTTTTGGATTTTTGTTTGAATAAAAAAAAACATAAAGAAGGTATTGTTTATTGTAATCATTTTTGTTTTTTTTATTTAAATTTCGTATAATTTGTTTGAAAAAAATTAACAGTGTAGCCTTGGCGAAATCTGTGATTATAGAAGTATAGTCTTTGACAACAGAACCTTAATAATGTTCAAACTTATAATTTAAATTAATTATGGTCGAATTTCGACCAATGGGCGACCTAGTAAAAATTATTAGTTCCCAATAAATTTAAAGCAACTGAAGGATTATCAGTTTTAAATACATTGTATTGCCGACACATACAAATAATGGGGTTAAAATAATATGTTATTTCGGAATACATTTAGGGTACAAAAAATATTATGTAGGTAAAGGTCTTTTATAAAGGTAAAAGAGAGCAAGCGTTTATCCGTTGCAGATTTCGGACGCCCGATTGTCTTCCGTTTAGAAAAAAAAACTATTAGACATAGAATTCAAACCTAAGAACTTGTATCACCAACGGCATTTTATTCATATGATTAAACGCGGCGCGTTACGATAAAGTCGTGAAATGATGGTGTAATCGTATTCTGTATTGCGCCAAATACTGGGAAGTTACCGTACGCGGCGTGTGTTAATTGCTTATAACGAATAGGGACTCTGAGTGTTTGACATAGAAACTATAATAGTATACCAGAATATTTCATTCAATTTAAATATAAAAACCTGCAAACTGACCTCATTTAAGTTTTGATTTTATATTGCTTAGTTCTTTTTTTTACACTTAAATTCACATTATACTTTTCTTATTAAGTTCTTCCCATATGTTACCTATTTTCATTAATATTAAGGCATGAGATGTTTATCTGTAATTGGTTAAGCAATTAATAAGTTGATTTTAAGGAGATCACTATATATTTTTTATTCATGTAAACCATTACAGTATTTATGAATCGTCAGAAAAGTAACAAAGACTCTACCGCCACTTCGGAATGTCATTTCTGTGGAGAAGAAGGGCAAGTAACTCCACGATTACTCCTTTAAAATAAAATTTTTACAAACTTTTTCATCTACATTCTGTTGTGGGGTATGGGAGAACAATGTAGGTTGGTCATCAGGTGAGTTTAAGTTAAAAAAGCGAATAATACTATTTATGAGAATGGCTACATGGTTCCCTCATTTACAAAAAAAGTACATATTGTGTTAAATTAATAGAAGGAAGAGAGGTAACGTTAACTAACAATAGTTGAATAGGTTGTCATGACTCAAGTGGAGCTGGAATAGCATCTATCCAAGCATTTTTATCTTTTAAATAATCTTCTATTGAATAATAAGCTTGCTTACAAAGTGTTCGTTTTCACAAGCTTTGAAGTTATTTTAAGTAAGTTTAGTGACGTCAATTGGAATTTTGGTATAAAATCTAACACAGTGCCCTATGAAAGACGTGTGAATTTTTGACAGACGACACTGCGGTTGATCTAATTTATTTCTATGTCGTGTGTTATAGCAATGCCTATCACCTAGCTGATTAAAAAGATCTAAATTTTTTCTAGTATCCATAATGTTTTCATAAATATATTGACATGGAACCGTCATGATATTAGCTTCTTTTAACAGTGCTCTTAAAGAGTCGTGACTAGTTATGGATGGCCCTAACAGCCCTTTTTGCTAGATAAAAACAGACTCTTAGACAAACAATGTCAGCTGCCCTACCTCACAATAATAAACCGTAAGACATGACGCTATGAAAATAGCTGAAATAGACTATCCTCGCGGTGTACACATCAGTTAGTGGTCCGATCTTTCTTACGGAATCGGCAGCGGAGCTAAGCTGTTTACCTAAATTCTCAATATGAGGACCCCATTGTAACCTGGAGTCAAGCGTAATCGCTAGAAGAGATGTATCATTGATGAACTCAAGTTTCTCATTGTTCAGTATCATATCATGTGCATTACTTTTTACATTTGGTAAAGAAAACCTTATAATTTTAATTTTCTTGTTATTCAGCACAAAATTTTTGGATGTAAACCAGTTATGTAGTTGAAAAATAGCGTCATTTACTTCGTCAAAGCTATTAACATGTCTACCTACTTTAAAATTAAAAGGGGTATCGTCAGCAAATAACCTTTTACCGCCGCTTTTTTTATTTACTTTAGGTAGATTATTTATGTAAACTAAAAATAGGATCGGACCCAGTATCGATCCCTGTGGAACGCCCATTTTAACTAAAGAGCCTAGAGATTTAGTTTGATTTATTTGAACACAGCTGTCTGTCCGCTAGGTATGTATATATGAAATATTGTATTAGCCGTAGATATACCTGATAATAAATAAACAAATAAATTTCTTTAATTCCTGAACAAATAAAATGGATTATATCATAAAATTTCATATGATTTTACTTCAATAAAAAATGATCCGTATTTGACCCCCAAATAAGGCAATTTCCACGGTCAGTTCCCACAAAAATATCCAACAATTCCCATATTCCTAATATAATCAGTAGACTGTGCTAGCTACAAAAGAACAAAATGCCCAGACACGTGGACCCGGCACAGATTAAGTATACAGAAGCGACACTATAAAATTCGACGATAGATCCGATCTTCGAGAGCCGGCGGATACATACGGATTATTGGAGATAATTAACTTTGATGTCTAAAAGTTTCTATGTTAAAGACCATTTGATGTATAAATTGTATTATAACTAATTATTTCTTTTTAAAACTGTACCTTGTTTTTAATATTAGATGCTTGGAAATACTATTTATTGTTTTAAATCGATTAAACATATGGCGAAATATTGTAAACGAAAAATAATAACCATTATATAACGCAGACAATTTCAATGCACTTATCATGTCTAACCGTCAAATTGTGGACTGTGTCTGTTTATATGTGTGTATGTGCTCCAATTCTATCGACAAAAATAAACCACAAAGTTCCATAATAACTCTCTGATTAGATTCTAAGTAGAGAGACTCTTTCGTATTTTAGTCCAGTTGTCATTGTCGATTAGCTCTATACTAACGCGTCATACGGTTAAATATACTGTGGCTATGATCGCAAACTTGAGTTGCTCAGCGAACTATAGAAAGAGTTATGCTTGGCGCGTCTCTACGATCGATCTCGTATTAGACCGACGATCTTGCGAAGATTGCAGTAAGGCATTGGGTGCAGGTAGCATTGAACCGGCTACGCTGGAAAGCGATTAGGGAGGCCCATATTTAGCAGTGGACAAATATAAGCTCAAATAATGATGTTCGCAAAATAACGCATCTGCTGTATTATTCTATGAATTACCTAAGTATTACCTACCATTCTAACCCAATTGGATGTCAAATACTTTGCTAGATCCCAATAGTTATTGCTACGTAGTCTGTACTATAGACAGGTAGGCATTTTGCAATCTTGTTTGGTTACATTTTCTTTTGTTTTTGGTGATTTTATTAGATTTTCTTTTGCTGATTGCTTCTTTTTTGTTCTTAATATAAAAAGTCAGTTGGTTTTTGTCAGTGTTGTTACAAATATTGGTTCAGCAAAATATAGCTTCGGTCCGTTATTGACTTTGGGGAAACATCTGTGTTCTTATTCGCTATGATCGTAACGTTACATGGTGCGTAGCGAAAACTTCGTAAAATAATCGTGCGATGGTAGGTGCTCCAGTGGCATACAAAATACCATAACATGCTATTTTCATGAAGTCAAAGTTACGCGCATAAAAGCTCCCAATAAGTGCAAAAAAAAAAAACCGGAAAAGATACTGTTCTTTTATTCCTTTCAATATAACAACAAACTTATATACGAGTACCTTTAAAAAATAAAAAGGAAATAGCCAATATTTTCTAAATATGGTACGTTTATAATATTACTGACTCCCTAAAACAGCCATTTGCTGAAACCCGAAAAGGAATAATACTTACAAAAATAGGAAAAAAAATGTCAAATTCCATTTCGCTCTCATGGCAAAGGGCGGTCTAATGGGGTTGGTTTCTCTAAAAATATAAGGGCACGGAAACTCGACCTTAGTAAAATATACCGGCTTAAGGACGGGTCCCATCTGGCACGTGAAAGGTTCCTGAGTAAAGACCTCGGGAAATATATACAACGTTTTAATAAATCTAGCGACAAAGCGCCTCTCCATATGTTACCTTTGCAGTATTTTTTGAGAGTCAATATTTTAAGGTATATTAAAATATTTTGAAAACAAATGTATGTATAATAGTTTGGTAGTCTTATGGACAGGGTAGAGTTTTTGGATAGGACAGTATCACAGGTGCCTTAATCCTCTCCCTCTCTCTATCTCTCTCTCTCTCTATATAATCACGCCAGATCCCTTGCGGGGTAAGGAGAGAGTACAGAGTTCTAACAGGTTCTTTCCTTACAGACCTGTCAGGCTTTCTCTTTGTGGCGCGTAATCAAACGAGGGTACTGTGTACACCTCTGAAATTTGGGGACTATAAGTTTGGTCGGTAATTTTTTTCAGTCGGTCGTTAGTGAAAAGTAGGTGAACAGTCAACTCACTTTTCACCATCGATGTTAGGACCCATGTAATAGGCTCGCACCTATTGCGCGTTGCTCAAAAAGAGTATCGAAAAATTTCGGTTTTGCTAATCTAGGATTGGAACAGTACACCTCGTGATGTCTACGCACATTATTCGCTAACATTACTGTTCAACGAGGCAGACTTTTATCTAATTTAAAGCAAAAACCAGGAACAAAGAACAGACATCTTGCTCTACACACTACTATTACAAAATATTTCCAACAATTTCATCCGATTCGACGGGAAACGTGCAACATTTGAATAATAGAAAGCCTTTTCACTTGCAAAACCAAATACACGATTGGATATCGGCAAGCCTCTTATTGTTTGCCCACAGACTATTTCATCTGAATAGACTTACATAAAACTATGACTCGTTTTCAACACGCCATATGCCAGTAAACACATAAAACTGGCAAAAAAACAACGTGAAATAGAGTTGATAAATTTAAATAAGTAAGTACCGTCACGTCTATACTCAAGCAGAATAAAAGATGTGTACTGTGTACTCACATTTTGCCAACGATGTTGGATTTCATGTAAAAGAGGTCAATCCTATTGCCTTTATACTAAGCACAATGCCAGACTTTGGACTATTATTGGAATTTTTTATAGTGTAATATTTCATTTTTGTCCGGCCTAATATTCCAAACAAATTAAAGTACGCCTAAAACAACGCGTCCAGCCGCGTCCGCAATGGCGTGACTGGTGGCGATCAGCGGCAGTAATATTTGTATGGAAACGTTCACACCAACTCGTGGTGTATCCTGCACGCGCTATATGGGCGGCGTCTGCACGCGCAATCATAGGGAGATATTGATCGCCACCGTGATTGCTGCCGGGGACGCCACCGCAGACGCGGGTGAACGTGTTAGTTTGGCCATACCATTAAATCAGCAATCTTTTTTTTATAAACGTAACCTTACACTAGGATTCATTCCTGTATCGTGGGTGCATTTACAAACATGAAAATTCTCACACACCAATACCAAGACCGGAACAAATAATTGTGGATTACACAAAGATTTGTCCCGTGCGGGAATCGAACCGCGACTATTAGACGCAGTGGAAGGAGCGGCTTAAGCACTGCGCTAAATTGTCCGTCAAAAAAGTCCGTCTGCAATAAAGACTTAAGAATAGTATTTCAATCCAGAACCGCGTGATCACAAAGCGCATTGTTTGCCGCTAGATCGTCGAGCCAATTAATTAATTTGATAAATTACTTTTTTATTATTAATTATTACATTTTAATTATTTTCTCGGTTATAATGGCTGACTATAAAAGTTCCCAAGTTACGAATCAGCGCCATCTGTGGATAATACAGGATCGTTGCCAGTTACGATGTCTTGTATGGATTAAAATAGTCTGTGATTGGGCTAAAAAACACCCTGAAACAATTCTCAGAGGCGTAAAATCCAATACAAACTGATACAAATCACGTTCATATATGGAAGAACCATGGGATGTTTCCCCGATCGTGAATTTATGAGAACGGATGGATTGTAGTTTTTGCGCTAATCTGTTTGAGATTTGTCGGCACCGTAACGGATTACGTATCCCCTTTTTTCGGCTCATATGTATTGGGAAAACCAATCTATTGCTTTGTGGATTAAAATCCTTTCTGTCTCTTGTAGGTTATTTGGGTAGCAGCTGTATTCTGACTTAAATTTATTTTTAAATAACATGCTTATAACTAAGTTTAAATTTTGTATAGTGGGTGCGTTAACAAGTATGAAGTTCACATGCACACCCATCCAGAATAAAAATATTTTTGGGTTGCATTAATATTTCTTCTTAGCGGGGATTGAAACCGCGGTATCTATATCAAGTAGTTGTCAATTACACAGGCTTGATTTTAAAATTACGAAGAGTGAACAGTTTCTTTTGTTCTGGTAAATTTTCTTCAAGCAAATATACTAGCACTATCTACTTTCACCAAAGTGCTCTTATGATAGTTCCTCCTCTGTTTATCCATTGTGATATTGGTTAAAGTCATACCGAGCGATCTCGATGGTGAACAAAAAACAATCATCCATCACGTTCGTATTTCCCAAGCAGGTTTAGAACCTATTGCATACATTCCGCCGATGATGTTAAGTCCCAATATAATAGGGGGCAAGCAAATTCCCATTATACTGGGCATTATACTGGGCACGATTCCAGACTCCAGACTGATATTGACAATTTTTTTGTTAAATACCTCAATGATACTATCCGACCTAGGGGTCAAACCCAAGACAACGTAATCACCAGTCAAAAGGCAATTTTGACGGACGATTTGGTGCAGTGGTAAGAGCATAAGCCGCTCCACTTAGATCGAATTCGAGGGTTCAATTCCCCCACGGGACAAATCTTTGTGTGACCTACAAATATTTGTTTCGATCTGGGTATTTGTGTATGTGAATTTTCATATTTGTAAACGTACTCACGACACAGAAATAAACCCTAGTGTGGGGCTACGTTTCTTTAGACAAATAAAATCACGATAGTATATAGTCATTAATATTATTATACAACTAAATGTTTATCTCTACTAAAAACATGATATCAGTCACGTTGATCTGGGACCTATCCTTAATGTAGACCAACAATTTAGCGACAGAAAAAATATATTACTTCAGATTGTTGTCCGCCATTTTTCGTTTCCATTATCATATTACTGGCATCTTTCACCTTTATTACCTTCATATTTTGAACGAAATATCTACCTAGACGCTATCCTGGATTACCTTAACCCTTTCTCTGAAATTCATTCCTTTCAAAATGACACTAATATTTTATTAAGTCAAATCTAATAACGGTAACATTTCCTTTGTGGTATAATTAAGATTCAGTGAACATTTCAAAGGCAACGGCCTTACCAGATCTTTTCTATCGCTATCTTTATGTAAATTAAAGTTATAGAATTTGACTTTTAAGTGAGATTAAATTTTCAGTGAGGTGTCTTTCATGAACTTTCGCTTAGGTATTTTAGTTATGGTATAAACAACGCAGTAGGCTGTTAATACATGGAAGTTTAGGCAACTTGACTGAGTTATCCGTTAAAATCCGGATTATAAGACCATCTAACTATATTGATAAATATCCAACTCAAAGGATGTAGTATTCCCAAAACGATTACATTTATTTTTATTTGGCAATGAAGATACAACTGATAAGAAATAATAATAGGATCTAAAATACGGCGATCTATTGATAATAGGATGAAACAGAATTGTTTAGACTTCCATTATTTTTTTTTTATCAGAATTTTTTGATCTCCACTATATCGTTTCTTGTTGATGTTTTTCCAATGATTCTTCACAAAGAGCATTTCTTAGAAGTGAATACTCAAATAGATTAAGAGGATATAATTAAAAATACCAAGAAAGTAATACTTCAATTGTTATTAGCATGTTTCCATGTCAAAGATCTTTCGGTCCCGATAAGTATAAAAAGTAGGTTCTTGCAATCAAATTAGCATCGTTATAGAACGCACATAAAATCTTTAGCTCGAGCTTTTAATAAGCCGCAAGGACTTTTCAGATATGATTAGATTAGCCAGTCATTGTAAATTCACGAAATCCAGATATTAAAGTATTCAAGCTATGGAAGAAGAGAGAACTGGCTCGGTGTTATAAATTTGGTCGTTATAAATACCACATTTTTACCGTAAATTGGAGATCATGTTAATATTCTTTAGATACCCAAATTATGAGCGTAACTTTTCATTAATAAATATACTAGACTTCTTTGGGAGTCATATTACTTTGCTATTTTTGGATCTGAAGTAATTTTTTGTTTACTGGAAGGTATGGCCAATGAGACTCTAGCAGGCTATTTAACATGATTCTGTTACAAATGATTAATAATCATCTTGAAAGCTCAAATAATTGCATAAATAGTTAATTACCCTACCACTACCCTAGCTCAAAAAAATTGCATTCTAATTTATAATTATTTGTGTTTTTCTACAAGAAAATTAAGATTACTTACTTCGCAGTAACCATTACTAAAAATGCCGCCGAAATTCGTTTTTCTGCTCTCTTGAACACCCCGACTCCATAAACCAAGCCGTATAATTTTATGTTAATTAAAAACAATGAAGGTAGACAGGTACCACCACAATTACTTATTCAAACAGAACCCCAACTTATCTGCCAGATACTCCCCCATAAATCACCTTGATGTTATCTGACAGCTTTGAAATGGGCCCATAATAGTTGCCTGAGACATCTTGGGGGCTTTCTTGGAATAATGAATGCGAAGCGTTCCTCATAAGGTGCGTATCAACTACGACGATTTATTTTTGAATAATTCGCGAGCAACATATTAGCGAGAAACGCTCGTAACCCTGGGGGAGACATTTTTCTTGCAATCACCGAGACTTGGTCGGCTTAAGGTTGGTTAATGCTGGTGGCATTACCATTTTAGGGCTTTTCTAGGCTTTGGAAGGCACTACTTAATGTGGTAATCGTTAAGCTAAATTGGATGTCTTTGACCGCATGATAAGTTCCAACAGCAGGTGGCTTTAAACCGCCATCAAATACCCACGCTAGATCCACGTGTCAGCTAATCTGTCTCACCTCAATTTATAAGAGAAGGACTTAGCCCAGCCGTGGGGCAGTACTGGCTGATATATGATTATAACTTCTTCGCGAGCACTTCTGATAAGATAAGAACCAATTTATTCGTTGTCGATAAAGTTAAAACAACCGGTTATACTCATTGGAAAATACTCACTTTCTGATTTCTTGCAGGTATGTTAAGTTTGCACTATTCCAAAAAAAAAAAGGTAAACCGACTTCAAAAAGAATAAAATAAATATTTGAAGTCGGTGCTGGTTGGTGCAGTCGGTTACTTGGCACCGACTTCAAATATTTATTTTATTCTTTTTGAAGTCGGTTTACCTTTTTTTTTTTTAAAGATTATTATTTTACAATTTTAAGTGACGAGTGAATTATTTAGTAATATTTATATACCGATATTATATTATTTTGCTAAGTTGCAAAGTAAGGTACCTACAGGATTATTATAATGACTATAATAACGAAATCTATACATTCGTGCTGTTCGCCGTTAAAGAGTTCCCTCTTGTATCTTGAAAGTCCAAGGTCCAATACCAATAACAATAAAATACGACCACCTCAAAACTATACTCACCCAAATGCAAAAAGAATCATCAAAATCGGTTCATAAGCAAAGGAGTTATAAAAAAAGGATGAATTATGAACCTCCTTTTTTGAAGTTGGCTAATATACTGCTTAGTTCAATAGTAGGGTACTTATATGATAGACGTAATACCCATAATATCTCAATTTACACATGCCTATTGTTTGACGTTAAGGAGTTCCCTGGTGTATCTTCTAAGTCCAAGGTCCAATACCAATGAAATTAAAATGGGACCACCGCGGAGCTATACTGAACCCAATGCAAAAAAAAATATCAAAATCGGTTCACAATTGACGGAAATATCGCTGAACATACATAAAAAAAAAAAAAAAAAAAAAAAAAAAAAAAAAAAAAAAAAAAAAAAAAAGCATACATACAACCGAACATAGAACCTCCTCCTTTTTGAAGTCGGTTTAAACGCGACATTCGCGATACATACATTTAATTATTTATATTACATTCGCGAATGTTCGCAGAGAAAACGCAACAATGGCTTCACGTCTCTGTCGGACCTACCTGCTATACCAATTAATTGGGGCGTGTTTAACCCTTAGGTATGACTTAAAACCCTTTTGAAACAGAGCTCGTGTGAAGGGTTTCCTTGTAAATCTTATGGGCGGATTATGAAATGGAACTAATGGTCGGGACTCGGCGCTCGTCAGTTTCGAAATACGGTAGGGTTGAGATCTTCCACATTGATGTATTAGTGTATCAAGATAGAGCACTGCCAAGATGAAGTCATGAAATTGGTTACATCTAGAATGTTCCATACACCATCCGTTCTTTTTCAATTTTATTTTGTTATACTATTTGATCCCACTTCTGAATAAAGGTCTTCCCTATAGTCTTGTTACATTTATGTTCGTTTGTAAACGTCTCTCAGGCTTTAGAAGATATAGGCTCCGAATCTTAGTCATTGTTATTTTTTAAGACGTTTTATAGAGGTATTTCGATCCTAATTTGAGAACAGTCAAGTTTGTCTTCATTCGCGCTTCGCACTTAGATGCGTGAAATTCTTTGTTGGTTCTCCCAGATATGGTATTACTTCACTAAAATTACGACTTAAAGTTACCAATCTGATTCCTACACCTCACGATTTACCTTATTATACCAACTACGTTATTAATTACAGAGAAAGTTGAACATAAAAAGCTTAGTAACTTGTAATAACATTTTAATTTATTCGAAGACCACTAATTTGGGATAAATCTTCAGAATTAATGGATGGTGTTATTTCCACGATCAGTTTTCAAGCGCTGACGTCCAATTAATGAATCCTATACCAAAATAAAGAGCTTCCAACATCCTTAATTATAAGGATTCACTTTCATATTGAATTAATTCCTCGTAATGTGGATATATGAGAATAGATCCGTGGACTTAGGTCTTATATTTTATGATTAATTTTACTTAAGGGTTGGAGCGTACGTGTATCTTAGCATCGGCTATCGACTGGATATATATTTCACAAAGTCGATTTTTTGGGAGGTATTTTTACTATAGAGAACGTCTTTCGCCTCATAATAATATCGAAAATTTTTCTGTTTTTGATCTGAATGTCGTTTGTTTATAACATTTATGTTTTTTAAACGTACAAAATACATAGGACATTTCTGAAGCTGGATAAAGTTCTTTCATAAAAAGTCTGAAATGGTTTCTTGCCGATTCTCAGTGGAGGCCGCGTTCCGTTTAATAGGCAGATTAGTAGACAAGTGCTAACGCAAGATTTATACAAAATTAAAATGAGTTTGACTTTTATTTTGATTACATGGTATGATTTACCCATCGATAAATTATTTATAATTTACTAAAAGTGAGGCGATCACTAAGGTTAAGCAACGTTTGGCTCAATTGGCCTGAGATAGGTTATCGTTGGTGGCATTTTCATATTTCACGTTTAGCCGTTGGTCCTGGTTACTACGTAATGTGGTCGTCGTTAAGACAAATTGACGGCTTGAAGTTCTAACAGGTGATTACAAACCTGCCTCCACGAATCCGCATAATGTCCGCGTGGTGGTGTATGACCTGATCTCTCTCACCTAGATTTGTGAGAGAAGGCCTTTGCCCAGTAGTGGGACAGTATAGGCTAGCATTATATGTATAAAAGTGACAGTCCAAAAGGCGGGCTGTAAAATAATAGCACAATGATGTGGTATTAGTTAGAATTAATTCGATCCAGCACTAGCCAGAGTGAGGACACACGCGTATAATGCTACAGTTTGAAGTAAAAAATAATATAATTTTTTTTCTCAGTTGCTAGCTACGAGTAAATGCGTAAGTATATCCAAAAGCAGCCGTTTTTTTAAAGGTTATTTTGTTCGTGGAACGAATGAAATATCGATGGATGTATCAGTAAATAAAAGTCTCTCCAATACAATCACGAACAACTTTCCTTCCTTCTCCAATTACCATTATCAGAACCTTGCCCTGAAAGCCTCCCAGTATTGCTTGGTTACCGGATCAGGTATATACATAATGGATGACCTTTGCGCCTTCTTAAAGTAATATACTTCATATTACCGAATGACTAACCTAACTCAAATATTAACGGGGAGCAGTAGCGACATCTGTGCCGTATCTCATAATCGCTACCCGACTTACACGGTGACAGTTTAAGAGGCTTACCGAATGGGATTACCCGCGATTTAATATATTTTTTTCTCTCACAGGTGTGCCTGACGGTCCTCTTTTTTGCTTGTCACCTAACCTTTCATGAATCTCCTTTTTAATTTCGGTGGATGTGGTCGGGAGGTGATGGATTTGTGGGTAGATTGTGTTATAACATAGGTTACTTTTGATTTTTTTTTTTTGATTTGGGAAGATGGATAGATTTTTGTTTGGAAAAAAAAACTTTTGTAATGTTGAAGTCGTCGGTATAAATATTATCGTATTATTAAACTTGGCGATGTAGTATAACTTTTAGAAGGTTAGTAAAGTTTCCGCTTGTTTTAATATTTGTGTTGTAGTGATTAAAGGTTGTTTTTTTTTTCAAAATAATATCGATGGATAAGTATTTTTGCAGGAAAATTTACTAAACGAACCATTTTAAATATAAAAATAATTATTGGCACCCACTGTGGGACCAAAGCAAAATAAATGAAATGAATTTAACTAAGGTATTTACATTTTATACACTAAAATTATCAATCAGTATTTGCTAAGTATATTAACTAAATAAATCGGAAATAGCATCAACCAACATTATTGACGATTCATCATTGGCGCCCGGCAGGGACTTTGAGTATCTCGTATTAATATTTGTATTGTATTTGTAAGCTTTATACCTAATAAATGAAAGCGATGAAATGTTGTGCGAGGCACAGGGAGGTTTCAAGTCTGGAAAAGGATGTTCAGATCAAGTTTTCTCCCTCCACAACATCGTAAAGAAGCATCAGGCAGTAGGCCGGAAGGTTTTCTGCAGTTTTGTGGATCTGGAGGAGGCGTTTCATAGAGTCGTGTGAAAGGGACTTTGGGATATTTTGCTAGAGTATGGTACAAACGGTTCTCTATTACGAGCCGTCCAGTCCACCTATGTGGACAGTAAGGCATGTGTACGGGTGGGTGGTAACATGCCACCCTGGTTTGGCGTTAAAATCGGCGTCACGCAGGGTTGCGTGTTGTCCACTACACTGTTTATAATATATCTGGATAAAAGTCTTCAAAGACTGAATGCGATGAATGAAGGTGTACAAATTGGTTATCTAGTGGTAAATCACCTATTATATGTAGATGACGCGGTTCTAATAGCGCCAACAGTCACTGCTCTGCACACACTAGTCACAGTTATAAAAGACGACTGCATGAACATTGGCTTACATTTGAATGTAAAGTAAACCACAATTAGGGGTTTTGAACAGGAAGAAACCATAATAAATGCAAGAATTACGGGTGGTTACGATGTGCTGGAGCAAGTGAATGAGTTTGTATATCTTGGATGCGCCTTCAGTAAGGATAGGAAATACACCGCTGATATAGAGAGAAGAGTAAATGCAGAAATTAGAGTCAATGGTGCGATGGGAAGGCTACTTGGGAGCCGGCACTTAAGCCAAAAGGCGTAGCTGGCCATGCATAACGGAGTGCTTGTCCCAATGCTGTTATATGGCAGTGAGAGTTGGGTATGCAAAAAGGAGAGTAAAAGCAGGATAAATGTGCTCGAAATGCGAGCTCTGCCGAAGATATGCGGAGTCAAGCTGACCGACCGTATTCGTAACAGCGTAGTAAGAGAGCTTGTAGGTATGAAAGACAGTATCGGTGTAAAGATGAGAACGGGAATGCTCCGGTGGTTCGGGCATATAGAAAGAATGTCAGACTAAAGAATAACACAACAGATATTCAATGCGAAAATGGAAGGATGTAGGTACCGGGGAAGACCTAGACTATTTTACCATGACCAAATAGACCGAGTCTTATCTGAAGGAATAGTCAAGAGTCTCCGTAACCGGCGAGCGTGTATGAGACGAACTATGAGAATGGAGGAAGCCAGAGATATCTGTAAGGAATGAACCTGTTGGAACTCTGTACTCTTTGCCTACCCCGCGAGGGAACTGACGTGATGATACAGATAGAAATGAAAGTTTTCCTGTTCATATTTTTTTATTACGAAGTATTCGCATTGCGAACATTCTTGGTGCCCATAACGTGGGCCCACAAATCATTTCTGCATTATTGAATCAAGAGATAGCGAAAAGTCAGAACCCGGAAAATCTTTCATGCGCCGTGCCTCAGCCGATTAGCTACTGATATTTTTGACGGAATGTGGGTTAAATATCATTGTTAACGATCCTGTAGTGGTGTTTTGGTATAATCAATTGTGTCGACTCAATTTGAGTAAAATGACATGTCTAAGGCTAATTTTAATTCTTAATTGGCACCTGAAATAGTTTTCTTCTGTTTTTAATACAAGCAGTTTTTTTATTGGTTTCCAAAAAAAACTATTAGCTGAACATATTCTTTACTATATTTAATCAATTTTAAGCAGAATTGCAATTGTACGTGTTTACGAGTTCTGTAAGAAAATAATCTGTTGAAACTCTCTCTTTGCCTATCCCGCAAGAGATTTGGTGTGAAGATATAAAGAGAGAAAGAAAGTAAAACTTTTTTCTGGAAACAAACCAATATTAACAAGTCTCGTAGCTAATTTTGTGATATAAGAAATTTGTAATTAATTCTTCAAAAGTAGAATTCAGGATTTAGAATTTCATTTACAAAGAAATATTAATGTGTTTGAGTTCTTACGTTGTTTACGTTATAAAGCCGACGCGGCAATTAAGCTATAATTAACACTTAATTGCAGCTTCTAGCTCTACCTATCTAAGCCCTTAACCATCGTACACATCATTTACATCCATAACACAGCAGTATCCTAAAACTCGATGACTTCATCCGTTCAATGAGGTCCGCATGAAACCATGAGGCGTGCCGTGGAGGGATGCGAACCCTTTCGTTCAATTGCGGTGGAAATGATCCCAAATGATAATAAATTACTGAGTATAGTGATAACGGTGAGTGGTTTTATGGGTCTGCGAAAATGTTTGTTTCTGACCAGAAATATGCTACCGCATTTGTGATTATCGTTTGTTTTGTTTAGGGGGTAACTTGGAAAGTTCATGGGTCATGCTCACTATAATGTTTTTGGTTGCGGTGGCTCCAATATGGTTGAGGGGAGTAATGGCTATTCCAGTAGTCATTCGTGAACGAGTGCTGCTTGTGGGGACTGGTCCATCTGAAATTCTTTAGACACTCTTTATAAATAACATCATTAGTCTCATGTCTCAATCGGAAGGCATCACACTAGAGGTAGATCGTAAACTATTTAAGGTCGGAAGATGGGAAAAGTATTGTCTCAAATAATATCGGGGTGAAACCATTCTCCCCGATGTTTGCAAACAAATTTAAAAAATGATAATTCAAAAACTAAACACCCGGAAAACGGAAAATTTTCCCGTATTTTCACTCAAACAAATATTTTTAGGAAAAATTTCAGAAATCTTGGACAAATAATTTATTGCATTTTTTAGTCGTAAATAACCAATTAATAAACTTGCATATATAATTTTATATCATCTTCATAATAAAACCGCTAAAAGTATCTCGTAAACCGACCAAAAAATAACCTAATTTCGACCCAATGTCGACTTTGAATGATATCGGGGAAATTCCATTTTCCCCGACGTTTGCAAAATAATTAAAAAAAAGATAATACAAAATCTATAGCGAGTTTTCACTTGATATAAAAAGTAAACGATTTTATGATTATAACGCGTTTTATTTAAGCAAAATTTGATACAGTTTATTACCTTATACCATTAAAATTCTTAGCTCAAAAAACACACCCGGAACACGGAAAATTTTCCCGTATTTTCACTTAAACAAATGATTTTAGATTTTTAAAAAAAAAACTTACACGTAATTTATTGTGTTTTCTAATCGTAAATAACTAATTAATAAACCTGCATATCTAATTTTGTGTCACTTAGATAATAAAACAGCTAAAAGTATCTCGTAAACCGACAAAAAAATAACCTAATTTCGACCCAATGTCGACCTTGAAAAATAAAACAGTTTTTACCATAATGTTAAAGTTTACGACCTAAATTTTGGTCAAAAATAGAAAGAATACATCCTATTAAAGCATTATACATATGAAAACATGTAAATACATGTTTATTTTACGAAATTATAACCTAAAAATACAAAATATTACATATCGTAGGTAAGGTTACTTTTTCCTTTGGGAATTCAAACAATCACTCAACATTCTTGTACACAAACGTTCAACTAACCTATTATAATAACCAGACTTATACGATTCATAACAAACCATTTTTTTTTGTTTACATTCACGGTACTTGAAATCCACTTAGGGAGCACGCGCGCTTATCGGATGTTTACGTTATCCATTCTCAACAGCACAAAGACAGACTGCAAAGTATTACACATCAACAGAACGACAATATCATCCTCTATATTTTGTTAAAACATTGTCTATAGCTACTATTTAGTGTTTTCCCACAAAAAAAAAAAACGATAAACAAATCGATACCGCAACGTACATATATGTACGTTTTCCGAACTTATTGAAGATAACATATAACATACAGATATGTACGTCCCCCGATCCTAAAAGTTGGGTTACAATTAAATAGTTTACGATCTACCTCCAGTGTGATGCCTTCCGATTGAGATATGAGACTAATGATGTTATTTATAAAGGCTGTCTAAAGGATTCCAGATGGACCAGTCCCGACAAGCAGCACCCGTTCACGAGTATAACTACTGGAACAGCCATTACTCCTGCTATTGTAGTCATATTTGTAAATCCACACAATATGGTTAAAAAAGAAAGGAAAAAAGAAAAAGCGATTTAAATAAAAAAGACAAGCCCGCTGAGTTTCTTCGCCGGATCTTCTCAGTGGAGGGCGCTTTACGATTCGGTGGTGTATTAGTAGTTAATTTTTTTTTTTAAATGTAAATTGACTATTTGTAAGCGACCCCGCAGGGTTGACACAAAACAAATTATTTAAGCTTTTGGGTTTAAAGTTAACCGCTTTTTAAGTCAATTTTTGGGATAGTTTGAAACTTGCTTGTAATAACACATTGCTTTTAGATTAATAATTAATGAAGCGCCCAAGTCAGTGTGCAATTGCGATGTTCTTAGGAATCACCAAAGTAGCGCCCGGCTCGGTTGGTTCGTGATGGATGACCGTTTTTGCATTTTCATATTCAAGCGTTTCCCTGATTTGGAAAGCATGCTAAGCCGTTGATCCCGGTTATAACTTGATATGGCAGTTGTTGAGCCAAGTTGGAAGCCTTAAAACCTGTCCAACTATGTTTCAACAGCGAGTGGCAATAAACCTGCCTCCACCCATATACACTGGGTCCGCGTTGTGGAGTATGTTACCTCTCTCATCTCGATCTGTGATCTTTTCCCAACAGTGGCATAGTATCGGCTGTTTAATTAAGTTGCAGCCCCGCGTTATTGTTGTCGTGGGTCATCAAGTGGCAGTAAGAGAGATTCGATCGTGCTCCTCCTCGCGGACCAAGTGCGAATCGGTTAAGGCGAGTTTGTAGACACCTGCTGATGGAACGTATCAAGCCGTCTATAAGGCTTCTAATTTGGCTTAACTATTACCATATTTGAGGCGCTCGTAGCTTTGTGCGACTGCGGTGTTCTTACCGATCACCAAGGTTAACCAGCGTTTAACTGAGTCGGCCTGAGATGGGCGACCGTTTGTGGCATTTTCATATTTGAACGTCTCCGTACTTTAGAAAGCACGTAAAGCCGTTGGTCCCGGCTACCACTTAATGTGGTAGAAGTCAAGTCGAGTTGGAAGCCTTAAGTTTGCCTTTGGTAAGTTTCAACAGCAGGTGGCCACAAACCTGCCTCCACCAATCCGCACTGGTTCTGCGTGGCGGAGTATGACCTAATCTCTCTCACCTCGATTTGTGAGAGAAGGCCTTTGCCCAGCAGCGGGATGTATAGGTTGATATTATTATTATAACCACATTAGGTGTACACTGGGACAAACGGCTTACCGTGCCTTCCGAAGCCCGGAGACGCTCGTTATACAAATGCCAGTAACAGTCACTCATCTCAGACCGATTGAGCCGAACACTGCTTAACCTGGATCACGGAATGTTACATTATCTTATTATTATATGCCTTGATCATCGCTTAAAAAACCGCAATCTTACGGCGCTATGAGTGCCTCTCGCTAATAAATCAATCCGCACCAAATTATGTGTAACCTCCTAATTCGTTACGTGAATCCAGCTTAAAATATTTTCAGACCTGCAAAGCTAGTTCAGGAAACAATACGATATCCGCAAAAATATCACTGAAATGAATAGAACCTAACTTTGAACTTCAGTTTCAATATCCGTTAGATATTTCATGAAAACTGAATAGAGCTTGTCAGTCGGTTTGATGGGATGTAACATCGAATAAAAATCTAGGATTTTTAGTTTTCACGTGTTAGTAGGGATGCAACATCGTTCATAAAGAACATCGATAACAAAATATCGATGTTTTAAAACTGAAACATCGATGTTCAAAACATCGATGCTTATGAACGATATATCGATATTTTCTCGAAGTTTTTTAAATACCTCAAATTAAGGACTTTCCAATTAAATGCCAGTTTAGATAGTTTTTCCAATTAGAAAAATTAATATAGATTATAAAAAATAATAGGTTTTATATAAAATTCTAGTTAAAATTTAAGAAAATCTAGATTTTCGAAGACTCGCGAATCGCGCCATTTTCGCGAATTTTGCTTACGCAGTTCCGCCATGTCAAAAAATGTCAAAAATACGCCCTCCCACTGTTGAAGGGCTAAACTTTTACGGCCTCAGATTTCGTCATTCAGTACGCGACGCGAGAGAGAAATGGCGCGACGTGACACAGATGATAGTTGCGTACAAAGAGATGGCGCAATAAAATATCGTTCATAAAACATCGTTCTTAATGATCGATGTATCGACGTTTTCTTGTAGTTTAACATCGATGTTTATGAACGATACCTCGATATTTTAAAACATCGATGTATCGTTTGCATCCCTACGTGTTAGTCTTTTTATTTATTTCTGGGAAGCAATCCGGTTGATTGATTTATTTGAATTTGTATTACAATTACTAAATTGGTATATCCATTATCCATATATGTATTTAACGTTCAACTAATGGATGTTATTGCTGTGGGATGGTTTTGAAATTGAAACAAAGTAAACACTGTCACGCCAAATTCCTCATGTAAGATATGTCATCTCATGGGTCATTCGCTGACCAGTCCTCGATAAAATAAAAAGAGGGTTACGTACACCTCATGTGATGCGTTAATTCCCAATTTAGAAGGGCCTGATAATGTTATGATATAAAATTCCTTAACTACACTTTCTAAAGAAGAAAAGAATATTTGTTGTCTTGCAGACATACATGAAAAATTTCGAATAACAATTTATTTTGTCGTTATCACAGCTGTATTTTCTTCTTAGTCGTAACTCCTGGCGGAGTGGTCGTGGTTATGGATAGTCTGATAGGTTGGTTGTGGCTTTGGCGAGACTTCTCCATATCTCTTTATTCGTGGCACTGCGTCTACATTCAATAAGGGAACACTTCATAGACAATTTAATGAGATCTGTCTTGTAGGTGATCGGCAAGGACGTTGACATTCTACTCTTCTTGTACCATTAATCGATCCAATGAGCTTTCGTTGTGATGATACGAGTATGTCCAAACAACTTATGGGTTCGCACTTGCGTCATCGACGAAATTTTTTGTTTGATGCCAAGCTCTCGCAGGATGGAAACGTTTGTGCGGTGAACAGTCCATATTATCCACAGCAAGCACCTCTAACACCACATCTCAAGGGCGTCAATGGATTGATGACATTTTTGATGGATCGTCCCGGAAACATGGACGATACGACGACTTCATACAAGAAGATAGGAGATACAGCTGTACCTACGTTTACACTAAAACAATATTATGACGAATCAGAAAAACGTAAGTCAAAAGAAAGTCACCCGTATTTTACTTAGACACTTTCCAAAATATGTCTCGGGTAAAGAAAACACATCTAAAGTAAACTCGACTCGGCATAATAACAAACTCCCACGGGCCGCGTCTGCTATGAAAATAAACTTATAGAAGTGCACCCGCCAAGTTTTCTTTAGAATTCACACACAATATTGCATTGTGGAGAGTTTGGACGAGATTCACTTTAAAAATACTTGCAAATCCATTGTTAGCATATTTCTGGAGAGATACTTAGAAAGGCAAGGGCAAATCAAGATTCTTTGTAACTGACAAGTATGTAGGAGACGAAGTATGAGAGTGGAGAAGGCCGGGGAAGTCTGTAAAGAAAGAATCTGTTGTAACTTTGTACACTTTGTACCCGCAAGGGATCTGGCGTGAAAATATAGATATATAACAAAGTACTATTTTATAAGTAAGGGAGAGTGAGAAGTTCTTTACTACTACAGTATTAAAAACTCTAAAAATCCATTGTGTGTTTGGCAATCACGATGACCTTGGTTTAGATCATAGGATCTTTGTTGGTCAAGTTTTTTTTTTTGTAATAGTTTCTTGGCTATGAATGTCCTCCAGTCGTATACATAGAATAATGTTTTAACAAATTCTAAATTAATTAAACTCTCACGGACTTGATGACAACGATGATAAGGAAATTGATAAAGTACCCCTCCCTGGATAGTAAAGCGAAGGATACTTTACATACCAAATGCGACAGCCGTTTTTAGGGAAATCGAAAAGGCACGTTTTATAACTTTGTTACAATTACCTTCACTCATGCACATACAAGAATGCATAATGGTTAATATTCCACTAACATTACACATTATTATTCAAAATAACACATGTTCAGAAAATCAAAACAAATTGACGACTGCACTCTTCGACTTCCCGCCAAAACTGTTGGACAAAGCGTGGACAAAGTATTAAATAAGAGTTGTTATAAAAAAACAGTAGCAGTTCGGAGGAACTTAATACTATACTTTTAGTTGGGTCAAATCAGATACCATATAAAATCAGCATTTACGTTACATCAAAAAATCAAATGAAGTACTATTTCTTCTCTTTAACAATTAAAAGTCAGATAAAATACTTTTAAAACTCAAAATAAATAATTTATAACCGGCAATCGTGAAAATCTATTTATAAAAATATTTTTTTTTTGCAGTCACGCCAGATTCCTTGCGAAGTCGGCAGAGAGTACAGAACTCCAACAATTTTTTTCTTTACAGATCTCGCTCCCTTTCTCCATTCTCAAAGTTCATCTTATACACACTCGCGGGTTACGGGGATTAGTTTTTACACGCGACTTCGTTCGCGTTAACTTTAGACAAGGACCTTACATTTTTCGGGATAAAAAGTGTCCTATGTGCTCATCCAAGTAATAAACTATCTGTGTGCCAATTTTCCTTCAATACCGTTCAGCCGTTTTTATGTGACTGAGTAACAAACATCCAAACATACTAACTTTCACATTTATAATATTAGTAGGATTATACCAACTCTTGAACCAGACTAAAAGTCAGACCTAGCATTATCATACTGCGTGAACAATGTTGCGTGTACCCATAACATAAAAGATGCCATGTTTATTAGATATAATATTAATCATAAACATACCAAGGTTTATAGGCTTTACCAACGCCAATGCCACATAACTTTCGCACTTAAAATAAGATTGTGTTAATGCAATGTATATTTGATTCACAAGGATATTTTCATAGCAGACGCACCCTGTCAAGGTTTATAATCATGAGTTAAGTTTATTTCGCCACATATATTTCGGAGTTAAAAGTGACATATTTTTGTGTGGTTATACGCACAATGTGTGTAGTTGCTTGAATTTACTGGAGGTCTACCAAATAGCATGTTTTTATCCAAAATGAGCACAATATTGGACTGTATTGGATACACTGTAAGTAAATGGCAATATAAATAACATTCAAACCTGAGACAAAAGAATCGAAAAACCACTATTAAAGATAATTTATTAATAAAATAAAAGTATTATTCACGGCCTTTTTGCCTCCAATGAACAATATAGTACGTTCTCCTTTAGCCTAGCTATTTTTGATTTCAATGTGGCAGTGGTTGAGCCGTCTTTACGTACAGATATACAAGGATATTCTGGCCCGCGGCCAAAATCGGAACTAATGCTGTCATTTCATGTCAGTCGCAGAGTTGCCGTTTGCTATGAAATTTAGTATGAAGTTTATCATTCCAAAAAATGAATGAGTCCAAAGTTGGTAAGGACCTGGTAATCCGTCGTACAGGGGTTACCCCTGGTTCGGACACCAGTCACTCACAAAGGTAGCAATTGTAAATTAGAAGTTATTTTATTCTATCATAAATTGCAACATTCCTGTGTCGAGAATAGTAAACAAAAATATTGAATATTATTATATACGCATTCTGAAAATACCGCACTACCAAAAGAAGGTAAAACTGTAGCACCACTATTGATTCCTTCCCAAAAGGTATGGCTCAAATTAAACCAATTGCCTCCATTAATTCAGAGTCTCATCTATTTTCTTACTTTCACGCTAAGCCGATTATACCAGCTGAAGTATTAATCTCAGCCTATTCAGGTAGGAGGAAAGTAATCAGTGAGTTTGCGATTTTGGCACACCATACATTTAGTTTTTGTAGACCCGTAGATTAGTTTAAGCGTCCTATGAGGGTTCCGTACCGATTTCGGTTTCGGCCAGTTTCGGCGAGACTAGGGCGAAAACCGAAACTACGTTCGTGACCTTCCAGGTCGCCTTCGGGCGCTATAGGGGAGTGCTAAAATGGTAGTCTGACGGCCGTTGAGGCAGAAAGGTTCTCGAGTGATGACCTTGTACCGAAAGACCAGGAGTGGGCAGGACCCCTACAAGTTAGACCTAGAACAAGGTGACAAGGTAAAGATCGCCGCTAAATGCTGGATGCGTACAAGATAAAGCCGGTCGATATAATACATTTGGTACATTTGGGGGAGGCCTTTGTCTTGCTGTGGATTATAGTTTTTAACACGCTTTTTTACTTATAAAAAGGACTTGGCGATTAAAATTCAAAAAGAAAATTGCAACAATCCCTCAAATATTTCATTTTGGTGTGGTGTGTGAATGACCTACGCTGGTGGCCATGAGGACTTTACAGCTTCACCGCATAAAAAGGCGAGCTTTTAACAACTACGCTCAAATCAGAAGGGCAAGGTGGCAACTAGCTCCAGGGTGCCTCAAGGAGGAACGGCCTCAGCTTGCACAGTCGCTATGGGGAAGGGGTGCATACTAGGTATCTCGCCGTGGTGCTCTGCACCGGCCGGCGGGCAAGGGATTCTTTGACCTCACCGGCGAAGTCAGTGTCTGATCCTGTGTGCAGTATCTGTATCCAAAAGGACGGATGTAAGGGCATCGGGAGGGGAAAACGTTCATCTCTCTCACAGTCAAATATAATAATCCAGTTTCATATCTGTTTTCAACTCACGTCTTCGCTCAGTCGTATGTAAAAATAATACGTTTGTTGGAATTTCATTGCGTTACCGCGTCGGTTATGAAAGGTTCCGCTGTATCGGATTTTGTACGCTCAAACAATTCGTTGCTTTTCGCTTGCGTTGTTTTGTTTTTAATCCTATTGTGTTATATTTTGAGAATTATAAAATGTACACCTACTTGTGGAGTGATTTGTGTATTATTTTAAGAGGTGGCTAAGGGTGACTCCTTTTCGGAACTTGATCTTTTGGTAGGTACTTTTCTGTTATTCACCTATGGTGTATTTGTTAAGAAGACTTAGGGTTAAGCCATTCCGCCCACTGGATCGAGTAGTCGCGGGTTCGATCCTCTACTTCGTAGATTTATGTATAAATGGAAACAACAAAGTAATTCTTCTTTAATTTTTTTCCATTTGCTCCGGCTCCATCTGCGTTAACGTTAATGTTAATGCCTGCATCGTACTTATGCTGAGAAATAACAAATTTTTCACATCTCAATTACTGCATGAAAATGTGTGAAACATGTCTGAGTTAGCTTGTGGGATTTTTTGGTATGGTAAAAGTTCCAGTGGAGATAGCCAGAGAAGTCCGTAAGGAAATAACCTATTGAAACTCTGTACAATCTGCCTACGCCACAAGGTGATATAGATAGTTAGATAAAATCCCACATACCTTAGTTCCCGAAGATGATTAAGAATCTTTTGAAGATACTTTTTGAAGAAAACAAGGTGGAGCAGGAGTATTGCCGTTACTCATTGAATTAATATTGTTCTAAGAAGAACTGTATTCCAAATATCCGGGAACAGGGTTTGGACTAGAGCCTGTTCTAGTTTGTATCAAATTTTTGGTTGTATGAAAAATATGTCTAAAATACATCTATTTAAATGTGCTTCTAAATTCGTTATCCAAATCCTTTCTTTTAAGCCTATTTTTGTGTCTCAAATTAAATCCATTTAAATGTACTTCAAAAATCTTTATACATCCTTATAGAGTTAAATTTGTCACACTTTCGCCTAAACTCTTTAAGAAAATCGTTAGTAAATTTACGAACAAAAAAGACTGCAACACAATCACTCTCTGTTTCTGACGATACTTAATAACAGAAATTATAATAAATCCGGTTCGGCAAAATTACAAATTCCAATTTTGCGAGCATAAGATCCGAATTACGTGGTCCGTTGATCTCTGTAGGTCCGTAATTCCGTTCGAAATGAACGTCTAAAATATTTAAATTTATTACAAAAAAGAGCAATGACAAGGTATGTTGCTGAGTAACGAACAGGAATTTTATAGCATTAAGAATAGCCACTTGATATGATTACTTTTTGTAGATAAGTAGATATACACCATAGTAATAGATCAAAAAATAAACCTTAACCAGTTTATATAGTACTTAAAACTATGCTACACCTCGGCTTATTTTTGAATATCGGAGAATAATATATTCAAGTGTCCTGTTTCATAAACACCAATTTGATCATAATATCAACCCGTTACAAATAATACAAAAAGAGTAAAGTCAAGTGCTTCTGTAAGCGGCGAGCGTGTATAAGACAGTCTATAAGAGTGGAGGAAGCTAGAGAGGTATATAAGGAAAGAAACTGTTGGAGATCTGTACAATCTGCCTACCCTGCAAGGGATGTGGCATGATGATATAGATAAAAAATGTATCCCATTAAAATTCCCTTCCTAAATATGTAGCTTCTTTTGAGATAAAATCTTTCTCGGAAATAACTTTAATTGTATGAGATCTCGTACAAAAGTAACCATAGGTAAGGAATTTCTACGTCAAAGCTAACGAAAATACCTAACATTCTACTCTAACTAGGGATGTAAGGTTAGTTCCAGTCTTGACATAACTAATTTGGGTAAACAAAATTAACGTACTGCCTCGTTGGTGTTGAGGCGTATAGTGCACGTAGCGCTCACTAGGTCTTAGGCTCAACAAAGGAGAAATGTTGAACACTCAAATCGAAAACAATAACGTTAAATTCCCGAAATCACTCCGGAGTTTGAAATTGTGCCCAATATAAATGAATATAGGCAATAGGAATGCCTATTATATTGGGACCGATCATCGTCGGCAGAAAGTGTGCCTCTGAGTAAACAGTATCCCTCTGCCATTACCGTTTGGGGAATATAAGCATGACAATAATTATTTTGTATTTAAAACTAACGGTTTGTTTTGTTACTTTCATAATCAAGGGTGGAAGGTTTTTTGGGATATGTTTCGCGACATTCAAGAATATTATAAGTAATACGGTCAGTGCCATATGTTGTTGAACATTCACAGTTTTGTTTTGCAAAAAGCTTGAACACTTTCATTTTACATTAAATCCATTATTTTTCTTGATGTTAATAATTATTTAAATATGTTACTTATAAATCATTATAACAGTCACCAACGTTTCTAAAACGGATTTAGAAAAGTGTTTAGAGACTAATGTTATTTGATTATTTAAGCAAAACAAATCAACATATCTTTCCATGCAACACTGACTATAATATAAATTCAACTAACATAACATTTTTATAATAATAATATTTATTTCACAATTTTCGTAACAAATTGGATGCCCGTTCCATTTTGTTAACTGCTACTGGAATTTATTTTTAGGTTTGGCATCCCTGCTATCGTCTAGGCAGGGAGCCAACATTCGGTATTAGAGATCTAAAAAACCAGACAGGACAGGATAAATTGACGGTAACGGATAGTCAAAGCGAATGGGATGAAAAAGGAAAACCGTACTCACGTATGAAAGCTGACAGCAATTGGGAACGAAAATATTGATAGAAGTGGCAGCAAATAAAGTAAACATTGATAGATAAAATGTTGAAATAGTTTTAGACGCCACTGGCTTACATTGATAAAATAGATTATAGTTGTTTCCGGTGGTTGAAAAACCTTAGTTCATTGTTTATTTATATTTTATGTTAGTTACTCGTAGTTATATCGACTAAAAGAGTCACTTTTGCCTCAGCCGCCTAGGATTATTTTGAAAAAATGCGAGGGTTCAGAATTTTGTGGCGTTCTCCTCTTAGAGGGCATGCCCGATTAAATAATCTTGAAGATTGTCAAACATGACCTTAATTTTACTGCATGTGGCTCTAAAATACACATTCTGTTGATACCATGTAAGAATTCCTGAGTGTGATTTTAGTGACACCAAATACAATCAATGACAATATTAACATAATTGGTGCCCTGAATGAACTTCTATACGATATGTCTATACATATCGTATAGAAGTGATAGCGTAATACATATATGCACAAAATTAACTACTATTACCCTATATACACCATACACAGTATGTAGTGTTATACTTAATTCAGGGATCTTTTAGTTAAACAAACATATTCATCAAACAAAAGCATACCACATCCAATCATTAAAAATACGGCCTATAACAACTCCAAATAACCCGCAAATGGATGACATCGAAAAAAAACACATGACGCAGATTAAGGGTCCAGATGTACCGAAATAGGTCAACAACACTTCCCAGTAATGCCGCTCGAGGGACCACGTCGCAAATTGCCGTCGATCTCGCCTTCCGCCCTAAAGGGATTCACTTTTGATTGCCCATGGAACCCTAATTACTGCTTTTTCTTGTCCCTCTCTCCTTCTTATTATGGCTGCCATTTTTTTTGTGGTTTTTAGAACATTCATTTCAATGTAATCTTTTGCCGTTTCGGTTGTTCCATTCAAAATGTTTTCTTTTTTTGTTGGATGATCACACCTTATGAGGTTTTGCTAGAAGTTTAAGTTAAATAAGTATGAAGTAACGGATATGATCATTAGCTGTTATATTTGCTCTTACTAAGACTTATGAAGTGTCACTGACCCCCTCATTTTACAGGTCCTTTCTAAAATCATCAGGTTCTATATTAAGTTCTTAGATTTACGTGAATATTACAAATATTTTTCGATTTATATATTGTTTCTGACAGTTTGAGCACTTTACAGCAACAAGAAGAAAAAAAGACCAATCAATGCTTCCCGTGATTAGGGTGGCGTATGTAAAAAAAATATTCTATTTTAGCAGTTTTTATTTTGAAAGTCTCAACCTAAACTTAATCATAAGCAGAGTTTATCCCACATAACTTGATCAAAATAAGAAGGCATCAAGTGTGTTCGTATAAACGAATTCTTTATTACAAATCCACACGTCTCCTACATTAAGCCGGTTTATCATCAGGGATTTATCGTGGAATGGATTTTGATGAATGAGGTGTCAAACAATTTGTCATATTCTCGCTCGCAAACACGGTATTCTATCAACAAGCGTACACTGTTTTTTATGTACAATGTTTGGTGTAATAATTTTATGACAACGAAAAAAAAACATATTTGGTTGATATGGAAAGTAAAATTTAGTAGCTAATAAAACTGCCTCGTTGATCTGTTGCATAGTGGGGACGATGGTCACGAGGTACTGCGTTCGAATTAGTTGGAAATAGTGTGCTTTTACTATGTGAAAATGTTCAGTCGCATTCCGGAGTCTAGAACTGTGCCTAATATAGTAGCAATTGGTTCGTCCCATTAAGTCCTAACATATTTGGAGATATGTGGTTGTACAAAGTACACGTCTGCTACCCTCGCTTGGGGAATATAGGGCTAGCGGTATTTGTTTGTATTTTTTTGTTTACCTATAAGAAATCTGAAATTTAGATGGAATGTATATTACAAGCTTTTATTTAATTTGCAATGTATGTAACTATGTTTGTTAGAGTGGAATCTTGCAACTCAATTTTGAAACAGATATCTTCGACCGATTGAGCTGAAATTTTCAAAATCCAACATGGCGGAACAACCAAGATGGCGGTTATTTTTAATGCACTCCTACAATATGGGTATCAAATGAAAGAACTTGCTGAGAATAACTCGCAAAATACAGTGATGTCACTCTGAATCCAATATGGCGGACTTCTAAAGATGGCGGACTAAGTTTTTTATGCTTTCCTACAATATGGGTATCAAATTAAAGGACTTGCTGAGAATACGAATGCGAGTTAAACTCCGTTGCTCCAATCGGTCTAAAATTTTGGTGTACTGGGGTTTTTGGAATCCACGATTATGATATTGAGCTCGAATTGTTCGAGTCTGTAGCATCAGTTGGTTAACTTTGACTTGTCAAATTTGGCGAGATAGGCATCAACAGCATTGGTTTGCAACCTGTCGAAGTGAAGGATAACTCCAAAATCAAACCCGGAACTGTGTTTCATAAGGCACAAGTAAGCTCCAAGCTGAAATAAGTGGCGCATTCCTCCAAACATCAAGGTGAGGCCGTGCCGAGGGCTGAGTGGCATCAGGGTGTAACATGATGTCGTGAACGTGCCGCCTCAGGGCACCGGGGCGAACCTTGTTATATATTAGCTCTTACCTTTCTAAACGAAGCTCTGGGAGCGTCGACAAATATTTCTTTGGTACTCGTGGGAACAACATGGGAAAAACAGAAACATCAATACAAAGAAACAAATTAAAACGGAGAGAAAAACTTGCCACCGAAAGCGATCATGCGAAACGCCAACGACTCAGCAAAAGGCGTGATCAGGACAATAGCGAAACACACACTCAACGACAGTTGGCCCTGCTTCAGGAGCGCAAAAATTTATGATACTGACATACCATCCGTCCGTATAGACTTCGGTAAAGACGGTGTTCATCTCATTCAACCCAAGTCTGTGCAATTTCCAGCAAAAAATAGTCACAGCACTGCAGAACGAAGAATGCTGCCAATTAAATTAAGTTGGGCTTGCACAGTACACAAAATGCAGAGTAGGGTCGGTCATGCAACGGCATGTATACAACGGTATACTTAGGATTGAAGCTCTTCGCTGTTGGTAAAGTATACGTGGCCTTAAGTAGGGTAAAATCATTAGGAGGTCTCCTTATTGAAGAGCTAGACTGTTCGAAATTACTCGGCAAACGACCTTGCAACAATGATGCGTTGAATGAAATAAACCGACTAAGAAACCTGCCCAGCAATAAGGAAAAAGTAAAAAATAAAATAAAAGAAAAAAAGCTTTTTTAAAAACCAGCTTTTGTTTAAATGCGCTGAAAAGAAAAAAATAAATTAAAAGGAAAAAATTACTTTTTTAAAAACAAGCTTTTATTTAAATGCGCTAAAAAATTCTGTCGATCGATTCGAATCGAATCGATTTACGTGTGTAGATAAACAAGTAAATTAAATAACTAGATTGATTGATTTTAAATTTTAAAATTTTCAAACTGAGTATATACGAGAACTTAAATCTCGCGACAAGCTTTTACATCATATAAATTGTGTAATGACGTTATAAGTAGATAGTAAAAGTTTTAAAGAAAAAGTTTATTTTTTTCTTTTTAGCGCATTTAAATAAAAGCTTGTTCTTAGAACCGTTTTTTTCCTTTTAATTTATTTCATATCACTCCGCGAAATTTCACGGAGTAAACATACAAGCATTAGGGAATTGTTGGCCTTCGCGCATTGTCCAAATATTGTATATTCCGTCAGATCAGCAAAGCGTTCCGAATTTACAAAAGTCAATTTATTTATCTGAAAATGAACTTTAAATATGTAATCGAAAAGTTCATTTATATTTAATACACTGGAAATAACATTAGAAAAATATAGTTTACAAAAAAAATCATAATGATTAGAAAAAATCATATAAAAACACTTCACAAGATAAAGAGAACACTTATAATAAAATCTGATCAAACACGTTCCAAGGTTGCAAACCACTGCATAATATTCTCGATTCTGCACATAATAACCTTTTATTGAGCGCAAATAGACGCGAAACTATGCACCTATTGTATTTACCAACGCGCAGTCAATACGGCCATTTTTTGTCTCGATTGCTCGCTTAGCATATAGAGGTTTGTTACTCCCGCAATTCCAATGTTGAGATTTGAAGAATTAAACAGAGTAGACGAAATATTTTTAGGTTGGTACTGAAATAACGACGTTTGGCAAAGGTCACATCGTTAAGAAAAGTGTGAATTTAAAAAAATATTTTGTTTCATACTACTGATTTATCATCACGCCAAATACCTTGCAAGGTAGGCTGTGAGTACAATTGTTTTGTAAGTTTCGATATGTTTTGTTTGATATTCAATTCATCAATCAGCCTGTATCTAACTACTGCTGAGTCATGCATATATTCCCGAAGCTGGGTGACAGAGAGAGACTATGTACATCCAGATTGGTTTTGCCGATGATGTTAGATTCCAATAAAATAGGGGCCGAGCTTATTGCTATCACTGAGTACAATCCTAGGGTCCAGACCGTTAGTGAGATTCTTTTGATAGAAAAACCTTGATAATTCTTTGTCAAAGCTAGGATTCAAACCCAGGATCCTTGTGATTGCCAGCCGCATTATGCCCACTAGATTTACTAGGCAGTGCCAGCATAATACAGCTCTAGTTTTCTCTACATTCCAGCCAAATCTTGAATATTCGATTAAACAGCGATCTAAAATCAATAGCGAGAAGAGTAGGAAAGCTACTTGGTAGCCGGCACTTAATCCAAAAGGCGCCATTTGGTCATGCATAACGGCGTACTTATCCCAACGCTGTTATATGGCAGTTAGAGTTGGGGATGTTGGCTAGGTTGGGTATGGAGTTGGGTATAAGAAGGAGAATAAAAGCAAGATAAATGCGGTCGAAATGCGAGCTCTGCGGTAGATATGCGGCGTCAAGCTGACCGACTGCATCCGCAACAGCGTAGTAAGAAAGCCTACACGTACACGTAGGTGTAAAAGATAGTATCGGTGTAAAGATGAGAAAGGGTATGCTCCGTTGGTTCGGGCATGTAGAAAGAATGTCGGAAGAAAAAATTATATAACAGATATACAATGTGAAAGTGGAAGGATGTAGGCACCGGGGAAGACCTAGACTGTATCTTATTCAAAGGGCAAGTCTAGTCTCCGTAACCGGCGAGCGTGTATGAGACGATCTATGAGAGTGGAGGAAACCAGAGAGCTCTGTAAGGAAAGAACCTGTTGGAACTCTGTACTCTCTGCCTTCCCCGCAAGGGATCTAGCGTGATGATATAGATAAATAGATGAAGAAAATCGAACAGCAAAAATAAACACAAAATACACGATATACACTTTATTTTTACTATCTAAAGATACACGTTTCTACATTTCGATAGCATTTTCCACAACATTAACTATTATTAGATCCAATATACTTATCTTAGTGCAAAAAAGATCCGCTTTATATCGAACGATACCGTATCTGACGCCTCGAGGTATTATGATAGTGGATCAGTTTCACTTACAAATCCCTCGTCTTACCTATCTAGATCCTTTATGGTAACTGCATTTGGTCCAAAGTTAGCCAAGTTAGTTGAAATAGTGTAGAAACACACAATTCAGAATTTATAATTTACACTTAAAATAAAGGAACCTAACGTTTTTCCGGGAATAAAATATCCTATGTGTTAATCTAGGCAATAAACTATATATGTGCTAAATTTCATCCAAATCCATTTTTGCGTAATTAATTAACAAACATCCAAACAGACAAATTTTCACATTAATAATATTAGTAAGATTAGCCACTTAGGTCACACAGCGATCAAAACTTCTCTTGAATTAAGGTGAGAGAGAATAACAATTTTTGGTGGAGACTAGACAGACTCATGGATTGGTGGTGGCAAGTTTGAGGCTACTCATTTCTGTAAGATATTAATTCTATAAAGCTTTCAACTTAGATTGTCTACATTAAGTGTCGATTAATGGCAAAACATGGCTGCAGTACATAGGCACAACACATTTTCACTCTTCGATTGGTGTTCTGCTGGAGATAATTTGTCCGTCTAGTATCCGTCCAAGCATCACGAGTGCGTCAAAGTTAATTATGGTTCAGTGTGGTAGATGTGGTGATACCGCGGCGAAAGGCAACTCAGTTGCATGTAGTAGCTGCAATTGATATTTGGATTATGCCTGTTTAGGTATAAGAGAGACTGCTGAGTTTTTAGATTTACGCGAATATTACACATGAAATAAAACTATATTGCGGATTTTATTGTGGTTTATTTTTGATTTTTAAGTTCCCGTAGATAATAGAGACTGGCTAACGTAAAAATTGATGCTAGCGTCCTAGAACTGGCCATACGAAATCACCTAAACCCCTGTTGACGTGGTCATGCGGGAATTGAATAATATCAAACTAACACGTGTATCTGTGGCATGGTCATCAATTAATTTTATTTTAATTAAACGAAGTTAATAAGAAAGTTTTGGTGCAAAGGTTAAAGAGGGCTAGCTTCTGATTTGTTTGAATATAAAGAAAACCTACGCCCTCCCCCATAGCGAGTGGTCAAGCCGTGGCGTCCTTGAGCTATTTACCCCCTTGCCCTTCTGGCTCGAGCGTAGTGATTGCATGCTCGCCTTCTTGTCCGGTAAAGCCTTAAACGCCCCCCGGCCAACAGCGTAGATCACTCACACACAACATATAGAAATAATATCAGAAGTAACATATTTTATACAGTGTGCAAGTGGAAGGTTGTACCGGAGAAAATGGAGCCTATTTTACTTTGAAAAAAAAAAACAATATATCTCCAAGACTTAAAACTATACCTCCCTTTTCCTAACACATCCCATTAAGTTTTAATTTCACGTTTTGCTCAATGGCTTGTCCCCCCATTCTCTTCACGACAGCGATCTTACCCGACGATGAATAAATTTACCCTCCGAAGTTCCCATTTTACATTATTTTTCCTTCTCTAGCCGAGTTCTTGGCTATTTACCGGGTAATTGTTCTGAGTCTTTGTGAAAAAATGTAATTTGGAATTAAGTAATACCGTGGAATAATCGGTGGGTTTGAAAAAAAAAGTTAGCTCGTTATGTTGGGGCATTTTAATTTTTTGTAACTTGTAAATACAAGTTAGGATGGATAAAAGATCGTTAGTAATACTTAGGGTATTTTTTTTTACTTCGTTCGTCTAATGCTACATGGTATGGTTAGTGATTACGATGACCTGCGTTCTAAGCCTAGTAACTCAAAGTGTTATTTGGGTTTTCTATCGAAAAAATTACAGTTGGCTATTATGGCCATAGGTTTGCTCCTTATTACTTTATGACTTAACATTCACGGCATAAAATTGGTATACAACTGCCACAGTATACCACTATCCTATCGCACCGTCACTCGGCATTACTCAGTAAGCCCACGGCTAGGGCTAACCTCCTGAAATATTTTCCATATCAGGAGCTATACATAAAAATTATAAATACCCTCCCGATGCCCTTACATCTCTTCTTACGGATACAGAACACACATACCGCTCAGACACCGACCTCGCCGGCGATGAAAAATCCCTTGTCCGCCGGCCGGTGCGGAGCACTACGGCGAGACACCTAGTATATGCCCCCATAGCGACTGCCCAAGCCGAGGCCGTTCCTCCTTGAAGCGCCCTTGAGCTACGTAGTTCCCCCCTTGCCCTTCTGGCTCGGGCGTAGTGATTGCAAGCTCGCCCTCTTGTCCGGTGAAGCTGTAAAGGCCCCGCGGCCGGTTTAGATCATTCACATACACACACACACACACACACACACACACACACACACACACACACACACACACACACAAAATAATTAATAAACTGCCAGCAGATCTGGATATTTTCTGCAATACCCTACCGAAGTTCATAGAGGTTGTAAGGGGAGTTAGAAAAAAAAATATTTTTGGTTTTATTTTTATTGATTCCAATTATTTTTGTTTAATTTTATACACGTAGTTTAGCTGTCACAACTTAATACACTTAGTTTTAAGTTGAGGAATATGGGCGTGACGGTGTATAAAAATAATCTTTTTATCTTATCATCAATCCCGGTCCCTTGCGGGGTAGGCAAGGAGTACAGAGTTCTTTTGTTACAGACCTCTCTGGCTTCCAGTATCTATTTCGTCTAATACACTCTGGATGTTACAGAGACTCTTGACTTGCCCTTCAAATAAGAGATATGGAAATTAATGGGACAAAAAGATTACATAAATATAGTTTATCTGTATGAGAGTTATCTATAAAATACTTCCTCATATCGTTAATGTTTGATTTTGTTTAAACAACCCAAAGAATTCTGAATTCGCTTAGTTTTCCTATCAAGGTTTAGTCAATATGTGCTTTAAAAGGCGTTTCAATCCGTACGCACTACAGAGACATATGGAATAACGTATCTTTTGAAACACTAAGATACTCTAATCATGATCTTCCAAAACGATGATGTAAGATCAAGCCACACCCGATAGAATTAAAGAATTAATACCTCTACGCCACTTAAATTAAAACCCATTAACCCATGAACTAACAAAAACTAAATTCATAAATAACCACAAAATCTACAACATAACAAAACACAAGTCATTGATTATACACCCCATTCCAGGGTGCGAACATATCTCAACATTACGAAATCCATTTGCGAGCGAGATATCCATCATTATTAAAATAACATCGGAGTAACATGATACGCGATTTATGTTTCGTTATTAATCTGAGAATGGAGTGAATATATAAAATATTAGCTGTTACCCGCGACTCTGCCCTCGTAGAATAAAACAAAAAAATATTTACCGCAAATAAAAGTAGCCTAAGTTACTTGCCAAGTGATAACCTAGCGGTTAGATCGTTGGACTGCAAAGTCAGAGGTCTCGGGTTCAAACCCAGGCACGCACCTCTATCTTATCGAGAGCATGTGCGTATAAATAACAGGGCTATTATTATTATTAAGTTACTCCTTATAACATCAGCTATCCGTCAGTGAAATTCCTATCTATATCTCTCCAGCCGTTTCAGAGATTAGTACTAGAACAACAGACAAGAAAAATCTTTAAAATTGTTTTTATGTTATAAGTACCGTATATTGATACCGTAACGTCAAACGGATTGACCACATCAGAAATACCGCACTGCGTTTCATTACCCGTATTACAGACGTAGGTCTGAAATCTGCCAAGCTGAAGTGGGAGTGGGCTGGCCACGTAGAACGCATGGACTCGTAAAGGTGGGCGAACACCATCACCAATTAAATATCAAATGGAGGTCGCAGACGACGTGGTCGACTTAGAAAAAGGTGGCGCGACGATTTGGACACTTTTGCGAGTACTTCGTGGCCCAAAATAGCAACAGATCGATAGCTGTGGAAGTGTAAAGGGGAAGCCTTCGCTCAGGAGAGAGACAGTCAAACAGGCTAGGAAAAAAGTACCGTATATGCTTTCATATGCATTTAGTAAAAAAGCTGTCATTTTGAGATTAGAAACAGCGGGTACCGCTAGTCTATACATTATTTGTATATACTAGCTGCACTTTTCAGGCGTGTATTTTACACCCTTAAGCTTTTTTTTGGGACAAAAGATAGCCTTTGTTCTTTCTCTGGATAAAATCTATTTCCTTGCCGAATTTGATCGAAATCGCATGAAAAGACACAGACAAAACTAATTTTGAATTTATAATATTAGTTTGGATGGATAACGGTATGTGGTGGAATTAAGTTTCTTAATTCGATTGTATTTTTTTGTGTTTGTTACCTCAGGATTCCGTTATTTATAAACCGATTTGGAACATTGATTTTTGTTTGGGAGGATATACTTCCCACTTGGTCCCATTAAAATATGAAGAAAAATCACTACCCCTAAGTGTGAAAAAATAGGGGATGAAATTATTTATGAGCATATGAGAATAACTTTGTAGGTACTTTACTATAGAACTAAGCAGTACAATATAATATAGGTATATAAATATTAAAAATTAATTCATCACTTTACACTCATCTCTTTAAATGGTAAAATAAATAACTTTTCAAAAAAAGAGAAACCGACTTCAAAACTAGAAAGCAAAAAATAAAGTGCCAGTCGCAATCCAGTGCAGATTGCTGGAGGCAGTTTTGTCCACCTCTTGTTGGAACTCATCAAAACTAAGTCAAAAAAGCTTTCAACTCGACTTCTTCTACATTAAATGTCAGCCGGGAGCAATGCCTTATTGTAATTTCTGAAGTATGGATCGAAAATGGAATTACTATATACAGTCATCTGTCTTAAAATGGCCAAGTTGAAAGTTGCTTAACTTTGATGATAGCAATGAACTCTGCGGTTCCACAGGGTTTCCAGGACTTAGGAACCGATTGTTAGAGAACGAATCTAACGGACTTCCTCGTTGGTCTATTGGCAATTAATTTGTTTTGCGATCACGTTCTGGCTTCAAATCCTAGGTCGGTTTGACGGTCGACAAATGTAGTTTTTCTATCGAAAATTTTCCAGTATCAGTCCTAAGTCTGGAATTGTGCCTGGTACATGGCAATAGGCTCGCCGCCTATTACATGGTACCTAACATCGTCGGCGAGATGGCTGTACACAGTACATCTCTGCTACCTCCGCTTGTGGAATATAGGCGTGACGGGGTAAATAAAAACTTTCAAACAAAAGGTATTATTATCAATTTTTTATACTTGCGTTTTTAAAATAAAAATCCTTTTTAAACTGGAGGTTTATGTTCTTAAATGGGATATTATGTTGTAAAAATGAATTGAGCGAAAGAATATTTTACACTTATACATTTTTTTTCAGACTTACGTTTTTATGAGAGAACCCCATTTAAACTCGGATGGTTCTCGTCATCTTTGAAAACAATAAGGATCATGTTTTTCTATGACATTTTGATCATCATAGTTTGATCACCGTCTCGTTGTTCTGGTGTTGCAATGTGCAGCTGGCAAACATGTGGTAATGGATCTATCATAGCCGCTTAGGCCCAATTGTACGAACCAGGGTTTAGTGTTACCTATTGACTAACTCGATGTTATAACGTCAATTTGAAGGCAATTTGACGTTTCTTTCTTTAAAAAAACGTAGCCCCACACTAGAATTACCCCCAGACGGACGATTTAGCGCAGTGGTTAAGAGCTTGAGCTGCTCCGCCCACTGTGTCGAATAGTCGCGGGTTCGATTCCCTCACGGGACAAATCTTTGTGTGATCCACAATTATTTGTTCCGGTCTGGGTATTTGTTTGTGAATTTTCATGTTTGTAAACGCACCCACGACACAGGAATAAATCCTAGTGTGGGGCTACGTTAAAAAAAAAAAAAATAAATAATAAAAGAATTTATTCCTGTTAGTCAATAGGTACTCTCACACTGGTTCGTGCAAGTGGGCCTTAAGGAATATAAGATTAAGGATGCATTATTTTTCCTTTTATTTCTTTTGAAGCTTAACTAAATAAATAATTTTTTTACGAATATTTCCGTAACCGACGAGCGTGTATGAGACAAACTATGAGAGTGTAGGAAGCCAGAGAGGTATGTAAGGAAAGAAACGGTTGGAACTCTGTACTCTCTGCCTACCCCGCAAGGGATCTGGCGTGATGATATATATAGATAGATAGATAGAGAGAATATTTCCGTTCTAGTCATATAGTACCTAAGTTGCGTTAACAAATAGGAATTTCACAAATTTTTGTCTTGACATGCTTGCAAAAATATAGCCCAGTTCAAAAGAAAATACCTGTCGGTAACACAACGCAAATATTTCTCGTGAACGGGAATAAAACTACAACAAAACCTCTTGTCTACCCAAACGGTCGGATCTGTATCCGATAGATGCCCTTACAGCCCTTCTTTCGGATACTGATACCGCATACAGGATCAGACACCGACCTCGCCGGAGAGGTCGAAGAATCCCCTGCCCGCCGGCCGGTGCAGAGCACCACGACGAGACACCTATTATATGCCCTCCCCCATAGCGACTGCCCAAGCCGAGGCCGTTCCTCCTTGAGGCGCCCATGAGCTAGTTGTCTCCTTGCCCTTCTGGCTCGAGCGTAGTGATTGCAGGCTCTCCCTCTTGTCCGGTGAAGCTGTAAAAGCCCCGGGGCTAACAGCGTAGATCATTCACACACACACATACTTCTACAAAAAATTTCATATCCAATGTGAAAAACCAACTAAAATCGACAACTCGTTACTTCCGACACGTATTTCATTTCACGGTTAAAACAACATCGCTTTTGAGTTCCGCGAACTAAAACCCGTCAAGGTCCATATTCGGTATGACCGAAAACACATAACGTGGCGCGTTACAACAACTTCATTAAATGATCGTTTTATTGTACTCCAGTAGCGTACAGAACACGACCATTTAACAAAGTTGAATCCGAATCAGAATATCTTTATTCATGTAAACCATTAAGGTTTCGCCACATAGCTGACGCAGCGCGACGGAACGCGACGGTGGTTGGGGCGCTGTAATGTACTCAAATGTACGGATACAGTGCGCTCCGCGCGACGGCAAACGTCACGACCGAACGTAGCCGAGCGCTTCCATCGCGCTCCCGTCGCGCTCTGTCGGCTTTTCGACCAAATAATATTATGAATGGCCAGAAAAGTAGAAAAGACTTTACCATCACTTCGGAATGTCATTCCTGTGGAGAATAAGGGCAAGAAACTTCAGTTTTTACCCTTTACATTGACTAATAGGCAAAGGGCCAATTGACCAATAGTATTTTTACAATTTTTGTGCACTTACATTTTTTTGTAGGGTATGAGTGAATTTAGTCTGGTCTATCAGGTTTTTTTTTCAAGTTTTAGTATTCGTGAGAATGACTACATAACGTTACCAAAAATGAGCAAAATGATATTTAATCATGATTCAAAATTAAAAGCGTAATCGTTGAAGATTACAAAATGTAATTGTAATCCTTTTGTAATCGTTAATCATAATACACCATCACGCCTATATTCCCCAAGCGGGGGTGGTTAATCATTAATCTAATTTCATTTTGCCCATATCTTAACGTTACATTGTCATAACGCGCCTCGTTTGTTCATAGTGAATAAGAGCACTGAAACGGCTAGTTCGTTGTTATTGTGGTGCTGTCAACGCCAGCGTTAACGCTGTCAGCGATACGGGATCAACAAGGGGATGATTTCAATGAAAATCTAAATCGTTGCTGGTGCTAGGTCCTTATTCGCTATGAGCAAAAGAGTCGCGTAACATGTAAGGGCTGCATTAAATCCCTAATCCCTATCACCTCAATTTGTGGGAAAATATATTCGCAAATATAAGCTGCTTAGTATTAGTATGACGGACGATTTGGCGCAGTGGTTGCGAGCTTAAGCCATTCCGCCCACTGGGTCGAATAGTCACGGATTCGATTCCCACACGGGACAAATCTTCTTCTATCTTTGTGTGACCCACAATTACTTATTTCGGTCTGAGTATTTCTGGATGTGAATTTTCATGTTTGTAAACGCATCCACAACACAGAACTAAAACCAAGTGTGGGCTACGTTTATAAAAAAAGGATTAAATAACAAATTTTACAACATCAATTCCTTAAAGTACCTTTATAAAAAGTTTTTTTTCTAGTTGACTGCTTCGTAGGTCTAGTGGCAAATTGCATCGCTTTGTGATCATTGACAAATGTAGTTTTTCTAGCGAAAATTTCCCAGTACAAGTCCGGAGGCTGGAATTGCGCTCGGTATATGGCAATAGGCTCGCCCCCTATTACATGGGACCTAACATCGTCGCCGAAACGTGGGTGTACTCAGTACACCTCTGCCACCCCCGATTGGGGAATATAGGCGTGACGGTGTAATTTTATTTTAGTTATTCTAGTAGCGTCTAGCTAAAATATTAGTCCGCAGAAAAATGGCTCGGCCGCGAAGCTAACGAGGTTATCGGCTTTAAAACCAAACGGGATATCTAGTTATATCCGTTTAGCCCCATTCATTCCCATTTATTATAAATTCCCCGCAAGCACTAACACTGAACGTTTGGAAATAAAACTTTTAATATATTAAATGGAATTTGTTGGAAGTTGGAATTTGTTTGACGAACGATTTAGCGCAGTGGGTAAGCGGGTAAGAGCTCTTGCACAAGCCGCTCCGCCCACTGTATCTAATAGTCGCGGGTTCGATTCCCGCACGGGAAAAAATCTTCGTGCGATCCACAATTATTTGTTTCGGTCTGGGTATTTGCGTATGTGAATTTTCATGTTTGTAAACGCACCCACGACACAGCAATAAATAATAGTGTGGGGCTACGTTTCTTCAAAAAAAATCAAAGTTGCAGGGCCGTTTATGTAAGATATTATTAGTGTCCGACCGAAGTTTGCTTCCAGCTTCGGCTTCGACCAAAACTTCGGCCCGTTTTGGCCGAAGTTAAAGATTTGGCCGAAGGTGGCAAGCACCGAAATTTAACGAATTATTACGATTTATGATATACTAAAAACTTTATGTCAGTAAGATTATTGTAAACTACTTTCAGGTAATCTTAACGATCTCCTTAAGTTATTAGTCACCATAAGTTTTTGAAAATTTCGCCAATCATGAATCAAGTTTCTTAGGGTTATTAAACCTTCGGTTTTGGCTAAAGATTTTGGCGAAGGCCTATTAATCGGCTTCGGCTTCGGTAAAAAATCGACCTTCGGTCGGACACTGATGATGATGATGATGTGATCCAGACCGATTTCGGCCATGGCGACTTCACGAACTCCGTTATTGTTAACGATCGTGCGCTCGCATGTGGCTTATGCAGCCTATCTTCTATGCTGAACTTGAGGAAAGCAAGCGCAAGCATGGTGGACAACTACTTACATACAAAGATGTGCTAAAGTGCCACATGAAGAGGTGCGGCATAGAGCCCTATCAGTGGGTCGGACACTACATATTATACAAATCAGATTATGCTGGGCAAAGGTCTTCTTTTACAAATTGGTACAGTTCGAATTGGATAGCATAAACCTACCTCTGCTGTTGGATTTTTTCAAGCTAACTATACCGCATCCCACTTGGCTTAACGACTACCATATTAGGTGGTAACTAGAATCAATAGCTTAATATGTCTTCCAAAGTATAAAGCATTTTCATGATTAAGGCCCACTTGCACGAAGCAGCTTTAGCGTTACCTATTGACTAGCTCGAGATTATAACGTTAAATTGTCTTCAACTTAACGTTTAAGCCTCGAGTTAGTCAATAGGTAACGTTGTGTTTACCCAGTGGTAGAGTTTTTAAACCCATTAAAGGTTGTCTATCTATCTATCTACCTATATCATCACGCCAGATCCCTTGCAGAGAGAGTACAAGAGTATCAACAGGTTCTTTCCTTACATACCTCTCTGGCTTCCTCCACTCTCATAGTTCGTCTCATATACGCTCGCCGGTTACGGAGACTCTTGACTTGTTCTTTAGATAAGACTCGGTCTATTTGGTCGTGGTAAGATAGTCTAGGTCTTCCCCGGTACCTACATCCTTCCAATTTCGCATTGTATATCGGTTTTGTCATTCTTTCTTTTGACATTCTTTCTATATGCCCGAACCAACGGAGTATACCCTTACCCATCTTTACACCGATACGAACCAACGGAGCATACCCTTTCTCATCTTTACACCGATACTATATTTCATACCTACTCGCTTTCTTACTACGATGTTGCGAATACGGTCGGTCAGTTCACTCCGCACATCTTCCGCCAAGCTCGCATTTCTAAAGGTTGTCGACTTCAAAAGCTCCTAGGGTCTAAAACTGAAATGATCTTTTAATATTATATCACTATCACTTATTTAGGGTCCCCTATTTGTTATTTAATATTTTCAACCGAAATAACTACGCCTTTTGGGCATCTAACACCTCAGTTCTTTCCGTGACCATGAGTGCTCGTGCACTCGAAACGTTGGGAACTTAAAAATCAAAAATTAACCGCGATAAAATAGTTTTATTCCATGTAAAAGCTTAACGTTTAAAACACTGAAGGAGACGCTATTCTCCCATTGGTAACGCATCCATTATCATCTGGCGTCAAAATTAATAAGTTCGTAGAGTTTACTTCACTTGTAAAGTACTTTTAACCTATTTCTCTAAATTAGCGGTAAATCTATCATTTTCTTTCTGAAAGATTGATAAATTGGAGTTAAACACTTTCTTAAGTGGACGACATTTTAAAAGCTCGTAAGTCACAGTCTTTCGTCAACTTGAGAAGTTGATTGCTCTTGTCTGCTCCTAGTCTTAATTTGAGACCTGAATTCAAATTTTGTTATATTATTACCTCGTTAGTCTAGTGGGAAAAATACGCGTAGCGATGGTGAGTTCGAATCCTTGGTAGGACAGAATGTGATTTTTCAATAGAAAATTTCAACGGTTTCAGTTTCTGCCCAGTATATATAGCAATAATAACATTTTTAGCGAAAAGTGTGAAGAGTAAAGATGTATACAGTATACCTCTGCCACCCCCACTTGGGTAATATAGGCGTGACGGTATTTATTTTTACCATGCAATGAATATGAAGTTTATTTATTTAAAAAAAAACTATCCCCACACTAGGATTAATTCCAGTGTCGTGTGTGCGTTTACACATGAAAATTCACATACACTAATACCCAGACCGGAACAAATAATTGTGGATGGCATAAAGATCCCGTGCAGGAATCGAACCCTCGACCACTGCGCTAAATCGTCTGTCCGTACCGGTTAAGTACCGGTGTAATGGTAAAAAAGGATATGCTCAGATAATTCGGACATATAAAAATAATGTCGGAAGAACGAAAGGCAAACCAGATATACAATTTTTTTTCTGTTATCATTGTTTTTATTATATATCTTTACAAAATCTCTATTTTGTAAATGAGAGGACTATGTAGACACTGACCGATACCATGAATCTAAGTACACTTATGATTCATCTATACTTAAGCACATCTATTTAGCTCGTTCTGCATTGTTCTCCCATACCCCATGAATGCAATGTTTACAAAAAGAATTGTAAAACTCTCAATTTTGAAAAAAGGAACCGTGGAGTTTCTTGCCCTTCTTCACCACAGGAATGACTTTCCATACGGGTGGTAGAGTCTTAAGTAATCAATAATTTTCTCCTTTTGACTTTTCACCAGTGCTTTTTGGTCTACATGAATAAAAAACTTTTGATTTTGATTTTGAATGCACAGTGGAAGATGTAGGTACTGGAGAAGACCTAGAATTTCGTATGGCCAAAAAGACCATGTCATTTCTGAAAAGAATTAAGTCTATTACCAAAACTTAATATAATGCATTCTATGTGAAGGGCCAGAATCTTCGTAATCGGCGTGCGTTTATGAGATGAACAATGAGAGCAGAGGAACTCGGAGAGGTCTGTAAGTAAAGAACCTGTTGAAAGTCTGTACTCTCTGCCTAACCGGGAAAAGTCGCCTTAAAAAGGCGACAACCCGATATTTCGCGAACGCATCAAATCATCGGAACCCCATAATCGTAACCGCCGCCGACTAGGAAAACCCTCCTATCAGCTGCTACCGCCGTCCGCGGCATATAGATACCGCACCCAGGATCAGACACCAACCTCGCTGGCGGGGTCGAGGAATCCCTAGCCCGCCGGCCGGTGCAAAGCACCACGGCGAGACATCTAGTATAAGCCCTCCCCCATAGCTAATGCCCAGTCCGAGACCGTTCCTCCTTGAGGCCCCCCTGAGCTAGTTGTCCCTTGCCCCCCCCCCCCCCCTGCTACAACATCAGCAGGGGGCTTTCGGGGTCGTGGACGCAAGGCGTGGGGGCCCTGAGCGTCCTTCACGAGCAACCCCGAGGAGGACGGCGGCGTGGTGTGGCCCACGTCACCGTGAGCACCGCGTCGGTGCGGGGGGAGCATGTCATCAAGTCTCCCTCCGACGGACGGACGACGTTCCATACGGAGATCCCGGAGCCCCTCCAAAGTGCTGATGTCGGCTACCCTGGGGTTTTTAGTCGGTAGGAATCCGACACGCCCCGCGAGCTTCCCCCGGGGCTCGCGGAAGTCCAACGCAGGATTTTCCCCAGGTAAAAAAAAAGGTTGTCACTTGCCATTCTGGCTCGAGCGTAGTGGTTGCACGTTCACCCTCTTATCCGGGTAAGCTGTAAAAGCTCCGCGGCCAACAGCGTATACCATTTACACACCACAAACCACTAAACTGGCGTGATGATATGGATAGAGAGATAGACCACGTCAAAGAAACTGTATTAATCCATTTATTATCTCATTCATTAGAAAATTTTCTTTTCCCTGCAACAAAATTAAATGAACTAACCGCGTTTGCTGAAAACGTTTTCTACGATTCGATGGACCTTTTTCATATTGAGCTTTATAAATATTTACTTCATTCTAGTTGAAGACTTATTATGTATTTGTTACATTAGAATTTCAATAGGTTTAAATTTAAACATGCTTTATGTGAAAGATATAATCGTGAGATCAACATATTCTCGAAAAACTTAAGCCTTCTCAAGACTAAATAAATAAAATACTCTCCTTGCTTTTTACTGTACAAATTGATTTACCTCTCCCGGTTATTATCCTTAAAATGGTCTGCCATAATTTTCCTACTATTCTAATTCTATATATTGACTCGAACTTGCCAGATCATGATCTTGACATCGAGGGCATGGGACACTCTAATATTTTTCTGTATGTACTGTTTGGCTTTCTATCATACTATCGCCACAATTCGCATGTCTATTAAAATCTTGGTAGTGTGACGTTTATGACGTTTTTTAAACCGACTTCAAAAAGGAGGAGGTTCTATGTTCGTCTATATGTATCCTTTTTTATGTATGTTCAGCGACATTTCCGTCAAGTGTGAACCGATTTTGATGTTTCTTTTTGCATTGGGTTCAGTTTAGCTCCAAAGTGGTCCTATTTCAATTTCATTGGTATTGGACCTTGGCCTTAGAAGATACACCAGGGAACTCTTTAACGACAAACAATAGGAATGTGTAAATTGAGATATTATAAGTATTATGTCAATCCAATAGGTACCCTACTTTAGAACTAAGCAGTACGTTAGCCGACTTCAAAAAAGGAGGTTCATAATTCGTCAATTTTTTTTATAACTCCTTTGCTTATAAACCACAGCGAACAGCACGAATGTATAGATTCCGTTATTATGCTTATTATATTAATCCTGTAGGTACCTTACTGTACAACTTAGCAAAATAATATAATATCGGTATATAAATATCAGTAAATAATTCACTCGTCACTTAAAATTGTAATTAAAAATAAATTTTTGAAGTCTGTGCCGGTTAGTGCAGTCGGTTACTTTGCACCGACTTCAAATATTTATTTTTTGCTTTTTAAAGTCGGTTTGCCTTTTTTTAAAAAGATTTTTATTTGTGTATACATTATATATGTTCATTTTCTTAATAAAATAAATAAAAACAAAAAAAGTCACGCTTAAATTTCCTCAGTGTGGGTATCAGAGGTGACGGTGTACACCCACTATTCGCCGACAGTATTAAGTCCTATGTAATATTATTCCGAACTGACACTGGAAACCTTTCAATCGAAAAAGCGGCGCCACTCCGATCTAGGTCTCGAACCTATTCGCGCCTTTATTAAAAAGGCGCCAACACGTCACTTCGCGAACGCATCTACCCATGCGAATCCGTTAATCGTAGCAACCGCCGACTACGATCTCCCCCCCGACCCCTGCCGCCACCGCCGGCCGCGACATGTTCTCACCGACCCCCCCGATGCTTTGTCATCCCTTCTTTCCGCTCAGAATACGGGCGACGACGACGACGTAGACGTAGTAGTAGATCCCCTCCCATAGCCGGCGGTTGACCGGTGCGCTTAGTAGTGCACCCGTCCCCCTACAGCGACTGTCCCAACCGAGGGCGCCTCTTCGAGGCGCCCTCGAGTATGTCGCCTCTTGCCCTTCTGGCTGGCTGGAGCGTACTGGTTGCACGCTCGCCTTTAAAATCCGGTGAAGCTGTAGAGGCCTCGAGGCCAACAGCGTAGATCATTCACACACACACGAAAAAGCGGCGATCTACCCATAGTCACACCAAGTCGTCACACCGGTGTGACAACGGATAAATTTATTTACTTATAGTTACACCAGTATGATTATGGGTAATTTTATTAATACTCATAGTCGCACCGGTGCGACTGCAGACCACTGACTATGGCAGGATCATTTCCGATAAAATTACATTTTATTTAATCGCAGTTTTTACAGCACCATATTGATTTCTGCTTCCTCAAGTATTCAGCTCTTGTGATATGAATTAAAGGGAGTTAAAATTCACAATGGAGGGAACGTTAGAGCGATCGAGTGGGCTTTTGTTCAGGGAAGTTTTTCGCTATGACGGAACGCAGCGCGTTACGATAACTTCGTGAAATGAGCATATATTCTATTTGTCATTAGAGTTTTTTACTAAGGACTATTTAGCAAAGCGGTCTGTAGAGAATGAACCTGTTGCACCTCTGTCCGCTACCCCATAAGGGATCTGGCATGATGATTTAGATAGACTAGTCAGCGATAATCACCGGTCACGAAGCAACCTTCGGTAATTATCTGAGAAAGATTGGATGCGAGGTGACAACGACCTGTCGTCACTGTGGTGGAGACTAGGATTTCGCCCAACATACGCTCGAAGTGTGCCCAGCGTGGGCCTCCGAGTGGTAGATATTGGTTGACCGGATCGGACAGGACCTCTCCCTGCTGGCAGTAGTAACGGTTATGGTAGGGGAATCGGCGTAAGGGGTCGTATCCTTCTGTGATGTCCTAGAAGGAGGAGGCCGAGCGGGATCGGGAGAGGGCCGCCCCTGATCGTTGAAAGCGACGGCTCCGGGGTAGAGGCGCAGCCCTGTAAGTAAGGTGCTGCTGGTTTATCACGGCCGCAAGACCACGGGTAGATACTTAAATTGTAATTAATGCGGCTCGTTTAGCACTGCTCAAGGACCACGTGAAGGGAATCGAGAGTAAATCCCACGGATGCCAGCAGCTTAGGTCCCATAACATTAAAGGATTTGCCACGTAACCGACATTGCGTGACGTGTGTGCGACGGCGGCACAGCTTGGGGAGTTGTAACGTACTGAAATGTACGGGAGACGCCACACAGCGCAGCCCCTCTTGGCGCGTTGGCAAACGTCATCGAACGTAGCCGAGCGCGTCCGTGGCACTTCCGTTGCGCTCCGTCGGCTATTTTACCAAACCTTAAATTATCATTTCACGTGTTATCGTAACGCGTCAAGTTACGTGTTTCATTGATAATACGGAATTAGGGCTCAGGTGCTGCTGGGAATATTAATTTTGCTTTTTGATTCAGGTCCAGGTGTACGGTTTTGTGTGCTGAATAACTAAATACTTTGTTTTTTAATTGTGGTTTTGAGAATGATCAGGTTTTTATCTGTAATTTAATAGAGTTTAGTTTTGATAAACTGCATTAGGGCTTGTATTACAGACCGTAAATCTAGTTTTATGAATTGATTATATTGATAAAACGTTAGTTTTAAAACTCGATTCCATGATTCTAATTCAACTGATTTACGTTCTGTAACATGGGCCTCAATCTCGATCAAGATATTGTACATATATGTCAAAATAATGCAAATGTCAAAATCATTCTGTATGTTAAAATCTAGCATTGCTTATTGGCGTCCGATTTTGCTTCTGAAAGTACGAAAACAGTTACGTGATCCTTTATTATCAGAATATTCGTGTTTCTACCATCTTATTTTTAATTTTTACTATTAAAATTTCAGACCTATCGTTTGAAACATAAACATCGGCACCCCTACATTCCCCATGCAGGGGTTGCAGAGTTGTACTGTAGACACTCACTATTCGCCGACGTTATGTTATGTTTACATAGGTTATCTCTCTCTCTCTTTCTCTCGCCAGATTCCTTGCAGGATAGGCGTACATTACATATTTTGTTATGTCGCATGTAATAGGGGGCGTGGCCATTGCCATTGTAACAGGCACAATGTCAAACCCAAGTCTCTTCAGGATTTTTTCTGTTAAAAACTTACATTTTTGTCCGATTTATGATTCGAATCCAGGAATCACTACGTGCATTATTAGTTGATCTATAAGGCAAAACAGTCTATTATTCTATTATTTAAGTATATGATAATCGCCATTTCACTACCATGCAAAACTACAAAGACCAATCCACCCAGAAATCAAACCGACCCCATGTTTTCCTTCCATCACATGGTTTTGTTCATCCTGAAAGGATGAATATTCATCAATCTAGCACCAACGCAATAAATTTACGTCCGATAAGTTGTCCCAGACCTAATTTTCATCATTCAGATTCAAACAATTAATTAGAAAATTTGACCGTCCCAACCTTTTTTTTGATGAGAGAAATTCTTCATCCGCTCGCCATTGGGGGAAGCGAGGGGTTATTCCAAGACTCCTACCGAATAAAACCCCAACGTGCTTCAGTTCGTCGCTATGGCTGGGGTGGGTTACGGGAACGCGTGAGATACCATCTGCGACCTGTCAGCGAACTTAAACTATTGTGGAAATCCATTCTTGTGTGTGTCTGTGAATGATCTACGCTGTTGGCCTCGGGGCATTTACAGCTTCAACGGACAAGAGGGCGAGCGTGCAACCACTACGCTCGAGCCAGAAGGGCACGAGGGCAACTAGCTCAAGGGCGCCTCAAGGAGGAACGGCCTCGGCTTGGGCAGTCGCTATGGGAAATCCACTCTTGGTGGAAATGCTTTTCGCACATTTTATTAAAGGGCGTGCCCTGAGTACATGGCACGCACTTCCCTCTCAGTCATGCCCCAACCTAATCAAACCCATAAAATATCCGGATCAGACAGCATCGAAGTATCGAAACAGTAATGACGGAAGCAATAATTGTAACTCGCTCGGATTGGCTACAATCCAAAATAAAAATTTGGCGATCTACCAGAATTGGATCCCGAATAATAAAATTGGTATCTTGTTTCGTATTTAATTAGGGGTAAGTTTATCTGATAATTGATAACTGGTTGGAGTTTTGACTTTAATACCTTAGATTTTGGAACAACTTTACAATCTATTATTGGGAATTGACAAAAATTGTACCGTTACATTTTATGCTTCTATTAGTGTAGCATAACTTTTTAATCTATTATTGGAGTGCGATAAAAATTTTAGCCCAGGGTTAAATAATTGCTATTCCAGTGAGAAGCAATCATTATGATCGATTACTTACAACCAGCCAAGTTTTTGATGAAGGCAAGCAATAAGTCGAATACTTGAAGATGGAAATTACTTAAAGATTTAATATGAATGAATCCAATATGTTAAATCCAACCCAATAAGAAATATGGGCACCTGAAGCATGTTTGCAATATGCTATTGAAGCTTACTTGCAGAATTAACCTCAGAATAGAAAATCTAATTGAAAGTTATGAAAGCTCTTGACAGCCAGTATCCATCGCTTTTAGCTTACTTCAACAGGTTACCTTCAGTGGCTCATGCATCTGAGCCCTAGAGTTTCGCACACTAGCTATGCAACAGCAGGAATGTTCCACAAGTCCGGAATCCTTGCCAAATTGCACTGCTAACTTGTCAGTTTGTAAGAATGTATGCTGAAACAACTAAACAATATGTATCTATATTTTATGTACAATGTGTTTTAAAACCAGCACTTTAGTACTTTATCATTTACCAACTTCTTATTTTAGGTGTTGTATATCTAATTAAATTTGTTTGTTTTAGGTAAGCTTTAGTAGGTTTCATATATGTCTCACGATTTCCTTTACGAAAAAGCAGAATAAAATCATGTTTTCTTACAATATCAATAACTATGCTCTTAAACGCAAACGCACCGTAAAAGATCTAGGTAGGGATATTATTTGACGAACAATTAACATTTCGTGAACATTACAACTATATATGCTGCAAAGCAACAAAACTACTCGGGTTTATTTTTAGAACTTCTGAGCCATTCAAAAATCCTCATTATTTACTTCTATTGTACTATAGCTTAGTTAGGTCAATACTTGAATATGGTTCTATTATCTGGTCTCCTTTTTACTCTGTACATAGTGATCGCATTGAAGGCAGTCAGAACAAATGCCTAAAGATGATATGTTACCGTTTGGGATTAGGCCGTTCCATATCTGAGGATAGACTTACCAAATTCAACGTCCAAAGACTTTCGTTAAGACGTAATTACATTGAATTACTATACCTCCACAAAATTATTCATTTTTATTCTATGCCGGAGATAGATTCCCCCGAATTACTATCTTTAATAAATTTTAACACCAGATACAAGATCCGCAATCCAAACATCTTCGTATTGCAAATTTATAAGAACAACACCTCATACTACAATCCGGTCATAAGAATGTGTCGTTCGTTTAATGACTTGGCAATCAAATATAAATGCCTCGACATAATGAATGGCAAATTTGAATCATTTTCAAAGGGGGAAATTAATTTTCAAATCGAATACCTTACTAATTTAACATGCCTATTTGACTAGGCGCTATAAATAGTCACGGTTAAGTTGCATTTTATTTAATTATTTCGTCTATATCACCTTTACCTGCCAAGCGAGAGGCTCATTTTAATTTAAACTATTCTTCTATGTGACTAGCCTACTACTGTATTTTGTTTCATCTTTTATGTCTGAAACTCATGCCGATCTATGTTATGCAAAGATTACCAATATTAGGTAATCTATTAATAATACCAGTTTGCACGTTAGTAATATAGATTAGGACACATGCTTTGGAATATAATCTAGTTATTTAAGTTTTGTCTTTATATTGAATTTGTAGCGATTGTATTCTGTTTTGTGTCTGAAATAAATAAATAAATATAAAAGTTTTTGCATGGATTAGTCATATTTGGGGATTTGTCTTAATTTAGTGTCCGGATTATGTAATCACAACTACTACGGTCCTGCTTACAGTGGGAGCTTAAGTTATGGATGCAGAATTTTCCCTCTATATTTTACTAAACATCCAATAATATATAATCCATTCCTATACGATGCAGTTATTTATTTTAAAATATGATGACCGAAAACCAAAATCAAATATCTCTAAATAACAAACCTTTCTTACAAAACTCCACAATGTTTTCTTTAGGATCAATAAACTCCAAATTAGAATGTGTTAAAACCTTTATAATGTAACAAGTCAAATAGTATTTAGGCACATTTGAACCCACTCCAGTAATACAACAGTGTATAGAATATGAAAACTAGGCCACTGTATTCATAAGCATAACTGCCCGAGTATAAAAGCACCCAGCACAAGCGACAAGTAAACAGGCACCAAAATAATGCAATTACATACTACACCAAATGACATTAAACCGAAACAGTAAACCACTTCACTAATCCTGGCTCCAAGCACTTAGACTGTTAAATCAAGACTGATAATTATGTAAACTCTAATGAACAACCCTCGGGGGACTCATTTCAACATGCTCATCTCCAATTTCTGTACCTTTGACAGCGATTTAACATCTCCCTGTAGCTTGGACAAATTTTGCGCTGGCAATTTTGAGCCCTACCACTTTTGGTGTAAAGTTGATTTTTAAGGATAGGTAAGGAAATGAAATTCATGACGCGTATTTGGAGAGGTCGCCTCGCGTGACAAGAATGCCTTCCGTTAGCAATTTGATCGGTTCTGATCGAGATGTGTGAAATAGGATTTTTTTTAGGTTTTGGTATATTTTGGCGTTGGAATTGCAAATTTCTGCTTTGAGAAAAATATACTTTTCTCCAAAGGTCAGTTGAGGTTAATGAGGTCTAGAGAGTTGTCTAAAGAAAGCTTTTATTTTGGAGTGGAAATATAAATGCTAAGAGTTTTACTGTTTTTGGTGATTATTCTGAAACTATTCCCAACGTTTTTTATCTAACAGAGATCCTACCGCTAGCATGAGTTTATTTAGCTAAAAAAATACTTATTTAGTTTATTTAGCTAAATATACTATGTTATTTTTAAATAATAATATACAACACAATGTGGAGAAAGATGCATATATAGGCTTCAGCAAACTCTTAAAATATAATAAAAATAAAAATATGAGTGATTTTTAAAGATTAGTACATAATTGCCATCAGTACTAACCAATTTTAAAATTACAAGTTCTTGCTCATCAGGAAGATAAAGCGTCTTAAAACAGCTTCAACGCTTCACAAATAGACAAGCAAATCTTCTAACAACATTTTACTAAATAAACTGAAGAATATTAATCTATAACTTGCTAAAAATACCCTTTAAAATAACTCCCATGGCGGAGAAGTCAGTAATTTGACATTACGCTCCCCAGCCCAGTTGACACTAATGGAATGTTTTTATGAAGATGATAAAGCCTCGGCCTCCTCATAAATTGTTACGATCTAAAGCAACTCAATAAGCTTGGCCGTGTTAAAGAAGAGAGCTTTTGTATCTATTAAAATCACTTTTGCTTTTCGTAACAAACGATGGGTATATTAATTAAGTTTATTCTTGTGTTTTTTTTATTTATTTATGTAAACCAACAGATATTACAGTAAATCTTGTTACAAGTTTTCATACAAATACATTATCGAACAATGCTGCACAACCAATTATAGGTACAAACAACATGCAATAGGTACTTTAATCATTGGGAGAAGACAATGTTTCTCTCAACCAGGGTATTGTAAATATAATAAAGGTAAGTATGTAAGAAGAACAGTTTAAGCAAATGAAAACAAAACAAGACCTAGATAACAGAGTTTTTAAAATTACAGGGAGCATAGGAAAAAATAGAGGAAGGAATAGAATTGAGCGTGTGATTATTATGTTGATAACCTTGAGATTTAAGAGCGAAATGTTGGTTATTTAAATAGGACTTTAAGATAGAAGCTATCTTTTGATTGAATCTTTATATCACATATTATTGTTTTTGTAATTGTGTCTCTCTTTCATTCGGCTACGCTATATGCCCTAATCAAAGCGGGCATTCCAGGAGTGTACTCTTACACCCACAGTTTTGCCGACGATGTTAGGTTGCAACATAATAGACGGTGTGCCTATTACCACAATTTCAGATCGCAAATTGAATCGTTTCGACAGAACGACCCCAAGAACAAAGTTAATGTCAAAAATTATTTATTTTTTTAGGCCAATACAATCACATACAATGCACTTAAAAACGTCAAAATTATTGCAATTTTTACATCTACCACCGTATCAAAACTCGGCTTCCACTGAGAAGATCCGGCGAGAAACTCAGCGGACTAGTCTTTTAACTTAATTTGTTTGGCCTTTCTGATATTTTTTTTTTCTAACAATGTTTAAATTCGGATCCGAAACTAGGGTCTCGTCAAATACCACATTTCAAATTATGACTTTTAACATAACTCATTCCACTTCTAATTTAGTTACCGTTCGCTCGTTACTCGTAATTCTTTTATCTCTTCTATGTATTATTCAGATAACAATATTAATGTAATACTGTTTGCCATATTTTTTCTGTTCGTCGGATCACAATGGCCGCTCCAGTCGTATTGTGTTGGACTTAATGAATACATGGAATCGTTAATTGGACATCTTTTACATTGTTTTTGCCTATCATATTTTTTAATTAACTTCTATTAATATTGACGAATATAATATCGAGTCAAAGACTCGATATTATATTCATACTAAAATGTGATCGCTTAAAATACGCCATTATGTCAATTTTCTTTAATGTACTTAAATGTATACCCAGAATAAAAACTCAGAACTACAATTCAGGATCTTAGTTAAAAGTAGGTCTCAAACACGGAAACTCGTGATTGCCATTCACACTATGCCCCATTAGACAGTTTATGGATTGATAAAATATCTAGTCTCCCCGTAGCCAACCATAAATTACGTCACACAAATTTTAGATGATGTGAAAATTTAATAAAATATAATTAAATAAAATGTAGCAATTAGCTCACGACCGAGAAGTATCGCTATATCTGGAGGAGGTCTTCATCTGTAGAGGGGTTCTTGTTTAAAACATTAACTCTTGATGTTTTGTTGTCTTTATAATTTACGAGAAATATAAGGTTTTTTATATTATTAAATTAAAACAGGACTTCCAATATTTTCGTTACAGTTTAAAGTTTTAATAATAGTTAAAATTTATACATGTTACCGTCACGAAACTTACGGCTCGTCCACCTCCGTGTCACTCGTTATCACACTTTGTCGACCCCTTCCGTACCCTTCAAAGTGTGACGTAATTTATGAATGACCTTTAGTTCGATAATCGAAATTTTTGCACAAAAATATTCGAATTTATAATACTGGCTAGATAAATGAACAAAGCTGAAAAAATCAGCTATCTTCTATCTATCTCTCTATAACCTCACGCCAGATCCCTTGCGGGGTAGGCAGAGAGTACAGAGTTCCAACAGGTTCTTTCCTTACATACCTCTCTGGCTTCCTCCACTCTCATAGTTCGTCTCATACACGCTCGCCGGTTACGGAGACTCTTGACTTCTGCTATCTTCTTTTTTATTATGATATTTTTTCTTGAATTTTATAATTGTGGGGTGTAAGAAAACAATCTTGCCACCGGGCTGATTTATTTATTTGTCGCATCCTATTATTTGAAGGTAACAGTTAATAGGATGTCAAGCAGTTGTTTTCATTTGAAAAGGTTACTTTTATACTGAGTTCTTAGATTTACGCGAATATTACACATGAAATAAAACTATTTTTTCGGATTTTATCGCCGTTTATTTTTTGTTTTTTAAGTTCCCGACGTTTCGAGTGCTTTGCAGCACCCATGGTCACGGGTTTCACGGTCACCCAAGTTTTATTTCAGGTTACTTTTAATTTTGCCTACAGACATAATCTATTCCTTTGATAATTGCTTGAGTGTGTTTAGTTGGGAAGCGATGACCGATGACAGCTGTCAGGTGACGAATGAACGATGACAGATAGTTGATATAAAATAGCGGACGGTACTGCATTGTCATTCGATTAGCAACGGGGCAAGCGGTCGGACGTATCGCAGAGCAGAGCAGCTAACCTCACTGCATTCCATGTGACAATAATAATCTCCAACTATTGTGTGGACCCTGGGGCATTTTGCTGCCAAATTTAGGATATCAGAGAAGATCAGTGTGAACCTAGCGTTATTTTAAGATTTCCTTCATGCTGGGTCATCATGAGAAAGACTATAAAAAACGAAGATAAACCCCCATTTCATTGTTACCACTATTGAAATGGCCATCTCAAAAACCTAGTCGTCGACATATTTGTATTTTTTTAACTTAAGCTCCACACTAGAAATTATTCCTGTGTCGTGGGTGAGTTAACAAACACGACGTTCACACGTACAAACACCCACACTGTTCTTTCCTTACACACTTATCTGGCTTCCTCTACTCTCATAGGTCGCATCATGCACGCTAGCCGATTACGTCCCTGAAGACTCGTAATTAGCTCTGTAATATTAGCTATAATTTCTATGTTTTCGTACATAGCAATATATTTTCATTTAGATAATTACTTAGCTTTAACCCACAGGGTAAACTAATCGTTCTATTTTATTATGAGGACAGACAGCTTGGTCCAGGGGTTAAGAGCCTAAGCCGCTCCGACTCGCGACAGCTCGCTGTCGCGAGTTCGATTCCCGCACGGGACAAATCTTTGTGTGACCCACAACTATTTGTTTCAGTCTGGGTATTTGTGTTTGTGAATTCTCATGTTTGTAAACGCACCCGCGACACGAATTAATCTAAGTGAGGGGCTAAGTTAAAAAAAAAAGAAAAAATCTGCGATATCCATCGATCCACCTTGTACCATCGGGGCCCGTCCACCTTTACTTTGGCAAAACGCAACGAGCGCCTTACGTAACATTACCATATAGAACGTTAAAAGACATAAGGTTTATTTTACATACATACAAGTTCACATTTCCCGATCTTCTTTATAAACATTGCGTCCACTTCAAATCCCGGACTTCTTTGTTTCCCTATCCAACCTTCTCAATCGACACATTCTCCGGCACAACACGAGACAATCGGAATAAATGACGTACAACGAACCCTCCCTATTATCTGTGCGTATCAGCCGTAAACAAAAACGGCATTGTAACAGGTAGTTTTTTCTAGAAATTGAATCGTTTTGTACCGTATCGTCCATTGATATGGGTAAATGGCAGGGTTGGATTTTCAACGATTTCCTTCTTTCGCACTGGCGTATATTGCCTACTTTGAATTATCACGTTTTGCTTTGGATGGCGTTTTTGCGGACAGGGAAATCACCTATTTTACGTAAAAAACTTGTTTTGAACATTTTTCTGATACTAAGGGGGTCGTTTACCGCGATTTATTCTATATACCATGCGCAATTGTTAGTCATCTCCCAATGTTCATGATTGTCGAACGATGAAAGAAAGACGCGATTTCAGTCGCTGAATAAACACGGCAAATAATATAAAATAAAAAATAAATGTGGCACTGAATAGTTTACACTTACCTGTGAGTGTCACGACCCTGGTTTTCCGTGTAACTAAATGACTTCAAATTGAGAGCGCAATTGCGAGCATTAACAATGCAAAAAGTTTATCAGGGTAAATACAGGCCCATTTTGATTTTCATAGAAAGATTAGCGTATGTATTATTTCAAATAGGTAGATCGTATGTCTTCTGATAGAAAAAAATCTCTATAACTGGTGAGCGTATATGAAACAAACTAAACAGATAGTGGGGGATTATATATTGATAAGTCTGTAGAAAAAAAATTTGTTCGTAACATTTGCGGTATCGGCAAAAAGAAAAAAATTGCCGGTAAATATAAAGTTTCAGCGTTTACATCCATAGAATATTTATAGATGTCTTTACATAAGCTATTTGCATAAAATATTAATTCATGAAAAACATAAAAATAAACGCAGGAGTAGTTAGTAGAGGTGTACTTTGTACACCATCCTGTACCCATATTTCGCTAATAATATAAGGTCTCAATTAATAGTGATCGATTATGTGGGAGTTATTAAGAACTTTTCTATATAAAACCCCAATATCACCGTATTCAACCTGCTTTTTGAGTCCAAGATGTCGTAATTTGCAGCTGCACTAAGGGACCTGTAGATAAACGAGACAGTTCATTTCATATGTATTATAATATTATTTGAACAGAAAACTAGCTCTTCTTGACACTATATTAAACATTTCATAGCTTATCAGTTGACATCGGGTGCTTTCGGGTAACACAAAGACCATACATCACTAGCATTCTATTTCCTTAAACTGTCTTTAAGATTAAGCATCGCTGGAGGCTATGAGGAACCTCCAAAGATATTAAAACGGACAGCCCAAACCGAGCTCGTAACATGCAAACCAACTGGGCGTCAAGAATGTACCCTGGCTCATTTCACCCTTGTCAGTTTATTGTAGGGTGACTAACTTTTTGTATTTCATGTGGATAAGGTCGGTTTTGTATTAAAAAAGGCTCTGTATTTTTGCGTATGAAGAAGGTACTTTTGCTTTGATGTAGATTAAAGTTATGTGTACGGGAAGGTTAATTAAAATATACTTCTTTCATCTTTCTCAATTGGCTAAAATTGATACACGAAAGAAAAGGTGTTTTAATTGATATTGTAAGACTATTTTCATACCTCTCTCAGGACTCGGTAATGGGTTATTGATGTTCATACCATTGGCAAAGCTAAATTAAATGTTAATATCTATATATCAGTACAGTTTTTACCATCATTATTATCAGCTCGTATCAGCCCATTGCCGGGCTTCTCTCAAGGCATGTCACTGTGCCTGGCCTTCGACTCATATAACCATTAATTATTGTCAAAAAATGCCTTGTTTTAATTTACTTTGGAAATTATCATAGCTAAGTGCTACTTCTTGCATTGATAACTTAACGTCATTTTAGTTATTTTACGTATGCATTTTTAGTGTATATCTTCGATTTTGCTATTGCTTACCACCTGAATTATATAAAATAACTGTACCTTTCATTCGAATGTTCATTGTTTATTTTCTGGAAATCTCATCTACTTATCCTATGGTTTCAAAACAACATGGTAACCCTTCCTTCCCAACAATTTATGGTACACTAGCCGTAACAAGACAGTGTTTACGTCTGTTCATAATTCAGAAACTATGTGATTTATGCGGGTGGAGTTCCCGGAAAACTATTTTACTGCTAAAAAAAATGTTTCATGCGTAAAAATGAATGGCGGAAAAGTTTTCAAAGGGGAAATGTTTTGGTATAACTCGATTCGGCTCAGCGACGAGGAAATGTGTAACAAAATGTCATGCACTGGTGCTGAAGCTTCAATATATTTCGTAGAAAATGTATTATTTTGTGTTTATGCATGTTATGCCAGCACTTACCGATAATGAAATCAAATGAATAGAAAAACAAGTTGAATTATATGATCTCAGTATTATAATAAAAAGAGGTTTAGTATTTAATGTCTGTGGTTTTACAAAATCAGAAAAATAATTTTGTGGTCGGTTATGTATCTCGCGAACATTCACGACTTACCCGGACGTTTGAAAGTCTTGAATGGGGACATGGGTTCAACACTATGGGTTATGTAGGTCACCTGCTAATATCAATTGCTGTATATAAAGATACATAAGCAGCAATGAACTCATCTCAGCAGGTGCAAGGACCAAGGAAAATTATGGAAAGAAAACAAGGACTCGGTAATGGGTTATTATCGTTATCGTCTTCTTTCATGTATATTTTTGACACTGTTTTAACCGGATCCACAGGAGAAGGCCGTTTTTTTTGTAGGTATGTAAAGTAGTACTTTCAGCATTTCTTGGATAATTTTGATATTTTTAACCGACTTCAAAAAGAAGGAGGTTCTATGTTCGTTTGTATCTATGCTTTTTTATGTCTGATCACCGATATTTCCGTCAATTGTAGACCGATTTTGACGAGTCTTTTTGCGTTAATTTCAGTATAGCTCCAAAGTAGTCCCATTTTAGTTTCATCGGTATTGGATCTTGGACTTTGAGGATACACGAGGAAACTCTTTAACGAAAAACAATGCGAGTTTGAGATATTATGTGTATTACGTCCTATAGGTACCCTACTATAGAACTAAGCAGAATATTAATCGACTTCAAAAAAGAAGGAGGTTCATAATTCGTTTGTGCTTTTTATGACTTCTTTGCTTATAAACCGATTTTAAAGATTCTTTTTGCATTGGATTCAGTATAGCTCCGGGGTAGTCTCATTTTAATTTTATCGGTATTGGATCTTGGACTTCAAATATATACCACGGGACTCCTTGACTGCAAACAGCACGAATGTATAAAATTAGTTACTATGAGTATTATATCAATCCTGTGAGTACCTTACTGTAAAACTAAGTAAAATAATATAATATAGGTATATAAATATAAATAATTATTTCACCCATCACTTAAAATAGTAAAATAAAAAAAAACTTTTTTAAAAAAGAAAAAATGACTTCTTTGCTTTTGAAGTTGGTTTTCCATTTTTTTTAAGTTTTATAATGCCTTATTGTCATAAGTATAAATTTTGTCCCAAACCAATACAGTTCACAGATACATTTTTTTAATTATTATTTATTCCGACTACATATTATAATAGTAACAGAATAAAACCACTTGATAACAACCGGAACATACCTTTTAGCAACTTATACTGCTGTTTTCACATTAACATAAACTTAAATTACAAATATATTTTATTACCCAAAACATGTTAACCGATTCCATATTATTAGCGCTCAAATGAACATCGTCCTTGTTAATTAAAAAATATGCACACAATAATCAAGCCCGATTTATATTCAACGTCCATGTTAAAGCTTGTTGCGCTCTTATTCGCTATTATCAAACGAGGCGCGTTACGATAACCTTGTGAAATGACAGTGTAATGGTATTCTGTATGCCACTGGATTACCATTAAAACAACTGTTCACGAAGATCACGTTGCGTCTTTGATTGGTCGCACCGAATACAAACCCTGGTAAATATTTTCAATAATCCAAAAATTCATACGTATTGCAGAATTATTTTAGTTTAAATTGTTAACGTTTCAGATTTATTTTAATTGGAGATAGTACTTTGAAATATCGAAACGTATAAACAGAGGAATGAATAAAATAATGAATGCAAAAAGATACAGAGAAAGGGTCAGAAAAAGGATCTTTGTATCAAGATATGAAAGCGGTGGGAGAGGGTGTTAGTAGATCAGAAATCAGGAGAAAATTTGTAATATGGGTTATGGTACCCACGTTTGAAATAATTTTATGTATGACAAACAAAAATTGATATTCACTTTTGCTAAATAAGCTCGGGGAATATAGATTTGATGATATGCTTGTTTTTTCTTCATTACTTATATTTAATGTGTAATAGCTTCCTTTCGAAAACTTACAGCATCAAATGATATAAATATAATGTGTAGTGCTTTAAGTTCCGAAAATAAAACAGCAACCAAAATTCAGCTCTATTAAGCACATTTGTATTTCAAGGGCTACTCTTGTTGATTTTAAAAGGAAATATAAAAAATCTTATAAACCTTAAAAACTCAGAGCATTTTTATTCTGCAAAAACTCCAGTAAATTAGCCACTGGTTGTTATTTGACGTAATCGCTGAGGCTTGCGACCAAGCTATAAAAGAACTTAGTCAACCAAACATCTCCCCTAAACCCGCCATTGCAATGAAATAAAACTTTACGACTTTAATAAAAGGCTACAACCATTTGCGAAACCTTCAACGTTTAATTTTTATCAATTAAGCAGAGAGATATTAATTATTCCCTCTCATTTGTTCCAGGTGCAGAAACAATAGCTCCCGAACGAAGAAAAGTTGATCGTGTTATCAAACGCGACAAAATGATAACATGACGAAATATGCAAATTCAAATCAATAGTGCGAACGATAAATTCAATGATCCGAGCATGTTTCATAATGATAATACTAAATGTGCATACGATACGAGAAAACCCGCCCAACAAGTAGTATTTTTCAATATCTACATTATAATAGTTGTGACATGTTTATCAGTAGATACTGTTAATTCTAACACTACAAATATGAACAGACATTTTAACGAGAAAGGTGTTAAATATGATAATTCAAATTCTAACAAACAAAACGATGCACCTAGTGAAGACCATTATGAAGATCACGACACTTCACACGATAATGTCAATTTCGATAACAATCCATATTATACTAGTGAACATTTTGTACATTTAAACACTAAATTTTACGATAACGATAACAATGCGTACAGTAATTACGAAGACTATAAAAAGTTTTATCTCAATCCCTCTAACCCAGTCCCTGTGTCAAACGCTAAATTTAAGATAAGTAGTAGAATAGTGCAGACTAAGTATGGAAAATTACAGGGCATAGTATTGGCTATGGATGAACACAGATATTTGAGTCCGCTTGAAGTTTTTTTGGGTGTACCGTACGCAACACCACCGGTTGGATCTAATAGGTAAGCTATATGTTCTATAAGTTTAACCGCATTTCTATTTTATTGAGTTCAAATTTAAATTTACTTCTTTTTTCAGGCAGAACTTTTATCTTGTTCTAGTTTACTTTAGTTTCTCTTTTAATTTAATTTAACAGCTTTTGTTTCTATCCTAGACCGCAACTGTTCAGTATTTTCCTTGTATATCCTAGCTTTAGTGTAACACAAGGAAGCCTGGAAGACAATAAAAGCTCTTTAACGTTTGCAGTTTGCTTTTATAAATCATAAAACCGCTAGAAAAGGATATATGTTTCTATATCATGATCATTTGAACACAAGCATTCATCTGGTTGTGATCATTTCATTGCAGACTGAATTCAGAAGACGCAGAAGCGAATCTATTATGTGTTAAATGGTTTCGATTAAAGCGCACCTTCAAAGCACATCAAGTATATATACACATACAAATATATATATTGTGTTTTTTCGCTGTTTCGCCGAGGTAAATGTAATTGCAGGCCTTTAGCCTTTTACCTGTTTAAACGTGACTAAACCTTTTATATGGTCATTAGCTTAACGATCTCCATTAGCGGCTGAGTCTACTAAAACACAATAATAGCAGCTTTACTTTTGATAAAATTTTCGTCTAACAATCCCTTCAGGTACAAAATTCGTACCTGGTCCTAATTAGTTTGTGTTTTAAAACAACATTAAATTTATTCGAATGGTTGAATTTTGGTTAGATATTTTGTTGCTTAAAATTAATGAATTAATTATATCGTTGAAAGAAATTTAACAAAAGCTGATTGTGGCCACTGGGGACGTACAAGCGGGTTAGCTTTGTCTGCCAACAAATCAGTTTCGGTACACAAAAGAGAAAGTTGCCTGTCTTCTGGGTCTAATTCGCTATGACTAAACGCGGCGCGTTCCCATAACTTCGTGAAAGGTTGGTATTTACCATTACATGATCATTTTGTATGATAACATGTGCCTTAGCCGTAAAATCTTTAAATCAAAGCTTAAGTTCTGTCAACAACATCAGGAACAGATTCGAATGGATATACTTGCTTCACAACATTCTTCTAAGCAGTTAAATAAACACTAAAAACACTAAAAAGAAAAAAAAATATGTAGAACTGCCTGCATTTGTGGATGGTACGAGTGACCCTAAGAGTATTGCCAATATTTTTAGACAGCAATTTATTGTAGATCCATCATTAAAACCTTGTGAATTGCCCATTAGACCTAATTGTAATATCAGGCAACCGATTGGAAGTGCATGTAAAGAGGTTAGGGAGGCAATTGATAATATGAAAAGAGGAAAATCACCTTGATACGATGGGCTCAGTGTGGAACATCTTAGGTTTGCTGGCACACACATAAATAGATTTCTTTCAATGCTATTTACTTTGTGTATAAGACACTCTTACTTGCCACCTGATTTAATTAAAACAGTCGTTGTACCACTTGTCAAAAACAGAACGGATGATATAGGCGATAAGACTAATTATAGACCGATCTCGATGGCAACAGTTATCGCCAAGGTGCGGGATAGGGTGCTGGATGAACGCCTTGGTAAATACACACAGTTGGAGGATGCTCAATTTGGTTTTGTTGTTAACTACTACATCAAAAGAAAAACGCCAATTTATGCATGTTTCTCTAGGGATTTATCTAGGGCGTTCGATCTAGTATCTTATGATATCTATGATTTACTCTGGACTAAGTTAAGAAAAGAAGCCATCGCGCCAGAAGTAGTAGATATTTTTTCATATTGGTACAGCAAAACCTTGTAAAATGGGCAAATGTGTATTCTGAGGAGTACACACTGAAGTCGGGTGTCAGACAAGGGGGGTTAACATCCCAAAGTTTATTCAACCTCTATGTTAATGGACTAGTTGAGGGGCTGAGCAACATGCATGTAGGCTGCCGCATAGATGGTGTTAGTATCAACAACTTGAGCTACGCTGACGACATGGTGTTGCTGAGCCCGTCAATTTGAGGTTTACGAAGGTTTTTAAATAAGTGTGTGACTTATGCTGAGCAACACGGCTTAAAGTATAATGAGAAGAATAGTGGATTCATGACTTTTGTGGTCAATAATAAGAGACCTGACAGTGTGCCACCTGTGTTCCTAAACGGAGTACAGTTAAAACGTTTTGCTCAGATTAAAAATTTTGGTCATACCCTAACCGAGAACTTAAGGGATGAGCAAGATATTGAGAGAAAACGGAGGGCATTGTCGGTTCGCGGGAACATGTTAGCACAAAGATTCGCTAGGTGTACGTACTATTTATGTTAAAGTAACTCTATTTAGAGCGTTTTGTCAGAGTTTTTACACCAGCGGTGTGTGGTTCATGTTTACGCAAAAGGCTTACAATGCTCTCAGAGTTCAATATAATAACATTTTCAGGATTCTGCTGCGGCTTCCCCGTTACTGCAATGCATCAGGCATGTTTGCAGACGCCCATGTGGAGGACTTTTACGCAATTATGCGTAAGAAGTCCGCATCTATTATGCATGCAGTGCGGGGATGCGGGAACGGCATCCTGAAGATGATATCGGACAGGTTGAACTCAGTGGTACTCAGTTGATTCATTAGTTTACGTGTGAGAGACGTGGGCTGATGAATTGATTGTGTAGGTTTATTTGATATTAACTAACATAGTTAATAAGTTATTTTTGTTACTAACATGGGCTTTTTTGTCAGAAAATAAATTATTTTTATTTTATTATTTCATTAATTTAAAGGAACGCGTCACGTTACGTGTTGAAATGAGCATAGCGAATAAAGGCTTTGGGTACCCGACCTTTTAAGAGATGGAAGCAGTTAATTTAGAAGATATTTTTTAGTTTAATTAAAATTACTTCCATTTTGATAATTTTGTTGTGATAATATTATTCAAAACACATTTTAATTATAAATATTTCGTAAATGATCTGCAATTATGTCAATCTAGTTTAAAGGGAGTTAGGAGGTTAATAAATGTATTTCTGTCTTTAAATTTAAAAGTTTTCTCATTAACTTCATAATGACATCATAAGCTCCGAAGAAATTTCGATTTAATTAACTTACGAGCTATCAATTAAGAATTAATTGATTGTTAGCAGCAGTAAGATATAACAGATTTCAAAAAGAATGACAAAAAATGGTTCAATCATTTCAAAAATTTCAGTACCTCTATTTATTTATTTTATTCTTTATGCACTTATGTGCATAGGCGAACTTAATGCCTGAGGCATTTTCTGCCAGTCTACCTTGAGGTGGTGGAGAAACAACTATGGTAGGTGCCAAATTATGAAGATTTAAAGAAAGAAGGGGAACAAAAATAATAGTAATAAATATATACCTATATATGATACAGCAATATTATACATAAATATTTATTATATTTATATATTATTATACATATAATAATATATAAAAATATTATATACATGTACATACATATATAATTATACTATATATGATCTCGATAACGTAACATAGCAATATGAACTACTAACATTTAGAAGAATCCGCCAACATTTTGTATATATTTTTATAACGTAATATTTTTGTAGATTCAGCCCCACAAGAACCCCATCACCATGGGATGGTGTGCGTGTGTCAAATCGGCCTGGTCCAGCATGCCCACAGAAACTGCCAGACATTGAAGATGAAAGGACCATTTTAGAGAAAATGCCTAAAGGCAGACTAGAATATTTGAAAAGACTGATTCCCTATCTTAAGAATCAAAGCGAAGATTGTCTATATTTAAACATATTTGCTCCATTGCAAAGTAAGTGGCCATTGATTATTTTTTCATACTTACTCTAAAATCTCTGCATACTCCTCAAGGAATTTGGCTTGATGATGTAGATATATACATAGATTATTGTACTCCGTACAAAACATTAACTTTATAAACCTTAAGAAGCGGTAGGTCTACGTTTAAAACCAAAGGATCCAAAGTATGAGTATAGGAAAAAAATAAAATTGTTAAGTAGTCCAATACAAATTTCAGTAATAGGATGATAAATATCTGAATAACGTACAATATATAATTATCATAATAATTAGGCAGTAATTATGCTGGTTCAACAAAGCTGTAAGAATCATTATTGGCCAAAGTATAACTTTCAAAAAAATGCACCCTTAAATAATAAAGGTTATGTCAAAGTGAAATCTTAAAAAAAAATATTGAAAAGACTCTAAAAATTGCTGAGGTTGTAAGAACAGCCACTCAAGGTTACTTAATTATAAATAGCTCCGTAGAGTTACCATAACTGTTACCACGAAATTGTTTATTTTAATGAACTGGCGACACTCCACGTCTATTTGAAGAAGCAACGTTTTGAGATAGTTCCTCTCGTGAAGTTTATCTTTCACTTCGTTAAAACTCTTTTGATTTAAAATTCATTTTCTTCAACGCTTTGAAGTGGTTTATCTAAAATTTACTACAAAAATTGTTTTCGAAAGAATTTAGTCATTTGGCAATGGTAATGTAAATTAGAAGACGTGATTGCGCAGGTCCCTTATAAAATGATGAATGAGCCTACTAAAGGTCTCGGATTAAAGCTGGATGTGTACAGTACAAAGGCAGTTGTTGTAACAAACTTCGGAGGAGGTCATGTCCTGCAGCACACGTTTTTTAGTTGATAATGATCTAAGCGCTTGCCATTTAGACACAAAGAAGCAATAATGTGTCAGAAATCAACAATTCAGTACTGAAAATTGAATCTTGTTCCCGCAGCATTTGAGTATTCATTTGAATGTCACGTTGAATGTAGTTGACCTGTTATTCCATATGACAATGACAATTCATATGTAAGCAATGCGTGGCTGCGTTCTTAGTTATATCGAATGTGAAGCAGCGTGCAATTTGGTGAGCAGGACATGGATGACCGTTTGTGGCATTTCAGTGCATTTCCCAACTTCAGGAAGCACGTTTAGCCATTGGTCTCGGTTATCCTTTATGAGGTGACTACCATGAGTCCCAAATCAAGTTGAGTCAATTTGGAAACCTTACCGTTAAGGTTTACAACTTAGCCTAACAACTGTCTCCTTCCAAACAGCCTATTGTTCAATATGCTCTAACATCAGTTGGCTCCAAACTTAATCATACTCCACCATGTGGATCCAATCCGGATTGGTAGTCCTCTATTAATCTGCATTGAATCCGCATGGTAGGCTTACTACAATTTCGGAGAGTTGGCCCCTGCCAAGCACTAAGATAGTAGAATGATTTATTTCATAACTTATACCGAGACCGAGTAAAGATCGTGGATAAAAACTGGATAGACAACACAAAGGTCTGCAACGAATCACCGCCCTACCATATAATAAGGTAGCACGTCAGATTTACAACCAGTGTAATAAACATTATTGAAACAACTACACCTTTTATTCGATACACCCAGTTGCCTAACAACGCACATCGTTGCAGGTCATTGCGACGATCTTTGGAGAAACCTTTCCCCTGCAGTGGATGTATTTTGGCTAATGATAATGTTTTTATGCAGTGGACGAAACAAAGCTGGCATTACCAGTACTGGTCTACATCCATGGTGAGAGCTACTCCTGGAGCTCCAGCCACCCTTACGATGGTGCTGTTCTCGCCAGCTACACCGATCTCATCGTTGTCACCCTTAACTTCAGGCTTGGAGTCCTTGGTAAGTTGAGTTTATAGGAATTTAGGTATGTCTTAATAGGCATTTCGGTATGCCTTAAGATGCTTTGGTTTAGATTCGTTTGTACAAACATTTAGTAAAAAAATATTTAAGTTTATTTATATTATTTAACACAAATATAAACCACTGTGAAAGTAGAAAATAATTTGTAAAGGAATATATTTTATTTATATTTTGCTTTTAGTTCAAACCATCCAAATATCTATATACATGATTAACTTTTTAAAAAGCCTCGATAAACTATTTACCTAAATCAACAGAATATACACAAAATAGTTTATAAAAGCAGACTTTAATAAAAATTAGTATATTCAAAATTACCAAAATAGCTTTGGATTACAAAAGGATTCCTTCTGGTCAGTGGGCATCAAAACCTTTTGTGATGGACCTTTGCAAGGGTCTACGAAAACAGGGTTATGACCCAAACCTTACTATAAGAAACGTAATATCTCTAAAAAGCTTAAACTTAAGATACTAAGAAGCCTTTAAAGAGCCCAACAGTTAACCTCGGGAATACAATTTTAGCCATATTCATTCCATTTTATTTATGGTTGCCAAACTTTGCAGTTCTGAGGATATTTGTCTCGTATGCATTAACATTAGCATCTAAATTGCACACTAAAAGAAAGTACTTGATCAATCAGCCTGTATCTACCCGCTGTTGAGTGTAGGCCTCTTCTCTATCATGCCATTCGTTCCAGTTCCTATGCTAGTTGTCTACACAACTAGATGGTCTACACGACTGTTTGTCGGTGGCGACCTCGCGCGACTCAATACTGCATCACTTATTAATTTTTAACTTAACTATTAGCTGGCGAAGCAACCATCGAGTAATACGTACGATTATACAATTTTAATTATTTTTTATGTTTCGTTTCGTTTCGTTTTGTTTCGTTTTTTTAAAAACGTAGCCCCGCACTAGGATTTATTCCTGTGTCGTGGGTGCGTTTACAAACATGAAAATTTACAAACAAATACCCAGACCGGAACAAATAATTGTGGATCACACAAAGATTTGTCCCGTGCGGAAATCGAACCCGCGACTATTCGACACAGTGGGCGGAGCAGCTCAAGCTCTTAACCACTGCGCTAAATCGTCCGTCCGTTTAACTGAAATTAAATCAGTTATATTTAGACTTTTTAATAACTTAATTTATCTCATATTCAATTGACATATTTAACACTAATCTATTCCACTATTAAGGTATTGGCAATAATAATTATTATCCGTCCTCTTTGAAGTAGACCAGTTTTGTCCACCAAACTTCATTCACATAGTCTTTGGTCTCTTTTCATAATTTTGCAATGGTCCTTGCACCTGCTGGGGTCGGTTCGCTGTTTATTTTTTACTTGTATTTTAGCAGTTGATCTCAGCAGGTGACTTACATAACATTGACTCCTCGCAAAGGGCCACTACGTGTTATACCCATGTCCCCATGTAAGCATTTCAAAGGTCCAGATAAGACCCGTTCAACTCTGCGAGATACATAATAATATTATGATAGATAGTAATAAATATTAAAAAAGATACAGAGTGCAGTACTTTTTTGCTCCTGTAAAGTTAGCTCTTTCGCACCTCGCAAGGTTTTCACTCTAAATACAAGACTTCAGTAACATCTAAAGGAGGTTTTAATTAAAAGTATACAAAGACACGTGTAAAGCTCATTTATAAGGGGAATTTTGAAAGTATTTAAATTACTCTAATTTGTAGACGTACGTGAATAATCAGTTACGGATAAAGTGACTATTAACAAGTATGAGATGCGTTTAGAAGAAAAATGATAATAATCAATTTTAATCATTTTTCTCCATCTGTTTATAGTAAAATACGCTGTATGACTATAAAAGTTACAGAAACAAAATTGCACACACAAATCAAAATCAGAATACACAAAAATACAATAAAAATGATGATGATGAATATTTCTTTGAAATAATCAATTAGGATCATTTAAAAAATAATAATAATAATAATAAACACATCTTGCCTATATTCCCCAAGCGCGGGTGGCAGAGGTGTACTAAGTACACCCACTTTTCGCCGACGAAGTTAGGTCCCATGTAATAGACTTAGAGGCCGAGCTTATGCCATATACCGGGCACAAATCCAGACTCCGGACTGATACTGGGAGTTTTTCCATAGAAAAACTACATTTATCCATCCTAGAATTTGAACCCAGGACCTCGTGATCGAAAAGCACATTATTCGCCACTAGAACAACGAGGCATTAATCATTTTGTACAAATAATTCAAAGATAAAAATAAACTTAAATGAATCATTGAATTTTGTTATGTTTATGAGTAAAGGCAGGTGGTATGCTATCAAGGACATGTATGCATTCGTATATGATATAATAAAAGTAAGATTGCCTACATTGAAGATTTGCTCAAATAGCCGATGGAGCGTGACAGAAGCGCTCGTCTACATTCGGTCGTGACGTTTGCCATCACGCCGAGCAGGGCTGCGCTGTGTGGCGTCTCCCGTACATTTCAGTACATTACAACTCCCTAAGCCGCGCCACCGTCGCGCTCCCGTCGCACTGCGTCGGCTATGTGGCGAAACCTTTAAGTTTAAGTTACTGAAAATATTAAAGTGCCCTTAACACAGACACGTCGAAAAGAGTACCTAAACTCTTCTCTTTCTAATGTATTATTATAACAAAATCACCAAAAGCTAATGAAGCGACGTTTAATATCCGTCCAAATAAAAACGTAGAATCCATCTTAATGAATGAAGTAAATTAAACGAACTCACTGCAGACGACTCGACGTTTCGTCCGAATGCTTCAAAGTTCAACATCTTATTCTAAAATTTGCTGGAACTCTTGAAAAATATTCATTCTATTTATTAATTAGTTTGAAAAAGCATCAAAATTACAACCTTGTTATTCTTGTGGTGCATAGTTTGGTTGGCCATTGCGAGTGCTTGGGCTCGAGTTGTAAATGGGAAAAAGTGTGGTCTTTCTATCGACGAATTTTCGGTAGTTCGGAGTCTAGAATAGGACCGGGAACGATGACAATACGCTTGGTTCCTGTTAAAAATGTGAGTGTGCATTGCACACCTCTGCTGTCACCTGGGAAATAAATACGATGACCATTTTTATATGTCTCATTTATTATATATGTACAATTTCTGTTCACTGAGTTGACTTTACCGTAATAAATTTACATAGTTTCATTCGAATCTGTTTCGATAGATTACATTATTCTATTCATCTCTCATAAAATAAACTACTGAACATTTATCTTATAAAAATCTAATACTTTTGTGTGTTCTTCAATAAAAATTGCATAAATACTTTCTTGAACAGCGAACATACTAAAAAAAAATCAACACCATTTTTTCTCGCTGGCCAGTTAGAAAAATCCAGCTATTAAATTCCAAGCTGTAATGTTCAATTCGTTACAACTGCTCCGAAAATTTAAATTCGCAAATTTTTGTCCCACAAAAAACGTTTTTATACGCGCTCGTAATGAACGACATTTTTTTCAATGCTTTTTTTTCTGCAACACGTAGACAGCCGTGTTCGTTTCATTTCGATACATTTGAATAGTACGGCTCTTTAAATTAAACCTGTCCCTTAAGACTGGTTTATACGTGGAAATATATTGGAAATTCATTGCTGTAGGGACTTAAAATGCTTCAAACAAATTGATAGGATTGTTGATCGAGTATTGGTTTATACTTGATATTAAATATGAAAGATTGTTTGTTTACTCAATTATGCCTAAATCGGCTTAAAAGATAGAATTTTCCACACAAACTATGTCTCGGGATAAACATGAAATATATAGCTCTCATCCGGTCAGACTGGTTGGTACTGCCTGTCTGAAATATTTTGCCTCCATGTGCCTTAGAGACCAGTAGCGGATTTACATATTTGCCGCTAGTAGCCCATTCAATTTTTGCCGCCCCCACTAACCTCTCCAATTCAATACCCTAGTTCACGATCATATTAATAACATTTTCTTTGTCAATGAAATTGCAATTTTATGATTTGTGCAGTGATAGTCTAGTGGTTAGGCCGTTGGACTGCAAAGTCAAAGATCTCGAATTCAAATGCGACGTCTCCCGTCATTCTGTCTTTTCGAAAACATGTGCGTATTAAAAGTTAACAATCACGGTGAAGAAAAATATCGTGAGGAAACCTGTATGCCTGAGAGTTTCTCGAAGGTGTGTGAAGTTCACCAACCCGCACTGGGCCAGCGTGGTGGACTATGGCCTAAACCCTCTCAGTTTGAGAGGAGGCCCGTGCCCAACAGTGGGACCGTTTCTTAACAGGGCTAAGAAACGATCCCACTATTATTATTATAAAATTTGCCACCCTAGGCTCCAGCCTACTCAGCCTGCTGGTAAATGCGCCACTGTTAGAGACAGTTTCCTTTAAGCTACCATGGCAGTTTCGCAGCCGTAGCAGTAGGGCAGCCTGACTTGACAGTCAGGCTGCCCTAAAAAACGAGCAAAGAAATCAAGGCAAGAAAATCTACATTTGTAGTGACCTACAAATGTAGATTTTCTTGCCTGTAATTCGTTTGTCCAATATCTCTTTTGCACAAATGTTTATCGCATTGGTCTCTGCCTGGAATATTGATGCAAATTTGCCCATGCTTTGGCTAAGGTTGTATCCTTCCGTGTATACACCAGCTTCCGTTTCGAACTTGGTTTTGGAACCGTCAGTGTACCTTACCTTGCTTATTTAGACTCCTTTTCCATTGTTCCCTGGTTAGGATGTGAGTGCTAAATCTTTTGTTGAACATGTATGTGGTTAAGGTTTTGTCACTTCTCATGTCCCTTATGTCATCTAGTTCCTTGACTGGTTCTAGCTTAGTGTGTTCAAGGCCTGGCGCCGTTATGCTCCATAGTCCAGCTTTCTCTAGCCTATAGAGTGCCTTCCTTGTCTCAGTCTCCATGACGATATGTAATGGAGGTTAAGTAGCCTCTCCATAGCTGCCGTCGGTGTTGTTTTGAATGCGCCTGTGATGGCCAGGCAGGCTGTCCTCTGCAATTTTGATAGGGCGTCCCTGCAGGTGTATGTTTTAGTTCTAGGCCACCACACGATGCTCCCATACGTTAATATCGGTTTATCCATAGTAATATATATCCAGTGCATTATTTTGGGCTGTAATCCCCATGCTTTTCTATATGCCGACCTACACATATTCAGCACTCTCGATGCTTTGGCTATGGTTTGGTCAACATGTGTATGTCACTTTAGTTGCTTGTCTAGAGTCACCCCCAGATATTTAACCTCAGCGGTCCATTTAATTTTATTTCCGTACATATGCAGGTCCTGTAGACCCGTTAGTACCTTTTTTCGTGTGAACAGGATGACATAAGTCTTCATCGGGTTGACCGAGAGGCTATTTGTCGTGCACCAATTTTTTACTTTATACAGAGCTTCCTGCATCAGTGTCGATACTGTGTTTGAAAACTTTCCATTGATTGCTATCACTATATCATCCGCATCCGTAGTTTCGCAATAGTTACAAAGATGTTTTTATTGGTCGGTTTTAGATTGACCTTGGTATAATGGCATTGACTAGCCACCAATTTCATTGCCAGCTAGCATCGTCGGTAAAACAATGCATGGCTCAACCATCCTCGTCAGTTCTTGTTAGATTATTATTATTATTAGAATATTAAATAAAATCAATACCCTAAAAAAAAAAAACATGTATATATTTTATTTTAGAATATTCTAATAAGATTTGAATGCTTTGAATTAAGTTATCTAGAACATTCTATTTAGAATCTGATGATCATCATGATCTATTTAGATGATGATGATTCTATATAAGTACTCAAGTATTCCAATATTATTGATTTTTATCCGGTGAAATTGTATTAAAAGAAATATTAAAACTAATACTATCCTCACACTCGCACACACATTGCCGACGATGTTATGTCCCAATAAGGAGCAAATCCATTTTCATTGTCATATCCGGGGACAAGTACCAGACTCCAGACTGCGACTGAGATTTATTATCGAAAAACTAACGTAGGGTTTGAATCCAGAACCCCATGATTGCCACACATACTATGCGCTCCTGGACCAACAAGCCAGGCAACTGTCTCTTAAAGAACCTTCGAAAATCTATATCCGAATGAAAACAATTCAAATTTCTAACTCCTGCAGGTTTCCTTAACGCAAATCCAGCACCAAACCTAAAAGCCAGAGTCGCCAACTACGGTTTGATGGACCAGATAGCCGCGTTACATTGGGTGCAACAAAATATTGCGCTATTTGGAGGCGATCCAACCAACATAACGCTAATGGGACACGGATCGGGAGCCGCTTGCATCAATTTCCTCATGATATCACCTACTGTTATGCCTGGTAAGAATCTTGCTTTAATAGATATTACGAAGCAGCTTCCGTCTTCTGAGATATCTATCTGTTGCGCAAGGCCTTCGCTTCAGCCTCACTAATAAGTTCAAATTTGTAATGAAAAAAATATCTCTAACCTGCTATTTTTGTGGAGTTATCTAGTACGAACAACTTATTAGATGGATTTTAATAATTCCTTTTGAGATCAATAATATTATTATTTCAAATGTTGGACTCTGCAAAATAATCTTGCAAAAAAATCATATAAAGCAACTGTATATTATGAAGCAGTTATTTTTGGGATTATGTCCTTTCAGACAAGATGTTTATTCAGTCACAAAACTTTTTAAATAAATCTAATGATAGATCAAGAAAGATAGGGAAGCTTTAGGGTGAAACGTTTGATGGAAAATAGAAGGAGGTATACCGTAAGATAGGCAAAAGGGTTTATCGTAAGTAAATGTCAACAACTTTATCTTTAGAGATCTCTTATGTCTGTTTCACCTTCAGTTCATTTTACAAATATTAGTCAATCACAAACTCAAATGAATCTATTTTCAGATTTACTAATGATAATTTATGAAATTACTTAAGACTTAAGGAAGATTTTCTTGTAACCAGCTTACCAGTCAATTCACTATGTAAATTTATTTAGGTAATACCGAACAAAACATCCAAACTTCGCTACGAATTATTCTAATTAGAACAATGTCAATTTCAGGTCTGTTTCATAGAGCCATACTTTTATCGGGATCAGCATTAAGCTCTTGGGCAATAGTAGACGATCCAGTTTATTATTCCCTGAAACTAGCCAAGCACATGAACTGTAGTATCCCTGAAGATCTTTCTAAAGACCATGAATCAATCGTCGATTGCCTTAGAGAAGCAACAATTGAAGAATTGCTATCAGCTGACATATCACCTCCAAACTTTCTAACAGCATTTGGTCCATCAGTAGATGGTGTAGTAATCAAAACGGATTTTGCAAAGGATTTTCTCACTATGTACGCTACTGGAGACTTTCCAAGTTTCGGACCTTTGAATAACATGAATTTTAATTTGAACATTCATAAGAAGAGAAGCGACAGTGGAAGGCGGTTGTTTCAGAATAAATATGATTTACTGTTTGGAGTGGTCACTAGTGAGGCGCTTTGGAAATTTTCGGCTCAAGATGTTCAGAATGGAATTGAGCCTCATAAGAGAGATCGGATGTTAAGGTACGCAAATTTAATTTCATTTATTTGGCAGATAGCTACTGTTAACAATCACCAACAATTTAGAAAAAACAATAACAAGAAAAACCAATTATAGGCTTTTACAAAAAAAAACAGTTCCTATATCTGTTCTAGGCTTACCAGACGTAACTAAGTGGGTGTTATTTCTTTAATCATTCATTTTGTCATTAACTTGTGTTGTATGCTCTAACTAGTGTTTTGTTTTGTAAAATACTATTAGTTGAAGCAGTATTGGTTTTGGAAAAAAACTTTTTCTGTTAAAAATCGTGGCAAATGTTAAATTTAACAAAAGAAATTATATGATTTTGTACTAAACTATTTATTTGTTTACAGAACATACGTGAGGAATTCATATACTTACCATCTGAGTGAAATTTTCTACACCATCGTGAACGAATACACCGATTGGGAAAGAACGGTAGAGGTTTGTTTGTGTTTAGAAGCAGGAATAAATACTATTCTTGTTTTAATACTCTCTAGTCTTTTCTACAACTTATGTATTTGTTCCTGCACGTAAAGTCCATGTATAGTCTTTAATAGTTTGCTGAATAGTTAAATACTTGTTTCTTTGTTCTCTCACTTATTTTGTCTCATTACTAAGGAACGTACTCCTTATAATCTTCCAAGTGAATCTGTATTTATTTATTTATTTTTATTGATATACAACACAGTTAACAATCGGTGGATATTAAACAACTCAATTTATAGTAAAGATCTAGATTGCAAACCATAATATGTACATTCGGCATAAACAGTATTTAGCGAAAGGGCGATAATAAACTTATCATGTGAGTGCTAAGAATTAAAATTAAAACTAAGAGAATATGTGTTTGATGGAGGATATTTTTTACACTTTTAATGTATTTACAGATTTGATTTTCAAAAATATCAAGGTTAGGATTAGACTTGGCCAAAGAGGATTAAAATAAGAAATATTATTTTTATGAATTTGTATCGAGAAAAGATTAGCTTTATCAGATCTGCGAGCCCTAAATTTTATATTAAAACTTATTTGTGAAAGTAACTTTGGTGAATCGATCATTGCATGTAACACTTTGTATAAATAAATGAAACTTTTCGTCTTGTTTCGAGTGATTGGATGCCGAATTGAGTCAGTCCTATTTCGTAAGTAGTGTTAGAGCGACTTGCTTTGAGCCGATAACCTAAGATTCGGATGCACTTTTTTTGAATTTTCTCTATCTCGTTTATATGAGCTTTGTAGAAAGGAGACCATATTGGACTTGCATATTCCAGGACACTTCTCACAAGTGCGAAGAACAATAGAAGTAGATTATCGGGCTTTTTGAAGTTTTTGGTAGACCTAAGAACGAAGCCTAATAGGGTATTAACTTTAGACGTAATGTACTGATAGTGCGACCGAAAAGAGAGCTTATCATCAAAGAGAACACCTAAATCTTTGATAATTTGTATTGCCATCTTCGGCCAACATTTTAGGAACAAATCCATGTTGTTACACCAATGTTTCAGGTCCCTGTTGCCTGACGCCTATCCTATCTCTCAAGATGCATTCGAAAGTAAATAAGCCTTAGTCATTAAAACCTTGCATACTCGTGATCCACATCAGTGATCCCCGATTGAAAGCATGCCATCACGCTGCAACCTATACCTTAGCACGAATAATTTAACGTTATCGAGAAAGCGTGCTGCCACGTTTATCTTTATTTTGTAAATTTGTAACCTGAAAAGATGGCATATCAATTCCACAATGCAAGCGTAACCTTTCAGATAACTTTATATCCATCATGCCATGTTTTATACAATATAGGAATTTTAAAAAATGCACATTACATACCAATTTAATCCTTATCCTTCTACTAACAATACACTGTTTTTTATTATGCCACTTATAGTCTGCATTGCACTTTTGTACTATGCGCAATAACCCTAATCAGAAACAACCCAGGAGTTATTTCTACTTTCCTAATATGTTTTTTACCTATAAAGACTACATTTTAGCAAAGAAATATAACAATTTACATAAAATCATAATATATACCTGTAAAATAATTTTTTTTTGCCGTCTTATATTAAGTCTTAATATGCTGTTTGAACCAGAGCCAAAGTCATTTTTTAATTCATACGATAGAGCATTTCCAATAAAGATTTCATATTAAAATTAAAGGTAAATCTCAAATCGTCGGACCTCAATTTCTAAGATTTGATTTCTGATTCCTTGAAATATTTTTTCGACCTCACTAAATTAAATGTGGTAACAATTCAAGAAAATCTTAATGTGATTTTGAATCGTAGATAGCTTGATATAAGATATATTGTTAATAAATGAAGAGGTTATTTACTCATTTACATAGACTTATCATTCAGTCAGTCAGCGTGGTTTAACGTTTATTTAAAAAGAGACATTATTAATCTATATTGGCAGGTTATAAGGTATTATATTAAGTTATGCAGATCTCTTAAGATATATAATTTATGCATCTTTATTAATTTGGATTAAATAGTTCCTCTTCTAATTATATCAAGTTATTACTAGAGGGTCTGTTATAATTACACACATAACCCTATTCGGTACATTGTAATATTTCAACAATGACATATTTTTTTTGTATTTTAAACCATTTTTATAAACTCCATATACCAAAAATAGAGAATTTGTAATAACAAATTTTCTTCCGTACATATACCATACATACAACTATAAAGAAAAAAACTTTAAAAGTTACGAAGAATAAACAAAATTCTTAATAAAACTCACAGTGTGAAAGAATTACAATTTCCTTTTCTTCTTAATTCTATTGTAGTATCTCTTTTTCAGAATCCAATAAATACAAGAGATGCAACCGTAGCAGCGTTATCTGATGCCCAATATGTGGCGCCAATAGTGCAAAGCGGAGATCTGTTAAGTGGCGGTCCAAAACCAGCACCAAATGATGATGATGGACCACGGAGACCAACTAAGACTTTCTTTTATGTATTTGATTATCAGACCAAAGATGGGTTTTATCCTCAGGTAAAATAGCTTATAGTTATACTTATTTAACTGAAGTGGGATTTGTAACGAATAAGTTACTGAATAATGAATGTTAAAATGGTTCAGATAATATGGAATATGTTTATCACTAAGATGATAATGCAGATATTTATCACATATAGCATAGTCACAATCAAACAAATATCCTTTCTTTGTTAGGCCCACTGCAGTTAGTTTTTTTTAGGTACAATATCTATATTGGTCTTTTTTCGCCCATATCTCGTATGCTTTCGCTTGCCAACTCCATTCGCAGCGAAATAGATGTCTTTGCTGGTTCTGTAGCGTCAGTAAAGTCTAAAATCAGTGTCTTGATTTGTTCATAGCAGATTATAGTAGTTTACACTAGACCCACTTAATTTTTGTCTTGCTTAAAATATGCATGCTAGATTCACATCTAGTAGATGTCAATCAGACCTAATGTATTATACTCTGTAATATTGCATGAGAGATTGTACATCAGTTTTGTGAATTATAATAAAAAAAAAAAAAAATCATCACGCCAGATCCCTTACGAGGTAGGCAGAGAGTACAGAGTTCCAACAGGCTCTTTCCTTACATACCTCTCTGGCTTCCTCTACTCTCATAGTTCGATACAATATGATGCTTGTATATGATTGCTTGCAAAATATAGATTAATTTTTGTAAAACCCAATGTCGATTTTGATTCAGATGAATTATAATCTTTATATATATCATTTTTGATTCATTCATAAATCTTATTCACAATCAGACTTGTAAGCTTGATATAACTTTTAACAATTCATCTTTCAAAGAAACTGAATAAATAAAATCTCATTTTCCAATTACTAACCAAATTTCACGCACAATTCTCGCCTTAGCAACATTACCAACAAGATCTTCTCCAAAATTATTATCCCTTAATATTATAAGAAATTGAGCCCCTTTTTCCTTTATTACGTCCTGGCTTAGTACAGGTGGGTCTTTCTCCTCTCTTTATTATACAAAAGTGTTACTTGATATTCCCCAAAACTCAACCTTTACAGAGGTTACCTCCATAATATCTTCTTCAAGTACCTAAAATTTTAATAAGTGTAATATGGAAAATTGTTTTAGTAACATGGGATGAAGAGGTGCTATTAAGGCATATTTTAAGTTTGGTAGTTATTTAAGTGAATTTTCTTTGGCTGTGCTATTTTGAAATTTATATGTATACGTTTTCTGAGTTATGCTTGTTTTTTGAGCAACTTTGGTAATTTATATTTTTGTAAGTATATAATATATTATATTAAGTTTTGTATATAATATATTATATTAAGTTATTTAATAAAAAATTGCCTGCTTTGGCATGACAATTGGCTTCGAGATTTCCTAACAGAATGCACTGGTGCCCCTCTTTTGATCTTTATTTTTATTTATTTCTGGCATATTTTAGAGTAAACTATAATTGCTCTCCCGATCCTTAGCGTGTTTACAGCAATGAGGAATTTTGATTTTCATATGTTAATACATACTGCCTATACTTATTAATTTTCAAAAATAATTATTTTTGATTTGATTGATAATATCTTCACTAATGCAAATATTCTCTCAAACATAAATGAAACTAAGTAAAAGTGGTGAGAATTTCTCATTATAACAGTAACGTTCAGTCATAGTTACTTCATAGAAACTGATATATGAAAAGTACCGTTTCAAAGTATTAATAATTAGCTTTAAGAACGTAAGAGCTTTTATTAAGATATAAATTTAATGTCACATTAATAACGAAGAGGAATCGTGTTTAATAATAAAGATATTTTCCTTTTATTTCAGCGTCGTTTCAGTTTTAGGTACATTGTGTCTTAGTTTCGTTAAATTATAATTATTCTCACGTCTTTTGCTATCTTTATTGTATCATCATGAATTTAAGTTTCATTATATTAATTTCTTTCCTAAGAAACATAATATATATATTTCGAAGCGGCAGTAGCAGAAGCATATGAATACCCACATATCGTACGTCTCTTTATCCCCGTAGCGGACTTGTCAGAGGTGTACTATGTACGCCTACATATCCCTGATGATATTGATCCAAATGGAACAGGGAACGAGCTTGTAACCCTTATACCGAGCACAATTTAAAAAAAATATTGGTAACACTTTGGTTTCGAATATAAGGTCTCATGATAAACAGCCGCATAAAGTTCTACTACTGTTGATCAACTGTCATGTCAATTTTATAGAATTTTATAGTTAGGTTCGCGCAGTCACCTTAGCGGAGTTAATAGTATCCTATGTTAACACATAGGTAGATATCCAGGTTCAGCCGTTGTTTCGTGATAGAGTAACATCAAGTAAAAATCAAAACATACAAACTTTCACTTTTATAATGTTAATCCAGGTAATCAATTATGTGTCCCGAATTTCATCCAAATCCGTTCAACCGTTTTTGCATGATTGAGGAATAAACATCCAAATATCTAAACATTCAACAACACGAAACTACTTCGACATTAAGTAGGATGATTGCAAAAATATTTATACATTTCTTTTTCAACTAAATAACCTTAGAAGGTTTGTATAACATCTGGAACCTGATTTTCCAATAAGTTGAATTGCCCTTTTTCCCCCGTGGCAAAACTTTTCTAATCATTTACGTAGAAGTTTTTCTTTTGTTATCGAGAATGTGCCTAGCTACAGTGTTCTTACCGATCACCAAGGTTAAGAAGCTGTCGGCTCAGTAAGTCTAAGATGGGTGGCTGTTTATTTTACTTCCACATTTGAGCGCCTTATTAGGCCGTTGCTCCGGGTAATCACTTCATATGGTACTCGTTAAGCTTAGTTAGAAACCTTATAGGCTTGGTAAGATCCAACAGCTGGCAACAAGTCTGCCTCCACCACTCCATACTAAATACGCATGGTGAAGTATGGCCTATTCACTTTCACCTGACTTGTAAGAAAGTAGTTGGATAGTAAGGGCTGATTTACGATTATTATTATTTAGACACAGTTATGCAGTAATGGTTCACAGTATACCTCTGCCACTCCGAACTTGGGAATGTAGGTGTCACAATGTGAAACATAATTTTATACTATGACAAAATAGATAAACAATGTGAAAGTGGAAGGATGTAGGCACCTGGGAAGACCTTTTTTTTTTTTTTTTTTTTATCTTTAGTCAAGACCAAAGAGGCCGTGTCTTATCTAAAGGGCATGTCTGGAATCTCCGTAACTGGCGAGCGTGTATGAAATGAACTAAGAGAATAGAGAAATAAAACCAGACCAGAAAAAAAATTGTTGGAACTCTGTACTCTCTACCTGGCATAATGATATAAATATATATTTTAACTCAACTCATTTATTGTAATAGAGAATGGGGGCGGTCCATGGAGAAGAACTGCCTTATGTGTTTGGAGCACCACTGGTTGATGGATTCGGCCACTTTCCCCAGAACTACACGAAGTCTGAAGTTGCTCTTTCTGAATCTATTATGTTGTTCATCGCTAACTTTGCTAAGACTGGGTGAGTATTGATAGGTGCTTTTCTGATTTGTTTAGCAACAAGGCCTTGTGTGGAATTACGAATTGAAGTCAATATGGGTCCTTTATTACATAGACGTATTATGAAAAAAGTTCACATTTATTGGAGTTCCCAGTTCACAAAATAGGAAGGTATCGCCTTAGAAATAAATTATTCCTCATTCATTCAAATCTCTGCTAATAAAAAGTATGCTTCTAAAATGTGAGAAAATAAAGCAAGCCATTAGTAACAATTTTCTGTAAATTTGAATGTTCAAAATACATTGTTTTGATTAATTCTCCATACGCCTTTGAGAATTTAGTCTTGTATATGTTATGCTTTTACTTACACTGCTATTAAACTGCGTTGGCGTACTCCAATATTTACTTCCAACCAATTTGGCTATCTTCGCTTGTACTAAACTAACAAATGAACTCAATTTTCGACAGTGCAAACTAAACAGGAAGCCTGCCAACTCAAGGAACAAAGTTAAGTTGCTCCACAAAGAGAACAATTCAAAAGCTCAAGTGAGATCCCAAGAGTACCTTACGGCAAATGTGTACAAATCTACGTCATCTTACATCTTTAATAACATCAAATTCGAATTTACTGAGAACAAGTTTCTTCAAAGAATCACTAATTGGTAGCAACGTGAGCCTAGTTTTAAGTAATAAGGACCACTTGATTCTTTTATATCTTGTTATAACAGCTCTTCAGTTTTGAGAAGTGCCAGACAAAATTGAACTTCATTTCTTAATTGTTAAGGTGGGAGTTGCCAGTATTTTATAATAATCTCTCTTTTTGATATATGTTACTCATACATATGCCTTAAATTTTAGGAAGGTCTTAAAACTGATTGATAATATCTATTAAGGTATAATTATGGAGGAGTACTAAGCAAAACAAAATTGGAAACGTTTTAATTTTAATGTACAGCAGTGTACAGACATATTATAATTTACAATGTTTTATAAACTGTTTTTTCTGAATTGGTTCGAGATTGCTTTAGAACGTAACTGATGAAAACAAAGATGAAAGTATATCAATAACTCTTTCTATGAACATAGAATATGTACTTTAAATGTCGGAACCATCTCCTTATCAATGTTTCTATATTTAAACTACTTAATTAACATTCAGCTCTCGCAAGGATTTTAGATTTTGGACCCATGTCTACAAAAGCTTTTTAGGGTCTGGGTAAAACCTGTGATTAAATAAAATAAATAATAATGTATATAATTTTACCCTAAGCTATTGACTTTTATATTAACCAACATCATCATCAATATCATTAAAAATACAATTTCAGATCACTGCGCATATAACAGAAAAACTTTGACTGCAAAGTACTAACATGTTTTTTTGCTAAACTAATAACCTCAAAGTATTGATATATCAGATGTTTCTAGAGTAAATTTAATAAGTTCTTCGGTACTGAGATATTGGTCGACCTATAACTTATTTAAGCGAATAAAATTCCACAAAATACCGTCGCGTCTTAATTGTTCAAGCGGAGGTGGCGTATATGTATACGGACTACTTAGAGTCTCGTTAAGTCTAATTTTAATAGGGGGAAACATATTTGCATTACGTTAGGTAAGAACTATTCCAGACCCCGGACAGCTACTAAGAATTTTTCGATAGATATACTCAATAATACTTTGTTCGATTCAAAATTTTAACCTGATGATCAGCAGTCACATGCAAATAAAACCCATCCCAAATAAAATTTAAATAAATTTTCACAGGTGGTGTGCAATGCCCATCCTCCAGCCTATACTCCAGCCTACCCTTTTTCCTTCGAACATGTTTAACCAAAATCTTTCTCCAACAATAACGGTTTAGATTAAGCCGCCCATTCATATTAAAATTCGTTTATTAACGTGAATACGTATTACAGGAATCCAAACGACAACGTACGACAAGAGGCCTTGCTTCCCGCGTCGAGGGAGAGAAATAAATTTCGTGGGATGAATTGGGAAGAATATGATTCTACCCACCAAAAGTATTTGGAGATAGGTAAGATGTGGCGCTTTTATATTAGACGGATTCTTACCTACATTCCTTTTATTTGAGATATTAGATTCTTGTGTAGCTTTATTTCGGTTAAACGTGACGAAGTCTTAGGTTGTGTAGACGAAAAGGGCAGACTTAAATAATGGTGGAAGAGAAGTTGCGAGCGAAATTTTTGAACTCGTTATTTTTCTTTACGATGCTTTGTGAAATGATCTCAGGAAAAAAAGATATTGTTGCATTTCGTTCCAAATATCCCGGGAAATGTCGGATGCGATATTTGTTAATGGTTTTATAACGCATACTCAGTAACGCAATTATTACTAACTTTTACTACAATTGTTAGTACAGATCCCTGAATAATTGTTAGGTTAGGATAACACATTAGGCTAACGTATAAACGTCACATCTGCAGAAGGACCGACGACCGATGGAGCAAACGTGTCCTAGAGTGGAGACCGCGACTTGGTAAGCGTAAGGTAGGACGGCCCCCAGCTAGATGGACCGACGACCTCAAAAAGGTCGCTGGGACAGACTGGATGCGGAAGGCGGAGGACCGTGTGCAATGGCGCGTGTTAGGAGAGGCCTATGTCCAGCAGTGGACTGCGATAGGCTGATTGATTGATTGATTGATTGATAAACTTCCTAAACTGTTTAGATTCCAAACACAACCTACTAACTACAAAACACTATTACACCCATAACAATAAATTCCAAAGCACTTCGGCCATAGTTCTGGAGCCGTAATATTTCAGTGCCGATTTTACGATTTCAATGGATTAATATCCAATTTTATTACTCCTTCACGTACTCCACATGAATATTTTATCATCCTTTTTGTTTTAGGTATGAAGCCCCGACTCAAAAATCATTACAGAGCTCACCAATTGTCTGTGTGGCTTCGCCTCGTTCCGGAATTACACAGAGCAGGAATGGAGGATGTCGCAGCACGACACAACCTATTCAAAAACTATAACGAGCAAGATTTGTACGAAGGTATCGTTAGACCAGATCCATTGGCGAGAAACATCAACGATAACGACCAAATGCGGCGAGCAAACGGTACAGTGTATAGTGATACAGCATTAACTACTATCGATACGATACTGGCGACTTGCGCCACTATCCTGCCTGGAAGAGACCTGCAAACATTGAACACGACGGAAAACACTTTGGCTAATTTAGAAGCGGCCGGGTACGCCGCTTACTCCACGGCTTTAAGTGTCACGATCGCTATAGGATGTTCACTACTGATACTAAATGTTCTGATATTCGCTGGAGTGTATTACCAAAGAGACAAATCGAGATCAAGAGGCAAACAGCAACGGTTCAACGAGAAACACTTCGAAACTATTTCTGGGAAACATTCCCATTACCATATGGACCCAACACACGCTCCAAGCTTAGTGGTCGATGTTGAAAGGCATAATAAAAAGAAACACATGATAGGCACTGATCAGCACTTAGCGAATTTAAACTTCAAAGGCCCGCTGGATGTGCCAAAATCTCCGCCTAGTCCGACGTTAAGTATAGACAACATGATGCTTCCTGGAAAACTGGGTAGTAGAAGCAGCAGTTTTAGAATACCTAACGTTAGCTATCCGCAAATGGGTTATGCGACAATGCCGAAGAATTTGAGCCAGTTTAATAACTCGCCGCCTTTACAAGAGTTACGGCAACAGAAATTCCAGCCTCCGAACGGATCGACGGCTCAAGGCTCCCCGAGGGATGAGGCGAGGGGGGCACACGCTACCCTCCGAAGAGGGAAAACCTCCCTTCACTCGAACCTCCCGCAAGCCGCCATTGACGAAATGAGAGTGTGACAGTTAATCCCATCTGACTTTACATTACAGGATTAAAAGTGTATGTGTAATTTGTACGGATGTAAATAGATGTGTTGAGGAAGTCGACGTTGTTTTTTTAGGAATGTTATCAATTTTCTCCGAAATTGGAATATGATTATCAAATAAAAATCAATTGTATCATATTTTGTGATTTTATTAAATTAATTCCTTATCATTAAATGCTAGTTTAGGTCCATACAAGCGAATAGGAAAATGGGTTAATATTGTGAAGTAGGTAGACTTCAATATGGTGAGATGGTTAAAGAAACAATCAATGCAGGCTAGTCCTAGGAAGTTAGCGGGTGGTCTTTGGGACGATACCAGTGCCAGCTTTATTTTTATTTTTCAAGTCGAATAATTGATGAAATATATTTTAAAAAATGTTATTAATATAAAAAAAATCCTTTAAGAAATAATAATTATGGAATTTAATAATAATAATTATGTAATTTAATCAATAATATAATTAAGGAACGTAGTCCCACACTAGGAATTATTCCTGTGTCATGAGTCCGTTCACAAACATGAAATTCACAAAGACCCATACCGAAACGAATATTTGTGGGTCACACAAAAATTTGTCCCGTGTGGGAATCGAACTCATGACTATTCGACCCCGTGACCGGAGAGGCCAATGCGCTTAACCACTGCACCAATCCCTCGTCCAATCAATGGTGACACAAGCAAATATATTGTTTTGTTTATAAATATGTATGCATACAGAGAACAGGAGACCAAGATTTTCCCAAAAAAAATGAACCAGCGATTTTATACTAAAAATATTAAAGGTACGGCCAAAGCAACGCGTTCAGACGCGGCTGCGGTTGCGTCCCCGGCGGCGATCAGTATTTCCCTTTGATTGCGCATGCAGACGCCGCTCAGATACTGCGTGCAGGATGCAGGACACGTTGGTGTGAACATTTTGGTGTGACAGACAAATATTACTGCAGGAGCTGATCGCCACCATGCACGCCATCGCGGACGCGGCTGGACGCGTTGGTTTGGCCGTACGCTATCTAGTTTATAAATGGGTAAAATGTAACTTTTACAAAACCCACGAGGGATCTGGCGTGATGATATATTTCGATAGATAAAATGTTATAAAATCTAAAGCCTAGAATGGGGAAACGGTTGTTGAGGGTTATCCCTCCCTAGATTCTTAGAAGCAATCCAAAGTTAGGAATGGTGCTCCGTGTAATGGTAATATGCTCACCTTCAGTGATATTCCATCTCAGCTCCATGATTCCATCTCTTTTTTACAAGCTTTCATTTAGTAGTAATGTTTGTTAGTTTGCTGGTTTAGGTCAAATCTTGCAAGCCGAATTAGAACCACTTTCTCTTATTCTACGGACTTGAACTTTGACATGTTGATTCAGTTTTGATGACAATATATTTTTATGGTAAGCATAACCTGATTCTATACTCAGGATTGGCTCCAGACAAAGGGATTCCTCAACGGGCATAGATACGAAATTTTGTATACGTATTTAATTATGAAAATCTTGCCACCGCCACCATAAAAATTTGGTCCTAAAAAGTATTTCTTAAATAAAGTTATTATAGGTGATGCCCAGAATATATAATATGCTGTTCGACCTCACACAACCTATGGTTTGTAAATGATATGGTGTTTATAAATAAATGTATTTATTTCTTCTTTCTTTCTTTTCTTTCTTTTTAAAAAAAACGTAGCCCCACTAAGATTTATTCCTGTGTCGTCGGTGCGTTTACAAACATGAAAATTCACATACACAAATACCCACACCGGAACAAATAATTGTGGATCACACAAAGATTTGTCCCGTGCGGGAATCGAACCCGCGACTATTAGACACAGTGGGCGGAGTGGCTTAAGCTCTTAACCACTGCGCTAAATCGTCTGTCAATTTGTCTCTCATTCTTATATTGGGCATTAAAATCAATCATCGGCAAAATTTAAGAACCAAAGACATTTATTTTGTTATTTTAATGACGATATCAAGAGCACAAGTTATTTGCCAAAGTAAATCACACATTCCTGCAATTTTGTGACACAGACCGAATATAATGTTTACTTATGCCAGTCGGAGACAGGACAAAAGCCTGTTCCTCGGGTAATATTTGAACTGGAACTTGCAAAGTCTCATTAGTTAGGGATATGTTTGGAAATTAAGATCGGGTGTTGTTCCGCTAATGTTCCTCTGCGCTTTTAGATAAGGACCCACTTTTAAATTACACTTGGTGTTTTTCTGTAGGAAGGGGCGCGATTTCTGGCTGCGGAATACTGATCAATCATGTTGCGTCATAGTTGCTCGAATGAGGTGTTCAAATTAAAACGCCGAGCCGAACACCTGTGAAACTGTATTATTCTGGTACTGTATACGAGTATATAAATAAGAACCACAGTATCTGCTGAATCTCTCTACCTAGCCTAAGAGGTAACCGACGTGATCATATAGATAGCTATACCCATCAATACCGTGACATCTGTATTCTCCAAGCGGGCATGGCAGAGGTGTAGTGTACCCACTCTAATTCATCAATCATTTCTATAGTTGTAAAAATGCATAGAGAATTATGGCACAAATCAATGACCACATAATTTTCAAGCTACGAAAAGTCATGATACAATACAATATACTTTGTGGCACAGAAAATAAATGTAAAAAAATAATTGTAAGTTAAGTATCCGTAACCGGCGAACGTGTATGAGACAAACTATGAGAGTGGAGGATGCCAGAGAGCTCTGTACTCTCTGTCTAACCCGCAAGGGATCTTGCATGATGATATATATAGGTAGAAATAAACATAGTTGTTGGTACAATAAAGCGGTCTTATCGCTTAAATCGAAAATCATATCTTAGTAAAGGCGACTGTACATTCGTAACGTATACTTTATGTTTATGGGACATTGACAGAGGGCGTTGGTATAAAATTGGAGTTAAAATTTAGTAAAATTTCCCTACTAGAAGATATTTCAACAGGTGGGTCTGCACGGTTACACATAAAAAATAATTTAGGTAAATTTTTGACTGTCATGAAGTAATATTTCACGTGATGGCAGCGTTAGTTCCCATATTGGCCACGGGCCAAAAGATTTTTGGACGACTAAAAGAGTGGTCAATGATGTGTTACATAAATATCGATAATCGAACGATCAAGGTCGATGTTTTATCGGCGCCGCGCCGTTTACCCATAAAGATGTTTGCTGGTCACTTTACTGCCGATTTGGGAGGTCAATAAATTTTTCCAAATAATGAGAATGGTAATGGAGAAGTTGTGCCGTAAGAAACTTTCCGATTATATTTGGTCCTGATATCTTACGGAAAGTTTAATGTGAAGAGTGAAAGAATTCAATATTGTTATGAGTATTATCTTCCTTAGAAGATCTTTTTACGTCTGTGTTTGTGAGAGTGAGCTAAGCTGTTGGCCCCGGGGCTTTTACAGCTTCAGCGGACAAGAAGGTGAGTGTGCAACCACTACGCTCGAGCCAGAAGGGCAAGGGGAAATTAGCTCAAGGGTGACTCAAGGAGGCATCGGGAGGATCGGTGAGTATATGCGGCCGGCGGATACGAGGAGGGAAGTCAGGTGCGTCGTCGGCGGCGGCTACAATTAGCGAATACCGATGGTTGGAGGCGTTCGCGAAGCAGAGGGTTGTCGCCGTTTTAATATAGGCGCGAATAGTTTCGAGACGGAGATGGGAATGGAGATCGACATCCCGTATGTACCACGGGGCACCGACGGCTTTTTGGAGGAATCGGGACTAAACAGTTTGGAGTCTGACAATGTGAGAGCGGGTGGCGTGCCCAATTAGAACATGTTCGACAATATCCTAATTTAAAAGCTAAAAATCTTGTGTTATAGTCAAACGTTTATTTAAAATAGCAAGGTATTCTGTTTACCTATGACGTTAGATTCCAATGTAATAGCGGGCAAGCCTTCCAAGTACAATTCCACAATCATAAGATAGTTTTCAGTAGACAATTCACACTCTGTCCGGCTTAGGATTTCACCCTAAGGCTTCGTAATTTTCACCGGCACTATACGTCTTTAAACGAGGTAGTCAGACCTCTGATATGAATCACCATTTTACCGGAGACAATTCCAAACTCCGGACTAAGATTGTTTGGTGAAAAAAGAACACTGTCCTATTTAGGATTTGAGCACAATTCATCCTACCTACGGATAAAACATAAAACCTCGCGATTCTCGCCTGCCCTATGCACCTTTAGACAGACGAACTCAAAACTCAAACTGAAATCGTTTATTTTGCATAAACCCTGCGGGGGTGTTAAGAATATTTTTTTTCACTTAATAATCTACCATCGTATCGGAACGCGGCCTCCACTAAGAAGATCCGGCGAGAAACTCAGCGGGCTTGTCTTTTTGTCTAATTCTCCATTCATTGTATTTCATATTTTTTTGTATAGATACATACGTTTTTATATCACACAATATCAATGATACCATCCAGCTCCAGTGTGATATAAGACTAATAATAATATTTTTAAATATATGTTATAATGAAAAGCTAGAGGATTCTGGGTGGACCAGTCTCCACAAGCAGCAACCCGTTCACGAGTATGACTACTCGAGCAGCCATCACCTCCCTCGACCATATTAGAGGTAAGGAAGGACGACGCCTTCAGACCTCTGACTTTAATAAAAAATCTTACGGCAAAAGTCAATAGAGCCACTAACAATTTAATTCCGATTAATTTTTTTCTCCCACCTCAAAAGCCAAGCCAACTCTAATTAATGAGGTATTTACAGCGCCGCTTTTAAACCGGCTCTTAGTCCGATGAAGCCAAGTCTTAGGAGAAAATATAATCTCACTGACGTTTTTTTAATAAAGCTAAACGTTTTGATAGCTTTGTTTTATTCAATGCTTGGGAAAATTGCTTGATATTTTGTATTTATTTATTCTCAAATTACAACAACTATCTTTACAGGTATTTTCCTAATACGATAGTGTAGTCAACTTATTTAAATACTATATCATTACATTAATTCGTCCATTAAATAAGAGGCCATGGCCGTTTAATAAATATGTTTCTTTTGCCGTCAAATATCCACTATAGGGCATAGGCCGCCCTCAAAGATAGCCTCGACGACCGGCTTAGTATGTAAATAGCTATCCAACTTACCTGCGAGACAATCGGTTCATTTTATAGGAGGTCTGCCCAATTCACGCCTACTGGTACGAAATATGCAATAATATGTAATCTCTCAGGCAATTTGGTGTGATGATAAAGAAATATGCAGTTTTGTACATTTTGTGGCAAAATTCGTTAGTCTTAATCCAACTCCGCTTAACGACTACCGCATCAGGTGGTAATCGGGACAAACAGCTTAGCGTGCCTTCCGTAGTACGAAGACGCCTGAATATGAAAATCAGACCTCAGACCGACCGAGTTGAACGCTGCTTTACCTAGGTGTTCGGTAAGAACACCGCAGTTTCACAGCGCTATGAGCGCCTTAAATACCGAACCAATATTATATTATACTGGGTTGTTTAATATTTTTTTCTAATTTGAAATTGACGGACAATATGGCGCAGCGGTTAGAGCTTAAACTGCTCCGCCTACTGGGTCAAATAGGGTTCGATTCAGGCGCGGCACAAATTTTTATGTGACCCACAATTATTTGGTTCGGTCTGGGTATTCGTGTATGTGAATTTTCATGTTTGTAAACGCACCCACGACACAGGAATAAATCTTAGTGCAGGGCTACGTTTAAAAAAAAACAAATAATAATAAATTTGACTTGTCTTTGAATAAAGACTGTTTTGTTTGTCTAGAAGCACGGTTGAAATGCTAAGTCAAATAAAGTGCCGTTACAACTTTTTTTTATTAAAAAAGTCTGAAATCATTCCCGGTACGATGGCAATAGCCTCCCATCCAGTTCCAGTGGGACCTAACATCATCGTCTCCACTCCACAAGCGAGGGTGGCAAAGATGTGTTCCGTAAACCCACATAATATCATCGACGATTAGGTCACATCGTAATAGAGGGCACGCCTGTAATTTTACCAGATACGATTTTAGACTGACTGCTCCGAAGTATTTTTAATAATAAAGTTACATATTCTCTCACCAAGTTGCTCCTTTACGAAACAATTACAAGAAACGTAAACAAAGCTCCAACGCAAATGTTTGCTCAAGTCACTTTACGGCGCAGTGAGTTACCTATCTTGTTATATTCTGTTAGAAATACATAAGAAGTGTGGGAATAGGGTGTGCTGAAGGAAATACATAGATGTTGATTTTACTTCAGTTAACTAGTGCGTGAATATTAATCATAGCAAATCTCACGTCTCTCATAGTTGTTTTCACTTACTAAATGAAATAGTCGCAGGATTGGTCCTAACATGGGATAAATCTTTATTAGGGTCTAGATCGAATCGTAAGTGCCTTTAGAAACATGATTTAACATACACAATCATGATAAAATATTTTTAATCATACCTACCATTTAGCAATGACAACTAGTGCATGATGACTTTTTAGGGTTCCGGGAACCTTTATAACAAACACACTTCGTTGTCCGTCTGTTTGATTGTTATCACCCTTTTTCGCAGGAACGGCTAGAGGTATTAAAATTACATTAAAATTGAAATTTATGTCAAATACGAAGGTCTACGGTGCCCTACTGGTGCAAAAAAATAAAGGTTCTTAGTGAACCCAAACAAAAGATATGACCATTTAACATCACTCATCATAAATTATAGGGCACTTCTTTTTGACTTAGAACTATGGAATTTTGCAAGGAAATTGTTAATTTATAACTATATCTCTCAAACCCGACGAAAAAATTAAGATTTGCCGTCTAGTGACATTTAGTGGAGCTATGCTTCTTTGTCTACCCCGCAAGGAATATGACGTGATGACACGAGTATATAGAGTGACAGACAGAGAGAGTTAAAAAAAATACGAAAATTGTAAATTAATAATTATATCTATCTATATCTATCTATATCATCACGCCAGCTCCCTCGCGGGGTAGGCAGAGAGTACAGAGTGCCAACAGGTTCTTTCCTTACATACCTCTCTGGCTTCCTCCACTCTCATAGTTCGTCTCATACACACTCGCCGGTTACGGAGACTCTTGACTTGCCCTTCAGCTAAGACCTAGGTCTATTTGGTCATGGTAAGATAGTCTAGGTCTTCCCCGGCACCTACATCCTTCCACTTTCGCATTGTATATCTGTTTTGTCATTCTTTCTTCTGGCATCCTTTCTGTATGCCCGAACCAACGGAGCATACCCTTTCTCATCTTTACACCGATACTATCTTTCATACCTACTCGCTTTCTTAATACGCTGTTGCGAATAAGGTCGGTCAGCGTGACTCCGCACATCTTCCGCAGAGATCGCATTTCGACCGCATTTATCCTGCTTTCGTTCTCCTTCTTACATACCCAACTCTCACTGCCATATAACAGCGTTGGGACAAGCACTCCGTTATGCATGGCCAGCTGCGCCTTTTGGCTTAAGTGCCGGCTCCCAAGTAGCCTTCCCATCGCACCATTCACTCTATTACCTGCATCCACTCTTCTCTCTATATCAGCGGTGTATTTCCCATCCTTACTGAAGGCGCATCCAAGATATACAAACTCATTCACTAGCTCCAGCACATCGTTACCAACCACAATCCTTGCATTCGTTCTGGTTTCTTCCCGTTCAAAAACCATAATTTTGGTTTTCTTCACATTCAAATGTAAGCCATTGTTCATGCAGTCGTCTCTCATAACTGTGACTAGTGTTTGCGGATCAGTGGCTGTTGGCGCTATCAAAACCGCGTCATCTGCATACAATAGGTGGTTTATCACTAGATCACCCATTTTTACCCCTTCAGTCATCGCACACAGTCTTTGAAGACTTTTATCCAGATACACTATAAACAGTCTAGCGGACAACACGCAACCCTGCTTGACGCCGATTTTAACGTCAAACCAAGGTGACATGTTACCACCCACCCGTACGCATGCCTTGCTGTCCACGTAGGTGGACTGGACGGCTCGCAACAGGGTGCCGTTTATACCATACTCTGGCAAAATGTCCCAAAGTCTCTTTCGCACGACGAATAATTATATCATATAAAAAAATTATTATTTTCCCTCAATGACGATGAAAACTTAAAATAGCGCTATCTAGTGATATTTTGTGGAACTATTTTGATTTGTGGTAATAAATATTTTTTCTGCGACGAGCATTATCTACATTTAAGCCCTCGAGTGTGGAACGTAAATTTGATAAAATTCACGATTACCTTTTAAATAAATTTTACAAACAAAGTTTATTTAAAAGGTATTTTTATGGACTGCCTTGTTGGTATAGTAGGTACTGTATAATGCGTGTAGTGTGATCTCGTCCAAATAGTAGGGCGGACAACATGTACTTTTTCTGCACACAAGTTACAATATCAGTCCGGGGTCTGAAATTGGCTTGGTATAATGGCAATAGCCTCGCCCCTATTACACTGGCACCTAACATTTCAGCAATAAGTTGGTGTGCGCACACATTATACCTATGCCACTCGGCACGTAGGCTTCCCGGTGTGTGTGATTTTTTTATACAGAAATATTTGAATATCACCATTGTTCATTTAAATTGTTAAATATACAAAAATAAACATCGTCACGCCTATATTTCCTAAGGACAGCTGTTATGTCTATATAATAGGTGGCGAGCCTAATACCACTATATTGGGCACAAATTGTGCGCGAAATAAGTGCAGTTCGCATCCCAGGTCGGACCAAATGTAATTTTTGGATAGAAATATTTGCAATACCAATCTGGAATCTGGCATTGACACAATGACATTGTGTACCCGGGATTCGAACTCAGGACTTCGTAATCGATACGCGCATTGTCGTCAATAGACTAATGAGGCATAGGTAATTTTTTGTTTATGAGAAATTTTGATGATTCTTGCGTTGGGCTTAGTGTAGCTCCAAGATCCATTTTAATTTCATTGGTATTAATTCTTGAGATTTGAAAATACACTAGGGTACTCCTTAATGACAAATAATAGGAACGTGTGGATTGAGTTATTATGAGTTTATAACCATCCTATAGAACTTAAAAAAATATTAATGGACGCCAAAAAAGGAGGTTTACAATTAATCTGTATACGTTCAAAAAACAGTTTTTGGTGTTCAGAATTCAATAATATCTAAAATATTGACTGCACGCTATAAAATGAACATCGCACGGCAGATGTTGATTCAAAATCGATATTTTCGAGTACAATAATCGATGTTTTAGATCGATGTGTTATACCGAGTTGATTCAAAAGCCACTTGAATTTACATTACAATGATAGGTAATTATAATAAAAAAAATCTTTTCAAAAACAAGCTTTTTTGCGACAATACGACGGAGATACTTTACTAAGCTAAGGAATTACTTTAGCTTTTTTCTATCTCAGACCCTGTTCGCCATCTGGGTATATGCTACTTGTCTAGATAAATTAAACGAGACCAAATACAATAGAGTCACATTGTATATTTGGCTGTCTCCACCACCAAACCCTGTGGAACTGTAGCCTATAGAACTTATCAAAACAAATTCGACAAGTCCAAATATGATGGGGCTATCTTGTTTAGTTGTAAAAGTTTCTAAGGTCACCATACAGGTTCCTTATTAGACCTAAAACTATAGTACTAATCAAGACAAATCCAACAGACTCAATGATGAAAATCGATTCCAGGGCAATCAATTAAAAATAATTTAAGATAGATTTTATCAAAATAAATCGACATGTCTAGACGCCTGCCTATAGCGCCCGAAGGCCACTCGGAAGCTCACGATATTCATGGATCAAGTTTCTTCTGGTTTTCTGCCGTTTTGTGATTTGCCAGTTCGGTTTCGGCCAGTTTCGCCGCAATTTTACGCTGAAACTGGCCGAAACTGAAAGCGTTACGAAACCCTCAGAGCGCAAGTCCTACTTGCACTTGTCCAATTATTTTATTAAGGAAACACATATTTCTAGCTGCTTATTTAAGTTGTCTTGTAGCACACTATACTTTTGATAAATGAGCAGTATAGGCAAGTAGAGTTCACATAACCCTTTTGTCGTTTTCATCTCCATCCGAGCAGAGGTTCGGCTTACGCTTGTACCTCTTAGTTTCATGTCCACTTTTTGTTTACTTCTGTTATTTAAATTACATTCTCGCTTTCGCGATTTTGATGTTCATTTTCTCTGCTCACTGTATCGGCTTACATTGCTTGCCAGTCTTATGCCCATTTTCATCCATTCCAGAGTAAAATAACGATCACGAAGCCTTACGTAAAAATGCTAGGTCGAACAAAGTGTATTTTTCTAATAAAAAATTCTCAGCTGCAATTCGGAGTCCAGAAGTATACCTGTATCAAATTCAGAATAGTTTTTATTCATGTGAACCATTATAGTATTTATGAATCATCAGAAAAGTAACAAAAGCTCTACGACCACTTGAAAATGTCATAGAGTGGAGAAGGGCTAGAATATTTTCAATGGACTCGCTTCATATTCCGTTGTATCTACCTACCGTCACCTGTACATACACCTGTAATCGTAGGCAATGTATGTATGTATACAGTACACCTCTTCCACCCTTGTTTAAGTGTATAGGTTGCATACAGAATGTAGATATGTACCTGTCACATATTCATTATTTTTTATACCCTCTTTCTTTACCAGGTCTTTTCCCTCGGCTACTACAAGAAATCTCGTCTTACAAATTGCAACAACTAAAAAGGATCCCACGTTTCGTGTGTTGGCTCACATCCGAAGCTAATAAAAAACCTTCGCGCCGGAGGGCGCAGCCGGCAGTTTTATGGTTTCATCCGTTTCTGGCCCTTCATCAAAAAACTATTTGCTAAATGGATACATAGTATTTTCAGTATATGGGAGGGTTTGGAAAGCGCTAGGTGAAGTTGGGACCGGAAATTTTAGGTGTACGTTTGTAAGCAATTTGTGTAATAATTGTGAACCAACTTGTATTTTGGAAAGAACTTAACACATTACCTAATGTGTTAAGTTCTTTCAGTGAATGTTAGACGGAAGAAAAGGCCACTGATCAACACATTTTTAAAAACATTTAAAAATGTTAGAGATAGAATTAAATATAAAAAAAGTCATGACTACTTAGCAATCATGTCTTTTTTTGTGTACATACGAGTATTTGTGTATTTTGTACATTCACATTTTGCCGATGGTCTTAATGTAATAGAGGGCAAGCCTATTTCTAATTGGCTAGGCATGATTCCCGCGACTATCAGCTGAAATATTTTTCGATAGAAACAGCACACTTTACTTGACCTAGAATTTGGGGATCTTTTGATTGCCACTGGCATTATACGCTACTAGACCAACGAGGGAAGATTACTTTTTTTAGAACGGTACTTTTTTTGAATGTCATCAAAACTTAAGAAATAACTTTAAGCAGGAGATACGCTCCAACCACTAGACGAAGCCGTTCGTCAAAATATACTAAGGACAAAATCCAAAATAAAATAGTTCCCGAAAGTATATAAAGTATTACCGAACTTCAAATCGATCGCACTTTAGCCAAAATTTCTCAGAGCAAAGAATTAAGTTTTGCCCCTTAACCATTACGGTTTGATACACTTAACGGCAAGTCCCCTTTTTTGCCAAACTCCAATGCTTTATTGGGCTATTCAAACGAAAGAGTAACTTGCGTAAAGTTCGGTGGAGTGGAGAGAACTTACGAGTTGCTTCAACACATGAAACGTTTCATATTACGTTAGTATTTTATTGGTAAAGTGTAAAAATATTTTTACACTTCACCGTGCGAGACGGTTTACGAGGAATATGATTGCAATAACATAAATTGTTACTTTATTTATTTTACTTTTCACCAAATATATTTTGTTTGACTTATTAATTATGTTGATATTAATTTTATTATAGCTATTGCATATATCTTTTATCATTTAACATTTTGCACAATACAAAAATGTCTTCATCATCAACGGAAAATTTGTCTTTGCCTTTTGACCCCAAAGCCATCAGCTACCCTAATAAAGAGTTTTTTCTAAGGTCGATGTATATCCCAATCATGAAATAAAACTATTTTTTCGGATTTTATCGCGGTTTATTTTGATTCCCAATCATGTTAAGTTTTCGGCTTTTCTGTTGGTATTTACAATTTTAGTTGCTTTTTGACAACAACTTGATCAAAAAATCGGAACATAGGCCGTTTTTATTACTGGAATGAGTAGTAGCAGGCTTGATCATAGTACGAGATAAATTCTTAATCCACAAACATTAGTTGCGGTCTAGTTGTTTCTTTCACATGCGAAAAAGGGATTATTTTTTATATGAGATTAGTTTTTATTAAATATAAATTCAAAAATCATAAAAATAACAGCAACACGTGGAATATTTAAGTACTTTAAACACTACTGGAGACTTCTTGGCGCCGCTACATTCCGTCAAAACATAAGAAGCGATGTAGCATGATGATTTAGAGAGTAACACGAATTCCTATTCAGATTAGTATTCATGGTTGCTACGAAAGTTTCAGTTTGTGTACAAACTATCATAGATACAAAACCAATGTACCGAAAATGATACAAATATCTGGGGACGTTGGGAAAATTCGAAGCTCCCTCACATCCTAGGCGTCTTTGGCTCAAGGACACATCGTAAATTCGTCACTAGAATTTAAGTGAGGCTACGAGCAAAATCTGGAGACGGAATAAAGCAAAATTTATGGCACGGCTTAAAGTGGTCGAACAATGAAGGCATAATGAAGATATTATGCTTAGGAAAAGTGTAGCTAATTTGCGAAGTTATAAGTTGAAAAAGTTATGATTTAATGGGTTGTTACTTTGCACAGTATTTATATAGTTCTACCAAAATACGTAAATTGAGACTTATAGCTTTATTATGGAAAATTTTAGTGAGGCTACGAACGCAATCTGGAGACGGAGTGAAGGGAAATTTATGGTACTGCTTAAAGTGGTTGAGCATATGTACTAAGGCGTAATTAAGTTTTTGGATTTGCAAAAGTGTACTTAATTTATGAACTGACATGCTGACAAGACAATGATTCAATGGGTTTCCATTTTGCATAACATGTATCTATCCTATCAACATAAATATATTGAGACACGTAGCTACGATATATAGGGAAATTACTTTGCAACTACTTACTTAATCTTTTAAGAGTCTTGGTCTTAAGGTCATATCGTAAATACTTCACAAGAATTTAAGTGAAACAACGAGATAAATCGGGAGCCGAATAATAGAAATATTGTACGGTTGAAATTGGTTAAGGCATCAGTATTAAGGCGTAATTAAGTTGCTTGGATTTGCAAACGTGAACTTAATTTGCTGGGTCACAGGATTATAATCTTGTGGATATTGGATTGGAGAACAGCACAGTAACGTGGGATGAGTGAGGCCTATGTCCAGTAATGGACTGCGTGTAGGCTGATGAAAATGAAACCATTGGAAGTAAAGGTACCAAAACCAAGGTAGTTCCACACTTGAATTATTTTCGAGTCATAGATGCATAGGTGATAGAGATAGTGGATAGAGAAATAAGTCTGGTGGAAGTTGACAAAATATTGTATATTTTGTCAACTTCCACCAGACTTCAGGATAGCCGTTATTTCTTCATACTAAAATGGCAGAATGGATCTTACTAACACTTTCAAGGTGTTTTAGTTCTCAAAATAATATTCGAGATACTTTTTATCCCGAAAAGAATCACGGTTCTTGCGAGAAGACCTAGACTGTCTTACCATGACCAAATATACCGTATCTTATCCGAAGGGCAAGTCAAGAGTCTCCGAAACCGGCGAGCGTGCATAAGACTAACTATGAGAGTGGAGGAAGACAGAAAGGTCTGTTAGAAAAAAACCTGTTGAAACTCTGTACTATCTGCCTACGCCGCAAGGGATCTGACGTTATGATATAGTTCCATAGATATATATAGGTATTAATGTCGTGAAATAATAATATGAAATTGGTAACTTTGTTTAAACACTAGATCATGCCGATATCACCCGTCTTAAAGGTATATAAAATCACACAACAGGGGGTTTCAGGTCTGGAAGAGGATGTTCGGATCAAGTCTTCTCACTCCGCAACATCGTAGAGAAGCATCTGGCAGTGGGCCGGAAGGTTTTCTGCGGTTTTGTAGATCTGGAGAAGGCATTTGACAGAGTTGTGCGAAAGAGACTTTGGGACATTTTGCCAGAGTATGGTATAGATGGCACTCTGTTGCGAGCCGTCCAGTCCACTTATGTGGACTGCAAGGCATGCGTACGGGTGGGTGGTAACAGGTCATCCTGGTTTGACGTTAAAATCGGCGTCAAGCAGGGTTGCGTGTTGTCCGCTAGACTGTTTATAATATATCTGGACAAAAGTCTTCAAAGACTGAAAGCGATGAATGAAGGTGTACAAATGGGTGACTTAGTGGTAAACCATCTACTTTATGCAGATGACGCGGTTTTAATAGCGCCAACAGCCACTGATCTGCAAACACTAGTCACAGTTATGAAAGACGACTGCATGATCAATGGCTTACACTTGAATGTGAAGAAAACCAAGATTATGGTTTTTGAAAGGGAAGAAACCAGAACGAATGTAAGGATTGTGGTTGGTAACGATGTGCTGGAGCAAGTGAATGAGTTTGTATATCTTGGATGCGCCTTCAGTAAGGATGGGAAATACACTGCTGACATAGAGAGAAGAGTGAGTGCAGGGAACAGAGTGAATGGTGCGATGGGAAAGCTACTCGGGAGCCGGCACTTAAGCCATAAGGCGCAGCTGGCCATACATAACGGAGTTCTTGTCCCAACGCTGTTATATGGTAGCGAGAGCTGGGTATGTAAGAAGGAGAATGAAAGTAGGATAAATGCGGTAGAAATGCGAGCTCTGCGGAAGATGTGCGGAGTGAAGCTGACCGACCGCATTAGCAACAGCATAGTAAGACAGCGAGTAGGTATGAAAGATAGTATCGGCGTAAAGATGAGAAAGGGCATGCTCCGTTGGTTCGGGCATATAGAAAGAATGCCAGAAGAAAGAATGACAAAACAGATATACAATGTGAAAGTGGAAGGATGCAGGTACCGGGGAAGACCTAGACTATCTTACCACGACCAAATAAACCGAGTCTTATCTGATGGAAAAGTCAAGAGTCTCCGTAACCGGCGAGCGTGTATGAGACGAACTAAGAGAGTCGAGGAAGCCAGAGAGGTATGTAAGGAAAGAACCTGTTGGAACTCTGTACTCTCTGCCTACCCCGCAAGGGATCTGGCGTGAGGTTATAGATAGATAGATAGACACCAACATGGATTTGATGTGTTTTTACCGGCCTGCACGAAGGCTAAAAGATTGTAATCATATTTTGGTTAAAGAAAAGCCTGGCAATCCTTCTATCCCTCTACCTCTTCACAGGTGACTGGAAGCCTGGCGACCTGTTGAAATTTTTCTACAATGAAACTTTACTCATTTTTAAACTGATTTTATATACAACTTCTGCAAAACAAAGACGACTTGGTTTAAGCGATATAACGTAGACTACTTAGTTTACTTTGTCAAATAGTCGCAGGTACCATTCCGCACGACTCACAGGGATAATGATTGGGGATTTGCGATTTTAAAATTTTTAAATAGACTATCACTGAAGAATGGAGGAAATTTCAGATATTGTTAAAGATTACTTTTTAGCTCGGAAAATGCAAGGTTCCTGGGGGATAGTAGCTTTTTTATCTCTATATTAACACGGCTAAACGAATTTAAAAGAAACTTATTATAGAGGTGTTTCTTCAGTCTTAAAAATAATGCTATCCAAAAAAGTCCTACTTGCCTATGTCAAATTACAAAAGAAACGCGTGCGAAGCCGCGGGTTACGGCTAGTAATAAATAAATAGCGACTGCCTCGTTGGTCTAGTGGCTTCCGACGTTCTGGGTTCAAATCCTAGGCCGGACACATGTAGTTTTTCTAACGAAAACTTTGCAGAATGAGCCCGGAGTCTGGAATTGCCTTGTATATGGTGATAGGCTCGCCCACTATGACCTGGGACCTAACATCGTCGGCGAGAAGTGGGTGTACTCAGTACACCTCTGTCATCCCCGCTTGGCGAATATAGGCGTGACGGTGTTTACTTTTTTTATTCTTAAATACATACTATCAAATATTTGGAGCTTTGAGCATCTGATCTCTTGTCCCTTTTTCTCACAAAGTCTAAAAATATAAAGTTTAAAAAACACCGTCACGCCTATATTCCCCAGAGGGGTTGGCAGAGGTGTACACCCACGTTTCGCCGACGATGTTGGGTCCCATGTAATAGGGGGCGAGTATAAAGTATATAGAGAATATATATAGAATATAAAGTTTTTTCCACTGTTTTAAGGCTTATATTCAATTTCCGTAGATTTACGAGCGGGCCTAAAGTGTGACGACTTAATCTCATTATGAAAGCGACCTACATCCATTTAGTGTTGCTAGTTATTTTATATTACTTGAGAAAATGTTAATTTTGTTTCCTTAGCTATGAGACATTGTTTTTTTTATTTATATTTTCTGTATTTAACTTAAAGATGACTTAGGTTATCCTACTTAAATTATTATTATAAACTAGCTGTTTCCCGTGGCTTCGCACGCGTTTATTTTGTAACTTGACGCTGGTAGGTAGCGCTTTTTGGGATAGCATTAATCCAAGAGTTAAGAGACATCTCCACACTAGGTTTCTTTTAAAGCCTTTCAGCCGTGTGTATAATATAGAGACATTAAAACAACTATTCACCAGGCATCTTGAATTTCCCGAGAAGGTTTAAGGGTAATTATAACTAGATGAAAACGTAGTATAAGTTTTATCTCGAAAAATGTAAGGTTCCTGTCTAAAGTTTCACGGACGATTTAGCGCTGTGGTTAAGAGCTTAAGTCGCTCCGCCCACTGTGTCTAATAGTCGCGGGTTCGATTCCCGCACGGGACAAATCTTTGTGTGATCCACAATTATTTGTTCCGGTCTGGGTATTTGTGTTTGTGAATTTTCATGTTTGTAAACTCACCCACGATACAGGAATTAATCCTAGTGTGGGGCTACGTTTTTTAAAATAAAAAAAAAATAATAAGTCAACGCGGACGAAGTTGTGGGTAACAGCTAGTATATTGATATTTTTAAGACATCCTAGATCGGGCGATGTTCTTGAAGAATGTTTATAGCAAAATTTAAGGAAACTATTACTTTTCCGGGATAAAAAGTATTCTTTGTGTTAATCCAGGTAGGTAATAAACTATCAGTGTTCCAAATTTCATCCAAATCAAGCCGTTTTTGCGTGATTGAGTAACAAACATTCAAGCATCCAAACATACAAATTTTCACATTTATAACATTTGTGGGATCCAAGTTTTGATATATAATTATATCGAGGAAACAGATCAATTAGCATATTCTGGAAGTTCATATATTTGTTCACAGAGAAAATTACAGTAAATGGGAGTAGTCATTAAAGTCATTAAAACCAAAGCTGTATTACTCTGCCATAAAACTTGTTGCACTCCGTTTAATTTGGTCGCTAGTGAATGTACGGGACCATTTTCATTCATTCTAATGAATGAATTTGGTTAAGTCAAGTCATTAGAGGAATAGGAAATAAAAATAAAAGAATATATTCAAACCAATTAGGTACCATTGGCTTAAGTAAAACGCGTAATAATATTGATATTAATATTACCTATTTCATATTATTATTTCACGACATTTATACCTATATATATCTATGGAACTATATCATAACGTCAGATCCCTTGCGGCGTAGGCAGATAGTACAGAGTTTCAACAGGTTTTTTTCTAACAGACCTTTCTGTCTTCCTCCACTCTCATAGTTAGCTTATGCACGTTATGCACGCTCGCCGGTTTCGGAGACTCTTGACTTGCCCTTCGGATAAGATACGGTATATTTGGTCATGGTAAGACAGTCTAGGTCTTCTCGCAAGAACCGTAATTCTTTTCGGGGTAAAAAGTATCTCGAATATTATTTTGAGAACTAAAACACCTTGAAAGTGTTAGTAAGATCCATTCTGCCATTTTAGTATGAAGAAATAACGGCTATCCTGAACTCTGGTGGAAGTTGACAAAATATTGTATATTTTGTCAACTTCCACCAGACTTATTTCTCTATCCACTATCTCTATCACCGGGTTCAGTCTAAGCCCCACTTAGCCCGCACAGGTGTTCCTTGTAAAATATAAACTAAACTATAGTGCGATCTTATTCAACACACACAACTAACACCTTATGAAAAATAAAACATACAATAACTTACTGAGTTCTTAGATTTACGCGAATATTACACATGAAATAAAACTATTTTTTCGGATTTTATCGCGGTTTATTTTGATTTTTAAGTTCCCGACGTTTCGATAACTTTCTTTTTAAGAAGGATTATCAGTTTATCTTTTTATATTTTTTTATTAATATCTATATTTCCAGAGGGGTATGTGGGGAAAGAGTCTGTTGGAACTCTGTACTCTCTGTCTTCCCCGCAAGGGATCTGGCGTGATGATATAGATAGATTTATATTTCTGATTTAAACCTTCTTTACCTACCCTGACAAAGAGTGTAATCTAGGATAATAATATCTTAAAACGGTACAATGCCAGTTATGTAGGAAGTAGGAAATAGTATGTAGGAAAGTTCTGTCAGTTCATTTTGTGTCAGTCTTCTCGTAAGATATTAATCGTCGTTAAAGTTTCGTATCCAGCCCATTCATCGGGGGATTCTCTCCGGAAGAAACAATCCTGAATGCATCACCGGTTCATGCACGAAATCATGTTTGAGTGTTTTAATCAAAAGTGTATGAACAATTTCCAATGAGTGCTTTTAACTACTGAAAAGTTTTTCGTAAGGAGACGAACCTGAGTCCAATATCAATTCATGTGTAGGCAAAAGCACATATTTTACGTCGTAACATTGTACTTCGGGATGGACAGTAATAAAGTTTTGTGGTTTATCCTGCGACAATCTAGTCTAGCTTACGTTGTTTTGGAACAATGAATAATTGATCAACATCAACTCTTTTTTTCTATCCTCAGAAACTGTTAAATTTTTCGAAAACTATACAGCGTTATGATCCTTAGTACAAGCTACAACTGTCCAAAATTTCATTGAAATCCATCAAACAGGTATGGAGGAAAGTGTCTTTTTTGAAATTCAATGTTAGGCTCATTTTTGAATTTTCTGAAAAAACCTTTTGATTTTCTGGGATAAATACTTTTCAATATGTTTCCAACATTTTAAAACACTATCTATCTATCTATCTATCTATAACCTCACGCCAGATCCCTTGCGGGGTAGGCAGAGAGTACAGAGTTCCAACAGGTTCTTTCCTTACATAACTCTCTGGCTTCCTCGACTCTCATAGTTCGTCTCATACACGCTCGCCGGTTACGGAGACTCTTGACTTTTCCATCAGATAAGACTCGGTTTATTTGGTCGTGGTAAGATAGTCTAGGTCTTCCCCGGTACCTGCATCCTTCCACTTTCACATTGTATATCTGTTTTGTCATTCTTTCCTCTGGCATTCTTTCTATATGCCCGAACCAACGGAGCATGCCCTTTCTCATCTTTACACCGATACTATCTTTCATACCTACTCGCTGTCTTACTATGCTGTTGCTAATGCGGTCGGTCAGCTTCACTCCGCACATCTTCCGCAGAGCTCGCATTTCTACCGCATTTATCCTACTTTCATTCTCCTTCCTCCATACCCAGCTCTCGCTACCATATAACAGCGTTGGGACAAGAACTCCGTTATGTATGGCCAGCTGCGCCTTATGGCTTAAGTGCCGGCTCCCGAGTAGCTTTCCCATCGCACCATTCACTCTGTTCCCTGCACTCACTCTTCTCTCTATGTCAGCGGTGTATTTCCCATCCTTACTGAAGGCGCATCCAAGATATACAAACTCATTCACTTGCTCCAGCACATCGTTACCAACCACAATCCTTACATTCGTTCTGGTTTCTTCCCTTTCAAAAACCATAATCTTGGTTTTCTTCACATTCAAGTGTAAGCCATTGATCATGCAGTCGTCTTTCATAACTGTGACTAGTGTTTGCAGATCAGTGGCTGTTGGCGCTATTAAAACCGCGTCATCTGCATAAAGTAGATGGTTTACCACTAAGTCACCCATTTGTACACCTTCATTCATCGCTTTCAGTCTTTGAAGACTTTTGTCCAGATATATTATAAACAGTCTAGCGGACAACACGCAACCCTGCTTGACGCCGATTTTAACGTCAAACCAGGGTGACCTGTTACCACCCACCCGCACGCATGCCTTGCAGTCCACATAAGTGGACTGGACGGCTCGCAACAGAGTGCCATCTATACCATACTCTGGCAAAATGTCCCAAAGTCTCTTTCGCACAACTCTGTCAAATGCCTTCTCCAGATCTACAAAACCGCAGAAAACCTTCCGGCCCACTGCCAGATGCTTCTCTACGATGTTGCGGAGTGAGAAGACTTGATCCGAACACCCTCTTCCAGACCTGAAACCCCCTTTTAAAATACCTGCTTGCAAAGTTTCATCAAAATCCACTTGGTGGTTTGTGGGTTATGATGGTTCATACCCTTGGACAGATACACAGACAGACACGAAAGCCAAAAATTATAGAATTGGTTTCTACATCAATAGAATGATATCCGTGGGTTGTTATTTCCAAAAAATATACACAGACATGACTTCCTTACAGTTTTATTATATGCAGTATGTACAGATATAGATGCTTTACTTTTCCCTACAAACTGTTTGATTTCCTTAAAACATTATTATTAAGTATGTTGTCTGTCATATGAAAAACCTCCATTCTAAGTTTCACTAACATCTGAAGAGTAGTTTAGGAACAATGAATGATAAATCGAAATCGACTTTTCCCTTTCCTCAAAAAATTTTAAGTTTTTCGAAAATATAAGTATACAGAGTTGTGACCTATTGTACAGGTTACAATTACACAAAATTTCATTAAAATCTATTAGACAGGTTTTGATTAAAGTGTCTTTTTAGAAATTCAATGTTTTGCTTATTTTCGCCTTATCTGGAAAAAAATTATTATTTTCCGGGATAAACACAATAGCCTAAATTATAAGGTATCCGCATGCAAAGTTTTATCAAAATTGGCCTGGTAGTTTTTGCGTGATGCCGGTTCATACCCTCCGACACACAGACAGACAAACAGGCAAGAAAGCCAAAAAATGTAGAATTGGCTACTACATCGATAGTATGATACCCCTGGGTTGTTATTTTAAAACTATCCATGTACAGACACGACTTCCTTACTGTTTTATTATATGTATATAAATGAGAAACTCAACAGCTTGTTTTTATACACATCGTCACAAGTGTAGATACTCCCAGCTCAATAGTCATAGTATTAAATTCATTATGCTGTTATTTGTTGGGAGTACCCATAACAAAAACGTCTTAAGCCAATAACAGAGTTTCCCGGCATCTTATTTTATTTGGGAGGCTTACAGCTAGCAATACAGGTGAGTTTAGTGATTAGGAATTAAGAAGCCATTTACAAGCCATCATAGTTAAAAAGAAAATTTATCGGATAATTAATATTCAATTAGTAGGTTAAATAAACAGCTGCGCAGTGGTATGATGCGTAGAACCAATTGTTTCATTAAACGCTTTAGACGAGCGTATGAGGTAACTTTTATGGCGATATACAAGGTGTAACATGATAAACGCAAGACCCCGAAGTAGTTTGTTTTAAATTGGTAACTGAATGGATTCCAACAATTTTTAATAAATATAAATTTTTTTTTTTCAAAAAAAGCTGTTACTCCTTTAGTGAGTCACATTCTTGATTCAAAGTAATACAGAGATTTCAAATGCTCCATACGCACACATAGACGTACATGTTTCATTATTAATTGGGGCATAAAAGCTTAAAAAGGGGTATAAAAATTAAATTTGGAAATTTGGTTTTCCTATTAAATTTGTATTCACAATTATCTAATCGGGGTGTCTAAGGTGTTGCGTTACTTACGTTACACCTTGTAGTGCGCGTGTTTGTGTAACATAGAGATTTCTGGGTCGGGAATCTTAAGCGTTTAGAAATGTAATGAAAAGTTGATTAGTATATGTTTAGTATAAATCTATCTCTATTTATATCATCGCGCTAGATCCCTTGCGGGTTCCAAGAGGTTCTTTCTTTAGATACCTCTCTGGCTTTCTCCACTCTCAGGGCTCATCATGCACGCTTCCCGGTTATGGTGATTCTTGACTTGCCTCTTACGGTCACTTTTGTTTAGTCACCTGCTATTGGAACTTATCAAGCTGCCTGCAAGGGTTCCAAATCGATTTAAAAAAATTAGCCCAACACTAGTATTATTCCTCTTGTATCGTGCCCATTTCAGCAACTACTAATTAGCACTAAGCCCGCCACTCTTTCCCACCATTGTAACTCCTGTAAGCCAGGATCCACAATAGTCTCCTTAGAAGACGCCAAGGTTTAAACCTTGGGGTGTCCCGGGAAGCACTTTAATTGTCTTGGAACCCGCAACAAATTTAATTGGAAAGAAAAACAGGAGGAGTAGGAAAAATAAAAATTCCACTTCTCTCCTTTGCAAAGCAGGATACACAAAAAAAATTGGCAGATCAGCCGTAGAGAAGGAGACTACAACTAGGATAAGCCCAGTTGTAAAGCACGGTCACGAAAAAATATTAACGATTTGTGAGCCTCATGTTTGATTCCAGTAATAGGTATGGCAAAAACGCTTGAACGCACGGAAATTCTCCCGAGTTTCTACAAGATCCGTGTAGTAGATTACCCCAGATATATTTCACAGACTGTTTAACATAATGGTACGCTCGTTGTGCCAGAGACTGTACTCCCAAAGAACCTGGTGTGCTGATTGTTTATACTCGTAGTTAGACGTTGAACACTGACATAGCGGTGAAGGTACCAGTATAAAAGAGAATAATTTACTCTTAAAGTTGCCATGTCCGGTGAGAACCCACCTCCAGCCAAGCTCTCGCCAAACGCTCGCGAACTGATGGAAATAACAGATAGAGGTGATGGCGGATGGATGAATTCGGTCAGAAGATCTTCATAGGTGATTGATTGCGGTTTGAATAATCTAGTGATTTTACAAAGGTCTCGAGGCAATAGAAACTCGGTGTTTAAGTTTTCTCGAGTGAAATAGTACATTGACGCGTGTCTCTGAACCTCAAGATCGACTAGAAGCACACCCGCAAGTACCGGTAGGGCTTCTGTACTGACCCTATCGTGGCCCTGTCGGCCCATACAGGTGCACCGTAACACATACAGCCTAAGTATGTTGCTCCGTAGATTATTTTAAGAGTATTAAAACGAAGGCCTTGTTGTTGAGGTTGAAGGAAATTTGACCTTGATATTCTGGTGAGTGCATGAACATTTCGTTTAGCATTTACGCCTACAGTTTTTATATGTTCAATAAATGATAAATTTCTCTCCAGAACTAAACCAAGATAACAAACCGATTATTTTCTTTTGACTGTTTGATTGTTGAATTTAATACGCGGCGCTGATTGTAAATTTCCTTTTAATAACAGTTAGTATGTGGTTTGAGGAGCGAATAGAGGGCGGTTTCTTTCTCCCCATTTTAGAATTAGATGCAGACATGTGTCCGCTAATTGTTCTAGCCCGTCCCTAGTGTTAGATTCTATGAGAAGAAGTCCGTCGTCAGCGTAACCGGTTAACGTGCAACCACGCGGCAGAGGTATCTCTAGGAAATCATTGAACCCTAAATTCCAGAGATACGGACTTAATACAGACCACTGAGGCCATCCCAACGTCAGCGATTTAGACACTGCGTGGTAACCAAGTTTAAGTTTAGTCGTGCCTTATGCAAAGTACGACTGAATAAGTAGGTAGATATTTCTATAACATCCACGAGCCTTCAGCTTAAGAAGTAGCATTGGCTTCCATGCGTTGTCGAAAACACCAGAGATATCGAGGAAAAAGCCTAGAACATATTTAAAATCTGTAGTGTAGACGCAACCCTATCCGTTAGAACAACTATCAAGTTGTTCTAACGGATAGGGCTGCGTCTACAGTCGATTTGCCCGATGTGAAACCAAATTGTTTCCGATGAAATGTTGGTTCACCGGGTAATAGGCGAGGGACTATAAGACGCTCTAAGAGCTTACCCAGCGACGGTAACAGGGTAATCAGTCGATATGACCATTCTTCGGAATAATACGTATGAATCCACGACGCAACACTCTAGGGCAGATGCCTTCAGATGTACATCGATTAAAAACCTGTAAAATGGAGTCACCCGACGCTCGACTAGCTTCTTTTATCATTCTATTTGATATCTTATCTTCACCGCCGGATTTGTTTAGAGGGAGAGCTCGAACAATGTTAATGAATTCGTCGTGACATGAAGATCAGACGCGGGGGAAAGGGATTAGAGTATTGAGCAAGACACTCGTGGTCTCCCCAATACCAACGGAATGCTTATTATTTACTTTGATGTTTTGTATGTATGCTAAGTCGATTGATCGATTTGCTTTGAACTCATGGTACAGTGGAGACCAAGGGCCCTCGCTATCTAATTTTTCTACTACCCTAATAAGTAAAGCGCTTTTTGATTTTTCAACCGCAGCTCTGTAGTAAGACCTAGCAACTCTAAGTGCAACTAAAGCTTCCTTAAACGAATCTCCCGTGATTTAAGATTTTTTGAGCTTATTGTGTTTCCTACGTGCCCTTCGGAAACATTTGCGGAGTTCAACTAAGTGATTGTTCCACCGATCGCATCTTTTGGTATTTTGTAAAGATACGCAGCCTTAAACTACGTCGGCACAATATATTAAAGACTCCCACATTATCTCTGCACTTTCTTCCGTGGATAATTCCTGGCGAGTAAAGTCTCCGACACACGACGAAAAGAGTGTACTAAAAATCTCCCAGTTAGCGCCTTTACATTTGTATCAATAATTGTGACTCTGACTAGGAGGATCCTGTATTATTCCCGGGACAAATTCGTACACGATCAGGCGATGATCACTACAAGACGCATCGGGTAAGACGCGCCACCTATCCAATCGGACATCTACACAAATTAGCCCGTATTATGAAACCTTTTGAAGCCGGAAATGCTCGAATATGGAAATGCCACAAACAATTACCCATCTCAGTATGACCCTGCAAAACGTTGCTTAACCTTGGTTATCGCTCAAAACTTAGCAGCGCTATAAACGCCTATCAAACAGTAGCTACAAAAAGTTTTAACGAGATACATGAAAACATCTCAGCACCTATTATAACAAGTAAAAGCCATTTAAATCTTAATACCAATTTAACAGAGTGTAATTTCATCTCAATCGCGTTACCAATAAATCGATAATAGAAGACTTTGAGGGATGGAGGAAGAAATCCAATTATTTTCTAATTGCAATTTCACTAAAGTTACACTGTCTTCCGAATATTTTATACTGAGCACAAACCGGTTGACGTTATAGTAACGCTCTTGAGAAATTGTGCTATCACGTTCATCTTTATTTAGTAAATTTGTAGTATGAAAAGGATAGCATATCAACACAATAGCATTACGATAACGTCAAAGTGTTTGTGCTCGTGCCACTGTAGTCTTAACACTTCGTTTTCGATTAAAGCGTTTACCAAAACCTCATAGACTTACGTCTTTATTATCTGTCTCTTTCCATGATAATACTGAAATATAGCGCTATCCCATTTTACTTGAGATACAAATTTTCTTAGAGCCCACCGCTATGCTTATGACTTGTGTGGTCCAAGTCATAAGAGTTATCATTTGTTACTTGTTGTCGGTATATTTCATTTTTATGTGATTTTCATAATATGCAAAACATGTTTCGATACTTGCAAAAAGCGTAGGTTAGGTACCTACTAACATAAGTATTTCAGAGTGATATTTTAGTAAAACTCTTACGTTTAACTAGAGTTACTTGTACAAACTAGGAGTGAACTGAATAAACATCATTATATCTACGCATGATATATAAAAATCACGTAAATGCCAGATGCTTGATCCTATTTACTAAAGGTTTTACACTAAAATAAAATATATAAACACCGTTACGCATACATTCGCTAAGAACAGTTGGCTTAAGAATGTTATTACCCAGATTTTTAAGTTGTCAATGTCAGTTCCTACCTACCTGTCAAAATAATGTCATTACATCTTTATCCGCAGCGAAACTGTTAGCAGATGAAATGCAACCTCCAAAAGACATACACTCGCTCTCTCTCATAAAAAGTGCCACATACCATCTCAAATAACCCACACAAAATGTCTTACATACGTGCGGGCCCGTCATAAATTATTTCCAAAGGACACGCAGAGGCTAGGAGATTGGCGACGCGTCAAACTGGAATAATTTCTCCAAGAATAGTGACGCGCACAGCTTAGGCATAGGGCTGGCAGAGTTTAAAATTTGACAACAGAATCTGTAATACCTACCGCTTAGTCCAATACATCGGACCACGTGACTTTTTTACTATATTAGTGTGTTTGTAAGAAGTGTTTGCTGGAGAAATATCCAACATTTACTGTTTGTCGTCTGTAGTTATTGTTAATGTTAAATTATTTGTTAAATGAATAGACATCAGAGTTTATTGTCGTACTAAATGTATAATAATAATAATATGTGTCAAGAGTCTCCGTAACCGGCGAGCGTGTATGAGACGAACTATGAGAGTCGAGGAAGCCAGAGAGGTATGTAAGGAAAGAACCTGTTGGAACTCTGTACTCTCTGCCTACCCCGCAAGGGATCTGGCGTAAGGTTATAGATAGATAGATAGATAGACTAAATGTATATTGTTTACAGACTCGGTAATATAGAAAAGAATCCGCGGACATTGTTTATTCCACAAATTGTTTACTTAAATGAAGTAACAAAAGGTTAATGGAGGGCTTAGCTCGTACAGTCCAATTTATCGGACTACAGGGAAATACTAGCATTCATGGTTCGGCTCATCGGACCACGAGTAAATGTGAGTACTTAAAATCAGCCAATAAAGCATAGTAATTAATAAAACCCTAATTTCAAGCTTATTTTACTATCAAAAAGTCATCGTTCAATCGACCTGATGAGTTGTTTCGAACTGCAGTTATAGGAAATAGACGTCGTTATTTTTCTAATAGGACCCAGATAAAAAGCAGGTTTAAAATAACAATAGTGCTTAGTCCGATTCTTCACTCGGACTAAAAGGAAAGAAAACTCAAGTGGTCCGGTCTCATCGGACTATGCAATCGGACCACAGGGTCACAGGAGTTTCTTGACGGTAGAATCAAGTTGCTTGCATGCCATATTTCTGATCTACCTAATCTGGGCCATGTCTTCTGAGTTTTATTATATGTAATTTACATCACAAAGTTTGATTCGTACAGCTTAAAGCTGATCGTCATGGCGAACAGTAGAGGTCTTTTGTATGATGATAATATCTACATATTCATTCAAACTTTAAAACTTGATAACCAATCTGTAAAAGTTTCCTAACAATCGAGTTAAGACGCTAGCATGTGATTTTTCTAATCAACTTAATCCTAATTCTATTTCTTACTAATATTATAAGTGTAAAAGTTTGTATATTTAGATGTTTGGATATTTGGATCAATCACGCATAAACGGCTGAACGGATTTGGATTTGGACGAGACCGCAATGAATTATGAATTCTTTTATTTTTATATTAGTTTCTGCCTGCGACTTCATCTGCGTTGACTTTAGACAGGAACCTTACATTTTTTCGGGATAAACAGTGTCATATATGTTAATCGGGGTAATAAACTGTGTACCAAATTTCATCCAAATTCCGTTCAGCGGTTTTTGAGAGACTAACAAACATCCAAACATACAAACTTTCACATTTATAATATTAGTAGGATCAACCCTATAGCAGGATTGCGTCGGGCCCAGAGATAACCTTGGACCACGTATAGCTGTCGGATTAGTGCCGCGCCATCGCGCAATTGGTTTAATGGGGCCATATTTTAGGGCGAATCATCTGGAGTGAGCTTGGATTGGTTTTGGCAAGCTTGGTGACTCAATCAGTATTCGTTTATGTGTGGGAGGCTCTTGTGACGTTAAGTATTGTGTCAGATCTGTGTGAGTTAAACACTGCATATTTTTTTCAGTAAAATAAGAATAATCTCCGTCACACCAGGGGGATACGCCCCAAGGAGGGATACTCTACTCGTCTGTGGAATACTCCCTCAGCAGGATCAGCAGAGCTGTACAGTGCACACGCACCCATAAGGTGCGATATTATTGCTGATGATGTTAGGTTCCAATTAGATAGAATACTAAACGAAATTCCACATTCCGGATCCCTATTAATTTTTCTTTTGATAGAAACAGCACCCTTTGATTTGCGTTTTTTTATGGAAATCTTAAAAAAAAAACACCGTCACGCCTAGATTCCCCAGAGGGGGTGGCAGAGGTGTACTGAGTACACCCACGTTTCGCCGACGATGTTAGGTCCCATGTAATAGGGGGCGAGCCTATTGCCATATACCGGGCACAATTCCAGACTCCGGACTCATACTGGGAATTTTTTGTTAGAAAAACTACATTTGTCTGACCTAGGATTTGAACCCAGGACCTCGTGATCACAAAGCGATGCGCTTTGCCACCAGACCAACGAGGCAGTCATCTAAATCTTATTAAACAAAATATTAATAATTCAGCTTCTATTCATTTCACATTCATACTACAAGCCTTTATTACGAAAAGGTCATAAAAATCTTGCGAGAGAATAGGTCTTGTCTTAATACGCAGACATCGGATGCTTATAGGCGCCTTGGAAGTTCGATTAGCGGATGGCAGGCAGGTTTTTACCTGCCTCTACCAATCCGCACTGATTCAACGTAGCCCCACACTAGGATTTATTCCTGTATCGTGGGTGATAAACTAATAATTGTGGGTCACACAAAGATTTGTCCCGTTCGGGAATCGAATCAGCGATTATTCGACCCAGCGGGCGGAGCAGCTTAAGCACTTAATCACTGCGCCAAATCGTCCGTCGTCGTCGTATTATAGAGAGAAAGCCTTTCGTGGCATTCATCATACGTACGTAGAACATTTATAAACTTAATCAAGTTATTTACACAGTACTTATTGAATATATCTGTCTACAAATAGAATAACTCACGCTCGTCGCTACATATTCGCTTTGGAGATAACACGATAGAAACTAAACAAACAATGTAGTCTGACAAACTTCGTGAATTGTGTGTTTACAGAACTGTGTATTAAATTTTACGTTAATCAGTAGTCCAGTCCAGGTGTTCAGGTTTTGATAGTAATTTACATTTTAGTGGAACGTTTTGTAAATAAAAGCTTGTTTTTAACTCAAGAACGGTATCAGGGGTGCCTCAACACCCCAGACGAACAATCAAGCACCGATTTTTTTTTATTACGTAGCCCTACACTAGGATATATAGCTGCGTAGTGAGTGCGTTTACAAACATGAAAATTCACATACACAAATATCCAGATCGAAACAAATTATTGTGGGTTAAACAAAGATTTGTCCCGTTCGGGAATCGAACCCGCGACTTTTAGACACTGTGGGCGGAGCGGCTTAAGCTCTTAACCACTGCCCTAAATCGTCCGTCAAACTAATGATCTAGAAAACTGATGATCTGAAACTCTGGATGCTACCAAATTATTTCGGTACTGAATTAGTAGCTGGTTATTGCTGAAATCTTGGGCTTCTTCTTCTTAAATTATGGCTTCAAACTATTTTTAAGTGTATTTTGCCCATGTCCAGTGAGATGCATAATCGTGTTTCTAAATTAATTTAACTCCCCGACGAACTTGATGACAACGCTGATAATTAAACTGATGAAGTACCTCATCCTGAATAGTAAAGTGATGAATACTTTACATACCAACTGCCGTTTTGAGGGAAATCGAAAAGGCACGTTTTGTCACTTTGTTTCAATTTCCTTCACTCGTGCACATATAAGGATACATAATGGTTAATATTCCACCAACATTACACTTTATTATTCGAAATTCGAAAAACTACTATTAGTTTTGGAAATTAAAATAAATTGATGACATCACTCTTCGACTTCCCGCCAAAACTCCATCTTGGACTTTTGTTCTATAGTGGACATCCTACGGCTAATGATGAGTATGGTGACGAGATTTAGTAGGCAGATAAATAAACAGTAAAGAAACACCATCACGCATATATTCCCCAAGCGGGGGTGGCAGAGGTGTACTGTGTACACCCACTTTTCGCCGATAATGTTAGGTCCCATGTAGTAGAGGGCGAACCTATTGCCATATACCGGGCACAATTCCAGACTCCGGATTGATATGGAAGTTTTTCGATAGAAAAACTACATTTGTCCGTCCTAGGATTCGCCACTAGAACAACGAGGCAGTTAGTAGGTAGATCTAAGGAGAAATGACAATATATTTTCAATGTACACAGTACACCTCTGTTACCCCCGCTTGGAGAGTGTGTGTAATACATCCCGTTATAAAAAGTATAACATAAATAAAAAGAAAGAAAAAATATTTTAACCGCATACTAACTACACTGTCATTCATTATCCAAAAAGTATTACGACATTTTAGTAAAGGAAATAACACGTTTGTTAAAGTAAAAAAGGCAATGTTTTGTTTTCAAACATAATAAAAAACATTTAGTTTTCAATGATTATTCTAGCGTTACGAACGTATAACTTGGTTCGCAACAAACAACACTCAAATTGTGACGAATCTACGCGGTTCAAATGAAATAAACATCGGTTGTTGTGGTGGGGCCACTGTATTTCTAGTTCGCGGCTTTGTGGTAAGTCGAGTGTAATTGGTGGCCCCTAAAACGGCGAGGTGGGGCCCGAATTGAGCGCGTGTTATGATCTCTTATTTCTGGGCAATGTACGCTCTGAAATGCTTAAGCCTGTTGTGTTATGATTAAATAAATTTGTCTCGTTTCTGTATTTGATAATTTGAGATAAGCGACATACCCAGTTACCTCCAGCCTAGTACAAAGAAGTTTACTGAATTCAGAGTTCAAGGTTTCGAGTCTTCTATAGGATTTTCGTTGGTGATTTTTTCAAGAGGAAATCTAAGAACTGCGCGCAAGCTCTGAGTTGCGCTTACATTGCCCATATTTGTTCAATTAATATTGGTAGGTTGGGTATTTATGCAACTTTTGAGAGGAAAAGATCCATTAATTTACACCTAGAAAACTTAGTTAGAGAAACAAAAGCGCAGATAAGACAACGGAATGGGGAAAGCTTGGATTAAAAATGGTTAGTAAATATTATTATATCTAAAAGTATAAAACTTTCTGAAATGTGAATATTTAATATTTTTGTTGGTATTTGTATTTTTTTCTGTGTGTCCCTAAAGTATATTATATTGTATTGTGTGTTAATTATTTTCATTGCAGTAGAATCACCACTAGTTTACAAATTATCTATAGTAACTAACTTAAAAGCAAAAACAATTCATAAAAATCTTTTTAAAAAAAGGGACCTCGACTTCAAAAAGCAAAAAATAAATATTTGAAGTTTTAAAAGATACGTTAAGTTATCGGTCCCAGCTGTTATCATTAAACTGCATTCGTCAAGCTAACTCGGAAGATTTTGACCGATTTGCATAACTCTGCTTCTCTGTTAGCCACTACCGAAAAGGAAAAATAAAGACAGGTAAAAGAAGTAACCACCAGACCCATCTGTTAGCAATCTTACCAAAGACCCAAGAGCCAGATTGACCCGAAATTACACCGAAGATATCACGGACATCTGCCTGTACGAGATTTGTATAGCTCTCAAACAGCTCAAAAACAATAGGGCGCCAGGCTATGATGGTATGACAACCGAGGTTCTCAAGGCTGGTAGGAAACCGATACTAAAGGCTGTCCAGAAGCTATTCAATTCCGTTATTGTCGAGGGCAAAACGCTAAATTCATGGCATAGAAGTGTGGTGGTTCTCTTTTTCAGTGAGGGCGACAAAACCCTATTGAAGAACTATAGACCCATATTATTTGTTAGTCATTGCTATAAACTGTTTTTGAGAGTAATTACGAATCGTCTCACAGGTAGACTTGATGACTTCCAGCCTCCCGCACATGCCGGTTTTCGAAAAGGCTTTAGCACCATAGACCACAGCACAGACATAAGCTACGGCAGGTTATACAAAAGACAGAGAAGTATAACCGGCCACTATGTTTAGCGTTTGTGGACTATGAGAAAGCCTTTGATTCGCTTGAGAGATGGGCTGTGCTACAATCTCTCCAGCGGTGCCAAGTAGACCACCGTTATGTCGAAGTTTTGAAGAGTTTGTATGAAAAAAAAACGCCACAATGTCAGTCCGTCTCTATGGTCAAAACTCAAGCTCCATCCAACTGCAGCGAAGCTTGAGACAGAGAGACGTTATATCTACGAAACTGTTGACCGCCGCGCTGGAAGACGTTTTAAGCTTCTGGACTGGAGCTCCGATGTAGCTCCCAGAATTGCCAAACTTAAGTGACAGTGGGCGGGGCACATCGCTCGAAGAACTGACGGCCGTTGGGGCAGAAAAGTTCTTGAGTGGTGGTTCGCCTTGCAGCGGAAGACGTGGAGTAGGCAGGCCCCCACAAGGTGAAGCGATGACCTGGTGAAGGTCGCAGGTAAAATCTGGATGCGTATAGCACAAAGCCGGTTATCGTGGCGATCTTTGGGGGAGGCCTTTGTCCTGCAGTGTCGTCTTTCGGCTTATGACAATGAAAAAAAGTAAAGCTAACGCATTCCCGGTAACACAGATTCTGGTAAAAGTAAAGGGAAATTTCACTTTAAAAACCCCTAGTTCATTTTTAAATAACTTACAAATACGTGTTTAAAGGGCTGAAGTGAGTAGTTAAGGTGAAAGCAGACGCTATTTGTTTCTATATTACTAATATTTTTAAAAAAAGGTAGCCCCACACTTTTATTCCTGTGTCACGGATGCCTTAACAAATACCCAGACGAAAATATTTGTGAGTCACACAAAGATTTCTCCCGTGCGGGGATCGAACCGGCGACTATTCGATCTAGTGGGCGAAGCGGCTAAAACGCTTAGCCACTGCACCAAATCATCCATTAAATTGCTACAAATTCTCGTGGTATAATGCCACCACCATTTCAGCCATCACGTCTATACCCGCTCGTCACCAAGCTATTACCGTGACCAAAGCCAAAGAACGAAATTACTTCTGGTTTTAACACCAAAGCAATCAAACATTTTCGTGAGGGATCGGGAAGCTTACAAAATCGATACAGCCCGAAGTTTTATCAAACTTCCATCAAAATTTACCAGTAAAACGGAACAATATAAATAAAAATAACTTTTATTTTAGCTTTGAAGTTGTGGTAGTTTGTGTAGTTATAGGGCGAAAGGAAAACGACACTCGCTATAGGTTCATACACACGCACGTGTAACTACTTTTAGTGATGAAAGTATATACCAAATTTACCCATACTGACTGCGCGTACAAGTTACGTCTTTACCTGGAAAGGTATTCAGAAGTGTAGTAGTCTAGTGTTTAGAGGGCCGGTCCATATACTTTATCGAGTAGTAGTTGGCGTAATCTCCGTAAAGTATATTTCACACCTACAAACCCTGGTTTCGATATGGATGTTTGTGTGTTGTGTACATGAATGTTATGTTTGTAAATACACCCACGATACAGGAATTTAGATAAATAGATAGATTTTTTGTATATATCAAAAAGGTGTCTTATTATAAAAATCTTAATTTCATATTCATAATTTCACAATAGCAGCTGACTATTAAAATACACTCAACTCTTATTATGAGCGCTGTTTCAGCAAAATTTGATAAAATATGGACGTTTGGTTTACGATTAGCACTCAAAAAGTATCTGATTACCGTATAAAAAATTATTTTCCTCCCTGACTGCCTCGTTGATCTGGTGGCAAAGCGCATCGCTTTGTGATCACGAGATCCTGGGTTCAAATCCTAGGTCGGACAAATATAGTTTTTCTATCTATCTATCTATCTATCTATAACCTCACGCCAGATCCCTTGCGGGGTAGGCAGAGAGTACAGAGTTCCAACAGGTTCTTTCCTTACATACCACTCTGGCTTCCTCGACTCTCATAGTTCGTCTCATACACGCTCGCCGGTTACGGAGACTCTTGACTTTTCCATCAGATAAAACTCGGTTTATTTAGTCGTGGTAAGATAGTCTAGGTCTTCCCCGGTACCTGCATCCTTCCACTTTCACATTGTATATCTGTTTTGTCATTCTTTCCTCTGGCATTCTTTCTATATGCCCTAACCAACGGAGCATGCCCTTTCTCATCTTTACACCGATACTATCTTTCATACCTACTCGCTGTCTTACTATGCTGTTGCTAATGCGGTCGGTCAGCTTCACTCCGCACATCTTCCGCAGAGCTCGCATTTCTATCGCATTTATCCTACTTTCATTCTCCTTCTTACATACCCAGCTCTCGCTACCATATAACAGCGTTGGGACAAGAACTCTGTTATGTATGGCCAGCTGCGCCTTATGGCTTAAGTGCCGGCTCCCGAGTAGCTTTCCCATCGCACCATTCACTCTGTTCCCTGCACTCACTCTTCTCTCTATGTCAGCGGTGTATTTCCCATCCTTACTGAAGGCGCATCCAAGATATACAAACTCATTCACTTGCTCCAGCACATCGTTACCAACCACAATCCTTACATTCGTTTTGGTTTCTTCCCTTTCAAAAACCATAATCTTGGTTTTCTTCACATTCAAGTGTAAGCCATTGATCATGCAGTCGTCTTTCATAACTGTGACTAGTGTTTGCAGACCAGTGGCTGTTGGCGCTATTAAAACCGCGTCATCTGCATAAAGTAGATGGTTTACCACTAAGTCACCCATTTGTACACCTTCATTCATCGCTTTCAGTCTTTGAAGACTTTTGTCCAGATATATTATAAACAGTCTAGCGGACAACACGCAACCCTGCTTGACGCCGATTTTAACGTCAAACCAGGGTGACCTGTTACCACCCACTCGTACGCATGCCTTGCAGTCCACATAAGTGGACTGGACGGCTCGCAACAGAGTGCCATCTATACCATACTCTGGCAAAATGTCCCAAAGTCTCTTTCGCACAACTCTGTCAAATGCCTTCTCCAGATCTACAAAACCGCAGAAAACCTTCCGCCCCACTGCCAGATGCTTCTCTACGATGTTGCGGAGTGAGAAGACTTGATGCAAACATCCTCTTCCAGACCTGAAACCCCCTTGTTTAGTTTATAGTTTTTCTAACGAAAAATTCCCAGTACGAGTCCGGAGTCTGGAATTGTGCCCGGTATATGGCAATAGGCTCGCCCCCCATTACATGAGACCTAAAATCGTCGGCGAAACGTGGGTGTACTCAGTACACCTCTGCCACCCCCTCTGGGGAATATAGGCGTGACGGTATTACTTTCCTCCCTAAGGCAGTTTATTAAAATCATTAAAAAAACTTACCAGCCTAAAGAGCACCAAAAATGACATAAAAATGAGAAAGTATTATTCAAAAAACCTTACCCTACCTCCGGGACAGACGGGTAAAAACACTCAAACATACACCAGCCTAAAACAGTTCCAAAAGTGACCTATTTTCCCTAGAAACATAAAACGAAAATGTACATGCAAATAAGCTTCTTGAGACAAATTGATGGCTAATTGTGCCTCTGCAGTGCTTACCAAATGAGACCGTTGCTCGCTCGTATAAAACGGTTAACAACGGGCTACCCACAGGGTGTACGCGCCGTGTGTGTACCTGTAAAACTAGAACTTATAATCTATGAATTATGTATAAGAGAGCATGGTGTAAGAATGAAGCGGGAGCCGGTCAGCTAATGTAAAACCCTTGTGAAGTCGGTATGAGCGGCGAGCGTGTATGAGACGAACTATGAGAATGGAGGAAGCCAGCAATATCTGCTAGAGGACCTATCAATAAGAATGAGCCAATCATAGGTAATTGGGAATGATCTTAAATATATACGGATATAGCCTAACAGATACAAAAAAGGCACAATATGGAAAGAGAATAAAAAAGTTTAAAAAAAGGGAAATTAACTTCATAAATCAAAAAATAAATATTTGAAGTCGTTGCCGGTTGGTGCAGTCTTACCTAGCTACCTATACAGCAAATAGAAGAAAAGTTATTTGAAGAAGTTCTCGCAATTTGGGATATGGCGTATACTAATATTATATAACAACAGTCTCCAGTTTATAACTTGCTCCCAACAACAAGGAATGAAGGACTAATTTGCATGTGATTAAGGCTTAATCCAGCACCCTCACACGCGAAGACTTCGACATATCTAAACAAGATTTTTTGCTGCTATCAGGCTTTTTTTCAAATTTATCAAATTTCTCCCTAACCGGCGAAGGTGTATGAGACTACTATAAGCGTGGAGGAAGTCAGTGAACCTATTGGAAATATGTTCTTTCGGCGAGGACCCAGAGAGGTCTGTATGGAAAGAACCTGTTTGAACTCTATTCTCTGCCTACCGGCTTATATGATGATGATGATGATGATGTCCTCCCAGACGTATCCGTCGACGGCGACACCCTTAGCTCGTCTTCGCCTGGGCTCTTGCATGAGCGCGAGCATGACTCGCAAAACCAAATTTTGTTTTGAAGGTCCTATTGCAAGAAGCGCAGTAAAGAGACCCACTTGAATTGCGAGTATAGTTGTAGGAGGGCTTGGGTCGAGTTTTTCGGATCAGGCGTTTGGCGTCAAGGTCTTCAAGACGGGAACGCTCAAAGTTTTCTATGCCCGTGTTGACAGCAGTTCGCCACTCCGACCTCTGCGTTGCAAGCTCCTCCCATGACTTACTAGACATGCCAATTGCAGTCAAGTGGCGTTTTAAGACATCCCTGTAACGCAGAAACTGTCCTCCAGGCTTTCGTTTACCTGAGCTAAGCTCAGAGTAAAATACCTTTTTTGGTAATCTGGAAGACTCCATGCGTACAAGGTGTCCACACCAGCGTAGTTGGCCTTTCATTAGCATACACTCCATTCCAGCGAGCTTCGCTCGACGTAGAACCTCCGAGTTTGGCACACGATCCTGCCATCTCACCCGAAAAATCGCCCGAAGACACTTCATGTGGAAGGTATCAAGGCGTCTGATATCTCCCTTGTAAAGACACCAAGTCTCCGAGGCATAGAGCAACAATGGTAAGATTATGGCCCTGTAGACAGCGAGTTTTGTGTGGAGTTTCAGGTCATGTGATTTCCAAACTCGTCGGTTAAGACCACCGAAAGCTGCAGCTGCTTTGGCGACTCGCGCAGAGATCTCAGACTCGAGACGATTATCACTGCGCAAAATAGTTCCAAGGTACCGGAAGGTACCTACTTCTGGCAGTAGTTTTCCTCGTAGGTAAACAACACCATCGTCCGCAGATTTACCTTTCGCAGGTTGTTTTAGAATCTGGGTCTTAGAAGCACTGATTACTAAGCCAAATTTACGACAGGACTCATCTAATTTGTCCAAAAAAAAAAAAACTCTGTAGGTCGTCCAAACTGTCAGCCATAAGGCAGACATCGTCGGCATACAGAACATCTATTACTGAAACAGAGTCTATTTTGCGTTTTGCTCTGAGACGTGCGAGGTCGAAAACGCTTTTGTCCATGCGGACATTTATGGTAATCTTGCCATTACAGCTTTTAAGAGCGTCATTCATTACTGCAGCGAAGTAGATAGCGAAAAGGGTCGGAGCCATTACACAGCCTTGCTTGACACCGCTAGTGACCGGGAACTGGTCTGTAAAATTGTTTTCGTGACGCACACGGGCTGTCATGCCTTCGTGGAACTGGCGCACTAAATTGACGAACTTTGCAGGACAGCCACATTTTTCTAGAACAATCCAGAGGGCGGTCCTAGAAACACGGTCAAAGGCCTTTTCCAGGTCCACAAAACATAAATAGAGGTCGCGGTGTTGTTCAAAACTTTTTTCTTGAAGTTGCTTGACTACAAAGATGGCATCAACCGTACCTCTTTTAGGTCTGAACCCGCACTGGGTCTCCGGAAGGAAGCTTTCAGCTAAATTGCTAAGGCGACTATTGATGATGTGCGCCAGAATTTTGCCAGCTGTGGAAAGCAATGCAATGCCTCTAAACGAGTCACAATCAGAGAGGTCCCCTTTGCCTTTATATAGCTTGCTAATAGAAGCATTCTTCCAGTCCTGTGGAACCATCTCAACATCCCAAATCAGTTTGATAAGTTCAAAAAGTCTGGACCTGATACTTGGTCCACCGTATTTGAAAATTTCAGAAGACAGACTGTCCGAACCAGGTGATTTACCATTTTTTTAAACGGTTGATCGCAGTAACGAACTCGGCGTACGAAGGCGGGTCATCCAAGCCCGAAGCAGATGGCAAGCTCTCAAGTGAATTAATGTAAGACAGATCTGCTCCTTGACTACCGGGATTGAGCACTTCATTAAAGTGTTCAGCCCAACGAAGAAGAACCTCTTTTGGATCTGTCAACTTCTTAGCTTTGTCTCGCGAGTAAACAGGGGCAGTCTTTTTAGCGCGGGGTCCGTAAACGGATTTTAGCCCTTCGAAAAATTTTGCTGTTTGGCTAGTGTCAACTAACCATTGCAGTTCTTCGGCTTTACGGCGCCACCAACTATCCTTTTGTTCTCGGATCTTTGCTTTAAGATCCTGCTGAAGAGGCTTGCGCTGCCCTGCACTGATGACTCCTCTTAGAGCGAGACGATAGTTTTCAACAAGCTGTCGTATTTCCACATCAGAATCATCGAACCAGTCTTGATGTTTTTTATGTGGTGTGCCAATAACTCGCAGAGAAACACCATAGAGAGCCTTGGAATATGTACGCCACCTGGCATCTACTGAGGTATTGTCATCAGTGCTGGGCATCGCTGCCTCAAATTCCGCATCTAGCTCACGACACAGTCCCTCATCACGCACCAGACGCGCATAAGCAAGTCGAGCTGGAATCCTGTGTTCTGCTCTACGCGGAGGCTTGTAGTAAAGCCTCATCCTGGATCTAATAAGACGATGGTCAGTCCAGCCTTGGGCACCACGCATTGCTCTTGTAATAAGTACAGTCTCGCCTGCGTACAATGATGTAATCAAGAAGATGCCAGTGCCCAGAGCGTGGGTGCATCCAAGATGTCTTGTATTTATCGGGTAGCCTGAAGAATGTGTTTGTTATGCTGAGGTTGAATTCGGTGCATAACGTCAGGAGAGCAACACCGTTGGTGTTGCACTTACCTACTCCATGTCTCCCCAGTACGTTCTTCCAGGCAATATATTCTGTGCCAACACGCGCATTAAAGTCACCCAGCAGAATCAACCTGTCACAATCTGGAATCCCCAGCAAAACATCACGCAGATTCTCATAAAATTGAAGTTTGTCCTCATCAGGTGTTGTCATAGTAGGCGCATACACGCTTACAAGATGTAGGTTTTTCCTGGGAGCCATGTGGAGTCGTAGTGTCATGAGCCTGTCATTGATCCCTTTTGGAGGCTCCACTAGCGATCTAGCGATGTTGTTTCGGATCGCAAATCCAACACCATTTGCGGCTCGTTCACTTGCAGGTTTACCCTCCCAATAATACGTATATCCACCCAATTCCTCATAGAGCTCACCGCTATCCGCTAAATGTGCCTCGCTGATTGCGGCTATGTCGATGTTATAACGGGACAATTCACGCGCTATGAGTGCAGTTTTCCTCTCAGGACAGAGGTTGTTTTCATTGTCCAGTAACGTTCTTACGTTCCACGCAGCTAAATTTAAGAATGCATTTAATTTATTATTATGTTTCTTTCGACCGCTTTTAATTGGTGACCAGATGACCGCGGTTAACCACCTGGCTTGCATTGAGGCGAGCTTTGTTTAGGCCACCTTTTCTAGGCCCCTCCCCGGATTGGGGAAAGCAGTGCGATCCCTAAATAGGGCTGCTTTGTCGTCGGGTGAGCTGCCGTACCAGTTCTCTCGCCTCTAGTGAGTTCCAATACGACCATCACCACCCAACCGCCGTACGTGCAAAGATCTAGCTAGAGGCCAAACTCACCTGCTCAGTCCCCACCGCCAGTCCTCATCGCCGCAGGACTTGCACTCTCCGTCCAGTAATGAGCCAGGGGTCATCAGCGCGGGAATATATTAAAGTGGGTAAGCATTTGCGCATACACGAACCCACTCTCTCGTCTTCCAGTCCTTGTTACCAGTGGGGCGGAAGTCCGCTACGACTGATTAGCACTAGAAGATGCAGTGACTGGCCGCATATCTCTTGGATCCCGACATACGCCCTATCAGGCATGTCACAAGTGCCCTGCTGCAGCGCCACGGTCGCCGGGTTTGAAGCCATACTGACGGTGTCCGCCTTCCGAGCCGCTGCAGACTTTATGCAATTTATGGGGGAATCAGCCCATTAAACTAAGTTTGTGAAACTCAGTCCCCTTCACTGGATTTTGCCCGTGGATCGACACGGTTTACCGGGATACGGCCGCTGCATGCACAACAGCTACTTGGAGCCACCAGTGAAGAGATTTATGGAATGTTTACAATGTAGACAGAATCCACCATCTGCGATGCAGATCGATCGGTAGTATTCTGCAAGATTCCACTGCAAAACATCCCACTTATATCCCAGCACCGGCTTATATACAAGGGGTATGGTGTGATAATTTTATTTTTTTTGTGTTTTTGAAAACGTATGCCACGTTTTCAAAAACACAAAAAAATACATACTAGAATTTATTCCTGTGTGGTGGTGCGTTTACAAATATTAAACCTCACGTACACAAATACCCAGACCGAAACAAATAATTGTGGAACAAACAAAGATTTGATATATATTCTATCTATAGTCCGTCGAAATGAAGTGGATGACCTTTTGTGGCCATTTTATTTTTGATCATTTTCGTGGCGTGGGCATGTTAAATCATTGGTTTCGGCTGACACTTATGTAATAGTCTTCAATCTGAGTTGGATGCCTTATAGGCGGCTTGATAAGTTAAGTTAAATGTGTAAGATTAAGATCTTAACCACTGCGCTAAATCGTGTCGTCGATGAAGTATTTAGGTGATAGACTAGCTAAGCCTTGCGGTTTCACTCGCCGTTTAGCACGAAACTAATACTATCGCAACGCATCGTCCGCCCGCGCTTTTACTTCGTTTTAACTTCGCGTTCTTTCTGATCTTTTTTTCTTTTTGCTCCGCTCTTAAGGATCATAGCGTGATATTATATATCCTGTAACCTTCCTCATGAATTAGGATATCAAATGCAAAAAGATTTTTACAAATCCGACTGGTACTTTCGGTCGGTTTTAAATCCGATCTAGAACTTAGAAATTAGCGCGTTCAAACAAGCAAAAAAAAAACAAATGACCTAAGTCTTATTATGTTAGTATAGATACGTCGGGATAGCGAAACGCCTTGTTGTTCTTGTGGCGTGTAGATCGGGTGGCAAACCTAAGTGCGAATCCAGACTTAGTGGTGTTTTACTATATCTATCTACGCGAGATCTCTTGCAGGTTAGGTAGAGTTCGTCTAATTTACGCTCAAATGTGTTTTTTAAAGAAATTTCTTATTACTTATCCGTGGTCTGGAACTCTGTCTTTATAGTGCTAATAGGGGCCGAGTCTATACTGGGACTTAATTTCCTCAGCGATATATGAGCGTTGGCAGTAGAGGTTCGTCACTATAGTTTGGGAATTAAAATATGGTTGTTTTCTAATAAATACAAAAAATAAACACCGTCAATAAACGCCTATATTCTCCAAGGGGGTAGCAGAAGTGCACTGTGTATATCCACTTTTCATCGATGATGGTAGATCCCATGTAATAAGGGGCGAACTGTTTGCCACATACCGCGCACAATTCCTGACTCGGGACTGATTCTGAGAATCTTCCGATAGAAAGACTAAATTTGTTTGGCGGACAATTTAGCAACGGACAATTTAGCGCAGTGGTTAAGAGCTTAACCCGCTCTGCCCACTATGTCTAATAGTCGCGGGTTCGATTCCCGCAAGGTAAAGAATGTTGTGTACAACTGACTTGAGGATTTTCATTACACAACTCAAATTGTTCAGACGTAAACTTTGGTAGACTTAAGACTTGTGGACTACTTGATATTTTGTTTGAATATTCGGAATAATAATTGTAAGATTTCACTATTCATGTTTATGTCTTCGGAATCTGTCCTATCTCGAATTTTCAAAGTAATGAATTTGTTTGAAAACTAAATTTGGTTTGATGAAAGTTAGAGAGTTAATGGAGTAGACCACTGATAGTTCACAGACTAAATAGTTTGTTAGATATTTGAAAAGCAAGCTGTTTGACATTACTGTTTGATTATTACAAAAATACGTATCCCTAGACTATGAATAATTTCTGTGTCGTGGTTGCTTTTACAAATATGAAATTCATATACCCAAACACCCAGACTAAAGTATTTGCTGGCCACATAAAGATTTGTCCCGTGCGGGGATTGAACACACCACTGCTCGATCCCGTAGATGGAGCGACTTAATATCTTATTCAATGTGCTATGTCTGGCCTGCCTCTGATTTAATTATGTAACAAAAAAAAAGGTATGTGCCTATACTTTTCTAATCTGATGCTTCGGTATTCAATGAAATCTTAGTTGTAATGACCTGGGGATTTTCATTACACAACTGAACTCAAATTTTTCAGATGTTTGTACTTTCTGAATTATAATTATAAGATTTCACTATTAATGTTGAAGTTGTGATAGTCTTTTGAATCTGTCTAGGCTTGAATTTTTAAAGTAATGGTTTTGTTTGAAAACTATATTTCGTTTGATGAAAGTTCAAGCCTTAGTACACGAATAATAGTTCACCGACTAAATAGTTTGTTAGTTAGTTGGAAAACAATATAGCATCAATTTAAAGGTTAAAGAAAGATTGTTTAGTTTTAAAAAATACGCATCACCATACTGGGAATTATTTTTGTGTCATAAGTGTGTTTACAAACATGAAATTTACATACACTAACACCCAGATCGAGAAAAATATTTGTGGGTCACACAAACATTTTTCCCGTGCAGGGATATAAAACCGCGAATACATGATCCAATGGGCGGTGTGACTCGCTCTCAACCACTGGACCAAGAATTTTTTAGTTATACAAAATGACGTATTTAGCTAGGCAGGAATCACGGGCATTGTCCAGTTCAGCTATACAGTTTGGTCGGTGGTTTGATCGACTTAAAAATCAACAATGTATTAAATTACCAAATCATAAAACTTCCTTATTCCTTATCATAATTTAACCTATCACTTTTTACATTACCTAAATAAAATTTTGTCCTACTGTGTCATAAGTTTTTAAGCATGAAATATGAATTAAGCATGCACAAACCCAGACCGTAAAAAACTGAACCACACAAAGTTTTATCCTATACGGGGATCGAACTCTCGAAGACTTCCAACTTGACTACCACGTTATTTAGTAACCGGGATAAAAAAATTAACGTACTCTCCGAAACACAGCGACGCTAGAATATAAAAATGCCACAAATGGTCCATCCATCTTAGACCCATCTTAGACCAACCTAGCCGAACGCTGGCAACCGCTAAGAACACCGCGGTCGCACATCGGTACGAACGCTTCTTATATAAACATCCAAACAAGGTTTACAACACAGTATTCCAATAACCACAAGTCTTAACACATTAACCCAACACACAAACATATCCTTTAATCTATAACGCGACCAACCGTATGATTCTTTTATCTGCAGTTTCAACCGCCAATAACTCTATACGACTCTTGGAATCGCAGCCGCAAACCGCTCCACCGAAGGGCTTTAGCACGAAAAGAAAGACGTTAGCGAGAGTCTAGCAACCTAGCGTACCATCTCATTTATGTTTATTGGGTAAATTTGCAGTGTGCCAAGGATGGCACGCTTACTCGCTAGCGTTACGGTAACGTCAATCTTTTCGTGCCAAACCACCAGCCCATTCCATTATAATATTTTAAAATCGATATAGTGGGTTGAAATCGACCTTTTCTAACGGAATGGAGTCTGGTAGCTGTTTTTGGGGAAGACCTAATGGGCGAATGTTTGGGTCGTTAGTACTTAGTACTGTTTGTTTTGGGACATGTAGAAAACTGACGTATGTATGAAGATCGTTGTTTTTGTTTTCTGTAAACGTTCAGTGTCGTGTAACACGACATAAAACTATTTTTCGGATTTTATCGCGGTTTATTTTTGATTTTTAAGTTTCCGACGTTGTACATGTACAGAGTAATTAATTATGAATTTTTCCCACATGAATGAACACAACATTTTAAAATTATATTGATTACAATTTTTATAAGCTTTGCCTTTAATATATATTCCGTGTAAAATTGAAACAGAAGGAGACTCTCAAATAACATAATATTACCATTAAAATAAAAGTCTTCTTGTCTCGCAGAAACTCAAAAATTGTTAGATGATTTGAATATTTTCTTTTTGTATTGTTTACCTCAATACTATAGGAAAACCCCAAAGAAAGAGCCAAAAAATCGAAATTGGTTATTTTGTTTTATTTTTAATCAAAATCAATAGATTTTTTATTCGTATAGGCCAAAAGGCACTTATAAATAGACAAAAAGAAAAAATTATTAATTACTTAAGACTCTACCACCCGTTCAGAATCTCTGGACTTGTGTAGAAGAAGGGCAAAAATCTCCACGGTTACTCTTTGTAAAAATGATAGTTTTACAATTATTTTTGTATACATTGCATTCGTGCGGTATGAGAGAACTAAGCAGAACGAGCTAAATACATGTGCTTAATTATAGATTAAACATAAGTGTACTTAGATTCATGGTATCAGTCAGTGTCTACATAGTCCTATCATTACAAATAGAGACTTTGTAAAGGTATATAATAAAAAGTATAATAATAATAGTAAGAAAAAAAAGGTTACTATAAAATGTGAATAGAGCGCGTACAAAATAATTGGTTATAGCTTCATTGTGATCCCAAAGGAGACAAAATTCAAAAGTACTACGATACATGTTTAATGAGTATAATATTACAACTAATTTCAATTACAGTTACAATCGCCTCGGGTATGGGGTGAGCTAAAATGTTTCCTAGATTTTTTGCTGTGCAGGTATTGACCCGATGATCTAATCAATTTATAGTTAAAGAATCAACGATTTATTAAATCACAGTGACAAAACGATTTGGTTAAAACATAAATGTAGTGAGTGATTTTGTTAAAAATGATTTCATCATCTCCAGTCTACACTATAGTGCGACAAGGATCTTTTATCTTAAAAATAACATTGGCGGGGGGCGTTAGTGTGAGATAACATTAAGTAAAATATTCCTACTTCCGAGGAGATATTCAAATAGGTAAGTTCGGACGCATATTAATTAAAATAAGAAATTGGGTAAATTTCATAGCAAACGGCAGCTCTGCGAATGTCATGTAGTGATATTTTACTTAATAGCCATAACAGCGTTGGTTCCGATTTTGGTCGCAGCCCAAATGATCCTTGTCAGATTATACCTGTACTGTTTAATTGATTCATTAAACTTAAATTAAATTTAGAAGGAGGTTCAAAGATCATTCTGCAACTTAAAATAAAGCGCGCAATGTTGCTAAACTAGCGAAATCTTAATCACAACGCGGTGCACTTGGCCTGCAAAAAGTTCCATTGTCTGTCCCAAGTTATAACATTGCATTCCCTCATGAAGAAGAGCATAAGTCGCCCATTCAAGTTCTAGTTAGGTTGTAAGGAGGTCCTCGGAGACGGCTAGGCAAACAATAGCAGCTGTCAACAGAACTGACTGGGGGATTCTGGTAGTCCAAATGTAGGGAAACAGCGATTTCGTGTTCTTTTAATTACCTTTTGTGAGTTTGCAGCATTTATGGCATGGTCAATAGAACTAGTATGGGCGGCAAGACTTTTCTTGCGTGGAACAAAATGTTGTCGCCCATGATTCAAGACTTGTGCTAATATCAAACTAAACTTGTCTATACTATTGTTGTGTCAAACTTATGTCACGGCACGTCACTAGCCCAAACGAAGGTCGTTCCTCCTTAAGTCGCCCTTGAGGTAGTTGCTCCCTTGCCCTTCTGAATCGAGCATAGTGGTTGCATGCTCGCTCTTTTGTCCGGTGCAGCTGTAAATACCCGGTGGCCAACGGCGTAGATCACTCTCACACACGCGCACACACACTTTTGTCACGGCACGCCATGCAAGGGAAAACGGTTATCACACGCCTGGGGCGACAGTATCCATGACATGTATATTATTGCGTCGCATGTGCTAGCATTGCAGATAAAGCAAGGCCTTTGTAATGATCCACCAAACGACTTGTTACCGCCACAATTATTAAGTTGAATGTTTTATTTTTTTGGAATTTAAAGAAAACGTTCAAGGTATTTTGAGATCCGTATGTATCCAAACACTCTCAGGTAAATAATGTTGATGAAATATAAAAATATTAATAAACATGCATTAAATGTCATTAATAAAAACGCGTTTGTTCCCAGTTCATTAAATAAGTTAGTAATTTTATGTATTTAATTATATCGGCGTATTTCCTTGCGGTACGGTTGGGATCACAGAAATAGACCCAGAAGGGAAAGTTGGGAGTCACAGAGGTGCCCCGTAGCAGTCTGGAGTCTGAAATTGAGCCCGGTATGATGGCATTAGGTTCCACCACAATTAGATCAGGACCTAATATCGTCGACCAAATATAGTTAAACACAATACGGCTTTGCCGCTGTCGCTTGGTGAATATTATAGGCGTGACGCTATTTTGTCTATCTACGTATCTATATCATCACGCCAGTCCCTTGCGGGTAGGCAGAGAGTACAGAGTTCCAACAGGTTCTTTCCTTATAGACAACTCTGGCTTTTTCCACTCTTATGGTTGGAGAATGCGCGAGAAGTCCGATGGAATGTTGTGCGAGGCACAAGGGGGTTTCAGGTCCGGAAGAGGATGTTAGGATCAAGTTTTCTCCCTCCGCAACATCGTAGAGAAGCATCTGGCAGTGGGCCGGAAGGTTTTCTGCGGTTAAGATAGTATATTTTTTAGATAGTATAATAGTAGATCTGGAGAAGGCATTTGACAGAGTTGTGCGAAAGAGACTTAGGGACATTTTTCCAGAGTATGGTATAGACGGCACTCTGTTGCGAGCCGTCCAGTCCACTTATGTGGACTGCAAGGCATGCGTACGGGTGGGTGGTAACAGGTCACCCTGGTTTGACGTTAAAATCGGCGTCAAGCAGGGTTGCGTGTTGTCCGCTAGACTGTTTATAATATATCTGGATAAAAGTCTTCAAAGACTGAAAGCGATGAATGAAGGTGTACAAATGGGTGACTTAGTGGTAAACCATCTACTTTATGCAGATGACGCGGTTTTAATAGCGCCAACGGCCGCTGATCTGCAAACACTAGTCACATTTATGAAAGACGACTGCATGAAAAATGGCTTACATTTGAATGTGAAGAAAACCAAAATTATGGTTTTTGAACGGGAAGAAACCAGAACGAATGCAAGGATTGTGGTTAGGAACGATGTGCTGGAGCAAGTGAATGAGTTTGTATATCTTGGATGCGCATTTAGTAAGGATGGGAAATACACCGCTGACATAGAGAGAAGAGTGAGTGCAGGGAACAGAATCAATGGCGCGATGAGAAAGCTACTTTGGAGCCGGCACTTAAGCCGAAAGGCGCAGCTGGCCATACATAATGGAGTGGTTATCCCAACGCTGTTATATGGCAGCGAGAGCTGGGTATGTAAGAAGGAGAATGAAAGTAGGATAAATGCGGTAGAAATGCGAGCTCTGCGGAGTGAAGCTGACCGACCGTATTCGCAACAGCGTAGTAAGAAAGCAAATAGGTATAAAAGAGAGTATCGGTGTAAAGATGAGATAGGGTATACTCCGTTGGTTCGGGCATATAGAAAGAATGTCCGAAGAAAGAATTACAAAACAGATATACAATGCGAAAGAGGAAGGATGTAGGGACCGGGGAAGACCTAGACTATCTTACCATGACCAAATAGACCGGGTCTTATCTGAAGGACAAGTTAGGAGTCTCCGTAACCGGCGAGCGTGTATGAGACGAACTATGAGAGTAGAGGAAGCCAGAGAGTTATGTAAGGAAAGAGCCTGTTGGAACTCTGTACTCTCTGCCTATCCCGTAAGGCATCTGGCGTGATGATATAGATAGATAGATATAGTTGGTCACATACACGCTCGCCGGTTACGGAGACAGTTTTTTTTTCTTTTCTTTGTGCAAATATAATTCCATCTCGCTTAATCTTGTTACTTGAACCACCATAATTCAAAGTTCTAGGCAAGAGCACCGGTCAGAATAGTTTAATGTAGACCGTCTTCAGGAGCTTAAGTCCCAGTACGGAGGCACCTAAAGTTTCTGTTCTACGCGATATGACTTACGTAAATAAAACTATTTATAGGTACAAACTCGTAAAATACCTTTCCTTTAGTACAAATTGGTTAACTTATAATAATAAACAAGTATGTAGGCAAAGGCCTATATACTATACAAATCAAGGTGAGATTAAGTCAAATTCCACCACGCGGACTGAGTGCGGTTTGATAGAGGTAGATTAGTACGTGGCCACCTGATGTCAAAAGCAAATGTCTCACAAAACTCAAAATGAAAAAGAAAGTATATCGAAATTCACTATACGGACTTAATGCGGTTTGGTGAAGACAGGTTTGTGGCCACTTACTACGGGAACTGTCTCTTGCCGCCCACTTTGGTTTGGCAATTTTTATTGGTGACTTTAGGTCCCGTTCGGATTACATCGTATCCAGGGAAACTTAGGGGATATCATAATTTGTTCTGCAATTAACTAAATCTAAATTGTACTTGCGACCTTTACCAGGTCATAATTACGGTCAATATATGCACCTGTTTCAAAGTAAAATTGAATCAAATCAATTTTTCCGTTCAAACTAACATTGTCTTTGTTTTACAAACATTAGCTTATCATGGGGAGTAAACTTGAAAACCATTTAAATTGAAGATGTTGGACTCTCTTGAATGAAATGAGGAATCAAGGTACCAACCACGTATTATTTCACATGCCGTAACGATATCGAATATGCTATCCTGCTCACACTTCAAATTGATTATATGTTTCTGAATGTGTCAAGTCAAGAGTCTCCGTAACCGGCGAGTGTGTATGAGACGAACTATGAGAGTGGAGGAAGCCAGAGAGGTATGTAAGGAAAGATCCTGTTGGAACTCTGTACTCTCTGCCTACCCCGCGAGGGAGCTGGCGTGATGATATAGATAGATAGATAGAATGTGTCAGCATGCTTCCTCTAGAGCTAATAGTACGGGTTTCGTGCTAGCCCTTCTCAAGGGAGGGTCATTGTTTCAGCGTCAAAACGACTTCTTAAGGAGGCGGGAAAGTGTCTTGTTTTTATAAAAATGAGAGGCTATTGAGAGCTCTTGTTGCAGGCGAACTGTATTTTTATGATTCTCAATAAAAGCGCGACGGTAATTGGACGAAATAAACGTTACAGTCTACCGTATTGTAGGTTCATTTCATGCCCATACTTTTCTGAAAATATGCTGCCATTGTAAGGTATACATAGTACGCTAACATTTAGTTGAGTTGGTTTTAATTTTAAGGTTATACCAGGTAGACCTTTTATGATTTTCTAGGCATATTATTTCACAAGTGAAATTTCTTGCCCTTCTTCTCCTTAGAAATTACGTCCCGAAGTGTTGGCAGAGTAGAATAGTAGTCTTTATCTTTGTTTACTTTTCAGACAATTCATAAATACTACAATGATATACACCGATATAAATTATCCCATTTCCGATTCTGAAGTCATGTCAGATCCTTAATAATAACGTTCTTGATGGGAACTTACTTTGGTACAAAAACGACAGACATATTTCATCCTCTTAGGTATTGCCATTATACGATCACGTTATACTTTTTTTTAATAATATAGCCCCTCACACTGAATTATTCCTGAGTCATGGGTGCGTTTGAAAAAAATAAATTTATATGCATAAACAGCCAGACCGAGACAAATATTTGTGGGTTATACAAAGATTTGTCCGGTGTGGAAATGAAATTGGCAACTACTTAATTCAACGACTCAGGCTCTAAAACACTGGACTAAGACGTCCGTCGAACAAAAACTGTACTTAAATCTTTTAATCCTATAATTTCTTCACTCTGCAATTTTAGCCTGGCGGTAAGAACCGCTAAATTCTAATAATAAATACACTTAAAACATTTTGATTAACTTAGTGTTACCTTAATATTATTCTAAGCAGTGTCAATAAACTTAGCACAAACTATAGCTTTATGGCATAAACTCAAGAGGATACTAGAAATGATCAAAAAGCCATAAATAAATTACCGCTCAATAAACCGTGGACATGTTGCGGAGGCGCCGTAACCGCAGCTTCGGTATGAGTCAACAGTCAATTGTCTTGTTACGTTTTATCACCAACATATTACTTACATTTTATTCTCACGCAGTTTACACTGATAATTTTAATTGTTTATTTAGCTTTCTTAAACTGGCAGCTATAGCAATGAGTGTCAATATTAATGAGCCGGCCAGATTCCAATTTTGATCTTGAGCCGAAAAGGATCTTTTGGCTCGCAGGCAAAATCAGAACTAACGCTGTCATTAAGTGAAATTACGTTACAGTCGCAGAGTTGCCGTTTGCTATGAAAACAACCCACGTCATGTTATTTTTTTAAATTAGAAACCGTATCACCTGTTGAAATATCTCCTTGGAAGTAGGATAAGTTTACTACATGTTCACCCTTTTTTCTTATTTTACGAGGGGAAATACCTAACGCATAGCCCCGGGCCGAGGGCACGGCCCGGGTGGTTATGTGGGGCTTGCACCCACTAAAACCCGTCGGCGTCCCACTGCCCTTTTGCCGGGCCACAGGAATCGTCACTGTCATGACCTCTGTGGCACCGGCGAGCTCGGTCCGCAGTTTGGCGCGGACTTCGACACGTGTAGGGGAGTTCGGTCTCCCCCTACCGCCTTTTGGAGGCTGCGCGGACGCAGCGCTTTTCCGGCGCGGGCCTGCTAAGTGCTAAGGCGCCGGGGTGCCCTCTCCGACGCATGCAAGCCGAGATTACGAAGGTCGTTTCGGGCGTAGTCCGTGTACCTTCGCCAAACGCGCCGTCTGCGAGCGGGATTGGAGGACGTCTCCTCCCTCACCTGCTCTGTCTCCTCCTTTGCCTATGACGGCCTCACAAAAGGCCGCCATTGCCGCCCAGGCGCTCTCGCTCCCAACCATAGATGATATCACAGTAGGGAGCGATAGCCCCTGTCCCCCTGCACCGAGCGCTCCGGCGAGCCGGCGAACCGGCGCCGTTCGTCATCTCATGCCGGGCACGCCAGCAACGTGTGCGCCACCGTGTCTTCCGGGGCTGCACAATGGTGGCAGTGCTCCGCCTCCTCACAACCGATCCGCCACAGATACCGCCCGAAGCAATCATGCTTGGAAAGTACCTGCATCAGACGGTATGTGAGGACGCCGTATCGTCGCCCCAGCCACTCCCAGAAAACTGGCAGCAGCGCAGCGCAGCGATGACGGCGTGACCGGCAATGGGATGGGCGAGCTTGCTCCGCCAGCCCTCCAGCGCGACTCGGTGCAGCTCTGTCCGCCTCGCTCTCGAGGCGCAGGGATCCGAGGTGTTGGTAGGATCCCTGCGACAGGTATATAACTCGCACAGCACCTCCAGCTCCCGTGCCTAGGCTGTTCGGGCTAGAAGCGTCGCCACCTCGAATCTGATAGTGCGGTTACTCGGATCACCCTGACGGCCATGACTCGCTGCGCGCGGTGCAGCAGTACCACGTTTCGGGCCGTCAGGGCACCCGCACAGATTGGGGACCCGTATAGGGCCTGGGACCGCACCACCCCTGCATACAGCCTCCTCGCCGAGGCCTCTGCCCCCCCCAAGTTTGGCAAGAGCCTGGACAGAGATCCAGCCGTCGCCATCAATTTGGGCACTAGGGCGGCAAGATGGGTCCTAAAAGTGAAGGGCCCGTCCAGAATGAGGCCCAGGTAGCGCATTTGAGTTTGGACGTTAATGCGCTTCCCCCCGACACTAAATGTTAACCCTAATTTCACATAAACGATCCTCTGTCAATGTCATCCTATGATGCGGTAGATAGGATGGGGATCCTGGCAGTGTCACCATATGATGCAAGGAGATAGGTGTTGAAACAACAAGCTCCGAATCAATAATGTGTCATTTATTATACGATCCACAGTTATATGCGACTATAATCCATGAGCCAAAAGATTCATGTCACACTATAGGCCTACCCTGATACTGAGTAACTTAATTGGTGGATAAGATGTATTATGATCTACGACGTCACTCAAAACAGGCAAAACACTCTAATTGAATTAAAGACTTTTTCTAAGTTTTGCGGTACTAGCAATAGGAATACCAGAGGAAGATTCTCAAAATGCTTACCAAATTTTAAGCATAGTTACCTCAATATGTTGCGAAAATATTCGCAAAAGATTCGTACCCACCCGACTGAGTTTTTTTTTTTGGATAGACATCTTAATTTGCATTGAGTATCACATTATTATATGTCTATCTCATAAATCTCAAAGCCAGCCGTAAGATCTCAAAGTAGATAACTGCTTATTAGTTGTCTAGCTCAAATTTAGTTCATGCCGTGTTACGGTCGACATCATTTCTTTAAAGGAATTTTATACATATCTCTCTAAAAAATATTGTTCAGATTCATTAAATTAATTTACGGGGTAGGCAGAGAGTACAGAGTTCCAACAGGTTCTTTTCTTACGGTCTGTGGCTTCCTCCACTCTCATAGTTCGTCTCATACACGCTCGCTGGTTACGAAGACTATTGACTTGCCCTTCAGATAAGACACGGTCTATCTGGTCTAGTCTGGTCGGTCGAGCTGTCTTGGAGTTGTTTTCTTGTATTATTATTATATATTTTTTATGTAATACAGACGTTTTTTTTCTTTTATCAATTTATATATAGTGTGTCTGTGAATGATCTACTCTGGTGGCCGCGGGGCTTTTACAGCTTCATCGGACAATTTTTTTCCGATACCAGACCTTCACCACGTATTGACCTGTTCTATTTTTCCACATGTTATTCCTTCTCCTCTCTCATGTTCATCTCATAGGTAATATCCGAGTTCTTAATATTGTACGTATCTACATTTTATTTTGTTTTTGCATGACTGATTTGATTATAAAAAATCGCCACCTGCTTAAAACTGATTGGCATATTTGCGATTTGAAAGTCGGTATACCTTTTTAATTAAAGTTATTTATATTAAATGCCAAAGTGTGTGTGTGTGTGTGTGTATGTGTGAGCGTGTTTGCGTGCGTGTGTGTGCATGTGTGTGTCTGTATGTGTAGTATACCTCTGCCACCTAAGCTTTAAGAATATAGAAGTATATTCCTTACCCGTGTTTATCTCCCCACGCAAAAGAAGTGTGTTATGAGTTTAACGTGTGTAAATGCACACATTTACGAGAAAAAGACACATCTTTCTATGGCATGATAGCTCCTGGACGAATGATCTATTTTTATACAGGTTTTTTGGTTGATGGGTGACTCGTTACGAGTCGTAAAATTCATTTGAGTTTAAAAATTTTTAATTTAAGATTTACTTGTAAATCATATTTTACACAATCTAGTTACTTTTCATGTTCAGTTTAGTTGGCTTGTTCTGAGAGGGTCTCCACTTTCTAATTCCCCCTCCCCCTGCAGCCCCAGTCTGGCTGGCCCAGAGCCAACTATCCGCGACCTCATATTATCAGCCATGTATTAAAAAGCATAGCACGTACGGTAATTGTTTTGGTTTTTAGGATTCCTTGGAATATATATATGTAGGGAAATTTTGCATCGTCACGTCTAAATTCCCCAAGCGGGGGTAACAGAGGTATACTGTGTACATCCACTTTTCGCAGAGAATGTAAGTTTGCATGAAATAGGGGGTGAGCATATTGCAGGGCACAATGCTAGATTTCAGACTAATGCTGTAAATTATTCTGTAGAAAAATTCCGACCGACCTACCTGATCGCAAAGCGCATTTCGCGACTGGACCAACGAAGCAGTCAAGGAACGGAAGGTAGGAAGTTTTGAAAGCGTATTTGTATCGAATGTAGGTGACACACTAGTGTTAAAACTTCTTTGAATTAGTCTTTTTAAAATCAACCAAAGAAGTAAAAGATTTGACATTATATACACAAGATAAGCCTTTTTGTTGAATAGTTTAAGTCCTACGCAAGTAAGTAGGTCCTTATTTATGTTACATTTTTTCTTATATCATTGTTGATCTTAAAACCTCTTACACCTGTATTACTAAGCGGAGAAGACAGAGCTGTACTGTATATACACAAATTTCGACGACGATCTTAAATCCCAATGTATTGAAGAACGAGTCTATTGCTATTATACCAGTACAATTCTTAAATCTATTCCTAGACCATTGTCCTGCAGTGGTCTTCTTCTTAACTAATATATCTTATTCTTGCTACCCACTTCCTTCACTAAATCAACGTGACAGTCACATCTATTGGTTTTTATGATTATGTGTCTTGTAAAATATACGGAACCTTAGATATTTTTTCGAGCTCGCGCTTACATTATTTATATTTATAAGCAGACCTGGTAGGTTCAATTTTATTACTTACCTCCCACCTTTTTCAATTTGTTGTTCGCAGCTGGAGGCAAAGGGTTAACATTATCATAGATAAAAGTTAAATTTTCAGAAAAAGTTTAGCGTTTGTACAAAGAAAAAGAAATTGATAGTATATTTTACGTACGTAAGTACCTACATCAATAAATTTACAATTGCGGAGGATCGAATTTCGGACCTTGCATTGGTGTTTCAATTCTCATGATACCTAAATAGCATCAAAATAAATTGTCAAACAATTAAATTTACACCATCACGCCTATATTCCCCAAGTGGGGGTGGTAGAGGCGTACTGAGTACACCCACTTTTCGCCGATGATGTTAGGTCCCATGTAATAGGGGGCGGGATATTGCCATATACCGGGCGCAATTCCAGAATCCGTACCCATACTGGGAATGTTTCGTTAGAAAATTACATTTGTCCGACTAAGGATTTGAACCCAGAACCTCGTGATCACAAAGCGATGCGTTTTGCCACTTGACCAACGAGGCAGTCAAATAAATTTATTTAATCATATTAATTCTATTTATCTATTTATAACATCACGCCGGATCACTTGCGAGATATACAAAGGAATAGAGTTAGTTAACATGGTAACGTCAGTAATTTATTCTTTAAAGGGTGAAGGAAAATTGAAATTCAGTGTATTAACACCACGGATGTTCATTTCCCCAATTATCACCAAGGTTAAGCAACGTTTTGCTCGGTCAGTCTAAAATGGGTGGCCGTTTGGGACAATTCTATTTTTGCGAGTCTTTATGCTTCAAAAGGCAAATTAAGCTGTTAGGTAAGGAGCTTTCGCACCGCACCAATCACTCTGTTCCCTGCACTCACTCTTCTCTCTATGTCAGCGGTGTATTTCCTATCCTTATTGAAGGCGCATCCAAGATATACAAACTCATTCCCTTGCTTATTTATTATTATAGATAAATTGATGAACTATAAGAGTGGCGAAACCCAAAGAGGTATGTAAGAAAAGAACCTGATGTTAATCTGTGTTATCTGCCTACCCCGCAAAGAGTCTGCCGTGTTGAAAGATAGATATATTGCCATGGGTTATTGTAGTATTTCATAGAACATAATTTACAAATACCTATATGTCTGTATAAGACGATGCTCGAATATTGCGTGTGCACCTATTAACGTGTACTGCCAAGCCGTTAGGGGATTCTGGATCGTACGTGACTGAGAGCTATGTGGTTTGCTATAGGCTGTTGAACTATACCTTATACTATGTAGAATGGACCAAAGGACTTTACTTTTAATCAATTCAAAAGTAAAAGTCCTTTGGCTTAGCTTTGGATAATCTTAGAAGACTCAATTCTCCAAAAGGAAGTCCGAGGTGTGTAGAATTTTTACCTCGCGAAAAATATATTCGCTGTGGTATTATTCGACACAATAAGGATCTCCGGAATGTCCAAATGAAACGTACCGGTGTCTTTTTCTAATACGTCTTTTTTGGGCTTTTTTTTTCAGAAAATATGTAGCCCTGTCCTGAAAATGAATAATTAATGAAGAAAACTAGCCCTTGGTTTTGTGTTTTTCAGGCGATTAATAACTAACGGTCAGTTTGGTGTAGCGTCAACCTTGCCACAGAAGAACAGTAGAGTTTACTCCTTAGTAAATACGGAGGGTCTTTAAACATTCGTTCAAGACCGAAGGACTTAGCACGAAAACTTTAATTAGCGTGACGAGTAATCGCGCTGTCACGGTCATGTTCATTAGTAAATTTTAAGTCTGACAAGGATGGCCAACTCGCTAGCGTCACGGTAACAATATTTTTTGTACTAAGTTGTCAGTTAAATCGGAAAAGATGGTAAAAGAAAAATTGAAAATTATAAATATTAAATCTCACTCAGCCTCTTGTAATTTCGAAATAACAAAGGCAAAATGTGAAGTAAATTGAAGAAACATACTCGTATAAGGGTCTCAAGTCAACTTTCGTCTTAATAAGTCTTCTTCGTATTTTATATATGTCGTATTTATTCACATTGTATACAATCGGATATATAAAACAGCAACAGTTCAACCATATCAAACGTTACATTGTAATAAAATCTCTGTTAATGTAGTAATAAAAGTCAATTTCCATTTTGAAATTATCGTTGATTGGTACAATATTGCTAGACTGTGGACATGCTAGAAATTATACCTATTTCAAGTAATATTTGCAAGGTTAATACAGAGATGTCTCAAAAAAATAAAGACGGCTTGGCCCAGAGATTATAAACTTCAGCCGCTTCGCTCACTAGATCGACTAGTAGTTCCAACTTCACATGGGACAAATATTTGCTTCACTTTGGTTGGTTGTGTATGTGGCTTTCATGTTTGCACGCATGCCACAGATATAATTCCAAGTGTGGGGCTATGTTTGTAAAGAAAACAGCCTGGACCATATAAATATGGTTACTAATAGGACAAAAAATCATATTTAACATTGTAAGGTATACGGCTGCTACGGTCTAACGCTTACATTCAACAACCAAACTCTTTAGTTGTTAGTCAAAAAGCTATCAATTACTACGGAAATGTTCGTGCTGTTTACGTACCTACTCACATAGTGCTAAGGTGAACCGTAGTCGTGGGCCTATTGTTTCTCACCTCAATTTGCGAGACAAGGCTATTATGGGGAGTGAGTTGGAATAGGCTATTAAGGTACCCCGAGGAGGATGGCGGCGTAACGTGGCCTACGTCGCCGAGAGCACCGCGTTGGTGCGGGGGGGAGCGTGTCATTAAGTCTCCCCCCGAAGGCGGGCTCTTCAGAGCGTGGCACAAGAGGGGCACCGGTGCGTTCCATACGGAGATCCCGGAGCGTCCCCCCAAAGCTGCTGATGTCGGCCACCCTAGGGTTTTAGTCGGTAGGAATTCAAAACGCCCCGCGATTGTCCCCCGAGGCTCGCGGAAATCCTATGCAGGATTTTTCCCAAGTAAAAAAACGGCTATTAAGGTAGACCGTATTATTTCCTGACGGTACTAACCATTGCTTAGATTTGTTTTAGTAATCAAAGAGCTGTTTACAGAATATTTCTGGCATCAATAACATACAGAGCAAATATTGTAGGCCTTACAAATATTAGTTCTAGTTCGAATGTTTACACGTGTGAAATTAATGCACGTGAATGCCTTCATGATACACGAACAATTCCAAGTGTGAGAAAGCGTTTGTGTAATGAATGTACTACTAAACTATGCGTAAATACGACCACAAGTCAGTTTACTTATCTCTTCTAGGACTAAGATCAAAAGAATTTTACTAAAGTAAATAATAATAAATCATCATCATCCTCATCATCATCTCAGCCTATACTTGTCCACTGCTGAACATAGGCAATCGCTTTCCAGCGTAACCGGTCCGATGCCACTTGCATCCAACGATTTCCTGCGATTTTCACAAGATCGTCGGTCCATCTGGCAGGCGGTCGTCCCACGCTGCGCTTGCCAATACGTGGTCTCCACTCTAGAATCTTTCTGCCCCAACGCCCGTCCGATCTACGCGCTATGTGGCCCGCCCATTGCCACTTCAGCTTGCTAATCTTAACGGCTATGTCGGTGACCTTGGTTCTTCTACGAATCTCCTCATTCCTGATTCGATCGCGTAGAGAAACGCCGAGCATAGCTCTCTCCATAGCTCGCTGAGCAACTCTGAGCTTTTTTATGAGACCTATTGTAAGAGACCACGTCTCTGATCCATATATCATCACTGGTAACACACATTGACTAAAAACTTTAGTCTTTAGGCACTGAGGTATTTTGGATGAGAAGATGTTGCGCAGTTTCCCGAACGCTGCCCAGCCGAGTTGGATTCGTCGATTGACCTCTCTCTCAAAGTTGGACCTACCTAACCAGACTACCTGTCCCAGGTAAATGTATTCGTCGACAACTTCAAGAGTAGAGTTCCCAACGGTGAGTGCGGTGGGTAAGACATGGACGTTAGACATTATTTTCGTTTTGTCCATGTTCATTTTAGACCCACTTGTTGAGATACTCTGTTGAGGTCACCGAGCATTCGTCCTAGATCTTTCAGCGACTCCGCCACGACCACAATGTCGTCGGCAAATCGAAGGTGAGTGATGTATTCGCCATTGATGTTGATGCCAAGTCCTTGCCATTCCAAGAGCTTGAAGGCGTCCTCTAAGGTGGCCGTAAACAGTTTCGGAGAAATGACATCTCCCTGCCTTACTCCTCTTTTTATGGGGATCGCCTTCGTGCACTGCCCCTGTACTCGGACTGACATGGTGGCGTTATTATACAAGCACTTCAACACTTCAATGTACCGATAGTCAATGCGGCATCGCTGGAGAGATCTAAGAACCGCCCAAGTCTCGATCGAATCGAAGGCTTTCTCATAGTCCACAAACGCCAAGCATAGTGGCCGATTATACTCCTCGGTCTTCTGTATAATCTGCCGCAGCGTATGTATGTGGTCTATGGTACTAAAGCCTTTCCGGAAACCGGCTTGTTCGGGAGGCTGGAAGTCATCAAGCCTGCGTTCGAGACGATTCGTGATGACTCTCGAAAACAACTTATAAACATGGCTCAGCAGTGTGATGGGCCTATAATTCTTCAGTAAAGTGTTATCACCTTTCTTGAAAAACAGTACCACCACACCCCTGTTCCATGCTTCCGGCGTTTTCTCTTCGAGCAAGACGGAATTAAACAGCCTCTGAAGGACTTTAAGTACCGGCGTTCCGCCCGCTTTCAGAAGCTCTGCGGTAATTCCGTCTTCGCCTGGCGCTTTGTTATTTCTGAGTTGTTTGAGAGCCATCCTAATCTCGTACAGGCTGATGTCCGGGATATCTTCAGTGTAGTGTTGGGTTAGCTTGGCTCTTGGGTCTTTTACCAAGTCAACAACAGGTTCAGCTACTGAGGTGTACAACTGCCCATAGAACCTCTCTATCTCCCTGAGCACCTCTGACCTATTCGACGTTACGTTTCCGTCCTCCGTCTTCAGCTTCGTCAACTGACTTTGCCCAATAGACGCGTCTCTTGCGAACACTTTGGAGCCCTTGTTCTGTGCTATGGTCTCCTCAATACGCCTTGTATTGAAGGACCGTAAATCGTGTTGCAAGGACTTCAGTATCTGTCCATTGAGCTGCCTATAGGACTTGGAGCGTCATGGAACGTCGCTCAGCCATGAGGTTTCGGGTGTAGTTGGATAGTTTTTGAGGTCTATTTTTACGGTGGGGCTTAAAATACTTGGACCCGACCGTATGGACAGTCTCTACCAGCCTGTTGTTGATTTCGTCCACTGATGCGCTGCTGTCTAGCAATTCGAAGCGGTTTGCCAATTCGAGTTGAAAGTTCTCGGGGTTTTGGATATGTGCATTACAAGGTCGGAGCGTAGACTTCATCAGACGCGATCTTTCCATTTTGACATTAATATTTAATGTGCCTCTGACCATTCGGTGATCACTGCCGGTTTTTACCCTGTGAATCACGGAGACATCATTAAATATTTGTCGCTTGGTGCTCATGATGAAGTCTATCTCATTTTTTGTGGAACCATCAGGGCTCATCCAGGTCCATTTCCTATGAGGCGGCTTCCGGAAGAAAGAGTTCATCATAAAGACTCCCTCCTTCTCCAGATATTCGGCCAGCCTCTGACCCCTGGGGTTGCGCTGCCCATATCCAAATTGCCCCACTCTCAATTCATCATCGCCCCGTTTGCCCAGCCGCGCATTGAAGTCACCCATAACCACTGTAAAGTGTGCTTTGGAAGTATGTATGGCTCTACTAATGTCCTCATACATTACTTCGACGTCATCATCTGAGTATGCCGAGGTCGGTGCGTAGACCTGTATGACCTTCAGCGAATATCTTTTGGATATTCTGAGTATCAGGTACGCTACCCTGCTCGACACACTAGTGATGGACACAACGTTGTCTATGAGTGACTTGTGGACGATAAATCCGACACCACCTTGGGACTGCTGTTCGCCCTCCCGGTAGTAAAACAAGTTGCCGGATTTTAAGGTTATCGTGTCCTCGCCCTCTCTTCGGACCTCCGATAAACCAACAATACTCCACCGCAATTTGTTTAACTCTTCTTCCAGCTCAACTAGCTTCTCATCTGTCCTCAATGTGCGTGCGTTGTATGTCACCAGGGCCAATTTTCGGTGTTGGTGGTAGCCAAATCTCTGCCGGAGATTCTTAGCACCCCTTGTCCTGTCGTTACCATGGCTGCTACCGTGGTCAGGACGAACAGGACCGCCGGGGACTAGGGGCCTGGTTTTCTTGCTTTCTTCCATAATATTAGTTGGCGGTGTTTGCCATACTCGCCACGCTTGGCAGGCGGGTTGGCGAGCGCAGTTTTTGGTCGTAGAAGTGTTAAGGGAACGCTGCTGCCCATTCCCTAGTTTTCCCTTAGTCGCCTTGTACGACACCCGATGGGATGAGATGGGTTGGTCCTATTCTAAGCCGGGAACCACGCGGCCGACGATAATAATAAATATAAAATATAAATATAAAATAATAATAAAAGGGTTTATTGAGGGTAAAGCTATTACCCTCAATACACCCAATTGCAGATAATATACTCAGCATAGCATCCGATCCAACAAATGTAATTGCTAAAAAAGTAGGAAATGAGAGGTGAAATTGTGAAGGAAACGAATTGCGTGTTGTTACTGATGTACCAATAAACCGACGGCTTGGAATGTGCTAACGTGGATTAGATTCAGCGTGTCAGTAGACATGCGTATTCAGATAATTTGTAATCACCCCAGCGATTGAACAGGAAGAAACCAGAACGAATACAAGGATTGTGTTTGGTAACAATATACTGGAGCTAGTGAATGAGTTTGTATATCTTGGATGGGCCTTCAGTAAGAATGGGATGGATGATATGGATGATGGAGAATGGGAAATACCCCGTTGATATAGAGAGAAGAGTTAATGCAGGGAATAGAGTGAATGGTGCGACGAAAACCTACTTGGGAGCCTTCACTTAAGCCAAAAGGTGCTAGCCATGCAAAACGGAGTGCTTGTACCAACGCTGTTATATGGCAGTGAGAGTTGGTTATGTAAGAAGGAGAATGAAAGCAGGATAAATGCGGTCGAAATGCGAGATCTGCGGAAAATGTGCGGAGTCAAGCTGACCGACCGTAATCGCAACAGCGAAGTAAGAAAGAGTGTAGGTATGAAATATAGTATTGGTGTAAAGATGAGAAAGCGTATGCTCCGTTGGTTCGGGCATATAGAAAGAATTTCGGAAGAAAGAATAACAAAACAGGTATACAATGCAAAAGTCGAAGGATGTTGGTAACGGGGAAGACCTAGACTATCTTACCATGACCAAATATATTGTGACTTATCTGAATGGCAAGTCAAGATTCTCCATAATCAGCGAGCGTGTATGAAACGAACTATGAGAGTGAAGAGAGCCATGCATACTGTAAGGAAAGACAGTATGCATGGCTCTCCTGACATGGTTCCTCTGACAGGAACCTGTTGGAACTCTGTACTCTCTGCCTAACCTGCAAGGGAACTGACGTGATGATATAGATAGATAGATCCCAGGGATTAAATTGGAATAAAACGAATTAGGTAGTAGTGTTCTAAATCTTTACTATACTATTTGTTTTAATGATTCTAGAGAGCTGCTAAAAATACTTTAATGATTATTATACATAAAATGTCCATACCATGTTTTTGTGCTTATCGTCAGGAAAACCAGGTTATTTACATTGTGTAATAAAATAAATATTTTTTAGTATACTGTAAAAGCTTAAAAATAAAATATTTGACAAGAGTTTTAAACTAAATAAAATTTTTAATAAAATTTATTGATATTTAAATAATTCAAAAATAATATGAAGCATGAATTTACTTCATTTGTAACATGATTTTCACAGTGCTTAAGTTCATAATTTGTAAATTATTTGTTTATAGGTATATTCCCTATCATAAGCCGTAAATATCTTTACAAAACATATACATGTTATGTTAAACACAAAGAAAGAAAACATGATGGTATTTTAAAAACCCCAAAATCGTAAATAATTTAAATAGGATTATCCATACTTCTGCTATCCAAGAAAAGGTTGGTATAATTTCAAGATAGCCACACGAATAACTGTATGAAATTAAGTCTGTCGGTTAAATAAAGTACAATTGTACGTTTTGATTACAATCCCGTTGGATCTGTCATTCCCTTAGACGCAATTTACTTTTGTTAAAGTTTTTTTTAATAACCTCTATTTTTATTTCTCAAACCGACTATTAATTTTTGACAAATGATTTAGCGCAGTGGTTAAGAGCTTACGCCGCTCAGCGCACTGTGTCTTATAGTCGTGGGTTCGATTCCCGCACGGGAAAAATCTTTGTGTGACCCACAATTATTTGATTCGGTCTGAATATTTGTGTATGTGAATTTTCATGTTTGTAAATGCACCCCAATACAGGAATAAATCTGAGTGTGTGGTGTACGCTTCAAAGGCTTGTCACCTTGTATCAGCCATTTTTTAAAACGTAGCCCCACATAAGGATTTATTTTTGTGTCTTAGATGCTTGTGTTTACAAACATGATTTATTCCCATACACAAATTTTGAGTTGTTTATTAACCTCTGTGTTTCTTTATTGTGTGTTCATGTTTCCTTTCCCTAAATAATTGAAATTTAAACCAGTTTTAATAATTTCCATTATTTCCAGGTTAATTATTGTACGTATTCTGCGGAAGCTTCACGATCAGGAACTGTTAACTGGTTCGACGTGTATGTCGCATTGTAGTTCAATATCAGCAGTACGTGTTTGTTGTACCGATTGTATCGATCTTGTCGCAATAATTGCACTGGTCACGTAAAGATCACGAACGCTCTGAGAAAAGTTGTTTTGATACCTCATGTATTATCTTTGTTCGTTCACCGATATTAGACTTTGAATATTTTAGCAGGATATTTAATATACTTGGCGCAGACAGGTTTTGGAGTGGAGACCACGAACTGGCAAATGCAGTGTAGGACGCCCTCTCGCGAGATAGAGTGACGACGTCTACGTCGTCGACAACGACGTCTCTACGTCAGGTAACCGACTGGAACTGGATGCATGGAAGAGACCTATGTTCAGCAGTGGACTAATTTTTTTTTTTTTTTTTTTTTTTCTTTTTTTTTTAAACGTAGCCCCACACTAGGATTTATTCCTGTGTCGTGGGTGCGTTTACAAACATGAAAATTCACAAACACAAATACCCAGACCGGAACAAATAATTGTGGATCACACAAAGATTTGTCCCGTGCGGGACTCGAACCCGCGACTATTAGACGCAATGGGCAGAGCGACTTAAGCTCTTAACCACTGCGCTAAATCGTCCGTCAATTTGAGCCGATGATGATGATGATTTAATATAGTTTCAATCAAGCCAAAGAATGGTTTTGATAAATTGAGAATATTCGGCAATTTATAGCTGGTATAGGAAATTATTAAAGTCAAAATACATACATTTTTAGACCTTCTAATGCGAACGATCCAAATTGTATGTCAGAGTGGAGGAACCATTGCTTAGCCTCTGGGGTCAGCTGGTGTAGCCCTTCGAATCCGCCGCTGAATTTCCTAGTGGAGCAGCCCTCCACAATGTGCCGGATAGTCTGCACTGAGTCTCCACGGTCACAACAAGGACATTCAGTAACGCCCCACCCTTGGTGTCAACTCGACAACTTAAACTGACAATTTTCTCGAGTAAAGCTATAAAGACATTTTAAAACGTACAACAACTTTAAGGCTTTCTTTAAAAGAAGAATATTGTAAGTTACCATGCATGATTTTAATGTTATTGGTGTTTATAAAGACTATTTTCTCTTAAGCGTATACCTATAATGGTAGAAAAAAAATAATGGTAGATCATACAAAGACTTGTCTTATATAAGGATTGAAATGACGACTCATCGATTCAGGGACACTCAGATTACTAAACTAAGCCGTTATCATGACTGAATGAATCAATGAAATGGAAGCCAAGTATAAGCTAAATCAAGATTCTCTTTAAATAAATAATTTTATACTCATTTCTTTCTCTGTGATTGAGAGAACCATGTAGTCATTCTCAAAAATAGTATAACTTGGTTAAATTTAATTCAGATTTGCATGATACTACATTGTTCTCTTCCATACTCCGCAACAAAATTCAGATGAAAAAAATTAAAAAAGAGTGACCGTGGAGTTTCTTTGCGCCTCCACTCCACAGGAATGAAATTCCAAAGTGGTGGTAGAGTCTTTGTTAGTTTGCTGAAGATTCATAAATTCTAAAATTATTTATATGAATAAAATATATTTTTCCAGGATTCTTCTAATTATTACTACCATATACTGCCATCGCAAAATAAGACACATTGCAAAAGTAATAAAATAACAAGAAGATTCTAGTAGACTGAATATAATCGCACAAATGACGGCCATTTCCTGGTCAAAACTAGAGTTTCTAGTCACGTAAGAAACGTTGTTCACAGATTGCGAACATTGTAATGATTTTAAGAGCTTCACCAGTTACTGGGGTTTTGAACCGTTGTTTTCTTGTTACTCGCACAGCGCTACGAGGGCCTAGATATATTTAATAAATAATAACAATATTAGCCCTGTTAAGAAACTGTCCCACCGTCGGGCACGGGCCTCCTCTCAAACTGAAAGGGTTTAGGCCATAGTCCACTATGCTGGCCCAGTGCGGGTTGGCGAACTTCACGATGTTTTCCTTCACCGTTAAAGCAAGTGAAAATTAATTTAAAAAAGCACATGCTTACGATAAGGCAAAGGTGTGTGGCTAGGTTTGAACCTGACACCTGTGATCTTTGCAGTCCAAACCTAACTTAACCATCTATTTTATCAAATTAGTTCATTGCCCCGTTGACCTAGTAACAAGCAATGTGCTATGCGATCACGCGGTCCAAGACTGCAGTATTAATATTAAGCTTTTATTGCTGAACTAATTCGTTTGGAATATTAGGCCAAACAAAAATTAATTGAATACATAATATCAATTTTCTAATCTCTCTTAAGATCCTAAGGCCCCTAGATGGGGCAGAGGGCGTCAATAGTGCGCCGCCATCCTGGTCGATCTTGAGCTTCGCGCTTCAGCTCGCTCCAGCTTTTTCCTATAGCCTCCGCTTCTGCAATGATTGTCCGCCACCAGGTCTGCTTAGGACGGCCACGTTTACGCTTTCCTTGGGGGTTCCAGTCTAGGGCTTGCCTCGGTATGTATTCAGGACCCCTTCGGAGCGTGTGGCCAATCCAGTTCCATTTCCTGCGTTTTATCTGCTGATCGATCGGAGTCTCATTGCAGCGCTCCCATAGATGTGCGTTGGAGATTCTCTCAGGCCAGTACGAGGCATGCCTTTTAAGTTCTGTCGTTTCCATATTTCCCGGCAATTTTGAATTTGGAACTGTTCTATATTCGAATGTGTTTAAATTTTGAATCTCAAAACAGTTGAAAGGATTAGGATTAATGCTATTGTTTAGTCATGTCTGCATCCCATCCCATGTCTGCATCCCATCCCATGTCTGCGGACTGTCGAACGCTGGTATTTAGAATTCCAGCGTGGACATACTAGTGTTAGTGACAAATCTCGCGAAGGACGCCCAAAATCCGCCTTCACTGAAGATAACATCATTGCTGTGAGACAACTAATTCTCGAAGATCGTCATGTGACGTATCGAGAGATAGAAGCTCTATTAGGCATCTCAGGGACAACCATTCAGAAGATCTTGCATGAAGCGCTTGGTGTGAGAAAGCTAGTTTGCCGTTGGATACCGCATCTGCTTTCCGACGATCACAAGGCGGCCCGCTTCAGATGGTGTAAGAAAACTCTGCAAAGGTTCGACCGAGGAGAGTCAAATCACGTCTACGACATCATCAGTGGTGACGAATCTTGGATCTATGCCTACGATCCTGATTCCAAACAACAATCTACAATCTGGGTCTTTCAAGACGAGCCAAAGCCGACTAAAGTTGTTCGTTCTCGAAGTACTTCAAAGAAGATGGTGGCCACGTTCGTTGGAAAAACCGGCCATGTTGCGACTATTGCAGTTGAAGATCGTAGAACGGTTAACGCAGAGTGGTATACCACAGTTTGTTTACCACAAGTCATCGCCGAACTTTAAAAATCTAACTCAAAGCGACGCATCATCCTGCACCACGACAGCGCAAGCTCACACAGCGCTCGTCAAACGATTGAGTATTTAAAGCAGGAAAAAGTAGAAATTCTTGACCATCCTCCATAAAGTCCTGACCTAAGCCCTAACGATTTCTTTACATTTTCTAAAATTAAGAAAGTCTTCGTGGTCAAAGGTTCCAGTCCGGTGAAGAAGCAGTCGACGCTTTCAAGTCAGCCATTTTGAACACCCCCACTTTAGAGTGGAATAAATGTTATAATAACTGGTTTGAGCGAATGGAAAAGTGTATTAAGCTACGTGGTGAATACTTCGAAAAACAATAAAAAGTACTATAAGGTTCTAGTTGTGTTTTTTCTTCAAACGATAAAACTTGAAAGGCATGCCTCGTAGTACGTCTCCAACACGCTCACCGGTTACGGAGACTTCTGACTCGTCATCATCATCATCTCAGCCCATACTTGTCCACTGTTGAACATAGGCCTCCCTAATCGCTTTCCAGCGTAACCGGTCCGATGCCACCTGCATCTAACGACTTCCTGCGATTTTCATAAGATCGTCGGTCCATCTGGCAGGCGGTCGTCCCACGCTGCGCTTGCCAATACGTGGTCGCCACTCTAGAATCTTTCTGCCCCAACGCCCGTCCGATCTACGCGCTATGTGGCCCGCCCATTGCCACTTCAGCTTGCTAATCTTAAGGACTATGTCGGTAACCTTGGTTCTTCTACGAATCTCCTCATTCCTGATTCGATCGCGTAGAGAAACGCCGAGCATAGATCTCTCCATAGCTCGCTGAGCAACTCTGAGCTTTTTTATGAGACCTATTGTAAGAGACCACGTCTCTGATCCATATATCATCACTGGTAACACACATTGACTGAAAACTTTAGTCTTAAGGCACTGAGGTATTTTGGATGAGAAGATATTGCGCAGTTTCCCGAACGCTGCCCAGCCGAGTTGGATTCGTCGATTGACCTCTCTCTCAAAGTTGGACCTACCTAACCAGACTACCTGTCCCAGGTAAATGTATTCGTCGACAACTTCAAGAGTAGAGTTCCCAACGGTGAGTGCGGTGGGTACGACATGGACGTTAGACATTATTTTGGTTTTGTCCATATTCATTTTAAGACCCACTTGTTGAGATACTCTGTTGAGGTCACCGAGCATTCGTCCTAGATCTTCCAGCGACTCCGCCACGACCACTCGTACTCGTATGATCGTTCATAAATCTTATCAATAAATCTGGAACTGGTGTAATTCTACATGGATTACTCCAATTCCAGTTCCAATATAATATAATCTATGGCTCCATCATTTCTGGTAAATGATTCTGCTAATGTCAAGTTTGAATTTGTGGACCAAACATGAACCATTGACACGAAAAGAAGAAGAAGAATATGTAGGATCATGTGATTCTTCCATGTGTCTATATCACCCCACAAGATTTTTTGAGAGTAGGCAGAGAGTAGCTTATCAATTAAAATTGAGCCCTTGCCAGAGTTTAACCTCCTTTCAGGCATCAAAATTGGAACGTCTACGAAAAATCCTCGTATGCATTGACGTAACTTGTCAATCTTCTTATGCACACAAACATATTCAAATTTATGAACAGAAGAAATCTGACAAACAACCAACCGAGGAAGGATAAAAGGAAGTAAGTATTATTCTACTATTGCAAACAAAACAAAAATAATACTAAGAAGCCTAAGCTAATAACAGGGAAACGAAAATATTATATTGCGGATTCTAAACACGAGAGAGATTTAAATTTTCGAACGACGTGTCTTATCATCCAGCGGAATTATCAGACAACATCTATGCATACTGTGTTCTCGATACAAATTTAGAAAATCCTATTATTATTCTTTCTTCGTCCTTTAGATGATAAATTAAAAGAACATTTTGTTTAGTGCAAAAGCTGCTTTAAGGGAATGGATTAAGGCATATTGTACCGCTGAACTCAGGACTTTATATGTGATCGAATGATAGTAGCATTAGCATAAATAGAATAGCCCTCGTCAACTTTATTTTCGTGGTGCACGTATGCTTTTATTTAGGAATGATTTTCGTACAGAGCATACTAGAGAAAAATATTTAAAAAAAAAGGTAAACCGACTTAAAAAAGCAAAAAATAAATATTTGAAGTCGGTGCTGGTTGGTGCAGTCGGTTACTTGGCACCAACTTCAAATATTTTTTTTTTGCTTTTTGAAGTCGGTTTACCTTTTTTTTTAAAGATTTTTATTTTACCATTTTAAGTGACGAGTGAATTATTAATTAATATTTATATACCGATATTATATTATTTAGCTGAGTTGTACAGTAAGGTACCTACAGGATTAATATAATGACTATAATAACGGAATCTATATATTAGTGCTGTTCGCCGTTAAGGAGTTCCCTCTTGTATCTTCAAAGTCCAAGGTCCAATACCAATAACATTAAAATAGGACCACCTCAAAACTATACTCAACCCAATGCAAAAAGAATCATCAAAATTGGTTCATAAGCAAAGGAGTTATAAAAAAGGACGAATTATGAACCTCCTTTTTTGAAGTTGGCTAATATACTGCTTAGTTCTATAGTAGGGTACCTATAGGATTGACGTCATACCCATAATATCTCAATTTACAGATGCCTATTGTTTGTCGTTAAGGAGTTCCCTGGTGTATCTTTTAAGTCCAAGGTCCAATACCGATGAAATTAAAATGGGACCACCGTGAAGATATACTGAACCCAATGCAAAAAAATCATCAAAATCGGTCCACAATTGACGGAAATATCGCTGAACATACATAAAAAAAGCACACATACAACCGAACTTAGAACCTCCTCCTTTTTGAAGTCGGTTAAAAATTAACATTTTCTCAAAATATGTTCACACTTTTTCCAAAATTCAAAAGCTATTGTAATCTGAATGCATATGTTTCTTCACAACTCTCCTTAGCAACTTTACCATTACAAAATTGGTTGAGGAATTGATAGATATGTGTCTGCATTTAAATTGTATCTCCAACTGTATATTGTAGTGTGTAGTCGACTTTAACAAAATTAAAAGAATTTCTGTCATAAGTTACATTGCTCTCAAAAGTGATCTTGAACTTCGCCATCTTTACAAATTCGGCAGTCGCTGGCTAATTCGCACACCGACTCAATATTTTATGAGGGTGATTCCGTGACAGTTTGATAATTCCCCATTTTTATGGGACGAACCGCTATAAAATTTATGCGGTAGTAGTGTAGTGCCTGGATATTTTCGCCACGCGATCCTATAATTGATACGTTGCCATCGTTTAGGGCACATCCCCAAGCTTTGGGTAATAAAGGGAGGTGAAACGTAAAGTTTTTTTCGCAAGACAAACAACCCAATGGCCTGGCTAATTATTTAGAGTTTATCCCAAATTTTACGGACGATTAATTTTGTGGACAAGAATAAAAAGTAAATATTGTAAAGAGGGAAACATAGATGTTTACATGATGGTTTGGGATAATATTAATGGAAAACTCAAAGATAGGAACTTGTTGTTCGATAAATCCTTTATTTCATGCTTAGAATCCGTCGATCTATTTATATGTACCATCACGCCAGACCCCTTGCGGGTGTAGTTTTTATGTTAAAGCAACATATAAAAGAGACGTAACATGTTATACTTTTGTTTACAATCCTTATTTTCGTACTTCTACATAATTTGATTCTAGATAAATTATTTTGTTGGGCAAATTCCGTGTTGAGCCGCGATATAGGTCAAGCAGTGTTTGGCTCATCTGAGATGAGTGACCGTTAGTCGCACTTCGATATGCAAACGTCTCTTTGTTTTGGAAAGCACGCTAAGCAGAGGTTTTGGTTGCAACAATTATGGTTATAATAACACCAAATTGGAAGCTTTATGGGCGACTCCTTAAGTTCCCACAGCACGGAATTTGCACAGCAGAGAAACATAGTACCTATACGCTTTTTTTGCATGAAAATATCCTTGTCACTATTAACGCTAAGTACCAAGTCATATCTTGAACCGATGATGTTGCCCTCACCCGTACAAGACACGAGAACACGAACAACTACAAGGGAATTTACCAAAAATAAATCTTTGTTGTGCTAATTCCGGCGCAAAATACCTGTCTTTACAGCTGGCGAGTCACGTCCTTCAATTGATTAAGGGTCATTAAACTGTACGTCAATTGGATACTGAAACATTCCACGTAAAGCTGCGGTATTTACCGCAGCTTTACGTGGAATGTTCCACTGGTGCTACTGTTTTACTGAGCGGCAATTGCAATTGGTACTGTGATATTGAGCACATATCGGCTTTATAACTACTAAAATTCTTTGACAATTGAGTGTTACTAGTTATAATTCACTGAAACATATTCGCTTGCGATGGACCTCACAAAATGGCTCAAGGCCTTATAAGAAGGCAAAAAGCAATGAAAAGAACTATGCTTGGAGTTTCTCCTACGAAATATAATCATGACATAGCACTTAGATTTACGAAAGTGTCAGTGGGCATGTTATTTTGTAGCTCTTTTTGAGAGAGCTCTATGTTCTTCTGTGGATGCCTGTTAGTTCGTGATGATGATATTTCGGGTTTTAAGCTGCTATTTTGTTGGCAATACATAAGAATTATCGGAATGATAAAAATCAGATTCATAAATTAAAGATGTTTTCCAAAGTAGCTCACCCAAAGACGCATAAAACATAGATATTTTGTACGACAACGGTCTAGTAGGCAAAACTGACTATGCTCTAACAGCAAGACCCAGCATTCGTAAATATGATAAGAGAATATCGAAGTAGGCATCAAAATTATAATTAAAAAAATACATATTGATGGTACACCTCAACTTTATCCAACATCATTGCGAACGATAAAGAAGATTCAAGTCTACCATATATCATTCCAAATTGTATATAATTTGGTATGTATTGGTATTATAAATTCTGAAACATTCATTTCCTTATTTCACAAGCGAAATTCTCTAATGGTTGATCATATATATTTCCTCTCGCAAGTTTGCCTTTGCTTTTCCTATTCACGAAACTGAACTCTTAAAATTGTATTTGTGTTCTTTTTTAATACATGTGATGCTGCTATGTGTATACCTCTGATAATTATCTGGTTTAGTTCCGGAGAAATTTGTTTCAATCGCCGCATTTATAGAATAGTTTTAGATTTACATTGTATCACGAAAAAAGATAGAATAACTGATTATGTAGCAATGGAACTGAAACCAAGTTTTACTCTTTTTAAGAAAAATGCATATAACGATCTAGAAAGAAAAATCCCCCTTATTGCGAACTGCAGTATTTTCAGCATATTTTATTAACACTTAATTCTTTAAAGACAATTTACTGAAATACTCACTTGTAAGAATAATTTCAAATACTCACTGATATGGGACCTCTGGAAATAAAGACCAACTACTTGATATACTCGTAAAGCACTACCAATAAACCTAGATACCATGGAATAGCAATGATATCTAAACGTCAAATATCTCAGACTCTGGGAACTGTAAAATACTTGAAATTTAAAAAACGAAATAACTCAATATAAACCCCTACAAAATGCACAACATAATTTTATGTAGTCACTAAACATACAATTAAAATACCAGCCGCAAATCAAACAAAGGAATGGAATTTTAATAGGTCACAAATATTCCGCTTGGAAGCAGAACGACGAGCGAATTACATCGTCCGAGGTTGCACCGCGGACATTATCGCTTGCACGAGGAACTTCAACTTGTGCCACTGAGCTTGGTCGCAATTTACATGTGAATGTGAAATTTGCAGGAGGTAAAGTTTTCATTATTCCCATGATTGGCTGGAATTTTGCTGGTTAGTGGATGCGAGTTTCTTGCTTTTAAGAATAGTTAAATTTGTTGATGTCTATTTCTAGCAAAAATAAGCAAGTTACTGACAAATCTTTCGACGTGAAGAACAACTGCCTAATTGAAGCACGACCAACAAACCGAGGGTACTACAAATTTACAGTTTAAGGACCACAAAGTCTCCGGCACATCAAAAAACTGAAGAGTTGCATTGCATCGCGGAGATTACTGCTCGCACGAGGAACCAATGTCTTTTACTTGTGCCACTAAGCTTGTTCGTTTAGATGCGAATGTTCAATTAGAAGGAGAGAAACTTTTCATTATTCCTATGATTGACTGGAACTTTTTCTGTGTCACGCACGCCTTTGATGTTGCAAGTGCTCTTGCTTTCAAGAATAGTTTAACTTCTTTCAAAATAGCTAACTTCGTTGATGTCTATTTCCATAGCAACAACATGCATATGTTAGGTTTAGGTCAGTCTAGTGTGTGACGCACCGCCCTAATATATATTAGGTAGCGCATAAGATTTAGACCATTATATTAAACATTATTGCACCAACAAGACGTTTTATTCGATACACCCAGTCACCCTTAACAACACATCATTGCACTACCATACTGAACTTGTACAATAAAAAAATTTTTTTTCTTATCTTTATAAAAACCAGTCGGCGATTTTGCTAATTCAAGTATTCTTATTCCCTATTTGTCTATCTATAACATCACGCCAAATCCCTTGCTTCACAGACCTCTCTGACTTCCTCCACTCTTATAGTTTGTCTCATTAATAAATATCCCGTCTCATAAAAATCCAAAGAGTGTAATGTACTTTATTTAAATGCTTAAAACATGCATAATTAAAGTCAGTCTACCATAGATGCCTTATGCATTTTAAAATAACCTTTACCTTTTTCTTAGCTATGTTGTAGAAGCCATCGTAATATTTTTTACTCTATCCCCATTATTTTAAAAATTCGGACAGTGTATAGCATAGTTTTGTATTAATGGCCTGGAGCTTATTTGAAACGGTTATCTCTTTATCGATTACGAAGAGTACTGTACTCATATCATGAAAATTGTGTTATGTAGTTATACAAAAAATAATAAGGATCCGTGAAGTAAGGCACCATCTTACATGATTTTGCATACGTTTTGTAAGGACCGCACGGGCGTACCAAGTGGCGGCTGCTCGCGACTCAGTGTCCACCATTCGCGACTCAGTAACTGCGACACGTATCCGGTGGCACAGGTGGCACAAAACGCAGCAGACTCGTGGCAGCTACCGATCACCTTTGTTTACCCGGAGTTGGTGCACGTCAGCCACCGGTGGCTGTGGTTGTTTATTCATTTGAGCGGAGCCTAAACTCTGACGGTGGTGGTAAAGGTACACTATGTACACCTAGTTTTCATCAACGATTTTAGGTCTTAATATATTAGGGGCAAGCTTATATATTATATGCCGGACACAATGCGAAACTCTACCAATATGAATCTTTTTTTCTATAGAAAGAACCCCAGTGTATATTATATTATATTTAGTGATATACATAAATAATTTTGTACACCCATAGTACTGTGATAAAGTGTTCATAGTTATCAGTTACTTAGTAGATTATAAAGTTAAGTAGTATTCGGCTCAGTCAGTCTAAATTGGGTGGCCGAATGTGACATTTTCATATTCAAACATTTCGTGCATTGGAAGGCACGTTAAATAGTTGATCTGGGTTGCCAAATTATGTGGTCGTTAAGCTAAGTTGGAAGCGTTACGGGCAGCTCGGTTAGTTCTTAGATCATGCCACAAACCTGCTTCTACCATTCTGGTCTACGTGGTTGTTTAAGAGCAGTTCTCTCTCATCTCAATTTGTGTGTGCAGGTCTTTGGGCAGCAGTGGGATAATATAGGCCGATTTATTAAATTTGTGGTCAGCCTTTCTAACGCAGGGCCAATATGTGTCGAATGACCAGGTTTATTACCGTGTTTACGACTATATTTTATGGCCACATAAATATGTATCGATGTGTCGACACTGATAATAATATAGGGATATGAACGCTTATAAAACCTTTACCTATTATAATTTTGCACTGTAATGAGATCGTTGGTTTAGAAAAATATGACTTATCGCTTCTATGACATTAATATCCCAAGCCGTTTCTTGGATTTTGATTTTAAATTAACACAAGATATGTTGATTTAACAATGAGGATTTTAATGTCAACTAAAAGACTCAGATCTAAGACTACAAAAGAGTTTAAAAAACTGTAACTCGGCTACCTAATTAACGTTGAAATAATAGGAACATGGATTTGGAATGTACTATTTTTATAGAATTTATACTTCTTTCATTTGACATCCCACTCGTATGAATTAGCAAAATTTACTCACTCCTCACTTTTCTGGATGCAATATTTTCATGTAAAATGTATCCTTTGTCAACCGGGCTATAATAACATCGATAGACCCCTCATTCATCAAAATCAGGTAGGTAGCGCAACGGTGGAACATGCGCATAAAAAGCTAAAAATTCCTTTTGGGTGTCCCGTAGTCGGGTACAAAAGTCTTTATGCGGTCTGCCTCTAATATAAACTTACTTGCAAACATATCAATATATAACGGATGGCTTGGTCCAGTGATTGAGCTGAAGCCGATCCGCCCAGTAGATCGCGTTTCCGCGGGACCCATAAACATTTGTTTCGGTTTAAACTCACCCACGATTTAGAAATAATTCCTAGCGTAGGGAACCGTAAGTTTTCTTTAAATCAAAATAAAGCATCATGCAGCTATTCTCTGGCATAGTATAATTTAATAATTTAACTTAGACCTACCTGATAGACTACCTACACTGCTCTCTCATACATCAAAATGTACATGGAAAAAAATATGAAAATACTATATTAAGGATATCGTGGAGTTTCTTGCCCTTTGTAACAGGAATGACATTCCAAAGCGGTGGATTCTTTGTTTAACGATTGATAAATACTACAATGGTTTACATGAATAAAAAGATATTCTAATACCCATCCAGTAAGTTGTTGTACTTACATAGTCGCTTATCTCAATTACAAGTGGATCCAGGAGCAGTGGGATGGCACGGCATTTACATAGAGAAACTGAGACACATCAACTTCTGTGAAGCAGTGCCACACGTCTGCGCTGAATATATTGTTACCGTCACTCCCCTGTCGTGTTTGCTATGTGTGGGACAAGTAATAGGAGATAAAATTACCAATTTGTTTATAGCTCCAGCTTTAGAAATAGAACATCAGTAAATAAGGAAGTGCATAACAGTGTTACTATAATTATGCTGCAGTTTCTTCTTCACTAATGTAATAAAGCGGCAAGATTTATATTTTTGTATGTTTGTAACGAATAAACCCAAAAACGACTGGACTGGTTATAATGATTCTTTCATCTTTAGAAAGCTACATTATCCAGAAGTAACATAGACTATAAAACACAGACCCGGTAGGTGGCGCTATCGTCGACCGGGTACAAAGTTGCGGGAAATTCCTTTGTCTAATAAAATACTAACTACTTAATATAAACCAGATGTAAGCACTAGATAAGGGCGTCGCTTAAAATGGTGCATTAAGTTTGAACGAAAAACAATAAGACATGTAAAAATTTACTATATTTTTTATGTTTGTCCCACACTATATATATAATGCATTGCATATAAACGCATTCGATCGCAGATCGAAACAAATAATTGTGGGTCACACAAAGATTACTAGATTCATTGGATCGAGTGGACTACGCCAAACTACTGGATCAAGAAATCAAGTAAATAATGTCGTAATTTTCTGATAGCTGGAATTTTGCATGAACATTACAATCAGAGCCAGCAACTTTCTAAAGAGTTTAAATGAGGAATATTTCGTCAAATGTGTCAAAAAGCTATCAATGACTCATTACTACAGAAATGCTCACACGGCATCTAAGCGATCGGCCATCTTTGTTTTTGTGCTGGTTACGTACCTACTCCCATAGTTCTAAGGTGAACTATAGTAGTAGGCCTACTGATTCTCACCTCAATTTGTGAGACAAGACCATTATGGAGAGTGAGTTGGAATAGGCCGATTTATTAAGGTAGACCGTATACTTCCTGATGGTACCAACTATTGCTGAGTAATCAAGAAATTTTAATAATCAAAAAACTGCTTACAGAATATTTCTGGCATCAGTAACATACAGAGCAAATATTGTAGGCCCCACAAATATTAGTTTTAGTTCGAATGTTTACACGTGTGAAATTCATGCATGTAAATGCCTCCATGTTAGAAGGTGCAATTTCAAGTATGAGAATACGTTTATATAATAAATGTACTACAAAATATTAGTTAATACGACCACGGGCCAGTCTACTTAGGACTCTTAGGATCTCTGCTAGGACTAAAATCTGATGATGATGTGATAATGTTAGCTGGCGGGTGATGCTGAAACGTAGCGTAGTGCTACCAATTTAGTTAGTAGTATTATACTATTATTTTCTTAAAAATATTTATTAATTTATATTTATTTATTATATATTTATATATACTGATTATGATATCAGATACTGATTCTTTTCGCTCCGCCAATGATTCCCCTTTCTCTTCATCTAATATAAGTTTTTGCTCCATAGACGATAATCTGAATGACTTTCTTCGCGATAAATTCGACCAGCAAGTTTCTCATATGCTAAATGTTTGACATATCAACGCTCAAAGCGTACCTAGCCATCACAGTGAATTATATAACACATTTAGCAACATTAACGTTCACGCCATCCTGATATCCGAGAGCTGGCTCAAACCTCACCTTCTCTCAACCTCCTATGCTCTGCCTGGTTATATACTTATTCGGAACGACCGGGTTAATAAGGGCGGCGGAGGAGTTGCTATCTACCTTCGGAGTGATCTTCCTTACAAAATTGTAGCCATATCTTCCACCCACTCGGGTCCTGCAGAGTTTCTCTTTCTCGAGGTTTGGGTCAAAGGCGCCAAAATCGTAATTGGTGTTGTGTATTGTCCTCCAACCGTTGATTATTTCACCGAATTCAAATCGGTATTGGAATCCTTGGGGTCTGACTACGTACATCACATCATCATGGGTGATTTTAATACCAATCTCCTAGCTCACGATTCCCCTCGTTCCTGTAAACTACTACACCTTGTTGAGTCAGCCAGTTTCCACATTCTGCCTCTTCAAGCTACACACCATAATGTCAACAGTGATGATACCTGGCTCGACCTCATACTTACCTCAAATACTTCCCTCGTTTCCTTCCATGGGCAGCACGATGCCCCTGGTTTTTCTCATCATGACCTCATATTCCTTTCCTATATCCTGAAAGTTCCCAAACCCCTTCCCAAGGTTCTGCACAGGCGTTGTTTTGCTCGAATGGATATCGGGAAATTAGTCGAAGATGCATCCCAGCTCAACTAGACTCCTCTTATGGAAGCTGGCACCATAGATGACAAAATATGCATGTTTAACGAAAATGTGATTCAGCTCTACGATACGCATGCTCCTGTCAAAAAGGTGAGGTTGAAGCGACCACCTGCTCTGTGTATGACCAGGGGAATTCGCATGGCCATGCGACGTAGAAATCGCGCATTTCGAAAATTTAAAAAAGATCGCACTGAATACAATTGGTCTGATTTTAAAATTGCAAGAAACCGGTGTAATAAGATGATACGTGACGCTAAGCGCCGCCATATTCTAAATAATATCACATCTTCTTCGCCTGCCGATATTTGGCAATTCCTTAGTACTCTGGGTATCGGCAAGACACGACGTCATGACCTACCAAATACAATAAGTTTAGACGATCTTAATTGTCATTTCTCCACTGTTCCTTCTGTCGATTGTCTAACTGTTAATCGAACTCGTGCTTTCTTAGATGGTCTCAGGCGTCCGAACATTAATCCTTTTCACTTCTCTCCGGTCGACTCTTGTGAGATTAAGAAGATAATAATGTCCATAAAATCCAGGGCTGTTGGCTGTGACAAATTATGCCGATTTATGATCGTAACAGTTCTGGACTATCTTCTTCCGATAATCACTCACCTTGTTAACTTCTCTTTGGAGTCCAGAGTTTTCCCGTCTCTCTGGCGTAAAGCCTTTATCCGTCCTCTGCCCAAAATCCCTAATCCTTCCCTTCCTAGCCACTTCCGTCCAATTTCCATTCTTCCTTTTCTTTCTAAAGTGCTCGAGGCCTGTGTTCATAAACAATTCTCCCATTTTATTTATACCAATAACCTGATTAATCCTCTTCAATCTGGGTTCAGGCCAGGCCACAGTACCGTCTCTGCTCTCCTTAAAGTGACTGGTGATATTCGTACAGGTATGGAAGACACCAAAGTGACTGTCCTTGTGTTAGTCGATTTTTCTAATTCCTTCAATACTATTAGTCACGATATCCTTTTGTCCATTCTCTCCTATCTTCTTTGCTCTCAGGAGTCGCTGGATTGGTTTTCCTCTTATCTTCGGGGACGCCAGCAGTCAGTTTTATGTGACGAGACGTCGTCACCACCACCTCAAGGTAGACTGGCAGAAAATGCCTCAAGCATTAAGTCCGCCTATGTACACATGTGCATAAAGAATAAATAAATAAAAATAAATAAATAAAATCAGAAAAAAAATACTGTAAATCTACAATAAACCTAACTGCAGACAATATACTCAGCATAGCATCCGATTCAACAAATGTAACTGCTGACGTAAGAAGTGGCAAATGAGAGGTGAAATTGTGCGGGAAACGAATTGCGTGTTGTTACTGATGTACCAATAAACCGAGGGCTTGGAATGTGTTAACGTGGATTAGATTCAGCGTGTGTCAGTAGATAGGCGTATTCAGATAATATGTAATCATCCCAACGATTGAATGGAAAGAAATTAGAACGAATGAAAGAATTGTGGTTGGTAACGATGTGCTGGAGCAAGTAAATGAGTGGGGAAAATGAGTTTGTATGTCTTGGATGCGGAAGAGTAAATACAGAGAATTGAGTAAATGGTGCCACGGAAATTTAGCCAAAAGGTGCAGTTGGCCATGCATTACGAAGTGTTTGTCCCAGTGCTGTTATATGGCAGTGAGATTTGGATATGTAAGAAGGAGAATGAAAGCAAGATAAATGCAGTCAAAATGCGAGCTCTGCGGAAGATGTGCAGAGTCAAGCTAACCGACCGTATTCGCAACAGCGTAGTAAGTAAGCGTGTATGTATGAAAGAGAGTACCGGTGTAAAAATGAGTAAGGGTATGCTCCGTTGATTCGGGCATATAGAAATGATGTATGTATGTATTTTATTAATAAATTTTATTGATGTTGATATAAAAGTAATCCAAAGATATTTTTTGCAAGAATTGACTTCATTTAAAACATGATTTTCACTGTGCCTAAATTCATAATTTTTGAATCCGTTTTGGTTATAGGTATATAGCCTACGTCATCGTTACAAACATATACACGTTCTATTAAACACAAAGAAAGAAATCATTATGGTATTTTTAAATCCCAAAATCTTAAATAATTTAAATAAGATTGTCCTTACTTCTGCTATCCAAGGAAAGGTTGGTATAATTGCAAGGGAGGCACGCAAGTAACTGTACGGAATTAAGTCTGTCGGTTAAATAAAGTACAGTTGTACGTTTTGATTACAATCCCGTTAGATCTGTCGTTCCGTTAGACGAAAGCAATTTTTATAAAGGTTTATTCAAAACCTTCATATTTATTACTTGAATTGACTATTAATCTTTAAATGATGTATACACCTGTAAAAGCATATCACCTTGTCTGAGACTGTATTTTGTGTTGTTGATTATAGTGTGTTATAAGTCGATGGTGTGTTTATCTTTTCATAAATTAATAACCTATTTAGGTCTAGTACTGGGTAAAGGTCTCTCCCGTGGGACAGATTTTATGAGTCGGTACAGTATTTTGAACATTTGTTTCGGTCTGGGCAGAACACATGAATAATTTAGGAATTATTGTGTAGGGCTACGAAATAAAGAAAAAAAAATGTTTGTTGTGGGTCATGGTTACTCAGTACAAAAATTTTATTATATTTATTTAGGTAAGGTAAGTTAATAAACAACTCTGCAGTTAATTTTACTACCTTAAATATAAACAGCTTTAAGAATTTCCACAATTTCCAGGTTAATCTAATTATTGTACGAGGCATGCCTTTTAAGTTTTGTCGTTTGAGGAAAAAACCACAACTAGAACCTTATACTTACTTATACCGTACTTTTTATTGTTTTTGAAAGTATTCACCACGTAGTTTAATACACTTTTCCATTCGCTCAAACAAGTTATTATAACATTTATTCCACTCTAAAGTGGGGGTGTTCAAAATGGCTGACTTGAAAGCGTCGACTGCTTCTTCACCGGACTGGAACCTTTGACTACGAAGACTTTTCCTAATTTTAGGAAATGTAAAGAAATCGTTAGGGCTTAGGTCAGGACTGTATGGAGGATGGTCAAGAATTTCTACTTTTTCCTGCTTCAAATTCTCAATCCTTTGACGAGCGCTGTGTGAGCTTGCGTTGTCGTGGTGCAGGATGATGCGTCGCTTTGAGTTAGATTTTCGAAGTTCGGTGATGGCTTGTGGTAAACAAACTGTGGTATACCACTCTGCGTTAACCATTCTACGATCTTGAAGTGCAATAGTCGCAACATGGCTGGTTTTTCCAACGAACGCGGCCACCATCTTCTTTGAAGTGCTTCGAGAACGAACAACTTTAGTCGGCTTTGGCTCGTCTTGAAAGACCCAGATTGTAGATTGTTGTTTGGAATCAGGATCGTAGGCATAGATCCAAGATTCGTCACCACTGATGATGTCGTAGACGTCATTTGACTCTCCTCGGTTTGAACCTTTGCAGAGTTTTCTTACACCATCTGACGCGGGCCACCTTGTGATCGTCGGAAAGCAGATGCGGTATCCAACGGCAAACTAGCTTTCTCACACCAAGCGCTTCATGCAAGATCTTCTGAATGGTTGTCCCTGAGATGCCTAATAGAGCCTCTATCCCTCGATATATCACATGACGATCTTCGAGAATTAGTTGTCTCACAGCAATGATGTTATCTTCAGTGAAGGCGGATTTTGGGCGTCCTTCGCGAGATTTGTCACTAACACTAGTATGTCCATGTTGGAATTCTAAATACCAGCGTTCGACAGTCCGCAGACATGGGGCTTTATCACTGAACACAGATGTTAGCTCTTTTAAACACTGAAGCCGTCTCAGGCCTCTTCTAAAGTTGTAGAAAATTATTGCACGAACATTTTCCTTAGAAAGATTCATTTTCGTACGTAACCTGACAGATTCCAATCGACGCTGTGACTAAACAATAGCATTAATCCTAATACTTTCAACTGTTTTGAGATTCAAAATTTAAACACATTCGAATATAGAACAGTTCCAAATTCATAATTGCCGGGAAATATGGAAACGACAGAACTTAAAAGGCATGCCAGGTACGTATTCCGTGGACTGCATGATCGGGAATTGTTTGTTAATTCGACTTATATGTCGCATTCTAGTTTGATATGCAGTACCTGTTTGTTGTACCGATAGTATCAATCTTGTCGCAATCATTGCACTGGTTAAAGATCACGAATGCTCCGAGAAACCTGGTGTGATACCTTACGTATCCTGTTTGTACATTCAGCAGAATATTCTAAATTTTTCGTATCGGTAATACTTTTTATTATACGAACGTTAGGGAACGTTGTCAAAACAAGAGAAAGGTTTTGATGCAGAAATTTGATAAACTAGGTGTGTTTGGTACATATTGCCGTATTTCCCAAAAAAATAGTTTAGTAATTCGATCGGCAGTTTTTTTAGTATGCCAATGTACGTTATATCTTTAGCCTCCAACCGCAACTTTGGTGGCAGATTTAAAAAAAAAAAAATGACAAACGGTTTTTTAATGCGTATAAAATTCTCTAAATATTTGATATTATACTCCAAGAATTATTTGTGTCGCAGGTGCGTTTGTAAATACAAGTTTCTCATGCGCAAAAACAAAATGTAGGCTAGTTATGTAAAGATTTGTCCCGTATAGGAACGTACGAAAGATTCTTGGATTCAGTGAACCAACCGGTAAACTCCTTCGCCTAGAATGCGCCGACATAGAAATTAATTAGACCAACCGCAATTTCGTTTTTCAAAAATTCACACTTCTTTTATGGGGTACTGTGTTAGATTTTATAATAAACTTGACGTCACTAAACTTAGTGAAAATAAATTCAAAGCTTGTATTAAGCGTACGCTTAGTAAGCAAGCTTTGATGATTATTCAAAAGACAAAAATACTTGGATAGGTGCTGTTCCAGCTCCACTTCAATATAGATAATTTATTCAGCTATTATTAGTTGTAATTATTTAATATTCCCTCTCTTCCTTCTATTAGTTTAGTGAAAATATTTATCATTTCTTTCTCTATAAATGCGGGAAAAAATATTTAATTTCCATACCCCACAACAAAATTTAGATGTCAAAAATTGTATTTTGTACTTTCTGCCTCCTCCTCTGGATGATATAGAAATTGTAAAAATATTATTTCAAAAGAGTAACTGTAGAGGTTTTTGCGCTTCTTCTCCACAGGAATGACATTCCGAAGTCGCGGTAGAGTCCTTGCTATTTTTCTGACGATTCAATAAATACTAAAATGATTTATCTATCTATATCATCACTCCAGATCCCTTGCGGGGTAGGTAGAGAGTACAGAGTTCCAACAAGTTCTTTTCTTACATACCTCTCTGGCTTCCTCCACTCTCATAGTTCGTCTTATACACGCTCGCCGATTACGGAGGCTCTTGACTTACATGAAAAATGATTTACATAAATAAAAAAACATGTTTATTCTGAATCTTCTTATTATAACTACCATGTACTACCATCGCAGAGTAACGAACATTGCAAAAGTATTACAATAAGAAGAAAATTCTACTTACAATTCAAGATATCGGATTGGTCATGTCTGCAAACAGGTAGATTGAATATAATCGCACAAATGACGGCTATTTCCTGGTCAAAACTAAAGTTTCTAGTCACGTAAGAAACGCTGTTCGCAGATTGAAAACATTGTTATGATTTTAAGGGCTTCACTGGGTTCTGGGTTTTGTACCCTTATATTTTCTTGTATACTCGCACAGCGCTACGAGGGCCTAGATGTATTTAAGAAGTAATAATAATATTAGCCCTGTCAAGAAGCTGTGCCACCGTTAGACACGGGCCTTCTCTCAAACTGAGAGGGTCTAGGCCATCACGCTGGCCCAGTACGGGTTGGCGAATTTCACACACCTTCGAGAAATTCTTAGGCATGTAGGTTTCCTCACGATGTTTTCTTTGACCGTTAAAGCAAGTGATAATTAATTTAAAAAAGCACATGCTTACTATAAGGCAAAGGCTAGGTTTGAACCTGACACCTCTGATCTTTGCATCGTTAAATTAAGCCAGAACACATCAACAGTTTGCTTATTTTATATTTTAAGTATACAAGACAAATTTTCATAATAGCCACCCGCTACGTACAAAGTTATTATATGGTCTCCGTGGTACGCATCCTCTAGTCTTCAGTCTTTCAAATCTTAATTTTTTATCACTTTACGTTAATTCTAGCACACTTAATTTAAACATTATTTATATTAAAAATAAATCATCATCTATCAAACAGTCTTCACTCAGATTTGTAGTAAATATTCCAGTACCTAACCTAATTACATAAAAATATTAGCTATAGATTACGCTTACGATTAGTGTTGAAGTACTTGTATAATAACGCCACCATGTCAGTCCGAGTACAGGGGCAGTGCACGAAGGTGATCCCCATAAAAAGAGGAGTAAGACAGGGAGACGTCATTTCTCCGAAACTGTTTACGGCCACCTTAGAGGACGCCTTCAAGCTCTTGGAATGGCAAGGACTTGGCATCAACATCAATGGCGAATACATCACTCACCTTCGATTTGCCGACGACATTGTGGTCATGGCGGAGTCGCTGGAAGATCTAGGACGAATGCTCGGTGACCTCAATAGAGTATCCCAACAAGTGGGTCTTAAAATGAATATGGACAAAACAAAAGTAATGTTTAATGTCCATGTCGTACCCACCGCACTCACCGTTGGGAACTCTACTCTTGAAGTTGTCGACGAATACATTTACCTGGGACAGGCAGTCCGGTTAGGTAGGTCCAACTTTGAGAGAGAGGTCAATCGACGAATCCAACTCGGCTGGGCAGCGTTCGGGAAACTGCGCAACATCTTCTCATCCAAAATACCTCAGTGCCTAAAGACTAAAGTTTTTAGTCAATGTGTGTTACCAGTGATGACATATGGATCAGAGACGTGGTCTCTTACAATAGGTCTCATAAAAAAGCTCAAAGTTGCTCAGCGAGCTATGGAAAGAGCTATGCTCGGCGTTTCTCTACGTGATCGAATCAGGAATGAGGAGATTCGTAGAAGAACCAAGGTCACCGACATAGCCCTCAGGATTAGCATGCTGAAGTGGCAATGGGCTGGCCACATAGCGCGAAGATCGGACGGGCGTTGGGGCAGAAAGATTCTAGAGTGGAGACCACGTATTGGCAAGCGCAGCGTAGGACGACCGCCTGCCAGATGGACCGACGATCTTGTGAAAATCGCAGGAAATCGTTGGATGCAGGTGGCATCGGACCGGGTACGCTGGAAAGCGATTGGGGAGGCCTATGTTCAGCAGTGGACAAGTATAGGCTGAAATGATGATGATGATAGATTACGCAAAGGGTATAGAAATCCACAACTGTTGAAGTCGTTTGCACATCATCATCATCATCATCATCATCTCAGCTCAGTAAACAGTTTCGGAGAAATGACGTCTCCCTGCCTTACTCCTCTTTTTATGGGGATCGCCTTCGTGCAATGCCCCTGTATTCGGACTGACATGGTGGCGTTATTATACAAGCACTTCAACACTTCAATGTACCGATAGTCAATGCGGCATCGCTGGAGAGATCTAAGAACCGCCCAAGTCTCGATCGAATCGAAGGCTTTCTCATAGTCCACAAACGCCAAGCATAGTGGCCGATTATACTCCTCGGTCTTCTGTATAATCTGCCGCAGCGTATGTATGTGGTCTATGGTACTAAAGCCTTTCCGGAAACCGGCTTGTTCGGGAGGCTGGAAGTCATCAAGCCTGCGTTCGAGACGATTCGTGATGACTCTCGAAAACAACTTATAAACATGGCTCAGCAGTGTGATGGGCCTATAATTCTTCAGTAAAGTGTTATCACCTTTCTTGAAAAAGAGTACCACCACACCCCTGTTCCACGCTTCCGGCGTTTTTCCTTCGAGCAAGACGGAATTAAACAGCCTCTGAAGGACTTTAAGTACCGGCGATCCGCCCGCTTTCAGAAGCTCTGCGGTAATTCCGTCTTCACCCGGCGCTTTGTTGTTTTTAAGGTGTTTGAGAGCCATCCTAATCTCGTACAGGCTGATGTCCGGGATATCTTCAGTGTAGTGTCGGGTTAGCTTGGCTCTTGGGTCTTTTACCAAGTCAACAACAGGTTCAGCTACTGAGGTATACAACTGCCCATAGAACCTCTCTATCTCCCTGAGCACCTCTGACCTATTCGACGTTACGTTTCCGTCCTCCGTCTTCAGCTTCGTCAACTGGCTTTGCCCAATAGACGCGTCTCTTGCAAACACTTTGGAGCCCTTGTTCTGCTCTATGGTCTCCTCAATACGTCTTGTATTGAAGGACCGTAAATCGTGTCGCAAGGACTTCAATATCTGTCCATTGAGCTGCCTATAGGACTTAGCATCATCGGAGGTTTGGAGTGTCATGGTACGTCGCTCAGCCATAAGGTTTCGGGTGTAGTCAGAGAGCTTTTGAGGTCTATTTTTACGGTGGGGCTTAAAATGCTTGGACCCGACCGTATGGACAGTCTCTACCAACCTATTGTTGATTTCGTCCACTGATGCGCTGCTGTCTAGCAATTCGACGCGGTTTGACAATTCGAGTTGAAAGTTCTCGGGGTTTTGGATATGTGCATTAGAAGGTCGGAGCGTAGACTTCATCAGACGCGATCTTTCCATTTTGACATTAATATTTAATGTGCCTCTGACCATTCGGTGATCACTGCCGGTTTTTACCCTGTGAATCACGGAGACATCATTAAATATTTGTCGCTTGGTGCTCATGATGAAGTCTATCTCATTTTTTGTGGAACCATCAGGGCTCATCCAGGTCCATTTCCTATGAGGCGGCTTCCGGAAGAAAGAGTTCATCATAAAGAGTCCCTCCTTCTCCAGATATTCGGCCAGCCTCTGACCCCTGGGGTTGCGTTGCCCATAACCAAATTGCCCCACTCTCAATTCATCATCGCCCCGTTTGCCCAGCCGCGCATTGAAGTCACCCATAACCACTGTAAAGTGTGCTTTGGAAGTATGTATGGCTCTACTAATGTCCTCATACATTACTTCGACGTCATCATCTGAGTATGCCGAGGTCGGTGCGTAGACCTGTATGACCTTCAGCGAATATCTTTTGGATATTCTGAGTATCAGGTACGCTACCCTGCTCGACACACTAGTGATGGACACAACGTTGTCTATGAGTGACTTGTGGACGATAAATCCGACACCACCTTGGGACTGCTGTTCGCCCTCCCGGTAGTAAAACAAGTTGCCGGATTTTAAGGTTATCGTGTCCTCGCCCTTTCTTCGGACCTCCGATAAACCAACAATATACCACCGCAACTTGTTTATCTCTTCTTCCAGCTCAACAAGCTTCTCATCTGTCCTTAACGTGCGTGCGTTGTATGTCACCAGGGCCAAATTTCGGTGTTGGTGGTAGCCGAATCTCTGCCGGAGATTCTTAGCACCCCTTGTCCTGTCGTTACCATGGCTGCTACCGTGGCCAGGACGAACAGGACCGCCGGGGACTAGGGGCCTGGTTTTCTTACATTCGTCCATAATTGGGGGTGTTTGCCATACTCGCCACGCTTGGCAGGCGGGTTGGCGAGCGCAGTTATTGGTCGTCGAAGTGCTAAGGGAACGCTGCTGCCCATTCCCTAGTTTTCCCTTAGTCGCCTTGTACGACACCCGATGGGATGAGATGGGTTGGTCCTATTCTAAGCCGGGAACCACGCGGCACCGCGGCGTTTGCACATGTTTGGCTTAAAATCCATAATTTTTCATCTTATGTTTGATTCTGACCAACCAACGTTTGTAAAATAAAGAGCATGGCCGATTCAAAAATTAAAAAATCGTCGAATCCAGAGATATAATTAAGCAAAGAACCTGTTGGAACGTTTTACTTACTGCCTACCCCAATAAGGATCTGGCTCAATATAAATATGGTTAGAGAATAATGATCAGCCTCTCATGAAACTGACTGCTCCTACAAAATTTATTCTAAACAAGATTTATGACAGTCCTCATTGCATCCAGGTTATTCATTACTTTTGATACCAAAACTAACAATAGGTATGTTTCCTTATTTTTATCTTAGGTAAAATCGATTACCAAAACTGTATACCCTTAGCTCATAGCTCATTAATCAACAGATCCATTAGAATGATTCCCTAACGTCGAAGAAGTGAATTTCCTAACGGTTCAGCAGAAGGACAAGACCACAACGGTTTAGGAGCAACAGTGACTAATTGTTAGGCCCAAAACATTAGTCCTAAGAGTTAACTGTTACTGGAAAATGTAAGGGTTTTTGTGTTATTTAGTATACGTATAAATTGGGGGGAGAAGCGAGAAATAATTATTAAAATATTTGTGGTGTTCATTTTGGACATGGGTTTTTTAAACTGGTCACACTGTTATGACGTAGGCTACTTCTACAAAACTTATTCTTAACAAGCCCTAGTTATGACACTTCCCTTTTTGCTCAAATTTTTAATTAGTTCTAAGACCAAAAGTAACAATATGTTTTCATTTTATCTAAGTTTAAATGGATACCAAAACCACACATCTTTTCCGCCACATTAGCTAACTCCACCGTTAATTCCTAATGAGCCCAATAGCTCATAAATCAACAGATCCATTAAAATTTGGCACGTAGAATGTTGATTACCTGGATTAACATATATGATATTTTTTATCGCGGAAAAATGTAACGTTCCTGTGAAAAGTTAACGCGGACAAAGTCGCGGGCAGAAACTAGTATAAATAATAATCTCAGAAAGCTAACTTACTAGGTTCCTTATTCAGTATGGGCAATTAAATACGTAACTCTAGGCGTCATCACGCGTATCGTGGGTGCGCTTACAAACATGAAAATTCACATACACAAATACCCAGACTGAAACTAATAATTATGGTTCAAACAAAGATTTGTCCCGTGCATGAATCGAACCCGCGACTATTAGACACAGTGGGTGGTGCGGCTTAAGCCCTTAACCACTGCGCTAAATCGTCAGTTAAGTATCATCTAACTTAACTTTACAAGTGATGTACGGCTGTCTCCTCAAAGTCTTCCATGAATATATCGGCAACAATGGGAGATACAGGGGAGCCCATCGCCACCCCATCTACTTGCTTGTAGAACTGCTCCTTCCACAGTAAGTAGCCAGATGTAAGGCAGTGTCTCAATAGTTCTATGTATTCCGCTAGCATGTTATTCTCCGTTAGTTTCCTTTCTACAATTTCGACACAGTCTTGTACAGGTAGGCATGTGAATAGTGACTGGACATCGAAACTGATCATATTGCATTGTCAGTAAGATGTAGATTTTTGATCTCACTAAGAAAATGGCATGAATCCTTAACATGTGCTCTTGTGTGTCCTCTGAGTGGCGAGAGCACTTTCGCTAGGTGCTGAGCCAATCTGTAGGTTAGTGTGTCGATTTGGCTAACGATTGGACGTAGGGGAACATTCGGTTTATGTATTTTTGGGAGCCCGTACAACTGTGGTGGTTTTGCGCACGAAGGTATTAGCGATTTGACGTCCAGATTCAATGTTTCGGAGTACTTCTGTATTAAATCAGTCGTTTTGTTTTAATAAATTGTTGGTTGGCGCATCCATAATGACCGTAGCATTTCCTTTATCCGCGCGGAGAATAGTAATATCCTTTCTATAACCGCGAAAAAATCCGTAAAATTGTTTTATTTCATGTGTAATATTCGCGTAAATCTAAGAACTCAGTATGTAAATCAGTACGGACTGGAAATGTGTTTTTGTTTCTCCGAATCTAAAATTATCCCAGCCAGCGACCTATTTAAGGATAAGTTACGGTCCTTCGAGCCGGATATGAACCAGCGACCTATGGATAATAAATAATAATATAAGCCCTGTTAAGAAACTGTCCGAATGTTGGGCACGGGCCTTCTCTCAAATTGAGATATACAGTCCATTATAAAAGCAGTTTTTATAAAACTGCGTCGATACCTCGACCACTTGTATATTAAAACTGTTTTTATTATGCAACAAAAAACCTTATATTAGTACAGACGCCATCTAGTGGCAATGCGCTAACGATATTGACCAACTCGTGTCTTTCGTTTCTATAAGAAAAAAACCTTATATTCGTAAAGACATCAGAGCATCATGGCCATGAAGATATTGAACAGTATTTATGTATACCAACACACTCCGTCCCTCCAATCCCATGCCGCATAGGCAGAAGGTACAGAGCTTTAACAGGTTTCTTTCCTTATAGACCTCGCTGGCTTCCTCTATATTTTTTTTTAATATCCTATTTCGCCCCACTGTTGGGCAAAGGTCTCACCCAAGACTCCACTTAGCAAGATCTTTGGCTACTTCAGGCCATTCCTTTTCATAAGTGTCCAGGTCATCACACCATCTTTTTCTGGGTCCATCTGGTGTCCATTTAATAGTGATTTCGGCCCACATATCGGGATTCAATCTGCTCAAATGACCCGCCCATGCCCCGGCTGGGCAGTCTTATATTTGTTTTTGAATCCACATAAACTGATATTACATATTAAATGTTCTTTTAAAATGCAAAATAAGTAACATTAATTAAAAACGCAAAATTATTTATTTAAACTGACTACCCTTTTCTCTTAATAAACTACGAGCAATACGTAAACGCGACCAAGCTATTATTTATTTCAATAATATAAAACCAACGATTAATTCTGGAACCAATTGGTCGAAATTTTTCAGACGGCTTAGCAAGAACGGATTAACGAATTATTCTTTTATTTAATTACAATTTCATGGTAGCCTTCTTTTGCTCTTTCTGATGTGTCATTTTCAAAACTTTTTGGGATGCGTATTTTACATGCCTGTCCTGACTTTTCATGTAAATGGTCTTAATTTAAACCAGCTTGACACAACCTTAACACGATAACACTTTTGCGACAGCGTTGTCGGCCAATGTCAATTTATTCATCCTTAACTCTTAGAGGGTTTAACATTCAAGATTTCTGTTGGTGTAACGTTGTCAAGAAAGTTCGCTGTCACTTTCGCCTTTATTTAGTAAATTTATAGAGTGAAAAGGTTTAAATCTGTTGGTGTTAAGTTCTCAGGTCATATCAAATGTGTATATATCAAATGCAGTAGAATGGTGGTGGTTGAATAATTAGTACGATAACCTACGTTTGGTAAATCATCTATTTTAGCGAAAAAATCATTGGAGTTTGGTGGTTGGAACTCTGTACTCTCTGCCTGTTGCGAGGAATTAGACGCTATGATATAGATATATTTATTGGAGATTGGGGATAGCAAGCGAGGTATTTAAGGAAAGAACCCGTTGGAAACTGCGCTTTTCAACAGACTTCGAAAAGGAGGAGCATAGATCTATGTTTCTCTGTATGCATGTTTTTTTTATCTATATTCAGCGATATTTCAGTCAATCGTGGACCGATTTTGATGATTCTTTTTGCATTAGATTCAGTATAGCTTCAAAGTGGTCCCAATTTAATTTCATTGATATTGGCCCCTGGACTTCGAAGATAAATCAGGGAACTCCTCAACGATAAACAATACGAATGTGTAGATTGAGATATTCTGGGTATTACGTCAATCCTATAGGTACCCTGCTATACACCTAAGTAGAATATTGACCGACTTCAAAAAAGGAGGAGGTTCATAATTCGTCTGTGTTTTTTATAACTTCTCTGCTTATAAACTGATTTTGCTGATTCTTTTTGCATTGCGTTCGAAATAGCTTCAAAGTGGTTCCAGTTTAATCTTATCGGTATTGAACATTGGACTTTATAGATACGCCACGGAACTCCTTGACGGTAAACAGCACACATGTGTTAATTTAGTTATTTTGAGTATTATGTTAATCCTGTAGGTACCTTACTGTAGAACTAAGTAGAATAATATAATAAAGAGATATAAATATTAATAATTAATTCACTCATTACTTAAAATTGTGAAACAAAAATCTTTTAAAAAAAGTAAAATTAAGTCAGTGCCAAGTAACCTATTGCACCAACCAGCACCGACTTCAAATTTATTTATTTTTTTGCTTTTTGAAGCGTGTTTCCGGTCGATCACTGTATGAAATCGGAGAGCTTAGAATGAGTTAGTGGAACATAGTGCGGCTGGCGATCATAAGATTCTGAGTACGAATTTTAGCTGGATAAAATTTAGTATTTTATTTCAATATAAAAAAAATCCGCTTATATCCCGTCTACAATTATCGTCTGGCTCCCGGTGTTAGTGGAACCTAATATCGTCAGAAACATGTGGGGGTATATTGCACTTATGCCAATTCTGCTTACGCCTATATTCCGCGCGACAGTATTTATTGTTTTTCATTTTACAAGAATTCCCAAATTATTACGAGGTCCTGGGTCGGAATCTTAGATCAGACAAAACGGTGTTTCAACGGAAAAATATCTCAACAGTAATTCAGAGTCTCCAATGGTGTAATATCAATAGAATCGCTCCCTGTTCCGTTGGAGGGATATAGGCCAGACAAGTTTTATTTCTTATTTTATAAGAATTCTCATATAATTCCCTAAAAATTTTCAAAGAATTACATAGTCCACTCACTGTCCGCAACCATACATACATACAGTCTCGCCTTTATCCCACTCGGGTAGGTAAAAACTACAGTTTGGCATATACTACGATTCTGACACACCTCTTTCGCTTCATCTACGTTCATACATCTCCTCATACATTTCCGTCGATTAAGAGTGCTACGCACTTGACCCTTTTCCAAGAGACTCCGCAACAATTGCGTGAAATTTTCAGCGCGCATCGTTGCACTAGTTAGAGCGGCGCCCGCGACTGATTTATGTGATAATCTACTGTTTGATAAACCGCTGTCCGTTTGGATCATGAAATATGGACGGTAAAACGCGGTATCTGTGGTTGGGCATCATTGGTTCTATGTCGCAGTAAAACATGTTAAGCTGTTTTTAGTGAACGCCTTTGCCGACGAACTATGAGAGTGGAGGAAGCTAGAGAGGTCTGTAAGAAAAGATCCTGTTGGAACTCTGTACTCTTTGCCTGCCCCGCAAGGGATCTGTCGTGTTTTTTTTTTAACATGTAGCCCCGCACTAGGATTTATTCCTGTGTCGTGGGTGCGTTTACAAACATGAAAATTCACAAACACAAATACCCAGACCGGAACAAATAATTGTGGATCACACAAAGATTTTTCCCGTGCGGGAATCGAACCCGCGACTATTAGACACAGTGGGCGGAGCAGCTCATGCTCTTAACCACTGCGTTAAATCGTCGTCATAGAAATCAATGTCAATAAAGACAGATAGATATCCGTCATACAACCAATCATTCGTGTTTTTAACCGAGTTCAAAACGAACCAGGTTCGCAATTCGTCCGTATATTTTTTATGTGTATTCGGGCATAACTTCTTTGTTTATGAACCGGCCATCATTTGTCAAAGGTAAAAAGATTTTCATTGTGCAGTGAAGCACAAAAGGTTCGAAAAAAAATGTATATACGCGATATGCACCACAAAGTTTTTTTAATTATTTTTTAAAATAATACAACAATCAATTACAATGTTTATCGTAACTTTCCTTTGCTTCTTTTGAGGTGCCATCCCCATAACTTTTCTGGATACGTACTTTAAATACCTACCCTAAGTTTTGGTACAAGTAGGCATAATTTAAACCAGTTAGACATAATATTAGCATTCTTTAACATTACTGTGAGAGATAAAGCCAAATTATACCGTTTTACTACCAAAATGATCCAAAAGTTCATAAATATTCAGTTTGTATAACATAAATTGAATACAATAATTCAATTTTGTAAATTTTACGTATGGTAACATGTGGCGGTTCTATGTGAATATTAATGTTATGATATGAAAATTTCAAGAACGAGCTTAAAGGTTAATGCCTACACTATTATTTAAAATCGTTAAAACAACTGTAAAATTCTAATGTGTACCACATTAGAATTTTACAATAGACGCTTATAAATATTCTTTTTTTCTCAACCGCGTCATTTTCATTTCGCAATATATTTAATATTTGGTGAAAATTGAGATATAATATTTTGTACCGTCGTGGTCTAGTGGTGCAAGGTGCGGTTAGTGATTGAGCGGTCCTGACTTTTGAAACAGATACAAATAAAATAGAACAGCGTTTCGTTCTACCCTTTTAATTAGTACCCAAAAAGCATCACAAATGACTTGTCTAAGGCTTATATAGCGTAGCTGCTAGCAGCTGCTGCAGCTGTAGACTGATAGTGATTGACAGAAGAATTGGCTGTCTTGGCGTGGCTTGGCGTGGCGTGGCTTGGCGTCGCGTGGCTCAGCTTGGCGTGGCAAGTGACTTGGCGTTACACCGACGAATCCTAGGTTAAACAAAATATAAGTAGGTTGTTGGTAGGTCTATTGTTGTTATTGACTGTTGCCACTCATATTAAAAAACGGAAAAGAAACACCTTCACATCTAGTATATCGCTCAAGAAAGTGGAGGAGTTATTTTGTGCACCTATGTTTCGCCGATGATTTTAGTTTTTAGGGAAATTGGGGCCATAATATTAGCGATTTTATCAAGCGTGATGCTAGCGAACTGATATACTTTCCTTGTCACACTACATATGTACTAAATAAATGTGACAGTGACAGCATGCTTACTCGCTAGCTATCTATCTCTATCTCTATCAATATGTCAGAGATGTGGGGTTCGCAAACATTCCAGAGTCTTTACAGACCTTTCGGTCTTCCTCCACTTTCATAGTTCGTCTCATACACGCTCGCCGGTTACAAAGACTATTGATTGTCCCGTCAGATAAGACATGGTCTTTTTGGTTATGATAAGATATTCTACGTCTTCTCCTGTACCTACATCCTTCCACATTTACATTGTCACACACACACACACACACATTCACACACACACACACACACATCTGTTTTGTCTTTCCTTCTTCCGACATTCTTTCTATATGGCTGAACTACCACAGCATACCCTTTTTCATCTTTGCAGTTTTTTTTTCAAGGAGAGAGGGGATATTCAAATCAACGCGCAGATATTGAAAATTATCAGCCAAACATAAAGATAATATTTTATCTTGCAAGTACCCAAAGGAGGATTTGCAAATTTCTAAGTGAAACGGAAACGTATGACCAGTTGGAAATCAGACTTTCAAATACACCCTTGTACCTAGAGCCGCAAGAATAAATTTATTCGCATACTTACTCTTTTTAATACTTTTCGTGTTGGCGGAATGTGGCGTGAATTTGTGGTGATTGTAATCTTAATCTATCTATCTTTATCATCACGCTAGACCCCTTGTAGGGCAGGCAGAGAATACAGAGTTTCAACAGATTTTTTCCTTAGATACCTTTTGCTGGCTCCACTCTCATAGTTCGTCTCATGTACGCTCGCTGGTTACAGAGAATTGATTTGCCCATCCGATGAGAAAGATTCGTTGTGGCGAATATTGTCGGTCAGCATGACACCGCGAATCTTCCGCAGAGATCGCATTTCGACGGCAATGATCCTGCTTTTATTCTCATTCTTACATACCTAACTCTCGCTGCCATATAACAGCGTCGGGGCAAGCACTTCGTTGTTTATGGCCACGTGCGCCTTTTGTGTCGGCTCTTAAGTAGCGTTCCCATCAAAATCAAAATCAAAAGTTTTTTATTCATGTAGACCAAAAGGCACTTATGAATAGTCAAAAAGAGAAAATTATTATTACTTAAGACTCTACCGCCCGTTCGGAAAGTCATTCCTGTGGAGAAGAAGGGCAAGAAACTCCACGGTTACTCTTTTTTAAAAAATGAGGTTTACAATTCTTTTTGTATACATTGCATTTATGGAGTATGGGAGAACAATGCAGAACGAAATAATAATAAATAATTATAAATAAATAGATGTGCTTAAGTATAGATTAATCATAAGTTTACTTAGATTCATGATATTGGTCAGTGTCTACATAGTCCTCTCATTTACAAAATAGAGATGTTGTAGAGGTATATAATAAAAAGCATAATAATAATAGTAAGAGAAAGTGTTACTATAAAATATGTAAAGAGCGCGTACAAAACAACTGGTCATAGCTCCAGTGTGATGCCGAACGAGACAAAATTCATCAGCATTATGGTACACGTTCAGTCAGACAAAGGGCAGGGGACGGACCAGTCCCCACCAGCAGCACCCGTTCACGAGTATGACCTGAGAAGCAGCCATCACTCTCCTCAACCATTTTAGAGGGAAAAGAATGACCCGCTCCACAGAGCCGCCACTAGCAAAGACATTTTAGTGAGCATGACCAATCCACGACCCTGTCGACATCGTTCGAGAATAATATTTAAAATCAATGAACGCTCGCTAGGCAGGACACGCTGCACTTAACATTATATTCTTCTAGATTTCAGTTAACTTGTGTAAAGGCATTTTTATCATTTAAAAAATCATTTAGTGTATAATATCCTTTACTCATTAGTGAAGATTTAATATACTTTTTAAATCTGTCAAGTGGCAACTCTAACATGGGCTTTGGTATCTTATTGAAGCAGCGAATACCGACTCCTACGAAGGAAGTAAATACTTTTTTAAGCCTAACAATTGGTAATACCAGTTTATGTTTATTTCTAGTATTTAATTTATGAACGTCACTCACTTTATTAAATAAATGGATATTCCTACGTATGTACACTATGTTGTCGTATATATACTGTGAAGCGACCGTGAGAATGTTGATCTCTTTAAAAAGTTCTCTGAGGGAAGCCCTAGGTCCAAGATCATAAATGGCATGGATAGCTCTTTTTTGCAGTATGAATACATTTTCCACGTCAGCAGCGTTACCCCACAGTAGGATACCATAAGACATAATGCTATGGAAGTAACTAAAATAAACTAGACGTGCCGTATCCACATCCGTAAGTTGCCGTACTTTCCACACTGCATAAGCAGCGGAGCTAAGTTTACCCGCAAGTGATGAGATATGGGCCCCCCATTGGAGTTTGGAGTCTAGGGTAATGCCTAGAAAGACAGTGGAGTTCACGAGGTCCAGCTTTGTGCCATTAATAAGAATATTCGTAGCATTAACTTTTACATTGGGCATAGTAAATTTAATACACTTTGTCTTGAGTGAATTAAGCAATAGATTGTTTATTTCGAACCAATTTGATATCCATGAAAGAGCACCATTCACATCGTCAAAATTAAGCTTAGCTCTGTCAACTTTGAAGATCAATGAGGTATCATCTGCGAATAGTACAATGTCACAGACATCACGGACAAAGTTCGGCAGGTCATTAATATATACTAAAAAGAGAAAGGGTCCTAAGATGGAGCCCTGTGGAACACCAATTGAAATATTAACTTCCTGAGACTTGACCCCGTTAATCTCAACACATTGAGACCTTTCACCTAAGTATGAAGCTAATAAATTAAGGGCAGTGTTTTTAATACCGTAATGCCTTAGCTTTTTAATAAGGGTTGCATGCTCAACACAGTCGAATGCCTTAGAGAGATCACAGAATACACCAATTGCATTCTGCGATGCCTCCCAGGCACCGTAAATTTGCTGAAGCAGACCTACTCCCGCGTCTGTGGTTGAACGTCCCTTAGTAAAACCATATTGATCACCGTGTAACAGCTTATTCTCATTAAAGTGGTTAAGCAATTGATTGAGTCTTTTCATAAATTTTACTCAAGGCCGGCAAGATGGAAATCGGTCTAAAATTGGAAGGCTCGCTTTTTATCCCTGATTTAAAAATCGGTACAACTTTACTAAGTTTCATTAAGTCGGGGAACCTACCCTTCTCTACACATTTATTAAATATCGTCGCCAGCGCAGGTGCTATAGCCATTACTATGCTATCTAGTATTTTTAATGATATACCCCAGAAGTCGACAGTGTTTTTAATGTTTAACGACTTAAAGGTTAAGATTATGTCTGTCGGGGTCACATATTTAAATTCAAACAAGACATTGCATTCTTTTACACTGCTTTTTAATATTAGTTCAGCTTTTCGGGAAGAGGAGTTCAAAGAGCCAGTAGTATGAAATGGAATTTCACTAAAAAAATTATTAAAAGCCTGCGCAATATCGAAATCATCTGTTAAGATGTTATCATTAATTACAAGTTCAATAAGATCATCGCGTGGTTGAGTTCTCCCAGATACACTGTTAATTATACCCCATGTGGTTTTGATCTTATTTGATGACCTTTTGATCATATTGCTATAATATAAAGACTTTGCTGCAGTACACACCTTCCTAAAAGTCTTCGAGTAGTTTTCAACATATTCCAAGAAAGCTGGGTTTTGATTATATGTTTTCGTATCATACAGTTCATACATCTTAGCTCTACTTTTATGAATTCCTACAGTAGCCCAATCACTAAACTTTGCTTTCTTGGCCGTTGAAAATGATTTTATTTTAAATATATTATCGAATTCTGATTTCATGGTATCAAAAAGGTTTTGATATAGGTAATTGGGATCATTATGTAACCAATCCATATTAGATATGCGATTGTAAACTTTATCCCTAAAACAGTTTATACGTCGATCTGATATCGGCCTACAAGTAACTTTACATAACTTAGGTATAAGGTGGCTGGGTACTGACACCAACAAACCACTATGATCTGAGGGCAAAGCGTTTATAATTAATTTATCAAACACTTCACAGTCGCAAAACACATTATCTAAACAGGTAGCAGACGTAGCAGTGATTCTAGTCGGTTCATTAAACAAGCATACTAGATTAAAAGATTTAAAAAGAGTAATTAGTCTACAGCTAATGAATGACTTTTCGATTAGATTGACATTGAAGTCACCACATATAATGCTTTGCTTTTTAATACCAGAATTTTTTTTTAACACCTCTTCCATAACGTTTTCAAATGTATTAAAATCACCTGAGGGCGGTCGGTAAACGCATGCTACAACATAACTATCCAGTTCGATACAAGATATCTCAACAATGCGTTCAATAGAAAGACCCATAATGTCCTTGCGCTCTTTACACTTGATGTCGTTGGCGACTAATATTAGAGACCCTCCGCGTATGGCTGTTTTTCTTGTGAACGCACTCAACACTGTGTACTGACTTTGATATTTGATTATTTCATGAGATTTCAGCCAATGTTCAGTAACACAGAATAAATGGACGTTGTATTTCCTAAGAAATAATTCTATCTCGAGATCTTTGCCAGCTAAACCTTGCATATTTTGATGAAAAATATTTAATTCTATTGACTTAGCTGTTGTCGCATTTACTAGTTTAAACTATGGTCACACAACCTAATGTTGCTGCCAGTATCAATCATTTTATTTTGGTTTATATTGCATATAACCGCGTCATTATTTTGTATATTAAATGCTAACAATGTAGCCAACTGTCGTTTAGTTGTAAAGGGCAGATACATAGTATCTTCTGTCAGCCTAAACTTGCTAATGAATTTATTTATATCAAAATAAAAAATGGCGTCACTATGACGGTGTGTTATGTTGTAAATATATAAATTCATGTCATAAATGTGCCTGTTTTGCTGAGTGGTTAAGTTACTGGCATATGGCAAGGCACAGAATACAAATTTACAATTTAATTTAGAATGCAGCTCTAATAATTTTTCAATACCCCTAGTCAGGTCCTTCCTCTTAACTGATAAACTATCACCATAAAATATAACAGTGGTTGTGTCCTTGTCTAAATTAGCTTGACTAATATTATCAATCAAGTGATTTAAACTGGCCCCAGGTGAACAGAAATTAGTTACTTTCTGATCTAAATGCCTAGATAATAAGGAACCTAAGTCTTGGCCTATTTTATCTGAATAAACAATTACAGACTTTTGTGGATATGTAGGTTTTTTGCATGTTTTTGTGGCCGGTTGGCTAACAGGGTTATTTAGGTAAGAGCTAGCACTATTATTTACTTGCATTACATTAATAGAGCAATCAGATAATAATGTGTCCAATGAGGGGGTATCGATTGGGGTGGGTGGGATAGCACAGCTTGCTGTAAGAGATTCAAACCGCTCAAGGTTGTATGTCCCCATTTTTAGGATCTCATCAGTAGCTCTGATATGCTCTTTGATCTGCTTTTGAGCATCTTCATACCTTGAGGTCATTTTCCTAAGTTCAGACTGCAGATGAAAGATTTCAGTCTGCAATTCATTTACCTCAGTGTCATACACACAGTGATTATGAGCAAGCTCAGAGTCTAATGCCTTAAGGTTACCTAGGATATTCACTCTATCTTTTCTAAAAACATTAAGTTTTTGGCAAGAATTTTGTACCTTTAAAAGCCTTTTAGTTTTCTTTATTATATTGCTTAATTTTAAGTATTTTTTTATTCTTCTACGACTGCTCAGTTTTATATGGTTTATTTTATAATCATTTTCAGATGTCAAGTCAATAACAGTACAACTCTCACTATTGGGCTGAGTTTTACAACCTAATAATTCATTGAAAAGACTCTGAGTGGAAAGGGCCTCGTGAGACTCTTTTAGTTGTTCTAAGTTATTTATTGATTTCTGAGCCTTACAAAGGCTACTTTCCAGCTCAGAAATGCGATTCAGAGCCCTTACATGGGTGTAGGTACATTCATTAAAACTAGAAACAACAGTTTGTAGTTGATCCCGTTGGTCAAGCACATCCATGTACTGAATATGAAGTTCAGATAGCTCGCTTTTTAATTGTGAGTTTTTGGTAACGATTTTTTTAATTTCAATTTCACTCTCGTCGCGTTCCCTTAACAGTTGATCGCAGAAGTCCTTTGACGACTTCAATTCCTCCAGAGCCATCCTCAGTTTACTTTCAACATCTTTGGCAACAGCTCTGCGGGTCAGCATGTTGTCGGTGAAAGTTCTCTGGAAAAGTGATATAAAATGGATAAATACAACTGTAGCAGGAAAAAAAGGCACACAAGAGAATTAATAATGCTTTGTATTATGTAAACTAATAATAGGTAACTTCTGAAATAAGAATTTTTATCTTTTTATCAAAAAAAATTGATTCGTGGGGTAGATTAAAATAAAATAAAATTATCCGAAATTGATATGAGTAAAAATTTGATTCAATCTGTTATTTTCTGTACCTACTAGTCTATGTAATGTACTTGATTTCCTTAATAAGCAGTGATCATTTGTGTAATCATACTTTACTAGTAAAGGAAAAGAAAAAAATAAAAAATATTAAGAATGCTAATTTTCTTATATCAATTTTACAGTAAATAACAAGTAAGGAGGTTGTAAAATAGGTCTGATATGGCCAGTTACAATGGCTTAGGTGTAAATTAGGATTAATTATAAAAGAATACGATACTCCCCGGTAAAATTGAGAAATCCAAACAGCTCGACCGTTGACAGACACCAGTTCCTTCAATATTTGTTATTTGTTTGGACGAATCTCTCACAAACACTTGTAAAGGATATTTACATTAAGTAGAAACGTTTACACTACTTTTAATAATAAGTTTACGTAGTTAATTAATTATTTTACAAATTCAAACTTTAACATATGATAAGTAGGTACTTAAGGTTTTTAAGTAGTACAAATTCTAAATAAAATATTATCGGTATCTTTTTACATCAGTCTTAATATTCGCACAAGCTACTCCATTCCTTGCGTTCACTCCTCTATTTATCAGGAGTGTATTTCCCTATTTTTAAATTTGGAGATTTTAGAGATGAGAATAAGGACATTGCTTCACTGCTTGCTTAAATTTTGAGGTCGTAAGCCGCTCCGTAATGTCGAATTGGTAAGGACCGATTTGAGTAGTCTTCGGTTTGATCTCAGTTCGAGATAAATCTTTGCGTAACTCATAAATGTTGGTTTTGGCCTGCGTAAAGACAAAGGTCTTGTCACAAGAATAAATTAATTCGCGTACCTACTAAATATTTTTTCAACACTTCGTGTTGGCGGAATGTGGTGCGAATTTGTGTGGTGATCTAAAATTTGGAGATGTTCGAGATGGAAATTAGGATCTGCACGGTTACTAATTTAAAAAAGAACTTGTGTAAATTTTATAGCTAACGGACACTTTGCGACTGTCATGAAGTGACAAGTGTGTAAGCGCTCTTGTTGGCCTATACAAATAAAATATTTTGACACTGACTTTGAAATTTCACTTGATGACAGCGTTAGTTCCGATTTTTGCCACGGGCCAAACGATCCTTGTAAGAATGTTTTATCAGTCCTTTGCCTTCCTCAGAAAATCAACATTGAAGGAAGCGTCGAGAAGTGAAATCGATGGGAGAAAATGACAGCGCAAGAGAGAGCTTAGCATGAATAGATTAACGTCAACGTAACGCTATTGTGTTGTTATACCATCCTTTTAGGCACTACGAATTTGCTTGATAAAGATAAACAGAACAGCACCCTATCACAACTACGTTATGATAACGTCAATATGTTTGTGCTGAGCGGCAAGTAGCATAAAACATTGAGGTTATCGTAACGTAGTCGTGAAATCATTCTGTCTCTTTTATCTTTATTTAGAAATTTTATAGTGTGACAAGGATTACATATAAACTCGCTAACGTAAATCTATTCGTACTAAGACTTCGAACTTAAATTATTTATTTTGTACTAGTTTCTGCCCGTGACTTCGTCCGCGTTGACTTTAGACAGGAACCTTACATTCTTCCGGTTTAAAAAGTACCCTGTAAATTAATCCAAGTAATCAACTGTCTGTGTGCCAAATGTCATCTAAATCCGGCTAGTCGTTTTTGCGTAATTGAGTAACGAAAATCCAAACATCTAAACATACAAACTTTCACATTTATTATACTAGTAGGATAAACCCTGCGGGGATACTTACAAACGGTCACTTTTACATTTTATTTAACTTAATAATCTACCACCGGATCAGAGTGCGGCCTCCACCGAAAAGATTCGGCGATAAACTCAGCGGGCTTGACTTTTTTGTCTAATTCTCTATTATTATTTATTCCATCAATTTCCGTATAGATACATTTTTATATGGTATGTGTGTGATGTCTTTCAACTGATATATAAGACTAACAATATTATTTTTAAAGAATGATAAACTAAAGGACTTGATGGTCCAGTCTCCACAAGCAGCACCCGTTCACGAAATTGACGACTTTAGTAGCCATCAACTCCCTCGACATTATTAGAGAGAAGGAAGTTACCCGCACCAAATAGCCACTACAAGCTTAGACTTTTTATTCAGCTTGACCAATCCTAGACCCCAGAGATTTTTTCTGACTCCTGGTCAAAAAAAATCTACAAAAGGAGCAATTCTTCGATTCCTCAGGACTTAGCTGTCCTCGCTTACCGTGAGTAAACCGAATAGAAACCCGGTATTATGTAGATTAAAATTAATACAAACAACGATACCGCAATGCAGTGTCTTCACGCGTGAATCCATATTACACGGTGGCAACGTGTCGTGCGAAGTTCGTACTGTCGATTACAAAAGTGTTACGTTGTTGATATATTTATTATCTGGATAAGAACATTTATGCAAAAGAAAATAATTTCCAGCTGTCTATCTCGCTGGTCTTGTGGCAAAGCGCATCGCTTTGTGATCACGAGGTCCAGGGTTCAAATTCTAGGCTGAACAAATGTAGTGATTTTAACTAAAAAAAATCCAGTATGAGTCTGGATTCTTGAATTGTGCTCGGTAAATGGCAATAGGCTCGCCCCTTATTACATGGCGCGGCTTGGGGAGTGAGTTGTAATGTCCTGAAATGTACGGGAGACGCCACACAGCGCAGTCCCATTCGTTGCGACAGAAACGTCACAACTTAACGCAGCCCACCGCTTCCGTCGCGCTTCGTCGACTATTTGAGCAAACCTTAAACCTACTTATATGTTATGTTTTCTATCTTTAACATTACGTTAAATTCCTTAGGAGATTTTTCTTTCTCTTTACCTGTTGATCTACATCCCATTCCTACAAACGTCTCTTGTCTCCACCACTCTCGTATTTTGTCTCATTCAGTACTCACTAATTACGGAAAATTTTGACTTCAAAGTTATAACAAAACATATCATAGTAACATTCAATAACGTCCTAACAAACTCCATACAAAAATTGGATTTTCCACCTCTAACTGAAAAAAAAATAATATCCATTGAAAGGTTCAGGTTGATAAAAAATAATTTTTGCATCCAGTACCGAAGACACGCTGACAGCTCCCGAACAAACCCGAACGCGTGTGACGTCATAATGTTAGTTTTCACTCATTGCAGTTGATATAGAAATAATAAGTACAGTGTTTTGATCTATTTAATTTTGTTGTGATTGTTAAACATTCAAATTTATATTGAAAATGTCGAACCTCAAAAGTTATCGTTCTTGTTTTGTACCATTATGTACGAATACTACAAAAACAACTCCTGACAAAATGTTTTTAAATGTTCCCCAAGTTGACAAACGTCGAAATAAATGGTTTCAAGCAGTGCACCGTGATAATCCCAAAACAAAATCGATTTTTTTGTAGTGAAGATCATTTCGATGTAAGTATTTCTTAACACCATTGTTATTGATTATTATTTATCTAAGTATACAAATCAAATAATTATTATATACTTCTTATTATCACACGTAGCTAATCGGAACCAACTAGCAACTCGTTTTTTAGCAATAAATTTTCAATATTATTGTCTAGTCACGTGTAATAGCCGTAAACGCTGTACTGTTATCAAATAGCTATAACATTATGACGTCACAACTATGGTGACCAATCATGGCGCGTTTGTAGTCAAGTGACCTTTTTTAAATTTCATCAATTTTTAATTGTTTATAATTAATTGAATATTTTTTTTAAGATTTTTAGTTTTAAATATGAATATTTTTTATGATAAAGTTTTAAAATCAATAATACTTTTTTTTTCAAAATCCCAATTTAAGATAGGATTCATAATCAATAGTATCCGTACCCTTTTTTATTTCTGTCCCACTTCTGAGCATAAGCCTCTCCTTAATACGTCTTCAACTGACGATCCAATGCTATTTTAGACCTCTAACTACCCGCAAGTGTCCAAATCAATGCCCCACCTTGTTTCTTGGCGTACCTCGTCGTCTGCGGCCCCCCAATGGGTACCCAGTGGTATCGAATTGGAAATGAATAAATGGAATTGAGTAGATAGTATCCCTATGTTTCATTTACAGTTTACCACTAAGAAACGAAAATAATAGAGACCAAAAATGTATTATCAATTTATATCATCACGCCAGACCCCTTTCAGGGTAGGCAGAGAGTACAGCGGTCCAACAGGTCCCTTCCTTACAGACCTTTTGATTTTGAATTATTATAAACACCTACACGCCTATACTCCCCAATCGGGGATGGCAGAGGTGTACTTAGAACACCCACTTTTTGCGACGATGTTAGGTCCCATGTAAACACTATATTTGTGTGACCTAGGATTTGAAACCAGGACCTCGTGATCACAAAATGATGAGCTTCGTCACTAGACCAACGAACCAAACTTCCTGCATCAGTGCAGGAAGTTTGCTTTAGTTATTCCGGTAGATGCATTGTGAAATTAGTTTCACAATGCATCGGATGCAGGTGGAATTTTATAGTAACCTCGCTGAGCTAATTGCGATGTATAGGTTTAAAGTTTTTAATTAAATTAATATATAATTATATTCCTAGTGTGACAAACGATTAAAAGAAGACTAGCCTTTAAAACTCTTCACGCCCCAAGCGAGAGAGGCAGAGGTGTACTATGTATACCCACATTTTGCATAAGACACTAGTACCATGCGATTCTACAGTGCACAATTCCAGACTCCAGAAATCGATTGAGATTTTTCTATAAAAAAAAAGGTAAACAGACTTCAAACAGCAAAAAATAAATATCTGCTGGTTGGTGCAGTCGGTTACTTGGCACCGACTTCAAATATTTATTTTTTGCTTTTTGAAGTCGGTTTAGCTTTTTTTTTTAAGATTTTTATTTTACAATTTTAAGTGACGAGTGAATTATTTAGTAATATTTATCTACCGATATTATATTATTTGCTAAGTTGTAAAGTAAGGTACCTACAGGATTAATATAATGACTATAGTAACGGAATCTATACATTCGTGCTGTTCGCCGTTAAGGAGTTCCCTCTTGTATCTTCAAAGTCCAAGGTCCAATACCAATAACATTAAAATAGGACCACCTCAAAACTATACTGAACCCAATGCAAAAATAACATTGGACCTTGGACTTAGAAGATACACCAGGGAACTCCTAAACGACAAACAATAGGCATGTGTAAATTGAGATATAATGGGAATTACGTCAATCCTATAGGTACCCTACTATAGAATAATTCACTGGTCACTTAAAATTGTAAAATAAAAATCTTTTATATAAAAAGGTAAACCGACTTCAAAAAGCAAAAAAATAAATATTTGAAGTCGGTGCTGGTTGGTGCAGTCGGTTACTTGGCACCGACTTCAAAAATTTATTGTTTTGCTTTTTGAAGTCGGTTTACCTTTTTATATAAAAGATTTTTATTTTACAATTTTAAGTGACCAGTGAATTATTCTATAGTAGGGTACCTATAGGATTGACGTAATTCCCATTATATCTCAATTTACACATGCCTATTGTTTGTCGTTTAGGAGTTCCCTGGTGTATCTTCTAAGTCCAAGGTCCAATGTCAATAAAATTAATATGGGACCACCTTGGAGATATACTGAACCCAATGCAAAAAAAAATATCAAAATCGGTCCACAATTGACGGAAATATCGCTGAACATACATAAAAAAAAGCATACATACAACCGAACATAGAACCTCCTCCTTTTTGAAGTCGGTTAAAAATCAGTTCAAAAGCAAAGGAGTAATAAAAAAAGGACGAATTATGAACCTTCTTCTTTGAAGTTGGCTAATATACTGCTTAGTTCTATAGTAGGGTACCTGTAGGATTGACGTAATATCCATAATATCTCAATTTGCACATGCCTATTGTTTGTCGTTAAGGAGTTCCCTGGTGTATCTTCTAAGTCCAAGGTCCAATGCCAATGAATTTAAAATGGGACCATCTTGGAGCTATACTGAACCCAATGCAAAAAATATCAAAATCGGTCCACAATTGACGCAAATATCGCTGAAAATACATAAAACAAAACAAAAAAAAAGAATACATACAACCAAACATAGAACTTCCTCCTTTTTGAAGTCGGTCAAAAAAGCAAAACAATTCCTCCACCTTCTGACTACAAAAACAACAAAGCTATTTATATACTTATATATTATGACAATCAGTAATTGTAACATTTTAATCTTATTACTATAACTTGCATAAATATAAAACTAAATATACAATTTTTACAGATAGATTCTGTAAATCACGAAGAAAAACCATCGCAGCGATTTCAATGCAACGGCGACGCTCATCTCGACGTTGAATAATTCAAAGAAACGTTGGCGTGACGATAGCGATTTCTCGCTAACGTCACACTTAGAAATGTGCCGATCTTTACTGATATGATTCAGTGATTTGAAACATGAACGAGAACTGCAAAATTCGAAAAAGTTTTACAAAAACAAATGCCTCATTTGTATCTGAAGCTCGATCTTACATTCACTAGTCAGTAAACAAAGCCACTAATCTTACAGAACAAGCAAAATGCTTCATTCAAATCTAAAACTGAATCTCGATCGTACATTCATTTAACTTGCCGTTTCACAGAACGAATGAATACGCAACGCGATGTCGGTCGGTGGGCCGGCTGTGCTTGAATTTAGCTGATTCAAATGATCCAAATGCGACATATTGGTGACAAAAATGATCAATTCTGAACAGTGAGACACTTTTGTCATGTCTAGGCACGTTAACGTCAATCAATCGTCTTTGTCTAAGGCCTCTGAGGTAGTTTGTTATAGCGTAGACCTTCGTCATTGCAACTGTGCCCTTAACTTCCTTTTATTCTATAAATATTCTTGTTATATGTAATTTCAAAGAACTACACTATGGAGTAAACAAAACTGTTCCACTGTAGCATTGTAAAAAGTGATCGGTATAGTTTTTTTCACATAGGATGGGTACTTACAGTTCTAATTGTCAATAATCGTCTGAAAAACTCAAATCCGCGGGCTAGTTTTCTTCATTATTCATTTTCGGCGCAGCGCTCTCTATATGTTGTAAATCATTAAGTTATATTAGAATATTTATAAAAAAAACCACACTCCGCACAATATCTTACAAAATCACTAAGAAAAACTCTCACAGCGATTTCAATGCAACCGCAACGCTCATCTCTACGTTGAATAATTCAAAGAAATCAGTGTTTGGACACTTTTTAATATCAACGTTATAATGAATTCTCTCTATTTGTTCGGATTCCTTCGAGACGGGAGTGAAAGGTTTCTGCGAGCTCAACACATCTTTCTTCAAAAGAAACTTGAAAGTATTCTTAAGATGTTTGTTATTGCGTTGCGGTATATTTCTTGAAAGCTTAGTGTTTGTATTAACAAATCAATCTTAGGATCTAAACTATCTTGACATAACCAAATAGATTCGTCTTATTTGATGGGTAAGTTAAGAGTCTCCGAAGCCAGTGAGTTTGTATGAGATGAACTATGTAAGTGTTAGTAGCCAGCGCAGTCTTTAAGGAAAGAAGCCGTTGGAAATTCTTTCTGCCTACTCCACAAGGGATCTGGCGTGTTGGTGTAGATAGATAGTGTTTGTCTTACACCGTCACGCCTATATTATTCCGAAAATTGTATACCCATTTTTGGCCGAAGTTGTTAGGTCTCATGTAATAGGCGACCCTATTGCCATTTTAACGGGCATAATTCTAGATTCTGGAATGATTTATTTTGATGCAAAATCCACACTTTGTCCAATCTAGGATTTCGTCGTATCTACGCGCATTATACGCCTAGATCAAACTTGGGTGCTTGCAAAAGATCAATTTTTTTTTTTACTCTAATTTAATTACTAATCCACCACTGGATCAGACCGCGGCCTCCACTGAGAAGATCCGGCGAAGAAACTTTTCAGTCTGGTCTTTTTTATTTCTTTTCATTTTTTTCAATCATTTGTTTAGATTACAATTACATAGTTTATGATCTAGGTCCAGTACAGACTTACGATCGAGACATGAATCTAATCATGTTATCTGTAAAGAGTGTCTAAAGAATTCCACATGGACCAGTCCCCACAAGCACCCGTTCACGAATATGACCGATGGAACACCCTTCATTCCCCTCGACCATATTGAAGGGAAGAGAATGATCCGCACCCGATAGCAACCGCAAGCAATACATTATATTGAGCAGGACCCACGAAAGAACCGGTAACCAATAAACATTTTTACATAAAGCTTTATTTTCGAACCGTTTAGCCGTAAAATTGTGAATAATATTTCTAAAACAAAGCTCCTGAAACGGTTTCAAGGCACAAATATAGACAATAAAGCACACCTGCTTCGAATCTTTGCACTATTCATAATGTCATGTATTATTTTACACTAAAAACTATTATCCATAAGCAAATATTTTGATATTTATAAGGCGATTACTATAATTTATAGTCTCAATTTGTTTATAAGGACAAACGTACGTCATATTTACATTTCCCAAGTCAGACTGGCAGAAGTGTACTATATACAGTTACATTTCAGTAGCAATGTTAGATCCCAATGTAATAGTGGCGAGTTAAATCCAGGCATTATTCTAACTCCGAGAGGCTCCTGGGATTTTTTGGTGGCAAAAACCCCAATCACACATTTGTCGATCTAGAATCTCAAGACATCCTAATTGTTAGCTACACCATAAACCACTAAATTAGTGAGACAATGAAAACCAATGTGATGTGATGTTTGATCTTTGCAGAGTTTCCGAGAGCGTTTTAATAGGTTTCGATTTCGTCGCAGATTTAATTCATAAACGTGAACAGGAGGGGAAAAAAATGCGTACTTTGTGTATTAACAGTCCGACCACCCGATCATAATACCTCTTAATCAAAGTCTTTCTCAAAAAACAACTTTAATGTTCAATAATGCATACAATAAAATTTATTTTCGTACCACTGAATACCATGCACTTACGCGGTATTAACACTTTACAGCTACTTCAATATTCAGTAGACTCAAGACTTAACGAGACTCGCTCATGGAGACGTCGCCTCAACTAAATTGAGTGAACTCCAAACAAAGGCTTAGCGTTATCACGTCTGATTCACGCCTTACCCATTACCGTCTAATTGATGTATGTAACATCTTTGTATCCAGAGTAAAGACGCACTCCAGTAATTCCAGATACTAATTTAGGAGCACGCTATTTCATATCTTTGATAAACTATTTCCATAATATCACTACATATTATAAATAGTATCGGTGTAAAGATGAGAAAGGGCATGCTCCGTTGGTTCGGGCATATAGAAAGAATGCCAGAGGAAAGAATGACAAAACAGATATACAATGTGAAAGTGGAAGGATGCAGGTACCGGGGAAGACCTAGACTATCTTACCACGACCAAATAAACCGAGTCTTATCTGATGGAAAAGTCAAGAGTCTCCGTAACCGGCGAGCGTGTATGAGACGAACTATGAGAGTCGAGGAAGCCAGAGAGGTATGTAAGGAAAGAACCTGTTGGAACTCTGTACTCTCTGCCTACCCCGCAAGGGATCTGGCGTGAGGTTATAGATAGATAGATAGATATTATAAAAAAAAAAGTCCCTGCCGCGCGTCTGTCTGAACGCGATAAACTTTTTTATTTTATTTATATGGAACAAAAAACAGTTACATATTATTGATTTTACAGTATAATTATCTTAATGAGTTAATAAACATGTAACCCAAACCATTGTTCACGGATTCACTGACATAATAATCAAAAATTAAAAGGTAGACTATAGTCAAAAAGTTACATTTTAGTAAAAGGTTTCATACGAGAAATTAGAGTCATACTTGTATTACGTCTCAGCACATAGTGTTTTACTGACCCGATTCGTGAATTGTCGGTTGGAAAGGGCGAAAATGTCAACGTCGGTGAAGCGTGTGTTATAAGTGTCTACAATGCGACGAAGAGGTGCGCGGATCCCGGCGTTGGTCTTGCAGGTGCCTGTGTGGAATAGCCAAGGTACGCGCACCCCCCGTCGATAGACAGCTCTAGGTACTGTAAGACAATTCGTTAGTAATTTCTGTACAATCAAATCTGTTGTTACATATACAATACTTTAAATTTGGTTTTCGTATTGAATTTTTAAAGCAATTATCTAATCGGGGCGTCTGAGGTCTTGCGTTATTTACGATAAATATTTTTTTTTTTTTTTAATAAAACGTAGCCCCACACTGGGATTTATTCCTGTATCGTGGGTGCGTTTACAAACATGAAAGTTCACATACACAAATACCCAGACCGGAACATTGTATAACTAGTTTCTGTCCGCGACTTCGTTCGCGTCTACTTTAGACAGGACCCTTACATTTTTCCGGGATAAAAAGTGTTAAATCAGGTAATAAGCTATATGTGTGCCAAATTTCATCCAAATCCGTTCAGCCATTTTCGCGTGATTGAATAACAAACATAAAAAACTTTCACATTTATAATATTATTAGTGGGATAGAATTGTGACGTGTGTTACCAGTGATGATATATGGATCAGAGACGTGGTCTCTTACAATAGGTCTCATAAAAAAGCTCAGAGTTGCTCAGCGAGCTATGGAGAGAGCTATGCTCGGCGTTTCTCTACGCGATCGAATCAGGAATGAGGAGATTCGTAGAAGAACCAAGGTTACCGACATAGCCCTTAAGATTAGCAAGCTGAAGTGGCAATGGGCGGGCCACATAGCGCGTAGATCGGACGGGCGTTGGGGCAGAAAGATTCTAGAGTGGCGACCACGTATTGGCAAGCGCAGCGTGGGACGACCGCCTGCCAGATGGACCGACGATCTTGTGAAAATCGCAGGAAGTCGTTGGATGCAGGTGGCATCGGACCGGTTACGCTGGAAAGCGATTGGGGAGGCCTATGTTCAACAGTGGACAAGTATGGGCTGAGATGATGATGATGATGATGAGAATTGTGACGTGCGTGTGTTCGTAATTCTTCTCCTCCTAACTATTCAGATAACGGTAAATTTAGTCTGTTATCCATAATCAGGCGATTTTCTAAATGGAACCTACATTTAATAGCTATTTTTAGCTTCTGTTAAGTCTAGACGGCTTTTAATGCCACATCTGAACTGGTAATTAAGATACATGTTAACTAAGCCTTTTCATGTCTATTTTGGGTCTTAACTGAAAATTCATTTTCTCAGAAACTTACTTTATAAGCTTCTAAAGGATTAGATTCACAAAAAGTTGACTGGAATAAAGCGCTGATATTAAATTTAATATATTTTACATGAGTATTTTATAGTCCTACTTTTAAATGTGAAAGTTTGTCTGTTTGGATGTTTGTTACTCAATCATGCTAAAACGGCTAAACGGATTTAGATGGAATTTGGCACACAGATAGTTTATCACCTGGATTAACAAATAGGATAAGGATTTTTTCCAACCTGGGATAAATGTATGGTTCAGGGGCAGAGACTAGTATATTATATAATTGAATTTCTATCTTTTGTTTGTTCTATTCACATCATTACGCAAGGTCCCTTGCGCGGTGCGTACATAGTACAGAATTCCAAGAAATCATTTTGTGATCTAATTATATATATTTTTTATCATTATAAAAACAAGTAGTCACATTTTTATTCCCCAAGCGGGGGCGACAGGAATAACCTGTGTGTACAGAGATAACCCAAATATCATCGATGATGTTTAATTTAATATAGGTCGCGTGCCGATTATACTTCGCTGGGCACTTTTCTGAAAAATGTTCGATAAAAAAACCATGACCAAATAGATGACTTATTAAAGGGCTGGTTAAGAATCTCCGTAATCAGCGAGCGTGTATGACATGAACTATGAGAGTGGAGGAAGCTAGAGAGGTCTGTAAGGAGAAACCTGTTGGAACTCTGCACTCTCTGACCACCCGGCAAGGGCTTGGCGCGATAATATATATAGAAAAACGACACTTTGTTGACCCAAGACTCGACTCCAAGACTTGCTCGTCGCCGTACTAGATCAACGAGGCAAAGTGAATGAATTTTTTTTTACAATATTTTTTTTTATTTTGTATAGAGTAGGGTGGTAGCCCCACACTAGGATTTATTCCTTTCCTTTTCATTCCCCCGTTTAAAAAGAAAGAATAAAAATGTTATACCTACATCTATCCATATCATCATAGAGATTATAGATAGATAGAAGTAGACACAGTATGTACTTATTAGAATCGATGGAGATATATGTTATGTTCCGTTATGATATAAAAATGTATGAACATTTTTACATAAAATATTTAAGGTATGTCTCCACAAACAGTTTATTTGCTTAGCCAAGAAGAAAAATTCCATGATAAGAATTCTTACAATAAACCCACTCAGGGGAACCAAATTAGCCATCGCTGGCGACTTAATATGCTGTGCATTTTTCATAAGACGCAAAAACGGTTCGAAATTGGATGTAAAATGGGAAATGAACTTGGTACTCTTATTTTACTACGTGTTTAATATTAATAGTAACTCACTTTCACTGTCTCTTTGTTTGGTATATTTGCAATCGATTTTAAACTAGAGCGTATAAAAATGTGAGTGTAAAAAAAAATCTTTTTTAAAAAGAATAAAACAACTTGAGGGTAGTTGAAGTGATAGTATCTTTTTTTCGTAGCTCTGTTTTAATTTAAATAAAAATATATTTTACTTACATTTAATCTTCCTTATGAACTAAGTCTTTTACATCCTCTATAAAACTCACTTTCACTATCTACTTTTAAACTCATCTGTATTTTTTCCCAAAATGGATCTTTACACTCAGTTATCCAACTGCATGGAAGATCTTTCGGCTGCATTTTCTGCACGGATGGACCACTATGAAGAGGAATTAAAGGGAGCTGGCGGCAGCGAGGCGTCCCATAAATCCATAGCAAGTCTGTCTAAGGATTTTATGGAATTCAAATGCTTGATGTGGAAGTCAGTTACATCTTTAAAAAATCAAATGGAGCTGTTGGTGTTTATTTTATTTTATTTTATTTTAATTTATTTAGCGCACCAACTATACAATTACATAACATCATTCTATTAATTACATTATCATTATGAGATACAATGTAGTTATACAAATTATAGGTAGGCATAACATTTGTAATTATATTTTAAAAGCGACAGTAGAAGAACAAGTGGATAACATTTTACAATTTTTTGATAAACCAGTCAAGCAATAGTAAGTATATACTTTTTTTTTATGATAAAGCAAAAAGAATAAATATTATATAGATTTTTAGCTATATAGAAAATTGAAAATTGAACATTAAATTAAAAATTTAGAACATGAAATGAAATTACATTTAATTATTATTATTTTAAAATATTAAGTAATAAAATTGAGTAATAAAATTGAGTTTTAAGGGTTTACTAAAGACTTTTTAAATTTTACAATATTTTGGGAAAAAATATCAATACAGCTGCCTGTTGTGCTGGATCTCTCATTATACAACCTTGCCATACGAGTAAGGGGGCCATTAAACGACGAGTTCAGGGTTGAGGTAGGAATATCAAATATACGTGACTGGCGTAAACCACGTTGGTTCGGCCTAAAATAGAGATGATTAATCAAAAATCCATCCATGGAGCCATTTATAATTTTGTGAAGGACTAATAGATCATTTATATTACGTCTTTGCTTCAAACCTCTGATCTTAAAATACTTGCACCTGTCACCATATTCGGAAACCGATTTACGTATACCATTCCGTATACACAGGCATCTAACAAAACGGATTTGAACGGATTCTACAGCATCTGCGTAAGTTTTATAATGGGGGGACCATATTGTGGAGCAGTACTCGAGAATACTTCTCACCAGAGCATAGTACAGTAGAATTATACTATTGTTATTGCGAAATGGCTTTGTACTGCGGATAATGAGTCCTAGGATTTTGTTAGCTCTAATCACTATATCATCGATATGCTGGCGAAAGGTCAAAGATGTGTCAAAAATAACGCCTAAGTCACGAATAGCAGAAACTCTCTCTATGGGAGTGTCATTTATATGGTATGTAAAATCAATATATTTGACTTTATTAGTGAAGGTAATGTATTGACATTTCTTTACATTTAGTGTCATCATGTTATTTTTACACCATGACTGTAGCGCGTCAATGTCATTCTGTAGTTTAATGCAATCGTTAACATTTGAGATTCTACAGTATATTTTAATGTCGTCGGCATAAGCTAAGCAGTTACATTTTATTAAATCCAAAAGGTCGTTTATGAAGATCAGAAATAGCAAAGGGCCTAACTTTGATCCTTGAGGAACACCCGAGGTCGGTATAAATGGTGTAGATTTTAAGCCTGCCAGGGCAATAAATTGAGAGCGATTTTTTAGATAGCTGTCGAACCACCTCAGTAGACTGCCATGAATTCCAGCAGAATTTAGTTTCGCGATAAGTAGTGAATGGTTCACGCGATCAAAAGCTTTCGCAAGGTCTGTATATATAGCATCCACCTGACCTCTATTCTCAAGGGTTTCTGTAATAAAGGTTGTGTATATTAGTAAATTGGATGCGGTAGATCGGTTAGAAACGAAACCATGCTGGCGAGGGTTAATTAAGTGTCGTGCTTGACAATACACAACATCATACACAAGACTCTCAAAAATTTTTGCAAATTGGGAGACAATGGATATTGGCCTATAATTCGTTACATCATTCCTATTACCCGATTTATGAATAGGAATCACGCGTGCGGTTTTCCATAAATCAGGAAATATTCCCTCCCTCAGCGATTTATTATATATGATATGTAGAGGTTCAAGTAGAGAATCAGAACATAAGCGTATAAAAATTGGAGGCAGTTCATCAGGACCTGCTCCTTTATTTAAATCTAAACATTTTATAACTGTTTTAATATCATTTTTAGTTATACTCGTAGAGGGAAGACAAAAATTAGATTGCGTATGTGATGCCGGAGGCGCATTGATTGTTTGCTTATTAGCATAAACCGAAGCAAAGTATTCAGCGAATAACTTTACTACATCACTACCCTCCGCTACTTTATTGTCATAGATGACTTGATTGGGAACACCCACGCATGTTTTCTTTGATTTAACAAATCGCCAGAAAGACTTTGTACTTGTTTTAAGATCACATTCAAGTTTGGAAATGTATGCGCGAAAACAATTTTCCATTACTTTTCTAGATCTAGTGCGTAGGGTGTCAAAGGTATCGTATTCGCGAGGGTTATGAAATTTTTTAAATTTTTTCCTAAACCTGTGTTTTTCTTTAAGTATCTTTATTAACGAGGGAGAGAATCATACTGGGTAACTATTCTTTGAGCTTCTTGCTTTTGGTGTATGTTTGTCAATTATATCCCACAACACATTATAAAATTCTTTTAGGAATTCATTACAACATAGATATTGAATTTTTTCCCAATCGAACGAAGACAGCTCCGAATTACATGCTTCGTAGTCAGTTTTATTAAAGTTATATTTTACATACGAGGTACTACACATCAAGCTTGAGTGAAAAGCTTTTTTGAGTGTTAACTCTAAAGGGGGATGGTGAATGTCAATTTTACTAAGAGGGGTAGTATATGTCACAGAAGCGCAAGCATTTTCGTCAATTAAAATTAAATCAAGAATATTGTCATTCGCATTACACACGTTATTTATTTGGCGATATCCAGTAACATGTAAAAAGTCTCTTAACGCTAGTGATTTTGGTTCTGTGATTCCAACAAACGGGTTGTCACTTTTATGCCATTTAATGAGAGGAAGATTAAAATCACCAAGAATTATTGTAGTATCATTCGTATATTGTAGGCAAATCTCCTCCATTTTAATCATAAACTCTTTAAACGTATCGAGATAAGCAACACATATATTCGTAGAGGCGTTTCCAGATTTAATACGTAACCATACATCTTCAACAGAAGTTTGCCAGTCAACTCTATTTACGAAGGTAAGTCTGTTATTAACCCCTATCAATATCCCACCACCATGAGCTTTAGAATAACGTTGCTTAAAGATAGAGCTGCGATCCCGACGTACAACAGTATATCTTTGGTCAAAAAATTCCGAGGATATAAACGATTCGTCCAACCATGTTTCTGTTAAACATATTATGTCAAAGTCAGAATTTAATATTGCCATATACATTTCGGACAATTTCGTCTTCATTCCTCTTACATTCTGATAATATATTGATAAAGTAACCATGATGCTAAATTAAACAGTTATCATTGTAGCTTGTGTGACGTCTCATCTCTACAATCCACAATATCTATACAATTTTATCCAACGATTGTTGGTCTTTAATTATTATACTACCGGAATTTTCATCTTTGCGTACGAATATTTTTCCATACTTGACCCAGACGAACTTTTCTTTCGCTTTAAGACGCGCAGAAGCATGTAAGAGTTTATTTGTTGGAGAAAGATGCTCAGATATATAAATTGGCAACTTTTCACCACTCAAGCCAACGAGACACGTGTTTAATTTATCATGCTTATGCGATTTGTTGTATCTGTTTACCGCTGAATACAACTCATCACGACATCTCGGACTGCGCAGTCTCACTACCACAGTACGCGGACGCGATTTATCGTTACTCAAGCTTGCAACTCTGGTGATTTTCATGATATCGCCATCATTTAAAGAATATGACACAACTTTGGCTATTTTTGATAAGATATTTGGTAATGCTTCAGTTTTGTTTTCTGGCAAACCATGAATTTCTAAATTTGAGTCACGCATATTCTGATCCATAACATTTATTTGAGTATTTAATTGGGTAATAGTCTTTTGCATACTATGGTTTTGAGTGCGCAGATCCGAATTCTCCTTTCGCACATTTTCAAAGTCCGATTTTAAGTCATTTAATTCCGAGATATCAAAGGAGCCGGAGGATTTCAATTCCTCAATTTGTGTTTTGATATCCTCCATCTCAGCTCGAATCTCTCGAAATATTTGTTTTACTTCAGATTGCATCGCATTCCTTATTTCTTCCCTAATTATACGCCTAATATCCTCTTTTTTGTCTCCTTCATCCGAGCTTTCGTCGTATGTACTGGCCTTAAGAGGAGTGTTGACATTATTGCCTTTGGGCTGATTTGCCATACAGTTAGGACATATCCAGTTTGACTTCGCGGATTTGCCGAGTTTTTTATAAGCTGTTACATTCAAATTAACACACAAGTGATGGTAATTTTTGTCGCAATTTGAACAGGCAATTTTTTCTGTAGATTTTACTGATCTTCCACATGCTTCACAGTTAGACATTCTGTTAGGCGTATATTAACCTCTGACGATACAGAAAGCGATCCAAAAAGACAACTTTTCTCGAGGTGGTTTTGAACCGTAGGTCGATTGGCTACGACCACATATGTAACACAAAGTGCTACGTAGTATTTACTTTCCCTAGCGAAATTGTCTATCAATTCATTGAGCAGGATAAACAAACTAATTTGACGGTAGACTTTATAATAATTCAACTTAAACGTCAATTTGATAAAAAAACACTGAGGTGTAATGTCACAGAACACAATAAGTTAGTGAATTTTTACACAATTACACTGCGATCAATCGTAAAAGTTATACAGTAAGTCTCTAGAACACTTGACTATAGGTTATTAAGCTTTAACACTTGTAAATGGGCGTTTTAATATTTGTTTTCGAATAAAAACAACGGAAAAAGCTATAACGTGACTGTCCGGTTGACGTATTTTTAATGACGAGGTTGGCTTGTGTTGGGCTTGGACTGTCACGAAATGGCTTCTCGAAGTAAGGTGCTCCTTTTCCATGGTCTTCCAGAGAAGACGGATGAAGATTGCACTTCCTTGGTAGTCCAGACGCTAAGTAAAAAATGTGGAATTGCCAGCATCACTGCCAACGACATAGTGACTTGTCACCGCTTAGGAATGGCCGCAGGAAAGGTACGCCCCCACCTTGTAAGGTTCCAGAGGCGCGATCTGCGTGGTGAGGTGTGGCGCAGGAAGACTGAATTGAAGGGCACTGGGCTTACGGTCTCAGAATTTTTCACGACACATTCCTGAATGTGCGTAAGCACTTCGGTGTGAGGCAGTGCTTGACGTCCGAGGGGAAGATAGTGATTCTGCTTACAAACAAAGCCCGACGCAAAATAGAATCCGCAGCTGAACTGCGACAACTCATTGGCCAATTCCCGGTGGCGGCGTCGACATCAGAGGTGGCTGCGGATTCCAACAATATCGCGTCTGGCTCTGGTGCATCGTGCCCGAAGCCGGTCGACAAAAGATCGCGCAAACCGGTCAAGTAGCTTTAGGTACTATTCTATTATTAGAATAATTTCTCTGATCTAATCTTCTTTTCTTAAATACTAATCTTCTTTTCTTAAATAATTATGTTCAATGGTCTAATTCTTCTTTCCTCACATTAAATATTTATTTTCAATCAGTACATACCAACTAAACTTTGTTTACTTTAAAATGTCATTAACTGTGTTCGTTCGGAAATGTTGTGCCTACTGTTGTTTTGTGATCGGATAGTTTAAACTTAAGATATCTGGATAGAAGTCCTTTAATCATTTTGTAGAAAACTGGCGAGTGTATAGAGGAGTCATAGTCACTCGTTTATTCATAGTTTAGTATATTTATACTCGTTTATTCATATTTATCTTATTCATATTTATCTATATTTTATGGTTGATTTGTCGGATGATAGTTTTATATCTTGCTCTTCCTCCTCGGCATCGGATGACAGCACGCATTCGCATTTAATGATGATTCTGTTCACCTGCGCGATCAGCTTCTTTCCACTTTTTTCTCATGTAAAAACGTGTTCAATGTAGTTCACATAAATGTTCAAAGCATTCCTGCCCATCATCCCGATTTACTATCTTCTTTTGACCCTGAACTTATACACGCTGTCCTTGTTTCTGAAACTTTTCTCAAACCCGCTGTTACTTCCATACAATATTCTCTTCCTGGGTACAAAGTTGTGCGCAATGACAGAACGGGCAAGGGAGGTGGGGGGGTTGCGATTTATCTTCGTGGAGATATTGCCTAAAAGGTGGTTGATCAGTCTCCAAGTATGTACTCAAATTTTGCAGAACACCTTTTTATAGAAATTATGTTTAACCACACTGACTCTTTTAGGTGTCTACTGTAGTCCATCTTGTCATATTGATTATTTTCTTTCTTTTGAAACCAAACTCGAATATTTTTCATCAATATATGACAACACTATTACCCTCGGAGACTTCAACACTTGTCTGCTTAAGGGTGATATCCGCAGCCGTAAACTCCAATCTCTTGTCTCTTCTGTAAACATGCATATTCTTCCTCTTCATGCTACTCACCATGCACCCCACTGTTCTCCTTCACTTCTAGATTTAATCCTAGTAACCGACCCAAGTAAAGTAGCTCTACACGGGGAACTTCCAGCTTCTTTTTCTTATCACGATCTAGTTTTCCTCTCGTATAAAATTCGAATACCTAAACGCAAATCTAAGATCCTTTTTTTTCGTAGTTTTAAAACTATTGATCTGGATCGTTTGAGAGAGGACGCGGGTAATATTGACTGGTCTCCTGTTTACAATAGCGAGGACTTGGACACTAAAGTGGTCGCCTTTAATAAACTACTGTTAGACCTTTTTGATATGTACGCTCCTATAAAAAAGGTGAAAGTTAAACATTCTCCTGCACCATGGCTGTCCGACACTATCAAAACACAAATGTCTAAACGGAACAAAGCTAAAAGGCGGTACATTAAGTTCCTTACGGAAGAGAACTGGTCTCTATATAAAAAGCTACGAAATCGCTGCAGTCGTATGTGTAGGGATGCCAAAAGACGCCGCATACACAATTCAGTTCAAAATTTCAACACGTTTCAGGCATGGCAATTCCTTAAATCTCTAGGTATCGGGAATTCTACCAACGATACCAACCTAGATATCGACCTTAACGCTATTAATGTGCACTTTTCAAAATCTCCTGTCGCTTTAGAAAATGACTTAAAAAGTTATACTCTTCACAACCTTGCCAATAAAATTGAGGACATGCAGGCAAAGGTTGGCAAGAAGCCAACCTTTGCCTGCATGTCCTCAATTTTATTTTCGGCAAGTCACAGAGGAAGAAATAAAAAAAATCTATCCTATCGATTACTATAAAGGTGATGATGGCCTTAAAATTCAAATGTTGCGCCTCCTCGTGGATGAACTTATTTATGTTATTACCCACATTATTAATTACTCACTTGGTTCTAGCTTCTTTCCCTCAGCCTGGAAAAAGGCTTATGTTCTACCGTTTCCTAAGGTTTCAAACCCCTCATCTGTCTCACAATTAAGTCCAATATCCATACCTCCTATCCTGTCTAAAGTTCTTGAAGGTGTTGTCCAGAAACAACTATCTTTCTTTCTTTCCTCTAATAGCCTGCTTAGTCCTTACCAGTCTGGTTTTCGTACTGGCCATAGTACAGTAACTGCACTGGTCAAGATTACTGACGATTTACGATTGGCCATGGAAAACAAACAACTTACAGTTCTGGTTCTACTGGACTTTAGCAGTGCCTTCAATACTGTCGATTTCGACCTTCTTCTGGGAATCCTTCCCTCACTTAACGTATCTTCCTTTGTAACTGCCTGATTTAATTCATATATTCGCGGTCGTTCGCAGTCGGTCCGCTCTAATGAGGCCTCTTCACGATGGTGTGACCTTTCTGCGGGTGTACCGAAGGGTGGCGTACTCTCTCCTCTTCTCTTCTCGGTATTTATCGACGCGATCACTAAAGTTATAGCATTACAGTATCATCTCTACGCAGATGACTTGCAGCTTTATCGTCATTTTAAGGTCCAAGAACAGTCAGTAGCAATTGCGGCCATCAATAATGATCTTGAAAATATCAATCAGTGGGCTAGAAGTTTTGGTCTTTTAGTCAATCCTATTAAATCGCAAGCGCTCATTATTGGTGGCAGGCATTTCTACAATCTCCTGGACCATCAGTCTCTCCCACCAATTGTCTATGACTCTGTGTCTATACTCTATACCACCAGTGCGAAGAATTTAGGCGTGTATTTAGACTGCAATCTATCCTGGAGCACTCACATTGCGGAAGTCAGTAGGAGAGTACATTTCTCGTTTCAATCTCTCAAACGTCTCCAAAAGTTCCTACTCTTTCAAACTAGAACAATTCTTGCTCAGTCCTTCCTTCTATCACTTTTGGATTATGCCGATGTTTGTTTTCTTGACGCTACAGAGGAACTTGTCAAGAAACTCGAACGCCTGCAGAATTTGTGTATCCTCTTCATTTTTGGCCTGCGCAAATTTGATCATGTTTTCGAGTACCGAATGAAACTGAAGTGGCTACCTATTTGGCGACGTCAGGATTATACATTCTCACTCTTCTTTACTCTGTTCTTCATAACCCTCACTGACCTGAATATCTTCGTGAACGTTTCGAATTCCTTATTCCCAGGGGCAAAGCTTGTCGTAAGGCTACCTCTCTCCTTCTACGTACTCCTCTTCATATATCCAGCCGTTATGATGGCTCTTTTACTGTACGTGCGGTGAAACTATGGAACTCCCTTCCACATTCCATACGCGAGAGCTGTTCTCTAGATGTCTTTAGAGGAAGAGTTAAAGAGCATTTCCTTTCGAATTGATACAAATTCTATTATATTCTTTATATTATGGTTATTTATACTTATAGGTATATATATAGGTGTATTATTTATACATGTTTTGTTTTATATATGTAATATTAGTATTATTTATGTATGCAGAGATTTTGATTTGTGTTTTCATCTCTACTTTTTTCCTTTTGGAATTATCGAATAGTTGTACAATTGCCTTCACTTACAACAAATATTCTCCATGCACTCCAAGGTTAACTGGAAGACAACTCAAATTGAGTTAAGTTCGCCTATGTACATCATATGTGTAAATGTACTTACAATTTTTGTTTTTATGTACAATAAAGAATAAATAAATAAATAAACTGACTACAAAAAGCAAAAAAATAAATATTTGAAGTCGGTACCGGTAAGTGCAGTCGGGTACTTGGCACCGACTTCAAATTTAAATTTTTTGGTTTTTCTTGTATGTTTTATTCTTTTTAAAAAAGATTTTTATTTTATAATTTTAAGTGACAGGTGAATTATTTACTAATATTTATATACCTATATTATAACAAAACAGATATACAATGCGAAAGTAAAGGATGTAGGTAAAAGACGGGGAAGACCTAGAATATCTTACTATGACCACATAGACCGTGTCTTATCTGAAGGGCAAGTCAAGTCTCCGTAACCGGCGAGCGTGACGGGAGTGGAAGCCAGAAAGGTCTGTAAGGAAACAACCTGTTGGAACTCTATACTCTCTGCCTACCCCGCAACCGATCTGGCGTGATGATAAAGAAAAAATGTATGTAATGTTTTTCTCAAGCCTCATACAAATTTATAGCCCTATATATTATGATCATTGCATTACATGTACATATGTACAAAATGTTATTGATCGTTATTGCAGCTCTCATCGTTTTTATTTATTTTTACAAGCTTTTATTTAAATCTGTCGGTCTCTCGTTTTTTAGTCAATGTGTGTTACCAGTGATGATATATGGATCAGCGACGTGGTCTCTTACTGTAGGTCTCATAAAAAAGCTCAGAGTTGCTCAGCGAGCTATGGAGAGAGCTATGCTCGGCGTTTCTCTACGTGATCGAATCAAGAATGAGGAGATTCGTAGAAGAACCAAGGTCACCGACATAGCCCTTAAGATTAGCAAGCTGAAGTGGCAATGGGCGGGCCACAAAGCGCGAAGATCGGACGGGCGTTGGGGTAGAAAGATTCTAGAGTGGAGACCACGTATTGGCAAGCGCAGCGTGGGACGAGCACCTGCCAGATGGACCGACGATCTTGTGAAAATCGCAGGAAGTCGTTGGATGCAGGTGTCATCGGACCGGTTACGTTGGAAAGCGATTGGGGAGGCCTATGTTCAGCAGTGGACAAGTATAGGCTGAGATGATGATGATGATGAACATATAAAAACTGTAGGTGAAAAAGCTAAACGAAACTTTTATACACTTACCAGAATATCAAGGTCAACTTGGGGCCTTCGTTTTAATACTCTTAAAATCATCTACAGAGCAACATACTTAAGCTGTATGTATTACGGTGTACCTGTATGGGCCGGCAGGGCCACGATACGGGCGGCACGGCGTAAACTGCTTCAGACTCAACGCTTGGCACTGATATTTTTGTGTAAGGCATACAAGACGGTCAGTACAGAAGCCGTACCAGTACTTGCGGGTGTGCTTCCAGTCGATCTCGAGGTTTAGAGACGCGCGTCAATGTACTATTCAACTCGAGAAAACTAGAACACCGAGTTTCTATTGCCTCGAGACCGTTGTAAAATCACTAGATTATTCAAACCGCAATCAATCGCCTATGAAGATCTCCTGACCGAATTACAGGAAAGATGGGATACACCAACAAAGGGCCGTCACCTCTACCTGTTCTTTCCATCCGTACGTGAGCGTATGGCGAGAACATGGCTGGAGGTGGACCAATGTGTGGCTCAATTTTTCACCGAACATGGCAACTTTAAGACTAAATTATTCTCTTTTAAACTGGTACCTTCACCGCTATGTCAGTGTGCCACGTCTAACTACGAGTATGAACAATCAGCACACCACGTTCTTTGGGAGTACAGTCTCTGGCATAACGAGCGTACCATTATGTTAAACAGTTTCCGAAATACATCTGGAGTGATCTACTACACGGATCTTGTAGAAACTCGGGATAATGTCCGTGCGTTCAAGCGTTTTTGCCATACCTATTACTGTAATCAAACACGAGGCTCACAAATAGGCCCTGTTAATATTTTTTCGTATCCATGGTGCTTTACAACTGGGCTTATCCTAGTTATAGTCTCCTTCTCTACGGCTGATCTGCCAATTTTTTTGTGTCTCCCGCTTTGCAAAGGAGGGAAGTGGAATTTTTATTTTTCCTACTCCTCCTGTTTTTCTTTCTAATTAAGTTTGTTGGTATTTCCAAGACAATCAAAGTGCTTTCTGGGACACCCCAAGGTTCAAAGGGCATCTAAGGAGACCATTGTGGATCCTGGCTTACAGTAGTTACAATGGTGGAAATGTGTGGCGGGCTTAGTCCCAATTAAAAAAAATGTCTATACTAATATTGTAAATGTAAAAGCAACTCCGTTTGCTTGTTACTTATGAAACATATGTACAAACGTACGTATACATATGGAAGAACATAGGCTACCTTTTCTTTAAATAAAACAACGCAGGGTATAATGAAATTGGGTATAGTTAGTTGTTTACAATATTTGGTCAATAAAGCAATATCAAAACAAAATATATTTTGTCCCGATCAATGATAAATGGAGCTTTCGTAAGGGATTATAAATTCATTGTCACAAAAGCAGTGCAGTTTCAATTTGTTAATAATAAATATTCGTAACTCGTAGTATAAAGCTAGTAATTTGTCCCGCATTAGGCAAATAATGTTAATGCGTGTTTCACGCTAATTTGTGGTATTAGCGGTGTCACGAGCAGTGAGTTCGCGTGTTAGATGCGAGCTTTATCGAATGTAGTCCACTCTAAATTACGACACAATTGAATAATTTAGTAGCTTTTATGAAGTGTATAATGTTTTGTCACGCGCAGTGAACTTGCGTGATCGCTGCAAGTTTTATTGAATGCAATAATTTCTGAATTATGATAAAATTTCTTTTGACTTAGTATCTTCATGAAGTGGATTTTCTGTTACATTTGTTTTAGAAAATGCTTTAAATCTATTTAAATAAATAATTAATTAAATAGGTAAATAAATAATGTGAATCCGCGAGTCACGCTAATTTACGATATTACCAATGTCGCGCTCAAGAGTTCGTCTGCACTCTGCGAGCTTTATCGAATTCAGTGTCTGAATTACAACACAATTGCTTATTTTTTAGTAGCTTTCAATTTGAAGCGGATTTTGTGTTTTATGTAATAGCGCATCGTCTTAAACGAATAATTTGCGGTGTTGTTGAGAATAAAACATGAAAGAAAAAAATATATTTCGATAAAAAGTATTATTAACGTATTTAATGCCTTTATAGTAGAATATTTTGGTAGCTTTTCAAAGAAACTCATGGAATTCGAATAATTCACTAGTTTTTTTTAAAGCACCTTTAATATTGTTCAGTATCTGATGACTCATCAAAATGTAAAAAACGGTTTTACATCACCTTGTTGTGTCTTAGAAAATACGCTTTATTCCGGTCTCTGCACTTGACCTTCTTTTACAAATCGAGGTGAGAAAACATAGGTCGTACTCTACCATGCGAAACCACTGCCGCATTGGCGGAAAAACATCTCCAAACTTTGTTTCTAAAATTCAACAAAAACTCCCTGGACTCCCATGGTAAGAACTGGCATTATCCTGTACTAACCCGGGATAAGTAGAAGAAGGAATTGGAGGCATTTACTTTACAGTAGGAAAATATAGGTTTGTAATTATAAATACCTATACTACTTAGAGTATCATCATTTCAGCCTATACTTGTCCACTGCTGAACATAGGCCTCCCCAATCGCTTTCCAGCGTAACCGGTCCGATGCCACCTGCATCCAACGATTTCCTGCGATTTTCACAAGATCGTCGGTCCATCTGGCAGGCGGTCGTCCTACGCTGCGCTTGCCAATACGTGGTCTCCACTCTAGAATCTTTCTGCCCCAACGCCCGTCCGATCTTCGCGCTATGTGGCCAGCCCATTGCCACTTCAGCATGCTAATCCTGAGGGCTATGTCGGTGACCTTGGTTCTTCTACGAATCTCCTCATTCCTGATTCGATCACGTAGAGAAACGCCGAGCATAGCTCTTTCCATAGCTCGCTGAGCAACCTTGAGCTTTTTTATGAGACCTATTGTAAGAGACCACGTCTCTGATCCATATGTCATCACTGGTAACACACATTGACTAAACACTTTAGTCTTTAGGCACTGAGGTATTTTGGATGAGAAGATGTTGCGCAGTTTCCCGAACGCTGCCCAGCCGAGTTGGATTCGTCGATTGACCTCTCTCTCAAAGTTGGACCTACCTAACCGGACTGCCTGTCCCAGGTAAATGTATTCGTCGACAACTTCAAGAGTAGAGTTCCCAACGGTGAGTGCGGTGGGTACGACATGGACGTTAGACATTATTTTTGTTTTGTCCATATTCATTTTAAGACCCACTTGTTGGGATACTCTATTGAGGTCACCGAGCATTCGTCCTAGATCTTCCAGCGACTCCGCCATGACCACAATGTCGTCGGCAAATCGAAGGTGAGTGATGTATTCGCCATTGATGTTGATGCCAAGTCCTTGCCATTCCAAGAGCTTGAAGGCGTCCTCTAAGGTGGCCGTAAACAGTTTCGGAGAAATGACGTCTCCCTGTCTTACTCCTCTTTTTATGGGGATCACCTTCGTGCACTGCCCCTGTACTCGGACTGACATGGTGGCGTTATTATACAAGCACTTCAACACCTCGATGTACCTATAGTCAATGCGGCATCGCTGGAGAGATCTAAGAACCGCCCAAGTCTCGATCGAATCAAAGGCTTTCTCATAGTCCACAAACGCCAAGCATAGTGGCCGATTATACTCCTCAGTCTTCTGTATAACCTGCCGCAGCGTATGTATGTGGTCTATGGTACTAAAACCTTTCCGGAAACCGGCTTGTTCGGGAGGCTGGAAGTCATCAAGCCTTCGTTCGAGACGATTCGTAATGACTCTCGAAAACAACTTATAAACATGGCTCAGCAGTGTGATGGGCCTATAGTTCTTCAATAAGGTGTTATCACCTTTCTTGAAAAACAGCACCACCACACCCCTGTTCCATGCTTCCGGCGTTTTCCCTTCAAGCAAGACGGACTTAAATAGCCTCTGAAGGACTTTAAGTACCGGCGATCCGCCCGCCTTCAGAAGTTCTGCAGTAATTCCGTCTTCACCCGGCGCTTTGTTGTTTTTTAGTTGTTTGAGAGCCATCCTAATCTCGCACAGGCTGATGTCCGGGATATCTTCAGTGCAGTGTCGGGTTAGCTTGGCTCTTGGGTCTTTTACCAAGTCAACAACAGGTTTAGCTACTGAGGTATATAACTGTCCATAGAACCTCTCTATCTCCCTGAGCACCTCTGACCTATTTGACGTTACGTTTCCGTCCTCCGTCTTCAGCTTCGTCAACTGGCTCTGCCCAATAGACGCGTCTCTTGCGAACACTTTAGAGCCCTTGTTCTGCTCTATGGTCTCCTCAATACGCCTTGCATTGAAGGACCGTAAGTCGTGTCGCAAGGACTTCAATATCTGTCCATTAAGCTGCCTATAGGACTTAGCATCATCGGAGGTTTGGAGCGTCATGGAACGTCGCTCAGCCATGAGGTTTCGGGTGTAGTCAGATAGTTTTTGAGGCCTATTTTTACGGTGGGTCTTAAAATACTTGGACCCGACCGTATGAACAGTCTCTACCAGCCTGTTGTTGATTTCGTCCACTGATGCGCTGCTGTCTAGCAATTCGAAGCGGTTTGACAATTCGAGTTGAAAGTTCTCGGGGTTTTGGATATATGCATGAGTAGGTCGGAGCGTAGACTTCATCAGACGCGATCTTTCCATTTTGACATTAATATTTAATGTGCCTCTGACCATTCGGTGATCACTGCCGGTTTTTACCCTATGAATCACGGAGACATCATTAAATACTTGTCGCTTGGTGCTCATGATGAAGTCTATCTCATTTTTTGTGGAACCATCAGGGCTCATCCAGGTCCATTTCCTATGAGGCGGCTTCTGGAAGAAAGAGTTCATCATAAAGAGTCCCTCTTTCTCCAAAAATTCGGCCAGCCTCTGACCCCTGGGGTTGCGCTGCCCATATCCAAATTGCCCCACTCTCAACTCATCATCGCCCCGTTTGCCCAGCCGCGCATTGAAGTCACCCATAACCACTGTAAAGTGTGTTTTGGAAGTATGTATGGCTCTACTAATGTCCTCATACATAACTTCGACGTCATCATCTGAGTATGCCGAGGTCGGTGCGTAGACCTGTATGACCTTCAGCGAATATCTTTTGGATATTCTGAGTATCAGGTACGCTACCCTGCTCGACACACTAGTGATGGACACAACGTTGTTTATGAGTGACTTGTGGACGATAAATCCGACACCACCTTGGGACTGCTGTTCGCCCTCCCGGTAGTAAAACAAGTTGCCGGATTTTAAGGTTATCGTGTCCTCGCCCTCTCTTCGGACCTCCGATAAACCAACAATACTCCACCGCAACTTGTTTAACTCTTCTTCCAGCTCAACTAGCTTCTCATCTGTCCTCAATGTGCGTGCGTTGTATGTCACCAGGGCCAATTTTCGGTTTTGGTGGTAGCCGAATCTCTGCCGGAGATTCTTAGCACCCCTTGTCCTGTCGTTACCATGGCTGCTACCGTGGCCAGGACGAACAGGACCGCCGGGGACTAGGGGCCTGGTTTTTCTACTTTCTTCCATAATTGGGGGTGTTTGCCATACTCGCCACGCTTGGCAGGCGGGTTGGCGAGCGCAGTTATTGGTCGTCGAAGTGTTAAAGGAACGCTGCTGCCCATTCCCTAGTTTTCCCTTAGTCGCCTTGTACGACACCCGATGGGATGAGATGGGTTGGTCCTATTCTAAGCCGGGAACCACGCGACTTAGAGTATATGATCACATATTAGGCGATTATTGCAAATGAGTGCGTCACGCAACTTTGCGGCGGCGCCCGACGCGCGACGTCAGGTCCTGTGTATTAGGGGGCGAGCCTATTGCCGTTACAAATGGCACGCTGCCAGACTCCGGACTGATACTGGAAATATTTCTACTGAAAAATTACATTTTGTTCGGCATACCATCAAACAAGGACTTCGAGATCTCTATGCATATATTTCGTTACTATACTAACAAGATAGAAACTAAACTTTATCTTCATCATAACTATACCGATATTACTGAGTTCTTAGATTTACGCGAATATTACACATGAAATAAAACTATTTTTTCGGATTTTATTGCAGTTTAATTTTTATTTTTAAGTTCCCGACGTTTCGAGTGCTTTGCAGCACCCATGGTTACGGGAGGGACTGAGGTGTTAGACGACCAAAAGGCATAGTTGTTCCGGGGTACCCTCAAATTTCTTAATTATTTTTGTTTTTGTTGGTCCGATCTACGCAGAATGAGCTCACGGTGTCTTGAGGTCTTGCAGTGTTATGCTTGGTTTTGGATTTGATTATATTAATTACCGGATCCCAAGTCGATGGAAGCATCCAGCCATCTTCTCTATTGAAATTAGGATGTTTATTAATTTCAATAGCCTCGCGAACCATCCTTGGTAGGAATCGGTGTTCTTTTACGAGGATTTGTGGTCTATCGAATCTGATGTTATGGCGGGTGCGGTCAAGGACATGTTCACAGACTGCAGACTTCTTTGAGCGACGGTGTTTTAGGTCAGCTATATGTTCTTTAACCCGAGTTTTTACCGGTCTTTTTGTTTGTCCTATATAAGAGAGACCACATTCACAATCAAGCTTGTAAACTCCTGCATCTTGTAGAGGGATCTGACACTTGACAGATGGTAAAAATTTACTGATCTTCTTCGGCGGCTTATAAAATGTTTTAATCGAAGCACGCTTCAAGATGTAGCCAATCTTGTCCGTGACTCCTCTCATGTAACGTAGTATAGCAGGGAGACGCTCAACTGTGGCTGGTTTCACTCGGTCACTGTGACGTTGGCGTGGGACTCGAAGCTTATTGTCGTGCAGGACTTGCTTGACATGTTGAAGCTCGGCAGCCAGATGTTTCTTGTCACAGATCCCTTGTGCTCTCTGAAACAAAGATTTACCCACAGTAGCTAACTGTGTTGGATGGTGGTGAGATTCACCGTTTAAGTACCTATCAGTATGGATCTTTTTTCGATAAACCGTATGGCTTAAGGTGTTGTTGGGGTTACAGATTACTAAAACATCTAGGAAAGCTAGGGATTTGTTTGCCTCTAACTCCATTGTGAGCTGAATTTTAGGGTTAATGGAGTTAAGATGATTTAGGAATACATGAATTTTGTCAGATGGTAATATTGTGAAAGTATCATCTACGTACCGCTTGTAGATACAGAATACAGATAATAGATACAGAATACCGATCTAAATCAATTTATCTCATACAAAACGATGAATGAACGGTTATAAATTATTCATTTTCAATTACGGTAAGACGTGGACGTTGGAGAATTTATGATTTTCCTACCGGCAAACGCCGGTTTGTTTATCTATCTATCTATCTATAACATCACGCCAGATCCCTTGCGGGGTAGGCAGAGAGTACAAAGTTCCAACAGGTTCTTTCCTTACATACCTCTCTGGCTTCCTCGACTCTCATAGTTCGTCTATACACGCTCGCTGGTTACGGTTTGTTTAATTTCATAATTATACGATAATTGAAACTTTTAAACAGTAATACATGGTGTATTGGTGGCAATATCAATTAAGGACTCGTCTTATATTATCCGGTTATGATAGTATAAAGTATTACATTGGTTTTGTGATTCTCAGTACATATTATTTATTTCTGATGAAGTCGCGGGCAGAAACTTCTGCCCGTGACTTCATCCGCGTTGACTTTAGACAGGTACACAACATTTTTCGGTATAAAAATTATCCTATGTGCAAATCCAGCTAATAAACTATCTATGTGTCAAAATCATGTAAATCCTTTCAGCTGTTTTTGCGTGATTGAGCAACAAACATACAAACATTTAACCATACAAACTTTCACATTTATGATATTAGTAGGACTAGTTTCTGCACGCGGCTTCGTCCGCATTAACTTTAGACAGGAAACTACAATTTAACCGGGATAAAAATATCCTATGTGTTAATCTTGGTAATAAACTATCTGCGTGCCAAATTTCATCTAAATCTGTTTTACGTGATTGAGTAAGAAACATCCAAACATACCAATCTTCACATTTTTAATAATAATTAGGATAGCTCTATTTTTGTGAATCTACTTAGAGTCGCAGAGCCGAATAAAGTTATGTCAAGACACATGCGAGCGCATACATACACACATGCAAAGCACTCGAAACGTCGGGAACTAAAAATAAACCGCGATAAAATCCGTAAAATAGTTTTATTTCATGTGTAATATTCGCGTAAATCTAAGAACTCAATATGTATTTATGTTTTTTGGCAGTTGAAATGATAAAGATTTACATAATTTTTTGAGGTTTGTACTTTGTCAAATTTATGGTGATGACGGAGGAATAATCTTATAAATTAAAAATCTGTTTCTGTTTGGTAGGATCGTATCTCTAGCATTTTAGAGATGAACTTATTGATTATATGATTGTATGAAATTTCTTAATTTAGTTGGGACCAAAGATTTTTTACTTATAAAAACAAGTTTTATCTATAATGAAAAGTATTATTTGGTACCTTGGTATTTTTAGTTATCACCAAAAGTAGGCAGCGTTCAACTCGGTCGGTCTGTTTTTTTTAAAACATTTGCCCACCATATAATTTATTCCTGTGTCGTGGGTGCGTTTAAAAACACGAAAATTTACATACACAAACACCCAGACGGGAACAAATTATTGTGGATGACACAAGGATTTGTCCCGTGTAGGAATCAAACCTGCGTCTATTAGACACAGTGGGCCGAGTAGCTTAAGCTCTTAATCACTGCGCTAATTCGTCCGTTGAAATGAAATGGGTGTGACCATTCTATTTTTAATCTTTCCCGTGGCATGGGCAAGTTAAATCATTGGTTTCGGAAGAAACTTATGTAATAGTCTTCGATATGAGTTGGATGTCTAATAGGCGACTTGGTAAGTTCCAACAGCTGATGGCCACACTTTGCGTCCACCAACCTACACTGAATTTGCATGTATGCACTTAATTTTGCTAACACCGATTTGCATAAAAAGCCCTTTGCAAAGTCCCGGCAGTGGAGCAAACGATACGAACATTTTTACGAAATTTTTGACGTTATCATGACACTAGCGTGTAATCGTGATGTCAAGTTCGTGTTAATTTAGTAAATTTGTAGTGTGGCAAGGATAGAACATCAATTCGCTAGCGTCTCAACAACTTCAATCTTCCCGTGCTAAGCTTACTGTATAGACTGATCAATCATCATTCTTATATACTAGAATGATTCCCAATTCGTTCCAAAATACAATCGCACACAAAAATTGAAAGAAAAAGCGGTATCAACGCGTGAAATAACGTAAAAAGTTAACAATCACTAGACTGGCAAATGTAAAGGCATTTTCTTAAAACTCCCGACTAGAATAGGTACAAACGGAGGTCTAAGCACGAACAGACGAAACGTTGATATTCCACCCTTTTCACATTTCAGATTTACTAAATAAACGTGACAGCACGCTTTCTCAACGGCGTTATTATAACATCAAATTGATTTTACTTAGACCTCAAAGGGTTTAGCACGAACAACTTGACGTTATTGTAAGGCTGTGGAGTTGATATTTCATCCTCTTCACTCTACTAATTTGCTGAATGAAGATGAAGGTGAAAACATGCTTTCTTGACAACGTGACGCTATCGCCGATCTGTTTATGCTAAGCTCTCTCAGGCCTAAATACAAACAATTTGTCGTTATAATAACGCTATCAGGTTGATATTCTATTCTTTCCACGCTACACATTTACTGAATAAAAATGAACGGGACAGCACACTGTCACAATAACATTCTGTATAAGTTTAAGTAGAAACAATTTAACGAGAAATCGTGCCATCACATTCATGTTTAATAAGTAAATCTAGAGTGTGAAAAAAATGGTATATCAACTCGATAGCGTTACACTAACGTCAGTCTATTCGTGCTACGCTCTTAGGTCAGTTTCCTATAAAGCGAGCGATAACTAACAACGAACGCCTACAGAGGTACTTGATCAAGCAAATAAAAAATTCTTGTAGAATTTTATTCGAACAGACGGTGCTGGTTGCTGTGATACAGGTTTGGGGATCAACGGTTGTAATTTGAGAAGAAAAATCTAGAAATTTTGTTGGACGATCTTGGTATCATTTTATTATCTTTTTATTATTGTAAGGTTACACCGTTACGCCTTTATTCCCTAAGCGGGGATGGCAAAAGTGTACTGAGTACACACACTTTTCTTCGAGCTTATTGCCATATACCGGGCACAATTCCAGACTCCGGACTCATTTCTCATCAGTTTTCGTTAGAAAACCCACTTTCTCCGACCTAGGGTGAACCTAGGACCTCGTGATCACCAAGCAATGCGCTTTGCCACTAGACCAACGAGGCAGTCTTATTTTAAGGGATAACTTAAAATGAACCAGTCATATTTTATTGGAATAAATACTAGAAACCTAAAGCTATTAGCTATATTTTTTATATGACCTTGCGATATTTATCCTTAACCCACGGATTGTTGGGCACGGTTTAAAATGACCACTTTACATACCGTTATTTCTTAAAAGAATCATTTATGTTTATTTCTAGGAAAATCCTAATAACACATTACCTTGTCTACGATTCAGACCCAGGTGTTGATACTCCAATTATGCATCACTTAACTAACAAGGCAGACAAAACATGTAAATAGAGACGCAATAATATGGATAAATAAGTCAAGAAACTTATTTCTATTGTTTTACATTTAAATCATTACGGAACCCCCAACATTTATATTATTTACGTCAAGACCAATAGTGTTACCCTTTCACCAAAGCCTTTTCCAATTCAATAGAGAAATGTAAATGAAATGGAGACGAGAAGTTATGTTCTGCCTGTCAAAAGATAATAAAAGGTTTGTTCTAAAAGAATGGTTTTTGTTTAAGGGTCAGTTTTACCTATAGCTTCGGTGTAGAGTTAAATATTTAGGATTTAAAATGTATGGTATTGTTATAGAGTAGGTTTAAAAAAACTGGGTGGCAGAGGTGTAGTGTGTACGCCCATTTATTGGTAAAAATGTTAGGTACAGTTGTAATGGGGGCAAGCCTATAGCCATTACGACAGGCACAATTTCAGAATTCACTGTAGGAAACTCTGTCCGAAAAACAACATTGTAGGATTTGAGCCCAGGACCCCGTGATCGCTATGTGCATGCGCAATAGGCCAACAAGAGTAGCTATTAATCTTAATGATAATAATATTTGGACCTGGCCCATGAGGTTACCGTCATGTGGAATGTTGATTCAACTATCATTATTCCGATAGTCGTATCAGTCAACGGCCTAATAGCGAAGAGCTTCGATACACAACTCGAGGAGCTCTCGCTAGGCAGTTGAGTGAAGGGCCTGATACAGAAGGCGGTAGTATTGGACACGCCGCGCATTGTTAGGAAGTTCCTCTCTTTGGAGCCATGACTATATATATATATATATATATATATATATATATATATATATATATATATATATATATATATATGTATATATATATATATATATATGTATATAAATATATATATATATGTGGGGTCGCGAGATTGATATAAAACAATTATCCAACTAAATCTTTATTTTGAACAAAGTCCTGCGTCTTTTCTCTTTTGACAACCTCTTCTTTTAACGTACGTCATTCTAAACTGACATTAACTGTTGCTATCATTAAAATCTTAAGAAATACTAGACATAAAAATTTAAATTAAAACAACTTATTCCCACACGGCCATCCTGTTCATTCATCTGTCCCAGATGAACTACTACTGTTTACGGTTGATATCCAGGGTTTTATAAGATCAGCTGAGCTAGTAGTATTAATCGGACCTTCGCTGTTTCCAATTTTCTTTACGACGTATCTGTCATTTGCCTTCTTCTGTATAATTTCATATGGCATGTTGATAATGGAATATTCCCTTTATCGATTGGGTTTAAAAATCCTTCTTTTTTACCTCTTTTGTGCGTTTTAAGAATACACTCAACACAATTATCTATAACTTTTCTTATCTTTCCTTGCAAATTATCTATAAAATAGTCTCTGCTTAAAAGTTCTTCTGTTTTTGTGATTCCGAAATGTCCTCGTTCATGGTTCTTTCTAATTATCTCAGCCTGCATTTTTCTAGGTACAACAACTAACTTCGTTCCGTTCTTTTCCTTGTACAGTATTCCGTTCTGTATAACGTAGTCATGATAAGGTACAGACTCTAAAATTTTCTTCAATAGTTTAATATGGTCGTCGTTATCTTGTGCTCTTTTTATTCGTGAGGTCGTTTCAGTAAGTATTAAACAGATAGGGTATCTGCTTAAAGCATCAGCGTGCTTCATTCTCGTTCCTGGTCGGTGTTCTATTTCGTAATCATACTCTTCTAGGAGTAGAGCCCAACGTGCAACTCTAGGCGGTAAATCTTTCTTTTGGAGCGTCATTGTCAAAGCAGAGCAATCAGTTATAATCTTAAAGTGTATCCCCAACAGGTACACTCGGAACTTCTTAATAGCAGCAACAATAGCTAAAATCTCTAAATAATAACTATGATACTTTCTTTCAGAGGGTGTTGTCTTTTTGCTCATGTAGTGCACTGGGTGTAGGTGATTGTCTGTAGGACTCCTTTGAAGTAACACTGCTCCGTATCCATCTGCACTAGCATCTGTATGCAACTCTGTCTCAAGCTCGGGGTTGTAAATTCGAAGAACAGGTGAGTCACACAATATTTGTTTCAATTCTGTGTAAGACTTCTCGCATCTTTCGTCAAAATAAAAATCAGTGTCTTTCTTTAATAAATCTGTCATTGGTTTCGAAATCAATGAATAGTTCTTGATAAACTTTCGAAAATATCCAGTCAATCCAAGGAATGATTGTACAGCCTTCACATTATTCGGTTTCTTAAATTTTGCTACAGCATTAATCTTCTCTTTAGATGGGCGTACTTCATTATCACGTATAATGTAACCAAGATACTCAATTTCTCTTTTTAGAAAATGACATTTTTTCCAGTTTAACTGAAGGCCAAACTCTCCAGCTCTTTGTAGTACTTTCTCTAATTTTATTAGTCCTCCTTCTTCTGTTCTGGATGGAAGAATTAAATCATCAAGATAAATAAGTACAGTACCATCAGCTATTAGGTCATGAAAAATGTCATTGATAAATCTTTGGAATACAGATGGGGCTGTGCACAAGCCGAATGGCATTTTTAAGAACTCATACTGGCCCTGCGGTGTTACAAACGAAGTGTACTTCTGGCTGTCCCTGTGAACATCAACATGTAAAAAACCATTTTTCAAGTCAAGAGATGTAAATACTTTAGCTTCTTTCAGATTATCGATTTGATCTTCTATGACAGGTAGTGGAAATCGCTCTTTAATCACTTTCTTATTCAAGCGTCAGAAATCTATGCACAGTCTCCGAGAACCATCTTTCTTATCAGCAAGAACAACTGCAGATGCAAAATCTGACTTGCTGGGTTTTATTATACCTTGATCCATCCACTCTTGTACTTGCTTATTAACATCTTCCATTTCCAGCGGTGACAGGCGTCTTGGACTTTGGTAAACAGGATCTTCATCGGTAAGTAATATTTTTAGTTGTACATTGCTTTCTTTCTTCTTTTCCTTAGGCTTATACCCTTCAATCATTCTGTTTATCTTCTCAGCATATTTTGTTTCTATTATGCCATATTCATCTTTAGCACTCTTCTCTTCAACTAAAAGCGTAAGCTGTATGATCTTTTCCAGGAAAACACCATTAGGAGTGAAGGTGATTTCAAATTCTTTCAAGAGCGGGTTTCCTATAATCAGGTTTACAGGTATCTGATTATCCTTAATAACGTGGAATGTAACATCAATGTAGTAGTGGTCAATCTGTATTTTAGTAGTAAATTCTCCTTCAGTGTATACTTGATTTTCAGCTAGACCGGTAAGGTAAGTTTTCCCTTCTGTATTATAGTTCGAAATTTCATGTTTAATCTTTTTAAATTCTTTTTCTGTTATCAGGTTCACATCACTTCCTGTGTCTACAAGTGCCATCATCTCCATGCCGCCTATTTTTATTTTCTTAAAAGGAACTTCTGCATTTTTTTTCTGTATATTCATACTCTTCTTAGATTTTATATTAGTGCATTCAGTAGATTTATGACCGAAATCGTTGCACTTGAAGCATTTTATTCCTTTTGTGCATGCTGGCGATTCTCCGCAATTGTAGCATCTCTTTGTGGTGATAGGCTTTCGAGCTAATTGACTACCAGAGGTGTGCCCAGTGGTATGACTAGGTTTGATTGAAAATTTCTTTCTAAAGTCACTGTAAATATCTAACTTCTTACGAAAATCTTTGATATCTGTTGCTCCATATAAAATAATTTTATTAGACTCCACGTCACGGATACCGTCAATAACATATTCTATGAGTGCAGCATCCTCAATTTTGCCATGTAATGCTAATTCTTTCATATTGCTGATATGTTTCGTCATTCTTCATTATACGTGATGCCAGTTTCTTGTGTATTACCGCACTGTTGATCTTAGGACCGAATTCTTCTTTAAGAGCTTTCTTTAATGTAGCATAGTCTTTTACTCTTCCCACAGATCGTAAAAATAATTTGGCCATCCCGTTTAGAAGTCGTTTGGCATAAACCAACTTTTCAACGTTAGTCCAATTCATAATATTCGCAGTATCTTCAAAATCATCAATAAATGAGGATATTGGGTAAGTGTCATCTCCAGTAAAACTATTCATAGATTTCTCCAGATCTCCAAATGAAATGTGTACTTCAAGATCTTCTTCATCACCACTCTCCTGCGGCGTATCTTTCTTCGGAGGCATCTTGCTTATTGTTGTATTAAAGGTAAGTCTTTTAGTCTTGAAATTCTTTTTATTCTTCGTACAAAATGACAACCGTTTTGATGTCATTAAAATACAATTATTTTCTCTTAAAAATCATTAATAAAAAAAATTTAAATGTGACTTCATATTCAGCGTCCCGTAGCATTCGTTTTCGGAATTATAAATTATCGTAATTAAATTTCCAACGTCCCGTCGCATTCGGTGGGTTTACGTGTCGGTAAAATAGTTCGCAACTTGTCTACGATTGAACGATCTTCACAATATCTTCACAGGATGTCGGTAAAGCAGTTCGTAATGTAGTGCCAACTTGCCTTCATATTTCGTCTTAAATGTCTTCAATCTTCTCCGTATTAATCGCGATCCCGATATCTATTCCTATCCCGGACGAGCCCCCAAAAAGATGTGGGGTCGCGAGATTGATATAAAACAATTATCCAACTAAATCTTTATTTTGAACAAAGTTCTGCGTCTTTTCTCTTTTGACAACCTCTTCTTTTAACGTACGTCATTCTAAACTGACATTAACTGTTGCTATCATTAAAATCTTAAGAAATACTAGACATAAAAATTTAAATTAAAACAACTTATTCCCACATATATATATATATATATATATATATATATATATATATATATATATATATATATTATGAGAAACAGTATTTAATAAATGTATACATAATAATAGCACCCTCTCAGATATCGAGGTGAAAGTGATTAGGTAATACTCTGATGTGAACCCAGTGCGGTTCAGTGGAGACAAGTTTGTGGCCACCTGCTGTTGGAACTGGAACTGATTAAACCGCCTATAAGACAACCAACTTGGCTTAACGACCACCACATTAAGAGGTAAGCGGCACGAACGGCTGAGCATGCTTTATGAAACACGGAGATGTTTTCATATTTATGAAAATACCTAATAAACACCGACCAAGCCGAAGATTGCTGAACTTTGGTGATCGCTAACAACATCGCGGTCACCCAGGGCTACAAGTACTTCCCGCTTTAAACGTTTACACAATTATTCTATCTATACAATCTCGCCAAATCATTTGCGGGGAAAGCAGAGAGTACAGAGTTCCTACAGGTTCTTGCCTTACAGACCTCTTAGGCTTCCTCTACTCTCATAGATCGTTCGATACACGCCCAGCTGTTTCGAAGACACTTGACTTATCTAGATAATTGTTATTCCTATTTAATCGTACTAATTCCTTTTGTCTCACCTGCTGAGAGCCTTCCACATAAATTAATTACCATGACCGGTCTGAAAGTCTTTGAATAGACTTCGGACTCAGGTGGATCAGAGCAAGGAAAACATGCTCAGGTGGAAACGCATTAACAGCACGAATATGGAGTGTTTGTGTGGTGCAAACCGAAACGATGTCTCACTTTGTATCATGTCCTGCGTGCTCTAACACCTGCACGCAACAAGACTTAATGTCTGCTTCCGAAAATGCAGTTAGTGTAGCCGCTTTCTGTGCCGTATCCAAATAATTGTAGCATGTTTGCCGTTGAAATGCGTCTGCAAACTCTATTAGCGGTAACAAAGAAAAAAACCAGTCAAACACCTAGTTGTGACGTTCAATTATTCTCAAGGTTCAAAATCAAGAGGCGCCTTGATCGTCTTTTAAGCAATCCAATTAAACCCTGTGAAAACGAATCATAACGAGTGACGGATACGAGGGGCTCCAAAACTGACCGTTTTCGATATTGGTCCCTGGAAAATACAAGCCGTTAAATCTTTTGCGCGGGGATTTTGATTTGGGTGATCCTTTGTGATGTGTCAATCCGGATTTTGAAGTTAAGACTTTGATGAGAAACGATTTGATTGAGATTTTTCAATTATCATATACAATATAAAAGTACAATGATCAAGGTATGTACCAGGGGAGACTAACACCAATTTAATATGATCAAATTGATCGATCAGAAAGCTCTTATACTTGAGGAGGCGTCTTTCTACAGATATGTATATTTCAAGGATCGAAGTAAGTAATAGGTCTTTTTATGGGTAGCAGTCGTTTCGAAAATTAAAAGAAACAGTTCAATCCTATATAACCAGTAAAATTAAAACTAGCACGCGGAGTTTCTCGCTGAATCTATTCAGTGAAGTCCGAGGAGATCCCTTGCGGGGTAGGCAGAGAGTACAGAGTTCCAGCAGGTTCTTTCCTTACATACCTCTCTGGCTTCCTCGACTCTCATAGTTCGTCTCATACACGCTCGCCGGTTACGGAGACTCTTGACTTTTCCATCAGATAAGACTCGGTTTATTTGGTCGTGGTAAGATAGTCTAGGTCTTGCCCGGTACCTGCATCCATCCACTTTCACATTGTATATTTGTTTTGTCACTCTTTCCTCTGGCATTTTTTCTATATGCCCGAACCAACGGAGCATGCCCTTTCTTATCTTTACACCGATACTATCTTTCATACCTACTCGCTGTCTTACTATGCTGTTGCTAATGCGGTCGGTCAGCTTCACTCCGCACATCTTTCGCAGAGCTCGCATTTCTACCGCATTTATCCTACTTTCATTCTCCTTCTTACATACCCAGCTTCTTACATACCATATAACAGCGTTGGGACAAGAACTCCGTTATGTATGGCCAGCTGCGCCTTATGGCTTAAGTGCCGGCTCCCAAGTAGCTTTCCCATCGCACCATTTACTCTGTTCCCTGCACTCACTCTTCTCTCTATGTCAGCGGTGTATTTCCCATCCTTACTGAAGGCGCATCCAAGATAAACAAACTCATTCACTTGCTCCAGCACATCGTTACCAACCACAATCCTTACATTCGTCCTGGTTTCTTCCCTTTCAAAAACCATAATCTTGGTTTTCTTCACATTCAAGTGTAAGCCATTGATCATGCAATTCAAACTAAAAACACCGCAGTTGCTGTATGGAAAAAAGTGAAACAATTTTACTTTGAGTGCACTGAATGCAGCTGGTGCCTTTGGCCACGTGGCCGGAAATGATATGCAAATACGCGGACGTTTTGCCCGCAAAACTCCCTTGGGCTGAATGATGATATAAGCTAACAGTGAAAATGCAAAATCTAAAAAAAAAAACTCAACAAAAAACGCTGCCTCGCTGGTCTAGTGGCGAATACTGTGCTTTGCGATCACGACGTCTTGGATTCAATTCCTAGGTCGGACAAATGCAGTATTTCCATCCAAAAAACTCCCAGTATCCGTCCGGAGTCTGGAATCGTGTCGCGTATATGGCAATAGACTCGCCCCCTATTATATATGTAAATGACATTAAGAACACGCTTGCAGACATTATAAACTGGCTTAATAATAATAATTTACTAATTAATCTAAATAAAACAAAAATTGTGCATTTCTATCAAAGAATAACTCATCCGGACCGTAATATTAACCACAAAGGCTTTAATGTAGAACAGATAAATACTACAAAGTTCTTAGGATTGTTTATAGATAGTAAGTTAACATGGAAAACACATATAGAAGAGACATGCAAAAAACTAAATAAATCGGCATACGCCTTGTTTCAACTTTCAAAGAAAATTAACAGAGACTTTTTATTAATTGCATACCATGGTCTAGTGGGATCAATTTTAAGATACGGTATAATGTATTGGGGTCACTCAACCGATCGAGAATCAATATTTAAATCCCAAAAAAGGTGTATAAGATCGATGTGTGGTCTGAATACGCGAGAGAGTTGTGTATCAGCTTTCAAAGAACTTAGAATTCTAACTGTGCCGTCCTTATATATTCTACAAGTTACGTTGTTTGTAAAAGAAAACATTAAACAATTTGAAACCGTATCTACTTTGCGCACAGTCCCAATTCGATATCAGTACAAAAATGATATCTGTACCCGTAAATGTAAAACCGCATTGGTACGGAAGAGTATTCTAGGCATGGCAGCAGTTATTTATAATAAATTACCAAATCGGATTAAGATCATGGATATAAATAATTTTAAAAAGACCTTGACATTGCTATTAATCAATAAATGCTATTACTCAGTAGATGATTTAATAAATGACAAATGTATAAAGTGAACTATTAGGTAATTAATATATATTATTGATGATGACATAACACCGATTAACAAGGAATATTTGTGACATTATAATTGTAACTACAGTTAATTATCTTAACCACTGAAATTTTTACGCCTCACAGGCAAAGTATAGAGATCTTAATAGTATATATATATAACAAGAAAATGTATTGTACCTATACTTGACAAATAAAATATTGATTGATTGATTGATTGATATATGGGACCCAACATCGTCGGCGAACACGTGTATGCCTCTGCCACCCTCGCTTGGGGAATATAGGCGTGACGGTCTTTATTTTTTATTGACAATAAAATAATTAAACAAAATCTAATCCAATCTAATCTATCTACATATGTAATCACGTCAGTTCCCTGCAAGCGGCAATTCCCTTTACTGCGCAAATATTGAGACATCGGATTTTTATTGCTAACATTACGACAGCAACATTCTTTAAGCTAAAATTATGAGCAGGCTGGAGCTCAAAATTTAGTAAATAAAAAGGTTAATTGTGCAAAGGTGTGATTTGAGTAACAAACTTTATGATTTTGTTTCTACGTTAAAATTCAAAAGGATTTTTCGGAACTTGTAGTTCATGTTTTTAATTTTTGTCATTCACCAGTAGTTTTGATTTTATACGAGTTAAATTGTATTATAAAAATTATTTCTGTCTACTCCAACAGTGTACCGTTGAGGTAGACGGTAAATTCTTTTTATACTATATTCCAGTTAATGAACTAAAAAAAACTCCTGGGTTTGGCAAACTTTAATAGAAATTTAACGTAAAAACAAAATCATAAAGTTTATTACTTAAACCAACCCTTTGCACACTTAACGTTATTTTATTTACTAAATCGCCATTACTGTATGGTAACATTACATTCAAATATTTTTTTTGGAACAAGTAGGCGACAATCTTATGGTTTTAAAAGTTTTTAATTATGTGTATTTTAATGATGTCTCTGTGGTCAACGCAGTTAAAACTGGAAGTGATCACCGACTAGTAAGAGGCACATTGAATATCAATTTCAAGTTTGAAACGTCTAGACTGATGAAGTCCACACTCCGTCCAGCACCTGGCCCGATACAGCTTTCAGCTCGAGCTGAAAGCTGTATCTGGGCAGGTGCGCTATCGGGCTATCGATAGCCCGATAGCTTTCAGCTCGAACTGCAGAATCGCTTCGAAAGTCCAGATGAGTGCATAAACGTGGACGATTATAGCAACAGGGTCGTGGAAACTGTCCATACGGTCGGGCAAAAGTTCTTTAAAAGCCACCGTACAAAAAGAACCAACAAGCTCTCAGGCGTTACCCTCAAGCTTATGGAGGAAAGTTGCAAGATGATCCTGCAATCTCCAGGAGAAGTTTCCGAATTCCACCGGCTTAATAGGCAGATCTCCAAGTCTCTGACGTGCGATGTACGCGAGTACAATTCTTACAAAATAAGAGAGACTATCGAGCGCAACAAAGGCCCTAAAGTGTTCGCGAGAGATCTGTCTATAGGACAGAGCCGGTTGAGTAAGCTGAAAACAGGAAACGGCAGGATTGTATCCTCTACGCTTTGCGCTCGAATTTGTTGACGATTATATATACCTGGGACAAAGAATCCAATTAGGTAGGTCCAACTTCGAGAAAGAGGTCAATCGTCGAATCCAGCTCGGCTGGGCAGCGTTCGGGAAGTTACGTAACATCTTCTCGTCCAAAATTTCGCAGTGTCTCAAGATAAAAGTCTTTGAGCAGTGTGTGTTGCTAGTGATGACTTACGGCACTGAGACATGGTCGCTTACGATGGGCCTCATAAGAAGGCTCAAGGTCACCCAAAGGGCGATGGAGAGATCTATGCTTGGAGTTACCCTGCGGGATCGAATCAGAAACTAGGAGATCCGCAGGAGGACCAAAGTCACAGACATAGCACTCAGAATTGCAAAACTTAAGTGGCAGTGGGCGGGGCACATTGCTCATAGAACTGACGGCCGTTGGGCAGAAAGGTTCTCGAGTGGCGACTACGTACTGGAAGACGTGGCGTGAGCAGGCCCCCTACAAGGTGGACCGATTACTTGGTGAAAGTCACAAGTAGAAGTTGGATGCGTACAGCACAAAGCCGGTCGTTGTGGCGGTCTTTAGGGGAGGCCTTTGTCCTGCAGTGGACGTCTTTCAGCTGAAGAAGAAGAAGTATATCTGCTGGTTTATTTGCCGTTAAATTGAATAGTTGGATAAATTAAATTTGCAAAGAAATATTAAAGTTATCGTCCGTCGTCGGCAACGGTTTAAAGGAGTCTCGTCTTGTGGCGGGGCGATGCTTTTACTGCGTTTGACGATGTATTGGGGCTGCTCACGCACGCCCTTACCCGTGCGTATGCGGCTGTGTGTGTGTGGGGTCAACAGTACATTTATATTTCCTTTTCTTTTAAATTCTTGCACAATATCTATACTATACTCGACCAATTGTCTGGACTGGCTCCACATAAGGAAACTCCTGAACAATAAATAGTTTAGTCTTGGAATTTCTTTCGCATATTACGAGTACTTTTGATAAGACACCTTAAAACGATAGGTGCACGTAGACAAGTTAAATTAAAATCGAATAAATCATAAAAAATGAAAGTAAGTCAAAAGAAATTCATCAATATACCTTTATTATTAAGTACCGTGGTTAAATCATTATCTCATCTACATACAATTACGTAATAAATTCATAGCAATGAAATTATATCGGCGAGCAAGTACCGGGTGATATTATAGCAGGAAGCCGCGCGTCATATATTTTAATTACCAGCTGTTGTTAATTATGGATCGCGAGCTGTTTAATTACGAGCAGTTATTTTTCATGCTGTAGGAGATTTTGAAGCTAGTTTATGGCGGTCTAGATCTGTAATGGAGTTGACAGTTTGCTAACCTAGATCTTGTTCAAAGTGTAGGTTTAGATCGCTCGTAGAGGAAGGAAAATTTCAGGTTTATCTTTGGATCATGATATAAAATCAACATAAATATCAAATGATTTGAAATGAAGCGTTGTTGAAGTCTGAATTGCATAATTGTTATGTGGTAGGATATTGTCTATCGTGTATAGAGTTCTCGTATAAATTCTTTTTTTAGTGATACTTATTTCACGTAACTAGATAGTCATGACCATACACTGACTGTTTCATCTGACGCACAAGAAAAGTGTCTTCGTAAGCAATCAGATGATGGATGAGAGTAAAGAAGGCAAGAAAAATTGTGGGCAAAGAACCTGTTGGATGTAAGTACTCTCTACCTCATCTGCAAGGAATCTAGCACGCTGATAGTGATAAAGAACCATCACTTGTAGTATTTTATTTTCCCTAGGTCATCATAAGTTCTGCAAGTATGCAAGTAAGCATCATAAGCGTAGCGTGATGTACCTGACTAGCTTAGGGTATTGTTGCTTTGTAGACCCAATCGGACCACCGTCTTTGGCGTTCTGGTTTGGTCATCCCCACTAAAATGTCTTTGTTTACGGTGGCTGTCTGGCGCGGGTCCCTCAATATGGTCGAGGGGAGTGATGTCTGTTCCAGTAGTCATACTCGTAAACGGATGCTGCTTGTGGGAACTGGTCCATCTGGGAATCTTTAGACACTCTTTATAAATAACATCATTAGTCTCAGATCTCGGTCGTAAGAAATCACGCTGGAGCTCAATCGTAAACTATTTTATTGTAACCTAAACATTGTATCCATACAATATGTTTAAAAAATATTGAAAGGAAAAAAGAGAAAAGGAATTAAATAAAAAAAGACAAGCCGGCTGAGTTTCTGCGCCGGATCTTCTCAGTGGACGCCGCGTTCGGTTCCAGTGGTAGATTAGTAGTTAAATAAGATTTAAAAAATTAAATATAAATGGACTATTGGTAAGCGCCACTGCAGGGCTTACAGAAAAAAAAATTGAGATTGAATTTACTTTAAAATCATTCAGAGGCAATACTATTATTACTCATCCAGCACACGCTTACCAACGTAGCCAACACAATATAGATAAACAAGTCAAAACTCTGTCACTACTAATAATATAAGTGATTTCCTAGTGATAAACGACCCACAGTATAGTTCCTAAAACTGTAGAGTTTGTCGTGTAAATTACACGACAAACTCTACAGAATGAAAGCCATATTCGACGCCTGTCTGCGACCAAAACCACTACAGAGCGTAACTTCGGATCGAGCAAAAAGTTGCCCGCAGACCGTACCTTTAACTTAAAACAGTCATTGTTCCCCATATATACATGGGTCACACTTTGACAGTGTTTTTAGGGTTCCGTCATTGTTACATATTGTTATCATCGACCAAAAGATGTTTACAGCAGGTCGTTTTTCACCCTAAACATATGATTGCAATAATTTACGTGGGAATGGCGCTCGCAGCGCTTTGAAACCGCGATGATTTTAGCAATCTACTATCCAACGATCAAAAGAATGACAAAAGAAGGACCGGCTTCTACCAAAAAATTAGGCTATTATAACAGAAGATATGGTCAATTTCAATCAATAGACAATGCTAGGTATCTACGGAGTATTTCTTTAAATCAATCTATTCGTACTTGACCAGTGTTTTTTTTTCTGAAACCTTTGCAGTTGACAGACTTGACGCGGGTCGGGGTAGCACCAAAAAAGGGGTACATCGCACAAACACAGATGTTCCATTATGAAGTCCGAAGAGTTCAGAGGTGGGATTAACTGTCGTGCGGAGTGGTCAGTTGTCGTATGTTAAGATTCGCCTTAGTCATGTTATATTAAAATGGGTGTTGGGTGTATAATTCGAAAAGGTTTGTGGTTGGTATCTACCCATCTAGAAATGAAGTAGAGTGGTAATGGTTTAAATAAATATGTAATTATTTATTACTTCAAGATAAGGCCGGAATAGTAACTAATAAAGTAGTTACGATTTTATTGATTAGTCAAAGAGTATGTCAGGTAATTGGGACAGCAATTATACGAGCACACGTGTTAAGAACTGTGAAAATTTAAATATAAGATAGCTGTCTCATCGCGCAGGTTGTTACGTCTGAATTTTTATATTAAAACTCTGATTAAGCTGTTACGAGCTGATTAGAAAAGACCAAAAAAGTGGTACTGTCATTGTATTTATTCTTTTGTGCTTTCTTTTAAGTATAATTTTTTGGGATACTTGCAAACTTAATTTAAATATTTAACTAATCTTCTGGAATACTGAGCTTATGTTACGTCTTATTATACTCTCTATCTATATCATCATGTAATTTCTGTTGCGGGGTAGGCAGACAGTGCAGAATTCCAGCAGGTTCTTTCCTTATAGACCTCTCTGGCTTCCTCCACTCTCATATGCATCTTATCTTCTATACCACCTCTTACATTCCAGGTGCTTATTCAACACTCTGCACACCACGACTCGCCATACTTATATTTATATTTTCATACTTCTATTTTCAGTATACTCTTTTATAATAAACAAAACTTCTAAAATCAAAGAAACCTCAACTTAAATACACTCAAACTTACCTTACACTTAACCTACTTGCCTATTCGCTTCTCATCGCTTCAAATCGCGGCATTAATATTCCCAACCGAAAGTATTTACGAAGGGACTGAAGTACAAAAAAATAAAACATTAAGCCCTTGGAGTCTCCACACGAGAAGACTTATAGTTAATCTCTAGACTTCGAGATCATATTATAGCTGCCTTTGACGATGTACTGTGTAAGATTTATATCTGTACTGTTATATGAATATATCATGCAATCGGGGCCGTTGTAAATGGACTAATAAATGTTTTGAAATATATATCCGAGTAGCTGAAATCGTTATGTACAATATTATTACGACAAACATCCTGTATTTTATATAGCTCCGTAATGTGTAATGATATGAATGTATTTACATAATCAGATCCAGACTATCTTTACCATGACCAAATAGACTATGTTTTATCTGAAGGACAATTCAAGATTCTCCGTAATCAGCGAACGTGTATGAGACGAACTATGAGAGTAAAGAAGTCAGAGAGGTATGTAAGGAAAGAAACTGTTGGAACTCTGTACTTTTTGCCTACCCCTCAAGGGATCTTTTGTGATATAGATAGCTAGATATGAATGTACTAGGACCATGGACACTCGAATTATAGAGTGAGCATCGAAGTGTGTACACGGTTGCAAGTTGTAGTTATATTAAAGCGCTAGTTTCGACATTTATGTGTGGTGTCAGTATCATAGGTTCTCTACATTGTAGAAAAGTCCTTGTTCTCCTCCATGTCCTTATATCTAGATTATTTAAGATTTAAATTGGTTGACGGTGACACTTTTAGCACACTTTCAGACACTGGTCTAGTGGTGGGTAATGCACGTAGCGATCATGACCATCACAAGGTACTGGACTTAAAAAGTAGGGCGTACAAAATGTAGGTTTTCTGTCGAAGAAAATCCAGTTTCAGTTCGCAGTTTGGAATTATGCCTGGTGTATGGCAATAGGCTCGACCCTTATTACATAGCACCCAACATTGTCGACAAAAAGTAGTTGAAAACGGTACTAGTGTTAATATTTATATCGGGTATCAGGTTTTCAAGACAGCAAGAGTCTACTTTCTAGCCAGTTTTATCTGTCTATATAATAACATCAGGTCCATTTTAGAGTAGGTAACTCGTTTTAAATGTGTAAGTTTATTTTTCAAATGGTATAATTCTTATATAATTATTAATTTCTGCCTTTTTTAGTTAGAAAGAAAGAAAACGAATTTTATTTTGCAACGAGTAGGTATAATACAAAAGTTGGTCACAAATTATAAATACGTTACATGACCTCCATACAAAAACGGACGCAACTCAGCATAATGCTGGCTGCTTATGCGGCCTGTGCTGGTCTTCCATTGAGCCGTTTGGTGATGTCATGGACATTAACAAAAAGAGAAAACAAACAAATGAAAGAAATAGTAACTGAAATTAAATATGTTAATGTTGCATGGTGATCCAAATCGAGAAATTTATAGAATAGTTTTAAATCGATAAAAAAAATTATACTACATTGATAAACAAACAGACAGACAAAAAAGCAACTTAATAAAGCGTGGTTAATACAACAACATGTTCGCATTTATTAAACATAAAAACCACTGTTAACGAAAATGGAAAGAATTTAATAAAGAAATCCTATATTATTATTAACGACGGAGTTTCCTAATGCTACAGTACAAAATCTTCACTTAAGGAGATGATAAAAGATAACGTCGCACTAGAATCCTTTAATTAGCCCATTAATTCTGCTCGCCATTCTACTAAGCAACGAAAGGCACTTAGCGTAACACGTAATCTTCTTAGCGATGTTACATAACTAATCATATAATACCCATGGTATACGCTTCATACCTAAAATTCTGGTATTACAGCTGTGATTAGGTTAATAATGGAGAAAATTTAGATTTTGTGTGTAATATTAAGTTTTATTCAAGTATAGTCGTTAAAATTTGACTGCTTTGTTGGGCTAGAGGCGAAAGTTTTAAATCCAAGGTTGGGCAACGTCGCTGTTATATCAAACTAGCTATCTGCCCTGGCTTCGCGCGCGTGAATTATACACATAAACCTTCCTCTTGAAAGACTCCGTCTATCAGTGACAACCGTACAAAAATCCTTCCGCTGGTTATTGAGTTTATCTCGTTCATATAGATAGACAGACGCGGCGGGGGGACTGTTTAAAAATATGTAGTGAAGATTATTTTAACAACCCGGAATCTGGATTTGTGAATAGTATAATAGTAGCAAGCTCGCTTCCTACATTGAAATCTATAACTATCTACAATATGTGGGTTAACACAGTTTCTACTCTTCTACTACCTCCGCTTGAGTGAGTGTTTATATTTTTTTACCAAGCCTAAGCGACATGCGTACATACCCGGTTGTCGTCGTCGCTTAGTCAATCTTTGAAGAATAACGTTTGTCTTACAGTGGATGGTTTCCAATGTTTAATATCCTGATTAATTTACTCCGTTCGGGTTTTGGGATATATTTTTAATTCCAGTAACGGGCGATGCTGTTGTTATTCACCAATCATCAAAAAATTTAAAGAACAGCTCGATCAATCGTGATGAAATATTTTTAGAAATTGGGTGTATTTCATTTGTTATCAATCGGGTAAATCGCAGAAATCATTTAAATCGACTTTCTCATTGATAGCCTCGCAATTTACCAGACAAATGAATAAAACATTCTCTCTCTCTCTCCACGTCTCCTGAGCGCATCTTCAACTGCTTCAATTATGGCCACAGGCGCTAATGTTATGCAAACCTTGCAACATTCTTAGGAGGTCCATGATGGTTTAGCTTAAACTGGGACTTCTGACTACTAATACTAGAAACTAGGAGATAAATATTGAGTTACACTTTATAGTTATCTTCAGTAAAAAGACGTCCACTGCAGGACATGGACTGGTCGTTGTGGCGATCTTTGTGTAATACTTACATAGGACTAAATTGAAAAAGGAAGGTATCCAACCCGAGCATATTGGGGTAGGTAGGATTGTGTGTGCCCGATGAGTGTAAAAAGCTGTGGCTTCCTACGGTACCGCGAGGGCGAACGCATCTACTTGAAAATGTTTATTATCAGAGAAGTCTAATAAGGATATAGAAAAATATTTTACACAAACTAATTATACTACTCTGACTCATCTCAGTAAATATGATAAACTGTTTCTTCTTCACTCTTTTTGTTTATTACTTAAAATTATTTATTACGTTGAATTTGTTGAAATATTTAAAATTGAATTTGTACGCCATAAAGACAAAACATGACTGATGTAGTATGTGATAACTGAACATCTTGCATGCTTTGCATTGCATGTTTTTGACAAATAAAGTATCTTGCACCTTGACAAAATGCGTATGCGCGTATCATGAACGCACTAAATGTGATTGCCCAGAATATTGACCTATTTTGCTGTCGACAGAAGAATTTAAAAGAACTCATCATACACATTATGTCAAACTCAAACAATTTATTTTATATAAGTGCCCCCACTTACTACAACTTAAAAAAATGTAAACTGACTACTTAGTCAATTTACATTTTTTTTAAATCTTATTTAAATACTAACCTACCACCGGATCGGAACGTGGCCTCCAGTGAGAAGATTCGGCGAAGAAACTCAGCGGGCTTATCTTTTTTTATTTAATTCTCTTTATCTTTTTTTCAATCATATTATGTGGATACAATGTTTAGTTTACAATTAAATATTTAACGATCTAGCTCCAGTGTGATGCATAACGATCGAGATACGAATCTAATAATATTATCTGTAAAGAGTGTCTAAAGGATTCCAGATGGACCAGTCCCCACAAGGAGCACCTGTGCATGAGTAAGACTGCTGGAACAGCTATCACTCCCCTCGATCATATTGGAGGGAAGGGAGTGACCCGCGCCAGACAGCCACCGCAAGCAAAGACATTATAGTGAGCATGACCAAACCAGAACCCCAAAGACGGTAGCCAGATGGTGTCTACAAAGCAGCAATACCCCAAGCTCGTCAGGTAGAAAACGCAACGCTTTAACATTGCCGTAATTAGAAGAGAAAAATACATAGCATCACTATTAAGAACATGGCACCTTAATCCCACGCGGTCATATGTTAGTTTATCAGGTAATTTTAAGCTTATCACACTATCGTATTGGGATATTTCTATAAAAGTTGTTGTAAAGGATCTTTTTAAAAAGAAACATTTATAAAAAAAAACTCAACGAAGATATCATAATTTTAGATGAGGAGTTCCTATGGCTTCCTTTCGGCTGCATCTTCAACCCTTCAACACCATCCGGGTCTAAAGTACTGGTCAAGACAAATCGAATAAGTCTAAACACGGCAGGGTTATTTTGAGTAGTTGGGTAACCACCCACGTCACTCACCTACGACGTGGTATTCGTATCGATCACCAAAGATTAGCAGCGTTTGCCTCGGTGAGTCTCAGTAGGATGATCGTTTGTGACAATTCAAATAGGAGTTTTGCCGTGCTCTATTAGTTCCCTATCTCTAATTCATGTTGTAGTCGTTAAGTTGGAACCCTTATAGGCGGCTTGATAAGTTCCAACAGCAGGTGTCCAAAAACCTGCCCCTACCTATCCAGTCTAGTAAAGTTAAGACCTCCGCACAGCCCACCTATCCAGTCTAGTCGAGTAAAGACCTTCGCACAGCAGTGGGATAGTATAGGTGGTTTATTATATGAAATTAAAATTGATGTGAATAATATTTTTTAAAAGACCTACATGTGCCACCCACACAAACCTAAAGACTTCTTTCATTTATCACAGTTCCAAAATATCTCAGAAAGATAAATCTGTAAAGAAATATTCAAATAAGAAGCTCCCACGCCAGATACCTCTGAAGGGGTGGGCATAGGTGTATAATACACCCACGTTTCACACAGACATTTTCGTCCTAATAGCTGTAAATAATTATACCAGTGCCAGATATACTAGGCTTGCCCGCCGTGGTAAGCGGCTGCCATCAAATGCAATATGAAATTTAGTCTATTTCACGTGTGAACAAATCTGAACGGGCAAGGCCCGAAGCTGTGCTGCCGGTATGTGTTGCGTCCCCTTATCTTCATCTATCTTTAGCTATCACTCTTTTTCCAGAGAATTTCATAGACATCTTGACCCTATAAGAGGTGATCAGTGACAGAAATAAGGTACTGATCCCAAAATTTACTGTTAGGTTTAAGGAGTCTGAAAAGACGTCGCTAACATTACGTTGACATATCCATGTTGCTTTGAACTCTATTTTATACTTTTCAGAAAGGAAATATGTGTCTTCCTATAATGTTATACTCTAAAATCACATCATGTTGAAAACTTCAATTCCCTCCCTCGTCAGTGCGTCCGGTTTTTAATTACGCACACGCTTTTAGTGTTATGAAAAAGTTGCGTCACGTTGCAGTGCCCATAATTTTATTTCATACTTGGACAGTAATCTAAGGATTAAACTACTACAAAGGATAGTTTTTATAATCGTAAAAACGCTGCGCGCCGGTATCCCCAAACAAGGATTACAGAGGTGTATTATATACCTCCATATTTCACTGACATCGTTACGTTCCAACGTCATTGCGATATCAAAATCAATTGTAATTTATTATATCGCGTTATGATATATTCAACCACAAAAATTCAAACTACGCTTAAAATGAGTACGTTTATGTTTGAGACTAGACAATCATGGAGAGCAAAATCCGTACTTATCCGTTTCTACAGTCACCCTATCTGTTACGAACTTTGTTCTGTGGAGTGTCTCTTGATGCGGCTGTGGCACACGACGTGTAAATGAGGTGAATGCAAAAATATTACCCTACCGGGAGTGGAGCCCCGTGGACTAATGCCCTGGACATACTAACTTCTAGTCTTCAATTCTTTATGCATTATTTACTTAGTATTTTCTTTCTTTCTTTTATAAAACGTAGCCCTACACTAGGAGTTATTCCTGTGGCGTGGGTGCGTTTACAAACATGAAAAATCACATAAATTATGTTAGTCACAGCCGACAGGCTTAAAAAAAAACCAAATATATGATAAAAAGAATTTATTAAAACAATTGAAATTAATACACTAAAAGCTTATGTCTAAGTTCGGTCGATGCTGGTACCGAAGTGCCCTGGCAACATGGTCGATGGCGATCGGCGTGGGAAGCTACATCAGCACTTTTGCTATTGCGCATTTAGGTAAGCGGCAACGGCAACACGAGGCGTCGACTCAGCAATGTCCCCGTTGTGCAATAACGGCGAATGACGCAAATGGTATCATCATTACGCTTTTCAGCGGTTTTGGTGTAGGCAGCGCACGTAACACCTCCCTCCTTAAGACAGCAACTATTGGAGAACTTTGAGCGAGAATGTTGCTGGGGTGGTCCCTTCAGGCTTTTCCTTTTCAGGAACAGCGTAGATTTCGTCTCTGGACAGCTTCTTACTTTTCGGGTTCGCTCGTTGGTGATAGTGACGTGCAATGACTGCAGTTGCAAGTATAAGAGCTCCTGATAGTACGACATAAAAAAGGGATAGTCGTATGATAGATTGCATCGTCGACTTGAATAGGGTCCAGCTCGGACGGCTGCTGTAACAGGATTTTATTCTCTAAGTTGTGCAGACTTCTCAGATTTACAGAATTAAGTCTGATTTGCTGGACACCGGCTGATGGATTCATCTCGTATTTAGGTATCTCGGCTATCTTTAGCGGCTGGCCCTTGATTCTATTTTCTTCATCAAAGATTGTAATTTCGGCAGTTTGCAGGGAGCATTTTCGGGGTATGGTTGCAAGATAGCTTCCGTGTAGCGTGATAAATTCTTGACGTCCGCATCTCAATTCCGTTTTTGTTGGCTTGGAGAAAATAAGAGTATAGTGTTGGTCGTCTAGTTGCTCCAGTGCTTGTCCAGTAAATACTATCTTAGTCGTCTGGCATGTCTTGTCCACGGTTTGGCTGAGAATGAGACTTTGTAGACAGTCTGGGTGTTCTTTCGGGTGATTATTTCCAGTTTCCTCACAGATATGATGCTGATTGAACTTCGGGCATTCAGCCTCCATGTACATGAATGCTTTACCGTTGGTTGCTAGAAAAGGATGTGGTGGGATAATAGTCTGAAAGGCTTTATTAGGAACGATTGCTAATCTATACAATTGGAGCGTGTCTGGGGAGATAACTGGTATCTTAAATATAAAAACTATCCTCTTATCTATGAAATAATAACCGGGTTTAATTATTTTATAATATTCCCTTATATCAGATTCTAATACTTGATCCTTTCCATATAAAGATATAAGCCTATCGATCATGTTTCTTAAGACCTTTAAACTTATCATACTATGATGTGTGCTCGATGCACGTACAAATGCTAAGCTATCCTCTATTTCTAATAATCTTAAATATAAATCTTCAGCATTTTCGCTGATTATAGATAAAAGTTGAGCGAATTTAATAAATTTAATAAGAAAGGGTTTCTTATTTAGTAGTAAATCTATGGTATCGTTTATTTTCGCTTGATTTTCGACAATCTGGTCTAATAAACTATTATGCTGAATCATCCAATCTTTATTAAGAGTTATGTGTTTGTTCAGTTCAGATGACATCTTATTTTCGTTATTTTCTAAGGTTCTAATCGCGGAATCGTACTTTAGTGCATCTGAATGGTCTAAATTACCAGTGGTACTTTTTATAATAGATCCTAATCCGTTAAGTAAGCTTCTTTTCGCGCGGTTGGGCTCAAGGCTGGTAATTTGATCGCGGATTTAATTTAATTTATCAGAAAGGTAGTTAGTTTGTAATTCATATAAAACTAACGTATTATTACCCAGAGTGGATTCGAATGATTTTAACTGTGATTTATTAAGGACCTTATCAACTTATTTCTAGATACATAGGAACCTTAAAGATCTAGAAAAACCTTGTCAGGTTTTGATCACGAAGTAGGTGGTTTTAATAGTCTCCAAAATAGCCCATTTTAGGTAGCATTCGACTATAACTCTATTTTTTAGTTCTAACCAAACCTGATAGCTACTATAATTATTAGTTATTTCCAATCTCGTATATTTAACGAGCGATTCGACTGATACATCATTTATATTACTTAAGCCCCACACTGGCAGATAGCTTGACGTCATAGATTTGTTCCCGTTCACTACATTAGCAATGTAAGCAGCTGTCGTTTGAGATTAGTACTAGTTTAACGGAATTAAGTCTAAACTCGATATCTGAGAGATTAAGGTATTGTATAAAGGTATGATAGTGAGTTATGAGTCTAGTCGGTCCTAAATTAAATGGGAGAAGTCCGGGTCCATTATCCATGCTCTCAAGTCTTATCTCTTTAATGGTTTTCGGAATGGGGAAGTTTTGAATAGCTGAAATTTTTTCAGGGTTTGGTCTCACGCCTTCCCTACTAACAATTTGCCCTAGGTACGGTGTTTCTAGTTTTAGAAATTCAGACTTTTCTAGTTGGATTTTGAAATTGGATTCGCGCAATCTCGTGAATCATCTCCTGAAGGGATGTGCTAAAGACTATTATATCGTCAAGATAGACTAAGCAGATCTCGTTTTGTAGGCCGCGGAGTACATTATCCATTACCCGTTGGAACGTGGATGGAGAATTCTTTAATCCCATCGGCATACGTAAAAATTCGTAATGTCCGTGCTCGACATTAAAAGCGGTTTTAGGGATATCGCAAGGGTCCATTTCGACCTGGAAAAATCCAGAAAAAAGATCCAAGGTGCAGAAATATTGGCACCTGCCAAGCTTATCAAGTACATCTGCGATATTGGGGATGGGGTACTTATCATCCACCGTTTTTTCGTTTAATTTCCGATAATCTACAACTATTCGCCATTTTTGTTGTCCAGATCGATCTGCTTTCTTTGGTACAACCCATATAGGTGAGCTCCAGGCTGATTCTGAAGGTCGTATAATACCTTGGTCTAACATCTTAATGATTTGGTCCTGAACTTCTTGTCTATGAACATACGGATAGCGGTAGCTCTTGGTATATATTGGTACCTCATCCGTTCTTTTAATGCGGTGTTTAATTTTATTACTGAAACTTAACTGTTCGCCCTCAACATAAAATACGTCAGCATATTTACTACATAAATTTTCAATATTTGCCCTCTCTTCGGCGTTTAAGTGGTCTAACTGTAAACGTGATAGTACTTCGCGGGCACGCTCTGGCTTATGTTCAGTACGCGTGCACTCGGAATTGAATAATTGTACTTGCAATGGATGGATAACTTTATCAAAGGAAATGGTAATATCGTAATTAGTCGGGTTCTCTACCTCTACGTAACCTGAGTGATTCGTGACCTTGGTAATGCATTCATGAATTATGCAATTTCACATGATCTGTTCCTCGACATGTACATCTCCGTCGGGATTATAAATAGGAACGTTAACTAACTTCGAACTATTAGCTGGAATTGTTTCGTGCATATTAATTTTCCTACATTGATAAAATTTCATGGGTATAGACGCGTATTCGGTAATCAAAAAATTACCTCGTAAGTCGATTTGACAGTTGTTTAAAACATCTAGCCCAAGTAATCCATCAAAATGATTATGAAATTTATAGACGAAAAATTTCACATTATCATAGCTATTAAATTCGGGGAAATTGGGGATAGTGATAGAATATTCATGGACGCTAGTTATTCGCGAGTTCGTTACCTCAAAGGGGTCTAAATTTAAGGGTACGTGTGGAAAAAATTTTTGAACAGCTTCCGGGCTAGTAAAAGATTGGTTGGCACTGGTATCTACAAGTAATTTGAGCGGGGGTTCCGATATCTGAATGTATCGAAGCTCTTTATTAGTTTGCAAATTAAGCTCTATTCTGGTTCGGTTTTGGCGATGTCCTGGGAAAAATCCCGTACGTTACTCTCAGACTGTGGCGGTTCAAGGACGTCATAGTATGCGGTGTCGTTCTGTCTATCATAGTCATAGTCATAATGATAGTCTGGGTATACGGCAGTATTATCATAATGATTATAGTCGTAATGATTATAGTCGTAATGGATTAGGGGAATATCGCGGTAATTATCTGGATAATAATTCGCTTCGTTATAATCTGAAATTTCGTTATAATTCATTTCGCGAGTTTTAAAGTAATTACTAGGTGGTGGGTTTCCTGACTTACGCCAATCATGACCCGAAATATTTGGTGGCAACGGCTTTGCTACGTAATGACTGACGCCACTCATATTTTTGGGACCTGTATAATGGGGTTGATCGTTTCGGGGTGGTAATTTAAATACGTTACTCCGGGCGTTATAATTCGGCGGGGGTGCTCGGAACATTTGCTGAGTGCGGTTCGGCATGTTAGGTCTCGACGGGGGTTGACTAAAACGAAATGCTGGTGTCCAGTATGGCTGTTGCGTGGGCATCTGCCAGCTGGGACCTGCCTGTGGGATATTAAATTTAGGTAGCGCCTGAACCATACTTGTCGGTTTAAAGGCTTGAGCGCTGGGCTGCGGACCTGGAAGCGGTCGCTTATCCGGTACGCCCTCGTTTCTTTGCTGTAGGTACATGACATTTAACTCATCTTGGACAAATTCCAGAGCCTTCTCTATAGTTTCGGGTCTCATACAACGAATTCGTGACCCTAGAGGCTCCTTAAGACCTCTGACGTATGCTTGTTTCGTTAACTTTTTATACAACTCGCGTTTCGCTTCGATAGTGGTAGCGACGGACTCATGTAACGTAATGTAAGTCATCACGGTACTAAAAAGGGTCTGGTATTTGTCATAAAATTCCTGAGGGGTGCTACTTCCTTGGGTAAGCCTAGCAATGTCATTATATAGGGCTGTCTCATCCCTCTGGTCGGAAAAATTGTTTATTAGAGCGTTTCGTATACCTAACCAAGATTCCGGTATGCCGTTCGAATTAATAGTCCTCGCGGCTGAACCGACGATTTTGTTAAGTATGCCGTTTATAAGGCATAAATTTGATAGTTGATGTTCCGCCCCATCTTTCATATACTGAGTTACGATTTGGTCGCAAATTCGTATAAATCTAGTAAGTATATTAGGATTACCATCAAATTCCGGCACTGGGCGCAAGGCCTTATAGATAGTGTCGGGGTCTAAAGCCATATTTGCACTATTAAATAATCTATCTAAACCTAAATCTTCTAATTCTAAACTCCTATTTTTGTCTAACCTACTATGTCTATGTAACTGTCGATTTGAGACAGTGGTCTCCCCAGTTTTCCTTGGATGGAAAATTTTGAAAGGGATAGGAAGCAACACTTGAGAAAGATTCAAGCACTTACATGTATCTCATACTTCTTTGCTCTTCTTCGCGTATTGATTTCTGAATACACCCGCGACTGTGGCTCGTAGATTCAGGATATTCGACGAAGCACTTGAAAGTGCAGCCAGCGACTATGCGGAGTCAGCAGAACAACGATTTTGGTAGTTCTAACGCGCCACGCACTGACTCGAATATCCTACCGACTGCGCCAATTATGTTAGTCACAGCCGACAGGCTTAAAAAAAAACAAATATATGATAAAAAGAATATATTAAAATAATTGAAATTAATACATTAAAAGCTTATGTCTAAGTTCGATCGATGCTGGTACCGAAGTGCCCTGGCAACATGGTCGATGGCGATCGGCGTGGGAAGCTACATCAGCACTTTTGCTATTGCGCATTTAGGTAAGCGGCAACGGCAACACGAGGCGTCGACTCAGCAATGCCCCCGTTGTGCAATATCGGCGAATGACGCAAATGGTATCATCATTACGCTTTTCAGCGGTTTTGGTGTAGGCAGCGCTCGTAACACATACACAAATACCCAGACTGAAACAAATAATTGTGGATCACACACAAAGACTTGTCTCGTACGGGAATCGAACCAATGTCTATTAGACACAGTAGGCGGAGCAGTTTATGCTCTTAACCACTGCGCTAAATCGTCCGTCGTTATTTTCAGACAGGTTTGTTAATTGCCAATCGACGAATCGAACTCAGCTAGGCAGCGTTCGGGAAACTGCGCAACATTTTCTCATCTAAAATACCTCAGTGCCTCAAGACTTAAGTTTTTAGTCAATGTGTGTTGCCAGTGATGACATACAGATCAAAGACGTGGTATCTTACAATAAGTCACAGCGACAAATTGGGACACGGTGGGGGTTTTAGCCGGTAGGAGACTCCCTAGGGGGAGTCTCCTACCGGCTCGCTAGGGCTCGCTAGGGCGAGCGGGTATATATAACCTATATAGGATTTCCCCTAACCCAAGAAAAGGTAGTTGACTGGTTGTAGGATACTACACATTCTGTATTTTAATATTTGAGCGCATCCGTACTTAGAAAGGCGTGTTAAGCCATTGGTCCCGAATACCACTTAATTCGGTAGTCGACAAGCCAAGTTGGAAGTCTTAAGGCTTGGTATTAAAGAGCTGACGGAGCACGACGAGAGCGCGTCGGAAGCGCTCGCCTACGTTCAGTTGTTACTTTTGCCGTCGCGCTGAGCGTGGCTGTACTGTGTGGCGTATCCCGTATATTTCAGTACATTACAACTCCCCAAGCCGCGCCACCGTCGCGCTCCCGTCGCGCTGCGCCGGCTATCTGGCGAAGCCTTTGTAGGTGGCTTGACAAGTTCCAACAGCAAGTGGCTACAAACCTGCCTCCACCAATTTGCTTCAGATCCGCGTGGTGAGGTATGATCTAACTTCATTCACCTCAAAATTTTGAGAGCAGTGGAATAGTATAAGCTGATATTATTTCTTAATTCACCATCAAATTGGTGATTTTTACATACGCTAGTGGATTTTAACATCCATCCACCACCACATCAAATTCGGACATTCAAAGTAACATTATATACAACAGAATACATTTCAATTTAAGTACATAATACGACTAAGTGAAAATGCATTGTCAATTTGCAGACTCATTTTCATGTTTAATTTTAAATGTTAATTGTACAAAATGGTTGACATCGAGTTCATTAATTTTGCTCGTAACAATTTGCGATATTTTATTGAGATTAAATATAGTGGTTGCTGGATAAGTGAGGGAATGATGGAGAGGGAATTTTATGTAAGTTGTTTTATAACGCACACAAACTCACAGGTTTTAGTAAATGAATAAAACGACAACGAATTAACATTTGTAGGGTCAGCGTTTAGTCGTTTAAGTGTGTGATGGTAATGAAAACACTTAATTCGAAGGAAAAACGTGGGCTATACAAGGTGTAACATAAATAGCGCAGGACCTGAAAGTAGTTTGTTCTAAATCGGCCACTAAACTGATTATAACTATTTTCAAAGTATGTTACATTTTTTTTAATTGTCAAAAATTGCAGTAACTCATTCAGTTTGCTATTCTAAACAAATATTTATCATTATTAAAAGCAATGCGGCTATTTACAATGCATTTCTAATACATATACTTCAATACGCCCAAAAAAATACAGATTTCGTGGTTAATTTAGGTACTAAAGAGCTTATAAAAGTGTAAAAACTCCTTAAAATTGGAAATTTGATTTTCGCATTGAATTTGTAAGGCAATAATCTAATTGGGGTGGCTTAGGTCTTGCGTCACGAGTACATTTTTTAAACGAGACACAAACTTCATTGTGACGTATACAAAGCCTTGGTGGTGGTAGGTAACTGATAAAACTGCGAGCACTCTTTATTCGTGAGCTACTTCGTTCTGGAAAAGTTAATCTCAAGCCTAGAAACTGTGTTGTGTATCGTGAGTGAGTTGTATGACAAGTTCGAGTGTATTTTCCATCGTGCCTACATTCGATTATCGAGTTAATCGCTAAGAGTTTATTTTGCCCACAATCAGTGATCAGAAAAGAAATGATCTTCGTTATATATGTTACACCTTGTATATGATATCAATACGTTTCTCAATAAACCTGAAGCGAAAGTGGCAAAAGTGTACTATACAGGGTAGGTTTTTGATGCGAGTCAATAAGGCCAGCTACCTAAATCGTTGTAGCGAGAGGAAAACGGTCTTAAAGTACAGCCAAATTAACGTGTCCAGCCGCGTCCGCGATGGCGTGCACGGTGGTGATCAGTTCCTGCAGTAGTATTTATAGGGGCATGTTCACACCAACGCGTCCTGCACGCGCGATCTGTGCGGCGTCTGCAAGCGCGATCATAGGGTGATACTGATCGCCACCGTGGACGCCACCACGAACACCATCGCGGACGCCGCTGGACGCGTTTGTTTGACTGTACTTTTAGATGACTATACTTAAATGAAATTTTGAGCTGCGTTTACAGATTTTGCAAAAATGTACAGTCAGCAAGAGAAACCGCAATTGACAAAAACCTTTTTTGATGCCAATTGATCCTGTTTCTAATAAGGATCAAAAATTTTATATACCAACTGAGGTTGGAGTACTACAAAAGCCAGAAATCAAAAAAATCTTTTCCCGTACTTTGTGTAGAAAATCATTGCGGTATTGATAACCTTGCACAATGTAAGTTTAAAATAAACAAAAAGTATAGAGTTCCTAGATTACCACGAATATGACACATGAAATAAAACTTTGTTTTTAAGATTTTATAGCGGTTTATTTTTAATTTCCCGACGTTTCGAGTGCTTTGCACCACAGGAAAATACACATCAAAAATTAACCGCGATTAAATCCGAAAAAATAGGATAATGAATAAAAAAAGAACTAAAAATTTATAAAAAAACCTTTTTTATAAAAAAATACAACTGACATCAAAAAGCAAGAAATAAATATTTGAAGTCGGTACCGGTTAATGCAGTCGGTTACTTGGCACCGACTTCAAATATTTATTTCTTGCTTTTTGAAGTCGGTTATATTTTATTTCTTAAAAGATTTTTATTTTACAATTTTAAGTTAAAAATGAATTATTTACTGATATTTATATACCTATATTATATTATTATGTTGAGTTGTACTGCAAGGTACCTACAGGATTGATATAATTACCATAATAACGGAATCTATACATTCGTGCTGTTCGCCGTTAAGGAGGCCCCCCTGGTGTATATTCAAAGTCCAAAGTTCAATACCGATTTTATTAAAATGGGACCACCTCGAAACTATACTAAACCCAACGCAAAAAGAATCATCAAAATCAGTTCATAAATAAAGACGTTATAAAAAAACACAGACGAATTGTCGACCTCCTCCTTTTTTGAAGTCGGTTAATATTCTGATTACTTCTATGGCAGGGACCTATAGGATTGACGTAATACCCATAATATCTCATTCTACGCATTCGTATTGTTTGCCGTTAAGGAGTTCCCTGGAGTATCTTACAAGTCCAAGGTCCAATACCGATGAAATTAAAATGGGACCACCTTGGAGCTATACTGAACTCAATGCAAAAAGAAACATCAAAATCGATTCATAATTAGCGGAATGATCGCGTAACATACATAAAAAAACATACAGTCGAATTGAGAACATCCTTCTTTTTAGAAGTCGGTTAAAACTACATAAAGTTCGTATTTCCAACGTCATTAATGTAATTATTTTATTCCTTTTCACAAGGAAAATCAAATTTTTTTGTATTAAAATTATTAATGACTGCCTGACTGCCACTGCGTCGCTTTGTGATCACGAGGGCTTGGGTACGAATCCTAGGTTGGACAAATGTAGTTTTGCTAACGAAAATTACCAGTATGAGTCTGGAGCCTGGAACTTTACCCGGTATATGGCAATAGGCTCGCCCTCTGTTACATGGGACCTAACATCGTCGGCGAGTGAACTCGGCGGTGAAGTGAGTGTACTCAGTACACCTTGGCCACCCCCGCTTGGGGAATATAGGCGTGACGGACAAAGTATTAAGTGATTTATCCCGATTCAGAACGATTGATGATTCTGCAGTAGTTACTGGAAATTTCAACAATTAGCATGAAGGACGGGACGTGCTCCAAAATCATTTAATTTCAGCTCAGAACGGAACAATTTGCTCTGTACATTGGGGATGTCCCTAACGAAACTATTGTGATGTTGAAACCTATTGTTCTGGTGATTTATGGAAATATTAAACGCCCCGCTTGTTGGTCCGTAATAGTTAAGGTATTAATTTAATATATTATTATTATTATTATCAGGAATGAATGACTAAACATATATACAAGGCGAAAGTGGAAGGATGGAGGTACCGGTCTAGTCTTATCTGAAGGACAACTCAAAAGTCTCCGAAACCGGCGAGCGTGTATGAGACGAACTATAAGAGTGGAGGAAGCCAGAGAGGTATGTAAGGAAAGATCCTGTTGGAATTGTGTACGCTCTGCCTACCCCGCAAGTGATATAGCGTGATGATATAGATAGATAGATTATCAGTTTTTTACTTTAAAGTATAATAAACTCAAATCGTTTACTTTGCATAAACCCTGTGGAACTGCTTAAAAATTGACATATTTACATTTTTTTAACTTACTAATCTACCACCGGATTGGAATGCCGTATCTTGTGAGTGGGGGATGCCCACTGACAAGATCCGGCGAGAAACTCAGCAGGCTTGTATTTTTTGTCTAATTCTCCATTAATTTTTTTCATCATTTTTTGTATAGATACGTATATTTTTCCTTGATCCAGCTCCAGTGTGATGCCTTACGACTGAGATATAAGACTAATAATAATATTTTTAAATATATGTTATAATGAAAAGCTAGAGGATTCTAGGTGGATCAGTCTCCACAAGCAGCACCAGTTCACGAGTAAGACTACTTGAGCAGCCATCACCTCTCTCAACAATGTTAGAGGGAAGGAAGTGACCCGCACCAAATAGCCACTGCAAGCATAAACTTTTTAGTGAGCATGACCCCAGAGTTCAGTCAGAAAAAATTTACAAACAAAATAGTACTTCGAGCTCATTTGGCACGACACGCTACGTTTTAACATTTTTGTTTATATTAATGTCGAGCTTATTGTCGAGCAATTTTGTAAGTGTGAGATATAATTTCACATGCACAAAACCCAGACCGAAGCAAACATCTCTGGGTCACACGAAGATTTGTTACGTGAGAAAATTGAATCCACGACTACTCGATTCAGTGAGCGGCCTACGCTCTAAACCACCGAACCTAGTGGCCGTCAAAATGAGGTCTAAAATATTACTGGGGAATTTGGGTTCTTTCTTACAGATTTCTTTCGCTTTTTCCACATAGTACGAGTCTTACACAAAGTCAAGAGTCTGTATAATTGGATTGTTACAGAGATATCTACCGAATGTATGTATGTAAAGAGACATCATTATCATCATCAGGAGGAACCGAAAGAAGAGTGTTATAAACGAATATATTATGCTTATATGAATACTTAAATTCAGCCCTCTATCACAGAACTTTATAGTAAAAAGTCTAAAATGAAAACTTTAAAATCGTGTGAAATTAAATGTGTATTCTAAGTCTTTATATAATTAACATTTGCTTACATCCTTATATTAGGCTTTCTTGTAGATAACTAATTGCTTTCAGAAGCTTACTTGTACATCAAAATTTATTGCTCTCACGATAATCTCTAAGCCTAGTCATCTACTTTGCGAGTAGATCAACTTTGACTTTATTAACTTTGATAAAAGTTGCTACGATCGACTTCAGACTTCACTTTGATCTGTATTAGGACGGCTTCAAGATTGATATCTGGAAGCTAGGTACTGTGATGTTATTCATAAGGTACTAGTTTCTGCCCACGACTTCGTTCGCGTTAACTTTAAACAGAACCTTAAGTGTTTTGAAATAATAAAGTCCTATGTATTAATCCAGGTAATAAACTATCTGTGTGCCAAATTTCATCCAAATCCGTTCAGCCGTTTTTGCGTGATTGAGTAACAAACATGTAAACACAAACTTTCACATTATAATATTAGTAGGATTCCACAGATACAAGCCACTCTGCCTCGTTGGTCTACTGGCAAAGCGCATTGTTTGTGGTCACGAGGTCCTGGGGTCAAATCCAGGACAGACAAATGTCGTTTTTCTAACGACAACTTCTCAGTATGAGTCCGGAGTCTGGAATTGTGTCCGGCGTATGGCAATAGGCTCGTCCCCTATTAGATGAAACCTAATAACGTCAGCGAAAAGTGGCTGTACTCAGTATGCCTCTGCCACCCTTGCTTGGTAAAAATAAGCGTGACGGTGTGTACAAGCCACTCAAATTTGTGGCTGTGTCACGATACAATATGTTGTTGTCCAGCAGTAGACCTATCTTGGCTTATAATAATGAATATATCAACTCAATCAATTAATGGAAAAGTCCAAAATAATAAAGGCCCCGAGTTCCCGGCGCCCCTTCAATGGGGCAGGGGTGCGAAGAATCCCCGGGCGGAAACCACAAAGTCTTAGAATTGGAACCTGGAACGTCAGAAGCATGAAAAGGCCAGAAAAAGTCCATAATGTAACGAAAGAAATGAGCCGACTGCGTATTGATGTACTGGGATTAAGTGATGTGAGATGGAAAGAGAGTGGTCGACATGCAGTAGATGAACATTATGTAATGTTTTATTCGGGGTCCGAGGAGTCTTCTAACATGTACGGCGTTGGAGTCATTATTAACACGAAAGTTGTGGGCACTTCAGTTAATTTCGTGCCTCAATCCAACCGTGCAATGTTGCTACAGATACAGACCAAACCACGAAACCTCAACATAGTGCAACAGTATGCCCCTACTACAGATGGATCAGATCAGGAAGTAGAAAACTTCTACAAAGAAGCAGAAGACCTGCTTAATTTAACAAAAGGGCATGAGATCAATATAGTCATGGGGGATATGAATGCGAAGGTTCAAGGAACTGTGGGAAAGTTCGGTCTGGGAGAAAGGAACGACAGGGGTGACATATTGGTCCAATTCTGCCAAGAGAAAGACTTAGTCATAATGAACACTTTCTTTCAACAACCTCTGAGAAGACTGTACACTTGGACTTCTCCTAGGCATACTTCCAAAAGCATAATGCGGAATCAAATAGATTATGTAATGATAAATACTCGTTATAAAAATTGTATCAAAAGTGCCAAGACGTATCCAGGGGCTGATATTAGATCGGACCACAACCCAGTTGTTGTGGAACTTGCATGTACCCTTAAGAGAATTAGGAAAAAGCGACAGTCAGAAGTCGATATTAGGAAATTGTACGATCCGAATATCAGATCGACAGTGTCGGATGATATTAACAAATGGGCTACGACTCAAAAGCTAGATCCTATTGTTTCTATTGAAGATACATGGCAACATCTCAGGAATAAGGTTCAGGACATTAATGCAAAGTACTTGAAACCAGATAAATGCTTGGATGACAGCTGGAATATACCAACTTATGGAAGAAAGACGATCCTACAAGCATAAAGATCGGTCTCAATATAACAACCTAGACAAGGAGATACGACGAGAGGTAAGATTTGTTCGTGACTCTTGGTACCAAAGAAAGTGTGAATATATGGAAAGTCTGCACAAGAAACATGACTCTTTCAACGTGCATAAAGAAATAAAAGCTATGGTTGGTCCTAAACGCCCCATCTACCAATTAGTGGATGAAAACAATTTACCGATTCTTGATCCTGAAAGAAAAAGTGTGGGAACTCTATATTAAAAACGTGTTTGCAGATGGCTCCCGAACATTTACCAGTCCCTTAAGCGCTTCAGATATGAATGGTCCTAGTATCTTGAAAAGCGAAGTTTGGAAAGCGTTACAAAGAGCTAAGACGGAAAGATCAGAAGGTCCAGACAAAAATCGGATTGAGGTGCTTAAGTTGATGATCGAAGAGCATATCGACATCATTGTCCAACTTTTTAACCATATATATGACACTGGACAAATACCAGAAGACTGGTTTACATCGACCTTGATTACTCTTCCAAAAAAGAGAAACGCTAAGAAGTGTGAAGAATACCGAACTATAAGTTTGATGAGTCAAGTTCTGAAGCTCTTCCTTACAGTCATACACGAGCGAATCCGAGGAAAATGTGACGCACAGCTCGGAGAAAATCAATTTGGATTCCGGTCCGGAGTTGGAACGAGAGAGGCTTTGTTTGCGGTACAAGTTTTGATACAAAAGTGCAGAGATATGCAACAGGACATATTCCTCTGTTTTATAGACTACTAAAAAGCGTTTGATAGGGTTCTCCATGACCGACTTATTCAAATTCTAAGCACAATCGGGTTAGACAGCAAGGATATCCGCATTGTTCAAAATCTGTACTGGAAACAACGGGCAACTATTCGAGTTGACGGAGAGTGCACTCAGGAATTTGAGATAAAGAGAGGAGTTCGACAGGGTTGCATTTTGTCACCTACTCTGTTCAACTTATACTCAGAGACAATAATGACTGAAGCACTAGAGGACCTTGACTGTGGTGTCAACATCAACGGCTGTATCATTAACAATATTCGATACGCTGATGATACCGTCCTGATAGCGTCATGCTGCAGATCTCCAAATAATAGTCGATAGAGTGAATCAGTACAGCGAGAGAGCCGGTCTGAGGATGAATGTTAAGAAAACTAAGCTCATGGTGATCTCCAGAAACTCCGACACTAACTTCGACATCAGGGTTTCTGGGCAGATGGTGGAACGAGTACGTAAATAGAAGTATCTAGGCACATGGCTAACAGAACAATGGGACAGTGATCTAGAGATCAAGAGCCGCATAGAAATTGCCCGAACTGCCTTCAATACTATGCGAGTTGTACTTTGCAACAGGAGTTTAAACATCAATTTGCGTACCCGTCTTCTTCACTGTTACATCTGGCCCATAATTCAATACGGATGTGAGTCGTGGTTTATCAAGGAAAACCTCGGGAAACCTATTGAAGCATTCGAAATGTGGACTTACAGGCGAATGCTGAGAATAAGTTGGACTCAAAAACTCACCAACCAAGAAGTTCTGCGACAAGTCAATCAAGAACGGAAACTTATGACCCTCATAAAAAGACGAAAAACTTCATACCTCGGCCACGTGCTTAGGCACGATAGATATCATCTTTTAATTTCAATGACCTTTCAATGACCTGTCATTATGATGGGCAAAGTTGCCGGTAAAAGGCGTGTGGGCCGCAGAAAAAAGTCGTGGCTCCGAAACATCTGGGAGTGGACGGTAATTGCTAGCGCAGTACAGCTCTTTCGTGCCGCACAGGATAAGGACGATTTCCAAAAATTGATAGCTAACCTTCACTAGTTGGAGAGGCACCAGAAGAAGAAAGATATCAACTAAAAATAACGTAGGTGCACGTGTACCTATTGGACAAAAGCGTCCCTCAAAGATTGTTATGATGAAAGAATTTGTGTTGTACGGATCTTTTACCGGCAACCTTCATCAGGTCGTCGGTTGAGGTTGTGGATCCTCTACGTCTTCGGGGATAGAACCTTGTTGCCTCTAAAGCCGTTAATTCTGTAAGTAACGGGACAGGCAGAGAGTACCGAGTTCCAACAGGTTCTTTTCTTACAGACTGCTCTGGTTTCCTCCTGTTCTTAGCCCACTCTTCCACTCTGCCTACTCAAATAGAGTGATAGACATGTCTTGCCGGAATGATGTCAATGACTGGTTTTCCTGCTGATATCTTAGTTTCTTATTTTCATGGGAAGTGTAATTTTGTTAGCCGTGGAGTTTCTTGCCCTTTTTCACAGGAATGACTGAAGAAGAGTCTTTGTTACTTTCTTCAAGATTCACAAATACTATGATGGTCTACAAGGACCAATGACTTGGTGAAGGTCGCTGGTTAAAGTTGGATGCGATTACTACAAAGTCAGTCTTGGCGATTTATGGAAAATGCTTAAGTCCTGCAGTAGAAGTCTTTTCGACAGGTGATGATCATGATTTTGATGATGATAAAGGTTTATATGAATATTTTGATATATTGCTGACGCTGCTTAATTCTCGTGATTAATATTAATTTGTACTACTGTTTTGTATAACCACAAACACAGGTATATTAATCGCTTCGAATTGAGCAGCTCGCATAATTAAGATGGAACTCTACGTGCAGGTAAGTTCGTTTTATCAATAACTAGCGGCCCGTCCCGGCTTCGCACGGGTGGTTATTTATTTTTAAAACATAGCTTACGTTACTCAGGGAAAATGTAGCTTTCCAATATGTAGCGAAAATATTTTTGAAATTGCCCCAGTAGTTTTTGAGTTTATTCGTTACATACATACAAAAATACAAATCTTTCCTCTTTATTATATTAGTATACAAGTATAGATTAATTAGAGAACAATGCTTACCATCTATTTATTAATTTCTACCTAGGAAAACGTTTAATTTGTAAGCAAAGATGATCCTAAACCATTTTCCAAGCTATAACAATTTCCTACATCGGTATAACGTTTTATAATGTCGCTATAGACACAAGTCACGTCCAACTGAATCAATTTGGTATTCAAACAATAGGAAACGGGTTACCTCTTGAGTGCAGAAAAACAATAGGTTGGTTCCGCAACTGAGTACAGAAAAAACAATTTCACTGTTTGTGTATAACAATGAAATAATAATAAAGAATGACAAAAAATATCCTCCTCCTCCTTGCGTCGTTCTTCTTGGTGCTGAGGGACGTGATCTTTATGAACAACTTTAGCTTTCATAATGTCTCTGCAACATGAATTGAGTCGTTGACGCTGAAATCGAGCATCGAGAAAATCTGGTCGGACCAACGATCTGATGGGACTCCGGTCCGATCTCTTCCCTTCCACTTTGCCAGTGCTAAAAAGTTTTTCGAAGTTGTAGCTTATTTTCCTGGCAATGTGGCCGACAAATTCCAGGATTTTGCGCAGGCATATTGTGGAGTGCCTGGTTGTAATTCCGAGTTCCTTTAAGACTGATGCGTTGGTCTGATGTGCTGTCCATGGGATTCGAAGCATTTTCCTCCAGCACCACATCTCGAAGGCATCGATTCGATTGCGATCCGCCTTTCTTCGTTTCGTTTCTGAGCTGTAGAGGAAGATGTAGAAAATGGACAAAAATGATATACAATGCGAAAGTGGAAAGATGTAGAGTACTAGGGAAGACCTAGACTGTCTTACCATGACCACATAGACCGTGTCTTATCTATAGGGTGGAAGACCTATAAGAGTGGAAGAAGCCAGAGAGGTTCATAAGGCAAGAACCTGTTGGAGCTCTATATAGTACTCTCCGCTCACCCTGGAAGGGATCTGGCGTGATGATATAGATACAGATAGTGTTTAATAATAATTGTGCATAATTGAGGGTGTTTTTTTTTCTAGCTTACGAGTAGGCCAATTCACTCACTAAATGGGGCAGTCACTAGTTCTATCACCACATGTGAAAATTCTTTTTGTTATCCACAACATTTGTTTTGATTTGGGTGACTATCTATGTTAATTATGCACATACTATCATACCTATATTCCCTAAGTGGGATTGGTAGAGGTGAACTAAGTACACCCACATTCCGCAACCATGTTAGGTTCCCACATAAAAGGGGGGAGTCTCTAGTCATTTAAACTGGGCGCACTTCTAGACAACAGACTACCAGTGACAAATTTTCGGTAGCAAAACCTCAATAACACTTTTTCTGACCATACCTAGGTCAGAAAAAGTGTTATTGAGGTTTTGCTACTACTTTGAAGCTAGAGTTCCGTGACTGACGGGATTTGATCAACAAAGGTAGGTAGACCGCGAACGTATTCAGAGTCCCGTCCAAAGACTCTGTCACTGCAATACGACCTTTTATCCAAATTCAGACCTCATGTTGTGCCGAACTTTAGATATGTATGCAATTCCACATATCCCTATTGTACGATCAGTAAAAAGTTACTATACAATGCTCAATTGTTTCGCATGAAACCAAGTCACTTGCTTCTTTTAGGTAATACTTATAAAATATTGCCAATATTTGGTTTAACTTAAGACATTTATGAAATTCCACACAAGTTACTTATACGATCAGCGACATAAGTTACTGAACATTCTTTATTTTTTCATTTTATTTGCGTATTTCCCAATAGTTATGCATAAAAACTTCAAAGGACACCGACTTTTGTAACAACAAATGAAAATGGTGAGCTATTTCTTACTTCTGTCCATGAAAGTACGGCACAAGTTGTCGTGCAGACCACTCTAGGAGAAAATTAAGGTAAAATTTAGCTCCGAATTCGTTCCTGACACATTTTTTCCATACTAAACAATTTGTCAAGTGTTTTTGCGACTTCCCGAGGAATCTTATCAATTCATCATGAGAGCAAATATTTGGAAACAAGTGCCTCTTATTAAGATGAAATATTTTCTCTTTTCACGCCTAATTGAGGCGTTTGTACCGTTGTAATCATGGTTTTAGTTATTCTTTGAAAGTTTGTTGGATTCGTGTCTAGATAAGTACTTACATCTGCATGACGCACAATTTGGTTTTCGAGCTGGGCTTTCAACGGATACTGCAATCTTGGCTCTTAAACATACCGCTCGTTATTATACGGATCGAAGGACTCCTGTGATTGCTTGTTTTCTGGACCTTTCAAAGGCTTTTGATCTCGTGTCATATGACAAGTTATGGAGGAAAATGAGGGAAGGAGGTATACCGGATGCTTTGGTAGGAGTCTTTCGATTTTGGTACAGTAACCAGGTAAATAGTGTACGATGGCTTTATCTGATGAGTACAGCTTAGACTGCGGAGTGCGACAGGGGGGTCTTACATCACCCGAACTCTTTAATCTATATATGAATGACCTAATTGTTGGTCTCAGCAACGTGCATGTCGGATGTTACATAAACAATGTGTGTTTTAATAACCTGAGTTATGCAGATGATATGGTACTGCTGGCACCAACAATTGGGGCTCTCAGGAAATTATTGCTTATCTGCCAGAACTACGCACTGAGTCATGGATTGTCATACAATGTCAACAAAAGTGAATATTTGGTCTTTAAGGCCGTTGGAAAAAAATCGGATACGCTTCCACCCGTTACTCTAAACGGCGTACAACTAAAAAGGGTCAGTGCTTATAAGTATCTAGGGCATTACGTCACCGACGACCTTAGGGATCAAGTAGACATTGAACGGGAGCGCAGGGCATTGGCGGTGAGTTGTAATATGCTGGCACGCAGGTTTGCTCGGTGTGGTGGGGGGGTCAAAATCACCTTGTTCAAAGCATTTTGTCAGACTCTCTACGCCGGCAGTCTGTGGGTTAGCTGGACATTGAAATCGCTAAATGTTCTGCGCGTACAATACAATAATGCTTTTAGGGTGCTGATGGGGTTGCCGCGATATTGCAGTGCATCAGCTATGTTCGCTGAAGCGAGGGTAGATGGTTTTGATGCTATCTGGAGAAAACGAACTTCCTCCTTATTGAATCGCATTCGTGGCAGCAATAATAGCATTCTAAAAGTAATAGTTGAACAATACGACTCCTTTATAGTGGGCAGGTTAGTAAAGAGGGTGAACTCTCCACTCATCACATATATAAATTAAAGCACGGTTATATACAGGCTGAACTGATCAGGTAAGGGTATCTGATTTGGATTTATACTTGTATTGTGATAATGGATTCTATATTTAATTGTAATTGTATGTTACTAACACTTAGACCTTAAGCCTACTAACCGATAATGGACCATATTGTTGTCTGATAAAAATAAAATAAATTAAAAAAATTAAAATTTAGTCGGTTACAGCATATCACAGGAAGAGGTTTCATATAGTCTGAGATGGGTGACTGTTTACGAAATGTCCATTTTACAGTCTCCGTGCTTCGGAAAGCACATTAAGCCATTGGTCTCGGTTACCACTTCATGTAGCAGTTGTTCAGCTGAGTTGGAAGTTAGACGGCTTGATAATTTCCAACAACAGGTGACCACTAACCTGCCTCCAACGAGCCGCACTTAGTCCGCGTGGTGGAGTAAGACCTAATCTCTCTCAACTCAATTTGTGGGAGAAGGCCTTTGCTTAGCAGTGGGGCAGTATACGCTGATCTATTAAAAAAGGCAAAGCCGTCAAACTTTTGTGTATCAAGTTTCAGTTTTTATGATCAAATTTTTTATAGGCAAAAAATAACAAAATTGATATGTACCATGAAACGTGTTTCTGTTGGCTTTCGGATAGATTGAACCGCGTTACATTTTTTTGTTAGATACCTATTTGTGGTTTAGACAAAGCTTGTGGGATTTTGCTATTGGTTTTTAGTATCGTTGTACATTAGGAATTATTCCTGTGTTATGGGAATCGTTGGTAAATAAAATGGGTGTTTTTTTACAAACGAATTTTACATTCACAATCACTAATGTTTAAGTGCCAGTCTCGTTAGTCTAGCGCATAGTGTGGCTGGCAAGCACGAGTTTTTGGGTTTGAATCCTAGGTTGGACAAATTGAATATATTTATCGAAAAAAAATCAGTAGCAGTCGGGAGATTGGAATTGTGGCCAGCATAATAGCAATAAATTTTTCTAAAAGAACATAGGCTTGATAGCGTTTATTTTACTTTTATTTTTTATTTACCATAAAACCAGAAAAAGGTGATCGTATGAACTGGACTCGTATGACAAGAACTGGCATTAGCTTGCACTCAATCGAGATGAGTGGAAGTAGGGAGGGGAGGCCTTTGCCTTGCAGAGGGACAGTATAAACTTCTAATAATAATAAAACCAATTTTACAGTTAACCAGGTTCGTATAAATCTCCAACACGGTCGCATCGTAAATTACGTTAAGAATATAACTCAAATTGCTAAATGTGTTACGACAAAATTTTTATAAAACTTATAATTTTATCAGCATCCTATTTGTTTCTAATTTGAAGAGCACGCAAATAAAATGAAAAACAATTCATTTTATGTTATGTTCCGTCTGGAGAGTTGATAAGACTATTAACTCTCCAGACCCAACATAACGCTGTCCTAATGTAATAGTGGCGTAACTTGTAAATATGATTATTCAAGTTAGCACTTTAACATCAAAATAATAAAGCTTCATTTCTTCCACCCCTTGCTTTTTTTGTTATGTCGCTATTTTAATTTCCAAACGATAACCACATAGCTTCTCGCCTTTTCAAAATTATTACAAAACCGTCGAGTGATTTATGCGAGAATATAAATTTTACACACGTATCACTAGATAATAGTGAACAAAATAGATTCTACCAAAACTTTTGGTTTGAGAAATACATCAAGTCTCGTGAATATAGCATTAAAACTCATCCCCTTTTATTAAAAGGGGAATGTGTACATTCTTATAGATTATTGGTTTATTGATACTAACGTCAATCCTAACTTTGGGTAAGTTCAAATTGTAGATGAGTGATCGTTAATCAAAAACCCCGATAAGTCACACTAAACTGTAGCATAAAGTCTAGTCAGTACCTTTAAGAAAACCTTAAGGGCTTATAATATTAGTTAATAACCAATCCGTGGAAAAATAATAAAAAGTGGTCTCTAGAAGATCTCTCCTCTGCGTTGTTTCAAATAAGATTTTCCAAATATTTATAGCAGATGTTATTATCTTTAGATTACCCATCATTTTATAAACAAGGTGCATCATTCATCGTGCAGGACCGCAGACACCCCGATTAGATAATTGCTGCACAAATTCGAAACGAAAAGCAAATTTGGATAGTAAAATTCTTTAACCCCTTTTTTAAGCACTTTTATACCCCAGTCAGCAATGAAAATTGAACGTGTATGTGTGCTTATTGAGAAATATATTTGAAATCTCCGTATAAACAAAAAAAATATTATATTATATATATAAAGGAGTAATAGATTTTTTTAGATAGAGAGATAGATTTTTTTGCAAATTTAAAAAAAAATGGGTAAACAGTAAAAATAGTTGGAATCAACTCAGTTATCGATTTAAAACAAACTGATTTGAGGTCTTGCGTTTATTATGTTACACCTTGTATACGCAATTTTCTGGGTACGAAATTGGAAGCAAATTAATATCGTTGCTACTTGATTTGAGTTACACTGTAAAATAATAAAACCTATTTTTGATTACATATCATTATGAAAAATTAAGGTAACCTGATTGTTTTACAGTTGTATTTTTTGAAGCGGAAATGTTGGTTATATCATGAATCCATATTAATCAATATTACTCGACAGGAAACACATCCAGTGTTCCCCTAGTCTCACTAAAATCTTACGAAGGATTTATTCTCACGTTTTTTTCCTCAGAAAGGGAACTTAGTCTTAACAAAAATGTTAAAGCGTGTAAAAGTTGTCTAGTGAACAAAATAGACGGTGATTAATCGAGGTATCTCTGGTAAGTGAGATGTCGTAGAGTATATGCTGGCATTTAATAGTTTTCTTTTGTATCGTTTTTAATATTAATTGTTTTTCTAGCTTCATATTTATTACTTCATATATGGAACATAGCAGTGATAGCCCAGTGGTTAGACCGACTGCAAAGTTACAGGCCTCGGGTTCAAACCCAGGCACGCACTTCCGTCTTTTGGAAGGCATGGGCGTTTTAAAAATTAACTATCACTTGCTTTAACGGCGAAGGTAAACATAGTGAGGAAACCTGCACGCCTAAGAGTTTCTCGAGGGTGTGTGAAGTTCGCCAACCTGCACTGGGCCAGCGTGGTGGACGATGGCTTAAACTTTTAACCCTCTCAGTTTAAGAGGAGGCCGCTTCTTATATTGAACATATGATTTCGCTTTATTAAACAGGGCGGATTTTTGAGACCAGGCAATAAGGGCAGCTACCTAAACCGTTATAACTACAGAAAAACGGCCTTGGAAGACTATCCTTAACTATTTGCGAATGTTTAAGCTGCATTCACTGATTTAGAAAAAAAAAACAGTCAACAAGAAAATGGGAAATTTACACAAAAACTTTTTTTGATGCCATTCGATCCTATTTCTAATACGGGTCAAAACTCTTTACTGTTCCAACTGAGCTTAGAGTACTAGAAAAGTCCAAAATCGTAAAAACTTTTTCCCATACATTTTGTAAGAAATCATTATTTTACTGTCATCGTCGTCGATGTCGCTATAGAGCAATATTTATAATATTCTGAACGCCCATACTTCTTTTCCTCCTGATAAACTTTCCCAAGTAATAGGCAGAGTTGAAGTCTTTATATCTAAGTTTCCTCAACGTATGTACGCCCTAAAAATAAAGAAGAAACGCAATTCTACTATAACAGAAGGCCAATTCTCGTATGTAATTGACGCTGAATATTGACTGAATTGAAATTTAACTATGAATTGACTCACATTTGGTATTCTTCTTTTGCTATTTTATTTAAAATATATTGTTGATCACATTTTTATCTCAACTGCAGCAACCTAAATAAAAAATATCTGATGGAAATCTGCAATTTGACGTTTGTTTATATTTTTGATGTTCATGTTCAAAAATTTTGTCAGAATACGGTTTACATTTTTTTTAACTTTCGGTACAATCTCGATTCGGTCGATGTTGATATTTTACAAGAATACCATTTGTGAGATTTATGATACTGAAATTAGATAGAGACTGCTTTTTCAACACTTTTAATTAAGAGAATTGGCCTTCTGGTACAATTGTAGACCAAATTACTTACTCGCTGACCAACGATTTAAAGCTCGAAACTTTCTGATCGCCCGCCACTATAAACCACTCGACCGCCTTACTAGAAGTTAATAAATATATTAGATCCAAAAATAAATCCCAGATATCTCTATTTTTAGCAGACATAAGATACTTAATTCGAACCCATTCTTGTTAGTAAGAAGATAGATGTCATACAAAGGGTTTTTTCTTTGATATTAAAAAGCAATTTTTCGAGTACAGTTCAGCTTATTATGATAATGGTCTAGTCGAGAATATCCTTTGTTGTAAAAGAATTACTGCTTAAAAGATGTTTCGCTTCATTTAAAAGATTTTAACATTAAAACGTACCTATATTATAAAACCAGCATCTACCCGCGACTTCGTCCGCAGTGAATTTAGTCAGGAACCTAACATTTTCCTGGATCAAAAGTATCCTACGTATTAATCAAGGTAATAAACTATCTGTGTGCTAAATGTCATCCAAATCCCTTTAGGCGTTTTTTGTGTATTTGAGTAACAAACATCTAAACATATTAACTTTCACATTTATAATATTAGTAGGATTCGTATAAGCATGCTAATGGCCGAAAGGCCTTTACAGATTCACTGGCCTAGAGGGCGAGCGTTCATAAACTACGCTCCTACTAGAAGGACTAAGTAGGCAAGTAAAATAGCTCAAATTCGCCTCAAAAAAGAATGGCCTCGACTTGAGTAGACACTACGGGGGAGGGCATGAACTAAGTGAATTGCCGTTTTCCTTTGCATTGGCCAGTGAGAAAAAGATACAGTGTTTCATCATCAGCATATAGCAGTCCACAGACATAGGTGTATTTAATTGCACAGTATTTGTAGACGCTACAAAAAATCGGCATACGTTAACCCAAAGTGTTGTTGCGCAAAAGTATTCTCCAAAAAGGAAGTGAGAGAGAATAGGCCATCATACGTGGCAGTACGGGTTGATGGAGGTGGGTTTGGGACTTACTTTGATGACAGAACATATGATGCCGCCTATGAGGCATCCAACTTGGTTTGACAACTACCACATTAAGTATCATCATTCAAAACTGAGACTGCCATAAGCGGTCACCTATCTTTAATTGACTGATCAAAATGCTGCTTAGAATAAGTAAACGCTGGGAACCACAGTCTTACAAGGAATGCTGTGTATTAAATCCCAAATGTTTACCCAGTCCTCAATCCACATCTGGTTTATATCGCAAGGAATGTGGCGTATTGATAAATATATAATTAGATAGAATTAAACCCAGTTATCAACTAACCGCCAAGCTTATAATCAATAACGACGCGGCAGGAAAGCATTCCGCAATATGCGTGTGGATGATATGTCAATTACTATTGATTTATGATGCTCATATGCAGCTCCTATTCCTATTATTGTAGTTGCTTCTAAACGTATGTTTGAACGTACTTTTAGTAGATACTATTATAAAAGAGTTTTTGATGTATTTGCTGCAAACAGCGAGGACTAAAAGCAGTTTACTGGAGTCGTTTCTCGGTCTGCATCTCCACTGACTGTCGCTTTTTCGATCCCTGCATGGAACACTTTGAACTGTTTGGGCGTTTATGTATGTGAATTCCTTGCATTGTAAACGCACTCACGAGATAGGTATTTAATTTCTAGGTATAAAGCTATATATTTTGAAGAAAAATCTGTGTATAGATACTATTAGTAGATCTGCCCCTCTGGTGGAGTGTTGTGTGAGGCACAGGGAGGTTTCAGGTCTGGAAGAGGATGTTCGGATCAAGTTTTCTCCCTCCGCAACATCGTAGAAAAGCATCTGGCAGTAGGCCGGAAGGTTTTCTGCGGTTTTGTGGACCTGGAGAAGGGGTTTGGTAGAGTCGTGCGAAAATGACTTTGGGACATTTTGCCAGAGTATGGTATTAACGGCACCCTGTTGCGAGCCGTCCAGTCCACCTACGTGGACAGCAAGGCATGCGTACGGGTGGGTGGTAACATGTCACCTTGGTTTGACGTTAAAATCGGCGTCAAGTAGGGTTGCGTGTTGTCCGCTAGACTGTTTATAGTGTATCTGGATAAAAGTCTTCAAAGACTGAATGCGATGACTGAAGGGGTAAAAATGGGTGATCTAGTGATAAACCACCTATTGTATGCAGATGACGCGGTTTTGATAGCGCCAACAGCCACTGATCTGCAAACACTAGTCACAGTTATGAGAGACGACTGCATGAACAATGGCTTACATTTGAATGTGAAGAAAACCAAAATTATGGTTTTTGAACGGGAAGAAACCAGAACGAATGCAAGGATTGTGGTTGGTAACGATGTGCTGGAGAATGTAATCGAATGAAATTTAAAAAATATGATGAAGACTCTAATTTCAATTCAATTATGAAAAAGTAAAGATATGAGTATTAAGTTGGTGCAATAAAACATGAATTTTTCTTGAAAATTTATTATTTTCTAATAATGTCTAACATTCAGCTAATATTATGTCCGCGACTTAAGTAACAGATTTTACAAATCAGACAATTTTATGTTATTACTGAGCTCTTTCCTCATAAACCCAAGTGAGATAAAATAGTTTACACACTATGCGGACTCAAAGCAGATTGGTAAAGGAAGGAAGTACCGAACTGTCACTATTTAAAAAAAGAAAGGATTTGACAAGAGAAATAACAGTCAACTTTCTCCCCTTAACATACCGGAAGGTCTGCAGGTGCGGTGACTGTAGGAGAGACTGAATTAATATTGCGTATATTTATGCTATCTCTTCGTCTCTCTATCTATATCATAACGCAAGATCCTTTGCGGGGTAGGCAGAGACGACAGACTTCCAACAGGTCTTTAAAGATCTTCCTGGCTTCAACTCTCATAATTCGTCTCACTCATACACGCTCGCCGGTTACGGAGACTCTTGCCTTTCTCATAGTAACGTAGAATGTCTATAATTGTATTTCTCTCAACTGCGGTAGTCAAATTCGACAAAATATATCCATGTTCCGTTTTAAGGCTCCCAAAATTTATAGGGTGAGTTTCAACAGTACTATGATCTCTCAAATACAGTTAATCAGTTTGTCCAGCTTTACTAATACGGGCTTCCGGGTATGAACACAACTCAAATTTAATATCCACTAGTGCTATGTGATTATATCTATGTATGTACTAGATTATTGGTTGGATTGGTTCACGTCTTTGTCGCATTGATTTAACGTTTAAAATTAGGTTGATAAAGTAGCCTCTAAGTGCACCCAAACTAAGATTTTTTTTCTCCGTTTGCAGTTGTGTTTTTTTTAATTGTGTTTTTAAGAAAGCTACACACTAGGATTTATTCACACACTGTGTTGTGGGTACGTTTACAAACATGATAATTCACATACACATTGGTCTCATAAAGACTTGTCCTGTGCGGGAATCTAACCCGCGACTATTCGACCCAGTTGACGGAGCAGCTTAAGCTCTAACCACTGCGCCAAATCATCCATCGCTTTTACTTGGTTTTGAATATTTTTTAATTAATTTAACCTTCTGTTCTTCCATAATATTGATTTGGAGGGTTTTCCATACTCGCCGCGCTTTGCAGGCGGGTTGGCGAGCGCAGTATTTGGTCGTAGAAGTGTTAAGAGGACGCTGCTGCCCATTCCCTAGTTTTCCCTTAGTCGCCTTGTACGATACCCGATGGGATGAGATGGGTTGGTCCTATTCTAAGCCGGGAACTACGCTGGGCAGAAAGATTCTAGAGTGGAGACGACGTATTGGAAAGCGCAGCGTGGGACAACCGCCTGCCAGATGGACTGACGATCTTGTGAAAATCGCAGGAAGTCTTTGGATGCAGGTGGCATCGGACCGCTTACGCTAGAAAGCGATTGGGGAGGCCTATGTTCAGCAGTGGACAAGAGGCTGAGATGATGATGATGATCGATTTACCCTTTTCGAATTAATATTACTAATAAAATTAATTGAAACTATTTATAATTAAATAAAATTTTACCATTTTCCTTTTCAAAATGTAGAAAATGTAGTTAATCACATAAAAAAATGAATATAATTATTATTGTACTAAAAAAACTCATTTCGAATGCATGATTTGTTTTTAATTTATATTAAAATCTAATTCCATTATGTTGTATTTGGAAATTACGTTATTTAAATTTCAAAACTGAAAAATCAACAACCCAAATAAAAACAATGACAATCTCGAACAATTTAATACTGGCTGTTACCGTTCTGTTGCTTAAAAAATTTAATAGCACTAAAATACGAATTTTGAATGCACAACTTGTTTTTTTAGTTTTTATTATTAAAAAAAAATACCATTCTTCTTCTTCTTTAAGTTATGGCTTCACACAAATTTTAAGTGTATTTTGCCACTGTCCTGTGAGATGCATAATCGTATTTGTATAATTAATTCAACTCCCCGATGAACTTGATGTCAACGATCATAAAGAAATTGATGAAGTTCCCCACCCTGGATAGTAAAGCGATGGATACTTTATATACCAATTACAACCGCCGTTTTTAGGGAAATCGAAAAGGCACGTTTTGTCGCTTTGTTGAAATTACCTTCACTTATGCACACATAAGAATACATAATGATTAATATGCCACCAACATTACACATTATTATTCGAAATAACACAAGTTTTGGAAATAAAAAGAAATTGACGACAGCACACTTCCCGCCAAAACTCAAATAAAAACTTTATTGCACTAAAATACGAATTCCGAATGCATAATTTGTTTCAATTTTTTTCAATAAAATTTCAGTTAGATTTCGTTTTTTTTATTCTATTATTCCAATTTCAAAAGAGGAAAAGCGACAACCCAAATAAGTGGCAATTAAAAATCATTCATCCCGAACAGTATTTAACACTGGCTGTTAACATTTTGTCGCGTAAATACGCGTCAGTTGACTGATTTGATTAAATTTATTACGTCACCGAATGGAATTACGGGGGCGCTGAAACCTTATTCACTATAACGAAACGCACTACGTTACGATAACTTCGTGAAATAATCGTATCTGTATGCCGCTGGAATACCAATAAACGTTCCTTTTTTTTAAATCATGTGATACAGTATGAATTATTCCTGTATCGTGGGTAAGTTCACAAACATAAAATTCACAAAGGTTTAACGGTTATACACATAAAATATAAAGTAATATTTTTAGCCCTGTTAAGAAACTGTCCTACCGTTAGGCACGTGCCTCGTCTCAAATTTAGAGGGTTTAGGCCATAGTCCGCCACAATGGCCCAGTACGGGTTGGCGAACTTCACACACCTTCGAGAAACTCTTAGGCATGCAGGTTTCCTCACGATGTTTTCTTTCACCATTAAAGCAAGTGATTATTAATTTAATACGCACATGCTTTCGAAAAGACAAAAGTGCGTGCCTGTGTTTGAACCCGAGATATCTGACTTTGCAGTCGAACGGTCTAATCATTAGGCTATTACTGCGCTGCTCTCGTAATATACATACATGGATTCAAATACATTTTAGTTTTAAGTAACGTTAGTCCGCATTGCGAGTTATTCTTGAGTCGTGGGAGCGTTTTGAAACATAAAGTCGCCGTCACAAACACCCGATTTTTCCCGTGCGGGGATCAAACCTGCAACTACTCGATCCAGCGTGCGGTCGGTCCAGTTGTTAAGAGCTTTAAGCTCTTAACAACTGGACCAACAGCCATCCGAAGAGTTTTCACAAGGTTTTCGTAACTTACCACGTTACGCGTTAATTGGTTGTAGCGAATAAGTTTCTCGGTTGTGACGACAATGTTGCCTACATTTTCCGTAGATATATACTACCACAAAAGAAAAATTGTTTGTGTATTATTTCGTGAAGAATTTCCTCGTAGAATTTTTAAAAGAAATTCCCAATAACTCCGTAAAAACTTTAGTAAAACTGGATAGATGGTGGCGTTAATCTTTCTTTCGGATATTATGAATTGGTCTAGAAGTATACTAACTAGAAAATAATTTTTAATTTAAGAAGATCGTTTAAAAAAAGCTTTTATAGCATAAACACAACGGAAACCGACAAGTACTTGTCAAGGCAAATGTAAGAAGTAGTTGGGTAGTTCCGTTGTCTACCTTCCAGCTCCATCATCAGACTCTGAACATCATCCGTGTCTACAAACCTTGTCAAGACAAATCCAATGAGCGTAAACACGGCGAGGTTATGTTAAAAGAAAGAAAGAAATATTTATTTTTGTTGAGTACTTGTGTGGTTCCATTGACCACCTTTCGGCTTCATCATCAGACCCTGGACATCATCCAGGTCATCAGGACTCGTCAATGCAAATCCAATGATCCGATGAAATGTTCACACCATTCACCGCGTCCTGCGTCGCCGACCGGGACGCCCCCGCGGATGCGAATGGACGCGTTGTTTTGACCGTACCTTAGCTCGATATTATAATCAATAAAATCATACTATGTTCATACTAGTAAGCAAATGAGGCAAGACATACAATTTTGGTAGCATGAATGCACCGTGACAATTAATTACAACAGAAAGTCTTTCACGAACCAAAGTTACCTCTAAAATTATTTCCGTGTAATTAATAAAATTTCCTGGCGCAATCTGCACATGATGATAAAATTTATATAGTTAATTTTACAATAGGGATTTGAGACTTTATACCTTAGAAAATATACACTACAGTTGTGTACCACACAACTATAATAACTCGCAGTTGGGATTACACATCAGTAATTATTATTTGATATGAAATGAAAGGAGAAAGATTGTCTGGAAACTGATGAAGCTATTTATATAGTTCATAATGTAAGCCTAAACTGACTCACGCTGGGCAAAGGTCTTCTCTCACAAATTGACTTGAGGTTATACTCTCCTATTTTGACTCAGTGTTGATTGATGCAGATATGTTTGTAGTCACCTGCTTTTGGAACTTAAGAAGCCGCACGAAAGGCTTTTAACACGACTGAATGACTACTTTGGTATGAACTACTAACATCGCGGTACCACAAGGTTCGGAGCGTCTTACGGAATAAGTATTTTTTCTTTATTATTCAATGTAATAAGCACCTTTTTTAGTACGTACCAAAGCTGTGATTCAATTGCAGTCAAATATTTCTGTTTACCTAATAGGGTCTGTTCTTTTCTGCCCCTTCAACAGAATAGGCCAGAAACCCAGCAAGCCGTTATAATAAAGATTACTTTCGATTTCCTTCAGCTCAAGTGTTTCAGATGAAATTGCTTTTGCTTACGACTTTAATGAAAAAAACATTCGAGAGGGTTGCAATTACAATAAAGTTGATGTTTTGGAAACTGAGGAAGTGGTGCGGGATATTTTTATTAAAAAAAAAACAAGCCCCACAGTAGGAATTATTCCTGTGTCGTGTATGCGTTTACAAACACGAAATTCACATTTACAAACATCCAGACTGTGATAAATGTTTGTGGGAATCAACTCCGCGACTACTCGAACCAGTTGGCGGGGCGGCTCAAGCTCACAACCACGCCATCTGTTCCAATGGCGGAAATCACAGCACTTGGGGTAATCTTCAATACTCAATAGTTTATTGGAATCGACAATTTTTACATAGTAAAGATGTTATAAATATAGGAATGGTACAATTATGGACCCTGTCGGGCACAGCAATACGCGAGAAGAAGAGGGTTATCTAAATATTCTATTATCTTCAAGAACTAAATGAGTATCCGTGTGTATGTGTGTGTCCGTCATTTTGGACGGTATTATTTTAAGCATGGTTGGATTATTTTTTGATATACCTCAACGTTATCATCGGTCAGCCTGTATGTACCCAGTACCAGTGTTGGGCATTTTTCAATTCTAGGATCAACCAATTGAAATTTAATTTGCAATTAAATTAATCCCCCTGAGGTACTCTAAAATAACAATGACTTTGATGAAACTTCGCCGTCTTGCCCGGTGATGCTGTAAAGGCCCCGAGGCCAACAGCGTAGATCACTCACACACACACACACACATACACCTTGGGCACTTTAAAACCACAAATAAGCCGAAATCCGAAATATTTTAATCGCAACTTAATTTTATGGATTGTGGTTGGTAACGATGTGCTGGAGCAAGTGAATGAGTTTGTATATCTTGGATGCGCCTTCAGTAAGGATGGGAAATACACCGCTGACATAGAGAGAAGAGTGAGTGCAGGGAACAGAGTGAATGGTGCGATGGGAAAGCTACTCGGGAGCCGGCACTTAAGCCATAAGGCGCAGCTGGCCATACATAACGGAGTTCTTGTCCCAACGCTGTTATATGGTAGCGAGAGCTGGGTATGTAAGAAGGAGAATGAAAGTAGGATAAATGCGGTAGAAATGCGAGCTCTGCGGAAGATGTGCGGAGTGAAGCTGACCGACCGCATTAGCAACAGCATAGTAAGACAGCGAGTAGGTATGAAAGATAGTATCGGCGTAAAGATGAGAAAGGGCATGCTCCGTTGGTTCGGGCATATAGAAAGAATGCCAGAGGAAAGAATGACAAAACAGATATACAATGTGAAAGTGGAAGGATGCAGGTACCGGGGAAGACCTAGACTATCTTACCACGACCAAATAAACCGAGTCTTATCTGATGAAAAAAGTCAAGAGTCTCCGTAACCGGCGAGCGTGTATGAGACAAACTATGAGAGTCGAGGAAGCCAGAGAGGTATGTAAGGAAAGAACCTGTTGGAACTCTGTACTCTCTGCCTACCCCACAAGGGATCTGGCGTGAGGTTATAAATAGATAGATAGAACTTAATTTTAACTCTCTAGGTACACTGCTAGGACCGGATTGCATGCCGTGACAGAACAGAGGCCCACACTCAGTAGTTTGTAGATAGTTGTTTGGTATACAACTGTATATATTATATGTACGCGGATTGCTATATCTGCCTCATTGGAGTCAGTAAAGCGAATATTTCTCGGAAAAATAATTTAGCGCCCAATAAGTCTTTAGCAGATGATGTGTTGCCACTTTCGCATCTGATCCTGGAAGCTTACATTATGTGCAAAGAAAACACTCCTTGCGCGTTTTAGATTTGTGTTAAAAATTTAGTACTACGCTTTTTTCTCTGTAGGATGTACGCTGAGCTAGCGCCATTTATTGAAAGCTAGTCACTTTTAAACGCAGTATGGAAGTACTACTAGAAATTGTTACTAGTTCATGTTTTCAAAATATCAGTTACGTTTTTCCATCGTTCAAGCTTTATTGACGCGTAAACAAGCCCAGCCCTGGCTGTATTGCAAAATCTTCTTTGTTCATTTGGTTTTAAGATTTAATCATCCGCGATCGCTACTACCGACTTAGAAACCAAAAACTTTTTAAGTTATATATCGCTTCATGCACAAAGTTGGATATTTTAATTAGATTACAACCGAACGCTTTGTAAACTACTTGCAATCGTGTTATGCAATTATGTACCTTATTCTGTTATGTCCTAATTTTGTTTTTGTACCTAATTAGCTTTTGTGGAGATTGGTACTTGTGGCGAATTGCAGTCTAGCGGTTGTGGCGTTGCGGTGTAATTATTTTAGTTGGTACGGGGAGAGAAAATGAGTAAAGAATAAAGATAATTAATTTTATTAATGCATAATAAAATCTGGTGGTTCGGTCGTATAGAAAATCGGAGGTATAGAAGGTATGACGTTATTTACATACTTAAGTATGTAGTAATCGATGATATATTATGTCGTATAAATAAATAATATAATATAAGCCCTGTTAAGAAACTGCCCTACCGTCGGGCACGGGACTCCTCTCAAACTAAGAGGGTTTAGGCCATAGTCCACCACGCTGGCTCAGAGCGGGTTGACGAACTCACACACCTTCGAGAAACTCGTAGGCATGCAGGTTTCCTCGTGATGTTTTCCTTCACCGTTAAATCTAGTGATAGTTAATTTTTAATACGCACATGCTTTCGAAAAGACGGAGGTTTATGCCTAAGTTTGAACCAGAGATCTCTTTACAGTCCAACGGTTTAACCACTAGGCTATTACTGCTATTTTATGTGGTATAATAATGAAAAGAAATCTTTCTAACAGCAAGAAAACCTGACAAGACCCCAATTAATTACAGCTACATTAACATAAATTAATATTTAATCATTGTGTGGTACACGTTGTTACACCTTTTTTATCAATAATCGGCTATATAAAAGCTAAGAACCGACCGCTGGGCCGTTAAACCATTATAGCATTTTAGGAAGTTTTATTCTAATCTAATAAACATGTACTGTTTACATTACACTTCTGCCACTCTCATTAAAGCATGCAATCGTTCCTAATAATCTATTTATATGGTGCTTAGAATTGGTCTTTGGCCAAAAATCAAAAGTCCACGCTAGTGGTTTGCCAGCGGTCCATGGAGCGTAGTATTCTTCTATTAATCTATTAATATTAAAGTCGCAGACCACGTCAAAAACACTACACTACGCTTAATGATGCAAATTATATAGGACCGGGCTGGTCCTATTACCAATGGGCCAAAAGAATTACTGACTGATTCCCACGGAATATAAAAAGGAATCCCAGTAGACCCAGCTGGAGATGGCGGGACGAACTGGACACCTTCTTGAAAGACTGGCTGAACATAGCAACGAACAGAGAAGAGTTGAAAAACTAGAGGGAGGCCTATGCCCAGCTCTGGGACAACAATGAGTTTTAATAATAATTTACTAATGTGTAAAACTGAAAAAAAAATTGCACGTCACGTAAATTACAACACCGTCACACAAAAACCTGTCAATGGATATGACGGATTCAAAATGGTGGCCACATTAACATTCTACGATTCTTGTGGTAATAACCTTATTTTATAAATCATTGTAGCCAATGATTTATAAAATAAGCCAATGATTTAAAAAATACCATTAACGGGCCGTTAAAACATCATAGAATTTGAGGAAATTTCATTTTAATTGTCGGCGGAAAATACTTTCACTCACGCTTTGAAAATGAAGTGAGGTTTTATATACTATAACCTTGTAATTACGTGCTGAAAACAACCGTAGAATTGCAAAATGAAGACGCGTCACCGTAATTAAAACACCGTCCTATAAAAACCTGTCACTGGATATGACGTCAGCAACAGACGTGTCCGAAAAATGGCGGTCACATTAGCATTTTATCATTCTCATAAAAAAATGCTCTCCACTGTAAGCGATTCCTCGCGGGTTAAGCCTTTATTATAAATCATCGGCTAATACGAGAGGCCATTGCTGGGCCTAATAAAACATGGCGGAATTTGAGGAATTTCGTTTAAATGTCTGTTTTTCACCTGCGGCTTAGCTTGAAAGAAGAATTTATGATGGCATACAAAGTTGTGTTATGTTCCGTGTTGGTTATTACATCTGTGCGTTTTATCTTTTTAGCAATATTCGTAGCTCAACACTAGGAATTATATGTGAGTAGTAGATGTGATACAAACAAAAAATTCACACCCACAAACACCGTAAATATCATTTCAATAGTTGTGACAGAAAGATTTGTCTCGAGTAGGAATCCAACCCACAGACTACCCAATCCAGTGAGCGGATCACCTTCAGCACTTTACCACTTGACCAAGCCGTCTATCCAGTAGCCGTGCTAACTCACCTGTTGAAATCTCTTCGGAAGTAAAAAAAAATCAAATGGTAACCCTCATTTCACACCAACGCCCCCATTCAATGTTATCCACGGGCCTTCGGCGTCAAGTTCCTTGTGGCACTGTAAAAATTTTAGAATTTCGTATTATTTAGTTCCAACCAAGTGATTCAACCTCAGAAATCGTAACAATAAACATACGTAATGTGCATTTTGAGTATATTTTTTTATGTTTGGCGACAATGGAAGAGGCCTATTATGTCCAGCAGTGGACTAATTTGGGCTGATGCTGATGATGTGTGTCGCTGGTGGAGATTGATCCGTCATCTATCCTGTGACTGATTTAACCTGTGATCTGTTGAGGTTTGTCTCGTTAGGCATCACACTGGGGCTATAACCAAGTATTTTGTTCGCACACATTATATATTTTAGAAGCATTTTTGTATTATCATTTTTGTCACATTTTTTTTTTTTTTTTATTTATACCTTTTCGAAGTTTTTATTTTGTAAATGAGAGGATTGTGTAGACAATGATTGATACCATCTACTCAACTCATTTTTTCATTGTTCTTCCATACCCTATAATTGCGTTTATACAAAAAGAATGGTAAAACTCACATTTTAAAAGAGTAACCGTGGAGTTTCTTGCCGTTTTTCTGCACAGGAATGACATTCCGAACGGGTGGTAGAGTCTTAAGTAAACACTAAATTTTTCTTTCTTGACTATTTATAAGTTCATCTTGGTCTAATGAATAAAAAACCTTTGATTTTGTTTTTTTTGAAAAAGTCAGGCGGCTACACTATATCTAGTGTCTTGTTATCACGATTCCTGTGGATTCAAAAAAGTGGTTGAATTCAGTCAACCAAGTGGTTCAAGTTCCGTGACTGACGTCAAACAGAATATAAGCCGACACAGATAGTTCCACTCGAACGGATCTGCGGAACTTAGTACCGGATGTCGGAACTATGAACCGGATCTTAAAAGTTGTGAATGACGCGTTCCATTAGCGGGACACGAAACACTGACTTCTGAATATTTTGGAATCTTATATTTAAAAATAGTAGTTCTAGCTACTTTTTTGGAGGAACTGGGTGATGACGCGTTACACTACCTTTTTTTGTTCTGTGCATAGCATCATGGCTCCCATTAAATTAAAAAAACTGTACATTTCCCTATGACAGACAGACATCTATAAAATCTATTTATATCATCACGTTAGATCCCTTGCGAAGTAGGCAGAGAGTACAAAGTTCCAACAGGTTCTTTCCTTACATACCTCTCTGGCTTCTTTCACTCTTATAGTTCGTCTTATGCACGCTCGCCGGTTACGGAGACTCTTTATATCGAACTATTTATTTATTTATAAAAAACTTATTTTAAATGTATTTTTTGATACAATGTTAATTGTTCATACATTTTTTAATTGTATGGTTAAACTGCTGATATGTATGTGTCATTTCAGCTGAATATTGTGTCTCTCATCTTGTGACAGATAAAAGTTATATGTTTATTCTTCTTCTTTTTTTCTTTAATGTTTACATACTCAAAGACTTTTTTTTCATTTTGGTCCTTACAACAAATTGTTTTTGTGCCCAATGGGCGTTTCAATCAATCAATCAATCAGCCAATCGCAGTCCACTGCTGGACATAGGCCTCTCCTTGCACGCGCCATTGGACACGGTCCTCCGCCTTCCGCATCCAGTCTGTCCCAGCGACCTTTTTGAGGTCGTCGGTCCATCTAGTCTCAATGAGCGTTTATAAACTTAAATTTCATATACAAACAACCTGACCGAAGAAAATGTTTGTTGATCACACAAAGCTTTATCCCGAAGGCGCAACTTCTTAATCCAGTGATCCTTTGATCGAGATGTCGTCATGCCACATGTACAATTAATTGCACGATACAATTAGCCACAGAACTAACGACTGAACGTAAAACACACTAAGCAGCATTTTCTAATCTACACTCAACTTCACAAGACATAAGTAAATACATCGCACATCTGCCCAGACAGTGCAGCAGTCAAGATAAGTTTGCACCCTTAAGTGTATATATTCAATAGTAGCCGTATAAACTTGAGTAGAGCATGTACCTTGAAGCCGAGAGGACTCAAAGCAAGATACCTTTGGAATTTTGTAACGCGCTTTAGGCTGAGACGTTTCTGAATGGCTTAAGGCGTGGAAAGGCGTTTAATCCAAAGGGCGTTTATAACGCTATGAGACCGCAGTATTATAGCAATCAACGATTTAAAATAGCGTTTACCTCGGATAGTCTGAGATGGGTAACAGTTTATATCTATTCCATTTTTTCAAGCTCCGGCAGGGACGTAAGACCGTTGCTCCTAGTTTACCACATAATTCGGCAGTCATTTAGAAGCTTTATGTTGGTTTTATGAGATCCAACAGATAACTGCTGCTCTTCTGCGCTGCAAAAACTAGCAAGAAACATTTTTAGTAGTTCAATAGGTCTGCTTAGCCAAGAGCTAGCTAGGGTGATATATTAATTTTACACGTATTCTTTATTTTATCTAGAATAAGCGTAGTAATAATAGTTTAGCATAGTTGTAATTCCTGATAGTTTTATAGCTACATGCCTGCGTATTGGTATTAATATATTATTTTACAGTGTATTATAAGTATTAATTTGAAGTTTGTGCTTGGTTTGTTTTCGACCACTTCGTGCGACTAAAGCGTCTTTTTAGTTTCTCTTCTTAGATTCTATGTATGATGGGTTGGGCATCAACCGTGCCCTGCTTCTGTTTACCCGCTAATCGCCGCGCGACTGGCTCGTTTGGGAAGCAAGGCTTCATGCACGCACTTCACTTGGAGTACCACTAAAAATCAGCGCTGTGTTGTGGTTACGCTACAACATAGCTTTACGCTAAGTGCGGCTAAGTAGTTATAAGTACATTTTATTTTGCAATATCGTTTTTATTTAATTGTTGTGGTGAACTTGGCTGTAAGCTAGCTAGTAAAATATCTTTTCTTTCTTTCTTGTAGCATGTATGAGTATAATTCTGCGAGGATAGTGTATGGATTTATAACATCAAAAATAACAAGCATAAAAAGTATTTATAATTACATTATTTAATCAAACAGGCTTACAAAATTTACATTTAAAATATCCCAATGGCCGCGTTAAACTAAGACTGTAAACAATTAAGCATCCCCCGAATAGCCCATTTCTTTTGTTTAGTGTTCCGTTAGCTGAATTAAAATAGGTCAATTAGCTTTTATAAATTACTTATAACGGTAGACTTGGCGGAACGACACAATTGGTGCAATGAATTCAAACAATTTTGGACGGTGCTAAATTTTATTGGCAATTGACAATTTAATAGAATTTTGTTCATAAAATCTCTTGATATTAATCAGAGATTCATGCTAGTGAGCTGTTTCAGTTATTCATATGGGTAAATATGTTTTACATTATTCCTAAAAAAAGAAATCAACGCTCACGCCTAACATACACACACACGCGTACACAAGCACGTAGTACTGACAAGCATACATATTCTACATAAAGAGAGAGAAAGAGAGAGAGAGAGAGAGAGATCCAAATTTAACAGCCTGCGACTGTGGTGCGACCTCACAGACTATGTCGCCCCTACTATTCTGCCCTTTATGCCCCACCAACTGTACAAAGGAAGAGCTGAACGCGGCCACATACGGCGCACTCAATCTAGCTATTCACTTAGCTGGACAAATATGAACCATTGACACGAAAAGAAGAATAATTCTACATACTATACCAAACGGCTCATGTTACAGGCACTCAATTTAATGCCGACCAAGCTGCTTGATTTAAATTAAACGGTTTTGCAGTTTGCCTTTAGCTGCTTTCTATGGCATTCACAAGACGTAGAATTCTATTATAGTGTAACTATAGTTGTTCCACTCTAAACAAGGACAGAAGAGTGACGACCTTCATGTTCCGGTCATGGTAACCCGTAGAGCCGTAGTCACTAATAGTTGCTAAAAGCTGTCAATTGACAAGAACGACATACTAGGTAGTAAGTAACCCTCCAGGGCTATTCTTGTTGGTTGAAGCTTTACTCTGTATTTTTCTGATGCCTTGGTGATATCATTCGACCATCTGGTAGTCTGGAGACTTACATTTCTACAACCTACTGTCGGTTACCAGTCTAGAGAACCATTCATTCTGCTTCATCGTAATTTATATTATTTTCGAAGCTATTAATTAACCGACTACTGGAATAGTACTAGGAGAACATAAAATAGAACTTTTTATAATACATTTAAGTTCTACCGGTAGTAAGTTTTTCACGATCCAGCTCTTCATCGCTGCATTACACAATTTTTAACATGTTATTGTTTTTACGCGTGGTTCAAACGTACTGTATGTGGCGATTGAAGCAAACGAAACTCATTACACAACCTTTGTTAACGAAGCCGGAACACGTTGCTGGAACAAAAAACGTTGAAGGAAATGAATTCTTTTTTCTTGCGCTACATTATAAGAAACGAAATTTATGAGGTTACCATATTTTTGTTTTAATTATATCTAAGTCCGTGTTTTTTTTTGGTGTATGACTTTTAATTAAATACTTTTTACAATTATTATGTTTTTTCAATTGTTAGGTACTTTAAATTCTTGGATTATTCCTAATGATATATGCCTAAGGATACAATATGGCGTACGATCAATGTAATGTAAATATATTAATCTACTGTAACCCGTTTTCACAAACAAACTGATTTGTTTTAATTTGATAAGATATATAGAGATAGAGATTATTCTTTATATGCAAACTGGACTTGTCACTAGGTTCAGTTATTTATAATATCCGCAATAAAAGCAAAACCAAAAATAAATTTATCTTAATACATCACGACAGTCGCATAAATTCCCAGAGCGCTTACGCTGATGCATCCGCCTCTTAGAAACTTATTAATGTATTGCGCGGGTTTGTTTGATTTATGGCATACAAATAGGCGGCAGAGAACGTTGAAATGTTGAAAAGCATTAATTTTTTTTTAGAAAATTATATAAGTTTTGGTGTGAAGTGAGTAAAATCATACTTGGTTCTCCTTTTAAAAAAATCTCAGTACTTCGTAGTCTGGAATTGTGCCCGGATCTTCAAAGAAATCTGTAAAAATATTATGAAGATTTCAATTATAATAATAAGTAGTTTTATTTAGACAACTGAAATATCACAAAAAATAATTTTGTGCAACTTACAGGGCCATTGAATACATACCTTACAGACTAACATACATATGATATATAAAAACATATAAACTAAGCAACATGTGTTGCCGGCGACATGGTGCGCTGTACAGCGGTGTCTCGCAGTCTCCCACGAAATCTTCTGAATACGACACCCCTCGGCCAAAACTCCTCGCTCATGAAGGTCTCTCAAAGCCCCTCATGTTGAACCCATGCATCGTCAACAAAACTTAAGTTTACACACAGTAGTTAGTTTTGTTTTATCTTGTGTTTTTTTTAAACGTGGACCCACACTTGTAATTTTTCCTGTGCCGTGGGTGCATTCACAAACAAGAAAATTCACATACACAAATACCCAGACCGATACAAATAATTGTGTACCACAATAAAATTTGCCCCGTACGGGAATCAAACCTGCAACTTTTAGGCACAGTGGGCGGAGCGGCCTAAGCTCTTAACCACTGCGTTTCCGGTCTGATTGTTATTGTATGTGTGTGTTATATACTTTATCAAAGCACCCGTGGTATAGGTACAATTACTAGAGAGGAGCAAAGTTTTTTCTAGCTATCCAAATCATCACACCAGATCCCTTAGGAAAGCAGAGGGTGCAGAGCTTCGTTCCAACAGGTTCTTTCCTTACAGACCTCTGAATTAATTGCCTTACATTCATTATCTAGTTATCTGACTTATAAGAAATCGACTTAAAATGATTCGACTGATACGTAATGAAGCAATAAATCTCCTAACCGCATGATATTTGGTTAATGGTTTATAATAGTTCAGTCATGTAGTAGAACATTTTACTACCCACCAAAGACCACTCAAAGACACGTACACTTTCTAAAATATACCTTAAGAGCATAAGAAACAAGATACTTAACCCATTTTTCAGTCTTCAGTCATTACTTTCATTGTAGTAAAAATACATTGTGAAATATTGGCGCTGTACAAAAATATTGTTAAAATTCCATTCTTGTAGCGCGTAGTCCATGGTATTTCTTTATTACATTACTCGTTAGGGTAAAAATGTGTACACTATTTACTATGAAAATGCAGATAATGTCGAGAGTCGAGAAATGTATATAATTAAAACAATAAATAAATCTTACTACGCATTTGTTCTCTGCCTCGCCGGTCAAGTGGTTCATGGCGTGACTGGTGATCGTAAGGTCCTGAGTTTGAATTCTAGGTTAGAGAAAGAGTTATTGAGATTTATATGTAACGTAGTGTAGGGCGCCCTGTAGCTAGGTGGTGCGATGATGTTTGTAAGGCAGTGGGCAGGGATTGGAGGAAAAGAGCTAAAGATCGAGCTTAATGGCGTGCCATGGGAGAGCCCTATGTCCAGCAGTGGACTAACACGGGCTAATGATGATGATAATCTGTAACATAATTCTTGGTAGGAGTCCGCAGTCTGAAATGATGCTAGGTATGATGGCTGCAGGCCCACTTTCTATTACATAAAGACCTATCGTTGTTGACAAAAGTTGGGTGTATGGTACACTTGTATTGTGGAGTGGGCAATATATATGTAGGTGGACCTATAAGGTGGGCCAATGATCTGGTGAAGGTCGCAGGTAAAAAGTGAATGCTTAAAGAGCAAATCGGATTGTTGTGAACAACACCGTCACGCCTATATTCCCCAGAGGGGGTGGCAGAGGTGTACCACCCACGTTTTGCCTACGATGTTAGGTCCCATGTAATAGAGGGTGAGCCTATTGCCATATACCGGGCTCAATTTCAGACTCCGGACTCATGGGTGTACTCAGTACACCCACTTTTTGCCGACTATGTTAGGTCCCATGCAATAGGGGGAGCCTGGGTTCAATCCTAGGGACCTAACATCGTCGGCGAAAAGTGGGTGTACTCAGTACACCTCTGCCACCCCCGCTTGGGGAATCCGCAAGACATCATACACCCAAATTAGGTAATTGTTTTACAAATTCAATACGAAAACCATATTTCCAAATTTCAAGTTTTTTACCTTTTATTACTTTTATACCCCAATAAACAATGAAAGTTGTAAGTGTATGTGTACATATTGAGAAATAGGTTTTAGAAATGCATTTGAAATCTCCGTATTGCTTTGAATCAAGATTATATTTAGGTTGTTGAGGAGTTCCCTCTTGTATCTTCAAAGTCCAAGGTCTAATACCAATAACATTAAAATAGGACCACCTCAAAACTATACTGAACCCTGAGTGATCCTGTGACCGCGCGCTCTCCGCCCTCTATCTCGAAAACGGTTCACCGTATAAAAAAATTATTTAAACAAAATTTGTAGAGAATTTTGTATTCTACAATATTGATAACAAATACAAATAGCAAAAAACGCATAGGAAATGAAATATTTACAAAAAAAGCGCAAAAAAACGATTTTTGTGACCTTTGACCTTGAAATTTAATAGTTGCGTACACCCTACCATATGTAGGTTTTGATACAACTTTAATAATAATAATAATAATAATAATACACATTATTGCACATAAAATATTATGACAGGGAACAAGATCGAACATAGTTATGTTGGTACAGTAAGGCGGCCTTATCGCTTAAAGCGATTTCTTCCAGGCAACCTTTAGGTAGAGGACAGAGATGTTAAAAAAAAATGGAAATGGGTAAGGTGCAACAATGAATATAATAACATAAAAATAAAAAAGAAGTAAAATAAAACAAAAAGAACCTATTATACATTACGCAACTGAATGACGAAATAAATAAATATAAAGGAAAGGAGAAACGAAAGAGATACGAGCAAATGTAAAAAACTAAAATTAAAAGGGAACTTGCTAAAGGTGTTAGGTCTGCAGGAAATGTGCTTTAAGATCCCGCTTAAATATTTCCCGGGACTTAGCACGCCTTATAGAATCAGGTAAGGAGTTCCAAAGACGAATACTTTGGACAGTGAAGGAATTAGTAAAGAAGTTAGAAGAATGGGTAGGGATAGTTAGGCGAAGTGTCGAAGAGGAACGAAGTTCACGCGACTGACTAGTGGCGAGAAAGGAAAAACGTTCCTTAAGATACATTGGAGTGCACGGGTTAAATAAGATAGAATAGAGTAGTGATAGTACATGCATATTCCTACGGTGATGGACAGGGAGCCACTCAAGTTGAGAACGGAATTCGGATACGTGGTCATATTTACGTAAGCCGAATATAAAACGAATGCAATAATTCTGAAGTCTTTCGAGTTTATTAAGAAGCTCCACTGTCAGGTCAAGGTAGCAAGAATCAGCTTTAAGGGTGTCAATATACAAGTATTTATAGCCATATACAAGTTTTACTGCTGGGTATCTCGAATTCCGAGGTGAACTTACTATAATGACTGGACTATTATCTATTGGCACACATAGACAATACTAATGGATGTCCAGATATTACAATATATAGAATATTCTATGCTCTTGTTGTATAGATTTGATTTAGCTGTAAATGTTTTCTTGTTTACTTTGCATTTTATTACTATGGTACAAAAACGCAAAAAAAGTAAGTAAAAATGACCAAAAAAGAGTTTATTTTTTATTTATTATTCTTAATTCTTTTATGATTCCTAGGCGCCATTTTTAAGTATTATTTACCATAAGTTACTTTCACAACTAAGAGAATTGTAAAAATACCTAACCTGTCAATACGAGTATCTATCAAGTAGACTAGGCTTAAGGCGGTACCGAAGAAATATACAAATGTATGTTGATACCTACTAAATATAGTCGAAAACATTTCGTACATTTGGTACAGTGTGGTAAAAGTTTAAGTTCGCAGAAAATATGTCTATTACATTAAATTTCACACAATACTTTTGTATTGACTCTAATTATATCATCACGCATAGCATAGGAAAATATCTTCTACTATTTTTATAAAACATGATAATTCAACAGATACTTATTTTAAAAAACCTTTTAAAAAGCAATTTTACGACACCAACTTTCTTGCGGCCACCTTTAATTACTAAACATTATTCTCGTTATACAAAGTTACTAGAAATATCAAATTTTATAGACCATAATCTTCTTAATACTTTAAAGACTAGATATTGGACAAACGAATTACAGGCAAGAAAATCTACATCTGTAGTGACAGTCAGGCTGCCCTCAAAGCCATCAGCTCCTATGAGCTAAACTCAGCACTGGCTGCTGAGTGCGCATACCTTCTTGACAGATATGGAGCGCGCAACACGGTCAGGTTAGTCTGGGTCCCTGGAAACACGGAGTTGATGGCAATGAGCGTCCGGATGACTTAGCCAGGAAGGGAGCAATGGAGAAACCTGTTGGTCCAGAACCGTTAATAGGCATACCAGACGGTGCCTACAGAGGCGCACTCTTTAAATATGCCCAAGAACAACACATAAAAGAATGGTAAAGAAACATAGGGCTTACACACTCCAAGGAATTTCTCTTCGCATGGCGTGAGAGCGACAGCAAGAGACTACTCAAACACAGTAGACTACAACTAAGACAAATAACTGGAGCATTCACAGGCCACTATGGCACGAAAGAACATCTACACAAGATGAACCTATGCAGCGACGTGGTATGCAAGAACTGTGGTACAGAAACTGAAACCATGAAGCACGTCCTCTGCCACTGCGACGCTCTGGGTGCGCGGCGAATGAAGCTACTGGGATTGACCTATCCAAACCCAGAGGAACTACGGCTCTGCCCCCCCTGCTGGAATCTACAACTTCATACAGGGAGTATTGGATCCTGCAGGTACGTAAGAGCATTAGGGCAAGGACATCACAAAAGATCCCATCGGGTCCAAGTGCGCCAGAGGTCTCCTCGGTCCGGTAAGCCATCAATAAGATAAGATAATAACTACTGCGTTAAACTTGTCAGTAAATAAGTTGGCCGGTTTCAATATTCAATTCAAAGATAGATTTGCTTACGGTCATTAGAATTTTGACAGATTTTCCATACAAAATATACTGAGTTCTTAGATTTACGCGAATATTACACATGAAATAAAACTATTTTTTCGCAATCAAAATAAACCGCGATAAAATCCGAAAAAATAGTTTTATTTCACATACAAAATATGTTAAAACTATAGAGTTGTAACATATTTTGTATGGAAAATCTATTAAAATATGCGTAGTAAGCGAATCACTCCTTTAGTTAAATATTGAAATCGCTCATTAAATATAAGGCAGTAGATAACCCGGTATTACAAACATCTTGGGGTATGGGTCTCTAGTATTTAGTTGGCACATACTAAATTTCCAACATATTAAATAAGGGAAAATCGGAATACGGTTATTTAACAGGATAGCAATACATAAGCTTAAATGGGACTAGGTTGGCAATATAGAAACAATAAACACATGTAACCAGCTGTATGCAAATGTCCTACAATAGGATGCATCACCATTCCTATGGATCAAAATGTTCTATCTGCCATGAATGCATCGTATACCCACAACGCTCGTGAGTTTAGGCTGGATTTTTTCCAAGAAAATAAAAGAAAGGACAGATACAAATTGAGCCAGCTTTACTTAAGCTGTGGGTTAACTAATTTGTGCCCTGGAAATGTCTTTATTTATATTGATAGCGAGTCCAGTATACCTTTACCAGTTATATTGTACCCAAGTTGCACTTTATGAGCTTTATGGACCAATTAGCTGGGTACTTGGTTTTTAAAGAGGTTACTTTACACCGGTTATGTCAATAAAAAGTTGATGTAAGTGAGTTAGTAGATCATTGTGGTTCTGTTTAGACATTATCTTAGTAGCATGGAGTATATGCTATATAGAATTAGTGTTTAAACTTGTTGTCATTGTATTTTGCCAAAGCGTTTTTGAGTTCACTATTTGAGCTAAAGTCAGATTTAATTTCTAATTCAGATCGCGCCAGATCCTTTCGGCACTTATAGAGAGCCACCTAATTATAATAATTCTAAATAATCACCTATCACTGAAATAATTCAAAGGATGAAGGATTGATATTGATTCTCCATCTATTCCAGTTTTATTATGACTAAGTTAGTAAGTTTGTACTATACTACTACTGTACGTCTACTGTCAGTCTTCCATGTTTATGTAATGTATGCTGTAATGTTTATAAATAAATAAACTAATTTCTAAGTAGGTAAATAATTATTTTTAAATTTACCCTTATTCATATTACACGAAAGCGGTTGCGTTATATTATTCGTAATACCGTTTACATGTGTGTGAACACCTGATGTATCAGCAGACTTTCCATGCGTGTGTTGCTTATTTTGGATTGTAATATATAGAATGCCTCGTTGGTCTTATGGGGTAAAGTGAAAGTGATGATTACGAAGTCTTCAGTTTCAGATCAGACAGTGTGCTTTTTCTGAGTAGATTGAGATTTAGTGAGCTTTAGTTTGAGTTATCAATTAAAGTTCGGAGTCTGAAATTGTGCACGATTTAATGTCATATACTTTATTACATTAAGACGTAGCATTGTACAACGATAATAATATAACAATGAGTGTAGCAATGAGAATGACGATATCATAGACGTGGTGGAATACACCAGCATCATATGCTAATATGATTTGCTACACAGTTTTGCACTTTAAATGATTAGGAAAAGTGGTCGAGTCGCGTTTTTTTAAATTAGCGATCTCTATCCAATGTAAAGAACTGCACAACCTACGGTCAGATCATAAGACCAATCTAAACTAATTTATGAAATAAAAACTCAGCAGCCATTTTTTAAATTTACCTTCCATTTCAAGATAGGAAGGGATCATGAACAAATAAACCGAGTGTTATCTGGATAGCAAGTCAAGAGTCTCTGTCACTAGCGAGCATGTATGAAATGAACTACGAGAGTAGAGGAAGCAAGAGAGTCTGTAGATACCTGTTGGAATACTATACGCTCTGTTATAGTGCATAGATAGATTAGATAGATACCTTGCAAACACTCCCACCGGTATGTTTTACCCTAAATAAAGTCAGTTCTAATCTCAAAATTTCCAGACATGGTGAGACTTATTATTTATACAGTTACATTTATACAGTTAATATTGAAGCATCAAAAATTACCTCAACTCTAAAGATTTTTACAGCACACATCTCATATTCAGACACGAACGTATAAAAAGATCTTGTTAAGAATATCGTCGAAAAATATACGTGTAACGCGAACTTGTGCAGTAGTCCTGCTTTGTACAAATCGCGGACTTTCATACTTCATAGCTAACTTTATAGATTTGTTTTGTTATATCAAAGAAGTAGATATTAGCTTGAAGTCATTAATATCGATTTGTTAAAACGAATCCTTGGATTAAGTGATTTGAAATAAACAATTATTCAAAATATTAAAAAAAGCAATTAGTGAAAAAAATAGACGACATCAATATTTTGCCTCTCTTTTTTGAATCACACATGCCATATTCATTCTCTTCCTATAACATTTGGGATTTAAAATCGTCTGCAAAATGTAGGTCCACGCAGTACACCTCTCTACTTGAGAAATCGAGGTGGTAACGGCCTTTTGAAAATTAAAATTTGCAGGCTTTTGCAATACTCTGAATGTTCTACATCGTGATGATGGTACAAGATACTAAACCATGCTAACCTTACATTTCCGTATCAATAGTCTCCTTATATTACCGCTAAAACATTTACTACGTACACAAAGAATAACACCCAGCATGTTGGATTTTAAGCCTCTTTTATACCTAATCGTAAAAGTGAGATGTAAGATATTTACGGGGTCTATAACGTTCAAGTGGCTGGCTAGAATATGGACGTGATAAAACAATTAATGTGATACAAATTTATCGTCAAATCAAAATATATTTATGTTTTACTTGTCTATTTAAAAACTCTCAGCTTGGGTATTGATCGATTGTTAATGATTAACTACCACAACTTTAATTTTTACTATGTACATTTTAGAGTGCCTCAGGGATCTTACCTTGGATCTATTCTATTTTTAATGTCTATCAATTGTGATACAATGATATTATATCGTAATTGATATTTAAATATGTTTTAGTTATAAATTTAAACCGTCTATAGTTATGACTCCTGATATTGATCAATTGGTAATGATTGACGTTTAACAGCCACAACTCGTAACTCAACTATAAAAATTCTGGATAATCTCAAAGATACCATCTTAGATCTATTTTGGCTGATATTTATAAATGGCATACCATCAGTGATATTTAACTAAAAATGTACTTTTTGCAAAAATTCTTAACTTATAAAACGACATTAATTTCTATCCCTATCTATATCATCACGTTAGTTCCCTTGCGGGGTAGGCAGAGAGAGCAGAGTTTTAATAGGTTCATTAATTACATACCTCTCTGACTTCTTCCAGTCCCATAGTACGTCTCATACACGCTCGCTGATTACCAAGACTCTTGACTTCCCCGACGACATTAATTTAATACGTAAAAGTCGCATATTATGGTAAAGTTTATAACCAGAACATAGGTACAGAGTTATTTAACGAACACTTCGAAATATTTACAATAATAACAATGTTTATTTCCAGAAGTATCTGCATCATGTAAAACTTGTTATGTTATAGGATTAAATGATAAGATTAAAATTACTTGTAGCCCTCACACTAGACGCAGTCGGTTCTGTAAGAAATATACTTTATCTGATTTACTTTATTGTCTCAATGTAGAGCACAAAACTCCATTATAAACAATTTTATAAGTTCATCGCTTTCACGTTATAAGGTTGGTAATATGTTCGTCATTCCACTACCTCCAGGCCGTCGACACGACACTTAAAATTCATAACAATAATTCAACAGATCGTTAAGTCTGTCAATTAAACGGCACCTCATTTAACAAACGACGATTTCATGTTTAATGTTTTACTAGACCCCAATAACAGTGGAAGGTAACAGTTACAAACATCTTTGGTAATTACTGTGCAATATTTTTTTGATAGATACTTATGATTTTCCTACAATAAGTTAAGTTCGATCTTGGTCTCGAATTCTAGGTCATGTGTTTTACTTTCAAAAGATTTTCAAAGGCTGTCTCAAATTATATCCGCTACAATGGCAATAAGCTCGCCCTTTATTATATTGGAAACTAACGCCTTTGGATGTAAGTGTACACAGAACATGTTTGTCACCTCCGCTTGGGAAATATAAACCTAACAGTATTTATGAATTGTTAAGTGCGCTACACAAATTCAATTTTAACAACGATTTCACTATATAGTTTTATCTGTACAACATTTTAACAGTATCTTGATTTAATATTAAAATATAAAGTTCAACTGTGCATTCTGCACTTAACAATTTGTCTGTAGGTACAGTCTGACTGTTCAATTAAATTGCAAAAGCAAAACTGAAGGTGTCTAGTTCACTTTAATCCAATTCGGTTAGATTCAACGCTGTGCTAATACTTGACGCTACCTTTCAGCATACAAGCTGAATATTTGAGAGTGCTTCTCGTTGCTATAGCAACTGAAGCGACGACACTTAATCTTGTTACACGCCGAGCACGTCCCAGATGTGACTGTTGTTTTTACATCCATTTCAAATTAAGCGTTGTGAAATATTTCCTTGTTCCCCTTTGGAGTAAGTAAGTACATGACGCATACTTTAAAACTAAAATCTTCTACTAACAAATGTACTTACAAGTTTCGTTGTCAGAGGGCTTAGCACGAACGATTTGAAGTTATATACCTAACGTTGTCGCAAAAGCATGCTGTCATGTTCTTCATTATGTAGTCAAATATGTTTTGTGAAAAGGCTGGCATCAACACGATAATGTTATACTAACGTCAATCTGCTTCTGATAAGCCCTTCAGTTTATTTTGTCGGCGGCGGCGTGTGACGTCCCTCGTACACTTCAGTAGATACAAGTCTCCAGGTCGCACTAGTGTTGTGGCACGCCGCGCCCTCAATGAGACCAGGCCATTTTCCATAGTTCCAATAAGTGATAACTGTGTCGCGCTCTTCGGTAACAAGATTACCCGCCGCCGGCAACCGAGTGCTCTTGAGTACTGAGCGGCAAGCTGCAGCCAGCTTCTTCAGAAATAGCTGACCAAATCAGAAAAAACTGCTTGTTTATTTACCTATCTATATCATCACGCCAGATCCCTTGTGTGATAGGCAGAGAGTATAGAGTGTCAACAGGTTCTTCCCTTATAGACCTCTGGCCTTCACTCTCGTAGTTATACGCACGCCGGTTACGAAAACTCTTGACTTGCCCTTCAAATAAGACACGGCTACAATTGCTTGTTTGTATGGTTCTAGCTAGATGGCCATTTCAAACAACTCAAAGCTGTCACCAAAGTGAGCAAATTTGAAATTCACAAGAAGTTAACAACTTGTGAAATTCCGGTAATTAATACTTAAGGGCCGTGAGCAAAAGACGACTTGCGAAGATAATTTTTGATTGAGACTACTGGACTAGTAAATCGTTGGCAAATAGTGATAAAATCGTACGCTAACTATTCGCATAATCATTCCTACTATTAGGTGATAGGTATACAGTAATTCCTACGAGTATCCAAATTTTTAATTCCACTTAAAATAGACTACATGCATAGGGTCTTGATTTATTACCCTGGTCGTCCTTAATTATGCCAAATTTGTGATCATGACCATTATAATGACACAACCGAATAGGTGAAACAGTAAATAGTTTTCACTTTGGTAGTGCAATTATGTCTGATTACAAACTAAAGTAAACAACCAAACTTTCTGCCTACCTTGCAAAGGATCTAATCCCTAAAGAAAAGAGATAACTCCATAAAGGTCCCCATGATAACATACATATCTACAATGTCAGGAAATTACTTATCCACAAGCTTGTAAAGGATATAGAGAGAAGAGGGAGTGCAGGGAACAGAGTGAATGGTGCGATGGGAAAGCTACTTGGGAGCCGGAACTCAAGCCGAAAAGCGCAGCTGACCATACATAATGGAGTGCTTATCCCAACGCTGTTATATAGCAGCGAGAGCTGGGTATGTAAGAAGGAGAATGAAAGTAGGATAAATGCGGTGGAAATGCGAGCTCTGCGGAAGATGTGCGGAGTGAAGCTGACCGCGCAACAGCGTAGTAAGAAAGCAAATAGGTATGAAAGAGAATATCGGTGTAAAGATGAGAAAGGGTATGCTCCGTTGGTTCGGGCATATAGAAAGAATGTCAAGTGGAAGGATGTAGGTACCGGGGAAGACCTAGACTATCTTACCATGACCAAATAGACCGGGACTTATCTGAAGGACAAGTCAGGAGTCTCCGTAACCGGCGAGCGTGTATGAGACGAATTATGAGAGTAGAGGAAGCCAGAGAGGTATGTAAGGAAAGAGCCTGTTGGAACTCTGTACTCTCTGCCTACCTCGTAAGGGATCTGGCGTGATGATATAGATAGATAGATAGATAGTATAGGATAGTATTAACACTGAGACATGAAACAATTCTATCCACGCACGCTATTCGGCAGGCGAGGAATGTCAAACAATGTATTAGTAGCGGGCAAACAGGTCATCATCATCATCATCTCAGCCTATACTTGTCCACTGCTGAACATAGGCCTCCCCAATCGCTTTCCAGCGTAACCGGTCCGATGCCACCTGCATCCAACGACTTCCTGTGATTTTCACAAGATCGTCGGTCCATCTGGCAGGCGGTCGTCCCACACTGCGCTTGCCAATACGTGGTCTCCACTCTAGAATCTTTCTGCCCCAACGCCCGTCCGATCTACGCGCTATGTGGCCCGCCCATTGCCACTTCAGCTTGCTAATCTTAACGGCTATGTCGGTGACCTTGGTTCTTCTACGAATCTCCTCATTCCTGATTCGATCGCGTAGAGAAACGCCGAGCATAGCTCTCTCCATAGCTCGCTGAGCAACTCTGAGCTTTTTTATGAGACCTATAGTAAGAGACCACGTCTCTGATCCATATATCATCACTGGTAACACACACTGACTAAAAACTTTAGTCTTAAGGCACTGAGGTATTTTGGATGAGAAGATGTTGCGCAGTTTCCCGAACGCTGCCCAGCCGAGTTGGATTCGTCGATTGACCTCTCTCTCAAAGTTGGACCTACCTAACCGGACTACCTGTCCCAGGTAAATGTATTCGTCGACAACTTCAAGAGTAGAGTTCCCAACGGTGAGTGCGGTGGGTACGACATGGACGTTACACATTATTTTCGTTTTGTCCATGTTCATTTTAAGACCCACTTGTTGAGATACTCTGTTGAGGTCACCGAGCATTCGTCCTAGATCTTCCAGCGACTCCGCCACGACCACAATGTCGTCGGCAAATCGAAGGTGAGTGATGTATTCGCCATTGATGTTGATGCCAAGTCCTTGCCATTCCAAGAGCTTGAAGGCGTCCTCTAAGGTGGCCGTAAACAGTTTCGGAGAAATGACGTCTCCCTGCCTTACTCCTCTTTTTATGGGGATCGCCTTCGTGCAATGCCCCTGTACTCGGACTGACATGGTGGCGTTATTATACAAGCACTTCAACACTTCAATGTACCGATAGTCAATGCGGCATCGCTGGAGAGATCTAAGAACCGCCCAAGTCTCGATCGAATCGAAGGCTTTCTCATAGTCCACAAACGCCAAGCATAGTGGCCGATTATACTCCTCGGTCTTCTGTATAATCTGCCGCAGCGTATGTATGTGGTCTATGGTACTAAAGCCTTTCCGGAAACCGGCTTGTTCGGGAGGCTGGAAGTCATCAAGCCTGCGTTCGAGACGATTCGTGATGACTCTCGAAAACAACTTATAAACATGGCTCAGCAGTGTGATGGGCCTATAATTCTTCAGTAAAGTGTTATCACCTTTCTTGAAAAACAGTACCACCACTCCCCTGTTCCATGCTTCCGGCGTTTTCTCTTCGAGCAAGACGGAATTAAACAGCCTCTGAAGGACTTTAAGTACCGGCGTTCCGCCCGCTTTCAGAAGCTCTGCGGTAATTCCGTCTTCGCCTGGTGCTTTGTTATTTTTGAGTTGTTTGAGAGCCATCGTAATCTCGTAAAGGCTGATGTCCGGGATATCTTCAGTGTAGTGTCGGGTTAGCTTGGCTCTTGGGTCTTTTACCAAGTCAACAACAGGTTCAGCTACTGAGGTGTACAACTGCCCATAGAACCTCTCTATCTCCCTGAGCACCTCTGACCTATTCGACGTTACGTTTCCGTCCTCCGTCTTCAGCTTCGTCAACTGGCTTTGCCCAATAGACGCGTCTCTTGCGAACACTTTGGAGCCCTTGTTCTGTGCTATGGTCTCCTCAATACGCCTTGTATTGAAGGACCGTAAATCGTGACGCAAGGACTTCAGTATCTGTCCATTGAGCTGCCTATAGGACTTAGCATCATCGGAGGTTTGGAGCGTCATGGAACGTCGCTCAGCCATGAGATTTCGGGTGGAGTTAGATAGTTTTTGAGGTCTATTTTTACGGTGGGGCTTATAAAACTTGGACCCGACCGTATGGACAGTCTCTACCAGCCTGTTGTTGATTTCGTCCACTGATGCGCTGCTGTCTAGCAATTCGAAGCGGTTTGCCAATTCGAGTTGAAAGTTCTCGGGGTTTTGGATGTGTGCATAAGAAGGTCGGAGCGTAGACTTCATCAGACGCGATCTTTCCATTTTGACATTAATATTTAATGTGCCTCTGACCATTCGGTGATCACTGCCGGTTTTTACCCTGTGAATCACGGAGACATCATTAAATATTTGTCTCTTGGTGCTCATGATGAAGTCTATCTCATTTTTTGTGGAACCATCAGGGCTCATCCAGGTCCATTTTCTATGAGGCGGCTTCCGGAAGAAAGAGTTCATCATAAAGAGTCCCTCCTTCTCCAGATATTCGGCCAGCCTCTGACCCCTGGGGTTGCGCTGCCCATATCCAAATTGCCCCACTCTCAACTCATCATCGCCCCGTTTGCCCAGCCGCGCATTGAAGTCACCCATAACCACTGTAAAGTGTGCTTTGGAAGTATGTATGGCTCTACTAATGTCCCCATACATTACTTCGACGTCATCATCTGAGTATGCCGAGGTCGGTGCGTAGACCTGTATGACCTTCAGCGAATATCTTTTGGATATTCTGAGTATCAGGTACGCTACCCTGCTCGACACACTAGTGATGGACACAATGTTGTCTATGAGTGACTTGTGGACGATAAATCCGACACCACCTTAGGACTGCTGTTCACCCTCCCGGTAGTAAAACAAGTTGCCGGATTTTAAGGTTATCGTGTCCTCGCCCTTTCTTCGGACCTCCGATAAACCAACAATATTCCACCGCAACTTGTTTATCTCTTCTTCCAGCTCAACAAGCTTCTCATCTGTCCTTAACGTGCGTGCATTGTATGTCACCAGGGCCAATTTTCGATGTTGGTGGTAGCCGAATATCTGCCGGAGATTCTTAGCACCCCTTGTCCTGTCGTTACCATAGCTGCTACCGTGGCCAGGACGAACAGGACCGCCGGGGACTAGGGGCCTGATTTTATCCGTTTCTTCCATTTTAATAAATTGGGGGTGTTTGCCATACTCGCCACGCTTGGCAGGCGGGTTGGCGAGCGCAATTTTTGATGGTAGAAGTGTTAAGGGAACGCTGCTGCCCATTCCCTAGTTTTCCCTTAGTCGCCTTGTACGACACCCGATGGGATGAGATGGGTTGGTCCTATTCTAAGCCGGGAACCAAACAGGTAAACAACATTAATCTACCGGTAACGTTCGCGTGTAAGGGATAAACGGAATTGGAGATATATGACCAAGAGATGGGTGAGCTGTGTGCTCTGAGTCTGGGTGTATACATACATATATAAAGCTTTGACAAAATGAAATTGTTGGTGTTATTTCAGACTCCAAATTTAGTATCAGATATTATAAAATAAAACCAAACCACGATGTTTGTCTGAAGGACAAGTCAAGACTCTCCGTAACCGGCGAACATGTAGGAGACCAACTATGGGAATGGAAGAAGCCAGAGAGATTTGTAAGGAAAGAACCTGTTGGAACTCTGTACTCTCTGCTTACCCCGTAAGGGATCTGGCGTGATGATATATAGATGAAATAAAACCATTTTTAGGATTTTCGCAATTTCGTTCGCGGTATTTTGAGGCGTGTATTTCACATCCTTAAGTTTTTTTTTTAGATAAAAGGGAGCCTATGTCTTCCCCGGAATAAAATGTATTTCCTTGCCGAATTTAATTGAAATTTGTTTAGCGGTTTGCGCATGAAAAGGTTACAAACAAACAGATATACAGACAAAATTACTTTCGAATTTATAATATTACGAGTAGTATGGATTTCTAAGTTCAAGGATTTCCCGAAAAAACTATGCCTTTGAGACGCCTCAGTCTCTGCCGTAACGATGGGTCCTGCAAAGCACTCAAAACGTCGGGAACTTAAAAATCAAAAATAAACCCAGATAAAATTGAATTACATAAATAAAAACGAAATATGGTTTTATTTCATGTGTAGTTTTTACGTAAATCTAAGAGGTTAATAACAGATAGTATATTATTCTATAATATTAGCAGTACTAAAATTTAATTTAAAAAGGTACATAAAACATTTTTATTAAACATAGTTTTTATTTATGACCTTTCAAAAAAATAAAGGATCAAAACATCCCCTAGTACTAAAAAACTTGGAAAGACTAATGAAATAATTCCAGACACGACGCGATTATGTGCTGTAGTTGACAAGTTCTAACGATAACTTTTCGACCATCAGACCAGCTTTACGATAGCATATTCCTGTATTGTCGCCGAAGTAACTTAAGGATATTAAATAGATTACAAATATTTTATTTATCTAAATAGATACACAAAATATTATAGATAGCTATCTTCCATCATATCAGCACGCCGCAGTTCCAACAAATATTGATTTATATAAATAAAGATCCTATTCCTAATAATATGAATTGCTTACACGTGTAACATCGATTTAGTTTAACATAATTTTGCGTTCATCTTTATACTTGTAAGCAAAATCATTTATTAGATAAACATGCTATACGAGTCCACAAGGGCACTAATCAGTCGACCGAATTCGGAACACATGGCCTGCAAAAATAAACCGTAGGGACTAACACTTGTAGTATGTCTCGATAGTATGTATTCAATTCCAGGATAAATTGAAACGCCTGAAAAAGGAACTGTCATTTAGGCTGTCTTGCTAACTTTCACGATTCATTTATCAAAAAGGAAAAAAAATAACAACCTATAATAAAAATCTATATGCTCCATTCAGAAATGGGAGAGGTGTTCTGTGTAGAGAGTAGAGATCATGAGTCGGTTGAAGACGTTATAAACGTGTCTATTATACAAGACACGGTCAAAAAGTCGAGTCTGCTGGTATGTACCAGCTGTCCAATTATTCCTCGTGCATATAGACTACCTAATCTTTATGCCCTTAGTTAGTGTAAGTAACTTGGAATATATTTTTAGGGTCTCTGCAGGGATAGGTTAATAGAATAAACTCTTAAGTAAACCCGGTTCCGTGTCGATTGAATTATAGACCAGACCTCGTCTATAATTCAAAGGACGGACCTCATTTTGAGAATTTATGAAAGATATAAGTTGCTGCATAATGGGCATTGTGTATATCGCCACGCCAGATCCCTTGTAGGGCAAGTACTAAAGGTACGACCAAACCAACGGGTTCAGTCGCGTCCGCGGTGGCGCCCCGGGTGGCGGTCACGGTGGCGATCAGTATCTTCCTATGGTTGCGCGTGCTGACGCCGCCCAGATAGTGCGTGTAGGATGCAGCCTCTACGTGTTGGACCCATAACCCCATGCAAGCCTTTCAAAGTTCCAGGGATAGCTCGTGAATCTCAGTGAGCATGTTTAGATATTTAGATGTTTGTTACTCAATTACGCAAACATGGCTGAACGGATTTGGATGCAACTTGGTACATAGATAATTCATGACCTGAATTAACCTGGAGTATATGGATACTTTTTATCCCCGAAAAATGTAAGGTTCCTATCTAAAGTCAAGGCGGACGAAGTCGCGGGCGGAAACTGGTAAATAATAAAACAGCTTACACTATCCCACTGCTCGGAAAAGGTCTTTTCTCACATCGAGGTCTACCTATTTATTTATTTATATCATCACGCCAGATCCCTTGCGGAGTACGGAGAGATTACAGAATTCCAACAGGTTCCATCCTCATGGACCTCACTGGCTTCCTCCACTCTCATAGTTCGTCTCATACACGCTTGCCATTTATGGAAACTCTTGACTTGCCCTTTATATAAGACACAGTCTATCTGGTCTTTCCTGCTACCTAGACCCTTTCACGTTCGCATTGTGTATCTTTTTTGTCATTCTTCCTTCCGACTTCTTCTTCTTATTCAATCTTCTATTAATATTATCCTACTGCTGGGACAAGGCCTTCTCTTTCAAATTGAGGTAAGAGTTAAATTAAGTCATACTCCACCAGCAACTGGACAAATAAATATTACTCACAACTACTCTAGGTTATTTAGAGTCCATTACTCGCTAAATTGAAAGCAAATATTTAACTGAAAATATTCTCATAAACTGAATTCGAAGCAGCGTGATGAGTAGTTAATAATTAATTTCATATTGGACATGTTCATTAGTGCGCTTGTTACATTAATGGGATGTTTCGTGTTGCCAGTACATTACTCCCTTGGGTATATGTTTATGTTAGAATTACCAAGTGTGTATCCTGTTTGAGGTAAATAATTTGCAGACTCATTTGTATTATATTTGGGTAATAGTGGAAGCAGTGATGACTGATTTTGTTTGAGGATAGGTGAAATTCTGTTGGAATACTAAGCCAAATGCTTTCATGGAATGAATCAAATAGAAATAAATTTGCCGACGAAGATGATTTATAATTCTGTTGTAAGTTATTAATTTGCAGTTTGCATCCGGTTTGTGTTTGAGTATTAGTAAAAGAAATTATGAGCTATTCTGTTCTACTTGGTAGGTTAATGCGAGATATTTATAAGTATTTATAAGCCAGATTCTTGCATGAACGGAGAAAAAAACATGCTGCTGAAGGTTTCTTACTAACAATAACCCACTACTCAAGAAATGATGTTTATAGCTGCAAAAATATGGGAACTCCTCTTCAATAATCGTTCCACTAATCGTGTACTTGTACTCAACTTCCTCCCGCAACTCTAAGATTGAGGTTAACCTGTTGAATAGGAGATCTGTTTTATGCGTTTGTCAGTACTACGGGCTAAAATTTACTTTGACCGGGAGCTGAATTCTGTAGCTGGACAACAAAAATTGTTGGTAGAATCGATAAATTCCATTACGATCTAAATTTGATAATTGAACCGAAATATTGATCAGAATCAAGGGAAGAAGTCGGATACATATAGCTCACATAGTTCAGCGATAATAGTTAGACAAAGATTCCGAGTCCTTTGACCAGTTCTCGACGGACGATTTAGCGCAGTGGTTAATAGCTTAAGCCGCTCTGCCCACTGCGTCTAATAGTCGCGGGTTCGAGTCCCGCACGGGACAAATTTTTGTTTGATGCACAATTATTTGTTCTGGTCTGGGTATTTGTGTATGTGAATTTTCATGTTTGTAAACGCACCCACGACACAGGAATAAATCCTAGTGTGGGGCTACGTTTAAAAAAGTTCTAAACATATCCATTCCATTTGTGGAATATTGTAAAAATAGTATTCGTCGTTGAATATTATATACCTACTCTTACTTACTACGATATTAACTATAACTATACCACTTTTATCGTTTCGGAAATTAACAAATATCTTCCAAGGATCACAATTCACAGTAAAGATCACACTATTAAAACGGGGTCACAGGGCCGAGGTCAAAACGAGCCCAATATATCAAAGTATACATTGCGTTAATGGGTCCTTGATGGGAAACGATATGGGAATAAGAAATGTAATGCGGTTGTTAAGGATAATTAATGAATAATGGTATCTTTTGCTTAAGTATGAAGTTGGGTATAATATGATAATAAATCAGCCCTATACCGCCAGCTACCCTAGGGTTGAGCAAAGACATTCCAGAAATCAATGTGAGAGAGATTAAGTCATACTCCATAATGTAGATCCAGTGCGGATTTGTGGAAACAAGTTTGTGGCCACTTGCTTTAGGAAAATATCAATCCGCCTATAAATTATCGCGCTTTCGCAGGACTACGACTTTCTCCAAAAAAGTTGAGTATACATATTTTTTATTCATAAAAAAATATTAGATAATGTAATGATACCTAACAAAAGAAAAAAAATACGAGTTCTTTACAATGCAACTTATAGTTGAAACTTGTGATTGTGATTGATAATTATTATAATATATTACCTAAATAGGTCCAAATGAAGATGGGCAGGACGCGTAGGGCAATACGTTATTGGCCAGTGGAGTAGGTCTCTCACAAAATATAGGCTGCGAAAGGAATACCGCTATCGTGAAAGACCAGTACATATATTGGTCGATAATGTGGTTAAGAGCATAGAGAAGACCTGGCCTAGAATGAATCAGCTTAGGAATATGTGGCATAAGCAGAAAATTTAGGCCCTGCAGTGAATACAATGAGCTGAAAGTGATGACCACTCCAGAGTGTATAACCATTACTAATGAACAAACACTTTTTACAAATAGGTATTACACCACATAACAATCGATTGCTGTGAAAATATTTATGCTCTCCAGAGATAACTAGCATCTAGCCAACTTTCCTTATAATATCAAAAGCCCAATTCGAATCCCTTAATTGGCAATATCCTGGTAAACTCGATATGAGGAGGCAGCAGAAAATATTTTTTCTATATAGGAAGAAAAATATCAACATGCGCACTTGTGTTATTATTTATTTTAATGTATGATTAAATTCTGGAGCTTTATTGATCAAACCATAGTTAATATGATATTCCGCTAATATTTGCTATAGTTTTATTAATTCTTCTTTGACTTTCGTTTAGTTGTTTTACGTTGATATTTAAACAAATTGTGGGACAGTGAGAGCATAAATGTTTATTTTAAAAATACTTTTTAAGATCAAGCTTTTATGCAGCAGGATGTAGTAAAATTTGAAACGACCGATCAATATCAAATGAGTATACAAAATTTTGTGTCTATGCTGTTGACCGTTCAGGAATTCCTTCGTCTGGAACCAATCCTGGGTGTATAAACAGGTCATGCTTACCATACAAATTTCAACTGCGTAGGATAAGAGAAAGTGGTTCTAATTCAGCTTGCAAGATTTGACCCAAATACACAACAACAAACTAACAAACATTGCAAGCTAAACAAAACCTTTTAAAAATGGAAATAAGACCGATCAGCGTGACAATTTAAGCCAAGAAGGAAGCAGAATAATGGACATGAAATTTACAAAAAACACGGACATATTAAAAGAAATGTGGAGGAAAGAATGACGAATACTTAGATCTTAGCATGAAGACGTGACGATAACGTGATGCTAGCAAGTTATTATCTCATCCTTATTATACTACAAGTTTGCTCAATAAACATGAACGCTTACTCACTCGCAACATGCTAACATCATTTTTTCGTGCTAAGTCCTCAGATGCATACAAAGCGAAAGTGAAACGACGTAGCTACTAGGTAAGACCTAGACTATTTTACTGTGATAGAAATAGACCGTGTCTTATCTATTGGGCAGGTCAAGATTCTCTATGCTCGTCGTACGTGCATGGAACGAACTATAAGGGTCGATTTTTAGGGAATCTCCCTCACCCCATCTATCCATGTAGTGCGTCTCATACACGCTCGTCGATTACGGAATGGACCTGTCCATTAGATAATCATGACTTCTTTGATCATGTTAAGAGACTTGGTACCTGTCGAAAATCTTTACTCTCTGCCTCACCTATAAGGGATTTGGTATGCTATAGATAGGTATAAAATACACACCTGCTTGTTTTATTTCAGAAGTACCTACACAATGCCTTTGATATCCGTTACGAATAAAAAACACATATTGCAATATTGTATGTATAGACACACTATCCAAAAGACGAAGAATCAAATCCTAGAAATTCAGGAACGAAACAAATCATCCAGTGTGGAGCCTCAGAACCAGCGTTTTGAACATAATTTTGTAAGTTTTAATATAATAAAAAAACGCAAAGTAAGAATATGAATTTGTAATTTATATATAGGCTGTCTTGCTAATAATTATAATGTTGATCAGTCTTTACTGTACTATTTCTGGAAGAAGGTATTTTCTCACAACTGAGGCGACAATGAATAGATTACACTGCACCTAGCGGACATATTCGCGCCTTTATTAAAAAGGCGTCAACACGTTACTTCGCGAACGCATCTACCCATGCGAATCCGTTAATCGTAGCCACCGCCGACTACGATCTCACCCCCGACCCCTGCCGCCACCGCCGGCCGCGACATGTTCTCACCGACTCCCCGATGCTTTGTAATCCCTTCTTTCCGCTCAGAATACGGGCGACGACGACGTAGACGTAGTAGTAGATCCCCTCCCATAGTCGGCGGTTGACTGGCGACATACTCGAGGCGCCCTAGAGTATGTCGGCTCTTGCCCTTCTGGCTGGCTAGAGCGTAGTGGTTGCACGCTCGCCTTTAAATCCGGTGAAGCTATAGAGGCATCGCGGCCAACAGCGTACATCATTCACACACACACACACACACACCTAGCGGACACATTACGATTTAAATTAGGCAGCTTTGTAATTAGCTTTTCAAACCTATTAAATCATATTACTTAGCTTAGTGACGTTAAAAAAATCACTAGTTTTATATCCTGATGGCAATAAAGGTCGTGAAAATATTTTTTATTTTACACTTATTTAGCGGTTTGCTTCACTACATGGATTTTCTGGATTATGTAAGTTATAATACACAGATTTTAATTTATTCTCATCATCATCACCAGTTCCCTATTACTACAATACCCTGTTTGTACCAATTGTCCTGCAACCAAAATAATTTCTGAACGATGGTTTGCATGTTACGTAGTTTTGTGTGTTCCATTGTTTGATATTTTCAAGCTTAGAATGAATGAAACAGTTATATAACCTAAAAAAAATAAGAACAAGCAAAATAAAACTTTTCAGTTAATAAGAGTAATTTTTCTACTAATCAAATATTTGAGTTGAATCAATAAAACATTCACAGAGATAGGTATTCGAGAGAGAGAGCACGAACAAAATAACATTACGATAACATCACTATAAAATAAAATGTTATTCGATAGCAAAATATTTATAAATATTAGGCTATTTCGTAATACAAATCCAATATCATTTTGTCTCGATATGAAAGTAAATAACTATTTATAACCCAAGTTTAGAAGCGTAATATGTTATTTTACCATATTATTTCTGCCCCAATACTACAAATTTAAATAATGCTGTAAATTTTGCAGCAGTCTTTCAATGTAATTGGGCGTCTCCAATTCTTCAATCACACTTTAGACATTAAGTTAAGCAACATTCAGCTCAGTCAGTATGAGATGGGTAGCCACTTATAGCATTGCCATTTCCGGGCGAATCCATGCTTTGTAAGTTTCGGTTAAAATTTCATGGTAGACCCGAGTTAAACCGAGTTAGAAACTTTATAAGCGGTTTGATAATTTCTAACAGCAGATGGCCACAATCCTGCCTCCATCCACAATGAATCCATGTGATGTAGCCTTTCTTACCTTGAATTGTGAAAAAGGCCTGTAGGCCGCGATGGGATAGTATGCCTTTATGATATATTGTACTAAGAAGTCAGTCGTGCCTTAATAATCCACACTTTTTTGTTATTAGTTTATCACTAAACCAGCGAATCCAACACTGTAATGTATTAGTAGGTTTATAAGTTATTCGCATCTTATATTTTTATTTTATTTTATTTATTTATTTATTTATTTTAAAAACGTAGCCCCACACTAGTATTTATTCCTGTGTCGTGGGTGCGTTTACAAACATGAAAGTTCACACACAAATACCCAGACCGAAACAAATAATTGTGGATCACACAAAGATTTGTTCCGTGCGGGAATCGAACCCGCGACTATTAGACGCAGTGGGCGGAGCGACTTAAGCTCTTAACCACTGCGCTAAATCGTCCGTCGATATTTCATCAATGTAACCGCTTAGCCGCCATTTAGTGATCCAATAAACCAGTCTACAATAGACCGTGTTTCATTGCATATATATGGCACACTGGCGCAGTCGGTAGGATCTTTAAATCCTCTGTTTACAAAAACATAATAACTGTAATGATACTGTCTGTTTGTCGTAAAAATGAAGATGAACGGCTGCTATAAAAATGTTTGCCAACTATTCCGGCTTTGGGTTAATACAGCTCATTTTATGGCCATATTTGGATGATGTTATGCAAAAATATATCAAACTTTGGAGGTAAGTTTCCCGAAATGGAACTTTATCAACAGGTGTAAGGGTTTTTATTGGGATAGAATTTCTGATTGGTTAACACGTTGTTGGATATTTATGTATGTATACGATCGTTTCACCTGTCACAACCACCGCCTGACTGGAGGCGTGTTTGTAGAAGTTCTAAAGAAAATTGTATTGTTTCTTTTTGTATTTGTATACAAGTCAAATTTTGTTTTTGTTGACACGAAGCAATTTTTTGGGATTTGATTTTTCGGAGATCCAATTGTTTGACTAAGCAATTTTTTATCGCTTTGGGATTTGAGCTTTGTTTCTCTTTTATATTCATTTTTTCCTACCAAAATAAATTTACTTACCAAAAAGACTACGTTACTATCTGACGTTTTGTGCGCAAAAATATTTATTTCTATTAAAATTTTGCGTAGATTGGAATATTGACATAAAGATTACAAGACAGTTCAAGCCACTTTGTTGAAAACCACAGCGCAAAATCAATACGCGCCAACATAAAGTCTGGCGTTGCTATCATTGGCCAAAAGCGCTTTTGAGCGCTAATGGCTGCTTTTTCCACTTTACCTGCATTATTTAGAGTGGTTACGCGGAAAACAGATATAAATGACACACTTTACGAAATGGCCTCACGGTGTTTTAGCAACTTGCAAACTGTTGAAAATGTTAAGGATGTTAAATAGAAAATAGTGTGAGATTTATTTTGGGAATACGATGGTAGAAAATGACATTACTTGCAATAATGGGAGTCAAGATCGAAATTATGCTAATAGAAGAATGGTATTGTAAGAGCCATTTGAGATGATGCTAGTGAAGTTTGGATATTAGAATATCTTCGATTCGAGTTCAAGCCAAAAGTATAACTTGTGGACGTCTTCTGTCAACCTTGTATCCTACAGGCTATAAAGGACGAAGAACAAATGATAATAACTCAATGGGGGAGAGTCGCTTTTGGGTTGTGAAACAATAATATTCTTTCGAGATTATTTTTGAAAATACAAGGGCGGTGATAGTATTTATCAATATGTATAACTAATACTTCGAAAATGAGTCCGAATTCCTTAATTCTTTTTTTTCTGATTTAATCAATATCATTTTGGTCTGTAACTTTTTATAGCCCCTATACTTTAGAGTATCACGTATAGTGTCTCTCTAGATAAGTGGTATTCTAAAGCAAGATTATTCTACTTTACTAGACGTAGCACAAATAGTATTATCCCCAGCCAACGTTTCCGCGTCCCAGGAATCTTACTCCTTGGTTTCTACTGTCCTATGATTAATTTCGTAAGATATTTCGTGATATTTTCGGAAAGATTTATTGTATTAATTTATCGAATTATTGGCGTCAAATAAGTAGTGATAATTAAAGAAAAATGGAGTTTCCTTTAGAGAGAATATTTAGAATAGGTGCTGGCTGGTTTTCTGTGTTTCTTTCCGCTTTTTTTTTGTTATCTGGAAGATATTGAAGTTAGCAATAGGACTGTAAGACTAGCAATTGTACCTATCTATCTAAATCATCACACCAGGTCCCTTGCAGGGAAAGAATATAAGGATGGATCCTGTTGGAATTCTGTACAGTCCCAATACGTTCTTTTCCTTATATACCTCTCCGGCTTCCTCCACTATCATAGTTCATCTTATATACGCCCTTAATAGTATCAGATACAAATACAAAGTGTACTTAGACCGTAGTACAGTACTTACATAACTAACATACAATACTTCTAAATTAGTGTTTTTGCTAAATCAATATTAGCATTATACTCTACTAGACGTAGCACAAATAGTATTATCCCTAGCCGACGTCTGCGCGCCCCAGGAATCCGAGTCCTTTGTTCCTGCTGTTCGATGATTAATTGCTTAAGATATCTCGTGCTATCCTCGGAAAGATTTATCAAATTAATGCATCGAATTGTTAGCGTCAAAACGTAGTGGTATATAGAGAAAAGGAGTTTCCTTAAGAAGAGTTCCTTTATTATGAATTATTATTAGGATTAACCGTTAGAAATAGGACAACTTTATCCTTATCTTTAATACGCGTAATCTTTTTCAATTATTGCATTTGTAATAAATTTAGGAGTTTAAGAGATAGTTTGTACGTATTTGTATATATATGATGTGTATTTTAGCCTTTATTTGTTGTTTGAAAATCTCTATAAATACTTCATCACAAAGCAGCTGTCATCTACTGTTTAAGGAATTCAAACACGTTAGAGAATTTCTCAAGGGCCCTCAATTATACCAAAAAATAAATCAAGGCAATATTTCGTGATTAAACCTGACGAACGGTGGGTAGCGTAGCTTCTTATGGTGCTAAATTCTCATTCTAGTTCTGGAGACGAGTAAATAAACTCACTATTTTCGTAGTCGTTTGATTGAACGTCAACTTCTTTGTCTTAATTATTATCTGCTCCTGTGAGACCGCTTTGTTAGTCCAGTCCCGAATAATGGGTGTAGTGATCACGAAGACCTAGGCTCAAATTAGGTTAAGTAAACATTGATTTTTCGGCAAAAACAAACGATATCAGTCAGGAGTTCGGCATTGTGCCCGATGTAATGGAAATAGGCCTGAACCCTATTATATGGAACTTAACATCGTCGGTGAAAAGTAGGTGTACACAGTACGCCTGTGTCACCCGCGCTTGGAACATATAGGCGTGGAGGTGTTTATGTTTCTTATTTTTGTAATCTAGTTGATTGGATAATAACATTTTTATTTTATTTTAAGTACTACATCTGCTTATCTTGTTAGCTTAGTAGCGTACGGTACTGCTGGTGCCCGTAATATTTTTGTTCTAAATTTTTAAAAAAAATCTCAGAGGCAATCTAAAGCCGGGATCGTGCCCAATATAATGGAGGGAAGGTCGCTGTCGGTACCCAATATTGTAAACGAAATGTAAGTCTATACAGTACACGTTTACCATATTAGCTTAAGCAATGCAAGCATAACGGTAATTTATTTCTAAAACTCATGTTCCTTTCAAAGAGATGCGTACAAAAATACAAAAAAAACATCGGTTCCCATAGTCGCAAAGATGAATCCACGTCACGTTTATAACATGGGCCCGAGAGTGCGCGGAATAAATTGCGCGTAATAAAAACAATAGAGACATCCACTCACGTACGTCATTACCATAAGTAAGACTGCCCAGAAAGAGAGTATTACATGAAAATCGATCCGCGGGTACATACTTTGTGTCCAGCTAACAGCATTCTCTCAAGGACATCTATTCCTAGTATCGGAAAAGGCAAGGTGATGAAACAAAACATAAATATTTTTAAAGCGTTCGATTACTGTCCAAAAACTTGCTAATTACATGAAGACATGTCACAAAGAGAGAGGTGCTCGCAGCGCTGTGCGACCGCGGTGTTCTTACCGATCACCAAGGTTAAGCAGCGTTCGACTCGGTTGGCCTGAGATGGGTGACCGTTTGTGGCATTTTCATATTCGAGCGTCTCCGTGCTTCGGAAGGCACGCCGTAAGCCGTTGGTCCCGGTTACCACTTAATGTGGTAGTCGTTAAGCCGAGTTGGAAGCCTTAAAGGCGGCTTGATAAGTTCCAACAGCAGGTGGCCACAAACCTGCCTCCACCAATCCGCATTGGGTCCGCGTGGTGGAATATGACCTAATCTTTCTTACCTCGATTTGTGAGAGAAGGCCTTTGTCCAGCAGTGAGCAGTATAGGCTGATATGATGTCACAAATACCCTTATCCATCACCAAGCGAACCCTTCTCGATACGTCCACCATTAAAAAAACCTTAACACATCAGCTCCAAAAACGATCAGAAAAAAAATCCAAATTTAATTACTTTTTCAAATTATTTCTAATCAAACGCCGTCACACTGGTGAAGCACAATTAACTCCATGTCCATTATTTGAGCAACGAGGGTTGTTGTACAAAATTTACCAGCAAAAGTAGGCCGTAATCCGATTTCAGAGCCGAATTAATTAGTATGCAAATCTGTATTAAAACCTATGGCTGACTTGCCTCTTGTGTGTCGGAGTTGAAGCAAATGGCTGGAAGCTGACAACTTTTCGTACTTTGTTTTTGGAATTAAAAGCGTGATACGTTGACATTTCATGATACGAGGCCTTTTCATTTTAATTCATTTATTATGAGGTCTGCAATGGTCAGTTGTTAAATTTGATGGTATTATGGTTCTGTGCTTTTGACTATATCGACTGTTTGTTGGTTCATAGTCAAATTCACTCTCACCTCTAAGCCTATAATTTCATAGGTGTTCTGTCAAAAATCTTCAAGTCTTCAAGGCCTTCTCGTATATATCAGATTTATAAGCTATTCATCCAGAAATGGAATAGTATAATCAGATTGTATACGCTCTCACGGGACAAAAATAGCTCTTAAATCGTGTAAACGTTTTAAAAAAAATTAAATAATCTTAGACAGAATCTGAATCACAAAATGTACAAAATTCAGAAATGGAATCTTTTTTATTTAATATTAAAACCGAAAGACGCTATTATTTGAACATATATATTTATAAAAGATTTCGAAGGTGAAAACTCAACAGTCCTCTTAAAAACTTTACTACGTTACCAAACACTTTGTACCATGATTCTCAAATACACAGAATTAGTCCCCTGAGCCACAGCCGTGCAATTTCACGATATTTTCCTACATCGTAAACACAATGATAAATGTACGAGTATGCAGGTCAAACCGATTCAAATCCCGCCGGGGACTCCAATTTTTTTTTTTCCAAGCGTATTTAGACCAAACATCCACTGAAAAGAGGGAGAAATGTAGATAAGAATTATATTTTTATGTATAAATACTTCGTAAATGACCAAATAGACCGTGTCTTATCCGAAAGGGTAAATCAAGAGTGTCCGTAAGCGTGTATGAGACGAATGAGAGAGGAGGAAGCCAGAGAGGTTTGTAAGGAAAGTACCTGTTGGAACTCTGTGCTCTCTGCCAACCCCGCAAGGGATCTAGCGTGATATAGATAGATAAATACTTCGCGTGGTATAGCCACTTCCGTAGATACTTAGGAGTAGAAGAGCAAGTCGCGGTCACAGTTCTCTGCGAATCTACTGCGACCGAGGTATTTTTAGCTATCAACAAGGTTAAGTAGCGATCGGTTCGGTCAGCCTAAGATGGATAACCGTTTGCCACCGCAAACGGTTGTTTTATCCATTTCCGAGCATTGCTGTGCTTTGGGAAGCACGTTATATAGTTTATTGAAAAAAGTGCTACAGAATTAATGTGAAGCCGTTGATCCCGTATATCGCTCCATTTGATAGGCGTTGAACTAAGGTATACAAAGATGTTAGTAATTCCAAAAGTTAGTAGTTGCAAACCTGCCTCGGTCAATATATACATATAAGCACTAGGTCCGCTCGATACTATGACCTTTTCTATCTTATTTCGATTTGTGAGAACGTCTTTGCCCATGAGTGCGTGAATAATGGTTTTGTGTTAGCGCAGAGTTCGCTTTTATTATTCGCTATACGCGAATCCTTACAACAGCCAAAGCGATAACTCATTTATTAAAGATATTTACGCAGCCTTTTAATTTTAGTTTAATTAAGCCTCTGTCCGAAGCTAATATTTGGTGTATGTATTTCAGTTGATAATCATTTTATTTTAGCGGAAATCTTTTGGGTATTCCCTTGTCATAATGTTGTTGCGATTTCATGCAAAATTCTCGTAAATAAATATGTTACTTCACAATGTGTTTTCTATACCTTTATTATTATTTGAATGGTCAGATGAATGTATCATCCGGTTTTACTCCCTCAGCTGTTCACATTTCCATAATTTGCATACTATTTGATAACCAAATTATCTAATTAAAATACTGTAAAATGTAAAAAAAGCTAACTATAAACCTGTTTTAAATAAAAAAAAAATATAAGAAAAAGTACCAAAATATAATACACTATTTACAATTGTACCAAATTGTTGACGTTGGGCACGGTGCCCAGAAGGTAGTGTTGACCAGTCTTTTAGATAGTCCCCCAAAGATGTGATGGGCACTTGAACCGCATGAACCCAAAGTCTCAACACCAAACGACTCAAATAAGCATCCTTTATTCAGGCTGCTGTATTTACGCCGTTTGCAGCACTCGGCAGAATCCGCGGCCCTGCTAGCCCTAACTACTGTCTCTGGAAGGGGCGACGGCGCTAAGGTATCGATATATGTCGCGTCCCATACCGTTAGATAAGTAAGATAAGGCATAAAAAGTTACATAGATCACTTTTTTACATCTTATTCAATACTAGATTTGACGAAGTGGTCCAAGGCGTAGGGCAAAGTCTTAAATTGTGCGTCTATTACATAGAGCATACATCTGTATTTTTTGGTGAATGGGTTGGAGAAATTGGGTGTACATAGTGTACCTCTGTCACATCCACTTGGGAAGTATCGGCATGATGGTGCTTTATTCATTTCTGAATTCTTAGTCACCAACTTAATAACAGATTTTTCCAGCTATTCATGGGTCACACCAAAACGTTTTAACACCTCCATCAAATTTAACACTCAAGACTGTAAAAGCAATTGCACTCAAGGCAAACGTCTAAACGTCTTTAATCGCGCGCGAACGTCGAGTATCCTCACACACTTTTATGCACAGCCTCTTCAAACATTTCGGTCCAGCATACTTAATAAAGCAACAATAAGTCAAACTAATGAAATGTTGTTTTCGAAAATTGAACTTTGTAGGTCTGATATTAAAGATGAAACTAGAATGTGGCCTTGAATTCGGTTGATATAGTTTCGATTATTTTTCTTAAATACCTTGCCTTTTGTCTGCCAAACAAAGGGAGTCCACAATTAAACCACCATCGTCAGGTAATGAGATGTTTCCCGTTTATCCTGTAGTCACATTAGAATGATTCTGCAAAATTATATTTTGCACTAAGCTCGTAATGAGTCTGCGAGTGCCTTTAATTTTTGGGTTTATTGTATGATAAATTGTCAAGGAAGTACATTTAATTTGATGGTGGAAATTAAGTGTGTAATTATTTTTTTCGTTGTTGTGAAGACTAAATGGACGAGAATTTAAGAAGTATAACGAAAAAGAGAAAGAATGATATGAAAGAAAAGAAGAGTAAGACAGGTCAATAAAAGCAAACCTTTCGCAATACACGCGCCTATGTCATATGAGCTTCTAAAATGATAAATATAACGGGACTTTTGACAGTAAATCAGGCTAATATTTCTAATGTTCTGGATGAGGTACAAGACCGCTTTCTTTTTAATTATAATTTTCAACAGTGCCAAATTGGGGTATCCTATTATAATTCTAACGACATACAAATAAATACAGATAAAATAGAAATATCTAACAAAATCTTTAAAATATGTACATCTTTATATTCTGAAGTGTTTCTTGTAACTGGACTTTTGACTCCATTTCCTAACTATTTTTTATCTGTGTTAGTTTCAGTGACACAATGGACAGTAACTGTGATTCAATATTCCCATGTCTCAACTCTTTACGTAACTAAGTTACGTGATTCTGCTGAAAAGTATCTCGCATGCATGTACACCCATATGAAAGGATGCCCTTGATATCAACCAACATTGTTCCCCTTTCAGAGCACTGATAATTTCATTTTGTTCCTTATACAACTTGTTTTAAAGTTGAATATCAAATAAAGCTATGAGTGGCGATTCAAACTGATATTGAACAATATGCAAGATATCAATGCTTCAGTAGAAATTGGGATGACCGGCTTTTATGTGTGTTTTTGTTTGTCAGTTTCAGATTGTGCTGTGCTGCATCAATTTCCATGTGATAATATAGAACTGGTATTGGTTTTCCATAGTAACCCTTAGTGAGGGTCAATGAAATGATAACATTAGGAAAATTTTGACAACCACTTGGTTATCAATGTTGAGAACGCAAGTTAGGCAACTGGACCATGTTCAATCAATAGACGGTCGTATAAGGTGACCACGAGTTTGAATTACGTTTGAAATATATATTTTTTTATATATATTGATAGATTTTAGTTTGGGTGTTATTGAGAGCGCTCTTAGTGACCGATGATATGACTGTACCTACTGTAAGTTTAATAAATTCAAGGCACTTAATGTATTTGAGACTTTCTCATTTCGAAACTATTTACACTGAATCAAATTGACGGACAATTTAGCGCAGTAGTTAAGAGCTTAAGCCGCTCCGCCCACAGTTTCTAATAGTCGCGGGTTCGATTACCGCACGGGACAAATCTTTGTGTGATCCACAACTATTTGTTCCGGTCTGGGTATTTGTGTATGTGAATTTTCATGTTTGTAATCGCACCTACGACACAGGAATAAATCCTAGTGTGGGTATACATTTAAAAAAAACAAATTGAACGATTGAGCTAGATTTTCTCATCTCAAGATTTAGGTATATCCCGCAAATTTAGTTTGAAATATGATTTAACCTAATACTATATTTAGCTGCCTTAACTGCAATACTTCTATCAAAAACGTCAGAAAAAGTACAGAAAAAACTATTGTGATTATCAAAAGTATACAGCGACTAGTTTGAAGTTCTTACTTAATTACTTATACGAATAGTCTGAAGGCTTGCTGCTGGAGCAGTTGACTTGATCGAGAGTTTAATCGCATTATTGCCAAATTATCACTGTAGATAGATTGAGAGGGTATTAAATATTCAAGCTTCTAGACTCGAGAGTCTAGAATTACTTGTGTTAATAAAAACTGAAGTGCTTCTGAGAGAGTCGTTAATAATCCTGTAAATTGTGTTACTGGTGCTTCTAAATTGGTGATCATAAACTTGTAGTTTCTATATTCATTATACCTATCTAGCTAATTTCTTGCATTAATTCACTCGTGGTGGTGCAGGACTGCGATGACCTTAGCGATCACCAAGGTTCGGGTCGGTTAGTATGAGATAAGTATCTGTAGAATGAATAGCTGAGATCTATATTTCCATTTTCGAGCTTTTCCTTGCTGCTTGCCCCGCAAGAAATCTGGCGTGATGATATAGATAGATAGATACATAGATTGCTTCGGAAGGTACGTTAAGTAACGAATTTTATATTTTTACTCGTCTTTTACTCCTCTAAATTATGGTTTCTTGAAAATAATTTAATTTAATATCGGTTTTTATCTCAACTTATAATATTATATCAGAAAACACGTAATATATAACATATAGTCACTTTAGAAAATCATAAATATCACAAAATAGCTAAAGCAGAGTCAACAATCCCTATAATATTCATAACAAAACACGCATTCAAATATTCAAAGATCACCACATCATCTGAGAACACTAGGGGCCCATTAAATAGGAATCTTGTATCCTTCTGTCCTTTCATTTTTCATTTTCAAGACGACAAAATTTTTTTTTTTATTGGTTGTAACGCATTTTGCGAATTTGTGATACATCTATTAATTTCCCACGAGACGGAATTGTCGTATGTATGACGTAGATTCACGATGAAATATGGGTAAAAGGATTCTTTGACATGTTTTTTGTCTGAAGTACAATTTCCTTTCTCTTGCAGAGCTTTTTAGTATAATTGTTTCTGAAGCCTCTTCCAATGTGTGACTCTGTGACTCCAATGTTCCAATTGACTCTGTGAAAGCGATTATTCTTAGCAAAAAACCGCGAATTGTGCAGTTAGCGCCATAATTCACTGAACATCCTATCTATCTATCTATCTATAACCTCACGCCAGATCCCTTGCGGGGTAGGCAGAGAGTACAGAGTTCCAACAGGTTCTTTCCTTACATACCTCTCTGGCTTCCTCGACTCTCATAGTTCGTCTCATACACGCTCGCCGGTTACGGAGACTCTTGACTTTTCGATCAGATAAGACTCGGTTTATTTGGTCGTGGTATATCTGTTTTGTCATTATTTCCTCTGGCATTCTTTTTATATGCCCGAACCAACGGAGCATGCCCTTTCTGAACATCCTAATTTTTTTAATTCCTTATTCTATTTATTTTACAATCTTTGAACACTGTCAAAAGTTAAGATTAAGAAAAATAATATATTCATACCAAACCAAAGTGTGCCAGCGATTCGATAACTAAGAATATTCAGCGTCTTATATCACTATTCGTAAATGCGTCTTTAAATTAGTATTGTGTTCGTCTAGTGTAATTTAACTGGTGGACAATAAAGAATGGTTAATTTTAGGTTATTTTTTTTGGGATAATTTTAAGCTTTATTTAAGTGTAGCCATATTTTAAGTCAAACTTAAAAATTGATGAAACCAAAATAAAGCCAATAAAACCATGGTTAATTTTGCGATTGTTATTACTGATCATTATACTTCATTGTTGTTTTTATCCTACGTGTTATCATTACTCATCCACTAACTTATCTAACTAAAGAAACAGATATTAATAAAATAGTTCAGAAGATCGAACTCGGAACTAAATTGAGTGGCCAACAGCAAATAATAGTTATCAAACTTGATCACTGGTCGGGGCTGGTTCAATAAAGTATTGTCTCATTGAGAAGATGTTGTTGTGAGCAACTTTGGCGTTCTCTGACTCTTTGCTCCGTGTTTAGTTCACTGTTCATTTTGATAATACACTGATAGTCATAGACAGGGCTCCTTTTAGTCTAGTTACTAAATCTGTGTGGCTTCTAAATAGAAGTCATTTTTATGTGTATCATTTTATGGATCTACTAAAGTAAGATAAACGGTTAATGATTGATCAAGTTACTAGTTATTGCAGTAATAGTTATATTTGAGATGCGTAAAAAACTTTGCAAAATAAATATATTTTTTGCTAAGTGAATGCCAACAAAAGAGCTTATCCTGTTTCAAGTTCATGTCACTACAATATTACGTTTATTGTAATATTGCTTAAGCAAAAAAAATAATATTTGAAGTCGGTGCCGGTTAGTGAAGACGTTTACTTGGCAGCGAATGCTGGCCATCAGACTGGCCCGCGGGTACCGCACAATATCCTATGAGGCGGCCACCCTGCTTGCCGGAACTCCACCCTGGCACTTGGAGGCGAAGGCTCTAGCCAGGATGTACCAGTGGCGTGGGGGGAGTAATTCGGAACTCCCCGGAGCGGTGGAGGTCAGACGTAGGGAGCTCCAGCGAGCAGTGCGGGAGGAGTGGCTGGAACTGCTCACGCATCCGAGTGCGGAGCATGCCACTATTGCCGCGCACTATTGTACCGATCTTCTAGGCATGGCTTGAGAGGCGACACGGTGCGCTCCAGCTACCGGCTGACGCAGGTGCTGTCTGGGCATGGCTATTTTGGGCGATACCTGTGCCGTATCAGCCGTGAGCCGCGAACGACCTCCTCCCCCCATAAACATAGGTCTGCGGGCGCCGGGCAAGGGCCACCGGTCGCCCGAACAGTGACAGGCCCGTGAAGGAAGCGCGCTGCGTCCTGCACGCCCTCACACAGAAGAGCACGGGATGTAGACGAGGTCTGTGCGAAACAGACCAGGCCCGCCCGCGACGCAGATGTTATGCCACTGGCGATTCCTGCGGCAGGGCACTCGGACAAGGGACAGACGCCGGGGGGTTTTAGTGGGTGCGAGCCCCACATAACTGCCACTTCATCAAAACCCGCCATGTGGCAGTATGCGATAGGCATTTCCCTACGACGAAAAAAAAAGACGGTTAGTTGCTGTTTAAAGCCGGTTTCCCCTTTTAAAAAAATATATTTTACAAGTTTAAGTGATGGGACAGACAAATTGTAAACCTCCTCCTTTTTTGAAGTTGGTTAATATTCTGATTTGTTCTATGGTAGGGTACCTATAATAATAAAATACCGGTATTGTGGACCTGGAGAAGGCGTTGTGGACCTGGAGAAGGCGTTTGATAGAGTCGTGCGAAAGAGACTTTGGGACATTTTGCCAGAGTATGGTATAAACAGCACCCTGTTGCGAGCCGTCCAGTCCACCTACGTGGACAGCAAGGCATGCGTACGGGTGGGTGGTAACATGTCACCTTGGTTTGACGTTAAAATCGGCGCCAAGCAGGGTTGCGTGTTGTCCGCTAGACTGTTTATAGTGTATCTGGATAAAAGTCTTCAAAGACTGAATGCGATGACTGAAGGGGTAAAAATGGGTGATCTAGTGATAAACCACCTATTGTATGCAGATGACGCGGTTTTGATAGCGCCAACAGCCACTGATCTGCAAACACTAGTCACAGTTATGAGAGACGACTGCATGAACAATGGCTTACATTTGAATGTGAAGAAAACCAAAATTATGGTTTTTGAACGGGAAGAAACCAGAACGAATGCAAGGATTGTGGTTGGTAACGATGTGCTGGAGCAAGTGAATGAGTTTGTATATCTTGGATGCGCCTTCAGTAAGGATGGGAAATACACCGCTGATATAGAGAGAAGAGTGAATGCAGGTAATAGAGTGAATGGTGCGATGGGAAGGCTACTTGGGAGCCGGCACTTAAGCCAAAAGGCGCAGCTGGCCATGCATAACGGAGTGCTTGTCCCAACGCTGTTATATGGCAGTGAGAGTTGGGTATGTAAGAAGGAGAACGAAAGCAGGATAAATGCGGTCGAAATGCGATCTCTGCGGAAGATGTGCGGAGTCACGCTGACCGACCGTATTCGCAACAGCCTAGTAAGAAAGCGAGTAGGTATGAAAGATAGTATCGGTGTAAAGATGAGAAAGGATATGCTCTGTTGGTTCGGGAATATAGAAAGGATGCCAGAAGAAAGAATGACAAAACAGATATACAATGCGAAAGTGGAAGGATGTAGGTGACCGGGGAAGACCTAGACTATCTTACCATGACCAAATAGACCGTGTCTTAGCTGAAGGGCAAGTCAAGAGTCTCCGTAACCGGCGAGTGTGTATGAGACGAACTATGAGAGTGGAGGAAGCCAGAGAGGTATGTAAGGAAAGAACCTGTTGGAACTCTGTACTCTCTGCCTACCCCGCGAGGGAGGTGGCGTGATGATATAGATAGATAGATAGATAGGTATCTATAGGATTACCACAATAATTATTTGTCATTAAGGAGATCCCTGGTGTTTCTTGAAAGTCCAAGGTTCATACCAATGAAATTAAAATACGACCACCTTGGAGCTATACAGACCCAATGCAAAAAAAATCATTAAAATCGGCTTACAATTGACGGAAATAGCGGTAAACATACATAGGAAAAAAAGCATTAAAACAGACGAACATAGAACCTCCTCCTTTCGAAGTAAGTAAAAAACTTGATCTAATTTTGTATTTTACGATTATGATAGGTCATTTTAGGCGTCGAGATTCTCCGTAATCTCAGTTTTATTGATAAAAATATTCCGACAAACGTAACAGAATCAAGAAAATATTTTCTACAATTGATATAAATTGAATCAGTCCAATAATCTTCGCACTAAAATATCTCAGACAACATTTGGTAGATAAATAGAAACTAACAAAAACATCACAATGTAAAATATTTTTACAGAAAATTAATATTTCTTCAATTCCAATAACAACAAAAAATGAATTGAACGAAATAACGAACTGTTTTTTCGATCAATTCATTTTTTGTTGTTATGACTGTTATGATACCAGACATAGATACCACAATAACAATTTTAAAATATCGAATGCATACAAATAAACAATTCGCATAAACCATCTATTTTTTGCAGTATCTGGGTACATGTTGTCCTTTTTTGTCGCCCTACACTTACACTGAGAGGGAGGTGTAACAGTAACGTCGAAATCAGGTAATTTCAGACCTTTATATGAGTTATGATACACCCTGTGAAATTCATATTTCCTTATGCGCAAAGGATATTATCTCCCTATTTTCTACTAAAAATTCAAACGACCATACGTAATTTAAAAATACCTACATACATATATTCTGCACTTTTGATGCTTGTGAATAAAGACTTTTCTATAGATGGACTTTTCGATTAGGTTTTCAGTCACTAATATTTTAAAGTAAGAGTGACAGAGTTGATATTGTATGGGAGATAGGAGATAAAGTTAGGGAACTAATTATATGAAGATTTATAAGTCAAAGACTGAAGGAAAGGATTTGAAGACTACTACTATATTAATTATTTTTAAGATCAATCAATCAATCAATCAGCCTATCGCAGTCCACTGCTGGACATAGGCCTCTCCTAACACGCGCCATTGCACACGGTCCTCCGCCTTCCGCATCCAGTCTGTCCCAGCGACCTTTTTGAGGTCGTCGGTCCATCTAGCTGGGGGCCGTCCTACCTTACGCTTACCAAGTCGCGGTCTCCACTCTAGGACACGTTTGCTCCATCGGTCGTCGGTCCTTCTGCTGATTTTTAAGATAAGCTAATATAATTATTTTTAAATAAATTTGAAAACACCGGATTATATTTCCTTATTTGACTTCGCAACCCCCAGACTCATTGTCTCACATATAATACATGTATATATATGCTATAACACTTATGCTACTATTTTGACACAAAATCCATTAATAAAACCGAAAAAAACACTATTTCAGTTGATAATTTTTAAGTCGGGTTTTTGTTTCTATAAATTCCGAAACAACGTAACATTAATCTACAGTCGCCGCGTCCCACCAGTATAATGAAATGCGATGCGTGACTATTGATTTTCTTTAATCCGCGCCACTCCGTGATCCCAGATCATCCGGTTCATTACTTGTTCTTGTCCCCCGTACGGGACCAGCTTACGGTTATTTCTCACATAATGAAGGCTTTGGAGCAAACAAAAAGCTTGTTTAAAACACTTGCTTTAAATACAAAAAAATGAGGAAAAAGAAGAATTTTGGATGTGTCTTATATATATTGGTTGTTTTCATACGATATACTTTATTAAAGTTACCTAGATCAATCATTTTCAAGACTTTTTCCACAATATTTTACTTGCCTTTGCAAAACTCATAAAGGTATGTAGCGATTCATTACTTTTAATGTCCCCCATACCAGACCAGCTAACGGTTATTTCTCGCAGAATGAACACTTTGGAACAAATAAAACGAAGGCTTAACGACCACCACATTAAGTGGTAGCCGGGACGAACGGCTCAACGTACCTTCCGAAGCACGGAGACGCTCGAATATGAAAATGCCATGAACGGTCACACATCTCAGGCCGCCTAAGTCGAAGGCTGCTTAACCATGGTAATTGGTAACAACACCGCGGTTGCGCAGCGCTACGAGCACCTCATAGGTTCCATAATATTTTTTATTTATCATTCAGCTATTATCATCCCACAGTTGGCCACAGGCTGCTACTGCTTCCGATCTATTTTATAATCGATTTTTGAAGACCAGACTTTTAAGAAAGACGTCCTCTGCATAAGAAAAGCCTGCCCTTAAGATCGCCCCAACGGCCGGATTCATGATGAAAGCATCCAATTTTAGTTTTGCAATAACCTTAATTAATACTAAGATTATAGATGTCATAACTAAACCAATCCCATATAACAACAATGAAATTCGTTAATGGAAAAGTAACAGAACGTACGAAATGGCGGCAATAGTAATTATCGCAATAAGTCAACGTCGATCGCGAGATTAATGATGAAGTATTATAATTGATTATAATGAGCATTGGTCGAATGGAAGGTACGGGTTTTGCTATAGGTAAAGTGTTTACGGTACGATTAATAAAGGTTCAAGCGCTCGTAGCGGTGAGATATTTATAGAGACTCTTAAAGCTCGTAGTACTGGGATATTTATAGAGACTCTTAAAGCTCAGTACTATGATTATTAAGGTTTGGTCAAATAGCCGACGGAGCGCGACGGGAGCGCGACCGAAGCTCTCGGCTACGTTCGGTCGTGACGTTTGCCGTTGTGCTGAGCGGGGCTGCGCTGTGTGGCGACTCCCGTACATTACAACTCCCCAACGTGGCGAAACCCGCGCTCCCATTACGCTGAGTAGCCTACCTTGCTTGTAGCGACCACTGATAACTATAAAAAGTGCTTGGCTCAGTCAGTTTCAGATGGGTGACTTTTTATAGCGTATCCATTTTTGAGAGTCTGTGCTTTGGAAGGCACGTCATGCTGTTGGTTCTGGTTACTACTTCAGGTACTCGGTAGTCGTTAAGCTAAGTTGGAAGGTTTATGGGTAGTGAAGTTTCGACAGATAGGTAACCAGTGACCACGAACCAATTCATACTAGGCCTAAATGGTGGAATATGACTTTTCTTTGAAATCCTTAATTAAAACTAGGCTTTTGAACACAACAAAGTGATTTCTTAAAGAGAGATCACTCTTCAACATTTTTACTAAATTACCTTAATGACCCAAACTGTTAGGGTCACGGTAAACCTGTCATTGTAACGGAGCTCGATCAATGTTCAATTTTGTTTACCGCTTTCGTTGTCTTTTAGAACGTTTACGAGAAGTTATCGTGGCACTTTTCTACTTAAATATAACTGTAAATTAAGTACATTTCTATCGAATTACTTTATATAAATAACCAGGACATTCAACAATTCAACTATTTGCTGTCACATTTCTTTCTACATTTGTTTCTCAGAATCTTGCTAATATTTAATCTGGATTTATTTAGCGTATAAACTCTTTGGTAAATTGTTAACACAATCATTAAGTTACGTATTTATTGTTAGTCTGAGCGAGATCAATGAATCGAATAGCACTTTATTTTTGTTCTATTATCTGAAGTTACATTATGTTTCATTGCTTTATCTGTTGTGTATTTAAGTGATTTACTGTCACGGTTCAGTTAGTAATCTAATAGAAGTCCTATGACCCATAGAAAACTGCAAATGTATTAAGCATTAAGAAGTCGAGACAATTTATTATTTCCAATCTCTATTTTTTTTTCACATTTATGTTAGTAATTTATTATTTAAAAAAAAAGTAGCCCCACACTAGAATTGATTCCTGTGTTGTGGGTGTGTTTAAAGACATAAATATTCACATACAGAAATACCCAGACTGTAACAAATAATTGTGAGTTACACAAGGATTTGTCCCGTGCGGGAATTGAACCCGCGACTATTCGACCCAGTGAGCGGAGCGGCTTAACAACTGCGCTAAATCGTCCGTTAAATTTCGTCAACTTTAATTCGTAGGAACTTCAAATTAACCAAAAATTTTAATAATTAATTATTTTTTGTATGTGTATTAAGGTGTGTGTAATCGAAATTTAAATGAAACCGTGATGCTTTTAAATTTTGTTGAATGCAGCGAACAGAACGAATAACAGCATTATTTGTAAATTTAAAAAAGAATCTTACTTTAAAAATTATTGGAATCACTTCAGTTGCCGATTTAAAACAATCTCCTTTCAGGTCTTGCGTTAATTATGTTTTACCTTGTATAAAAAATCCAGCGAAACAACAATCTTTTCGTGGGCCACACAATCATATACATTGGTCGCGTGTCTATACGTATAAGTGATAATTATTTAATGTGGAAAGGAAAATGAAAATGCGGTATATTGTGTAGTAACTACGTCTACCTTGAGTGTAACCTTAGAGTAAATATAGTCCAGAAGCTGCGTCCACTTGTAATTGCACGCCGCGCGGTGAAGCCAAAAATTAAACAAACATTCCACACCTACCGTACTTCCCCTGTAATGTTGGCAACCCGGAAAGATTACAACTTTTTGGGGTAAATGTTGATGACATTAGAGTAGATGATAATAAAGTCATAGTTGCGGTAACGTGTATTTAATGCATATTAAACTCAAAAAAGAAATATACTTCAACTATTAAGGCTATTAGTAATTTAATGTAGGGAAAATATATCTTAACTTATATTAACACGCCAGATACCTTGCGGGGTAGGCAGAGAGTACATAGTTCCAACAGGTTCTTTCCTTACATACCTCTGGCTTCCTCCACTCTCATAGTTCGCCTCATTCACGCTCGCCGGTTACGGAGACTCTTAACTTATCCTTACTAGACTGAATTAATGCTATTTAATACTAGGACTAACAGTCTTCAGCAAATAAAAGTAGGGAAAATATTTTTTATGCTAGCAACACTAACAAAATGGACCCGTCTTTTACTATGACAATTACAGACGGAAGAATTATTGAATATTTGAATAATACGGCAACTGAATGCTCTATTTAGGTACAAAATGTTATCTCATCATGTTTCTTTTAGGGCTTAATAGTATGTTTACAGGCAGAAATGACAAAAGATGGCATATTTCTGGGCACAAGATGGTACTAAACACAGTATTTGTATGTTTTAAACAAAATCGTAGTCATGTGTTCTCATTCTCTTATTGACGGGCCATTTAGCGCAGTGGTTAAGTTAAGAGCTTAAGCCGCTTCGCCCAGTGTCTAATAATCGCGGGTTCGATTCCCGCACGGGACAAATCTTTGTGTGACCCATAATAATTTTTTACGATCTGGTTATTTGTGTATATGAATTTTCATGTCTGTAAAACCACCCACGACACAGGAATAAATCCCAGGGCGGGGCTACGTTTAAATTAAAAAAAAATCTATACATCTATCGTCCACCTATTGCCATCCATTAATAGTTTTCTGCAACAGCAGAGCGAACTATTCTAGGGCTCTACACTTACACGTTGCTGGCACGGCAAAGTGCAAATAGTTACATTTATAGGTAACTATTTGCAAGGAAACCATTGAACTAAATCGTTCTCCCAGCTCTTTGGATGGCTGCAATTTAAACAGCAGTCTGATTGCTGAAGTTGAGATAGATTCTATACATTTGAAGCTAAACATCCGAACACTAATAGTGTCTGTATTACCGTTATCTAAGTCTAGAAATGGATTAAGACTAAGTTTTAAATATATTTGACGTTAAAATTTGGTCCAAGTTAGATTTATACATATTTTGTTGAAAGGTCACTGCCCAAGTAGCACAACTGCTGCTTTATAAAGTAAGTAACTGCCCTATTTCAGAAAAGGCTGCATAGCTACGGACAATTTAGCGCAGTGGTTAAGAGCTTAAGCCGCTCCACCCACTGTTTCTAATAGTCGCGGGTTCGATTCCCACACGGGACAAATCTTTGTGTGATCCACAATGATTTGCTCCGGTCTGGGTATTTGTGTGTTTGAATTTTCATGTTTGTAAACGCACCCACGACACAGGAATAAATCTTAGTGTGGGGCTACGTTTAAAAATAAAAGCTACGAATTTACACCATCATGCAGCCTACACTCTCTTATACAGCTTAAAACTGCTAAAGGGCAGTTACTTCCTCTCCTAAGCAGCAGTTGTGCTACTTGGGTACTATTTAAAGCCTTTTGATATGATCTATTTGAAACAATTAAAACTGATCTTCCTAAAATTATTTCTATCATATATTTATTATGAGGTAATAATAAACGCAGTCTAAAACTCCTTAAGATGGGACGGCAGATACTTGTCAGGTGAAGCTGTAAAGGCCCCGCGGCCAATAGCGTAGCTCATCATACACACCACAACAGGCTGGCAGAGATGTACTGTGTAATCAAATGTGTGTACACATAATATTGTTAGCGATGTTAGTTCCCAATGTAGCTAAAGACGAGGAAAACTGCCTATGTGTCGGACACAATGGCAGATTTCAGACGAATGGACGGAAAATCCTTTAATAAAAAAGTGTTCTTTGTCCGACCCAAAATTCTAAATCAAGAAGCTCGTGATATACCAAGAAGGTAATCACGCGACAAGGTAATAGAAAATATTTTTTACGACACGGAGACAATTACTACTGCAGTCAAAATGTGTAATTAGAGAGCAATGACATTTGACCAACATTACTTTGTGTATAAATAATATTAACATTTTTACCAAGTCCGCGAATATCTTATGCCTTACAGCTTCATAGTGCATCGCTTGAAGCGATGCACGACGTGGCCGTTATCTCTGTTTGTAGGCATTATTCGGTCAGAATTAATTAATAGCATTGTTGCTCAGCAAATCTATTTGTTTTGTAATCAGAACTAAAGTACTTTGTAGTGCTAAAATAAATGTTCTATTAATGAAACAACTAACTTTGTATATGCACTGTGGTAAATAATACAAATTTATCTTACCGCCTTTAACCCTATTTATACTTTATCCCGACAAAAATGGATAATTATAGTATTACAGACAAAGTTCGGATGTTCGGATCAAGTCTTCTCTGGCAGTGGGGCGGAAGGTTTTCTGCGGTTTTGTAGATCTGGAGAAGGCATTTGACAGAGTTGTGCGAAAGAGACTTTGGGACATTTTGCCAGAGTATGGTATAGATGGCACTCTGTTGCGAGCCGTCCAGTCCACTTATGTGGACTGCAAGGAATGCGTACGGGTGGGTGGTAACAGGTCACCCTGGTTTGACGTTAAAATCGGTGTCGAGCAGGGTTGCGTGTTGTCCGCTAGACTGTTTATAATATATCTGGACAAAAGTCTTCAAAGACTGAAAGCGATGAATGAAGGTGTACAAATGGGTGACTAAGTGGTAAACCATCTACTTTATGCAGATGACGCGGTTTTAATAGCGCCAACAGCCACTGATCTGCAAACACTAGTCACAGTTATGAAAGACGACTGCATGATCAATGGCTTACACTTGAATGTGAAGAAAACCAAGATTATGGATTTTGAAAGGGAAGAAACCAGAACGAATGTAAGGATTGTGGTTGGTAACGATGTGCTGGAGCAAGTGAATGAGTTTGTATATCTTGGATGCGCCTTCAGTAAGGATGGGAAATACACCGCTGACATAGAGAGAAGAGTGAGTGCAGGGAACAGAGTGAATGGTGCGATGGGAAAGCTACTCGGGAGCCGGCACTTAAGCCATAAGGCGCAGCTGGCCATACATAACGGAGTTCTTGTCCCAACGCTGTTATATGGTAGCGAGAGCTGGGTATGTAAGAAGGAGAATGAAAGTAGGATAAATGCGGTAGAAATGCGAGCTCTGCGGAAGATGTGCGGAGTGAAGCTGACCGACCGCATTAGCAACAGCATAGTAAGACAGCGAGAAGGTATGAAAGATAGTATCGGTGTAAAGATGAGAAAGGGCATGCTCCGTTGGTTCGGGCATATAGAAAGAATGCCAGAGGAAAGAATGACAAAACAGATATACAATGTGAAAGTGGAAGGATGCAGGTACCGGGGAAGACCTAGACTATCTTACCACGACCAAATAAACCGAGTCTTATCTGATGGAAAAGTCAAGAGTCTCCGTAACCGGCGAGCGTGTATGAGACGAACTATGAGAGTCGAGGAAGCCACAGAGGTATGTAAGGAAAGAACCTGTTGGAACTCTGTACTCTCTGCCTACCCCGCAAGGGATCTGGCGTGAGGTTATAGATAGATAGATTACAGACAAAAATGGTTAATTAACTTTCACGAGCGTTTTCTCAACGTGCTTTAGAAAAGCGCTGAAATGAAATAAATGCCAAACAGTAGTTTTTTTCGAAAGCGATGTACAGCGCTACAGCAACGCGCGTTGAAAAAAATGTCTTTGTGAAGGAGGGGTTAATGCCTAGGAATTTTGGAGGTAATGTAATGTTATATCCCAAAGTGATTGTAAACTATTTCTAGAGCGCATCCGGTTTCTTTTTAAAATTTAAAAACTTTTATGGGTATTTAAGTTTCCTCCCAACATTTTTAACCACCGTAGTAGCTCATTGTTCTTATCAAATCAATATTTAACTAACATAGATATCATGAAAACTCGAGTATCTTGTATAAAAAGCGAATGTACGACGAATTGTTTGTTTTAAAAATAACTCTACTAATATTTACCTCTTGAAACCATTTGCATTGCGTCGCAGTCCTTTGTAAAACTAGCAAGTAATTAGCAACAAAAGATCCAGGTTCTTACAAACCAAAGACTCTTTAAGCTTAGAACAAGAATAAATATTTTCTTTCTTGTATGTTTCAACGTTTCTTTTTTATGATTAGATCGTTTTCCCAAAGAACTTTTCCAACCTTTTTTTCTAGACGTCCATTACTTACTTTGTGTTATTTCATTGACAAAGTAAACGAGAAATTATATCTAAAAAAGTGGTTTCCAGCAATGTTAACAAAAGCCAAATTAAGAACGATTTAAGATACATATTTCGACACAAAGACTTTTAAATTGATGTTTTAATTAGTTTTCAGATTGCGCGAGTAGAAGTTATCGATTTATTATTAAATGCGATGATGCATTTTACTAACGACTTTAGAAACAATTGTTTATTTCGGGAAAGTTAATCTGAGGCAATTAATATTAAGTGAATGCCAGCAGATTCATTATTTCGTACTCGCATTATCCTTAACGAATAAGTGTTAAAATAGAACGTAATAGTGAATTCTAAAGGTGCTCCGACGTCGGCTATGACCTAACATCCAAACAAAGAGAATTGCAGAATATGTACAAATATGAACTTTAGGTGCAAAAATCAGAAAAGTTTCTCAACCTTATGATAGAAATAAGACAAGAAGGAAACATATTGATTCTGTTCTTTTAATATACACTAGTATAGCTACCGTTGACGGCGCATCTGAAAGTATTGAGAAACTAAAACTTTCAGTTTCCGAAACCAAACATTTGGGAACAAACACAACAGTACCGGTGCCTGTTCAAACGCGTTGCACGAACCTCTGCGGTCGCGATAATGGTCTCAAACGGGAAACCAGATAGGTAACTTTGAAGTTCCGAGTTGCGTTACGATTGTGGGCTGGAAATGTTTAGAAATGTTAGTTGACTGTTTGTAGATGGTACTAAAGTTGACTTCAATTCATTAATGGGCAATTTATATTGATGCTATATGCGTAAATTGTAATTTTTTCTATTAAGTTTAGAAAAGATTTTAAATTAGAAAGTTTTCTTATATAAATTAAATTGAATCTCGCCGTGGTGCTCTGCACTGGCCTGCGGGCAAGGGATTCTTCGACCTCGTCGGCGTGGTCGGTGTCTGATCCTGTGTGCGGTATCTGTATTCGAAAGAAGGGAAGTAAGGGCATCAGGAGGGTCGGTGAGAATATGCCGCGGGCGGCGGTAGCGGCTGATAAGAGAGAAGTCAGGTGCGTAATCGGCGGCGGCTAGGATTAAGGAGTTCCGAGGGTTGGACGCGCTCGTGAAGTAGCTGGTTGTCGCCTTTTTAATATAGGTGCGAATAGGTTTAAGACCGAGATCAGATGGGAGTCAGTAGGCAGAACGGTTTAGGCTCTTAACTACTGGACTTAGGCGTCCGTCAAATAGAACAGAAAACGAATAAACAGTAGAAGAAAGACTTATTCCATTTTTAAAGGTTTGATAATAATTATTAGTCAAGCCGTATCTTTATATAAAAATTAACAGAGATTAGATTTCTTCATTAGGTAGATAACCTTTGAAGTAAACCGACCCGCAGTTCAAAGCTAGCTCACGAATAAGTTTAACTCCGTATGTGATTCCCTGGAATTGAGCCAATAAATGTTCCGCCCGGTTCGCGGGTTGAACTTCGACACTTGCTCCGAGTTTAACGAAGGGTTAACTAAACCTAGCGTGCATTGGTACCGACATGCACTTTTGTAAAGTTTTAATTACTTTCTTATATATTTTTAATTTGTTGGGCGAAAATTAAACGGCGTTATTTTGCTAAATATTTCTTGAACACTTGACAACATTAAGAAAAGCATATACTTAATATATTCGACTCGTTATTGACTACTGATGAGTGGTGGAGATGCAGCCTTTTCAGGAATTGATAAGAACAGTGGGCTTAACTAATACCACGGCATATCTAAAACTGAGCGATAATATTTTTCTATTTATTTATTATTTCATCATTATTTATTTATTTATTTATTTATTTATTCTTTATGCACTTTTATGTACATAGGCGGACTTAATGCCTGAGGCATTTTCTGCCAGTCTACCTTGGGGTGGTGTAGAGACAAGTGTGGCAGGTGCGAAATTACACGAATTGGAGAGGGTAAAGAAAAAAAAAAACAAAAAATATGTAAATAACAACTAATTAACTATACATAATACTTAATATATACAAATTATATATAACGATAATATACATATTTATATATACCACAAATATATACATATATAAATAATTATACAATGTATACATAAACTAAAACTGTGCGACATAACAACGTAAAGCGACTAACATTGAGAGGGGTTCAACCTTTGGTGTAGATAGTCTTGTAGACTTTTTTTAAAAGAGGAACGATTGGTGGCCATCCTGAGTTCCAGAGGCAGAGCATTCCAAAGAAGGATAGACTGCACAAAGAAGGAAGAATGAATGAAATCAGTACTATGAGGGGGGCACTGAAGAAGACGGTTATTTGCAGAACGAAGATGTTTATCGTGGTTAGAACATAAATATTGAAATTGGGAAGTAAGATAAGCGGGCGAGACTGGAGAATGAAGGATGGAAAAAAGCGTAGTCAATGCCCTCAGAGTTCTACGCTGCCGAATGGGCAACCACTTTAATAGTGAACGCTGTTCCGACACGTGGTCGTATTTACGCAAGTTGAAGACGAATCGAATGCAGTTATTGAGAAGGCGATCCAGTTTGTTGAGTTGATCTGCATTCAGGTCGAAATAGCACACATCACCATAGTCGAAAATAGGAAAGATCAGGGATTGCACAAGCATTGCTTTTGTATTGGTAGGAAGCAAGTTTTTCAACCGATACAAGTATCGTAACGTACCAGTAACCTTTTGACCGACGGCCATAACTTGTGTTTGCCAGCTGAACGAAGTGTCAAGGTGCAAACCGAGATCCTTAACGCTAGAGCTTAGGGGGATAACTGTCCTGTTGAATTTAAGTGTAGGCAATAAATCAGTATCCACTCTGCTCAAAAGTCTAGAACTTCCCACAAGAATCGCCTGGCACTCTGTGGGATTCACCGTGACACCAAACCTGTCGGACCAGTATTTTATAGCCTCTAAATCCTGATTTAGTTTGATGATAATGTCTGGAATTTTATCAACCGTATTTTGCGAATATAATTGCAAGTCGTCAGCATATAGATGATACGTGCACTGAAGTTCTTGAGTTATCAGATCAATGAAAATGGAAAATAGAAGAGGAGAAAGTATACCGCCTTGGGGAACGCCAGTGTCAAGGCAGCACCAAGCTGACGATGCGTCATCACTCAAAACGGACTGCTGACGTTCTCGAAGATAAGAGGAAAACCAATCCAGCGACTTTTGTGAGCACAAACGGAAGGAGAGAATGGACAAAAGGATGTCGTGACTAACGGTATTGAAGGCATTCGAGAAATCAACTAACACGAGTATGGTAACTTTGGTATCTTCCATGCCTGATCGGATATCACCAGTCACTTTAAGAAGGGCAGAAACGGTACTATGGCCGGGCCTAAATCCAGATTGAAGAGGGTTAATTAAATTGTTGATATATATAAAATGGGAAAATTGCTTGTGAACGCAGGCCTCGAGCACTTTTGAAAGAAAAGGGAGAATGGATATTGGACGGTAGTGGCTAGGAAGGGTGGGATTGGGGATCTTTGGCAGGGGGCGGACAAAAGCTTTCCGCCAGAGAGATGGGAATACACCGGACTCTAAAGAGAAATTGACAAGGTGAGTAATCGCCGGAAGGAGATAGTCAAGTACTGATATGATCATGAATCTGCAAATTTTATCACAACCCACAGCCTTGGATTTGATAGACATAATAATCTTTTTAACCTCACATATGTCGACTGGAGAAAAATAGAAAGGATTGATGTTTGGACGTCTAAGACCACCCAAGAAAGAAAGGGTTTGATGTATAGTTAGACGATCAATGGGAGGAACAGTGGAGAAATGGTTATTAAGATCGTCTAAACTTATTGTATTTGGTAGGTCATGGCGTCGAGCCTTGCCAACACCTAGAGTACTAAGGAATTTCCAAATATCGGCAGGCGTAGAAGATGTTATATTATTTAGAATATGGCGGCGTTTAGCGTCACGTATCATCTTATTACACCGGTTCCTAGCAATTTTGAAATAGGTCCAGCTGTCCACCGTGCGGTCATGTTTAAACTTTCGGAACGCACGATTTCTGCGCCTCATGGCCATTCGAATCCCCCTTGTCATCCACAGAGCTGGTGGTCTCTTCAACCGCACCTTTTTCACAGGAGCATGGATATCATAAAGCTGGATTACGGTTCTGTTGAAAATACAAATTTTCTCGTCGATGGTGTTGGCTCCCATGAGGAGATTCCAATCAAGTTTAGATGCATCTTCAGTTAATTTTTCGATATCCATGCGAGCAAAACAACGCCTGTACAGGACCTTAGGACGTGGCTTAGGAGGCTTCAGGATGTATGAAAGGAAAATAAGATCATGGTGGGAAAAACCGGAGGCGTCATGTTGACCATGAAAGGAAGCGAGAGAGGGATTAGAGGTGAGTATAAGGTCGAGCCAGGTATCATCACCTTTGATGTTATGGTGTGTGGCATTAAGAGGCAGAATGTGCAAACTGGCTGACCCTATGAGTTGAAGGAGTTAACGGGAACGGGGGGAATTGCGGGCTAAGAGATCGGTGTTGAAATCGCCCATGATGATGTGATGCTCGTAGTCAGACCCCAAGGATTCCAAAACCGCGTCGAATTCGGTGAAATAGTCAGCAGAAGGAGGGCAATATACGACTCCAATAATGGTTTTGGCTCCTTTGACCCAAACCTCGAGAAAAAGAAACTCAGAATTCGAGTCGTCAGGAGATGTGGCTACAATTCTGAAAGGAAAGTCACTACGGAGGTATATAGCCACTCCACCACCACCTCTGCCGACCCTGTCATTCCGAATAAGAATAAAACCAGGAAGGGCATAAGTGGTGGATGGAAGATGAGGTTTGAGCCAGCTCTCAGAAATCAGGACGGCATGAACATTGATGTTGCTAAATGTGTCATACAATTCGTTGTGATGACTGGGTATGCTTTGTGCATTAATGTGGCACACATTTAGCAAATGGCCAGATTGTTGGTCGAATTTATTGCTGAGAAAGTCCCCAAGGTTGTCGTCTATAGAACAGAAACTAATATCGCACGAAGAGACGGTAGATTCATTGACGGAATAGAACGAATCATTGTCTGAAAACATATATAATTATTACAATAAATATAAATATACTAATAAACCTACAAACAAAACAGTAGTGCCTCACTATATAACCACTTCACCCGCCAGCTAAACATAAATTTACAAATTTACAAATGTACACATCTTTAACAAAAAAAAGTTTAAAAAAGATTATAAAAGAAAAAAAAATTAAAACTAACATTATTTCTTATTGCAATAGAAAGCAAGTAAAATGAAAGAATGAACGGAACGTAGCAAAGAATTTGCATGAAACGGAACAAACACACAACACAATTGGTGCTAATTATATTACTACTAAATTATTTTTCACGTAAGGTGGTACTGTGACAGTTCTAAGCGCCAAAGAAAAATATACTTTAGTTGTAGTTTCTATACTTATGATTTTACGCCTTTACACTATTAAACCAAATATTAGTCTCGTTTGGCACCTAGAACGGGCACCACCCATCCCATGTGAATAATGGAACACACCGAAATATAGACGTCATGATGACATAAAGTTTGACATTTGACGTTGGCTAATCTCTGACATTAGATTGACATGTTGATAATACTATTTTGAAGTTAATTTTGTAAATTTCTTAGTTTAATTTAGGTACCTTATATAGATCTTTGGTTCAATTATATAAATACTGTGATCTGCGTTTGTATAGTATGAAACAACTATAGATTATAATTTGACGATGAGGGTATCTAAAACATGAAAATTGTTGTATACATAATACGCACAAAGAAAAGATAAAAATACAAGAAATAAAAACACAAGAAATGCACAAGTACACGAGATCTAAAATATTTGAGATGGCAACGGAAAGTAAGTCGGAATAAAACAGTCAAATATGAGGATAAACAAAAATATACCACTTAAGACTTATTATTTACGGTTGGTATTTTTCGAAGAAAGACCATCCAGCCCCTTTGGGTATTTTCGCATCAAAGGGCTTAATTCGTCAGCTGAAGAGATACGGTGCCGACTACCATCAGGAGCTTTTAGTATAATGACACCGTCTTGAGTCCAACATGAATTAAGGCTGAAATGCAAACGCGCCTTGTTGAATATGGCTTGCCTGGATTTCGTTAGAAATTCCCGTGCTGAGATGGAAGACCCCTTCAGTTTCGTCTTCGCCCTCCAGACTGTGTGTTTAACGTCAACGCTGGTAAATCTCACAAGAAGAGGCCTGTGATGATTAACGCTAGAAGTTCCAAGTCTATGGCAGCTGCGTATAGAGGAAACCGTGAGATTCTTGAGGCCCATTCTGCTATTAAGCAAATCAAGGATAACTGATGTGCAATTCTCATTATCAACTTCGGCAATACCTAGAAACAGCAATGCTTTCCGTCTGTGTCTTGTCTCGACCATATCAATCTGTTTGGAACATTCACTGATCTGTTGACGCAGCAATCCAAGCATTTTAAAGATGAGCTCCCGAAAGGTGCGGAATTCATCTGCCACCTTAGCCACAGTATCTTTGGCAGGGCCTGCACTTTGAATTTGTGCCTCCAGGTCAGACATCTTCTTCAGGAAGCTATCCTCCAGGCTCTTCTGTGCAGATACAATCGCATCCAATTCAGACATAGTCTTGAAGTTATAAGTAAAAGTTATGTACTAACTAGTTCCGTGTGGTGAAAAGCTGGCAGGCGAGGTTTAATGTGTCACAGCGTCACATATATGTAAGTATTCCTTATTACAATGATTAGGAATGTCAATTAATAAATATTGCACGTTTAAATTTGTTTAAATTAATTAAAATAAAAAGAGAAGCTAGCGACACGTCTGTTGCTATTAGCACCTACCCGCAAAAAAAAAAAAAAAAGAAAAAGAAAAAAATCATTAATATGCGCACATTTATTTCAACCAACTAACCAATTGTGCTGACCAACGTTTACCCTACTATTTGCTGTGTTTTACTCTATACCTTCATGAGGTCATATTTTAAAAGTAAATGCTAAGCCTTTTTGATATTACCAGACCCCATCACCCTGTAGTGCGATGATGAGGCTTGACTACAATAATTACTCCATAATTAAGAACCAAAACAATACAGCTGGCCACGAGCACGCCCACAACTTGGCCTCAATTGCCTCAACGATATCACGTGGCTCTTATTCGGCATATTAATCATAACCACATGCGTTAATTTACGATAACTTCATGAAATGATCAAATTTCGCCATATAGCCCACAAAGCGGGACGGCGGCGCGACGACGGCGGACGACAGCGCGGCGCGTACGTCACACTGCGGGCGCGACGATACTGTCAGCATCGCGCCGCCGCTAAACAAGATAATGCTACTGTCCCACTTGCACCCGTATTAGCGTCTCGTTCTCGCCATGCTTCATTTGTAATCGCTGGTGCCGTAACGGTACCGTCAGCATTCCGCCGCCCGCTAAACAATACAATGCTCATCACGCTCGTACGCGTCTTGGCGTCTCGCTCTCGTCATAATTTGTTAATAATCGCGTGGGACGCGGCGGCGGCGGGCATTGACGTTTGCCGTCGTGCCAAGCGTGGCGGAGCTATGTGGCGTATTCTGTACATATTAGCAAAACATTATAACTCCCCAGACCGCATCGGCGTCGCGTCACGCTCTTAGCACGCAGCACGAAAACCAAAGGACTTAGCACGAAAACTTTGACGTTAGTGTGATGCTAGTGAGAAATCATGTGGTCACGTTTATGTTTATTTATATATGTATATTGGCATAGATGTCAACTCGCATGCATAAATCTTTTGATAACGGAGGGTCATACGAAAGTCCGTACAAGCAATCAAATTTGATTATCACGTCCTCATTGCGGTTCAAAATACTTCTGCGAATAATGAAATTCATTGCTTTTTATAGTGTTTTGGTGTTATGTTTTTGAGTTTTGATGCAGAATCAAAGGAAATTTTATGCAGTCACGCTAGTCAGCATGTCATTTCATTTGAGCTAGTAATGTAGGGCTGGGAAAGCTAAGGTCCTCAATTAGAAAAAGTTATTGATTGAAGATTACTTACTGAAAATTTCTAAGTAGTTGTTTCTGTAGCTGTTTCTGGAATTAGTTTGATATCGGCTTGCACCCCTATTATGTTGAGGCCTGAAAACGCCATCGGGATGTAAGTATCACAATACTCTTCTATTGCTTGGCAAATGTAGACGTAAGGTGACTTTTTTTACTTCTAAATATAAACACAAATAATAACATCAAAAGGTTAGTTAGCAAATTTTTTTTTCAGAAAGGAAACAATTTCAACAAATTTTTGTAAAATTCTAATGAGCTTATAAAATATCTTGCATGACCATTAAAAGATTATCACCTCTTTTGAATTTTGAAGTATCTATTATTATTTAGACTACTCCATCATAATTACTTCTATTGGTGAAAACCTCCAGTATCATTTAACAGCATAACAGGGAAATGTGAGTTTAGCACGAAAGGATTGACGTTAGCGTGATAATAGCGAGCAAGCGTGCTGACGCGTTCATGTTTATTGAGTAAAGTTGTAGTATGACAAGGATGGTAAATCAACTCGCTAGTGTCACGCTAACGTCATTATTTTTGTGCTAAGCCCTTAGAACCCAAACGAGTTTCAAAAAAACACTTAGTTTTCTTCAAACCGGCAACAAATTGATAGAGATAAAAATAGCTGCGAAAAACATTTCCATTTGCTACCATTACGAGAGTAAGGTAGGCAAAAATATAATGTAGCGACTAATATCCCGAAAAAGGACATACAAAAATAAACAACTTCGAGCCTATGATCTTTAAACTGGGCTGGCCATGGTGTATATTTTAGGTGAATTTCTATTCACCCAAACACCGTCACGCCTATATTCTCCAAGCGGGGATGGCAGAGGTGTACTGAGTACACCCACTTTTCACTGACGATGTGAGGTCCCATGTAATAGGGGGTACACACTGGGAATTTTTCGTCAGAAAAACTACATTTGTCCGACCTAGGATTTGAACCCGTGCATTGCTTTGTGATCACGAGGTCCTCGTGATCACAAAGCATTGACTAACGAGGCAGAATTTTTATTTCTTTATTCTATATGTAACCTTGCCCAAAAAAAATGATGCATTAAAAACTCTACCACCTGCGGCAATACAGAATAACTACTTAAAAAGTGATGGCTGCTTCTCAAGTCATACTCGTGAACGGGTGCTGTTGGTGGGGACTGGTCCGTCCTCTAACCTTTGACTGATTAAACATGTACCGTAATACTGTTGAATTTTCTCTCGTTCGGCATCACGGCACACTGGAGCTATAACCAATTACATTGTACAAACTCTTTACATATTTTATATGAGTAGTAACCCTTTATTTTACTATTATTATTATACTTTTTATTATAATCTTTTAAAAAAATCTTTATTTGTAAATGAGAGGACTATGTAGACACTGACTGATACCATGGTTCTCTAATCTATCTATCTATATCTATATATTATTGAATTATTATTGATTACTTAAGACTCTACCACCCGTTCGGAATGTCATTCCTGTGGAGAAGAAGGGCCAGAAACTGTTAGCGCTATCAAAACCGCGTCATCTGCATAAAGTGGATGATTTACCACTAGATCACTCATTTTTAAACCTTCATTCATCGCTTTTAGTCTTTGAAGACTTTTATCCAAATATATTATAAACAGTCTAGCGGACAACACGCAACCCTGCTTGACGCCGATTTCAACGTCAAACCAGGGTGACATGTTACCACCCACCCGTACGCATGCCTTGCAGTCCACATAGGTGGACTGGACGGCCCGCAGCAGAGTGCCATTTATACCATACTTAGGCAAAATATCTCAGTCTCTTTCGCACAACTCTATCAAACGCCTTCTCCAGATCCACAAAACCGCAGAAAACCTTCCGGCCCACTGCCAGATGCTTCTCTACGATGTTGCGAAGAGAGAAAACTTGATCCAAACATCCTCTTCCGGACCTGAAACCCCCTTGTGCCTCGCACAACATTCCATCGGACTTCTCGCGCATTCTCCTTTCATGTTTTTGCATAACTTACAAATTGTCATATTTACATTTTCAACTTACTAATCCCACACCGGATCGGAACGCGGCCTCCACTGAGAAGATCCGGCGAGAAATTCAGTGGGCTTGTCTTTTTATCTAATTTTCCATTCATTTTTTTTATCATTTTCTGTATTGATACATACATTTTTATATTATACAAAATCATTTATGCAACTACTACTTTATTTACTATGAGAGTCGAGGAAGCCAGAGAGGTATGTAAGGAAAGAACCTGTTGGAACTCTGTACTCTCTGCCTACCCCGCAAGGGATCTGGCGTGAGGTTATAGATAGATAGATAGATTTATGCAATTCAGCTCCAATGTGATGTGTTACGACTGAGATATAAGACTAATAATAATATTTTTGAATATATGTTATAATGAAAAGCTAGAGGATTCTGGATGGACCAGTCTCCACAAGCAGCACCCGTTCACAAGTATTGAGCAGCCATGACTCCCTCGATCAAATTATCGGGAAGGAAGTTACCCGTACTAAATAGCCACTGCAAGCATAGATTTTTAGTAAGCATGACCAATCCCAGATCCCAGAATGCAGTCAGAAAAGACTACAAAAGGAGCAGTACTTCGAGCTCGTTTAGCACGACACGCTACGCTTTGACATTTTTGTTTACATTGAAGACGTGCTTAATGACCAATCATCGTCAATAAAATAAATGGACACTCTAGTGGAGAAGGGCAAGAAACTCTACGGCCACTCCTTTAAAACAAAAGTTTTTCTGTATACGTTGTCAATTGTGGGGTGTGGGAGACAAAGTGCGTCTACCTTCAACTTCAATGCCTTTGTTCGGAAAGAAGAATTTTCAATATTTTGTATTTTATTTATATTGCGTAGAAGGTACTTGATACTCGTACCTTATTGTCCTTCCAGTCCGATTATAGAAACATAAATATAATCTACCCTATGTTACGGGTTATAGAGACGTACAAAGTGCTATTTTTTCTGGAGGAAACAAAGCGAGTTTGGGAACTGCGTTTTGTTAGTGGTACAAAGTTTTTAATAAAGTTCACACGCTCTGCAGTTATGTAGTGTGGAGCAAGTATGAGCGATTGAAAGAAATTATTCTGTGTGTTGCCTGAAAATATTTTACTTTTGAAATGTATCATGTGTAATATTTTTCTTAACTCTCTTTCTCATGGTCTTTGCTGTTTGCTTTGCTATTTCCTATTGATTATATTATCAAATTGCTTTTGTTCAGTTACTATTTAATGCTGTAGTCACTAACCCGAGTTTGACACCTTATGGGCGGCTTAATAAGATCCAATAACAACAATAGCTGGCCAAAAACTTGCTTCCGCCAATTTGCACAATTACACCAATTTACCTGGACGTCTGAGAGAACGGCTATGTTAAACAACTAGCTTAGCATAAGGTAATTTATTAATCTTATTATTAGCTAAATAACAACCATAGTAACACCCATAACAAGTTTACAGGGAAGTCAGATATTACTAAAAAGCAATTCCCTAAATTGTGCCGGGACTTCCATTGTTTGTTGTTTTTGAGCCATAAAGATTTATTTTCGGTTTCAACAATATCTCAGCTGCTTACAGTGAGTGCATCCCCACAGACCTGCAAAATCAGTTACCTAGAATTCCCACTGTGGATTTCATAAAGGAGTCTCTGATGTCGTTAACTGAAGAATTTTTTTCTTAAACTTAAATCATTCAAGTGGGTTTACAGATCAAAGGAACTTTTGGAAATTATGGTGTAGTTAATTAGTTTCTGGATTCATTTTGGAGTTGTGAATCATGAGGTTGTTGTCTTAGCTTATAAGTATTATTAACAATCGGTCATCGCCTGGTTAAGGTTGCGGACAGAGGCTGAATGCGTTTCACAAAGCCGATAGCCGTGACGATTTTTGGGCAGTCCGTTGCTCTGCAAAGGACTTATTACAACAAAAGAAAAAGAAGGATATTAGAACAAGTATTGTTAGCCTCAGACTAGAAGTCGATTACTCCAACGATTTCTATTTCCACGGGAGACAAAATAGTTAATCCACAACAGAAGCATTTACAAAATCTAACTATATCATCCCGTCAGTTTCCCTGCGGGGTAGGCAGATAGTACAGTGACAACAGTTAACAGAGTTTATAAAGCGCAAAAGAGGTGTGTTAGAACAATTTGTAAATTGAGACAAACAGATAGCTGTAAATCATATTTTTTAAAATTGAACATCCTTACCGTGCCATGCATATACATCATTGAAATCGTAAAATTTGTCAAAAGCAACTTAAGTTTATTTGGAAAATTTAAAAGTGAACGGTATAAGAATAAAGTGTGCGTCTCATCGAATAAGTATGTGTAATTAACAATATATTTGAGATGAGTGTACGCCAAGTGGCAGATTTTTAAGATACCAAACAATTAATGTAACATCTTCCATACTAAAAATCACACTTATAAATAAATATTTTGTTTGAATTTGAATAAAATCAAAATGCTTTTGCATATAAAAAATTTATTTGTAAATACACTCACGCAGCTTACAACTATTGTGGTGTGGATCAATACTCCTAAAAAACTTTGCTCTAGCCAGTAACAACTTCTCTGAATTTTGGATACCTTGTATGTCTAATAGACCACTGTTTATGCTGTACACAAATTATTAATATAAATTTATAACCGCTGTATTAGGATGTGCAAAACTTTATGAAGACAGCGCTTCGTTGAATAAATATTACACTATGATTAGCTACTATACACGGAGGTTTATTACAACGAGCATGTTCGTAAAAAAGTTTTTCTTTTGTAATGTCATGTATACAAATAAAACTGTCTCAATATAGTCTCTGAAACAGTCTCGGGAGCAAATGGAATATAAAAAATAACTGTAAAATAAATCTCCTACCATCAAATGTAATTTTTATATTAAGCTCTAACTAGACCAGTGTAGAATTTTCTTTGCAGTTCTTTGTTTTAAGGCTGACATAAGTAAAAACGACTGGGCCAACCAGAACCTTTCAGAATTTACGTACAACGCATATTTTTATATGTGTTCTTTAAGTCTTATCTATTAAGATATTATAAATCTTTCTCGTTGGGCTAATAACACACAATATAGGTCACAATATTCAGTTCTTGGATTTTAATCCTAAGTCGGACAAGCGTACTTTTCTATCAAAATTTTGTAGTAGTCCTGAGTTTAGAATTGTGCCCGGTATAATGGCAATTGGCTTTGGGATCTTTTTCTACGGTACAAGCCCAGTACTTTGTTCAGAAATTAGTGACTAATGTGGTTTTGACTTTGCAGTTTTTAAATAAATAAATAAATCTTAAGTATGTGATATCTGCTGTACACAGTACACCTCCACCACACTCGGTTAGACGACATTAGGCGTGACAGTGTTTATGATATTTATTACTTTTGTCAATCTTGCTCTTCACTATACCCTTCCGTGTGTCCTCTCATTAAACAGTCGCTACGGAGTTATCAACTAGTTTGCAACAATGCAGCAACTCTTCCACCTCACTCAGGTCTTGACGTCACTGTGTCGGACCAGAGGCCAGTACAAGTGAATAGACTTACTTAGCCTTAAAAATATCCTTACTCGGTTACACCACACCATTTGTTGATAAACACATAAAGGTGGTTAATTATCAACGTCAAATAAAATTCATAAATCTTATTTTATAATTAATATTTGACTTTATCACTGCAGAATATTTTGTCGTTAATTTTGTAAACAAGATGATTATCTCGTATAAATAAATTGAAACCTGGAATATTTTTAGCTGAGTGAAATATTATCACTCCTGGTTGATTCTGAAATAAAACAAAAATGTCGTGTATCATCAGCCAAAAGAGGACCACTTCTGTTTTTACAAGCTTTTATTTAACTTGCAATGTTCTTATGTCTGTCTGCCTGTCTTTCGGGTTCAAATCTTTTGAGTCATTTTCTAAGCAATAGGTAATTAGCAAGGTATTTAGGTGGTTCCATTGGCCAACCACAAGACGGCCAATGGAACCACGTAAAGACTTAATATAACCCCGCCGCGTTTGAGCTTGTTGAATTCGACTTGACGAGTACCTTAGACGCGAAAGTCTAAACTAAGCAAGATATGTTTGTTGTGTTTTTAATACGCTATTTTGCTATAAGGGCTTGCTTGAAAAGGTCTTTTTAAATTAAATTTTTTACACTATATTACATTAATTGAAAAAAAAGAATCTTGGTTTCAATAGTTGCTACGAAAGTTTACAGGCTACGATTCAGCGCAATTTATGCCTAATACGATTTTGGGTTGTGGATTATAACCAAGTCTCTCTGGTCTCGATTAGTGAGACAAGATCTTTGCCCGAAATTGGAACAGTATAGGATGATTTATAAAATAAAATATTTCTAGTGAAAATTTACTGCAAAGGATATCTAAAATGTTAGTTTTAATGGCTGTTACAAAGTTTTCAGATCACAATTTAATGCGTTTTTGATAGTCTATTAAGTTAAACTGGTCTGTGGCTGGACCCACATACTTTTCTATGTACGTGCACTCTCTAATTATAACACGGTGTAAAATAGTTCATGTGGAATACAGTTCCGAAGTCGGTGTCTTTGGACTTTATTTAATCTTCCTGAGGTTAACGTGCTTGCCTTAACAGGTAAGGTGTTCAGAAATGCATGCGGTTAGTTTTGGATTACGTTGAGAAATACCTCAACATACCAAAACCAACTGGATAATAATGTCTTGTTTATAACGACACCCCTAAACTCGCCAAGGGGGAGCTCTTTCCATGGTTCGCTGAGCAACTCTGAGATTTTTTGTGGGACCTATTGTAAGAGACTACGTCTCTCATCCATATGTCATCACTGGTAACACACACTGACTAAAAAGTTTAGTCTTAAGGCACTGAGGTATTTTGGATGAGAGAACGCTGCACAGTTTCCCGAACGCAGCCCGAGTTGGATTTGTCGATTCACCTCTCTTTCAAATTTGGTACTACCTAACCGGACTGCCTGTCCTAGGTAAGTGTATTCGTCGACAATTTCAAGAGCAGAGTTCCCAACAGTGAGTGCGGTGAGTACACTAAGCATTATTTTCGTTTTATCCATGTTCATTTTTAGAGCCACTTCTTGGGATACTCTATTGAGTTCACCGAGCATTTGTCCTAGATCTATCTAGCGATTCTGCCATGACTACAATATCGTCGGAAAATCGAAGGTGAGTGATGTATTACGAGAAATTACGACTCCCTGTCTTATTATTCGGGGATCTTCTTACGGGGATCGCCTTCATGCACTCTACCTGAACTCGGACTGACACGGTGGCGTTATTTTACAAGCACTTCAACGTTCCGCTGTAGTACTAATAGTCAATACGGCAGCGCTAGAGAAATCTAAGGATCGTCCATGTCTCGATCGAATCGAAGGCTTTCTCATAGTCCACAAACGTGAGGCATAGTGGCCGATTATACTTCACAGTCTATGGTACTACAGTTTTTTCGGAAAACGGGAGGCTGGAAGTCATCGAAAAGTCATGCCTCTAGTACTTGGAGTACGATTTTTTTTAAACGTAGCCCCATACTAGGAATCATTCAAAAGAAGATGTTTCATTGTACGTATAAATAAAGTTACACAGTATCTTAAATTAAAAGCAAATTAATGTGATTCTGTGCCTGAACTAGGAGAAATCCTGGATCTCAGACCACAGAGCTCTTTCTACTTTATGAGTAGATACAGAGATAAAATTACAATATATAATAGCAAACCATTTTGTTAAAGTAAAAATCAAGAATTAAATATACAACTTGTTTGTGTGTGTGTGTGTGTGTGTATGTCCTCTCTTTGTGTTCCATTCATGTGTCGTGGATGCATTTACAAATATGAAATTCAAATGCACAAACACCCAGACCGAACAAATATTTGTGGGTCACACAAAGTTTGTCCCATGCAGGAATCGAACCCGCGACTACTCAATCTAGCAGGTGGAGCGACTCAAGCTCTTAACCACTAGACCAAGCCGTCTATCATAATTAAGTCAAATCTATAGTTCATAGATACGGATTTCCAAAAATGTTGTTCAGCACGAATGATACGCTATAAAAATACTATTTAACTGGGGAAAATTTTGTTTTCAACCGACTTCAAAATGAAGGAGGTTCTATATTCGTTGATATGTATTTTTTATGTATATTCACCGATATTTCCGTCAATTGTGGACCGATTTTGATAAATCTATTTGCATTGGGTTTAGTATAGCTCTGAGATGGTTCCATTTAAATTTTATTGGTATTGAACTTTGGACTGGATATTTATATAATATACACCAGGGATAACTGTAAAATAAAAAATAAAAATAAAAAAGGGAAACCGACTTCTAAAAGCATAAAATATATAATTCAGTGCCAAGTAACTGACTGAACCAACCGACACCGACTATATATATCCCCAAAACTGTTCTCCGCTGCGCTGGAAGATGTCTTCAAGCTTCTGGACTGGAGAGGACTAGGTATCAACATCAACGGCGAGTACATCTCTCACCTTCGATTTGCCGATGATATCGTGCTCATGGCTGATCCTTGAAGACCTCAGTACCATGCTCGACGACCTCAGTAGAGTCTCTCAACAAGTAGGTCTTAAAATGAACATGGACAAGACGAAGATCATGTCAAACGTCCATGTAGTACCAACTTCTATAAAGGTTGTAGACTCTACGCTCGAAATTGTTGACGATTATATATACCTGGGACAAAGAATCCAATTAGGTAGGTCCAACTTCGAGAAAGATCAATCGTCGAATCCAGCTCGGTTGGGCGGCGTTCGGGAAGCTACGTAACATCTTCTCGTCCAAAATTCCGCAGTGTCTCAAAACAAAAGTCTTTGACCAGTGTGTGTTGCCAGTGATGACTTACGGCACTGAGACATGGTCGCTTACGATGGGCCTCATAAGTAGGATCAAGGTCACCCAAAGGGCGATGGAGAGAGCTATGCTCGGAGTTACCCTGCCGGATCGAATCAGAAACGAGGAGATCCGCAGGAGGACGAAAGTCACTAACATAGCACTCAGAATTGCTAAACTTAAGTGGCAGTGGGCGGGGCACATCGCTCGTACAACTGACGGTCGTTGGTGCAGAAAGGTTCTCAAATGGCGACCACGTACCGGAAGACGTGGAGTGGGTAGGCCCCCTACAAGATGGACCGATGACCTGGTGAAGGTCGCGGGTAGAAGTTGGATGCGTACAGCACAAAGCCGGTCGTTGTGGCGGTCTTTAGGGGAGGCCTTTGTCCTGCAGTGGACGTCTTTCGGCTGAAGAAGAAGAAGAAGAAGAAGAAGATATATCCATTGTAAGCTGTCTTCTTCTTTTCGTGTCCATGGTTCATATTTGTCTCGGTAAAAGAGTAGCCAGTTCGAGCGTGCAGTCTGTGGCCACGCTTACATCTTCCCTTGTACAGGTGGGGCATAAAGGGCAGCCCAGCAGGCGCGTCATTGTCTGTGAGGTCGCACCACAATCGCAGGCTATTAAATTTGGATCTTTGAATCCCCATGTGCACAGATTTTGCTAGCATCTACAGGTAGGTACCTGCATGCGAAGTCAATTTAATGTAGGATTCTATCGTAAGCTGTGAAACGCAGTTGAAACTTACAAATGCCAAAACATTTGTAAAGATCTTAAAACTCATTTTTAGTGCATTTGTGACAGATCCAATTAATAATCTTAACCAATATCACACTTTTTAATCACACAACTAGTATAAGTGTTAGCTACTCCATTTAATATAATTGAATTCGTTATAAGAATCAATAGATTTCATATATATTTGTTATAAGGATCAATAGTTTGATTAATATTTACTTTTGACTCACCAAATTATAATTTCAATTAGTGACAGTAAAATTGTAAAACGGATTAAATTAATGTTGTTCGGCGAAAATTACACAACTATCATCTTGCGTTTGTTAACATCCAATTTTAAGCTAAGCACGTTTCTTGTCATGCTCTCATTAATTCTGAATATTTCTCCCGTAACAATTCTTTTCATAATAGAAACAAATTTCTTTAATTTTTTCTCCATAGCGATAATATTTCGAACAGGTGTTGGTTATGAAAAATAAGTTACAGTATTGCTGTTTGCAGTGGCCGTGCGGTCGCACCTGTGAAAATATTTCAAGTACAGAAATTTTACTAAATGGTAACGCTAATTTCACACCACCGCCCCTTATTAATGTACTATAGCACTAACGCACTTTTGTCAGTTTTAGTCAAGAGTATGATCACTAGGCTTAGGGAAACATACTAACTAATAGGAAAGCCTTACTTAAAGAAACCGGATCGAAAAAAGGATTTCTTGAGTGTTTTGCTTCTGTACAAGTTATCTTCCAAAAGTAATAGCAATGTACAATACAAATTGAATAGTTATATAGCTTCACACGAGGTTCAAAATCTTAAAAAAAAAAGTGAAACGTGTTATTGTTTATCAATCCGTAAATCACCATCCACGAAGGGTTACTATGGCGCTCGTTTGTAGAGTAGGGTGATAAGATGTGCTTACGAACATAGTTTTTTGCAGAAAATATACATTTAACACTATCTTCCCACGTATATGATAGATGGAGCACGATCAGTCCTTGTTTCGAAAGTTGCATATTTTGTAAAGATTAAGAATTTGGCTAAAACATCTAGAAAATATACTTAGTTCGTGAATGATTCAACATTTAAGTCGTTATCCAGAAATATATAGAATCTAGTCATGTTTTTATATTAATAATAAAGGTTTATAACAGGGCATATAAGGCATAGGCCTTATATGCCCTGTTATAAACCTTTATTATTATATTACTATTCCACTCCTGAGCATAGGCTCAGGAGTGGAATAGTAAGGTAGCTAATAACGACAAAAAAGTTTATAAGATCAAGGTTTAAGTCACCTGTAGGAGGCTATGGCTTAGTTTTCTATTGATTATCTACTAGATAAGGAGTAACTTATTTTGTAGATTGTAATTTAGAATACGGTCACTCACGATGGGCTTTATAACAAGGCTAAGTTTACCCAAAGTGCAATAAAGAGAAATATGTTTTGGAAGTGGTCTTTTTCTATAGTAGAAATTCTTTCGGTTTATTATGATAATCATGATAAAATATAAAGAAAATAGCGATAATGCACAAAGCATTATTTTTTACTGCAGTAATAATAATTTCAGTTAGCTGAGCTTATATACCGTTACAAAGCTAAACCCAAATACCAGAAAACTTATAAGGCAAAATCTAAACAGAGTACACTTGAGGACAATATTTATAAGGAAAATTTCAATTCCAAAATATAAAGGTGGTCTGTTCGTTTGAGTCCCCCCAGCTTACTTTCCCATATCCTTATGCCTTCAATCTCCGAGGAATCACGTTCTATTATACTCTTCTAATTCTTTTTCCATTAATAAAGGCATTGCCCCACATTGTGGGTTTGTTAACATTACATATCAAAAATCCAGACCAAAAGAAACAATCTATCTATCTATCTATCTATAACCTCACGACAGATCCCTTGCGGGGTAGGCAGAGAGTACAGAGTTCCAACAGGTTCTTTCCTTACATACCTCTCTGGCTTCCTCGACTCTCATAGTTCGTCTCATACACGCTCGCCGGTTACGGAGACTCTTGACTTTTCCATCAGATAAGACTCGGTTTATTTGGTCGTGGTAAGATAGTCTAGGTCTTCCCCGGTACCTGCATCCTTCCACTTTCACATTGTATATCTGTTTTGTCATTCTTTCCTCTGGCATTCTTTCTATATGCCCGAACCAACGGAGCATGCCCTTTCTCATCTTTACACCGATACTATCTTTCATACCTACTCGCTGTCTTACTATGCAGTTGCTAATGCGGTCGGTCAGCTTCACTCCGCACATCTTCCGCAGAGCTCGCATTTCTACCGCATTTATCCTACTTTCATTCTCCTTCTTACATACCCAGCTCTCGCTACCATATAACAGCGTTAGGACAAGAACTCCGTTATGAATGGCCAGCTGCGCCTTATGGCTTAAGTGCCGGCTCCCGAGTAGCTTTCCCATCGCACCATTCACTCTGTTCCCTGCACTCACTCTTCTCTCTATGTCAGCGGTGTGTTTCCCATCCTTACTAAAGGCGCATCCAAGATATACAAACTCATTCACTTGCTCCAGCACATCGTTACCAACCACAATCCTTACATTCGTTCTGGTTTCTTCCCTTTCAAAAACTATAATCTTGGTTTTCTTCACATTCAAGTGTAAGCCATTGATCATGCAGTCGTTTTTTATAACTGTGACTAGTGTTTGCAGATCAGTGGCTGTTGGCGCTATTAAAACCGCGTCATCTGCATAAAGTAGATGGTTTACCACTAAGTCACCCATTTGTACACCTTCATTCATCGCTTTCAGTCTTTGAAGACTTTTGTCCAGATATATTATAAACAGTCTAGCGGACAACACGCAACCCTGCTTGACGCCGATTTTAACGTCAAACCAGGGTGACCTGTTACCACCCACCCGTACGCATGCCTTGCAGTCCACATAAGTGGACTGGACGGCTCGCAACAGAGTGCCGTCTATACCATACTCTGGCAAAATGTCCCAAAGTCTCTTAAAAGAAACAATTGTGGGTCATAAATATTTGTTTCGTGCGAGGATCCAATTCACGACTGCATGGTTAAATTTGTGGCAGCCTATATTCTAACGCCTCCTATCAACTATCACATTCAGTTCTAATACCGCGACACGCCTTTCGATGAATATATACGTTCGAAATGGAATTCCACAAACTGTCACTCATTTGAGATGAATTGAGCCGAAAGCTTCATAACCTTGGTGATCGTTAAGAATACCGGTGTCTCACAGGACTATTATTTTCTTCAAGTACTGTAAACCAAAAAAAATTTACTTAGAAATGCCCAAGAAATATTATCCCCAAATGTATACAGTTGGATGTGAAAATAAAACACTAAGAGCGTGGCATCCCAGCGCAGCGTTATTGCTTCCTGCGCTGAAGGAGCCAGCGCTATCGTCCACTGTAGACTGTTACTAAGCTCCCGTACACTACGTAGTGGGTTAATAATGTAGCTTTTTGTGGAACCTAAATTACATGCCTTTTGTCTGTAATTCTTTCATACTTAGATGTCATTTTTGTAATAGACATTAAAGTTGATCGACTCTGTGTGTCAGATGGCAGGTTAAGTAGTTCAAACTCAAATAATTTATTTTGCATAAGCCCTGCGGGGGGCTTACAAATAGCCAATTTTTTTTTACACTGCTTCTCCTATTTTCCCAAAGCGTGGGGTGGCAGAGGTGTACTGATTACACCCACTTTTCGCCGACGATGTTAGGTCCCCTATTGGGGCAAGCCTATTGCCAAATTCCAGACCCCGGACTCATACCCACATTTGTCTGACCTAGGATTTGAACCCAGGACCTCGTGATCCTTGGCGATGCGCTTTGCCACTTAACCAACAAGGCAGTCAATATTTATTTTTTAAATATAATTTAACTACTAATCTACCACCGAGTTGGGAACGCGGCGTCCACTGAGAAGATCCGGCGAAGAAACTTAGCGGGCTTGTCTTTTTTATTTAATTCTCTTTCTCTTTTTTCCTACCTCTTTTAATCATATTGTGTGGATACACTGTTTAGGCTACAATTGAATAGTGTATCTCGTTGGTCCCGATCATTAGTTCATGTGGTAGTCATTTAGCCAAGTTGGAAGCCTTATATATAGTTGATAAGTTTCAATAACGGTGGAGTATAACCTAGTCTTTGTAAGAGGCCTTTGCCCATTAGCGGGAAAATATAGGCAGGTTAATATTAAAGTCGATGCCTCCACTATAAGATTATTGAGGCGAATGTGTTTATTCGATTCGGAGCGAAGTAAATTTAAAAAGTAATGTATTTTGGATAGGTATTGAACACAGTAATGACAAAGAATCTGACAATTTTCAAGCTCTTAATGTTACTGAAAAAGGCTTAAATTGTAGTACACTGAAATAACGTTACAAATTTTTGGGAGACTGGTGAAATCTCTATTTTCGAGGTACCATCCGTCGACGTAGCTAACAGTTACTGTTCTTATCATTGATACCAAAATAATTCAGTTACAGATAATTGAACTATATGACTAGGTTTAGGTTTAAAGAAGAAGACTACCTCTGTTTAAATATATAATTACCGCAGTCTTAATTATACATGAGAAACAGATAACCCGAATATGCGTTACAAATTCTATTCCTCTTTTCAGGTAGATAAGTTACATTTCTACATTGTTTTTCATACATTCTACATTCACTTCATTTACTCTAAATTATTCTCCCATGCCCCGCAACCAAATATAAATGAAAAATATTCTAAGATTTTTATTTTAAAAGAGTAACTGGAGTTTGTTGCTCTTCTTCGCCACAGGAATGACATTCCTATTCATTCATCATTTTTTTCTGACGATTTATCATTCCGAATTCCTACTCTCAATAGCTTAACCATCAGTTTTACAATCTGCATAGATATTTATACTAACTTTAGCATTTTTATACCCGTATCTTACCTCTTTAATATGCCAATGACACTACCGAGCACCGGAAAGCTTAATCTCTGAGACCCTACGCAAGATTTCTCAAGACGCTGGCCTCGCGCCGACGGGTCCCGTCGTTAACGCATCCGGAAGTTCTGGATTATCCACTACGATGTTGTTGTGACTTTTAATGGACGCTTCTTGTATTTATAGAGCTGTAAGGGATCTACATAACGTTTTGAGAGACACTTGGCGAACATTATCTTTAATGTCGATGATTTTGAGCACACTAAAAGTATTTAAAATGATAATAACATTCCAAGGTGGAAAATCTATTTCTCTCTTTTTAATCAACATGCCGAATCACTTTTAGGGTAGGCAGAGAGTACAGAGTTCCAACACGTTTTATACTTACAGACCTTTTCCACTTTCATAGATCGTCTCATACATGCTCATCGGTTATAGACATTCTTGTTTTGTAGATCCTATCAGAATATAATTTCTATACAGAAGAAGGGCAAGTTACCACAAAAAGTAAAACACACGTGTGTTTATAGTACAGGTGCCTTCTTCTCCAAAATAATTCAAGTCTCCAAAAAAATGAAAGCCTTTGCATACCTAAGATTCGATTCTAGGACATCGTGATTTCCAGCCGCACCATTTGCTACTAGAACAACTCTACTCTAGCAGTAGTCTTATTTGTCAATAGAGCGTCTCCTCACACTAGGATTTATTTGTTGTATCGTAGATGCATTTACAAACATATGTGGATGTCCTTTGGCTGATGACAATGATTATAGGATCATTGGTGACGAAAGGTGGTGCAAATAGGTTTTACTGGCAATGTGCTTATTTTTTCTATTCACCACGACTTATTTGAAAATTACCGCCAACTAATAGTTCCATTCAGTAGTAAATGTATCGAATTATTCTACATATTTTCACTCCTCGATTCATTAAGTGGGAGTGGCAAAGGTGAACTTTGTAGACTTTGTCTGACATAGTATTTGAATCCAAGAATTCGTGATCGGCCGCAACATTGCACACCATTAGAGCGTAGGAACAATCTAAAATATATACAAACATACCTATGCCTTACTAGTTTTCACACGCAGTTTAACTATGTGCTATTTTAGTGTTACCTGCCAAATGTCATTAATATCCGTCCAACCGTTCCAATGTTATTGAGTAACAAATATCCAAATGTTCATTACATTAGTGAAATCACATTTTCTTTTGCAGTTTAGCACAAAAATCTTCCCCACAACTAAAATAAAACCGTCGTTATACCTTTCCAGTTTTCACACGGAGCTACGCGCTATTTTAGGTCTTTTTTGTCAACTTTCATCAATATTCATTCAAACTTTCAATCGTCATTGAGTAACAAACGTCCAAACATCCCCATTACATTAGTAATATTGCATTTCTCTATGCATTCTAGTGGAAAAATCTTCCCCACAACTTCTATGAAACGCGCAAGGGTTGAAAATAAAACCGTCGCTTGCGGCAGACGGCGTGTTCAGGTAATTGAGTTTGTGCCATATTTGGCTCCAGAAATGTTGTTTTTTTTTCCTCGTGCCGCAGTCATAAACGTGTCACACGGTACTGAGTGCTTGTCACAAATTGTGACGTGTCATACTTGCTTTAATTTTTTTTAAATTGATTGTTCGCTGTGAGTAATATTTTCGTATTGTGTGAAAGTGCTCTTTAAGGCAAGACTCTGTTAGAATTTTACCCTCTTTACTTACTTCGCAAGGGATCTACTGTGATATAAAATATCAACATTAGTAATGCATTTCTCGATGCGATTCAGTACAAAAATCATCCCCACAACTTGTATGAAACGGCGACGGGTTAAAATAAAACCGTCGCTTGCCACAGACAGCGTGTTCAGGTAATTGAGTTTGTGCCATATTTGCATCCTGATACGTTGCCTTTTTTCCACGTGTCTCAGTCATATACGTATCACATGATTTTTCGAATTTATTTTTCGACTATTTTTTGCCCGCCACTTCATTTGCATTGCCTTTAGACAGGAACCTAACATTTTCCAAGGATCAAAAGTATCTAATGTGTTAATCCGAGTAATAAACTACCTGTGTGCCGATTTTCATCTAAATTAGTTCAGCCGTTTTTACGTGATTGTGTAATAAACACCCAAACATACACACTTTCACATTTATAATATTAGTAGGATGTGAGAAATATTGTCGTATAGTGGGATAATGGTCTGTACGAAGAGAAACTAATCGTTATACTCTTTGTACTCTTAACTTACTTCGCAAGTGACTTGGTGGGAAGATGTAGGTGTATAATTTAAACATTATAAACTTTACAGTGATTACTGTAGCCATCCTTCTTTCTCTTTTCTAATATTTTTGTAAAATTGTTTTCAATAATATAATTTGAGTTTGGCATTCCTAAAACTGTCCCTTTACTAGGTACATAGAAAATTATCTTTTCGTGGGCATGTAACTATAGTTACGCCCCAGTGTGCAGTTACCTCATACTGCGACACAGTACGTCTTCCAGGATAACAAAATAATTTACACCGGTGTTTACCAAGGATACTCGCATATCTTGCGGTTTCGGGATCGAGGTAGATACACGGGACTCGGATCTACCATCTACCCTATCTGCCTTGGAAACGAGTTTTTATGACAGCCTCTTGCACCTTTCAAAGCATTAAGATTTCTGTAGTTAAAGTCAAAGTTGAAATATTTAAAATAGGCTTTATTTGAGGCGTTTGTAGCGCTGTGCGACCGCGGTATTCTTACTGATCACCAAGGTTAAGCAGCGTTTGACTCGGTCGGCCTGAGATGGGTGACCGTTTGTGACTATTTCATATTTGAGCGTCTCCGTGCTTTGGAAAGCAAGCTAAGCCATTGGTCCTGGTTACCACTTAATCTAATAGTCGTTAAGCCGAGTTGGAAGCCTTATAGGCAGGCGGCTTGATAAGTTCCATCAGCAGGTGGCCACAAACCTGCCTCCATCAATCCGCACTGGGTCTACGTGCTGGAGTGTAACCTAACCTCTCTCACCTCAATTTGTGAGACAAGGCCTTTGCATAGCAGTGGGACAGTAAAGGCTGATATTATTATTTATTGACAGATACATTGATGACCTGATGCAGGTCGCAGGTAAAGGCAAGATATGTACAGGATAAAGCCGGTCGTCGTGGAGATCTGTATCCTGCAGTAAACGTCTTATAACTGATGATGAATGGAGACTTATACGTTTCATACCTATCTCTATCTATCGTATATCATCACGCCAGATCCCTTGCTATCCCGCAAGGGCAGAGAGTACAGAGTGCCAACAGGTTCGTTCCTTACAGATCTCTCTGGCTTCCTCCACTCCCACAGTTCGTCTCATACACGCGAGACTCTTGACTTTCCCTTCAGATAAGATACGGTCTATTTGGTCATGGTAAGATAGTCTAGTTCTTCCCAGGTATCTACATCTTTCCACTTTCGCATTGTAGGTATATGTATATATCTGTTTTGTCATTCTTTCTCCCGACATTCTTTCTATATGCCCGAAACAGCGGAGCATAGCCTTTTTCGTCTTTACACCGATACTTTCTGTCCTACCTACATGCTTTCTTACTACGCTGTTGCGAATACAGAATACATAAGACTTAAATACGTATCAATCCTATTTAAACCGAATGTCGTAACTGCTCATAAAAAAAAATTTAACTCGTGCTTGATTTCATCAGAAAGGTCGGGATAAAAGTAAGTTGTTACGAGATCCATAAACAGAAGGTTGTCAACCTCAAAACTTTTGAAGACGATACACTAAACTATAGCCCTTAAAAGGATTAAAAATAAGATCGTCTCGAAGTGTTCCACAGTAAAGCGTGCAACGGTTAACTAACTCTCAACTTTGGTCTTAAAAAAATCTTAAGGCTTCCCAGTTTTTTTCTATTTATATTATTCCAGTACAGAAATTCCTGTTTTTCGCGAGGTCTTGGCTCGTTTTCAATGTATTTAAATGATGTTACCGCTACTCCCTGGATATTGCTCTAAAACTTTTTGAAAATAATGCTGAAGAACGTTTTTGATACGATTACTTTTGTTGTGTTATAATTTGTACAAGTTTTTTATTTTAAATTAACTAATTTATAAAGCTTTACTTTTGACTGCCTCGTTGATCTAGTGGCAAAATGCATCACTTTGATATCACGAGGTCGTAGTTTTAAATCCTGGGTCGGACAAATGTAGTTTTTCTAACGAAAACTTCCCAGTATGAGTCCGGGGTCTGGAATTGTGCCTGGTATATAGCGCGCCCCCTACAACATGGGACCTAACATCGTCGGCAAAAAGTGCGTGTACTCAGTACACCTCTGCCATCCCCGCTTGGGGAGTATAGGCATGACGGTGTGTATTACAATGTTTGGTATTTAGGTCAAATCTTGCAAGTTGACTTACAACCATTTCCTCTTGCTCTACCGAGTTGAAATTTGACATGTGGGTTTGGTCCGATAACAATACATTTTTATGGTAAGCATGACCTAATTCTACAACCTGGATTGGATCTAGAGACACATTTCAACGACCATCAGCAGGAACATGGAATTTTAATAAACATTACATGGCTGTATAAAATGTTTTTAATCTATTCATAACCCATTGGGCTCGTTCGACGGCGAAATGTGTATATACACAGTACACCTCTGCCAGTCCCGTACGGGGAATACAGGCTTGATAATTTTTATTTAACAATATTCTATATATCTTTATCATCACGGTAGGTCCCTTTCGGGGTAGTCGGAGAGTACAGAGTTCCAAGAGGTTCTTTTTTACACTTGTGTACCTTAATTATTTATTTTTTTTATTTACACTGTCACGCCTATATTCCCCAAGCGGGGTTGGCAGAGGTGTACCGAGTACACCCACGTTGCACCAACGTTGTTAGGTCCCATGTTATAGGGGGCGAGCCTATTGCCATATACCGGGCACAATTCCAGACTCCAGACTCGCACTGGGAAGTTTTCGTTAGAAAAACTACACTTGTCCGACCTAGGATTTGAACCCAGTACCTCGTGATCACAAAGCGATGCGCTTTGCCACTTGACCAACGAGGCAGTCAAGGTTTTTTTTTTATTATTACCACAATTTCTGTATATGGTCACATGAATCAATATTATTACGTTACGCGTTTCTTTAAAGCTTTCGCTACATAGCCGACGTAGCCCGACGGGTGCGCGGTGGTGGCGCGACTTGGGGATTTGGTAATGTACTGAAATGTACGGAAGCAGCCCCGCTCGGCGCGACGGCAAACGTCACGACCGAACGTAGACGAGCGCTTCTGTCACGCTCCCGTTGCGCTCCGTCGACTATTTGAACATAATTCAAATGTATTGTTCTTATAAAAAACAAATTGTTTCCTGCTTATATTCATGAAAAATGTTGTTTTTTAGCAGCAAATTTATGGAATAATAAGAATTTATTAGAAAATAATAAAACGTGTTTGTTATTTATGCTCGGTGATGGACAAACTTTTTGCTTCACTCGGTATTGAGATTGTATCCTTAAGTCTGAGCATGACCAGATTGGCCTTAGAGTAATGTTATTGTGTTGGTATGTTATCCTTTTCCCACAATATTTTTTCAAAATAAAATGATGGTGACAGAAAGTTTTCACGACAAAACGTCATGATTATGTTAATCTATTCGTGCTAAGCCCTCTGCTTCGAGGCCTCAACCGTGGTATAATAACAATATAACTATACAGTCCCACAAGGATCTCTTAGTCCGTGGATGACATTGACAGGGGGCGTTCGTGTGAAATCAGGGCTATCATTTAGTAAAATTTTCCTACTGCCAGGGAAAGACAGGTGGGTCCGCACGGTTACTTATTAATAAAAGAACTTGGGTAAATTTTGTAGCAAACGGCAACTGTGTGACTGACATGAAGTGAAATTTTACTTGATGACAGATCCGTGGGCCAAAAGATCCTTGTGGAACTGTAGTAATATTTTACATTCACATTCAAATTCAAGCTTTCCTGTATTAAGCAAATAAATGAATTTGAATTTGAACATATATTTATAATGTGACATAACTGACCGTCATTAGAAGCGTATACTATGTTGGCGTTTACAAGGGTCCGAATTCTTAGATAAAGTGTGATTGGGTATTTAACGTAAAAACTTGGGATATTTTGGCACAGGACCGCGAAGAATGGTACTAAAGGGAAGAGGCTTATGCCCTGCAGTGAGTTGTAGAAAGCTGATGATAATGAGATATTTCTTGCCTCCTTCTATAACTTATAAAGCAGCCATTAAAGGCTCATGGGTTAAACAGTATTAGAGACGGTTGTTTAAACCACGATACACGATTGAGCCCCGTAAATGTACAGACAAAACTGTAAGGTGTTTTGTAGCCAAAGCAATTGTTTGCTAAAATGAGTAATGTTTATTTGAAGTTTATATGTTAATTTAGGTTTCTCAGACGCGATGTCTGTTGATGTATATATTTGCGATGTGTATATTTTTTCGATAGAAAAATGTCCAATATCAGACCAAGGTTTAGCAATTGCAAAGCATTGTCTCCAGTATAAGGCAATAGATTCGCTCCCTATTACATAGGACCTAACATCTTCGGTAAAAAGTGGGCGTTAAAAGTAAACATTTCTCGCAGGGCATGCCAACTTTAAAAGTAAACTTTTGTCTCTTAAACTGGTACCTTCACCACTATACCAGTGTTCCACATCTAGCTGCGAGTATGAACGATCAGCACATGAAGTTCTCTGGGAGTGCAGTCTCTGGTACAACGCAAGTTTGCAAAACACTTCTAGAGTAGTCTATTACGCAGATCTTGTAAAAAATCGGTATAATTTCCGTACCTTCAAGCGTTTTTGCCATACCTATTACTGGAATCAAACGTGAGATTCACAAATGGGCCCTGTTAGTATTTTTTCGTATCCATAATGCTTAACGACTGGGTTTATCCTAGTTGTATTCTTCTAGTCTATGGGTGATCTGCCAATTTTTGTGTGCTGCTTTGCAAAGGAGGAAAGTGATATTTTATTTTTTCCTCATCCTCCTGTTTTCTTTTTTTATTTAATTAAATTTGTTGCGAGTTCCAAGACAATTAAAGCGTTCCCTGGGACAATCCAAGGTTTAAACCTTGGTGTCGTCTAAGGACACCATCGTGGATCCTGGCTTACAGGAGTTACAATAATGGGAACGTGTGGCGGGCTTAATCCCATAAAAAGTACACCTTGAGAAATATAGGCGTGACGGTGTTTATTGTTTTTTATATGCTATTAATTATAGTAATCGTTACCGTATTGTCTTTCTTCACGTTTGTAAAGTTTCGTAAGATATCTGGCATATCATCATGCCGATTTAGAAAAAGTTCCATACCCAAATAATGAGTACTGATAGCAGTCAAAAGTGCCAATGAAAGGTGCCACTATAAATAAGTAATCGGGCATCTTAAATACTCAAATGTAAGCAACCCAGTCTATCATGATGTATCTTGTAAAATAAAGCCAATCAAAATAATAGTTCTCCAATTTTAAGCGCTATAATTTTGTTGCCTAGTTTCAAGGATTAAATTATCCTTAACTATTTTCTTCGTTCCTTTTAAAATGCATTTTGAAAGTCTAGAAATTATTTATTCGACGCCATCTCATGAAGTTCTCTATTTAATTGGTCTGATCGTTGGATGCAATTATCTCAAGGACTCTTTGAGAAATATGAAATTCAATTTAGCATTTCACAAATTGGGTTTTACTTTGACGAGAGGGATGAATGATCATACCTAATTGTAGTGAGAAGAAAATAATTGAGGTAAAGATTAATTTATGAATTATAAATTCAAAGCTTCAAAGAATATTCTTGCATTATTTTAATTTAGGTTTCTCTCTGAATTGGATAAAGATTATATTTACTTATTATTGAGAGAATGCTTAAACATGCTCGATTATTTCTTGTATTGCTTGTTCGCAGTGAATATAACTCTACAATAACGAAAAAGACCACCTCGTCAGTCTAGTGATAAAACGCATCGCTTTGTGATCACGAGGTCCTGGGTTCAAATCCTAGGTCAGACAAATGTAGTTTTCCTAACGAAAAACTCCCAGTATGAGTCTGGAGTTCGGAATTGTTCCCGGTGTATGCCAATAGACTCACCCCCTATTACATGTGCCCCCAAAAAGTGGGTTGTACTCAGTACACCTCTGCCACCTCCGCTTGAGGAATATAGGCGTAACAGTGAAAAAGACTAAGTTTTTAATAATTGGATACAGGAATAATATTGCAGTTCATAATACAGTAGAACATTGTGATTTCTACCTATATCAATGTACAAAATTCAACGAAATGCAGAAAACTACTAAACATTAATCAAACATGCACCGCTTTCCATTAAAGTGTAAGAAAGCTTATATTTGAATCGATTTGGGTAGCATCAAAAAGTCGACTCTATGCGCAAACAACCTCGTAATGAAACACTCTTTTAATAGATCTCAACAATATTCCTACAACGACCGCGAGCGCGGTCGAAATGGATATGGAAAGTTCACGGAGCAGCATTCACAGTAGAAAACCAAAATAAACGAACTGTTTCAATCGAAAGTACTGCATAGCTCTCGATTTTTGGAGTCCCTTGTGAAATTGTATTTTTATAATTACTGGAACTGACGAGGAAATTTGTCATACGAATATAATACGACCAGATGCCGCCCGTACTTTTGTCTTCGTATGTACCTCAATAAATTATTGCTTACTAGTTTCTGCCGGCTACTTCGTTTGCGTAAACTTTAGATAAAAAATCTAACAATATCCGGGATAAAAAGTAACCTATATGTTAATCCACGTAATAAACTATCTGTGTGCCAAATTTCATCCAATTTTTTTGCGTGATTGAGTGATAAATATCCAAACATACATACTTTTACATTTATCATATTAAAAGCATGTGTTATTTTAAACTATATCACAGTGATGTTTCATCAAAATCTGTTCAATATTTTTTACATGAAAGAATATCCAATATTACACATCCATCCTCACAACCTTTTACGTTTACAATATTAATATGATGGGTACTAAATTGAGTGACGTTGGTATATATGAGCTGCTACAATCGTTAGATGGTGGTTCTAGTACCATCCAGATAACAAGAACATTTGAAATATGATTACAAAAAGAATACAACAGACCAGCCTAATTTTGGACCAACAGGTCATGCGGATGTCGAAAGGACAATGGTAAACTCCCATACATGGTTTTGCCTGATATCAATTTGAAGCGTCTATGAATGAAAAAATGTGAAAACTATAGGGTTTTCATTACTTAAACATAAACACCGAGAAATTTTATTTGAGACATCGAAAGAAAAAGATATTAACATTTTAGTTTTAAGGTTATGTCAATATTCCATATATTAAGTGATCAAACGAACTTACCTGAAGTGAAGTTCGATCATTATTATACGAAGTCCTTCGTTCGAAGATATAAACATGCAGCTCTCTCTACTCGCTTGGCAAGCCGCTAAGTTTTTTAGAAACGTCAACGCCTCCTCTATGGTATCTGTGGACATAACCTCTGCGACCATTCCTTTTAGAAGTAGTACATTTCAACTTTACCAACGGGCAGGGCGGGTTGGGTACTTATATCTTCGAACGAAGGACTTCGTATAATAATGATCGAACTTCACTTCAGGTAAGTTCGTTTGATCACTTATTATACTGTGTCCTTCGTTCTCGATATAAACATGCAGCTGTTTAGAGCTATAAGGGTAAAGTTGAAGTATACCACATGAATGTCATTTTTAAGCGTGAGCTCTAAAACATAATATGTCATGAGTACATTTGTATAACACATTCCTGTTGTTTGCATTGCTACACAACACAAATACAACATATATTGTTTCTTACAACCAGTCTGTCTAACTTATTCAAAATAAATTTATTTAATCAAATTCTATAACATGTTATGTTATATAGCGTAGATCCATCCCAACAAAATTCTTTAAAGCACCTGTTATAGCAAACCTGTTGTCCATAACTCATTACTACCGGGTAATAATAATCAATCATTACTTATCAGATATCAGTGCATTCTCCATCTGTTATGTCTTCTATATATAGATTTTTTTTTTTTTTTTTATAGTAGTCTCTTTATATAACGAGAGTTGAGGAATTACCGATCCAGAACTTTGTTTATATGAAATTAATCCCTTTATAATAATTCTTGTATCATAGAAAACCCTTCCGAAACGAACTATGAGAGTGGAGGAAGCCAGTAAGTAAAGAATCTGTTGGAACCCCGCACCCCCCCTGCCTACCCCGCAAGGGGTCTGGCGTGACGATATAGATAGAGATAGATAGAAAACTCTTACTGTGTACTAGATCTGGAAACAAAGTATGTTAGTACCCAATCTATAACAATATAAGACAAATAAGACAGGGAAACCTGTTTCCCCACTAAAGTGTCTTCCATGTGGGGCTTTTTTTTTTTTTTTTTTTTTTATCAAATGATCTCGTTTTTGAGTACAGTACCAGACAAAGGCTACAAATTATATTGGTGATTATAAGGATGCTTTGCTATAATTACTTATTTAATTTATGATAAAGTATTTTCCTTTATGTCAAAGTTCGGTTATATTTAATGTTAGTTATATTTATAATCTTTAAAGATGTACATATACCAAAATTTAACATTTTTGTACTAGAGGCCTTTGTACTAATGTCCTTATCTAGAGCTATTCCTCACATAAGGCTATGTACATTAACTATATGATCTCGCCCCCCCCCCCTCCCCCATTTTTGGGTTTGGAACGAAGGGCAGTGCTGATGTGTGGTAACCTAATTTAACAGTGGGTGTTAAACTATACTACTACTATTATTATATATTTCGAAACTATCCCGGAATCATTTCCATGTCCTGAGTGGCCACCTAAATATTTATGTATCACTTAACAATTCGTTCTTGCGCAATAACGCACGCGAACATTCATTTTTGGCAATACGATCGGGCCACCCCTGACCCGTTATATTACTGATGAAAATTCCACTCAAATTTACTAATTTAGTAAAGACTTAAGTAGCGAATAAGTCACAGGCAACTAGACCAAACCACGGACTATAACTTTATGATATTGGGAATCCTATTCATAACTTAACTTTTTCATACCCTTAAATGCCACACTTCCTCTGCTTCTTTGTATGTGGCTGTTTTTTATAAGTAGCAACTGTAATGAGTAACTTTCTAGTAAGTTCTAGATTTCCAACTGTGAGAATTGAGTGTCACTTAACTTATATATGTAGTACCTACGTATCATTCATATTTCATTTAATATCATAATATTTTTTTCGCCCTCGCCTACCCACTTGGGATCTGGCGTGGTCTTATAATTAATAATAAATAAATAATATCAAGTTCCCTAAGACTAAGGTTATTGCAGATACTACCTAATATTTATCATACCTGTGATAAAAATATACTTTTGATTATTCTTGTTTAAGATAATCTATACTTTTAAATATTGTAACTCAATATTTCATCATCTATATCATGTCAACCTAATATCGTTAAATTTTTAAATAGGTATTATTATTAAGTCATTTGCATGACTTTATTTTCTTTTTATATATAGATACATTAATAAGATACATGTAACATGTGGATGTAATAATTTAAATGTAACAATATGAAAAATGCAAATTTTTTGTATGACATTTCCAATTCAATATTTATTTTACACTGAACCACCTTCAAATAAATTACAGCATGTATAGTGCTCTAAAACCACCTGTTTCCATAATAGTAGCAGGTTGTGTTTGTGTCATATCTCCGATATCCTAACTGTACCAGAACCATCACTGGTGCTCAATATAAATGTGCACATTCAAAACTAAACACAAACCTATTTTTTATAGTTATTAATTACTTGAATAATTTTATTTGATGATATATTATTTATTGATTATCATATTATCAAACAAAAGTACAATAAAAACATCTAATTCTTCAATTCATGAATTGATGTATAATCTTTCCTCTGTGTGTCTCAAATTTCTAATGTATTAATTACACTATAAATGATGCAGGACGTATCCAAAAACCAAAACCATTGGACTCATTACCCAATAGAAAGCTGAATAGCTTCTTATAAATTTTTATTAGTATATTTAATATGACTCTAATGTCTATTATTAGCATTGAGTTTCTTTGTGGGATAAGGATTATAGCACCGTTGTGATCATCTATCTTTAATTAAATTCTAATGAGAATGGCTATAAATTGTATATCAATTATTAAAAATTATGTTTCTAATAATAATGTTTCTATACATAATGTTAAATATATGTAGGACCAGATTTTTTAACCTTCACTTGTCTGGATTACTTGCAGTATTTGCACAAAACCCATAAAGTTATGTTTGCCGTTGAAGGCAGACAGACACACATTTTTATTAGTATCATAGATACATTGTTACATACCAAAGTCAGTGAATACCTTTAGCCTCCAATATTATGGTTTATTTGTAACAGCCATGTTGTAATCCTGAATGTTTAACTGATTTTTTCAGTAACATAAAAAAAAACAAAACAAGCCTTTATGTAAAAAGCCTAGCAAGCTTTTCTTACCTCACATTCTCTGGTAGGAGACTTCCAATGTCCATTGTGATTTGTTTTTGGTAGGCTGATAGGTACACTGTAGGTACATTTATACATACATTTGTGGATAGGTGTACATTTTTACACACCGGATGAGGATTGTTGTTCTATATTGGTTACAACACTGGTGGTTTCTTGAAATTTAAACTACTGCTTATGAATAGATAGTTATAATTCCATCTTGGTACTCCACTATATTAACCTTATTTAATACAAAATATATACTGCTGACCACAAAGGTTCTTATCCCAATCAATGTTTCATGACTGTATTGTTAGGACTCATCTTCCCTGGCTACCCTGCAAGGGGTCTGGGCTGATAATATTGATAATTATTAGTTTTATGTTAACTGGATAGACCAGGTATTTTATATTATATTTTAAGGATGTATGTGTGTAACACAAATTATTGTACAACTTGCCTGTCTCAGCATCGGTAGGCTGTGATATTATATTTGGAATATTTCCACAATTCTGTTGCTTGTCAGTTATAACAGGCATTGTTATAAGTAGAGACTACTTTGGCTCATCTGTTTATAAACCCTGTTCAGGGATAAATATTGCAAGGTTTACCTTTTTAATACAAATATTGCACAATTAAAATTACAAATAAAGTGCTCATAATATTGCACAATTCTTTGTGTAATAAGCTCCACTTTGGGCTATTTTAGGATTATTATACAAGTATGTCTAATAATGAAATCAATAAAAACACTATGTTTCTGCAAAGAAGTGACTTTTGTTATTAATAATGTATTGTTATACATAAACAATGTCACTTTAATTACCCTTTCAGTAAGTCTCCTTTTGGAGATATAATATGACAAATTGCTTACAGTTTATAGCAATAGTCTTTGTATTTACTGTTTTAGGCATGTTTAAGGTATGTATTTTAGGTAACATTTTTGATTCTTACCATTGTAGAAATGTGAACTGCACAGGAACACCTCATGGATGAAACCTATGAGTAGTATGACCTTCAGCACATATCTCGTATGGGCCCCAAGTCTTGCGGATCACGCCGATGCATCTCGTACACCGCTCGTGTCCTTGAATTACCGTTAAGTCTTGCGGACCACGTCGATGCATCTCGTACATCGCCCGTGTCCTTAAATTGGCATCGATCCTTAACAATCATTATTGATTAATGTCCCCGCTAATTTCTCTCATTAGAGGTATTACCTTGCCAATTTATAGACGGTTAATAATTATTTGCAGGTATATTGCGTGTTAAACTGTTTTTACACGAAGAGGGACATGAGACTTCGTAAGTTTACTTTCCGAGTGAAGACTTTACAAGTCTTAATATAATAAAACTCACGTCTCCAAATATTCGATATTATATACATAAACAAGTTAAGCTGAAAACGCCACAAATAAACAACTATCAGTTGATCTTTTTTGAATGTACACTTTTGTCAAGACGTAAAATATTTCTGAATTTGCCTATACGATGTTTTAAATTTATTTCACAACATCACTTGAGTATATAAAAACCTTTTGTTATATAATTTCACTGCTACGATTATTTGATTAAATTAAATGTCGACCAAAACTTTATAACAAGGTATCGGCTGCCACGCTAAAAGAAAGAATGGTCGCAGAGGTTATGTCCACAGATACCATAGAGGAGGCGTTGACGTTTCTAAAAAACTTAGCGGCTTGCCAAGCGAGTAGAGAGAGCTGCATGTTTATATCGAGAACGAAGGACACAGTATAATCATATTTATAAGTCAAGACATTAAATAGTTAGAAATCGTGAGCTATTTATAACTTTGAGGCTTCTAAAACACTCAGCGGTAACCATAAAAAAATATAATAGTACCCATTTAACTTAATGTGGCCATACTATTCCATGTTTTGAACATAATGAAATTACCTCTAAATAGGTAGTTAGCATTGGGTCGTTGGTGATTTGTATTTACACCGTCACGCCTATATTCCCCAAGGGGATGTTAAGTCCCATGTAATAGGGGGCGAGCCTATTGCCATATAACGGGCACAATTCCAGACTCCGGACTCGTACAGGGAAGTTTTCGTCAGAAAAATTGTCCGACCTAGGATTTGAACCCAGGACCTTGTGATCACAAAACGATGCGCTTTGCCACTAGACCAACGAGGCAGTCTAGTATATTTACGAGTCTTCTAATAAGGGGTTACTTGCAACCATTAGAAATTATAATAGTTGGCACTACGTTTAAGTATCTACTTACTTTTATATGAAATATGTAAAGGTGGTGGACTTTGATCTCTCTCTCATCTCGATTTGTGAGACATTTGCCTAGCAGTGGGCAGAATTAGTAGATTCATTATTTTTGTTATGACCTAGTTACCACCCATACACTGCAGCAAAATAACGCGGGTAAAATAAAAATGGTTATCAAGATTTATTTTATAAATATGTATTCTTCGTCACATACAATAGCTAACAGTCTAGTTTTAGAGCGTGTTCTCGTGTTTTGATCCAAGACTTATATCGCTGAGCATTATTGACTCCAATGTAACATTGGCACGCACATAATGCGTGTAGGTCTGTCACACCTTTCTGCCTCCGAGCGAAGCGTACATACACAGTTTCTTGAGGTACGATCGGAGTCCGTTTAGAGAAAGAAATTATCAGTTTCGTACGATAAAATCGAGTAGCTGCAAGGTTTAAAACTAAAAACAAATTAAACAACCAGGAAGAAAATACCGTAAAATATTTTAGTAAGTTGAAGTTGTCAACATAAATGTCATTATTACGAAGTATTGCCACGACATTTCTTTTCAATCAATTCCATAAACTATTTAAAATACGTTGTGTGTAATATTTTTTTTAATATTAACTATTTAGAAAATATTTCAACTATTTGAAAGTAAAACATTACGAGAGTTTCTATAAATCAATAGTCTTTAACTAAGCGTTTATTTACAAATGTTTATTAGTTTCTACTATTGACATTTATTTTTTCAAATGTGCCAGTTTTGGTTAATTCAAATAAAATGGATGAATATGAATTTAGTCATATGAAGTACTTAAATTTTAAAGAAAATTAATCGTTCGAGTTTACACACAAAATTAATTTTGTGTAAAAACCGACCGAATTATATTAGTAATATTTGCACATGTCGTATTTTTAGACAATCCATAAAACATTCAGGTAGGATCTTGCCATTGTTCTTTATGAGATAGGTGCCGTGCTACAACGTAAAAGATTTAGGATAAGTGTCATTAAATGCCTGAAAAAAGGCTTTAGAATTTGTATACCTTACATTTATCTCTAAGGGCTAATAATATTAATGCAACCCCAGATAGGGTCCACGCTAATGACACTATTAAGTAAGTATTAATTAGCAAGTTTTATCAAATTACAAATATCTAAGCACAAACTCACCAAAGAATTTTCATATACGATGCTATTGATGAAGATTGTTGCTAAAATCAAACTTGATACATACAGTACAGAAACTTTAAAATGAACCCACAACATTTCGATAGTAGCAAATAGTTCCGCCATGGAACACTCCTTTTAATAGATATCAATTTTACCAGAACTCAGTTTAAGTAAATAAACTTACATACTTTTGTGGTTGAGTGTTCTAGTGTCCTATAAAATACTGTACTGCCTCGTCCATGGCCAGATAATTCGCGTAGCAATCACAAGGTCCTGGCTCCGAATCCTAGGTCGAGCAAAAATGTAATTTTTCTATAGAAACATGGCTAGTATTAGTCCTAAGTCTGGCATTGTGCCCCGTATAATGGCAATAGATTTGCCCCCTAATACATGAGATTTAACATCGTCGACGAAAAGTAAGTGTATACAGTACACTTCTGCTACCCCCGCTTATGGAATATAGGCGTGATGGTGTTTATTTTTATTAAATATCATAACTAGTTATGTATTCCCAACCAGTACACAGTTCAGTGCAAGTACATTAGAAGATGATGTAAAAAAAACAATGTATTGCTCATACAAATTCATTCTAAGAACTATTTTGATGATTCGGCTTAACTTGCATCAACTGCGTATTTATCATGTAAACAGATATCAGGTTACATGTTTAGTCTTCGTTCAGTTCCGCTTACTGTTATGATTAATAAGCAAATATGAATTAATACGGCGCACTCTGCGTAGGAGGCGCCGCGTAAATATGTTTTTTCGGCGATGCCTGTAAATAGCCATCACTAGACTAAGTACCTCAATATCCTCTTAGCTCTCTTACTGTTCGCACGAACTCTAAGTAATATTATTGATTCTCTTATATTATATAATATGTCGTAATATTTTGAGTATCTATAATAAATTTATATTTGCAAAATAAATATATTTTTATAAAGTCACGCCGACCTTTATATTTGACTAATTTGTTTTCACCACGCCATCTTTTGTTAAACACATAATGGTGGTGAATTATCAACGTCAAATAAGATCAATAATGTTAATTTTATATACAAGGTGTAACATAAATAACGCAACACCTTAGACATCCCAATTAGATTATTGCTTTACAAAATTAATTCGAAAATCAAACTTCCAATTTTAAGGAGTTTTAAATTAACCACGAAATCTGTATTTTTGTGTGCATATTGAGGTATATGTATTAGAAATACATTTAAAATAGCCGTATGCTTGAATAATGATAAAATTTTGTTTAATACAAAGGACCGAACGTGAATCAGCAACTTTTGATAAATAAAAAAAAATTAACATTAAAAATAGTTGCAATCGATTCAGTTGCCGATTTAGATCAAACTACTTTCAGATCTTGCGATATTTATGTTACACCTTGTATACTACACCTATGCCTATATTTCGCAAGCCGGGACTGCAGAAGTACTGTGTACACCTACTTTTTGCCGACGATGTTAGGGCCCGATGTAAAGAGAGAAAACGTATTGTCATATTACAGGGGCATTTTGAAAGAAAACTATATTTTGTCTGGTCTAGGATTTGAACCTAAGACCGATCGAAACGCAGCCTCCACTTAGAAGATCCGGGGAGAAACTCAGGGGGCTAATGTTTGACCTTTGTTAGCTAGTTAGGATTTATTATATGGATATTGACAGTCTATTATTCTCACCATTTAAAGTGGTCTGTGATTCTAATGAGACATGGTGATTTTAAAACGGCTACGGTGGATGGGGTCCACTGCGGAATGGTCGAAACTGTTTTGGGAGCTTTGAAACTGGAGAACTTTCGTGGAGCAACGTCGTTGGGTGAAAACCAAAATAAACGAACCTATTAACGAACTAAGAGTGCTGCATAAGCATTCGCTCTGGCGTTGTAGGGATCTTTGCAATTAAAGTTTTATAAAAACACCGTCATGCATATATTCCGCAGCGGGGGTGGCAGAGGTGTACTGAGTACACCCACGTATCGCCGACGATGTTACGTCCCATGTAATAGAGGGTGAGCCTATTTCCAAATACCGGGCACAATTCCAGACTCCGGACTCATACCGACCATTGTCCAACCGCGCTGTTTAATGATGTCTTTTTGTAATTGTTACAGTTCTGTAACTTATATTAAAGAGTGTTGTAGCTTGCTGGTAAAAACAATATAATATTCATTATTTTCTTTGTTTTATTTATTAGATAAAAATCGATGTCAAGAGTTGAATAAATTACATTAAATATTAAAAGTGTAGCGAGTTAGTTGCTGATTTTCTGCTTGAATAAAATATAACTTTATAGCATTAACCAAAGAGCTCAAATGTAGATGAATTTTATCTCGATGACCACTGCAGGACAAAGGCCTCCCCAAAGATCGCCACAACAAGCGGCTTTATATTGTACCCATCCAGATTTTACCTGCGACCTTCACCAGGTCATCGTCCACCTTGTGGGGGGCCTGCCCACTCCTCGGTTCCGGGACAAGGTCGCTACTCGAGAACCTTTCTGCCCCAACGGCTGTCAGTTCTACGAGCGATGTGCCCCCCCCCCCCCCCCCCCAGTACCACTTAAGTTTGGCAATTCTGATATAGCTATATCGATGACTTTGGTTATACTTCAAATTTTATCTGAAATGTATAAGTAAGTTGAAAGTTATGGATATCCTCAAAATATTTTATTTTGTATCTTTAATCCAAATTAATTAATAAGACGTTAATAATACTTAGTAAACAGCGTTCCAGTTTTAAATTTTTTAAGTGATTTTTGGGTTTACACGAAATAATCGAGCTTTAACAGTGCACTTATAACTTTCCGAACATGTCCGATTGTTAAATAATGAACTTTTCCATACTGTAACGTTCAGCTACAGTAATAACATTAATGATAGTTAGGTTACAGGCTAGTTTAGAATAAAAAACTACAGCAGTAAAATCAACAGGTTACTTCCGGTAATAAAAAGCATACGAAACCGCCGGACAAACTCGGGGGCAACATTAATTTCGCTCCAACAAACCGCACCTGAAACGGTTGAAGCGATTTAAGCGGGCTTATTATTACTTATAATTGCTGCACTTTTTTAGTGTTTTATTTTGGACTTGCAATGATGACTGATGATGATGACTTGAAAGATGTTAGTTCATTGCTAAAACTACTGCATATCGAGTAAACAATTTCCATGTTTTATTTATATTGCCCATCTTATTCTGTTTCAGGTACTCTACTGTCTTTTTTAATTCCCCTAAGCGCTTCAATATAATATGTATTATTAAATCCTAATCTAGACAACAGTGAATCTCACTTGAATGTAACTTCTTCAATATAATCTTCAAGACATCAAGCATTGATAAAGAGTTTCTGTTTGGTATATCGCTTGGCACTAATCCACACCAGACTGCCTCCACGTGGTGAAGTACGACTTATTCTCCCTCACACTTCAGGCTGATATAATTACTAGCGTCTGCGCTGGGCTCTTGATTTCTGCACAAGACAAACCAATAGATTTAAAAAAAAAAGAGCTGTAGTGACCATCAAATACTGCTTACACACCACTAAACTCATTATGTTTACATAATACACTCAGGAAAATAACTGAGACGTTGAAAAAATTGCATAAGCAATAACCGGGTTATATAAATAACCCGCAGTAATATTTAATTTTCTTTGCCAATATCCACTAATCCCATATTAAATTCTCCATATCCTCTAAAATAAGTTCAGGTTGTTCGCGTGGATACAAAATAAACGATAGCACCAAACCGTCATCCTGTCGGATATTGGCTCGATATAAAATTACTCCAAGGCACGTGCTCCGAGTTCTAATAGGGGCTGGTGATGGGAATCGTGCTCTGCAAATAGCTGTTCAAGTACAGGCAACACGTCTTCGCTTCTTTTTGTGTCTAGTCTTGATATTATCAGTCTAGTCGCTTGCAGTATCGGCAGATTGGCTTTGTATGAAAGGTAGAATGTATTTTTAGTTTGAGTGAGTTTTTTATTAAATGGTTTTCGAAGATCTTCACTTTTGCCTTCTATGTCTCTATTAATTCACACTGGGTCTACGTCATTCTATTCTGTTTTATCTATTTTTAAGTCTTGTCGCCATATTATCAGTCTAGTCGCTTAGAGTATCGGTGGATTTAAAAGAAGCTAGATAACTCCGAGCTCTAATGGGGGCTGGTGATCGCAATCATGCTCTGCAAATAGCTGTTCAATTACAGTCAACACGTCTTCGCTTCTTTTTGGGTCTAGTCTTGATAGTATCGGTGGATCGGTATTTTATAAAAGCTAGAATGTACTATTAGATTTTCTTTTCGTGTCAATGTTTCATATTTGTAGCGCTAAGTGAGTGTGATGATATTTTTAGTAAAAGTGAGTTTGTTGTTAACTGCTTGTGGAAAAGAACAACTGATGCCTTCTGTGTCTACTTTAATTAGCATTGGGTCTTTCTCAGCTATTTTTAAATTTGGTCGCAATATTATCGGTTTCGTCACTTACAGTATATAGATGGATTGGCATTTTCAAAAATGTAGCTAGTTAAAGTGAATTCGTGGTTAACTTGTGGTATAATAGTGCCATTCGTACCTTCTGTGTTAGAGACACTACATACTACTTAACGCTGATTTCGCGTGGTCCTATGATTTTTCACCTGTTTTTGTGTCTTCTGGCAATATTATTGGCTTAACCACTTACTCTACTAGCGCTGTGTTTGACTTATTCTGATTCTAAATAAAATGAGATTTTTTGTCAAAACAGAGTAGAATATCGGACTTTTTACCTCCCCCTTTCTCCTCCAATTTATGATGGTTCCACACGATACAGTATGACCTGTAAGAGAATTCTGCAGCAAAATTTTCTTAAGGCGTTCTCTCTCACTTTGCTATCTTGTTACTTCAAGTCTTATTGATAGTATATATATCTCTCTCTCTCTCTCTCTCTCTCTCTCTCTCTCTCTCTCTCTTAAAAATCACAGTAACAGTCCAGAGTTCAGAATTGTACTTGGTGAAATGGTAATATGCTTGCCTGGTACTACATTGTGACGTAACATCATTGGTAAAATATGGGTGTACATGGTACACCTCTGCCATTTCTGGGAAAGAAAGAAAGAAAAATATATAATTCATAAAAACTTATTTACTTATCTACCTTCTATTGGAACTTGGTACCCTCTAGACAGGAATGTTATCCAACTAATACCTATTTGAAATGGCCGACCTTTTAGATCTCAAATCGATACAATACGCTTTAGCTAACAATTCACAATCTTCGTTCCGGAGTGAGAGCTTCAATACACGAACAGTTTATGGCAAGCACATCGCAACGACCTTAAATCCCACAGAAAGTGGGGATAAGAGCGTTTATTTGTTCAGATTAATGCACATTTTATGCGGGACCCCAGCCCTTATGACTTACGTGATGTAACTTTGTGGTGAAAGGTATGAGATGAAGAGTATTGCTACAGTTATTAAATTATTGTTATTACTACTCTTTAGTCGAAAGACTAAAGAGTAGTAGCCGATCTATATGCCACTAGAAGTAGTGGCATATAGATCGGCTGGCAATTACGAGGCCTAGGGTCGGCAAAATGATGTATGAGGTCTTTCTACAGGAATAATTTTCAGTAATAATTAGAAGTCCAGGATCGCATCCGATATAATAGCAATGGGCTTGCCTCTTTTTTACCCCATTAGGACCTAAAACCATCATTTAAATGTGGATGTACACACCTTTGACACCCTTCCCTGTTGCATCGTGATGATATTTGCTGAGAAATCTCTAATTATGTACAAGGTGTGTTGTAAATAACGAAATATCTCAGACACCCCGGTTAGATAATTTCTTCACAAATTCAATAAATTTCATCATCATATAAATTAAATTATAGAAATGCATTTGAAATCTCCGTATTGCTTTAAATCAAGAATAAATGTAGTTTATCATAGCCCACTAAGCCCACTAAATGTAAGATATATGAAAAAATCTGTTGAAATTAATCCAGTTATTGATTTAGAACAAACTTCTTTCAGGTCTTGCGTTTAATATGTTACACCTTGTATACATTTTAAGTAATTTTAAAACGCTTGTCGTGCTGTGGGACCGCGGTGCCTTTAGCGACTACCCTCCAGTAGTAGTACTCCATGATATGGGTACAAGATGGGTGAACATTTGTAGCGTTACCTTACTTGAGCGTAGCACTACAGGACCTCTGTATTTTCAGCGATCTCCAAGATTAACCAGCATTCAGCTTAGTCAATCTAAGATGAGTGACTATTTGTGACTGCATCGAAAAGCGTCTTCGCACTTCGGAAGGCCCGTTAAGCCGATGGTGTTGTCACCACTTCATGTAGTAATCGTTATTCTAAGTTGGAAGCCTTACGCGCTTGATAAGTTTCAACAGCAGGTTATCACAAACTCACCTCCACCAATCCGCACTGAGTCCGCGCCGTGGATTATAACCAAATCTCTATCAGCTCATTAATGAGAGGTTTATTTGCCCAGCAGTTGAACAGTTTACCTGATTTATTATAAAATTATGTATATTTTGCACGGAATGTATCCGCCCGTCAGTCAGGTGTTCTCGATCCCAGTGAAATTGCTCTACGTACATAATTCACAAGCTTCTGTTTAGCGTGTTCAATTATGGGATTTTGCGTGTAGCATTGTGGTTAAGGTGAAATACGTAATTGAATAATAAAATGATGACGAATAGACGGAATAAAACGTCTTGTATCAATCGATAAACTATACTGTCCATCTGGTTGGTTGGCTAGTATTTTTTTTCTTAACCGACAAACTGGTTGGTGAGTTCATATATTCTTTTCTTAACAGACCTGGTGAAGGTCACAGGTAAGGTCTGGATGCGTATAGCACTAAACTGGTCGTTATGGTGATCATTGTGGAGGCCTTTGTCCTGCAGTGGCTTTCCTTTAGCTGATGTTGATGATGACGATAATCTGGTTCGTCAATATACCCATATACTGTATGGTACTATAACCTTAAAAAGAATTTTAAAGAGTGATGTGGGATAATGTGCCCGAAGAATAGTGGCACAAGATGTAGATTTTATTGGTCATATAAAGGCCAAAAATATTGCATCGAAATTTTAACGTAGGTATGCTATATACACCTTTTCTTAAGTTATCTGAGAATATGGATAGAAAAATACTATGCATATCCACATGTCGCAAACCGTGTTAGTGTCCAATGTAATAAACCTAACACTATAATACTGAGCACAATTCTAGACTCCAAAGAATGACAATTATTGTTTGATAGAAAAATAACACTTAGTTCTACTTAAGATTCGAACTAAAGATCTTATGATCGCTATCTGTGCTGTTCGTTACTAAGCCAAGTCAGGAAAAAAATTACGATCAAAATTACAATAAAAAAGCCGCGTAAACTATTAATGTGCATTAAGTTGAAATGTGTGCAAAAGTATCAAACAATAATATATTTAAGACTAACCAGAATATCATACGAGACAATGCTTCTGTTGAAAACAGAATACGTTAAACGATATCGAAATTTTTAAAATTCATGTTATGTACATGTCTTAGAACAGTGTAATGCAGGAATAGTAACATTTATCTATTAAAATAACTGGAAAAGTGCAGGTAGGACTCGCGCTTTGAGGGTTTCGTACCGGGTTCAATTTCGGCCAGTTTCAGCGCCAAATTGTAGTTTCGTCGGGTCTAGAGAACTCGTCAAGACAAATCCAATGAGCCCAAATACGCCGGGGTTATGTTGAGTAGTTGGGTAGTTCCTTTGGGCACCTTCCGGTTCCACTATTAGATCCTGAATATTATCAGAGTCTATAAAACTCGTCAAGGTAAATCCAACGAGCCCAAATATGGCGGGGCTATGTTAAGTAGTTGGATAGTTCCGTTAGCCACCTCCCGGCTCCATTATCAGACTTTGGACAGCTTTCTGATTTATAAAACTCATCAAGACAAATCCAACGAGCCCAAATACTGTAGGATTATGTTCAGTAATTGAGAAGTTTTATTGGCTACCCTCCAGCTCCATTATCAGACCCTCGACAGAACGTTAAAATATATCGAAATTTTTAAAATTCATGTAATGTACATGTCAATGTCTTAGAACAGTGTAGTGCAGGAATAGTAACATTTGCCTTTTAAAATAACTGGACAAGTGCAAGTAGGACTCGCGCTCTGAGGGTTTCGTACCGGGTTCAGTTTCGGCCAGTTTCAGCGCCAAATTATAGTTTCGTCGGGTCTAGAGAACTCGTCAAGTTAAATCCAACGAACCCAAACACGGTGGGATTATGTTGAGTAGTTAGGTAGTTTCATTGGCCGCTCTTCGGTTCCATCATCAGATTCTGTAAACCATCAGGGTCTACAGAACTCGTGAAGACAAATCTAACGAGCTCAAACCCGACGGGGGTATGTTATACCCCCAAGTATTTGGGTAGTTCCGTTGGTCACCTTGCCACTTCATCATCAGATCCTAAACATCATCTAGCTGTATAGTTCTTGCCAATACCAATCTAACAAGCCTAAACACGAGGTGGTTATGTTGTGTAGTTGACATGTTCCCATGGCCACCTGAACCCCATCAAAAGACTGTTCTGGAGCTGGGTCCATGGTATGTACTGTATTATTGCATTATCTGCGAACTTACATACGTATGCTAAATTTCAGCTCAGTCGGATACATGCTTTCTATTGTCAAATGCTATTGGATATCTTAATAAAATAAAATAAATCTAATAAATAAAATACTCGAAGAGCTTGAAAATGGATTACAAGGTTTGAACCAGAAAGACAGATATACATACGTACATAAAAGCTTCTAAAAAGTAACCTATACCTCGTTAGTCTATTGGCGAATAATGCGCGTAGCGATCACGAGGTCCTGAGTTCAAAGCCCAGGTCGGACAAATGTAATTTTTCGATAGAAATATTTCCAGTTTTCCAGTGTCAGCTGGCATTGTGCCCGATATAATGGCATTAGGCTTGCCCCCTATTACATGAGACCTAACATCCGACCTTGAGGAATACAGGTGTGACGATGTTTATGTTTATAAATTTTACAATTTAAATGAACAACGTTGATATTCAATTATTTCCATGTAATATATTCACCCACATCGAGACGCCGACATTCCCCAAGCAGGAGTGGCTAAGAGGTGTACTATGTGCGCCACCACCAACTTATTGCTGAGAGGCAGATTATTGCCGTAGCAGCTGTTTTTTTTAAACGTAGCCCCACACTAGCATTAATTCCTGTATTATGGGTGCGTTTACAAACATAAAAATTCACATATACAAATACCCAGACCGAAACAAATAATTGTGGATCACACAAAAATTTGTCTCGTGCGGGAATCGAACCCGCGATTTTTAAACACAGTGGGCAGAGTGTCTTAAGCTCTTAACTACTGCGCTAAATCGTGCGTCGTGTTTATACCACTAAAAAGAATTCAAACACAATTTCCTATCTGCTTTCACCTTCTTTACTTAAAAAAAAAATTTGAAACCACTACAATATATACATATATAGTAATGTTACATATCTTTTTTTGTCGTACGATTTACGCGCTTTATTTAGGCAGTTAAACGAACTGGGGGCTTTTTTGGGGGCAAGGAAAGGGAAAGGTTCACAGGTAATTTCCCCCTCGACCTGTCTAAAAAATAGCCGTAAAGAAGGGTTACTTTCAGAACCAAGTTTTTTTCTCACCTTATATTTGTGTAAAGCATTCTCTGAAGTCGTTGTGTAAGTTGAGTGGAGTGAACGTTAAGTATTAATAAGCTTCGTTATAAGTTGCGGAAGTTCCGTTAAGTTAGTGGAGTCTTAAGAAGTTATTTACTTTAGGTTTTGCTTGGTGGATTCTTTAGTTGTAATACGACTTAGTGGTAGTTGTTAAGTATAAAGTTTGAGTTGTTTATGTAAGTATAATCTTCACAGATGCCGTTATGCAATTGAGCTACTATATTATAAAGAGTGGACCTGTGAAGGGTTGTGGGTCAAATTTGGATACATTCAACACAAAGTCAGTTCTCGTTGTGACTTTTAGGGGAGGTTTTCGTCCTGCAGTGGACATCATCGGCTGAAAATATATATAAAGAATTAGTATATTTTTATTATGCGGTCATAGCGATGTCTTAGCGATCACTAAAGTAAAGCAGCTTTCAAATCAGTGGTATTAGTAGCATATTCACTTTGAAACGCCTGGTTCTACTACTAAACTACTGGTTTCGGTTACCACTTGATTTGGTAGTAGATAAACTAATTTGGGATCCTTATGGGCGGTTTTACAAGTTCCAATGGCAAGTGGCCTGTCCTTACTTATCTGCACTGAGATTTAAGGGTGGATTATTATCAATTTAATAAAACTGATTTGCTGGTTATAGCTATAGTAGGATAATTAATTATATGTAAATACGCATCATGTATAACTAACGCATATTTGAGACGAACTATGAGAATGGAGGAAGCCAGAGAGGCTTATAAGGAAAGAACCTTTTGGAATTCTGTACTCTTCCTACCCCGCAAGGGATCTGGCGCCATGATATAGATAGATGTATAAATAAGATTCTAGAAAACCAGGTGTGTTACTATTAACTCTTTCTCTACTAGTTAAAAGTAAATAAACATTTTAACTGTGTGTACTCTTTATTTTGCGAACGGGAAATTACTCTCTATTATGTGAAATGACCAAGTGTAAAGCTGCTTTAGGGATGAATGGGATTACATTCGTACTATCCAAGAAAGGTCAAGTTGGATACCTTAATAATTTAAAGAAGCAGGAGAAAAAATAGCTGGCTTTTGTAAAAATGATCGCAATTCAATCAACTCACTAATATAAATAATTATATAATTCATATCTTCCCGATGAATAGTCTATCATAAACCCTAATAATTTCTGAACTAGCATAAAAACTACGCATATTACGTCCTCACACCAAGTTTCTCTAAGCCAGAGGTAATATTTTAGTGACAAAATGGATCCGGGTTGTTCATTCGTGTGTTAGATATTTAATATTTTACTAGAATTGATTACTAAGATAATACCATAATTAAAGACTTTTGATTAAAGACTTTATGATGTATTTTGGTTAAATACCCAATACATAATTAGAAAAAGTATTTATAAACTTCCGTTGTTTTTGAATTTATTTAAATATGTGATTGTATTGACAACTTGATAATTTTATAAGATGTTTTAGAATTGTGAATAATTATTGTGAGTATTATTTAATGATTATTTAAATAATACAGAGCTATTTTTGGTATCACTATATTCATTGCCGTTCTTTTAGTTCTCGTTAAAAAGACTCTAAATTGTAACTGTGCTCTGATTGGCTTATATTGAAATTGTATTGGCTTATTTTCAAATTATAACCTTTTAACGTTCTCATCTATATTTAAAAAACTGATGGGTATAAAAGGCCACGTAATTTGAGAAACAGTGCAGTTTTTAATCGAGAGCGGATAAGCAAGTTAAGTACCTTTTTATTGTGACTACTGTTATATATTGTTATTATGCCCGTCTTGGCATCTGATCCTATGATGTCCGTATATATTGTATTTTATTGTGTGTGCCATTTGACTTGAGTAATAAACTGTATGTTTCATGTCGATAATCTGGGTTTCTTTAACTTCTAAATTGCCGTCCCTTTTATTTACTTATAACATACTGACTTAACATAAAACATTAAATAACTTAGCCTATATCTTAATTTTACCATTTCTCACATCAGAAGTGGGATTCTTCTCATGTGCCTACATTTAATTAAAATTTTTGGTTTTAGTATTCTCAACGAAGTTACGGCAACCATGGACGCTGATCAGTTAGCGGGACTTCTCACTTCCATCCGCGACGCCGTGTCTACCCACCACAGCGATGACAACATAGCTTTGCCGGTCTTCGATCCAGAGAAAAGTGACTGCGGTGCGGCGACATGGTGCGCTGAAATCGAGAAGCTACGAAAAGACCTTGGCTGGAGCAGTATCAAGACGGCTGCTAAAGCCGGTAAAGTCCTACGGGGCTCTTCTTTAACATGGTTTGAGACCTGGGAACCCGAGTCTGGGCGGTCGTGGGAAAATTTTCGCAAGGACATTATTTCTTTGTATCCCGAAAAAAAGAATCTCTTTGAGAAATTAACAAAAGCTGCTTTATTATCGTCGGATTCAGCAGATTCATATGCTGAATATGCTCGAGAAAAATTACGACTATTGCGTCACACTAAAATAACATTTAGCGAACCACAGTTGATAGAAATTATGTGTGGAGGTATTAGAGAAGCTTATATTAGGCTAGCTTAACTTTAAATAGTTCTGTACCTACTACTTCTGAATTAATAACTTTATTGTCAACCTATGAAAAATGTAGGAAAAGACCTTTTGATAATATTAGTAAACCGTTGATCCGTACCGGTACTATTGATAATAATATAAAGCGATATAAATTTGGTGACCAAAAAATATGCTATACATGTGGTGAGGAAGGGCATGTCAGAGCACATTATAAAATTCAATCTGTTAAGCCCCAAATATTCCAAAACTCTGCACCTAAAGCTTCTCATGATAATAAGTTTGTGGCACCTCAAAATAGTAGTTATAATAAACCAACCTGTTCCTTCTGTAAAAAGATTGGCCATGATGTTAGTACATGCTATCACAAACAACGGGCCGATCGCAGTTTTTCATTAACTACATCCAATCTAAATACAACCCCCAAAAAATGAAAAAGCATGACTATCTAACCTAACAAAAGTTTATATTAACAACATGGTAGTAAATTCATAAATAACACAGCTGCCAGTTGTAGTATTATTAAGGAAACTCTAGCACGAGGCATTGGATGCCACTTTTCACCCTGTAGTGTATATCTAGATAAGATAGGTAATGGTAAATTACATGCTTTTGGTACAGTGACGTTCCCTATTCGATTTGAAAACATTTGTCTTGAACTAGAATTATAGAAATGCTATTTGTTATCCTGATATCACTATTTTAGCTAATTCAAGCGGTGTAAAATTAATTCGTGATTAGTGTTTTCGTGAGAATGTTAATTTGGTTAATGATTGTGATTCTGGCTCTAGTCTTTCCGATCTTATAAGTCACCTTGATTTTGACGTGCGAAATTATATAATGAATATATTTTGTATGGCATATCCTCTGTTATTATTAGTGATCGTGGTACTAATTTTATGTCTCAGCCAATAGAGATTATTTAAAGAACTAAAAGTTGCCCATCATTTGGTTACCACCGGCACACCACGGAGTAATGGGCAGGTTGAGAGGTATGTTAGTACGATTACTAATATGTTGAGTACACAGTGTAGGAATAGGTCAGACTGGCCGAGCGTTTTGTGGAAAGTCCAACAATCTTTTAACACTACGGTACAAAAATCAACTGGGTTTTTGCCTATACGCTTACTCATAGGCCGCGATGCTTACACCCCTGCAGTACAGGCTACATTAAATGATGTGTTAAGAAATGATAGCACAAATATTATTGATGTACATACTGAAAGACAAATAGCAGAGGAACAATTAAAAAAAATATTGCTGACAAGTTTAAACTCGTTTTGATTCTACTAGCATTGGTGATACGGTTTACTGTAATAAGGATCATTGTAGACACAATAAATTAAAACCAAAGTTTAAGGGTCCGTATGAAATAATTGATACTTAGACAACGGCTTAGGAGCAGAGGAAATCTAAGAAATATAATTGTAGCAAAGGAGAAACTAAGGCTTTGGCCTTGAGACTGGGTAGAGGAAAATTCTATGTTTGACAATAACTTAGAAAATGACACTGACTAATATGTTTATTTACTGCTGATTAAGTTTTTGTAATTACAGTTGACAGCTTGGTCTTCACCTTGAATGGGTGATGGAGCTGGTAATAAGTAGATAGTTAGCAAGACAGCTTGGTCTTCACCTTGAATGGGTGATGGAGCTGGTAATAAGTAAATAGTTAGCAAGACAGCTTGGTCTTCACCTTGAATGGGTGATGGAGCTGGTAATGATAAGTAGATAGTTAACAAGACAGCTTGGTCTTCACCTTGAATGGGTGATGGAGCTGGTAATGATAAGTAAATAGTTAGCAAGACAGCTTGGTCTTCACCTATAAATGGTGATGGAGCTGGTTCTTAGTTTTATAACTGCTGGTTGTAATCTGTTAAGCTTGGTCTTCACGCACAGCAGGTGATGGAGCTAAACAGCAAATTTAAATGGGGTTTATCGTATGTACATACGAACTAGAATAGCCAATACTTATATGTACTTCAGGGAACGAAGTACATGTCAGTATGGCCGTGTTAGATATTTAATATTTTACTAGAATTGATTACTAAGATAATACCATAATTAAAGACTTTTGATTAAAGACTTTATGATGTATTTTGGTTAAATACCCAATACATAATTAGAAAAAGTATTTATAAACTTCCGTTGTTTTTGAATTTATTTAAATATGTGATTGTATTGACAACTTGATAATTTTATAAGATGTTTTAGAATTGTGAATAATTATTGTGAGTATTATTTAATGATTATTTAAATAATACAGAGCTATTTTTGGTATCACTATATTCATTGCCGTTCTTTTAGTTCTCGTTAAAAAGACTCTAAATTGTAACTGTGCTCTGATTGGCTTATATTGAAATTGTATTGGCTTATTTTCAAATTATAACCTTTTAACGTTCTCATCTATATTTAAAAAACTGATGGGTATAAAAGGCCACGTAATTTGAGAAACAGTGCAGTTTTTAATCGAGAGCGGATAAGCAAGTTAAGTACCTTTTTATTGTGACTACTGTTATATATTGTTATTATGCCCGTCTTGGCATCTGATCCTATGATGTCCGTATATATTGTATTTTATTGTGTGTGCCATTTGACTTGAGTAATAAACTGTATGTTTCATGTCGATAATCTGGGTTTCTTTAACTTCTAAATTGCCGTCCCTTTTATTTACTTATAACATACTGACTTAACATAAAACATTAAATAACTTAGCCTATATCTTAATTTTACCATTTCTCACACGTGCATTTCGGATTTATGTCTGCGTCATACGATGCTCGATGCCATTTTGTGTTCATTATTTGTACAGGCATTATACGAATGTGATTTTTTTTGATTTTGAATATCCAGAGGAAATACTCACGCTATGGGTATGCTTTTAAAGCCAAAATGGTGTTGATGTGTTTGCAGCAGGATTTAATCCAGATTTTAGGATAAAAGAAAAATTTTACTTTTTTGTGTGGGCGAATGAGTATGTTGTCGTTGGCCTTTACAATTCTACCAGACAGGTCGGAAATTGCCATCGATAATATCTTTATATTTTAATAAAATGTGCAATACTTTTTACATTTAGTAAAATAACAATTACTACAGTAAAGATTATTATATACACAAATGTTGTACTAAAATAAAGTTATACAATAAAGTAGAAATAGGTTGTTAGGAAATCCACAACTATAAAATTTCACTTGTAATTTACCTTTATTTTCTAATATCTAATTGATCAAGTACATTCATAATTTAGGCGATATCCCACGCCGTCAGAATAATATCAGACGCCTTCTCAGCTAATACCGTGACAGCTGCATTGATATTTCCACTGGTCATCGTGGGCATAGAAGAGCTATCCACCACTCGCAACGCTTCAACCCCTTTCACTTTTAGACTGCTATCCAACACGAAGCCCATAGCACATGTACCGCTATAATGCCACATAGAAGAAGACATTGCGAGCGCGTAACATTTCCAATACTCTTCTGAAGTCGACTCGCTTGAACACAAACCAACATCAACTAACGACGCATTCACGCTTCTGAAATACGTCGTGTCTAGTACCTTATTGAAGTCTTCTAAACACTTTCCCATTAACGTCAGATCTGAACTGTCGCTGTACGCGCCTGTATAAATAAAAGGATCATCTCTGTAGTCAGCACTTGTGAGCACCACCTGACCTCGCGATTTAGGTTTAAGGAGATTAGTCACTACGAATAGTAGCGCCCTGTTGTTGCTTGCTTTATAGATCTTCTCGCAGATATCATTGCTGTATTTAAACACTTTAGTGCAAAGTTGCAATAAGGCTGCAGAATCGTGAGGAAATACCAAATTGATAGTCTGGTAGTCAGGATAAGCTTGCGAGGAATTAGGAAAGCATTAAAAGTTTTGGACTGTTAATTGCACCGGCAGATACTATAACCTCCTTGTTTGCGTGTAGTGTAAGCATGTTACTGTTAGAGTCGATAGCTTGTATTCCAATGGCGATATTGTCGCTGATCAGAATCTTTGTAACAGTTGTGTACAACGCGACGCATAAATTAGTGCGTTGCGTGGCATTACCTAAATAAGCTAAAGCGTTGCTTTGACGTACACCATCGGCAATATTGAACAACGGTTCTGTATAGCCTGTAGTCTGCGGCCCGGACACATCAATCTTGATTTTGTGACCAAGCTCTTCAAAAGCATTTAAGTAGTTTTCATTTACTGAGCTGGATTCTCTTGCAAGCTTCATATATCCTGAAGTGCCGTGGTACTTAGTGTGCTCCGAATCCAATATCTCTTTATCGTACAATTGCTCCATTTTTGTAAAGTAAGGAAGAATGTTGGTGTAGTTCCAAGAATCATCTCGGGATATATCTGCCCATTCTTGGAAATCGTACTCGTTTCCTTGTACGTGTATCAAGTGATGAAACGCACTACTGCCGCCCAATAGTTTTCCTTATGTCAAACTCACAGTGGATTCTTGCAAGTTCTGTGCGGAGTAGTTGTCATTCACCGAAGTAAAGTTGTAATCGTATATAGATTCTGGTAGTAGAGCGAAGCCACCTGGTAACTGAAAATTAGGAGTATTTTTAAGATTACTGGACTTTGGGGACCTTAGTGAGTTCTGATCAATCTAGTGACGCATTGTGTGGCTGGCGACTACCAAGGTAAAATGATAATGAGGTTTTCCTGCCGAAAAATCCTCCATAGCAGTCCGAAATCTAAAAGTGTGCCCGGTATATTGACAGTTGTCTTGCCATCTATTACCTAATATTGTTGGCAAAATGTGGGAATACATAATAAACTTTTGCACCTCCGCGTTGGCGACATAGTTTTTCTTGTGTAAGTAATAGTTTAGAGAAAGATAGTATATCTAACTTACCTCAGACTCAAGAGGTAGATACCCTCCAGATTCGAGAAGTAGCACTTTGACGTCACTGTTCTCTGAAAGTCGACTTGCTAAAACACATCCAGCTGATCCACCTCCGACTATTATAAAGTCCCAGTAGGTATCACCTGTCCAAAGAAAGTGATTCGCGTGTTATTGAAATGTTCATTTTACTACTGTTACTTAAGTTTTAAATCGTTGGTCTAGTGGCTCCTCTTTTACCCATGGCTGGCGATTACGAGGTTTTTGGTTTAGATCGTAGATGGAACAATGGGGTTATTAAATCCAAAAAAAAAAACAATTTCTATCCAAAGTTTGGAATTGTGTGCCATCTGACATCAAGACAGTGAACAGTTCAGATTTTGGAAATGTGCCCAGTGTAAGCTATATAGGCCATAGGCTAGGGTTAGCGCATATTACACTGGAACATAACATTGTTAGCAACGTGACGTTGGACGTGGCGCTATTTATTAATTTTTATGCTTATTTTCTTTCAATACTACGTGCATGATTTTGGATCCAATTTGAACAGATAAAAATCCTGACAATCCCGAATTTCCTTCATAGTAAATGTTTACATATAGCTTACTTATAACTATAAACTCACTTACTGGGGAGCAGCTTTCTGGGAATTGATACGCTGTGAGTGCTAACGTTGTATGGACCACCGACAGTGCCAACTGCACTGTGTCGATGGTATTCAGCATAGCCGCTGCGGTCGACATGGCTGCAATTGAATTTGATTATTAACTGGTATAGCTAAGGTGCTTCTTCGGTTGATACAAAATATGAAAGATATTGGGTAACATTAAACATACGCTATATTCCCTACATCCCCGTCTTCGTTGGCGTGAATTTCAGCCATATTTTCGTCACTTTCCAATTTTTGACTTTTTAGTATAAGTTTTTTTTTACACTCGGAATTATTCCCGTGGTGTGGGTACGTTGACAAACATTATATTCACATGCATAAACACCCAGACCGAAACGAATATTTGTAGGACGTAAAGATTTGTCCCGTACGGAACTCCAACCCGCGACCTCTTGATTCAGTGGACGGAGCAACTTAAGTTCTTAACAACTGGATCAAGCCGTCCGTCGAAGATTGAGAATACCTCGCAATAATAATAAAATATGGACGTCTATAGTATTTTTTACATAGGATGGGTAGTGATAGTTATGATTGCCAAGCGAAATTAATATTTAATTAAATAGTGTTAAGGCATAATTAGTAATAAGTATAGAAAATGGTCATGCCTCTTATTGCCATTGAATAAAGTATAATTTCGTTTGGCAATTAGAACTGTCACTACCCGTACTTTGTGAAAAATACTATAACGTTCTTTCCGTAATCATGGAATCTATAAAGCATTTGAAACGTCGAAACTTAAAGCCAAAAATATACCGCGACTAAATCGGTAAAAAATATTACATTCATTAACAATAAGTTACTTCAAGTTACGTCAACATAAGTATTTTGCCCATCCTAACCTACGCTGCTCAAACACGGCCGTTAACCGAGCAATAGAAGTCCAAAAATTTTCCAGAGAGCTATGGAACTCAGTATGTTAGGTGTCAAACGGATTGACCACATCAGAAACAGCACTCTGCGTTCCATTACCCGTATTACAGAGGTAGGTATGAAATCTACAAAGCTGAAGTGGGAGTGGGCTGGGCACGTAGCACGCATGGACTCTCATCACCAATTAGATACTAGGTGGTGGTAGACGACAAGGTCGACCTAAAAAAAGGTAGTGTGACGATTTGGACACCTTTGCGGATACTTCGTGGCCCGAAATAGCAATATATCGACAGCTCACGTCAAAAAGGCTAGAAAAAAGTTACTTTATAGATTTGTGATTATAATAATAAATAATTAAAGGAAAAGTAGTTCTAAACAAAACTTACATAGGTATACTACGCTCCAAACCGATTAAAAGTCGTCGATTATCGTGATAAAACTTCTTTGTTTTTTAAAATTGGTAGATATCGAATTATAATTGGCAGATAAGAATCAGAAATAGAATTCAGTGAAAATAAAATAAACCTCAGAATAAAATATTTATTACTGCACATTTTTTTATATTGTAAGTTCTATATATATCATCACGCCAGCTCCCTCGCGGGGTAGGCAGAGAGTACAGAGTTCCAACAGGTTCTTTCCTTACATACCTCTCTGGCTTCCTCCACTCTCATAGTTCGTCTCATACACACTCGCCGGTTACGGAGACTCTTGACTTGCCCTTCAGCTAAGACACGGTCTATTTGGTCATGGTAAGATAGTCTAGGTCTTCCCCGGCACCTACATCCTTCCACTTTCGCATTGTATATCTGTTTTGTCATTCTTTCTTCCGGCATCCTTTCTATATGCCCGAACCAACAGAGCATACCCTTTCTCATCTTTACACCGATACTATCTTTCATACCTACTCGCTTTCTTACTACGCTGTTGCTGTTGCTTCCGCAGAGATCGCATTTCGACCGCATTTTTATTGTAAGTTCCTTTTCAATAACATATTGTGAGCAATATGATAATAGAATTATTCTTAATTATTGATTTAATACAATCATCATAAGCATCTATCTATAAGCAAAAACAATAAAAACAAAATAAAGTATTTAAGAGAAACATATGACGAATTATTAGGAAAACAGGTCATCAAACAGAACAAAAATATACAAATAGTAATTTTTTTTTGTAAATAATACAAGAGACACCCTAAGTCAACCTGTCAAGGAAAGCGGAAAGCAAGTAATATCGAATCTAATAAATTAAATTTAAAATAAGAAACAAATCAGTTGTTTTGCATCACTGGCAGTCTTCAGACTTCCTGATGCGTTACCTCTCATCATCATTACCAGCCGAACAACGTCCACTGAAGGAAAAATTTCTCCCCTAGAAATCACTAGGCTGTACATATCAAACATTTTACCTGTGACCTTAACCAGGACATTAGTAAACATTGTAGAAGGCATGCCCACTCCACGTCTTTCTGCACAGGTCATCACTGGATAACCTACCTACCCCAACGGCCAGCAAGAAACTTCGGGTGAAAATAATACATTTTAAATATAGTCTCCACATCACTAATCACAGTTCTTAAACATCTGGTACTTGCGCAGAGTTAGAAAATACGTACCATATTTATAAAACTGCAACAAATATTCCAGAATTTCGGTGTATGCTATCAAACTTTGACACTCCAATGAAATATGGCGTAAGTTTTTGTACACGTCTGAATTCAGATGAAAAATGTCAAGTGTAACGTTGCATTTTATTTTTATTGGCAAAAAGCCACAAATTTAGGAACTAGCGTTTGATTCCCTGTTACTGAGTCAACCAATGTACCGCAATGAGTGTTGCTGGTAACGTCAGAAGCTGTCAAGGGGCGTACATAGATCGACGTTGCTTGACAAGTCTAGCGACATCCTGCTGCATCCTGCATCATGCGAATATTTCCTTGTCGCCGTTTCATAAAAAAGTCACAGAATGTAGACGAGTCTTGCGCAACAGTATGGACGAACCTCTTTTGAAATCTTTTCGGGTAACATGTTGAAACCGGGACGATATAGGTAGGGGCACATCTGTCAAGCGACCACGTCCCTCGACTTCACGCGACATCTCAGGCGACACGAAGCTTAAAAGGCTGGCCGCGGCTTAACTTCGACAAGTATTTGGTATCACTCAATGCATAATAAATACCAATAACGCTTATTCCAGTAAGGTCACACATTCCAAGACTAACCAAAACGAACGTTGCTTGAACTATTCTCGCCACCTCCATTTGTGAGACAAGGCCATTATCCAGCAGGCTAGGCAGTATACTGTTTATTATTGTGTAAAAACCATATTGTATCGATGAACCTAATTTCGATCATTCTATCAATTCCTCTAAAGATACTGTTAATAATTTCAATGATATCTGTTAATTTATAGATGTTATCTGTAGGCTCACTAATAAGTTTGTTATCGATAATTTGACGAACAAAATCTCATCGATACTATCTAAGACTGCGGCCAATATTGTTATATATCTTATCCATGGGCCACTTACGTTAATAAAAACAGATAAAGAATTTATCGATACAGTAAATGATACTTATAAGAATACACACACCACAACAACAAAACACCATCATGCCAAGTACAATGACAATATACTCGACCTGATATATAATAGGCTGGTGTCGTTTGTATAGGTGTGCAGTGTTTTTTTCTTATTTTTAACAAGAAAACCGCACCCCCCCCCCCTTGGATTTATTTCTGTATCATGGGTGCGCTTAAAAACATGAAATCCACATACACAAACATACAGACCGAAACAATTATTTGTTGGCCACACAAAGATTTGTCCCTTGCGAGGATCAAACTCGCTACTATTAACCACTGCATCAAATCGCCAGTCAATGGCATAGGTATAGTATGTATATGTCGCATATGTGTCATGAGTACAGTTTTTAAACGACACATATACGTCAAAGTGACATACAAAGCCTGGGTGGGTAGGGGTTAGCTGAATAGACGGGCATCACTTTGTATTCGTGATCGTTCCGTTGCTGTTCGTTGCTGGAAAAGTTGCCCTCAAGCCTGGGATCTGTGTTGTGTATCGTAGAGTAAGTTGTGTGACAAGTGTATTTTTCATCGTGCCTGCATATAACCTGGAGTTAACCTCTGAGAGCTTATTTTCTCGCCCGAATTCCTGCTTTTGCAGGCTTTGATCACAATCCTCCGTTATGTATCTAAAGCTGAGCCTGCTTGAAGAATATTGGCGTGTCCGTGTTTATAAAATTAGGGTATTTCGGTTACTTAAATCCCAAATATTATCAAAAATGTTCGCTTCAAGTGTTACAAGCATCAAACATCTTTTTAATGAAAGCCGCTTTAAACTTTATGTGGAACAAAAAGCAAGAAACTGTTCCGTTGATGTATCCGGGATATAATCCGATAATAGAGGAAAGTTGTAAACAATAAGTATTTTAGATGTTACAAGGTTGTATTTATATAAGTCGTATTATACTTTGAATACTCTCTCTTACAAAGATGTGCTAAAGCGTTGAATGAAGAGGTGTAGCCTAAAGCCCTCTCAGTGAGAGTAACAAGCTGCTAACAGAGGACTTAGGTTAAATCCAAACTACGTAACTTTAAAGCTCAGAGGTACGCCAACCTTGACGCAAAGCATGTAGTTTCACTTGAGACTTCAACCACCTAACTCTCATTAATCTAAAATTAACGATATGTTTACATGCCCGCCATGTGCGAGGATCTTTACTAAGAAGATTGGCTGCATAAGCTACATGCGTGCATAAGGTCGCCAACAGTAACGTCGCAGTTGATGCAGTCGCCGTGGCTAAAATTGGTCTGGATCACATCATCACTAGTCAATTCATCACTCTTTCTTACGCCCTCGTTGGTCTAGTAGTGCATAATACAGTTGGAGGTCAGAAGGTCCTGGAAATAGGTCGGACAAATTAAGCTTTTTCGATTATAAAATTCTCAGTAGCAGTCCACAGTCTTGCCCTGATGATTTTGCCCTGTATTGTAAATAAGCTCAACTCCTATCACATAATGACCTAAGTCGGCGATATGTAAGCGCTATATTAGCGTTATAATGTTGTCTTATACTTTGAAGATTGATTGATATAATCTATATCTATGCGTATATACATATAATAAAACTGTAAGGAAGTTGTGTCTGTACATGGAATATTTTTAGGAAATAACAACCTAGGGGTATCATACTATCGATGTAGAAGTCAATTCTACAATTTTTGGCTTTCGTGTCTGTTTGTCTGTCTGTCTGTCTGTCGGAGGGTATGAACCGGCATCACACAAAAACTACCGCGCGGATTTTGATGAAACTTTGCACGCGGATACTCTACAGTATTGGCTAACATGTTGAATCGTATTTATTCTGGAAAATCAAAAGGATTATCCACGAAAGACGAAAATAAGCGAAACATTGGATTTCTAAAAAGACACTTTACTCCAAACCTGTTTGATGGATTTGAATGAAATTTTGTGTAATAGTGTGTAGCCTGTACTAAAAATCACAACTCTGTATACTTATATTATCTGACAGACAAACAGATTCTGAGGAAAGAACAAGAAAGTCGATTTTGATAAATCATTCATTGTTCCAAAACTACTGTTTAGATGTCAGTGAAACTTAGCATGAAGATAATTCATATGACAGACAATATTTATGTTTTCAGGAAATCAAACAAAATGTAGGGAAAAGTAAAGCATCTATATCTATACATACTACTATAATAAAACTGTAAGGAAGTCGTGTCTGTACATGGTATATTTTTGTGAAATACCCCAGGGATATCATTCTATTAATGTAGAAGCCTATTTTGCAATTTTTGGCTTTTGTCTGTTTATCTGTCTGTCCAAAGGTATGAATCTTCATAACGCAAAAACAACTGGCGGATTTTGATGAAACTTTGCATGGAAATACCTTAAAATGCTGCCTAAAATGTTGTATAGTATTTATCCCGGAAAATCAAAAGGTTTCTCCAGAAAAGACGAAAATAAGCGTAACATGAGAGTTCTAAAAAGACACTTTACACCAAAACTTTTGGATGAATTTCAATTAAATTTTGTGCAAGTGTAGCCTGTATTGAACATCACAACTCTGTATACTTATATTTTCGAAAGATCTAATAGTTTCATAGAAAAGAAAAAGAATGTCGATTATGATAAATCAATCATTGTTCCAAAACAACTTAGCTACTAGATTGTCGCGGGATAAACCATAAAATTTAATAACGGTTTGACCCGAACTGCAGTGTGACAATGTAAAATATGTAATTTTGCCTACATATAAATTTATCCATGAGTTGGTTTTGGACTCAGATTCGTCTCCCCACGAAAAACTTTTCAGTGGTTAAAAGGACTTATTTGAAATTGTTGATTTAAACACTAAACTTGGCTTCGTGCTTAAACCGATGATGCATTCAGGATTATTTTTTCTGGAGGTAACTAACGATAAATGGGCCGGATATGAAACTTTAACGACGGTATATATCTTACGAGAAGTCTAACACAAAATGTACTGACAAAACTTTGCCACTTACTTAGCTGGCAATGTACCGTTTTTAAATATTATTACGCTAGATTATAATCTTTGACAGGGTAGGTACAAAAGGTTTAAATCAGAAATGTTTTACCGATAATTTTAAAATTAATAGATAAAGTAAAATCGTTCTTGAAAAGGAAGGTATTGTATTTTTTTTATGAGTCGGCGTTAGTTTTGTTTGTTGAATAAGATCGCGCTATAGTTTAATTTATATTTTACCAATATCACCTGTGCGGCCTAAGTGGGGCTAAGACTGAACCCGGTGGTAGAGATAGTTGATAGAGTAATAAGTCCGATGGAAGTTGACAAAATATACAATATATTCACTACACGGTTCTTCCGGGATAGCTGTTATTTCTTCATATTAAAATGGCAGCATAGAACTTACTAACACTTTCAAGGTGGTTTACGTCTCGAAATAATATTCGAGATACTTTTTATTCCCGAAAGAATCACGGTTCTTGCGACATAGCTGGTATTAATAATTCATATTAAAAAGCTAAACCAATGTACTTGAAACTTTATATATCTTACATCGTAAAATAAAACAGATTGCTTTTTATCTCGAAAAATAGCAAGACTTCTGCGGAATATCTATTATTTCTTTATACTAAAACGGTTGAACCGATTATGAAGAAACGTAAAACGAAAACAATCACATATTTTATTTTATTTTATTTTATTTTATTTTATTTTATTTTATTTTATTTTATTTTATTTTATTTTATTTTATTTTATTTTATTTTATTTTATTTTATTTTATTTTATTTTATTTTATTTTATTTTATTTTATTTTATTTTATTTTATTTTATTTTATTTTATTTTATTTTATTTTATTTTATTTTATTTTATTTTATTTTATTTTATTTTATTTTATTTTATTTTATTTTATTTTATTTTATTTTATTTTATTTTATTTTATTTTATTTTATTTTATTTTATTTTATTTTATTTTATTTTATTTTATTTTATTTTATTTTATTTTTATTTTATTTTATTTGGGATAATTAACAGTTAACACATTACAATAATGATAGCTGATGTATGGTACAATGTTTTAAATGTGCAACCAACAACGTTATCCACATTAAATATGATAAAGGTATTTTTTTCTTAATACTAGATGCCGCTAGTGTTTTATTAAAACAGTAGTCAGTGCGACAGTGGCGCGCACCGCATACAGGCAGCCAAGCGTAAAATATGCTGAATGTAAACATATGTTATTAAATAATATTCTTGGGTAAGTATGAAGATTGTTATTATTTTATTTGCGTAGTAATCATTAGTGTGTGTGTATTTTATGCACGTAGCATTCTAATGAGTTAAGTACTGCCCAGCTCATGGATGATGTACTAATACTGGCCAAACTGCCCACATGCGATGTACGCCAGTACTCTGAGACAATAACCCCATGCATACAGAATAATTAATAAAGTAACGGTAGTAAAAAAAGAAATATACATATTTACAGAGGCTCAAATGGTTCCACACCGCTTTCAGTTGGAAGTGTACCTAGAACAGGACGTAGGTATCGGGTAAAACCTAGACTATCTTAAATAGACCATGTCTTATCCTTGCTCTTATAATATATATTATATTATAAGAGCAAGTCAAGAGTCTCCGTAATCGGCAAGCGTGTATGAGACCAACTATGAGAGTGGAGAGACCCAGAAAGGTCTGTAAGGAAAGAACCTGTGGGAACTCTGTACTCTCTGCCTACCCTGTAAGGGATCTGACATGATGATATAGATATGTAGATAGTATTAAAGTATCTTAAGTCGTAAAATAATAATATGAATACTGTTAACACACTAGATCATGCCGATATTATCCGTTTAAGTAGTATATAAAATCACACCAATATGCATTTGGAGGGTTTTTACCGGTCTGTATGAAAGTCTAAAAGATATTAATCATATTTTGGGTAAAGAAAAGTCTGGCAATCTATCGATTTCTCTCTTCCTATTCACAGATGACTGGAAGCCTAGAGACGTGCTGAAATTGTTTTACAACGAAAATTTACTTATATTTAAGTTGACTTTTTAATACTTTTGCAAAACAAAGACGACTTGATTTAAGCGCTAAAACGTAGACTGTTTAACTAACTTTGTAATAGCGCACAGGAATATTTATTTGGGATATGTGATTTTGAAATAAAGAAGATATTTTATGGGCTTACGAGCACAATAAATAAAATGTTTGTCTGTGTTAATATCCAGATCGGCGAAACCGATTGTAAATACACTATCACTGGAAAATGGAGAATTTTTCAGAGATTATTTAAGACTACTTTTTAGCTCGGGAAATGCAGGATTTCTGGGGACAGTTATTTTATTTCTCCATATTACCACAGCTGCACGGCATTAATATGGAGGTATCTCCTAAGTCTTAGATAAATGCTATCCCAAAAAGTCCTACCTATGTCAAATTTTAAAATAAACGCGTGCGAAGCCGCGGGTAACAGCTAGTATAATATAAGGTTGAATTTTGTGTAGCAGCTTAAGACGATTACGTGCACTTTCGGCAATATGTTTCTCAGAATGAAGGTTACTATCCACTGCAGTACTCGACTACTCAAAGTATGCTTTTTTTAGATTATAAAATTTTCAATCGTAGTCACAGTATAGGATTTACCCCGTATTGTATAAAGTTTCATTAGGACCCAAGTCCAGGTAATATGTGGGATCTTGGAAGATATATAAGCGTAACAGTGTATTTTTATACTTTGAATATTGATTGACTAAATAAAAGCTTTTAATAAAAGGATAAAACGAAAATTATACGTTTCAAGCCATGGAAAAAATACGATAAGGCGTGAAAAATATTCAATTTTAAAGTATCAGGCAACAACAGATCAAGCATACAGATTATGCTAATGGTAATTGTGGTCTTATTTTTGGTGGAGTTAAATACGAAATGGCAAATCAAAACGAATATGGTTGAATTGTTATCAAAGAACGTGATAGATTCGGTAATGAAGGCACTTCTGACGGGCGTTATCGCGATGACCGATGTTGCCGTCGCGATGTTTTGATTTATTTCTTCAAGGGAGAGTAAATTATTTTGCAGTGTACCGCAAATGATGCAAATACAGAACCCTTTACAACGGATGCCCTAAGTTAAGTAAGGAACCCTAAAGATATATGCTGACCAGCTGATTGCAGCCGATTGCAACGTAGCATATTCGGCCCCCAGCAACTGCAGCGATGACGTCCGATGGCACGAGCCGCTGATGCAGCGTTATTCGAGGGACACCGGACGTACCGTTTCAAGTGCATTCTACATTCATACCTCGAATAGGAATCACTAATATTAATTAATTGTAATTTCTATAAATAAATTAGTTTGTAACTTTTCTTTGGTTTTTTTTCGACCTTCTGGCTGCAGCAAACGTAATTGGCGCAGTCGGTAGGATACTCGCGGGCCGGTTCGCGAGCATCGGGAACATCTTATATCGATATCCGCGTTCGCGAGTCACCCGGGTGGCTATCAAGTCCCGAGACGAGTATCCTGAATCTACGGAGAAGCTGCGGCGCCGGGAGGAGAATCCAGACCTTGATTCGTCGAGAAGACCAGAGATGATATATATGTAAGTGCACCTGAATTGTTCTCGTGTTGCTTCCTCTCTCTTCCTTATAAGATTTATCCTCAAAATTTTTCGTCACGAAAAATCCCATCCCCGCGAACCTGTATCACGACAGGCTCGTCGGAATATTGTAGACTTAAATAGAGATATAGACAGTGAGTTAGATTTAAATTTAGATAGACTATTTGAACCCAAAATGCCTCACGATCCGGACACTATTTTCAAGGCCTTACGCCTAGCGCCCGATTTTGATGGAAATCCCAACATCTTAACTAGATTTATTAATATTTGTGACCGAATTGTTTCTCAATATGCTAGCGCAGATCCTGGTAGTGAATTAGGGAACTTATGCTTATTAAACGGCATACTTAATAAAATAACAGGGCCTGCTGCATCCACCATCAACTCGAATGGCATTCCCGAAACATGGACCGGTATTAGATCGTCTCTTATTAATAATTTTTCAGATCAGCGCGACGAAACGGCTTTATATAATGACCTCTCGTTAGCTACACAGGGTAATAAGACACCGCAGGAATTTTACGAACAGTGCCAGACCTTGTTTAGTACTATAATGACTTATGTGACATTACACGAATCCATTCAGACTACTATTGAGGCGAAACGGACCTTTTATAAAAAGGTTACCATGCAGGCGTTTGTGCGCGGTCTTAAAGAACCCCTGGGTTCACGTATACGTTGTATGCGCCCGGAGTCTATCGAAAAGGCTCTGGAATTTGTGCAGGAGGAATTAAATATCATTTACCTGCAACAACGTAACGATGTGCCGAAGCACCAGGCTATCCCGAAACCCCTCACAGTTCCCACTATGCCGATTAACGGTTTTTACGCCCCGAGACCCCCTGTGCCTAACTGGCCAACTCCATATGGCCAACGAGGTTTCCAACCGCCGCCTCAACCCTTCAAATTTAATATGACCAACCCACCACAGAACAGACCAACTCGCACGCAACAAGTGTTCCGTGCACCACCACCAAACTACCATCCCCAAAGCAACGTTTTCCGAATGCCGCCCAGAAACAATCCACCACAATATACTAATAATAATTACGGACCTAAACCTATGAGTGGAGTTCAGCATTATGTTCCGAAAACGTTACCTGTGATGGCAGGTCATGACTGGAATAAATACGGGAATCCACCTCCAAATAATTATTTTAAGTCACGAGAAGTAAACTTCAACGAATTCGCTTTAAATGACGACTTATATTACAATCCCAATTATAACTACGACCACACTTACGACTATTACCCAGACCATACAGACTATTATGATAATTATAACACTTGCGAGCCTTACAGCGATTTAGCTTGCGACAACCAGCTCAGCAGTGACGCAGAGCCACAGCCAGGAACCAGTAACTCGAATCAGGATTTTCAGTCGGATCAGAAGTCAAAAGAGCAAAAATAGATGTTAATTTACAAACCCAGAGACAGTTACCATATATAGAAATTTCTTCCCCCCCTTTGAAATTTTTAATAGACACCGGTGCTAATCAATCTTTTGTTAGCCCCGAGGCTGTTCGCAAATACTTTTCACACTATCCCCTTAACTATGACCCGTTTGAAGTAACTAACGTGCATGGTGCCAGTAGAAATGAACATTCAGTAACGTTACCATGTTTTAACGAATTTAACGAGGGTAAGAACATAAAATTATTCGTTTATCGTTTTCACGACTACTTTGATGGGTTAATAGGATTAGATCTCTTATCTCGATGGGAGGCTAAAATAGACCTAAAAGATTTCAAATTGATAACTCGTGCCGCAACGAACTCAATCAAAGTGTATAATTCTCGTAATGTCAATCTTTATGAAGATATTATTCCAGGCAAAACATCAAAATTAGTCAGGATTCCCATAAATGCCCCGGACGGCGATGTTTTAATCAATGAACAAATGTTATGCAATTGTATTATTCATGAGTGTTTAACGACCGTAACCAATAGTCGCGGGTATGTAGAGTTAGAAAATCCAACACCTAATGACGTTATATTCTCCCTAGACCAGCCAGCGTGCGCAGAAATATGTAATATTGAGTGCACAGGCACTGAACATACAAATCGCGTAGATGACGTTCTATCTCGTTTGCGTACAAGTCATCTTAATGAAGAAGAAAAAGCAAATCTCTTACGTCTTTGCTCTCAATATACAGATGTGTTTTACATAGATGGTGAACCCTTGACTTTTACCTATCTATCTATCTATCTATAACCTCACGCCAGATCCCTTGCGGGGTAGGCAGAGAGTACAGAGTTCCAACAGGTTCTTTCCTTACATACCTCTCTGGCTTCCTCGACTCTCATAGTTCGTCTCATACACGCTCGCCGGTTACGGAGACTCTTGACTTTTCCATCAGATAAGACTCGGTTTATTTGGTCGTGGTAAGATAGTCTAGGTCTTCCCCGGTACCTGCATCCTTCCACTTTCACATTGTATATCTGTTTTGTCATTCTTTCCTCTGGCATTCTTTCTATATGCCCGAACCAACGGAGCATGCCCTTTCTCATCTTTACACCGATACTATCTTTCATACCTACTCGCTGTCTTACTATGCTGTTGCTAATGCGGTCGGTCAGCTTCACTCCGCACATCTTCCGCAGAGCTCGCATTTCTACCGCATTTATCCTACTTTCATTCTCCTTCTTACATACCCAGCTCTCGCTACCATATAACAGCGTTGGGACAAGAACTCCGTTATGTATGGCCAGCTGCGCTTTATGGCTTAAGTGCCGGCTCCCGAGTAGCTTTCCCATCGCACCATTCACTCTGTTCCCTGCACTCACTCTTCTCTCTATGTCAGCGGTGTATTTCCCATCCTTACTGAAGGCGCATCCAAGATATACAAACTCATTCACTTGTTCCAGCACATCGTTACCAACTACAATCCTTACATTCGTTCTGGTTTCTTCCCTTTCAAAAACCATAATCTTGGTTTTCTTCACATTCAAGTGTAAGCCATTGATCATGCAGTCGTCTTTCATAACTGTGACTAGTGTTTGCAGATCAGTGGCTGTTGGCGCTATTAAAACCGCGTCATCTGCATAAAGTAGATGGTTTACCACTAAGTCACCCATTTGTACACCTTCATTCATCGCTTTCAGTCTTTGAAGACTTTTGTCCAGATATATTATAAACAGTCTAGCGGACAACACGCAACCCTGCTTGACGCCGATTTTAACGTCAAACCAGGGTGACCTGTTACCACCCACCCGTACGCATGCCTTGCAGTCCACATAAGTGGACTGGACGGCTCGCAACAGAGTGCCATCTATACCATACTCTGGCAAAATGTCCCAAAGTCTCTTTCGCACAACTCTGTCAAATGCCTTCTCCAGATCTACAAAACCGCAGAAAACCTTCCGGCCCACTGCCAGATGCTTCTCTACGATGTTGCGGAGTGAGAAGACTTGATCCGAACATCCTCTTCCAGACCTGGAACCCCCTTGTGCCTCGCACAACATTCCATCGGACTTCACGCGCATTCTCCGTTCAATAATTTTACCGTACACCTTGGCTGCCAAGGTGTACAATCCCAATAAGATTAAACACCGAATTAAAACTACAGACGACGTCCCCGTTTACACAAAAAGTTACCGATACCCTTTCGTTCACCGAGAGGAAGTTAGAAACCAGATAACCAAAATGTTGGAACAGGGTATAATTAGGCCTTCTGATTCCGCGTGGAGTTCACCCATTTGGGTAGTTCCCAAAAAGGCAGACGCGTCTGGAAAGCAGAAATGGAATCAGAATCAGAATCAGAATATTTTTTATTCATGTAAACCATTACAGTATTTATGAATCGTCAGAAAAGTAACAAAGACTCTACCGCCACTTCGGAATGTCATTCCTGTGGAGAAGAAGGGCAAGAAACTCCACGGTTACTCTTTTAAAATAAGAAATTACAAACTTTTTCATCTACATTCTGTTGTGGGGTATGGGAGAACAATGTAGGTTGGTCATCAGGTGAGTCTAAGTTAAAAAAGCGAATAATACTATTTATGAGAATGGCTACATGGTTCCCTCATTTACAAAAAAAGTACATATTGTGTTAAATTAATAGAAGGAAGAGAGGTAATGTTAACTAACAACAGTTGAATAGGTTGTTATGACTCAAGTGGAGCTGGAATAGCATCTATCCAAGCATTTTTATATTTTAAATAATCTTCTATTGAATAATAAGCTTGCTTACAAAGTGTTCGTTTTACACAAGCTTTGAACTTATTTTCACTAAGTTTAGTGACGTCAATGGGAATTTTGTTATAAAATCTAACACAGTGCCCCATGAAAGACGTGTGAATTTTTGACAGACGAAACTGCGGTTGGTCTAATTTATTTCTATGTCGTGTGTTATAGCAATGTCTATCACCTAGCTGATTAAAAAGATCTAAATTTTTTCTAGTATACATAATGTTTTCATAGATATATTGACATGGGACCGTCATGATATTAGCTACTTTGAACAGTTCTCTTAAAGAGTCGCGACTACTCAAGTTATAGATGGCCCTAATAGCCCTTTTTTGCAAGATAAAAACAGACTCAATGTCCGCTGCCCTACCCCACAATAATATACCGTAAGACATGACACTATGAAAGTAGCTAAAATAGACTATCCTCGCGGTGTCCACATCAGTTAGTTGTCTGATCTTCCTTACGGCATAGGCAGCGGAGCTAAGCCGCTTACCTAAATTCTCAATATGAGGACCCCATTGTAACTTGGAGTCAAGCGTAATCCCTAAAAAAGATGTATCATTTATGAACTCAAGTTTCTCATTGTTCAGTATAATATCATGTACAGTACTTTTTACATTTGGCAAAGAAAACCTTATACATTTAGTTTTCTTGTTATTGAGCACTAAATTGTTGGATGTAAACCAGTTATGTAGTTGAAGAATAGCGTCATTTACTTCGTCAAAGTTATTAACATGTCTACCTACTTTAAAAATCAAAGAGGTATCGTCAGCAAATAACACCATGTAAATGGCACCATGTTGTCGATTTTCGAAAACTAAATGAAAAGACTATAGACGACAAGTACCCTATCCCAAATATCAGTGACGTTCTAGATAAATTGGGCAAATGCCAATATTTTACCACTCTGGATTTGGCAAGTGGTTTTTATCAAGTCGAAATGGACCCCCAAGACATTTCTAAAACGGCTTTTAACGTAGAACATGGCCATTTCGAGTTCCTAAGAATGCCCATGGGACTTAAGAACTCCCCGTCCACTTTCCAAAGGGTAATGGACAATGTCCTTCGAGGCCTTCAAAATAACATATGCCTCGTATATCTTGATGATATAATTGTGTATTCTACATCCCTCCAGGAGCACTTGGAAAACCTGGAAAAAGTTTTCCTAAGACTTAGGGAGTCAAACTTCAAAATACAGATGGACAAGTCCGAGTTTTTAAAACTTGAGACCCCATATCTTGGACATATCATCACAAGAGATGGCGTAAAGCCTAACCCTGATAAAATCTCCGCTATAGTAAAATACCCCATTCCAAAGACCCCTAAAGAAATCAGACAATTTTTAGGCCTTCTCGGTTATTACCGAAAATTCATTCCCGATCTGGCTCGTATCACAAAGCCCCTAACACAGTGCCTAAAAAAGGGCAGTAAAATTACTCTAACTCCCGATTACATAAATACGTTCGAAAAATGCAAGGTCCTTTTAACAAATGATCCAATCCTCCAATACCCAGATTTTAGCAAAGAATTTAATCTCACAACGGATGCCTCTAACGTCGCTATTGGAGCAGTGTTATCCCAAGGACCGATTGGTTCCGGCAGACCCATCTGTTACGCTTCTCGCACATTAAATGAAAGCGAATTAAACTATAGCATTATTGAGAAGGCATTACTTGCCATAGACTATGCCACAAAGTATTTTAGACCCTATTTATTTGGTAGGAAATTCAAAATAATCACAGACCATAAACCATTGCAATGGCTGATGAATATAAAGGAACCAAACTCACGTTTAACTCGATGGTGACTCAGACTAAGTGAATATAACTACACGGTCGTGTATAAGAAAGGAAAACTTAACACGAATGCGGATGCCCTCTCTCGTGTAGAAATCCATAATGAAGAGATTGATGAAATTAACGCATTGATTGAAAACGGTAAAGAAATTAGTTCACTAATTAACAACCCATCAGAATCACCTGTAACTTCACGACCTATACAAGTTAACTCATCTACAGACACGGTACATACTAGTAATGAACATCCTATTTTAGAGATTCCTATAACAGATGAACCCCTTAATAAATTTCACAGACAAATCCATTTTACAGTAGTAGGTGAGATGACGCGAAGACCAAAAGTTACGAAACCTTTTGAAAGCCACACTCGTATAGCCATTCAGTTAACAGAATCAAACCTAGAGACCGATGTTATTAACGCGATTAAGGAATATGTTAACCCTAAAGTAAAGACCGCTCTTTTAATAAGCCCACCGTTAGCTATGTACTCAATAATTCCCATTATACAGGATAAATTTAAAAGTTCCTCTCTCAATTTAGTCCTAACTAAAACAGAACTCGAAAATATCAAAGAGTATCTCCGACAACAAGAGATAATCAAAAATTATCACGACGGTAAAACCAACCATCGTGGTATTACCGAATGCTATCTAGCCTTGTCCCGAAAGTTCTATTGGCCTAAGATGAAAGAGCAAATCGCTAAGTTCATAAATGAGTGTACTATCTGTGGTCAAGGTAAATATGATAGGAATCCTGTAAGACCTCAATTTAATATAGTGCCCCCAGCCACAAAACCACTCGAAATTATTCACATGGACCTCTTTACAGTCCAAGGAGAGAAGTACGTGACCTTCGTGGACGTCTTTACGAAATATGGTCAAGCATACCACTTGCGCGACGGTACCGCGATTAGCATTTTACAAGCACTATTATCGTTCTGTACACATCATGGAATACCCATGACTATAATCACCGATAACGGAACGGAATTTACTAACCAACTCTTCTCGGAATTCACACGACTCCATAAGATATTTCATCATAAGACCTTACCCCATAGTCCTAATGATAACGGTAACATCGAACGTTTTCACTCGACGTTACTCGAGCACATTAGACTTCTAAAACTACAACACAAAGATGAGCCAATAGTTAATCTCATGCCATATGCAGTTATCGCATATAATAGCTCGATCCATAGTTTTACGAAATGTAGACCCTTTGACCTATTAAATGGACACTTTGACCCTAGGGATCCGGTGGATATTGACCTTAAAGAATAGCTATTACAACAATACGCGCTAAATCATAAGCATCAGATGAAACAGGTTTACGATATCATTAACGAGTCATCCCTAGCTAATCGCACTGCATTAATAGAGAACAGGAACAAAACTCGTGAGCCCGAAATAGAGTATACCCCTCAACAACAAATTTTTATTAAAAACCCCCTTGCCAGTCGTCAAAAGGTTGCACCCCGTTACACTCAAGACACCGTTTTGGCAGACCTACCAATACACATATACACTTCGAAAAAACGCGGTCCTGTAGCCAAGTCTAGGATAAAACGTGTGCCTAAATTGTTACAGAATTCTGCTGCTACTGACTGTCCAAGCGACGCACGCTCAAGAGATAAGACTTGAAAGCTTAGCTGATGGACCAGGACTACTACCATACAAATTAGGACCGACACGACTCACGACCCATTACCACTCCTTTATACAGTACATACAACTGACAGACATTGAAGACAAGTTAGACTCTATACGAAACCAACTTCTGAAATTCAAGACTAGAGTTAACAATGAAACTCATATCCTATACGAACTCCAGATAGAATACCTTACTAACAAGATGGGCAAAGTTTATGATCAAATTAAAACTCTAGAGCCTGTCAGAGTTAAAAGAGGTCTTATAGATAGCCTAGGTTCTGTAATAAAAGGTATTACCGGTAATCTAGATTATCTTGATGCCCTTAGGTATAATGAAGCTATTAAAACCCTAGAAAATAATGAAGACAAAATAATATCAGAATTAAATAATCATATTAGTTTGAATAAGGATTGGATGACTCAACACAGTGATATTTTGGAGAAATTAGCAGATAACCAAATAAAAACTAATGAAACACTAGAGTTACTTTTAAGAGAAAACGTATATAAAGGATATAGTTTAATTAAGTTTGCAAAGTTTGCCCAAATGCTAGGAATTATAAGTGAGAACGTAGAGGACGTAATGTTAGAAATAATTAGGATAGAAAACATGCTAGCTTTTATTCACTCTTCCAGCACACACCATTCTATGATCGACATAGAAGTGCTAAAATCTATGATAGATAAACTTAGATCTATATATAGTCGAGATGAAATACTTAACCTAGAATTAAGAGAATACTATGATCTTATTAAACCAGGTTCATATTATACTGAAAAGAAAATAGTTATAGTATTCAGCGTCCCCATAGTCTCTAAAGATATTTATGACTTATACAAACTATCCATCGTACCCAACAAAAACCAGGATGCCCTTGTTCCTCCCACTCCCTACATTGCAACAAACGAGAATTCATTCGTGTACATGGAGGCTGAATGCCCGAAGTACAGTAATACCTATCTCTGTGAAAAGAAGACCAGTCATCAAGTGAGGACAAAATCTGACTGCATCCAGAACCTTATCATCAAACAAGGCCTAGGAGACAGTTGTCACTTTACCAGAATCTCCTTATCAAGAGAAGCAGTAGAGAAGCTGGATGACAAACATTACGTATTATCACTACCGCAACCAACAAAAGTCCAGTTAAACTGCGGCAGAGAAGATTTTAACATCCTGCAAGGAAGTTATCTCGTCACTATTCCTATGAACTGCTACCTGCGGACTTCGGAGTTAACTATTATAAATGATAATAATGAGATAAAAGGCCAGCCTTTAAAGTTAGCGAAGATCCCCTACGACGAGTCAAACCAGACAGCTGTTTCTACTCACATCAGTTTCAACTCTGTAAATTTGGAAGGACTTCACAGCATCCAGAACAAAATCCTGCTTGAAGCTCCGCTTAAGATCGACAAGATCCAGCCAGATGTTATTTATCACACAACCATTCCGTTTTACATCGTTATTTTTATTTCTGTTTCTCTTGTCATATTTATAATCAGTCGTCGATACACATTTTGGAATCTTAAGACATCTGACAAGCAGAAGCAGCCATCCTTGAAGATTTATACAGAGGAAGATGGATCACGGAATTCTAATTTGAAGGAGGATCCTCCAGCAACATTTGCCATTAACATGCTCAAATAGTTGCTGATCTGAGGATGGAGGAGTTAAGTAAGGAACCCTAAAGACATATGCTGACCAGCTGATTGCAGCCGATTGCAACGTAGCATATTCGGCCCCCAGCAACTGCAGCGATGACGTCCGATGGCACGAGCCGCTGATGCAGCGTTATTCGAGGGACACCGGACGTACCGTTTCAAGTGCATTCTACATTCATACCTCGAATAGGAATCACTAATATTAATTAATTGTAATTTCTATAAATAAATTAGTTTGTAACTTTTCTTTGGTTTTTTTTCGACCTTCTGGCTGCAGCAAACGTAATTCCTATATGAATAAATTAACAAAAGAGCAACTTAATACTACAAACAGTATAAAATCTCAGTCAGTTTTGTAGTCGCAGTGGTTTAAATTTTAGACCTTAGGAGTTATCTCTCTTGATCTATCAAACCTGATTCGCATTTTGTAATAATATTTTTTTTATCACCTGGATTGGTTAGTGATTTAATACTAGAACAATGGAAACTTCACGTTTTGGAATAGGACGGTTAGGGTATAAAACTAGTGTTCGTATTCACTAGTTTTATAAGTATGAACATGAGCACTCGTATAAACAAATCACAACGCATACACACATTCATATACAAAACGATGATCAGCCTATAAGATCTCTCGGCAAAAACAATCATATATTTGAGAATATTTTTTCCTTTAACTGATACCGGGACATAAGTTATTCCTCCTAACACGCACATATTTTTCAAAAATATTTCTAGGAAATCCACTGATGTTTTACACTAAGTAAAAATTTTCAAATTAGCAATTTAGTCCTAATTATATCTATGATTAGTGCCAAATTATTACCAAGTTAAATCATTACCTTGTCATCGTTTTAGACGCTTAAAAACTTCACTTGATTTAAGGTTAATTGCGAATGAATTAAAAACTCCATTTAAATTCTCCAACAACGCCTTCAACTAAGCTCCTGTAACAACCATTAATTCTGCACCCGAATCAAAAGTATCTCACTGAGTTCAAGCAAATAACTAAAGAGACTAGAACTCAAGGTTCCCAAATGTTTCGTTTGAAACAAAGCTTCCACCTTACTTTTCTCAAGTTCCGAGGGAACTTTTTTTGGCCCTTATCTGTGCAGACACTAATGGGATTAAAGTACAGGAGTAACTTTCTTAATTTATTGACAGCGATATTATCACGGCCTGTTTTAGTTCCGTTCGCAGAAGGGCTAGTGAGAAATACTTGTTTTTTTAGATTATCTGCGTATTCTTATGGATGTATAGGATCTTGATACTGATCTTTATTTAATTAAATTGTTACAGCTACTATCACGCCCAATACTTTGGGGGTTTATATTTCAGTTTAAAAAGTATGAACAAATAAAAAGTATTCAATATCAATTCATAAATTTATATTGTGTACTGTGTACACACACCCAACGATGGCAGATCCCAAGTAAATGGGGGGCGAACCTATTGCCATATATCAGGCACAATTCCAGACTCCGGACTGATACTGGGAATTTCTCAATAGAAAAACTATATTTGTCCGACCTAGGATTTTAACCCAAGACCTGGTGATCGCAAACATATTTTTCGCTACTAGACTAATGAGGCAGATAAAGAGGCAGTGAACATCTAATATTAAATTTTAATCATCATTCTTCACTCAGTCTGTATCTACCGACTGTAGAGCGTAGGCTTCTCTTCTATCTCGCAAATCGTTTTGGTCATGTGCTGATATTTCTTTTATACTATGGAAACCCACATTCTGCTGATGATTTTAGGCATCAATGTAATAGAAAGTGAGTATTCTCAATTCATTTGGCACAATTTTAGACTGGACCGCTACTGAGGTTTCATTGATAACTATTGTCTGCTAGCATTGGAATTAAGAACCTCATGATTACCAGCTGCACCATATGCCACTAGATCAAAAACTTTGCATTACGTAACATTTTCCTGAACGGGTAGTGTAGCCTAAATAGTACTTTTTAGCAATCTTTTGATGTTTTACTTTAATTTTTTTATCCACTCCGATTACTAATCCAATTAATTTCTGGTTTGTTTGATTTTAAATGTAGCTTACACCTTCATTGTACATTTTCCTGGCTAAAACAATTTATTTCCAAATTATTTTTTTATAAACCAAATGTTACCATCAACACTAAACAGTCATCATATTTTAAATACTCCGTTATTATCATCTACATCCAGATTTTACGTTATTAAATCTATAACAACATTGTCATTTGACTCATGCCACAAAACCATTTCGGTCCCACCCACAATATAAAAACAACAGCCAGTAATCTTGTTAGGAAAATTTTAACAATTATTGCCGCTTAGATCTTGCCACAAGATTATTATAACACCCTAGACACTGACACTGCCACAGCCTAAAACAACTCCCTAGACTCAAATTACTGTACTGAATAATTCAACAGAAAAAGTTGGCTAATTTAATTGTACTGCGGTGATGAAAAACGCTGAACAAATTTTGGTGATTCTGTGAGTTTATAAAGTGGATCCGTTTTATGGTAATAACATCGGTTTAAAGTAGTGTAAAGTTTCTGCATCGCCTTATCTTCGAGGGAATATTTTTTAATATAATTTATACAATGATGGACTGCTGTAAAAGTTTCAGAATAATTGCCATGGTTGGTATGATAATATTTTTATGTTGTTGTAGTACTTCAATTTTGGCATTTTATCGAACTTCGTGATTGCTTAAAATATTTTTGACTTGTATAATTTATCTAATCACAAATTGCCTCAATTTCAATATTTTTGTCATTTTGTAGACACCATCATAGAAATCATCATTTTGTAGACCTTTAGACCAGATAATATAAATGTGAAATTAAATGTTGTAATTTGGTAGTGAAAAAATAATTCAGAATCAAGAATACTAATTACCTTGCATAATCAAGTGACATTTAAATTCCTTGTCTTCTTTTCAAGTAAAAGTGACGCTAAAGATCTACAAAAAATTATCTCCCTACGGAACTAGCGCAACATTAATTTTCACATCGATAACAAATCTGTAGCCAAATTAAAATTTATGGTCTCCGAAACTGCGGAAAGAATCAAGTAACCTTCAACTTTTTCGAACAAAGCTCCCAACATGGGAAACTTTACTTTTATCGCCGTTTCTATCGTCGCCCGATAATCTACTAGGTCGCCGTCTTGCAGGAAGAAATAGATTTAAAATGTCACCGGACCACTTTATGTGAGCTTCTAGAGATAACGTAGTTACCGTTCTGATATATTTATTGTCGGAGAAGACTGCTGTTTCGATAAAATCGTTGAAAAAAACGATAGTCAATTTACAGTGAATCGATGTAATGGAATTTATCGAGAATCATTTTTGATTTTCGCTCTAAATTACTGGAGCAAGGACGTTTAGTTAAATAAAATATAACGGATTGGAACTTATCTTCAATTTTGGATGTGAACCAATCGAATCGGCGTAAATCCAATTCGACTAGACTATTTCTTTAGAAATGGAACTTTTTGTTAGATTTTATATATTGAACATATCTACAAGAAATAACTGTTAGTAAGATAAACATGATATTGCATTCTACTAGAGTAAAAAATACTTTAAATAACTGTCTAGAAATACAAGTTTGGACACCAACCTCGCCGCCGGAAAGCATCACAACGTGACACCTAGTTGTTGCCCTCTCCTATAGCGAGCGCTCAGCTGAAACCGTTCCTCCTTGAAGTTCCCTGTAGCGACTCTTTACATCGCTTTACGTTGTTGGTCCGATCTACGCAGAATGAGCTCACGGTATCTTGAGGTAACAACAACAAAAATAATTAAGAAGTTGAGGGTACCCCGGAACAACTATGCCTTTTGGACGTCTAACACCTCAGTCCTTCCCGTGACCATGGGTGCTGCAAAACACTTGAAACGTCGGGAACTAAAAATCAAAAATAAACCTCGATGAAATCCGTAAAATAGTTTTATTTTAAATATAGGAAGGAATAAAGAGAATGAGAATTCAATAAAAAAGCCCGCTGAGTTTCTTTGCCGGATGTAACCAGTGGATCGGCCGTCGGAACGCGGCCGTCCTGTGGTTGATTAGTAGTTTAATTAGATTAAAAAAAATGTATATTGACTACTTGTAAGCGCCCCCACAGGGCTTATGCAAATTAAATTATTTAAATTTGAGCCATTCAGATCATGGATCGTGTAGTTAGTGTGTTCGCTCCCCGCGGAAAACACCTTGTGTGACTCACATTAATTTGTTTTGGCTTGGGTGTAGCGATAAAAGTAATTCATGTTTGGTTTCTGGTGGCACCCACAACACAAGAAAATGAAGAATCTATATGTCGTATCCTATTATTTGAAGAACTTAGTCTATTCTAGTCCCATTATTTGAAGAGTTAATGGACTGTCAAGCAGTTATTTTCATTTTAGTGATCTTTTAATCTTGTCTATAGACACACTCTTTGCTTTTGATAACTGCTCGAATGTGTTTCAGATGACAATTGACCGATGACGGATAGTCGATATAAGATAGCGGACGGCGCTGTGTTGTCATTCTATTGGCAACGGGGCCCGCGTTCGGATGTATCGCGGAGCAGCTAATCTTACTGCATTCCATGTAACATATTAATCTCTAACTATCGAACGCATCCTCGGATATAAGATCAGTGTACCGGAAAAGATTCTAGTGTTATTCGAAGATTTCTTTTACATTCGCTCACCATGCAGATGACTATGAAAATGAAGATAATACCATCTTTCATTGTTACCAGCATTGAAACGTGTCGTCTTAAATCCTAATAGTTACGACTGCCTAGTCAATATAGTGGCGCATAATGCAGATGGTGATCATGTGACAAAATGGTTTATTTTTCGGAAAATTTTCAGTCGTAGTCCAGAGTGCCTGGTAAAATGGCATTGACTTGCTTATAACATTGGGACCTAACATCGTCGACAATAAGTGGACATACACAATACACCTCTACAATCCCTGCTTCGGAAAAATAGGCATGAGGCTATTCATTTTAAACACTAAGTAAAACTCCAAATAACTTTAATTTTCTATTAAATTGAGAAACTTATTTAATAGTAATGAACTTGAGAGGGCACTGTAGTGCTCGACTACACAGCTTACTGAGCTAAATCCATGACAAACTTGGAGCTTGTGATGTCACAGTCTTGATATCATTCTCTCGGTTCCTTGAAGATGTGTACCTGTTTTATATTCAGACGTCGCGCAGATACTAGAAGTGAAAGATCTTATAGTAGGTAAAACGCAAGGTGAAATTTTAGCGACTGGAAATGTAGTCTATGGAATAGTAGAAAAAGATAAGCAAATACAACTGGCACAGCCTAGAATGAATGATATTATTTATGAATACGAACAACTTTTATGAGTGATTATAATATATCTCTATCTGTCTATATCATACAGGTTATTTCCTTACATACCTCTCTGGTTTCCTCTACTCTCATAATACTTTCCTATCCTATATCCTAATGTAATAGAGAGAAAGCCTACTGTTATTGTACCTAGTACAATTCCAGATTGTTACTGATTTTTACTACTTACCGTTTAAAATAGGGGGTTCCGTGATCCCAAGTGGTTTTACACTGAAATAGATACATGATATATTCTACCATGTTTGAATCAGTGGATCGGGCAGTAGCGTATTCGATTCCTGTAAGATTGACATCCTTATGAGACTCTCAATAAATTTATTATCTTTTGAGTTGAGTTTGTGTATATTAAATCCATGTTTTAAACGCTTCTAAGACTCAGGAACAATTCTCGGTATAAGATTATGTTTTTAATAAGGCCTCTCTCTATTCTTTTTTTTGTTAATTCATAACAAAAAAAGAGTTCATTTAGAGTACTTAACACGTCACAATGTAAGCAACATTAGTATTCTATACTAAATGAGTTCAAAGATCGTTCTCGAAAATTATCGTTAAAGTCGTCTGAATGCAGGTTATTATTGAGTTCTACAATAGTATCGATATAGAGGCGAGATTAGCATACATATTCTAAAAAGCACGGAGTGACACCACCGACGCATACAATCACTGGATGAGTCACAAAACATCTAAGTGATGAGGGTCGACATGCAATTTGCAAAGGTCTTGAAAAAACTTCAGAATTTCGTTCTACATTGATATCGGATATTCGTGAAAGGGTATGGGTGAAATTAGATGGTTGAATTTTTTATAAAGCTGGATGCGTGTAGAGGTCTTTGACCTGTAGTACACAACGATAATTTAACTCATAATCACAAAAACATATACTACTAGTTTCTGTCCGCGCATTCGTTGGGGTGGACTTTAGACCGGAACTTAACATTTTTCCGGGATAAAAAGTTTTCTTTGTGTTAAAATAGGTAATAAACTATCTGTGTGCCAAATTTCATACAAATCCGTTCAGCAGTTTTTAGGTGATTGAGTAACAAACATTCATACATCTAAACATGCCAACTTTCACATTTATAATATTACTAGGATGATGATTTTCATGACCGCTGTCCTATCTATTAAAGCATAATAGGTTTATAGGTATAGTTTTTGTAGTCACATAATATGAAAATTTTGAACAGCAAATGTCAACAAATGCTAACTGCAGAGCTCAAAGACAAAAGCCTCTCCAAAGATCGCCACGAGAGCCAGCTGTGTGCGCATTTACCCTTTAAGTCGAAAATAATGATAGTAAAGCCAACAACAACTGTAGACTGCCTCGTTGGTCTGGTGGCAAAGCGCATCGCTTTGTGATCACGAGGTCCTGGGTTCAAATCCTAGGTCGGACAATAGTAGTTTTTCTAACGAAAAATTCCCAGTATGAGTCCGGAGTCTGGAATTGTGCGGTATATGGCAATAGGCTCGCCCCCTATTACATGGGACCTAACATCGTCGGCGAAACGTGGGTGTACTCAGTACACCTCTGCCACCCCCTCTAAGGAATATAGGCGTGACGGTGTTTTTTGTGTGTGTGTGTGTGTGTTTTTTTAAGGCCAACAATTCTTTGGAATTCCTGGGCACATCATATGCTATTAAGCTAACAAAGCAATCTGTATAATAGTTATTGCAATACATAAGTGGTAGGGAAATTAAAAAATAGCAATAATATAAAAATCAAGCTTTTTGCTTGTGAAATTGGGGATTTTAATCGACTAACCGTATTTCTGAGTTGTGACCTTCTTAAATTTCAAAACCATGCACTCTCTAGTCCAAAGCAACATCTGTGACATTTCAAAGTATTTCCGCGCTAGTGGGGCGTGACGACCCGTCCCAGTCGATACCGCGTTTATTGTTGACCAGAACACCATATTGGAAATGTGTTGTGACACTGCAGTTATGTAAATGTTATACTCCCCTATCTATTGGAATTACCTGCTCGATGATTTTTGATAAGGATCATTATACCTTCGGTTGCGGGGAGATCGCGGAGAAGTCTAAACTTAGAATGACCAAGCAAACCAAAAGGTTAGTTAAATAAAACCATCAATGTTTAAAAAGTAGCTGGATAATTTTTTTGCTGATTCTTTTCATTAGAAACTGTGTGTTGAGCCAGAGGTGGATGTTAAATACATCGAATCAAATATGGTTTTGAGGTACGTGCCATTTAGTTGGTCTATACAAATGAATTGTTTTTGGTATTGACTGGACAGCTAACCAACACTAGAAAACGGCATATTAACAAAAATATATGAAAACTTTTATGAACTGTTAATGGTTTAAGGACTGTGTAGGACAGGATAGGGCACCAAGTCTGCGATTGCAGTTGTAGTAAAATTATTGTTCATTGACTTCATAATCGTTAGTTTGGAGAGTTTTGATAATCTATTAATTCAATGGTATTCTTATGGCTTTCCATAGACATACTACTTGATACATTTGTCGGTATTTGTTAATAAGTCCATAAAGCATTTAGTAGATAGACTTAGGCATAATTGTAATTGAAAGAATGTTATAGCATATTATAATTACAAATCACGTAAAAATAATAGACTTGGTGCTCAGGTAGTAGGATCCTATGCATCGTTCAAAACAGCAGATTTTATTTTCGACTATGATAAATAGCACACAGAACTTTCATCGCTTTTGCAGACATTAACTAGGAGTTATGAAAAACATCTGATAGAATATAACAAACATAGATAATTCCATTTTTAGATAGGAGTCAAAAGTTCCATTAGCCTTTCTAAACAAGGTCGAAGTGAAACTATTCTACGCAAAAAAATGGCGTCAAAAATAAACTATAACATTGTAGAAGAAAGGCAATCAATTCATCATTAATCAGTATTAAATTATAAAACACTATTATAAACACCCTTGTGTACACGAAAAATGAAAAGAAAATTTTTCTTAAAAGAACTCGAATAAAATGATTATCTTACCATTATTTTAAGAAAATCGGAATATTCAACGACAAAACATAATTACCCGTGGGCCGTCCGAAATGTGACGTCACTGTTTCATAATTAATTATTTCATTATAAATTTCCCCTAAATCATTAAAAAATCTCATTTCGTACTGTCTTCTAATTACTGGCTCTTTAGGATTTGAATATACTTTAAGAGATAATATCAAAGCGATTATTTTTCTTTTTATAATGTCTAACCTAATAAGCTGATTTAAAAAATAATTAATTTGATGTTTTTAAATGCTTTATTAGCTTATACACACTGTTGATTTGTATTTTTGTGTTTTTTTAGAATACGTAATAGAAGAAACATATTTGCGTTTTTCATAATACATTCTAATAGTTTGTAGCCAACTAATTTCACTAACACTCACTAGGCAGTAAATCAAAAAATCTAAGTCGAAGAGACGAATGCCGCGCTGTAGGTGTGTAAATAGTATTTGGTTGCTTTGCTTGGCCCGCCCATGTGGCGAGCTACCACCGACATATGCAGGACAAAAATAATAATTATTTCTTTAAATTTAAATTGTTTGTATTATTTATGAATTTTGGTTCAGTATTACCATTACGGTTACTCCTGAAAATTTTGAAAAGATGCAGATTAATATAAATAAATGATTTTTACTTTGACTTTGTGTCAAGTTACTTAGGAGTTTGTCTGAATTTCAATTAAATAGATGTCAAAATTTTTGAAGTAGTAGAATTTGAAGGCGGGATAGTGTCAGGGGAAGACCAAAATATACAAAGCTTAAAAAGCTTTGTATATTTTGGGTATCAATGTTAAGTTTTATAATAATAATAATATTAGCCCTGTTAAGAAACTGTCCCACCGTTGGGCACCGCCCTCCTCTCAAACTGAGAAGGTTTGGACCGTAGTCCACCACGCTGGCCCAGTGCGGGTTGGCGAACTACACACGCCTTCGAGAAACTCTTAGGAAAGCAGGTTTCCTCACGATGTTTTCCTTCACCATGAAAGCAAGAGATAATTAATTTTTAATACGCACATTCGCTATAGCAATGCAGTGTAGTAATAACCTACAGCCACGCTAAAACCACGGAACATTTGTTGTAATATCATCGTACAGAGTATTAATCATCAGTTTCACTAAAATCAATTTCTTGAGAGTACTTGCCACAATTATTTTCTCATTTTTTATTATAAATTTGCTTCTCATTATTTTGGTCGAAGTTTAATTTTTAGAAACAGTCAATTATTTTTGAAAACACAACCAAAATAAACTTGAAAGCTGATATTTTTAATGTTTAAAGCCTTTCTCATTTCTATGAAGACATAATATTTGAATGCCATCCGATCCTAACATGTTATATGCAACTATGCATCAACTATTTAAATCGGCTTATTCCTTATTCAGATTGCCGTCAGATTTTATGTGAACAAATCAAAGATAAGATACCTTTAATACGTTTAAGTGACACTGATGTTCGTCATACCATTTTAAGTAGGCTTATATCCGCCATATTTACTCTCGGTTGATTTGTTGATGCGAGTTCTTTTTAAATTCGTGAAATTGTTACATTTTTTTTTGTAATGATCTTCCAGTTGCAAATTTTTTATTGTTAGTTATGGTTTGTTTTAGTTATTATTTATGTCATTATCATTTGTTTCCTGTGTTTATGTTTTGTCGCGAATCTGAGTAGTGTCTAGTGTTCATTCAAAATCTTCACCAAAAAGTCACATTGCACTACTAGAGTATTATTTACTTTTTGAAAAGTCACCACCCAAATTATTTGCACCAATGAATTCGTTCTCGCCAGGTGATACCCAAGAGGAGCTTTTCGACCTTCCCAGTAATTAAATGAGCCAGGATAATCTGTCCACCCCGAGGGTCCTGGGTTTGTAATGCAGTTATTTAAAGGACCAGTGTTACAGCTTGTACGTAGCAAGGTTTAGGCGAGATTAAGTGATAGCTTTATGTTAACTCTCACCTTTATTTGGTAAAGTCTTTGCCCAATAATGTTGTCAAATTTGTTTTTCGCAAGGGATCTGGAAATAGCTTTTGTATATTTTTAAACGTAGCCCACACTTGGAATTATATCTACGTTGTGGGTACGTTTACAAACATGAAATTCACATACACAAACACGCAGATCGAGACAAACATTTGTAATCCACACAAATAGTACCTTGCGGTAAACGAACCCGCGCTCTTAATCACTGGACCAAACTGTCGGTCAAGAGAGATAGACAGATAGATTTTTTTTCTCGGTGATGACCACGAGTTTCATTTAGACTTTTGAAATGTTTACGTGGTGACTTGGGCCTGACACGTAGAGGCCCTTTTCGAGAAGTTAATGTTATATAAGTCTTACATAATATCAGCCTATACTGTCCCAATTCTGGGCAAAGGTCTTTTTTCACAAATCGCGAGATTAGGTCATACTCCACCACGCGGACCCAGTGCGGATTGGTGGAGACAGGTTTGAGGGTACCTGTTGTTTGAACTTATCAAGCCGCCTATTAGGCTTCCAACTTGGCTTAACGAGTACCATATTAAACTGCAACCGAGACCAACCACTTAAACGGCCTTCCAAAGCACGAAGTTCCTCGAATACGAAAATGCCACAAACGGTCACCCATCTCAGGCCGATTGAATCGAACCCTGCTTAACCTTAGTGCTCCCCTCATGCTCTTAGCGTAATCGCGGAGAGCTCTAGGCGCTCGTAATGCTATGCGACCGCGATGTTTTTAGCCATCACTCACAACATTCATCACGTCATATATCGATTATTTATTTTACCTGACTATTTGGCTTCTTTACTTAAAACACTTCTTGATCTTGTGATGATTAATGCGCCGACAGATGAGGTCCCGCGTTCAAAAACGATGTAATACAAGGTATTATTTTCAATCCAAAAGTCCTTAATAGTAGTCCAGAGATTGGGATGATGTCCAGTATAATGTTAATAATCACGCCCCCTATTACATTGGCAAGCACATTATCATTCGCGAAAACTGAGTCTACTCAGTATACCATCCAAACTTAGGAAATTTATAGTATGGGTATACAATACGAAATTTTGGTAGGAAAACGTGGTAGGAGCCAATTCCGTAATTTATTTAATCGCAGTGCCGAGTGCAGCGCCTTGCCCACGCTCCATTAAGAATTAAGCATTAGAGATTTAGTCGTGGGAACATCTAAAATAAACTACGTTTTACTTATAGGGGGAATGTTTGCAAAAAAGTGGAACAAAGCACTTTTTCATCTTGATTTGTGAAAGAAGGCATTTCCCAAGTAGTGGGAGAGTATAGGATGATTTATTCAAGCTTGGTACACGTTATATATTTTCATTTCTTTAAGGAGATTGTATACAAAGCGTAACATATAATGCAAAACCTGACACCCCAATTAGATTAAAATCAAACTTAGAATTTTTAAGATTTTTTTTCCATTTTTTAAGCTCTTTGGTACCCAAATTAACCACGAAATTTTATAAATAATTAACTTTTGTGTGCATATTGATGTGTGTAATAGGTATAATAGGTATTCGAGCTCTGGTCTTCTCTGTATTCTTGTATGGTGCCGAAACTTGGACTGTGAGAAGCCGCGATAGCAGTAAAATAGATGCCTTTGAGATGTGGTGTTGGCGAAGGTTGCTCCGTGTACCTTGGACTGCAATGAAAACCAACCAGTCCATACTAAAAGAACTTAAAAAACCACACGACTCTCCACTATCTGCCGACAAAGAGCCCTCAGCTTCTTCGGACACATTATGCGGTCTTCAAAGCATTGTCTGGAGAAGCAGATTATTTTAGGCAAAATGGACGGTAGACGTAATCAGGGAAGGGCACCGGCAAGATGGTCTGACGCAATAAAGAAGGCGATGGGTGGCAGCATGCATCGGGCGGTACACTCCGCATATGACCGCACCCAATGGAGACTGTTTGTGCGTGGTCGCGATCCTCAGCAATGAGGGAAACAAGGAAGAAGAAGAATAGGAATGCATTTAAAATAGTCGTCTAGTGGCAAAGCGCATCGCTATGTGATCACGAGGTCTCGGGTTCAAATCCTAGGTCGGACAAATGTAGTTTTTCTAACGAAAACTTTCCAGTATGAGTCCGGTGTCTGGAATTGTGCCCGGTATATGGCAATAGGCTCGCTCCCTGTTACATGGGACTAACATCGTTGGCGAAAAGTGGGTGTACTCAGTACACCTCTGCCACCCCCGCTAGGGGAATATAGGTGTGACGGTGTTTTTGACAATTTAAAAGAAAATGTATATACTTTAAAAATAGTTGGACTCGATTCAGTTGCCGATTTAGTACAAACTACTTTCAGGTCTTGCGTTAATTAAGTTACACCTTGTATAGCCAAAGATGCATGTAAGGAATGGACCTGTTGGAACTTTGTACTCTCTCCCTACCCCGCAGATTACTTTGAATAAAAATAAATCCTTAATGTACAACATTGTTATATGATGTGTAATTTCTTTTTTATTACTTTAGTAACTTGTTTTTTTGCATAACGTTAACAGGCTGCAATATTGCGATATGGTTGGCAACGTTTCGTAGCATTAAATATTGAGTTGCTAATAATAATAAAAATATCAGCCTTTAGTTTTCCACTGCTGGGCAAAGGCCTTCTCTCACAAATCAAAGTAAGAGAGACTAGGTTATACTCACCACCACGCGGACCCATTAGTGGAGACATGTTTTTGTGGCCACCTACTGTTGAAACTTATCAGGCCCCGACTCGGCATAACGACTACCACATTAAGTGGTAACCAGGATCAACACTTAAGCGAGTCTGCCAAAGCATGGAGATGCTCGAATATGAAAATGCCTTAAACAGTCACCCATCTCAGTTCGACTGAGTCGAACGCTCCTTAATTTAAGTGGTCGGTAAAAACACCGTGGCCGCACAGCGCTACGAGCAGTATTAAGTTGTTAGTAAATATTAAATAACTAAAAGGAATACACTATTTATAATGGTGCCGAATTGCGGACACTCGGCATGATGTCTAGAAGTCTAGCAGAATTCTCGCGCTAGATACCAATATTTATCTTTACAGAAAATTGTATGCAGAGGTATGTAAGGAAAGAACCAGTTAAAACTCTTTGCTTTTTTTCTTATATCGTGGGTGCATATACTAACATGAAATTTACATGCACAAAAACCCAGAAAAAAAAAAACATTTGTGGGTCACAAAAAGAATTGCCTCGTGCGGATATCAAAACCGCAACTACTCGATCCAGTGGATGAAGCCTTCCGTCTTACCCTCAGACTATCAGGAGAATGCGCTATAGATTGTGGCAATAGGATATAAACAAAACCCTTGCCTAGACTCTCTAGGCCCTATTTTAAAAACTAGCATCGTGTCAACCACGAGGGTGATCACGAGGTCCTGGGTTCAAATCCTAGGTCGGACAAAATAATGATTTTCAACAGAACAGGAGCCTTTACAGCTTCACCGGACAAGTAGAAGCAACTCTGTACTCCTACCCCGTAAGGGATGAGGCGTGATGCTATAGACAGAAGAATCTACGTGCTTCTGATCGTACTTTGTGTCACTTATAAGCTGTTTAGCACCTAGAAGAAAATTATAAATAAAATCTACTTTACACAGCAAAGTGGTGGTTACTTTTTAGACAAATTACGACAGGTCTCTTGAGGGAAATTAAAAGTTACGTTTTATAATGTTGTACCCATTATCTTCCCTAATGCATATATACGAATAAATAATGGTTAATATTTCACCAACATTAAAACTCGAAATTGCATAAATTTTGCCAAAACTTCTTAATACGTATTGCGTTTATGGTTTATTGTTACTTTTTATTAAATTTTATGAGTTTGTTTCTACTTTCTACCTTCATGGTGTGGTGTAAAAGTTATTTGCTTAGAAGTGGTTGCCGTTAATGTACGATTCTTTATTAAGTTACATGAGTGTCACCGAGTATAAGTGTGCCATTGGGGCAGGTAGGTTCTCGAGTGGCAATTTGAATTAAGCAAACCCCTTAAAAGGACTCACCCAGCTGATGGCCTGGTCGAGATCGCAAGTAAACTCTTGATGCGTACAGTACAAAGCTGGGTGATCTCTGGTGACGGACTTTGTGCTGCAATTCAGCTCTTTCGTCAAGAGGTATTAATCATTTACGTTCCTAGTAAAAAAAATCATTATCATCATCGCAGCTTATACTTGTCCATTGCTGAACATAGGCCTCTCCAATCCCTTTCTAGCTCAGCCGATCCGTGTCACCTGCATCCAACGACATCCTGCGATCTTTACAGGATTGTCGGTGCATCTGGTAGGCGTCTGTCTCACGCTGAGCTTGCCAATACGTGGTCTCCACACTAGAATCTTTCTGCCCTAACACCCGTCTGATCTTCGTGCTATGTGGCCCGCCGATTGCCACTTTCGCTTACTAATCCTATGGGCTATGTCGGTAACCTGGGTTCTTCTACGAATCTCCTCATTCCTGACTCGATCATGTAGAGACAGACCGAGCATAGCATATCAAGTAAATAAATTGATAAGGAAATTTTTAGAAAATTTTAATTGGTGTACATTTTTCAAAACTTTTTTTTTTAAATTATTGCCCGTCTGTCTGTTTTTTTGTGTTTCAATCACGCAAAAATACCGTACAAATTTCAACGAAATTTATTACTTTTTATCCCAGAAACAAGAACCAATCCGGAGAATAATCGCGGGATAAACTTTATTATTTTTATTATTGTTAGTTTCGAGCTGTAATATTACGTTAAAAATGTGTCATCATCATCATCATCATCATCATCTCAGCCTATACTTGTCCACTGCTGAACATAGGCCTCCCCAATCGCTTTCCAGCGTAACCGGTCCGACGCCACCTGCATCCAACGACTTCCTGCGATTTTCACAAGATCGTCGGTCCATCTGGCAGGCGGTCGTCCCACGCTGCGCTTGCCCATACGTGGTCTCCACTCTAGAATATTTCTGCCCCAACGCCCGTCCGATCTACGCGCTATGTGGCCCGCCCATTGCCACTTCAGCTTGCTAATCTTAACGGCTATGTCGGTGACCTTGGTTCTTCTACGAATCTCCTCATTCCTGATTCGATCGCGTAGAGAAACGCCGAGCATAGCTCTCTCCATAGCTCGCTGAGCAACTCTGAGCTTTTTTATGAGACCCTTTGTAAGAGACCACGTCTCTGATCCATATATCATCACTGGTAACACACATTGACTAAAAACTTTAGTCTTAAGGCACTGAGGTATTTTGGATGAGAAGATGTTGCGCAGTTTCCCGAACGCTGCCCAGCCGAGTTGGATTCGTCGATTGACCTCTCTCTCAAAGTTGGACCTACCTAACCGGACTACCTGTCCCAGGTAAATGTATTCGTCGACAACTTCAAGAGTAGAGTTCCCAACGGTGAGTGCGGTGGGTACGACATGGACTTTAGACATTATTTTCGTTTTGTCCATGTTCATTTTAAGACCCACTTGTTGAGATACTCTGTTGAGGTCGCCGAGCATTCGTCCTAGATCTTCCAGCGACTCCGCCACGACCACAATGTCGTCGGCAAATCGAAGGTGAGTGATGTATTCGCCATTGATGTTGATGCCAAGTCCTTGCCATTCCAAGAGCTTGAAGGCGTCCTCTAAGGTGGCCGTAAACAGTTTCGGAGAAATGACGTCTCCCTGCCTTACTCCTCTTTTTATGGGGATTGCCTTCGTGCACTGCCCCTGTACTCGGACTGACATGGTGGCGTTATTATACAAGCACTTCAACACTTCGATGTACCGATAGTCAATGCGGCATCGCTGGAGAGATCTAAGAACCGCCCAAGTCTCGATCGAATCGAAGGCTTTCTCATAGTCCACAAACGCCAAGCATAGTGGCCGATTATACTCCTCGGTCTTCTGTATAATCTGCCGCAGCGTATGTATGTGGTCTATGGTACTAAAGCCTTTCCGGAAACCGGCTTGTTCGGGAGGCTGGAAGTCATCAAGCCTGCGTTCGAGACGATTGGTGATGACTCTCGAAAACAACTTATAAACATGGCTCAGCAGTATGATGGGCCTATAATTCTTCAGTAAAGTGTTATCACCTTTCTTGAAAAAGAGTACCACCACACCCCTGTTCCACGCTTCCGGCGTTTTTCCTTCGAGCAAGACGGAATTAAACAGCCTATGAAGGACTTTAAGTACCGGCGATCCGCCCGCTTTCAGAAGCTCTGCGGTAATTCCGTCTTCACCCGGCGCTTTGTTGTTTTTAAGGTGTTTGAGAGCCATCCCAATCTCGTACAGGTTGATGTCCGGGATATCTTCAGTGTAGTGTCGGGTTAGTTTGGCTCTTGGGTCTTTTACGAAGTCAACAACAGGTTCAGCTACTGAGGTATACAACTGCCCATAGAACCTCTCTATCTCCCTGAGCACCTCTGACCTATTCGACGTTACGTTTCCGTCCTCCGTCTTCAGCTTCGTCAACTGGCTTTGCCCAATAGACGCGTCTCTTGCAAACACTTTGGAGCCCTTGTTCTGCTCTATGGTCTCCTCAATACGTCTTGTATTGAAGGACCGTAAATCGTGTCGCAAGGACTTCAATATCTGTCCATTGAGCTGCCTATAGGACTTAGCATCATCGGAGGTTTGGAGTGTCATGGTACGTCGCTCAGCCATAAGGTTTCGGGTGTAGTCAGATAGCTTTTGAGGCCTATTTTTACGGTGGGGCTTAAAATGCTTGGACCCGACCGCATGGACAGTCTCTACCAACCTATTGTTGATTTCGTCCACTGATGCGCTGTGCTGTCTAGCAATTCGAAGGGGTTTGACAATTCGAGTTGAAAGTTCTCGGGGTTTTGGATATGTGCATTAGAAGGTCGGAGCGTAGACTTCATCAGACGCGATCTTTCCATTTTGACATTAATATTTAATGTGCCTCTGACCATTCGGTGATCACTGCCGGTTTTTACCCTGTGAATCACGGAGACATCATTAAATATTTGTCGCTTGGTGCTCATGATGAAGTCTATCTCATTTTTTGTGGAACCATCAGGGCTCATCCAGGTCCATTTCCTATGAGGCGGCTTCCGGAAGAAAGAGTTCATCATAAAGAGTCCCTCCTTCTCCAGATATTCGGCCAGCCTCTGACCCCTGGGGTTGCGTTGCCCATATCCAAATTGCCCCACTCTCAATTCATCATCGCCCCGTTTGCCCAGCCGCGCATTGAAGTCACCCATAACCACTGTAAAGTGTGCTTTGGAAGTATGTATGGCTCTACTAATGTCCTCATACATTACTTCGACGTCATCATCTGAGTATGCCGAGGTCGGTGCGTAGACCTGTATGACCTTCAGCGAAAATCTTTTGGATATTCTGAGTATCAGGTACGCTACCCTGCTCCCGATGTGTGATTGACTACTAAAAATGTGTGATTTTGCCTATACACAAATTTTTCCATGAACTAATATTTGACTCAATTTTGGCTCCTCACGAGAAACTCTTCGATGATTAAAAGAACTCCCCTGAAATTGTGCCTAATTGATTTAAACACTCAAACATGATTTAATGCATTCAGGATTGTCTTTTTTAGGGAGAAAACTCTATCGATGAATGGCCTAGTCACTAACCTTGTATATTAATTTATAAAAGAGTAGCCGTTTTCCGCGGCTTCGCACGCATTTATTTTATAATTTGAAATAGATAGGTAGGACTTTTTGGAATAATAATTTTCCAAAACTAAGAGACACCTCCATATTAATTTTCTTTACAATCCGTTCAGCCGTGTTAATGAGAAATCCTACATATTCCAATGATAGTGTATTTAAAATCGGTTCCACCGTTCTGGATATTAACACGGACAAACATTTTTTTATTGTGCCTGTATATGCTTCAAATATCTCGTTTATTTCAATATTCCCGTGTGCTGTGCGGGGCTCGTACGTGCGACTATTTGACAAGGTAAGTAAGACGGTCTACGTTTTATCACTTAAACCAAGTCGTCCTTGTTTTCCAAAAGTAGTAAAGTCGACTTAAATATGAGTAAATTTTCGCTGTAGAACAATTGCAGCAGGCCCCCAGGCGTCGATTTCACTTTTTCTTTCCAGTCGCCATTGAAATCGACGGATTACCAGGCTTTTCTTTCGATAAAATAAGATTAATATCTTTACTTTGTTACTAATAATTTTATAAAAAATCCTTCTTAGAAAGAAAGTACCCAGGTATTGCATATGTTTACTATGAGAACGGGGTTAGCTTTGACCAAGATCGCACTATAGATTTAGAGAATTGAATAGAGCGCGCTTTAGAGACCTACCAACGAATATCAAATTACAAACAGCCGCGGGTAACAGCTATAAAAAATAAATACGGTCATGCTTAGATTCCGCGAGCGGGAGCGGCAGAGATATATTGTGTGTACATTTCGCCGCCAATGTTATTGGCATTGTAACGGACACAATACTGGAATTTCTTTCGATAAATTACATTTTGTCTGACTTAGTATTTGATGCACCTAAGACCTCGTAATCGTTGCGCGAATTATAACCCCCTAGACCAACGAGGTAGTCTCTTTTCTATGTTATCGAAAAAGTATATTTTGTACGACCTTAGATCGAAACCCAGAACCTCACAATCGGTACAAGGCAGTATCGCCTAGCAAGGCAGTCTGTAAATATTTTTATAAATAAATGACGTAATTTGTGATCGACTGTACGTAATTAACTAGGTATCAATAATTGTTTGTAGCCTGATCTCCATACAATATGCGCTTGCGGTAAACATCATTATGCTATCGTATAATGAGAACGTTAATTGTATCCTGGGTATATATGGAATTATTGGGATCACCGCTTTCGCAGGTAGCAAATTTGAAGGTCTTCCGGGCGTACAGATGTTTTTCCACCATTGACTAGGGTCGAAGCTTGTATATGTTATTGCGTTAGAAATTATCCTTGAGCGTTCTATACTTGTATAGAAAACAACAGAGTAGAATGGCTTTTTTTATCAGTATCATTGTTTGTAAAAGATCTAACTTCAGGCGAAAGATGGACAAAGACCTCCCCTAAAGACCGCCACAACGACCGGCTCTGTGCTGTACGCAACCAACTTCCACCAGTGACCTTCACAAGGTCATCGATCCATCTTGTAGGGGGCCTGCCCACTCCTCGTCTTCCGGTACGTGGTCGTCACTCGAGACTAAAAGATCACTTCTCAATACTTCATAGAAACTTTTTTAAGCTGTCTATGTAACTAAGTAATCTAAATTGTCCCATTAATGGACAAAGGCTTCTTACAAATCGAGGTGAGAGATATTTTTATCACATATTTTATCACACAGACCCAGCAATTGTTCGAGCCAAGTGGCTACCTGCTGTTGGGACTTGTTAAACCATCTATAAGGCTTTCAATTTGAGTTAACGATTCCCTAATGAAGTCGTAACTTGGACTAACAGCTTAACGCTTATTCCAAACAAAGATATTTGAAAATAGAAATTTCAAAAGCGAACCATCTAAGACTGACCAAGCTGCACACTGTACAGCTGTGGTGATAAAAAAAATATGCGTAACGAACTCCTGATTAAATTTAAATGCCTCGGATGGATATGTGCTCTTTAGCCAATCACGTCAGACGCCATACATCCACTAATAATACTGCAAAAATGACTCCTGCTTCACAGCCCTAAGTTTTTACGAAGGCACCAACGGGAGCAGGTGCTCGCCGCTATTTCCATATATTCCTGCCAGATTCTGAACAATGATTATTGGGAAGGCGGGAATGCAATCGGAAATAGTGCAGTGAAGAATGCAGCTAAATTGATGGAACAAGTTGAAACAAGTTTCTGGGAAACATTGTGCAGGAGCGTTTTTGAGGTGATTTAAATTCTGCTAGATAATAAAAAATAGATGAAATATTTACAAATATTTTAATTATAATAATTTAACATTGGCATTGATCTCTACACTAAGCATGGCCTGTCCCGTGGGGATTTCACAAACATGTATAAGAATGTTGCAAAACAAGAAAAAGAAATTGCCAATTTAAATTATGTTATATATTTAGATAGACGATACATATTTTCATTTGAATAACCTGAATTGGATCTATTGAATCTAAATATTATTATCTGTTGAATACATTGAACTGTGATATGATATGGTAAAACGATTTTTGCTCTCTCTCTTTAATAAAGACTTACAAAACGAGTAAAGAGCAAAATACATTTTGAATGAGGTTATGAAAAAAAATCGCTGAAAGAGAATCTACCATTTCCAATATAATGGTCTTTTTTAAAACGTTACTTTGGAGCAACTATACTTTTATCAGTCTTACAAATGGCTTAGAAGTAATGGATAATTCTGCCATGTCGAAAAGTGAGCCTTTAAAGATACACTAATTTAAGAGAAACTATAGTATTCTGTACTTACACAAGTCTTAATAATACTCAATGAATCGAACGAGATATAAAGATGCTATTAAAAAATCAAATGGTCCCCAAGATATAAATGTTCCATTCGAAAAAGATAATTGAGATTTCGGAATACAATTTTGATTAGTCTCAAAACTACAAATACTTTTCGTTTATCTTTTAGTTTTCTGGATAAATTCAAAGAAGCTTATTAGTTAAAAATTTGTCTCTTCAACCGGCTGTACGGTATTTTACAATTCAAATACAATCCTAAACTTTATATAAATGAACTTTTTACTGAATTTTAAACAGCACTCGGGGAACTTGGAGGTTTGTACTGTAGGAATTACAAATTCTGTTTTAATGCTGATTTTAGACTATCATGATAGTTCTATTTCTCTTTTTTTTCGAAAATAGATGGTCAAGTAGCCACTGCGATGATGTAAGATCCTATATCACACGTTAAATATACATGGCAGAGTATAGTTAATAATTTAGTTAGACTTAGCAAAATATATTTTACACCTTCTTTCCTAAAGGAGGGTTTCACAATGTAGAGCACATACCGTCACGCTTATATTCTCTAAGCGAGGGTGGCAGATGTGTACTGAGTACACCCACATGTCGACGATGTTAGGTCCTATGTAATATTGCCATATACTGGCTAAATTTCAGACATCGGACCTGTACTGAAAAGTTTTCGTTAGAAAAACTACACTTGTCTGACCTAGGATTTGAACCCAGGACCTCGTGATCACAAAGCGATGCGCTTTGCCACGAGACCAACGAGGCAGTGTAGAGCATTTTACCGAAAAATTAAATTGGCATAAGGATGCAGGACCCTGATAATTAAAAGCATTGCCATTGACTTAGATTGCTTCGATTGATTGTGGCCGCGTTCTAGGTCGACTACATAGTAGGTATAATATAAATATGGTCTCGCCTTTTTAGCTTTTATTGCACTGTTATAGCTTTTTTGGAAATTCAGCTAAAATATACAAAACACGAGTAACGACGTAAACAATTAGCAGACACTTTCTCTGGTCGTAGCAGCGTGTTAACAAAGATTAATCGTTCGGTAATCCATCCGTCTTGTGACGCCACGACGTGACCTATACGAAGTCGTAAGGGTGACTGCATACAGAGAGGTTGGCACGAACAGACTGACTTTTGCGTAATGGTATCAAGTTCATATGCCAGATTTTTTCCACTAATGATATGCTAGATAAATATGAACGTGACAGGACGCCTTGTGGATAATGTCACGATAGCGTTAAATGGTTTGTGCTTAGCCCTCATATATCGACGCGAACAAAACAAGACATACATTTCACATTTGTTTATAATATAGAATATTGATTGGTTTAGCGGCGAAAAATGCGCGTAGCAATCAAGACTTTCTGGGCATACCCGATAGAAAAATGGATCTGGAACCATAGTTCCAGATCCATTTTTCTATCGAAAATACCAAATATCTGTCTGGGGTCTGGAACTGTGTCCAGTATAATAAGCTTGCCCCTTATTAAATTTGGACTTAACATCGGTAGAAATGTAGATGTACACCCTACAACTCTGTCACCCCTCCTGGGGAATATTAAACATTATTTTTTTTTTGGTTTTGACCCGAAACGACGGTATATTTTTCTATGTAAAATAACTATACTAAGTTGGATTTTGTCATAGATTATTTACGACTTTTACGAAATTAAGCGTGACATTATAATGCGTGAAATATAAATGCTTGTCGTAGGTAAGCATTTGTCTTGGAATGGGCCTTTTTCAGCTTTTGATAATGATTACAATGCTGAGCTGGTTGCGGTATAGGGTTCATTTTACGGTCCAATATTTACGAAAATGCCAAAAGTGTAATGGTTCATCAAATTGTTATTGTTATAATTTTTTTAAGGAGTTCAAACCTTTTGATCTTACAAGGAAATTAATAGATTTATCCGTTGTTCAATGGTCTGTTGGAGATGAATAATTCTGGTTAATAATAAAAAATAATAATACCCTCTCAGTTTGAGAGGAGGCCCGTGCCCAACAGTGGGACAGTTTCTTAACAGGGCTAATATTATTATTATTATTTATTATTGAAAAAATCTTAGTCGCAATCCGGAGTATAGCATTGTGCCTGCTATAATGGGTATAAGATGTAACGTAATGGAACATAAGGTGCGAAATTAAGATGTATAAACTACACTTTCGCTAACCTGGTTTTACGATTACAGACTCTAATACTAATAAGTATTGGATATAATCCGCACTGGATCCGCGTGGTGGAGTATGACCTAATCTCTCTCACCTCGATTTGTGAGAGAAGGCTTTTGCCCAGAAATGGAATGGTGGGCTGATTAAAATAAAAACATTTTTAACATAAAGTACAATGGACAGTTGCAGAAAATCAGAAACAGAGGCCTAAGTTCAACTAATTGACATTACAGTACGGTCAGCGTCATAACTCGCTTAACATTCTCAGTTTTTCTAAACGCTTGCGCACTTCTGTTTTGTATGAAATCTTTTATTTTTGTTAGTCTAAATAAGTTTGAATACGTTCCAATTAAATTGGTATTGAAAATGTTAACTAAAATTTGAACAATAAAGAGTATTACTGATTTCAAAATCTGGGAATGTTAAGCGACATTTGTCGCTGACTGTACCGCTATTGAAGAAACGTGCTGTCATGTTCATATTCAATTAGTAAATTTGTAGTGTTAAAAAGAAGGCTTATTAACTCAGGTTTAATGGTCAGGCCTTAGGTTTTACTATTACGGTGATACTTATTGGAATAAAAGCTTGTAAAAAGACCTTTTTACAAACAAGCTTTTGTAGCAAAAACATAACGAAGATATCTTGCTTAGTTGAGGAGTTTCTATGCCTCCCTTCCGGCTTCATTATTAGTCCTTGCTTACCATCCGGGTCTAAAATACTCGTCAAGACAAATTCAATGAGCACGGGCACGGCGGGGTCATATTGGGTGATTTCATTGTCTACATTTTGGCTTCATCATTAGACCTTGAACTATCTGGTTGTATGGCACTTATACCAATCTAACAAGTCTAAACACGAGGGGGTTAAGATGTATGGTGCACAAGTTCCTAAGGCCACCTACCGACTCCATCATAGACCAGCTCTATGGTACCACATTATTGCATTGTTACCAAAACTGCAAGTGCTTGAAAAATGGATTACAAGATTTTAACCGAAAAGACAGACAGACATTGCAAGTTAAATAAAAGTTTTTAAAAAGAAACCCTTAGCCCTTACACTCTGCACAAAAAACTGATATATCACCAAACCGCAGTGCTAATCAAATAAAGAGTATTTTATATATGTATTTTGGCCAGCATAAGCATTGTTTTTCAGCGCGGCAATGCTGCCAGCGTTCTAGGTACACTACCAACTGACAGCGGCGTGAAACCATCTGGCTCTATATAAATATGTATATTTTTCTTTTTTACACACGTTGTTTGTTAATAATTCTTTGCTGTTTTTTTATATAATTGTGAATATGGGAATATGACATCTTCATTTCAATTCGTGACATTTGCCAAACAGCTGAGCACTATAGTTTGATTTACTTTATTTTGACTTCAAATGCTCTACCTTCCCCTTCAAGGATAACAGGCTATGGCTCCTATTCTGAAAATGCCTTCTTTTGACTTATATATCAATACCACCACGCGAGATCTCTTCTGAGGTAGGCAGAGCACAACCAGGTTCTTCCCTTACAGACATCTCGGGCTTCCACTCTCGTAGTTCGCCTCATAACCACTTTGGCGGTTAAGGAGACTCCCTTATTAAATCTATTAATGTCTTTAAAAATACTATTTTGTTTACAAGACAGACAAACTAATTTATTAATATTAGAGACTGCTGAAAAATGGCTTCAACTCCAATGACATTTTATGGGACGGCTCTCGTCACCCGCTGGCGTGATTGATTTCATTACTATTGAAGATGATGATTTTTCTATTTATTCGGGGAACTTACCGAAATCTATTTATTAGTACTAGCAGATTTCGGAAATTACCCGTGTCCATATTAATATAGCTGCTTACTCCGTGTATTGGGACATGGTATGACAAACAGGGTCATTAGTATTTGTATTATAGTACAGAGCCTGTACCGACGGTCTTGTGAGGATCGCTGGAAGACTTTAGATGCATAGAACCAGCTGCACTGAAGAGCGATTGGGGAGGCCTTTGTTCAGCAGTGGACTAGTATAGGCTGGGATGAAGATAATGATGATGATAAGGCCTGCAACAAAGTGGATTTTCTACAGTCTAACGCTGATGGGAAGAATTTACGGGAATGACATTTTACATTAAAAAGTCACATGGTCAGAACAAGAACAAGCGCTATCGATAGCGGCAAAAGAATAGAAACAAAACGATTACCAATTGGTTAAACCTTCAGGGGGCTTAGCACGTAAAATTTGACGTTAACGTGACGCTAGCGAGTAATCGTGCTGTCAGGTTCATGTATATTTTGTAAAATTATAGTTTGACAAGGATGACATATCAACTCGCTAGCATCACCCTAACTTCAATCTGTTCGTGCTAAGCTCTCTGGTTGTATGAAGTTTTGATGTCGTTTTTTAGTCAAAAAAAGTTTTAGTATCCACCTGGAACCTTTATTATGCCCGGTATAATGGCACAAGACTTGTTCAGTACTACATTAAAACTAAGCATTGTCATTGAAAGCAAGCATTAGTACAAGTGCAACCTCGACAACGCCCGCTTAGCGAATATAACGTGTAAATTGTTTCGCCTCGTGTTAAGCTAACTAGCGTTAACGCTAGCCCGTTTGTGAAACATTTTTTTCAAGTAAATGCAAATATGTACAAGCGGCTCCAATTCTCAGTGGTTAGAACAAAAGGACATCATGCTTGACTGGATGCACAGCGCCCTTACAAACGCTTGACTGTACGAAGATATACTACTTTTGATACTAATATTATGAACGCGAAAGATGGTGAGGATGGATGTACAGGTGTTTGTTGCTCTTTCACGCAGTTCCTACTGAAAGGATTTTGAGGAAACTTCACAGTAGTATAGCTTATACATCAGAATAAGACGTAGTATATACCATTTTAATTTATATAGATACATGAGCAGATACAGTGTGGGCGACCGTTAGTCTTGAATAACCCTTGCTTTACACTTTTTTTTACTAATATTGGAAGCCTTAACAGTTTCTAACGAGCATTTTAATATTTTATTTACACTTAATATACGCACAATGTCAAAACTCTTTATCTTCCTGATGGAGCAATCTCGATTTAAATGATGATTTAATAACAGACAAATCTCATCTTTTTCTCCCCTTCAACGTTGTCACTTCTGGATGGAATCTTGTAAATTGGATTATAGGAGAGAGCACAAGTCCTCAAAATGTCGATAAAATGAATCTTGCATTTTATTTGTGTCTTCAGGCAATTACTTTTAAAAAGATTGAAGGTAAATTGGTAGAACGCAGATGATTTGTAACTGTGAATGGATTTGAACTAAAACTTTGGTTTGCGTATGAAGTAAAATTGTTGGATCAATTATTCGTAATACTTGACATTTTCTGTGCTTATGGCTTAGTTTGGCTGACACTGCTGGCTGTAATTACAGTAATAATATAATAGACTAGCTGTTACCAAGGGCTACGCACGCATTTATTTTGTAATTTGACCGCAAGCATCGTCAATTTTTTCCTTAAACAAAAAAATATACCAAGTTTAGTGTCCGGGTCCTTCATCGTTAAAGTGTTTACTTCCGAAGAAACATATTTGAGTATCTAAATCACATGTGTATAAACAATTTTGGGCACGTGCTATTACCACCACTAAAGAGCTTCTTCATAAGGGGACGAATCTTTTGAAAAAATACGTATTAGAAACGCATTTAAATTTAGTTTAATATAGCGCACTAAGGCAACAAGTAACATTTGTTGCAGATTATAAAAAAATTAAGATACATTAAAAATAGTTGAAATCAATTCAGTTATCGATACAAAACAAACTACTTTCAGGTCTTGCGTTTGCTATGTTACACCTTGTATATACATAGATAAAAAACTGACTGATTGCCTTGTTGGTCTAGTGACAAAGCGGATCGCTTTGTGATCACGAGGTCCTGGGTTCAAATCCTAGGTCGGACAAATGTAGTTTTTCTAACGAAAAATTCGCAGTACGAGTCCGGTGTCTGGAATTGTGCCCGGTATATGGCAATAGGCTCGCCCCCTATTACATGGGACCTAACATCGTCGGCGAAACGTGGGTGTACTCAGTACACCTCTGCCACCCCCTCTGGGGAATATAGGCGTGACGGTGTTTCGTAATATTTTGTCACTTAACTTTAAATACCTAAACCAAAAATCGTCCCATAATCCGTTTGTCGTTAAAAATCACACAATATCGTCGCAATCGGTCCCCCGTTAGCTGGCGCGATGAAATAAGCGGCATTATGCCGTCTTTTAAGTTATTATAGTCATGAACTAGCTAATTTTTATGACATTTTGTGCCTCAACATCAAATATCTAAATCAGAAATCGTCCGATAATCTGTTTGCCATAAAAAATCCCACAATATCGTCGCAATCGGTCCCCCGTTAGCCGGCGCAATGAAATAACCGGCACTCCTAAGGGCGCGCCGCACATTACCGCTCCCGCCGTATTTAGATTAGATTTATAAACGCGAGAAATACTGCGCGGAGAAATTGGGACGTGAAGGAAAATTAACAAATGTAGTTGCTTCTCATATAGGGCGATATGTAAGCATTTTAGTACTTTGGTATGGTATTGTTATGTAATAAAGACCAATATTTTCTAATAGCGATAGTGTGTCCCACAGTTATCCATTATTATAAGTGATCCATTGATGGATCCTACTGCCCTTTTTTCTCCATTTGAATCCATCATGTGAATCAGTTCCAAGAAATGCTTTCTAACATACTAAATTAACTGTATAAGGTACCATTACAAAGAAAAATTATTGGAACATTTTATTCAAAGGTTTAAAGGATAGGTGCACAAACCCTGAAACTCATCGATCAACGATCATCCTATACTATGGCAATACTCACAGGAAATCATAAAACAACAAGCGGTTTAATACGAAATATTGATATACCGATTCTACAAAAATGTATAACACCGAGGTGAAATAATATGAGGTACCTATATACAAGGTGTATCTACACTAATATTATTAAGAGGAAAGATTTGTATTTGTGTATGTTTGTAACGAATAACCTCAAAAACTACTGAACCGATTTCATAAATTTTTCTCCATTAGAATTAGAGCTACGTTATCCCTCAGTAACATAGGTTATATTTATTACTAGAAAAAAATAGGGATCCCTCTCCTATATAAATGAGCAGTAAAACTACTAAAACTTTTTTCAAAAAATTTTATCCATCTCGCCGCTAGTCATAAATAACGCAAAACCTCAGACATCCGATCTATGCTTGCTTCACAAATTCAATACGAAAACCAAATTTTCAAATTAAAAGTTTTTCAAAAGTACTGAGAAATGCGTTTTAGAAATGCATTTGAAATCTCCGTATTGCTGTGAATCAAGAATAAATTTAGTTCGTTATAGCGCCCTAAAGGAGTAACAGCAACTTTTGCAAATAAAAAAAAAAAAGTAAGCTGCATTAAAAATAGTTAGAATTAATTCAGATACCGATTTAGAACAAACTTCTTTTAGGTCTTGCGTTAATTATATTACAGCTTGTATACTCTACCGCGCGAAACCACCCGTGTGGTGACAGGTTTGGGGTTCTTTGTAATGAAATGTATCAAGGCCCCAATACGTCTTTCTACTTGATTTAACGACTGCCACATAAAGCGGTAGTCGGGACCAACGGCTTAACATGTCTTCCGAAGCCCAAAAAACTGTTACTTGTGTCAGACCGACTGATTTTTACGCTCCTTTACCTTGGTGATCGCTTCTTTAGAAAATCTGTCTTACTTAGGCGTGAAAAAGAGTCAGAGCTATAAACTGTGTATATCTGCATCTATTTTTTGCGCAAATTAAGTCCATAATATCAGAATCAGAATCAAAATTTTTTTATTCATGTAAACCATTACAGTATTTATGAATCGTCAAAATAGTAACAAATACTCTACCACCACTTCGGAATGTCATTCCTGTGGAGAAGATGGGCAAGAAACTCCACGGTTACTCTTTTACAATAGTATTTTTACAATTTATCCATCTACATTTTGTTGTGGAGTATAGGAGAACAATGCATTATCAGATGAGTCTAAATTAAATTAACCAAGTTAAACTATTCATGTGAATGGTTACATGGTTCTCTCATTTACAGATAAAGAAATGAGGAAGAATAATGATCAATTTTATTTAACTACTAGAAGGAAGAAAGGGAATAATAAATAATAATAGCTGAACATGTTATCCACGTTCTGGTGGAGCTGGAACAGCACCTATCCAAGCATTTTTATCTTTTAAATAATCATCTAAAGTACGGTAAGCTCGCTTGCTGAGCGTACGTTTAATACAGGATTTGAATTTATTTACACTAAGTTGAGGGACGTCAAGTGGAATTTTATTATAAAATAGCTTCGTTAAAGAGCTTCTGATACGCACCCTGTTACTAAAACGATACTGGCAGATTTAGATCTACTAAATTGTCATTCACATACAAAATAGTGGCCTCATATTGAATCATCAGTACTTACAGAAGCGTTAAATATCCGATACAAAATTTCCCAAGGGTTCTCTCACTTGATATTCAAATTAGATTTAAAAAAGCGCGTGAGTGCGGTCGCGCTTTCGCAAAATATTATATTTGTGGTCGACATCTGTTGAAAGGGAGTTCATGAAAAGCTTTTAAAAGAGGCGTTTGGTGGCAACAAAGGGTGAAAGTATGTGGTATACCTTTTATTAAGTTTAATAACATTAACAATAATAACGACCTTGATTTAGTAGCTTGGTGGTTTGAAGTTTAAGGAATAAAATAATACAAAGTGCAAAGTACAGGTGAGTACAACCTGAACAAGGTAACAGTACAGCTTTCACTATTACTACCTACTATTACTTTGATGAAAGATGATTACTATGAAGAGCAGTGATAGCCTAGTGGTTAGACCGTTCGACTGCAAAGTCAGAGGTCTCGGGTTCAAACACAGGCACGCACCTCTGTCTTTACGAAAGCATGTGCGTATTGAAAATTAATTTTCACTTGCTTTAACGGTAAATGAAAACATCGTTAGGAAACCTGCATTCTTAAGAATATCTCGAAGGTGTGTGAAGTTTGCCAACCCGCACTGGGCCAGCGTGGTGGATTATCGGCTAAATTCTCTCAGTTTGAGAGGAGGTCCGTACCCAACGTTGGAACAGTTTCTTAACAGGGCTAATATTATTATTACTATTATGATACTTAGTATTATCACAAAAAAAAGAACAGTAGTTTCATACATTCTGGTAGAATAACTTTGAATAAATATTGTTTCTCAATTAGTTGAGACACGGTAACACAAAAAATGTTGATTCAAAGTCATTCTACCAGAATGTATGAAACTACTGTTCTTTTATTTATTTATGGTAAGTGTCGCCTTCGTAAAAATTGTTCGTATTAATAAATACCTGTTTCAGGTTTTGCGAACCTTGTAGGATATATGTAGGATGTAAGGTTTTGTAATATAGATATTACAAAACCTTACATCCTTCATTCCAAACTCACAGACCTAACTGATATAACTTTAATTTACGAACAACTAATTTCTTTCTCGTTCTTTTCAGTGCTGGACAAAGGCCTTCTCTCCCAAATCGAGGCGAGAGAGACTATACTCCACCATGTCAATTCAGTTTAGATTGGTAGAGACAAGTGTCAAATAATCTTACCGAATGCCACATAAAGTGCTTAAGAGAACCAACGGCTTCGCATGCCTTCCGAGGCACGGAGACGCCCGAATATAAAAATCGGTCGGGTGACCGATTGTGGTATTTTTATATTCGGGCGAGATTGAGATGGGTATCTCAGACTGACCAAATCAAACGCTGCTTTCGTTTAGTAATTGCTACAAATACCGCGATACACAGCCTAAAAGCGCCTTTCTCTATACACATGACTATTAAAATCGTAAATATTGGTTAGGTTTGTCCTTTTCTGTATGTTTTAATCATTATGTCAATGGGTAAGATGTCGCAAAAATGAACGAAATAAAATGAAATAATGTTCAGTAATAAACACAGACGGTAAACATGGCAGGCGTTAAGCAAGTTCATCCCTATATATATGTGCAGATAAACACAAACTAAGAAAAATAACACGATGAGATTAGGATGTAAAAAATGACGCTGAGAGACGAGTTGACATGAATCAAGCTTATTTGGTGACACACGGCGCTGTAGTTTGTTTAGTAGCTTTATTAACACTGTACCTGATATGTACTTATAAATACAAACATTTTTAATATCAAACTATTACAAAGATCACATTATTAAGAAGATAAGATAAGAACCTGTTGGAACTCTGTACTCTCTGCCTACCCCGCAAGGGATTTGGTGTGATGATATAGATAGATAGATTACATTATTTTTAATGTGAATGGGTTCTTAATTTTAACAACTAGCTCCTGCACACGCGAATTGGTAATAAGTCGTCGTGACAAAGAAGAAACAAAGTCTACCTTCTATTTCTCTAGAAATTAAGCAAAAAGTTACGAGACTGAATTCTTTAAATTTTTTAAACTCTCTTTATCTTTTTTTTTTGGTTAAACGCACATTAAAGCAACATGGTATAGTATTTTGTCAGAATGTCTTGTGCTGGAATAATGAGTTTTCTATATTTATAAATTTTATTCTTGCCATTTTTTAGTTTTTTATTAGCGCAAATGGCATATTTTGTTGATAAGTAAAAAAATTAATAAACTTAAAATTTAGTTACACGTGTGTATAATATTTTAATAATTCAAAGTTTCAAATTGAGTTGGACGATTTAAAGGGCAATGGCACACGCCAGACTGGGATTAGCTGGCTAGAACGAAACACTTTTCAGCACGGCGATTTATGCAGATATAAACGCTAGGCTAGCTGACTGGATTATACCCAAGTATTTGTTGAAAGTCATTTTAAAGTTGACTTCATAACAAATTAACATTTAACATAACAGTTTGGTAGAGGTTTTTCATGCGGTAAGAGTTTTATGTTATAATTCATTCATTTTGGTTGATAAATTGAAAAACTTTTGGTCTATTGAAAATTAGTCCTGGCCACGGCTTAGTTATACTTCTTAACATAACAAATTCAAAATTGGCTTTTAGGTATTATCTTCCCATTATCAGGCAAAGGCCCTCCACTACTGGTTTCATTAGGTTCTACTTTCGGTTTTCAAAAACTAATCTTTTAAAATGTTTAACTCGTCCCGCCATCTCCATCCAGGTTTGGTGCGATGGCGTTTATAGTTCTTACTATATACATTTAGTTTTTGGTTGTTCATTCGCCCTTCTGAAAAGCACCACAAATTCCGAACAAAAGTTAGTACAGTCATAAAATTTTGAATTCAAAAACCATAATCAAAATTCTAAGATACCTCAGAAGATTCATGATGGGCTGAAAATAATATCATTTACTATTATCACAAAAATAATGGGGACTGATCGACGGACCCCGCCATTTGGTTATCGATGGCGGAAGTTAGGCCAATTTCTTTGTTTGTTTTTAGTGGGGGGACGAGATGCGAGTTAGTAGGAGTTCTGTGTAATGAAGTGTAATGATATATTGGAGATGAGTGTAATTTATTACCATGATATTTTTTAAAACTAGGACCGTATTTACTATGATCAATTAACGACGTTAAGCGTCACGATAAAATAATTTGGAGAAATAATCGTTTAATGGTACTTCAGTAGCATACATAATAAACACTATTACATGAACATTTCGCGGTGTTACCATAACGCGTTGTATTGAGGCATGTAGTTATAAAACTATTGGTAATTACGATATCCTGCGTTCAAATCCTGGTCCGGACAAAAAATGTTAAACAAAATTAATTTTAAAAAACCTATTACAGAAAAACACAACAAAGACGTATTGCTTAGTTTAGAAGTTCCTATGGTTTCCTTCCGCCTCCATCATTAGACTATGGACACTTCCCAGTTCTATAGTACTCGACAAGAAAAATCCAACGAGCCCAAACACCGCGGGGTTATATCGAATTGTTTGAACCTGAAAACTATCTGGTTGAATAGTACTTGTTTTTACCAATACCGCAAGCTTAAACAAAAGGGGGTTACTTCACATGTTCCTATGGCCACCTTCCGACTCCATCATAAGACCAGCTCCATGGTATCACAATATTGCATCTTCGCCAACTTTATATACGTAAGCTAAATTTCAGCTCAATCGGATATCCGCAAGTGCTTAAAAAATGGATCACAGGATTGGAACCGGAATGAAAGACAGACAGGCAGGCAGACAGACATTCGAGCGTTGCAAGTTGAATAGATTGTTAAAACAGGAATATCTTAGTCACTTAGGAGTTTGAAATAGTAGCAATCACGAGAGCCTGGGTTCGAATTCCAGGAATAGTGCTCGTTTAGTGGCAGTAAACTACCCTATATTACATTAGGACTGAGGTCCTAATGTAATATAGGGTGTGCTTTCTACGCCCACATATTTACGTCGATGTGAGCTTCGACGTAAATATGTGGGCGTAGAAAGCACACCTCTGCAACTTAGAAATATAGACATGGTGGTGCGTAGTTTTATGGAATAATTTAACCCACCATTAAACCGCCATGAGGATTTTTTTCTCTTACTATTTTAATTATACACTATATTATATACAAAGTCTCCATTTAGTAAATGAGAGGACTGTGTAGATACTGAATGATGCCCTGAATCTAAGTACATTAGACTTTAATCTATTTTCACTGTTCTCTCGTACCCCAAGAATGCAATGTATACAAAAAGAATAGTCAAACTCTACTACTACTATACTACTATATCATCACGCCAGATCCCTTACGGGGTAGGCAGAGAGTACAGAGTTCCAACAGGCTCTTTCCTTACATATCTCTCTGGCTTCCTCTACTCTCATAGTTCGTCTCATACACGCCCGCCGGTTACGGAGACTCCTGACTTGTCCTTCAGATAAGACCCGGTCTAATAGTCAAACTCGCATTTTTAAAAAGATAACCGTGGAGATTGTTGCCCTTCTTCTCCACAGGAATGACATTCCGAGCGAGTGGTAGTCTTAAGTAATCAATAACTTTTTTTTACTAATCATAAGTACTTTTTGGTCTACATCAATATATTATTTTTTTGATTTTGATGAATTTTCAAAAACGTATCTTAGTGTTCACCAATGATAAATAAAGGACACCATATACTTCATGTATCGTTATAATATTAATTTGTTCTAGAAATGGCGATGACCTGGTGAAGGTCACAGGTAGAAGTTGCATGCATACCGCACAAAGCCTTAGTTGTAGTGGTCTCTTAGGGGGGAGGCCTGTGTCCTGCAGTGGACGTCCTTCGGCTGAAGAAGAAGACATGACGATTAAATATCTTTAACTATGTTTGTAACTGCCTCGTTGATCTAGTGGCGAGGCGCATTGCTTTGTAATCATGAGGTCCTGGGTTCAAAGTCTAGCTCAGACAAATGTAGTTTTTCTAACGAATAATTCCCAGTACGAGTCCGGAGCTTAGAATTGTAGCCGGTGTGGCAATAGGCTCGGGACCTTACATCGTCGGTTACAACTTGGTGTACACAGTACACCTCTGGCATCCTTGCTTGGGGAATATATTTATTAATGATTGTTAACACATCCACGATGCAAGAACATATCCTAGGGTGTCAAAAATTAAAAAAAATTGCCACAGAATATTCAACAACAATCCTTACTAACTTAAAATGACATATCCTACTAATCCTACTAATATTATAAATATGAAAGTTATATGTATGTTTGGATGTTGGTACTCAATCACGCAAAAACGGCTGAATGGATTTAGATAAAATATGCCACACAAATAGTTTATTACTTGGATTAACACATAGGACCTTATATCCCGGAAAACTAATAGATTCCTGTCTAAAATCAATGCGCATGAATTCACTGGCAGAGTCCAGTATTGTTATAACATTACAATGAGAACTGCTAGAAAAAAACCTCCCTATAATTTTTCACTCCTTCCTGCTAGTTGCTACGTCATGAAATAGTACAACTTTCAAAGTTACAATTTAAACTATCTAGATATTTCTCGAGAACCATTAAAACACTAAGTATAGCATTCTCCCATTATATTTCAGTTAAACTTGCAATTGAAAGTGTCAGCATAAATCTTGCCAGTTCAAAACTTGCTTGGAGTAAATCACATGAGCGTGTAACCACCACAGTTGCGTAAAGTAAGGTAGCATTTGATGGGAAATATATCTTTAAAACTGAGGTTGATAATTAAGATTTAACTGTAATGTGGAAGGTAAAAACATAAATTAAAAATAATGCATTTAAAGGCTAGATATAAACTAGAATATAGAGAGAATTTCATAAAATTATCCTTAGGCATGCTTTGTCACGGCGATTTGACACAATTTCGTCTATTGAGTTCTTAGATATGCGCCGATATTGATATTAATTAAAACCATTCTTCGGATTTTAAAGCTTTGTAGCTCAAAGAAGTCTGTGAACATGTCTTTGACCGCACCCGCTATAAAATCAGATTTGATAGACCTCAAATCCTCAGGCAAGAGCATCGATTCCTACCATGGATGGTTCGTAAGGAAAGTGAAATTAAAAAACATCCTAATTTTAAAAGAGAAAATGGCTGGGTGCGACTTGGATCCGGTAAAATAATTAAATCAAAACATTCTCATTCTGCGTAGATCGGACTAACAAAAATATTAAAGAAGTTTGAGGCTACCCCGGAACAATTATGCCTTTTGGACGTACACACTTCAGTTCTTCCCGTGATCATAGGTTCTATTAAGCACTCGAAACGTCGGGAACTTAATAATAAAAAATAAACCGCAATGAAATCCAAACAACCTACAAATTAAGAGTGAATTAGTACTTGCAAAAGAATGGAACTATTTTAAATTCAAATACTAGCTAGCGGGGTTTCTTTAGTTTTTTTTTTAATGGAGGCCGCCTTTCAGACCTGATTTAGATTAGTAGTTGAATACAATCAAATTTTTATATTACCGACCTAATATATCTACGAGAACATAACGCAACTATTCAGGCAATCATTTGGACTGTTTACCTTAGCAATTTAGATTGTTTGCTTTCTTATAATAAACCTTTTACCATAGAGCCAACCTCAATTAATTAATTTAAATTATTAAAACAGCAACATCAAACAAAAAGAGAACATCCTGACAAACATCCATTTTAACTTATTTAACTCACAGGACTGCAACATATTTCCTCCAGTACTTCTACAGATATCCGATATTCCAGAAAAACATCCCAATCCATACTCAGAAAATTCCAAATCCCATGCCACTACGGTAGCCGCTGTTATTCGCTTACTAAATCTAAATTCAGGCTCCCCAGTTTCCCGTTCCATCTGTCCGGATTTACCCGTCCAGTTCCGGAGTCCACAAATCCGTAGCCATCCGGGGATTTTAGCAAAAGAGTCAGTAATAAAAATGATTGTATGCTTGAGTTAGCTGCATTTAAGAGAAAAAGATCTGACAATTCATAGATACTATAAGGGTTATATGAATAAAAAATATTCATATTCTGATTTTGAAAAGATCTATCTCTGTCTATATCATCACGTCAGATCCCTTGCGAGGTAGGCATAGAGTACAGAGTTCCAACAGGTTCTTTCCTTACATACCTTTCTGGCTTCCTCCACTCTCATAGTTCGTCTCATACACGCTCGACGGTTACGGAGACTCTTTTCTTCAGATAAGATTCTGAAAAGATCCATTTTATAACTTTAATATGGCAATAGTAACTTGGTCATAAGCGTGTATTTAGCACTATTTCAATTAATGGATACGTTCTCTCTGTAATGTAATGTTATGTGTATAAAAAATAACACCGTCATGTCCAAATTCCCGTAGCCAGGTGTTGCCGAGGTTTAATATGTATGAATGAAATTCAAATTGTTCTGGTTTCAAATCCTGGATCGGACAAAGTTTAGTTTATCTATCGGAACACCCAGTATCAGTCCTGAGTTTGGAATTGTGCCATGTGCCTTATTATGTTGGGACGTAACATCCTCGGTAATAAGTGCGTGTATACTGTATACATTACACTTCTGACACAGCTTCTGGCACAGTTTGAGGAATGTAGGCGAGACAGTATTTTAATCATAATATTTAAGGATTATATCCTTGAAGTGTATCGGTATTTTGAAATTTATCCATTTATATCATCACGCCAGAACCCTTGCGAAGGAGGCAAAGAGTACAGAGTTCCAATAGGTTCTTTCCTTACATACCTCTCTGGCTTCCTCCACTCCCATAGTTTGCCGCATACAGGTTCGCCGGTTACGGAGATTCTTAACTTGCTTGAAGCCCTACCCTAGGATTTATTCCTGTATTTCCAAGCAAGCCTTCAACAAAATTATCTTACACATCAAAACCTCTTCTCTAGATTATCCAAATTGATTTAGCAACAAGAACGTTCCAAAATAGTTCATCCATCTTTTCAACCGACGCTTTGTCAGTATGTCCTAAGAGATACATCATACCAACTGGATTATTACACAGGGAATGATTGAGCGCAGGGACCGTAATTTGTAAGTTCAGTTGGGTTGGCTCAGACAAAGAGGATAGTAAATCATCGTATGATGTAGCAGGTAGACTGATGAACTGTCGCGCCTATATTTCCCAAAATGGTATGGCAGATGTGTACAATATGTGTGTTATACACTCATATTCGTCGACGATGTTAAGATCTCAATGTACCTAATAAAGGTCGAACTTATTGCCCATTATACCTACCAGACACAAGGCCAGACTCCGCCTTTCACGTCTTACCCGACCCAGGATTTGAACTCAAGATCCCATGATTGCTACGCACGTTTTTTGACCCCTACCGACAAGATAGTCACTAGTTGGATATGAATCATCTTGCAAAATCTTAATCGCTATTTTTTAATCGTAGCTGGACACTAAGGACCATCACGCACGATCCATATTCACGTTTCTCCGTGTATCTGAAAGCAAGCTAAGCCGTTTATTCTGGTCACCACTTCCTGTAGCAGTCGTTGAGCTAAGTTGGAAGCCATATGGTTGCAACAGCAGGTAACCATAAACCTGCTCCACCAATCCGCACTGGGTTCGCGTGGTGGAGTATGGTCTTTTCTCTATCACCTTCAGTGTCCATAGAAGGCCCAGCCGTGCTGCTTTGAAGACACAATCTGATTAACGTCTATGGGGTTCTGGTTTGGTCATGCTCACTATAAAGTCTTTGCTTACGGTGGCTGCCTGGAGGGGCTCATTTCCTTCCCTCCAATATGGTTGAGGGGAGTGATAGCTGTTCCAGTAGTCATACTCATAAACTGTTTGTGGTGGGCCTGGTCTATCTGTAATCCTTTAGACCTTTACTTTCTAGAAAAAATATAATTTTTCTAATAACTCGATCGGAAGGCATCACACTGGAGCTAGATCTTAAACTTTTAAATTGTACCCTAAACATTGTACCTACAAAATTTTATGAGGATTAAATAAAAAAAATAAGCTGGCTGATTTTCTTCTCAGTGGAGGCCACGTTTCGATCCGGTGGTAAATTAGTAGTTAGATTACATAAAAAATGTTATTTGACAATTTGTAACTACCCCTGCAGGGTTTATACAATCTTAATTATTTGAGTTTGAGAAGGAAAATACATTGATTTATCGAAATATTCCATGGATCAGTATGTAATTAGTTTTTGATTTATTTTTTTTAATGCATCACGATGACGCGTATTTTGCCAGTGTCTAGTATTACGAATATTCATTTCAAAATTAATTCAATTCCCCGATGAACTTGATGACAAGGATGACTATGAAATTGATGAAGTGCCCCACCCTGGATAGTAAAGCGATGGATACTTTACATACCCATTGCGACGGCCATTTTGAGGGAAATCGAAAACGCACGTTTTATCACTTTGTTACAATTACCTTTACTCGTGCACATATAAGAATACATAATGGTTAATATTCCACCAACATTACACATTATAATTTGAAATAACACAAGTTTTGGAAATTAAAACAAATTGACGCCATCACTCTTTTTTTTCTCGCCAAAACTCCTAGTTTTTGATTCAGAATCAACTTCATTATATGTACATTCGTCAATCTACAGACCATAGACTCTCACAGAGTGTACACGATCAATAAAATCAGATTTATTCATTTAATACCAGCATTGCATCCCAAGTCCCAGACTCACACAGGATATTATATTGACAGAGATGTTCTAGATTCATGACTGTTATTTATACGGAGTGCGTGACGCAGTAAACAATGGCCCAGAGGCTCGCATGCTCCATATATTGTCATCTCTGTGTTTACGTATATCTGTGGATGTCACTCTAATATTATTATTTGTGAGTATCTTTGGTCCGTATCTTTGTCTATAAGATTTACTTAGAATTAATGTTCTTCTTAAAAAAGTTCAAGTGCGTGCACTTTAAATTGATGGAATGGAAGTGATGTAAAAAAAGTTTATTCGTATTTCATATAAAAAAGTCTTAAATTCGTAGTTATTTAATTTTTTTTTTAGAATTGCCTAATTAGACTGTAACTTTTTATAACGTCAACCGTTACACTCTTTATAGCCAACAACCTTTCTTTATTACGAAGAAATATGTTAATATTAAGACGCCAGCAATATTTACAGAAGTATTTAATAGTGTAATTGTTTAAGCTTACCAAAGGTGAGAGGTCCGAAATTTTTAAGAAAGGCACCCTGGAGTCGTAAGCATCTGTGTTGCTTTTGTTATTGGGAATTGCCTCAATTTTGGTGGTGTCAGTTACTAAACGCACTAGGCACCTATTGTATTATCACTCGTAAACCCAACTTTCAAGATGGCCAGTAAAAGAAAAGCGTTATGTATATAATGTGTTTTATTACCTATTAAAAGAAATAAAATTAGAGTTTATTGTAATTCGTGAAATTTTCCTTCTTCCTTCCATATAACTAAACTTCTTTATAAGGACAAAATTATGTCCCTTAAGTTTCGTTAAAAAGAGTGTACACTGAATGTTATAATGATTTGTACAACACTATTTAAACTTATTCTTGGGATATTTATAAAAGTGGTGATTTTTTATTTTTCGGTAATAGCTTAAGAAAATGTAAACATCACAGTACAGGGGCGTGTACATAAGAGATGGACTATGTTTTCCGGTTTATATGACTTACCCTACTATGTAGGGGATAATCAGGACATTGTGCTGTTCGCGGATGATACATCTCTATTATTCAAAATTAAGAGACAGCTGCCTAATTATAACGATGAGAACAACGCACTGTCTAAGGTTGTTCATTGGTTCAACATTAATAATCTTCTCCTCAATGAGAAGAAAACAAAATGTATTAAATTCACAACGTCTAATGTAAGGCAGGTAGCAAAAAATGTAGCAATAAATGGCTTTAGACCTTGTAGAGTCAATTGTTTTTCTAGGTATCACTATTGATGCCAGAATACAATGGGGCCCCCATATTGATCAATTGTGTAGTAGGTTAAGCTTAGCGGCATATGCCGTAAAGAAAATTAGATTATTAACTGATATTGAGACAGCTAGACTTGTTTATTTCGCTTATTTTCATAGTATTGCGTCATATGGCATACTGCTATCGGGATGCTCTGCAGAATTAAACACCATCTTCGTTCTGCAGAAAAGGGCTGTTCGAGCAATTTACAATTTGGCTCCTAGAGCTTCCCTTAAGGAAAAATTTAGAGAAATAAATATTCTGTTACCTTATAATCTATATATGAAAATCTTCTATATGTTAAAAAGAATATCAGTAACTTTTAAAAATATAGCGATATTCATCATGTTAATTCACGGAACAAAGGTGATCTCATTGTACATTCTACTCGTCTCCACAGAATTAGTAATTCTTTCATGGGGCAATGTATACGCTTCTACAACAAATTACCCATAGATATCCGAAACATGCCTATCAATAATTTTAAAAAGGCAATCAAAACTAGACCTGTGTAAGAAAGGGTATTACAAAATTTCCTTTTAACTTAACGATAAAACAGATTGGGTTTGTTTATTTGGCTGATTGAGCCGCCAGATTGAATCAGCCAAATAAACAGTGCTGTATAATACAATTTTGAAAAAATAATTGTATTTTATAATGGCTAAACAAATTAAGTTCAAAGACTAGCGCGCTGAGTTTCTAGCCGAATCTTCTCAGTGAAGGCCGCGTTCCGATCCAGTGGTAGATGTAAAAACTTGTAATAATTTTGACGTACAAACGTCAAAATTATTACTGTGCTTATGTATTGGCCTAAACAAATAAATAATTTTTGACTTTGACTTTATATGAGAGACCATTTTGATACACGCCGCTTTACTCACTGGATTGAGTAGCCGCGAGTTCAGTCCCTGTAAGGGACAAATCTTTGTTTGACCTACAAATGTCTATTTCGCTCTGGGTGTGTGTTATTGTAACTTTCATATTCTAGAACCAAGAAATAATTCCTAACGTAGGGCTTAGTTTTTTTTTAAGAATAGAATGTATAGTAGGCTTATACCAAATAAATATTATGTCTACCTACAAGATACAGTCGTAAAGACACATTATAAATATAGCTCCAGGCGAAGTTTTCGAACTATAACACGAACGGGTTCAAACATTTCCATCCCCAATAACATACACGCTAATAAATTTGCAAAACTTTTCTTTAACAAGCGAACTTGGCTGCGAACGTCCAAACTTCATTCTGCATCAAATATATAATATTGAAAAATTTAACTTTTTACAACTAATTTTGGAGTTTTTGAAGTAACTTATCATGTAGAACCCTTGCTTGGAATGAAAAGATTTTAGGTCATATTGGCTTTTTCTAGTTTAGATTTTCATGTTCGTCATTTAAAACTTAGGCACATATCCAACTGGACGGTGCGGCCACGCAACGTTGATGGGATGTAGGTAGTTGTAATATACGGCAGTTACGCTCTCAATTTGACCGTATGGCATACAATGGAGGGGGCTTATACTAGTAAGTTATAGAAAGCTGATGACGATATAATTGGTCGCGTTTTGAAGACTTGTGCACACATCCAACGGGACGGGACGGCGACGAGATATGGGTAGTTGTAATGTACTGAACTATACATGAAACGACACAGCTCGGCGTGGCGCGATAACGTACCATCGAACTTATGGGTAAATGTTGCACCACGCTCGTCCATAGTCTTAAGGATGAGGTCAAATTCATTCATAATCATCAGCTTTAGTGCATAATAACCCGCTGCAGGGTATAAACACAATTAAGCTATGTAAACAATAAAGGAACAGCCAAACCATTGCATTCAGTCGCGTCCGCGGTGGCGTTCCCGGTGGCGATCACGATGGCGGTCAGTATCTCCCTATGATTGCGCGTGTAGACGCCTCCCAGATAGCGCGTGCAGGACGCAGGACGCGTTGGTGTGAACATTTCCATACAAATATTAATGTAGGAGCTGATGAGCACCGTGCACGCCATCGCGGACGCGGCTGGACGCGTTGGTTTGTCCGTACCATAAAACATCTGAGTGCTAGAGCTCATCCACGGATCTACCCGCTGAGACTTGGTGAAAAGCCGCATATAGAGCGGGTTTATGTGTGTGATTCTTATCCGGACCGTAAGCAATACGTTGTTCTATTGTTCCCAACAAAATTAACTTTACTGTGGCATAAGCCGTCACCCTTTTGCACAATGCGGTCAGATTAAGAATTATTAACTGGCAGTAGTCCCTGGTATCGCTGGGTGGACGCGGTTGAGGTGGATCTGCGTGAAATCCAAACCAAAGACTGGTAGAGAATCACGCAGAACAGTGAGAAGAGCCAGCGAAATGGGTGTGTGTAAGTGTAATTAGTAGTTATTATATAATATAATGGGTACTTTAAGTAGAGCTATACTGCAATCTTCTAAATAGTAGCTCAGTAATCATTATGACTGTCATTTGCTAATAGTTTTCTAGAACATTTGTCAAGCCGAGTTGGAAGCCTTAAAGGCGGCCTAATAAGTTCCAACAGCAGGTGGCCACAAACCTGCCTCTACCAATCCGCACTGGGTCCGCGTGGTGGAGTACGACCTAATCTCTCTCACCTCGATTTGTGAGAGAAGGCCTTTGTCCAGTAGTGGGCAGTATAGGCTGATATTATAAAAAAAAAATTCTTAAACAAATTATTATTCTATAGTCCATTCTGTGCCACTGCCGTGCAAAGGCGTTCTCTCTCAAATCTCGGCGAGAGAGGGTCATACTCTGCGGTCCCAGTGCAGATTGGAGGCAGTTGTGCTGTTGGAATGTATCCCACAGGCTTTCGACTTGGCGTAACTACTACAATACCTTTCAAATTAAAGAGACGTTTGAGTATCGAAATACCGGTGGAGTTTCAAACTGGGCAACACGCGAGGTATGCATTTGATTACAAAGGATTGAACGTACGAGTATGAACGAGATTCAGTTACGTTTGTGAGGCATAAAGGCCGATTTACAAATAGTAGTAGTATATGATTCGGTAATACGTAGAGTGAGGGGTCAATAAACCTGTACCTTCTAGCGATGAATATGAGTACAATAGCGCGTAAATTAGACCTCTAATTTAAATAAAAAAATGAACACCGTATATACCTATATTCCCCAGAAAAGAGCGATAGAGGTATACTATGTACAGACTACGGACAGTGACTGAGATTTTTTCTGTAGAAAAACTAAATTTTGTCCCACCTAGGATTCAAACCAGGACCTCGAGATCAATACGGGCATTATATGCCACTGTTGGTGGCGCATGGTGCGATTGGCTATCAAGAGGTCTCGGTTTTATAACCCAGCTAGTAGAAATTTGTTTTTGGGCTTTTTTGTCGGAAAGTTGTATACGGTTTGGTGTCAGTAAACTCGCCCTCTAATGCAATGAGACCTAACGTCGTCGGCAATATGTATAAACAATACACTTTCGCTTGATGAATGGAGGCGTGATGGTATTTTTTACGATTCAGAGCTTGGAGCTATGCCCGGTGTAACTTCAATAGGCTCGCTCCTTATCACATTGAGCCCTGACAGCGGCAGCGCAATATGGGTTGAGGTGTACTCATTATAGTTCTACTACCGGAAATATAGGCTTTATGATATTTTTTTAGATCAGTAGATTTTAGTTTTTTTTTAATATTAATTTATAACAAGGTAAATGAAAGGCTATCTGACACGGAAACACATAAAACTAAAATAAAACACAAAAACCTTAATCAAAAAGACAGCATCCGCGTGGAATGGTGGCAAGAATGCTGGCTGCGTTGCCTCGCTGAATAGACAGACTAATCTTTTGAGCGAGAAATGAGCCAGCTCTCTTGTCACCCAAGGAGGTTAACAGCGTAGGTGATTTAAGAAACATTTAGAAGTTATAGTAACCTTTTGTTTATATTATTATATATATCCGCGCTTTGGTTTTCTTGATGGCCGTTTCAATACTGATAACGGTAAAAGGTGGATTTATCTTCGTTTCTTTATCTGCATCGTGGCTGAACATGAAAGGAATCTTGAAATAAGTAACACTAGGGTCTTGTCCAGTCCTTGATATCCGAGGGTGCGCACAATAGTTGGAGATTAAGTCACATCTAATGCAGTGAGGTTAGCTGCTCCGCGAACAACGTCCGACCGCTTGCCCCGTTGCCAATCGAATAACAATGCAGCACCGTCCGCCATCTTACATCGACTATGTCTCATGGGTGATTCGTCATCTGACAGATGTCATTTGTCATCGCTTCACAACTAAACACACTCAAGCAATCATTAAAGGCATAGAGCATGTCTATGACAAGATTAAAAAGTTACTAAAATGAAAATAACTTCTCGTCATTTCATTAACTGTGATTTTCCAATAATAGGATACGACATATATATATATATAGTACCTAACTTGTAAATACAATGGATACTCGTAGATACTTCCGTATATGAACCGTGTTTGCACCAAATTTCGACAGAATCTAAGGAAGATTAAATATGCGTGGCATGCCCACCCCAGAGAAATATTCGGTAGCAATGTCAAATGCTAATGCAGAGGATAGAGATCGTTGGAGAAAGGAGGGGGAGACCTTTGCCCTGCAGTGGGACACATTAGGTTAATAAAAAAAATAAACAAAATAAAAAAATGTCAAATGCACCGAGCTCCATGGCAGACCAGTTTATTTCGCTCAACTTCAGAATGGTAAAATTATTGAACGGAGAATGCGCGTGAAGTCCGACGGAATGTTGTGCGAGGCACAAGGGGGTTTCAGGTCTGCAAGAGGATGTTCGGATCAAGTCTTCGCACTCCGCAACATCGTAGAGAAGCATCTGGCAGTGGGCCGGAAGGTTTTCTGCGGTTTTGTAGATCTGGAGAAGGCATTTGACAGAGTTGTGCAAAAGAGACTTTGGGACATTTTGCCAGAGTATGGTATAGATGGCACTCTGTTGCAAGCCGTCCAGTCCACTTATGTGGACTGCAAGGCATGCGTACGGGTGGGTGGTAACAGGTCACCCTGGTTTGACGTTAAAATCGGCGTCAAGCAGGGTTGCGTGTTGTCCGCTAGACTGTTTATAATATATCTGGACAAAAGTCTTCAAAGACTGAAAGCGATGAATGAAGGTGTACAAATGGGTGGCTTAGTGGTAAACCATCTACTTTATGCAGATGACGCGGTTTTAATAGCGCCAACAGCCACTGATCTGCAAACACTAGTCACAGTTATGAAAGACGACTGCATGATCAATGGCTTACACTTGAATGTGAAGGAAACCAAGATTATGGTTTTTGAAAGGGAAGAAACCAGAACGAATGTAAGGATTGTGGTTGGTAACGATGTGCTGGAGCAAGTGAATGAGTTTGTATATCTTGGATGCGCCTTCAGTAAGGATGGGAATACACCGCTGACATAGAGAGAAGAGTGAGTGCAGGGAACAGAGTGAATGGTGCGATGGGAAAGCTACTCGGAAGCCGGCACTTAAGCCATAAGGCGGATCTGATGCGCGGCCGCAGCGCGGGTGGAGAGCTGCAGTCGCGCGTCTTGGTTTATATGGATTTACATATAGATGACGGACGATTTAGCGCAGTGGTTAAAAGCTTAATCCGCTCCGCCCACTGTGTCTAATAGTCGCGAGTTCGATTTCCGCACAGGACAAATCTTTGTGTCACTTACAATTATTTGTTTCGGTCTGAGTATTTGTGTATGTGAATTTTCATGTTGGCAAACTACGTTTATAAAAAAGAAATAAAGAAAAACAAAGCAGCGCGGCCGTAGCGCTGCAGCCGCGCTGCCTGCGCGAGGTACTTTGCAGCAAATTTAAAGACACCCACTTGAACAATAGTTGAAATATAGAGACGTAAGATGGATTTTTATCTTGAGTTTTTTTTCGCTTATACAGTCAGCGTAATCTACCAGTACTATAAATTTTACAAACTTGGGTAAATATTGTCGTAAAATATCAACAACGTATTTGAATATTATTTCAAACAAGAAAATTTAAGGATATAATGCAAAGCAAAAGTCTTCAAGCAATTTGAGACACTTTTCAAACCACTTAAAACGTTGATCATAATTGATGTAAAGTTGAAAAGTTTTTATAGCTAGGCAGCCATGATAAATCTGGGAAATTCTAGCTCCATCATGAGACATGTAAATAATCTCACTAGTGTTAAAAATGGATTACAAATATTGAATCTAAAACACAGATATACAAATGAAACAAGACAAATAAAAGCTTGATATAAAGCTTCTCAAATTAAGTACTTCAATGAATCCCAAATATAACCTATAAAAAAATCACGATTTACGCAAAAGCTTACAACCGCCTTAAAAAGGATATAAAACGAAGCACACAATGAAATAGGAGACAAAAAGTAATTACAGACTCATACATGTTAAAAATCCTTTCGGTGCGTCATAATCCTGTAATTTAACACGACCACCTTCAGCGTGTATTATCATCTGCGAGTGACATGACGTTTACACACAATTGTGCCCTCGGCATTATTAAAAAAATACGTGCTTTTCTTTTTTTTTCTGTCAGCAATATTTTTTACTGAAAGACATTTTTTTTGATTTTCGTGGTTACCTTTGTCTTTAACTTTGTTCCACTGTTATTTGGAATCCTACGAATTTAATAAATGTGACTGTTTGTATGTTTAGATGTTTGGATGCGTGTTATTCAATCACGGAAAAACAGTTGAACGAATTTAAATGAAATTTGGCACATACATCATCCATTACAGGATTAACATATAGGATACTATTAACAGATTCACAACCGATATATAATGCAAACGTGGAAGGATGTAGGTACCGGGGAAGACCTAGAATCTCTTACCATGATCAAATTACTCTCTTACCATGACCGTGTCTTATCTGAAAAACAAGTCAAGAGTCTCCGTAACCGGTGAGCATGTTTGAGACGGACTATGAGAATGAAGGAAGCCAGAGAGGTATGGAAGGAAAGACCCTGTTGGAACTCTGCACTCTCTGCCTACCTTGTAAGGTATCTGGCGTGATGATATAGATACTTTTATCCCAGAAAAATGTAAAGTTTCTGTCTCAAGGCCACGAGACAAGTCACGGGCAGAAACTAGTGGGCTATAAATAGTTAGAGTTAAAATGCGAAGAGATCTTCTTGTATTCATTCAGGCTTTGAACAGAAGAAATATAAAAAAAAATATAATAAATATTGCTGAGCATACCTTGTTGGTGTTTCCCACTTCTGAAGTATCAAGCCACTAATAAAAACACCTTAAATATATCGTTATCAAAATAACTTTATTCTCAAACATTAATTCCGTGTGGGTACACGATACACTTTTTAACAAATCCTGGATACGCGATTATCTATGTCTGCTCTGTGCGAGCGCTTGAATCCAACTAACTTTAAAATGGCCGGTCTCATCAAATTATATTCGTATTTGAGTCAAATCAGATACCGTTTAAAATCAGCGTTTACGTTAAAGCAACAAATCAAATGAAGTACTATTTATTTTCTTTTACAATTCAAAGTCAGATAAAATACTCTTAAAATTTAAAAAGAAATATTTGTAACCGGAAATCGTGTTCAACACGTTCAACACAAGCAGTTCTTTTCATTTTAGTAATAAAGATATACTCTATGCCTATAATAACTGCTTTAGTGTGTTTAGTTGTGAAGCGATGACAGATGACAGCTGTCAAATGATGATTTACCGATGCAGATAGTTGATGTAAGATGGCGGACGGCACTGCGTTGTTATTTGATTGGCAACGGGCCGAGCGGTTGGACTTGTCGCGGAGCAGCTAACCTCACTGCATTTTATGTGACAATATTTATCTCTAACTATTTTGTGCATCCTCGGATATCAAGAAAGATCAGGATTAGGATCAGGCAACAGGATGAGCCCCTAGTTATTTCAATATTTTCTTTATGTTCGCCATGGTGCTACCATGTAGATGACTATGAAAACGAAGATAAACTAACCTTTCACCGTTACCAGCACTGAAACGACCATCCCGAAAATCTAATCGCCGACATATAGTTTTTTTTTCCAATGGATCCTAATCAAATTTTTAGTTGATACAAACTATGTACCCTGTATGACATGAGAACATATCACAGATAGGGACATCCCTATTTGTTCGATTGTCATATAAAAGGCAACAGACATCTGCTACGCAACTTCTAACTTAGATTTATTACAATTCAAATCTTTTATCCAAGATGAGGAGGCCAGGAGACCCGTAACAAGCGTTTCGCCTAGTATGGGAAGGAGCCCAGGCAGGAGTCCCTTTACCAATATTCTTTCTGAAGGGAATAAATGATTTAGTAATAAGAAAGTTGTTGCTCTAGTGGTGAATAATGTGCTTTGCGATCTTGAGGTCCTGGGTTCAAATCCCAGGACAGACGAATGTATTTCTCTATCGAAAAAATTCTAGTATATATAGTCCGGAGGACTTGTGGCCGGTATATAGCAATAGGCTCGCCCCCTATTACATGGGACCTAAAATCGTCGGCAAAAAGTGGGTGTACACAGCAGTACACCTCTGTCATCCCGCTTGGGGAATATACGCGTGACGGTGTATTGTTATTGCTATAATTAGAGGCGCTCGTAACGCTGTGCGACCCCGGTGTTCTTACCGATCACCAAGGTTAAGCAGCGTTTGACTTGGTTGTCTAGAGTAAAAATACAATAAAAAAATGAAGACTAACAAAAGAAAGAGAGAGAAAAGAGTTTTTTCCAATTCACTCAAACAATCGTTAAATATGTCCGTCCTTTGATAGAGTTTATTCATTAACCGCACAGCTCTAGTGAGTAGTGCTTTCGCTAAGAGGTTAGTTGTTGCGGGCGTTATAACCCATTTTGTAATTTTCACATTTAATAACAACGCTAAAATATAAATGCCTAGCGAAAAGTATAGTAACAATAATTACCATGAAAATAGTAATTTAATAAACGATACTTCCCTAGCCTCAAGTCTCGTTAGCTCAAAGCCCTAACGGGCCTTCATAATGAACAAACCGCCACCTTGGGCTAATGTATAATACAAATGTTTTGGAAAATTTTCATGAATTTAAGCATAGTTGTCGGCGGGAAAGAATCATTTAAGTCAATGGTGAGTGTTTTTGTTGAGGGGCAGGCTGTGAACTCAAGTAAGTAGGTACCGAATTATTATTTATTCTCATTATTCATACTCTACCGTGCAAGACATCTGGCGTGATGATGTAGATATAGAGATACCTCCTCTGTATTTTATTTTTATTTTGTTTTATTTTGTTCGGGTTAGTGACAACATAAACATATTTATTTATTTATTTATTTATTTTTATAAGGCACATCAACAACATAAACACAAACATTACTAATGACAATTTAGAACAAAACATTTCTTGTGCTTACATCAGTTCCAGATAATACTGCTGAACTCCAGCACACTTCGTACAAGTGCATTATACAGCGTTATTTTCGATCGCAACTCTTTGAATTCTTTTGAATTGCGCTTAATAAAACCTAATATTTTAGCTGCTTTGTTAACAATACTATCATAGTGGGGAATGAAACTAAGCTTAGAGTCCAGAATGACGCCTAGGTCTCTAACTTGGGTAACTACAGTAATTGCCGCGTCATTAATGCAAAGAGTCGCATCTAAAACTTTTCTTTTCCTCGTGAAGTGAATATGCTGACATTTTGTAGCATTGAGTTTCATTTTGTTTGCGCAACACCATTCATAAATACGATCTAAGTCAGACTGAATCAGTTCAATATCTGCAAGGGATTCAATATTACGATATATCTTCATGTCGTCAGCAAATAGGGAACACTGACAGTGGTGTACCTTTAGGACTATATCGTTAATGAAGAGAAGAAATAAGATAGGACCCAAATGGGAACCCTGAGGTACTCCAGAAGATGAAATATATTTATCTGATTCGTGACCATTAACGACTACTACTTGTTCCCGATCATGTAAGTATGACGCAAACCATTTTAGCAGCATGTTGCATATACCATATTGGTTTTTAAGTTTACTAATAAGTATCCTGTGATCAACAAGGTCAAAAGCGCTCGCAAAATCAGTGTAGACAGCATCAATCTGTAGGTTCTTGTCTATACTTTCCATGACAGGGGCTATATACGAAATAAGATTGGTAGTAACAGATTTATTTTCTTGAAAACCATGTTGTTCAGTGTGTATCTGAGCCCTGGTATGGAAAGTAAGGATAGGACAAATTACTGCTTCAATAATTTTAGAAAATGATGACAGAATGGATATGGGTCTGTAGTTGCTAACATTACTATTATCACCTTTCTTTAGGATAGGGATGATACGTGCCCGTTTCCATTCATTAGGGAACACACCGCTAGAAAGGGATTTATCAAAAATTTCTTTAAGGGGAAAAGAAAGAAATTGAGCGCACCTCTTAATAAAAATGGGTGGAATACCATCTGGCCCAGCCCCTTTGTTGGTATCTAGTCCTTTCATTTGCGTGAGTATATCTTTTTCATTAACACTAAATAAGTCCAACTTGTTGGGATTCGAAATTGAATGTCCATAGTTAGGGGGCCTCGGGGGCTCCCCCAATATAGCGGAGTCAGTGTATATGGAACTAAAGTGTGAAGCAAATAAATTTACGATATCATGTCCGCAAGACGAATACTGTTCCCCACTATTATGCATTCTTAAAGGAAAGTTATTGATAGTCGACTTTTTGTGTTTAATAAAATTCCAAAAGGCTTTAGGGTTCTTTTTTAAGTTGGTCTCTATAGAAGAAACATAATTATTATAACAGTTACGCAAAAGTTTATCACATCTACTCCTAATGAGTTCATACTCGAGCTTATCCCTGGGTTTATCAAATTTCCGGTATTTACGCCTTAATTTATCCTTCTCTTTCAGTAGTAAAATTAACTCTTTTGTAAACCAAACAAGATGATGTTTTTTGCGTGGCATACGTCTTGGAGTATGTTCGCTAATCATAACTTTTAATTTATTGTAAAAAATTGCAACCATATCATTTACATTATTGCATTCCGCGAAACGTTCAGACCAATCTACGCTTTTCAGGCATATTAAAATGTTAGAGTAATTAGTCCTATGAAAATTTAAATCTAAGCGAGGAAGGTGATTTAACAAAGTATAGGTTTTTATATCAAACATTACCTCAAGTGGTGGATGATACTCATCAACCTTACTAATACTGTAATTGGCCTTAGAAACAACACAGTTGAGATTAGTTAATATTAAGTCTAGTATCTTATTATCATGATTAACAATGGAATTCATTTGAAGTAAACCTGAGACAGAAATGAAGTCAGATAGTGGAAATGCTAGTTTACTTTGGTAATTTACTGTTGAACTTGTGTTAAAAAGAGGATTCATTTGTGACCAGGTACAATCTTTGGCCCATTTAATAAAACTCAAGTTAAAGTCGCCAATTATAATAATATGATCAACACAATCAACGACTTTATTCACATTATCTAGGAACTCTTTTAGTGATTCCAATCTTACTGGTGGAGACAGGTATACTACGCAAATAGCAAGTTTTACACGCTTGTTATTCATTACCATGTCTAACAATAACCAAATATCCTCACATTCACTTTCCCACTCATGTATTCTGGTTGAATGAATAAGTCGCGACACGGCAATAAGCACACCACCGCCGTCAGACTTGGAAGTACGAGAGAGATTACGATCTCTTCTATAAACAATAAATCGGTCATGAATGATTTCGCCATCAGATATATTAGAATTCAACCAGGTTTCAGTAAACATGATAACACTGTGGTTACACTGTAAGATATTCTTATAAATATCATTAGTCTTTGTGCGCAAACCACGTAGGTTTTGGTAATAAATATCTAGACAATCGAATTTCACTAGAATAATCAAAAAAACATTTAATCTAAACCTAAATATAACGTGTTACTTCAAAAGCGTTAAACTGTCGATGTTACGAATAAGTATGGCTTGGCTTGTTTCCTTCTTCCTTACATAAATCCGCCCATCTCGTACCCAGACGAACTTGTACTCCATTTCTTTGGCTTTAAGCCTAGCTGCAGCGTGTAAATGTTTATTCTGTGGGCTGAGATGTTCAGAAACGAATATAGGACCTCGTTTACCTCCTATGCCGAGATGTTGAGTAGACAGCTTATCGTCAGTGTTATTTTTATTAAAAATTGTTACGGCAGCAAGAAGACTGTCCCGTATTATGCGGCTACGGAATTTTACAATCACTGATCTAGGGCGTTCATTCTCCCTATTCAGCTTGGAGACTCTTGAAGTATACTGGAAGTCATCGGCTTTAAGAGGGCACTTAACTGTGTTGCATAGTTGTTCAATTACATTTGAAAGATTCTCAGTGCGGTGTTCGGGAATTCCATTTATTTCGACATTGCACTCTCGCATGTTTTGTTCAACTGAATTGACCCTTGACGTTAAATTATTGATTGTTGATTGGAGGTCCGTATTAGCCTTTTGTAGTTTATCAATAAGAGTGGCTTTTACGTTAAGTTTTTGCTTCATATCTTCATAAAGCGAGTTAAAAAGTTCTAAAGATTTTTCAAAACAAGATACCTTAATATTTATGTCCTTAAGATGTTCAGTTACGAATTCGCTGATCACAGACTTTAGGATTGCACTTATTTCATTTTTGACTATTCCACGCACTATTTCTTGGGAGTAATCACTTCCAGTATCACGTTGACTAACAGTGAATTGACTATCGTTATTAATATTGTTGGAACGAATTGTTACGTTGTCTATGTCATTCAGAGATTGAAAAGAGGGGCCAGGGGCCAGTGGGGTGGTTTGAGTATTCATTGCGTCAGTCTTAGATGCTGATGTAAGACATGAGCAGCATTTCCAGGTTTTCTTAAGATCGTTTGACATTGACCCATATCGTTTAGTAGATATATTTGAACAACCCAAGTCATATGTGTCAGTACAGATGCAACATGTCATCATATCTTTTCCCTTAATTGCGATACGACAACCAGCGCACTTGCGTTTATTAGATGACATTTTTTTATTTCGACGAGAAGATAACTATGCATAAAATTCAACAATAGCGTACCTGGAACGCACCGCTCGTAGTTTTTATATTGGTAGCGCCGGTGGCCGCCGCTGGTGTTCAGTACACACTATTTTGATACTTGCGCGGCACACACAACTGTGAAAATCCGATGCACTTGAACGTTTAAGTATTTTTGCCACAATTTATGATATTTAATATTTGAGTTTTTATTTTAGTTATTTTGCTACGGCGTAGCGATAATTATAAGTGTAAACTAAGTAAACAATGTTATTATTAAACAAATTACTTGAAAACTGTTGTAAATAACTGAGATAAACTATTTTAATTATTTTAAAGAACAAGAGTAATAATAACTTGACGTTGTAGGTAGATTCGATTCACGTTGTAGGTAGATTCGATAGTTTATTATTTCGATAGTATTGAAAAATACATGAGAATAATTACTTACAATAATTTAATGTACGTAAAATATCACAGAATAATAGTAACATCAATAGTTAGGTGAAGATTGGATTATTACGTCTATAAGAAACGACATTTAAAATAACTGAAAGAATTACCCCGATAGTTGTAAAGATACGCACGGAGTTTGTATGTTTGGAAACTTATACATACTGTACACAACGGGCACCACAATTTCACCACCAGTTGTATAAATGTTTAAAAAGCAGTTAAATTAGGTGGCAGTGGAACTGATTTGTTATAGGAAGTTGATTAATTTTTGTTTAAAACATTTTTTTAAACTAATAAAAAAGTCCTTTCCTATACTGCAAAGGATCGTGATGACATAAATAAGTACGAAGTAAGTTTCAAAGTCTGACCAATGACTTGGTGAATATCGCAGGAAAAGTCAGATGCGAACAGCACTAGGTAGGTCTTTGTCCTGCAGCAGAAGTGTTTTGGAGGAAAAAGTAAATCCTTGCCATTCTCGTTATATCAAGGGATGCTCGCAATCTTTGAAATATTCTAAGCATTCAAATTTGACCAAAATAATTTCAAATAGTACACATAATTAAGGATTAACTTTAAGCCATAACAAAGAGTCTCATTTCTCGAAAATGATTTTTGCTAGATCTATGCGGGTAAAAACTATTTCAATAACATGTAATAAGGGGTTCCAGCAGGATCAGGAGATTTTATTTTTTTAAGATTTTTATGTAAAATAAAATGCAGATATTTTACTCGATAAGATATAGATGCCTGAAGATTTTATTCTAAGGAAGATGAGTATCGTTTTAGGGCAGGCATAGAAGCTGTTGATATAAGCAAACCATACATTTTACTCAACAATAAAGACTAATAGCAAAAAACATCACAAAAACACTTTTGCAATGCGTTGAATCAGACACTAAGTACATGCATTTTCTATGCAAAGCTTTAGAAGATATTAATTATAACTAAGGCAATATTGAGTCCTATGTAGTAAAATACACTTATAACTGCACAAACACACGAGAATCTAAGCATCACGATCATAAATAGAAGTCATTAGAATTAGATTAGCCTAAACAAATTTTTAATTGTAACGAGTTTTGACCGGAAATTAATTACTAGTAGAATCTTCTTCAGGACCAGAATAGTTTCCTTTCATATTGTTAGTAAGCTGCTCTAATTGTTGTGGCCACAATTGATACTTTCATTAAAACACACATAATACCCCAACGAATACTCTAAAATCATTACCATACCCATTCTCGCTTCCCTAATGATTTCCGACAGCGGAATTTTCGAAGCTTCCCCTTAAACGGTCATTTATTTACCAGTATAAAACCGTTAACAATGCCATCGCATATTCATGACCCAATCCATTGTTGCCTTTATGAATAAGAGGGGAATTTACGCCTAAATAGTCTTGGATATCGAGACCATATTGCCCCTGATATATGATTCGATAAATACTTTGAGACTCCTAAGATAACATCACAGTACTACGTAAGGCGTTCTTAGTTCTGTAGTAACGTAATGTTCATAACCATGACCAATGTTCATTTTGACGGACGATTTAGTGCAGTGGTTAAGAGCTTAAGCCGCTCCGCCCACTGTCTAATAGTCGCGGGTTCGATTCCCGTACGGGATAAATCTTTGTGTGATCATCGCAGCCTATACTTGTCCACTGCTGAACATAGGCCTCCCCAATCGCTTTCCAGCGTAACCGATCCGATGCCACCTGTTTCCAACGACCTCCTGCGATTTTCACAAGATCGTCGGTCCATCTGGCAGGTGGTCGTCCCACGCTGCGCTTGCCAATACGTGGTCTCCACTCTAGAATCTTTCTGCCCCAACACCCGTCCGATCTTCGCGCTATGTGGCCCGCCCATTGCCACTTCAGCTTGCTAATCTTAAGGGCTATGTCGGTGACCTTGGTTCTTCTACGAATCTCCTCATTCCTGATTCGATCAAGTAGAGAAACGCGGAGCATAGCTCTCTCCATAGCTCGCTGAGCAACTCTGAGCTTTTTTATGAGACCTATAGTAAGAAACCACGTCTCTGATCCATATATCATCACTGGTAACACACATTGACTAAAAACTTTAGTTTTTAGGCACTGAGGTATTTTGGATGAGAAGATGTTGCGCAGTTTCCCGAACGCTGCCCAGCCGAGTTGGATTCGTCGATTGACCTCTCGCTCAAAGTTGGACCTACCTAACCGGACTACCTGTCCCAGATAGATGTATTCGTCGACAACTTCAAGAGTAGAGTTCCCAACGGTGAGTGCCGTGGGAAATCTACTCTTGGACATGGACGTTAAACATTATTATCGTTTTGTCCATGTTCATTTTAAGACCCACTTGTTGAGATACTCTGTTGAGGTCGCCGAGCATTCGTCCTAGATCTTCCAGCGACTCCGCCACGACCACAATGTCGTCGGCAAATCGAAGGTGAGTGATGTATTCGCCATTGATGTTGATGCCAAGTCCTCGCCATTACAAGAGCTTGAAGGCGTCCTCTATGGTGGCCGTAAACAGTTTCGAAGAAATGACGTCTCCCTGTCTTACTCCTCTTTTTATGGAGATCGCCTTCGTGCACTGCCCCTGTACTCGGACTGACATGGTGGCGTTATTATACAAGCACTTCAACACTTCGATGTACCGATAGTCAATGCGGCATCGCTGGAGAGATCTAAGAACCGCCCAAGTCTAGTATACTCCTCGGTCTTCTGTATAATCTGCCGCAGCGTATGTATGTGGTCTATGGTGCTCAAGCCTTTTCGGAAACCGGCTTGTTCGGGAGGCTGGAAGTCATCAAGCCTGCGTTCGAGACGATTCGTGATGACTCTCGAAAACAACTTGTAAACATAGCTCAGCAGTGTGATGGGCCTATAGTTCATTAATAAAACTGTTATCACCTATCTTGAAAAACAGTACCACCCCACCCCTGTTCCATGCTTCTGGCGTTTTCTCTTCGAGCAAGACGGCATTAAACAGCCTCTGAAGGACTGTAAGTACCGGCGATCCGCCCGCTTTCAGAATCTCTGCGGTAATTCCGTCTTCACCCGGAGCTTTGTTGTTTTTAAGTTGTTTGAGAGCCATCCTAATCTCGTACAGGCTGATGTCCGGGATATCTTCAGTGTAGCTCGGGTTAGCTTGGCTCTTGGGTCTTTTACCAAGTCAACAACAGGTTCAGCTACTGAAATATACAACTGCCCATAGAACCTCTCTATCTCCCTGAGCACCTCTGACCAATTCGACGTTACGTTTCCGTCCTCCGTCTTCAGCTTCGTCAACTGGCTTTGCCCAATAGACGCGTCTCTTGCGAACACTTTGGAGCCCTTGTTCTGCTCTATGCTTTTATCAATACGTCTTGTATTGAAGGACCGTAAATCGTGTCGCAAGGACTTCAATATCTGTCTTCAATGTCATTGAGCTGCTTATAGGACTTAGCATCATCGGAGGTTTAGAGTCTCATGGTACGTCGCTCAGCCATAAGGTTTCGGGTGTAGATAGCAATTCGAAGGCGTTTGACAATTCGAGTTGAAAGTTCTCGGGGTTTTGGATATGTGCATAAGAAGGTCGAAGCGTAGACTTCATCAGACGCGATCTTTCCATTTTGACATTAATATTTAATGTGCCTCTGACCATTCGGTGATCACTGCCGGTTTTTATCCTGTGAATCACGGAGACATCATTAAATATTTGTCGCTTTGTGCTCATGATGAAGTCTATCTCATTTTTTGTGAAACTATCAGGGCTCATCCAGGTCCATTTCCTATGAGACAGCTTCTGGAAGAAAGAGTTCATCATATAGAGACCCCTGGGGTTGCGCTGCCCACATCCAAATTGTCCCACTCTCAACTCATCATTGCCCCCTTTGCCCAGTCGCGCATTGAAGTCACCCATAACCACTGTAAAGTGTGCTTTGGAAGTATGTATGGCTCTACTAATGTCCTCATACATAACTTCGACCTCATCATCTGAGTATGCCGAGGCCGGTGCGTAGACCTGTAAAACTTTCAGCGAATATTTTTTTGGATATTCTGAGTATCAGGTACGCTACCCTGCTCGACACACTAGTGATGGACACAACGTTGTTTATGAGTGACTTGTGGACAATAAATCCGACACCACCTTGGGACTGCTGTTCGCCCTCCCGGTAGTAAAACAAGTTGCCGGATTTTAAGGTTATCGTGTCCTCGCCCTCTCTTCGGACCTCCGATAAACCAACAATACTCCACCGCAACTTGTTTATCTCTTCTTCCAGCTCAACTAGCTTCTCATCTGTCCTTAATGTGCGTGCGTTGTTTTCACCAGGGCCAATTTTCGGTTTTGGTGGTGACCAGACCCATCTCAATTCTGAGCCGCGTCTATAAACTGTTTTCGAGAGTCATCACGAATCGTCTCGCGTGCAGACTCGATGACTTCCAGCCTCCCGAACAGGTTGGTTTCCGGAAAGACTTCAGCACCATAGACCACATACACACAACACACACGACACATCTTAAAATGAACAAAGATCATGTCAAACGTCCATGTAGTACCAACTTCTATAAAGGTTGGAGACTCTACACTCGAAGTTGTTGACGATTATATATACCTGGAACAAAGAATCCAATTAGGTAGGTCCAACTTCAAGAAAGAGGTCAATCGTGGAATACAGCTCGGCTGGGCGGCGTTCGAAAGCTACGTAACATCTTCTCGTTCAAAATTCCGCAGTGTCTCAAGACAAAAGTCTTTGACACTGGTGTATTGCCAGTGATGACTTACTGCACTGAGACATGGTCGCTTACGATGGGCCTCATAAGAAGGCTCAAGGTCAGCCAAAGGGCGATGGAGAAAGCTAAGCTCGGAGTTACCCTGCGGGATAGAATCAGAAACGAGGAGATCCGCAGTAGCACCAAAGACACTGACATACACACACTCTAATTGCTAAACTTAAGTGGCAGTGGGCGGGGCACATTGCTCGTAAAACTGACGGTCTGAAGGTCGCGAGTGGAAGTTGGATGCGTACAGCACAAAGCCGGTTGTTGTGGCGGTCTTTAGGGGAGGCCTTTGTCCTGCAGCGGACGTCTTTCGGCTAAAGAAGATATTTTCTTATACTTCATAGTATTGGCCACATCGATTTGTGATCGCGAGGTCCTGGGTTCAAATCCTAGGTCGGACAAGTGTAGTTTTTCTAATGAAAACTTCCCAGTACGAGTCCGGAGTCTGGAATTGTCCCCGGTATATGGCAATACCTGGGAACCCAAGTCAACCTCACCTGCAAGTTGGTACACCTGCTGAAGGACGGACGAGGCTCTGACGACAGCTTTCCCATTGGGGTTGGGCGGTCAGACGGCAGTCGCTCCCGTGAAAGCAAATACAGCCGTATCTATGGCTAGAAAAATAAGGATAAGGGCAAGGGATAGGGCGCCGCCGCAAAACGGCGCGCAGGAGCCTCGCCCGACTCCTGTCAAAAGTGGGCTAGGGCTACCGTGTCAGGAGTGGACACGGCAAAAGAAGCGAACCCCAATCCAAACCAGGAAACTCCGCTTCGCAACTTGGAACAGGAGCGGGAGGCACGCTACCCAAATCGATTTCCATGACCAGGAGACACCAAATCGGTAAAGTATCCAACTGTAAGGTCATCCCCGGCGAGAGTCTTACTGCTCAACATCGTCTTCTGGTCATGGATATCTGCGTAAGACCAGCTGACAAGCCCGTTGAGCGCTATCAACGTCAAATCAGATGGTGGCGGCTTGATAGTTCTACGTCCCAGGAGTTCGCCTCAGCGATTGGTGATATGGGACAAGTTCCAGGCAGCTATCACTGGTACGGCAAAAGCTGTGCTTGGCATGTCAAACGGTGGACGCAAATGTGACAAAGAAACTTGGTGGTGGAACGACACAGTCCAAAGTGAGATAGTGGTCAAAAAACCCTCTTTAAAAAGTGGCAAGTGTCAGGATCCCCTGGAGACCACGATGCATACAGGGCGGCAAAATGTGCCACTAAGAAAGCGGTTGCCAGGGCCAGGCGAGACCACTTACAGCCGTTATACGACAAGCTGGAATCGTCTGAGGGTCAGAAGCTTATCTACAAGTTGGCACGTTCCAGAGTCAATGCGACACAGGATATTTCCAAATGTCGCTATTTTAAAGACTCTGACGGCAACCTATTGTGCGAGGACCTCGCGGTGAAGGATAGATGGCGCTCGTATTTCCGCGGACGGAATGCTGAACCAGCAACATAAAGAGGTGCGGCCACCGGACCTCCCTGCAAATCAGGGAATAGTGCCACCGATAACGTTTGATGAGGTCCACTTAGGTCTTCGTCGCATGAAGAATAGGAAAGCTGTCGGATCCGATGGTGTCCCCATCGAAGCTTGGAAGGCAATGAGACCTCGTGGTGTGGGCATCTTAACCAACCTTTTTAACCGCATGCCCCTCACTAGTAAAATCATCATCAATCATTCAAGGGCAAGGGATCGGTGCAGGAGTGTGGAAACTACCGCGGTATAAAGGTAATGTCTCACACCATGAAGCTCTTTGAGCGTATAGTAGACTCCCGGATCCGACAGGAGAGTACAATCTCGGAGTGTCAATATGGGTTTCGCCTTGGTCATGGGACCATGGACCCTGTTTTTGCCCTAAGGGTCGTCATGGAAAAATACAGGGCGAACAATACGCCTCTGCATTTCATGTTCTTAGACATGCAGAAAGCCTTCGACTGTGTCCCTCGCATGGCGATCTGGTGGGCATTGCGGTCCAAAAGGGTGCCAGAGACCTATATTGACATCATCCGTGATATGTATCGCGATTCCGGTTCATTTGTACGAACCGCTGTTGGCGACACCAAATCCTTCCCCATCACAGTCGGGGTCCACCAAGGCTCAGTTCTCAGTCCTTATCTGTTTAGCGCGATATTAGATGAAGTAACGAACAGTATCAGAGATGCACATGAGCAGCCTCCGTGGCTGCTTATGTATGCTGACGTTATTGCGTTGGTGGATGCGGACGGGGGGAGACTGGTGCGACGTGTGAATGCGTGGAAGGAGTCACTTGAGAACAGTGGTCTTAATATAAATGTGGCGAAGAGTGAGTACGTGGCCTGTAATACTACAGATCCCCTAACCGTTCGCATAGGCGAAGACCAAGTCGAACGAACGGACCAGTTTAAATACTTGGGATCTGTACTCCACGCGACTAGGGACATCGATTACGACGTCAAGGCTCGCATTGCAGCAGCTTGGGCAAAGTAGCGTGAGGTGGCTGGTGTTATTTGTGACCCTAAAATGCCGGTTAAGCTAAACGGACAGGTCTATAAATCCATCATTAGGCCTGTCCTTCTATGTGACAGCGAAAGGTGGCCAGTGCTTGAACGGCACAAGCAAGAGCTGCGTGTCACGAAAATGAAGATGCTGCGCTAGATATGTGGAGTGTCGCGGAAAGACCGCATCAGGAACTCCCGCATCTGCGGCAGCCTTCATGTCCGTGATAGCAGATAAAATGCAGGAGAGCCGATGGTACGGCCACGTCTTAAGGAAACCGGCAAATTACGTGGGCAATAAGTGCCTGACTATGCCGCCTCCGCCGGGACCCGGAAGAAGAGGTAGACCCAAGAAATGCTGGCTTGATGTCGTCAGGGATGACATGCGTGACAATGGCCTCGCCATAAAGGATGCCGAAGACCGCGCGAAGTGGAAAAGGAGAAGCAAGAAAGCGGACCCCGGGCTCCGAGGCAGCAGCTGAGGATGCTGCCGGGAACACGCTCAGACGAAGAAGAAGATATGGCAATAGGCTCGCTCCCGATTACATGGGACCTAACATCGTCGGCGAAACGTGGGCGTACTCAGTACACCTCTGCCACCCCTGCTTGGGGAATAAGGGCGTGACGGTGTTATGAAGCTTGGCTTATACAAGTAATAATTAGAATAAACCTAAAATACATTACCACAAATAAATAGTTATGATTTGTTGTTATAATTTAATGCATTTTGTAAGTTGTTTTAACCAAATCAAATACCAACAAAATTTCCCTAGCAATATGTTTTCTAAAAAGTAAAATGGATTTTACTCAACTCATCTTTCATCGTCATCATCACTTCCAGCTCATTCCTCCAACAGTAAAAAACTCAACTCAGCTTCACTACTGTTAAATTTTTACCAACTGTCACCGACTGCTCCAAAATTTTACTAAGCTTCTAAACGAATTTAGAGAGTTAAAAAGATGTTATACAAACTTATCACCATAAATGTATACCTTTTTAAACATCCCAAAGTCTTTTACATATAAATCGCTTCCATAATTACGTCGCTATGAGTTAGTCGTTAACGTAAGCCTTTTTTTTTCTTTACCTGGGGTAAATCCTGCATAGGACTTCCGCAAGCCTCGGGGGAAGATCGCGGGGCGTGTCGGATTCCTACCGACTAAAAACCCCAGGGTGGCCGACATCAGCACTTTGGAAGGGCTCCGGGATCCGGGTATGGAACGCACCGGTGTCCCTCTTGTGCCTCGCTCCGAGCCCGCCATCGGAGGGAGACTTGATGACATGCTCCATCCCGCACCGACGCGGTTCTCGCGGTGACGTGGGCCACACCACGCCACCGTGGTTCTCGGGGTTGCTCGTGAAGGACGCTCAGGGCCCCAGCCCCTTGCGTCTGCGACCCCAAAGGCCCCCCTGCTGATGTTGATGCAGGGGGGATCCCCCGCCAGATATTACGGCGGGAGATGCGAGTTAGCCCGTATTCTTAAGCTCCGGGCTAATGGGCTGGGGGGCCTGGGCGGGATGTAGCCTGTAAGCTTAGCTCAAGCTTAATTTAGTGCGATTTAAGGTTATTAGTAAAAGTGGTCATAGATATAGCCTCCAGAATTGTGAAACTCAAGAGGCAGTTGGCAGGGTACATTGCTCGTAGAAAGGGGTAAGTAGAGCGTACAGAGTTCCAACAGGTTGTTTCCCTACATAATCGATCGGATGCTCGATAGATGGAATTATTATCAATAACCTTAGTTATGCGGACGATATGGTTTAGTTGAGTCCATCGATCAGCGCTCTTAGAAAATTGCTGAGGATATGTGAGTCATATGCTGTGTCACATGGGCTTACATATAATGTGAACAAAACTGAGGTGATCACATCTAAGTGCCGAAATAGCACTTTGTATAATATACCTCCGGTGACTTTAAATGGAACAGCCCTAAAAAAAGTCACAGAATTTAAATATCTCGGCCATATAGTCACGGAGGATTTATCCGATGATGCTGATATAGAGAGGGAGCGTAGGGCGTTGGCGGTCCGAAGTAATATGATAGCCCGCAGGTTTGCTCGCTGCACTAAAGATGTTAAAATTACTCTTTTCAAGGCATATTGCCAAACGTTCTACACGTGCAGCCTGTGGGTGAAGTATACACAGCGGTCGTACAACGCCCTGCGCGTACAGTATAATAATGCTTTTAGGGTACTGTTGGGACTTCCGCGCTTTTGTAGTGCATCACAAATGTTTGCTGAGACTCGCGTTGATGATTTTTATGCAATCATCAGAAACAGAGCTGCCTCTGTTATGAATAGGATGCGTGAAAGCTCCAACGGTATTTTGAAAGCATTGCTAAGTAAAATGGACAATCCATTTCTTGAGCATTGGATAAAAGTTCATACCCACTGCTCAAGACTAGCAAAGGTCTATATCGCAAGACAGAAAAAAAAAGTAAAAAAAAAAATATGGTGCGAAATTTATTACTAACATAGTTATTAAGACGGATTGTTACTAACAAAATGGATGTAAATATTGACCCGAAATAAATCATTATTATAATAATTCTCAGGCTTCCACCACTCTCATAGTTCGTCTCATACATGCTCGCCGGTTACGAAGACTCTTGACTTATCCTTTAGATAAGACTCGGTCTATTTGGTCGTGGTAAGATAGTCTAGGTCTTCCCCGGTACCTACATCCTTGCACTTTTGCATTGTATATCTGTTTTGTCATTCTTTCGTCTGACATTCTTTCTATATGCCTAAATCAATGAAGCATAACCTTTCTCTTACAGCGATACCATCTTACATACCTACTCGCTTTCTTACTACGCTGTTGCGAATACGGTCGGTCAGTTTCACTTTGCACATCTTTCGCAGAGCTCGCATTTCCAACGCATTTATCCTACTTTCATTCTCCTTCTTACATACCCAGCTCTCGCTACCACATAACAGCGTTGGGATAAGCACTCTGTTATGTATGGCCAGCTGCGCCTTTTGGCTTAAGTGCTGACTCCTAAGTAGCTTTCCCATCATACTATTCACTCTGTTCCCTCCACTCACTCTTCTCTCTATGTCAGCGGTGTATTTCCCATCCTTACTGAATGTGCATCCAAGATACACAAACTCATTCACTTGCTCCAGAACATCGACCAACTAAATCAACCAAAATAAATTATTAAATAAATAAATAACATTGGGACGGTATCTAGTCAAATATAAAGGCCGGCGTGACTTTATAAAAATATATTTATTTAACAATACAAATTAATAATAGATACTCAAAATATTAATGCAGTCAATTAATATTACTTAACGTTAGTGCGAACGGTAAGAGAGCTGAGTCGATATTGAATATAGGCATCGTCAAGTAAACAACTGTTTCTAGAACAAACCCACGCATTATGCGTCTTATTAATTGATATTTGATTATTAAGCATAACAGTTATTAGAATTGGACTGAGACTAAACAAGTAACCTGATATCTGTTTACATGATAAATACGCAGCTGAGGCAAGTTAAGCTGATTTAGCAAAACAGTACTTGGAATTATATTCGATGAGCAATAGTCTGTTATTATTGCATCATCTTTTAAAGTACTTGCACTGAGCTTTGTACTGGTCTAGTATACATAACTATCTATAGCCCGATATTTCCACCTGCATTAATCACTTGGAATAGTCCTAATCGAGGTGCAAAACGGGTTAAGATCTGTAAATCTCAAAAGTGTAGTACTTTTACTCATAGAGAAAGACTAACACTTTACTTATAGACAACAATGACCCTTTAGAAGACGCTGTATTTTATTTTTAACCGACTTCAAAAAGGAGGAGGTTCTATGTTCGGTTGTACGTATGCTTTTTTTTATGTGTGTTCACCGATATTTCCGTCAGTTGTGGACCGATTTTGATGATTTTTTTGCATTGGGTTCGTATAGCTCCAAGGTGGTTCCATTGTAATTTCATTCGTATTGGACCTTGGACTTTGAATATACACCAGGGAACTCCTTAACGATAAACAATACGAATGCGTAGATTGAGATATTATGGGTATTACGTCAATCCTATAGGTACCCTACCATAGAACTAAGAAGAATGTTAACCGACTTCACAAAAGGAGGAGGTTCATAATTCGTCTGTATTTTTTTGTAATTACTTATAAACTGATTTTGATGATTCTTTTTGCATTAGGTTCAGCATAGCTACGTGATGGTCGAATTTAAATTTTATTGGTATTGGACAATGGGCTTTGAAGATACACCAGGGGTTTCCTATACGGCAAACAGCATGAATGTGAAAATTCTGTTATTATGAGTTTTATATCAATTGTGTAGGTACCTCACTGTATAAATAAGTAGGATAATATAAAGGAGGTATATAAATAATAATAATTAATTCACTCATCACTAAAAATTGTAAAATAGAAAACCGACTTCAATAAGCAAAAAAATAAATATTTGAAGTCGGTGCTGGTAGGTGCAGTCGGTTATTTAACACCGACTTCAAATTTTCCTTTTTTTTAAGTTTTTGCGAAAAACAGTTTGTCATCTGCAAATAAATTAATGAGTTTTGTTCTGCTGAGACCGTGTTTACCCATTTACCTTTGCCGTAAACATAATTAGTACTGAAAAGGGAAGCGTCTGTTTACTTTTGCTATATAATAAGTTTTAGATGACAAGAATACTGTATATACAGATATAGGGTTTAAAAAAACCGTAATGTCTGATGTCAATAACAATTGAAAACTTAAATCAATCTAAAAGACATAATTTTGATATAAATAGATCTTTTTAAAAACAAGCTTTTATTGCCAAAAATACAATGAAAATATTTTATTTCGGGCTCCATCATCAGAACTTGGACACTATGCAGGTCAAAAGTACTCGGCAAACCAAATCCAACACGGTGTAGTTGGGTTGGCAACCTAATGATGAAGCCGGTCGGTCGTGTTTAGCCAGATAGTGTGAACACTTACTAGGGGGTTACATTGTATACTTTACATATCAGGTATATGCGCGACCCCTATACATCGCTACATAGTTGCGACTACCTACCAATAGATGGTGCCGACGATCCGCCGAACCATGTCGCCTGTGAGTAAGCTGCCAATGGTCCGTTGAGAAGATGAGTGGCTTGAAGTGTGACTGCTGCTATTGAATCTAAACGACCTGTTGTGGAGGGATGTACGATGATGATGACTCTGCAAAAGGCTTGCTTAATGTCCGTGTCTGAGTGATATACGCTGTTGGCCGCGAGGCCTTTTCAGCTTCACTGGACTAAAGGGCGAGCATGCAACCACTACGCTCTAGCCAGAGGGGCAACTAGCTCAAGGGCGCCTCAAGGAGGAACGGTATCGGCTTTGGCAGTTTCTATGGGGGGAGAGCGTATACTAAGTGTCTCGCCGTGGTGCTCGGCACCGGTCGGCGGGCAAGGGATTCTACGACATCGCCGGCGAGGTCGGTGTATTATTCTGCGTGTGGTGTCTGTATCCGAAACCGGAAGAAAGGATATAAGAGCATCGGGTGGGTCAGTAAGAACATGTCGCGGACAGCGGTAGCGGCAGGGGTTAGGTTCATAGTCGGCGGCGGCTACGATTAGCGGATTGGTGTGGCTGGATGCGTTCGCTAAATATCGAGTTGTCGCCTTTTTAATATAGGCGCGAATGGGTTCGAGACCAAGATCGGAGTGGAGGTCGACATTCCGTAAGAACCACGGGGCTCTTACGGCTTTGCGGAGGAAACGGGATTGAACCGTTTAGAGTCTAACGATATGAAAGTGGGCTGCGTGCCCGAACACTTCACACGCGTACGTCATGATGGGTCGTACACAAGTACATTTTGTAAAGTGTCACCTTATTTCTGAGGGACATTTTACTCCGCTTGCAGATTAAGGGATAAAGACGACCGATTACAAATGCTGCTTGGTGACGGACTCGCTTGATGTGCGGAACACCGCGAGAGTTGTTGTCGGGGGCTTTTATATATGTTACACATCGTGCGCTCTCTAATATCGCGTCCTAGACATGTATGGCGGATCGTCAGCACCATCTATTGGTGGGTAGTCGCAACTATGTAGCGATGTATAAGAGTCGCTACATACCTATGGCCACCTTCTGACTCCATCATCAGACCAGCTCTATGGTACCAAATTATTGCATTGTCACCAACTATACATACGTATGCCAAATTTCAGCTCAATTATATCAGCGTTATCCATTTGCTTAAGCACTTGTGGGTAGCTAACCCACAAGTGCTTAAGAAAATAGATAACAAGACTTGAACTAAAAAGACAGACAGACATACGAATATTGCAAGTTAAATTAAACCTTATAAAAGTAGGGACTGAATTTTCTTTGATTCGATTGAGAAATTTGTACATATATAATGTACAGGTGCTGAAAAACCTAATTACTAAGTACTATTACTTACTTAGGTATTAAAGAACTCTTTAAATAATGGGTTAGTAAAATTTTGTATGAGAATATCCTAGAGATGTTCTTTGCTCATGGTGGTGTAGGTCTTCTTTAAGTCAAGAGCCTCCTTAACTGGCGAGCGTATATGAAAGTGAAGGAAGCGAGAGAGGTCTGCATCTTATCTTATTGTTGGCAATTTCGGACTGAGAAGACCTCAAGTGCACTTCCTATCGATGGAATCTTTTGTGATGTCTTTTGCCCTAATGCTCTTACGCTCTTAAGTACCTGAAGATCCAGGTACTCCCTGTGCCAGATTTGGAGTTGGATAAGCCACCCCCAGTTGCTTCATTCGCGACGCCTCCAGTGCGTCGCAGTTGCAGAGGACGTGCTTTATGGTTTCAGTTTCTGTACCACAGTTCCTGCATACCACATCAAGGCACAGGTCTATTTGGTGCAGATATTCTTTTGTGCCATAATTGCCTGTGTATCTCCAATTAGCCTTAATTGAAGTCTACTATGTTTTAGTAGTCTTTTGCTGTCGCTGTCACCCCATGTGGTGATAAATTCCTTGGAGTGTCTCAGCCTTGTATTTGCCTCTCACTTCTTGTGTTGTTTCTGAGAATATTTTTAAAGTACGCCTCAGTTTGCGCCATTTGGTATGGCGAAAGATCTGTAAGTAAAAAATCTGCTGGAGCTCTGTGCTATTGCCTAACCTGAAACAGACTGGCGTAGCTTATTCTGTATCCCACTGCTGGGCGAAGACCTTCCTTGATCTTTATATAAAAATCGATCCTGAGCCAGCAGTACTCATGTTTTTCGTCAAAAGTGTTCCAGTTGTCACACTATCTTCATCTCGGTCGATCACAACATAAAATTTCAACTTGCAATGAAATTGCATAAAATCTGAAGTAGCACTAGGGGATGGAGGCCAAACAAATGTAACTACTAGGGACAGGGCTCCAAAAATAATTTGTGGATGACTTTAAAAAATGTCCGAACCAGTTCCACTTCAGCTTCGCCGCCTTAAGGCCTGCATCCGTAACTTGAGTCATGGGACACAACATGATATATATCTTTCTATATAAAATTCTGATGTGAGTGTGTTTGTGATTCCACCTAAACGGCTTGACTAAATTTCCCAGCTCCCCCCCCCCCCTAGCTCTAGTTGTATGTATAGTATGTAGGTGGCGCTATTGTTGCTCGGGTACGAAGCCGCGGGAAATTGTTAGTGTTCTATAAAACGTATGTAATTATGTGTGTGTTTCTGGCCATGTTAATTACCACAACTTCTACCGCAATGTGAGCGAGTTGAGCCCAGTCAATTACAAACTTTTATGTGAGCCTCGCGATGGTCGCAATTATAAATAATAGCACCGACCATTGGGCTTTGAGGCATGTGGCTTCGTTTTTAATTAATTGTTGTAAAAAGGTTAATCCTTTATTATGTAAGGAAGGATTCAGATAGATTTAGAAATGAAAAAATAACACCATATGGCTTGAATAGCCAAAGCGGAGATGCCAAGTGTATATGGGTTCTTGCCTATTGCTGTTATATTTTTGTCCGATAGGTTCCAGGCTAACACACTTTTCTTGCCTCCTTAGCAAATACCTAAAAGTACTAGTACTAACAAGTTATATAGAATTACTCAACGATTTATTTGGACCGATGACCTGGTGATGGTCACAGGTGAAAGCTGTAGGCGTACAGCACTAAGCCGGTCATCATGGCGATCTTTACGGACCCCTTTGTTCAGCAGTGGACCTTTACGATGAATTAGGATTTATAATATCGCTGTGATTTATTCGCTGTGTCAATCTTCCAGACTTTAGACTGCAACTAGGAATTTCAGATTCTAGTCTAATACCATATACCATATAGGGGACCAGCCTATTGCTGTCATATCGGGCACCATTTCATATTCCGGACTGATACTGAAAATTTTTCGAAAGATCACAATTTGTCCGGCCTTGGATTTGACCCAAGCCCTCGTGATAACCAGCCGCACTATATCTCACTTGTCACAAAGATTTAGTGAAACTAAACTAACTAAACCTATTATTTTGTGCATCGCCGCTTACCCTAATCATCATCAGCACTTTTGGCTTATTCCATTTACTTCCAGGCAAAAGCCAGGAGGCATACTGATACAGAGAGAGACAGAGGACCCTCTTTCGTCACCTATCCGTAGTCTGAGCCAATGTTGGCAAGATCCTACCCACGCACTTTACCAAATCATATACCTATATTTGTGCTACTTACTCTATTCGAGTTAAAGATGGTTAGTATAAAGTCTAGGCTAACATTACCTCTCTTCCTTCTATTAATTTAACACAATATGTACTTTTTTTGTAAATGAGGGAACCATGTAGCCATTCTCATAAATAGTATTATTCGCTTTTTTAACTTAGACTCACCTGATGACCAACCTACATTGTTCTCCCATACCCCACAACAGAATGTAGATGAAAAAGTTTGTAATTTCTTATTTTAAAAGAGTAACCGTGGAGTTTCTTGCCCTTCTTCTCCACAGGAATGACATTCCGAAGTGGCGGTAGAGTCTTTGTTACTTTTCTGACGATTCATAAATACTGTAATGGTTTACATGAATAAAAAATATTCTGATTCTGATTCTAAACTTCTTAGACGTTTTTACTTACATTTATTACCCATAATTTGAGTTAATAAAACTTATTACAGACTTCAAATTTAATTCGTATTCACAAGGTAATTAAGCTTCAATACCTACCCGTAACGAGTTCAGTTCCCAAGTTTTACGAGCTATTACTAAAACATGTCGCCACCCTTTATCGGCGTGATTATTCCAAAAAAGTATTAAACTGTACGCACAACAATTTTAAAATTAAGCCTTATACTTGTACTCAAGGTCAATTATTTAATGTAATGTGATGTTTGGTTGACACATTTTTGAATATTAGCGCAGTTACGTAATAAGACACTTTATATGTGGATGGATGTTTATAGGCAATAACGTGTCAAAGTTTAAAAGCGTTATATATAAATTACACTTTATTTTATTCTAATCAAAGTTAAAATTGGAATATGGGTAAATTGTAGTCGATACGTTATTTTGGGCTTATATTTAGTGTCGTATGAAACTTTTAAGATATTGTCGATGTCACATTTAACGTGTCTGACTGGTTAAGATCTTACAGATTTCAATGTTAAAAATAAGAACAGTTGAAATATAACTATTTTTCGGATTTTATCGCAGTTAATTTTTGATTTTTAAGTTCCCGACGTTTCGAGTGGAAAGCACCCAGACATCTTCTGTTTAGAAATTAGATTTTTTTTAAAATTTCAATACCCTCGCGAACCATCCTTGGTAGGAATCGGTATTCTTTCACGAGGATTTGTGGTCTATCAAATCTGCGGGTGCGGTCAAGGACGTGTTCATAGACTGCAGACTTCTTTGAACGACCGTCGCTCAGTTTTGGGTTAGCTATGTGTTCTTTAACCCGAGTTTATATCGGTCTTTTTGTTTGTCCTATATAAGAGAGACCACATTTACAATCAAGCTTGTATACTCCTGCATCTTGTAGAGGGATGTGACACTTGACAGATGGTAAAAAATTGACTGATCTTCTTCGGCGGCTTATAAAATGTTTTAATTGAAGCACGCTTCAAGATGTAGCCAATCTAGTCCGTGACTCCTCTCATGTAAGGTAGCACAGCAGGGAGACGCTCGACTGTGGCTGGTTTCCAGGAAAGTTAGGGAATAGTTGCCTCCTACTCCATTGTGAACTGAATTTTAGGGTTAATGGAGTTAAGATGATTTAGGAATACATTTATTTTGTTAGATGGTAATATTGTGAAAGTATCATCTACGTACCACTTGTAGAAACTTGACTTTACAGGTGATGTAAATAAGAACAGTTTTTATTGTAATTTTATTTTGGATAAAAGTCCCAAAAGTCACTGTCACAAGGCTTAGAATCGCTAAACTTGCAGCTTGCAAATGGCAGTGTGTATAACACATTACTCGTAGAACTGACGGCCGTTGGCGCAGAAAGGTTCTCGAGTGGCGACCACGTACAGGAAGACGTGGAGTGGGCAGGCCTTCCATTGAATGGACTGATATCCTACGTGAAGATCGCTGATAAAAAGTGGATGAGTACAGCATACATCCGGTTGTCGTGTTGAATTTTAGGGCTTTTTTCCTGCAGATGGATTTCGGCTGAAGACAGTTAAAAATAAAACGTTAAATTTTTGGTTACAGAATAATAAAAAGGTAATGCAAAATTGAAATGGACTAGGAGGGCCATCTGAACAAAAATGGTAACAAATAGATGAGCCGTTGAGTACTGAATGGATCCCATAACAAGGTCATCGTCGCCGAGGCAGGCCCAGGAAATAGTGGCGCGATGACCTCGACGCGTATGGAACAGAATGACCATTATTGACAGGGGATAGAGATCGTTGAAGAGGGGGAGACCTTTGACCGGCAGTTGGGCACATTGGCTTAATGAAGAAAAAACGCATAATTAAACATGTCACATACTTTTTCATTACCATGTTTGAGAGAAATATTTATATGCCCCGTAACTTTAAAAAAGCAGTAATAGCTAAGTAGTTAGACCGTTGGACTGCAAAGTCAGAGGTCTCAGGTTCGAACCCAGGCAGGTTCTGTCTTTTAGATAGCATGTGCGTATGAAAAATAACTATCACTTGCTTTAACGGTGAAGAGTTTCTCGAAGGCGTGTGAAGTTCACCAATAACAAAATGGCCTAAAAATAACTACAAACGGCATATTTCCAAAACACTTAACTGTAACGTGATGGATATCGAAATGGCTAAACCGCAGTCAATTTGAAACAACCCCAATTCGTTTTACCGGGACATAGACTTTTAGAACATTTTTTGGGGCAAAACCAAAAATACGACAAATAAAATATTCAGGTTGAAAAAACATGGTGATTTTTTTGGGGCTACAAATGGACCAATGAATCCAATCCAATGATCCGTAAGAGCTGTATCCATTTAACGTATTTACCTAAAATGTAGGCATGTGGGTGTTGCCGTTTTATTACGGGGGGTTTCCAGTTATGTAATTAAAACCATTGATGAACAAGAGTTCTTCCTTCGGATATTGTAACGGACGTATCAGCTGAACTAATAAATTAAACTGCCTTTTTTCGCCAGTGGAATTGTAATAGACTTCTTTATTCACAGAAACCATATATGTAGATAATAAATGAGGTTTTATGTGACAGGCGGCGGGGACCCATAGGCTCCGCTTTCCGGTCGACCGGCGTACAACAGCCGCTAGTTGTGACCTCCAAAGAATTCAATATTAGTAGTGCATTTCTACCGCCGCGTTGCTGCACGTTGCAACTGGGGAAACAACGAGTCTAAACTATCCAAGTTACATACAATTGTTATTAAAAATTAGAAAATAAAATTAGAACACTAGTAACTTAAGTTAGCCAGTAAGAAGATTTTGTCCACCCTTTTTTGTGAATTCGAGAGTTTTATTTAGGCCTCCGTAGATATAAAAAAGATGTTGGCCAATTTGGATTAGTGGAGACAGGTTTGTAGACATCTACATATATTTAGAACTTAACAAGCCGCCGAAGCCGAACTAACTTAGCTTAACTAGGCTTAGCGTGCCTTTCGAATCAGGGAAACGCTCAAAGATAGACATGGCATAAACAGTCATCCATCTCAGTCTGACTGAGTCAAACGCTACTTAACTTAGTTGATTGCATTTAAAATTATGCATGGTTATCATCTATGCATATGCAGCTCATATATAATTATTTTAATGGCATTAGTATAAGTGCTCGTACTAATTCTAAACATTCTTTCAGTAGAACAATCGCGAAAGTAGGTGTACCTTATATTCCACTAATATCATACATGTAAAAGACTGTATATTTGGATGTTTGTTACTCAATTACTCAACGGCTGGACAGATTTGGATGAATTATGGCACATAAATAGTCTATTACGTGGATTAATACAAAGGGTAATCTTTATCCCAGAAAAATATTACTAACTAGTAATATAAGTGAGAAAGTTTGCATGATTGGATGTTTAGATGTTTGTTATTCAATTACGTGAAAATGGCTGAATGGATTTGGATGAATTTGGGCACACATTTTTTTATCTTGGATTAATATATAGGATACATTTTATCTCGGAAAACTATTAGGTTACCGTCTAAAGTCAATGTGGACGAAGCTGCGGCTAGTTCTAAATATTCTTTCAGTAACACAATCGTGAAGTACCTAATATAACATTTAATATTATATGCCGATGTAATATAATCACCCGCTGAAACTTGAAAACTTGGAACATTTGCATTTGACGTAAAGAAAAAGTGAGTGATTTATTGTTTTGATTAAGAATCGTGAAGTTCGGGGTATTAATGTCGGTAGGTGTTAATTTCGCTTGCAACTTGTGATAACCAATTTAATCTAACTAATAATATAAATGTATAGGCTTGTATGTTTAAATGTTTGGATGTTTGTTACTCAATCACGCAAAAACGGCAAAAAAAGATTTGGATGAAATTTGGCACACAGATAGTTAAAACGCATAGGATATGTGTACAGGTAAAGTTCCTGTCCAAAGTCAACGCGGACGAAGTTGCGTGCAGAAACTAGTATTTTATAAATTTTTTTAGGAACGACGGACGGCTTTTTCTAGTGTTGAAGAGCTTGCGTCGCTCCGCCCATAGGAGCGAGTAGTCGCGGGTTCGAAAAATGTTTGTCCCGGTCGGGGTGTTTGTGTACGTGAATATCATGTTTGTAAACGCACCCACGACGCAAGAATTCCTAGCGCGGAGCTCCGGCTCCGGCGTCCGCGTTGACTTTAGACAGGAACCTAACATTTTTCCGGGTTAAAAAGTATGTTATATGTTAATCCAGGTAATAAACTACCTACGTGCCACATTTCATCCAACTCCATTTATCCGTTTTTTATCGATAGAGTAACAAGCATCCAAACATAGAAACTTTCACATTCATAATATTAGTAGGACCAGTTTCTGCCCGAGACTCCGTCCGCGTAGATTCTAGACAGGAACCTAACATTTTTGCTGAATAAAAAGTATGTTATGTATTAATCAAGGTAATAAAGTATCTGTGCGCCAAATTTCATCTAAATCCGTTCAACCGCTTTAACATGATTGAGTAACAAACATACAAACTTCCACATTTAGAATATTCAGTAAGATTAGTGCCCTAGCCATTAAACCAGGGACAATCCAGACTCTTCAAGAATTGTGGTTGGGAACGATGTGATGGAACAAGTGAATGAGTTTGTATATCTTGGATGCGCATTCAGTAAGGATCGAAAATACACCGCTGACATAGAGGGACGAGTGAGTGCAGGGAACAGAGTGAATGGCGCGATGGGAAAGCTACTTGGGAGCGCTTGCCCCAACGCTGTTATATGGCAGCGAGAGCTGGGTATGTAAGAAGCAGAATAAAAGTAGGATAAATACGGTGGAAATGCGAGCTCTGCGGAAGATGTGCGGAGTGAAGCTGACCGACCGTATTCGCAACAGCGTAGTAAGAAAGCAAATAGGTATGAAAGAGAGTATCGGTGTAAAGATGAGAAAGGGTATGCTCCGTTGGTTCGGGCATATAGAAAGAATGTCCGAAGAAAGAATGACAAAACTGATATACAATGCGAAAGTGGAAGGGTACCGGGGAAGACCTAGACTATCTTACCATGACCAAATAGACCGGGTCTTATCTGAAGGACAAGTCAGGAGTCTCCGTAACCGGCGAGCGTGTATGAGACGAACTATGAGAGTAGAGGAAGCCAGAGAAGTATGTAAGGAAAGAGCCTGTTGGAACTCTGTACTCTGTCTACCCAGTAAGGGATCTGGCGTGATGATATAGATAGATAGAGAGATCCAGACTCTGGACTAAAAAGGATTGTTTTCTACAGAAAAACCGAAATAACACTTTGTCTGTCCTAAGATTCTAAGCCAGGACCTCGTGATCACCTGCCGTACTATACTCCAAAGGACTATCTAGGTAGTTTTGACGACGGATTACTTCAGCCTCCCCGCCTACTGGATCAAAAACTCGTAAGATCAATGCACGCAAATCTTTGTGAGATCCACAAATGTTTGATCTAGTCGTGGTATATGTGTATGTAAATTTCATGTATGAAAACGCACCCACGACACGGGCTATGTTGTTTTAAATAAAATAAAATAATTTAACCACGGTCATGTCTATTCCCTAAGTGAAGACGGCAGAGGTGTACTGTGTACGCCCGCTCTTCGCCGACAATATTAAATCCCACGTGATAGGTGGCGAGAGAGCCGGGCAACATTCCAGACTCGAAAAACAAATTTGTCTGACCTAGGATTTGAATCCAGGACCTCGTGATCGCAAAGCGCATCGCATAGATCAACGAGGCAGCTTTTTTCAGGTATTTTGGCCTTACAAAACCCCGATAGAAAGTGGTAGATACTTCCTCTGAACTTCAGAACACTTTCTTACTAGGCGTTTCCTTAAAGATCTATAGGCAACCCAAATTTGATTTATTATCATCAAATGCTTAAGGAAAATATCGCGGCGAGACCGAAATGCGAAGTAATAAATTCTAATATGTACTATGTACAGTGCCTTTGGTTGCTATTTTCATCGTGTAATAAAAGAAAACATATATATTTGTTAGTTCCTAGTTCGCGCAAACCGAGCGGTAAACAGCGTAAGCGTGAGTTCTACGTTGACAATTTTCAATCAAACAGCTTTAATTGTGTTTCGAAAGAAATTTATTTTTTCTCCATACAAACCATCATTGGATTTCTCAGTACTAAATACTGCGGACAGCTTGGTCGAATGGTTGAGAGCTTAACCCGCTCAGCCCACTAAATCGAGCAGTCACGGGTTCGATTCCCGCACGGGATCTTTGTGTGACTCACAAGTGTTTGTTTCGACCTGGCTATTTGTGTATGTGAATTTCGTGTTTATCAACGCACCCACGACACAGGAATTGTTCCTAGTGTGGGCTAGGTTTTTGAAAAGAAAAGAATTCATGAGAGTAACAAAGACTCTACCAACACTATGGAATATCAAAGCCATATAAGAAGGGCAAACTCCAAGGTTATTATTTTAAAATAAAAAAAAAACACATACCATTTGTTTCTATCTACGTTATTAGCCATGAAGTATGGAAGAACAATAGTTTAAGAACAGTATAGACTACTAAAATAGGTACCTACAGGGTTCCGTCGTTTTTAAAGAAGAAAAAAATACGATATTTTTTAGGTTAATTCAATGTCAATTTGAATTCAAATTCATCTTTTAAATGATGAATCCTACGGTGAAATGATGTTTTCATTGACACGAATAAATACTGTAATAAATTTTTAATCACTAATTACTGTCATCTGTCGATAATGATCTACAGAGCTTAATACATCTAACAAGTGCAAAGTACCAGTCAAACAATCATCCAAAGCATTTCATCAAATTAAACCACTATGAGCAATTCCTCCGTCATTTCCTATGTAGTCAAGTGTTTGAATTGAAATTAACTAATTGAAAATTTACCGGCGCAGCGAACGAGTTCCAGTGTCTCCAAAAAAATTAAACTGGAGAAGACGAAGACAATTAGATAAATTTGTTGTAGCCACTAAGTAATTTAATTTTCAAGGCGGAAAGGTTTACGTTAGCGAGAGGATTTGTGCATTGCAGAAATCACAGCGACATTTCAAAAGACAAATAAAAATGATAAATCAACCTGTACTGTCTTACTGTTAGGCAAAGGCCTTCTCTCACAAATCGGCGAGAAAGAATAGGTCAATACTCCACCACACAGACCTGGTGGTAGACCACGTATTGGTGGAAACCAGTTTTTGGCCTGTTGGCACTTATCAAACCGCATCATAAGATTACCACATTAAGTTAAATAAAACATTAAAGGCAGATACACTTATTGAAAAATCTTCAATACTATGAAGTCGATCTTGAAGTCGACTTTCTACTTATCTTATTAAAAAAATATTAAAAACGTATGTACGGAAATTAGGAGATTTACAAAAGCTATTTAAGCCGCGAAAAGCAAACTGCAAAATATAAAATTAGACTTGTGTGCCAAAAACATCAAGTATGTTGTTATACCCTCAAACGGAAATTGGAAATTGAGGAAATGAAGTAAAGGGACCCGTTGATTAAGTAGCTTCGAAGGGCCCTCGCCGACATAAGAGAGAAATTTTTGCATGATTTGTCTCTGAATTTGACATGGTTGAAGACTGGAAGAGGGTTAGCTATTTCTATCGGTGAATTTCAACCACAAGCAATATCACGTAAGTCACCTATTCTTTTATTTAACATTGACTTTCTAAATTACTTAGCTTACTAATAACTTATTAGTAGACGACGACGCACTTAGACAAGATTTTTTCTTTATGATATTACTTTAAAATACTTCAGATCCATAATCGAAGACGAGGGAAAGTGCCAGATATCGCTAAAATTTTCGAGAGCAAACATTTATTTAGCCTCTTACAACAACATCAACACTACGAGAACATGTCATACATTATCATTGTTAGCATTTTACCTAGGCTAGTTATATTTACAGAAAATGAAACTTAAAGGATGTGACTTTAATCAATTATAACATAGGACCGCATTAACCAAAACTCACCTAGGTGCAGGGCACGTCGGTCAATTTTTAGTCGTCATCAGCTTAAAGACATCCACACTAGGTCAAAAGCCTCTCGCAAAGATCCTGATGATGACCAGTATTGGACTGTATACATCCCGTTTTTTACAAATTTAAATTTTAATTATTCATGATTGACAGAGGACTCCTATAATATATTTATTGGCTTATACTATTGACATTATCAGTACTACTAAATGTTCTGTTGCCACTTTCAGGCAAAGTAACTTTTAACCGCAACAAATTTATCGCTTAATCTTCTTAATATTTGCTCATCAGTAATTCCTCTTTGGCTAGCAGCATCCAACTTGTGTGATCAAATCAGAGAAATTGGAAACTTTCAGTTGGAAACTCCGACATTTCGATATCAATTGGAATAATCGACTTCTAACTTGGAGAAATGTGAGGCACCCGTGAGCACTGGAACAGTGACAAAGTTTAGAATCTTAGCTGTGTGTGTGTGTGTGACTTATTTTTATGTTTTGTTTTGGGAGAGAAAGTAAATTTCATTGTTTGAACCATGTTGGAACTTATAGAAAGAATAAAATGGATCATTAGTATTATCTAAACATCATTCGGCGCATGTCACTCAAAGAGAGAAATCGATAGTACTGTAATAGTATTTGCTCTACTAATCCGCACTGTGTTCGCGTATTGGGCATCTTTCTCATCTAAATTTGTGTAAAAAAACCTCTTCACAGCAGTGGTACAATTTAGGTTGACTAATCACATTTTTTTGCTGTATCTTCGAATATTTGACATCATTAATTTAAATATCTGCTTTCAAATACGAATCGAGATCTCGGTAAGAAGGTTGAAAAAAATAAATACCTATGATATACGAGAAACCCTACCCGTAAATGAAATCGTTTAAAGATCTATTGGGTTAGTGTTTTTACACGCTGAAATTTGTCCCGGGATTGAACGAAATTTGTGTCATTCCAGGAAAACTGAATGTCTTTTTAATTTAGTATATTACATTATAATGAGAGTAACCTTTTAGATTTATTTGGAAATTTGGATAAAAGCTATTTTGCGAACATCCGGGAATTTTATTGGTTATGTAGATTTACAAGAGTCTATTTGATCAAAGTTCGAGCGTTGCTTATACAATATAGTTCTATTTTTGAGCGCTATTTATGATGTTTGTAGATGGGATATTTACGTTTATAAATATCTATCATCATCGATATCTGACATGTCTGATCCCTTGTAGGCTAGGCAGAGGTATCAAAGCCCCAATGGGTTTATTCCTTTTAGTATAGAACGTAACTAATTTCATTTTTTAAGAAAACTACATGTTGTTTTAATGGAAAACCTAGTTTGTCATTTATAAATCTAAGCTCGAAGTAAATTTAGTCTAGGTTATAACCCAAGGTGCATTATAATTTAAAATTTTAACATCATCCTTTATTGTTTATCATTATTTGCAATTACATAATTTTCCGGGACTTCTGAAATAGTGGAGTTTACAACACTAAGCCAAAAGTTCCGGCCAAGCGTTGATTAATCGCCCATCCGCCGAAAGATTGCCACATTTGTCGCGCCTGACGGATGCGTATGCCGACTTGCCCCTCGGGGGCTCTGCTTAACTTTTTCCCAAGTTCTTGTTTAATGGACATCGTGATGAGGTCGGCAATAGTTTTCCTAGAGGGAACGGCGATATTATTGCAGTTGAAAATAGTTTCTACTTCAATAGTGTAGGGCTCCTTTAATAGTCTCCTCGTAATATAACCAAGTTTCAACACAAATTTCTTATAATCCTTCTATGTTGTAGTACTCGAATTCAGTCAAATGTTTTATTTTTCTGATTATTATATTTCTCTTTGGGATAGTTTTTTATTTATTGTATAGATTTTTTTTTGTAAATTAACCTGATTGGACTATTTTGACCGAAAGTCGATAATTGCTCTTTTTTGTATAATGACACATTTTGCTTTGAGTGGTCTCATTTATTATCTTGTTTACAAGTTTTATTTTTTGGGAGACCTATTGCAAATATATCATTTATAGATTCGCAATTAATTAGAATTAAAGTCCGTATCCTAGATTGGAAAAAAGATCGAATTAAAATCCGTCAGATCTGTATTCGATGGATTCCAATCTACATGCGGAAAGGATTCACGTCCTATTTTATAACGAAAATAATCTAGGATTTTTGGCTTTAAAGGTACGTCTGTAAAAATATCTTATATACATTTATATACGAACATGTCGAATGCTTTGCTAGTTTTCTATTATCTTCTTTACCATTCATCTCACCTTTTGTTAAGCTTACAAGTATCAAAAATGTTATTTTTGATACTTGTAAGCTTATTTTTTAGACTTTTACTCAAAACGTCTTATATCAATATAAGTAACACTTCATTCATTGTTCTTTTATGTCTTCATAGTTGAATTTACAACATTATGAACACCTACGAGTATAATATACAATTTCATAAAATTACCATTAAAACAAAGCAGGCCACATGTTTTATCCATCCGCGTCCAGCGACGCGTGTGATCTTGTTATATACCGGATCAGCAATAATTAACTTGTTTATCGTTAACATATAACAAGCAACTCTTTATCAATATAGGCTTTATGTAGAAATTTCGTATATAGAGTATGATGAATGGATATGATGTATATGCATAACGGAGTGCTTGTCCTAACGCTGTGATATGGCCATAAGACATAGGTGTGTGCCATGAGTTTATGTAGGAAGGAGAATGAAATCTGGATAAATGCGGCCGAAATGCGAGCTCTGCGGAAGATGTGCGAAGTCAAGCTGACCGACCGTATTCGCAACGGCGTAGTAAGAAAGCGTGTACGAGTAGGTATAAAAGACAGTCGATAGAAATACTCCCACTGAGTTTCTCGCTGGATCTTCTCAGTAAAGGCTGCGTTCCGATCCAGTGGTAGATGTAAAAAATATAATAATTTTGACGTTTGTAAGTTTTTTGCATTGGTATAAATATGTTTTTCTTATTAAAAGTAAAACTAGCTAAAGTGAAGTAAAGCTGAAAAAGGGTATGCTCCATTGGTTCAGGCATATATGAAGCATATCAGAAGAAATAATGTCAAAACAGATATACAAAGCAAATGTCGAAGGATTTAGGTATCGGAAAAGACCTAGACTATCTTGCCATGATCAAACAGACCGTGTCTTATCTGAAGGGCAAGTCAAAAGTCTCCGTAACCGGCAAGCGTGTATGTGACGAATTATAAAAGTGGATGAAGTCGTGAAAACCTATTGGAACTCTGTACTCTCCGCCTATCCCGCAAGGAAACTAGCATGATGATGTAGATGGATAGAGTATAGTAGAACTGCTTGCTAGATTTGAGATTTACTTATCATTATCGGCAGCTAAAAGATGTCCACTGCTCGACATCGGCCGTCCTTGAACATCACTACCATGACCAGTTTTATTTATTATATATATAACGATGCGCAAGAAATACGATTCCCTGGTGCGCCGTTTGCGGGCCAGCCCCAACAGCATCCTAAGCAGCTGTATAGCGAGCAGACTAGACTGCTTGTATGGGAACCGCTGCTGCTGGCTTTCAACATCTCGGATGAGTCTGTAGGGGTGGTTAACATACCATACATGGACTACCAACAAAATATCAGTCCATTAAATTGAAAAAAATAAATTATTATTATTATTTATGTTATACGTATCCAACTTTTCTTCTTTTCTTCCTGTGGCCTGCCCACTCTACGTCTTCCGGTACGTGCTCACCACCGAAGAACCTTTCTGCTCCAACCATTTTTAGTTCCATGAGTAATATATGTTGTACTTATTTACAAGTATGCCATACCAGCCAGCCATGGTTGCCTTCAACTCTTTCAGTATATTCGCCTATACTGTCCCACTGCTGGTGAGAGAGATTAGGTCATACTCCACCACGCGGACCCAGTGCGGGTTGGCGGAGGCGCGTTTGTTGCCACCTGCTGTTGGAACTTATCAAGCCGCCTATAAGGCTTCAAACTCGGCTTGACGGCTACCGTATTAAAGCGACCGAGACCAACGGCTTAACGTGCCTTCCGAAGTACGGGGACGCTTGAATATGAAAATGCCACAGACGGTCACCCATCTCAGGGTGACCAAGTCGTATGCTGCTTAACCTTGGTGAAGAGAACACAGCGGCCGCGCAGCGTTATGAGCGCCACTCTTTCAGTACATGCCACTTATTCATTATTATCTATGGAACCAAAACACACATTAACATATTTAACAGTTCCCGAAGGCGTGCCTTTGTAAACTATAAAGTTAATTATAACCAAACGAGGTCATCCAACAGTTAATTAACAATAAATTGTGTTGAATTCCGGCTGTAATTACATTAGCATGAAACGATGAGTACCGACGGGTGTATCCCTTGTATATGTAGAAGCGGGCAGTTGTGTTTGCGGATCAAAGGAAATTTTACTGTTCAAGACGAAATTATTGTAAATTATTAGTCTATTGTAACATTTGATAGATGTCGTTGTAGTCGAGTTAAAACTCGCTGTTATTTTTTTTTTGTATTTTTATAAAATGACCGTAAAAATATACCTGTACAAAATACACCTCTGTCTGTATTCTTTTTTATAAAAAAACGGAAGTAGATAAATACTAAAGGGGTTTATTACTACTACTATTGTTGTAAGAAATGAACCTGGAGTCGGAAGCTCGAACCCCGAGTCGAAGCTCGCAAGTCCTTAAGACTCGGCGCTTAAAGGTTCGAGTCCCCGAGTCGAAGCTCCGGCCTCCAATTTTAATAATTTACTACCTAGAACTTGATGGAAACTTCCACGAGATGGAATAATTAATACCCACTACATTCGAAACTCAAATATATTTACTAAACGGATTGATGAGTGCTTGCCAATGGCGTATGTTGTGACTAGCGATTATGAAGTCTTGAGTTCGAACCCAGGTCGCGTGTTATTGTGAATTATCCCTTGAAATATTTCTCAGTTGCAGTCTGGAGTTTGAATTTTTGCCGAGTATTATGTTAAATTGGGACCTATCGTCGGCTAATGTACACAGTACCCCTGCCAATTTCACTTTGGGAATATAAACGTGAAATTCTTTTTTTTTTATTTTTTATTTAGTAATAATCTTAAATAATGATAAAAAAAATATATATTGAGTTCTTAGATTTACGCGAATATTACACATGAAATAAAACTATTTTACGGATTTTATCGCGGTTTTTTTTTTATTTTATTTTTAGTTCCCGACGTTTCGAGTGCTTTGCAGCACCCATGGTCACGGGAGGGACTGAGGTGTTAGACGTCCAATAGGCATAGTTGTTCCGGGGTACCCTCAAACTTCTTAATTATTTTTGTTGTTGTTGGTCCGATCTACGCAGAATGAGCTCACGGTATCTTGAGGTCTTGCAGTGTTATGCTTGGTTTTGGATTTGATTATATTAATTACCGGATCCCAAGACGATGGAAGCACCCAGCCATCTTCTCTATTGAAATTAGGATGTTTTTTAATTTCAATAGCCTCGCGAACCATCCTTGGTAGGAATCGGTGTTCTTTCACGAGGATTTGTGGTCTATCAAATCTGATGTTATGGCGGGTGCGGTCAAGGACATGTTCACAGACTGCAGACTTCTTTGAGCGACGGTGTTTTAGGTCAGCTATGTGTTCTTTAACCCGAGTTTTTTTTTACCGGTCTTTTTGTTTGTCCTATATAAGAGAGACCACATTCACAATCAAGCTTGTAAACTCCTGCATCTTGTAAAGCCAACTCACCTGTAAAGCCTAGTTTCTACAAGCGGTACGTAGATGATACTTTCACAATATTACCATCTGACAAAATTCATATATTCCTAAATCATCTTAACTCCATTAACCCTAAAATTCAGTTTACAATGGAGTTGGAGGCAAATAATTCCCTAGCTTTCCTAGATGTGTTAGTAATCCGTAACCCCAACAACACCTTAAGCCATACGGTTTATCGTAAAAAGACCCATACTGATAGGTACTTAAACGGTGAATCTCACCACCATCCAACACAGTTAGCTACCGTGGGTAAATCTTTGTTTCAGAGAGCACAAGGGATCTGTGACAAGAAACATCTGGCTGCCGAGCTTCAACATGTCAAGCAAGTCCTGCACGACAATAAGATTCGAGTCCCACGCCAACGTCACAGTGACCGAGTGAAACCAGCCACAGTCGAGCGTCTCCCTGCAGTACTACCTTACATGACAGGAGTCACGGACAAGATTGGCTACATCTTGAAGCGTGCTTCGATTAAAACATTTTATAAGCCGCCGAAGAAGATCTATCTATCTATCTATCTATAACCTCACGCCAGATCCCTTGCGGGGTAGGCAGAGAGTACAGAGAACTCTGCACCCCACGACTCGCCAGTTCGGGCCCGGCGTGATGGGTGGCGGCCCCCATCGCCGCTTCCACCTATATTCGTACCGACGGGAGCGGGCCGGTACGCGTCGCCTCGGGGGGACGCCCTAGCCCGCACTGCGGTACGTCTTCGGTCCAAGATTGCAGCCATAATGACTGGCAGGGGTCGCGACGAGCACGCTCTTGGACAGACCCCCGAAGAAGATCAGTCAATTTTTATCATCTGTCAAGTGTCAAATCCCTCTACAAGATGCAGGAGTTTACAAGCTTGATTGTGAATGTGGTCTCTCTTATATAGGACAAACAAAAAGACCGGTAAAAACTCGGGTTAAAGAACACATAGCTGACATAAAACACCGTCGCTCAAAGAAGTCTGCAGTCTGTGAACATGTCCTTGACCGCACCCGCCATAACATCAGATTTGATAGACCACAAATCCTCGTGAAAGAACACCGATTCCTACCAAGGATGGTTCGCGAGGCTATTGAAATTAAAAAAAACATCCTAATTTCAATAGAGAAGATGGCTGGGTGCTTCCATCGTCTTGGGATCCGGTAATTAATATAATCAAATCCAAAACCAAGCATAACACTGCAAGACCTCAGACACCGTGAGCTCATTCTGCGTAGATCTGACCAACAACAACAAAAATAATTAAGAAGTTTGAGGGTACCCCGGAACAACTATGCCTATTGGACGTCTAACACCTCAGTCCCTTCCGTAACCATGGGTGCTGCAAAGCACTCGAAACGTCGGGAACTAAAAATAAAAAAATAAACCGCGATAAAATCCGTAAAATAGTTTTATTTAAAAAAAAATGTACATAAAAATATATTTAAAGGATAAAAAGTACATAATATTCAAAGTATACGTACGCACATAGCATGAGTAATTTAATTTAGCTGAAAGAAATGACATAAAAGTAGAAATTACCCATAAAGCAAAGGGCGGACGACGTGTGGCCCAAGTTATGACCTGAACGATTAACATATTAAACTTATCTCATATACTATACACCTACTTACTATGCTTTTTATCATAACATACATGATTTAGAATTATCTAGAGACAGATTATTATAAGAAATCATTTCAAAGAAAATAATACTTTGCCCTACAGTAGGAATGATTGCTGTGTTGAAGATGTGTTTACTTACGTAAATTTCACATGGACAACTTAGGCCGAAAAAAATGTTTGTGGGTCACACCGTCACGCCTATATTTCCCAAGCGGGAGAGGCAGAGGTGTACAGAGTGACCCAGTTTTCGCCGACAATGTTAGGTGCCATGTAAGGGGGCGAGCCAATTGCCATATACCGGGCACAATTCCAGACTCCGAACTAATACTGAGAAGTTTTCGTTAGAAAAACTACGTTTGTCGTACGATGCGTTTTGGCACCAGACCAATGAGGCAGACGAAACGATGCAGTTTCTAGGTCACGTAAACGTTTACCTCGTGCGGGTATCGAATCCATCATTATAGATAGTAAATGTAAGAGAGATGATGAACCACTACACACAGTTGTTGTACTAAATTCTGACACCATTTGTGCAATTAAAAAACGAGGTTCAGATTTTTCGGGCTTTAAGTATATATTTGTCATGTTATGATAATCGGACAAATCATTTCTTTTATTTTAATGACGTCGCAACTGGTCAACATAATAATTCTATTTTGGTTTTCAATTCTTATGCATGATACTTGTCTAAGTAATACGGTATTCAAATTTTATTAACCATGAATCAGTAAATACTAATTGGCTACACGTATTATTTGACGCAGTCATACTTTAAGAGAGATATGATGATTATTTTAGGTAATCTCCTACCATTCATGATCATTAATTGCAATGCATCCAAGTGCACCTTCTATGAATCTTAGAATCCATTGTTTGGAATTGATTCCCATGATGGATTCAAATCAAGCTTTGAGATTTATCTATAAGACCATCCAATGGATCCAAGTGGATGTCGCAAAACCGCTTATAACTTAAACCATTTTTTTACTGGTAAGTTAATGTCCTCGACTGTCATAATACTGACATTTCTCTTACGCTCAATACTTTCTGTTCACGCTGTTTTATAGAGATCTCCAGTTTTATACTTAACGCCGATAATAAATGGTGAAATATAGATCTTCTTGCGCATGCTGTTAGGTATATTTTAATAATAACGCTAAAATAAAGTTCAGAGTATTAAGTGTTTGTCTCTGTGTCAAGCTTTTCCTTAGTGTCAATAAATTCGAATACTCAGTATTAATAGACCGTGTTTACCTGATGAGCAAGTCCAGAATCTCCGTAACTATAAGTGTCTACTTTTGTAGTTCGTATCAGACAGTACAATAGGTTCTTTCTTTACAGACCTCCTTGTCAGGTCTGTAAGGAAAGAACCTGTTTAAACTCTGTAGCCTTCGGTAGCCTACAAGATGTAAATATATGAATATAAAAAAAAAAACTTATTAAAAGACTCGATACAAAGTTGGTATATTTGATGAAAAAATATCTGTCATTGCCTAACAGTCCCTATGTTATTCGTATTTTTCTTCAAACTCTACCTAATATGTAGCCTACCTTGCTGGTCACAGGCGTAAAGTGTGACTGGTGGCCTCAAAGTCCTAGTTTCAAATTTTAAGTTTGACAAGGATTGAGAACTTTCGAAGCATTTCCCCCTTTCGCAATATTCAAAAACAAAAATATTAAACAATGTATCTTTTTTCTATTAAAAAATTGTCAACACTAGTCCGGGGACCGGAACTTGAAATTGTGCCCGGTATAGCGAAAATAGGTTCGATCCCGATAACATTAAGAAATAACATCTTCCTAGATATGTACTGCAACTCTTCCATCAACACTTGGGCATCATTAACAGTGATTTATTTTACAAAAAAAGACCTCTCATTTATTTCGCATACATATTTTTTAAACGTGGGGCTACCACTCTAGGATTTATTTCTGTGTCGTGGGTGCGTTTACAAACATGAAAATTCACATACACAAATACCCAGACCGAAACAAATAATTGTGGGTCACAAACATTTGTCCCCTGCGGGAATCGAACCCGCGACTATTAGACACTATGGGTGGAGCGGCTTAACCACTGCACTAAATCGTCCGTTAAATGGTAAATTAAAATAAAATCATTAATCGTTGAGCGATGGCTTACTCGTTCACATATTTCCGAACTTACATTCGGAATATCGCTCACAATTTTATCTGGTATAGCCAGGAACGTTGGCGTTATATTTTATGATTCGCTATCTGCAGAGCCCTCCAAATGTGCGACTTGCCCTAATGTCTCTGGGAAATTCACGCCTTTGAATTCCGTTTAGATAACGCGGCGGAAGCAATATGATGTCTTCAGACGTATGTTGTCGTTTTATTATTTTTGTAATGGAGTGTATGGGGTCTACCTGTTTATAGGTAGATTAAGTATCTGAAAGGGTAGTGTTTCTTTTTTTTCTTTTTTAAAAATATAGCCCGACACTAGGTATTATTCTTGTGTCGTGGATGCGTTTACAAACATGAACTTCACGTGCATAAACACTCAGACCGAAACAAATATTTGTGGGTCACGCAAAGATTTGTCTCTTGCGGGAATCGAACCCGCGACTACTTAATCCAGTGGGCGGAGCGATTTAAGCTCTTAACTATTATATAATAGTATTGAAATAGTCATCATTAGTAATACCTTAGTTTTACCTTATTTTACAAGGGATTGCCGCTACTTTGAGGTGTAAAATAACTCTATGCGCCGATTCCTGTTACTCCTGACCGCAGCTCGTGAAGTTACTTTTAATATTTTCAAACACGGATGGACGACTTCGTATGATATACTATCATTCTAGATAGGTCCACCACATACGGCAAAAACTGTAAAAAAAAATCACCGTCACGCCTATATTCCGCAAGCGGGGGTGGCAGAGGTGTACTGAGTACACCCACGTTTCGCCGACGATGTTAGGTTCCATGCAATAGGAGGCGAGCCTATACCATATACCAAGCACAATTCTAGATTCCGGACTCGTACTGGGAAGTTTTCGTTAGAAAAACTACACTTGTCCGACCTAGGATTTGAACCCAGGACCTCGTGATCACAAAGCGATGCCCTTTGCCACTAGACCAACGAGGCAGTCAAAATAGTGTGAATCACTAAAAACTGTAAAGCTATAACTCCAGCATCTCAACACCACTAAGTGCGGAATCTCGCCGCAAGTAATGCGGACATCAGACCTGGCGCTGGCATTCTCCGCCGGTGAATATGCGTGCCCTGTATGGAATCAGTCCCCTCATGGAAAGCTAGTGGATGCAGCACTAAACGAAACTTGCCGTATCATCACGGGATGTCCGAAACCGACTCCCGTAAAACTGATGTACCCGCTGGCTCGCATAGCGCCCCCAGATATTCGCAAGGCAGTGGCGAGCTCTGCAGAGAGGGCAAAAATGGTCAACGACCCCTCGACTGTAGTACAGGGTTTCAAAGAGCAAAATGATTTTGTATAAATATAAAAAATATAAAATAAGTATAAAAATATATGTATCTATTCAGAAAACGATGAAAAAAAATGGGGAATTAGACAATAAAGACAAGCCCGCTTAGTTTCTTGCCAGATATTCTCAGTGGAGGCCACGCTCCGATCAGGTGGTAGATTAGTCAGTTAAAAAAAAAAGTAAATATGACCATCTGTTAATACCCTTGCAGGGTTTACACAAAATAAATCATTTGAGTTTGAGTTTTACTTGAAGGACTGGTGTGGTCCTCCATCAACCGAATCAGAACCGAACTCGCAAGGTGCAATTATCATCTGCACAGGTGGGACATCAATGCTGTGAATGTAGAGTGTAGACTACCCAGCACATCGTGGAGGACTGCCCCACTAGAAAATGCAGCGGCGGATGGATACGAAGGGCTGCTGACGCCAGAGGCTAAACAATGGATCCTCCACGCGGACATCAAATTTTGTTCGTAGGTCGTATTATTAAAAGTACATCGCCATGCGATAATGATAATTCTAAATATCAAATTGTTGTACTAAATACTAGTCACATCGTTGGAGGAGTATACTTTTTACACCCAGTTCGCCTACAATTTTGTTTTAATTTAATCAGGAATGAAACTACTTTTATTATACTCGACACAATTCCGGATTTCGGATTGCTGTGGAGAATTTTTCGATGGAACAAGCCCCATAAAGTTCTGTCCTATCTTGAATGAGATTCAAACCCAGGACCCCGTGATTGCCCCTAGCATTATGCGTGACCAACGTGTAAACCCACTTTTTGCCTTTCTATAATAATAATAATTATTATTTTAAGCGAATACTGTCCCATTGCAAGGCGAAGGCCTCCCCTTCCTTCTTTCATCTGTTCTGGTCCAGTGCAAGCTGATGCCAGTCCTTATCATTAGAGTCCAGCTCGTCTCGCCACCTATTTTTGCCACGCTGTCGTTTCCACTCGGTGAGACTCACTGTGTGGTTCTTTTAGCCCAAAACGCATCCAAAATGCGGCAGATATGTCTGGCCCAGCTCCATTTCAGTCTTGCAGCTGAGTGGCCTACGTCAGTAATTTGTGTTTTGGAGCGTAGAACCGACTTTTTGACACAATCTGTAAGCTTTACTCCAAGAAAGTTACTCTCCATTGCTTGTTGTCAAACCCCAAGGATAGACTTTTGACAATCAGTCAATGACCAAGTCTGTGCTCCGTAAGTGAGACTGGGGAGAATTCACATGTCTATGAGTTTCCTTTCTAATGAAACCGGGAGAGCTCCCTTCATTAAATGTTTCATTGACCAATAGTTCTTCCAGGCTTTTTCGGCTTTTTACTTCTTCATCTTGTCTCGCCTAGAAAGTAACTGATTAGCCAAGATATACATACTCAAGGACATATTCAATTTCCACTCCCCCCAAGCTTTAGCTTACGTTGCAACCTGATGGTTATCAGCTTAGTTTTAGTCATATTCATTCGTAGTCCAACCTTGAGGCTCGGCTGGCTCAGTTCTTCGAGCAGTAGGCCTAGCTCAGCTGCGGACGAGGAGAAAAGGACAATATCATCGACAAAGCGCAGATTGATTACTCGCCTTTCGTCGATGACGATGCCTCTGTCCTCCCAAGCTGTGTTAAGATTTCAGAAAACTTCTTCCAGCGTGGCTGTAAAAGGCTTTGGAGAAAATGGGTCACCTTTCTGAATAGTAAAGAAAGGCCCAGTTGTGGAAATATGGATGGATGAAGAGCTATCGTTTTATATTTTTCGGAGTAGGTGGATATATTTCAGTTATATTTCCTGTTTATCGAGGGACTCAAATATACCTGTGTGTTACAAGCTATCGAATGCCTTGTAGTAATCTTGCTATAATCATATGTCTATATTTTGTACAAATTTGCTAAAGCATTGTAATATTTATGCTACCCTTGCTAAGTTGAGGCCAGTCGCTAGTCTATACTAATATTATAAAAAGAAATGTTTTGTTTGTAAGCTAGAAACTCTGAACTTCTGAACTGATTTTAATCATTCTTTCACCATTATCAGGCTACATTATCCACAAGTATATAAATTGGTAGGTGATGTTGATGTCGATCGGGTACGAAGCGGGGTGCTACTTTGTTCATAAAGAAACAGAATAACACAAAAAACAATCCGTAACGAAATGAATATTAATCTAAACGCAAATTGGATCTCGATCACGTTTCATAACGACGTGTTAATGTTTTAGAGAGAAATGAGAAAACTTTCGCTTCCTTCGCTCACGTTAAGCGTGTCCACCATTTTTCTAATTTTTGTTCCTTTTTATTGCTGAAAATGTTCCCAGACTTTGTCCCATCTTTGTCACCGAAAGAGGATATTGTTCCTTTGTACTTTTTACCCAAGCTTTGCTGAGAATTTCAGTAACCTAAACATGATTTTAAGTGTTTGTGCTTTGGAATGATTTAGGGGCGTTTTTTGTATTTTCATTGGTTCAGGGCTGTGTATTTCTTGTGTTTTTGGAATTTAAAGAAGCTGTTTATCCGAGTGCTTGGAATATAAAATCTGTTCATCATCTCAGCCTATACTTGTCCACTGCTGAACATAGGCCTCCCCAATCGCTTTCCAGCGTAACCGGTCCGATGCCACCTGCATCCAACGACTTCCTGCGATTTTCACAAGATCGTCGGTCCATCTGGCAGGCGGTCGTCCCACGCTGCGCTTGCCAATACGTGGTCTCCACTCTAGAATCTTTCTGCCCCAACGCCCGTCCGATCTACGCGCTATGTGGCCCGCCCATTGCCACTTCAGCTTGCTAATCTTAACGGCTATGTCGGTGACCTTGGTTCTTCTACGAATCTCCTCATTCCTGATTCGATCGCGTAGAGAAACGCCGAGCATAGCTCTCTCCATAGCTCGCTGAGCAACTCTGAGCTTTTTTATGAGACCTATTGTAAGAGACCACGTCTCTGATCCATATATCATCACTGGTAACACACATTGACTAAAAACTTTAGTCTTTAGGCACTGAGGTATTTTGGATGAGAAGATGTTGCGCAGTTTCCCGAACGCTGCCCAGCCGAGTTGGATTCGTCGATTGACCTCTCTCTCAAAGTTGGACCTACCTAACCGGACTACCTGTCCCAGGTAAATGTATTCGTCGACAACTTCAAGAGTAGAGTTCCCAACGGTGAGTGCGGTGGGTACGACATGGACGTTAGACATTATTTTCGTTTTGTCCATGTTCATTTTAAGACCCACTTGTTGAGATACTCTATTGAGGTCACCGAGCATTCGTCCTAGATCTTTCAGCGACTCCGCCACGACCACAATGTCGTCGGCAAATCGAAGGTGAGTGATGTATTCGCCATTGATGTTGATGCCAAGTCCTTGCCATTCCAAGAGCTTGAAGGCGTCCTCTAAGGTGGCCGTAAACAGTTTCGGAGAAATGACGTCTCCCTGTCTTACTCCTCTTTTTATGGGGATCGCCTTCGTGCACTGCCCCTGTACTCGGACTGACATGGTGGCGTTATTATACAAGCACTTCAACACTTCAATGTACCGATAGTCAATGCGGCATCGCTGGAGAGATCTAAGAACCGCCCAAGTCTCGATCGAATCGAAGGCTTTCTCATAGTCCACAAACGCCAAGCATAGTGGCCGATTATACTCCTCGGTCTTCTGTATAATCTGCCGCAGCGTATGTATGTGGTCTATGGTACTAAAGCCTTTCCGGAAACCGGCTTGTTCGGGAGGCTGGAAGTCATCAAGCCTGCGTTCGAGACGATTCGTGATGACTCTCGAAAACAACTTATAAACATGGCTCAGCAGTGTGATGGGCCTATAATTCTTCAGTAAAGTGTTATCACCTTTCTTGAAAAACAGTACCACCACACCCCTGTTCCATGCTTCCGGCGTTTTCTCTTCGAGCAAGACGGAATTAAACAGCCTCTGAAGGACTTTAAGTACCGGCGTTCCGCCCGCTTTCAGAAGCTCTGCGGTAATTCCGTCTTCGCCTGGCGCTTTGTTATTTCTGAGTTGTTTGAGAGCCATCCTAATCTCGTACAGGCTGATGTCCGGGATATCTTCAGTGTAGTGTCGGGTTAGCTTGGCTCTTGGGTCTTTTACCAAGTCAACAACAGGTTCAGCTACTGAGGTGTACAACTGCCCATAGAACCTCTCTATCTCCCTGAGCACCTCTGACCTATTCGACGTTACGTTTCCGTCCTCCGTCTTCAGCTTCGTCAACTGACTTTGCCCAATAGACGCGTCTTTTGCGAACACTTTGGAGCCCTTGTTCTGCTCTATGGTCTCCTCAATACGTCTTGTATTGAAGGACCGTAAATCGTGTCGCAAGGACTTCAGTATCTGTCCATTGAGCTGCCTATAGGACTTAGCATCATCGGAGGTTTGGAGCGTCATGAAACGTCGCTCAGCCATGAGGTTTCGGGTGCAGTTGGATAGTTTTTGAGGTCTATTTTTACGGTGGGGCTTAAAATACTTGGACCCGACCGTATGGACAGTCTCTACCAGCCTGTTGTTGATTTCGTCCACTGATGCGCTGCTGTCTAGCAATTCGAAGCGGTTTGCCAATTCGAGTTGAAAGTTCTCGGGGTTTTGGATATGTGCATAAGAAGGTCGGAGCGTAGACTTCATCAGACGCGATCTTTCCATTTTGACATTAATATTTAATGTGCCTCTGACCATTCGGTGATCACTGCCGGTTTTTACCCTGTGAATCACGGAGACATCATTAAATATTTGTCGCTTGGTGCTCATGATGAAGTCTATCTCATTTTTTGTGGAACCATCAGGGCTCATCCAGGTCCATTTCCTATGAGGCGGCTTCCGGAAGAAAGAGTTCATCATAAAGAGTCCCTCCTTCTCCAGATATTCGGCCAGCCTCTGACCCCTGGGGTTGCGCTGCCCGTATCCAAATTGCCCCACTCTCAATTCATCATCGCCCCGTTTGCCCAGCCGCGCATTGAAGTCACCCATAACCACTGTAAAGTGTGCTTTGGAAGTATGTATGGCTCTACTAATGTCCTCATACATTACTTCGACGTCATCATCTGAGTATGCCGAGGTCGGTGCGTAGACCTGTATGACCTTCAGCGAATATCTTTTGGATATTCTGAGTATCAGGTACGCTACCCTGCTCGACACGCTAGTGATGGACACAACGTTGTCTATGAGTGACTTGTGGACGATAAATCCGACACCACCTTGGGACTGCTGTTCGCCCTCCCGGTAGTAAAACAAGTTGCCGGATTTTAAGGTTATCGTGTCCTCGCCCTCTCTTCGGACCTCCGATAAACCAACAATACTCCACCGCAACTTGTTTAACTCTTCTTCCAGCTCAACTAGCTTCTCACCTGTCCTCAATGTGCGTGCGTTGTATGTCACCAGGGCCAATTTTCGGTTTTGGTGGTAGCCGAATCTCTGCCGGAGATTCTTAGCACCCCTTGTCCTGTCGTTACCATAGCTGCTACCGTGGCCAGGACGAACAGGACCGCCGGGGACTAGGGGCCTGGTTTTATCTTTTTCTTCCATTTTAATAAATTGGGGGGGTTTGCCATACTCGCCACGCTTGGCAGGCGGGTTGGCGAGCGCAGTTTTTGATGGTAGAAGTGTTAAGGGAACGCTGCTGCCCATTCCCCTAGTTTTCCCTTAGTCGCCTTGTACGACACCCGATGGGATGAGATGGGTTGGTCCTATTCTAAGCCGGGAACCACGCGCTAAAATCTGTTAGTGCGTGATCATTTGGAAAATTGTTTTGGTAAAAAAATACTTTGAGATTGCTTCTGTTGTACTAAAATCGAATGAGAATGTAGCCAGAAAGATGGTTGAAAAGAGCATAGAAACATATACAAGATGTAACATAATAAACGCGAGACCTGCAAGTAGTTTGTTCTAAATTGATTCCAATAATTTTGAATGCTTATTATATTATTTGTTTAATTTAAAAAAAATGTTGTTACTTCTTTGGTGCGCTATAATAAACTAAAATTATTCTTGATTCAAAGCAGTACGGAGATTCCAAATGCATTTCTGAAACGTATTTCTCAATACACTTACAAATTTCATGGTTAATTGGGGTATAAAAGTGTTAATAAAAAGATTAAAAAATTTAAATTTGGAAAAATCCGTTTCCGATTTGAATTTGTGAAGCAATTATCTAAATGGTGGTATCTGAGGTCTTGCGTTATTTACGATACACCTTGTAGTTGATTTTTTTGGCGTTTATGGCTACAACAGTTCTTATTTGTTTCATTAGGTTATCAGTATTATGTTAGTAGGTGCATAATGCGGATCGTGATCATGGGTTCTAGGTCAAACAAAGCATAACTTTTCCATTAAAATATCCTGGCCGAAGACTAGAATTAGCCAAATATAATATCTGCTGCTCACATATTTTATCTATCTGTATAGTCAGACACTTCAAAGCTTGCACAAGTTTTTTCCCTACAGTTTTCACGCGCTTTCTCCGCATTCAAAGTTCGTCTAATACACGCTCGCCTATTACAGAGACTCTTGATTTACCCTCACAGAAGACACGGTCAATTTAGCTATAGCAAGCTAGTCTAGATGCTCCCGGTACCTATATCCTTCTGTTTTTGCATTGTATATCTGTTTTGTCATTTTTTCCTTCAGATATTATTTTTAATATAAACCACCGGAGCAAACCCCTGTCGCCGATACTGTCCTATATACCTACACGCTTTCTTTTTACGTTGGGAAGACGGTCGGTCAGCTTCACTCTGCACGTTTTCCGCAGAACTTGAAACATATTACTTTAATTATAATCTTGTTACACTTGTAAATGTATCCATGGTACAAGACCACAAAGCGAGCAGTTGTCTCGTAACAAAGTGCTGTGCGTGTAAGCACTTATTAAAGGCGAATTTATCACTGTCTCAGCGTCGGCTCAATTATCTTTGGAAGCGTGCACTGTGGGCCAAAGATCAGTAACAGCGGATAGGACTGAATATTAATTAAAATACACTGCCCCACTACTTGGCAAAAGCCTTCTCTCATAAATCGAGCGGACAGAAATTAGGAATACTACCACATAGATATAGTGTGGATAGGTGGAGAAGACGAATGAAAGAAACGATTTAATTCAGAAATTTATACTACAGCAAAAATTTTACGTTTAAGACAACCTCTCATTTGAATAGTATTTTTTTCAGATTTAAAGCAAAGAATAGACGTCACAGTTATGTTTCATATGCGAAAGTGCCAGAGGTAGATTATATCCATATTTTGTCGACAATTTTAGATTCCAAGGTCATGGGGGCAAACCTTTTGCTATTCAGAATTCTAGACTCTGGTCAAACTTATAATTTCTTGGTGATATGAATTTTTATTACGGTTTTTCTTACGAAAAATTCTATGGGTTAAAATCATTTTTTTTCCAGTTTCATGGCAAAAATGTTACAGTGGTATCTAACATAGTTGACAAAATTTAGGTTTAATCACTTCTGCTACCCTCGCCTGGAAAATAAGTAAATAGAAATGACAGTGTTTTGTTTTTATTTTTAGAGTAAACTCAGAAAATATAATTTGAAAAGTATATTTTGCAGTGTACCAATTTCTTAGTTCATTCGTTTTCAAAGGGTACACTTTTGCAGGTGAAATATTCCTTCGTATGAATAGGTGCTTCTTTACTACGTTTGCTTAAGCTGATATTGCATTTACTACTACATTAAATTCGTCTTTTAAGGGCATCATAATAAGCTAGGGATATACCAAACATAATAACTGAAAATCCTTGAAGAGAGCTTTTATTAGCTGCATTATCTTTAAATCAATGAGCCACTGTCTATGTTAAAAGTATATACGGTAGAATAAATGAACACACACACACACCGTCGTGCCGAAGCGGGGGTAGCAGAAATGTACTGAGTACGCCCACTTTCTGACAACGATGTTAGGTCTAATGTAAAAGGGGGTGAGCCCATTGCCACATATCGGGCACAATTCCAGACTCCGGACTGAGATTGGGAAATTTTCGATAGAAAAACTACATTTGTCCGACCTAGTATTTGAACCCAGGACCTATCTATCTATATCATCACGCCAGATTCCTAACGGGGTAGGCAGAGAGTACAGAGTGCCAACAGGCTCTTTCCTTACATGAGGTATGTAAGGAAAGAGCCTGTTGGAACTGGCTTCCTCTGGCTTCCTCTACTCTCATAGTTCGTCTCATACACGCTCGCCGGTTACGGAGACTCCTGACTTGTCCTTCAGATAAGACCCGGTCTATTTGGTCATGGTAAGATAGTCTAGGTCTTCCCCGGTACCTACATCCTTCCACTTTCGCGTTGTATATCAGTTTTGTCATTCTTTCTTCGGACATTCTTTCTATATGCCCGAACCAACGGAGCATACCCTTTCTCATCTTTACACCGATATTTTCTTTCATACCTATTTGCTTTCTTACTACGCTGTTGCGAATACGGTCGGTCAGCTTCACTCCGCACATCTTCCGCAGAGCTCGCATTTCTACCGCATTTATCCTACTTTCATTCTCCTTCTTACATACCCAGCCCTCGCTGCCATATAACAGCGTTGGGACAAGCACTCCATTATGTATGGCCAGCTGCGCTTTTCGGCTTAAGTGCCGGCTCTCAAGTAGCTTTCCCATCGCGCCATTGACTCTGTTCCCTGCACTCACTCTTCTCTCTATGTCAGCGGTGTATTTTCCATCCTTACTGAATGCGCATCCAAGATATACAAACTCATTCGCTTGCTCCAGCACATCGTTCCCAACCGCAGTCCTTGCATTCGTTCTGGTTTCTTCCCGTTCGAAAACCATAATTTTGGTTTTCTTCACATTCAAATGTAAGCCATTTTTCATGCAGTCATCTTTCATAACTGTGACTAGTGATTGCAGATCAGTGGCTGTTGGCGCTATCAAAACCGCGTCATCTGCATATAGTAGATGATTTACCACTTGATCATTCATCGCTTTCAGTCTTTGAAGACATTTATCCAAATATATTATAAACAGTCTAGCGGACAACACGCAACCCTGCTTGACGCCGATTTCAACGTCAAACCAGGGTGACCTGTTACCACCCACCCGTACGCATGCCTTGCAGTCCACATAGGTGGACTGGACGGCCCGCAGCAGAGTGCCATGTATACCATACTCAGGCAAAATGTCCCAAAGTCTCTTTCGCACAACTCTATCAAACGCCTTCTCCAGATCCACAAAACCGCAGAAAACCTTCCGGCCCACTGCCAGATGCTACGATGTTGCGAAGGGAGAAAACTTGATCCGAACACCCTCTAAACCTGAACCTCTCCGAACCTGAAACCCCCTTGTGCCTCGCACAACATTCCATCGGACTTCTCGCGCATTCTCCTTTAACAATTTTACCATACACCTTGGCTGCCAAGCTGATCAAACTAATGGGTCTGTAATTGGCACAGTCATATTGTGAACCCTTGCCTTTGTACAAGGGTACAATGACTGCGCGGTGCAAATCTGTAGGGACCCTACTGGTCCTCCAGCAAAGATTTTCAAGGACCCGAAAGGCGTCCCGGACGCAAGTTCCACCATATTTGATCATCTCGGCAGATATCATGTCTATTCCCGCAGCTTTACCATTTTTCATACTTCCTATCCTCATAATCGTAAAACACATTATTCGCCACCAGAACAACTAAACAGTTACAGATTTCCCCACTACATTTATATCTTACCTCTTCGAAGAAAAACGGATTTGGAAGGCACTTATTGTATGTATATGCATTCTAGATTTCCGATCTACATTTAACGATACTTTGGCGCCACCATCCGCGGGCATTAATCTAAGTAAGTGTCAATTAAGTAGAAATGAGAGGCGTTAACGCCTATAAATACGTCTGTTCTGACCTTTCAAAATTTTTAGGGATTCAGCTATCACCGAAACGGTCCAATAAATGAGTTTTTAATGTAGAAAGAATGAAATATATTGAAATTGTCTATAATTCAGTCGGTCAAGAGGGACTTTGCTTATTTCCTTAGTTTGTTAGATTTTTAGAATTGTATCGACTTTAAGCCAATTGGTTTGATAGGTGATAAGGTGATATATTTTATACTTTTTATCTGAGTGTGTGCCGATAGACACGTGAACAATCGCCGTTGCGCGATGCCTCGTTATGTAAATGCTGCATGACCTCTTGCGCGATGCTGAGCGTCCTTCACGAGCGACGACGAGGAAGGCGGCGGTATGGCGCGGCCTAAGTCACCGGGACCACCGCGTCATTGCGAGGGGGGAGTGTGTTATTAAGTCTCTCCCTCGATGTCGGGCTCTTCAAAGCGCGGCACAAGAGAGGCACCAGTGCTTTCCATACGGAGATCCCGGAGCCCCTCCGAAGTGCTGATGTCGGCAACACTGGGGTTTTTGTTGGTAGGAACCCAGCACGCCCCGCGACCCTCACCCGAGGCTTGAGGAAACACGATACACACACTATGCAGGATTTTCCACGGGTAAAAAAGGCAGAAAATCCACGTTATAGTCGTACGCATTGACTCACTACAGGAGTCAACTTTGATGCAATAACCGTGCCATTGATTCCGGCTGGCGAGTCTCCGTTCAACGTGACGGCTATGCACATCCACCAAATGAGCCGTAATGAGCTCGCAATCCTGTTAGGCGAGTCGGTTGTTGCTTGTGGCAGCTGTGTGTATCGACTCGTGAGATGAGTTAGCCTTAATGGAAGCGAAGGACTTATATGCCCGACAGACAAGAGCAATCATATATTTAATTATTGTCGTCGGTCTAGTGGCAAACGCATCGCTTTGTGATCACGAGGTCCTGGGTTCAAATCCTGGATTGGAAAAATGTCGTTTTTCTAACGAAAAATTACCAGAATGAATCCCGAGTCTGGAATTGCGCCCGGTAATAGGCTCGCGCCCTAACACAAGGGACTTAACATTGTTGGCGAAAAGTGGGTGTACGCAGCACATCTCTGCCATCCTCGCTTAGGAAATATAGGGATGGCGGTGTGTGTGTTGTGAGTGTGTTTATTTATTCTAGGTGATGTAGAACCCACTATTCTCTTCCAGCAATGTATAATGCCTTGTTATTACGATGATCTTGATGATGAATTGATAGCAAATTGTTCTGAACATGTGGTTTTTATCCTGTACATTCTTTTCATTTTCTGTTAGCTTTAATAACTATACAAAGTCAAATTTACCAGAGCAACGTTCATTCATGTAACGGAATGTTACCCGCGCGTGTTACTTGAGTAGTCTAAGTTTGTAGTTCGTCCGAAAACTGGAACAACACACAAATATCGTTAGGGTTGTATGCAAATTCAAAGGGTTGCTAAAATGCGGAACAGAAAAATACTTCCAAGAAAAAGTAACAAATAAGGATTCGTAGAACATGTGCGGTATGTACATCATTATTTTATTACTACTAAGAAGCAAAATATATCAGAAACCTAACTTTTACAGTAGCTTCGCCTGCGTCCACGCCAGTTCCTTTGCGGTATAGGCAGAGAATACAGAGTTCTCTAGCTTCCTCCACTTTCATATTTCATCTCAAACATGCGCGCCGGTTACAAGGACTATAAAATAATAAAAATATTTTTTTTTTACTAAGTCCACCAATGTAGTGGTCCACCACAATGGTCTCCTTAGATGACACCAAGGTTTGATCTTGGGGTGTCCCGGGAAGCGCTTTAATTGTCTTGGAACTCGCAACAAACTTAATTGGAAAGAAAAACAGGTGAAAAATTAAATTCCACTTTTTTCGTATCCGTAGTGCTTTACAGCTGGGCTAATCCTAGTTGTAGTCTCATTCTCTATGATATGGCTATGGATGATGAGCCATTTTTTTGTGTCACTTTTTTTAAACGTGGGCTACGTTTAAACAAATATATTCACTAGCATTTTTTCCTGTGTCATGGGTTTACAAACATGAAAATTCACATTCACGAATACACAGACCATATAAATAATTGTAGGTCACGCAAAGATTTTTCCCATGCGAGAATCGAACCCAGGACTATTAGCCACAGTAAGCGGAGCGGCACAGGTTCTTAACCAATGCGCTTAATCGTCCGTCAAGAATATAAAATATTCCTTACTGTTACATCCCTAAACCGTATGACGTACATATTGCGATCTTATTGTTATCATATCGATCACAATGCCGGACTCCGGACTGATGAACGATAAGTAATTTTTGAACAAATAATTAAAAATCCGTCACGATTATGTTCTCCAAGCGGGGGTGGCAGAGGTGTACTGAGTACACCCACTTTTCGCCGACGATGTTAATTCTCATGTATATAATAGGGGGCGACCCTATTGCCATTTACCGGGCATAATTCCATACACCGGACTTACACTGGAAATTTTTCGTTAGAAAACTACATTGGTCCAAACTTGAATTTGAAATCAGGATCTCATGATCACAAAGCGATGCGCTTTTACCACTAGATTAACGAGGCAGTCAAGTCATTTTTCTATCGAAAAATGACTCGTTATTCCGATTTGCAGCCAGGGCCTCGTAAAAGCTACGCGCATTATGTGCCACTAGACCAAAAATTTAATTGACTACTGCTTTCATACATCATCATCATCTCAGCCTATACTTGTCCACTGCTGAACATAGACCTCCTCAATCGCTCTCCAGCGCAGGAGGTCCAATGCCACCTGCTTCCAACGACTTCCTGCGATCCTCAGAAGTTCGTCGATCCATCTGGTAGGCGTCCGTCTCACGCTGCGCTTGCCAATACGTGGTCTTTCTGCCCCAACGCCCGTCCGATCTTGGCGCTATGTGGTCCGCCCATTGCCACTTCAGGTTACTAGTCCGATGGGCTATGTCGGTGACCTTGGTTCTTTTACGAATGTCCTCATTTATTATTCGATTACGTACAGAAACGCCGAGCATAGCTCTTTTCCTAGCTCGCTAAGCAACTCTGAGCTTTTTTATGAGACCAAAACATAAATACATCATGTAAAAGACATTCTTCTGTAAGAAGCGAAAATGAATAACTAACGTTTGGTATGCCCATTATTCATTTTATTTCTCTTAATTAGACCTATTTTCACTAACTCACGCTCCTCTAAATCATTCCTAACGAGCTCTATTATAACTGAAATGAGCACGCAATTTCCAAATATCCTTAAAACATCATCCATCTAAAAATAACAAAAATATACAAAAGAATATTACGAAAACAATAAGACATCTAATTAACATCGAAAAACTCCGAATAAGGTCTAGTATCCACCAAAGCGGAGATGACAGATGTGCGGCGATAAATTGTGTAGTAGAGGAAGATGTTTTAACTAATGCTGAGCTAAGAAGGAAGCTTGCTAGTGATGAATATGCGCTTGGTCAAATAAGTCCCCCAATAAACCGAGTCTTATCTGATGGAAAAGTCAAGAGTCTCCGTAACCGGCGAGCGTGTATGAGACGAACTATGAGAGTCGAGGAAGCCAGAGAGGTATGTAAGGAAAGAACCTGTTGGAACTCTGTACTCTCTGCCTACCCCGCAAGGGATCTGGCGTGAGGTTATAGATAGATAGATAGATAGATAGATAGATAGATAGTCAAATAAGGCTTCTCTTTTCTTCCCCCGTTGATTAAAAGACTTCCCTTTTCTTCCCCGATCTACGTGGCAATGGTAGTAGTCTAATCTTCATAGAGCTGAGTTGTGTGTATTTTTTTAAAAACGTAGCCCCTCCCTAGGAATGATGCCTTATCGAGAGTACGTTTACACACATGACATTTATCTACACTTATACCCAGACGGAAAAATATTTGTGGATCACTCAAAGATTTATGCCGTACGGGGATCAAACCCTTGACTATTCAATCCAGTGGGTTGAGCGGCTTAAGCTCTTAAACACTGGACCATACCATCCGTCAACAGTCAATATAGTGGAATCAGCCGTTAAATTGACTCCACTTTAATCACCTAAGTAAAATCATTAGTTATTTTTTACTAGGACTGGTCAGCGATTGCCTCTATCTCACTTGATGGAAGTGACGATGAGGCCAAAAATGTTGCTCGCTGACAAAGTTATTTCTCTAGTATGTAGCATAAGCTATTTACTCTGGATTTAACAGTACCCAAGATATACCTCTCCAGAAAACACAGAAATTTCTCTTCTCCTTCCACCCTCTCGTCGCTCGTTTTCGCTTTAGTGGGAACAGACCTTAAGACTAAAATTTAACGAAGCAAGAGGACAGCTATTGTGGTGCTCGGACAAGGTAAAACATGTAACTTTACTTTTGCGTGTCCAATTGCTGTTTTTCAATTATTCATTTGTCCTTTCACAAATTTTCGGTTACATTTGATTAAAATAAAAAATAGTACTTAGCCCATTCTCCTGAATTTAGTAGTGGTTAATTTAAAGCAGGGTTAAATGTTAAAATTGTCCAGAATATTCTGCAAGGAAAGATAATGTTGGAACTTTGTACTCTGTGGTGATTGTTGATTAAGAAATACAAACGAATTCGTCTCTTTTTTCAGTTGCTCAAATGAATAGTGAATAGGTGAAATAACAAAGTCAAATTTGCAGCGATTAGTTTATATATTAGTTGTATTTTAAAACTGCTGACTGTCTCGTTGGTCTAGTAGCAAAGCGCATCGCTTTGTGATCATGAGGTCCTGCGTTCAAATCCTAGGTCGGACAAGTGTAGTATTTCTAACGAAAACTTCCCAGTACGAATCCGGATTCTAGAATTGTGCCCGGTATATAACAATAGGCTCGCCCCCTATTACATGGTACCTAACATCGTATGCGAAACGTGGGTGTATTCAGTACACCTCTGCCACCCCCGCTTGAGGAATGTGGGCGTGACGGTATGTGTTGTTGTATATTAAAAGTAATCTAAAGTAGGAATGGGCGGATCATTTGAGAAAATTGAGCTCCGATGGATGAGTAAAAACCTCCATCAAATCGTGACCAGGTGGTTACCGACGAAGGCGCAGATACAGAAAATAATCACGTGACGATCTAAACGCCTATGAATAGGGATGATCTGAATCGTCCAAGGATCGTGTAAGGTAAAGAATCATTGGAAAGACATTTACCCAGCATGGGGCGAAATGAGTCATTAAAAAAATATATACTGCCTTCAAATCTACATTGTTGACATCCATCACCAAAGCGGGAAGCGGTTTTTACTGAGAATGCCCTGCAAGAAACGTATGTGTCTTCGTAACAACCTAAGCAAGGGGACGCTTGAAAAAGGGAAATATTATAGACAGCCACCTATATCAGACTGACCAAGCTAAAACCAAGACTGATCACAAACGCTGCTTAGCATTGATGAAGATGATGACGGTGATGATGTGATTCAGACCGATTTTGGTCACGGTGACCGCATCAACTCCGTTATTGTTGACGGTCATGCGCTCGCATGTGGCTTATGTAGCTAATCTTTTTGGTAAAGATCCCCGCACTTTGCTATCATATGAGCACACCGTTAATATAAGAATAATTGATCGCCACGAGTTGTTGGGCTTTCAATTGCTTAGCATTGGTGACTATTACAAACACCGTTTTCCCATAGCGTTACGAGCACTTCTGTTTAGAATACAATTTCTAGAATATATTATTTATAATAAATTCTACTATCTACGCCTATACGAACAAAACATGTTGACATCGGCGCCTCCACTGTTTGCAAACATGTTTTTCCTAGCGTTAAAGAAGATTTATTGCGCTATACTTTGGTGTGATTGCGCTAAAGTTTTTGTGAGTTAATCTCCTGTATCATAAATAAGATTAAAGCCAAAAAAGCCAAAAATAAAGTCCTGGGGCTTTATTGGCCATTAGCAAACACAGCGTGTAACGAACATTTTGTAGAATGATCGTGTAATGGTAGACTTTATGTCCCTAAAGTAAAATTAAATGGTCATTTCAGGTAGTTGGCGTAACGTGTCGCGTTTCGTGTTAAATTAGTTATAGATAATAAGGACCCTGTAGATTTATAATTATTAGACAAGAGTGGATTACTTACAAGTTAAAAAAAAACAAAGCGCCAAAAAGCTTTTGAAATAACATAGGTAAATATTGGATTAAGGCACTGTTAGTGTTAAAAAATATTCGAAATGATCAAATATATTTCCATCTGAATTTTCATGTTTGTAAATACACCCAATGACAGAAGAATAATACCCAGTTTGAGGCTCCTATTTAAATCAATAAAAAATGTAATAAAATGCATAAAAAGATAACAACTTAAATATTTGTTCATTGATATTTTTTTAACCGTACATAGTCAGCCTTACTGCGCTGTGTGACACCAATATACTCATTCGGTTGAAACGCTTCCAAACGTAGTGTACTGTAGTGACGTAAATAGAATTTTATTCGGTGGAATAACTCGATGAATTCGAGTTGTATTCCAAATTCTGAACTAATTTTATTCGATTCATATAATGTAATATTGTGTAGTGTAGATTAAATAGAAGAGAGGAGGGAATATAAATTAAAAGAAATACTCGTAGGACTGCCTCGTTGGTTTAGTAGCGGATAGTGTGCTTTACGATCACGAGGTGCTGTCCTGGGTTCAACAAATGTAGTTTTTCTAACGAAAACTTCCCAGTATGAATCCGGGGGTCCTAAATTGTGCCCGATATATGGAAATAGGCTCGCCCCTTTTACATGGGGCCTAACATCCTCGTCACAAATGGGTATACACAGTACACAGCGGCCACCCCCGCTTGGGGAATATGGGCGTGGCGGTGTTTATTTATTTTTATTTTATACTCGTAGCGCGGTATTCTTTTCATCACCAAAGTTAAGCCTCATTCGGCTAGGTCGGACTGAGATGAGCAATCATTTGTAGCAATCTGAATCTTTTCTCAAGCTGTTGTTTTCTCCTCTCAGTTTTGAAGAGAAAGTATTTGCCCGGCAGCGTAACAGTTAGAAGCTTATTTATTTAATTTAAATTTAATGTAATTAAATGCACAGTTTTAATACTATGCATTTGAATAAGTTTTCTTACACCAATTTTTTAATGGGCCTAAGCTCGCCACACGTTCCCACCATTGTAACTCCTGTAAGCCATGATCCAGAATGGTCTCCTTATATGACACCAAAGTCAAAACCTTGGGGTGTCCCACGAAGCGCTTTTATTGTCTTGGAACACACAACAAATTTAATTGGAAAGAAAAGAAAACCGAAGGAGTAGGCAATGTTTCTTCTTCTATTGTGTTCTGTATGAATAATTGCTTATACATTATTGCTAGCTTCACAAAGTTAATAGTTATAACCGTGGTTATGTTATAACTTATACCCTAAAATGGAATTAAAAAGTGATGACGAAGTTTACGTCCCTTGCAAAAGCTATATATTTTACAAGCTTTTATTTTCCGTGCAATGCTTGTTATTTAGTTTGTTGGTTTAGGTTGAAATTTACATTTTTATAGCAAGACCTGATCGTACACCCAGGATTGGCTCTAGATGAAGGAATCCCTCAACGATCACACATACGCACGAAGTTTTGTATACACATTAACTTTTGATTGGTCGTTTTCAATTGTACAATTACCTGCTGCATAAAAGCTTGTTCGTAAAAAATATTTTTTAAATAAAATTATTTGATTATAGCGGATCCTTATAAAGGTTGCAGTTAATATGAGCAGTCTTATATATACGTAATTTTTTAATAAAATATATTAGGTGAAATTATCATAAATGCATACTTTAAAAGTAGTTATTATGCTTCGGTAAAGCTTACTTTTCCATCTCTTTTCTTTTCTGGACAAAAAAAAATAAGGAGATACTGTAACAAATTAGGATCGAGATCAAAACGATAATCGATTCCACTTTGTACACATTATTTTCGAATCGAATATAACCTGACAAAACATCCAGGCGTCACTGATCGACTTACTCAAATTAAAAATGAACAGTAGCATCTAAAAAATAAAAGCCTATTCAAATCCAAACTCTAATTGCTCGAATAATAAAACTCATTTTCAAAACGTTATGGATAATGTTTGTTACGCTATTCCTGAATTTGATAGGAATATATTTGCAACATTTCCTATAAACGCTCCAACCGCTTGTGAAATCGGCATACGCAGGGTTCACGGGCGCTACGAATTTTGCCGGCGGATTTAATTTTAAAACAAAAAGTAAAAGCGTTGTAATATTCTGACTAAAGTGGATTTACGAATGGTTTTCGTTCGCACGATTTTTTACACAATTTAATGTTTGTAGACTGACGTTCATTTGCTTTGGAGTGAAGGTCGTTGAACTTGGTAAAGGTATGAGCGATATTTGATGCTTATGTGATAATAAGAGGGTATAAATTTAAATATAAAAAATATTTGTTTTGTCTTGCGTATCCTTCAGACCTTATCCGTATAAAATCATTGTGTATAAAATCTCCAGATTGTTATAAATATTTATGCGTTTCTTATATATGTTACCAATATTACGAAAAGTAATTATTAGGATCTTATCTCGAAAAGCCACGTGTCGAGCCTTTGAAAGATCTATAACTAAAACAAATTAGTATCGTAAATTCTATACAAAGTACATTACAACGTAGATTATAGATGGGGTTGACTATGCACATCCTATAAGAATTACATATTTAACCTTACGGTGCAAAAAATACTGATTAAAAAGATAATAATATGTGGTGATCTGTACAAAAATATATAGGTAAATTCGCGGTAGAACTTTGAAAAGTTGATGTGCCCTGTATGTTATCCAGTTTTGAACTGTGTTTCAAGTTTTGAGTCTAGCTCATCGCGAAGTTTCTTAAGGGGTTGAATACGAAATTGAATCAAATAGACAATCAAAGAGACAGACCAGAAACATAGTTTAAAACATGGTAAAATATTTCCAAATGAAGATTAAAGAATGATTTTATAAAGAAACATCTACATATTTTACTGTACTATAATAATAAAGAAAAAGCAAATAGCCAATAAGAAAATTACACAACCTAATATTATTACAGTCAAATTAAATTTAACTCTTTCTAAATCAAATGGGAGTACCTCAACGCAGAATGTATAACTTTTATAATAAGCTTGAACGAAAAACATAAAATCTAATTTTCTCAAAAAAGTACTGAAAATGAAAAATATTATCGTTATGAAGTTGTGAGTTCATTTTCAATTTTTCAACCGGTATATTAGGCTCCTCCAGGGAAATCAGAGCTTGGGTCTTGATACCTATTGTCTTCTTTAACGGCCTCCTTCATTAAGAGGCAAAAATAGAAACTTTCAAAAATATTTCGCTTGTTGCGGTGTGATTATTTGCCTGGGATGAGGGTGTTTTTAAATAAGTCGACTGTTTTTGTTTACTAAGAAGAAATAAGGAATCCTCCTCAGGTTAAATCTTTAGTTAGATAAAAACGAGACGAAAGAAACCAATGGAGGAATACAACTGGGTTGGGCCCACCCAACCCAGTTGTATTCCGATTCCCAAATCGGGAAATGATATCGAGTATTTTTGTCATATTTTCTTCAATCAGGGTGCTTTGTCTGTCATGATTTACGGAGCCCAAACCTATAAAAGACAGAATTCAGAACGATGTAAGGAGATAGGCGGAAACTAAAGTTCATCGCATATCTCATCGAATGAGTAAAAAGTGACAATTAACTGGCTACATTATCAAAACAACTGATAACAAGTATACGGGTTCTTGAGTGGAGACTATGGACTGATAAAGATAAACAGAACGCCCTAAGGTTAAATGGAACGATGATTTTTCCACGGTAGATGGGATAAATGAAATGGGTGTAGCCGAGAATTTCATCCAGAAACATTCAATTTGAGTCCAGCAGCAGACTTGTAGGCTGATAATAAAAAGGAATGACGCAAAGAGAACATATAGTAAGACTTGCAATTTCAGCCTTTCCTTAATAAAATATTTTGGATTGCAGTTGAAATTAATATAATTGTGTTCAAAAATATTAATGAAGGTCATGATAATTGTTTGATCAGGATTCGCTAAGTAGTTATTGTAAAATCATTTGTATCACTTAAAAATAGCTACATAACCTTCAGTAAAGTATATTTACTGCTTATTCAATTCGTTTGAGAAATAAACAAAGCAGAACCACCTGAATAATACTAATAACTAACATTTAACTTGACTACTAAACACTGCCAACTAATTTAGCAGCCGCCTGCATTAATACTCTCTAGATTGGATTGGTGGCCTAGAATCTATTATAGATCTGATTTTCCAGTCCGGGGAGTTAATTCCGTACAGAGACAGTTTAGTACTGGCAACAGATGTGCTGAGCATATCAATTAATCATGAAGGATAGTTTGTTATGTGGATAAGATGGTAGCGCCACAATGATCGAATAGCTGAAGTTGATTTATTACCGGATTGTTGTGATAAAAAATTTAATGAATTTGATATTACTATAAATAGTAGGGAGCTACTCATTTATGTTTGAATCTTTTAGATTGACCTGTTTGCCTCGTTGGTCTAATGGCAAAGCGCATCTCTTTGTGATCAAGAGGTCCTGGGTTCAAATCCTCGGTCCAACAAAATGTAATTTTTGTAACGAAATCTTCCCAGTATTAGTCCGAAGTCTGAAATTGTGCCCGGTGTATGGCAATAGGCTTCCATACATTATATGGGCGTGACGGATGATCTTTTAGATTATTCTGAAATATACCTAGATGGCTTAACCTAGGAAGAAGTCTCCTACCTCTTTGATTAGGCACAGTGCAACTATGAAATGTTGTGATAGTGTAATGTAATGGCCCTTGGAGTTGATTTTATTAATCTAAGACCGTTCTGATAAATTTTTGCAAGAAGTTGATAGTCCGATGAGTCGTTAAAATTTGTTTCTGAAAATAGTTTCTCCTTTTATCAGGATTTTCTCAGTAGATTCCATGAAATTAGGCCCTTTAAAAGTTTTCTTATTGAACAACGTCGCTTAGTTTGTTGTTTCAAAGGACCTTTAGTAACGATAGCTTAAATCAATGACAATAAACTGAGTATCACATTTTCTAAAGAAACAGTGCTTTTTAAATTGTAAGCAATACCTAGTACTTTCAATGTGTAGGGATCATTATTTCCCAAATATTTTTCACTAAAACACCCTGCATTTTAATTGCAGTTGCATTTGCAGTTTTAGTGAAAAAGCCCAGTTCATTTCATGACTTTAGTCATGAAATGAACTGGACAGTTAATTTTTAAATAACATTACAATGATTGCATACACATGACATTACATGATTGCATGCATTACATGCACCATACTTGCTGCCCCAAAATAATTCTCACGTTCCTCGGATTTGTTCGGGTAAATAAACATAAAACTGCTATTCCTTTTACATTGCTGCGGCCATGAGTGCATAATACAAAAAGGCTAATTCGCCATTCGGCCATAATTCATACTTTTACACGTTGATCCTTTTTACGTTGACACTATTTCTTTTGTTATGTCTTAGTAGATCATTGCGAATAAGATCTTTATATGGAACATCTTATATTTTAGGTAAATTCATCACCATCAGTTATTTCTCAATCGTTTCATATCTGCGAAAGTGGAAGGATGTAGGTACAGGGAAAGACCTAGACTATCTGACCACGACCAAATCGATCGATTCTTATCTGAAGGACAAGTCAAGACTATCCGTAACCGGCGAGCGTGTATGAGACGAACTATGAGAGTGGAGGAAGCCAGAGAGGTATGTAAGGTAAGAACCTATTGGAACTCTGTACTCTCTGCCTACCCTGCAAGGGATCTGGCGTGATGATATAGATAGATAGATAAATTGTTTTATATCAAAAACTGAACATAAATAGTAGGTAATACCTTTTGCGTGACGCAAACTTGTATGAGGAGTCTAAGTTTTATTTAAGCGTGTATTACCTTCTGATTAAGGTTAGATATGCTATTTTCCTACCTGTAAAAAAAAAGCTTGTTCTGCTTTCTTAGATGGATATCTTATCAAAATTTTTCTAACATTTCCCACTTCCAGGGGTTCTAATATATTAGTGATTAGGCATTGTTTTAACTACCAGTCGCCTACAGACGTTAACCCTTCCGGGGGTAAACTGTAACTCAACTGATTAGATACCACTATTCTTAAGAATATTGTGTGCTATACATACCAGCATTTCAAGGACGAAATTTATTGGAATGGTGGTGGTTTCTGATAATGCCCAGACCAGACAAGCCCTTCTTTATTGTTGTACCAAAGTATTGACCTTAGATGAATGCCAAGTTTTAGTCTAAGGTATTAACTTACTTAAACTGCCGCTATTTTTAGTATTCGTTACCGGAACTAGTCAAATCTTACAACCCAATGTTAATCCACCTAGTAGTGGGGAAAATGTATCTATATTCTTGCGCAACGTTGTTATTACTAAAAAAGCAGTGGTAAGATCATCTGCGCTTGAAAATATAAGTATCCGAAGTGGATTAATATCTAGGGAACGATCTGTACGGGTTTCATATTCATGTTCCCAAAGCAGTGAATATTTTGTTTGTGCTCGCTCATCATGCTGGCTTGTAGATTAAGTTTTAAGTCGAGTGCGCTGTTATTCATTCCAAAGTTTATAACCTCGTTTATGGTATGGCAGATGTCTGTTAAACCTTTATTGGGAATAAAGAATTTCTTGTAAATGTCAAATGTATTTGTATATGTACCAAATTTGCATGTATTTGTATTGTTTTCTGTTTCGGTGTGAGCGCCGGCTTTTTCTTTTTGTGAGTTTCAGCATTACGTTTGATTTACTCTACTGAGATTTTAATAGGATACGGTTTTCAGAACTCAAATCAGATCAGATCAGAATGTTGCTGATAAACTTACTAAGCCTAAAATAATATTATTTTTTTATACGGTCATGCCTATATTTCTAGATACTTTTGTGGTGAGCAAAAATAAAACAATTCATAGTAGCTCATATTTGAAACATATTGATATGCAGATTAAATTTCAGTACCTAGCGCTGTAGATTCCATTTATTACATACTAGCGACCCGCCCCGGCTTCGCACGGGTGAATTATTAAACATAAACCTTTCTCTTGAATCACTCCATCTGTTGGTGAAAACGCTACGAAAATCCATTCGGTAGTTATTGAGTTTATCAGGTTCAGACAGACAGAATCGGCGAGGGACTTTGTTTTATAATGTGTAGATTCATCCATGTGGAGTCTTCCACCCTCATAATTCGTCTCGCCTCGATTATAATCCTCGAATACTTAAGTATAATCAAACAAAATATAAGGCTCGACGGGATTAAATTGTAACTATAGTTTTTGATATATACACATTCTAGTTTGGATTCAGTATTTCTGCAGTTGATATAATATCATCAAAACTTCCAATCACCGGTGTATCTGCAGAACTAATTATCATTATAAATGCACGCAAACTGCAAAAGGACTATACAATACTTGCAACGGAAATGCAATTTTGCAGCTAGCTTGCAGTTCCAAATCAGAACTTGAAAATCATATGAAGACTTCACACATGCTACAAAAAGTTGGACATACAAGGTATAAGATGGAGGATTAATAGAGTTCCAAATGTCCTTTAACCTTCCACAACCTGAATATCCTAACCCTCATTCATTAAATTAAATGGAGCCACATAAAAAGCTGTATATCACAACATCCGGCTGTTGGCCGCACCCCATATTTCCCTGGTCCGCTGTCAAAAAATCACCGCGCCGCTTATAGCCGTTCGTGTAATAAGATCTATTTGTTATGTTGGTGTGGCTTTAATACCGAGGGTTGCGTAATGGAAACATGCGGTTAGAAATTTGGGAAAGCTTGTTGCCTAAGTGTTTAAATCTATCTCTACCTAAATTATCAAGTAAGATTCCTTGCGGGGTAGGTAAAGAGTACCGAATTTCAACAGGTACTTTCCTTACAAACCTTTCTGGCTTCCTCCACTACAATATTTTGTCTTATACACTGTCGCTGGTTGCGGTTAAGTGTATAAAGTAGACGGTTTGGTCCAATTTCTTGTCTGTAAACGCTCCCACGATACAGGAATATTACCAAGTGCGGGGCTACATTTCACAAATAAATAAAGGCCACTCACTTGGTGAAATAAAATATATAAATAACTGACACGCAAAAAGAAGTGTAACATATTTTTCGTCCATAGCTAATGCTAGTCAATTATTGCCTTAAAAATGTATATAAATTGTTTTTTAAGCTTTGTCTTTTACAGTTTACGGTGGTGATGGTCTGGATGTAAATTGTCAAAAAGTGAGTTATACAAAGAACAATCATCAGGTTTATAATCTCAAAGCCACGGAGGCAGAAATTTACTGTGTAGATAGATATATTTCACCAACGAGGTTAAGTCCTGATATACTAAGACACAAATCTATTGCAATCATACCGGACACAATTCCAGACTCTGACCTATTACCCTAATCACCACTTATCCGACTTAGGATTCAAACCCAGGACCTGGTAATCGCCAGTCACACCATACGGCATTAGACCATGATTCTTAAGGGCTTTAATGATATACCAGTACATTAATAAAAAATACTCTGATTCAGGCACTGGCTGCGAGCAATCAACGTCTATTACAACCTGCAATCCGAATTATTGGTTATTCCTTCATTAATAACTTACACCAAGGTTACATCATTTTCGGAAGTAGCTTATACAGAAAAGATCAGATTTGTTCCCCATTTTACTCCTTCGGTGTATTCTTTGACAGTACAGAGTGCTAACGATATATTATATCAGAATTTATGCGTTCCATATCTGTTCTGCTAAAACTATTCATTGAGACATTGAGACCGGATGACTTTGAAAATATTAAATGTTCGAATTCTAACGTAATTCGTAGCAATCGTAACATAATTCAAATAGAAGCGAATTTCGCAACAATTGAATCGGGTTATAAATGTGGAGTGATTGTAGTGAGTTGAATTAACGAAATGAAATATTGTTGTGTATTTTAGTGCAGTATTTGAGTATAACAACTTTTCAAGTTACAGGGATTAAAGCAGAATGTAAAATAAACCTTCTCGAAAAGTCGCGATGAGAGTGAATAGCTCATACTCCATAAGGTAGACCTTGTGCGGATTGGTGAAGGCGGATTTGCGGCCCCTTATGGCCAGATTAGCGGATACACAACATCCAACGCTCAGAATCAGACTTACTGCAAATGGTCACCCACCTTAAATTGATCGAGTGGAAAACTGCTTAACCTTAATGTTCCTTAACAACATTATTACCCCGCATTGCATCAGTGCCTATGAATTAAATATTTGGCACATGCAAAATACTTTTCCACCCCTTGCTTTCCTTGTTTTCCTCGAAGGAAGGGGTAGATGTAATTCATCATTATCAACCAAAACACCACCAATACCAGGACGAAGGTTTCCTCCAAAGATCGCCATCGATGAACGTCTTTGTGCGGTACCCGCCCAGATTTTATCTGCAACCTTCACTAGGTCATTGGTCCACCTTCTGGAGGGCTTGCTCACTATGTTTTCCGGTACGAAATAACCAATCTAGAGCCTTTATGCTCCAACGACCGACAGTTCTACAAGCAATGTATTTATATAGCACATTTTTATTATTCGCCAAGCTATTTTCGGCTGCAAGATCACGCTCAATACCTAGGTGATAAAATGATCGACCTGGATACCTACTTGTATAACCTGTTATATTTAAGAGGATTGAATGGATAATCGATTTTCAGCATATTATTCTCATAGGCACGGGAAACTTCTCAAAACTTCGAAGTGCAGCGATTCAATTAATCCAATCGATGTAATACATTGTCGCGTGAATAAGTTTAGTGATTGGTACATGAAGTGCACTTGCTTTGTGCAATTTCAGATTGGAGCCCATTGGGGCGGGGCTGGCATGTGGGGAGCGTTATTACTTTAGTTTATACTGTGGTTAGTTTTACACGAATCTGTTGAAATTTCCTAATCTCTTGATACTCTCCGAGTATTGGGACTGATTTGGAGTTCTTGCTGGGAAAAGTTGCAAATCAATATTTATATAATTAATTAATTATAGAAAAAAATTGATTGATTGTTTTTTGGGGTCTACATGGTGTACTTAAAATACCTTTCCACATCTGAGTTGAAGCAAAATCCTAAGCCGAATTCTCGATCTGATTTCAATCAATTAGCTAAGGCCGAGGTTTTATTGAAATTAAATTTAGAAAGGCATTATAAAAGACGTGCTTTTTAAAGTACAAAAAGAATGGATAATATTTAAAAGGTTAATCTATCTAACTATATCATCAATCCAGTTCCCTTGCAGGATATGAAGAGAGTAAAAAGTTCCTAAAAGTTAAAAATAATAATATTTTTATTGACCAAAATGATTACAGTAAAAGTACACATGGCCTACTGTTTATATATTACACCTGTGTTTTAAGAGTCAGTTAAACCAGGTTTACGAAACTCCTGATTTATATTGGATTTGCCGTCTTTTTAAACCCTTTGAAAGCAAACGCCTTGTATGCTCAATATAGTATCTTTATAACTCTCTGCTTTTCAATTTACGTGCATTGTACTGTTCTGCCATATTTAATCTGTTATTTCAATTCCAATCGTCATTTGAAGTTGACATACTGAAGTATTGTATTTATAATCTATAGGTACATAGAATTACTACCGTTAATTTAAAAAAATATATTTTAATATCCCTTTAGAAGGTCTATTACTAAACACAATTAGCGTTGTTTTCTTTGTGGCGTTGCATATTCTAAAATGAGCAAAATTAAATACGAAATATGCCAAGTTAAAATAAGGCGGGTAGGTGACCAGAAAATAATATTTATGGCTAAATTTCTACTGGATAAAGATCGATAAGTATGGTTCTGTTATAATAATATGTTTTGCATTCATTTACGGTCATTATAGTTCTTGCGGTTTAAATAAATAGAAATATTAAAACAATAATAATATAGTCATGTTATTGATACCTTTCATTCTTAATGTTAATAATATAAATTTGTGATGCTAAAGCTCTTAACACTGTGCGTTTTTCTCTTTTTTTGACACGCAAACTTATTTTATCAGATGTAAACAATGAGTGGCGGTATGTGGAATGTGAAAACTTGGTGTATATTCCTATAAAAAGCTGACTCAATTAAATTAATTGAAATATATTCACATTGTTACAAATTCAGTGATGTACGTATAATCATTATTATACTTTTGATTTCATTTTAAGTGGCAGTACTACCTGCTGAACCTGCTAAGTTACGGAACCCTAAAAATGTTACATATCGATAGATCGATTAAATTGTTACGTCAAGGCTACATCCCTAATCTTTATTTTATGTTAGCAGCATTGTTTTTATGTTGGCAGCTTATCATAATTTTATTTTGGCAGCAAAAACATTTAATCGTATCATGTTGGTAGAACTTTGAGTGTAAGTTCCATAAAATTTGCTATTTCGTGCTCTAGTATGAAGTTCTGCCTCTTAGAACGTAGTGATTATATTCTCATTGAGTTAAACAACCATTGTAATGTCACTTTAGAGCTTGTCACTAAATATAGACAATTAAAGAAATAAAACATTAGGTGTGCTACGGGTGTGCTACTTCAAATTAAAACCTAGACATAAAATATAAAAAAAAAGTTTAAAAGATATATACTGTGGAGGCCTATATTGCGTGTGGCAAATATATAAATAAAAGGCGGAGTGGGAGTGTATTATTTGTAAGTTGTAAAGTAAGGTGTGAGTGGCTGTAGGACGTGTAATTTTATGTAGGGCATGTTTTGTGTGTGTTATGTGTTGATTACGGTGTGTGTTGTAGGAGGGGGAAGTTAAAGAAGTGTTAGATAGCTTTGTACACAAATTATGTGATCACTAGGCACCTCAAGTACGCGAAACGAGGTCCTAAGTCTCGTCTTAGTGAATGATTTAAGATAAATTTCTGATTTTAATTTCGGTTGAAATTTATTTGTGACGTTAAACATACGTTAAGTATATAGGTGTAGACTGGAAATAGGATACTGTCGCTAAGCGAAAGCTATACGATGCGAATCCAAGAGCAATACCCTGTATTTGATTCTGCCTGAAGGCTGGGCTACAAGGCGTGTGGAGTAATTGCTGTTTATTAAGTTTATATTTTATATAGTACTATTAGTGTACCTGTTGGAACTCTGTACTCTCTGCCTACCCCGCAAGGGATCTTGCGTGATGATAAAGATAGTTAGATTAAGTATAATAGTTTATTCTAAGTTTGTATTATTTCATTGAAATATAATGTACGAAATACATCTAACAAATAAAAATTCGAAAACATAATATCAAAGCACGTGTAAGGTATCAATAATTCTATTACCCATTATACGAACAGATCCACGAGAACTATTCATGAGTAAGTTGTTACTACCTTCATTTCAGTATCTCCGGACAAGTTCGCGTGTCTTGCATTTTACCGGCAGGACATAAATCAAGCTCGGGGCGACACCTCGTAATTTACGTTCAGCGGGCGCAATTAAGGTTAAAATATCATAAACACAATAGCATAGCAATATCAGCACTCTAACCCTTATGAATATAAGACATGTTACTCCGATGTACGAAGGATAATGATGGAATGTTGAAACTAATTTAATAACTTTCTTATATTTCAAGCGATACTAGAGGTGCGGTGGTAGGGATTAGGTCATACTGACTATTCGGACACAGTGTGGATTGATGAAGGCAGCTTTGTGGCCACCTGTGGTAAAAAAATATCAAGTCTATTGAGATTTCAGCTCGGCTTGACTATAACTACGTAGCTGTCGGGACCAACGGCTTAAGGTACCTTCCAAAGGACGCGTATGCTCCAGTATTGAAGTATCTCAAACAGTCACCTATCTCTGACCTAAAAGCTCCGTAACCTCGGCGATTGATAATAACATTATGGTCAAGGTAGGGTAAGATTAAGTTACGACGAAAATTTGTCATAAAATGTTGTCAATATTGACAAGCGGGTTAGCATTATTTTCAATATCATTATCAGCCTCTACGCCAGCCTTTTGAATGTAGATATCTCCTTTATCACACCATTTGTTTCGGTCCTGTGCTAGTGCATTCTACTTTTTCCAGAGCATGTCCATACAGTTATCAAGGTTTAATTTTAGAAATATTTTCCAACAACGCGAAATTTTTTCGTTTCTCCTGAAATTTCATTCCTTGCCATATCCGTCATTTTCTAAGCGAACCTGCATGAACCTTTCGACAATTCTTCTTCAGGGTCTCTATTCGCTGTGACTAATAAAACATGCAACGAGGCGCGTTACGATAACTTCGTGAAATGATCGCTTAATGATACTCCAGTTCAGTAATTGCGAAAGTATGGGTCGCGACTGACTGGTGTATCGCGAGCAAATATTGGATGGGCCCTGAAAAATAGGACAATACAAACGCATCGGCTAATGGACGGGCAACTACTGAAAGAGTGACAGAGGAAATAACTTTTAATCGCAAGCAGATAACGAAATTTTGGCTCTCAGTTGCTGACACTATCTTTCTCTCTTTGATGAAGCTACTAAAGCCCTCCTTCGCTTCATAACTATTTGAGGCGGGATTTTAGCTATGGTTATTATTAAAACTAAATACCTTAATAAATTAAACGAATTAAACTCATAGAGGAAGCTATAATAACAAAAATTAAGCATATGCTCAAACGCTTCTCATTAAAAATAGCACTCCTTCTAAAATTTTCGGATTGGAACTTAATGATTTTTTTTATCAGTCCTTCATTCATATACCTAGTTTTGCCCTTGTTTTCTTTATTAAAGTGAGTCTCGAATAGGTACATTTTTATGAGGTGAGTCGCGGTTCAGTCAACTTTGGAAACTACTGATCTAGTGACATACAGAATACACGATCATTTCACTAAGTTATCATAACGTGCCGTGTTTGCTAATACCAAATAAGGGCCCTTGGCGTACAACGGATGACAAAAGAATGGCGCGAGACGGCTCCGGCTATAATTTAGAGTTGTTCCGTAGTTCTGAAACAATATACGCATCTCATCCGTTTTAATGTTGGATTTAATGGAGTTGGGGATTTGGTGTGCTCAGTAGATTTTGGAGGAGAATGTTTGCATAATTATTTTTACGATTCTGAGGCCTTAATCCTGAGCCCTATCTCTTCTGAGAAGTCTATAAAAGAAGAACTTTACACAATAACAAAATCGTATTCTATAAAATTTAGTAACTGTATAAAGTATAATATACATGACTTTATAGGAGGAGACTGGGACCCAGTTTAGTCTCCTAACCTGAAAACGGGTTTTCAGAAGCACGTGCAGAAAGAAAGAAAGCCGTGTAACTGGCATCGTTCGAGTGTCTTTATCGTAAAGATCCCGAAGCCCCTCTGAAGCGACGATATCCACTATTCTGGAGTTTATAGTGGCTTGCGGAAGTCCTATTCTAGTAGCTGATGACGGCTGATATATATTCCTTAATTTCATTTCTAAACGTTACCCTACTTAAGAAATTATTTCTGTGGCATGGGTGCGTCTACAAACATAAAATTTACATACACAAACATACACCTGAAACAAATATGTGTGGGTCATACAACGATCTGTTCCGTGTGGAGATCAAATCCGTGACTAGTCGATCCGGTGAGCGGAACAACTCACCAAACCGTGATCTGGACCAAACCGTCCGTATGGGCCTTCTCTTGGTTAAAGGATTTTTAACCTTTGTATCACGTGCATCCATCATCGATTAAATTGAAATCCATGCCACTGCGATGCGATTAAATATTCTATATGTGAATTGAGCATCGAAAATCTAGGCCAAATAATACTTTTATATCAGGCATTTGGAACCAGCGGGTTCATATATCATTAAACATACAGGTACATAAGACATTATCGTTCTCAATTTTCTAAATCGGTAGATTCTTAAATTTTTTTGAAAAGCAAGCCTTTTTGGGCTAGTCGAAAATATTTATAGTTAATAAGTTTTTAAGAGCAAAACGAGATGGCTACATTGGTTTCGTTTATGCAATCTTGTTACCATTATGTTTTTTTTTAAATTAAATATGGATCAGACCCGAACCCAATAAAAAGTTGTTTCATTCGAGAACACTATAGGGGGCGCTCTTGGGATAGTTTCGGTACATGTACAAAGCCAATATCACTAAATAACATATGTACGAAGTATTTAATTATATTTTTTAGATCATGAAAACTTTAAAAAAATTAAAAAGTGCAAGCTATTTGATGAACTTTTAACGACAAAAATGGCTCAACATTCTCATGTTTAGGTACTTTTGTCACTAACCGTTTCTAACTTGCCCTAACTACTAGTTTATTCCTAACTATGCGTACGTGGGCTTCGCAAAGGATGTTAATACAACCCCAAAATTTGGCCATAATGTAAACAGACTCTTCTGAAGCTTGAAGTTGGTCCCAAGGTATGTTAGACTGGTCAGTACTTAATTTTAAACTTATGATTAGTTTCGTGGTTTTACTTAAACTTTGAATGAAAATAGTTCCGGGATATTATTTCGATTAACCGTATTCTCTGAGGAATTGTAATTCTTGGCTAATTTAATATGACATCCGTGTCCCTTAGGCCCTGTTTTAAAACGTGGCAATGACAAGAGACAGATGTCAATGTGATTCTTTGACGAGTGTAGTCTTTTTGTCGTGTTAGTCTATAGAGACATGGGTACGGTGAGTTTTGATAATATTCCATTTCACGCATATTGTATTTATTGAAACTATAGAATTCAAAAAATAAACCGGAATATAAAAATACATCAAAAAACTACTTTGGTTTTCATTTAGATCATATATTGTTCATAAATTTGCGTAATTATTTAAACAACTTAAAACTTAATATAACTCTATTACTCAGTTATGTAAATTGTAACGGTTTGCGTTTTAGAAACTGACACAATGAAATCGATATTATCAATATGTTGCTTTTTAATGTGTACAAAATAGATTCCAGTTTTTTCTTACAAATATATTATTCTATGTATCCGACTGAAATATTTAGTAATCTCATGGTCGAGAAATGAATAAATAAACGGGGAGGCGCTATCTTGACACATTAAAACATAGAGTTTTATATATTTTTTTAATAATAATATGAAGGTGACGAACCAAGTGATTTATCTGACCAATGGCCTGATTCGTAAATAAATAATGAGATTATTTTATTTTGTTCTCTTTTTGTTCCTAAATTCTTTTTGTTAATATCGTTTCATTTTTCGAAACAAATTTTCTCGAAACGATATTCAATCAATTATATTTCACGTTCACCACGTTTCTAGAAACGTTAAATTCTAAACGCCAGCGTACTCATGACTGGTGAAAAGGATTACAGTCAATAATAAGCCATAAAAAACCTATTTATTATACAAATTCCTTTTTAGAGATCACATACGTTACCTGCAAAGAACTTTTATGCGACATTTCCTGCTTATATACCCTACCAGTATAAACTGCGTGCGTCAGTCAGTGTTATTAAGGATTTTATTCGTACAACTGTAATTTTAAATTTTGTTATGTTTTATTGTTCCATGTTTTACCTGAAAAGCAAGTCAAGGGTTTTCGCAACCAGGGAGAGTGTGTGAGACCAAGTATGACAGATAGAACTTCTTGGGATTCCGTCGTCAATGCCTGCCCCGCAAGGGATCTGACAGGATGATATAAATAGATATCTATCTATATCATCACGCCAGATCCATTGCGGGGTAGGCAGTGAGTACAGAGTTCCAACAGGTTCATTCCTTACAGACCTTTCTAGCTTTCTCTACTTTCATAGTTCGTCTCATTCAAGCTCGCCGATAACGGAGACTCTTGACTTGCCCTTCAGAAAAGACACGGTCTATTTAGTCATGGTAAGAACGTCTTTCGCATTGTATTTTGTCATTATTTCTTCCGACATTATTTATATATGCTCGAGCCAACTGAGCATATCCTTTCTTGTCTCTATACTGACATTATATTTCATACCTACTCGCTTTCTTACTACGCTGTTGCGAATACGGTCGGTCAGCTCAACTCTGCACATCTTCAACGGAACTCGCAATTCGACTGCTTTCTACTTTCCGGTCTCGCGCTATTTATGTTACAGCGTGTATATTGTTATTCTGTATTTTATCAGATAACTTTTACATTATGATCGATAAATCGACGCAAATACGATTATCTCCGAAATTTAAATAATAACTAGCTAGTTTGTTATATAAGCTGTCAGTTTAATAGTTTCATATTCCTGACTTGAATTAATCTACTTACCTCATATCAATCAAAAACTTTGATTAAGTTATAATATGTTTAACCACACAATAGGAAGGAACTAATACTTAAAATAAATAAATAAATATACTTAATAAAAAGACACGCGTAGTATTAAGGGAAGCGACACGTGTTAAATTTGACTTAGATTAATGAACAATCTATATTCTTATGAATAATAATTTCAATTTAAAAAGATCTTTTAAAAACAAGCTTCTATGTAAAAGAAAACAATTTTTTTTTCTATATTTCTTTTTTAAAGCAGCCCCACACTATGATTTATTCCTGTATCGTGGGTACGTTTACAAACAAGAAAATTCACATACACAAATACCCAGACCGGAACAAATAATTGTGGATCACACAAAGATTTGTCCCGTGCGGGAATCGAACCCGCGACTATTAGACACAGTGGGCGGAGCAGCTTAAGCTCTTAACCACTGCGCTAAATCGTCTGTCAACCAAGTCCGGCTTTATCATCAGAACCTGGACACCGTCTCGAGCTTGAGTACTTATCAGAATAAATTCAACGAGCGTACATACAACGGTTATGTTGAGTAATTGGGTGGTTGGCACAATATTTGAACCAGAGATAGACATACAGATAAATAGGCAGACATACAAATAGTGCAAGTTGAATAAAAGCTCGTAATATAGAGACATACATCATGTTAATACATGGAACAAAAATGATCTTATTGTATATTCTACTCGTCTCCACAGAAATAGTAATTCTTTGTTGTAGCACTGTATACGCTGCTACAACAAATTACCCATAGATATCCGAAACATGCCTATCAATAAGTTTAAAAAGGCAATTGAAACTTGACTCTGTAAGGAAGGGTATTACAAAATTTCGGATGATCTTGACGATAAAACAGATTGGGTTTGAGTAGCTTCTTAATTATCAACATTAAACAATACTGTATATTACAATTTCGAAAAAAAAATGGTTATCAGAAATGCCAAACAAATTAAGTGAAAAGACTAGCCGCTGAGTTTCTTGCTGGATCTTCTCAGTGGAGGCCGTATTCCGATCCGGTGGTGGATGTAAAAAATGTTATAATTTTGACGTTTGTGAGAGCTAATATATTGGCCTATAAAAATAAAAGATTATTGACTTTGACATTAAAGGCTTATGGCAATAGACTACTAAATCCCGTCACGCCTATATTTCTCAAGCAGGGTGTCAAAGATGTATTGTGTAGGTACACAATACATCTTTGTAGTGGTGTATAGGTAAACACCCACATTCATTAAAATAGTAGGGGGCTGGCATAATGACATTAATCCAGGTACAACTCCAAACTCTGGACTATAACTAAATAGTTATAGTCCAGAGTTTGGAGTTGTACCTGTATTAATACGATAGAAAAAACTCATTATTTCACCTAGATTTCAAACCCTCGTGATCACCAGCCTTGTATTTATTAGATGACAAATGTCCCGTGACACCTGTCACTTAATATGTCTTCCAAAGACAACTGACATCACCCGATAAGTCCAGCGACATTCTGCTACCTGTTTTTTGACACCGTGTGGATAGGTGTGTTGCGCAACAAAATTGACACATGATTTATACAACTTCTTCGGACGACCTGCTGTAACCGCCTAAACAAATGTAGAAGATATAGAGTATATAGATATAGATCACTATAAGATATAGAGTAGAGTAGCGCAACGTCGCTTACAAAAAAAATAACACCGTCAAACCTATAGTCTTATATCCCAGTCATAAGGCATCACACTGGAACTGAATTGCACACTTAATTGTGTTTCTTATAAAAATGTATGTATCTATACAGAAAAGATGAAAAAATAATAATAGGGAATCTGACAAACACGACAAGCTCGCTGGGCTTCGCGCCGGATCTTCTCAGTAGAGGCCGCGTTCCGTTCAGGTGAAAAAATAAATAAGACCATTTGTAAGTACCCTCGCATTGTTTATACAAAATAAATAATTAGAGTTTGAGTTCCCTAAACGAGGCTATAACAGGTGTACTGCGTTCACCCACCTTTTAGGAGGCGCGTCTATTGCCATATAACGAGTCCAATTCCAGACTCCTGACTGATACTAAGAGTTGGTTAATAGGAAAACTGTATTTGTGTTACCTATTTTTTCCTGGGAAAAATCCTACATAGGGCTTTTACGAGCCTAAGGGTAAGCTCGGGGGCGTGTCAGATTCCTGCCGACTAATAACCCCAAGGTGGCGAACATCAGCACTTTGAAGGGGCTCCGGTATCTGTATGAAACACACCGGTGCTCCTCTTGTGCCGCGCTCTGAAGAGCCCGCCATCTGGGGTAGACTTGATGTCACGCTCCCCCCGCACCAACGCGGTGCTCACAATGACGTGGGCCACACCACGCCACCATCCTCCTCGGGGTCGCTTGTGAAGGACGCTTAGGACCCTGCCTCTTATGTCCGCGACCCCGGTGGAAATTTGCAAAGATCGCGGTGACGAATTTTACAGTTTTAGGGCCCCGTAGAAAAGGGTTTGAAGAAATTTGAAAGGGTAAAAGGTAAGTGGAACGAGATTATTTTAATATAGATGACTAATATTTCGATCACCCGAATTAGAGTGCTGTTTGAAATCGATTTGGTAGAATTTAGATGGAAATAGGTTGAGATGGTTGTAGTTTTAATTACAACGTTTTAAAAGAATCTCAGGGATATGTATGTGTATCTATTATTTTCAAAACAATATTTACAAAAAAACATTAAATGATTAAGTCTTGACTTCGTTTTTCGTTTTGTGTCATTTTTCATAGGACACTTTTTAAAAACTGTATAAAACCTAACCCCATATAAAAAACTTGTTTTTGTATGGTGGGTGTCTTTACAAACATTTACAACACTTACAATTACAACTACACGAAATAAAATTAAACTGCGGAAGATTGAATCGATAACTATTAGATTATTTACAAAATGATGCAACGCAAGAGATGCGAAATTATTTACAAAAGAAATACTTCTAGTAGTAGTTATTCTGGATCCTGTTAATGTTGTAAATAATTGTGTAATTTCAATTTAGAAATCAAAAACATATGATACTTCCCCTTACTCCTCAGATAATTCTGGTTCCTAACAATTTTAGTTGTATCTAACAACTTTGTAGTAGTTTCAACCTGAAATAACATGAGGTAAATGTTTGTCGATTTGAATAATAACTAAATAACGGAAGAGCTCTTGGGTGCCGAAGTTTTAACAAAGAAATTTCGTTTGTCATCGCTTGTAGTTAGTTAGAAACTTTCAAGTTGATTATATTTGGGACAGATGATAGATGTTTGTTCAGAAATGTTTCATTCTCTCCATATATTTTGAGGTTCTGATATATCGGTTGTCATGGTTGGCGTCCTTGCTAAACTTTTTACGCAATAATACTATCCAAAATAGGTATATGGTATTTATATCTTTTCAAACAAAAGTAAATCCCCCCTTATTTCGCTGACCATAAAACAAAAAGCGATCCCCTCTAACACCATAACATTGTTACTGACCGTATGAATAGAATTTTCGCCGGGATTTTAATGGGGCGGTGTTAGTGCCTACCATGTATAACACCTCTGGGAAATTTGCATGAAAATTCACGTTCAGATTTCCATTTGAAACGAAATTCAGCCCATGAAACAGTACTCGGCGAACAGGAACATATTGTCGGTGTATTTTCGGCGTCACCAGCCATTACGGATGCGAGCAATCCGAAATCAAGTGGACCGCGTGCTATTACGAAGCTTATCTACATAGACATTAGATTAATAACTTCTCTTTGTGCGGAATTAAATATATTTACCGTTGGGAAGGCCTTTATTCAGTTTTGGACTTTTTTGACTGATGATGATTATGATGATGATGATTATAAGGACTTGAAAATATTGATGACGTTTTTCGATTGAAAGAAGTGAAACGTGATGATATTTTTATTTATATAGTATGAAGAAATGTAAAAGTTAATTATACAAAAGTAGTAACACTTTCACCAGTTAAGTTTCTTAGTTCTAACCTCTGCGCAGCGACGCTGTTCCAAGATGCATAATTAAATGTAAGATAAGTAACAGATGCGATATCTAACGAAGATAAAATCATAAAAAATAATATAGAAATAAAGAAGTAAATAAAGTATCAGTTACCGTACTAGTTCATAATACATAAAGAGCTTCACATTATCGCAATAAAGAGGATTGGAAAGACCTCATGTAATATTTGTAGGCAAACTCAGGGAAGAGAAAGTTAGATAAAAGTTTAATTTACATCGCACGTTGATACGTCAAGTTGTGACAGCTGGGGCTACATGGTCCGGTGAGAAGTTGACTCAAGGAATTATAGTATAGTTCGTAGCTAGAAAATCCAGTGATCAATGTGGACCAAAGGGCAAAATTAGCACATTAATTAATAGAAAATTGATAATCTGAAAGGTATGTCAAGAGTCTCCGTAACCGGCGAGCGTGTATGAGACGAACTATGAGAGTGGAGCAATCCAGAGAGGTTACAGACCTAGAGGAAAGAACCTATTGAAACAATCCCGCAAGGGATCTGGCGTCATGATATAGATAGATAGATATAAATGATAAGCCTATCACGGCTTTAAAGTATTTGAGATGACCTACTTTATGTAATATTCAAATATGTAAATAAGTACCATCATGAAGTCTATATTCTTTAACCGTGGGTAGCAGAGGTATACTGTGTACACTCACATATCATCGAAGATAGAATGTTAATAATATTTTAACCCACACTTTGTTCTAATTTTGATTAACGGAATGTTGTTTTCAAATTGTTGAGTTTCGACTAGATAAACTAGGAAAATATATATTTATATAAACACTACAACCTTTTCTCAAACCCCCCTTCGAAAGAAAATATGTATGCAAAATATAAATGTTCCTTTAACTTTAGGACCATCAATTTTGCGATCAAATTACTCGTAAATATGACGATATCCCAACCAATATTCTTGTCGATTTTGGTATGAAGTTTATTGGCTTTTGTCTACAAATTTAAGTTTTACGCCTAACAAGTTTCTTCCATATTTGGAGAGAGTATAATAAATTTGCGATCAAATTTAATGCAGTGATTTTGTTGCCCACTTTTCTTTCCGACTTTGGTAAGGATAATCTTGCAAAAGACAGGCTTTGTAGCTTCTTCCAAATTCATCCTTCCATAAAGCAAACACGGCTAATATAATCTTCTTATCTTCCTTCATTTTACCTTACATTCATATCCACACCGCTAGGTAACACCTGTCGTAATCAATAACACAGTACTCATTGTTGAGCAAGGCGAACGTGTTAGAACATGTTTATCGCAAGTCACTGCGATAATTAATATGGTTGCGGAAGGTTCTAGCTATCTGCGTGTAATAAATCTTCTGAGTTCAGTCGATATGGTTTGGAATGACTGTTCGGGGTTTTGGTTGCATTAGCTTAATAGTGTCATTGAGACAGTCTGATTGTGAAGACAATTAATAGGGACTATAAAGTGGCGTATAATGAGGACTTCGTCTATGTATGTGAATCATATTTTTGTTTCTATGTTCTAAAGTGAGCACTACTTGGCAAAGTACCTAAAAAGTTAATTGAGATAATATTTTCGCCATTATGACAGAAAACAAATATTATTTATATATATTAAACGAAGACTGAAAAATATAGTGGTCATGTCTTACACCTACCCAAGCAGGGTTCGCAATGGTGTACTGTGTACATATTATATTACTGGCGATGTTGAGTCCCACTGTAATAAAAGGCAAACATTATGCCGGATACAATTCTAGGCTTCGCACTGCAACTGAGTTTTTGTTTTGAAAAACTCGCTGACAAATATAGTGCTGATGTTAGGTTCCAACTTAATAAGAAGTAAGCCTATTGGCATTTTGCTGGGCACTAACTAAAGATTGCTAGACCCAGAATTTCGCGATATAAAAATTCTAATAACACTTTGACCCACTTAGGATCAAAGCCTGTACCTTTTTCATCTAAATCAAGTATTTTTATGTTATTATTACTACTATAATACCAGATACGTTCGATTCCCACCCAGAAATAAGTTTTTCATTCTCTTTCGAACCGTTATTCAGCAGCATTTCTCTCAAAGTAAATTTATGTTCCCCCGACGCTACATAAATTGTATAAAATATCGTTTAATTACAAACACCGTTGGGAGTTTTCTTCTATAATCTGTAATAGTGGGTTGTCATCTGTCAACGTCCGACCCGATAGACGAGAGCTTATCCAGAGAAATTGCTCGAAAATATTAGGACGCGTACAGATGATAGCATCTTTTTATCATTCAATTATAAATAATTATATCTACAATAGGAATTCTGAGTCATATGTTAGTGAATTGGTTCTCCTCCGGATCTTCTCATATCTGATTCGAACCCGCAGGGTAACTCCGAGCACAGCTCTCTCCTTTGCCTTTTGGGTGATTTTTAGCCTTCTTTGATGCATCGTCTTCAGCACAGAGCCTGCAGTCCTGCAGTGGATGTATTTTGGCTGAAGATAGATAAATTTATATCTATCATAGAATGGTAATGGTCCTCTTCGCGACGTGTGGCTGTAATGTTTTAGTGATCACTAAGCTTAAATCATATTCGGGACAGTCAGGCTGAACTAGAATGCTTATGCTATTTAGCGTCTCCCTGCTTCAGAAGGCACGTTAAGCTCCTTGTCACGGTTGTCATTTCATGTGGTGGTTGGTAGCTTTTTAGTTGGCTTGATAACTGCTTGATAATTTCTAACAGCAAATTACCACAAACTAGCTAAATGTGAATTAAGGGTAACATACAGGAGTTTTGTACCCTTAAATTGTACTAACTTTGTGTTCTCTCACATAAAATCCGGTCCATATTCCTTCAACTTTTTTTGAAAAAAATTGATATTTTTAAATAATAATAATAATAATAATCTTTATAATAATAATAATCTTTATTCACATAAAATATTTTGACATAACCCTATGAAGTCCCTGACTCCTGAGCTAGGTTATATGACCTGTGTTACAGAAGTCAGTGTCTCCTCTCATTTTGGTTCGACACTATACAATTTTATGGAAATATATGCAAACAATTTAATTTTTAAATTATATGTAATTGTGATATTTAATAAAGCACGGGCCATATTTAATCCACCGCTTTTTATAACGTACCTACTACATTATTTTCCTCCGAAGCAAAGGGTACATAATACTACTAGCATTTTGCCGATCCTACAAAATATATGAGAGGATTTTTTATCAAATAATTTCTTTGTACTTGGCACTTTTAAATCCAAAGTACCAATCAACGGTTTAGTCACGTATTAGAATTAAATTTAATTTTTTTGGAAAGATATTATGGGAGAGTTATTCTACGTATGAGTGGAAAATGGGATGCAAATCGTTATTTAAGTCTTTATTATTCCGTTATTCTGGCTAGTACTACTGTTAAACTTGAAATCATTGAAGGATGACTATTAAATTATTCTCAGTACATTAGTAATAAGATGGCGTTATTGTGGCTGGTAAATAGGATACAATTTAAAATCATAGCGGACAGTTAACCGATCTTTCCGATACGTTAGTCCTAAGTTTTATGTTAAATCCTATTTTAGTATTGTAAACATAGGTAAATCATCGGACGGATATAGATTCTAAGCAAAAGTTTGCTTCACTATTTGACAGAACTAAAGTTTTAGTACTTAACTGATAAAATAATACAAAAACAGACAAAGATAATTTGAATAAAAAAACAAGATTAAATTTTCTGAATTCTATCTATCTATATACATATCATTACGCCCGATGCCTCGAAAGATAGGCAGAGAATACAGAGTCCCAATAGATTCACTTGCTCCAGCAAATCACAACCATAGTCTTGGTTTGGTCATACTGGCGTTCTATTCTTAATGCTTTAAAATAATTCCAGATAAACTTAAAAACAATGTTTATAGAATAAGGGAACTATTAATACTTGAGATACTATTATTAACTCTCTAGATACACCCTTAGACCCTCAGATACGTTCGCTCACCAACAACCCGGTGCGGATATTCGATACGATAAATTGTTCGGCGTCTCGCTCGTAGTGGTAGAGTGAGATGGACATATATTTATTGAGAATAAGAAGGAGAGGGAATTGTAATAGGTTTGATACGATAACTCGTTTAAAACGAGGCGCAAGTGTGAAGTGAACAGATGATACAAAATATTTTTAAATAAATAAATAGTACGCGGTACTGAGGCTTACTGTGTACTTACTTTTCGCCGACGATGTTAGGTCCGATGTTATAGGGCCTATTGCCATATACCGGGCATAATTAAACACTCTAGACTGACACTGTAAAATTTTTCAATTAAAAAACTACATTTGTCCGACCTAGGATTTACACCCTGGAGGATCGCAAAGCGCACTGTTCGTTATTAGACCAAAGAGGAAATTTGTTTTAATGTAAAACATAGTTTTAATATAGGATTGTTATAAGATATAAGATAGCAAGATCAATATGTTTTTATAGGTCAATTTGCAAGATTCAGGGTTAATGCCGAATTAGCACATAATCAAATTTTAGTAAAACAGTCCAACTTATCGCTGATTAGTTTCTGTTTTAAATTCTTTGCAATAAACAAGAAGGACTGATGTAGTTTGATACAAAATGTCATTGTCATTCCGGGCTACTTTCAAACTTTTTGAAATCAAAAATAAGCCTCGGTGAATGCCGTAAAAGTAGCTTTATTTTACATCCCGTCAAAATGGAAAATAGGTTAAAAATGTTTGTTTTAGTATGAATGTTGGTAAATCTTTTTTTCCAATGCAAGAGTAGATAGATTTGTTTAAATTCATACAAATATTGTTTATCTTATGATGTTATTCCTTTTAAGATATTCCAAGTTGCTTTAAGCCGAAACCTTCGAATTTTGCGAAATACTAAATTGTATGAAAATCCTTTGAAACACACAGAACATATAAAAACTATAAAATTACATGCAATCTTTGAACTCAATTTATAAAATTACATTATAAATATTTCGTTCTTTTGTCTTAACTTTATTTTAAAATATTTTTTTATAAAAACGCAAAAGGATTTACTCTTTACTACAAACATGAAAATTCACATAATTCACAAGGAATCAAACCCGCGACTCTTCGATCCAGTGGGCAGAGCGGCCTAAGCTCTTAACAACTGCGCTAAATCGTCCGTCAAATATTACATTATCATATATAAATTTACATCATCAATATATAGCCATATATTTCGTTGAGACAAATCTCAACTTTATCTTGGACGAATCAGAGTAAACATTTTACGATTTGGCATAGAATAGAGTAATAAATATATTACTTTGAAGTAAGTTTATCTTGCTTTTAAGAGTTTATTGTGCAAACAAAACAAATGTTGAGATAAATTTGAATGTATTAAGTAATCTATGTATTGACAAATTTAATTTTATTTCTTGAACATTATTCAAGTTGAATCTAATTTGTCTAAGTCATGTATTATTTAAATCTGAAGTCTGATTTTCTTATCTTAAATCTCTGAAAACAGTAGAATTAATCGGTATTATTAAATTTTGTGTAGGGCTATAAGTACAAACTTTAGTTCGAACTTCAAAACTTAATGTGAATATCTAGTTGATTAGAATATTATCAAACCGCAAAACCGTGCTGTGGCTGTTCGTTATTCTAAAACTTTTGAAGTTTCTAGCCTTATCTTGAACTTTACTTCTTTGACTTCGATGTGAAATCAACTTTTATGCTTAACCAAATTATTTATACCCATCCAGTATTATTTATCTATACTAATATTATAAACGGGAAAGATTTGTATGTTTGTAACGAATAAACTCAAAGTCTACTGGACCGATTTCAAAAATTCTTTCACTATTAATAATCTATCTTATCCAAAAGTCACATAGGCTATATAACATAGACCCGGTAGGTGGCGTGTCGACCGGGCACGAAGTCGCGGGAAACTGCTATGATATATAATATTAGGAAACTCTTAAGGTAAAATAATTTTTTTTAAATCTCATACTCATTGTATGACAATTAAAATAGCTACATTTGAAATATCGAATCATCCGGATTTAAAATTATTGTATTACTTATTCGAGTATGTTTTTCTATGGCTATCCAATCAACGATACCACTTTTACATGTGCAGTTATAATTATGTCATGCTGAATATAGGTCATTGTTTCTATATCAATGTTGTCATACCGTTAAAGCAATTAATTTAGTCTACACAATGTAGGGAGATGCTCGGAAGATTAACTGTCAAGCACAGACTGAAGCCAACTTTTGTTTGACGACACCATTAAACGAGTGTTCCACATTCTATCTGTGATATTATTAAAATAATAAATTTATATTATTAAAATAATATTCGTTACAACGTAACCAAGTTAAAAAAAAAGAATATATCTTAATCTTTTTGGAACATTGCATGGAAAAGTGTACTGGTACATTAAATACTATTACATTGAGATGAACTAGTTTTGTGTCCTCATTATGTGTTTAATTCTGTATTCTATTTATTTCTCTAATCAAATAAGTGTCTCATATAATGACATTTTCTGTTAAATTATACAGAACTAGCAGTTTCCTGCGACTTCGTACCCGGTCTACAACAGCGCCACCTACCGTGTCTATGTTTTACAGCCTATCTTATTTCTGAATAATGTAGTTTCTAATCGTGAAATAATCATTAAAATAGGTCCAGTAGTTTTTGAGTTTATTCGTTACAAACATACAAAATACAAATCATTCCTCTTAATTATATTAGTGTAAAAAATACTAAACGTAAATATAACAGAGATTAGTTCGAACACCCGTCAGATGTATTTCAGAAATGACAGGTTGTCAAACATGGCATTGACGGGGGGCGTTGCACTGAGACTCGACAGGTCACACAACGGCAAGTCTGCGACTGTCATGAAGTGACATTTCACTCGATGATAACGTTAGTTCCGAAAAGGGTCAGAAGATCCTTGTATAATTGTACTTTTCTCGATGCCACCCAAGTGAATATATAATAATAAATGTGTTTGAGGCTTGGCCTGTCCAATAAAAACTAATTAATAGGCAGTAAAAAAAGAACTAGAAACTTATCTAATTAGTTTATATAACTTAGAAAGTTACTAATAATTTATGAGTCAGTTTATTCTGTACTCATATAGAGCGACCGCTTACGTATCTTATTTAAGAGTTGATTTTTAGTTAGAATATTCAAAAATATGTGAGGAATATTTTCAACTTCATCGAGTAGACTAATCTATACAAAAATGTCTCTCTGCTATACAAAGCATCTTACTGCATAAAGTATCTTAGCAATTTCTAGACATTATGCCAAGTGAATTTTTCCTCTCCAGTGATTCTCGTAAAACGTTAACACGCATCACTACTCGCCGCCAATCTCTGGTACGTTAATCTTGAAACACCGTGCACTCGCGAGCTATATATTAGTATTTAGCCAGTTCACAGCATGACACGTACCTTTTAATTAACTCGGAAGCTAGTTTATTACCCACAACGTTTATTTTATCCGCGTTGAAACTGGGAAGAAAGTACCCTTGGGAGTGTTTACCGTTTGTCATGATATTGTCTATGTATGCAAGGTAATACGAGGAGCAACAGCAGTAATTAATATGTTTTATGTAAATTCATGGTTACTGTTTGGGTAACTACCCCAACAGTATTATATAAGGGTAGGCCACAAAAGCTTATGTGCTAAAGGTATTTAGTTACGACTAATTTTCAGAACTACTTGTACGTATCCTAAGGGTAGATTTAAGTGAGTTATAATTTTGTGCCTTGTGCGATGACTGTTTTTCTAACGAAAATTTCCCAGTATGAGTCTGGAGTCTGGAATTCTGCCCGGTATATGGAAATAGGCTCACCCCCTATTGCATGGGACCTAATATCGTCGGTAAAAAGTGGATGTACTTAGTACAACCCGGCTACCCCAACATAGGGAATATAGGTGTGACGGTGTTTTGTAATTTTGTGAATAAATTTGTCTCACTCAACAAGGAAACGATTTCGATTTTAAAGTCTTAATTTTGGGTGGACATTTTACATTTTAATGTGATATTTAAAATAGCTGTCATTTTTTGGAATTTGCTTAATCTACTCGTGAATCATGCACCATCTGCTTACATCGTAAAACATAAATTTTTGTGTTTGTTATAACTTTGTAATCATCAACTTCTTGGTATAAACTAACAGAAAACTGTTAAGTTGTATGAAGGGGTATATTAGATGTTATTTTTTAAGTTTCTAGCTTAAGTAGAAAGTTCCACAAGATTTTAAACGCGGGCAGATTATTTTATGCGACTGTTGAGTATGGAACACAAGGTAAATTTGACCTTATTTTTAAAGGTATAAATGATAAACTATACATTTTCTGATGGCTAATTATAACTTTGTTAAATTTTCACATAGCAAAAATAATTTTGCATGCAATAAATCACATATTGGTTCTTAAATGTCTGATGGTAAGGTTCAATAATATGGCCAGATAAATACATACCATGCTCAGCGCCGATCGTTAATAAATTTTACAGAACTTTTAATGGCCGCCAGCCTCCGTGGGGTTTTAATTTTCGATAGGTGAAACGTTTTTTACTTGACTCGGTACTTTCTGAACATTTTGAGGGACCTAATAATTTAGTATGGTAAGTACTAAAGACAGCCAAATGTTAGTTAAAGTTTTGTTATAGAAAGAAACTTATTATAGTTTTACTATTCGATGAAATAAAACTAGTATTGTATTATTACGAATAAAAAGTATGAAGATTTTTTTTTTTAATTTAATGATCTTTAATAATAATATCATGGCAAGTCCTTTTCAAATATACAAACTAGAGTATTTTTAAGTGTTTTCTATGTTAGACATGTTCAACTATTTCACAATTTTAATAAATCTTTCTATAATTATGAGGTGTATAATAAATAACAAGGATGTACTCCAATATTTTACTTACATTTTTGTTTCGTTCAAAATACTTATCCGGAAATAAAACGGAGTAAACAAATTACAGTGCTGGTAAACAACCACCTCACAAATCACGCCATTATACAAAAATAAAAATATACTGATAAAATCACCGAAGCGAGTGTAACATAAAGTTTTATTGCGTCGCGAACGCGACTATGAAGATAGTGTTTGAAAACTGCTTCGACATTACGAGGAAGTTTATATTTTATCGATAAAATGAGTTAACACTTTTATGTCACTTTCAGTGGTTTATAAACTACATAGGGAGCCGTATGCTGTGAGCGGAGGCAAGTTTTTATTACTTTTTCATTTATAGGTACGCTTTGAATATTTACACAGTAACTTTAATACTAGACACCATCTAGAAGTTGGAGGACATAAAACACTTTATAGTAAAATAAAATATTTGAAGATACTCATAGTATCTCATAATTCCAGCGATTTGGTCCTTGTAACCGAGCCATATTAAAATATATTCCCGAATTCTAGCAGGTTGTTCGAAGCTTTAATATGGTTTTAACCACCTTCATCGAATTTTACTACATCTTCAGGAAACTTAGGAGCGTTATTTGACCATTATCTAGATACCTGCCAACATACAACTTGCTCACAAAATACACACCTAAGGGGTCCACGACACGAGTAATCGATGATGGTTTAGGCACGTGTACCCGTACAAGTTAATATCATCTTATAAAAAACTGTGTAAATAATTCTCTATGTATAACATCACGCTAGATCCCTTGCAGTGTAAATAATTGATGTACATAAGTCCAGTGCTTATCCACGTCCCACAATATTTTACGGTTATTCACATCTTTTACAAGAACCCTCAGTAATAGAATAGCGACACAACAAATCTTTCTTCGTAACACATTTACAATAAAAAATACCATTCTCTTTGCCACTTACCGCTCCACTCCGCATAAACAGTGCTCCAGAGAACATTTATATACTTTATTTTATTTTATTTTTTTTATTTTATTTTTATTTGGGAGGCTTACAGCTAGCAATACAGGTTAGTTTAGTGATTAGCAGTAGGAAGCCATTTACAAGCCACCACAGTTAAAAAGAAAATGTGCTCAATTAGTCGGAATACTGAATAATTAATTAGTTAGTAGGTTAAATAAATATCTGCAAAGTCCTAAGATAACATGGAGGAAGGAAAAACACTTTTAGTTAAATAGTTTTTGAATGCCGTTGGGCTGCTGGAAAATAAATCTAAAGCTGTATGGGTAGAACCAATCGTTTCATTAAACATTTTAGATGCGCGTATGAGGTAACTATTATGGCGATATAGTGTGCGTGTTTGCGGAACATGGAGCAGATTTCTGGGTCGGGAGTGGCGTGGAGGAACGTTAAGATATACTCGTGCAACAAGTTCTGAGCAATCAATTTTAGATTGAGCAATTTTTGTCAAATAGGATATGTCTGTAATATTTCTACGGATTGACAGTGGGAGCAAATGTAAGCGAGCACAGCGTTCATCGTAATTTTTTTGAGGTATTTTAAACTTAATAAATAAAAACTTGGTAAACTTTTTTTGTACATTTTCTAACCTAGCCGAGTGAATTGAATAGTTGGGACTCCAAATTTGGCTCGCGTATTCCAGATGACTGCGGACATAGGCACAGTAGAGTATTTTGATAGATTTCATAGTCGAGAAAGAGTTAGTATTACGGATGATAAATCCTAAGGCTGAAGAGGCTTTTTTTGCAATAAAATCGAAATGACTCTCAAACGTAAGCTTACTGTCCATGAAAACTCCTAAGTCTTTAATGACGGAAGCACGAAATACATTTTGGTGATTTATTGAGTAACTATAGGTGAAAGCTTGCTTTTTTCTAGTGAAACTAATAACTTGACACTTAGATGTGTTGAGATCAAGGTTATTAGCTTTACAATAGTTGACCACTCTATTGAGGTCGTCTTGAAGTAGTACAGCATCAGAGAGGTCTTTAATGGTCCTGTACATCTTCATATCATCTGCAAATAATTGAAACTTGGAATGTTTGATGCACGATCCAATATCGTTGATAAAAGCCACGAACAGTAAAGGACCCAGCAGTGATCCCTGGGGGACGCCGGAGGGAACAGTCAACCATGCGGACATAAAACCATTTAAAACTACAGCTTGAGATCTATTTAAGATATAGGAAGAAAACTATCGGAAGAGATCACCGCTAATACCTAGTCCAATGAGCTTTTTTAGTAATAAATTATGGTTAATTCGATCGAATGCCTTGCTATAGTCGGTATATATAGCATCTGTTTGGTAGCCGTTATCCATATCCTTGGATATATCATCTGTAAATAATATAAGATTGGATACTATTGACCTGCCTTTGAGGAAACCATGTTGGTGCGGGCTAATGTTAGGGGATAGCGCGTAATATAACTGGTCATAAACAATGCGTTCAAAGACTTTAGCCAGGGTACAAAGCTTGGAAATTGGACGGTAGTTATCAATTTTGTTCTTGGGCCCCTTTTTATGGATAGGAGCGATAAATGCAGACTTCCACATTGCTGGAACAATACCCTCAGCTAGCGATCGTTTAAATAAAAGTGTAACTGGTTTAGATAAGTCCTCGGCACATCTGACTATGAACACTGCTGGAAGATCATCACGCTCAGATCATATTCGCCGAACTACTAAACTCCTGTTTTAGCGGGACATGTAAATGCGTTTTTGGCTCTGAAGTACGTTAGTGTAACCACAACGGTAATACATGTTGTAGAATTAGGAAAAAAGAGAAAGTAATATAAAAAGTAATGAATTGAAGAACTCGAATAGAGGAAGTATTTATTTTTAATTTGGTCCTGAGTTCTTGTAATCGGCGAGCATGTATGAGACGATCTATGAGATTGGAGGAAGCTAGAGAGGTCTGGAAGGAAATAGCCTGTTGGAACTCTGTAGTGTCTATCTTAGCTTTTACTGCTCATAATATTTTCAACTGCCTTGTTGGTCGAGTGGCAATTATGTACATAGCGATCGCAAGGTCTTGGATTCGAAACTTAAGTCGGACAAAGTGTGATATGTCTACAAAAAAAAATGCAGTATCGGAGTTTAGATTTGTGTCAGATATGGCAATTTGCTCCCTCGTCCCAACCCAACATCGTCGGCAAAAAGTGAGTGTTCACAGTACATCTCTGCTACCCCCCGCTTGAGGAATGTGTACATATCCTATAAAAGTAAGTAGAAACTTACCTTGACAAAAAATAAGATACTCCGATTTCACTTACACATTTCATTCAGATCAGTCAAGAGCTCTTCGCTTGACCTTTTCCAAAGAGAACTTAATTGGATAAAGGTACAAAACTCAAGGTCTATCTTCCGTTAATTGGATTGGAAGAATTTCTTTAAGAGTCATATATAATTATAGATAATAAACATTGTGCTCCATACCAGGCGCTCACCAAAGGTTCCATCACTTAATTGAACACTGGATTTTTTTCAGCTATATCATTTTAAATCTTATTTTAATATTTATAGAAGTCGTATTTCGTTAGTATCGTAACAATAACACATCGTGCTTAAGTCCAAGTAAATATATGTACTAAATACGAGTAAATATTAATTTTCATAAATTAAACGATCTACGACGTGAGTGGAGGAAGCCAGAGAGGTCTATAAGGAAAGAACCTGTTGGAACTCTGTACTCTCTGCCGACCCCGCAAGGGCACTGGCGTGATGATATAGATAGATAGATAGATAGAGGGATTCATACATTTAAAAATGATCTAATACAACCAATTTTGATTACAGTTCTTTTAAATGTGAATTTCTTAATTCCTAAATTAAGCTAACTGTAGGGGTGAACCAAATTATTTTACCCGAAACTCTAACTTTGTTATTCCGGAATAAGAAAACTAGAATGTAGCATGATTTCTTAATAAATCACTACTATTTAGCAACATTTGATGTTTATTAAATTATAAATTTTAAAACCAACGTTCCATAGTTTCGCAAGAGGCTATATATAATTAATTTTCCAGAAATAATACATCATCATCATCTCAGCCCATACTTGTCCACTGTTAAACATAGGCCTCCCCAATCGCTTTCCAGCGTAACCGGTCCGATGCCACCTGCATCCAACGACTTCCTGCGATTTTCACAAGATCGTCGGTCCATCTGGCAGGCAGTCGTCCCACGCTGAGCTTGCCAATACGTGGTCGCCACTCTAGAATCTTTCTGCCCCAACGCCCGTCCGATCTACGCGCTATGTGGCCCGCCCATTGCCAATTCAGCTTGCTAATCTTAAGGGCTATGTCGGTAACCTTGGTTCTTCTACGAATCTCCTCATTCCTGATTCGATCGCGTAGAGAAACGCCGAGCATAGCTCTCTCCATAGCTCGCTGAGCAACTCTGAGCTTTTTTATGAGACCTATTGTAAGAGACCACGTCTCTGATCCATATATCATCACTGGTAACACACATTGACTGAAAACTTTAGTCATAAGGCACTGAGGTATTTGGATGAGAAGATATTGCGCAGTTTCCCGAACGCTGCCCAGCCGAGTTGGATTCGTCATTCGGAAATAATACAGTTCTAAAATAAAGAGTAATAGCATAAACAGATTGACTTTACCGTGACACCATCGAGTCAATGCTATCCTTTTTACACTACACATTTATTAAATGAAGATAAATGTGCATCACATTTTCTAGACAACGTTACGATAACGTCAATGGTTCGTGTTAAGATATCTAGAGTAAGTGCAGAGCAAACTTAAATAGAACGAAAGAAGCTAACACCATTTTTTCTGTAAGTTGTTTTTGTTAGCATGTAGCGAAGAGTCCTGTTTACTGTATCGGGTCTGGGCCAACTGCTGTCTTAGCCTATTTGCCGATGGATGGAATGTTTCATTACAGGTTTATTAGATAAGTTTTAGGGTTTGTTTTTATTTGGTTTGTTAATGGATGAGCTTAGTAACTATTGTATAGTTTTTACTTTGACCAAGGACCGAAATATGTAATATAGACAGGCTGCTTTCAAGGAGGACCGATGACTTAGGGTAGGTAATGTTATAAGTTTGATGGACATCATGGCAATTTTCAGCCATTACCCTGCAGTAAACGTTTTTTGGCTAATGATGATCTATCTGTATATCTATATCATCATGCTAGATTTCTTGTGGAGTAAGCAAAGAGTACAGAGTTTCAACAGCTGATGACAATAATGATGATTATGGCAAATTATGTCAGGTAAGTTTGTTATAACAGTCAAATCGACTTGTTACGGTTAACAATTTAGATTTTGAAATTTACAATTAGTATCATAAAGGATTGACGGACGGCTTGGTCTAGTGGATAAGAGCTTAAGCCACTTCACCCACTGGAGTAGTCACGGGCTTAATTCCCGCACGGAACATATCTTTATGTGACCCACAAAGATTAGTTTTGATTTGGTTGTGTATGCATGTGAATTGAATTTTCATCATACGGGAATCATTCCTAGTGTGGGACTACGTTAAAAATGATCCAAAAGGTACAAAATGCAGTAATCTAAAAGAAGAGAGAAGCAATTGATAAGATTTGAAACTATTCTCTACATATCTACTTCACCAGTAATCTGGCCATCTAATCATTAGTAATTGCAGAGATTAAGTACTCACGTAACTTGTGGTTGTCTAAAAGTGTCTCTAAAAAAGCTTTCAAATGGAATGGTCCCACTAATCTAAGTTTATTTCTGTTTGAGCGCCGTAACGAATGTTCACACTATTGCACCCTCGACGGTCGTTACTGTATTTCCTATTTCAACACGCCTATAAAATAGTTCAACTACGTTTATAGTTACCAATCAAATTTGACTTCTCCTAAATGCAAAATTAAGTCGAGAATTGATTACGAGTACTGTAGGATTTTGATCCGTTATTGCATTAATAATGCTAACTGAGATAGGAAACCATTAGAGACGATTGCAATATCCATTCAATGAACAATTTTGCAAATTTGCAAATCTTAAAATTTACAAATGTTGATTACTTTCGACTTCAGATACTAAAACCTTTAGACTCATATGAGAAACAATTTTTCAAAAGGAATTATTTTATCGGAATTATATTATCGGAAAAAAATTCTATTAGATTCTAAAAAGTTATTAAAGTCTATTTATATCTTTGGACAGTTCTCATTAAAACCGACATTAGAGAGTGTTTTCCTTTACAACTTATTTTTCTATAAATGTCCATAATTTTGAGTGAGTGTTTTTTCTTAATAATGTGTTCTTAAAAAATGAGGAGTCATTTTTATGCAGATGGCTTTATAAAAAACATTTATTTTTAATATTATTCTTTCACAATAAAAATGTCTGATATTTACATCAAAAGATTGTTATTAAGTTTAAAATACTTTTGCAATAGACTGCAAGTGCACTTCGTAGACATTAAATTGTGATACACAATGACATTGTTCATGGAACGATGTTATCCAACGTTTCGCGTTGCAGTAGACAATATCTTAAAACTATAAATTGTGAGCAAAATATGAAAATAATATTGCTAGAATATTTAGATATAAAGATTTCTTGAATTTCAGAACTCGTTTCTGACTTCTGACTGATGTGACAGACAATATCGTAAGGAATTTTCAATATTCAGACGAATGTAACCAGTTTAAAATGAATGAGATATAGCACTTACTCCTTCGGCTCAGCGACTCAAAGTGGATCTTGGCCTTCGAAGCGAGATTCCGCCACTTCTCACGCATCTACGCAATTCCCTGCCAGTCTCGGCTAGAAGATCACGCAGATTTACCTCAACCATGTCCTTTTAGCAATACCTAGGACGACCGATCGTGTAATGCGAAATTAAAATTTAACAGCTTAATTAAAGTCGTTTTAGATATACTGTTCCAACGGTTTCCGACTTTCCTTTTGGAATAATTAAAACTGAAACCACTACTCCTTAACTATTATCCCGGAAGGGTCAGAGATCGGACACGATCAGAACATTTTACAAACGATTATATTTAATAAAAATTATGCTAAACTCGTGGAGTATAAAGATATCGTTTCGTTCGTGGGGTAATTAAATGCCAAATAACGTGCACAAAACGTGCATATCGCTTGTTTCCGATTTGATCGCTGTCGCTTCCGAAAAGAGACTGTGTCCATCGCCGCGCTGAGTGTTCCTTTTATACTCATAAGAAAGTTCTAGAATAGCCATGAACCCTCTAACTACAGCGATGGAAAGTACATCGAACAATAGCAGGTTCGCCCCACATAGCGGTATCATTATTACATACGTATTTGTACGTGAACAAGTATTTACTTGTTTACCAAAACCGCGCGCCAGCGATAATTAAAGGGCTATTACCTTCTAGACGTTTTAGCAGTTCAGAGCGGATTCTAGATCTTTCTTGACGGATCGATACCCTGAAGACCAAAGGGTGTGTAATGCGTTTTGAAATTAACATCCCCCGATAAAGGGTTCACGAGATATCGCGGTGTATTGAAGTCGTAACAATATTTTATTGACAGATTGCTCGATCAACACTAATTAGTACTAACTCCTATAGTTGCTTTTCACGATACGAAAAAAACAGTCAGGCCTATATGCATGCCGTCACTCGCGCGCCGCTGTCAAGGTCAGCTGTGTTTTTGTTTGTACGCTGCGCTGCGTGCAACAACGAACTTTTTTAAATCATGTCGCAAATATTAAAATGTAACGCCTGTAATATAGTCATAGATGAACTATTGGCATATGTGCAAAATAAAATATCAGTTATCGACGAAGATACGTTGAAAAGAATTTGTGTGTCCGCGTTTACGAGTAGTGAAATCAGTAAATCAAAATCATTACTATTTGAATCCTTGCCGACGGATCATCGTAAAATCGTAAGAAAAAGGAAGGGAAAGGAAGTAAGGGAACTTGATGACATCGTTAGTGTGTTTAAAAGCATAGATCCCGATGCAATTCCTGTTTTTGTTGCGAAGAATCTCGAAAAACTACCCCCAATTTTGTTCGATCACCTTGATTGTACAAAACTGCTAAAAGATCTCACAAGATTAAATTCTGAGATTGAAGAAGTCAGAAACACATATGTCACGGTAAAACAGTTTGAGGATTTGCGAGCAGATATACAGAATCTAAGGCACGCAACGTTATCGGGACCTATAAATACTGCTGACTATGTAAATACGAGACGGGGTGCTTGGAATCAGGAAAATGGACCTGTGAGCATGACATTGAGTCACAACTACATCATAGACGAGCACGAGTTACAGTCTGATAATATGGTAAGAAATCAATGCCCCGTAATAGCAAATCACGAGGCATTGACAATGGCTACTGATAAATGTCAAGTTGATATCGTGGTGTGTACGCCGTTAGCTCAAGCCAAAAATGATTCACCGAGTGCGCTAAAGACTGCAAGGGCGGCACAGGAGACTCAGGGCGAGAGTACCGACGAAGCGCCAAGTATTCCGTTATCTCCGAAAGCGAGCTTAAGAACTGATCAACCAATTACACTGGCAACTGACCAGGAGCACAAAAAGAATAATGCAGTACCGATCACGCGTCTACTCCCTGAGTCGAAAACCCAAATAAATACCAGAAAGGAAGATACTAGTCCTTGGCAAACAGTGAAAAAACGTAAAAGAAAACCAAACTATAGATATTTGAGTGAAATAGGTAAAGCAGAAGCGTCAGTATCGTCCTTTAGAGCTGCTAATAAGAAAAAACCTATTTTTATAACGAATGTACATAAGGATACAGTGGAGTCTGACATCATTAATTATATAAATACTCAAACACAAGAAAGGATATTTTTGGAAAAGATAAACACGAAGAAAGTGTTAGATCACAAAGCCTACAAATTCTTTGTGTCCGAGTCTAAAGTGTCCAAATTCTTAGACGAAAAAATATGGCCTGAAGGAATTATCTTTAGACACTTCGTACATTTTAAAAATCGAAGAGCGGATGATGAGTCCGCGACATCCGGTCCGTTGATCTCTAACTATGGATAGTACGACCTACAAATTTGCCAGCTATAATTGTAAAAGCGTGAAGAGCGCTGTGAGCGATATTCGACGTTTATGTGACGAATGCGTGCTGATAGCACTACAAGAAACTTGGCTGCTACCGGAAGAGTTGGCGTATCTGAATAGCATCGATAGTAGATTTAATTGCACGGGGACATCAGCTGTGGACACGACGGCAGGGTTACTGCGTGGCAGGCCGCACGGCGGTACCGCGCTGCTGTGGAAGACTAGTGTGTTTCATTGTGTTACTGTTATAAATTGCGATAATCCGCGAGTGAGTGCTATTCGCATAAATACAGCTTCTAGTCCATTGATTGTGGTGTGTGTTTATATGCCTACAAACAAATCGGAAAACCTGGCTACTTTTACTGACTGCATGGGAACTGTAAGTGCTATTAGTAATGATTATGAAAACGAACCTATTTTTGTTTTAGGAGATTTTAATGCTCATCCCGGTGAATTATTTTTTAATGAATTAAATGGTATATGTAATGAGTTTAAATGGGTCCCAATTGATATAAATATGTTAGGATTGACCTCTGGAACTTTTACATACATAGATCAAGCTTGTGGATCTAAGCGTTGGTTAGATCATTGTGTTGTATCGCAATCAGCTGCGGTGTCTGTGTGCAATGTTTACGTTGAATACGATGTGTGCTGGTCAGATCACTATCCAGTTATATGCGAGTGTAATTTAGATTGTTTGACCCTTGTAAGAACTATGCCAAATGTCGCTAGTAATATCGTGTGGGGTGAGAGATCAGTCGATGGTATTAAACAATATCGAACTGAATGTCATATACGTCTCAGACTTATTGATTTTCCTGATGAGTTTCGAAACTGTTGTGAACGGTATTGTAATGATCCTACACACAGCTTACTTATTGATAAACTTTATTCCGATATTGTGCTTGCATTATCCCAGGCGGCGCGAAAGGGTCAGGTAGGCGAGCGTGGACAGAATGAACAGAGTAAGTTGCGGCGCAAAACAATTGTTGGATGGAATAAACATGTTAGTGACAGCTACAGGGCGGCCAGGGTGATCTTTCAGGAATGGTTGTCGTGCGGTAGCCCCACCACTGGTATTATCTATTCAAAGATGTGCGAGAGTAAAAAAATATTTAAATCACGTTTAAAATGGTGTCAGAAGCATCAAGATCAATTGAAAATGGATATACTTGCAACTAAGCACAGTAAAAAAGATTTTAGTGGTTTCTGGAAAAATACCAATCGTTTGAAGGGACGGCCTGGTATTCCTGTGAATGTAGATGGCACAAATGATTTAAAATGCATCGCTGATAAATTCAAAAATAAGTTCCTTGTCAGGTCTTCGTTAGGACCGTCATTGTCACAGAGTAGTCATGGGGTTAGTGGCGAACACGTTAATACCAGAATTACGGCCGGAGATGTATTAAACGCGGTTAAGTCTATTTCAAAAGGCAAATCGCCTGGACATGACGGATTAAGTGTTGAACATGTCCAAAACGCTGGCCCTCACATGTGCAGAGTATTAGCTATGTTGTATAGTTTTTGCATATCTCACTCTTACCTACCTCTTGACATGATGAGAACTATTGTTGTGCCGGTAGTAAAAAACAAAGCGGGAGATTTGTCAGATGTATCTAATTATAGACCTATTTCCTTGGCAACGATAGTTGCAAAAGTGTTTGACAGCATTCTGAATACACAATTAAACAAACACCTTAAGTTGCACGATAACCAGTTCGGCTTTAGGCCGGGACTGTCTACAGAAACTGCAATATTGTGTCTCAAGGGTGCTGTCAAATATTATACTGTAAGGGAAACATCTGTCTATGCTTGCTTTCTTGACCTTTCCAAAGCTTTTGACCTGGTATCATATGACATATTGTGGAATAAAATGAGATCATCCCATATACCGAATGAACTTATAAACATATTTAAGTATTGGTACAAGAATCAGGTTAACAACGTAAAGTGGGCAGGCACCTTGTCGGATTCGTATAGGTTGGAATGTGGGGTGCGGCAGGGGGGGTTGAGCTCTCCCTCCATTTTTAACCTGTACATTGTTACGACCGCCTGACGGCGGGTACAAATAAAACACACAATTACAAAAAAAATACAATTGTTTATTGTTATCAGGAAAAATATATTTGATTACGCAAACAATTAAAATCGTAATAAGAACAATCCAGAAAATTAGAATAAGTATCAATATTAAAATGGGGCGTGAATTCCCGGCACAGGGGAGTTTTCGGGTCCACAAAAAAACCTATGGGCGCTGGGGACTTATCTTTAGGCCGCTCGATCCCGTGACGCGTGGGGGGTCTTCGGTAACAGCCTCCACCGGCTAGGTGAGGAATCTGGAGGTGCCCTGTAGAAGGCCCTCAGCCGCCGAGGTCAGCGGGAGTCGACGGGCAGAAATGAGGCCTGCTGTCTCCCAAACCGTACTTGTCAACCCGTACGGTGGACCCCCAGTTTTCTGGAACGCGCCGAATTGGACACATGTAGCGCGAAAGATCAGACCCCCAGGCACTAGGTGAGACCAGGAGTGGGCGTCGGCATCTTTCGCGAAGCAATTAAAATATTCACGAAATGGAGTGGTGATATATACGTCCGGTTGAAATATAAGGAAAAACAAATATAGAATAAAACTTATTACCCAACCCAGAATCAAACCCCAACATTATATTTAGGACTATCACCACTCCACTACGCTATCAGGTACAAAAATTTTAATTCTTACACATGACGGTAGGTCTATAAAAACGTCGAAACAATGACCATTGATATTTTTTTTGTCGAGTATATTGAGAAAACCCTCTTTCGTGACATCAATCCAGCGAATAATTTTGTGTTTACATTATACAATTTGCGGTGGCAATTTCTAATAGTTTAACAAAACAAAAAGCTCATTATTTTAATGTATGAAGTTAGAAATTTAGTTATTACGGAATTTTTGACAACAAATATTTAGAAAAATAGATATTCACAAGCCACCGATGTTCAACAACACACGCGTGGAATGCACAGTGGGAATTAATTATCGTGGCCATATCTCTCCTGGTTTCTTGTGGAGGCTGGACCGATTTGGACGAAATTAATATGATAATAAAAATAAAGAAAAATACCGCGGTGAAACATATTCAAAACTTATCGAATGATTAAATAGAAAAGGTTATATTTTACAATTTTTAAGATACTAGCTGTCACATTTGGTTACGTTGTTACCCACTATTAAGAAATATATATAGCCACAGAAAAATACACTATTAAAAGGTAGAACAAATCACTTGTTGAATAGTAATCGAATTAATCCAGACACGAAAAATTAGTTAACAGCAATCAGAACTATTGGAATAATTATATTAAACTTACCAAGGGGGTTGAAGAATATTGCTAATTTAAACTTTTATTTTTTTTATTTTAATTAAGCACTGTTCGAACTGAACTGATTTGTTGTCGTGCGAGCTCTGGCGTCGGAAAAGGGTTGTTCTTGCGCGAGCTCGTTTTTATATACTGCCCCCCAGAACGGCCCACTTCCTGCCTGGCAACAGTGCGCGCTCCCCAGATCTCTTGATCCTTCGTCTGAGACGAGGACAGAGATATAGAAAGAACGGCTCAACCGAAGCAAGGCACGCCCTAAACTATTGTCTGTTTTTTATAAAATTCTTGTGGGACTAAGTTAGCAATAACCGAACCGAGTGAGATAGGATCATTGTCCCGTTGTTCGCTATTGTATTATTTCTAGATCCTTCTATGTGGTGGGCGTTTCTTATTAGGTGTTCTAGAAGGAATTTGATTTCCGGTGCCAACGAATACCTTATATGGTCATTATGATGCTATCACTAGTTAAGGCGCGCGGTTTCCATTCGATGTAACAACTAGTTATTTTGTTTGTCTGTGTGTAAAGATTTTTTATTTTTATTTTTTATTTTTAAAACTATGTTACGACGTAACAACATTAATGGACTGGTCGAGGCGCTCAGCGAGCAACATATTGGTTGTCACATAGACGGCGTCTGTTTCAATAACATAAGCTACGCGGACGATATGGTTCTGCTGAGCGCCTCGGTCTGTGGACTTAGAAAGCTGCTCAGTATCTGTGAGGGCTATGCAACGGATCACGGGCTCCTTTATAATGTAAATAAGAGCCAGTGTATGGTCTTTCAGGGTGGACTAAGAAAAGTAACAGAAATGCCACCTATTCGACTGAATGGCTCACCTCTAGAAAGGGTAGATACTTTTAAGTATCTTGGCCATTTAGTAACACCTACCCTGAAAGACGATGCAGACATTGAACGAGAGCGAAGAGCGCTGTCGGTTAGAGCGAACATGGTAATCCGGAGGTTTGCACGGTGCTCGATTGACGTAAAAATAACTCTTTTTCGAGCCTATTGCACTACTTTTTACACATGCAGCTTGTGGACAGACTACACGCAAAAATCGTACAGCGCTCTTCGAGTACAATTTAACAACGCGGTCAGGATGATGCTGGGGCTCCCTCGCTTTTGCAGTGCATCGACAATGTTCGCGGAAGCGCGCGTAGATTGCTTCAACACAACTATGCGCAAGAGAGGCACTTCGCTCGTACGGCGGGTGCGGGGGAGCTCCAACAGCATGCTGGCCACGCTCGCGGACAGGCTCGATTGTCCCTACATTACCCACTGTTGTAAGCTTCACGTTGCACACAGGGAGTGACGACATTGGGACCAATTCATCTTATGTGACATTATTTCAATTTTATGGCAATGATTTTAATTTTTTATAATTTTTTTAATGTTTAATGTGACTGCTGATTTGACTTTATTTTATTTTATTCATTTTGTGAGTCTTTGATACTTTTAAAATAAATTATTATGTATATATTTATTAAGTATAATTTCTTATAAAATATATATAAAAATATAAAATACAAATATCCACCGACAGCAAGGTCTACGACCTAAGCTACCGGTGGTCAGGGCTCCAAAGAGAGGAACCTCCTCACAATGCGTGCCGTGTCCAACATTACTGCCTTCTGTATCAGGCCCTTCACCCAACTGCCTAGCGAGAGCTTCTCAAGGTGTTTATCGAAGCTCTTCGCTATAAGGCCGTTGACTGAAACGACCATCGGAATAATGATAGTTGAATCAACATTCCACATGGCGGTAACCTCATGGGCCAGGTCTAAATATTTAGATAATTTTTCTTTTTCGGCCTTCACAAGGTTCTCATCATGCGGAATGGTGACATCAACTAGCATTACACGACGCATCGATCGATCTATTATCACGATATCAGGTTTATTGACTACAATAGTCCTGTCCGTGATAATAGATCGATCCCAGTAGAGCGTGATATGACCACTTTCGAGAACTGGAAGAGGCTGGTACTGGTAGTACGGTACTTCAGAGTCTACAAGGCCATATTTAAGAGCAAGTTGCTGATGGATAATTCTAGCCACTTGGTTGTGTCTGTGCAAGTACTCTCCGTTAGCAAGACGAGAACAACCGGAAACTACATGTCTAATAGACTCACCGGGACGGTGGCATGCCCGACAAATGTCAACCGTGCCGTCCTTTAGGATGTGCTTCCGGTAGTTGTTCGTCATGATAACTTCGTCCATAATTGCAAAGACAAACCCTTCAGTTTCCCCAAAAAGGTTGCTGAAGCGTAGCCAGTTCACGGAAGCGAGCTGGTCCACATCAGGCCCTGTAAGAGCCCGATAGAACCGTCCGTGTAGCTCCTTGCCCTTCCATATGGCTGTGCGGTCCGAAATACTTAATACCTGGGGCCTTCGCCAGTTCTCGTTTGCCAAGGAAAGCGGAGTTAGGCCTCTATCGATTGCGGCAACATCTCGATACATCACCACGGATACACTCAAAAAGTACTGTCTGAGATTGCACACCTCGCGGTTGTGTAGAGTCTTAGCGTTTAAAAACCCACGATCACCGCACTTCCGCGGGATGTACAACCTCATAACAGATGACCGCGGGTGATGCATACGATACGCTGTCAACAATCGACGGACCTTTCTATCCAGGGCATCCAGTTCAGACTGAGTCCACCTTAGTATGCCAAAAGAGTATGTAAGAACAGGCATGACCCAACCATTGAAAGCTCTGACCTTATTTCCACCTGATAGAAGGCTTTTTAACACTTTTATCAGGCGGGCAAAGAACCGATCTTTCAATGATTGTTTCATATCCTGTTCAGCTATACTTAAGGCTGTGACATACCAAGATACTTGTAAGAATCCATTTCAGAGAGAGACCTGAGGGATATATCTTCAGAGAGCTGTAGATTAAAAGAATCTTCAACTCTCCCTCTTTGTACATGGATGACCGCACACTTGTCTACTCCAAACTCCATTCCGATGTCGTTGCTAAAATTGCCGGTTATTTTGAGCAACTCCATCAGGTCTGTTTTCTTCGAAGCGTACAACTTGAGGTCATCCATGTACAGTAGATGAGATATAGGCTCACTCTCCCTCCGCAAATGGTAACCTAGCTTTGAATCCTTAAGTATAGCACTTAATGGATTCAAAGCTAAGCAGAACCACAACGGACTCAAACTGTCACCCTGAAAGATACCCCTGCTTATCTTTATCAAGTCCGACGAACCAGAAAGGCCTCCACAGCCTGGGTGACGAAGAACTGTGGTCCACTGCCTCATACACGAACCGAGGAAAGAGCACAGTGCCGGGTGTACTCTGTACAGCTCTAGCACCCTCCCCAGCCATGTATGAGGCACCGAATCATAGGCCTTCTTATAGTCAATCCAGGCCATGGAGACATTCTTTCTGGATCATCGCACCTGTTGGCAAATGGCCATATCAATGAGGAGCAAATCCTTTGTACCCCGGGACCCCCCCTTACAACCATTCTGAGTAGGCGATAGAATATGCTGTGCCTTAAGGTGATTATTGATTTTTATTCTCAGAATGGATGTAAGGAGTTTATAGACCGTAGGTAGACATGTAATCAGTCTATAATTTTTAGGTTCCGAAGTGCTGCCAGATTTGTAAATCAAGTGAGTGACACCCGATGTCATAAAGCTAGGGAGCGATCCCAATTGAAGAGCTTCTTGGAATTGAGTCGCTAGACGAGAATGTGAGCCCTGGAGCCTCTTTAGCCAGAATGCGTGCAGTCCATCCGGCCCCGGACTTTTCCAGTTCGGCGCCGCACGAACCGCACAGGCCAGATCTTCACGGCTTATGACTACGGGCTCCATTTCCTGAATGGGCCCACAGGATCGTCCAACAACATCAAACCATTCGCCCTCGGAGTGACTGACGGGCACTGACCAAATTTTACGCCAAAACTCGGCCATGACGGCCGCATTTGGCAAGTGCACGTCAGTCACTCTCTCTTGGGGGCGCTCCCAAGCCTGGTATACACTCCTTTGATTCGTCTGGAAGGTGCGATTCACGTGGTATCTATCTGCTCTCGCCTTATACCTGCGAATCCTCTTCGCCCATGCATAAACTTTTTGCTTCCAGTAGTCTATGCGTTCCGCGACCCCTGCCACATAGTCCACAGGAGCCACTCCTGTGCCTGCAAAGGCTTGGGCCACGAAACGCACAACTCTCGGGCGGTTGTTTCCAGCCTGGAAGCACAACAATTTCGCTATGAGTGTCCTAGCCATATTTATACGCCGCTCTATTCTGCACTGCCAGAATGGTTTAGTATTTGTGGGTTGGGTGGCTCGATGTAGATTAGGAAATCTTATACCTGCCACCCGACACACCGCCACCGCTCCACAGTACAAAATAGAATGGGTATCACATAAGTCCACACTGGTCTCCCAGTGTGGCGTTAAAACATTGTCTAGGGCACTCACAAGCGAAATGTTACGTCTATGCATGGGCAAACGGGGTAGGCATGGTCTTAGGGAAATCGGTGCAGACCGATACTCCGCAAATGCATCCTCCAGAGCTCTCCTCACCTGCTCCTGTAGCTGGTCACTAACACTTACCTGCTCGCTATTTACCTCCTCCGATCGTGCGAAGTTATTTAAAGAGATAGGTTCTTCAACGCTTCGCACGTTGAAGTCAGTACGAGCAGGAAGTGCTTCGCGGCGCAGTCTCTCAAGCACTGTGTCATCCAACAACTTGCACCGCTGGATGGCACGTACTTGATCCGATAGTCGTTGCGCAGTAACGGCGACAGTCGGGTGAAGCCCCTGAAACAGAGACAACAATTTCGGACGGTAAGCGGTGAGGATGGTTCCTCCCTCTGTAGCACCATAGTAGGCCCGCATGACACTCAGATTTAATTCCGGAGTCCATCTCATGCGGCGCACTACACCACCGGTAGCAGGGGCCGTGGGCGGAGCACAATGTCCCGCTGGTCCCAGGCGTGCCGGCAGTGGTGGGCGTCCTCTCCTCGCAGATGTTAATGTAGGTGGAGTCGCCGATATCCCGGCATCGTCGCTAGAGGCCCCAGATGTCGGCGGTGTGAAAAAATCTTCATCCTCCGAAGGCTGGGGCGAGGCGGGCGAGCCGGGCAAAGGTGTTGGGCGTGCGCTAGGTGACCGGGCATCCCGCTGCCGACACAGCCGCACGGGGTTTCTTCGGCTGGGCTCGGCCATTTACAGATGTTATATGTATTTTCTTCCAATACCACATTTTGCGAACCCACGTTCGCATTGTAAAATTTTGCTCTTGAACTGTGTTGTTTTTTGTTGTTTTTTTAATGTCTAAACGGATAATTTCTATATTTCTTCGCAAAAAAAAATTTTATTTACACAAAACGACGTGTCGTTGACAGCGGTTGCCATGGTTATTATTATTATTATTATATACCTCAAGCAAGGGTGGCATAGGTGTACCATATACACCCACATTTCGCCGGCGATGTTAGGTCCAAATGTACTAGGTGACGAGCCTGTTGCTACTATTGTAAAAAAAAGTACAAGGTTTTATTTCTAACTTAATTCGGTACCAAATCTATTATTGTTATTAAATATTTTATCGTACCTTTATTATTGCACTGGCCACACTGACGGTAGAAATATATACGGGAATTATAATTTTTGTACCGGCCACACCGGTGTAAAGCGAGGCCGGTGAGTCGACAGAACGGGCAAATAAGTGTAAATAAGTGGTGTAATATTAAAAAGTTTTGGAAGGCCGGTTATTTCTTAAAGGTGAATATATGATTAATAAGTTTTGAAGACAAATAAGTTTGGAGACAGCGAATGAGTTTTGGAAATAAATAAGTTTTGAAAGCCAACCTGGTTATTTCTGAGATATTCTATACTATACCGGGCATGATTCCAGATTCTAGAATACGGTAGATTTGTTTCAATAGAAAAAGCACACTCCGCCTGGATCTGAACGCAGTTTTTGTGATCGCTTACGGAACTAGACCGACGAGGTGGCGCTATCCGTCTTCTTATTTTATCAGCCGAAAGATATTCACTGCAGAACATAAGCCTCCCCAAATCTGGCCACGGCTTTTAGCTGTAGGCATCCATCTTTTACCTTTTACCCTTAACTAACTCATCAGTCTCTTGTACTCTTATCTTGGTGTTATCTTATCTCTATTTGTCTATATTATCACACCAGAGCCGTTGCAATGTATGATGTACTACAGAAGTCCCGTAACCACAAAGAGAAAATGTATTTTCTAGCATCACAATTCCCGAAAACCGCATACATTAATCCTCTATCTCCAAAATTACCTGTTGAAAAGCAAATATTCCCGCAAGAACGAAAACAGTTATCGCCGTGTCGATTTTACGTGCCATAGCACCGGCGTTTCCAATTATTGTCGCAAATGGAAATGTAGGCGCTTTTTAATTGGAAGATGAGGATGAATTGTTTTGTGCCCTCATACCGGAGCAGCACACAACGCAAGATATGATAGCAGGTGAAGTGTCGAAAAAAAGGCCGTGGAAGGGATTGCAATCGTGGAATACAAAGAAGGACCGATGATGTTCTATCTATCTATTTATATAATCATGCCAGATCCCTTGCAGGGTAGGCAGAGAGTACAGAGTTCCAGTAGGTCCGTTCCTTACATACTTTTCTGACTTCCACCACTCTCATAGTTCGTCTCATACATGCTCTCTCGTTACGGACACTCTTGACTAGTCCTCCAAGTCAATGATGTTGTTAACTATATAGATAAGGCTTGGCCCAGATTGGCTCAGAATATGGATATGTAGCGTTAGAGGGACGAAGTTTATGCCCTAGCTACGTCTCCTAAATAGATTTTCACTCGGTCAATATGGAGGTCAATTTTACCAACAAAATACCGTAAGAAACTTAATCTCAGCTAATTCAAGAAATAACTAGCCGTTATTTAGCGATGGTCAAAATTCGGTCAGTCGTCGGTCGAAGTTTGTTAGCAGAATAAGCTTAAATGCAATAAATTTCAGTCTAATCTATTTAACACGTTTTTCACAGCAATTCCAAAATCTTGCCCTCAAATTCACTCAAATCTGATAAACAAATAATATATAAAAAATATAAAACAATAGATTTTCCCAAACTTTTGTAATTCCTCTGTAATCCGGAGATTAAATTTTATAATTGGCCAAGTTTTTAACTCGCAACCATTGTGTTGAGGATCAGAGGGGTAATTGGCGTGAGCTGTGATGATGGGAACCTTCAATGGGTATCGCGAATCACACTTGAAAACTTGATCGCCGATAACAGACTTTGGAGACTGTTTCGTTTTGTATGAGTTAGATACTGTGAGCGTTATAGAATATTTTGCGTTAAATGCATAAGTCCAAATGGGCATTTAAATTTGACCATTATGTGTTTATTTGAGTAAAAAATTTTAAGTATTGCTACCTCGGTTATAAATGAAGATCACAATAATTCTAGCTGACCTATACTTGTAGAATTTGTTGGAACAGACGATTATGCTCACATAAAAAAAATGGAAATAATGCTGAGACCTTGTCAAATTTTATTAAAAGACTAAGAGTGTCAGTTGTTTAAACTATGAATTAATCATTAATTTATCATCAAGCAGACGACGCAATTTTAATCCTTACCTTATAAAATACAGCAGAGATTTTTTTTAAACGCTAAACGATATCATTTATACCAAATCAAAAGGATTAAAGTATAATTCGAGACGTTTCAAAAGTAACAACGGTTTCAAAAGACAATAAGAGATTTGATGTTGAGGGATATCATTTAATACTTACCCCAACCGTATTATACTGATCTTTTTAAGCTGTAAGCCACGCAAACTTTGAATTGTTTTTTTTTTGGAAATTTTTACTCACAGTCTTGAAGGTTAAGAAAAAAAATTATCGCTAAGTTTTTGTAACAATAAACATTTGCAAATAAAAATGGGAATGAATATTAATTTTGACTTTCCGATCGCTTACTTTTCAAACTAAAATTGATTTCTCTGATAATCAGAGACTGGTTCTGTTTTATTTAATTTGTTGGCAATAAAAATGAAACTAATAAAATATTATTGTGTACAAAATATTATTGTATTCACACAAGGTGGACACAAGGTGGACTGGTTTCAACGTAAGGTGTCAAGCTATAAATATTTTCATAGTTGTTGCTGTTATCAATTTCATTTTTTTTTTTCGTATCGAATGTATTAAATGAAGATAAAATTTCAGTGTTTTTGTAGGCAAGACGTCGTTCCAGTGTCGTGGTTCGAGGTGGTGGTTGAGGGGGAACTTTGCAATCTTGACTCTCAGTGCTCGTTGAATAACTTCAAAAAGTTTGTAATGCCGTCGGCTGTAATGACAACTTCTTCTGCGCTTTTAGTAAATCCGGTAGAACTTTCGGAAAATTCCTCTTTCTGGTATGCAATAACGCTTCTTTTGCGGTCATTGGCTGAGTTTGTTGTTTATCTTCCCTCGAAGTTACATTAATGTCGTTTCTAAACGTAATAGGAGGTAGAATATCTACAATATTACTACATTCCATCTTTTCTAACATTTTATCGTAATTAACATCAGTTACAGGATCAGACGAGGAATGTTTGTGAGATATAATTAAAGGTTTATCATGCACTGATAGTGTATATTTGTGTACGTTTTGTTATCAAGTTTCACATCAGAGTCATTTGGAGTAACACCTTCGGTTTTCGTTCGCTGTAGTTTAATATTAGTGGAATGTGTTTGGTTACCAGCATCAAAAGATTTAGGAATTTCAATCGGTTCTTGGGTGAGAATGGAATTAGTTCCGGCAGGTGGTGTAGCGTCAATGGCAAAAGACACTTTTTTAGATTTTATACTTTCAGTAGCTTTACTTTTTATTGATTCGCTAGATTTACTTGTCGGTTTATTACAGTTCGAAGATTGTTTATTACTTCCTATAGATGAATGTGATCCAAGAGCTGAAGTAGATGTGGTCTTTTCCAAAGTTTTAGTTTTACTATTTGTTTTCAATGCAAAGCTTTTGGAATTCGCACTGTCATTTATTTTCAGTGTATCTCTTTTGAATCTTTTAGTATTTGATAAAAGTTCTTCGGATCTCGTGAATGGTTTTACGTGAATGTGTTTATCATTATTTAAATCGGAATTCGATTTTCTGAGAATACCTGGAGAGCATCGGTGCATAACTTCATTCGCTATCCAATCCCTAACTTTAGTGTGTGCCTCTAAAGTACTCGTTGAGAAATGTCTTCTTAGTTGGAATCGTTCCCTAAAACCCCCGGAATCATCAGATTTGGGCGTCTTACAAGGATCAGACTTCTTTTTATGCTTCTTCGAATCGTTTTTCATTTTATTGAAACTCATCGACTTAATGACACTACAGCCATTTTTAAGAGTTTGAAGTGCGCTTTTATCTTCCTTGGAACTCTTTTGACCGATTACATGCACTTCGCCTATTTCGGCGCACGGCTTTCGAGCACTCTCAAGTGTTCTTTCTCGCAATCTAAGCTTACGTTTTTTAAAATACAGTATCGAGCAAATTCCTATATTTATAGCGAGGAATACGATACTCAACGATACAATCAATGTTATGGTTATACTGGATATTTTCACTGGCATGATGACTTTTGGTTTTGCGGTTGTTGTGTACACTATGGTTTTTTCCATTAATTCGGGTGGAACTGGCCTCGTTGGCTTCTCTATTGACATAATCTCTCGGTATATATCGTTTGTATTTGGTCGTGGAACGGGTTGGGAATATGAATGCATTTTTCCATAAATCGATGAGGAATAGTGTGGTGTTTCAATTACTTTTGGCGTCCAAATTCTGCGTTGGATCTGTAAAAATGCCAAGAAATATTGCTACATGAAAATCAAAATTAAGTTCGACGGAGTTTGCTCGTTTAACGTTGTTCAATTATTTAATTTTTTAATAACAAATAAATCCGATTCGCATTCCATTTCCTTACTAAAAAAATGCCTGCACAGTTTCATAATTACATAACGAAACGTAATATCTTAATTCACTAACAGTAGTTATTTCAGCCAGGCTTTTACCAAGTCGACCCTTTTAATTGAATTAAAATAATTCATTTATAGATGATAGGTCCATCACTATTGCAGGCGGTATTATTTCAGGTCCCTTCTCAAGCCCACTCTATCCTCTAATAAATTCTAACAATACAGATGGTATCTCATCAATTACTTTCACTCCAAGTTAGGCTCGTGGTGGCTTTTATGCACTGGGCTATTGGAGCCAGGCTTATTTTGTTAGACCTTAGTAATTTTTTTTTGTGTTATACTATTACGTTTATATCAAAACTCTATGTATGTATTGGTATTTAGGTTTTATTATAAATTGCCTGTTTCCTGCCTTTCGAGACAAATTAATTGCATCGAGTATAAGGTCGACAGGTAGCTTTAGGTTGTACTAATATAATAAAAAAGTAGCTAATTATCTGAATACAAGTGTACACAATTATTGTTTTATTTTATATATCGACGATTCGCCACTCAAGTCATCGTTAATACGGGCGTTCTCTAATTCAAATGTCAAATATATTTTAGTCGTTCGGTATCTTTTTGAGCATTAGTTATTAATTCAGAAGGACGGTTTATTTGTCACTTTTATATTTTAGTAACTTATGACGCTACGTTTTTTATCTTAGGTGAGAACAATTACAAACATTAAATTATTATTATTATTTTTTATTTCAAAAGTGACTAAATTACATAGAAACTATTATATACATGATCAAGCCTTGTATATTATTTAGCTTGCCTACTTCAAATAAGAATACTTAAAATCATTCTTATTTAACAACACAGTAAACCCGAAACACCTAACATTCCTATCCTACATACTCATATTAACGGATGTCTTACGAAGTCCCCACATCAAACAGCCTACTGACCTCTATTGTATCCTAAACCCATTACCACTAAAACAAAGCGGAACTGAACTTCATCATGCCGTATAAAATCCAATTACCTGTGTTCCTATGTGTTGACTTAGGCTTTTGCACTGGCGGTGGGATGGCCGGAGCACGCGAAGGAGTGTATTCAAACAAAGGGTCCACAATGTACGTATTCATCCTGCTTGGAAGTGTATCTATCCAGAACTTGGAGCAATTTGAACGGTATTGTCTGCTTACTGAAGGCGGGATATCTTTGGAGATGAGTTTGAATAAGAGCTTAGGTGAAGTGTAGTTTAGGAGTAAAGTACATAGGTATATTGTTGAAAAGTCTTTTATTTTTGCATCAGTTCGAGAGCAATTTGATGAATATAGGACTTTTAGAATACTTGTAAAAATTCTAAAAGTCTTTGAAATTATAGTATATTAGGAATGCAGTTACCTTGAGATTAAGTAGTTTATTGTTACAATTACTCGTACTCTGCCCTACGAATTCTCAACAAATGGTGTTCAACTCTTTTTAAGTAATATATTGGTTAAAAAATCCTTATCTTTATCTTTATTCTTTATTGTACAAAAAGAGATAACATGTTTGTAAGCATATTAATACAAATGATGTACAAAGGCGAACTTAACTCAGTTTGAGTTATCTACCAGTTAACCTTTGTAGACAGAACAAAACATATGGAAGTAAGGGCAATTGTACAACAATTTTAGATTTATAAAGTAATAATTATATTAACACAACACAATAATACAAAGTACATATATAAATAAAAATATACATACTTATACATTTATATGTATTATAAATATATATTAATATATAATAATATATATCACACAGAGAGGAAATGCTCTTTAACTCTTCTTCTAAATACATCTAAAGAACAGCTATCACGTAGGGAATGCGGAAGAGAATTCCAAGTTTTCACCGCATGTACAGCAAAGGAACCATCGTAAAGACTAGAAGTATGATGCGGAGTTCGGAGAAGGAGAGAGGTAGCCGTACGACACGTTTTGTCTCTGGGAATAAGAAACTCGAAACGTTCGCGAAGATATGCAGGCGAGTTAGGGTTGTGAAGAACAGAATATAGAAGAGAGAGAACATGTAAGTCCCGTCGTCGTCTAATAGGTAGCCACTTGAGTTTTTTTCGGTATTCAGAGATGTGGTCGTATTTACGTAGACCAAATACGAAGCGGATACCTAAATTTTGCAGTCGTTCGAGTTTGTTAAGATTTTCCTCTGTAGCATCCAGAAAGCAGACATCGGCGTAGTCTAGAAGTGAAAGAAGAAAAGACTGAGCTAGAACTACTCTAGTTTGAAAGGGTAGAAATTTCTGGAGACGTTTGAGAGATTGAAACGAACAATATACTCTCCTGCTGATTTCCGCAATGTGAATGCTCCAGGAAAGATTGCAGTTTATGTACACGCCTAAATTTTTCGCACTTGTCGAATACGGTATAGGGACTGAATCAAGAATAATCGGGGGGATAGACTGATGGTCCAAAAGATTGTAGAAATATCTGCCACCAATAATGAGAGCTTGAGATTTTGTTGGATTGACTAAAAGCCCAAAACTCTTAGCCCACTGACTGATGTTTCCAAGATCACTATTGGTGGCATCAATGGCTTGAGACAATTCTTCGACCTTGAAGTGACGATAAAGCTGCAAGTCATCTGCATAGAGATGATAGTGTGATGTTATAACCTTAGTGATTGCGTCGATAAATATCGAGAAAAGAAGAGGAGAGAGTACGCCACCCTGCGGTACGCCCGCTGAGAGATCACACCATTCTGAGGATTCCTCATTAGAGCGGACCGACTGCGAGCGACCGCGAAGATATGAATTGAACCAGGCAGTTACAGAGGGAGATACATTAAGGGAAGAGAGGATACCCAGGAGGATGTCGAAATCGACAGAATTGAAGGCACTGCTAAAGTCCAGCAGAACCAGAACTGTAAGAAGCTTATTTTCCATAGCCAATCGCACGTCATCAGTAATCTTAACCAAGGCAGTTACTGTACTATGGCCAGTACGGAATCCCGACTGGTAAGGACTGAGCAAGCTGTTAGAGGAAAGAAAGTGAGATAATTGATTCAGGACAATGCCTTCAAGAACTTTGGATAAGATTGGAAGTATGGATATGGGACGGAATTGTGAGGCAGAGGAGGGATTTGAGACCTTAGGAAGCGGGAGAACGTAGGCCTTCTTCCAAGCTGAAGGAAAGAAGCTTACCTCGAGTGAGTAGTTAATAATGTGGGTAATTACTGGAAGAAGTTCATCTATGAGGGGGCGAAGCATTTGGATCTGAAGGCCATCATCACCAACAGCCTTAGTAGAAATTGCCTGGATGGATTTTTTTATTTCTGCCTCTGTAACTAGCTGAAAAGAAAATTGGGGACATGCAGGCAAAGGTTGGCTAGAAAGGTTGCGTAGAGTAGAAGTTTTAATATCATTGTCTAATATGACAGGAGAATTTGAATAGTGTGTATTAATTGCATTTAGGTCGATATCTAGAATGCTATCGTTATTAGCTTTTCCGACACCGAGAGACTTTAAGAATTGCCATGCCTGCGCCGTATTAAAATTTTGGATTGAATTGTGTATGTGGCGTCTCTTAGCATCCCTACACATACGACTGCAGCGGTTTCGTAGTTTCTTATATAGGGACCAGTTCAACTCTGTAGGGGACTTGATGTAGTGTCTCTTAGCCTTGTCCCTTTTCGACATTTCCGCTTTAATGGTAACAGATAACCATGGTGCAGGAAGATGTTTTACCCTCACCTTTTTTACTGGAGCATGCACATCAAAGAGATCTATTAGTATTGTATTAAAGATCGAGACTTTAAGATCCAAATTATTAGAGTTGTACACAGGAGACCAATCAATATTGCCCGCGTCTTCTCTCAAACGGTCCAGATCTATGTTTTTAAAACTACGAAGGAAAAGAAACTTAGGTTTGCGTTTAGGTGCGCGTATTTTATAAGAGAGGTAAAGAAGATCATGATAGGAAAAGGAGGCAGAAAGCTGACCGTGTTGAGCTACTTTACTAATATCAGACACTAAGATTAAATCAAGAAGTGAAGGAGGACAGTGAGGTGCATGATGAGTAGCATGCAGTGGAAGAATTTGCATATTGACAGAAGAGACAAGGGAGTGGAGTCTACGGCTACGGGTATCATCCCTGAGCAAGCAGGTGTTGAAATCTCCGAGTAAAATAATATTGTCATATAATGAAGAAAAATACTCAAGTTTCGTTTCAAAAGAGTGAAAATAATCTATATGACAAGAGGGACTATAATAAACACCTAGAAGAATCTTATTATGGTTAAAAGCTAGTTCTATGAAAAGATGTTCTGCAAATTTAGAATAAATACTCGGAGACTGATCAACGACCTTGTAGGTAATATCGCCACGCAGATAAATCGCAACCCCCCCGCCCCCCCTGCCCGTTCTGTCATTGCGCACAAGTTTGTACCCGGGCAAAGAATATTGTGTGGAAGGAACAGCGGGTTTGAGAAAAGTCTCAGAAACAAGGACGGCGTGAATCAGATCAGAGTCAAAAGAAGATAAAAAATCAGGATAGTGAGCGGGAATACTTTGCGCATTCACATGAGCGACATTAAAGTATTTCATAGAGGAAGACAGAATGGAGAAAAGCTGATCGCGCAGATGGACGGAATCTTCATTAAATGCAGACGCGTAGCTATTATCCGATGTACAAGAAGAAGAGCAAGATATAAAACTGTCATCAGACAAATCACACATAAAAAATATATAATAAAATTATTGAAATAATAAATATACTAAAAAAATTTACCAATCTACTAATTCTCCTCTGTACACTCGCTAGTTTCACATAGACTGATCAATGTACTCGTATTCAAATACAGTTTAACTCGGAACGTTTCCGAACGCACCGTCAGCCGTCAGTGTCATTATAAAAATATATAAAAAAGGTGAAACAAAAATAAAAAATAAGGTAGAAGAAAATCATACCAAAACAAACAATATTGGTATAAAATAGAGGAAAATAAATAGAAAAACTGATAGTGAATAGCTGGACTGACTACTTTGCTGGTTTGCGCGATCTCTTCTCAGAGGGCTTCACAAACGCTTCGTTGGCAGGTACTTTGGATGACGACTCCACCACCGGGAATTGGGCTATAAGTAGTCGTAGCTCAGCCGCACATTCTATTTTGCGCCGTGACTTATTCGGCAGCAGAATGTTTATTTTTCCATCGGCGGTCCAGCACTGCCTCACACCAAAGTGCTTTCGCGCATCCAAGAAGGTGTCATGCCTGGGCTTGGTTAAAAATTCAGAAAGCGTCAGGCCAGTTCCCTTCAACGCTGTCTTACTACGCCAAACCTCACCCCGCAGATTGCGGCTTTGGAACCTCACAAGGAGGGGACGTGGCTTACCCGTGGCAACTCCCAGGCGATGGCAGGCTACTATGTCGGTCGTGGTGACGGCGGAGATTTTGCACTTGGTGCCTATTGTTTGGACCGCCAGAGAAGTGCTGTCTTCATCCTTCTTTTCTGGGAGACCATGAAGAAGCAGCACCTTGTTCCGGGACACCATCTCATGACGATCAAGACCGAGCACCAACAGCTCCATTTGGCTTTTAATGGAACCAATGGTCTTCCACAACAGACACTTGAAGTCTGTAAAGTCCTTGGAAAGGCTTGCTATTGACTTATGGGGCGCCTCGTTACTGCCCGCAGCCTGCAACTCTTCCTCATACCGATCCATCCGTGCAGAAAAAGTTGCAGAAAGATCTTCCATACAGTTGGATAGCTTAGTGAAGAGATCCATTGTGAGAAGAGAAGTTGTGACAGTTTAAAGTTAAAAGTAATAGTGAAAGTGAGTGTAATAGAGGATAGAGAGGACTTTTAGCACATAAGAAAAATGAAATGTAAGTTAAAAACTATTTTAAATTTAAATTAAAACAGAGCACTGAAAAAATGTTGTTGCTTATTCAACTACCCTCGAGCAAAAAAAAAAAAATAATAATAAATCAACTGTTTCACTCCTGGACAAACAATCTTCTTTCAAGAATCAATATGAGATAGAGCAAGTCATGCTATGGAGCATGTCCATAACTCAACTTGCATTTTAAAGCGTGGATATACTCTAAAATGGACTTATCACAAATTTGCAACTATCTCAGCCTAACGGAATACTGTTAAACTTGATGATTTCACCGCGCTTCTGCAGTGCCACAAGTATCGTGGCTGACGAAGATGTTCGATAGCTATTCACACTGCAAAAGAACTAAGTACGTTTTTTGGAATATGGATTTGGATTTGGATACTTCTGAGGAAGTCGATACTTGAATTAATTAAGTACACTGTTATAGCAAAACTTCTATCTGATTTATTGCTTTTTAATATTATTCTACTCAGCCTACTACTCGACAACGTATGCATAGTATGAAACTAAAATCTGACAGAATAGAAAACTTGGTTTAATAAAGTCCGACATTATAAGATATCTTAATCGAATATTTTATTTATTATCATCATCAGCCATATAGCAGTCATTTAATGAACAATATTTCTCATCAATCAAATGCTGAGTACGATCTGCAGCTACTCTCATCCAATTTCTAAGAGACCGCCTGCGAAAACAATTGCTCCACCATATTTCCAGAAGTTCATTTTCTCAAACACCTGTAGAACGGATCTTAAAAAGTGCTCCAAATATTCCCAGTCGGCTGTCTATGCCGTTGGGTCTTCTTGCCATATTTCGTTTTGGTTGGAACTGGAAACAAAAGAAGACTTTTGTGGTGCACTTTAGAGATGTCTGGAGCTCTCAATTGCGATGCGATGGACAATTTGATATTAAAATTTGTGTTAGCAATTTAAATATTGTACCTCTGATTCAACTCACTTGCGTAGCACTAGATAGAGAAACGAACAAGAAATATTTTATGTAATATCAAAACTGGGACTGCTAATTATGTTTGCGGAGTTTACATGAGATATTGTACTGCTAATACTACACAAAAATTCATTAAGAAACATGGAACTAAAATTAGATACCTTATTTTTTATGGGGTGGCGTGGTGGAGTATGACCTAATCTCTCTCACCTCGATTTGTGAGAGAAAGCCTTTGCTGATTAGTAGGATAGTAATAAGCTGATATATATATTTTTTTATATTTCGTTCTTTAAAAAACATTTCATGTGTGCCAGTACACATGTTTACGGCATGGTAAAGTATCCTTTACTTAGACCAACGGGTATTCTATGTAATAAGTGTTAGTAAAATATAGTCTAAAATAAACAAAACATGCTTTAAGTACTCTCGAATAGTTAAGTACTCTTAGAGAATATAATTTAACAGCATAGATACGTTATCATCAATAGATACTCTATATTACGATATGCAATAGATATTATTTGCCATCGCCATCGCCACTTGGGGAATAAAGGTGTCACGGTAATTATTTTTTCCTGACATCATTTTCAATTTTTAGTAATTTTTTATCACATTTTAGTTAATATCAACTTAACGTACTACTAACTACACGTGACTGAACCCAATATTCAATTGTCACAACAAGTAAATTTCAACTATATATTACATACAATAAGCATCAAGCTTTGAAAGCCTTATTTACATATCTACGAACGATAAGTATGAGATTCAATTTGTGGACTGCGCCTAGAATTAACTTTGGTTGATTGAATATATATCATTGTTTTTAGATAGAATATTGTATAAGATTGAGATGGGTTTAAGTCAGTTTTTATCTTTGTATAAAATTTAATAGTAATTTCATTTTTTTAAGAGAAAAAACTAGAAATAAGATCAGTTGTTAAATTGACTAACGATTTTGATTTAAGACTTGCATCAAGATATGACACACCGTCACACCTATATTCCCCAGAGGGGGTGGCAGAGGTGTACTGAGTACACCCACGTTTCGCCGACGATTCCCATGATTAGGTCCCATGTAATAGGGGGCGAGCCTATTGCCATTTACCGGGCACAATTCCAGACCCCGGACTCATACTGGGAATTTTTCGTCAGAAAAACTACATTTGTCCGACCTAGGATTTGAACCCAGGACCTCGTGATCACAAAGCGATGCGCTTTGCCACCAGACCAACGAGGCAGTCAAGATATGCTCGGTCATAAACATCAATATTGTAGTTGAAATGAAGACTGGGTTCTGTACAGAATGAGAAAGAATCCGTAATACTGATGATTAGACAAAGCCTATTATAGCCATATATACTTTAGTAATGGAGTCTAAAATCCCAAACAAAAATTTAATCTAAAAATGCACTGCGTTTTATTTGAAGGGCAAGTCCAAAATTTCCCTTATAAACGAGCGTGTATGAGAAGAACTATGAGAGAGAACTTTATACTCTCTGCCTGCTCCACTGCCGCAAGGAATTGGACACGATGATGTAGATGAACACAAACCCAAATTGTAGTAACCTACCTAAAAACACCGAGGTATAATCCCATATAGTAGAATAGAAACCTTATAGACTAGTGATTCTAAATAAAAAGGAAATTTTATCGGTATAAAAATCGAATTCACATTAATCCCCAATGCTAAAAAGAGAAAATTCCAAACACCGAGCTACCGAACCCTTAGTTGCAGTAGTAACTGTTTCTTTCTGTGTATTGATATTGCTAGACACAATGTGGTTCGATATATTATCTGCAATTGCATGCCTATCGGGTTTATACCCATCCTTTAAACTTACTTGTTCAACAAATTTGGATAGGCTTCCATTGTCTTCGCTGGTTCACTGGGTATTAAGGACCCGGCTACTACTAGTCCAAGTGGAGTCTCGAACTCTCTCGCTAATATTCCTTATATTATAACCTTCTTTATTACGAAACTCTAAAAATTAGGTTATCAGAAATATCTGATAACCTAATTTTTAGAGTTTCATACCTAAGTCACGGACGGAACGGAACCCTTATAGGGTCACTTAATTACCCGTATGTTTATCTGTTTGTCCAACGGTTAAGACCTTTTTCCTCAGAAACGGGTAAATTATGAAGCTGAATATTAAATACGGAGGTCTATTGTCCCTGGCTGGTGTATGAAATTGAAGCTTCTAAATAAATGCAATCAATAGATATGGCCGTCCATCCTCTCTCATCTAAAATTACATGGTAGGGTCCACCCTTTGACCTATATTATGGAATTTGGCAAGAAGCAAGCTTTCATAGCAAAAGTAAATAAAATCCGAAAATTGTAAATCTGTAGTTATAAAATTAAAAAAATCCTCCTTATCGATGAAAAATTTAAAGAAAAACCTATCTCTATACGAAACCCTCAGAGCACCAATCATTTTACTTTACTTCAAAAATCCTTACAAGGTTGTCGGCCGGTTGATATGATCATTATGAAGATCTGTATTACTTAAGAAGCAATTTAGCAAATATTTTTCCATAAAAAATTTCGAGCTTCACCATTAAATCAGTAAATCGGCTTTTACTATAGCACCGCTCGGTAGAATCTCTCAAATCGAGGTGAGAGAGAATAGATCGTACTCCACTGCGAGGATATAGTGTGGATTGGAGGTGACTTATGGCCCACCAGCAGGTGGTGAACATTTTCAAACCTTTTACAGCTATCAATTTACCTTAACGCCTACTACCTGATGCCAAATCTTGAAGTAATATCTTCAGACGAATTTAAAAAAAGGTATCTAAAGATTTAGTGTTACTTTTTTTATAAAATAAACATGAAAATTCACATTCACAAATACCCAGCTATAACAAATATTTGTGGGTTGCAAAAAGATTTGTCCCATGGGGGAATCGAAATCCCGAAGATACAGTGGGCGGAGCGGCTAGAGCTCTTAACCACTGCGCTAAATCTTCCGTCGCTAATTATGGGCAGATTATCGAGTGTATTGAAAAAGAATATTATAAATATATAGACCGTATCTTATTTAAACGGCAAGTCAAGTGTCTTTTCAAGCAGCGAGCGTGTATGAGAAAAAACAAACAACGAGGCAAACTATGAGAGCGGAGGCAGCCAAAGATGTCTGTAAGGAAGGAACCTGTTGGAACCCTGTACTCTGCCTACATTGCAAGGGAAAGAATATTATAAAAGTAAGATATATATTAGTTACATTTTTTCTTCTAAAATTCAGTCCAATACGATGCACAACAAAAACAGAGAAATATACCCATTGTATTATATAAAACAATAAGTCTTTCAACAGTAAAATGCGAAATAAAACGTTCATATTTTATGTGGCTTTTAAAAATTTTGTGTAAAAGGCTAAAAGCTTTCCGTTAAGATGGGAAATCGAGCCTCTCGTCTATGGGTTTCCTACGCTATTGTGTTAGGAACTTTATGTATTTATTGATAAATAAAGATAAGGCTTTAGGCTACTAAGGCTAAATTTCGAGGGGTATAAATAAATAAAGTTGTGTAAATAAGTGAAAAAAAAACTTTACCCACACTTTGACACAAGTTTACCCAATCAATATATGGTTTTAGAGATAAAGACAAATATTTTGGAATACCAGTAGGGGAATTAGTTGGCATTTGCATAGTAGAATAAGTTAGTAAATAAGTTACCGTTAAATACTAATGAGGTTTACGAATTTTTAAAATGTTATGCCTTGGGAGAGGCCTATGTCCAGCAGCGGACTGATACGGGCCGATAATGATGATGATGATGATGAGTTTTAGTATTCATAAGAAACGATGACGAATCAGATCCAGCGGTTTAAACTGTTTGTTGTATGTCAGTCAGTGTTAATTTTTTTTTATCATCAGGTCAGGTCATTATTAATTATTATTATCTATAAACGATTATTAGAGTACCCATTGTTATAGATAGTGACCACTTCAAAAACTTTATATACGTTACCAAATTAACGAATATGCAAAGTTATATTAAAGTAAGAAATGAAATTTTAAAATTGAATCTTTCCTTTTTACATATTTTACGTGTTAAATGTTACTTAGCTGAGAAAAGTTCATTCGACTCCAGCTCGTAGCGTTAGTCGTAAAATATGCAAAATGTGTGTCTGAAAATTATTTTACGGAGATAACATTTTTGTGAAGCAAAATGAGTATGACAATATTATTTTCACGCCAAACTATCCTCAGGTAAAAAGGTCAAAAACTTATGTCTGACCCGTGGTTTTGTTGTATTTTTTTAAAGAGAGATGTTAAAAAATTCTGTAGAACATTTGCTCAGCAATGTTAAAAGATTCCTTAGATGGACATTTTAATTCCCTTCTGAAAGACATTATGTAAGGAAAGTATAGTATAGTAAGGATTATATTAACCCTGTTAAGAAACTGTCCCACCGATGGGCACGGGCCTTCTCTCACACTAAGAGGGCTTAGGCCATAGTCCACCACACTGGCCCAGTGAGGGCTGGCAAACTTCACACACCTGCTAGACAGTCTTAAGCATGCAGGTGTTCCTTCATCGTTAAAGCAAGGGATAATTTATTTTTAATACGCACATGCTTTCGAAAAGACAGAGGTGAGTCTGGTGTGCCTGGGTCACACACATACATAGCAAATATTGTGTTGCGGCCAATTTAACTCCGAACTCTCACTTTGAAAGTTCGAATAGCAGATGATAGACAGGTTTTTACCTGCCTCTACCAATCCGCACTGATTGAACGTAGTGAAGTGTGTCCTATTTGAATTTTCGTTAAAAAAAACGTCTACACTAAGATTTATTCATGTCTCGTGGGTGCGTTTACAAACATGAAATTTAAACACACACACCGTCACGCCTTTATTCCCCAGAGGGGGTGGCAGAGGTGTACTGAGTACACCCACGTTTCGCCGATGATGTTAGGTCCCATGTAATAGGGGGCGAGCCTATTGCCATATACCGGGCACAATTCCAGACTCCGGACTCATACTGGGAATTTCTCGTTTAGAAAAACTACATTTGTCCAACCTAGGATTTGAACCCGGGACCTCGTGATCACAAAGTGATGCGCTTTGCCACCAGACCAACGAGGCAGTCGAGTTAGACATAGTGGGCGGAGCAGCTTAAGCTCTTAATTACTGCGCCAAATCTTCCGTCGTCGTCGTCCTATTATAGAGAAAATGCCTCTGCGCGGCAGTAGGATAGTGTAGACTGATTCGTTATACGTATGTAAGACATTTATAAACTTAATCAAATTATACACACAGTACTAATTGAATATATCTATACAAATAGAATAACTCACGCTCGTCTCTACATATTCGCTTTGGGGATAACACGATAGAAACTAAACAAACAATGTAGTCTGACAAACTTCGTGACTTGTGTATTTACAGAACTTGGTATTAAATTTTATGTTAATCAGTAGTCCAGTCCAGGTGTTCAGGTTTTGATGGTATTTTACGCATTAGTGGAACGATTTATAAATAAAAGCTTGTTGTTAACCCAAGAAAGGTAACAGGGGTGCCTCGACGCCCCAGACGAACAATCACGCGCCTTTTCTTTTTTAGGAACACGTAGCCTCACACTTGGATATATTCCTGTGTCGTGGGTGCATTTACAAATATAAAAATTCACATACACAAAGTACCCAGACCGAAACAAATAATTGTGGGTTACACAAAGATTTGTCGCGTGCGGGAATCGAACCCGCGACTATTATTAGACACAGTGGGTGGAGTGGCTAAAGTTCTTAACCACTGCGCTAAATCGTCCGTGAAACTAATGATCTAGAACTCTGGATGCTATGAAATTATTCCGGTGGTGGATTAGTAGCGGGTTATTGTTGAGATCTTGGGCTTCTGCTTCTTTAAATTATGGCTTCACACTGAGTATTTTAGGTGTATTTTGCCCATGTCCAGTGAGATGCATAATCGTGTTTCTTAATTAATTCAAGTCCCCGTTGAACTTGATGACAACTCTGATAATGAAATTGATGAAGTACCCCACCCTGGATAGTAAAGCGATGGATACTTTACATACCAATTGCGACAGCCGTTTTGAGGGAAATCGAAAAGGCTCAGTTTGTTTTAATTTAAAACTCATGCACATTTAAGAATACATAATGGATAATATTCCACCAAAATTATACATTATTATTCGAAATAACAGTAATTTTGGAAATTAAAACAAATTGAAAGCATCACTCTTCTACTTCCCGCCAAAACTCCATCTTGGATTTTTGTTCTGCAGTGGACATCCTACGGCTAATGATGATTATGGTGACGAGAATTAGTAGGCAGATAAATAAATAATAAATAAACACCATCACCCCTATATTCTCCAAGCGGGGCTGGCAGAGGCGTACTATGCACACCCACTTTTCGCCGACGATGTTAGCTCCCATGTAATAGGGGACGAGCCTATCGCCGTATACCGGGCACGATTATAAACTCCGGGCTTATATGGGAGTTGTCGAAAAACTACATTTATCCGACCTAGGATTTGAACCCAGAACTCGTGATCGCAAAGCAAATTATTCGTCACTAGACCAACGATGCAGTTAGTAAGTAGATCTAAGAAAAAATTACAATATATTTTTTTTTAATTCACCGTCGACTAAAAGTACACAGAACACCTCTGTAACCCTCTGTAACTCCTCTTTAACCCCCGCTTGGGAAGTGTGTTAAAACATCCCGTATTAAAAAGTATAACATAAAGGAAAAATATTTAAACCGCATACAAATTACGCTGTCATTCATTATCCAAAAAAGTAATACGATATTTTAGTAAAAAACACATTAATCGAAGTAAAACTACACCAATTTTTTTGTTTTCAAACATCATAAAAAACATTCAACTTTCACGGATTATTCTAGCCGTACAAGTACGTACAAGAATAATAATTTGTTTCTTAAAAAACAACATTCAAATTGTGACGAACATACGCTGTTCGGATGAAATAAACATCGGTTGTTTTTGTGGGGCCACTGTATTTTAGTTCGCGGCTTTGTGTTACCACAAACGGCTTTTTCTTTTTATGAGGAAGGAGTGGCTTCCTTCCTCATAAAAAGAAAATATTTTTATTTTTAATATTACGCGGCTATTTTTAGTACGGCAAAAGTTCTACATACCTCTACATACCGAGATTTACCTGTGTTGATAAACAAGTAAATTAAATAACATGGCCCGATAGATATTAATTTTTAAAATTTTCAAACTAAGTAAATACGAGTACTCGCGACAAGCTTTTATGTCATTTAAATTGTGTAATGACGTTATAAGATGATACTAAAAGTTTAAAGAAAAAGTTTATTTTATTCTTTTTAGCGCATTTAAATAAAACCGTGTATTTAAAAAAGTTTTTTACTATTAAAAAAAAAAAAAAAAAAAATAGTTTCTTTTCTTTATCTTACTTAATCTACTTAAATTAACACAAGGAGCACTCCTTTTAAGCATATCAATACCTGTTTTAGGAGGCCCCGCTCTTCTGCTTAAAGATAAATTGAGATCAAGTTTTGCATAAAACTAAAGTAATTGTAATATTTCTTAATTAACAAAACTAATTAAAACGATAATTAAGTAACCTTAAGTATAAAATAATAAAACGACAACTTATATAGTATAAAGTAAGTAAGTGGGATTAATGTGTACCTATGTAATATGTTTTAGGATGTTGTTTATATTGATATACAGATGAGTAACGTTCACATGTTCTTATTAAGCAAAACTTTTAACCATGCATTGTATATTAAAACTAAGATATTATGTCCATAAATGATTCAGTTTGATCATTTGTTATAGTTTTAAGCCAATTTGTTAATACCATTTTGCAGTTATATTTATTCATAGAATAAATTTTTAGAATTGCGTTTAATTTATTATATAGAAATGAAGAACGCTTAGCATATTGTTGTAGAGCAAAATGAGTAGAAATGGGGTGACTGGGCACAACAATATCATATCTTCTCCTATAGAGTAAATGTTGATCAAATTGTAGAGTTCTATGTAGTCTTAGTATAAGATATAAAATATATAATTTTCTAACTGAAAGAAGATTGCTAAATTTATAAAGTTCTGTGGTAGAGAAAGTATAAGGATGGAAATACATTACTTTCAAGAGCGATCGCTGTGCTCTTTCAAGCTCCAAGAATTTAATTTTTGAAGCTCCATCCCAGATAGGAATACAGTATACCAATATAGGTTGAGCTAATGCAATATATATTTTATTTATTAGATCCTTTGAAGTAATATGCCGAAGAGTTTTAAATATATAGATAAGCTTTCTTACTCTGCTACTGATAAGCTCTATGTGAGAATGCCAAGATAGCCGTTGGTCTATGTTAATACCTAGATACTTTATTTTATCAACTTTATTTATTGTAGGACAGGAACAGGTTGAATTTAGATAATTATTACAGTTATGAATCTTAACATAAAAATTATTTTTGGGTTGGGATGATTTATTTATAGAAAAACAAATATAGTTAGATTTATTAGTATTAAGGGTGAGAAGGTTACATTTTAGCCATGTTGAAATCCTAGCTAGTCCATTTTCCGCATATTCATGTATAGCTTCCCATGTGTCACCATAGAAGGTAACAGCAGTATCATCTGCGTAGGAGATAATGTTTCCGGCCTCAATTTTCATGTTGCATAAGTCGTTAATATAGATCAAGAAGAATGTAGGGCCGAGAACACTACCTTGAGGCACGCCGTAGGAGATGTTTGCTTCCTGACTAACATGGTTGCCTATTTTTACTCGTTGTGTACGGTTCTGTAAATAACTTTTAAAAAGTGCCAAAGGGGTACCTCTAATTCCAATGTTTTCAAGCTTCTGAATAAGAGCGGGTACCGACACTGTATCGAAAGCTTTTTTCAGGTCTAGGAAAACCGTCATACACTTTTTACCGCTATCCAAAGTATTAACTATCTGAGAGGTTAATGCCAATACTGCGTCTTCCGTAGAAAGGTTTTTTCTAAATCCGTATTGAGCAGATGATAAAATGTTGTATTTGTCTAAAAAAGAAAGTAGTCTAATATTTATTATTTTTTCGAATATCTTTGAAATAGCGGGAAGAACTGAGATTGGTCGGTAATTATTAAAATCTTCCCGGTCACCACTCTTATAGACAGGTGTAATTATAGACTGTTTTAAGGCATTAGGAAATACTCCAGACTTGAAACATAAATTAATCAAATTACTAATTATTGGGACTAAAATATTTTTGGCTTGCTTTAGAAATGCAGTTGGTATATTATCCCAACCAGGAGCGCTGTTTGAATTAAGATTCATAAGTATCTGTTCCACTTCCTTGGGATTTGTTTCAATTAAACAAAATGAAGAAATCTGAGTATTAGGTAAAAATCTAAGAGAATTGGTATATTGTGTAACACTATTTCTTTGTATATTCTCAGCTAAAGATTGTCCTATGTTTACAAAATAATCATTAAGTGTGTTAACTGAATCTATTGGTGACGAATTACTGTTTAGCAAATTGATATTCGGGATTTTTGCTGACTTATATTCAGTAATATCATTTATTGACTTCCACAGAGCTTTATTATTTTGAGTAGAATTAGCTAATTTCTCGTATTCATACTTACGTTTAAGTTTTTTAATTAAATTATTACAATAATTTCTATACCTACGGTATGTTATTCGTAAAATTTCATTGGAAGGATCTAATTTGGTTTTCCTTTGCAAGTCATTTCTATTTCTAATGCAACGTAGGATGCCTTTAGTTATCCAGGGTTTGATTATTTGTTTACCCCTAGGAATTTCACAAATTTTACTGTTATCTTTAAGACATTTGCTTATATTAGATACAAGCAAATCTGTAATTAGATTTGGATCTGAGTGTGCAAGTAAATTTGAAAAATGTTTCTCTTCCAAATCCTTGCATGCTTGGTCAAAGTTAAATCTTATTTTCGTTTTAGTAGAAGCGGGATTCTTAGGTATGTTGGTTACGCTTAATAATATCATCAGATGGTCTGTAATGGAAATGTTTAGGATGGCAATAAAAGCTGATGCGCGCTTAGTGTCCATTTTCAAAATAAAGTGATCTATACAAGATTGATCTCTTGTGGGTAAATAGTGACCCGGGAGTAATCCATGCATGGACAGAACTGTTAGGTATGCTTGTCTGTTATTACGTTCATAAGATGACTCCACGGTTTTAGGAATTAAGTTAATATTTATGTCACCGGTAATTACAATATTTTTATGAGTCTTTATTGTTTCAAGATGTGAATTTAGGGAATCAATAAATTGACTTGCATTTGCATTAGATGGTGATCGATAAATACCGAGAACAGTATAATCGGTTGTTGAAATTTGTATACAAGAAGCGTGGTTAAGTGTAATTTCTTTAACATTAAATATATGATTTTCCTTCACATACACTACAACACCATCATTTTGATTCAGTGATGTTGTCGTATAGTATGAAACGTAATTAGTTAGGTGAGGAATAATTTTGTTAGAATTTAAGCGACATTCCGTTAAAATTATGATATCAGGCTGAAATTCAAACTGTGTTAAAGTCAATTTTATTTCTTCGATGTTACAATATATACTGCGAATATTTTGTGATATAATTATCAGTTTCGATTCTTCAATATGTTGACACTTGGCCAAATCGTCTATAGAGCATTCTAAGGATTGGGCAATGTTCACATTGTCTAATTCTTGTAATGTATTCAAGGTGTTAGCCATACTGGTATGTATTTAAAAACTCAAATTTAATATTAATGACAAAGGGTTTAGGTAATAGGTTTAAACGCAATTTTACACCAACAATTATGTCCAAGTTTAGAACGTACGTGAAACTTGTGAATATACGATTTATGCATGGTTTATCAAAAATAATTGTATGTTTTAAGATTCGTAACTGTAAATAATTTTGTGAGAGTATGTGTCGTAATTTTTTATTAGTATATATGTGAAATGGTTTACCAATCATGGGTAGGTAGTACATGCAGATAATGTAAGTCAAAATAGTAATATTCATACCTAAAAAAGGTATGAATATGATTGTGTATAATGCTCTAGTATTCACGTGAATATAAAAATAATAAAATGTAGACAAAATGTTAAGTGAGATAATATTAAAAAATATGTAGAATTTTAACAATTTTACGAAGAAAATGTAGGTAATGCTTTTTAACTGAAGTACATATGTGCTGAGTTTTTCAATGTTTGTACATAAGTAGAAGAAAGTAGCCAGTTTTAAATGTAAATAGTTATCACATAGTTTAGAAAACTTATTCGTCTGTAGTAAGAGTACATAAAATATATTATGTATTTTTAATTGTATAAGTATAGGTGTAAGTATATATTGTACTTTAATATTTCTATAGACAAATGATAGGTGTATCTTATATATATTAATAGTCTTATAGGTTAGTAATGTTCTATTATTATTATAAGTGTAAAAGAGCAACAATTGGAAAAAACATGCACTGTATTTAAAAAATAGTGCTTTATAATAGCAAATATAAATAAAATGTATGCCATCATAGTGACATGACATGAACAATGAAATAGTATCATCAAAAATTAAAATTAAAAATAAAACTGAACATTTTATAAAAATACTTAGTCATGCCTCCTGGAGCAATTTTTGTACCTGGTTTTCATTTTTGATAAGTATAATCGGCAAGTTTTCATCTTTTCTTATGTAAACTTTTCCGAAAGAGGTCCAGCAAAATTTAAATGTTTTCGATCGGGATAACTCTCTTGCAAGGTAGTAGAGACGCGAGTTCTTTGCGGTCAATTGTTCCGTCACAAAGATAGGAGTATCTTCATTAGTATTGTAACCCAGATGTTTGGCACGAAGTTTATCCTTGTTTCTAATGTTGAATGACTTACACATCTTAAGGATGTCATTTTTTAAAATAGTGGACTTTAATTCTATGATAATAGGGCTATTAGCACTGCCATCTTTCTTTGCTCGCATCCGGTAAACATCCATAATATCCCTTTTTTCAATCGGGCAATTAACATTTTTTGTTAGGTTCAATATTATATTTATCAAGTCTTCTTTGGATTCTGGGGTCTTCCTTGGTGCATTTTTAATCTCAAGGCTAGATTTTCTAAGCAATCTCTGGGTATCTTCTAATTTGTCTTCTAAAAGTGTAATGTACTCTTTGTCTTTTCTTGCTTGAATATCCATGCTCTCAATTTTCTTTTTGAGCTCTTCATTTTGAGTCCCAAGGAATGCCACAGATTTTTCAATATTGATATTAGTTTCTTGTATGTTTTTAAGATTTGAGGTAATCTGCTGAAGTTGTTTTTGTTGCTCACACATAAAAGATCTCAATAACTCCTCCATTTGTAATTTAAAATCATTTAAATCAGCATTGGAGTTTATCTCTTGACTTGAGTTTTTGGTTGACCTTTTTTTATCCATCGTACTAGGAAATAATGGTATCTTCAGTTTTATAAAAAAAAAAGAAAATAAAAATATTGTCAGAATTTCTTACACGTGTCAAAGCAGGCGAGGGATGCGGGAGCGGCGGTGAATTCCACAGCGCAGGTGTGCAGGCGCGTGAGGGTGGAGGCGCGGGCTTCGGGAGCGGAGGCGATTTTTATTTTCGAAAATATAATTTTATAAAATTGTTATTCTTTTTTTTTTTTTTGTATGCATCAATTTTGTGTTCACTAGTCACTTAAAATAGGGTTTATTTTGTTTTACTATAAATTTAATAATTTTTCTTTTAGCGGAGACGCGTGAACGTCCTCAGTTTACGGAAGCCAGAGGCGAAGAGGATTAATTTATGATATTATACAAAATTAGGTATGCGATCCAGCTCCAGTGTATTGCCTTACGATTGAAATATATATCAATAATACTATTTTTCAAGATTGACAGGCTAAAGGATTCTGGGTGGGTTTCAGTCTCCATAGGTAGCTTATATTCTCGAGTATGACTATTTGAGCAGCCATCACGTCCCTCGGCCATATTAGAGGGAAGAAAGTGACCCGCACCACTGCAAGCATAGACTTGTTAATTCGTTATAGAGATCAGGAGCGAGCTGGCCACGTAGCTTGGATAAACTTACAGAGGTGGGCAAACGCCATCACCAATTGGATACCAAATGGAGGTCGCAGACAACGAGGTCGACCTAGAAAAAGGTGGCCCGACGATTTGGACACCTTTACTGGCTCGAAATAGCAATAGATCGACAGCTATGGAAGTATAAAGCGGAGGCCTTTGCTCAGGAGTGGGACCATCAAACAGGCTAGGAAAAAAAATAGAGATCAGGCCTTTCCGCACTGAGGCTTAGAAAAAAGATAAGGGAGATCTTTCTCGGCATCTACATACATCGTCCTACTTTCGTTTTGGATAACTATTTAGTCATTCTTCCCACGCATTTTTACTATATTCCCAAACCAGAAAGATGTACTCACTTATACACTGACTTATTGATTTATACTTTCACGTTCACTTACTACGCTTCCATTTTCCACAGCGCGTAGATGGCAAAATATCAAACGTATGAAACGGCCAGTTTCGTTCATGAAGGAGTGACTGTTGCGTGTACTACAAGCAACAATATATTGCGATCTATTTGGTGCGCTAAACTCAATGGTTCTTATCCGTTCATTATGGCCACACTAACAGTCGTAAATAGAGAGCGAATAATATCGCAATTTCTTTAAAAAAGGTAGCCCCACACTTGGATTTACTCCTGTGTCACGGATGCGTTTACAAGTACTCAGGCGAAAATATTTGTGAGTCACACAAAGATTTGTCCCGTGTGGGGGTCAAACTCACGACTATTCAATCCAGTGGGCTAAGCGGCTTGAGATCTTAGCCACTTCACCAAATCGTCCATCAAATTTCTACAAATTCTCGTAGTATATTGCCACCACCATTTCAGCCATCACGTCTATACCCGCGCGTCACCAAGCTATTACCGTGACTAAAGCCAAAGAATGAAATTACTTCTGGATTTAATACCAAAACAATGAACCATTTTCGTGAGGGATCAGGAAGCTTACAAAATCTATACAGCCCAAGGTTTTAGTAAACTTCCATCGAAATTTACCAGTAAAATTGAACAAAATACTATAACTTTTATTGTAACTTTGAAGTTGTGGTAACTTGTGTAATTATCGGGCAGAAACGACACTCGTGTAACTACTTCTAGAGATGAAAGTATCGTATAGTAAGGTTTCGATATGGATGTTTGTGTACATGAATGTTATGTTTGTAAATAAACCCACGATACAGGAATTTAGATAAATAGATAGAAACATTTTTGTATATATCATAGGAGATGCCTCATTAAAAAAACTTAATTTCATATTTATAATTTCACAATGGCAGCTGACTATTAAAATACACTCAGCTCTTATTATGAGGGCTGTTTCAGCGAAATTTGATAAAATACGGACGTGTTGTTTACGATTAGCTCTCAAAAAGTATCTGATCACCATATAAAAAAATTACTTTCCTCCCTAAGGCAGTGTATTAAAATTATTGCAAAAACTTACCGGCCTAAAGAACACCAAAAGTGACATAAAAAATCAAAAAGTATTATTTAAAAAACCTTATCCTCCCTCAGAGCCAGACGGGCAAAAACACTAATACATACACCACCCTAAAACAGTACCAAAAGTGACCTATTTCCGCTAGAAACATAAAGCGGAACTGTACATGCAAATAAGCTTCTTGAGACAAATTGATGGCTAATTGTCCCTCTGCAGTGCTTACCACAACAGACCGTCGCTCGCTCGTATTAAACGGTTAACAACGGGTAACCCACAGGTTGTGCGCGCCGTGTGTGTACCTGTAAAACTAGAACGTATAGTCTATGAATTATGTATAAGAGAGCATGGTGTAAGATTGAACCGGGAGCGGGTCGGGAAATGTATATATTAGTGAATTCGCTATGAGCGGCGAGCGTGTATGACATGAACTATGAGAATAAAGGAAGCCAGAGAGATCTGTAAGGGACAAACTTGTTGAAACTCTGTACTCTCTGCAAGAGATCTGGCGTGATGATAAAGATAGAGGTAAAGTTGGTATTCTATTATAAGTGGAACAGAGCTCATTCGTTTTAACCGTTGTAGGAAGAAGAACAACGCTCTTTGGAATATCGGTGTGTAAGGTATGAAGCCTTAGTTAGTTGGGCTGCTGTTAAATCCCATGGACTGATGATATCTGGTAGGGGACTTATCAATGACAATAAGGCAATCATAGGTAATGGGAAATAGGAAGAAAAATTAAGATGACCTCAAATATATACGGATATATCCTAACAGATACAAAAAAATAGACGAGATGGAAAGAAAGAAAGGATTGTTGATGAAATATTGATAACCAGTTACAAAACTCATTATTGCATGTAATTCAAAATAATTCTGTTAACATATTTTGTCTGAATCACGCAATCTCACCTTTCAAATCCAGCAGTAACTACAGAATGTTTTAATAAGATTGTTGAAAATATTAAGGAAATTAAAAGAAAATTATACTGCAATCAAGTTTGGTAAATAATTATTATGCATTCAAGTACAACGAAAGCTTATCTAAGCTAAGAAATAACTGTAATAATATAACTTAATATTATCTTGACAAATCTGAAAACTTACATAGTAACTTATGCAACAAATTGAAGAAGAGTTATTTGGGATACAACATATCCTACTTTTACAACATGATTTAGTTTATAACTTACTCCCAACAACAAGAATGAAGAACTAATTTGCATGTTATTAAGGCTTAATCCGGCGCCCTCACACGTGAAGATTTCAACATATCTAAACAAGGTTTTTGCGGATGTCCGGCTATTTTTTTTTATTTTATCAGGAGTCTCCGTAACCGGCGAACATGTACGGGACGAACTATGAGAGTGAAAGAAGCCAGAGAGATCTGTATGGAAAGGACCTGTTGGAATTCTGTCCTCTCTGCTTTCCCTGCAAGGAATATGGCATGATGGAACTGTGCCTTTATGGTGGCTACAGGCTCGACCCCTTTTATGTTGGGAACCGAATATCGGCAATATATAAGTGTTTAGTACAGTTTTGTCACCCTAGATTGAGCAAAGAATGAGACCCGGCTCGTAGGTACGTTTATAAACATGCAATTTACATACACAAACACTCAGATCAAAAAAATATTTATGGGTCACAAAAAGATTTGTCCTGTGCCGGGATCAAACTAGTGTTGTAAAAATCATCGAGTTGGCGCTTAAAACGCTCGCGTCTTCTACGTGTTTCAACGCTCGTGAGCGTCGACTCAGCGCTAAGCGCTCAACTTCAGCGCTCATTTTTACAACACTAGATCAAACCCGTGACCTCTTATGCCTTAAGCTCTTATTCAGTGAGCTTAGTCTGGCCTGTCTCTTTGATTAAATTATATAACAGAAAAAACGTTAAGTCCCAATTCTTTTATAATCTAATGCTTCGGAATTTAATGAAATCCTAATCCAACCGACTCAGGAAATTTCATTATACAACTAAACTCAAATTGTTCAGACGCATACTTTGATGGACTTGATCTGTGGCCTACTTATTATTCTGTTCGAACATTTGGAATTATAAGTATAAGATTTCACTATTAATATTGAAGTTGTGATAGTCTTCTGAATCTGTCTAGTTTTAAATTTTCAAAGTAATGAATTTAAAAACTAAATTTGGTTGGATGAAAAGTTCGAGCCTTAGTACACGACTGATAGCAGTTCACCGATTTAATATATTAGTTAGTTAAAAAACTGTAAGGCCTTAATTCAAGGATTGTAAGATCGTTAAAAATACGTATTTCTACACTTGGAATCATTTCTGTGTCATGAGTTTGTTTACAAACATGCAATTTACATACACAAACACCCAGATTAAAACATATATTAATGGGTCATTAAAAATATGTCCAATGCGGGGATCAAACCCGCGACCACTCGATCCAGTTAACGAAGTGCCTTACGCTCGTATCCACTGGCCTAAGTCTGGCTTGTTACTTTGATTGAATTATGTAACAAAAAATGTTTTATTTCTCTAAATTATTAAAATCTAATGCTTCGTTAATAAATGAAATCCTGATCCGACTGATTTTAGGATGTTCATTACACAACTAAACTCAAATTGTAAAGACGCAAATTTTGATGGACTTAAGACCTCTGGACTACTTGATATTCTGTTTAAACATCAATTACAATTTTAAGATTTCGCTATTAATGTTGATGTTTTGATAGTCTTTTGAATCTGTCTAGTCTTGAATTTTCAAAGTAATAAATTTGTTTGAATACTGAATTTGGATTGATGAAAGTTAAAGCGTTAGTACAGGACTGATAGTTCATCGACTAAATTAGTTAATTAAAAAGCTGTATGGCATCCATTGTTTGATCATTAAAAAATACGTGTCTCCATACTGGGAATTAATTTGGGTATCGTATGTGTAATTACAAGCATGAAATTCACATACACAAACACCCAGACCTAGGCAAATATTTATAAGTCACGCAAAGATTTGTCCTCTGCGGGAATTAAGCCAATTAAATTAATAGTAGGCCAAAAACCTCCTAACATGGTAAGGCACCTAAAGTAAAGGTCCCCAGTTCCCGGTAGTCCCGCTGTCCGCTGCTACGGTAGCGGTCGCGGTAACAGCGGGGCAGGGGGTGCGAAGAATCTCCGGGCTACGACACAAGCCTACCAAAAACACCTGACCCTGGCTACGTACAATGGACGCTCTCTACGGCTGGACCAACACCTCACTGAACTCAAGGTAGAACTAGGTCGCATAAACTGGCACATATTGGGGTTATCCGAAGTCCGAAGACAGGGCGACGACACGATAACCCTTGAGTCAGGCCACCTGTACTACTTTCGGGAAGGTGACCGGCCCTCTCAGGGCGGTGTCGGTTTCCTGGTCAACAAAGCTCTCACTAACAACGTTGTGGAAGTCAGCAGTGTGTCGACACGGGTATCGTACCTCATAATTAAAATCACCAACAGGAGCACCCTGAAGGTTGTACAGGTATATGCGCCGACCTCGACATACTGCGACGACATAGTGGAAGCCATGTATGAAGACATAGCCAAGGCATTACATGGCACCACCAAGGCTCACTACAACGTTGTTATGGGGGACTTCAATGCCAAAGTGGGAGTACAAGAACGCGGCGAAACAATAATCTCCGAGACCCCACGGCGTTGGGCGCCGAAATCACAGGGGCAGATGCTGGTCAACTTTCTGGAGTCGCAGGGGCTCTTCTTGATGAATTCGTTCTTTAAGAAGAAGCCTCATAGAAAGTGGACATGGCGAAGCCCCGACACTGTGACGAGGAACGAGATAGACTTCATCATGACTGACAGGAAGTATATATTTAGAGACGTCTCCATGATCAACAGGTTTAATACCGGCAGCGATCACCGACTTTTCCGAGGCGCTCTAAATATAAACTTCAGGGCTGAAAGGCGTCGCGTGATGAGGTATACTCTGAGACCTACTGCGCCTTAAATAGCTTTAGGGTCCGAAAAGTTCCAACTGGAGCTTCAAAATCGTTTCGACCTGCTGGAAACCGAAGGCAATGTTGACGAAAAAACCGACACAGTGCTCAAAACGCTACAGGAGGTGTCTCGAAGGGTGTTCCCCAGCAAAAGCGGTAACAGAGAGTCTTAACTCTTGCTAAAGACTCTCGAACTTATGAGGCAGAGACGGGAAATGTCATCCACGCAGGCGTCTTCGCCGGATGGGATCCAGAAGCTGGTGCGACGTGACCTCCGATGTTCCAACACCCGCGCCATCGCAGCTGCGATTGAACAGAACAGTAATCCCATCTGACGAAACTTAATACTGCAGATGGCAAAACCGTGACCTCCAAGTTCGAGATACTCGATTGAGAGTTTCTACAAAGACCTGTACGCATCACGGATGACTAAACCCATGAGACCCAGCGCTGACGACCACAGAGCCCCACTCGCACGCCACTACACGGAAGACATCCCTGATGTTAACCAGGACGAGGTCAGAGTGGCTCTCGAGCAGCTCAAAAACAACAAGTCGCCAGGCGATGACGAAATCGCCACTGAGCTCCTAAAAGCAGGCGGGACTCCAATCCTGAAAAAGCTAGCGAGCCTCCTTAATTCCGTCATCCACCAGGGCTTAACACCTTAAGCGTGGAGCGGGAGTGCGGTGGTTCTGTTCTTCAAAAAAGGTGACAAAACCTTGCTGAAGAACTACAGACCCATCTCACTCCTGAGCCACGTCTACAAGTTGTTCTCGAGAGTACTCACAAACCGCCTCGCCAGAAGACTTGACGAGTTCCAGCCACCGGAACAAGCCGGGTTTTGAAAAGGCTACAGCACCGTGGACCACATCCATACTATTCGGCAGATTGTACAGAAGACCGAAGAGTACAATCAGCCGCTGTGTATGGCTTTCGTGGACTACGAGAAAGCCTTCGACTCCATCGAAACCTGGGTGGTTTTGGATGCTCTGCAGCGATGTGGCATCGATTGGCGCTATATCGAGGTGTTGAGATGTCTGTATGATACCGCCACAATGACGGTCCAGCTCCAGGACCAAAAGACCAACCCGATCGAGCTGCGTCGAGGGGTAAGACAGGGGGATGTAATGTCCCCCAAGCTCTTCACCAATGCACTCGAAGACGTCTTCAAGACGCTGAACTGGACTGGGTGGGGCATTAACATCAACGGCGAATACATCTCACACCTTCGGTTTGCCGATGATATCGTCATCGTGGCAGAGTCACTGGAACAGTTACGCGAAATGCTGCATAGCCTAAATGGAGCCTCGAGGTGTCGGTCTTGGCATAAACTTGGATAAAACTAAGATCATGTTTAATGAACATGTCACGCCAGGACCGATCTACGTCGATGGTTCGATGCTCGAAGTTATTCGGGAGTATGTCTACCTTGGACAAGTTGTCCAATTTGGTAGAAATAACTTCGAGAAAGAAATCAACCGCAGGATCCAATTGGGTTGGGCAGCATTTGGCAAATTACGTCACGTTTTCTCTTCGCCTATACCGCAATGCCTGAACTAAAGTCTACAACCAATGCGTCCTACCTGTTATGACTATTTTCATATTCTTTTTAAACGAATATGAAAATGAATTCATTTTATACACTTTTGTATACCTGTGTTACTTGATTATTTTTAACCGAATGATGTTTCCATTTTTATTATTAACATGAACTTCTGTATATATATAAGAGGAGGCCCGTGCCCAACGGTGGGACAGTTTCTTAACAGGGCTAATATTATAGGGTGAAACATAGTGAGACTGTTCCTAGTATAGTATTAAGATCTAATTCCATACCTATGTTTTGAGGATTAAATCATTCCTTCATTTTGATTGTTCACCGACTGAATAGTTCGTTAGTTAAAAACTCTCCGGTATCAATTCTGGGATTGTATGATTAAAAAAAATACGTATACTCACACTACGAATTCTTTTTTGTCCTAAGTGTATTTACTTACAGATCAAACCCAGATCAACATAAATATTTATGGGTCACACAAAGATTTTTCCCGTGCGGGGATCAAACCGCGGGTAGACAGTAGTATCCAGTAGGCGGTGTGACTCGCTCTTAACCACTGGACCAAGAATTCTGTGAAGGTAATTTTTTGGTTATACAAAATGATGTATGTATATATAGCCAAGCAGGAATCACTGGTATTACCTGATTCAACTATACAGTTTGGTCGGTGGTTTCGTCGACTTAAAAATCGACGGTGTGTTTTGACTACCAAATCTTAAGAATTCCTTATTATAAATTAACCTACCACATTTTACAATACTAACAATAAAATTCTGTGTCGTAAGTTTTTCCAAATATGAATTAAGCATGCACAACTCAGACCATAAAATTAAACAATTGTGACTCACTTAAATTTTTGTCATGCTTTGGTCATGCTCACTATAATGTCTTTGCTTGCGGTGGCTGTCTGGCGCGGGTCACTACTGGAACAGCCATCACTCCCTTCCCTCCAATATGGTCGAAGGGAGTGATGGCTGTTCCAGTAGTCATACTCGTGTACGGATGTTGCTTGTGGGGACTGGTCCATCTGGAATCCTTTAGACACTCTTTATAAATAATATCATTAGTCTCATATCTCGGTCGCACGGCATCACACTAGAGCTTGATCGTAAACTATTTAATTGTAAGCTAAACATTGTATCCACTTGAAAAAAAAATAGAAACAAAAGGAGAAAGAGAATAAAAACAGACCAGCTCGCTGAGTTTCAACGCCAGATCTTCTCAATGGAGACCGCGTTCCGATCCGGTGGTAGATTAGTAGTTAAATTATATAAAAAAAAAAATTATTGACTATTTGTAACCGCCCCTGTAGGGCTTATACAAAATGAATTATTTGAGTTTGAGTGTGTCTTGCGAGGGGATCGAATTATCGAAGACTTACATCTTGACTAACACGCTATTTCGTAACCCGGGTAAACAGTTTAACGTACTCTCCGAAGCACGCCGACGCTTGAATATGAAAATGCCACAAATGGTCACCCATCTCAGACCGACCGAAACGAACGCTGGTAACCGTTAAGAATACCGCGGTCGCACAGCGCTACGAACACCTCACAGATAAACACCCAAACAAGGTTCACAGTATTCCAATAACCTTAAGTCTTAACCCATTAACCCAACATACGGATATGTCCTTTAACCTTTAACACGACCAACCTTACGATTCTTTTATCTGCCGTTTCCGCCGCCTATAACTCTCGTATACGACTCTTGGAATCGCAGCCGCAAACCGCTCCACCGAAGGGCTTAGCACAAAAAGAGTGCCGTTAATGAGACCCTGGGGAGTTAGCGGTGCCGTCACGTTCATGTTTATTTAGTAAATTTGCAGTGTGACAAGGATGGCACGCTTACTCGGTAACGTTAACATTTTCGTGCTTAACCCCCGGACCGCTCCATTACAAAATTTTCACATTGATATAGTGGGCCGAAATCGACCTTTCCTAACGGAATGGAGTCTGGTAGATGATTTGGGGTAGACCTAATGGGCGAATGTTTGGGTCGTTAGTACTGTTTGTTTTGGGAAGCGTAGAAACCTGATATACGTATGTGTAAGGATCTTTTTTTTGTTTCCGGACAATGTACAGAGTCATTTTTTTATGGATTTTCCCATATGAATATTTTAAAATTATATTGATTACAATTTTAATAAGCTTGGTCATTATTATGTATTCCGTGTAAAATTGAAAAAGGAGGAGGCTCTTAGATAACATATTTTTACCATCAAAATAAAAGTCTCTTTTATAGTCTCACAGAAACTTGAAATTGTCTGTCCCAAGTTATAACATCGCATTCCCTCATGAAGAAGAGCGTAAGTCACCCATTGAAGTTCTCGTTAGGTTGTAAGCAGGTCCTCGGAGACGGCTGGGAAAACAATAGCAGCTGTCAACAGAACCGACTGGGGGATTTTTGTGGTCTAAATATAGGGAAACAGCGATTTGGTCTTCTTTTAATTACCCTTTGTGAGTTTCCAGCACTTATACCATGGTCAATAAAAAAAAGCATGGGTGGCAAGGCTTTTCTTGCGTAGAACGAAAATTTGTCGGGCCATGATTCAAGACCGCAAGGGATCTGGTGTGATGATATAGATAGATAGATGATTCAAGACTTGTGCTAATATAAAAATAATCTTGACTATACTATTTTCATGTCAAACTTATGTCACGCCACGACATGGGCCCAAGCCGAGGTCTTTCCTCCTTGAGGCGCCCTCCTTGAGCTAGTCCTTTGCCCTTCTGGATCGAGCGTAGTGGTTGTACGCTCATCCTCTTGGCCGGTGCAGCTGTAAAGGCCCACGGTGGCCAACGGCGCAGATCACTCTCACACACGCGCACACATATTTTTGTCACGGCACGCCATGCTAGCAACCAAGACTAAACGGTTATCTCACACTAGGGCGACAGTTTCCGTAACATGTATAATGTCGCGCCGCATGTGCTAGCATTGCAGATAAAGCAAGGCCTTCGTATGGATCCACCAAACGATTTGTTACCGCCGCAATTGATGGACGATTTAGCGCAGTGGTGAAGAGCTTGAGCCGAGGGTCTAAGAGTCGTGGGTTCGGTTCCCGCACGGGACAAATCTTATTTCGTTCTGGGTATTTGTGTATGTGAATTTTCAGGTTTGTAAACGCACCCCCGACCCAGGAATAAATCCTAATGTGGGGCTACGTTCTTATAAAAAAAAATATTAATTTGATTGTTCGAATTATTGGAATTAAGAAAACATTCAAGGTATTTTGAGATCCGTATGTATCTAAACACTTTGTCGAATAAATAATGTTAATGAAATATAAAAATCTTAATAAACATGCATTTAATGTAATTAATAAATCCGTTAATAAATATTAATACGTTAATTAATAAATATTCCTAGTTTAATTCATAAGTTAGAAAATTAATTTATTTAATCATATCGGCGTAGTTCCTTGCGGTACGGTTGGGATCACAAAAAAAGAAGAAGAAGAGAAAGTAAAGAGTTACAGAGGTTCTCAGCAGCAGTCTGGAGTCTGGAATTGAGGCCGGTATAATGACATAAGGCTCCACCATAATTATATCGGGACCTAACATCGTCGACCTAATATGCTTAAACGCAATACGGCTTTGCTGCTGTCGCTTGATGAATATCATAGGCGTGACGCTATATTTTTTATCTATCTATCTATATCATGACGCTAAATCCCTTGCGGATAGGCAGAGAGTACAGAATTCTAACAGGTTCTTTCCTTACAGACAACTCTGGCTTCTTCCACTCTCATAGTTCGTCACATACACGCTCGCCGGTTACGGAGACTGAGTCTTTTATTTATTCAAATATCATTCTATCTCGCTTTATCATATTACTTGAACCACTATAATTTAAAGTTCTAGGCAATAGCACCGGTCAGAGTTGAATAATCTAGACCGTCTTCAGGCGCTTAAGTCCCAGCACGGAGGCACCTAAAGTTTCTGTTCTACGCGATAGGACTTACGTAATTAAAACTATTTATAGGTACAAACACGTAAAATACCTTTCCTTTAGTACAAATTAGTTAAATTATAATAAAAAATAAGTCTGTAGGAAATAGTCTACTATACAAATCAAGGTGAGAGTAAGTCAAATTACACCACGCGGACTCAGTGCGTTTTGGTAGAGGTAGATTGGTACGTGGCCACCTGCTGTCAGAAGCAAAGGCCTCACATAACTTAAGGTGAAAAAAAGTATGTTGGAATTCAGCATATGGACTTAATGCGGTTTGGTGGAGACAGGTTTTTGGCCACTCCAACCACACACGGAGTGTCGATATCTCCGCAGAAGGCTGCAATAAAGCACTACGGATAGCATACAAAAACAGCACTCCTCGCCTCAAATGTGATGAGAACTACAAGTTACCATATTGGTGGAATCAGGAATTGCAAGAAATGGTAAATACAGTCAAAGGAAAAGGAAGAAAAATCCAGAGAGCAAGGCAAGGCTACTATAGGGAAAAACTAAAAGGGGACTACAAAGCAAGTGAACTGACTCTGAAGAAGACTATTGCTATTTCCCCACCTATTCTCCCATTATTCTCGTTCGGATTACATCGTATCTTATCAGTTGTCGCAGGGGAACTTAGGGTATATCATAATTTGTACTGCAATCAACTAAATCTAAATTGTACTTGCGACCTTCACCAGGTCATAAATATTCTATTTCCACCTTTTTCAAAGTAATATTGAATCAAATTAATTTTTCCTTTCAAACTTTACTAACATTGTCTTGGTTTTGCAACCATTAGCTTATCACGAGGAGCAAACTTAAAAACCATTTTAATTGAACATGGAAGACTCTCTTGAATGAGATGAGGGATCGACGTACCAACCACGTATTATTTCACATGACATAACGATATCGAATATGCTGTCCTGCTCACACTTCAAATTGATTATATGTTTCTGAATGTGCCAGCATGCTTCTTCTACAGCTAATAGTACGGGTTTCATGATAGCCCTTCTCAAGGGAGGGTCATTGTTTCAGCGTCAAAACGACCTCTTGAGGAGGCATGAAAGTGTCTTGTTTTTATAAAAAATGAGAGGCTATTGAGAGCTCTTGTTGTAGGTGAACTGTATTTTTATGATGCTCAATAAAAGCGCGACGGTAATTGAACGATTAAATAATTTCAGCATAAAATACTGTCTATTCGTTCCAAAATTAACATATGCCACTCGCGCAAGCCCGATCTGGAAATTCTCGGCCATTATTGACCAAATGGATACTGCCCTCAAAGATAACCTTCAGATAATTCTAAATTTATCCTTAAATGAAGCATCCTGGACCCAATCAACGTTACCAATTAGACATGGTGGTATCGGCGTGCAAAAAATTGCTAGTATGCTCTACCGGCTTTTCTAGCCTCCGTTTATAGTGTCCAGGAACTGTGTAGCTTAGTAGCCGGTGCCGCGGAGGCTTTGGAGGCCTGGAAAAGGATTTGCCCCAATGACGATATTCCAAAGGAAGTGAACGTGCAAAAACTTTGGGATGTACCATTGGTGCAAATAACAAAGGACTATTTGGCCGAAATTATCGTCAGTGATTGCGACCGTGCTCGTTTACTAGCATTGGGTCAAAAGGAATCGGGTCATTGGCTTCATTCAATCCCTGCATCCAACCTTGGCACACTGCTGGATAGTGAAAGTTCCGGATCGCAATGGGTATTCGCTTAGGGGCACCGATTTGCGAAAAACAGAGGTGTCCGTGTGGAACGAAGGTGGATCGGTCCGGACTCCATGGGCTCTCTTGCCGCAAAAGTGCCGGCAGGTTTTCTTGCCACGGCTCACTCAATGACATAATCAAAAGGACTCTTGCTACCATTAAAGTTGCTTGGGTGTTAGAACCGGTGGGGATTTTCCGTGATGATGGTAAGGGACCAGATGGGATGTCGTTGATCCCTTGGGAACGGGGACCAGCCCTTGTATGGGATGCCACGTGCGTCGATACATTGGCTCCGTCCCATCTCAGGGAGTCAATATCTAGGGCGGGAGCTGCGACTAAGAAGGCGAACCTGGGCAAACGGCGCAAGTATGCTGCTATTAGCAATAATTATATATTTGTGCCGTTTGCCGTAGAAACGTTGGACCCATGGAGTTCGGCTTCAAAACAATTCATCAATAAAATTACACCTACGCTGATCACCTCTTTGGGTGACAAGAAGGCTGGCTCATTCCTCGCTCAAAAGACTGGTCTTTCTATTCAGCGAGGATACGCAGCCAGCATTCTTGCCACCATTCCACGCGGATGCGGTCTTTTTGATTAAGGTTTTTTTTGTGTTTTATTTTCTATTTTAGTTTAAAGTGTTTTTGTTATAAATTAACATAATTTACAATCTAAATATTATGAATCATCAAGTTGGAAATAATATTTTGGATGAAATAAACTTTACAGTCTACCATATCGTAGGTTCATTTCATGCCCATTCTTTTCTGAAAATATGCATGCATGAGGTATACATAGTACGCTAACATTTTGTCAAGGTGTTTTTAATTTTAAGGTTATACCAGGTAAACCTATTATGATTCTCTAGGCATATAATTAAATAAAGGCAAATAATTTCACAAGTAGAGTTTCTTGCCCTGCTTCGTCTTAAAATTACATTTCAAAGTAGCGGTAGAGTAGAATAGTAGACTTTGTCTTTGTTTTATTTTCAGACGATTCATGAATACTACAATTATTTACACTGATAAAAAATGATCCTATTTCCGATTCTGAAGTCAGGTTAAGTCTTTAATAATGAGGTTCTTGCGGACTTATGCTGATACATAAGTGGTAGGTATATTTCATCCTCTTAAACATTTTCCTAAAGAACACGATTCATTTGATCACCGTTATCTCGTCATCTTGAAGTCTTGTTATTCTGCGAACACGTTATCCATTTTTTTTAATAAACCTAGCCCTACACTATGAATTATTCCGGAGTCGTGGTTGCGTTTGAAAAAATTAAATTCATATGCATAAACAGCCAGGTCGAGACAAATATCGGTGGGTTATACAAAGATTTGTCCTGTGCGGGAATCAAATCGGCGACTACTTGATTCAGTAAGCGGTACGACTGAAACTCTTAAACTTAAAACTGTACTTAAATCTTTTCATCCTATAATTTCTTCACTCTGCTATTTTAGCCTGACGATAAGAACCACTAAATTTTAATAATAAATACACTTTAAACATTTTGATTGCCTTAGTGTTACCTTAATATTATTTTAAGCAGTGTCAATAAACTTAGCACAAACTATAGCTTTATGACATACACCCAAGAGGAAGAAATGATCAAAAAGCCATAAATAAATTTCCGCTCAATAAACCGTGGACATGTTGCGGAGGCGCCGTAACCGCAGCTTCGGTGAGAGTCAACACTCAATTGTCTTGTTACGTTTTATGCCGAGTTTTATCTCGAACATATTACAATTTATGCTTACGCTGTTTACACTGATAATTTTAATGGCTTCTTTAGCTTTCTTAAGCCGATAGCTATATTAAAGAGTATCAATAGTAATGAACTAACGCTGACATTAGGTGAAATTACGTGACAGTCGCAGTTGTCGTTTGCTATGAAAACATCCCAAATTATTTTGTTTAAACTAGAAAACATGCGGGCCCGCCTGTTGAAATATCTCCTTGGAAGTAGGATAATTTAACGTATTGTTAACCCTGATTTTACATAAACGACCCTCTGTCAATGTCCTCCATTGGCCAAAAGAACCTTGTCGCACTATAGGCTTGTCTAGACACTGTGTAACTTAATTGGTATGAAAGTTGAATTATGATGTACGACGTTACTCAAACCAGACAAAACCCTCTAATTGAATTGAAGACTCTTTCCAAGTTTTGCGGCACTAGCAATAGGAATACCAGAGGAAGATTCTCAAAATGCTTACCAAATTTGAACCATAGTTACCTCAGTAGGTTGCGAAAATATTTCGCGAAAGATTCATACCCACCCTGCTTAGATTTTTATTTGGATAGGCACCTAAATTTACATTGAGTATCACTTTATTCTACGTCTATATAAATCTCAATCCCAGCCGTTAGATCTCGAAGTAGATTTCTGCTTATTAATTGTCTAGCCTCAAACAATTAATTTAGTTCATGCCGTGTTGCGGCCGACATTATTTCTTTAAAGGGATTTTACACAAATCTATGGCCTCGTCTCACTAAAAAATATTGTTCAAATTTACTAAATTATTAGTCCCGCTCAATTTTTAGTCACAATTCAATTGTGATAGACCAAGAAAAGAGAAAAGCAAATAGTGGAAGGTATTTTCTGCAGATTAATCAATGGTGCTATAACAACCGGAAAACATAGAAGTAAGAAAAATCTATTGTAATGTTTTTATATTAGCTTATTAAAAGATAGGTATAAACAAGCAATGTAGGCCTGGAATGGATAATTCTATTCTTATCTTGTCAGAAAAGATCTTGTCTTGGAGTCTATCTATATATATCATTATGCCAGATCCTTTGCGGGGTAGGCAGAGAGTACAGAGTTCCAACAGGTTCTTTCCTTACGGTCTGTGGCTCCCTCCACTCTCATAGTTCATCTCATACCCGTTCGCCGGTTACGGAGACTCTTGACTTGGAGACTTGACTCTTCAGCTAAGACATGGTCTATCTGGTCTGGTCTGGTCGGTCGAGGTGCCTTGGAGTTCTTTTCTTGTATTCCTATTTTACGCGAAACAGTTGTTTTTTCTTTTATCATTTCATATATCGTGTGTCTGTGAATGATCTACCCTGTTGGCCGCGGGGCCTTAATAGCTTCATAATAGAGAATATGCGTGTCTTTTTTATATTTTTATACGATAGATTACATCAATATATAACTGTAAAAAAAATTAAGCGTCAAAAATCAAAGGTAAAGGGCAAAAAAAATGTTGAAGATAGCAAACAGATAAGAGCATTTTAAACGCCCGTCATTTTGGCGCGCTTGGCGTCACATCAAAATCTATTATAACAATCAATTAGTGAACAGCTGTAGAAGTATTGTATTCTGTAATTAATTTGTATTTTGTATTTTGCGACTATTATACAATGGAACAGCACTGTGTTGTGCCTAGGTGTAAAAATACAATAAGAAATGCACCCGATAGGTGCGGACATAAGGAGAAAGTGGTGTAAAATCAGAAAAAGAGAGATGTATCTCCATCAACTTTTTTATATTGCTGTAAAGATCACTTTAACGTAAGAATTAACTCAAATAATTTAAACTAAAATTTTGTACTTGCGTAAATCGACAACAAAAAATAACAATAAAACTAACTCAATAGCAAACATCCAACAAATATGCACTTGTTGACATTTGTGTTGTAGACTTTGACGTCATATTCGATCTGACCAATAGCGTGGCGTTCTCGCTACTTTGAATTTCCCACTCATTTTTTGTACTTTCAATAATTATTTTCTTAATAAAAAAGCAATGTTATTAAAAAAATATTGGTATAGACATTATTCTAATGCGATACAGTTTTAAAAAAAAATATTTGATCCTTATTTTAATTACACGCATATTCCCTATTTTATAAACCGATACCAGACGTTCACAAAGTATTGACCTGTGCTATTTTTTCATATTTTATTCTTTCACCACTCTCATGTTCATCTCATAGGTATTTGCTGAGTTATTCATATTGTACGTATCTACATTTTATTTTGTTTTAACGTGACCAATTTATTATAAAAATCACCACCTGCTTGAAACTAATTGGCATATCTACGATTTTATAGCTCCATGATAAAAACACTTAATTTGAAGAAATGGCTGGAGTATTCTCAAAAATTCCTTCCAATTGTTTGTTCGACTTGCTGACCTAGTTATATTAATATTACGATGTTAAATGAACACAGAGTGCCCAGTATGTGAGGAGCTTTTAATGTTCAAACCCATTTTTTATTTCTTAATAAGGTTTGTTTAAATTCGATTGTATAGAAATTATTATCCAGTAATTTAGAGAGTAGTTCTCACCGACCCTCCATATGACCTTACATCGCTTCTTCCGGATACAAATACCGCGCAAAGACACCGAGCAGACACCGATCTCGCCAGAGAAGTCAAACAATCCCTTGCCCACCGGTGAGCCGTGTGAGATCACCACGTCGAGACACCTAGTAAATGCCCTCCCTCATAGCGACTGCCCAAACCGAGGCCGTTCCTCTTTCAGGCGCCCTTGAGCTAGCTGCCCCCTTGCCCTTCTAGGTCGAGAATTCCAAAAGCTCATACAAGGTATTTTAGGTTTTCGCTTTTTAAAGTCGGTTTACCTTTTTTGTTAAGGTTATTTATATTAAATGCCACAGCTGTGATAGCCTAGTAGTTAGACCGTTGGCCTGCAAAATCAGAGGTCTCGTGTTTACACCCAGGCACGCACCTCTGTATTTCGAAAGCATGTGCGTATTTAACATTAATTATCATTTGATTTAACGGTGAAGGAAAACATCGTGAGGAAACCTGCATGCCTAAGAGTTTCTCGAAGGTGTTTGAAGTTCGCCAACCCGCACTGGGCCAGCGTGGTAGACTATGGCCTAAGCCCTCTCAGTTTGAGAGGAGGCCCGTGCCCAACAGTGGTACAATTTCCTAACAGGGCTAATATTATTATTAAATGCCAATAGAGCTCGAACATATTTCTCTCTATATTTCTTTCTACTCTCTAAATTGTTTGTGTGTGTGTGTGTACAGTACATCTCTGCCACCTTAGCTAGAAGAATATAGAAGTATATTCCTTACCCGTTTTTAGGTCCTCAAGCAAAAGAAGTATGTTATGAGTTTAACGTGTGTAAATGCACATATTTACGAGAAAAAGACACATCTTTCTACGGCATCGCAGCTCTTGAACGAAGGATCGATTTTTTTTTTTTTTTGAAAGGTGACGTGACTTGGAGCTATGCTTAATTTGAGTTATGTGTATTATAAAAAAAATTAATTTGAGATTTACTTGTAAATCATATTTTACACAATCTAGTTAATTTTCATGTTCAGTTTAGTTGGCTTATTCTGGGAGGGTCTCCACTTTCTAATCCCCCCGCCCCCCGCAGCCCCCGTCTGGCTGGCCCAGAGCCAACTATCCGCGACCTCATATTAGCGGCCATGTTTTCAAAAGCATGGCACGTACGGTAATTGTTTTAGTTTTTAGGATTCCTTGGAGTATATACAAGCTGTAACATAATAAACGCAAGACCTGAAAGTAGTTTGTTCTAAATCGGTAACTGAATCGATTCCAACAATTTTTAATGTATTTCACATTTTTTTTAAATTTGCAAAGATTGATTTTGCTCCTTCAGAGCGCTATAAAAAATTAAATTTATTCTTGATTCATAGCAAGAAGAAGATTCTAAACGCATTCCTAAAACGTATTTCTCAAAACGCACACATACACGTACAAGTTTCATTATTAAATGGGGTATGAAAGTGCTTTAAAAAAGGGTGAAAACCTTTAAATTTGAAAATTTGGTTTTCGATTTGACTTTATGAAGCAATTCTCTAATCTGGGTGTCTGAGGTCTTGCGTTTATTATGTTACACCTTGTATATGTAGGGAAATTTTACACCGTCACGTCTAAATTCCCCAAGCAGGGGTAGCAGAGGTATACTGTGTACACCCACTTTTCGCAGAGAATGTAAGGTCGTATGTAATAGGGGCGAGCACAATGCTAGACATCGGACTAATCCTGTAAATTGTTCAAGTTTTTTTCTCCGATCTAGGTTTTGAACCCAGGACCTCATGATCGCGCGGAATGGAAGGCAGGAAGTTTTGAAAGCTTATTTTTATCCAATATAGGTGACACACTAGTGTTAATTCTTCTTTGAATTAATGTTTTTTAGTAAGTGTTTTTACCAAAGAAGTAAAAGACTTGACATTATATACTCAAGATAAGCCTTTTTCTTAGAAAGCTTAAGTCCAAAGCAAGTAAGTAGGTCCTTTTTTATGTTACATTTTTTCTTATATTATTTTTGATCTTAAAAACTGTCACACCCGTATGAGCGGAAATGACAGAGTCATACTGCACACATATAACGAACGCGTCTATTGCTGACAATAGCTGGTGTAAACCAGCACAATTCTTAAATCAACAACAAACAAGAACAACAACTGACCTGAGATGTGAATCTAGGTCCTAAACCTTTGTCCTGCAGTGGTCTTCTTTTAGCTAATATATCTTATTCTTACTACCCGCTTCCTTCAGTAAAACAACGTGATAGTCACAGCTATTGGCTTTTATGATTACATGTCTTGTAAAATATACGGAACCTTAGATATTTTTCGGGCTCGCGCTTCCATTATTTATATTTATTAGCATACCTGGTAGGTTGACATTTATTACTTACCTCCCGCCTTTTTCAATTTTCTGTTCGCAGCTGCAGGCAAAGGATTAACATTATCACAGATAAAAGTTAAATTTTCAGAAAAAGTTTAGCGTTTGTACAAAGAAAAAGGAATTGATAATATATTTTACATACGTAAGTACCTATATCAATATATTTACAATTGCGGAGGATCGAATTTCGTACCTTGTATTGGTGTTTCAATTCTCATGATACATAAATAGCATCAAAATAAATTGTCAAACACAATTAAATTTACACCGTCACACCTATATTCCCCAAGCGGGGGTGGTAGAGGTGTACTGAGTACACACACTTTTCGCCGATGATGTTAGGTCGGGATATTGCCATATACCGGGCGCAATTCCAGAATCCGGACTCATATTAGGAACGTTTCGTTAGAAAACTACATTTGTCCGACTAAGGATTTGAACCCAGAACCTCGTGATCACAAAACGATGCATTTTGCCACTAGACCAACGAGGCAGTCAAATAAATTTATTTAATCATATTAATTCTATTTATCTATTTATAACGGCGGACCACTTGTGAGATATACAGAGGAATAGAGATCCTGCAGGTTCTTTCCTTACCTCTCTGGCTTCCTCCACTTGCCATTAGTTGCCTTAAAATAGGTATACAAATTTTATATCCTTGTTACAACTAAATTACATGGCGTGTCGATAAACATAAGATAGAATTTTAATATATCCATCTAATTTGGAACCATACTACACAGCAACTTTATCTTAAGGTATGGCTAAACTAACGCGTTCAGCCGCGGCCGCGGTGGCGTCCCCGGTGGCGATGAGTATCTTCCTACGGTTGCGCGTGCAGACGCCGCCCAGATAGCACGCGCAGGACGCAGGACGCGTTGGTCTGAATATTTCCATACAAATATTACCGCAGAAGCTGATCGCCACTGTGCACGCCACCGCGGTCGTAGCTGAATACGTTGGTTAGGCCGTACCCTTAAATCGATATCACAATCCCTGGAAATATCCATGGACAAAGTTGGCAATCAGTTAGTAAGGGATACTAGATAACTATGCCAAATGGCCCTCCAAAGTTCAAGATTAGTTAACATGTTAACGTCAGTAAGTTATTCTTTTAAGGGTGAAGGAAAATTGAAATTCAGTATGTTAACACCACGGACGTTCATTTCACCAATTATCACCAAGGTTAAACAACGTTTTGCTCGGTCAGTCTAAGATGGGTGGCCGTATGGGACAATTCTATTTTTGAGAGTCTTCATGCTTCAAAAGGCAAGTTAAGCTTTTAAGCCTTGTCATTGTCATCGTGTGATGGAGTGTGATCTTTTTCACAGAGATTCGTGGGAATAAGTCTTGACTCAGCATTGGCACAATATAGGATTATTTATTATTTATCTATATCATCACGCCAGATCAATTGCGTTACAGGGTTACAACAGCGTCCTAACCAACGGAGCACACCCTTTCTCATATTTACAGCGATACTATCTTTCATACCTACACGCTTTTTCGCTTGGCTCCGCACATCTTCCGCAGAGCTCGGTTTTCGACCGCATTTATCCTGCTTTCATTCTCCTCGTTACGTACCCAGCTCTTACTGCCATACAAGAGCGTTGGGACAAGAACTCCGTTATGTATGACCAGCTGCGCCTTTTGGCTTAAGTGCCGGCTCCCAAGGAGCTTTCGCACCGCACCAATCAATCTGTTCCCTGCACTCACTCTTCTCTCTATGTCAGCGGTGCATTTCCTATCCTTATTGAAGGCGCATCCAAGATATACAAACTCATTCACTTGCTTATTTATTATTATAGATAAATTGACGAACTATAAAAGTGGCGAAACCCAAAGAGGTATGTAAGAAAAGAACCTGATGTTAATCTGTATTATCTGCCTACCCCGCAAAGAGTCTGCCGTGTTGATAGATAGATATATTGCCATGGGTTTTGTAGTATTTCATACAACATAATTTACAAATACCTATATGTCTGTATAATACGATGCTCGAATATTGAGTGTGCACCTATTAACGTGTACTGCTAAGCCGTTAGGGGATTCTGGATCGTACGTGACTGAGAGCTATGTGGTTTGCTATAGGCACTTGAAATATACATTATACTATGTAGAATGGGCCAAAGGACTTTACCTTTAATCAATTCAAAAGTAAAAGTCCTTTGGCTTAGCATTGGATAATCTTAGAAGACTCAATTCGCCAAAAGGAAGACTGAGGTGAGTAGTATTTTTACCTCGCGAAAAATATGTTCGCTGTGGTATTATTCGACACGATAAGGATCTTGGGGATGTCCAAATGAAACGTACCGGTGTCTTTCTCTAATACGTTTATTTTTTATCTTTTTTTTCAGAAGAAAGTACAGTACAGTGCGTACTAGAAATTATTACTGAATCGTTTGTGCGTTTAGAAATATGAACTCCTTTACGTGAGTGTGTGGTCTGGTTCGGTGATCCGTAAATGTGGGTCACATACAGTTTTGTCCTGAGTTGGGAAAGAACCCGTGACTGCTCGATCTGTTTGAGTTCCCAACCACTGGGCCAAGTTCTAGGAACTAAATAGGTAGGTCGTATCGACGTCATCATCATCAGCCGAAAGACGTCCACTGCAGGACAAAGGCCTCCCCCAAAGATCGCCACGACGACCGGCTTTGTGCTGTACGCATCCAGCTTCTACCCGCGATCTTCACCAGGTCATCGCTCCACCTTGTGGGGGGCCTGCCCACTTCACGTCTTCCGGTACGAGGGCGCCACTCAAGAACCTTTCTGCCCCAACGGCTGTCAGTTCAACGAGCGATGTGCCCCGCCCACTGCGACTTAAGTTTGGCAATTCTGAGAGCTATATCGGTGACTTTGGTTCTCCTGCGGATCTCCTCATTTCTGATTCGATCTCGCAGAAAAACTCCGAGCATAGCTCTTTCCATTGCCCTTTGGGTGACTTTGAGCCTTCTTATGAGACCCATCGTGAGTGACCATGTCTCGGTGCCGTAAGTCATCACTGGCAACACATATTGGTCAAAGACTTTTGTCTTGAGACACTGCGGTATTTGGGACGAGAAGATATTACGTAGCTTCCCGAACGCTGCCCAGCCGATTTGGATTCGACAATTGACCTCTTTCTCAATTTGCATCGTCGTATCGACATACGACGATGCAAATTGAAGAAAAATACTAATACCACTTTTCGTAGAAAAAATATGGTAAAAGAAAAATTGCAAATTATAAACATTAAATCTCACTCAACCTCTTGTTACCTTAAACAACAACACTTTAACCATATCAAATGTTACATTGGAATAAAATCTCTATTTCTATAGAAATAATAATCAATTTCCATTTTCAAATTAGCGTTGATTGGTTCATTATTGCTAGAGTGTGTCAATTATTTTCTGACAAGTTTTTACGTATCTGCTTACATTTTGAGTTGTTTTCTTTTTTGTTTGTTCCTATTATAATTAAATGTATTTCAAGTATACCTATTTCAAGTAGGAAGTAATTTTCGAAAGAATAGAAGATGGAAATAATACTTGTAAGGTGAATACAGAGATGGCTCAATAAAATAACGAAGGTTTGGCCCAGTGATTAAAAACTTCAGCAGCTTCGCTCACTAGATCGAGTAGTAGTTCCAACTTCACATGGGACAAATCTTTGTGTTACCCACAAATATTTGCTTCACTTTGGTTGGTTGTGTATGTGGCTGTCACGTTTGCAACGCATGCCACAGATATAATTCCAAGTGTGGGGCCATGTTTGTAAAGCAAACAGTCTGGACCATATAAATGTGGTTACTAATAGGACAAAAAAATAGATTTAAAATTGTAAGGACATACGGTCGCTACATTCAATCATATAACAACGAAACTCTTTAGTTGTTGGTCAAAAAGCTATCAATTACTACAGAAATGTTTGTGCTGTTTACGTACCTACTCCCATAGTGCTAAGGTGAACTATAGTTGTGGGCTTATTTTTTTCCGACTTCTAAAAAGGAGGAGGTTCTCAATTCGACTATGTTTTTTTTTGTATTTACGTTACGCGATCATTCCGCCAATTATGGATCGAATTTGATGATTTTTTTTGCATTGGGTTTAATACAACTCCAAGGTGGTCCCGTTTTAAATTCATCGGTATTGGACCTTGGACTTGGAAGTTACACCAGGGAACTCCTTAACGACAAACAATACGAATGCGTAGATTGAGATATTATGGTTATTACGTCAATCCTATAGGTGCCAAAGAACTAATCAGAAATTAGCCGACTTAAAAAATGGAGGTCGACAATTCGTCTGTGTTTTTTATAACGTCTTTATTTATGAACTGATTTTGATGATTCTTTTTGCGTTGGGTTTAGTATAGTGTCGAGGTGGCCCCATTTTAATGAAATCGGTATTGAATTTTGGACTTTGGGGATACATCAGGGGACTCCCGTTATTATGGTTATTACATCAATCCTGTAGGTACCTTGCTGTACAACGTAGCAAAATAATATAATATAGGTATATAAATATTAGTAAATAATTTACTTGTCACTTAAAATTGTAAAAAAAAATAATCTTTTATTTAAAAAAAAAACCGTCTTCAAAAAGCAAAAATAAGTTTTTGCATTTTAAGTCGGTTTTATTTTTGTTTAAAAAGGTTTTTATTGACCTCACCTCAATTTTTGAGACAAAGCTATTGTGGAAAATGAGTTTGAATAGGCTATTAAGGTAGACCGTATTAGTTCCTGACGGTACTTACCTTTGCTAAGATTTGTTTGAGTAATCAAAGAGCTGCTTACAGAATATTTCTGGCATCAGTAAAATACAGAGCAAATATTGTAAGCCCCACAAATATTAGTTATGTTCGAATGTTTACACGTGTGAAATTAATGCATGTGAATGCCTTCACGATACAAGAACACTTCCAAGTGTGAGAAAACGTTTGTGTAATACTACTAAACTATTAGTAAATACGACCACAGGCCAGTTTATTTATCTCTGCTAGGACTAAGATCAAAAGAATTTGACTGTAAATCTATTACATACAATAAACCCAATTACACATAATATACTCAGCATAGCATCCGATCCAACAAATGTAATTGCTAAGAAAGTGGTAAATGAGAGGTGAAATTGTAAGGGAAACGAATTGCGTGTTGTTACTGATGTACCAATAAACCGAAGGCTTGGAATGTGTTAACGTGGATTAGATTCTTCAGTGTGTGTCAGTGGACATGCGTATTCAGATAATATGTAATCACCGCAGCGATTGAATACGAAGAAACCAGAACGGATGCAAGGGTTGTGGTTGGTAACAACATACTGGAGCTAGTGAATGAGTTTGTATATCTTGGATGGGCCTTCAGTAAGAATGGGATGATACTGATGATGGAGAATGGGAGATACCCCATAGATATAGAGAGAAGAGTTAATGTAGGGAAGGTGTGAAATATAGTATCGGTGTAAAGATGAGAAAGGGTATGCTCCATTAGTTCGGGCAAAAAGAAATAATTTAGGAAGAAAGAATAACAGAACAGATATACAATGCAAAAGTGGAAGAATGTTGATAACGGAGAACACCTAGACTATCTTACCATGACCAAAAAGACCGAGTCTTATCTGAAGGGCGAGTCAAAAGTCTCCATAACGAGCGAGCGTGTCTGAGCCGAACTATGAGAGTGAAGAGAACCAGTAGTACTGTAAGAAAAGAACCTCCTGGAACTCTATACTCTCTGCCTAACCTGCAAGGGAACTGGCGTGATGATATAGATAGATAGATCCCAGTGATTAAAGTGGAATACAACTAATTAGGTAGTAGTGTTCTAAATCTTTACCATACTATTTGTTTAACTGATTCTAGAGAGCTGCTAAAAATACTTTAGTGATGAATATATGATTATTATACTTAAAATGATTACAGTGCCAGGTTTTTGCGCTTATCGTCAGGAAAACCAGATTATTTACATTGAGTAATAGAATAAAAAGTCATGAGACGTAGAAATGAAATGTAGATGGAAAAGTCAAGAGTCTCCGTAACCGGCGAGCGTGTATGAGACGAACTATGAGAGTCGAGGAAGCCAGAGAGGTATGTAAGGAAAGAACCTGTTGGAACTCTGTACTCTCTGCCTACCCCGCAAGGGATCTGGCGTGAGGTTATAGATAGATAGATAGATAGTAATAGAATAAATAATTTAGTTTATTGTAGCAGCTTAAAAATAAAATATTTGACAACGATCCTCGTACTAAGCACATCTTGTATTTATTTAATAACATTTATTGATATAAAAATAATCCAAAAAAATATGAAGCATGAATTTACTTCATTTATAATATGATTTTAACTGTGCTTAAGTTCATAATTGTTAAATTCTTTGATTATAGGTATATTCCCTATCCTAAGCCGTATAACATGTTTACAAAACATATACACGTTATGTAAAACACAAAGAAAGAAAACATGATGGTATTTTTAAAATCCCAAAATCGTAAATACTTTAAATAGGATTATCCATACTTCTGCTATCCAAGGAAAGGTTGGTATAATTTCAAGAGAGCCACGCAAATAACTGTGTGGAATTAAGTCTGTCGGTTAAATAAAGTACAATTGTACTGTTTGATTACAATCTTGTTGGATCTGTCGTTCCCTTAGACGCAAGCAATTTTTGTCAAGTTTTTTTTAATTACCTTCATTTTATTTCTTAAACTGACTTTTAATTTTTGATGGACGATGTAGTGCGATGGTAAAGAGCTTAAGCCGCTTAGCTCACTGTGTCTAATAGTCACGGGCTAGATTCCCGCACGGGACAAATCTTTGTGTGACCTACAATTATTTAATCCGGTCTGAGTATTTGTGTATGTGAATTTTTATGTTTGTAAATGCACCCACGATAAAGGAATAAATCCTAGTGTGGGGTGTACGCTTCAAAGATTTGTCACCTTGTATCAGCCTTTTTTAAAACGTAGTCACAATCGTGAAAACTTACATACACGAATACCCAGGCCAAAATAAATATTTGTGGGTCATACAAAGATTTGTCCCGTGCGGGAATCGAACCCACGACTCTTAGATCCAGTGGGAGGGGCGGCTTAAACTCCTACCCACTGCACCAAATTGTCCGTAGACTTTACCATGTCTTGTTAATTATAGTTTGTGATAAGTCGATAGTATATCTTTTCATCGATAAATGACCTACTTCGGTCTACTGGTAGGCAGGGATCTCTCTCCCGTGACTCATGGAAGAGATTTTTTGAGTTGGTACAGTTCGGAGCTTAATCCGCTTCGCTCATTAGATTAATTTGTTGATGATTCGGTCCCCGCACGGGACAAATCTTCGGGTGATCCATAAACTTTTATCCGATATAAACGTTTATGGATCACCCGAAGATTTGTCTGGGCGCATGTGAATTTTGTGTCGTGGTTGCTTGTTTGTAAAATGTGTTTGCAAATTTATCCAGAACACAGGATTAATTTCTACACCACTAGAGTGTGGGGTTACGATTAAAAAAAAAAATAGGTGGTTGTGTCTCATGGTTACCCAGTCATCATCATCATCATCATCTCAGCCTATACTTGTCCACTGCTGAACATAGGCCTCCCCAATCGCTTTCCAGCGTAACCGGTCCGATGCCACCTGCATCCAACGACTTCCTGCGATTTTCACAAGATCGTCGGTCCATCTGGCAGGTGGTCATCCCACGCTGCGCTTGCCAATACGTACCCAGTACTATAATTTAATCATAATTATTTATCTATCTATCTATCTATAACCTCACGCCAGATCCCTTGCGGGGTAGGCAAAGAGTACAGAGTTCCAACAGGTTCTTTCCTTACATACCTCTCTGGCTTCCTCGACTCTCATAGTTCGTCTCATACACGCTCGCCGGTTACGGAGACTCTTGACTTTTCCATCAGATAAGACTCGGTTTATTTGGTCGTGGTAAGATAGTCTAGGTCTTTCCCGGTACCTGCATCCTTCCACTTTCACATTGTATATCTGTTTTGTCATTCTTTCCTCTAGCATTTTTTCTATTGCCCGAACCAACGGAGCATGCCCTTTCTCATCTTTACACCAATACTATCTTGCATACCTACTCGCTATCTTACTACGCTGTTGCTAATGCGGTCGGTCAGCTTCACTCCGCACATCTTCCGCAGAGCTCGCATTTCTACCGCATTTATCCTACTTTTATTCTCCTTCTTACATACCCAGCTCTCGCTACCATATAACAGCGTTGGGACAAGAACTCCGTTATGTATGGCCAGCTGCGCCTTATGGCTTAAGTGCCGGCTCCCGAGTAGCTTTCCCATCGCACCATTCACTCTGTTCCCTGCACTCACTCTTCTCTCTATGTCAGCGGTGTATTTCCCATCCTTACTGAAGGCGCATCCAAGATATACAAACTCATTCACTTGCTCCAGCACATCGTTACCAACCACAATCCACATAATTATTTAGCTAAAGGAAACATGAACACGCAATAAAGAAACACAAAAGTTAATAAACAACTCAAAAGTTGTGTATGTGGATTCTCATGTTTGTAAACGCACCCACGACATAGGAATAAATCCTAGTGTGGGACTACGTTTTTATTGAAAAAAGAAAGGTATTAGAGTATCTAAAATATAAACCAGTTTTAATCATTTCCACTATTTCCAGGTTAATCTAATTATTGTACGTATTCTGCGGAAGCGTCACGATCAGGAACTGTTAACTGGTTCAACGTGTATGTCGCATTGTAGTTCAATATCAGCAGTACGTGTTTGTTGTACCGATTGTATCGATCTTGTCGCAATAATTGCACTGGTTAAAGATCACGAACGCTCTGAGAAAACTTGTTTTGATACCTCACGTATCATTTTATTCATTCACCAATATAAGACTTTGAACTTTCTCATTTTTTCTCAAACATTATCAAATCCTAATTTTAGCAGTATATTTAATATAGCAGACGGATTTTGGAGAGGAGACCATGAACTGGCAAATGCGAACTCCTACGTACGCAGAATGATGATAGAGCGATGACATACGTCGGATAGCCGGCAGGAACTGGATGCATAAGTCTAAGGATCGGGCTCTGTGGCACACATTGGAAGAGGCCTATGCCCAGCCGTGGACTAATTTGGACTAATGATGATGATGATTGAATAGAGTTTCAATCTGGCAAGAGAATGGTTTTGGTAAACCGAGAATATTCGACAACTTATCTACTACTCGCACAGCGCTACGAGGACCTAGATGTACCCGAGACCTCTGACTTTGATTCATATTAGAATTTTTCTATTATGACTATTTATTACTAGCGACCCGCACCGGCCTTGCACGGGTGAAATATATACATGAACCTTCCTCTTGAATCATTCTGTCTATTGGTAAGATCGTATGAAAATCCATTCGGTAGTTATTAATTCTAATATTACCGAATGGGTGGAATTATAGTTATTATTAATTATTTATTCCATGCTTTTTATCCCGGAATTGATTATTCACTAAATTCAACGGGGACAAAGTCGCGGACAGAAACTAGTTGAAATATATTTTTTTTTCACAAATATCTGGTTTTAACGACAACTGTAGGAAAAGTATTTATCATATTGTGCTTGCGAGCCCTTCACCGTCAATATGACAAGGGTCAAAGCAACAGTAAAAAATAAAAAAGGTGTGACGGCCGATCCGAGGAAACATATTTTTTTAATAAATTCTTGAATCTTATAATTAAATCTGGAACTGGACTAATCCTACATGGATTAATCTAATAATTAGATTAACCCACGTAGGATTACTCCAGTTTTTAGATTCAGATTCTTATTCCAGTTCTGATTATAACAGATAATTCTGCTAATGTCGAGTTTGAATTGGTGGGCCAAACATGAACCATTGGCACGAAAAGAAGAAGAAAAATATATAGGATCTTTTGATCTTCCCATCTATCTATATCACCACGCCAAATTCTTTGATCTAGAATTAGTAGGCCTCTGCCTAACAAATCTAGATCCTATCAAAACCTATCTGAAAGAAAATCCTATTACCATTTTTTCTTCGTCCTTCAGTTGATAAATTAAAAGAACATTTTGTTTAGTGCAAAAGCTGCTTTAAGGTATTGGATTACGGCATCTTTTACCGCTGAACTCAGGACTTTATATGTGATCGAATGATGGTGGCAATAGCATAAATAGAATAGCCCTCATCAAGTTTATTTTTGTGGTGCACGAGTGCTTTTGATTAGGGATGATTTTCGTACAGAGCATATTAGAGAAAATAAACAGTTTCTCAAAATATCTGCAAACTTTTTCCAAAATTCATAATCTATTGTATTCTGAATGCTTATGTTTCTTCACAACTCTCCTAAGCAACTGTACTATTACAAAATTGGTCGAGGAATTGATAGATATGTGTCTGCATCTAAATTGTATCTCCAAATGTATATTCTAGTGTGTGTATATTCTCGACTTTAGCAAAATTAAAAGAATTTCTGCTATAAGTTACATTGCTCCCAAAAGTGATCTTGAACTTCGCCATCTTTACAAATTTAAATTGGTAGTCGCTGGCTAGTTCACACACCGTTTCTTCTCGGCCGTCGTCATTATTTCCATCGCTGCCCCAAACTTAATAATTTATTGGGGTAATTCTCTCACAGTTTGATAATCCCCCATTTTTATGGGACAAACCGCTATAAAATTTATGCGGTCGTAATGTCTGGATATTCTTGCCCCGCGATCCTATAATTGATACGTTGTTTCGGGCACATCCCCGAGTTCATCCACGTAAAGTTTTTTCGCAAGACAAACAACCTAATGGCCTGGCTAATGATTTAGAGTTTATCCCGAATTTTACGGACGATAAATTTTGTGGACAAGAATATAAAGTAAATATTGTAAAGAGTGTTGTATCGATGCTTACATGATGGTTTGGGATAATATTGATGGAAAACTCAAAGATAAGAACTTGTTGTTCGACTAATCTTTTATTTCATACTTAGAATCCGTCGATCTATTTATCTATATCATCACGCCAAACCCCTTGTGAGTGAAGTGTGTAGTTTTTAAGATAAAACAACATATAAAATGGATGTAATATATAATCTATAATATAATATAGTACTGCTTGTCAAAATCCTTATTTTCATTGTTTTAGATAATTTGATTCTAGATAAAATATTTTGTTGAGCAAATACCGTGTTGAGCCGCGATATAGGTCAAGCAGTGTTTGACTCGGTCAGTCTGAGTGAGTGACCGTTTGTCGCATTTCGATATGCCAACGTCTCTTCGTTTTGGAAAGCACGCTAACCGGTGGTTTTGGTTGCATCATATTATGGTTATAGTTGAAAGCTTTATGTGCGACTCTTTAAATTCCCACAGCAAGGAATTTATTTCCATGAAAATATCGTTGTCACTATAAACGCTCAGTATAAAGTCGTATCTTGAACGGATGACGTTGCCTTCACTCGTACAAGACACGAGAACACGAACAACTACAAGGGAATTTTCGCGAAATAAATCTCTGTTCTGCTAATTAGAGAAACTTTTCATTAGTCCTATGATTGGGTGGAACTTTTTCTGTGTCGCAGATGCCTTTGATTTTGCAAGTCTTTTTGATTTCAAGAATAGTTTAACTTCTTTGAAAATAGTTAACTTAGTTGATGTCCATTTCCATAGCAACAACATGCACATTTTAGGTTAGTCTACCATACTGAACATGTACATTAAAGAAACACATTTTTTAGCTTTAAAAAAGCTAGTCGGGGAATTTGCTAACTCAAGTATGTCAATCTATATTATCAGGCCAATAATCCCTTGCGGGTTAGGCAGAGAGTACATAGTTAGTTTCAACAGGTTCATCCTTCACAGACCACTCTGATTTCCTTCACTCTTATAGTTTGGTTCATTATTAAACATCCCGTCTCACAAAAATCCAAAGAGTGTTATGTACTTTATTTACATGCTAAAAACAAAAATAATTAAAGCCAGTCTACCATAGATGCCTTATACATTTTAAAATAACCTTTCTCTTAGCTATGTTGTAGAAGCCATCGTCATATTTTTTACATAAAGTAATGTTATCCTCATTATTTTAATTAAGCGGACAGTGTATAGAATAGTTTTGTTTTAATGGCCTGCAGCTTATTTGAAATGGTTATCTCTTTATCGATTACGAAGAGTATTGCAGCAATTTCATGTAAATTGTAATATATAATTATACAAAAAATTATAAGGTTACGGGCAAGTAAGCCACCAACCACAGCCACCGGTGGCTAGCGACAAGCATCTTACATGATTTTGCATTCGTTTTCTAAGGACTACACACGCGTAGCGAATGGTGCCTTCTTGTGAATTAGTGTCTACTACTGGTGGCTCAGTGACCGCGACACGCCACCGGTGGCTGTTACTCGCTACACGAAACGCAGCAGACTCGTGGGGGCTACCGACCACCTTTGTTTGCGCGCAGATTATGCGCGACTGCCACCACTGTGGTTGTAGTCGGTGGCTCTTTTGAGCGGAGCATAAAATTTGACGTAACCTCTGAAATTAGTGGCAAAGGTATACTCTGTACACCCAGTTTTCATTAAAACTGTTAGGTCTTAATGTAATAGGGGCGGGTCATTATACCGGACACAATGTCAAACTCCGGAGTGAAATGTGAATGGACTTTTCTATAGAAAAAAAAACGCCGTATATAATATATTTGGTGAAATAGGTACGTAATTATGTACACCCATAAGTCGAATAAGTTGAAATACAATCGTGGGCAGAAACTAGTAGTTTATAAAGGTAAGTAGTATTTGGTTCAGTCAGTCTGAAAAGAGTGACCGAATGTGAAATTTTCATATTTATACATCTCCGTGCTTTAGAAGGCACGTTAAATAGTTGGTCTGGGTTGCCAAGTTATGTGGTCGTTAAACTAAGTTGAAAGCGTTATGGGCAGCTCGGTTAGTTCTAAGAGCATGGCCCACACCTGCCGCTACCATTTCGATGGGGCTACGTGGTTGTTTAAGAACAGTACTATCTCACCTCAACTTATGTGTGCAGGCCTTTGCCCGGCTGTGGGATAATATTGGCTGATTTATTAATTATGAGGCGTAAATTCCCGATCATTAACATCAACGACTTTAACCAGTCTTTCTAACGCAGATCCAATATGTGTCCAGTGACCAGATTTATTAATGTGTTAACGACTATATTTTATGGCCACATAAATATGTATCGATGTCTCGACACCGATACTAATATAGGGACATGAATGTTTATAAAACCTTTACTTATTATAGTTTTGCACTAAAGTGAGATCACTGGTTTAGAAAAATATTACCTATCGCTTCTAAGATATTAATATCTTCCAAGATTTTTTTCGATTTTGAATTTAAATTAACACAAGATATGTTGATTTAACATTGAGTATTTTAATTTCTAAAACTACAGGACTAAGATCTAAGACTCACAACATAAAACAGTTAAAAAAATTGTAACCCGAGTACCTTATAAACGTTGAAATAATAAGAACATGGATTTAGAATGTATATTTTTATAGAATTTTTACTTCTTTCACTTGACATCCTACTCGTAAGGATTAGCAACACTCATTCGCTCCTCACTTTTCTGGATCTTTCATATTGATTTGTTCATAAAAAATGTAACCTATGTCAACCGGACTATAATAACATCTATAGACCTCTCATTCATCAAACTCAGATAAGTAGTGCAAAGGTGGAACATGTGCATAGACAGCTGAACATATAACCCTTTCTTTTGGATTTGCCGTAGTCGCGTAAAAAGCCTTTATTCGGCCTGCATCATACTTTCAATCATATCGATATATGATGGACGGCTTGGTCCAATGATTGAGCTTACGCTAATTCGCCCAGTAGATCGCGTTGTCGCGGGACCCATAAACATTTATTTCGGTCTAAACTCACCCACGATTCAGAAATAATTTCTTGTGTAGGGCTCCGTACTTTTTAACACACTGATAACACCGTCACGCGTATATTCCCCCTATACTTTCCCGGGAGTACACCCACTTTTCGCCGACGATGTTAGGTCCCATGTAATAGGGGGCCAGCCTATTGCCATTCACTGGGCACAATTCCAGACTCCGGACTTATACTGGGAATTTTTCGTTAGAAAAACTACATTTGTCCGACCTAAGATTTTAACCCAAGACCTCATGATCACAAAGCGATGCGCTTTGCCACTAGACCAACAAGTCGGATTTTTAAAAATAAAAAAGAATAATTATTACAAGTGGATCCAGGAACGGTGGGACTGCATTTACATACAGGAACTGTGACAGATCAACTGCTGTGACCCAGTGCCACACGTCTGCGCCGAATAAATTGTTACCGTCACTTCCCTGTCGTGTTTGCTATGGTGGGACAAGTAATAAGAGATAAAATTACCAATTTCTATATAGCTCCAGATTTAGAAATAGAAGAGGCTTGATATAATAGTCTATCTCTCTATCTATATCATCACGCCAGCTCCCTCGCGGGGTAGGCAGAGAGTACAGAGTTCCAACAGGATCTTTCCTTACATACCTCTCTGGCTTCCTCCACTCTCATAGTTCGTCTCATACACACTCGCCGGTTACGGAGACTCTTGACTTACCCTTCAGCTAAGACACGATCTATTTGGTCATGGTAAGATAGTCTAGGTCTTCCCCGGCACCTACATCCTTCCACTTTCGCATTGTATATCTGTTTTGTCATTCTTTCTTCTGGCATTCTTTCTATATGCCCGAACCAACAGAGCATACCCTTTCTCATCTTTACACCGATACTATCTTTCATACCTACTCGCTTTCTTACTACGCTGTTGCGAATACGGTCAGTCAGCGTGACTCCGCACATCTTCGGCAGAGATCGCATTTCGACCGCATTTATCCTGCTTTCGTTCTCCTTCTTACATACCCAACTCTCACTGCCATATAACAGCGCTGGGACAAGCACTCCGTTATGCAGCCAGCTGCGCCTTTTGGCTTAAGTGCCGGCTCCCAAGTAGCCTTCCCATCGCACCATTTACTCTATTACCTGCATTCACTCTTCTCTCTATATCAGCGGTGTATTTCCCATCCTTACTGAAGGCGCATCCAAGATATACAAACTCATTCACTTGCTCCAGCACATCGTTACCAACCACAATCCTTGCATTCGTTCTGGTTTCTTCCCGTTCAAAAACCATCATTTTGGTTTTCTTCACATTCAAATGTAAGCCATTGTTCATGCAGTCGTCTCTCATAACTGTGACTAGTGTTTGCAGATCAGTGGCTGTTGGCGCTATCAAAACCACGTCATCTGCATACAATAAGTGGTTTATCACTAGATCACCCATTTTTACCCCTTCAGTCATCGCATTCAGCCTTTGAAGACTTTTATCCAGGTACACTATAAACAGTCTAGCGGACAACACGCAATCCTGCTTGACGCCGATTTTAACGTCAAACCAAGGTGACATGTTACCACCCACCCGTACGCATGCCTTGCTGTCCACGTAGGTGGACTGGACGGCTCGCAACAGGGTGCCGTTTATACCATACTCTGGCAAAATGTCCCAAAGTCTCTTTCGCACGACTCTATCAAACGCCTTCTCCAGGTCCACAAAACCGCAGTAAACCTTCCGGCCTACTGCCAGATGCTTTTCTACGATGTTGCGGAGGGAGAAAACTTGATCCGAACATCCTCTTCCAGACCTGAAACCTCCCTGTGCCTCACACAACACTCCATCGGACTTCTCGCGCATTCACCGTTCAATAATTTTACCATACACCTTAGCTGCCAAGCTGATCAAACTGATGGCCCTGTAATTGGCGCAGTCATATTGTGAGCCCTTGCCTTTATACAAGGGTACTATGACTGCGCAGCGCCAATCTGTAGGGACTCTACCGGTCTTCCAGCAAAGATTTGCGAGGACCGAAAATGCGTCCCGGACGCAAGTTCCACCATATTTAATCATCTCGGCAGATATCATGTCTATTCCCGCAGCTTTACCATTTTTCAAACTTCGTATCGCCCATTCAACTTCTTCCATAGTGATGTCCTCTGTGGATTCTGGTGCCGCAAACTCGCCTCTGGGCTCGCCTGTGGCACCAGCATCCGGGGCATTCTCATACATTTCTCCAAAGTATTCACTCCACCGGTTTAGCACAGCTTGTGTGTCCGCAAGAATGTCATCATCCTTAGATTTTATCTTTTCCATTTTGGAGCCTGACGAATCACCTCGAGCCTTTTTTACCTTGCTCCAAAAGAGTTTGGTGTTATTCTCGAAGTTCTTCGTCAGCCTCTCTTCCTCAATCACACTAGCTCTTTCACGCTTTTCTGTCACTAAGGTTTTGGTGGCATTCTTGCATTGCCGGTATATTTCTTTCTTCATCTCCGTCATACTGTCATTTAGATTCAAAGAAGAGACATAGTCCTGCCACGCTTTCTTCTTACTTTCTTCAGAGCTTTTTAACTCTGTGTCCCACCATGCATCTCCTTTTGCTGTGCTATGCTTCTTTGAGCAGCCACATACTTCTTTCGCTGATTCTACCAAACTCTCTTTCAGACAATTCCAGCATTCATCTATGTTTGAGTCCCAAGAACCAGATGTCAAAAGCTTTTCCCGGACTCTGTCTTCATACGTTCTCCTCACGCTCTCATCTTGCAACTTTTCAACCTTGATTCTTTCAAGGCCTCCGAAGGGGATACGCTCTCGTCAGTGCCTCCACTTCCTGAACAAACCACTAAACCGCGCAATTACGAGATAGTGGTCCGATTCAAGAGTGGGGCCTCTATACGCACGGGTATCTTGAAGTTTACTTCGGAGACGGTTATCTACCAGGATCAAATCTATCATGCTTTTCTGTTCATTTCTTCTCCACGTATACATATGAATATCCTTGTGTTGGAATATTGTATTGGACACAAGGAGACCTCTTTCCAAACACACATCTGCAATAAGCTTACCTGCATCATTCACTCTCTTATCACCATAAGGACCCAGAGCAGCGTCGCAAGTTTGCCGCCTGGTTCCCACCCATCCGTTCAGGTCGCCACACAAAATCACCTTTTTATTCGCATCAGCCAGATTCAGAACTTCCCTGACATTATCCCAAAACTTTTCAAAGTCCGGGGGTGTCGACGAGCTTACAGGAGCGTAGGCTCCGACCAAAAACACTCTAGTGACACCCAGTTTCAAGCGGACCCAGAGAAGTCTCGCATCATGCAGGCCATAATCTCTCACTCCAGAGACCAGGCGACGGGACAACAAGATACCCACCCCCATGCTGGCACGATCGCTCTATGGCACTCCAGACCACAGAGCCATCATGCCATCAGGGAGATCACAGGTTTCACTGCCCCTTCGCTTAGTCTCTGTTACACATAGAGCATCCAGGCGTCTCTCTTTCATTACATCAATCACCTCATGCATCTTATATATTTCATACCACCTCTTACATTCCAGGTGCCTATTCGGCACTCTGCACCCCACGACTCGCCAGTTCGGGCCCGGCGTGATGGGTGGCAGCCCCCATCGCCGCTTCTCCTATGTTCGTACCGACGGGGGCGGGCCGGTACGCGTCGCCTCGGGGGGACGCCCTAGCCCGCACTGGGGTACTTGCTCGGTCCAAGATTGCAGCCGTCGCGGCTGGCAGGGGTCGCGACGAGCACGCTCTTGGACAGACCCCCTAATATAATAGTCTCATCAGTAAACAAGGAAGTGCATAACAAGATCAGCCTATACTGCCCACTGCTGGACAAAGGCCTTCTCTCACAAATCGAGGTGAGAGAGATTAGGTCATACTCTACCACGCGGACCCAGTGCGGATTGGTGGAGGCAGGTTTGTGGTCAACTGCTGTTAGAACTTATCAAGCCGCCTATAAGGTTTCCAACTTGGCTTAACGACTACCACATTAAATGGTAGCCGGTACCAACGGCTTAACGTGCCTTCCGAAGCACGAAGACGCTCGGATGTGAAAAAGCCACAACGGTCACCCATCTCAGGCCGAACAAGTCGAACGCTGCTTAACCTTAGTGATCGGTAAGAACACGGCGGTCGTACAGCGTTACGAGCGCCTCATCGAATAAAGTGCATAACAGGGTCACTAAACTTATGCTGCAGATTGATCTACACTAATATAATAAAGAGGAAAGATTTGTATTTTTGTATGTTTGTAACGAATAAACTCAAAAACCACTGGACCGTTTGTAATGATTCTTTCACCATTAGAAAGCTCACCACCACCAAAACCATTAGAATCCAGAAGTAACACAGGCTATAAAACACAGGCCCGGTAGGTGGCGCTATTGTCGGCCGGGTACAAAGTCGCGGGAAATTGCTATATCTAATAAAATACAAATCTTAACATAAACTAGAAGTGAGCAAAAGATAAGGGCGTTGCTTAAAATAGAGCATTAAGTTTGAATGAAAAACAATAAGACATGGAAAAAATGTCTATACTTTTTTTTTCGATTGCAGATCGAGACAAATAATTGTGGGTCACACAGTTTACTACATTCATTTGATTGAGTGGACTACGCCAAACCACTGGACCAGGATATGAAGTGAATAGTGTCGTATTATTCTGATAGCTATTGTTTTAGAATATTACAATAGAGCCAGCAATTTTCTAAAGAGTTTAAATGAGGAAAATTTCGTGAAAGTTGGTGCAAATGTGCAATTACGAAGTTCAAGCTAAAGCCTGAAGTACATTGACAGCCAAGATGTTTGAAACCCTGCTTTTACGCACTCAGGGTGAGGTTCGAATTCAGGTTCATAATATAAAAATTGACATTAATATTCTATTTATCTCTATCTATATCATCACACCAGATCCCTTGCGGAGTAGGCAGAGAGAGCAGAGTTCCGACAGGTTCTGTCCTTACATACCTCTCTGGCTTCCTCCACTCTCATAGACTATCATATTTGTTATAGAAAAATATGATAGTCTACTAAATTTTCTATCTGCTTGTATATTATACCACACACAACCACTCACAAAAACAAACAAATATAAACGTTATGACTATAATAATATAGGATTTTAGGCTGTCGCGTGTTTGCTTGAGTATAATGTATTTAATAGTTATAATTTTCATTGTACAAAGCTCTGAATAATACACGCAATTACTTACTCAAACGAAAGGTCAAAGGTCAATCACCTATCAAAGATTATAGTTCATTGCCCGTTTTAGAGATAGTTGAGGCAGGATTTGATATAAAAATTTAGAGATAACGCCCCGTAATAATAATCTGATTCAACTATTAATCAATCAGCATATACTGTGAGATATTTTCGCTAGCAACACTGGCCGGGTGAATGCTAATATTACATGTTAAAGATTATTTTTTTTAAATAATTAAATAACTACGTAAACTTACCAACAAACCTTGTGGAAACATTTATACTTAATGTAAATAACTATCAAAAGTGTTCAGCAGTGTTGAAGAGATCAGTCCAGAGAAAGTAACAAATATTGGAGGAGCTGGTGCCTGTCAAAACATTTGGATTTCTCATATTTACTGGGGATCACGAACAGATTGACGTTAAATGACGCTAGCGAGTTAATATGCCATCCTTGTTATGCTACAAACATACCAAATAAACAGATTGCTCGGTAGCGTCACGGTAACGTCAAAGTTTTCGTGCCAAGCCCTCTGCCCTACTCGCAAGCTCTTTGAGTTGCCTCACAGATTGAAATGAGAGATGAGAGAATATCTTATACCCCACCGCGCGCACTCAGTGCGGATTGGTGGAAGCAGGTTTGGGGCCACCTGATCCTGGAACTTATCAAGTATCCTGTAAGTCTCCTAACTTGGCTTCCCTACTATCCTGTTGAGTAGTAACCGACACTAATCAAGAGATATTCGACCTTACATATAAGCTATCAAAAATTCTCGAATACTCTGCCGTGGGTATAAATTTTAAAACATATACGCCTTTATTAATTAAGAGTATAAAATAGAATTCCGTTTTATAGCAGTATTGAGATAAACTTGTCTAGAATGCAATTTTGTTAAAAGGTGTCACGTGCTTTCATTTTATACTCTTTCATTTTTAAACGAAACTCGCATCAGTTTTTATAGTGGTGTGCTTCCAATGTGTAGTACTTTAAAATTAAATAATAATCTAAATATGAAAATAAACTTGAAAAGAAAGATGCTATTCAAAATTTAAGACTGAATACTTAAATGTTACAAATACGAGTATTATAAATGTGAAAAATTTGTGTGTTTAGACGTTTGGATGTTTGTTACTGAATCACGCAAAAATGGCTGAACGGCTTTGCATGAAATTTGGCACACAGATATTTTATTACCTGAATAAATACATCGTATACTTTTTATCCCGGAAAAGTGTACCTGTCTAAAGTCAACGTGGACGAAGTCGCGGGCAGAAACCAGTTAAACATAATTTAACGACGTTTTAGTCTAGTGACTAGATCGTAAACTGCTCTATTGACTGGTGTTCGGGGCATATCCGAACATAAATAAAATTACTTTTGTTTGCGGTAAACTTCAGATTCTCATATATTTGAAATTTAATATAACAAAGTATCCGTAGAGCGGCCTATTGTCTTGTAAAAGAGATTTGTGACTGGGCTACCATAATTAGAAAATACATACTAGTGTTTAAAATAAAGGTTTCGTAGCGACCCCTATACAACGCTACATAGTTGCGACTACCTACCAATAGATGGTGCTGTCGATTTGCCATACATGTCTAGGACGCGATATTAGAGTGCGCACGACGTGTAACATATATACAAGTCCTCGACAACAACTCTTGGGGGAGTCGAGCGTAGTGGTTGCACGCTCTCCCTTAAGTCCGGTGAAGCTCTAAAGGCCTCAAGGCCAACAGCGTATATCACTCAAACATACACACAACAACTCCTGGGGAGAGTGACAGGCCCCGCCAGACATAACGCCCGTCTGGCTGGAAGATCTTCCCTTTGACAAATCCTGCCACAACGTTCCTGCCACAATTTGTTCAGAGAGCCAACGGAGCGCGACGGAAACGCTTGGCTGCGTTCGATTGTGACGTTTGCCGTGCCGCCAAGCATGGCTGCGCTGTGTGGCGTCCCCCGTTATTTTCAGTACATTACAACTCTCCAATCTCACCATTCTAACATCACCACTTTTTTTTTAAATCCTTTAGGCCAATGCAATGCTATATATTTTCCCCTTTATACCAATGTGCACCAGAGCCTGATTTCTTTTGGGGGAGGAGATAGTAAAATTTATCTTTTTCCATTCATCTTTTTTCTTGATTTGTGCAATATAGTAAACAATTTATCCCAACAAAGGGTCAGTATACTCTAACTCATTTATATTTTACGTACCTTTTACATACGCTCCGAACTATTGAATATATTGGAATCCCAAACTTATTTTAACCTCGCAATGAATTTTTAGACTAAAATACAGGTAACACATCTCAGGCACTATTCAAAGCACCACAAATTCGAAACACCACAATCTGGCAATTAACAATACGCGTAAAGAAAATCAATCAACCACCGCCGTCGAGAGGCCGCAAATAGGCGATTTACTGGCGAATTGAGGCCACAATAGGCCGAAAGAAAGGCAGCGATGAAAGGGATAGTTTATCACGAGTCCATTATTCGGACCTTCATTGTTAAGGATCCCCTCGGCTTTTTTGTTACTTGATTTAATTTGTTAAGGTATTGGGCACAATTTAAGGTTTGCAGTTGCAGAATTTGATTTCAATATTATTATATCGTGTTTCTAGGCCTGTGGGAATGTGGTCCAGTCTTTTAGATAGTCCCCCAAAGATGTGATGGGCACTTGAACCGGCTGCTATATTTACGCCGTTTGCGGTTTTCGGCATAATCCGCGGCCCTATTAGCTCTAACGACTGTCTCTGGAAGGTGCAACGGCGTTAACCTATCGAAATATGTCGCGTCCCATACCGTTAGATAAGTAACATACGGCATAATAAGTTACATAGATCACTTTTTTACATCTTATTCAATACTAGATTTGTTCAACACTACTAGACTTATTCAACACTACTATTACATAGAGCATACATCTGTATTTTTTGGTGAATGGGTTGGAGAAATTGGGTGTACACAGTGCACCTCTGTCACATCCACTTGGGAAATATCGGCGTGATGGTGTTTTATTCATTTCTGAATTCTTAGTCACCAACTTAATAACAGATTTTTCCAGCTATTCTTGGGTCACACCAAAACGTTTTAACACTTGCATCAAATTTAACACTCAAGACTGTAAAAGCAATTGCACTCAAGGCAAACGTCTAAACGTCTTTAATCGCGTGAACGTCGAGTATCCTCACACACTTTTATTCACAGCCTCTTCAAACATTTCGGTCCAGTATACTTAATAAAGCAACAATAAGTCAAACTAATGAAATGTTGTATTCAAAAATTGAACTTTGTAAGTTTGATATTAAAGATGAAACTAGAATGTGGCCTTGAATTCGGTTGATATAGTTTCGATTATTTTTCGTAAATACCTTGCCCTTTGTCTGCCAAACAAAGGGAGTCCACAATTAAACCACCATCGTCAGGTAATGAGACGTTTCCGGTCTAAACTGTAGTTTCATAATGCATTAGAATGAGTCTACAAAATTATATTTTGCACCAAGCTCGTAATGAGTATGCGAGTGTCCTTAAATTTTGGGTTTATTGTATGTCGCGGAAGTACATTTAATTTAATGTTGGAAAATAAGTGTGTAATTATCTTTTTCATTATTGTAAAGACTAAATAGACGAGAATTTAGGAAGCATAACGAGAAAGAGAAAGAATGATATGGAAGACAAAAAGAGTAAGACAGGTCAAAAACCTTTCGCAATACACGAGCATATGACATAAGAGCTCCCATAATACGAAATAAATATAACGGGACTTTTGGTGCCAAATCAGGCTAATATTTCTAATATACCAGTATATGAGTATGAGGTACAAGACCGCTTTCTTTTCAATTATAATTTTCAACAGGGACAAGTTGGGGTTTCCCATCATAATTCTAAAGCCATACAAAAAATACAGATAAAATAGAAATATCTAACAAATTCCTTAAAATATGTATATCTTTATATTCTGAAGTGTTCCTTGTAATTAAACTTTTACTCCATTTTATAACTATTATTTATCTATGTTAGTTTCAGTGACACAATGGACAGCAACTTTGAACCGGATTATCAAATAGTATGCAAGTAATGGAAATGTGAACAGCTGAGAGAGTAAGACTGGATGATACATTCGTCTGACCATTCAAATAATAATAAAGGTATAGAAAACACATTGTGAAGTAACATATTTGTTAGCGAGAATTTCGCACGAAATCGCTACAACATTATGAGAAGGGAATGCCCAAAAGGTTTCCGCTAAAATAAAATGATTATCAACTGAAATACATACACCAAATGTTAGCTTCGGACAGAGGCTTAATTAAACTCAAATTAAAAGGCTGCGTAAATATCTGACGTTTTATATATAAATGAGTTATCGCTTTGGCTGTTGTGAGGATTCGCGTACCCTCATAGAGAAAAAAAAAATATAATACGTATTAATAGCAAACCCTTTTTTTTTCTTTTTTTTTATTGCAGTGTAAGCCCTTTATGGGTACCCTTCCGCATTCGGGGGACGCGGAGGGGTTATGTCGGAGTCCTTGATCCATCAACACTCGGGGCCGTAGCCCCGGCTGTTGACGTGTGTACCGGCGTTTGTGACGGCGGTGTGTGACGGCAAGTGTACCTACTAAAAACCCTGCAGTGACACCCTCTTCGCCGCGTATTGTCGGGGTCACGGGATCGCCGTTAGGTACGCACCGCGACCCCGACGCGACCTGCTCAGTTGGGGCCAACCCTGGGAGCGCTCCCTTTTCCCCCCTACTAGACGTCATGCTGGTGTCACTCAGCACGGCGTCTCCCCCGCGAGCTGGGCAGCAGACTCCTCCGAGTCTGCCACCTAGGTGGTATCGTTGGCGGTGCCCAGGGTTTACTCCATGGGCACCGCCACATTCTGCGCCTCAGTGGCGCTAGTAGCGGCCGGCCGCGGTTGATCCGCAGGTGATGCGGCCGCAGCGGAAGCCAAAATCTCCCCACGTCGTCAGCTGGGCTTACTGGCCGGACAGGCCCTGCCACCCAGCATGTGGCCGGTGGGTTGACCGGCTGCAGAGCACAGCGCGCAACAGGGGGCAGCCCTACAACCAGAGGCCTTATGGCCTGGCGGTCCGCACCTGTAGCACGCCGTGCTTCTGTTCGGGCACGTGCCCGGCCTCAAGGCAGCGGTAACTCCTCATCGGCCTCACCTCCAGCAGTTTGACTTGCGCAGAGGTGAAGCCGACGAATATTCTACCCGCCGCCGCTACCTTTTTAGCTGCCTCTAAGGGGCAGCTAATTACGACCGTGCCCAGGGGTGACCGATCATGTTGTATTTCCCCCGTATTTATGTCATTGGCCGGGCACCCCCCGGCACGAGCCACTGCCTCCGTGACGTCCGCCTTCATCACGGAGTCGTCCAGACCCACCAGGCGCAAGGAAGCACGCCTGATAGGCCTGTACACAATAACCCCATCCGCGGCCAGCGCCGCGCTCATGGCGGCCGCCAGGGCGTCCGCCTTTAGGCCGCTATCGGCGCCCGGGACCTCAATCAGTTGCGCCCCCGTTTTCCCCATCTTGAAAACGGGGGACTCTATGCCCAGGTCCCTCGGATTTAAGAGCGAACCCTGGGCTAACACAAAACCATTTTTCACGCACTCCGGGGCAAAGACGCTCTCACAAATCGAAATAAGATAGAAAAGGTCATAGTATCAAGCGGACCTAGTGCTTATATGTATATATTAGCCGAGGCAGGTTTGCAACTACTAACTTTTGGAACTACTAACATCTGTGTATACCTTAGTTTAACGCCTATCAAATGGAGTGATATACGGGATCAACGGCTTCACATTAATTCTGTAGCACTTTTTTTCAATAAACTCTACGTATAAGCACAGCAATGCTCAAAAATGGATAGAACAACCGTTTGCGGTGGCAAACGGTTATCCATCTTAGGCTGACCGAACCGATCGCTACTTAACCTTGTTGATAGGTAAAAATACCTCGGTCGCAGTAGATTCGCAGAGAACTGTGACCGTGTCTTTCTCTTCTACTCCTAAGTATCTACGGAAGTGGCGATACCACGCAAAGTATTTATCTATCTATATCACGCCAGATCCCTTGCGGGGTTGGCAGACAGCACAGAGTTCCAATAGGTACTTTCCTTACGAACCTCTCTGGCTTCCTTCACACTCATTCGTCTCATACACGCTTACGGAGACTCTTGATTTACCCTTTCGGATAAGACACGGTCTATTTGGTCATTTACGAAGTATTTATACATAAAAATATAATTCTTATCTACATTTCTCCCTCTTTTCAGTGGATGTTTGGTCTAAACACGCTTGGAAAACAAAAATTTGGAGTCCCCGGCAGGATTTGAATCGGTTTGACCTACATACTCGTACCTTTATCACTGTGTTGACGATGTAGGAAAATTTCGAGAAATTCATAAAATGTTTAGAGGTGCGAGTGAATTTACCTACATAGGTAAATTCACATGGTACATACCAACAAACAGTCGATATAGTCAAAAGCACAGAACCATAATACCATCAAATTAAACAACTGACCATTGCAGACCTCATCATAATAAATTAATTAAAATCATGAAATGTTAACGTATCACGCTTTTAATTCCAAAAACAAAGTACGTAAATCTGCTTGTCAGCTTCCAGCCATTTGCTTCAACTCCGACACACAAGAAGCAAGTCAGCCATATGTTTCAATACAGATTTGCATAATAATTAATTTGGCTCTGAAATCGGATTACGTCCTTTTGCTGGTAAATTTTGTACAACAACCCTCGTTGCTCAAATAATGGGCATGAAGTTAATTGTGCTTCGCCAGTGTGTCGGCGTTTGATTAGTAATAATTTGAAAAATAATTAAATTTGTTTTTTTTTTCGATAGTTTTTGGAGCTTATGTGTTAAGGTTTGTTTAATGGTGGACGTATCGAGAAGGGTTTGCTTGGTGGTGGATAAGGGTCTTCATGTAATGAGCAAGCTTTTGGACAGTGATCGGACGCTTAAAAAATATTTATGTTGTGTTTTGGTTGCTGGATCTGTTTCATTACTAGGATGGCAAAGACGCCATGTTTTGGTGTAGATTTTGAAATGTGCGTGGTAACTTTTAAGTTGACCGTCGTATTGAGCTGGAAATTTTTATGTTTACCTTATTCTGGATTTGCAGTGTTCATAACAAAAAATCTAGACTTTCAAGCGACATGATACAACAAGTGATCTTGCCCTAATCTAATTGCGACTACACACCGTCACAATCTATATTTTCCAATAGGGGGTGGGAGCAATGTACTGTGTATGCTTTGATTATACTTATTAATATGAACAATTTTTGCTTAAACACCGCTAAGTAAATAATATATCAGTCTTATATTTTGTGGTTAAATAACTGCCTTGTTGCCTTAGTGGCGTATATTGCATAAAGCGATTAAGATGCCTTGAGATACCGATTGCTAGGACGGACAAAGTGTAATTTTCCTATCAAAAAAATCTAGTATTATAGTTTTAATATTAGTCTGGAGACTGGAATTGTACCTGCTATATTGGCAATAAGCTCGCTTGCTATTACATTCGGAACTAACAGCGTCGTTACATAGCACACCTCCGCTGCCGCTTGAGGAATATAAGCGTGGCGGTGTTTGTTCTTTTTTTACAAGCTTTTATTTAACTTGCAATGTATATCTGTCTGTCGGTCTATTTGTCTTTCCGGTTCAAATGTTGTATATATGTAATCCATTTTTTCAATTACTTGCGGGTATCCGATTAAGCTGAAATTTGGCATACGTATGTGAAGTCGGTGACAATGCAATAATCTGGTACCGTGGAACTAGCCTAATGATGGAGTCGAAAGGTGGCCATAGAAATAAGTAAATTTTACACCGTAACCCCAACGTGTTTATGCTTGTTAAATTGGTATTGACAAGCACTTGACAACCAGATAGTGTTCAGGGTCTGATGTTGAAGCCGAAAGGTGGTCGATGGAACCACACAAGTACTCAATATAACCCCGCCGTGTTTGGGCTCATTGGATTTGTCTTGACGAGTCCTTTAGACCCGGATAGTGTCCAGGGTCTGATGGTGGAGCCGGTAGGAAGCCATAGCAACTCCTAAACTAAGCAACATATATTCTTTGTGTTTTTTGGTATCTATCTGCCATCACGCCGGATTCTTTGCTTTTATCGATACTAGGAATAAATGTCCTTAAGAGGACGCTGTTAGCTGGACACAAAGTATCTACCCGCGGATCGATTTCCACGTAATTCGCTCTTTCTGAGTAAGGTCTTACTTATGGTAATGACGTACGTGAGTGGATGTCTCTGTTGTCTTTATTCCGCGCACTCTCGGGGCCATATTATATACGTGACGTGGATTCATCGTTGCGTCTATGGAAACCATGTTTTTTTTTGTATTTTTGTACGCATCCCTTTGGAAGGAACATGAGTTTTGGAAATAAATTTATGAAGCACCGTTACGCTTGCATTGCTCAAGCTAATATGGTAGACGAGTACTGTATAGACTTACATTTTGTTTACTATATTGGGTACCGATAGAGACCTTACCGTCATTATATTGGGCACGATCCCGACATTAGATTGCCTCTGAGATATTTTTAAGAAAAATCCTAAAATTACTTTTGTCCGAGTTAGAACAAGAATTTTAAGGTCACCAGCAGTACCGTACGCCACTAAGCTAACAAAGTAAGCAGATGTAGTACATAAAATAAAATAAAAATGTTATTATCCAATCAACTAGAATATAAAAATAAGAAACATAAACACCTTCACGCCTATATGTTCTAAGCGCGGGTGACATAGGCGTACTGTGTACACCTACTTTTCACTGACGATATTAAGATCCATATAATAGGGTTCAAGCCTATTTCCATTATATCGGGCACAATGCCGAATTCCTGACTGATATCAGATTTTTTTGCCAAAAAATCAATGTTTATCTAACCTAATTCGAACCTAGGTCCTCGTGAACACTACACCCATTATTCGGGACTAGACTAACAAAGCGGTCTCACAAGAGCAGATAATAATTAAGATAAAGAAGTTAACGTTCAATCAACTCGACTACGAAAATAGTGAGTTTATTTCCTCGTCTCCAGAACTATAATGAGAATTTAGCACCATAAGAAGCTACGATACCCACCGTCCGTCAGGTTTAATCACGAAATATTGCCTTGATATATTTTTTGGTATAATCGAGGGCCCCTGAGAAATGCTCAAACGTGTTTGAACTCCTTAAACAGTAGATGACGAGTGCTTTGTGACGAAGTATTTATAGAGATTTTCAAACAACGAGTAAAGGCTAAAATACACATTATACATAAAAATACGTACAAACTATCTCTTAAAATCTTAAATTTATTACAAATGTTATAATTAAAAAAGAATATGCGTATTAAAGATAAGAATAAAATTGTCCTATTTCTAACTGTATATCTTCCAGAAAAACAAAACAGAATTAAAAAAAGTAGCAGAAAAAAAGGAAAAAGCACCTCTTTTCTCTAAATACATTTACGTTTTGACGCTAACAATTCGATGAATTAATTCGATAAATCTTTCCGAGAATAGCACGAGATATCTTAAGCAATTAATCATCGAACAGCAGGAACAAGGTCTCGGATTCCAGGGACGCGCAGACGTTGGCTGGGGATATTACTATTTATGCTACGTCTAGTAGAGTATAATGCTAATATTGATTTAGCAAAAACACTAATTTAGAAGTATTGTATGTTAGTTATATAAGTACTGTACTACGGTGTAAGTCCACTATGTATTTGTATGTCATACTATTTAGGGTGTATATGAGACGAACTATGATAGTGGAGGAAGGCGGAGAGGTACAACAGGGAAAAAACGTGTTCGGACTGTACAGAATTCCAACAGGATCCATCCTTAGATTATTGGTGTGATGATTTAGATATATAGTTACAATTGCCAGTCTTACAGTCCTACTGCTAACTTCAATATCTTCCAGATAGCAAAAAAAAGTGGAAAGAAACACAGAAAACCAGCCAGCACCGACTCTAAAGTAAACTCCATTTCTTTTTAATTATCACTACTTATTTGACGCCAATAATTCGATAAATTAATTCAATAAATCTGTCCGAAAATATCACGAGATATCTTACGAAATTAATCATCGGACAGCAGAAACAAAAGAGTAAGATTCCTGGGACGCGGAGACGTTGGCTGGGGATAATACTATTTGTGCTACGTCTAGTAAAATAGAATAATCTTGCTTTAGAATACCACTTATTTAGAAAGATACTATACGTGATACTATAATGTATACGGGTTATAAAAAATTACATACCAAAATAATACTGATTAAATCAGAAAAAAAAGAATTGTGAATTCCTCATTTTCCGAGTATTAGTTATTTATATTGATAAATATTATCACCGCCCTTGTATTTTCAAAAATAATCTCCAAAGAATATTATTGATTCACAACCCAAAAGCGACTCTCCCCCATTGAGTTATTATCATTGGTTCTTCGTCCTTTATAGCCTATAGGATACAAGGGTGACAGAAGACGTCCACAAGTTATAATTTTGGCTTGAACTCGAATTGAAGATATTCTTATATCCAAATTTCACTAGCATCATCTCAAATGGCTCTTACAATACAATTATTCTATTAGCATAATTTCGATCTTGACTATTATTGCAAGTAATCTCGATTTTCTACCATCGAATTCCCAAAATAAATCTCACACTATTTTTTATTTAACATCCTCAATATTTTCAACAGTTCGCAAGTTGCCAAAACACCGTGAGGCCATTTCGTAAAGTGTGTCATTTATATCTGTTTTCCGAGTGGCCGCTCTAAATAATGCAGGTAAAGTGGAAAAAGCAGCCATTAGCGCTTAAAAGCGCTTTTGGCCAATGATAGCAACGCCAGACTTTATGTTGGCGCGTATTGATTTTGCGCTGTGGTTTTTGACTAAGTGGCTTGAACTTTAAACTTTAGATGGGGGTTTGCTTAAAACTTTGTAGCTCGAGTTGTACAGCATTTTGGTTTAATGATAGGCAGAAACGTTAGTTTTTGTAAACCATCAAGCAGCGAAAGGTTCAATATTAAGAGCACGTGTTGTGGCACGATAGATACTCCTGCAGCTCATAATGTTGGGAAAAGTTGCGGTGAAAAGGAAAGTTGGACGTAAAAAAAAGGGACGCCTTGCAAGGGACGAAAAATATGCAGAGCTGATTGCCAACCTTCACTTGTTGGAGAGGCACACCAAGAAGATGAAGAAGAATAGACGGCATTTTTTTCATACCTACGTACGGGCCTAAACTTATAAGGATGTAGTAATTTGATTTCCACTGGTAAGTAAGGACTTAGCAGGTTTCTCAAAAAATAAGATGAGATAACAGTCAGTAATAAATGTAGATGACGATATGAAACACTGTATTCGCGGTTCTGTTGGAACTTATCAATTTTTAGATATATATCCTTGAATTATGACTGCTAAATTTGTTTAAAACCGGGTTATCTGGCTTGTACTGGAAGCATGAAAATGCTCAAATATCGAAATTCCAGAAACGGTCACCCATCACAGACTGACGGGTTGCAGGTGAAGTTTTTCGGTTAAAGTAAAGAACCTTTTAGGTATTTAGAAATGTCAAGGGTAGAAATCATCATCTTCTTACATACAAACTACTGTTTTCCGCCTTTATCTGTCTTGTAATGTTTATGTTAATATTCCAATCTACGTAAAATTTTAATACAAATGAATATTTTTGCGCACAAAATGTCAGATAGTAACGTAGTATTTTTGGTAAGTAAACTTATTTTGGTAGGGAAAAATGAATATAAAAGAAAAACAAAGCTCAAATCCCCAAGCGATAAAAAATTGCTCAGTCAAACAATTGGATCTCCAAAAAATCAAATCCCAAAAACTTGCTTCGTGTCAACATAAACAATATTTGACTTCTATACAAATACAAAAAGAACAATACATTTTTCTTCCGAACTTCTACAAACACGCCTCCAGTCAGGCGGTGGTTGTGACAGGTGAAACGATCGTATACATAAATCAATATCCAACAATGTGTTGATAAAAAAAACCTTTACACCTGTTGATAAAGTTCCATTTCGGGAAACTTAGCTCCAAAGTTTGATATATTTTTGCATAACATCATCTAAATATGGCCATAAAATGAGCGGTATTAACCCAAAGCCGGAATAGTTGGCAAACATTTTTATAGCGACCGTTCATCTTCGTTTTTACGACAAACAGACAGTATCATTACAGTTATTGTTTTTGTAAACACAGGATTTAAAGATCCTACCGACTGCGCCAGTGTCCTATATATATGCATTGAAACACGGTCTATTGTGGACTAGTATATTGGATCACTAAATGGCGGCTAAGCGGTTACATTGATAAATATAAGATGCAAGTAACTCATAAACTTAAAACCTACTAATACATTACAGTGTTGGATTCGCTGGTTTAGTGATAAACTAATAACAAAAAAGTGTAGATTATGAAGGCACGACTGACTTCTTTGTACAATATATCATAAGGGCATACTATCCCATCGCGGCCTACAGGCCTTTTTCACAATTCAAGGTGAAAAAGGCCACATCACATGGATTCATTGTGGATGGATGGAGGCAGGATTGTGGCCATCTGCTGTTAGAAATTATCAAACCGCTTATAAAGCTTCTAACTCGGGTTGACGTCTACCATATGAAATCTTAACCAAAACTTAGAAAGCATGGATTCGCCCGGAAATGGCGATGCTATAACTGGCTACCCATCTCAGACTGATTGAGCTGAATGTTGCTTAACTTAATGTCTAAAGTATGAGTGAAGAATTAGAGAAGCCCAATTACATTGAAAGACTGCTGCAAATTTTATATCATTATTTAAATTTGTAGTATTGGGGCAGAAATAATATGATAGAAGAAAATATTACGCTCCTAAACTTGGGTTATAAATAGGTATTTACTTTCATATCGAGACAAAATGACATTGGATTTGTATTACGAAATAGCCTAATATTTATAAATATTTTGCTATCCAATAAAATTTTCTTTTATAGTGATGTTATTTTGTTCGTGCTCTGTATGTCGAATGTACCTCTGTGAATGTTTTATTGATTTAACTCAAATATTTGATTGATTGGAAAATTACTCTTATTAACTGAAAAGTTTTATTTTGCTTGTTCTTATTATTTTTTTAGGTTATATAACTGTTTCATCCATCCTAAGCTTGAAAATAGCAAATAATTGAACACACAAAACTACTTCACACGAAAACCATCGTTCACAAATTATTTTGGTTTCAGGACAATTGGTACAAATAGGGTATTGTAGTAATAGGGAACTGGTGATCATGATGACAATAAATTAAAATCTGTGTATTATAACTTACAAAATCCAGAAAATCCAGAAAATGAATAAACCGCTAAATAAGTTTGCCATCACTATACAAAACTAGTGATTTTTTACGTTACTAAGCTAAGTAATATGATTTGATAGGTTTCAAAAGCTTATGACAAAGTTGCCTAATTCAAATATAATGTGTCCGCTAGATGCAGTGTAATCTATTCATTGCCACCTTAGTTGTGAGAAAATACCTTCTTCCAGAAATAATACAGTAAAGACTAACATTATAATTATTAGCAAGACAGCCTATATATATAAAACTTACAAAATTATGATCAAAACGCTGGTTCTAAGGCTCCACACTACATGATTTGTTTCGTTTCCGAGTTTCTAGGATTTGATTATTCGTCTTTTGGATTTTGTGTGTCAATACCTACAATATTGCAATATGTGTTTTTTATTCGTCACGGATATCAAAGGTATTGTGTAGGTACTTCTGAAATAAAACAAGAAGATGTGTATTTTATACCTATCTATAGCATACCAGATCCCTTATAGGTTAGGCAGAGAGTAAAGATTTTCGACAGGTACCAAGTCTCTTAACATGATCAAAGAAGTCATGATTATCTAATGGACAGGTCCAGATTTAGTAACCGACGAGCGTGTATGAGACGCACTATAAGGATAGATGGGGTGAGAGATTCCCTAAAAATCATTATCATCTCCTCGACCCTTATAGTTCGTTTCATGCACGTACGACGAGCATAGAGAATCTTGACCTGCCCAATAGATAAGACACGGTCTATTTGATCACAGTAAAATAGTCTAGGTCTTACCTAGTACCTACGTCGTTTTACTTTCGCATTGTATGCATCTGAGGGCTTAGCACGAGAAAAATGATGATAGCGTGACGCTAGTGAGTAAGCGTTCATGTTTATTAATCAAACTTATAGTGTGATAAGGATGACATAAAAACTTGCTAGCATCACGTTATCATCATGTCTTCATGTTAAGATCTAAGTATTCGTCATTCTTTCCTCTACATTTCTTTTAATATCTCCGTATAGTGCGCTAAACATTTCATGTCCATTATTCTGATTCTTTCTTGGCTTAAATTGTCACGCTGATCGGTCTTACTTCCATTTTTAAAAGCTTTTGTTTAGCTTGCAATGTTTGTTAGTTTGTTGTTGTGTATTTGGGTCAAATCTTGCAAGCTGAATTAGAACCACTTTTTCTTATCCTATGCAGTTGAAATTTGTACGGTAAGCATAACGTGATTGTACACCCAGGATTGGTTCCAGACGAAGGAATTCCTCAACGGTCAACAGCATAGACACAAAATTTTGTATACACATTTGCTATTGATTGGTCGTTTCAAATTTTACTATTACCTGCTGCATAAAAGCTTGATCTTAAAAAGTATTTATAAAAAACATTATTGCCCTCACTGTCCCACAATTTGTTTAAATGTCAAAGAAGAAGTAATAAAACTACTAAACACGTGATATTTACAAAACTTAAAACTATAAATGTTTACATGTAACTAGCTAACAGTGTTTACTTGCCGTATAAGTGTTATTTCCTGTCTTGCAATTACATAAAACAAACACTATCACAATGGAGGCATTGCAAAGTTCCGTGACGCAAATGACTGACAAGTTCCATAAGAAAATGTCAGACTTAGCACATGATCTCCAGAAGACATCAGGCACATCATCTTCTACTGTGAACCTGGCTGCAGAATTCAATTCATTTAGAGGATTTATCATCCTTTGCGTTTGCGCGATATTGTCATTCTGGCATTATAAAATCGAACCTGAGGACTTTGTTTTTTCCTTATAAATGTTTTTATATTTTGATTAATATTTTATTTTTTCTCTTAGTGTTGTTTTAATTATTTTCTTTTTTTTCATTGCTATTTTTTGTTTTATTATATAAGTTTTAATCTATAAAACTTGTGCGGCAGGTGAATACATTTATTGAATTAGGTACATTCTACTTATATTTGAAATTATTATAATTATTTTCTTTTTCTTTTACACTTTTTCCTTAAATTAGCTATATACTCGTAGGTAAACGAAGTATAATAACTATTATTATATAGATATATATATTGTAACTTAATTTTTAATTGCACTTCTATGATATACAATTAAAATAATAGTAGTCTATGAGTATGTTTGATTATGACAGATTATGACACAATATGACTGCGCCAATTACAGAGCCATTAGTTTGATCAGCTTGGCAGCCAAGGTGTATGGTAAACTTATTGAAAGGAGAATGCGCGAGAAGTCCGATGGAATGTTCTGCGGGGCACAAGGGGGTTTCAGGTCCGGAAGAGGACGTTCGGATCAAGTTTTCTCCCTTCGCAACATCGTAGAGAAGCATCTGGCAGTGGGCTGGAAGGTTTTCTGCGGTTTTGTGGATCTGGAGAAGACGTTGGATAGAGTTGTGCGAAAGAGACTTTGGGATATTTTGCCTAAGTGGCATGGCATATAAATGACACTCTGCTGCGGGCCGTCCAGTCCACCTATGTGGACTGCAAGGCATGCGTACGGGTAGGTGGTAGCATGTCACCCTGGTTTGACGTTGAAATCGGCTTCAAGCAGGGTTGTGTGTTGTCCGCTAGACTGTTTATAATATATTTGGATAAAAGTCTTCAAAGACTGAAAGCAATGAATGAAGGTGTACAAATGAGTGATTTAGTGGTAAATCATCATGGTACTATATGCAGATGACGCAGTTTTGATAGCGCCAACAGCCACTGATCTGCAATCACTAGTCACAGTTATGAAAGACGACTGCATGAAAAATGGCTTACATTTGAATGTAAAGAAAGAAAACCAACATTATGGTTTTCGAACGGGAAGAAACCAGAACGAATGCAAGGTTTGTAGTTCGGAACGATGTGCTGGAGCAAGTGAATGAGTTTGTATATCTTGGACGCGCATTCAGTAAGGATGGAAAATACACCGCTGACATAGAGAGAAGAGTGAGTGCAGGGAACAGAGTGAATGGCGCGAATGGAAAGCTACTTGGGGGCCGGCACTTAAGCCGAAAGGCGCAGCTGGCCGTACATAATGGAGTGCTTGTCCCTTGTCCTTGTGCTTGTTATATGGCAGCGAGAGTTGGGTATGTAAGAAGAAGAATGAAAGTAGGATAAATGCGGTGGAAATGCGAGCTCTGCGGAAGATGTGCGAAGTGAAGTTGACCGACCGTATTCGCAACAGCGTAGTAAGAAAGCAAATAGGTATGAAAGAGAGTATCATTGTAAAGATGAGAAAGGGTATGCTCCGTTGGTTCGGGCATATAGAAAGAATGTCCGAAGAAATAATGACAAAACAGATATACAATGCGAAAGTGGAAGGATGTAGGTACCGGGGAAGACCTAGACTATCTTACCATGACCAAATAGACCGGATCTTATCTGAAGGACAAGTCAGGAGTCTCCGTAACCGGCGAGCATGTATGAGACGAACTATGACAGTAGAGGAAGCCAGAGAGGTATGTAAGAAAAGAGCCTGTTGGAACTCTGTACTCTCTGCCTACCCCGCAAGGGATCTGGCGTGATGATATAGATAGATAGAGATAGATGACAGTAACAGTGATGCGGAAACGTTTTTCTCAGTAAAAAGCAACGATGACAGCTTCGTTACTATCCCTTCTCTTGCTGGCACCCTGATGAAAACGTATTCCGATGTTTTTAGGAACTTTAATGTTGTTCACATTAATGCCCAAAGTATTCCGGCTCATTTTTCCGACATGCTGGCAAGCTTTGACTGTAAAAATATTTACGCTATTCTTGTCTCTGAATCCTGGCTGAAGCCATGTCTCCCATCGACACTTTATTCCCTCCCCGGTTTTAATCTCATCAGAAATGATCGTTTCGTCGGCGGTGGTAGCGGTGTGGCGATATATCTTCGATCCAATATTCCTTTCTCTTTAATAGACTTATCACCGCAACCTCCTCCGCCAAATGCTGGCGAACATCTTTTTATTGAGATTGAGCTCCATCATTCCAAAGTACTTCTTGGTGTATTCTACTGTCCTTCGTCACGTATAGAGTTCTTTTCTTCTTTTGAGAATATTCTAGAGAATTTGATCCCTTCTTACAGTCATAGCATCATAATGATTGATCCGACCGATTTCGGCCATGGCGACCACTTTGGCCCCTAGTCGGAGTAATGTCGCTGATGCGCTCGAAGATGGCTTATGTAGCCTATCTTCGCGGCGAAACTCCGTGCACACTGAGGGCACGTGAGTACGCCGTTCTCATAGTTGTATGATATGGCAGCAGGTGGGCGGGCCTTTAACTGATTGCGTTTGGCGTCAAGGTCAGCTTTACGCTGAGCCTCGAACTCCTGTACTTGGCTGTTCACCATCCTGCGCCATTCTGGCCGCTGTGCTGCCAAACGTTCCCAACGAGAGGGCTCTATGTTGCATCTCTTCATATGTCGCTTTTGGACATCCTTGTACCGGAGGAGGGGACCGCCATGATTCCGCTTGCCCTTCTCCAGTTCAGAGTAGAAGATGCGCTTCGCCACAATGCCACCAACATTGGCTCGTCGCAGAACTTCGGTATTTCGAACTCTATCGGACCATCTAATCCTCATGATGGTACGGAGGCATTTAAGGTGGAAGCGATCCAGAGTGCGAATGTGGCGGCGGTATACACACCACGTCTTAGAGGAGTATAGGAGGTTTGGCAGCACGATTGCCATATACACCGATATCTTAGTCATAATGGGCAATCATAATGGGTGACGTCAACACATGTCTGCTTAAAAACGATTCCCGATCTTCCAGTCTCCACACTATTCTTGATTCCTGTAACATGTCTGTTCTTCCACTTTAAGCCACGCATCATTTCCCTTATTAAACTCCGTCACTTCTTGATCTTATCTTTGTGTCGTCCACTGAGCATGTCGCTAAACATGGCCAGTACTCAGCGGATGCCTTTTCCTACCATGACTTAGTCTACTTATCCTATAAAGTCCGGCCACCTAAGGCCAAGGAAAAAATCCTCATGCAGCGTAATTTTAGTGGTATTAATCTTGGGAAACTTCGGCAAGATGCCGCTAGCATTGACTGGGAGGCTGGGTTGGCGTTGAGCACAACGCCAACATATCCATCATCATCATCATCTCAGCCTATACTTGTCCACTGCTGAACATAGGCCTCCCCAATCGCTTTCCAGCGTAACCGGTCCGATGCCACCTGCATCCAACGACTTCCTGCGATTTTCACAAGATCGTCGGTCCATCTGGCAGGCGGTCGTCCCACGCTGCGCTTGCCAATACGTGGTCTCCACTCTAGAATCTTTCTGCCCCAACGCCCGTCCGATCTACGCGCTATGTGGCCCGCCCATTGCCACTTCAGCTTGCTAATCTTAACGGCTATGTCGGTGACCTTGGTTCTTCTACGAATCTCCTCATTCCTGATTCGATCGCGTAGAGAAACGCCGAGCATAGCTCTCTCCATAGCTCGCTGAGCAACTCTGAGCTTTTTTATGAGACCTATTCTTATTAACTACGTAAACTTATTATTAAAAGTAGTGTAAACGGTTCTACTTAATGTAAATATCCTTTACAAGTGTTTGTGAGAGATTCGTCCAATTAATAACAAATATTGAAAGAACTGGTGTCTGTCAACGGTCGAGCTGTTTGGATTTCTCAATTTTACCGGGGAGTATCGTATTCTTTTATAATTAATCCTAATTTACACCTAAGCCATTGTAACTGGCCATATCAGACCTATTTTACAACCTCCTTACTTGTTATTTACTGTAAAATTGATATAAGAAAATTAGCATTCTTAATATTTTTTATTTTTTTCTTTTCCTTTACTAGCAAAGTATGATTACACAAATGATCACTGCTTATTAAGGAAATCAAGTACATTACATAGACTAGTAGGTACAGAAAATAACAGATTGAATCAAATTTTTACTCATATCAATTTCGGATAATTTTATTTTATTTTAATCTACCCCACGAATCAATTTTTTTGATAAAAAGATAAAAATTCTTATTTCAGAAGTTACCTATTATTAGTTTACATAATACAAAGCATTATTAATTCTCTTGTGTGCCTTTTTTTCCTGCTACAGTTGTATTTATCCACTTTATATCACTTTTCCAGAGAACTTTCACCGACAACATGCTGACCCGCAGAGCTGTTGCCAAAGATGTTGAAAGTAAACTGAGGATGGCTCTGGAGGAATTGAAGTCGTCAAAGGACTTCTGCGATCAACTGTTAAGGGAACGCGACGAGAGTGAAATTGAAATTAAAAAAATCGTTACCAAAAACTCACAATTAAAAAGCGAGCTATCTGAACTTCATATTCAGTACATGGATGTGCTTGACCAACGGGATCAACTACAAACTGTTGTTTCTAGTTTTAATGAATGTACCTACACCCATGTAAGGGCACTGAATCGCATTTCTGAGTTGGAAAGTAGCCTCTGTGAGGCTCAGAAATCAATAAATAACTTAGAACAACTAAAAGAGTCTCACGAGGCCCTTTCCACTCAGAGTCTTTTCAATGAATTATTAGGTTGTAAAACTCAGCCCAATAGTGAGAGTTGTACTGTTATTGACTTGACATCTGAAAATGATTATAAAATAAACCATATAAAACTGAGCAGTCGTAGAAAAATAAAAAAATACTTAAAATTAAGCAATATAATAAAGAAAACTAAAAGGCTTTTAAAGGTACAAAATTCTTGCCAAAAACTCAATGTTTTTAGAAAAGATCGAGTGAATATCCTGGGTAACCTTAAGGCATTAGACTCTGAGCTTGCTCATAGTCACTGTGTGTATGACACTGAGGTAAATGAATTGCAGACTGAAATCTTTCATCTGCAGTCTGAACTTAGGAAAATGACCTCAAGGTATGAAGATGCTCAAAAGCAGATCAAAGAGCATATCAGAGCTACTGATGAGATTCTAAAAATGCGGACATACAACCTTGAGCGGTTTGAATCTCTTACAGCAAGCTGTGCTATCCCACCCACCCCAATCGATACCCCCTCATTGGACACATTATTATCTGATTGCTCTATTAATGTAATGCAAGTAAATAATAGTGCTAGCTCTTACCTAAATAACCCTGTTAGCCAACCGGCCACAAAAACATGCAAAAAACCTACATATCCACAAAAGTCTGTAATTGTTTATTCAGATAAAATAGGCCAAGACTTAGGTTCCTTATTATCTAGGCATTTAGATCAGAAAGTAACTAATTTCTGTTCACCTGGGGCCAGTTTAAATCACTTGATTGATAATATTAGTCAAGCTAATTTAGACAAGGACACAACCACTGTTATATTTTATGGTGATAGTTTATCAGTTAAGAAGAAGGACCTGACTAGGAGTATTGAAAAATTATTAGAGCTGCATTCTAAATTAAATTGTAAATTTGTATTCTGTGCCTTGCCATATGCCAGTAACTTAACCATTCAGCAAAACAGGCACATTTATGACATGAATTTATATATTTACAACATAACACACCGTCATAGTGACGCCATTTTTTATTTTGATATAAATAAATTCATTAGCAAGTTTAGGCTGACAGAAGATACTATGTATCTGCCCTTTACAACTAAACGACAGTTGGCTACATTGTTAGCATTTAATATACAAAAAAATGACGCGGTTATATGCAATATAAACCAAAATAAAATGATTGATACTGGCAGCAACATTAGGTTGTGTGACCATAGTTTAAACTAGTAAATGCGACAACAGCTAAGTCAATAGAATTAAATATTTTTCATCAGAATATGCAAGGTTTAGCTGGCAAAGATCTCGAGATAGAATTATTTCTTAGGAAATACAACGTCCATTTATTCTGTGTTACTGAACATTGGCTGAAATCTCATGAAATAATCAAATATCAAAGTCAGTACACAGTGTTGAGTGCGTTCACAAGAAAAACAGCCATACGCGGAGGGTCTCTAATATTAGTCGCCAACGACATCAAGTGTAAAGAGCGCAAGGACATTATGGGTCTTTCTATTGAACGCATTGTTGAGATATCTTGTGTCGAACTGGATAGTTATGTTGTAGCATGCGTTTACCGACCGCCCTCAGGTGATTTTAATACATTTGAAAACGTTATGGAAGAGGTGTTAAAAAAAATATCTGGTATTAAAAAGCAAAGCATTATATGTGGTGACTTCAATGTCAATCTAATCGAAAAGTCATCCATTAGCTGTAGACTAATTACTCTTTTTAAATCTTTTAATCTAGTATGCTTGTTTAATGAACCGACTAGAATCACTGCTACGTCTGCTACCTGTTTAGATAATGTGTTTTGCAACTGTGAAGTGTTTGATAAATTAATTATAAACGCTTTGCCCTCAGATCATAGTGGTTTGTTGGTGTCAGTACCCAGCCACCTTATACCTAAGTTATGTAAAGTTACTTGTAGGCCGATATCAGATCGACGTATAAACTGTTTTAGGGATAAAGTTTACAATCGCATATCTAATATGGATTGGTTACATAATGATCCCAATTACCTATATCAAAACCTTTTTGATACCATGAAATCAGAATTCGATAATATATTTAAAATAAAATCATTTTCAACGGCCAAGAAAGCAAAGTTTAGTGATTGGGCTACTGTAGGAATTCATAAAAGTAGAGCTAAGATGTATGAACTGTATGATACGAAAACATATAATCAAAACCCAGCTTTCTTGGAATATGTTAAAAACTACTCGAAGACTTTTAGGAAGGTGTGTACTGCAGCAAAGTCTTTATATTATAGCAATATGATCAAAAGGTCATCAAATAAGATCAAAACCACATGGGGTATAATTAACAGTGTATCTGGGAGAACTCAACCACGCGATGATCATATTGAACTTGTAATTAATGATAACATCTTAACAGATGATTTCGATATTGCGCAGGCTTTTAATAAATTTTTTAGTGAAATTCCAGTTCATACTACTGGCTCTTTGAACTCCTCTTCCCGAAAAGCTGAACTAATATTAAAAATCAGTGTAAAAGAATGCAATGTCTTGTTTGAATTTAAATATGTGACCCCGACAGACATAATCTTAACCTTTAAGTCGTTAAACATTAAAAACACTGTCGACTTCTGGGGTATATCATTAAAAATACTAGATAGCATAGTAATGGCTATAGCACCTGCGCTGGCGACGATATTTAATAAATGTGTAGAGAAGGGTAGGTTCCCCGACTTAATGAAACTTAGTAAAGTTGTACCGATTTTTAAATCAGGGATAAAAAGCGAGCCTTCCAATTTTAGACCGATTTCCATCTTGCCGGCCTTGAGTAAAATTTATGAAAAGATCCTACTCAATCAATTGCTTAACCACTTTAATGAGAATAAGCTGTTACACGGTGATCAATATGGTTTTACTAAGGGACGTTCAACCACAGACGCGGGAGTAGGTCTGCTTGAGCAAATTTACGGTGCCTGGGAGGCATCGCAGAATGCAATTGGTGTATTCTGTGATCTCTCTAAGGCATTCGACTGTGTTGAGCATGCAACCCTTATTAAAAAGCTAAGGCATTACGGTATTAAAAACACTGCCCTTAATTTATTAGCTTCATACTTAGGTGAAAGGTCTCAATGTGTTGAGATTAACGGGGTCAAGTCTCAGGAAGTTAATATTTCAATTGGTGTTCCACAGGGCTCCATCTTAGGACCCTTTCTCTTTTTAGTATATATTAATGACCTGCCGAACTTTGTCCGTGATGTCTGTGACATTGTACTATTCGCAGATGATACCTCATTGATCTTCAAAGTTGACAGAGCTAAGCTTAATTTTGACGATGTGAATGGTGCTCTTTCACGGATATCAAATTGGTTCGAAATAAACAATCTATTGCTTAATTCACTCAAGACAAAGTGTATTAAATTTACTATGCCCAATGTAAAAGTTAATGCTACGAATATTCTTATTAATGGCACAAAGCTGGACCTCGTGAACTCCACTGTCTTTCTAGGCATTACCCTAGACTCCAAACTCCAATGGGGGGCCCATATCTCATCGCTTGCGGGTAAACTTAGCTCCGCTGCTTATGCAGTGTGGAAAGTACGGCAACTTACGGATGTGGATACAGCACGTCTAGTTTATTTTAGTTACTTCCATAGCATTATGACTTATGGTATCCTACTGTGGGTTAACGCTGCTGACGTGGAAAATGTATTCATACTGCAAAAAAGAGCTATCCGTGCCATTTATAATCTTGGACCTAGGGCTTCCCTCAGAGAACTTTTTAAAGAGATCAACATTCTCACGGTCGCTTCACAGTATATATACGACAACATAGTGTATATACGTAGGAATATCCATTTATTTAATAAAGTGAGTGACGTTCATAAATTAAATACTAGAAATAAACATAAACTGGTATTACCAATTGTTAGGCTTAAAAAGTATTTACTTCCTTCGTAGGAGTCGGTATTCGCTGCTTCAATAAGATACCAAAGCCCATGTTAGAGTTGCCACTTAACAGATTTAAAATGTATATTAAATCTTCACTAATGAGTAAAGGATATTATACACTAAATGATTTTTTAAATGATAAAAATGCCTTTACACAAGTTAACTGAAATCTAGAAGAATATAATGTTAAGTGCAGCGTGTCCTGCCTAGCGAGCGTTCATTGATTTTAAATATTATTCTCGAACGATGTCGACAGGGTCGTGGATTGGTCATGCTCACTAAAATGTCTTTGCTAGTGGCGGCTCTGTGGAGCGGGTCATTCTTTTCCCTCTAAAATGGTTGAGGAGAGTGATGGCTGCTTCTCAGGTCATACTCGTGAACGGGTGCTGCTGGTGGGGACTGGTCCGTCCCCTGCCCTTTGTCTGACTGAACGTGTACCATAATGCTGATGAATTTTGTCTCGTTCGGCATCACACTGGAGCTATGACCAGTTGTTTTGTACGCGCTCTTTACATATTTTATAGTAACACTTTCTCTTACTATTATTATTATGCTTTTTATTATATACCTCTACAACATCTCTATTTTGTAAATGAGAGGACTATGTAGACACTGACCAATATCATGAATCTAAGTACACTTATGATTAATCTATACTTAAGCACATCTATTTAGCTCGTTCTGCATTGTTCTCCCATACTCCATAAATGCAATGTATACAAAAAGAATTGTAAACCTCATTTTTAAAAAAGAGTAACCGTGGAGTTTCTTGCCCTTCTTCTCCACAGGAATGACTTTCCGAACGGGTGGTAGAGTCTTAAGTAATAATAATTTTCTGTTTTTGACTATTCATAAGTGCCTTTTGGTCTACATGAATAAAAAACTTTTGATTTTTTTGATTTTATTGTAAGAGACCACGTCTCTGATCCATATATCATCACTGGTAACACACATTGACTAAAAACTTTAGTCTTTAGGCACTGAGGTATTTTGGATGAGAAGATGTTGCGCAGTTTCCCGAACGCTGCCCAGCCGAGTTGTATTCGGCGATTGACCTCTCTCTCAAACTTGGACCTACCTAACCGGACTACCTGTCCCAGGTAAATGTATTCGTCGACAACTTCAAGAGTAGAGTTCCCAACGGTGAGTGCGGTGGGTACGACATGGACGTTAGACATTATTTTCGTTTTGTCCATGTTCATTTTAAGACCCACTTGTTGAGATACTTTGTTGAGGTCACCGAGCATTCGTCCTAGATCTTTCAGCGACTCCGCCACGACCACAATGTCGTCGGCAAATCGAAGGTGAGTGATGTATTCGCCATTGATGTTGATGCCAAGTCCTTGCCATTCCAAGAGCTTGAAGGCGTCCTCTAAAGTGGCCGTAAACAGTTTCGGAGAAATGATGTCTCCCTGCCTTACTCCTCTTTTTATGGGGATCGCCTTCGTGCACTGCCCCTGTACTCGGACTGACATGGTGGCGTTATTATACAAGCACTTCAACACTTCAATGTATCGATAGTCAATGCGGCATCGCTGGAGAGATCTAAGAACCGCCCAAGTCTCGATCGAATCGAAGGCTTTCTCATAGTCCACAAACGCCAAGCATAGTGGCCGATTATACTCCTCGGTCTTCTGTATAATCTGCCGCAGCGTATGTATGTGGTCTATGGTACTAAAGCCTTTCCGGAAACCGGCTTGTTCGGGAGGCTGGAAGTCATCAAGCCTGCGTTCGAGACGATTCGTGATGACTCTCGAAAACAACTTATAAACATGGCTCAGCAGTGTGATGGGCCTATAATTCTTCAGTAAAGTATTATCACCTTTCTTGAAAAACAGTACCACCACATCCCTGTTCCATGCTTCCGGCGTTTTCTCTTCGAGCAAGACGGAATTAAACAGCCACTGAAGGACTTTAAGAACCGGCGTTCCGCCCGCTTTCAGAAGCTCTGCGGTAATTCCGTCTTCGCCTGGCGCTTTGTTATTTCTGAGTTGTTCGAGAGCCATCCTAATCTCGTACAGGCTGATGTTCGGGATATCTTCAGTGTAGTGTCGGGTTAGCTTGGCTCTTGGGTCTTTTACCAAGTCAACAACAGGTTCAGCTACTGAGGTATACAACTGCCCATAGAACCTCTCTATCTCCCTGAGCACCTCTGACCTATTCGACGTTACGTTTCCGTCCTCCGTCTTCAGCTTCGTCAACTGGCTTTGCCCAATAGACGCGTCTCTTGGGAACACTTTGGAGCCCTTGTTCTGCTCTATGGTCTCCTCAATACGTCTTGTATTGAAGGACCGTAAATCGTGTCGCAAGGACTTCAGTATCTGTCCATTGAGCTGCCTATAGGACTTAGCATCATCGGAGGTTTAGAGCGTCATGGAACGTCGCTCAGCCATGAGGTTTCGGGTGTAGTTGGATAGTTTTTGAGGTCTATTTTTACGGTGGGGCTTAAAATACTTAGACCCGACCGTATGGACAGTCTCTACCAGCCTGTTGTTGATTTCGTCCACTGATGCGCTGCTGTCTAGCAATTCGAAGCGGTTGGCCAATTCGGGTTGAAAGTTCTCGGGGTTTTGGATATGTGCATAAGAAGGTCGGAGCGTAGACTTCATCAGACGCGATCTTTCCATTTTGACATTAATATTTAATGTGCCTCTGACCATTCGGTGATCACTGCCGGTTTTTACCCTGTGAATCACGGAGACATCATTAAATATTTGTCGCTTGGTGCTCATGATGAAGTCTATCTCATTTTTTGTGGAACCATCAGGGCTCATCCAGGTCCATTTCCTATGAGGCGGCTTCCGGAAGAAAGAGTTCATCATAAAGAGTCCCTCCTTCCCCAGATATTCGGCCAGCCTCTGACCCCTGGGGTTGCGCTGCCCATATCCAAATTGCCCCACTCTCAATTCATCATCGCCCCGTTTGCCCAGCTGCGCATTGAAGTCACCCATAACCACTGTAAAGTGTGCTTTGGAAGTATGTATGGCATACTTCCATACTTCTGTCCAATACGGTAAGCAAAAGTCTGGAAATATCTGAAATCGATAGGGATGGGTAAATCGCGACAAGAAATCATTTATAAAGATTTAGATATCAATCTTCTTAATAAACATTTCTCTTCTCTTTAAGACTGCAAGATTAAATTATCTTTCATCCATTCCGGTGCCCGATTATTCTCCGTTTGTTTTTAGTCAATTTTCCGCTTGTGGTGTTAAAAAGAGCATAGAATCCATCACATCCAACGCAGTCGGCAGCGATTGTATAACACGTAATATGATCCTCCCTATCTTGGATGAAATCCTACCTATTATTTGTCATATTTTAAACCATTTCACATTCAGTGGACAATTTTCATCGTCATGGAAAGAAGCTCTAATAACTCCGTTACCTAAAAAATCGAATCCTACTTCCCTTTCCGATTATCGTCCTATATCCATATTGCCTTTCCTATCCAAGGTCTTTGAGCGCCTCATCCATGATCAGATCAGTAATTTCCTGAATAAAAATTGTCTCCTTAATCGTTTTCAGTCTGGTTTTCGTCCTGGTCATAGTACCGCTACTGCCCTGGTAAATATTACGAATGACATCAGACTTGGAATGGAAAATAGTAATCTAACTATACTTGCATTCCTCGACTTCAACAATGCTTTTAATACAGTGGATTTTGATATTCTACTTGGAGTGCTATGCTCTATTAACATATCTCCAACGGTGATAGACTGGTTTCGTAATTACCTGTCTGGTAGCCGGCAACGCATTCGCATTGAAGATACTTACTCTTCTTGGTGCAATATCAGTGCCGGTGTTCCGCAGGGTGGCGTTTTATCTCCTTTGGTTTCCGCTGTCTTTATTAATTCTATTTCCAACCAATTGCGTTCTTCATACAACTTTTATGCAGATGATCTCCAAATTTACTTACCAGCTCCGTTGGCCAGGCTGTCGGGGGCTGTTAATACTATTAATAATGATTTAAATAAAATATGCGACTGGAGTAAAAGCTATGGCCTCATGGTCAACCCAGTTAAAACGCAAGCTATTTTTATTGGTAGCTCCAGGTTTACTACACGTGTCGACTATCCCAACTTCCCCAAATTAAATTGATGGTGTCACAATACCAATAAGTACCACTGTAAAAATTTGGGGATTTATATTGACACAAATCTCACGTGGGGTCCACAACTACAAAATCTTAGTCGCAAGATCTTTGCTTCTGCAGGTTCATTGCGAAGGCTACGAAACTTTCTTCCCACTGCCACTAAAATTACACTCACACAATCTCTCCTTCTTCCTATCCTTGATTATGCAGACGCCAGTTATCTCGATCTCACCGAGAGCCAACTTAATAAACTTCAGCGACTTCAAAATTTTTGCATAAGATTCATATTTGGTTTGCGGAAATATGATCATGTTTCAGAATTTCGTGCTAAGCTCAAGTGGCTGCCAATTCGCCTTCGCCGGAATGCTCACTTTTATACAACGTCCTAGTTAATCCAGCATCTCCCTCCTATCTCAAACGACGATTTGACTTTCTCCATGAAACACATTCAAGGTTCCTAAGGTCATCGGAGAATCTCAGACTAAAATACCCATGCATTCCACAAATTTCTATGATAATTCCTTTTCAGTTCAAGCTGTCCGTTTGTGGAATGCATTAACTGTGACAATTAAACGTGCATAGACATTGGCTAGTTTTAAAACGATGGTTAAGAACCACTTCCTCTCTGCTGTCACTAGTGAGACGCTTTCATAAATAACTTCAACCTTTTGTATTTACACCAATTTACCTTTTCTTACTTAAGTGCAATATGTTTATTTCACTATATATAAATATTATTTTATTTTTTTTCTTTCTTTAAAGCTTGTGATTGATTATTGTTATAAGTACCTAAATAGGTCCAAATGAAGATGGGCAGAATACGTAGGACAACGTTAATGCCCAGTGGAGTAGGTCTCTCACAAAATAGAGGCTGCGAGAGGAATACCGCTATCGTGAAAGGCCAGTACAAATATATTGTGGTTAAGAGCGTAGAGAAGACCTGGCCTAGAATGGATCAGCTTAGGAATATATGGCATATGTAGAAGATTTATGCCCTGCAGTGAATACAACGAGCTGAAAGTAATGAACATTCCAGAGTGTATTACCATTACTAATGAACACACACTTTTTACAAATAGGTATTACACCACATAACATTCGATTGTTGTAAAAATATGTATACTCTCCAGAGATAACTAGCATCCAGCCAACTTTCCTTATAATATCAGGAGCCTAATTCGCATCCCTTAATTGGCAATATCCTGGTAAACTCGATATGAGGAGCCAGCAGAAAATATTTTTTCTATATAGGAAGAAAAATATCGACATGTGCACGTGTGTTATTATTTATTTTAGTGTATGATTAAATTCTGGAGCTTTATTGACCAAATCTTAGTTTATATCCCCTATTATTTGCTTTAGTTTTAGAATAGAATAGAGTAGAAAACTCTTTATTGTACACCAAAATACAAATGAACAATAATGTAAGGTACAATTAGCGGCCTATATATCTATATTACGTTGGGCAAAAACGTTCCAGAAATCAATGTGGGAGAGATTAGGTCATATTAATCATGTAGATCTAGTGCGGATTTGTGAAAACAGGTTTATGGCCACTTGATTTTAGAAATTATCAAGCCGTCCATAAATTATCGCGCTCTCGCAGGACTATGACCACACCACAACTCCACAAATATTCCGCTTAGAAGCGGAACGATGAGCGAATTACATCGTCCGAGGTTCCACCGCGGACATTACCGCTTGCACGAGGAACAATATCTTCAACTTGTGCCACTGAGTTTTGTCGCAATTTAGATGCGAATGTGCAATTTGCAGAAGAAAAACTTTTCATTATTCCCATGATTGGCTGGAATTTTGCTGGTTAGTGGATGCGAGTTTCTTGCTTCTAAGAATAGTTAAATTTGCTGATTTCTATTTCTACCAAAAATAATCTTGCCTTCTAGCAAAAATAAGCAAAACAAGTCACTGACAAATCTTTTGACGTAAAGGACAACTGCCTAATTGAAGCACGACCAACAAACCGAGTAAGGAGTAGGTACTACAAATCTACATTTCAAGGACCACAAAGTCTCCGGCAAATGGCTACATCAAAAAACTAAAGAGTTGCTTTGCAACGCGGACATAACTGCTTGCACAAGGAACAAATGTCTTCCAACTTGTGCCACTAAGCTTGGTCGTTCAGATGCGAATGTGCAATTTGCAGGAGATAAACTTTTCATTATTCCTATGATTGGCTGGAACTTTTTCTGTGTCGCGGACGCCTTTGATGTTGCAAGTGTTTTTGCTTCCAAGAATAGTTTAACTTCTTTCAAAATAGTTAACTTGGTTGATGTCTATTTCTATGGTAACAACGTGCATATTTTAGATCAGTCTACCATACTGAACATTTTCTTAGCTTTAAAAAGCCAGTTGGAGATTTTGCTAACTCAAGTATTCTTATTCCCTATTTGTCTATCTATATCATCACGCCAGATCCCTTGCGGTGTAGCTAGATAGTACATAGTTCCAACAAGTTCATCCTTCACAGACCTAGCTGACTTCCTCCACTCTCATAGTTTGTCTCATTAATAAACATACTTTATTTACATGCTAAAAACATAAAGAATTAAAGCCAGTCTACCATAGATGCCTTATTCATACAAAATAACCTTTTTCTTGGCTATGTTGAAAAACTGTCGCAAGATTTTTTATAAAAAGTATTCCTATCCTCATTATTTTAAAAATTCGGACAGTATATAGCATAGTTTTGTTATTCATGAAGCGTTTTAATGACCTGGAGCTGATTTGATTTGGTTATCCCTTTATCGATTACGAAGAGTATTGCACTAATTTCATGTAAATTGTGTTATAGTATAATTATACAAAAAATAATAAGCATTCGGGCAAGTAAGCCACCAACCACAGCCACCGATGGCTAGCGACAAGCATCTTACATGATTTTGCATACGTTTTGTAAGGACTCACCGCACACGCGTAGCAAGTGGCGGCTACTTGTAACTCAGTGTCTTTCATTCGCGACTCAGTGATCGCGACACGCCACCGGTGGCAGTCACTCGCTACACAAAACACAGCAGAGCGTGGCGGCTACCGGTCACCTTTGTTTGCGCAGACACGGTGCACAACAGCCACTGGTGGCTGTGGTCGGTGGCTCATTTGAGCATTTCATTAATTTGATAGGGGCGGAGTTATTATCATTATACCGGACATATTGCCAAACTCCGGACTGAAATGTACACCCATAGTGGTATAATACTGTGTTCATAGCTATCACTACTGATACAGTGTTCGTTGCTATAAGTTAATTAGTTAGTAGTTTATAAAGTTAAGTAGTCTTCGGCTCAATCAGTCTGAAATGGGTGACCGAGTGTGACATTTTCATATTTAAACACTACCGTGGTTTGGAAGGCACGTTAAATAGTTGGTCTGGATTGCCAAAGTATGTGGTCGTTAAACTAAGTTGGAAGCGTTATGGGCAGCTCGGTTAGTTCTAAGAGCATGCCACAAACATGCCGCCACCATTAAAATGGGGCTACGTGATTGTTTAAGCGCAGTTCTCTGTCACCTCAATTTATGTGTGCAGGCCTTTGCCCAGCAGTGGGATAATATAGGCTGATTTATTAATTCTGAGACGTAAGTTCCCGATTATTAACATCAACGACTATAACCAGTCTTTCTAACGCAGAGCCAATATGTGTTGAATGACCAGTTTTATTACTGTATTTACGACTATATTTTATGGCCACGTAAATAAGGATCGATGTGTCGACACTGATGATAATATAGGGATATGAACGTTTATAAAACCTTTACCTATTATAGTTTTGCACTGAAGTGAGATTGCTGGTTTAGTAAAATATTACCTATTGCGTCTAAGATGCCCATATCTTTCAAAAAATTTCTTGGATCTTGATTTTGAATTAACACAAGATATGTTGGTTTAAGATTGAGGATTTTAATGTCAACTAGAGGACTGAGATCTAAGACTTACAACATGAAAAAAAATTTAAAAACTGTACCCCGACTGTAATAACATGGTTTTTCTGTCGTCTTGGTATATTTTATAATGTACTATTTTTATATTTATGAACTCTGAATTTTGTCCCATTTCATTTGACATCCCTCTCGATAGGATAACAAACATAAAAATTCAGAAAGCCCCACTTTTCTGCATGTAAAATCTATTTAAGCTACTAGTATACCCATATGTTACCCATTCAGATAGCTGTTGTGCTTCGTTAGTTGTTTATCTTAATCACAAGTGGATCCAGGATCAGTAGAACGGCATTTACATTGAGAAACTGTGACACATCAACTGCTGTAAAGCAGTGCGACACCTCCACGCTGAATATATAGTTACCGTCACTACCCTGTCGTGTTTGCTATGTGTGGGATAAGCTACAAGAAATGAAGTTACCAATCTATTAATAGATTAAGCTTTAGGATACAGTAGACTTTCTCCACAAAAAATGGCATTCCGAAGTGGTGATGGAGTCTTTGTAACTTTTCTGACCTATCTATCTATTTCATCAAGCCAGATACTTTTCTGCCTATTTATAAAGATGATTTAGATATGATGATATATGTATATATATATATATATATATATTTAAACCTATATATATATATATATATATATATATATATATATATATATATATATATATACAAGGTGTAACATAATAAACGCAAGACCTCAGACACCCCGATTAGAGAATTCAAAACTAAAACCAAATTTACAAATTTAAAGGTTTTTACCCTTTTTTTAAGCACTTTTATACCCCAATTAACAATGAAACTTGTATGTGTATGTGTGCATTTTGAAAAATACGGGTTAGGAATGCATTTATAATTCTCCTTATTGTTATGAATCAAGAAGAAATTAAGTTTTCATAGCGCACTGAAGCAGCTAAAGCATTTTTTTTAATTTAAAAAAATTTAACGTACATTAAAAATAGTTGGAATCAATTCAGTTATCGATTTAAAACAAACTACTTTCAGGTCTTGCGTTTATTATGTTACAGCTTGTATATATATATATGTATATATATATATATATATATAAGTAATGGTTTAATGGTGGATCCAGGAGCAGTGTAACGGCATTTACATAGACGAACTGTGACACATCAACTGCTGTAAAGCAGTGCGACACGTCTGTGCTGAACATACTGTTACCGTCACCCCCCCTGTCGTTGCTTCAAATGGCGTTGCTTAAATTTGAATGAGAAACAATAAGACATGTAAAATAAATTATTAACAATACGCTTGTATCGTAGGAGCATTTTGGGTGCGTTGCATATAAACTTCGTCCGCAGATCGAAACAAATAATTGTGAGTCACACAAAGTTTACTAGATTCAGTTGATCGAGTGGACTACGCCAAACCACTGGACTAAGACATCAAGGAAATAGTGTCGTATTATTCTGATACCTATTGTTTTAGAATATTACAATAGAAGCCAGTAATTTCCGAAAGAGTTAAAATGAGGGACATTTTGTGATAGTTGATCTAAATGCGCAATTACGAGTTAGTTCAAGCTGAGGCCTGAAGTACATTGACAGCCAAGATGTTTTAAAGTCTGCTTTATACGCACTCAGGGTGAGGTTCAAATACAAGTTCATAATAAAAAATGTGACCATATTATTTGTCTATATTCAACTGAATTCTTAATCTGCTTATATACTAGACCACACACAACTGCTCACAAAAACAAACAAATTTAAACATTATGACAATCATAATTGAAGTTTCTAGGCTGTCGCGTGTTTGTGTGAGTATAATGTATTTAACATTTATCATTTTCATTTTACAAAGCTCTGTGAAATACGTGCAATTACCTATTTAATCAGGTCGACCACCTGTCAAAGATTGCTCATTGCCCGTTTTAGAGATAATTGAGGTAGGTTTTAATCTGAAAATTTAGAGATAACAATCTGTTTCAACTATTAATCAATCAGCATATACTGTAAGATATTTTCGCTGGCAACACTGGCCGGGTGAATGCAAAATTACATGTTAAAGTTTAAATTTGTAAAATAATTAAACAACTACGTAAACTTACCAACAAAACTATACTAGTGGAAACGTGAATTTGGAATTTGGTGTACAATAAAGAGTTTTCTATTTCTAAACGTTTCTACTTAATGTAAATAACTATCAAAAGTGTTTGTGAAGAGATTCGTCCAGGGTAAGTAACAAATAATGAAGGAGCTGGTGCCTGTCGAAACATTGGGATTTCTCATTTTTACTGGGGAGTACGCGCTAGTGAGTTAATATGCACGCTACAAATTTTTTAAATAAACTTGAATGTGATAGCATGATTGCTCGGTAGCGTCACGGTAACGTCAAAGTTTTCGTGCTAAGTCAACAAATTGAAATGAGAGATTATCTCATACTCCACGACGCGCACTCAGTGCGGATTAGTCGAGGCAGGTTTGGGGTCACCAGGTCCTGAAACTTATCAAGCATCCTGTAAGTCTTCTAACATGCCTTCACTACTACCAGTTTGAGTGGTAACAGACACTAATTAAGAGAAATTCGACCTTACATACAAACTATCATAAATTCTTGAATGCTCTGCCGTAGATACAAATTTGACAATATTTTCGCCTTTATTAATTAAGAGTATAAAATATTAAATTCTGTTTCATAGTAGTTTTGAGATAAACATGCCCAGAATTCAATTTCGTTAAAAGGTGCCACTCACGTGGCACTCACGTCACTTCATTTTATACTCTTTCAATTTTAAACGAAACTCGCATCAGTGTTTTTAGGGATGTGCTTCAAATGTGTAGTTTTTTACAATTTAATAATGACCTAAATATAAAAAATAAACTTGAAAACAAAGATGCAATTTAACATTTAAAACTGAATAAGGTATCCTCATTATATTATAAATGTGAAAAATTGGGTGTTTGGATATTTGTTACTCAATCACACAAAAATGGCTAAGTGGATTTGCATCAAATTTGGCACACAGATAGTTTATTACCTGAATAAACACATGGGATACTTTTTATCCCGGAAAAGAGCTATCTAGAGCCATCGCGGACGAAGACATGGGCAGAAACTAGTTAAACATAATTTGACGACGTTTTAGCCTAGTGACCAGATCCTTAACTGCTCTATTGACTGGTGTTCGGGGCATATCCAAACATAAATACAACTACTTTTGTTTGCGGTAAACTTCTAGTTCTCATGTATTTGAAATTTGATATAACAAACTCTTATTCACTTTCTCATCTCTCAACACTCTAAGGTTAGCTGGAAGATAACTCATACTTGAGTTAAGCTCGCCTTCTGTATTCTTTTAAATTGTAAACTTATTTCCATCCCAGTGTGTACAATAAATAATAAAGAACAAAGCATCCGCAGAGCGGCCTATTGTTTTACAAGATAAAATAAATTTGTGAACCCAGCCATAATCCAAAAATATATACTTGTGTATAAAATAAATCTGCGTTTTCTACAACTTGATCGAGTTATCGCAGGTTCTCTCCTTGCGCGAAACAATTTTTTGTGCGACTCAACGACATACGACTGCTGCTGCTGAATCTGAACAACCTGTTGTGGAGGGATGTACGATGGATATGTTGCTGACTTCGCAGATGGCTTACTCGATGTCTACGTCGGTGATCACCAATGTGGCAGGAACGTTTTAGCAGGATTTGACAAAAGGAAAATCTTCCAGCCAGGGTGTTGTGTCTGGCGGGGCCTGTCACTCCCCCGAGAGTTGTCGGGGGCTTGTATGTATGCAACTCGTCGTGCGAACTCTCATTCCGCGTTGTAGACAGGTATGGCGGATCGCCAGCGCCATCTATTGGTAAGTAGTTGCAACTATGTAGCGATGTATGGGGGTCGCTACACATATTGTTCGGCCTAGGTATTTATTTATATGCAATTAATATTATAAACGGGGATTTAAAATTAATATAACCACTTTTTTTTAAAATCCTCCAGGCCAATGTTATGATATATATTTTTCCTTTATACCAATGCCTGATTTTTGGGGGGAGGAGATAGTGAAATGTATCAATTTACCCATTTCCATTCATCTGTTTTCTTGATTTGTGTGAAATAGTATATTGGAATCCAATACAATAAATTTTCAGACCGAAATACAGGTAACATCTCAGACACTATTAAAAAAAACAGTTTGCCATTTTTACTGGCATCGAAACACCACAATCTGGCAATCAACAATACGCGTAAAGAAAAGAATCAACCACCGCCTTCGAGTTGCCGCAAATAGGTGATTTATTGGCGAATTGAGGCCACAATAGGCCGGAAGAAAGGCAGCGATAAAAGGGATAGTTTATCACGAGTCCATTATTCGGACCTTCATTGTTAAGGGTCCCCTCGGCTTGTTTTAATTTGTTGAGGTATTGGATACAATTTAAGGTTTGCAGTTGCTGAATTTGATTTTAATATTATTATACTAATTTCTACCTGCGACTTCATCCGCGTTGACTTCAGACAGGTACCTAACATTTTTTCGGGATAAAAAGTACCTTATATGTTAAACCAGGTAATAAACTATGTGTATACCAAGTTTCATTTAAATCCGTTTAGCCGCTTTTGCGTGGTTGAGTAACAAACATACAAACTTTCACATTTATAATATTAATTAATATAGTAGGATGGAGTTTCTAGACCTATGGGATTATGGTTTTGCCCAAGGCGTACAAACTAAATGGTCATGATTTACATTATTAAATCAAATATCATGCCATAAAATTAAAAATAAAATAACATTATAAAATTGAATATTAAATTATGTCCTATTCATTTTCACAAAATTGTCATTGAGAAATGTCTCGACAGAATAATAACATTTTTCAATCAATATTGAACACAGTGTTTTTCAAAAACTATATGGTATTCTAAGTGACCTATGTATTTATATAAACCATCACACTTCCTCCAATCTCTTGCGGGGTAGGCAGAAAGTAAAGAGTTCCAACAAATTCTTTCCTCACAAACCTCTCCTTCTTCCTTCTATTATTTTTCCTCTATTGGTTTTTTAATAACCTATTACATCCCACTGTTGGGCACAGGTCGCTCTCAAGACTCCACTTAGCAAGATATTTAGCTACTTCAGGTCATTCCTTTTCATAAGTGTCCAGGTCATCACACCATCTTTTTCTGGGTCCATCTGGTGTCCATTCAGTAGTGATTTTGGCCCACCTATCGGGGCTCAATCTAATCAAATGACCCTCTTATCTTTCAGCTTGACAGTCTTTTATTTGTATTTAAATCCACATAAGCGATTACATGTTAAATGTTGTTTTAAAACGCAAAATAATTTATTTAAATTGAATACCCCTTTTCTCTTAATAAACTACGAGCAATACATAACTTCGACCAAGCTATTATTTATTTCAGTAGTACAAAACCAACTATTAATTCTGGAATCAATATAGTAAAGTGTTATCACCTTTCTTGAAAAATAGTACCACCACACCCCTATTCCATGATTCCGGCGTTTTCTCTTCGAGCAAGACGGAATTAAACAGCCTCTGAAGGACTTTAAGTACCGGTGTTCCGCTCGCTTTCAGAAGCTCTGCGGTAATTCCGTCTTCGCCCGGCGCTTTGTTATTTTTGAGTTGTTTGAGAGCCATCCTAATCTCGTACAGGCTGATGTCCGAGATATCTTCAGTGTAGTGTCGGGTTAGCTTGGCTCTTGGGTCTTTTACCAAGTCAACCACAGGTTCAGCTACTGAGGTATACAACTGCCCATAGAACCTCTCTATCTCCCTGAGCACCTCTGACCTATTCGACGTTACGTTTCCGTCCTCCGTCTTCAGCTTCGTCAACTGGCTTTGCCTAATAGACGCGTCTCTTGCAAACACTTTAGAGCCCTTATTCTGTGCTATGGTCTCCTCAATACGCCTTGTATTGAAGGACCGTAAATCGTGTCGCAAGGACTTCAATATCTGTCCATTGAGCTGCCTATAGGACTTAGCATCATCGGAGGTTTGGAGCGTCATGGAACGTCGCTCAGCCATGAGGTTTCGGGTGTAGTTGGATAGTTTTTGAGGTCTATTTTTACGGTGGGGCCTAAAGTACTTGGACCCGGCCGTATGGACAGTCTCTACCAGCCTGTTGTTGATTTCGTCCACTGATGCGCTGCTGTCTAGCAATTCGAAGCGGTTGGCCAATTCGAGTTGAAAGTTCTCGGGGTTTTGGATATGTGCATTACAAGGTCGGAGCGTAGACTTCATCAGACGCGATCTTTCCATTTTGGCATTAATATTTAATGTGCCTCTGACCATTCGGTGATCACTGCCGGTTTTTACCCTATGAATCACGGAGACATCATTAAATATTTGTCGCTTGGTGCTCATTATGAAGTCTATTTCCTTTTTGGTGGAACCATCAGGGCTCATCCAGGTCCATTTCCTATGAGGCGGCTTCTGGAAGAAAGAGTTCATCATAAAGAGTCCCTCCTTCTCCAGATATTCGGCCAGCCTCTGACCCCTGGGGATGCGCTGCCCATATCCAAATTGCCCCACTCTACTCATCATCGCCCGGTTTGCCCAGCCGCGCATTGAAGTCACCCATAACCACTGTAAAGTGTGTTTTGGAAGTATGTATGGCTCTACTAATATCCTCATACATAACTTCGACGTCATCTCAGTATGCCGAGGTCGGTGCGTTGACCTGTATGACCTTCAGCGAATATCTTTTGGATATTCTGAGTATCAGGTACGCTACCCTGCTCGACACACTAGTGATGGATACAACGTTGTCTATGAGTGACTTGTGGACGATAAATCCGACACCACCTTGGGACTGCTATTCGCCCTCCCGGTAGTAAAACAAGGTGCCGGATTTTAAGGTTATCGTGTCCTCGCCCTCTCTTCGGACCTCCGATAAACCAACAATATTCCACCGCAACTTGTTTATCTCTTCTTCCAGCTCAACAAGCTTCTCATCTGTCCTCAAAGTGCGTGCGTTGTATGTCACCAGGGCCAATTTTCGTTTTTGGTGGTAGCTGAATCTCTGCCGGAGATTGTTAGCACCCTTTGTCCTGTCGTTACCATGGCTGCTACCGTGGCCAGGACGAACAGGACCGCCGAGGACTAGGGGTCTGGTTTTCTTCTTTTCTTCCATAGTATTGATTGGGGGATTTTCCATACTCGCCACGCTTGGCAGGCGGGTTGGCGGGCGCAGTTTTTGATCGCAAGAGTTTTAAGAGAACGCTGCTGCCCATTCCCTATTTTTCCTTTAGTCGCCTTGTACGACACCCGATGGGATGAGATGGGTTGGTCCTATTCTAAGCCGGGAACCACGCGGACAACGACAGACGACTTAGCACGAGGAAATTAATAAATTATTCTTTTATTTAATTACAATTTCATGGTAGCTTTCTTTTGTTCATTCTGATGTGTCATTGGCAAAACTTTTTGACATACGTATTTTACATGCCGGTCCTGACTTTACACACAAATAGTCGTAGGGTACGGCTAAACCATCGCGTTCAGCTGCATCCGCGGCGGCGTCCCCGGCGGCAATCACGGTACCGATCAGTATCTCCCTATGATTGTGCGTATAGATGCCGCCTAGATAGCGCGTGCAGGACGCAGTACGCGTGTGAACATTTCCATAAACATATAACTGCAGGAGATGATCGCCACCGTGCACGCCCTTGAGAACGCGGCTGGACGCGTTATTTTGGCCGTACCTTTAATTTGAACCAGTTTGATATAACATAAATACGATAAGACACTTTTTCGAAAGCGTTAGGCTAATGTCAATTTATTCATGCTTAACTCTAAGAGGGCTTAACATTTAAGATTTCTGTTGGCGTAACGTTATGAAGAAAGCGCGCTGTCACTTTCACCTTTATTAAGTAAATTTACAGAGTGCAAAGAATGGCATATCAACTCGAAAGCGTTACACTAACGTCAATCTGTTAATGCTAAGTGTGGTGCCGGCAGAGCGGAATAGCACCACCCCATATCTTCCCGTGGGTATCGTAAAAGGCGATTAAGGGTAAATCGCTATCGCACTAAAGTCTCTTACGCACTGATCACTGAGATCATGTATGCTGATGACTTGTGCTTCCTATCAGAATCCCTAGACGGCCTGCAACAGCTGATGTCCGCATTTCACCAAGCCTGCCGTAAGTTTGGCTTAAAGATCAGTGTCAATAAGACGGAGGTGATGTCCCTGGACATACACGGTCACGAGACACTGACCATAAAACTTGGTGAGGATGTGCTAAAGCAGGTGGATAGATTTCGCTATCTGGGGAACACTGTAACATCCAAGTGTGACCTTGATGCTGAGATTAATAGCAGGGTGGGTACCGCAGCTGCGGCATTCGGCAAGCTATGTACCAAGGTCTTCTGCTCGCATAACCTTAAGTTGCCCACTAAGATATCGGTGTATATGGCAATCGTGCTGCCAAACCTCCTATACTCCTCTAAGACGTGGTGTGTATACCGCCGCCACATTCGCACTCTGGATCGCTTCCACCTTAAATGCCTCCGTACCATCATGAGGATCAGATGGTCCGATAGAGTGCGAAATACCGAAGTTCTGCGACGAGCCAATTTTGGTGGCATTGAGGCCTATTTAATGCGTTGACAGCTTCGGTGGTGCGGTCACATATCTCGTATGGCGGAGGAAAGAGTGGTGAAGCGCATCTTCTACTCTGAACTGGAGAAGGGCAAGCGGAATCATGGCGGTCCCCTCCTCCGGTACAAGGATGTCCAAAAGCGACATATGAAGAGATGCAACATAGAGCCCTCTCGTTGGGAACGTTTGGCAGCACAGCGGCCAGAATGGCGCAGGATGGTGAACAGCCAAGTACACGAGTTCGAGGCTCAGCGTAAAGCTGACCTTGACGCCAAACGCAATCAGTTAAAGGCCCGCCCACCTGCTGCCATATCATACAACTATGAGAACGGCGTACTCACGTGCCCTCAGTGTGCACGGAGTTTCGCCGCGAAGATAGGCTACATAAACCATCTTCGAGCGCATCAGCGGCATTACTCTGACTAGGGGTCAAAGTGGTCGCCATGGCCGAAATCGGTCGGATCAATCATCATCAATGCTAAGTTCTCAATTGATATCACGTGTACAGTAGAATGGTGGTGGGTTGAATAATTTATATGACAACCTACGTTTGGTAAATTGTCTATTTTAGCGAAAACTTTATTGGAGAGTAGAGAAAGCGACAGATGTGTGTGGAAACCTGTTGGAACTCTGTACTCTCTGCCTGTTACGAGAAACGAGACGCTATGATAAAGATAGATTTATTGGAGATTGGGTATAGCAAGAGAGGTATTTAAGAAAAGAAACCGATGGAGACTGCGCTTTTCAGCCGACTTCGAAAAGGAGGAGCATAGTTTTATGTACGTCTGTATGTATGTTTTTTATCTGATGATTTTTGATTTTGATGATTCTTTTTGCTTTGGATTCAGTATAGTTCCAAAGTAGTCCCAATTTCATTTCATCGATATTGTTCCTGGACTTCGAAGATACACCAGGGAACATTGAGATATTATGGGTATTACGTCAATCCTATAGGTACCCCGCTATAGACCTAAGTAGAATATTAACCGAGTTCAAAAAAGGAGGAGGTTCATCATTTATATTTCATATATATATATATATATATATATTCTATAATCTTATGCTTATAAACTGATTTTGATGATTCTTTTTGCATTGGGTTCCGAATAGCTCCAAAGTGGTTACATTTTAATTTTATTGGCATTGAACATTGGACTTTGCAAACAGCACGAATGTGCTGATTTAGTTCAGTTTCAGTATTATATTAATCCTGTAGGTACCTTACTGTAGAACTAAGTAGAATAATATAATAAAGAGATATAAATATTAAAAAATAAAATAAAAATCTTTTAAAAAAAGTAAAAGAGACCTCAAAATGCAAAAAATTAATATTTGAAGGCGGTACTGGTTGGTGCAAACGGTTACCTGGTACCGACTTCAAATATTTATTTATGTGTAAAAGGGTTTCCGGTCGGCCACTGTAAGACATCGGAGAGCTTAGAATGAGTTAGTGGAACATAGTGCGGCTGGCAATCATAAGATTCTGAGTACGAATTTTAGCTGGATAAAATATAATATATTTTTTCAATACAAAAAAATAATCCACGTGTATTCCGTCTACAATTATTGTCCGGCTTCCGGTGTTACTGAAACCTGATATCGTCAGAAATATGTGGGGGTACATTGCAATTTTGCCAACTATGAGTATACTGACGCCTATATTTCTCGTGACACTATGTATTGTTTTTAATTTTACAAGGATTCCCATATTATCACGAGGTCCTGGGTCGAAATCCCAGATCAGACAAAATGGTTATTCGATGGAAAAAATCTCAACAGTAGTTCAGAGTCTCCAATGGTGTAATAGCAATAGATTCGCTCCCTGTTCCATTGGTGCCTAACATAGCAATTAGAAAGTAATCACCGATGGAAGAATATAGGCCAGACAAGTTTTATTTCTTATTTTACAAAAAATCCCATATAAATCCCTAAAAATTTTCAAAGAATTACATAGTTCACTCACTCTCCGCAACTATACATACATACACTGACGCCTTTATCCCTTTGTCCGGTGAAACTGTAGGCTAAAGGCCCCTTTAGGGTCGCGGACGCAAGAGTCAGGGGCCCTGAGCGTCCTTTACGAGCGACTTCGAGGAGGACGGTGGTGTGGCCCATGTCGCCGTGAGCACCGCGTTGGTACGGGGGGGAGCGTGTCATCAAATCTCCCCCCGATGGCGTGCTCTTTGGAGCACGGCACAAGAAGGGCACTGGTGCGTTCCATACGAAGATCCCGGAGCCCCTCCAAAGTGCTGATGTCGTCCAGGCGTTTTTAGTCGGTAGGAATCCAACACGCCCTGCGAGCTTCCCCCGAGGATCGCGGAAGCCCTATGCAGGATTTCCAAACAAAAAAAAAGGCTAAAAGCCCCATGGCCAACAGCGTATATAATTCACACACACAAAAGCCTTTATCCCACTGGGGTAGGCAGAGACTACAGTTTGCCACATACTACCATTCTGACACACCTCTTTCGCTTCATCTACGTTCATACGTCTCTTCCTACATTTCCGTCGATTAAGAGTGCTACGCACTTGACCCTTTTCCAAAAGACTCCGCAACCATTGCGTGAAATTTTCAGCACGCATCGTTGCACTAGTAGAACGGCGCCCGCGACTGATTTATGTGACAATCGGCTGTTCGATAAACTGCTGTCCGGTTGGATCACAAAACATGGACGGTGGGTCGCGAAACTTGTTGTTGGACATCACTGGTTGTAAGTCGCGCTAAAACTTATTACATCAAATATTAAGCAAAAATAATAAACACCCTTACGTCTATATTTCCCAGACTGAGTTGCAGCAACGTACTTTGTAAACCAACATATCGCCGACGAAGTTAGATCTCAATATAATAGAGATTCAGCTTATGGCCATGACAGCGGGCACGATACCAGCCTCCGGATTATCACAAAATTTTTCGATAGAGCAACCACATTTTTCTAATCAAACCCCGGGCCTAGTGATTTTCAACGACATTGTAAACTACTAGACCAGGGAGGCAGTCTCCTTAACGGCCATGAAAACTCATTGCAAAGATATTTTTTATATTTTTTTTTTCTTCTTAAAAATAACACAGATAACTCATTCCCCGCAACCAATTGCGTGAAATTTTCAACACGCATCGTTGCACTGGATAGAGCGGCACCCGCGACTGATTTATGTGACAATCTACTGTTTGATAAACCGCTGTCCGTTTGGATCATGAAATATGGACGGGAGGTCGCGGAGCTTGTGGTTGGGCATCATTGATTCTATGTCACAGTAAAACTTTTAAACTTTTAAACCGTTTTTAGTGAACACTATTGCCAACGAACTATGAGAGTGGAGGACACCAGAGAGGTCTGTAAGGAAAGACCCTGTTGGAACTCTGTTCTCTCTGCCTGCCCCGCAATGGATCTGGCGTGATGATATAGACAGATAGATAGTTTTTTTTCGTTTATCCGTGATACAACCAATCATTCGTGTTTTTAACCAAGTTCAAAAGGAACCAGGTTCTCAATTCGTCTGTATATTTTTTATGTATATTCGGGCATAACTTCTTAGTTTATGAACCGGCCTTCATTTATGAAAGGTAGAAATTTATCAAAGAAGGAAGAAAAGATCTTCAAAGTGCAGTGAAGCACAAAAGGTTAGAAAAAAAATGTATATTCGCGATACGTAACACATAGGTTTTTTTAAATTATTTTTTTAACTTATACAAAAATCAATTACAATTTTTATAGTAACTTTCCTTTGCTTTTTTTGATGTGTCATCCTCAAAACTTTTCGGGATTCGTACTTTATATGTCAACCGAAGTCGACCGAATATAAACTTGGTATTACCTATGTAGATAGGAAGTACAGATATGTACAGAAAGCGATACCGCAACGCGGTGTCTTCGCGCGTGAATCCAGATTACATGGTGGCAACGTCTCGTGCAAAGTTTCTACAGTGAATTACAAAAGTGATACGTTCTTGATATATTCATTATTTGGATAAGAACATTTATGCAAAAAAAATAATTTCAGCTGCCTGCCTCGGTGGTATTGTGGCAATGCGCATCGTTTTGTGATCACGAGGTCCAGGGTTCAAATCCTAGGTCGGACAAAAGTAGTTTTTCTAACTAAAAACATTCCAGTATGGGTCTGGATTCTGGAATTGTGCCCGGAAAATGGCAATGGGCTCGCCCCTTATTTTATGGCGCGGCTTGGGGAGTTGTAATGTGCTGAAATGTACGGGAGACGCTATACAGTGCAGCCCCGCTCGGTGCGAACGTCACAACCGAACACAGCCGACCGCTTCCGTCGCGCTCCGTCGGCTATATGAGCAAACCTTAAAACTACTTATAATCTATTCTTTCTATCTATAACATCACGCCAAATCCCTTTGGGTGGTAGGCAATTTTCTCTCTCTTTACCTGTTGCTCTACATCCCATTCCTACAAACGTCTCTTGTTTCCACCAGTCTCATATTTTGTCTCATGCGTTGAGTGCGCTGATTACGGAAAATTTTAAATTTTAAGTTATTACGAAACATATCATAACAACATTCAATAACAAACCTCCCAACAAACGCCATACAAAATTTGGATTTTCCACCTCTAACTGATAAAAAATTCAATATACAATGAAAGGTTCATCGCACTCCCCATTTAATTATTCAAAGTAACGCAGTTGCATTTGCAAAGTATTTTCTCATTTATATTAACAAAAGAGCCAATTGCTGCATTCAGATATAGCCTCTAATGGAATTCCGTTCAACTCCTTTGGTGTTTCGTCAGCGCAATAAATGAGTACCCAGCTGCCCCCAGATGTTTACATTTTAATTAGTACTCGTTCCATTGGAGGACTACATGAATTAGTTATGTGAACTCAATTTAACAGTGATTTAATTTTTTTTCCACCACTATTTGTTGTGGTTGATGTGACGATAGAATAATGTGGTTTAGCTGAATGTGGCAGATAGAAAGGAGTCAATGGTATTAAAAGTCATTAGTTAAATGATAATGCAGCGTTTTTTCAAAATATCACAAACCGATGGCACGATGGCTCTGTGGTCTGGGGTACCGCATATCTTGCTGTATCTTGCTGTCCCGTCGCCTGGCCTCTGGAGTTGAGTGGAGGAACCCAGAGAGGTATGTAAGAAAAAACCTGTTGGAACGCTGTACTCTCTGCCTACACCGCAAGGGATCTGGTGTGATGATATAGATAGATAGATATCACAAACGATTGACCAGTTTAATAAACTACAGTGGCAATAGACTAGCCACATTAGCGGAAGAACCGATAACTGCTGTATTAATCAAGTTCCTTCAGAAAAGACTACGTATTGGCAATCCATTGGAGAACGATCTCAGACTAAGTGGAGTGACGAAATTAGCAGAGCGGCGGACATGCACTGAATAGGAATAGATAAAAGATAAAAAAATCATGAGAGACGTTGAGAGGCACAAAGATAATTGAATGTTGCAAAGCTAAAGGATTAAGAACCACACTTTAACAAGTATGTTATCAAAGTTAACAAGACCATTGATCTAGCATGTTGTCAAGGGTCAAGTCTGTAAAATCTCTTTGATTACACTCCAATTGAAATTTAATATCAAAAAGAGGCGCCATTTCTTTATACATGTATTTATGTGTGTAACCATGGATGGACGGTAGATGTGCTCAGGGAAGGGCACCTGCAAGATGGTCTGACGCAATAAAGAAGGTGGTCGCGATCCTCAGCAATGAGGGAACCAGGAAGAAGAAGAACCATATAACTAACATACTAGTAGAATATTGCATGCTTATGATGTAAGCGATTATGAGAAAAGGAGGAGCGCGTTTTAATAAATTGTACGATACGTACCGTTTAATCTACACAATTAAAGATAGGGTTCATGATCAATAATATACGAACCCTTTTTTTATTCCTGTCCCACTGAGCATAAGCCCCTCGTTTATACTTCTTCAACTGACGTTCCAATGCTATTTCAGACCTCAAACCATTCAAGTGTCCAAATCAATGCCCCACCTTTTTCTTGGCGTACTTCGTCGTCTGCGACCATCCAATAGATACCCAGTGTTATCAAAATGGAAATGAATAAATGGAATTGAGTAGGTAGTATCCCTATGTTTCATTTACAGTTTACGTGGCAAAAATAAAAAATCCTTGTGTGGTTTTATGAAACCACGGTAAAAGTGAAACATATTGGCCTTGGCTGCTCTGGCGAGCGCGTTGCATGTCGCGTGACGGTCGGGCATGTCGCGTGACGGTCGGGCATGTCGCGTGTCACGCGACATGCAACACACAGACGAAAAAGTTTGTAACGATCTAATAAAAGTTTCACTTTAAAAAACCAAAAATATATTATAAAGTGATACGCTTTGTCGCTAGACCAACGTGGCAGTCTTGTTGTATTATTCCTTTATTACGAGTATATCCTCGTTTGCATTTTCTGCTCAGTTGTACCAGTACAGTGCATACTTTCTGGAGGTAGCAATACCGGGATAACTTCAAGTAAAGCAAACTTCTTGCACTGATTTCATAATGCATCGGATGCAGGTGGAATTTTATATTAACCTCGCTGAGCTAATTGCGATGTCTAGGTTTAAAGTTTTTAATTAAATTAATATAGTTAGTTGGTTTTGTAAAAGATACCAATATACAGGAATAATTCCTAGTGTGACAAATGATTAAAAGAAGACTAGTCTATAAAAATCTTCACGCCCTAAGCGAGGGAGGCAGAGGTGTACCATGTATACCCACATTTTGCATAAGATACTAGGTGCCTATGCGATTCTACAGAGCACAATTCCAGACTCCAAAAATTGATTGAGATTTTTTTATAAAAAGCAAATCAATTCCTCCACCTCCTGACTACAAAAACAACAAAGCTATTTATTTACTTATTTATTATGACAATCAGTAATTGTAACATTTTAAACTAACTTTCATAAAAATAAAACTAAATGTACAATTTTTCACAGATAAATTCTGTAAATTCAGCAACAAATCATATATCGGACTCTAAACTTAATTTTATATACTCTATAAATATGCCTGTCGATTTTAATCCGTACACAACACACACATAATTCCTTATAGAAAACACAAAGAAAAACTCTTGCAGCGATTTCAATGCAACGGCAACGCTCATTTCGACGTTGAATAATTCAAAGAAACGTTGGCGTGACGCAAGCGAGTTGAAATGCGATTCTTGTCACACTACATTTTACTAAATAAACATGAATGTGACAGCACGATTTCTCGCTAGCGTCACGCTAAGACATGTGTCGATCTTTACTATTATGATACAGTGATATGAATCATGAACGAGAACTGCAAGATTCGAAATAATAGTACAGAAACAAATGCCTTATTTGTATCTGAAGCCCGATCTTACATTTCTACAAAGCCACCAATCTTAGAGAACAAGTAAATAGTTAATTCTAATCTGAAACTGAATCTCGATCTTACATTCACTTAACTTATCGTTTCACAAAACGAATTAATACGCAAAGTGATGTCGGTCGGTGGGCCGACTGTGCTTGAATTTAGCTGATTCAAATGTTCCAAATGAGACATATTGGGATTTGACTATTTGCACTGTTTCAGATTCAAATGATCAATTCTGAACAGTGAGAAACTATTGTCCTGTCTAGGCACGTTAACGTCAATTTTTTGTGGAAAGCCTCTAAGGTCCGAATTATTGTGTTAGAACCTAGGCCTTCGGCATCGTTAACTACAGTTAACGATGCCGATTAGGCGGTGTAGCCGCGTGCCAGTGAACCTCCTTGTATTCTATTAATATTCTTGTTATTCGAAAGTTTAACTACACTAAGGAGTAAACACACACACACACTGTGGAAAGTGATCAGTAGTCATTAATCGTCTGAAAAACCCAAATCCTTCGACACGGAATTGAAAGGTGTGTGCAAGCTCAACAAATCTTTCTTTGATAGCAACTTGAAAGTATTTTTAAGATTTTTGTTATTGCGTTGTAGTGTATTTCTTGAAAGTTTAGTATTTGTATTAACTAATAAATCTTAGGACCTAAACTATCTTGACATAATCAAATAGACTGTCTTATTTGAAGGGTAGGCTAAGGGTCTCCGATGCCAGTGAGTGTGTATGAGACGAACTATGTCAGTCTTAGTAGCCAGCGGTCTGTAAGGAAAAAAGCTGTTGGAATTTTTTTCTGCCTACTTCACAAGGGATCTGGCGTGATGGTGTAGGTAGATACTGTTTGTATTACACCATCGCACCTATATTAGTTCCAAACTTGTATACCCATTTTTTCGCCGAAGTTGTTAGGTCTCATGTTTTAGCCGACCCTTTTACCGTTTTACCGGACATATTTCTAGTTTTTCGAACTGATAGTAGGATTTATTTTGATGGAAAATCTACACTTTGTTCAGCCCAGGATTTCATGGTAGCTACGCGCATCATACGCCTAGACCAAACTCAATCTCAAATAGTTTATTTGGTATAAGGCTTTACGACATTATAGCGAGCATGACTCAAGAAAGAACCGGTAACCAATATTCACAGATGCAATGAACATTTTTATATTAAGCTTTGTTATCGAACCGTATAGTCAATAAATGGTGAATAATATTTCTAAAACAAAGCTCCTGAAACGGTTTCAAGGCACAAGTATAGACAATAAAGCACACCTGCTCAGAATCTTCAGACTATTCATAATATCATGTATCATTTTACACATAAGGACTATTATCCATAAGCATATATTTTGATTTTCATGAGGCAATTACTATAATTTATAGTCTCAATTTGTTTGTAAGGATCAAACGAAGATTTTCATCATGTTTACGCAAGGCTGGCAGACGTGTACTATGTACAGTTACAGTTAGCAATGTTAGATCCCATTGTAATAATGGCGAGTCTATAACAGGCATAATTCCAACTCCGAGACGCTACTGGGATTTCCTTGGTAAAAAAAAAACAATTACACATTTGTAGATCTAGAATCTTAAGCCATCTTAATTGTTAGCTACATAAACAACTAAACTAGTGAGACAATGAAAACCAATGTGATGTGAGGTTTGATCTTTTCGGAGTTTCCAAGAGCGTTTTAATCGTCTTCCGAGCCCCTCGCAAATTTAATTCAAAAACGTGAACAGAAGGAGAAAAAACTGTGTAATTTGTAAGACTGTTAACAGTTCGACCATCTGATCATAATACCTTCTAATCAAAGTCTTTCTCAAAAAAGTTTGATGTTTAATCATGCTTATAATAAGATTTATTTTTGCACCACTCTATTCATGCACTTACGAGGTATAAACACTTAACAGTCGCTTTAATATCCATTAGACTCGAGACTAAACGAGACTCGCTCATGGAGACGTCGCCTTATCTAAATTAAGTGAACTCCAAACAAAGGCTTATTACGTTTGATTCACGCCTTGCCCATTACCGACTAATAGAGGTATGTAACAGCCTTGTATACTGAGTAAAGACGCACTGTAGTCCAGATATTAATTTCTGAGAACCGTTATTCATAAATTGTCACGCCTATATTTCTCAAGCGAAGATGGCAAAGGTGTATTGTGCACGACAATACTTTGCTGAAGATGTTAGGTGTCAATGAAATAGGGGCGAGCAGTTTACTATTATATCCAATACAATGCATGACTCCGGACTGTTAAGTGAAATTTTTATTTTAAAAAATTACACTTTTTTCCGACCTAAGATTTGGACTCAGGGTCCCGTTATGGCAACGTACATTATTTGCCTGTAGGCCAACAACGCTGTCTAAAAGCCACTTTGATATTTTATTCATTTAAGCGCCACTTTATTCACACACTTACGAGATATTGGCACTTCCCTGTCTTTGTTATATAAATCCAGTAGTCTCGAGACTCGCTCATGGAGACGTCGCCTCAACTAAATTGAGTGAACTCCGAATAAAGGTTTAGCATTATCACGTCTAATTCACGCCTTACTCATTACTGTCTAATTGATGTATGTAACAGCCTTGTATACAGAGTTAAGAGGTACTCCAGTGATTTCAGATACTAATTTAAGAGCACTCTGGTTTATATCTTTGGTAAACTATTTCCATAATACAGTATCACTACATATTATAATACAAAGTCCCCGCGCGGCGTCTGTTTGTCTGAATGCAATAAATTCAATAACAACCGAACGGATTTTCATACGGCTTTCTCTAATGGATCGCGTGATTCAAGAAGAAGGTTTATATGTTCAATTCACCCGCGCTCAGCCGAAGCGGGTCGATAGTGATAAATAAACAAAAGTTAAGTAAGCAAATCTTCCTCCTTATATTAAAAATGTGAAAGCTTATGAGGATTGTACGGGCTACGTCGTACTTTAACCTTTGCTACTGGATTAGCCTCATTAAACTTTGCTATAGAATTCGCTGACATTATCAGGGAATTCTGTAATATTAATAAGTTTGTAATTATTTTAAATTTAATACTACAATAAACTGAAACAGAATTCACATTTCTACTCATTCAACAAACATAACATTCACGACATTTAAGAACAACATACAGTATATGTTTGGACATTACTCCAACAAGGATGGATGTATAGTTGTTCCTCTTGCACGCAAAAACTACTTAATTGATTTTTTGTAAATCTATTATGTAATGTAGATTTTCAATCAGAATAACACCTAGACTGTAATTTACTTACAAAGACACATAAACAGACGAAGTCGCGCACGGCCACTAATCTTTAAACTTATACACAAGGTGTAACATAATTAACGCAATACCTGAAAGCTTTTTTGAATCGCTAAATATGCTATTACTCCTTCAGTGCGCTATAACAAATTAAATATCAATTATACTATTATATGTTAAGAGGATATCAAGTAGGTAACTCCTAATTCTTTGCAAGAATGGACAGTTAATTAGAATATATATAAAAAAAAAAATTGTTCTTGATTCAAATGCAATACGAAGATTTCAAATGCATTTTTAAAACGTATTCCTCAATATGCACACATGCACGTACAAGTTTCTTTGTTAATGGGGGTATAAAAGTGCTTAAAAAAGGGATACTATAGTTTTAACTTAGAAATTATCTAATCGGGGTATCTGAGATCTTGCGTTATTTAAGATTCACCTTGTATAACTAGTTTCTGCCCTCAACTTCGTCCGCGTTAACTTTAGACAGGAATTTTACATTTTTCCGAGATAAAAAGTATCACATGTATTAATTCAGGTGATAAACTATCTATGTGCCAAATTTCATCCAAATTTGTTTTGCCGTTTTTGCGTGATTGAGTAACAAACATACTAACTTTCACATTCATAATCATAGTAGGATAGAATTGTTATGTGCGCGCGTTAGTTATTCTTCTACTCCGAAACGGCTTTACTAATTAAGATGATTGTTTGTACTTATGAGGTCACCTAGATTGTTTGTGATCTAACGATTGTTGATTGAATCAGAATTAGAATATTTTTTATTCATGTAAACCATTACAGTATTTATGAATCGTCAAAATAGTAACAAAGACTCTACCACCACTTCGAAATATCATTCCTGTGGAGAAGAAGGGCAAGACACTCCACTGTTACTCTTTTAAAATAGTATTTTTACAATTTTTTCATCTACATTTTGTTGTGGGGTATGGGAGAACAATGTAGTATCAGGTGAGTCTAAATTAAATTAACCAAGTTAAACTATTCATGTGAATGGCTACATGGGTCTCTACCCATGTAGCCATTCGCATGAATAGTTTAACGAGAGCATTTACAGATAAAGAAACGAGGAAGAAAAATGGTAAATAAGACATGGACTGTACCTTTAAATAACTTATAATCAAGTAACAACTGGTTTATGTATTACAAGAACAAGCGCGTGAGTGCCGCCGATGGCGTCGGGTGTCGAATTAACCGACTGACTCGACCGGTGTACGAGTATGCGCCCCACCGCGCAGCGATGTACCGCCCCCGCTCCGAGCCGCTGTCGGGGCGCACAAAGCTTGAACAAGATGACTCTGATTTATAGTTTGAGAAAAAATGGCAACCTCACAAGTTCAAAGTGTACTGTCTCCTCCGTCTGCTGGTATATGATACAGCTGGCAGTTACGAGGTTCAGAGTTCAAATCCTAGAATAGTAAAAATATATCGGTGTTTTTCTACTCTGAAATTACCAGTAACAGGACCCGCTTAACAAATGTCAATAGTGAGTTCTTAGATTTACGCAAATCAATCAATCAATCAGCCTATCGCAGTCCACTGCTGGACATAGGCCTCTCCTAACACGCGCCATTGCACACGGTCCTCCGCCTTCCGCATCCAGTCTGTCCCAGCGACCTTTTTGAGGTCGTCGGTCCATCTAGCTGGGGGCCGTCCTACCTTACGCTTACCAAGTCGCGGTCTCCACTCTAGGACACGTTTGCTCCATCGGTCGTCGGTCCTTCTGCAGATGTGACCAGCCCATTGCCACATTAGCTTACTGAGTTTGCGAGCTATGTCGGATTACCTCGTTACGAATTTTATTTTATTATATTTCGCGTAACTGTTCCAGTGACTCTGCCACGATGACGATATCATCGGCAAACCGAAGGTGTGAGATGTATTCGCCGTTGATGTTACGCAAATATTACACATGAAATAAAACTATTTTTTCGGATTTTATCGCCGTGAGCTCATTCTGCGTAGATCGGACCAACAAAAATAATTAAGAAGTTTGAGGGTACCCCGAAACAACTATGCCTTTTGGACGTCTAACACCTCAGTCCTTCCCTTGACCATGGGTGCTGCAAAGCACTCGAAACGTCGGGAATTTAAAAATCAAAATAAACCGCGATAAAATCCGAAAAAATAGTTTTATTTCAAATGTCAATAGTTTATCGTCCTATTATATCCTAATATAAATGTATTGAATTTGAACTTTGAACCTCATAATTGCTAGCCGCACACCACCAGAAGAAGGAGGCAGTACACTTTTAACTCGTGAAGCTGCCATTTTTTCTCCAACTATAAATCAAAATCATCTGGGTTACCCCATAAGTACAAAAAAAATCATCTTAATTACTGAAGCCGTTTAGGAGGAGAAACATTATGAACACGCACACTACAATTCTAGGAGATATCCTATTTCCGGCAAAATATGGGTCACACAGTAAACCTCTCGAAAACCAACATCACTACTCAGAAAGCGATAAATTTAGTCTGTTACCTATAATAAGGCGATTTTCTAAATGGAACCTACATTTAATAGCTATTTTGAGTTTCTGTGAAGTCTAGACAGCTTTTAATGCCTTATCTGGACTGGTAATTAAGATAAATGTTAACTAAGCCTTTTCATGTCTATTTTGGGTCTTGACTGAAAATTCATTTTCCCAGAAACTTACTTTATAAGCTTCTAAAGGATTAGATTCACAAAAAGGTGACTGGAATAAAGCGCTGATATTAAATTTAATATATTTTACATGAGTATTTTATAGTCCTACTTTTAAATGTGAAAGTTTGCCTGTTTAGATGTTTGTTACTCAATCATGCAAAAACGGCTGAATGGATTTAGATGAAATTTGGCACACAGATAGTTTATCATATGGATTAATACATAGGATTTGTTCTACCCCGGAAAAATGTATGGTTCAGGGGCAGAAACTAATATTTTATATAATTGAATTTCTATCTTTTGTTTATCATTACGCGAGATCCCTTGCGCGGTGCGTAGAGAGTACAGAATTCCTAGAAGTTCTTTCGTCGTTATTTAATATATATATATATATATATTTTTTATCATTATAAAAACTAGTAGTCACACTTTTATTCCCCAAGCGGGGGCGACAGAGATAAACTGTATATACTCAACTATCATCGATGATGTTCAATTTAATGTAGGTAGCGTGCCGATTATACTTCGTTGGGCACTTTTTTGAAAAATTTTCGATAAAGGAACCATGACCAAATCGACAGTGTCTTATTCAAGGGCAAGATAAGAGTCTCCATAAACGGCAAGCGTGTATGAGATGACTATGAGAGTGGAGGAAGCCAGAGAGAGCTGTAAGGAAAGAAAGTCTCTCTGCCTACCCCGCATGAGCTTGGCGCAATGAACCACACTTTGTCGGCTCTAAGATTCGAAGATTTCGTCAAATCAACGGGGCAAAGTGTATTAAATGTTTTTTGACAATATTTTTTTTTCATTTTTTATAGATAGTAAAAAACCTTCAGTTATAAATAAAATCTAATAATCTTTTTAATTATTACATCTTTAGTTTTAGTTATTACAATTTTACTATAGGGCAGTGATAGCTTAGTAGTTAGACCGTTGGACGGCAAAGTCAGAGGTCTCGAGTTCAAACCCAACGGACCTCTGTTTATTTTGAGAGCATGTGCGTATTAAAAATTAACTATCACTTGCCTTAACGGTGAAGGAAAGCATAGTAAAGAAATCTGCATGCCGAAGGGTTTCTCGAAGGTGTGTGGGGTTCGTTAACCCGCAATCAGCCAGTGTAGTGGATAATGGCCTAAGCCTTCTCAGTTTGAGAGGAGGTCTGTGCCCAACGGTGGGACAGTTTCTTGACAGGGTTAATATCATCAACACAATTTTAACATCATCTCGCAAGGGATTTGGTGCCATTACACCGCAATAAGTAAGTTTACAGTTAGTTGTTTACAAACTTTGGTCAATACAGCAATATCAAAACACAATATATTTTGTCCCGATTAATGATGAATGGAGCTTGCGCAAAGGATTAGAAATCCATTATCACAAGACCAATGTATTGTTTCAATATGTTAATAATAAATATTCGTAACTCGTAGAATAAAGCTAGTATTTTGTTCCGCATTAGGCAAATAATGTTAATGCGTGTTTGACGCTAATTTGTGGTATTAGCAGTGTCACGAGCAGTGAGTTCGCGTGTTAGATGCGAGATTTATCGAATGTAGTTCCGTCTAAGTTTCGACACAATTGAATAATTTAGTAGTTTTTACGAAGTGTGTAATGTTCTGTCACGCGCAGTGAATTTGCGTGATCGGTGCAAGTTTTATTGAATGCAGTAATTTTTGAATTATGATACAATTGTTTATGACTTAGTATCTTCATGAAGTGAATTTTCTGTTACATTTGTTTTAGAAATTGCTTTAAACCTATTTTGTTAAATAATTAATGGCATCGTTTATACATAATTTATTAAAATAGGTAAATAAATAATGTGAATCCGCGAGTCACGCTAATTTACGATATTACCAATGTCGCACTCAAGAGTTCGTCCGCATAGCGCATCTTCTTATACGAATAGTTCGCGGTGTCGTTGAGTATAAAATATGAAGGAAAAAAATATATTTCGATAAAAATATTATTTATGTATTTAATGCCTTTGTAGTAGAATATTTTTGTAGAGAAACTCATGGAATTCCCATAATTCAATTTTTTTTTAAAGTACCTTTAATATGACTCATCAAAATATAAGGTTTTACACCACATTTTATTCCGGTCCACTACTCTACGCTTGGTCTTATTTTACAAATCGATGTGAGAAAGAATAGGTCGTACTCCACCACGCGAAACCACTTCCGCATTGGCGGAGAAACATCTCGAAACTTTGTTTCTAAAATTTAACAAAAACTCCCTGGACTCCCATGGTAAGAATTGGCACTATCCTGCACTAGCCCGGGATAAGTAGAAGAAGGGATTGGAAGCATTTGCTTTACAGTGGGAAAGTATAGGTTTGTAATTAAAAATTCCTATACTACTCAGAGTATATGATCACATATTAGGCGATTATTGCAAATGAGTTACGCAACTTTGCGGCGGCGCCCGACGCGCGACGTCAGGTCCCTTGTATTAGGGGGCGAGCCTATTGCCGTTATATTAGGCACGATGCCAGACTCCAGACTGATACTGGAAATATTTCTATTATAAAATTACATTTTGTTTGGCATACCATCAAACAAGGACTACGAAATCTCTATGCATATATTTCGTTACTATACTAACAAAATAGACACTAAACTTCTAATAATAATAAACTGAATACCGATCGATAGTAGCACCGGTATATTATTTCGCATTAGGGGCACATCGCACATGGATGCGTCACGCTAATTTGTGGCGGCGCCACTGTAGCGGGCTGGGAGCTTGCGTGATCCCAACGAGCATTGTGGAACGCAACGTGTGTGTCCTGGTTTGCGCGTTGATGTGTGCATGTATGCGCTTGCATGTGTCTTGAGATTACATAACCTTGCTCTGTGACTCTGAGTAGATTCACAAAAATAGAGCTACCCTAATTATTATTAAAAATGTGAAAATTGGTATCTTTGGATGTTTCTTACTCAATCACTCAAAAACGGCTAAATGGATTAAAGTGAAATTTGGCACACAGAAAGTTTATTACCTAGATTAATACATAGGATACTTTTTATCCCCGGTAAATTGTAGTTCCCTGTCTAAAGTTAATGCGGATGAAGTCGCGTGCAGAATCTAGTCCTATTAATATCATAAATGTCAAAGTTTGTATATTTAAATGTTTATACGTTTGTTGCTCAGTCATGCATTTGAATGAATTTAACGCGTAGATAGTTTATTAGCTGGATTTGCACATAGGATACTTTTTATCCAGAAAAAATGTTGTGTACCTGTCTAAAGTCAACGCGGATGAAGTCGCGGGCAGAAACTAGTAATAAATAATATGTACTGAGAATCACAGCAACCATGGCTATATAAGGATAACTGGATAATATAAGACGAGTCCTTAATTTATATTGCCACGAATACACTATGTATTATTGTAATAATAAAATTAAAACAAACCTCTAGTCAATGCATCTTTAACTCTCTCCCGGCGGCTGCCGGTAGGGAAATCATAAATTCTCCAACGTCCACATCTTCCCGTAATTGAAAATGAATAATTTATAACCGTTCATTCATCGTTTTGCATTAGATAAATTGATTTGGATCTATATTTATGATTTTTTTGTAAGTTCAAATGAAGATTTTCATACACCGTCACGCCTATATTCCCCAGAGGGGGTGGCAGAGGCGTACTGAGTACACCCACGTTTCGCCGACGATGTTAGGTCCCATGTAATAGGGGGCGAGCCTATTGCCATATATCGGGCACAATTCCAGACTCCGGACTCGTACTGGGAAAGTTTCGTTAGAAAAGCTACACTTGTCTATCTGTCTTCCCGGTTCAAATTTTGTGATGCATTTGCCGGTATCTGATTCAGCTGTAATTTGGTATACGTATGTAAGTTCGGTGACAATACAATAATATGGTATAGTGCCACGCTTACGTCATAATTTTCGTGCTCAGCCCTCTAAACTCAAAGCTTTATGTAAAACAACAAAGTTTTACGATAATAAAAAGTAAGACTGCCTCGATGATCTAGTGGCAAAGCACATCGCTTTATGATCACGAGGTCCTGGGTTCAAATCCTAGGTAGGACAAATGTAGTTTTTCTAACGAAAAATCCCAGTATGAGTCCGGAGTCTGGAATGTGTCCGGTATATGGCAATAGGCTTACCCACTATAACATAGAACCTAACACTGTCAGCAAAATGTGGGTGTACTCTGTGCACCTCTGCGATCCCCGCTTGCGGAATATAGGCGTGATGGTGTCTATTAAAAGTGTTTACTAATAGATACTTAAAACACGAGGTGCTCATAACGCAGTGTGAGCAGTGTTTTTAGTGATTACCAAGTTTAAAGGTTTCGCCGCATAGCCGACGCAGCGCGACGGGGGCGCCGCGGTGGCGCGGCTTGGGGGGTTGTAATGTACTGAAATTTACGGGAGACGCCATACAGCGCAGCCACCCTCGCAGCAAACGCCACGACCGAACGTAGCCGAGCGCTTCTGTCACGCTCCCGTCGCGCTCCCCTCGCGCTCCGTCGGCTATTTGACCAAACCTTAAACAGCGTTCGACTCGGGCGGTGCCATCGCTTGTTATTATGACTTTTGGCACAAAGTTCTTTTACGCGGCTTACAGAAGAGTGAACTTAGCGAAATCGTCACGTAACGGCAAAAGCGTTATGCCCGCTCCAGGTCTCTTTTCCCTTTTTATTGCTGTCTTTTTTTATTATATACGGTTGTATGTATGTACGTGCGAATATCCCGATTAAAGTATCAAGCATTGTGCGCGGTCAGTTGTACAACGTCAATTCTAAACATGTGTAAATATTATCTAAACTTATTTTTTGTTATTGTTTTAATTCACACGGGATTTATATTTGCCATTATTGCAATTTTATAATGGAAAGTCGAGAAACAGAAACTGCAGCAAACAAAGTAAGTTAATAAATCATATAATTTCTTATTTATATTTTTTTATATATAATTTATAATTCACTATTAATATACTACAAATTATAATTGCCTGTAAATATAATTTAATTTTTAATAAATGACTATTTACCCTAACATATTAAATAAAATTTATTGTTTTAAATCCGAACTTCACATTTTTGCTTAGTTAAATATTTTCAAATTAGAGAGAGGTAGCGAGAGAGAGAGAGAAAAAGAGAGAGAGAGAGATAGAGTTGAATAAAAGAGGGCTGCGCTTTTTAGTGTGACAAAATACACTTATATAATCAATAGAAATCTACATAATAAATCATGTTTAGAGTTGAAAAAATAACATAAAGAACTTCGTTCATGACGGGGTTCCCCGACCGCACAATTTTTATTATCAATATAATTTTTACTGAAATGATTCCCAATTCGTTGCAAGATACAATTACAAGTTACGTTGATTCGTCGACTGAAGTAAACACCGGTACGTCGCACTCAAAAAATTAAACAAAAATCTTTTAAAAAAATTGTAAACCAACTTCAAAAAGCAAAAAATAAATATTTGAAGTTGGTGCCGGTTAGTGCGGTCGGTTACTTGGCACCGACTTCAAAAAATTATTTTTTGCGTTACGAAGTTGGTTTACCTTTTTTTAAAAGATTTTTATTTCACAATTATTAGTATGTGAGGAGTGAATTATTTACTAATATTTATGTACCTGTATTATATTATTTTGCTGAGTTGTACAGTAAGGTACCTACAGGATTGATACAATAACCATAATAACGGAATCTATACATTCGTGCCGTTCGCCGTTAAGGAGTCCCCTGGTGTATCTTCAATGACCAAAGTTCAATACCGATTTCATTAAAATGGGACCACCTTGAAACTATACTAAACCCAACGCAAAAAGAATCATTAAAATCAGTTCATAAATAAAGACGTTATAAATATACACAGACGAACTGTAAACTTCCTCCTTTTTGAAGTCGTTTAATATTCTGATTAGTTTTATGGTAGGATACCTATATCTCAATCTACGCATTTGTATGGTTTGTCGTTGAGGAGTTCTCTGGTATAACTTCAAAGTCCAAGGTTCAATAATGATGAAATTGAAAATGGGACCACCTTGGAGCTATACTAAATTCAATGCAAAAATAATCATCAAAATCTGTCCAGAATTGACGGAACGGTACTCGATATCGGTGAACATACATAAAAAAGCATATATACAGACGAACATAGAACCTCCTCCTTTTTGAAGTCGGTTAAAAAGCGGCAACAACGCGTGAAATCACAATAAAAAGTCTCAACAATCACTAGACTGGCAAATGTAAAGGCATTTTCAAAAAACTCGCGACTAGAATAGATACCAACGGAGGTCTAAGCACGAAAAGATAACGCTAGCGTAACGCTATCGAGTTGATATTCTATCCTTTTCACACTCCAGATTTACTATATTAACTTGCAAGTGACAGCACGCTTTGTCGACAGCGTTATTATAGCATCAAATTGTTTTTACTTAGGCCTCAAAGGGTTTAGCATGAACAAATTGACGTTATTGTAAATCTGTGGAGTTGATGTTTCATCCTTGTCACTATACCAATTTGCTGAATAAAGATGAAGGTGACAACATACTTTCTTGACAACGTCACAGTATCGCTGACCTGTTTATGGTATGCTCTCTGAGGCCTAAATATATACAATTTGACGTTATAATAACGCTATCAGGTTGATATTCTATCCTTTTCACGCTACAGATTTACTGAATAAAGATAAACAGGACAGCACACTATCTCAATAACATTCTTTATAAAGTTTAAGTACAAACAATTTGACGAAAAATCGTGCCATCACATTCATGTTTAATAAGATAATCTAGAGTGTGAAAAGGATGGCATATCAACTCGGTAGCGTTACACTAACGTCAGTCTATTCATGCTACGCTCTCAGGTCTGTTTCCTATAAAACGCGCGATAAGTAACAACGAACAACTTCAAAGGTACTTTATCAAGCTAACAAAAAATTCTCGTAGAATTTTATTCAAACAGACGGTGTAGTTGCTGTGATACAGGTTTAGGGATCAACAGGTGTAATATGATATGAAAAACCTAGAAATTTTGTTGTACGATCTTGGTCTCATAGGATATCTTATTATGAACTAGTCATGTCAGAGGTTTGACTGCCTCGTTGGTCTAGTGGCAAAGCACATCGCTTTATGATCACGAGGTCCTGGGTTCAAATCCTAGGTCGGACAAGTGTAGCTTTTCTAACGAAACTTTCCCAGTACGAGTCCGAAGTCTGGAATTGTGCCCGGTATATGGCAATACGCTTGCCCCCTATTACATGGGACCTAACATCGTCGGCGTAACGTAGGTACTCAGTACACCTCTGCCACCCCTGCTTGGGGAATATAGGCGTGACGGTGTAACTAGTCATATTTTATTGGAATTAATACTAGAAGCGATATTTATCCTTAACCCACGGATGTTTACTTAGCGCTTGAAACACCTATTGTGGAGCACGTTAAAAACGACCACTTTGCAGATCGTTATTTCTTAAAATAACCATTAATGATTATTTCTAGGAAAATCCTAATAACATATCACCTTGTCTACGACTCACACTCAGGTGATAGATACTTCCCTTATGCACTGCTTAACCAATAACGCAGACAGAACATATAAATAGAGATACAATAATATAGATAAATAAGTCAAGAAACTGATTTCCATTCTTTTACATTTTAATTATTACGGAACCCCCAACATTTATATTATTTACGTCAAGACCAATATTTTTCCCCTCTCACCGAAGCCTTTTTCAATTCAATAGAGAGAAATGTAAATTAAATAGTGACAAGAAGTTATATTCCGCCTGTCAAGAGATAAAAAAAGGTTTGTTCTATAAGATAACGGTTTTATTTAGGGGTCAGTTATATCTATGGCTTCGGTGTAGAGTTAAAATTTAGGATTTAAAATGTATGGTTTTATTATAGGGTAGATTAATAAAATATGGGGGTGGCAGAGGTGCAGTGTGTACGCCCACTTATTGGCAAAGATGTTAGGTGCAAATGTAATGAAAAGGTTAGTGCGGGCAGTTGCACAGAGCAGACGTGCGCTTATTACTCTTTTTTTTTCAATATTATTAAATATTACGAAGTTGTGGCATTAAATACTGAACTCAAATTAAGAAGTGATAAGCTTCATTCTTACTTAAAGTGCATAGTTTTATTTGTGTGTGTGACGCCGTATCCACAGCCATATCACAGCGCGGTAACGGCTCCGCTCCTCTTCGAGAAACAGAGAAAGGCTCCGATCTTTTGTCCCATTCGCTCATTTATTTTTATTGCATACCTTTATTGCAATAATGAGTGCTAAGGATAATAATATGTCAGAAAATGATGCATCAGGAACTAATTACATTAGCTCCAAGTCAAACTTAACGAGACTAGATTCAACGTCTCTGGAATCGTTGACGTCAACACGTAAGCGTTAACAACCTGACTGTGACTTAAGACAGGAAATTGCGGATTTTCGTTCCGAAATGATGGCTTTCTTGCAAGATTTCAGGAACGCACATGACACTGATATGAAAGGTATGCGTACAGACATTTATGATGTAAAAAAACAAATATCATCCATCAAAATTACTACAGAGAATTTAATCCAAGAAAACGTTCAAATACGGAATGACTTAAACATATTAACTCATTCCATGGAGTTTCTTTCCAAATAACAAGAAAATCTTAAATCGAACATTAATAAGATTTCGTCGGATATGTCAAATATTCAAGTCAAGCAGGAATATCTCTCGGATACTAAACAGCAATTAGCGAAACTCCAAACAGAAGTAATATTTCAACAGCAACGCGAACGCTTGTGTAACCTAGAAATATCTGGTATTCCCGAAAAAAACAATGAAAATGTCTCGCAGTACTTGGTTACAATTGCCACAGTACTTGGAGTTCCACTATCTAATGATGATATTGTCAACACCATCGTGTCCCTACCTACGTGAAAGGGAAGCCCAGGAACATTATTGCCAAATTGAAGTCCACGCTGGTAAAGGACACTATTATCTCGGCTGTGCGCAAAAGGAAGGGAATCACCACCTCAGATATTGCCGTATTGGGTGATCACAAAATCTATATCAATGAACACCTTACGCCATTTTACAAGTCACTATATAAACAGGCAAAGCAATGCATTATTACAGCCAACTATAAATATATTTGGATAAGAAACTGCAAAATATTTGCACGCAAGAATGACACCTCGCCTCCGATAATAATACAAGAAGACGGTGATTTGAAAAAAAATAAATGACTCGCCTATTATACCCTATGTCATTTTACCCTCTTTTTTGTACCTGTAGCAGATGCAATTATAATATCTAATTGCGTACCTTCAAACGATTTTATTGTAAAGCGTACCAACATATATTTATGTTATTGCGTATAATATTCTAGTATTAACACTTACAAACATTTCAATTAATTATATAACACGCCTTGGTTATTCCATTCAGTTCAGTAATTTACCAATAATTAAGACCGTTTTTGCCATGATTTGCACACCGATGACTATACCTATTATTTTTAATATCACAACAAACCTATGTCTTTATTTTTGCGCCTCGTTTGTTAATGATTCACATCTTGATACCTTTATTATACTCACGGACATTACCTTTGCTATTTTTTACCTTTTATTTTTCTACGTAAGTATCAAAATGTCACATCTTATTATAAATGGCTCTTAGCGATAACATATTAGTAGAAAGAAATCTGAAATTCTATTATCAAAACGTCCGTGGGTTACGAACGAAATGTTCAAAATTATACAACAAAATCCTTATTAATGAATATGACGTGCTTTCATTCACAGAAACTTGGCTTCAAAATGACATTTTTGATTCTGAATTATGCGATAACAGATACGAGACCTTTCGATGTGATCGCAATTTGCACCTAACGGGTAAGGCGACTGGCGGTGGGGTTATGTTGTGCACCCGCCGGGATCTCGGCGCGACCCGTAGAACCGAATGGACATATACATGTTCCGAATTAGTATGCATAACTGTTCCGGCGCGCGCGCTTTCCTCTGCAGTCTATCTATCTATCTATCTATAACCTCACGCCAGATCCCTTGCGGGGTAGGCAGAGAGTACAGAGTTCCAACAGGTTCTTTCCTTACATACCTCTCTGGCTTCCTCGACTCTCATAGTTCGTCTCATACACGCTCGCCGGTTACGGAGACTCTTGACTTTTCCATCAGATAAGACTCGGTTTATTTGGTCGTGGTAAGATAGTCTAGGTCTTCCCCGGTACCTGCATCCTTCCACTTTCACATTGTATATCTGTTTTGTCATTCTTTCCTCTGGCATTCTTTCTATATGCCCGAACCAACGGAGCATGCCCTTTCTCATCTTTTCACCGATACTATCTTTCATACCTACTCGCTGTCTTACTATGCTGTTGCTAATGCGGTCGGTCAGCTTCACTCCGCACATCTTCCGCAGAGCTCGCATTTCTACCGCATTTATCCTACTTTCATTCTCCTTCTTACATACCCAGCTCTCGCTACCATATAACAGCGTTGGGACAAGAACTCCGTTATGTATGGCCAGCTGCGCCTTATGGCTTAAGTGCTGGCTCCCGAGTAGCTTTCCCATCGCACCATTCACTCTGTTCCCTGCACTCACTCTTCTCTCTATGTCAGCGGTGTATTTCCCATCCTTACTGAAGGCGCATCCAAGATATACAAACTCATTCACTTGCTCCAGCACATCGTTACCAACCACAATCCTTACATTCGTTCTGGTTTCTTCCCTTTCAAAAACCATAATCTTGGTTTTCTTCACATTCAAGTGTAAGCCATTGATCATGCAGTCGTTTTTCATAACTGTGACTAGTGTTTGCAGATCAGTGGCTGTTGGCGCTATTAAAACCGCGTCATCTGCATAAAGTAGATGGTTTACCACTAAGTCACCCATTTGTACACCTTCATTCATCGCTTTCAGTCTTTGAAGACTTTTGTCCAGATATATTATAAACAGTCTAGCGGACAACACGCAACCCTGCTTGACGCCGATTTTAACGTCAAACCAGGGTGACCTGTTACCACCCACCCGTACGCATGCCTTGCAGTCCACATAAGTGGACTGGACGGCTCGCAACAGAGTGCCATCTATACCATACTCTGGCAAAATGTCCCAAAGTCTCTTTCGCACAACTCTGTCAAATGCCTTCTCCAGATCTACAAAACCGCAGAAAACCTTCCAGCCCACTGCCAGATGCTTCTCTACGATGTTGCGGAGTGAGAAGACTTGATCCGAACATCCTCTTCCAGACCTGAAACCCCCTTGTGCCTCGCACAACATTCCATCGGACTTCACGCGCATTCTCCGTTCAATAATTTTACCGTACACCTTGGCTGCCAAGCTGATCAAACTGATGGCCCTGTAATTGGCGCAGTCATATTGTGAGCCCTTGCCTTTATACAAGGGTACTATGACTGCGCGGCGCCAATCTGTAGGGACTCTACCGGTCCTCCAGCAAAGGTTTGCAAGGGCCCGGAAAGCGTCCCGGACGCAAGTTCCACCATATTTGATCATCTCGGCAGATATCATGTCTACTCCCGCAGCTTTACCGTTTTTCATACTTCCTATCGCCCATTCAACTTCTTCCATAGTGATGTCCTCCGTTGATTCTGGTGCCGCAATCACGCCTTTAGGCACGTCTGCGGCATCAACATCCGGGTCATCTCCATACATTTCTCCAAAATATTCACTCCACCGGTTTAGCACAGCTTGTGTGTCTGCAAGAATGTCACCATCTTTAGATTTTATCTTTTCCATTCTGGAGCCTGACGAATCACCTCGAGCCTTTCTCACCTTGCTCCAAAAGAGTTTGGTGTTGTTCTCGAAGTTCTTCGCCAGCCTCTCCTCCTCAATCATACTGGCTCTTTTACGCTTATCTTTCACTAAAGTTTTAGTGGCATTCTTGCATTGCCGGTATATTTCTTTCCTCATCTCTGTCATACTGGCATTCAGGTTCAAAGAAGATACATAGTCCTGCCACGCTTTCTTCTTACTTTCTACGGAGCTTTGCAACTCCGCATCCCACCATGCATCACCTTTTGCTGTAATATGCTTCTTTGAGCAACCACATACTTCTTTCGCGGATTCAACCAAACTCTCTTTCAGGCTATTCCAGCATTCATCTACATTTGAGTCCGAAGAGCCTGCTGTCAAAAGCTTGTCTCGGACTCTGTCTTCATACATTCTCCTCACGCTCTCATCTTGCAACTTTTCAACCTTTAATCTTTCAAGGTCTCCGAAGTGGATACGCTCTCGCCAGTGTCTCCACTTCCTGAACAGACCACTAAACCGCGCAACTACAAGATAGTGGTCTGATTCCAGAGTGGGGCCTCTATACGCACGCGTATCTTGTAGTTTGCTTCGGAGACGGTTATCAACCAGGATCAGATCTATCATGCTTTTTTGTTCATTCCTTCTCCACGTATACAAATGTATGTCCTTGTGCTGGAATATCGTATTAGACACAAGGAGACCCCTTTCCAAACAAACATCTACAATGAGCTTACCTGCATCGTTCACTCTCTTATCACCATAAGGACCCAGAGCAGCGTCGCAAGTTTGCCGCCTGGTTCCTACCCATCCGTTCAGATCGCCACACAGAATCCCCTTTTCATTAGCCTCAGCCAAATCCAGAACTTCCCTGACATTATTCCAAAACTTCTCAAGGTCCTGGGGTGTCGACGAGCTTACGGGAGCATACGCTGCGACCAAAAATACTCTAGTGACACCCAGTTTTAAACGGACCCAGAGAAGTCTCGCATCGCACAGGCCATAATCTCTCACTCCAGAGGCCAGGCGACGGGACAGCAAGATACCCACCCCCATGCTGGCACGACTGCTCTGCGGTACCCCAGACCACAGAGCCATCGTTCCATCAGGAAGATCACAGGTTTCACTGCCCCTCCGCTTTGTCTCTGTTACACACAGAGCATCCAGGCGTCTCTCTCTCTTTCATTACATCAATCACCTCATGCATCTTATCTTCCATACCACCTCTTACATTCCAAGTGCCTATTCGGCACTCTGCACCCCACGACTCGCCAGTTCGGGCCCGGCGTGATGGGTGGCGGCCCCCATCGCCGCTTCCACCTATATTCGTACCGACGGGGGCGGGCCGGTACGCGTCGCCTCGGGGGGACGCCCTAGCCCGCACTGCGGTACGTCTTCGGTCCAAGATTGCAGCCATAATGACTGGCAGGGGTCGCGACGAGCACGCTCTTGGACAGACCCCAAGATTTCAATTTACCAATTATTAAGTGGAACGACAGTTCATATAATATTTCACAAAATGACTCTGGATTAATCACTTACTCAGCGACCTCATTTTTAGATGAATTAAGTTTCGCAGGGTTAAGACAGTACAATTACACACTTGGGCGGGCGAAAGGCTATCCCACCACACGCGTCCTTCGAGGCGCAGTGGCATAGCTTCTCGCCTATTTTGCTCGTCTGTCCCGGCAAGCAATTTGGCGTGGTCTTGGGAGTAGCGCACGGTCGCGACGATCCCCAAGGCAAGTGTGACTGTATCCTGCTCGCGGTTGCTGCCTGCTATTGGTCTGGTCCTTCTGAACAGACATAACAGAAACAGTCATGCGCTACCCTTCCCCAATTTTCGGTCCCATCCCTCCTTTTCCTCCCGCTATGTCCCCCGGTTCTGTCCGGAAGTGTGGTTGCGCCTAGCTGCCCCCTTCAATCTCCGTTTTGGAGAGGGTCGGGTGCAGCAGGTGGCGCGTCTTGTCGGGTCGGTTGCTGGTCGTTCCCCTCCCTCCTCGCTCGAGGAGGGACTGGGAGCCTACAATTCGGTCTAAAGTGAGGTCGGTCGAGTCGCTCGCTCCTTGTACTCTCCGTTTGAAGAGAGGACAGGGAGCGGGCCTTCATAGTCTGTTGTTGGTCGACATTGAAAGGCTGGTCGGCACGATGTGCCTAATGCCGCGGTCGGCGTGCCGCGGCTGGAAGCGGAGGGGCCAATCTCCGCCAAGCGCCCAAGCTGTAGTTCAGCGTATTTTTTTTAATGATGTCTCAAAATAAAAAGCAATTACCCCAGGGAGGTACCGGCCTTTCCAAGGTCGGAGAATCCTCCCCAGGGCCCTCGGGCCCTGGCTGCCCCTCGTATTCTGGGGGGGGCACTTTGATACGTCAATCACACGACTCTGGCAAATCCATATCGGACATCGATGTTAGCGCACGGAAAGGCAAGCCCGTGGTGGTGTTGGGGCGTCTTCAAGACGCCGACATCACCGCGGCAACCAAAGGGAAAAAGCCATCGGAGGGCACCTGTACTAATCAGGCATCCCGAGAATTCACGGCGGCTCTGAAGGAGGCCTACAGGGCCTACATGGCGTCGTCGGATGAAGATGCCTCGTGGTCTGACGCCGCGGACTCGGCCGACTCGCTGGCGAGCCTCGAACGGCCGAACGCCAGCCAGAGCGCAAAGCGACCTCATACCCACGAGCAGTCGAGCTCGGATGAGGTCGCAAAAAAGGCGGTGAAGGTGCCGCGAGGCCGAGGCCGTCCGCCCACGTCCGGACTATACGTCGGACACGCCGAGGCAATGGCGGAGCTCGCTGCACAAAAAAAAAAAAGCAGCCTGAGCGTCAGGCCGAGCCAGAGCCGGCCGCTACAACTGCCACGCCGAGGGAGGAGGCGGCCAATACGGGCTGCCCCCAGGAAAGCACATCAGGTGCAAATAAGGAGGTTACCGGGGCAACCGGCCATAGGGAGGCTGCGCTGCAACAAGTGCAGAGTATCCTCCACGTGGCCAGTACCTCGAAGAATTTGAAGGGTACATATGTGAAGGCCCTCAAGGATGCCGCCAAAGTAATCAAAGACGCGGTGGAAGGCATCTTTGAGGCGTCAGTCCCCGAAGAGGTCAAAAGGGTCGAAGCCGATAACGCTCGGTTGAAGAGGCTGGCGGAGTGGTACAAAAACCAGGTGCACTACCTCCAGACCGCCACCACTCCCCAGCGCACGGACTCACCCATGATGGCGACCCCCGCAAGAGCGGCCCCCATGGTAGCGTCCCCCGCGGCAGCGTCTCCCGCGGCAGTGTCCCAGGTGACAGCGGCCCCCGCGATGTCTGGTCCCGCGGAAGCGAGCCCCGCGGAATCACCCGTTGTATTAGCCCCGACGGACCTGGATCACTTTCGCAGGTCTATCATTGACAGCGTCGGGGCTATGATGGATGCTCGGTTTTCGGCGCTAGAGGGGCGGCTCCTTCCAGAGCAGCGCCTCCGCCCGCCGTTGGCGATTGACAAGCCAGCAACAGATGCTCGGACGCCTGCGTCAACAGCTGAGTCGGCGCCTCCCGCCAAAAAAGGGAAGAGGGTGGCGAAAGCGCCAAATAAGAAGGGCCCCCCTCGAGTGCCGGCACCAAGGCCGACCCAACGAGAGCCTAGTCTCCCACCCCCTGCCCCAGAGAGCTCTGCGGAGAGCCCGTGGACGGTGGTAGGCAAGCGGGGCAAGAAGAAGAGGCCCACCCAGGCCACCCAACTGGCGCAGCCCGCCGGGCCGGCCACGCCGGCGCCCGCGAAGAAAACGCGCAGGCGGAAACCGAAGCTGCGAACGCCGCGTTTGGCGGTGGTGGCTGTCAAGCTGCCGCCGGACGCCGAGAGCCATGGGGTATCATACGCCACCGCGATCGCTCGGGCGCGGCAGCTCGTTAACCCAAGGGACTTGGGAATCGAGGGCACCCTCCAGTTTAGGGTGGGGGCGACGGGAGCGCGCCTAATAGAAGTTCCGGGGGCCGATAGCGGCCCTAAGGCGGACGCCCTCGCGGCCGCGATGAGCAAGGCGCTCGCTGCGGAAGGTGTAGTGGTGTACAGGCCCATCAAGCGCGCTTCCTTGCGCCTGGTGGGCCTGGACGACTCGGTGACAAAGGAGGAAGTCGCAGAGGTGGTGGCCCGTGCCGGCGGATGTCTGGTCGAGGCTGTAAAGACGGGGGAGGTGTTGCGCGACCGGACACCCCTAGGCACGATTGTGATTAGCTGCCCCATCGAGGCAGCTAAGAAAGTAGCGGCGGTGGACAGGCTCCGTGTTGGCTTCACCTCAGCACAAATAAAGCTGCTGGAGGTGAGGCCGATGAGGTGTTACCGCTGCCTCGAGGCCGGGCACGTGCGCGAGCAGTGCCGGTCCGAAGTCGATAGAGGCACGGCGTGCTACAGGTGCGGGCAGCCAGGCCATAAGGCCTCTGGGTGTAGGGCTGCCCCCTGTTGCGCACTATGCCGCGCGGCCGGTCATCCAACCGGCCACATGCTGGGCGGCAGGGCCTGTCCGGCCCGAAAGCTCGGCCGCCGTCGAGGAGGCGGATCTGCCGCTCCGGCCGCATCACCTGCGGCTCAGCCGCAGCCGGTCGCCTCTGGCGCCACTGAGGCGCAGAATGTGGCGGTGCCCATGGAATAAACCCTGGGCACCGTCAACGAAATCACCTGAGTGGCAGACTCGGGGGAGTCTGCTGCCCAGCTCGCGGGGGAGACGCCGTGCTGAGTGACACCAGCATGGCGTCTAGTAGGGGGAAAAGGGAGCGCCCTTTACACGCTCCCAGGGTGGGCCCTAACAGGGCGGGTCGCGTCGGGGTCGCGGTGCGTACCTAACGGCGATCCCGTGATCCCCGACATTACGCGGCAAAGAGGGTGTCACCGCAGGGTTTTTAGTCGGTACACTTGGTCCATCAGCAGCCGGGGCTACGGCCCCGAGTGTTGATGGGTCAAGGACTCCGACATAACCCCTCCGCGTCCCCCGAACGCGGACGGGTACCCATAAAGGGTTTTCCCTGCGTGAAAAAAAAAAAAAAAAAAAAAAAAAAAAAAAAAAAATACAATTACACACTTAATAGTTTACAAAATACTTTGGACCTCTGCTTCAGTAATTTACCATTAGAAGTTGTAAACTGTTGTAATCCTCTAATAAAAGAAGATGTATATCACCCATCCTTATATATTACAGTTTTTGACCTACAACCACATCAACTTAAAGAATATAACCCACCACGTTTTAATTTTTATAAATGTGATTATAGCAAGATCAATAACTTTTTAAAACAAGTCGACTGGAATAAAATGTTATTAACATCTACCATTGATGAGGCAGTAGATACTTTTTACAAAAAACTTAATGAATGTTTTCTACTGTTTGTACCTCTTCGCACTTCTTCATCAAATAGTAAATATCCGGTATGGTATAGCCCTGCTTTAAACACTATTAGTAAGATGTTTGAACAGCTCATCTATGCAAATATATATCCTTTAATCAGCCGAGGTATATCCAATACACAGCACGGTTTTCTCAAGGGACGGTCAACCATCTCAAACTTAACCTTATTTACCGATTATGTACTTAATAATATGGAGAAAGGCGGCCAGGTTGACGTGATCTACACGGATTTCGAAAAAGCCTTCGACCGTGTGGATCACGTGACCCTGTTTCGCAAACTGGAACATTTAGGAATACACGGAAGTCTATTGAGATGGTTTAAATCTTATTTAACAAATCGTTCTCAGATTGTGGTACTTGGGGGGTTCAGGTCTGATTGCATCTCCATTCCTCCTGGCGTCCCCCAGGGATCGCATCTGGGTCCTCTCTTCTACAACGCTTATATTTTTGACATTAACACCTGTTTCAACCACGCAAATCACTTATTATATGCAGATGATAAAAAAATATATATGAAAGTCCGTTCCAACGCTGACTGTGAGTTGATACAGAACGATCTCAATAATCTATTCAAATATTATAAACGTAACAATATTGTAGTCAGTATTGTAAAATGTTAATGTATTAGTCTCACCCGTAGGAAACATCCTATTACCTATTCATATCATTTTAATAATGTTGTAATCGAGAGGGTCCAAGCTGTCAGAGACCTGGGAGTCCATTTTGATTCTAAGATGCTTCTCTCTGAACATATTAATATTATTGTTGACAAAGCCTACCGTAACCTTGGGTTTGTTTTACGCACCTGTCAACCCTTTCGTTGTTTGTTAGCTATAAAAGCGGTGTTTTATGCTTACGTGAGAAGCATCCTAGAATATGCCAGCCCTGTCTGGTCACCCTGTTATGATACCTACGTAAAACGAATTGAACGCATCCAAAAAAAATTTGTTAGGTTTATGAATTTCAAATCCAGAACTTCTATATCCTATTCTGAGAGCTGCAAAAAATATGATCTCTTAACTCTAGAAGACCGTCATCGACTGCTAGATATGGGTTTGTTATTCGACATTATGCGTAGTCATCTAGACTGCGCTGATTTGGTACAACGTATCTCATTATATGTACCTACACGTCGTCTTAGACATACCCCATTGTTTTATGTACCCTTCCATTCAACGAATTATGGCAAGAACGCTGTCCTTACTAGAATCATAAAAACATACAATGATAAATTTCGTGATATTGATCTCTTTGCTGGATCATAATCATTGTTTAAAAAAAACATTATAGAAAATTTAGCTACTTAACATCACGTATTAAACAAAATAAAAAATAGGCTTGGTCACGCTGTATTTGGTAACGATAATTATACATGAAGAATACTTATACATTACGCTATCCCTATATTTCTTATTACGTATCTATATGCTCGGCAACACGTTACTTATATCTTATTAAATAAACTTATACCTTGTTAAAGAATACCCACAATTTTTTATCGCTCACTTATTTCGTTTATGCTTATTGTAAACCTATTTATTATCTTAAAATCTATGTAAGAGCATGTATTCTTATTTATAATATACATAGCACTTCTTTATTAACTAATCCTAAATCGCTTTGAGTGTTTGAGATAATCTTATTTCTTTATTGCTTTGTAAGTACCCATGTTTTACTCACGAATACTTGTTTGCTTTTGTGCACTTGAATTGTAAATCGTGGATAACTATTATTAGCTATGTTTATTGTATACTTATAATTTTGTATATAATGTTAAAGCTGTTGTTATCCCAAATAAATAAATAAATAAGTAATGGAGGCGAGCCTATAGCCATTATGAGGAAAAACTACACTGTAGGATTTGAGACCCCGTGATTGCTATGTGCATGCGCAATAGGCCACCAAGAATAGTTATTTATCTTAATAATAATAATATTTGGACCTGGCCCGTGAGGTTACCGCCATGTGGAATGTTGATGCAACTACCATTATTCCGATAGTCGTATCAGTGAACAGCCTAATAGCGAAGAGCTTCGATAAACACCTCGAGAAGCTCTCGCTAGGCAGTTGGGTCAAGGGCCTGATACACAAGGCGGTAGTATTGGACACGGCGCGCATTGTAAGGAGGTTCGTCTCTTTGGAGTCCTCACCACCGGTAGCTTGGGTTGTTTTTATACAATATACATAAGAATTTTTGTATTTTGTATTTTAACATTTATTTTATAAGAAATACTCTGACGTGAAACGTTGGAACTTATTAAACGGCCTATAAGACTTCCAACTTGGCTTAACGACCACCACATTAAGTGGTAACCGGCACGAACAGCTGAGCATGATTTATGAAGCACCAAGGCGCTCAAATATGAAAATACCTCAAACAGTCACCCGTCTCAGACCGACCGAGCCGAAGGTTGCTTACCTTTGGTGATCGCTAAGAACATCGCGGTCACATAGGGCTACAAGTGCCTCTCACCTTAAACGCTTACCCAATTATTCTATCTATAGCATCACGCCAGATCATAGGCAGATATTACAGAGTTCCAACAGGTACTTTCCTTACTGATCTCTCTGGCTTCCTCAACTCTCATTGTTCGTTCGATACACGCTCGGCTGTTTCGAAGACACTTGACTTATCTAGATAATTATTATTCCTATTTAATCTGCAAACTCTATTTGCGGTAACAAACAAAACATTACCCATTACTCATCACCTACCACCAGTCGAACACCCAGTTGTGAAGCACAATTATTCTCAAGGTTCAAAATTAAGAGGCGCCTTGATCGTTCTTAAAACGATTTAATTAAACCCTTTGCAAACGAATCATAACGAGTGACAGATACGAGGGGCTCCCAAACTGACCGCTTTCGATATTAATCCCTGGAAAATACAAGCCGTAAAATCTTTTGCGTGGGGATTTTGATTTGGATGATCTTTTGTGATGTGTCAGTCCGGATTTTGCAGTTGAGATTTGAAAAGATTTGATCGGATTTTCAGGGATGGTTTTTTTTAATTATCATATAAAATATAAAAGTAGGATGATATGGTATATACCAGAGGAGACTAAAACCATTTTACTACGGTCAAATTGAATGACCAGAAAACTCTTATACTTGAGGAGGTGTCTTCGTACAAATATGTATATTTCAAAGATCGAAATAAGTAATAGATCTATTCATGGGCAGGAGTAATTTCGAAAAATTAAAACATATAGGTCAGTCTTATAAAACCAATAAAATTAAAACTAGCACGCCGAGTTTAGTCTCTGAATCTGTTCAGTAAAGAAAGAAGAAAACGATACTGCTTGAGGGAGTACAGCTGTACAATAAGCTACCGAAAGAAATATAGAGGTGTGATAATATAAAGACATATAAAAATAAACTTAAAGAATATATATGTACATTATAATTATAAAGCGTCAGAGGTAAAAAAATGTTGAATCATCATAGTTATGTGAATATTTACCCTGTATCCGTCTGCCTGAACTGTAAGTTTTTATGAGAATAAACTCCTTAAACCTAATCTATTAGTTCATATTTTTTTTTCATTTTTGTCATTCACCTGTAGTTTTGTTTTTACACGAGTTAAATTGTATTAGCGCTCGTAGCGCTGTGCGACCGCGGTGTTCTTACCGATTACCAAGGTTAAGCAGCGTTCGACTCGGTTGGCCCGAGATGGGTGACCGTTTGTGGCATTTTCAAATTCGAGCGTCTCCGTGCTTCGGAAGGCACGTTAAGCCGTTGGTCCCGGTTACCACTTAATGTGGTAGTCGTTAAACCGAGTTGGAAGCCTTAAAGGCGGCTTGATAAGTTCCAACAGCAGGTGGCCACAAACCTGCCTCCACCAATCCGCACTGGGTCCGCGTAGTGGAGTATGACCTAATCTCTCTCACCTCGATTAGTGAGAGAAGGCCTTTGTCCAGCAGTGGGCAGTACAGGCTGATATTATATATATATAAATTGTATTATTAAAACAATTTCTATCTACTCCAACAGTCTACTGTTGAGGTAGTTTAAAATGTCTTTTTATACTATACTAGTGGTCGCCCATTGGTCGAAATTCGACCATAATTAATTTAAATCATAAGTTTGAACATTATTAAGGTTCTATTGTCAAAGACTATACTTCTATAATCACAGATTTCGCCAAGGCTACACTGTTAATTTGCCTATTTTTTTTCAAACAAATTAAGTGAAATTTAAATATAAAAAATAAAAACAAAAACTGATTAAAATAAAGAACACCTCTTTTTAAAAGAACCAAAAATAAATTGCTTTCTATTGAACTTGACACACATATTTCGATAATTTAATTAATAATACAAAACTTCTCTGTAAACGATGTTTCTTGTAAAAACTCTTTCATCGTTTGACAATCAGTAAGACTATAGACAAATAATATTAAAAAACAAACAACATTAATCTATTCTCAATTTGAAGTGTATTGTGTCAAATACACGGTAGTGTGTGTAATGATTTTTTTTTTCTTATTTAATGTAATTTTTATGCATAATTTAAATAAAATATTAGCATTCTGCACTCCTTCTCTATATAAACTATTAGTGTAAGAAATCTCATATTCCTCTGTCCGCGCAATTTTCGTAGAAAGGGGTACAAAACTTCACGTATTAATATAATGATTCCAGTTAATGAACCGAAAAAATCCTTGGTTTTGACTAACTTTAATTGAAATTTAACGTGAAAACAAAATCTTAAAGTTTATTACTTAAACCAATTGCCCATTTAACGTTTTTTTATTTAATAATTCGCCATTGATGTATGGTATAATTATACTAAAATAATGTTTTGGAACAAGCCAGTGACAATCTTTTGGTTTAACAAGCTTTTAATTAACTTTTTTTAAACAAATAAATGAAATTTGAAGTTATCAGTATTGTATGTCGAGTCAAAATCCAGCGAGCCAATCTTGAATGAATTTTCTTAATCTTTTATTAAAATGGATTTTGTACATGTTAGAATCCCAGGGAAATAAATAAAAGTAAACTGTATTTCTACTGGTCTAATTACCATTATATTGAATAGTTGGATACATTAATATTACAAAGAAATATTAAAGGTATCGTCCGTTGTCGGCAAAGGTTTCAAGGAGTCTCGTCCCGTGGCGGGACGATCCTTGACAATGTAGTGGGGCTGCTCACTTGCGATATTACCCGTGCGTATGCTGCTGTCTGTGTGGGTGTCTGGGGTCGCAACGGTAGATTTATTTTTCATTTCTCTTCATGGACTGGCTCCACATGAGGATACTCCTGAACAATAAACAGTTTCGTCTTGGAATTTTTTTCGCATATTACTTTTGATAACACCACCTGAAAGCGTTAGGTTAGACAAGTTAAGTCAGCAATCTAACAAAAAATAAAAAAGCAGTAAGTAAGCCAAAAGACCATCATCAATATATCTTAATTACTAAAGCACCATGGTTAAATCATTATCTCATCTACATACAATTACGTAATAAATTCATTGCAATCAAAATTTATCGGCGAGCAAGTACCGGGCGATATTATAGCAAGAAGCCGCGCGCCATACATTTTAATTAACAGCTGTTGTTAATTAAGGATCGCGAGCTATTTAATTACGAGCAGTTGTTTTTCATGCTGCAGGATATTTTGAAGCCAGTTTATGACTGTCTAGATCTGTAGTGGAGTTGGCAGTTCGCTAATCTAGATCTTATTCAAAGTGTAGGTTTAGATCGCTCTGAGACGAAAGAAAATTTGAGGCTTATCTTTGGTGATTTTAAATGAAGCATTGTTGAGGTAAATTGACTTATCGTTATGTGGTGGGTTACTGTCTATGAATTCTAATTTTACTGATACTCATTTCATAGGATGTGTACTATGTAAGCTATATAATCATGACCATACACTGACTGTTTCATCTGACGCACAATAAAAATGTCTCCGTAAGCATTCAGATCACGGATGAGAGTAAAGAAGGCAAGAAAATTTGTGGGCAAAGAACCTGTTGGATGTCAGTACTCTCTACCTCATCTGCAAAGGAATCTAGATTAGATTACTCTTTATTGTTAACAAATACATTTACTTAGAGAAAAAAAAATAAACAAAGGATATAAGGATACAATTGGCGGTCTTATCACTAATAGCGATCTCTTCCAGTCAACCAAAACTGAAAGAAAGAAAAAAAAGATATATATCTTCTAGCACGCTGATAAAGACAAAGAATCATTGTTTGTAGCAGTTGATTATCTCTTCATAATAAGTATTTTACAACAAACCAGAGGCAATACTATTATTTCTCATTCAGCACGAGCTTACAAACGTAGCCAACACAACGTACATAAACATGTCAAAACTCTGTGACTACCAATAATATAAATAATTTCCTAGAGATAAACAACCCACAGCATTGTTCCTAAAACAATTCACACAGCAAAACTCTACAGCATAAAAGCCATATTCGACGCCTGTCTGCGACCAAAACCACTACAGAGCGTAACTTTGGATCGAGCAAAAAGTTGTCCGCAAACCGTACCTTTAACTTAAAACAGTCATTGTTCCCCATATATACATGGGTCACATTTTGACACTGTTTTTAAGGTTCCGTTATAGTTACATATCGTTATTATCGACCAAAAGACGTTTACAGCAGGTCGTTGTCCACCCTAAAAATATGATTACAATAATTTATGTGCGAATGGCGCTCGCAGTCCTGTGGAACCGCGATGATTTTAGCGATCTCCAAGGATAACTATATAAATTGAAAAGTAAAACAGATGCCATTACTTTTATTCTAGTAGTAGTAGACAGTTTTTCTAGTAGAAAATAAATCTACTCAAGAATATCAGCATATTAGGTACAAATTAGGCCATATGAAAAAAGTTAAGTTTAAGTTTTAAAACTTTAAACAATATGACCGTATTTGTTATTTAAAGAAACATTTTACCAGTGATGCGTTTTAGGTCAATATAAGCTTGTTTTTAAATACTGTTTGGGCAACTCTGATTTTAATAGCTTTAAATAAGCCCAGTAGCAGTTATGATCTGACTTAAAACTATCCAATGATCAAACGAAACGAACAAAAAAAAACCAGCTTCTACCAAAAATTAGGCTCTTATGACATAAAAATGGCCAATTTCAATCAACAGACAATGTTAGGTATTTAGAAAGAAAGAAAGAAAGAAAAACCATTTATTTAACCACACAAATACAGACAACAAGATAACAAAATACACATTTACAAACACCAGGGCCCCAATTCTCGTAATTAATTGACACTGAAAGTGGATGCTGACTGAATTGAGATTTAATTTTGAATTGACTCGAAATTGGTATTCTGTTACACTAAAAGTTCGGTCTGATTTCGGTATCATCTCAGTCTAATCTCAGTATAATCTAGTGTCGATCACATTTCGATCTATTATCGATCTCACGTCGATTCACAGCTGACATAGATTAAATAAAAAACATTAACTGTAATGTCAAACTTATAAATATCGGTGTTGCCAATTTGTAAGCAAGTACCGGAAGTGTCGGTAATTTTAAATAAAAACATAATTATATTTCACACAGGAATAGAAATATAAACGTATAAACAAATAAAAAATAGTATAAATATAATCAATTCGTTCTACTTTTGCGTATTTTGATTTAATTTGTATTTAATACTCGTTTGACGTGTCTGAAAATTGGGTATTTTCATTTAGGTACATGACCACCCCACGCACTTGAGCTAGTACCCATGGCCATAAAAATTCATAAGGTATAAAAAAAAACACCGCGCGAAAATTGATGTTGTTTACAAAGTGTTTTGAATTTCATTGTCTTCCATTATAATATTATGGCTAAACAAGGCAAAGAAGGAAACGCGCTTTCAACAAAATTGTGGGCTCAGTGCGCTTTGATTTTGAATGCCGACGTCGGAGACGTCCAAAAGTCAGCGCAAGAGTGGAAAAAGGTAAGTAATCTATCGTATGTATTATTTAGATCTGCTCAATATTACTATTCTTAGTGATAAAGTGCCGTTTTATATTTCTAGTACTACAATCAATACAAGAGCCGCACGAAGGCTAAACAAAGGAGCCATAAAATGCGAGTCCTGAAAACTGGTGAAGGGCCAGCTGACGAGGTCCATTTAACACCTTTGGAGGAACGCATTATTGGAGGATGCAGTTCTCAGGTGCCTGCTGTCAGGCATAATCTACTTGATATATTGGTAAATATTATATCAGTGGTAATATTTAAGTAGAACTCTATCAAGAAATTTTGAAATATTCTAATGTGTGTGATTTGTTTATAGACTGTTGAACTGAATACTAGCAGTGGCGGGAATGATGGGAGTTAGGGCACGAGTGGCCTTGTCCTAACAGGAGACAAGTAGGTCAATTTTGAATAAGTATACAACCAACAATATAATAACCACTAAAATAATTTTATTGTAAACAAGTCAAACAGAAAATGTATTATATTTCAATTGCCCACAGGGTTTGCGTGACTATTTGCTGTGCCTGTCATCGGTGGATGTGCTTACAGCAGCTGGTATGGCTGGGACGAGCATCTCGTCACTGTCTTGCTCTGGAAGTCCTGGCGCTCTAAGCTAAGCCTGATTGGCCACATTGTGTAGAACACAGCAGGCATTTACAATTTTACAGCCATCTTAGGTTTGTAATGCAGCTGCCTTACTACTAATAGACACCTGAAAGAAAAGGAAAATTGAAAATTACAACCATTCTTTATAATAATAAACATTGTTGATTAATAAATATATACCATTGTTGATTAGAAAAGTAATAATTTTAAACATTGTCAATTAATATTTGTTAAGAAGGTAAACCATTGTTGAATAGTGAGTAGAAATAATTTAGTTTAGTGTATTCTATATTTATAATACATATAAGTGTTTACACATTGTCTATTAATAATTTGATTATAGATTGTTAGTGATATGTTTTATATGAATAAATAAGCACTTATTTGATTTAGTTAAACATATTTATATTTACAAACCTGAATCTCCCTTTTGAAACTCCTATAATCTGTTCCAACACATTCAGAGCTTCAATATGTTTTTGGTAAAACCAATTTTCAGTAAAACCAAACAAATACCCACTATCACCTGCAATTTAAATGTGACATTATGCAGTGTTTATATTAGTTATCTTATAATGTGACTTCTGCAAACAGACATACCTAAAAGAGAAATAGATTCACCACCCTCAGTGACCTCATTTAGATAACCATTTAATGGGTGGTCCCTCCAAATAGTTGAATCATAGGTACTCCCAGGCTGGATGGGTCTACACAGAGAATATTTTGGTCTGTATCACAAATCTGAAAAGCAAGATTTTTTTTTATTAACAATCAATAATAATAAAGTTTAATAATTATAGCTTCATATTACTTAATTTATACTTACTATCATCACATACAAAGAATGATAGCCTTTATAGCATTAATATGCCTCCTCATGTTCTGAAGGTTTTATGATCTAAACATGAGTACCATCTATGCAGCCAACACCTCTAGGTAGCCCATATTTGGAATAGAATCTAAAATACAAAAAATCATACATTTGTTATTATTAGCAAATTTCAATAGATAGGTTCATATTTTAATGATTTGTATAACTTATCTGCTTCTAATTCTTTCCCTTGCCCTTGCCTCTCTTGTCAGAGGAAAGTACACATACTTGCTCAAGACTGCCGGGTGGTTTAAAGCATCTGTCACTTGCTGCGCAGCCCTCGACACACTGGGTTGTGGCAAAGCATGTGAAATGCTTTGTCCCATCAAACTTTGGTATGAATCACTCACATAGTGTTACCAAAACCTAGAAAAAAAGATAATATTTGAATCATTTTTTAATATTTAAGTATATACAATGCAAGGAATCTAACGTGATGATATAGATATATAAATATATGGCTTTCATTTTGCATATATTGAGTATTTACCTCGGGTGTGTACAAATGTGTGTTGTGTATAGGTAGTAGGTACTTAAAACTAACCTTTACAGCAGCATCCAGTCCATCGTTACGTCTTTCTCTGGGCATATGGGGCTTCAGCTCGTCAATAAGGTTTTCCACTAGCGGTTTCGAGAGTCTAAGTTTTTACAAACTCCGAATCGCTCATGGAAAAGGCGTCTGAAGCGAAACGACGATCACGTAATGTACGTCGGCGTTGCCTACGTCTTTCCGACGCTGCTTTGTCGTCTGCTCGTAGTGCAGCTATTAGATAATTCCACCTTAAGCCAAATCCACTCATTTTACGTGAAATAATTGCGTAAAAACTTATAATAAAATTTATTTTTATGCGCAAAACCAACTATTTACAATGTCTCTTCAGTCAACTTTGAGTCAAGCTTCAGTGTCATTTCAATCTCAAATTTGACGTTTGTTATTGTACGAGAATACCAATTTTGTAGTTTATGTTAGTTCAAAACGTTACCAGAATACCGTTTACATGTTTTTCAAGTTTCGGTCCGATCTCGATTCGGTAAATGTCATTGAAGGATTCGAATATGTTACGAGAATACCGTTTGTAAAGTTGATGAGATTGAGATGAGATCGAAACTGGATTTTGAACACTTTTAATTACGAGAATTGGCCTTCAGATGTTGTGTGGGAGAAAAGGATACTGCCTAAGCATATTGCTGCACCATAACATTGTGTCATGGTGCAGCGCTGGTATTCTGGCAGAACCTATACCTACGGAGTCTTTCTTTAAATCAACCCATTCGTACTTGACCAGTGTCTTTTCTGAAACCTTTGCAGTTGAAAGACTTGAAGCGGGTCGGGTTGGTACCAAAAAAGGGGTACATCGTACAAACACAGTTGTTCCATTATGAAGTCCGAAGAGTTCAGAGGTGGAATTAACTGTCGCGTGGAGTGGTCAGTTGTCGTATGTTAAGATTCTCCTTAGGCATGTTATATTAAAATGAGTGTTGGGGGATTCAGAAAGGTTTGTAGTAGGTAGACGGGGAGAAAGTAGGAGTGGTGGTTTGAATAAAAATTAAATTATTTATAACTTCAAGATTATTGAGGTCGGAATAGCAACTAATAAAGTAATTACGATTTTATTTATTAGTCAAAGAGTATGTCAGGTAGGTAATTGGGACAGCAATTATACAAGTACACGTCTTAAGAACTGTACCATAGCTGTTTAATCGCGCAGATTGTTGTATCTGAATTTTCATATTACAAAATTCTGATACAAATTAGCTGCTATGAACTGATTAGAAAAGACTAAAAAAGCTTTACTGCCATTTAATTGTTTGCTTTCTTTTAAATATAATTTTCTGGGATACTTGTAAACCTAATTTTAAAAATAAAACTAATCTTATGAAATAATGAGCTTATGGAACAAGTCTTATCATACTTATCTATTTATCTGTTATAGATAGATATGAATGTACTAGACACTCGAATTATAGCGTGTGTATCGAAATGTGTACACGGTTTCAAGTTGTAGGTATAGTAAAACGCTAGTTTCGACATTTATGTGCGTAGTCAGTATCATAGGTTCTCTACACTGTAAAAAGTCCTTGTTCTCCTCCATGTCCTTATATCTAGCTTATTTAAGATTCTAACTAGTTAACGGTGACACTTTTAGCATACTTTTAGACATTGGTCTAGTGGCAGATAATGCACGTAGCGATCACGACGATCACAAGGTACTTGGCTCAAAAAGTGGGGCGTACAAATGTAGTTTTTCTATCGAAAAATATCCAGTATCAGCTCGCAGTTTAGAATTATGCCCGGTGTTTTTCAATAGGCTCGACCCTTATTACATAGCAGCCAACATTGTCGACAAAAAGTGGTTTAAAACAGTACTAGTGTTTATATTTATACTTTATAATTACATCAGATCCATTGCAAGGTAGGCAACTCGTTTTAAAACTGTAAGTTTATTTTTAATGGTATCTTTCTTATATAATAAAATTATTTTTTGCCTTTTTTAGTTAATGTTGCGTTGTGATCAAAATCAAGAAATTTACAAAATAGTTACGAAACGATTCAATAAATTATGTTATATAGGCAAACAAACAGACAGACAAAGAAGCAACTTAATAAAGCGTGGTTAATACGACAACGTGTTCACATTAATTAAAAATTAAAACCGACGTGCCTTTGTAAATGAAAATGGAAAGAATTTAATAAAGAAACCCTATATTAATATTAACGTCGGAGTGTCTTTAATACTACAGTACAAAATCTTCACTTAAGGAAATGATAAAAGATAACATCGCACTAGAATCCTTTAATGAGCCCATTAATTCTGCTCGCCATTCTACTAAGCACTGAAAGGCACTTAGCGTAACATGTAATCTTCTTAGCGATGTTACATACCTATGTATGTAATACCCAGGGTATACTCGCTTCATAGCTAAAATTCTGGTATTACAGCCATGATTAGGTTAATAATAGAGAAAATGTAGATTTTGTGGGTAATATTAAGTATTATTTAAGTATAGTCGTATAGACTGCTTTGAGCTAGAGGCGAAAGTTTTAAATCCAAGGTTGGGCAACGTCGCTGTTATATCAAACTAGCTATCTGCCCCGGCTTCGCGCGCGTGAATTATACACATAAACCTTCCTCTTGAAAGACTCCGTCTATCAGTGACAACCGTATAAAAATCCTTCTGCTGGTTATAGAGTTTATCTCGTTCATATCGACAGACAGACGCGGCGGGGGGACTGATTAATAATATGTAGTGAAGATTAATTTAACAATCTGGATTCGTGACTAGTATAATAGTAGCAAGCTCGCCTCCTGCATTGAAATCTATAACTATCTACGATATGTGGGTTAACACAGTTTCCACGCTTCTGCTACCTCCGCTAGAATGAGTGTTTATATTTTTTACCAAACCTAAGCGACATGCGTACACACCTGGTTGTCGTCGTCGCTTAGTCAATTTTTGAAGAAAACCGTTTGTCTTACAGTAGATGTTTTCCAATGTTTATTATCCTGATTTATTCCTTTTACATTTATTTAAAAGTAGATATTTTTATAGTTACCAAGTAATAGAACACAGTCATTTATTTCTGTGAATATTATAAAAGGAAACTTAGTTAGATTTTTTATGGGCCTACATAAACACTTGAATACTTTTAAAACTTCCTCAGCAAAACAGTACTCAATTTCAGGTTTTGGAATATATTTTTATTTCCAGTAACGGGTGAGGCTGTTGCTATTCTATATCTTCAAAAATTTTAAAGAACAGCTCGATCAATCGTGATGAAATATTTTTAGAAATTGGGTGTATTTCATTTGTTATCAATCGGGTTAATCGCAGTAATCATTTAAATCGACTTTCTCATTGATAACCTCGCAATTTACCAGACAAATGAATAAAACATTCTCTCTCTCTCCACGTCTCCTGAGCGCATCTCCAACTGCTTCAATTATGGTCACAGGCGCTAATGTTATGCAAACCTTGCAACATTCTTAGGAGGTCCATGGTTTAGCTTAAACTGGGACTTCAGACTACTAATACTAGAAACTAGGAGATAAATATTGAGTTACACTTTATAATTATCTTCAGTAAAAAGACGTCTACTGCAGGACATGGACTGTCGTTGTGGCGATCTTTGTGTAATACTTATATAAGACTAAATTGAAAAAGGAAGGTATCCAACCCGAGCATATTAGGGTAGGTAGGATTGTGTGTGCCCGATGAGTGTAAAAAGCCGTGGCTTCCTACGGTACCGCGAGGGCGAACGCATCTACTTGAAAATGTTTATTATCAGAGAAGTCTTATAAGGATATAGAAGAATATTTGACACAAACTAATTATACTACTCTGACTCATCTCAGTAAATGGGATAAACTGTTTCTTCTTCACACTTTTTGTTTATTACTTAAAATTATTTATTACGTTAAATTTGTTGAAATATTTAAAATTGAATTTGTACGCCATAAAGACAAAACATGACTGATAATGTAGTATGTGATAACTGAACATCTTGCATGCTTTGCATTGCATGTTTTTGACAAATAAAGTATCTTGCACCTTGACAAAATGCGTATGCGCGTATCATGAACGCACTAAATGTGATTGCCCAGAATATTGACCTATTTTGTTGTCGACAGAAGAATTTAAAAGACTTCACCATACACATTATGTCAAACTCAAACTCAAATAATTTATTTTATATAAGCCCTGCGGGGGCGCTTACTACAACTTAAAAAAAATGTAAACTGACTACTTAGTCAATTTACATTTTTTTTTAAATCTTATTTAACTACTAATCTACCACCGGAACGGAACGTGGCTTCCACTGAGAAGATTCGGCGAAAAAACTCAGCGGGCTTATCTTTTTTTATTTAATTCTCTTTATCTTTTTTTCAATCATATTATGTGGATTTAATTCTAAACATTAGTTTACAATTAAATATTTTACGATCTAGCTCCAGTGTGATGCATAACGATCGAGATAGGAATCTAATTATATTATCTGTAAAGAGTGTCTAAAGGATTCCAGATGGACCAGTCCCCACAAGGAGCACCTGTGCATGAGTAAGACTGCTGGAACAGCTATCACTCCCCTCGATCATATTGGAGGGAAGGGAGTGACCCGCGCCAGACAGCCACCGCAAGCAAAGACATCATAGTGAGCATGACCAAACCAGAACCCCAAAGACGGTAGCCAGATGGTGTCTACAAAGCAGCAATACCCTAAGCTCGTCAGGTAGAACACGCAACGCTTTAACATTGCCGTAATTAGAAGAGAAAAATACATAGCATTAGTATTAAGAACATGGCACCTTAATTCCACGCGGTCATATGTTAGTTTATTAGGTAATTTTAAGCTTATTACACTATCGTATTGGGATATTTCTATAAAAGTTGTTGTAAAGGATCTTTTTAAAAAGAAACATTTATAACAAAAACTCAACGAAGATATCATTTTTTTAGATGAGGAGTGCCTATGGCTTCCTTTCGGCTGCATCTTCAACCCTTCAACACCATCAGGGTCTAAAGTACTGGTCAAGACAAATCCAATAAGTCTAAACACGGCGGGGTTATTTTGAGTAGTTGGGTAACCACCCACGTCACCCACTCACGACGTGGTATTCGTTTCGATCACCAAAAATTAGCAGCATTTGCCTCGGTGAGTCTCAGTAGGATGATCGTTTGTGACAATTCAAATAGGAGTTTTGCCGTGCTCTATTAGTTCCCTATCTCCAATTCATGTTGTAGTCGTTAAGTTGGAACCCTTATAGGCGGCTTGGTAAGGTCTAACAGCAGGTGTCCAAAAACCTGCCCCCACCTATCCAGTCTAGTAAAGTAAAGACCTCCGCACAGCCCACCTATACAGTCTAGTCGAGTAAACACCTTCGCACAGCAGTGGGATAGTATAGGTGGTTTATTATATCAAATTAAAATTGATGCAAAAAATATTTTTTAAAAGACCTACATGTGCAACCCACACAAGCCTAAAGACTTCTTTCATTTATCACAGTTCCAAAATATCTCAGAAAGATAAATTTGTAAAGAAATATTCAAATAGGAAGCTCCCACGCCAGATACCTCTGAAGGGGTGGGCATAGGGGTATAATACACCCACCTTTCACACACACATTTTCGTCCTAATCATCATCATCATCTCAGCCCATACTTGTCCACTGTTGAACATAGGCCTCCCCAATCGCTTTCCAGCGTAACCGGTCCGATGCCACCTGCATCCAACGACTTCCTGCGATTTTCACAAGATCGTCGGTCCATCTGGCAGGCGGTCGTCCCACGCTGCGCTTGCCAATACGTGGTCGCCACTCTAGAATCTTTCTGCCCCAACGCCCGTCCGATCTACGCGCTATGTGGCCCGCCCATCGCCACTTCAGCTTGCTAATCTTAAGGGCTATGTCGGTAACCTTGGTTCTTCTACGAACCTCCTCATTCCTGATTCGATCGCGTAGAGAAACGCCGAGCATAGCTCTCTCCATAGCTCGCTGAACAACTCTGAGCTTTTTTATGAGACCTATTGTAAGAGACCACGTCTCTGATCCATATATCATCACTGGTAACACACATTGACTGAAAACTTTAGTCTTAAGGCACTGAGGTATTTTGGATGAGAAAATATTGCGCAGTTTCCCGAACGCTGCCCAGCCGAGTTGGATTCGTCGATTGACCTCTCTCTCAAAGTTGGACCTACCTAACCGGACTACCTGTCCCAGGTAAATGTATTCGTCGACAACTTCAAGAGTAGAGTTCCCAGCGGTGAGTGCGGTGGGTACGACATGAACTTTAGACATTATTTTGGTTTTGTCCATGTTCATTTTAAGACCCACTTGTTGAGATACTCTGTTGAAGTCACCAAGCATTCGTCCTAGATCTTCCAGCGACTCCGCCACGACCACAATGTCGTCGGCAAATCGAAGGTGAGTGATGTATTCGCCATTGATGTTGATGCCAAGTCCTTGCCATTCCAAGAGCTTGAAGGCGTCCTCTAAGGTGGCCGTAAACAGTTTCGGAGAAATGACGTCTCCCTGTCTTACTCCTCTTTTTATGGGGATTGCCTTCGTGCACTGCCCCTGTACTCGGACTGACATGGTGGCGTTATTATACAAGCACTTCAACACTTCGATGTACCGATAGTCAATGCGGCATCGCTGGAGAGATCTAAGAACCGCCCAAGTCTCGATCGAATCGAAGGCTTTCTCATAGTCCACAAACGCCAAGCATAGTGGCCGATTATACTCCTCGGTCTTCTGTATAATCTGCCGCAGCGTATGTATGTGGTCTATGGTACTAAAGCCTTTCCGGAAACCGGCTTGTTCGGGAGGCTGGAAGTCATCAAACCTGCGTTCGAGACGATTCGTAATGACTCTCGAAAACAACTTATAAATTTCGACTTCGTCCTAATAGCTGTAAATAATTAGACCAGTGCCAGAGATACTAGGCTTGCCTGCCGTGGTAAGCGGCTGCCATCAAATGCGACATGACATTTAGTCTATTTCACGTGTGAACAAATCTGAACGGGCAAAGGCCCGAAGCTGTGCTGCCGGTATGTGTTGCATCCCCTAATCTTCATCTATCTTCAGCTATCACTCTTTTTCCAGAGAATTTCATAGACATCTTGATCCTATAAGAGGTGATCAGTGACAGAAATAAGGCACTGATCCCAAAATTTACTGTTAGGATTAAGGAGTCTGAAAAGACGTCGCTAACATTACGTTGACCTATTCATGTTGCTTTGAACTCTATTTTATAATTTTCAGAAAGGAAATATGTGTCTTCCTATAATGTTATACTCTGAAATCACATCATGTTGAAAACTTCAATTCCCTCCCTCGTCAGTGCGTCCGGTTTTTAATTACGCACACGCTTTTAGTGTTATGAAAAAGTTGCGTCACGTTGCAGTGCCCATAATTTTATTTCATACTTGGACAGTAATCTAAAGATCAAACTAATACAAAGGATAGTTTTAATAATCGTAAAAACGCTGCGCGCCGGTATCCCCAAACAAGGATTACAGAGGTGTATTATATACCTCCATATTTCACTGACATCGTTACGTTCCAACTTCATTGCGATATCAAAATCAATTATAATTTATTATATCGCGTAACGATATATTCAACCACAAAAGTTCAAACTACGCTAAAAATGAGTACGTTTATGTTTGAGACTAGACAATCATGGAGAGCAAAATCCGTACTTATCCGTTTCAACAGTCACCCTATCTGTTACGAACTTTGTTCTGTGGAGTGTCTCTTGATGCGGCTGTGGCACACGACGTGTAAATGAGGTGAATGCAAAAATATTATCCTACCGGGAGTGGAGCCCCGTGGACTAGTGCCCTGGATATACTAACCTCTAGTCTTCAATTCTTTATGCATTTTTTACTTAGTATTTTCTTTCTTTCTTTTATAAAACGTAGCCCTACTCTAGGAGTTATTCCTGTGGCGTGGGTGCGTTTACAAACATGAAAAATCACATACACAAATACCCAGACCGAAACAAATAATTGTGGATCACACACAAAGACTTGTCCCGTACGGGAATCGAACCAATGTCTATTAGACACAGTAGGCGGAGCGGTTTATGCTCTTAACCACTGCGCTAAATCGGCCGTCGTTATTTTCAGACAGATTTATTAATTGCCAATCGACGAATCGAACTCAGCTAGGCAGCGTTCGGGAAACTGCGCAACATTTTCTCATCTAAAATACCTCAGTGCCTCAAGACTTAAGCTTTTAGTCAATTTGTGTTGCCAGTGATGACATACAGATCAAAGACGTGGTATCTTACAATAAGTCTCATAAAAAAAGCTCAGAGTTGCTCAGCGAGCTATGGAGAGAGCTATACTCGTTATTTCTATAAGTGATCGAATCAGGAATGAGGAGATTCGTAGAAGAACCAAGGTCACCGATATAGCCCTCATGATTAGCAAGCTGAAGTGGCAATGGACGGGCCACATAGCGCGAAGACCGGGCGTTTGGGCAGAAAAATTTTACGTTGGAAACCACGTATTGGCAAGCACGGCATAGGCCTGCCAGATGGACCTACGATCTTGTGAATCAACCCCTTCTTATCCCCCTCCCCTACCACCTTAACACTTTGGCATTCCGCGTGGCAACAGGAAAACGGTTAACCCTTGCAATCGAAGGGGTTATCGCTCACGCCGCCATTGTTTCGTCGGAATTGAATACCAAACATTTCACTGGGCTGTTATTTATGCAAGTTGTGTGAACGGGAACCTTGTTTGTGCTGTATTTTCCTGGAGACATTGTAAAGGTTGATATTTTTTGAGTAAAGTACAATAGATACCCTTTAATCCAAGAAAAAATATTCAAAGAATAAACAAAATATGTAAAATATACTAAGCTGAAAAAATCACCACGCTAGATCTCTTGTGGGGTAGATAGATAGGGAATTCCAACGCGTTCCTTACGTACCTCTCTGGCTTCTTACACTCTCAATATATCAATCAATCAATCAATCAGCCCATCGTAGTCCACTGCTGGACATAGGCCTCTCCTAACACGCGCCATTGCACACGGTCCTCCGCCTTCCGCATCCAGTCTGTCCCAGCGACCTTTTTGAGGTCGTCGGTCCATCTAGCTGGGGGCCGTCCTATCTTACGCTTACCAAGTCGCGGTCTCCACTTTAGGACACGCTTGCTCCATCGGCCGTCGGTCCTTCTGCAGATGTGACCAGCCCATTGCCACTTTAGCTTACTGAGTCTGCGAACTATGTCGGTAACTTTGGTTCTTTGTCGGATTACCTCGTTACGAATTTTATCCTTCAAAGAGACGCCGAGCATAGCTCGCTCCATAGCCCGCTGTGCGACTTTGAATTGGTGGACTAGTCCCACTGTGAGTGTCCACGTCTCGGCCCCGTAAGTCGTTAAAGACTTTAGTCTTCAGGCATTGCGGTATAGGCGAAGCGAAAACGTGACGTAGTTTGCCAAATGCTGCCCAACCCAATTGGATCCTGCGGTTGATTTCTTTCTCGAAGTTGTTTCTACCAAATTGGACAACTTGTCCAAGGTAGACATACTCCCGAACAACTTCGAGCATCGAACCATCGATGTAGATCGGTCCCGGCGTGACATGCTCATTAAACATGATCTTGGTTTTATCCAAGTTCATGCCGAGACCGACACCTCGAGAGGCTTCATTTAGGCTATGCAGCATTTCGCTTAACTGTTCCAGTGACTCTGCCACGATGACGATATCATCGGCAAACCGAAGGTGTGAGATGTATTCGCCGTTGATGTTAATGCCCCGCCCAGTCCAGTCCAGCGTCTTGAAGACGTCTTCGAGTGCATTGGTGAAGAGCTTGGGGGATATTACATCCCCCTGTCTTACCCCTCGATGCAGCTCGATCGGGTTGGTCTTTTGGTCCTGGAGCTGGACGGTCATTGTGGCGGTATCATACAGACAATATATAGTAATCTGAAATTATAATCGCTTATGACAAAATAGTAGCATAAATTCAATTAAAAAATATGAGTATTCCCAAGTGAAAAATACAGTACTAAACAGACCGTCTCTTATCTGATGGATAAGTCAACACAGTAACCGGTTAACGTTTATGAGGGAGCCAGATGTATGTGAGGACAGAACCTGTTAGAATCCTGTAACCTTTGCCTACCCCATAAGGAATCTGATGTTATGATATAGATAGATAGTAGATTTTCAAACAGAACTAAAATATTCCAAGCGGGTATCTACACCTTTACCATTCTAAAATGGCGAACCACCTCAAATGGTACAATGTTTAAAATACAAACACTATCATTAAAAGCTTTATTTAGCTTTAGCTTATAGCTATAGCACGAACCGTAACAATTCCCGAGTCTCTTATAAACAGGCTTCCAACAAAAATAAATTTGCATCCATTTAAAAGTCGATTTTTTTACTAAAAGCGTAGACAATTAAAAGAACTATCAATCTTAGAAAATGTTATTCAATAAAGCCATTGTCACTGGGTGTCACGGTTTGAAAAATGTGCGAATCCGGTTCGGGGAGTCTCTAGGGGTGCAATCAATCAATAGGAGAAATTGAGATCGTTCAGAGAATTTGGTGGTGTTAATTCATACTCTGGAAGCGGGTTATAATATTTTAGGCATGTTGTAACACTTACAAAGCGTAATTTTTCACCCAAACAAGTGTTGTGTCTGGTGGGACCTACTATTTCCCGAGAGATTTAGTTTTGGGGGATTGTATACGTATTTACACCCGTACAAGGGACCTAGCGTAATGATAAATAGATAGAGGTATATGAATTTGTTCTTTATTACCCAAAGAGATGTGCAAAACACGAAATGGTTAGAATTCTATACTCTATGCCTACCCTGCAAGAGATTTATTTTTGTTTTTATTTTACACTAAATACTAGTATCGTTTCGGAAATAGATTATCTATATCTAAAATAGTAATAATACGCAGTTTCTTTTAGCTAACCAGGACCATAAATGTTCTTGTGCATCCTAATCGCTAGTCACCCAACACTTAAAACCCTAGTATCACAACCCATCAAACTAACATTTCCGCTCAATAGTCGGCCATTAGCGCGACAGACATGTTTTTTTTTTGAATAATTTATTGGCGAAACATAGGTACATCTACTTGAAACTTTTATGGATATTTCTTCTAGAAGATACGCCCCATGTTTTAACCGACTTTTAAAAAGAAGGAGGTTCTCATATCGACTGTATGTTTTTTTTGTTTGTATGTTACGCGATCATTCCGCCAATTATGAATCGATTTCGATGATTTTATTTGCATTGGGTTCAGTATAGCTCCAAGGTGGTCCCATTTTAATTTTATCGGTATTTGACCTTGGACTTAACACCAGGGTAACTGAAGATACACCAGGGTACTCTTTAACGACAAACAGTACGAATGCGTAGATTGAGATATTATGGGTATTACGTTGCGTTGGGTTTAGTATAGTTTCGAGGTGGTCTCATTTTAATGAAATCGGTATTGAACTTTGAAATTTGAAGATACATGAGGGGATTCCTTAACGGCGAATAGCACGAATGTATAGATTCCGTTATTATGGTGATTATATCAATCCTGTAGGTACCTTGCTGTACAACTCAACAAAATAATATAATATAGGTCTATCAATATTAGTAAATAATTCACTTGTCACTTAAAAATTTAAAATAAAAATCTTTAAAAAAATAATAACCTGATAAGTGCAAGTAGGACTCAGTAGTACTCGCGCTCTGAGGGTTTTGTACCGGGTTGAGTTTCGGCCAGTTTCAGCGCCAAATTGTAGTTTCAAGACAAATCCAACGAGCCCAAACACAGCGGGGCTATGTTCAGTAATTGAGAAGTTCTATTGGCTACCCTTCAGCTCAATTATCAGACCCTCGACATTATCCAGGTCTACAGAACTCGGCAAGACAAATCCAATGAAATCCAAACACGGAGGGATTATGTTGAGTAGTTGGGTAGGTCTGGTGGCCACACTTCGGTTCCATCATCAGATCCTGGACACCATCAGGGTCTACAGAACTCGTGAAGACAAATCCAACGAGCTCAAACCAGGCGGGGGTATGTTTAGTATTTGGATAGTACCGTTGTTCACCTTGCCACTTCATCTTCAGGCCCTAAACATCATCTGGTTGTATGGTACCTGTCAATACCAATCTAACAAGCCTAAACACGAGGTGGTTATGTTGTGTATTTGACATGTTCCCATGGCCACCTTTCAACCCCATCAAAAACAACGTTGATATTCAATTATTTCCGTACAAAAATACACACACACCTGGACGCCTACATTCCCCAAGTGGAAGTGGCTAAGAGGTGTACTATGTGCGCACATCAACTTATTGCTGAGAATGTAAGGTGCCAATGTAATATGGGCGAGGCTACTGCTATTATACCGGGCACAACTTCGAACTCCGGACTGATACTGGGAATTTTCTATAGAAAAACTACATTTTGCTCGACCTACAATTTGTACGAGATCCTCCGCGATCTCTAAATACGTTATACGGTACCTACTTATTCAACGAGGCAGTCCATAAAATACCTTTTAAAAAAGTGCTCTTTCTTTATAAAATTTTGCCGTAATTATATAAATAACATTAAATTTTCATTCAAACTATATAAAAATAAAAGAATAAATCGACAATCTGATCCAATTTACGTCCTATACCATACATAGATGGCGCTAAAATATTTTTATATGTTATAATTATAAATTGACAAATATCGGATTTCTTCCTTTCCTTGTACTTTAAAATCTTGCTTCTTGCCACATTCTAGGTCAACGGGAAGTGCGATATAATTTCTATTGAGTGACTTTAAATGGGCATATCTTTTGTGTGGGTTTACTTAGAACCTTCATTTTTTTACACTAGTAGGGGACCGTAGACTTTTGTATTTGATATAAATTTCAACCTAATACCTTTAGCCGTTCCTGAGAAAAAAAAACATTAAAAAGAAAAAAATGACCGTTGTACAGACGGACAACGAAGTGATCCTATAAGGGTTTCGGTTTAGGAACGAAACCCTAAAAATAAAACCAACTTCAAAAAGCAAAAAATAAATATTTGAAGTCGGTGCCAAGTAACCGACTGCACTAACCGGTACCGACTTCAAATATTCATTTTTAGCTTTTTGTCGTGGGTTTTTTTTAAAGATTTTTTCGTATCAAATTATTTAAGATGTTTGTATATACTAAAAATTTTAGTAATGAATGAAATTTATTAGTGCGATAACAATTTCATATACTACACTTTAATATACAAAAATTGCTCTTACACAATCCCTTCAACTGTCTATCCTCGATTATGCAGACGCCAACTATCTTGATATAACAGAGAGTCGAATTAATAAACTTGAGCGACTTCAAAGTTTCTGTATAAGATTGTATTTGGTTTGCGAAAATACTCGTATGATCATGTTTCTGAATTTCGTGCTAAGCTCAAGTGCCTTTAAATTCGCCTTCGACGGAATGCTCACTTACCATCGCTTTTAGTATAAAGGAATAGTAGGATCAAACAGCATTCTGTTTGATTCTACTATTCCTTTATACTTCAAAAATCGATTCGAGTTCCTTTATGGGACACATTCAAGGTCGTCGGAAAATCTCAGGCTAGAACCACCAATGCATTCCAAAATAATTTTTGATAAATCCTTCTCCATTGCCTGTATCGGTAACACGCGCTCAGTCATGAGCCATTTTCAAAGGGATGGTTAGTGACCACTTTATTCAGACTATTCTCTAATAAGTCATCTACTATCATGTCGTTTTTCTTAGTATTTATACCTATCTTCATGTATATTTATATTTATCTATATCATCACGCCAGTTTTCTTGCGAGTAGGCAGAGAGTACAGAGTTTCAAGAGGTTATTTCCTTAGAGAACTCTCTGACTTCCTCTTCTCTCATAGTTCGTCTCATACACGCTCGCCGGCTATGGAGACTCTTAACTTGCCCTTCAGATAAGACACTGCCTGTTTGGTCATGGTAAGATAGTCAAGGTCTTCCCCCGTACCTAAATCCTCCCACTTTTGCATTGCATATCTGTTTTGTAATTCTTTCTTCCGTCATTCTTTCTATGCGCCTAACCAACCTATTACATATACATTTACTAATAAGTGCACATCATCTAGTGCCCTCTATTTTTGTATTAAATATACACACACAGCACAAGGTAGAAATGGACGTAAGAGGTATGTATATACAAATATGCTCATATACGAATTAATAAACATAAATTATTCAAAATAACAATTACAGTTTTTGTTTTTGATGCAAAACTAGATGTAAACTAAATTGTAAACTGCTTGGTTGGCATCCCATAAGGTCTCTTTTAATAAATTTAATATAAAAAAGTTGTCTCGTTTCCGCGTAAATTTAAAATTGTTAGCAAGTTGTCAAACAGGGGGTTACCACAATCACTTTAGTAAAACTGTTTTTATTGTACTTTTGCGAGAAAAGAAGACAGAACTAAAACTATATATACATCTCTTTCTAACTACAAAGTAAGATTTTGTTTCACACCTTTTTTGTAATAAGTCTATTTATCTAAATCATCACGCCAGTTCCCTTGCGGCGTAGGCAGAGAGCTCAAGGTTCTTTCCTCACAGACCTCTCTGGATTCCTCCACTTTAACAGTTCATATCATACACGCTCGCCGGTTACGGAGACTCTTGACTTGCCCTTCAGATAAGAATCGATCTATTTGAACATGGTAAGATAGTCTAGGTCTACCCCGGTACCTACATCCTTTCAATTAGACAATATATATATATATCTGTTTTGTCATTCTTTTTTTCGACCTTTCTCATCTTTACACCGATACTATCTTTCACACCTACACACTTTCTTACTACGCTGTAGCGAACACGATCGGCCAGCTTGACTTCACACATTCTCCGCAGAGCTCGCATTTCGACCGAATTTATTCTCCTTTAATTCTTCTTATATACCCAACTTTCACTGCCATATAAGAACGTTGGGACAAGCACTCCGTTATGAATTTTGTAATAAGTGTCACCTACAAAACGCTCGTTAGCCCTGGTGTTTTTAATTTACCAAGGTTAAGCTTAGTTCATCTTGGTTACTTTAAGATGGCTGATTGTTTGTAGCAATTTCAATTTCAAGAGACAACATGCGTAAGCTCACGTTACGTTAAGCCTTTGGTCTCTATCACCGCTGTATGATCGTCGTTAAACGAATTCGTAGTTTGTTTATAAAATTATTTTCATCGACTATTGTGGTATCGGCAAAATTCATCAAATACTTTGGACTCTTTAACCATCATAGCGGCACTCGTAGCGCGGTAGTACGACCGTGTTCTTAACGGTCATTACGGTTAACCCCGTTACAGCTTACGGCTACAATCGGCGATCAACAATTTATCAACTCTGAGAGTGACAGTGACGCAATTACTTTACAAATGAATAATAAAGGACGGATATATTGAGCGCGTGCTCGAAAATAAACGAAAAATATGCAAAAAACAATTTTATCATATTCGGAAGAAACTAAACTTTGAGATAAAAAACAAGAACTTAGTTATAATAATTCGCTGTATTTCTAAGAAAATTGTATAAACTAACTGTATAAAGCTTGTAAATGGCACCTAGCTAACTAAGTAGCGAAATTTTCTTGTAAAAATAGCCGTAAGCTCCCCTAATAAAATAAAATAAAATAAATAAAAATTATTAAGTCTTTCGCGTTGGAATCAGAAAATGTAATACAATAGATATGTCTTAATTTTTTTTGTATCGAGAAAATTTCATTTAATCATGTATTCCTTTTACCAGATACTAAAATATAGGTCAAAAATTATATTTCTAAATATTAAGTCTCTAGTCCGCTTCACTTTCACTATCACATTTTAAAGTTCATGGAGTACAAAAAAACGTTTTTTTCACGGTAGCTCCTTAAGTAGCGTTTGGCTTAGTCGGTGTAAGGTGGCTGGCCAGTTGTAGGATATTAAAATACCTGTGCCCGTTGCCTGCACACAATAGCCGGCCCTCGAGAGGACAGTACGTGTTATGTGCTCCCGTCACGCGCCTCAAAAGTAGTGTGCGGAAACTGATTCCGCTATAAGTGGATGTCCACAAAGGTGGGCGGTCGCTGACGGGTCGCAGATGGTCGCTTACGCATTTCCGTAACCCGCCCCTGTCACAGCGACAAATTGGGACACGGTGAGGGTTTTAGCCGGTAGGAGACTCCCCCTAGCAAGCGGGTATATATATCCTATATAGGATTTCCCCTAATCCAAGAAAAGGTGGTTGACTGGTTTTAGGATACTACACATTCTGTATTTGAGCGCCTCCGTACTTAGAAAGGCGTGTTAAGCCATTGGTCCCGAATACCACTTAATGCGGTAATCGACAAACCAAGTTGGAAGTCTTAAGAATTGGTCAAAGAGCCCACGGAGCACGACGAGGGCGCGTCGGAAGCGCTCGCCTACGTTCAGTTGTGACTTTTGCCGTCGCGCTGAGCGTGGCTGTACTGTGTGGCGTATCCCGTATATATCAGTACATTACAACTCCCCAAGCCGCGCCACCGTCGCGCTCCCGTCGCGCTGCGCCGGCTATGTGGCGAAGCCTTTATAGGTGGCTTGACAAGTTCCAACAGCAAGTGGCTACAAACCTGCCTCCACCAATTTGCTTCAGATCCGCGTGGTGAGGTTTGATCTAATTTCTTTCACCTCAATTTTTGAGAGCTGTGGAAGAGTATAGGCTATTATTTCTTAATTCACCATCAAATTGGTGATTTTTACATACGCTAGTGGATTTTAACATCCATCCACCACCACATCAATTTCGGACATTCACAGTAACATTATATACAAACAGAATACATTTCAATTTAAGTACATAATACGACTAAGTGAAAATGCATTGTCAATTTGCAGACTCATTTTCATGTTTAATTTTAAATGTTAATTGTACAAAATGGTTGACGTCGAGTTCATTAATTTTGCTCGTAAAAGTTTGCGATGTTTTATTGAGATTAAAAATAGTGGTTGCTGGATAAGTGAGGGAATGATGGAGAGGGAATTTTATGTAAGTTGTTTTATAACGCACGCACACTCACAGGTTTTAGTAAATGAATAAAACGACAACGAATTAACATTTGTAGGGTCAGCGTTCAGTCGTTTAAGTGTGTGATGGTAATAAAACCATTTAATTCGAAGGAAAAACGTGGGCTATACAAGGTGTAACATAAATAACGCAGGACCTGAAAGTAGTTTGTTCTAAATCGGCAACTGAACCGATTATAACTATTTTTAAAGTATGTAACATTTTTTTTAATTGTCAAAAATTGCAGTAACTCATTTAGTTTGCTATTTTAAACAAAATTTTTTTCATTATTTAAAGCAATGCGGCTATTTAAAATGCATTTCTAATCCATATACTTCAATACGCACAAAAAATACATATTTCGTTGTTAATTTGGGTACCAAAGAGCTTAAAAAATGGTAGAAAACTCCTTAAAATGGGAAATTTGATTTTCGCATTGAATTTGTAAGGCTATAATCGAATTGGGGTGGCTTAGGTCTTGCGTTATGAGTACATGTTTTAAACAAGACACAAACTTCAATGTGGTGGTAAGTAATAACACTTTATATTCGTGAGTTACTTCGTTGCTGGAAAAGATAATCTCAAGCTTAGAAAATGTGTTGTGTATCGTGAGTTGTATGATAAATTAGAGCATATTTTCCATCGTGCCCACATTCGATTATCGAGTTAATCGCTAAGAGTTTATTTAAGAAACGAAAATGGTGAGCTATTTCTTACTTCTGTCCATGAACGTACGGCACAATTTATCGTGCAGACCACTCTAGGAGAAAATTAAGATAACATTTAACGCTGAATTCGTTCCTGACACATTTTTTCCATACTAAATAATTTGTCAAGTGTTTTTGCGACTTCCCGAGGAATCTTATCAATTCATCATGAGAGCAAACGTTTGGAAACAAGTGCCTCTTATTAAGATGAAATATTCTCTTTTCACGCCTAATATGACGTACTTGAGGCGTTTGTACCGTTGTGATCAAGGTTTTAGTTATTTAGTCGATTACAGCATATCACAGGAAGAGGTTTCATATAGTCTGAGATGGGTGACTGTTTACGGAATGTCCGGTTTAGAGTCCCCGTGCTTCGGAAAGCACTTCAAGCCATTGGTCTCGGTTACCACTTCATGTAGCAGTTGTTCAGCTGATTTGGAAGTTAGATTGCTTGATAATTTCCAACAACAGGGGGCCTGCCTCCAACGAGTCGCACTGAGTTCGCGTGATGGAGTAAGACCTAATCTCTCTTAACTCAATTTATGGGAGAAGGCCTTTGCTTAGCAGTGGGGCAGTATACGCTGATCTATTAAAAAAAGGCAAAGCCGTCAAACTTTTGTGTGTCGAGTTTCAGTTTTTGTGATCAAATTTTGTATAGGCAAAAAATAACAAAATTGATATGTACCACGAAACTCGTTTGTGTTGGCTTTCGGATAAATTGAAACATGTAACGAATTTTTGTTGGATACCTATTTGTGGTTTAAACAAAGCTTGTGGGATTTTGTTATTGTTTTTTTTAGTGTCGTTCTACATTAGGAATTATTCCTGTGTTTTGGGAATAGTCGGTAAATAAAATGGGTGCTTGTTTACAAACGAATTTTACATTCACAATCACTAATGTTTAAATGACAGTCTCATTGGTCTAGCGCGTAGTGTGGCTGGCAAGCACGAGTTATTGGGTTTGAATCCTAAGTTGGACAAATTGGATATGTTTACCGAAAAAAAAATCAGTAGCAGTCAGGAGATTGGAATTGTGACCAGCATAATAGCAATAAACTTTTCTCCTATTGTATTGGTACCTAACATCGTAAGCGATATGTTACACGTTACACTACTCCCACCTTCACTTGAAGAACATAGGCGTGTTAGCGTTTATTTTACTTTTAGTTTTTCTTAACCATAAAACCAGAAAAAGGTGATAGTATGAACTGGACTCGTATGACAAGAACTGGCATTAGCTTGCACTAAATCGAGATGAGTGGAAGAAGGGAGGGGAGGCCTTTGCCTTGCAGCGGGACAGTATAGGCTTCTAATAATAATAAAACCAATTTTACAGCTAACCAAGTTCGTATAAATCTCCGACACGGTCACATCCTAAATTCAAAAAAGAATAAAACTCAAATTGCCATATTTTTTACGACAAACGTTTTATAAAACTCATAATTTTATCAGCATACTATTTGTTTCTAAATTGAAGAGCACGCAAATAAAATAAAAAAACAATTCATTTTCGTCATATCAACTCTTCAGACCAAACATAACGCTGTCCTGATGTAATAGTGGCGTAACTCGTAAATATGATTATTCAAGTTAGCACTTTAACATCAAAATAATAAAGCTTCATTTCCCCCACCCCTTGCTTTTTTTGTTATGTCGCTATTTTATTTTGCCAACTATAACCACATATCTTCTCGCCATTTGGAAATTATTACAAAACCGTCGAGTGATTTATGCGAGAATATAAATTGTACTCGTAAAACTTATCTAGTGAACAAAATAGATTCTACCAAAAATATTGGTTTGAGAAATACACTAAGTCTCGTGAATACAGCATTAAAACTCATCCCGTTTTATTAAAGTGGAATGTGTACATTCTTATAGATTATTGGTTTATTGATACTAACGTCAAGTCTAACTTTGGGTAAAGTCAAATTGTAGATGACTGATCGTTAATCAAAAACCCCGATAAGTCACACTAAACTGTAGTATAAAGTCTAATTAGTACCTCTAAGAAAACCTTAAGGCCTAAATAATATTTGTTAATAACCAATCTGAGGAAAAATAATAAAAAGTGGTCTCTAGAAGATCTCTCCTCTGCGTTATTTCAAATAAGATTTTCAAAATATTTATAGCAGTTGTATCTTTAGATTACCCATCATTTTATAAACAAGGTATATCATTCATTGCGCAGGGCCTCAGACACCCCGATTAGATAATTGCTGCACAAATTCGAAACGAAAACCAAATTTGGAAAGTAAAATTCTTTAAGCACATTTATACCCCAGTCACCAATGAAAATTGAACGTGTAAAGTCAAACTCAAACTCAAATAATTTATTTTGTATAAGCCCTGCGGGGGCGCTCGCATATAGTCAATTTACATTTTTTTTTAAATCTGATTAAAGTACTAATCTACCACTGAATCGGAACGCGGCCTCCACTGAGAACATCCGGCGAAGAAACTCAGCGGGCTTGTCTTTTTTATTTACTTCTCTTTCTTTCCTTTTTTTAATCATATTGTGTGGATACAATGTTTAGGTTAAAATTAAATAGTTTATGACCTAGCTCCAGTGTGATGCCTTACGATCAATATATGAATCTCATATTATCTGTAAAGAGCGTCTAAGGTATTCCAGATAGACCAGTCCCCACAAGCAGCACCCGTTCACGAGTATGACTGCTGGAATAGCCATCATTCCCCTCGACTATAATGGAGGGAAGGGAGTGACCCGCGCCAGACAGCCACCGCAAGCAAAGACATTATAGTGAGCATGAACAAACCAAACCCCCAAAGACGGTAGCCACATTGTGTCTACAAAGCAGCAATACCCCAAGCTCGTCAGGCAGAACACGCGACACTTTACCATTGCCGAACATTACATAGCATTACTATCAATAACATGGCACTTCAATCCCACGCGGTCTTATCTTCTATGTAATCCGAGATTTTGTAATAAGCTTTCTTACATAATTTAGTCTTGCTTATGGTTTTAAATTTATTAATTGGTAAATCTCGAATATCGTAGGGAAGTTTGTTAAAAAGCGTATACACTGGCCCATGAACGAATTGCTAATTCTGTGGAGACGCGTGACAAGTACAGCAAGATTATTTTTACTCCGAGTCCGAGTAGTAGTACGAGTTTAGTCCGAGGAGTTACAGTGTGGATATCACTCAATTTTTCAAATTTGTCAATATTCTTTTTCGTATATAACAAATTTTCATATATGAATTGGGAAATAACGGTTAAAATGTTTATTTCCCTAAACTTATCTTTGAGAGATTCTTTAGGAGATAGATTGTAAATGGCTCTAATAGCCCTTTTCTGTAGTATGAATATGGTATTAAGGTCTGCAGAGCACCCCCAAAGCAAGATTCCATAGGACGTGTGTGTGTGCGTATTGAGAAATAGATTTAAGACATATATATATGTAAAGAAAAATATATTTATCTTTAATTTAAATATTCCCGCGCATCAAGCTTCATCGTAGTAGTATATTTATGTTATAATCTGTGGTCGAATTATATAGCCTATGGAGCATCTAGCCGTTGTGAAAAGACAATTGTAAATAATTTTGTTTTATAGAAGGTAAATAATACCGTGACTGAGATTTGGGAATCGGCATTGTGATTAATAACATTAAATGTCGTTTCTTTTCTTACAGGTAAAGTTTTGTTAGTAAATACTTTTAATTAAGTGCATCAAATGTGTAACGTAAAAAGTTAACAATAAATCTTTTCTTACAGAGAAACTCAATTGTGTTTTGATTGCGTGTGTCGTCCAAATCACGAGAAACAATCTTATATATATGAAATCTCCGTATAAACGAAAAATAAATTCAATTTATTATAGCGCAATAAAGGAGTAATAGATTATTTGCAAATTTAAAGAAAACAATAGGTATAAAAACAATAGTTGGAATCAATTCAGTTATCGATTTAAAACAAACTCTTTTTTTCTTTCTCTTTTAAAAAAAAAAAATTACATATTATTATGAAAAAATAAGGTTACCTGGCCGATTTACAGTTGTATTTTTTGAAACGGAAATGTTGGTTTTGGATATAAATATATTAATCGATTAGTCGACATAAAAAAACATCTCCTTCCATCTTCCTCTAGTCTCACTAAAATCTTGCGAAGGATTTTTCTCACGTTTTTTTTTGTCCTCAGAAAGGGAACTTGGTCTTAACAAAAATGTTAATGCGTGTAAAAGTTGTCTAGTGAACAAAATAGACCGTAATTAATCGAGGCATCTCTGATAAGTGAGATGTCGTAGAGTATATGTTGGCATTTAATAGTTTTCTTTGGTATCGTTTTTAATATCAATTGTTTTTCTAGGTTCATATTTATTACTCCATATATTAAACATAGCAGTGATAGCCCAGTGGTTAGACTGTTGATCTGCAAAGTTAGAGGCTTCAAAACCCAGGCACGCACTTCTGTCATTTCGAAGGCATGTGCGTTTTAAAAATTAACCATCACTTGCTTTAACGGCGAAGGTAAATATCGTGAGGAAACCTGCACGCCTAAGAGTTTCTCGAAGGTGTGTGAAGTTCGCCAACCCGCACTGGGCCAGCGTGGTGGACTATGGTTAAACCTTTAACCCTCTCTGTTTAAGAGTAGGTCCGCTTCTTATATTGAACATATGATTTCGCTTTATTAAACAGAGCGGATTTCTGAGACCGAGTGGTAAGGGCTGCTACCTAAACCGATGTAATTTTTGCGAATGTTTGACCTCCATTCACTGATTTTGAAAAAAAACAGTCAACAAGAAAATGGGAAATTTACACAAAAACTATTTTTTGATGGCAAGCGATCCTATTTCTAATACGGGTCAAAAATCTCTACTGTTCCAACTGAGCTTAGAGTACTAGAAAAGTCCAAAATCGCAAAAACCTCTTCCCATACATTTTGTAAGAAATCATTATTTTACCGTCATCGTCGTCGATGTCGATATATAGAGCAATATTTATAATATTCTGAACGCCCATACTTCTTTCCCTCCTGATAAGCTTTCCCAAGTAAGGGGCAGAGTTGAAGTCTATACATCTAAGTTTTCTCAACGTATATATAATGATAATGTATGACCTAAAATAAAGAAGAAACCCAATTCTACTATAACAGAAGGCCAATTCTCGTATGTAATTGACACTGAGGCTGAATATTGGCTGAATTGAAATTTAACTATGAATTAAGTCTCATTTGGTATTCTTTTCTGCTATTTTATTTAAAATAAATTGCTGATCACATGTTTATCTCAGCTGCAGCAGCCTAAATAAAAAATATCTGATTGAAATATTCAATTTGACGTTTGTTTGTATATTTGATGTTCTTATCAAGTCAAAATTTTGTTAGAATACCGTTTACATTTTGTTTAACATTCGGTCCAATCTCGATTCGGTTGATGTTGATATTTTACGAGAATACCATTTGTGAGATTTATGACATTGAAATTAGATAGAGATTGCATTTTCAACAATTTTAACTAAGAGAATTGGCCTTCTGGTACAATTTTAGACCAAATTGCTTACTCGCTGACCAAGGATTTAAAGCCCGAAACTTTCTGATCGCCCGCCGCTATAAACCACTCGACCGCATTACTAGAAATTACTAAATATATTACATCCGAAAATAAATCCCAGATATCTCTATTTTTAGCACACATAGGATACTTAATTCGAACCCATTCTTATTAGTAAGAAGATAGATGTCATACAAAGGGTTTTTTCTTTGATATTAAAAAGCAATTTTTCGAGTACAGTTCAGCTTATTATGATAATGGTCTAGTCGACAATATCCTTTGTTGTAAAAGAATTACTGCTTAAAAGATGTTTCGCTTCATTTAAAATATTTTAACATTAAAACGTACCTATATTATAAAACCAGCCCCTACCCGCGACTTTGACCGCGGTGAATTTAGTCAGGAATCTAATATTAACCTGAATCAAAAGTATCCTATGTATTAATCAAGGTAATATTCTATCTGTATGCTAAATGTCTTCCAAATCCCTTTAGGCGTTTTTGTGTGTTTAAGTAAGAAAGATCTAAACATGCTAACTTTCACTTTTATAATATTAGTAGGATTCGTATAAGTATGCTAATAGCCGAGAGGCCTTTACAGATTCTCTGGCCTAGAGGGCGAGCGTTCATAACCTACGCTCCTGTTGGAAGGACTAAGTAGGCAAGTAAACTAGCTCAAAGTCGCCTCAAAAAAGAATGGCCTCGACTTGAGTAGACACTACGGGGGAGGGCATGAACTAAGTGAATTGCCGTTGTCCTTTGCATTGGCCAGTGAGAAAAAGATACAGTGTTTCATCATCAGCATATAGCAGTCCACAGACATAGGTCTATTTAATTGCACAGTATTTGTAGACGCTACAATAAATCGGCATACGTTAACCCAAAGTGTTGTTGCGCAAAAGTATCCTCCAAAAAGGAAGTGAGAGAGAATAGGCCATACTCTAGGATCATACGTTGCAGTACGGGTTGATGGAGGTGGGTTTGGGACTTACTTTGATGACAGAACATATGATGCCGCATATGAGGCATCCAACTTGGTTTGACAACTACCACATTAAGTATCATCACTCAAAACTGAGAACGCCATAAGCGGTCACCTATCTTTAATTGACTGATCAAAATGCTGCTTAGAATAAGTAAACGCTGGGAACTACAGTCTTACTAGGAATGCTGTATATTAAAGCCAAATGTATAACCAGTCCTCAATCCACATCTTGTTTATATCGCAAGGAATGTGGCGCAATGATAAATATATAATTAGATAGAATTAAACCCAGTTATCGACTAATCACCAAGCTTATAATCAATAACGACGCGGCGGGAAAGCATTTCGCATTATGCTTGTGGATGACATGTCAATGACTCTTGATGTATGATGCTCATATGCAGCTCCTATTCCTATTATTGTAGTTGCTTCAATACGTATGTTTCTACGTACTTTTAGTAGATACTATTATAAAAGAGTTTTTGATGTATTTGCTGCAAACAGCGAGGACTACAAGCAGTTTACTGGAGTCGTTTCTCGTTATGCATCCCACTGACTGTCGCTTTTTCGATCCCTGCATGGAACACTTTGAACTGTTTGGGCGTTTGTGTATGTGAATGCCATGCATTGTAAACGCACTCACGAGATAGGTATTTAATTTGTAGGTATAAAGCTATATATTTTGAAGAATAATCTGTGTATAGATACTATTAGTAGATCTGCCTCTCTAATATCATCAAGCCAGATCCCTTGCGGCACGGCAGAGTACACAGTTCCACCAGGTTCTTTCCTTTAATATCTCTTTAGCTTTCTCTTCTCTCATAGTTTACTATTATTAAATTGTTTTCGATGTGTTCGCTGAATGTCATATAGTTCCTAGATAAGGAATATGAAGTACTCCCCAGTACAATAACTGGATTGCATAGAATCTTGTACCTTTCTCAGGTCCTCAAAGTCAACTGTAATACAATTTTGCACCATTTTGTGCAAAAAAACTGCCTCGATTGTCTAGTTGCATAATGTTGATCGTCATCACAGGGTCCTGACATCATCAAGATTTGCGAGAATTCTTTCGTAGCGTGAGGGCTTTGCATAAAAACTGACGTTAGGTAGTAATCGTGCAGTCACGTTCATGTTTATTTAAGGTTTTGCCACATAGCCGACGCAGCGCGATGGGAGCGCGATGGTGGCGTTGTAATACACTGAAATGTACGGGAGACGCCACAAAGCGCTGCCTCGCTCGGCGCGACCAAAAACTTTACAAACGAACATAGTCGAGCGCTCCCGTCGCGCTCCCGTCGCGCTTCGTCGCCTATTTGACCAAACCTATAGTAAATTCGTAGTGTGACAAGGCCGGCATTTATCTTATTATCATCACGCTGAAGTGAAATAGGATGATTCGGAGCAGTAGTCTTAACTACTGCGCCAAATCGTTCTACTCACGCTGAAACCGCTCCGTCCACTGGGTCGAATAGTCGCGGGTTCGATTCCCGCACGGGAAAAATCTTTGTAGAACCCAAAATTATTTGTTTCGGTCTGGGTATTTTTGTATATAAAACAGAAATAAATCCTAGAGTGGGGTTACGATATTTTTTTAAATTGTGTCATGCTAGTCTCTTGGTGACTCTTGCTTTGACCAGCATTGGGACAGTACAGGCTGAATTTTATTTACGCATCCGTCAACCCTTTACTAATTAATGTATGTAAATCTCTATACATAAATACAGACTGTGGTAAGGGCTTGCAATAACCCTTCTGATGTCGTACCCCTAAGTTGTGTCCCTGGAACAGGCGGGGAGTGGACGTGACTTGAAAGTGGATGTATTTCCAGCATTCCTAAGACGTTTCGGATTTTATAGCCCGACATTTTTGGAAGTATATGGTGGATTTATGGACTGATGTGGTTATTTACTTTTGTGATGCAGGTTTTTTTTAATAACGTAGCTTTATACTAAGAATTATTTTTGTGTCGTGGGTGCATTTATAAACATGAAATATATAAACAGCCAGACCCAAACAAATATTTGTGGGTAATATTTATATGACCAACAACTTGGAATCGTAATCGTCACTCGCATTATATGCCACTTCATGAAAGAGGCAGTCTATTCTTGTCTGGTACAATAATACCTACCTATTCCGGCGATGTCCATCCGGTCAATTACTGTCGAAAATGTATTCGCGGACTGCTGACTCAGCGCAAAATGCTGTAGAGGTTTTTGTTGGGCCGGTAAAATGGTGCTGGCTTAAATTTTTTAACTATGATTATGATTTTTGTGCGGAATCGAATGAAATTTAAAAAATATGATGAAGACTTCAATTTCAATTCAATTATGAAAAAGTAAAGATATAAGTATTAAATTGGTGCAATAAAACATGAATTTTTCTTGAAAATTTTTTATTATCTGATAATGTCTAACATTCAGCTAATATTATGTCCGCGACTTAAGTAACAGATTTTACAAATCAGACAATTTTATGTTATTACTGAGCTCCTTCCTCATAAACCTAAGTGAGATAAAATAGTTTACACACTATGCGGACTCAAAGCAGATTGGTAAAGGAAGTTAGAAGGGAGGAAGTACCGAACTGTCACTGTTTAAAAAAAGAAAGGATTTGACAAGAGAAATAACAGTCAACTTTCTCCCCTTAACATACCGGAAGGTCTGCAGGTGCGGTCACTGTAGGAGAGACTGAATTAATATTGCGTATATTTATGCTATCTCTTCGTCTCTCTATCTATATCATAACGCAAGATCCTTTGCGGGGTAGGCAGAGACGACAGACTTCCAACAGGTCTTTAAAGATCTCCCTGGCTTCAACTCTCATAATTCGTCTCACTCAAACACGCTCGCCGGTTACGGAGACTTGCCTTTCTCATAGTAACGTAGAATGTCTATAAATGTATTTCTCTCAACTGCGGTAGTCAAATTCGACAAAATATATCCATGTTCCGTTTTAAGGCTCCCAAAATTTATAGGGTGAGTTTCAACAGTACTATGATCTCTCAAATACAGTTAATCAGTTTGTCCAGCTTTACTAATACGGGCTTCCGGGTATGAACACAACTCAAATTTAATATCCACTAGTGCTATGTGATTATATCTATGTATGTACTAGATAATTGGTTGGATTGGTTCACGTCTTTGTCGCATTGATTTAACGTTTAAAATTAGGTTGATAAAGTAGCCTCTAAGTGCACCCAAACTAAGATTTTTTTTCTCCGTTTGCAGTTGTGTTTTTTTAATTGTGTTTTTAAGAAAAACGTAGCTACACACTAGGATTTATTCACACACTGTGTTGTGGGTACGTTTACAAACATGATAATTCACATACACATTGGTCTCATAAAGACTTGTCCTGAGCGGGAATCTAACCCGCGACTATTCGACCCAGTTGACGGAGCAGCTTAAGCTCTAACCACTGCGCCAAATCATCCGTCGCTTTTACTTGTTTTTGAATATTTTTTAATTAATTTAACCTTCTGTTCTTCCATAATATTCATTTGGAGGGTTTTCCATACTCGCCACGCTTTGCAGGCGGGTTGGCGAGCGCAGTGTTTGGTCGTAGAAGTGTTAAGAGGACGCTGCTGCCCATTCCCTAGTTTTCCCTTAGTCGCCTTGTACGATACCCGATGGGATGAGATGGGTTGGTCCTATTCTAAGCCGGGAACTACGCGGGGCAGAAAGATTCTAGAGTGGAGACGACGTATTGGAAAGCGCAGCGTGGGACAACCGCCTGCCAGATGGACTGACGATCTTGTGAAAATCGCAGGAAGTCTTTGGATGCAGGTGGCATCGGACCGCTTACGCTGGAAAGCGATTGGGGAGGCCTATGTTCAGCAGTGGACAAGAGGCCGAGATGATGATGATGATCTATTTACCCTTTTCGAATTAGTATTACTAATAAAATTAATTGAAACTATTTATAATTAAATAAAATTTTACCATTTTCCTTTTCAAAATGTAGTTAATCACATAAAAAGATGAAAATAATTATTATTGTACTAAAAAACTAATTTCGAATGCATGATTTGTTTTTAATTTATATTAAAATCTAATTCCATTGTGTTGTATTTGGATATTACGTTATTCCAATTTCAAAACTGAAAAATCAACAACCCTAATAATTCACAAATAAAAACAATAAGAATCTCGAACAATTTAATACTGGCTGTTACCGTTCTGTTGCTTAAAAAATGTAATAGCACTAAAATACGAATTTTGAATGCACAACTTGTTTTTTTAGTTTTTATTATTAAAAAAAGTACCATTCTTCTTCTTCTTTAAGTTATGGCTTCACACAAATTTTAAGTGTATTTTGCCACTGTCCTGTGATATGAATAATCGTATTTGTATAATTAATTCAACTCCCCGATGAACTTGATGTCAACTATCATAAAGAAATTGATGAAGAACCCCACCCTGGATAGTAAAGCGATGGATACTTTATATACCAATTACAACCGCCGTTTTTAGGAAAATCGAAAAGGCACGTTTTGTCGCTTTGTTGAAATTACCTTCACTCATGCACACATAAGAATACATAATGATTAATATGCCATCAACAGTACACATTATTATTCAAAATAACACAAGTTTTGGAAATAAAAATAAATTGACGACAGCACACTTCCCGCCAAAACTCAAATAAAAACTTTATTGCACTAAAATACGAATTCCGAATGCATAATTTGTTTCTGTTTTTTTCAATAAAATTTCAGTTAGATTTCGTTTTTTTTATTCTATTATTCCAATTTCAAAAGAGGAAAATCGACAACCCAAATAAGTGACAATTAAAAATCATTCAACCCGAACAGTATTTAACACTGGCTGTTAACATTTTGTCGCGTAAATACGCGTCAGTTGACTGATTTGATTAAATTTATTTCGTCACCGAATGGAATTACGGGGGCGCTGAAACCTTATTCGCTATAACGAAACGCACTACGTTACGATAACTTCGTGAAATAATCGTATCTGTATGCCGCTGGAATACCAATAAACGTTCCTTTTTTTTAAATCTTGTGATACAGTATGAATTATTTCTGTATCGTGGGTAAGTTCACAAACATAAAATTCACAAAGGTTTAACGGTTAAACACATAAAATATAAAGTAATATTTTTAGCCCTGTTAAGAAACTGTCCTACCGTTAGGCACGTGCCTTGTCTCAAATGTAGACGGTTTAGGCCATAGTCCGCCACAATGGCACAGTGCGGGTTGGCGAACTTCACACACCTTCGAGAACCCTTAGGCATGCAGGTTTCCTCACGATGTTTTCTTTCACCATTAAAGCAAGTGATTATTAATTTAATACGCACATGCTTTCGAAAAGACAAAAGTGCGTGCCTGTGTTTGAACCCGAGATATCTGACTTTGCAGTCGAACGGTCTAATCATTAGGCTATTACTGCGCTGCTCTCGTAATATACATACATGGATTCAAATACATTTTAGTTTTAAGTAACGTTAGTCCGCATTGCGAGTTATTCTTGAGTCGTGGGAGCATTTTGAAACATAAAGTCGCCGTCACAAAACGTCACAAACAGCCGAACCAAAACAAACATTTGTAGGTTACATAAAGATTTTTCCCGTGCGGGGATCAAACCTGCAACTACTCGATCCAGCGTGCGGTTGGTCCAGTTGTTAAGAGCTTTAAGCTCTTAACAACTGGACCAACAGCCATCCGAAGAGTTTTCACAAGGTTTTCGTAACTTACCACGTTACGCGTTAATTGGTTGTAGCGAATAAGTTTCTCGGTTGTGACGACAATGTTGCCTACATTTTCCGTAGATATATACTACCACAAAAGAAAAATTGTTTGTGTATTATTTCGTGAAGAATTTCCTCGTAGAATTTTTAAAAGAAATTCCCAATAACTCCGTAAAAACTTTAGTAAAACTGGATAGATGGTGGCGTTAATCTTTCTTTCGGATATTATGAATTGGTCTAGAAGTATACTAACTAGAAAATAATTTATAATTTAAGAAGATCGTTTAAAAAAAGCTTTTATAGCATAAACACAACGGAAACCGACAAGTACTTGTCAAGGCAAATGTAAGAAGTAGTTGGGTAGTTCCGTTGTCTACCTTCCAGCTCCATCATCAGACTCTGAACATCATCCGTGTCTACAAAACTTGTCAAGACAAATCCAATGAGCGTAAACACGGCGAGGTTATGTTAAAAGAAAGAAAGAAATATTTATTTTTGTTGAGTACTTGTGTGGTTCCATTGACCACCTTTCGGCTTCATCATCAGACCCTGGACATCATCCAGGTCATCAGGACTCGTCAATGCAAATCCAATGATCCGATGAAATGTTCACACCATTCACCGCGTCCTGCGTCGCCGACCGGGACGCCCCCGCGGATGCGAATGGACGCGTTGTTTTGGCCGTACCTTAGCTCGATATTATAATCAATAAAATCATACTATGTTCATACTAGTAAGCAAATGAGGCAAGACATACAATTTTGGTAGCATGAATGCACCGTGACAATTAATTACAACAGAAAGTCTTTCACGAACCAAAGTTACCTCTAAAATTATTTCCGTGTAATTAATAAAATTTCCTGGCGCAATCTGCACATGATGATAAAATTGATATAGTTAATTTTACAATAGGGATTTGAGACTTTATACCTTAGAAAATATACACTACAGTTGTGTACCACACAACTATAATAACTCGCAGTTGGGATTACACATCAGTAATTATTATTTGATATGAAATGAAAGGAGAAAGATTGTCTGGAAACTGATGAAGCTATTTATATAGTTCATAATGTAAGCCTAAACTGACTCACGCTGGGCAAAGGTCTTCTCTCACAAATTGACTTGAGGTTATACTCTCCTATTTTGACTCAGTGTTGATTGATGCAGATATGTTTGTAGTCACCTGCTTTTGGAACTTAAGAAGCCGCACGAAAGGCTTTTAACACGACTGAATGACTACTTTGGTATGAACTACTAACATCGCGGTACCACAAGGTTCGGAGCGTCTTACGGAATAAGTATTTTTTCTTTATTATTCAATGTAATAAGCACCTTTTATAGTACGTACCAAAGCTGTGATTCAATTGCAGTCAAATATTTCTGTTTACCTAATAGGGTCTGTTCTTTTCTTCCCCTTCAACAGAATAGGCCAGAAACCCAGCAAGCCGTTATAATAAAGATTACTTTCGATTTCCTTCAGCTCAAGTGTTTCAGATGAAATTGCTTTTGCTTACGACTTTAATGAAAAAAACATTCGAGAGGGTTGCAATTACAATAAAGTTGATGTTTTGGAAACTGAGGAAGTGGTGCGGGATATTTTTATTAAAAAAACAAGCCCCACAGTAGGAATTATTACTGTGTCGTGTATGCGTTTACAAACACGAAATTCACATTTACAAACATCCAGACTGTGATAAATGTTTGTGGGAATCAACTCCGCGACTACTCGAACCAGTTGGCGGGGCGGCTCAAGCTCTCAACCAAGCCATCTGTTCCAATGGCGGAAATCACAGCACTTGGGGTAATCTTCAATACTCAATAGTTTATTGGAATCGACAATTTTTACATAGTAAAGACGTTATAAATATAGGAATGGTACAATTATGGACCCTGTCGGGCACAGCAATACGCGAGAAGAAGAGGGTTATCTAAATATTATATTATCTTCAAGAACTAAATGAGTATCCGTGTGTATGTGTGTTGTTACGTCGTAACATAGTTTTAAAAATATAAAATAAAAATAAAAAATCTTTACACACAGACAAACAAAATAACTAGTTGTTACATCGAATGGAAACCGCGCGCCTTAACTAGTGATAGCATCATAATGACCATATAAGGTATTCGTTGGCACCGGAAATCAAATTCCTTCCAGTACACCTAATAAGAAACGCCCACCACATAGAAGGATCTAGAAATAATACAATAGCGAACAACGGGACAATGATCCTATCTCACTCGGTTCGGTTATTGCTAACTTAGTCCCACAAGAATTTTATAAAAAACAGACAATAGTTTAGGGCGTGCCTTGCTTCGGTTGAGCCGTTCTTTCTATATCTCTGTCCTCGTCTCAGACGAAGGATCAAGAGATCTGGGGAGCGCGCACTGTTGCCAGGCAGGAAGTAGGCCGTTCTGGGGGGCAGTATATAAAAACGAGTTCGCGCATGAACAACCCTTTTCCGACGCCAGAGCTCGCACGACAACAAATCAGTTCAGTTCGAACAGTGTTTTATTAAAATAAAAAAAGTAAAAGTTTAAATTAGCAACATTCTTCAACCCCCTTGAAAACTGGGGGTCCACCGTACGGGTTGACAAGTACGGTTTGGGAGACAGCAGGCCTCATTTCTGCCCGTCGACTCCCGCTGACCTCGGCGGCTGAGGGCCTTCTACAGGGCACCTCCAGATTCCTCACCTAGCCGGTGGAGGCTGTTACCGAAGACCCCCCACGCGTCACGGGATCGAGCGGCCTAAAGATAAGTCCCCAGCGCCCATAGGTTTTTTTTTTGTGGACCCGAAAACTCCCCTGTGCCGGGAATTCACGCCCCATTTTAATATTGATACTTATTCTAATTTTCTGGATTGTTTGCGTAATTAAATATATTTTTCTTGATAACAATAAACATTTGTATTTTTTTGTAATTGTTTGTTTTATTTGTACCCGCCGTCAGGCGGTCGTAACAGTGTGTCCGTCATTTTGGACGGTATTATTTTAAGCATGGTTGGATTATTTTTTGATATACCTCAACGTTATCATCGGTCAGCCTGTATGTACCCAGTACCAGTGTTGGGCATTTTTCAATTCTAGGATCAACCAATTGAAATTTAATTTGCAATTAAATTAATCCCCCTGAGGTACTCTAAAATAACAATGACTTTGATGAAACTTCGCCGTCTTGCCCGGTGATGCTGTAAAGGCCCCGAGGCCAACAGCGTAGATCACTCACACACACACACACATACACCTTGGGCACTTTAAAACCACAAATAAGCCGAAATCCGAAATATTTTAATCGCAACTTAATTTTATGGATTGTGGTTGGTAACGATGTGCTGGAGCAAGTGAATGAGTTTGTATATCTTGGATGCGCCTTCAGTAAGGATGGGAAATACACCGCTGACATAGAGAGAAGAGTGAGTGCAGGGAACAGAGTGAATGGTGCGATGGGAAAGCTACTCGGGAGCCGGCACTTAAGCCATAAGGCGCAGCTGGCCACACATAACGGAGTTCTTGTCCCAACGCTGTTATATGGTAGCGAGAGCTGGGTATGTAAGAAGGAGAATGAAAGTAGGATAAATGCGGTAGAAATGCGAGCTCTGCGGAAGATGTGCGGAGTGAAGCTGACCGACCGCATTAGCAACAGCATAGTAAGACAGCGAGTAGGTATGAAAGATAGTATCGGCGTAAAGATGAGAAAGGGCATGCTCCGTTGGTTCGGGCATATAGAAAGAATGCCAGAGGAAAGAATGACAAAACAGATATACAATGTGAAAGTGGAAGGATGCAGGTACCGGGGAAGACCTAAACTATCTTACCACGACCAAATAAACCGAGTCTTATCTGATGGAAAAGTCAGGAGTCTCCGTAACCGGCGAGCGTGTATGAGACAAACTATGAGAGTCGAGGAAGCCAGAGAGGTATGTAAGGAAAGAACCTGTTGGAACTCTGAACTCTCTGCCTACCCCACATGGGATCTGGCGTGAGGTTATAGATAGATAGATAGAACTTAATTTTAACTCTCTAGGTACACTGCTAGGACCGGATTGCATGCCGTGACAGAACAGAGGCCCACACTCAGTAGTTTGTAGATAGTTGTTTGGTATACAACTGTATATATTATATGTACGCGGATTGCTATATCTGCCTCATTGGAGTCAGTAAAGCGAATATTTCTCGGAAAAAATAATTTAGCGCCCAATAAGTCTTTAGCAGATGATGTGTTGCCACTTTCGCATCTGATCCTGGAAGCTTACATTATGTGCAAAGAAAACACTCCTTGCGAGTTTTAGATTTGTGTTAAAAATTTAGTACTACGCTTTTTTCTCTGTAGGATGTACGCTGAGCTAGCGCCATTTATTGAAAGCTAGTCACTTTTAAACGCAGTATGGAAGTACTACTAGAAATTGTTACTAGTTCATGTTTTCAAAATATCAGTTACGTTTTTCCATCGTTCAAGCTTTATTGACGCGTAAACAAGCCCAGCCCTGGCTGTATTGCAAAATCTTCTTTGTTCATTTGGTTTTAAGATTTAATCATCCGCGATCGCTACTACCGACTTAGAAACCATAAACTTTTTAAGTTATATATCGCTTCATGCACAAAGTTGGATATTTTAATTAGATTACAACCGAACGCTTTGTAAACTACTTGCAATCGTGTTATGCAATTATGTACCTTATTCTGTTATGTGTATAGTACCTAATTTTCTTTTTGTACCTAATTAGCTTTTGTGGAGATTGGTACTTGTGGCGAATTGCAGTCTAGCGTTTATGGCGTTGCGGTGTAATTATTTTAGTTGGTACGGGGAGAGAAAATGAGTAAAGAATAAAGATAATTAATTTTATTAATGCATAATAAAATCTGGTGGTTCGGTCGTATAGAAAATCGGAGGTATAGAAGGTATGACGTTATTTACATACTTAAGTATGTAGTAATCGATGATATATTATGTCGTATAAATAAATAATATAATATAAGCCCTGTTAAGAAACTGCCCTACCGTCGGGCACGGGACTCCTCTCAAACTAAGAGGGTTAGGCCATAGCCCACCACGCTGGCTCAGTGCGGGTTGGCGAACTCACACACCTTCGAGAGTTTTATTCTAATCTAATAAACATGTACTGTTTACATTACACTTCTGCCACTCTCATTAAAGCATGCAATCGTTCCTAATAATCTATTTATATGGTGCTTAGAATTGGTCTTTGGCCAAAAATCAAAAGTCCACGCTAGTGGTTTGTCAGCGGTCCATGGAGCGTAGTATTCTTAATATTAAAGTCGCAGACCACGTCAAGAACACTACACTACGCTTAATGACGCAAATTGCCGACGTAAGTCAAAAACCAGCCAAGCTTAAATGGGACCGGGCTGGTCATATTACCAATGGGCCAAAAGAATTACTGACTGATTCCACGAATTACAAAAAAGCATCGCAGTAGACCCAGGCGGAGATGGCGGGACGAACTGGACACCTTCTTGAAAGACTGGCCGGACATAGCAACGAACAGAGAAGAGTTGAAAAACTAGAGGGAGGCCTATGCCCAGCTGTGGGACAACAATGGGTTTTAATAATAATTTACTAATGTGTAAAACTGAAAAAAAAATTGCACGTCACGTAAATTACAACACCGTCACACAAAAACCTGTCAATGGATATGACGGATTCAAAATGGTGGCCACATTAACATTCTACGATTCTTGTGGTAATAACCTTATTTTATAAATCATTGGCTAATACCATTAACGGGCCGTTAAAACATCATAGAATTTGAGGAAATTTCATTTTAATTGTCGGCGGAAAATACTTTCACTCACGCTTTGAAAATGAAGTGAGGTTTTATATACTATAACCTTGTAATAACGCGCTGAAAACAAGCGTAGAATTGCAAAAAAAGACGCGTCGCCGTAATTAAAACACCGTCCTATAAAAACCTGTTACTGGATATGACGTCAGCAATAGACGTGTCCGAAAAATGGCGGTCACATTAACATTTTATCATTCTCATAAAAAATGCTCTCCAATGTAAGCGATTGAAGCCTTTATTATCGGGGTGAAGCCTTTATTATAAATTATCGGCTAATACGAGAGGCCATTGCTGGGCCTAAAAAAACATGGCGGAATTTGAGGAATTTCGTTTAAATGTCTGTTTTTCACCTGCGGCTTAGTTTGAAAGAAGAATTTATGATGGCATACAAAGTTGTGTTATGTTCCGTGTTGGTTATTACATCTGTGTGTTTTATCTTTTTAGCAATATTCGTAGCTCAACACTAGGAATTATTTGTGAGTAGTAGATGTGATACAAACAAAAAATTCACACCCACAAACACCGTAAATATCATTTCAATAGTTGTGACAGAAAGATTTGTCTCGAGTAGGAATCCAACCCACAGACTACCCAATCCAGTGAGCGGATCACCTTCAGCACTTTACCACTTGACCAAGCCGTCTATCCAGTAGCCGTGCTAACTCACCTGTTGAAATATCTCTTCGGAAGTAGAAAAAAAATTAAATGGTAACCCTCATTTTACACCAACGCCCCCATTCAATGTTATCCACGGGCCTTCGGCGTCAAGATCCTTGATGCACTGTGAAAATTTTAGAATTTCGTATTATTTAGTTCCAACCAAGTGATTCAATCTCAGAAATCGTAATAATAAACATACGTAATGTGCATTTTGAGTATATTTTTTTTTATGTTTGGCGACAACGGAAGAGGCCTATTATGTCCAGCAGTGGACTAATTTGGGCTGATGCTGATGTTGTGTGTTTCTGGTGGAGATTGATCCGTCATCTATCCTTTGACTGATTTAACCTGTAGATCTGTTGAGGTTTGTCTCGTTCGGCATCACACTGTAGCTATAACCAAGTATTTTGTTCGCACTCATTATTAATTATATAAGCATTTTTTTATTATCATTTTTGTCACTTGTTTTTTTTTTTTTTTTCATTTATGCCTTTACGATGTTTTTATTTTGTAAATGAGAGGATTGTGTAGACAATGATTGATACCATCTACCCAACTCATTTTTTCATTGTTCTTCCATACCCTATAAACGCAATGTATACAAAAAAAATTGGTAAATCTCACATTTTAAAAGAGTAACCGTGGAGTTTCTTGCCTTTTTCTGCACAGGAATGACATTCCGAACGAGTGGTAGAGTCTTAAGTAAACTTTTTCTTTCTTGACTATTTATAAGTTCATCTTGGTCTAATGAATAAAAAACTTTTGATTTTGGTTTTTTTTGAAAAAGTCAGGCGGCTACACTATATCTAGTGTCTTGTTATCACGATTCCTGTGGATTAAAAAAAGTGGTTGAATTCAGTCAACCAAGTGGTTTAAGTTCCGTGACTGACGTCAAACAGAACATAAGCCGACACAGATAGTTCCACTCGAACGGATCTGCGGAACTTAGTACCGGATGTCGGAACTATGAACCGGATCTTAAAAGTTGTGGATGCCGCGTTCCATTAGCGGGACACGAAACACTGACTTCTAAATATTTTGGAATCTTATATTTCAAAATATTAGTAGCTACTTTTTTGGAGGAACTGGGTGATGACGCGTTACACCACCTTTTTTGTTCTGTGCATAGCATAGGCTCCTATTAAATTAAAAAACTGTACATTTCCCTATGACAGACAGACATCTATAAAATCTATCTATATCATCACGTTAGATCCCTTGCGAAGTAGGCAGAGAGTACAAAGTTCCAACAGGTTCTTTCCTTACATACCTCTCTGGCTTCTTCCACTCTTATAGTTCGTCTTATGCACGCTCGCCGGTTACGGAGACTCTTTATATTGAACTATTTATTTATTTATAAAAAACTTATTTTAAATGTATTTTTGATACAATGTTAATTGTTCATACATTTTTTAATTGTATGGTTAAACTGCTGATTTGTATGTGTCATTTCAGCTAAATATTGTGTCTCTCATCTTGTGACAGATAAAATTTATATGTTTATTCTTCTTCTTTTTTTCTTTAATATTTACATACTCAAAGACTTTTTTTCATTTTGGTCCTTACAACAAATTGTTTTTGGGCCCAATGGGCGTTTCAATCAATCAATCAATCAGCCTATCGCAGGCCACTGCTGGACATAGGCCTCTCCTTACACGCGCCATTGGACACGGTCCTCCGCCTTCCGCATCCAGTCTGTCCCAGCGACCTTTTTGAGGTCGTCGGTCCATCTAGTCTCAATGGGCGTTTATAAACTTAAATTTCATATACAAACAACCTGACCGAAGAAAATGTTTGTTGATCACACAAAGCTTTATCCCGAAGGCGCAACTTCTTAATCCAGTGATTTTTTGATCGAAATGTCGTCATGGCACATGTACAATTAATTGCACGGTACAATTAGCCACAGAACTAACGTCTTAACGTAAAACACACTATGCAGCATTTTTTAATCTACACTCAACTTCACAAGACGTAAATAATACATCGCACAATTGCGCAGACAGTGCAGCAGTCAAGATAAGTTTGCACCTCTAAGTGCTTATATCCAATCTTTTATTGGGCGTGTTAACTTGCGTCGAGTAAGTACCTTGAAGCTGAATGGACTCAAAGCGAGGAATGTTTGAAATTTTGTAACGAGCTTCAGGTAGATATGTTTTTATAAAGGTTAAGCGTTGAATCACTTGAACCTAAAGAGGTTCATAGCTCTGTGAGACTATAATGTTCCAGCAATCAATAAGTTTAAACAACATGCGGCTCGGAAAGTTTAAGATGGATGACCTTTCAAGCATTTCCGCTTTCGACCGACTCTATGCTTTGAAAATAACGATAAACAGTTGCTCCTGGTTACAAAGTACGATATTTAATAATACACTTACTTCACAACTAATAAGTCATACATTTGTATAATTGGTACGGCAGTGAAAACAAGTTTGCACACCTAAGTGTATATATTCAATAGTAGCCGTGTAAACTTGAGTAGAGCATGTACCTTGAAGCCGAGAGGACTCAAAGCAAGAAATCTTTGGAATTTTGTAACGAGCTTTAGGCTGAGACGTTTCTGAATAGTTTAAGGCGTGGAAAGGCGTTTAATCGAAAGGGCGTTTATAACGCTATGAGAGCGCAGTATTATAGCAATCAACGATTTAAAATAGCATTTACCTCGGATTGTCTGAGATGAGTAACAGTTTATAGCAATTCCATTTTTCCAAGCTCCGGCAGCGACTTAAGGCCGTTGCTCCTAGTTTACCACATAATTCGTCAGTCAGTTAGAAGCTTTATGTTGGTTTTTAACATCCAACAGATAACTTCTGCTATTCTGCGCTGTAAAACCTACCAAGAAACATTTTTAGTAGTCCAATAGATTCATCTACTTAGCCAAGGGCTTTAAAGGGATAGAGTGATATATTAATTTTACACGTATTCTTTATTTTGTTTCTTTACATTAAGCGTAGTAGTAATAGTTTAGCGTAGTAGTAATTCCTGATAGTTTTATAACTACATGCCTGCTTATTGGTATTAAGATATTATTTTACACTGTATTATAAATATTAATTAACCAACTTCAAAAAGGAGGAGTTTTTTTTTAATGTATTTTCAGCGATATTTCCGTCAATTGTAGACCAATTTTGCTGATTTTTTTTTGCATTGGGTTCAGTATAGCTCCAAGGTGGTCTCATTTTAATTGCATTGGCATTGGACCTTGGACTTAGAAGATACACCAGGGAACGACAAACAATAGGCATGTGTAAATTAAGACATTTTGGGTATTATGTCAATCCTATAGGTACCCTACTATAGAACTAAGCAGTATATTAGCCAACTTCAAAAAAGGAGTTTCATAATTCGTCCTTTTTTTATAACTCCTTTGCTTATGAACCGATTTTGATGATTCTCTTTGCATTGGGTTCAGTATAGTTTTGAGGTAGTCCTATTTTAATCTTATTGGTATTGGACCTTGGACTTTGCAGTTACAAGAGGGAACTCCTTAACGGCGAACAGCACAAATGTATAGCTTCCGTTATTATAGTCATTATAATATCGGAATTCTTACCGAGTATATGTCACAGCGGTCCCAAGTCGATGTAGTGTATACTGACTACAGTAAGGCTTATGACAGAATTGATCATTCGATATTACTTCAGAAACTTCTTTTAATCGGTATAAGAGGAGATCTATTCAGATGGTTTACATCCTATACTGAAAATCGGTGCCAAACTGTAGTCTTGAATGGGTTCTCCCCTAAGGTGTTATTTATTCTATCTGGAGTACCTCAAGGGTCTCTGCTTGGCCCTTTGCTATTTGTCATCTTCATTAATGATATTTGCCACTGTTTTAGGCACTCAAAAATACTTTTATACGCCGATGATCTAAAAATTCTAAGCCCCATTACCACTGTCACTGACGCAATCAATCTTCAACATGACCTCCATCGTTTCCAGAATTACTGCATTTTAAACAAATTAGAGTTAAATGCATCCAAATGCCACATATGTAGTTTTACTAGAAAACCTAAACCTTTATTATTTAATTACAAATTGAAAGACACGCTCATATCTAGAGTCAACACTATTAAGGATCTGGGGGTGACATTTGACTCAAAACTTCTATTCGATGAACATATAAACATTATTACAAGAAAGGCATCGAAAGCTTTGGGTTTCATTATTAGGTTATCAAATGAATTCAAAAGCATTAAGACTTTTAAAATCCTTTATTGTACTTTCGTTCGCAGTCACCTCGAATATTCTTGTCAAGTTTGGAATCCCAATTACAAAATCTATATTAACAGAATCGAAAACATACAGAAGAGATTTGTAAGGTATTTGCAATACCGCTCCAGCACTTATCTGCCAAATTACGTACATCGTTGCAAAAAATTTCATATGTTACCGTTGTATGAAAGAAGGCGAGCAGCAGATCTAGCTTTTCTTCTAAACATTGTGAATGATTCTGCTGACTGTCCCGAATTACGAGAAAAGATTGGTTTACGCGTTCCCTCTGCATTTTTAAGGAAGCCTTATTAAATATTCCATACAGCAGGTGCATTTACGGGCAAAACTCATTTCTCGTAAGGGCATCTAAGTCATATAATGCGATAACGTAAACAATTGATATTGATTTATTTAACACTAGAGTCTCTCAGCTTAAAAATATGTTAAATGGTCTCTTTTTTCTTTAATTGTATGTGTTTTCTTTGATTGTATGTTATTTAAGTTTTATCGTCACTTTATGTTCTGCCGTGCTATATTCATGTTGTAATTATTTGTGGAAACTTATAATTGGCCTTCACCATTTACTACTTAAGCCATACTTGTTCTTTGTTAGCTGTTAGTTTTCCTAAAATGAATAAAATAAAATGAATCCTGTACCTTACTGTACAACTCAGCAAAATAATATAATATCGGTATATAAATATTACTAAATAATTTAGTCGTCACTTAAAATTGTAAAATAAAAATCTTTTAAATAAAAAGGTAAACCGACTTCAAAAAGCAAAAAATAAATATTTTTAGCAGTCGGTGCCAAGTAATCGACTGCACCAACCAGCACCGACTTCAAATATTTATTTTTGCTTTTTGAAGTCGGTTTACCTTTATTTTAAAAGATTTTTTTAAGTTTGTGTTTGGTTTTTTTTACGACTACTTCGTGCGGCTAAAGTCTTTTTAGTTTTTCTTCTTAGATTCTATGTATGACGGGTTGGGCATCAACCGTGCCCTGCTTCTGTTTACGTGGTAATTGCCGCGCGACTGGCTCGTTTGGGATGCAAGGCTTCATGCACGCACTTCACTTGGAGTACTTGGAGTGGTGTTGTGGTTACGCTACAATATAGCTTTACGCTCAGTGCGGCTAAGTAGTTATAAAAACATTTCGCAATATCGCTTTTATTTAATTGTTGTGGTGAACTTGACTGTAAGCTAGCTATTAAAATATCTTTTCTTTCTTTTTAGTAGGAAGTATGAGTATAATTCTGCGAGGATAGTGTATGGATCTATAACATCAAAAATAACAAGCATAAAAAGTATTAATAATTACATTATTTAATCAAACAGGCATACAAAATGTACATTTAAAATAATTACTTCATGCGGTCATTTAAAAAATACGACCCAATCCCAATGGCCGCATTAAACCAAGACTGTAAACAATTAAGCATCCCCGAATAGCCCATTCCTTTAGTTTAGTGTTCCGATAGCTGAATTAAAATTAGTCAATTAGCTTTTATAAATTACTTATAACGGTAGACTTCTGCGCACAATTGGTGCAATGAATTCAAACAATTTAGGACGGTGCTAAATTTTATTGGCAATTGACAATTTAATTGAATTTTGTTCAAAAAAACTCTTGATATTAATTAGAGATTCATGCTGGTGAGCCGTTTGAGTTATTCATATGGCAAATTTTTCTAAATATGTTTTACATTATTCCTAAAAAAAGATATCAATCAAGGCCGGCAATTGTACCTTGTATTGTTTTGTACCTTATATTATTGTTTATTTTTAATTTGGTGTGCAATAAAGAGTTTTCTATTCTATTCTATACTATTCTATCAACGCTCACGCCTAACATACACACACACGCGCACGGAAGCACGCAGTACAGACAAGCATACATATTCTACATATAGAGAGAGAAAGAGAGAGAGAGATCCAAATTTAACAGCCTGCGACTGTGGTGCGAACTCACAGACTATGTCGCACCTACTAGTCTGCCCTTTATGCCCCACCAACTGTACAAAGGATGAGCTGAGCGCGGCCACAGACGGCGCACTCAATCTAGCTATTCACTTAGCGGGACAAATATGAACCATTGACACGAAAACAAGAATAATTCTACATACTATACCAAACGGCCCATGTTCCAGGCACTCAATTTAATGCCGACCAACCTGCTTGATTTAAATTAAACGGTTTTGCAGTTTGCCTTTAGTCGCTTTTAATGGCATTCACAAGACGTAGAATTCTATTATAGTGTAACTATAGTTGTTCCACTCTAAACAAGGAAAGAAGAGTGACGACCTTTATGTTCCGGTCATGGTAACCCGTAGAACCGTAGTCACTAATAGTTGCTAAAAGCTGTCAATTGACAAGAACGATATACTAGGTAGTAAGTAACCCTTCAGGGCTATTCTTGTTGGTTGAAGCTTTACTCTGTGTTTTTCTGATGCCTTGGTAATATCATTCGACTGGTAGTCTGGAGACTTACATTTCTACAACCTACCGTCGGTTACCAGTTCAGAGAACCATTCATTCTGCTTTATCGTCATTTGTATTATTTTCGAAGCTATTAATTAACCGACTACTGGAATAGTACCAGGAAAACATAAAATATAACTTTTTATAATACATTTAAGTTCTACCGGCAGTAAGTTTTTCACGATCCAGCGCTTCATCGCTGCATTACACAATTCTTAACATGTTATTGTTTTTACGCGTGGTTCAAATGTACTGTATGTGGCGCTTGAAGCGAACGAAACTCATTACACAACCTTTGTCAACGAAGCCGGAACATGTTGCTGGAACGAAAAACGTTGAAGGAAATGAATTCCTATTTTTTGCGCTACATTATAAGACACATATTTTTGTTTTAATTATATCTAAGTCCGTGTTTTTTTGTGTATGCGCGCGTAAGGTAGAGCTTTATTCATAAAATGATTATGTTTCAGTTTTCTTGTTTTTTTTTTCTTTTTGGGAAGCATGTAATATTCTATTTGGGATTTTGGTAATTAATGATTACCCTACGTTTCATTTTATGAATTCTTGTCATGTGTCAATATGACTGGAGTGACACCATGGCTCATCAAACGTAGTTCAGGGTGCACTCAGATTGAGGCGGACAGTTGTAGAGGTATTTAGCAGAGGATTACTGGACATGGGTGCTGTTGCAGAATGCTGTTAAAAATGCTTTAATCATATTTTGTTTAACATTAGACAAGGTAGGAGGGCTGAATGAAATCAAGGATCATATTCAGTGACGTACAATTGAACTGTTCATTAGAGGATTTGTTTAGCAGTGAACTGCTGTAGGCTGACAATGATATTGAAAATAACACAAAAACCAAAACGAAGGATGTGACCTTAAGATACCTCAGTACGGGAACCGATGAAGATTATCTCACATAAATACGGACTGAATAATAAGCTGTGCAATGTAAGTGTTTATAGTTATAAAATGAGATTTATCTTTAATAAGTTTATCTTGGATGCATCTTCAGTAAAGGCGGTAAATATACCGCTGACATAGAGAGAAGCGTAAATGCAAGGAATAGAGTGAATGGTGCGATGAAAAAGCTAGTTAGGAGCCGGCACTTAATCCTAAAGGCGCAGATAGCCATGCATAACGGATTGCTTGCCCCAACGCTGTTATATACCAGTGACAGTTGGGTATGTAGGAAAGATAATGAAAGCAGGAGAAATGCGATCGAAATGTGAGCTCTGCGGAAGATATGCGGAGTCAACCTGACCGACAATATTCGCAACAGCGTAGTAAGAAAGCGTGTAGGTATAAAAGATAGTATCGGTGAAAAGATAAGAAAGGGTACGCTGGTAAGAAAGAATGACAAAACAGTTATACAATGCGAATAGGAAAGGATGTAGGTACTGGGGAAGTCCTAGACTATCATACCATGATCATATAGACCGTGTGTAATCTGAAGGGCAATTCAAGAGTGTTGGTAAACGGCGAGCTTATATGAGACGAACCATTTGAGTGGAGGAAGCCAGAGAGGTCTGTAAGGAAAGAATCTATTGGAACTCTGTACTTTCTGCCTACCCCGCAAGGGATCTGGCGTGATGGTATAGATAGATAGATTTATCTTTGGATATGTATATTTATATTTACAAAAAGACCGCTTGTTAGCGGGTAAGCAACCGCGACTGCGACATGCTTAAGGTCGGGTATGCGCATTAGCGACTAATACCCCTCGTTCGCTTTGTCTTCAAGCGCTATGTATGCTTTTTAAAAATAAACTGTTACGCGTTTGTTTCATTCCAGCGCATGACTAAAGCGCGATAAAGAAAGCGCTTGTGCGAACAAAGGGTTAGTGACTGCCGTGCGGTAATTTCCTCTAGTTTTTTTCTTCCATATTGAAAATAGTTTTATTCAACGGATTCTTCCCTTACAGACCTTTTTGGCTTCTCCTACTATCATGGTTCGTCTCATAAAGGTTCGCCAATTAGGGAAATTCTGAACTTTCTGCCTTCCCCGCAAGGAATCTGGCGTAATGATATAGACAATTAACATTAGTATAATTGATATCATTAATCTAAGGATGGTGACATTCTTGCAGACACACAAGCTGTGCTAAACCGGTGAAGTGAATACTTTGGAGAAATGTATGAGAATGCCCCGGATGCGAGCGAGTTTGCGGCACCAGAATCCACAGAGGACATCACTATGGAAGAAGTTGAATGGGCGATACGAAGTATGAAAAATGGTAAAGCTGCGGGAATAGACATGATATCTGCCGAGATGATTAAATATGGTGGAACTTCCGTCCGGGACGCTTTTTGGGTCCTCGCAAATCTTTGCTGGAAGACCGGTAGAGTCCCTACAGATTGGCGCCGCGCAGTCATAGTACCCTTGTATAAAGGCAAGGGCTCACAATATGACTGCGCCAATTACAGGGCCATCAGTTTGATCAGCTTGGCAGCTAAGGTGTATGGTAAAATTATTGAACGGAGAATGCGCGAGAAGTTCGATGGAGTGTTGTGTGAGGCACAGGGAGGTTTCAGGTCTGGAAGAGGATGTTCGGATCAAGTTTTCTCCCTCCGCAACATCGTAGAAAAGCATCTGGCAGTAGGCCGGAAGGTTTTCTGCGGTTTTGTGGACCTAGAGAAGGCGTTTGATAGAGTCGTGCGAAAGATATTTTGCCAGAGTATGGTATAAACGGCACCCTGTTGCGAGCCGTCCAGTCCACCTACGTGGACAGCAAGGCATGCGTACGGGTGGGTGGTAACATGTCACCTTGGATTGACGTTAAAATCGGCGTCAAGCAGGGTTGCGTGTTGTCCGCTAGACTGTTTATAGTGTATCTGGATAAAAGTCTTCAAAGACTGAATGCGATGACTGAAGGGGTAAAAATGGGTGATCTAGTGATAAACCACCTATTGTATGCAGATGACACGGTTTTGATAGCGCCAACAGCCACTGATCTGCAAACACTAGACACATTACATTTGAATATGAAGAAAACCAAAATTATGGTTTTTGAACGGGAAGAAACCAGAACGAATGCAAGGATTGTGGTTGGTAACGATGTGCTGGAGCAAGTGAATGAGTTTGTATATCTTGGATGCGCCTTCAGTAAGGATGGGAAATACACCGCTGATATAGAGAGAAGAGTGAATGCAGGTAATAGAGTGAATGGTGCGATGGGAAGGCTACTTGGGAGCCGGCACTTAAGCCAAAAGGCGCAGCTGGCCATGCATAACGGAGTGCTTGTCCCAACGCTGTTATATGGCAGTGAGAGTTGGGTATGTAAGAAGGAGAACGTAAGCAGGATAAATGCGGTCGAAATGCGATCTCTGCGGAAGATGTGCGGAGTCACGCTGACCAACCGTATTCGCAACAGCGTAGTAAGAAAGCGAGTAGGTATGAAAGATAGTATCGGTGTAAAGATGAGAAAGGGTATGCTCCGTTGGTTCGGGCATATAGAAAGAATGCCAGAAGAAAGAATGACAAAACAAATATACAATGCGAAAGTGGAAGGATGTAGGTACCGGGGAAGACCTAGACTATCTTACCATGACCAAATAGACCGTGTCTTAGCTGAAGGGCAAGTCAAGAGTCTCCGTAACCGGCGAGTGTGTATGAGACGAACTATGAGAGTGGAGGAAGCCAGAGAGGTATGTAAGGAAAGAACCTGTTGGAACTCTGTACTCTCTGCCTACTCCGCGAGGGAGCTGGCGTGATGATATAGATAGATAGAGATAGATATCATTAAATCAGACACGAGGAATTAATTTAATTTTACATATTTTAGTATATATTAGACTTTTAATAAAATAATTTATACAATTATTATATTTTCTTAATTGTTAGGTACTTTAAGTTCTTGGATTATTCCTAATAATATATGACTAAGGGTAGAATATGGCGTACGACCCATGTAATATAAATATGTTAAAACATCTTCTGTAAACCATTTTCACAAATAAACTGATTTGATTTAATTTGATAAGATATATAGAGATAGAGATTATTCTTTAGATGCAACTGGACTTGTCACCAGGTCCAGTTATTTATAATATCCGCAATAAAAGCTAAACTAAAATAAATTTGAAATACATGACGACAGTCGCATAAATTCCCAGAGCACTTAAGCTGATGCATCCGCCTCTTAGAAACTTACTAATGTATTGCACGGGTTTGTTTGATTTATAGCATACAAATATGCGACAAGGAACGTTGAAATGTTTAAAATCATGAATTTTTTTTAGAAACTTATTGTTATTTTGGTGTGAAGTGAGTAAACTCATACTTGGTTTTCCTTTTGAAAAAAACTCAGTACTTCGTAGCCTGAAATTGTGTCTGGATCTTCAAAGAGATCTGTATAAATATTATGAAGATTTCAATTATAATAATAAGTAGTTTAATTTAGACAACTGAAATATTACAAAAAATAATTTTGTGCAACTTAAAGGCCCATAGAATTTACACCTTACAGACTAACATACATATGATATATAAAAACATAAACTAAGCAACATGTGTTGCCGGCGACATGGTGCGCTGTACAGGGGTGTCTCGCAGTCTCCCACGAAATCTTCTGAATACGACACCCCTCGGCCAGAACTCCTTGCTCATGAAGGTCTCTCAAAGCCCCTCATATTGAATCCATGCATCGTCAACAAAATCGTCATTTATACACAGTAGTTAGTTTTGTTTTATCTTGTGTTTTTTTTTAAACGTGGCCCCACACTTGTATTTATTCCTGTGCCGTGGGTGCATTCACAAACAAGAAAATTCACATACACAAATACCCAGACCGATACAAATAATTGTGTATCACAATAAAATTTGCCCGTGCGGGAATCGAACCCGCGATTATTAGGCACAGTGGGCGGAGCGGCCTAAGCTCTTAACCACTGCGTTTTCGGTCTAACTGTTTATGTATGTGTGTGTTATGTACTTTATCAAAGCACCCGTGGTATAGGTACAATTACTAGAGAGGAGCAAAGTTTTTTCTACCTATCCAAATCATCACACCAGATCCCTTAGGAGAGCAGAGGGTGCAGAGCTTCGTTCCACCAGGTTCTTTTCTTACAGACCTCTGAATTAATTGTCTTACATTCATTAACCAATTATGTGACTTATAAGAAATCGACTTAAAATGATTCACCTGATACGTAATGAAGCAATGGATCTCCTAACCGCATGATATTTGGTTAATGGTTTATAATAGTTCAGTCATGTAGCAGAACATTTTACTACCCACCAAAGACCACTCAAAGAGCATATGAAACAAGATACTAAACCCATTTTTCAGTCTATGAACATACTTTCATTGTAGTAAAAATACATTGTGAAATATTGGCGCTGTACAAAAATATAGTTAAAATTCCATTCTTGTAGCGCGTAGTCCATGGTATTTCTTTATTACATTACTCGTTAGGGTAAAAATGTATACACTATTTACTATTAAAATGCAGATAATGTCGAGAGTCGAGAAATGTATATAATTTAAACAATAAATAAATCTTACTACGCATTTGTTCTCTGCCTTGCCGGTCAAGTGGTTCATGGCGTGACTGGTGATCGTAAGGTCCTGAGCTTGAATTCTAGGTTAGAGAAAGAGTTATTGAGATTTATATGTAACGTAGTGTAGGGCGCCCTGTAGCTAGGTGGTGCGATGATGTTTGTAAGGCAGCGGGCAGGGATTGGAGGAAAAGAGCTAAAGATCGAGCTTAATGGCGTGCCATGGGAGAGCCCTATGTCCAGCAGTGGACTAACACGGGCTAATGATGATGATAATCTGTAACGTAATTCTTGGTAGGAGTCCGCAGTCTGAAATGATGCTAGGTATGATGGCTGCAGGCCCACTTTCTATTACATAAAGACCTATCGTTGTTGACAAAAGTTGGGTGTATGGTACACTTGTATTGTGGAGTGGGCAATATATATGTAGGTGGACCTATAAGGTGGGCCAATGATCTGGTGAAGGTCGCAGGTAAAAAGTGAATGCTTAAAGAGCAAATCCGATTGTTGTGAACAACACCGTCACGCCTATATTCCCCAGAGGGGGTGGCAGAGGTGTACCACCCACGTTTTGCCTACGATGTTAGGTCCCATGTAATAGAGGGTGAGCCTATTGCCATATACCAGGCACAATTTCAGACTCCGGACTCATACTGGGAATTTTTCTTTAGAAAAGCCACATTTGTCCGACCTAGGATTTGAACCCAGGACCTCGTGATCACAAAGCGATGCGCTTTGCCACAATACCGATCGCTGTGGAGGTCTTTATAAGATAAACAGGTATTTACCTTAATGTCTTTGCTTGCGGTGACTGTCTGGCGCGGGTCACTCCCTTCCCTACAATATGGTCGAGTGGAGTAATGGCCTTTCCAGTAGTTGTTCTCGTGAACGTGCTGCTTGTGGGGACTGGTCCATCTGGAAACCTTTAGACACTCTTTATAAATAACATCATTAGTCTCATGTCTCGATAGCATCACATTGAAGCTAGATCGTAAAGTATTTTATTGTATCCACACAACACGATAGAAAAAAAAAGAAAAAAGAGAAAGAGAATTAAATAAAAAAGACAAGCCCCTGATTTTCTTCGCCGGATCTTCTCAGTGGAGGCCGGGTTTTGATCCGGTGGTAGATTAGTAGTTAAATTAGATTTTAAAAAGTGTGAATTGACTATTAGTGAGCGCCGCCGCAGGACTTATACCAACAAAATTATTTGAGTTTGAGTTAAAAGATACACACTTGATAGTTAGTACACAGAATTATTTATATAACGATATTTTTCTTAAGAAGTATATGCGTAACCGCGTTTATTTTTTTATTTATCAATATTTGTTTGCCTCGTTGGTCTAGTGGCAAAGCGCATGGCTTTGTGATCATGAGGTCCTGGGTTCGAATCCTAGGTCGGACAAACGTAGTTTTTCTAACGAAAACTTCCCAGTATGAGTCCGGAGTCTGAAATTGAGCCCGGTATATGGCAATAGGCTGACCCCCTATTACATGGGACCTAACATCGTCGGCAAAAAGTGGGTGTACTCAGTACACCTCTGCCACCCCGCTTGGGGAATCCGCAAGACATCATACACCCAAATTAGCTAATTGTTTTACAAATTCAATACGAAAACCATATTTCCAAATTTCAAGTTTTTTACCTTTTATTACTTTTATACCCCAATAAACAATGAAAGTTGTAAGTGTATGTGTACATATTGAGAAATAGGTTTTAGAAATGCATTTGAAATCTCCGTATTGCTTTGAATCAAGATTATATTTAGTTTGTTATAGCGCAATGAAGGAGTAACAGCATTTATTGAAAATTGAAAAAATAATGTAAGTTGCATTAATAATAACTTCAAAAAAAAAGTTAAACCGACTTCAAAAAGCAAAAAATAAATATTTGAAGACGGTGCTAGTTGGTGCAGTCGGTCACTTGGCACCGACTTCAAATATTTATTTTTTGCTTTTTGGAGTCGGTTTACCTTTTTTTTTTAAAGTTATTATTTTACAATTTTAAGTGACGAGTGAATTATTTAGTAATATTTATATACCGATATTATATTATTTTGGTGAATTGTACAGTAAGGTACCTACAGGACTAATATAATGACTATAATAACGGAATCTATACATTCGTGCCGTTCGCCGTTAAGGAGTTCCCTCTTGTATCTTCAAAGTCCAAGGTCTAATACCAATAACATTAAAATAGAACCACCTCAAAACTATACTGAACCCAATGCAAAAAGAATCATCAAAATCGGTTCGTAAGCAAAGGAGTTATAAAAAAGGACGAATTATGAACCTCCTATTTTGAAGTTGGCTAATATACTGCTTAGTTCTATAATAGGGTACCTATAGGAGTGCCGTAATACCCATAATATCTCAATTTACACATGCCTATTGTTTGTCGTTAAGGAGTTCCCTGGTGTATCTTCTACGTCCAAGGTCCAATGCCAATGAAATTAAAATGAGACCACCTTGGAGCTATACTGAACCCAATGCAAAAAAATCATCAAAATCGGTCCACAATTGACGGAAATATCGCTGATAATACATAAAAAAAAGAAAAAAAAAAAGCATACATACAAACGAACATAGAACCTCCTCCTTTTTGAAGTCGGTTTAAAATAGTTGGAATCAATTCCTGTACCGATTTAGAACAAACTACTTTCAGGTCTTGCGTTAATTATGTTAAACCTTGTAATTAAATTACATTCAAACAAATTAAAATTCAGTTCCACTCTCATATACTATGATACAAATTTGAGCTTAGTTCTCGAATAGAAATAATTTAGCATGCAATAATTGAGCAAGCATGTCTGAGTTATGACCTAGCTAAGCCGGCAGATAAATGAATCAACACACCTGACCCCAGTTATAGTCCAGTCATTTAAGCTTAAATTAGGTAACAATCTCGGAATTCGAGATACCCAGCTGTAAGTCTGTAAATACTTGTATATTGACACCCTAAAAGTTGTCTCAAAACCTACATATGGTAGGGTATTTCAAGGTCAAAGGTCACAAAAATCGTTTTTTTTGCGCTTTTTTTGTAAATATCTCATTTCCTATAGGTTTTTTGCTATTTGTATGTATTATCAATACTGTAGAATACAAAATTCTCTACAAATTTGTTTAAAATTTTTTTTTATACGGTGCACCGTTTTCGAGATAGAGGGCGGAGAGCGCGCGGTCACAGGACCACTTCAGGAAAAAAATGATAAAATATTATATAATAGTTTATAAAAATTGACAAATATTTATAATCATTGATTTATCGATAGTTCATCAACTATATATGGCGCGTTTTCGACCGGAGGCACCGGTTGACCTGAAGTCATCCTGTGACCGCGCGCTCTCCGCCCTCTATCTCGAAAACGGTTCACCGTATAAAAAAATTCTTTAAACAAAATTTGTAGAGAATTTTGTATTCTACAATATTGATAATAAATACAAATAGCAAAAAACGCATAGGAAATGAAATATTTACAAAAAATGCGCAAAAAACCGATTTTTGTGACCTTTGACCTTGAAATTTAATAGTTGCGTACACCCTACCATATGTAGGTTTTGAGACAACTTTAAGGGTGTCAATATACAAGTATTTGTAGCTATATACAAGTTTTACAGCTGGGTATCTCGAATTCCGAGGTGAACTTACTATAATGACTGGACTATTATCTATTGGCACACATAGACAATACTAATGGATGTCCAGATATTACAATATATAGAATATTCTATGCTCTTTTTGTATAGATTTGATTTAGCTGTAAATGTTTTCTTGTCTACTTTGCTTTTTATTACTATGGTACAAAAACGCAAAAAAAGTAAGTAAAAATGACCAAAAGAGTTTATTTTTTATTTATTATTCTTAATTCTTTTATGATTCCTAGGCGCCATTTTTAAGTATTATTTACCATAAGTTACTTTCACAACTAAGAGAATTGTAAAAATACCTAACCTGTCAATACGAGTATCTATCAAGTAGACTAGGCTTAAGGCGTTACCGAAGAAATATACAAATGTATGTTCATACCTACTAAATATAGTCGAAAACATTTCGTACATTTGGTACAGTGTGGTAAAAGTTTAAGTTCGCAGAAAATATGTCTATTACATTAAATTTCACACAATACTTTTGTATTGACTCTAATTATATCATCACGCATAGCATAGGAAAATATCTTCTACTATTTTTGATAAAACATGTTAATTCAACAGATACTTATTTTAAAAAACCTTGCAATTTTACGACACCAACTTTCTTGCGGCCACCCTTAATTACTAAACATTATTCTCGTTATACAAAGTTACAAGAAATATCAAATTTTATAGACCATAATCTTCTTAATACTTTAAAGACTAGATATTGGACAAACGAATTACAGGCAAGAAAATCTACATCTGTAGTGACAGTCAGGCTGCCCTCAAAGCCATCAGCTCCTATGAGCTAAACTCAGCACTGGCTGCTGAGTGCGCATACCTTCTTGACAGATATGGAGCGCGCAACACGGTCAGGTTAGTCTAGGTCCCTGGACACACGGAGTTGATGGCAATGAGCGTCCGGATGACTTAGCCAGGAAGGGAGCAATGGAGGAACCTGTTGGTCCAGAACCGTTAATAGGCATACCAGACGGTGCCTATAGAGGCGCACTCTTTAAATATGCCCAAGAACAACACATAAAAGAATGGTAAACAAACATAGGGCTTAGACACTCCAAGGAATTTCTCTTCGCATGGTGTGAGAGCGACAGCAAGAGACTACTCAAACACAGTAGACTACAACTAAGGCAAATAACTGGAGCATTCACAGGCCACTATGGCACGAAAGAACATCTACACAAGATGAACCTATGCAGCGACGTGGTATGCAAGATGATGATTGATCCGACCGATTTCGGCCATGGCGACCACTTTGACCCCTAGTCAGAGTAATGCCGCTGATGCGCTCGAAGATGGCTTATGTAGCCTATCTTCGCGGCGAAACTCCGTGCACACTGAGGGCACGTGAGTACGCCGTTGTCATAGCTGTATGATATGGCAGCAGGTGGGCGGGCCTTTAACTGATTGCGTTTGGCGTCAAGGTCAGCTTTACGCTGAGCCTCGAACTCGTGTACTTGGCTGTTCACCATCCTGCGCCATTCTGGCCGCTGTGCTGCCAAACGTTTCCAACGAGAGGGCTCTATGTTGCATCTCTTCATATGTCGCTTTTGGACATCCTTGTACCGGAGGAGGGGACCGCCATGATTCCGCTTGCCCTTCTCCAGTTCAGAGTAGAAGATGCGCTTCGCCACTCTTTCCTCCGCCATACGAGATACGTGACCGCACCACCGAAGCTGTCGACGCATTAAATAGGCCTCAATGCCACCAACATTGGCTCGTCGCAGAACTTCGGTATTTCGCACTCTATCGGACCATCTGATCCTCATGATGGTACGGAGGCATTTAAGGTGGAAGTGATCCAGAGTGCGAATGTGGCGGCGGTATACACACCACGTCTCAGAGGAGTATAGGAGGTTTGGCAGCACGATTGCCATATACACCGATATCTTAGTGGGCAACTTAAGGTTATGCGAACAGAAGACCTTGGTACATAGCTTGCCGAATGCCGCAGCTGCGGTACCCACCCTGCTATTGATCTCAGCATCAAGGTCACACTTGGATGTTACAGTGTTCCCCAGATAGCGAAATCTATCCACCTGCTTTAGCACATCCTCACCAAGTTTTATGGTCAGTGTCTCGTGACCGTGCATGTCCAGGGACATCACCTCCGTCTTATTGACACTGATCTTTAAGCCAAACTTACGGCAGGCTTGGTGGAATGCGGACATCAGCTGTTGCAGGCCGTCTAGGGATTCTGATAGGAAGCACAAGTCATCAGCATACATGATCTCAGAGATCAGTGCGTAAGAGACTTTAGTGCGAGCCTTAAGTCTAGCCAAGTTGAAAAGGCTGCCGTCTGTGCGGAAACGGATGCGGACTCCCTGAGAAACAGTGTGTAAGACCTCTCTAACTACCACCGCAAAGTATAAGGCGAACAGAGTAGGCGCTAAGACACATCCTTGCTTCACCCCACAGGTAACGGGGAAGAAGTAAGGGGGGGGGGGGGTGCAAGAACTGTGGTACAGAAACTGAAACCATGAAGCACGTCCTCTGCCACTGCGACGCTCTGGGTGCGCGGCGAATGAAGCTACTCGGATTGGCCTATCCAAACCCAGAGGAACTACGGCTCTGCCCCCCTGCTGGAATCTACAACTTCATACAGGGAGTATTGGATCCTGCAGGTACGTAAGAGCATTAGGGCAAGGATATCACAAAAGATCCCATCGGGTCCAAATGCGCCAGAGGTCTCCTCGGTCCGGTAAGCCATCAATAAGATAAGATACTTAAACTTGTCAGTAAATAAGTTGGCCGGTTTCAATATTCAATTCAAAGATAGATTTGCTTACGGTCATTAGAATTTTGACAGATTTTCCATACAAAATATGTTAAAACTATAGAGTTGTAACATATTTTGTATGGAAAATCTATCAAAATATGCGTAGTAAGCGAATCACTCCTTTAGTTAAATATTGAAATCGCTCATTAAATATAAGGCAGTAGATAACCCGGTATTACAAACATCTTGGGGTATGGGTCACTAGTATTTAGTTGGCACATACTAAATGTCCAACAGATTAAATAAGGGAAAATCGGAATACGGTTATTTAACAGGATAGCAATACATAAGCTTAAATGGGACTAGGTTGGCCATATAGAAACAATGAACACATGTAACTAGCTGTATGCAAATGTCCTACAATAGGATGCATCACCATTCCTATGGATCAAAATGTTCTATCTGCCATGAATGCATCGTATACCCACAACGCTCGCGAGTTTAGGCTGGATTTTTTCCAAGAAAATAAAAGAAAGGACAGATACAAATTGAGCCAGCTTTACTTAAGCTGTGGCTTAACTAACCCTACACTGACTGATTAGTGTGCCCTGGAAATGTCTTTATTTATATTGATAGCGGGTCCAGTATACCTTTACCAGTTATATTGTACCCAAGTTGCACTTTATGAGCTTTATGGACCAATTAGCTGGGTACTTGGTTTTTAAAGAGGTTTCTTTACACCGGTTATGTCAATAAAAAGTTAATGTAAGTGAGTTAGTAGATCATTGTGGTTCTGTTTAGACATTTTCTTAGTAGCATGGAGTATATGCTATATAGAATTAGTGTTTAAACTTGTTGTCATTGTATTTTGCCAAAGCGTTTTTGAGTTCACTATTTGAGCTAAAGTCAGATTTAATTTCTAATTCAGATCCTTTCGGCACTTATAGAGAGCCACCTAATTAAAATAATTCTAAATAATCACCAATCACTGAAATATTTCAAAGGATGAAGGATTGATATTGATTCTCCATCTATTGCAGTGTTATTATGACTGAGTTAGTAAGTTTGTACTATACTACTACTGTACGTCTACTGTCAGTCTTCCATGTTTATATAATGTAAGGTTTATATATAAATAAACTAATTTCTAAGTAGGTAAATAATTATTTTTAAATTTACCCTTATTCATATTACACGAAAGCGGTTGCGTTATATTATTCGTAATACCGTTTACATGTGTGTGAACACCTGATGTATCAGCAGACTTTCCATGCGTGTGTTGCTTATATTGGATTGTAATATATAGAATGCCTCGTTGGTCTTATGGGGTAAAGTGAAAGTGATGATTACGGAGTCTTCAGTTTCAGGTCAGACAGTGTGCGTTTTCTGAGTAGATTGAGATTTAGTGAGCTTTAGTTTGAGTTATCAATTAAAGTTCGGAGTCTGAAATTGTGCACGATTTAATGTCATATACCTTATTAAATTAAGACGTAGCATTGTACAACGATAACAATATAACAATGAGTGTAGCAATCAGAATGACGATATCATAGACGTGGTGGAATACACCAGCATCAATATGCTAATATGATTTGCTACACAGTTTTGCACTTTAAATGATTAGGAAAAGTGGTAGAGTCGCGTTTTTTTTAAATTAACGATCTATACCCAATGTAAAAAACTGCACAACCTACGGTCAGATCATAAGACCAAGCTAAACTCATTTATGAAATAAAAACTTAGCAGCCATTTTTTAAATTGACCTTCCATTTCAAGATAGGAAGGGATCATGAACAAATAAACCGAGTGTTATCTGGATAGCAAGTCAAGAGTCTCTGTCACTAGCGAGCATGTATGAAATGAACTACGAGAGTAGAGGAAGCAAGAGAGTCTGTAGATACCTGTTGGAATACTATACGCTCTGTTATAGTGCATAGATAGATTAGATAGATACCTTGCAAACACTCCCACCGGTATTTTTTGCCCTAAATAAAGTCAGTTCTAATCTCAAAATTTCCAGACATGGTGAGACTTATTATTTATACAGTTACATTTATACAGTTAATATTGATGCATCAAAAATTACCTCAACTCTAAAGATTTTTACAGCACACATCTCATATTCAGACACGAACGTATAAAAAGATCTTGTTAAGAATATCGTCGAAAAATATACGTGTAACGCGAACTTGTGCAGTAGTCCTGCTTTGTACAAATCGCGGACTTTCATACTTCATAGCCAACTTTATAGATTTGTTTTGTTATATCAAAGAAGTAGATATTAGCTTGAAGTCATTAATATCGATTTGTTAAAACGAATCTTTGGATTAAGTGATTTGAAATAAACAATTATTCAAAATATGAAAAAAAGCAACTAGTGAACAAAATAGACGACAACAATATTTTGCCTCTCTTTTTTGAATCACACATGCCATATTCATTCTCTTCCTATAACATTTGGGATTTAAAATCGTCTGCAAAATGTAGGTCCACGCAGTACACCTCTTCTTCTCTACTTGAGAAATCGAGGTGGTAACGGCCTTTTGAAAATTAAAATTTGCAGGCTTTTGCAATACTCTGAATGTTCTACATCGTGATGATGGTACAAGATACTAAACCATACTAACCTTACATTTCCGTGTCAATAGTCTCCTTATATTACCGCTAAAACATTTACTACGTACACAAAGAATAACACCCAGCATGTTGGATTTTAAGCCTCTTTTATACTTAATCGTAAAAGTGAGATGTAAGATATTTACTGGGTCTATAACGTTCAAGTGGCTGGCTAGAATATGGACGTGATAAAACAATTAATGTGATACAAATTTATCGTCAAATCAAAATATATTTATGTTTTACTTGTCTATTTAAAAACTCTCAGCTTGGGTATTGATCGATTGGTAATGATTAACGACCACAACTTTAATTTTTACTATGTACATTTTAGAGTGCCTCAGGGATCTTACCTTGGATCTATTCTATTTTTAATGTCTATCAATTGTGATACAATGATATTATATCGTAATTGATATTTAAATATGTTTTAGTTATAAATTTAAACCGTCTATAGTTATGACTCCTGATATTGATCAATTGGTAATGATTGACGTTTAACAGCCACAACTCGTAACTCAACTATAAAAAATCTGGAGAATCTCAAAGATACCATCTTAGATCTATTTTGGCTGATATTATAAATGGCATACCATCAGTGATATTTAACTAAAAATGTACTTTTTGCAAAAATTCTTAACTTATAAAACGACATTAATTTCTATCCCTATCTATATCATCACGTTAGTTCCCTTGCGGGGTAGGCAGAGACAGCAGAGTTTTAATAGGTTCTTTACTTACATACCTCTCTGACTTCTTCCAGTCCCATAGTTCGTCTCATACACGCTCGCTGATTACCAAGACTCTTGACTTCCCCGACGACATTAATTTAATACGTAAAAGTCGCATATTATGCTAATGTTTATAACCAGCACATAGGTACATAGTTATTTAACGAACACTTCGAAATATTTACAAGAATAACAATGTTTATTTCCAGAAGTATCTGCATCATGTAAAACTTGTTATGTTATAGGATTAAATGATAAGATTAAAATTACTTGTAGCCCTCACACTAGACGCAGTCGGTTCTGTGAGAAATATACTTTATCTGATTTACTTTATTGTCTCAATGTAGAGCACAAAACTCCATTATAAACAATTTTATAAGTTCATCGCTTTCACGTTATAAGGCTGGTAATGTGTTCGTCATTCCACTACCTCCAGGCCGTCGACACGACACTTAAAATTCATAACAATAATTCAACAGATCGGTAAGTCTGTCAATAAACGGCACCTCATTTAACAAACGACGATTTCATGTTTAATGTTTTACTAGACCCCAATAACAGTGGAAGGTAACAGTTACAAACATCTTTGGTAATTACTATGCAATATTTTTTTGATAGATACTTATGATTTTCCTACAATAAGTTAACTTCGATCTTGGTCTCGAATTCTAGGTCATGTGTTTTACTTTCAAAAGATTTTCAAAGGCTGTCTCAAATAATATCCGCTACAATGGCAATAAGCTCGCCCTTTATTATATTGGAAACTAACGCCTTTGGATGTAAGTGTACACATAACATGTTTGTCACCTCCGCTTGGGAAATATAAACCTAACAGTATTTACATTTCTATATCCAAAAGTTGTGATACAAATTTTTGTCCATGACCTAGAAAATGTTTGCGAATAGGTAACAAAAGTTAAATGCTGCCAACTATTACACGAGCCACTTATCGCCAACGCCCTGGCACCTCTCTGCCATGAATTCGCACGTCATTCGTCACGCTCGAGGCCTCCAGGCCGTGGCCTATTTTCTCTGGGTACTTAAAAAATGTATTATAGAAATTTTATGGGCTGTTAACCTCTTATAAAGAACCTTTTGAACGCGGTGAGGTCAGTGTGGCTGTATTTGTAACAAAGGGAGATCTGTTTTTGTGATATTAGATTTTTATTTTTTGGTCTATCTATCTATCTATAACCTCACGCCAGATCCCTTGCGGGGTAGGCAGAGAGTACAGAGTTCCAACAGGTTCTTTCCTTACATACCTCTCTGGCTTCCTCGACTCTCATAGTTCGTCTCATACACGCTCGCCGGTTACGGAGACTCTTGACTTTTCCATCGGATAAGACTCGGTTTATTTGGTCGTGGCTTACCACGAAGATAGTCTAGATCTTCCCCGGTATCTGCATCCTTCCACTTTCACATTGTATATCTGTTTTGTCATTCTTTCCTCTGGCATTCTTTCTATATGCCCGAACCAACGGAGCATGCCCTTTCTCATCTTTACACCGATACTATCTTTCATACCTACTCGCTGTCTTACTATGCTGTTGGTAATGCGGTCGGTCAGCTTCACTCCGCACATCTTCCGCAGAGCTCGCATTTCTACCGCATTTATCCTACTTTCATTCTCCTTCTTACATACCCAGCTCTCGCTACCATATAAGAGCGTTGGGACAAGAACTCCGTTATGTATGGCTAGCTGCGCCTTATGGCTTAAGTGTCGGCTCCCGAGTAGCTTTCCTTATTTCTTTATTTTTTGGTGATTTCGTTTTATATTTTAGGTAGACTAATTTATAGTGTGACTAAATTTAAAATGAAAACAATTGAACTATTATATTCTTACAATTGTAATTTTAATTTGTTTATGCTCTATTATTTTATCTATTGATTGAAATAAATGAATTTTCCTGTAAACTGAACTGAAGAAACCAACTACGTAGCTCATTTAGGTCTCAATAGAACAAGTTGTTGTTATAGATCTTATTTTGTGTTTAAATATTATTTTAACTGTTAAGAATTGTTAAGTGCGCTACACAAATTCAATTTTAACAACGATTTCACTATATAGTTTTATCTGTACAATCTTTTAACAGTATCTTGATTTAATATTAAAATATAAAGTTCAACTGTGCATTCTGCACTTAACAATTTGTCTGTAGGTACAGCCTGACTGTTCAATTAAATTGCAAAAGCAAAACTGAAGGTGTCTAGTTCACTTTAATCCAATTCGGTTAGATTCAACGCTGTGCTAATGCTTGACGCTACCTTTCAGCATACAAGCTGAATATTTGAGAGTGCTTCTCGTTGCTATAGCAACTGAAGCGACGATACTTAATCTTGCTACACGCCGAGCACGTCCTAGATGTGACTGTTGTTTTTACATCCATTTCAAATTAAGCGTTGTGAAATATTTCCTTGTTCCCCTTTGGAGTAAGTAAGTACATGACGCATACTTTGAAACTAAAATCTTCTACTAACAAATGTACTTACACGTTTCGTTGTCAGAGGGCTTAGCACGAACGATTTGAGGTTATATACCTAACGTTGTCGCGAAAGCATGCTGTCATGTTCTTCGTTATGTAGTCAAATTTGTTTTGTGAAAAGGCTGGCATCAACACGATAATGTTATACTAACGTCAATCTGCTTCTGATAAGCCCTTCAGTTTATTTTGTCGGCGGCGGCGTGTGACGTCCCTCGTACACTTCAGTAGATACAAGTCTCCAGGTCGCACTAGTGTTGTGCCACGCCGCGCCCTCAATGAGACCAAGCCATTTTCCATAGTTCCAATGAGTGATAACTGTGTCGCGCTCTTCGGTAACAAGATTATCCGCCGCCGGCAACCGAGTGCTCTTGAGTACTGAGCGGCAAGCTGCAGCCAGCTTCTTCAGAAATAGCTGACCAAATAAACTGCTTGTTTATTTACCTATCTATATCATCACGCCAGATCCCTTGCGTGATAGGCAGAGAGTATAGAGTGTCAACAGGTTCTTCCCTTATAGACCTCTGGCCTTCACTCTTGTAGTTATACGCACGCCGGTTACGAAAACTCTTGACTTGCCCTTCAAATAAGACACGGCCACAATTGCTTGTTTATATGGTTTTAGCTAGATGGCCATTTCAAAACAACTTAAAGCTGTTACCAAAGTGAGCAAATTTGAAATTCACAAGAAGTTAACAACTTGTAAAATTCCGGTAATGAATACTTAAGGGCCGTGAGCAAAAGACGACTTGCGAAGATAATTTTTGATTGAGACTACTGGACTAGTAAATCGTTGGCAAATAGTGAGAAAATCGTACGCCAACTATTCGCATAATCATTCCTACTATTAGGTGATAGGTATACAGTAATTCCTACGAGTATCCAAATTTTTAATTCCACTTAAAATAGACTACATGCATAGGGTCTTGATTTATTACCCTGGTCGTCCTTAATGATGCCAAATCTGTGATCATGACCATTATAATGACACAACCGAATAGGTGAAACAGTAAATAGTTTTCACTTTGGTAGTGCAATTATGTCTGATTACAAACTAAATTAAACAACCAAACTTTCTGCCTACCTTGCAAAGGATCTAATCCCTAAAGAAAAGAGATAACTCCATAAAGGTCCCCATGATAACATACATATCTACAATGTCAGGAAATTACTTATCCACAAGCTTGTATAGGATATAGAGAGAAGAGTGAGTGCAGGGAACAGAGTGAATGGTGCGATGGGAAAGCTACTTGGGAGCCGGCACTAAAGCCGAAAAGCGCAGCTGACCGTTCATAATGGAGTGCTTGTCCCAACGCTGTTATATGGCAGCGAGAGCTGGGTATGTAAGAAGGAGAATGAAAGTAGGATAAATGCGGTGGAAATGCGAGCTCTGCGGAAGATGTGCGGAGTGAAGCTGACCGACCGTATTCGCAACAGCGTAGTAAGAAAGCAAATAGGTATGAAAGAGAATATCGGTGTAAATATGAGAAAGGGTATGCTCCGTTGGTTCGGGCATATAGAAAGAATGTCCGAAGAAAGAATGACAAAACTGATATACAACGCGAAAGTGGAAGGATGTAGGTACCGGGGAAGACCTAGACTATCTTACCATGACCAAATAGACCGGGTCTTATCTGAAGGACAAGTCAGGAGTCTCCGTAACCGGCGAGCGTGTATGAGACGAATTATGAGAGTAGAGTAAGCCAGAGAGGTATGTAAGAAAAGAGCCTGTTGGAACTCTGTACTCTCTGCCTACCCCGTAAGGGATCTGGCGTGATGATATAGATAGATAGATAGATATTATAGGATAGTATTAACACTAAGACATGAAACAATTCTATCCACGCACGCTATTCGGCAGACGAGGAATGTCAAACAATGTATTAGTAGCGGGCAAACAGGTAAACAACATTAATCTACCGGTAACGTTCGCGTGTAAGGGATAAACGGAATTGGAGATATATGACCAAGAGATGGGTGAGCTATGTGCTCTGAGTCTGGGTGTATACATACATATATAAAGCTTTGACAAAATGAAATTGTTGGTGTTATTTCAGACTCCAAAGTTAGTATCAGATATTATAAAATAAAACCAAACCACGATGTTTGTCTGAAGGACAAGTCAAGACTCTCCGTAACCGGTGAAAATGTATGAGACCAACTATGGGAATGGAGGAAGCCAGAGAGATTTGTAAGGAAAGAACCTGTTGGAACTCTTTACTCTCTGCTTACCCCGTAAGGGATCTGGCGTGATGATATATAGATGAAATAAAACTAACTATTTTTAGGATTTTCGCAATTTCGTTCGCGTTATTTTGAGGCGTGTATTTCACATCCTTAAGTTTTTTTTTTGAGATAAAAGGGAGCCTATATCTTCCCCGGAATATAATGTATTTCCTTGCCGAATTTAATTGAAATTTGTTTAGCGGTTTGCGCATGAAAAGGTTACAAACAAACAGATATACAGACAAAATTACTTTCGAATTTATAATATTACGAGTAGTATGGATTTCTAAGTTCTCAACGTTATTAATTAAGAAGTTCAAGGATTTCCCGAAAAAACTATGCTTTTGAGACGCCTCAGTCTCTGCCGTAACGATGGGTCCTGCAAAGCACTCAAAACGTCGGGAACTTCAAAATCAAAAATAAACCCAGATAAAATTGAATTACATAAATAAAAACGAAATATGGTTTTATTTCATGTGTAGTTTTTACGTAAATCTAAGAGGTTAATAACAGATAGTATATTATTCTTTTAATATTAGCAGTACTAAAATTTAATTTAAAAAGGTACATAAAACATTTTTTTAAACAAAGTTTTTATTTATGACCTTTCAATAAAATAAAGGATCAAAACATCCCCTAGTACTAAAAAACTTGGTAAGACTAATGAAATAATTCCAGACACGACGCGATTATGTGCTGTAGTTGAGAAGTTCTAACGATAACTTTTCGACCATCAGACCAGCTTTACGATAGCATATTCCTGTATTGTCACCGAAGTAACTTAAGGATATTAAATAGATTACAAATATTTTATTTATCTAAATAGATACATAAAATATTATAGATAGCTATCTTCTATCATATCAGCACGCCGCAGTTCCAACAAATATTGATTTATATAAATAAAGATCCTATTCCTAATAATATGAATTGCTTACACGTGTAATATCGATTTAGTTTAACATAATTTTGCGTTCATCTTTATACTTGTAAGCAAAATCATTTATTAGATAAACATGCTATACGAGTCCACAAGGGCACTAATCAGTCGACCGAATTCGGAACACATGGCCTGCAAAAATAAATCGTAGGGACTAACACTTGTAGTATGTCTCGATAGTATGTATTCAATTCCAGGATAAATTAAAAACGCCTGAAAAAAGAACTGTCATTTAGGCTGTCTTGCTAACTTTCACGATTCATTTATCAAAAAGGAAATAAAATAACAACCTATAATAAAAATCTATATGCTCCATTCAGAAATGGGAGAGGTGTTCTGTGTAGAGAGTAGAGATCATGAGTCGGTTGAAGACGTTATAAACGTGTCTATTATACAAGACACGGTCAAAAAGTCGAGTCTGCTGGTATGTACCAGCTGTCCAATTATTCCTCGTGCATATAGACTACCTTATCTTTATGCCCTTAGTTAGTGTTAGTAACTTGGAATATATTTTTAGGGTCTCTGCAGGGATAGGTTAAAAGAATAAACTCTTAAGTAAACCCGGTTCCGTGTCGATTGAATTATAGACCAGACCTCGTCTATAATTCAAAGGAAGGACCTCATTTTGAGAATTTATGAAAGATATAAGTTGCTGCATAATGGGCATTGTGTATATCGCCACGCCAGATCCCTTGTAGGGCAAGTACTAAAGGTACGACCAAACCAACGGGTTCAGTCGCGTCCGCGGTGGCGCCCCGGGTGGCGGTCACGGTGGCGATCAGTATCTTCCTATGGTTGCGCGTGCTGACGCCGCCCAGATAGTGCGTGTAGGATGCAGCCTCTACGTGTTGGACCCATAACCCCATGCAAGCCTTTCAAAGTTCCAGGGATAGCTCGTGAATCTCAGTGAGCATGTTTAGATATTTAGATGTTTGTTACTCAATTACGCAAACATGGCTGAACGGATTTGGATGCAACTTGGTACATAGATAATTCATGATCTGAATTAACCTGGAGTATATGGATACTTTTTATCCCCGAAAAATGTAAGGTTCCTGTCTAAAGTCAAGGCGGACGAAGTCGCGGGCGGAAACTGGTAAATAATAAAACAGCTTAGACTATCCCACTGCTCGGAAAAGGTCTTTTCTCACATCGAGGTCTACCTATTTATTTATTTATATCATCACGCCAGATTCCTTGCGGAGTACGGAGAGATTACAGAATTCCAACAGGTTCCTTCCTCATGGACCTCACTGGCTTCCTCCACTCTCATAGTTCGTCTCATACACGCTTGCCATTTATGGAAACTCTTGACTTGCCCTTTATATAAGACACAGTCTATCTGGTCTTTCCTGCTACCTAGACCCTTTCACGTTCGCATTGTGTATCTTTTTTGTCATTCTTCCTTCCGACTTCTTCTTCTTATTCAATCTTCTATTAATATTATCCTACTGCTGGGACAAGGCCTTCTCTTTCAAATTGAGGTAAGAGTTAAATTAAGTCATACTCCACCAGCAACTGAACAAATAAATATTACTCACAACTACTCTAGGTTATTTAGAGTCCATTACTCGCTAAATTGAAAGCAAATATTTAACTGAAAATATTCTCATAAACTGAATTCGAAGCAGCGTGATGAGTAGTTAATAATTAATTTCATATTGGACATGTTCATTAGTGCGCTTGTTACATTAATGGGATGTTTCGTGTTGCCAGTACATTACTCCCTTGGGTATACGTTTATGTTAGAATTACCAAGTGTGTATCCTGTTTGAGGTAAATAATTTGCAGACTCATTTGTACTATATTTGGGTATTAGTGGAAGCAGTGATGACTGATTTTGTTTGAGGATAGGTGAAATTCTGTTGGAATACTAAGCCAAATGCTTTCATGGAATGAATCAAATAGAAATAAATTTGCCGACGAAGATGATTTATAATTCTGTTTTAAGTTATTAATTTGCAGTTTGCATCCGGTTTATGTTTGAGTATTAGTAAAAGAAATTATGAGCTATTCTGTTCTACTTGGTAGGTTAATGCGAGATATTTATAAGTATTTATAAGCCAGATTCTTGCATGAACGGAGAAAAAAACATGCTGCTGAAGGTTTCCTACTAACAATAACCCACTACTCAAGATATGATGTTTATAGCTGCAAAAATATGGGAACTCCTCTTCAATAATCGTTCCACTAATCGTGTACTTGTACTCAACTTCCTCCCGCAACTCTAAGATTGAGGTTAACCTGTTGAATAGGAGATCTGTTTTATGCGTTTGTCAGTACTACGGGCTAAAATTTACTTTGACCGGGAGCTGAATTCTGTAGCTGGACAACAAAAATTGTTGGTAGAATCGATAAATTCCATTACGATCTAAATTTGATAATTGAACCGAAAAATTGATCAGAATCAAGGGAAGAAGTCGGATACATATAGCTCACATAGTTCAGCGATAATAGTTAGACAAAGATTCCGAGTCCTTTGTCCAGTTCTCGACGGACGATTTAGCGCAGTGGTTAATAGCTTAAGCCGCTCTGCCCACTGCGTCTAATAGTCGCGGGTTCGAGTCCCGCACGGGACAAATTTTTGTGTGATGCACAATTATTTGTTCTGGTCTGGGTATTTGTGTATGTGAATTTTCATGTTTGTAAACGCACCCACGACACAGGAATAAATCCTAGTGTGGGGCTACGTTTAAAAAAGAAGAAAGTTCTAAACATATCCATTCCATTTGTGAAATATTGTAAAAATAGTATTCGTCGTTGAATATTATATACCTACTCTTACTTACTACGATATTAACTATAACTATACCACTTTTATCGTTTCGGAAATTAACAAATATCTTCCAAGGATCACAATTCACAGTAAAGATCACACTATTAAAACGGGGTCACAGGGCCGAGGTCAAAACGGATTAGAACCCAATATATCAAAGTATACATTGCGTTAATGGGTCCTTGATGGGAAACGATATGGGAATAAGAAATGTAATGCGGTTGTTAAGGATAATTAATGAATAATGGTTTCTTTTGCTTAAGTATGAAGTTGGGTATAATATGATAATAAATCAGCCCTATACTACCCTAGGGTTGAGCAAAGACATTCCAGAAATCAATGTGAGAGAGATTAAGTCATACTCCATAATGTAGATCCAGTGCGGATTTGTGGAAACAAGTTTGTGGCCACTTGCTTTTGGAAAATATCAATCCGCCTATAAATTATCGCGCTTTCGCAGGACTACGACTTTCTCAAAAAAAGTTGAGTATAAATATTTTTTATTCATAAAAAAATATTAGATAATGTAATGATACCTAACAAAAGAAAAAAAATACGAGTTCTTCACAATGCAACTTATAGTTGAAACTTGTGATTGTGATTGATAATTATTATAATATATTACCTAAATAGGTCCAAATGAAGATGGGCAGGACGCGTAGGGCAATACGTTATTGGCCAGTGGAGTAGGTCTCTCACAAAATATAGGCTGCGAAAGGAATACCGCTATCGTGAAAGGCCAGTACATATATTGGTCGATAATGTGGTTAAGAGCATAGAGAAGACCTGGCCTAGAATGGATCAGCTTAGGAATATGTGGCATAAGCAGAAAATTTAGGCCCTGCAGTGAATACAATGAGCTGAAAGTGATGACCACTCCAGAGTGTATAACCATTACTAATGAACAAACAGTTTTTACAAATAGGTATTACACCACATAACAATCGATTGCTGTGAAAATATTTATACTCTCCAGAGATAACTAGCATCTAGCCAACTTTCCTTATAATATCAAAAACCCAATTCGAATCCCTTAATTGGCAATATCCTGGTAAACTCGATATGAGGAGGCAGCAGAAAATATTTTTTCTATATAGGAAGAAAAATATCAACATGCGCACTTGTGTTATTATTTATTTTAATGTATGATTAAATTCTGGAGCTTTATTGATCAAACCATAGTTAATATGATATTCCGCTAATATTTGCTATAGTTTTATTAATTCTTCTTTGACTTTCGTTTAGTTGTTTTACGTTGATATTTAAACAAATTGTGGGACAGTGAGAGCATAAATGTTTATTTTAAAAATACTTTTTAAGATCAAGCTTTTATGCAGCAGGTTGTAGTAAAATTTGAAACGACCGATCAATATCAAATGTGTATACAAAATTTGGTGTCTATGCTGTTGACCGTTCAGGAATTCCTTCGTCTGGAACCAATCCTGGGTGTACAATCAGGTCATGCTTACCATAAAAATGTCAACTGCGTAGGATAAGAGAAAGTGGTTCTAATTCAGCTTGCAAGATTTGACCCAAATACACAACAACAAACTAACAAACATTGCAAGCTAAACAAAACCTTTTAAAAATGGAAATAAGACCGATCAGCGTGACAATTTAAGCCAAGAAGGAAGCAGAATAATGGACATGAAATTTACAAAAAACACGGACATATTAAAAGAAATGTGGAGGAAAGAATGACGAATACTTAGATCTTAGCATGAAGACATGGCGATAACGTGATGCTAGCAAGTTATTATCTCATCCTTATCATACTACAAGTTTGCTCAATAAACATGAACGCTTACTCACTCGCAACACGCTAACATCATTTTTTCGTGCTAAGTCCTCAGATGCATACAAAGCGACGTAGCTACTAGGTCAGACCTAGACTATTTTACTGTGATAGAAATAGACCGTGTCTTATCTATTGGGCAGGTCAAGATTCTCTATACTCGTCGTACGTGCATGGAACGAACTATAAAGGTCGATTTTTAGGGAATCTCCCTCACCCCATCTATCCATATAGTGCGTCTCATACACGCTTGTCGATTACGGAATGGACCTGTCCATTAGATAATCATGACTTCTCTGATCATGTTAAGAGACTTGGTACCTGTCGAAAATCTTTACTCTCTGCCTAACCTATAAGGGATTTGGTATGCTATAGATAGGTATAAAATACACACCTGCTTGTTTTATTTCAGAAGTACCTACACAATGCTTTTGATATCCGAGACGAATAAAAAACACATATTGCAATATTGTATGTATAGACACACACTATCCAAAAGACGAAGAATCAAATCCGAGAAATTCAGGAACGAAACAAATCATCCAGTGTGGAGCCTCAGAACCAGCGTTTTGAACATAATTTTGTAAGTTTTAATATAATAAAAAAACGCAAAGTAAGAATATGAATTTGCAATTTATATATAGGCTGTCTTGCTAATAATTATAATGTTGATGAGTCTTTACTGTACTATTTCTGGAAGAAGGTATTTTCTCACAACTGAGGCGACAATGAATAGATTACACTGCACCTAGCGGACATATTCGCGCCTTTATTAAAAAGGCGTCAACACGTCACTTCGCGAAAGCATCTACCCATGCGAATCCGTTAATCGTAGCCACCGCCGACTACGATCTCCCCCCGACCCCTGCCGCCACCGCCGGCCGCGACATGTTCTCACCGACTCCTCCGATGCTTTGTCATCCCTTCTTTCCGCTCAGAATACGGGCGACGACGACGTAGACGTAGTAGTAGATACCCTCCCATAGCCGGCGGTTGACCGGTGCGCTTAGTAGTGCACCCGTCCCCCTACAGTGACTGGCGACATACTCGAGGGCGCCTCGAAGAGGCGCCCTCGAGTATGTCGCCTCTTGCCCTTTTGGCTGGCTAAAGCGTAGTGGTTGCACGCTCGCCTTTAAATCCGGTGAAGCTGTAGAGGTATCGCGGCCAACAGCGTACATCATTCACACACACACACCTAGCGGACACATTACGATTTGAATTAGGCAGCTTTGTAATTAGCTTTTCAAACCTATTAAATCATATTACTTAGCTTAGTGACGTTAAAAAAATCACTAGTTTTATATACTGATGGCAATAAAGGTCGTGAAAATATTTTTTATTTTGCACTTATTTAGCGGTTTGCTTCCCTACATGGATTTTCTGGATTATGTAAGTTATAATACACAGATTTTAATTTATTCTCATCATCATCACCAGTTCCCTATTACTACAATACCCTGTTTGTACCAATTGTCCTGCAACCAAAATAATTTCTGAACGATGGTTTGCATGTTACGTAGTTTTGTGTGTTCCATTGTTTGTTATTTATAAGCTTAGAATAAATGAAACAGTTATATAACCTAAAAAAAATAAGAACAAGCAAAATAAAACTTTTCAGTTAATAAGAGTAATTTTTCTACTAATCAAATATTTGGGTTGAATCAATAAAAGAATCACAGAGATAGGTATTCGAGAGAGAGAGCACGAACAAAATAACATTACGATAACATCACTATAAAAGAAAATGTTATTGGATAGCAAAATATTTAAAAATATTAGGCTATTTCGTAATACAAATCCAATATCATTTTGTCTCGATATGAAAGTAAATAACTATTTATAACCCAAGTTTAGAAGCGTAATATTTTATTTTACCATATTATTTCTGCCCCAATACTACAAATTCAAAATAATGCTGTAAATTTTGCAGCAGTCTTTCAATGTAATTGGGCGTCTCCAATTCTTCACTCACACTTTAGACATTAAGTTAAGCAACATTCAGCTCAGTCAGTCTGAGATGGGTAGCCACTTATAGCATTGCCATTTCCGGGCGAATCCATGCTTTGTAAGTTTCGGTTAAAATTTCATGGTAGACCCGAGTTAACCCGAGTTAGAAACTTTATAAGCGGTTTGATCATTTCTAACAGCAGATGGCCACAATCCTGCCTCCATCCACAATGAATCCATGTGATGTAGCCTTTCTTACCTTGAATTGTGAAAAAGGCCTGTAGGCCGCGATGGGATAGTATGCCTTTATGATATATTGTACTAAGAAGTCAGTCGTGCCTTAATAATCCACACTTTTTTGTTATTAGTTTATCACTAAACCAGCGAATCCAACACTGTAATGTATTAGTAGGTTTTAAGTTTATAAGTTATTCGCATCTTATATTTCATCAATGTAACCGCTTAGCCGCCATTTAGTGATCCAATAAACCAGTCCACAATAGACCGTGTTTCATTGCATATATATAGCACACTGGCGCAGTCGGTAGGATCTTTAAATCCTCTGTTTACAAAAACATAATAACTGTAATGATACTGTCTGTTTGACGTAACAACGAAGATGAACGGCTGCTATAAAAATGTTTGCCAACTATTCCGGCTTTGGGTTAATACCGCTCATTTTATGGCCATATTTAGATGATGTTATGCAAAAATATATCAAACTTTGGAGGTAAGTTTCCCAAAATGGAACTTTATCAACAGGTGTAAGGGTTTTTATTGGGATCGAATTTCTGATTGGTTAACACGTTGTTCGATATTTATGTATGTATACGATCGTTTCACCTGTCACAACCACCGCCTGACTGGAGGCGTGTTTGTAGAAGTTCTGAAGAAAATTGTATTGTTTCTTTTTGTATTTGTATAGAAGTCAAATTTTGTTTTTGTTGACACGAAGCAATTTTTTGGGATTTGATTTTTCGGAGATCCAATTGTTTGACTGAGCAATTTTTTATCGCTTTGGGATTTGAGCTTGGTTTCTCTTTTATATTCATTTTTCCCTACCAAAATAAGTGTACTTACCAAAAAGACTACGTTACTATCTGACGTTTTGTGCGCAAAAATATTCATTTCTATTAAAATTTTACGTAGATTGGAATATTGACATAAAGATTACAAGACAGTTCAAGCCACTTTGTTGAAAACCACAGCGCAAAATCAATACGCGCCAACATAAAGTCTGGCGTTGCTATCGTTGGCCAAAAGCGCTTTTGCAAACTGTTGAAAATGTTGAGGATGTTAAATAGAAAATAGTGTGAGATTTATTTTGGGAATACGATGGTAGAAAATCGACATTACTTGCAATAATGGGAGTCAAGATCGAAATTATGCTAATAGAAGAATTGTATTGTAAGAGCCATTTGAGATGATGCTAGTGAAGTTTGGATATCAGAATATCTTCGATTCGAGTTCAAGCCAAAAGTATAACTTGTGGACGTCTTCTGTCACACTTGTATCCTATAGGCTATAAAGGACGAAGAATAAATGATAATAACTCAATGGGGGAGAGTCGCTTTTGGGTTGTGAAACAATAATATTCTTTCGAGATTATTTTTTAAAATACAAGGGCGGTGATAGTATTTATCAATATGTATAACTAATACTTCTAAAATGAGTTCGAATTCCTTAATTCTTTTTTTTCTGATTTAATCAATATCATTTTGGTCTGTAATTTTTTATAGCCCCTATACTTTAGAGTATCACGTATAGTGTCTCTCTAGATAAGTGGTATTCTAAAGCAAGATTATTCTACTTTACTAGATGTAGCACAAATAGTATTATCCCCCGCCAACGTTTCCGCGTCCCAGGAATCTTACTCCTTGGTTTCTACTGTCCTATGATTAATTTCGTAAGATATCTCGTGATATTTTCGGAAAGATTTATTGAATTAATTTATCGAATTATTGGCGTCAAATAAGTAGTGATAATTAAAGAAAAATGGAGTTTCCTTTAGAGGGAATATTTAGAATAGGTGCTGGCTGGTTTTCTGTGTTTCTTTCCGCTTTTTTTTATTATCTGGAAGATATTGAAGTTAGCAATAGGACTGTAAGACTGGCAATTGTACCTATCTATCTAAATCATCACACCAGGTCCCTTGCAGGGAAAGAATCTAAGGATGGATCCTGTTGGAATTCTGTACAGTCCCAATACGTTCTTTTCCTTATATACCTCTCCGGCTTCCTCCACTATCATAGTTCATCTCATATACGCCCTTAATAGTCATCATCATCATCATCATTTCAGCCTATACTTGTCCACTGCTGAACATAGGCCTCCCCAATCGCTTTCCAGCGATTTTCACAAGATCTTCGGTCCATCTGGCAGGCGGTCGTCCTACGCTGCGCTTGCCAATACGTGGTCTCCACTCTAGAATCTTTCTGCCCCAACGCCCGTCCGATCTTCGCGCTATGTGGCCAGCCCATTGCCACTTCAGCATGCTAATCCTAAGGGCTATGTCGGTGACCTTGGTTCTTCTACGAATCTCCTCATTCCTGATTCGATCACGTAGAGAAACGCCGAGCATAGCTCTTTCCATAGCTCGCTGAGCAACTTTGAGCTTTTTTATGAGACCTATTGTAAGAGACCACGTCTCTGATCCATATGTCATCACTGGTAACACACATTGACTAAAAACTTTAGTCTTTAGGCACTGAGGTATTTTGGATGAGAAGATGTTGCGCAGTTTCCCGAACGCTGCCCAGCCGAGTTGGATTCGTCGATTGACCTCTCTCTCAAAGTTGGACCTACCTAACCGGACTGCCTGTCCCAGGTAAATGTATTCGTCGACAACTTCAAGAGTAGAGTTCCCAACGGTGAGTGCGGTGGGTACGACATGGACATTAAACATTATTTTTGTTTTGTCCATATTCATTTTAAGACCCACTTGTTGGGATACTCTATTGAGGTCACCGAGCATTCGTCCTAGATCTTCCAGCCACTCCGCCATGACCACAATGTCGTCGGCAAATCGAAGGTGAGTGATGTATTCGCCATTGATGTTGATGCCAAGTCCTTGCCATTCCAAGAGCTTGAAGGCGTCCTCTAAGGTGGCCGTAAACAGTTTCGGAGAAATGACGTCTCCCTGTCTTACTCCTCTTTTTATGGGGATCACCTTCGTGCACTGCCCCTGTACTCGGACTGACATGGTGGCGTTATTATACAAGCACTTCAACACTTCGATGTACCTATAGTCAATGCGGCATCGCTGGAGAGATCTAAGAACCGCCCAAGTCTCGATCGAATCAAAGGCTTTCTCATAGTCCACAAACGCCAAGCATAGTGGCCGATTATACTCCTCAGTCTTCTGTATAACCTGCCGCAGCGTATGTATGTGGTCTATGGTACTAAAACCTTTCCGGAAACCGGCTTGTTCGGGAGGCTGGAAGTCATCAAGCCTTCGTTCGAGACGATTCGTAATGACTCTCGAAAACAACTTATAAACATGGCTCAGCAGTGTGATGGGCCTATAGTTCTTCAATAAGGTGTTATCACCTTTCTTGAAAAACAGCACCACCACACCCCTGTTCCATGCTTCCGGCGTTTTCCCTTCAAGCAAGACGGAATTAAATAGCCTCTGAAGGACTTTAAGTACCGGCGATCCGCCCGCCTTCAGAAGTTCTGCAGTAATTCCGTCTTCACCCGGCGCTTTGTTGTTTTTTAGTTGTTTGAGAGCCATCCTAATTTCGCACAGGCTGATGTCCGGGATATCTTCAGTGCAGTGTCGGGTTAGCTTGGCTCTTGGGTCTTTTACCAAGTCAACAACAGGTTTAGCTACTGAGGTATATAACTGTCCATAGAACCTCTCTATCTCCCTGAGCACCTCTGACCTATTTGACGTTACGTTTCCGTCCTCCATCTTCAGCTTCGTCAACTGGCTCTGCCCAATAGACGCGTCTCTTGCGAACACTTTAGAGCCCTTGTTCTGCTCTATGGTCTCCTCAATACGCCTTGCATTGAAGGACCGTAAGTCGTGTCGCAAGGACTTCAATATCTGTCCATTAAGCTGCCTATAGGACTTAGCATCATCGGAGGTTTGGAGCGTCATGGAACGTCGCTCAGCCATGAGGTTTTGGGTGTAGTCAGATAGTTTTTGAGGCCTATTTTTACGGTGGGTCTTAAAATACTTGGACCCGACCGTATGAACAGTCTCTACCAGCCTGTTGTTGATTTCGTCCACTGATGCGCTGCTGTCTAGCAATTCGAAGCGGTTTGACAATTCGAGTTGAAAGGTCTCGGGGTTTTGGATATATGCATGAGTAGGTCGGAGCGTAGACCTCATCAGATGCGATCTTTCCATTTTGACATTAATATTTAATGTGCCTCTGACCATTCGGTGATCACTGCCGGTTTTTACCCTATGAATCACGGAGACGTCATTAAATATTTGTCGCTTGGTGCTCATGATGAAGTCTATCTCATTTTTTGTGGAACCATCAGGGCTCATCCAGGTCCATTTCCTATGAGGCGGCTTCTGGAAGAAAGAGTTCATCATAAAGAGTCCCTCTTTCTCCAGAAATTCGGCCAGCCTCTGACCCCTGGGGTTGCGCTGCCCATATCCAAATTGCCCCACTCTCAGCTCATCATCGCCCCGTTGGCCCAGCCGCGCATTGAAGTCATCCATAACTACTGTAAAATGTGCTTTGGAAGTATGTATGGCTCTACTAATGTCCTCATACATAACTTCGACCTCATCATCTGAGTATGCCGAGGTCGGTGCGTAGACCTGTATGACCTTCAGCGAATATCTTTTGGATATTCTGAGTATCAGGTACGCTACCCTGCTCGACACACTAGTGATGGACACAACGTTGTTTATGAGTGACTTGTGGACGATAAATCCGACACCACCTTGGGACTGCTGTTCGCCCTCCCGGTAGTAAAACAAGTTGCCGGATTTTAAGGTTATCGTGTCCTCGCCCTCTCTTCGGACCTCCGATAAACCAACAATACTCCACCGCAACTTGTTTAACTCTTCTTCCAGCTCAACTAGCTTCTCATCTGTCCTCAATGTGCGTGCGTTGTATGTCACCAGGGCCAATTTTCGGTTTTGGTGGTAGCCGAATCTCTGCCGGAGATTCTTAGCACCCCTTGTCCTGTCGTTACCATGGCTGCTACCGTGGCCAGGACGAACAGGACCGCCGGGGACTAGGGGCCTGGTTTTCCTACTTTCTTCCATAATTGGGGGTGTTTGCCATACTCGCCACGCTTGGCAGGCGTGTTGGCGAGCGCAGTTATTGGTCGTCGAAGTGTTAAGGGAACGCTGCTGCCCATTCCCTAGTTTTCCCTTAGTCGCCTTGTACGACACCCGATGGGATGAGATGGGTTGGTCCTATTCTAAGCCGGGAACCACGCGGCAACCCTTAATAGTATCAGATACAAATACAAAGTGTACTTAGACCGTAGTACAGTACTTACATAACTAACATACAATACTTCTAAATTAGTGTTTTTGCTAAATCAATATTAGCATTATACTCTACTAGACGTAGCACAAATAGTATTATCCCTAGCCGACGTCTGCGCGCCCCAGGAATCCGAGTCCTTTGTTCCTGCTGTTCGATGATTAATTGCTTAAGATATCTCGTGCTATCCTCGGAAAGGTTTATCCAATTAATTCGTATTAAAACGTAGTGGTATATAGAGAAAAGGAGTTTCCTTAAGAAGAGTTCCTTTATTATGAATTATTATTAAGATTAACCGTTAGAAATAGGACAATTTTATCATTATCTTTAATACGCGTATTCTTTTTCAATTATTGCATTTGTAATAAATTTAGGAGTTTAAGAGATAGTTTGTACGTATTTGTATATACATAATGTGTATTTTAGCCTTTATTTGTTGTTTGAAAATCTCTATAAATACTTCATCACAAAGCAGCTGTCATCTACTGTTTAAGGAATTCAAACACGTAAGAGAATCCCTCAATTATACCAAAAAATAAATCAAGGTAATATTTCGTGATTAAACCTGACTAACGGTGGGTAGCGTAGCTTCTTATGGTGCTAAATTCTCATTCTAGTTCTGGAGACGAGTAAATAAACTCACTATTTTCGTAGTCGTTTGATTAAACGTTAACTTCTTTGTCTTAATTATTATCTGCTCCTGTGAGACCGCTTTGTTAGTCCAGTCCCGAATAATGGGTGTAGTGATCACGAAGACCTAGGCTCAAATTAGGTTAAGTAAACATTGATTTTTCGGCAAAAACAAACGATATCAGTCAGGAGTTCGGCATTGTGCCCGATGTAATGGAAATAGGCCTGAAACCTTTCATATGGAACTTAACATCGTCGGTGAAAAGTAGGTGTAAACAGTACGCCTGTGTCACCCGCGCTTGGAACATATAGGCGTGAAGGTGTTTATGTTTCTTATTTTTGTAATCTAGTTGATTGGATAATAACATTTTTATTTTATTTTAAGTACTACATCTGCTTATCTTGTTAGCTTAGTAGCGTACGGCACTGCTGGTGCCCGTAATATTTTTGTTCTAACTTTTTAAAAAATATCTCAGAGGCAATCTAAAGCCGGGATCGTGCCCAATATAATGGCGGGAAGGTCGCTGTCGGTACCCAATATTGTGAACGAAATGTAAGTCTATACAGTACACGTTTACCATATTAGCTTAAGCAATGCAAGCATAACGGTAATTTATTTCTAAAACTCATGTTCCTTTCAAAGAGATGCGTACAAAAATACAAAAAAAACATCGGTTCCCATAGTCGCAAAGATGAATCCACGTCACGTTTATAACATGGGCCCGAGAGTGCGCGGAATAAATTGCGCGAAATAAACACAATAGTGACATCCACTCGCGTACGTCATTACCATAAGTAAGACTGCCCAGAAAGAGCGTATTACATGAAAATCGATCCGCGGGTACATACTTTGTGTCCAGCCAACAGCATTCTCTCAAGGACATCTATTCCTAGTATCGGAAAAGGCAAGGTGATGAAACACAACATAAATATTTTTTAAGCGTTCGATTACTGTCCAAAAACTTGCTAATTACATGAAGACATGTCACAAAGAGAGTGGCGCAGCGCTGTGCGACCGCGGTGTTCTTACTGATTACCAAGGTTAAGCAGCGTTCGACTCGGTCGGCCTGAGATGGGTGACCGTTTGTGGCATTTTCATATTCGAGCGTCTCCGTGCTTCGGAAGGCTCGTTAAGCCGTTGGTCCCGGTTACCACTTAATGTGGTAATCGTTAAGCCGAGTTGGAAGCCTTAAAGGCGGCTTGATAAGTTCCAACAGCAGGTGGCCACAAACCTGCCTACACCAATCCGCATTGGGTCCGCGTGGTGGAGTATGACCTAATCTTTCTTACCTCGATTTGTGAGAGAAGGCCTTTGTCCAGCAGTGGGCAGTATAGGCTGATATGATGTCACAAAGACCCTTATCCATCACCAAGCGAACCCTTCTCGATACGTCCACCATTAAAAAAATCTTAACACATCAGCTCCAAAAACGATCAGAAAATTTTTTTTATTACTTTTTCAAATTATTTCTAATCAAACGCCGTCACACTGGTGAAGCACAATTAACTCCATGTCCATTATTTGAGCAACGAGGGTTGTTGTACAAAATTTACCAGCAAAAGTAGGCCGTAATCCGATTTCAGAGCCGAATTAATTAGTATGCAAATCTGTATTAAAACCTATGGCTGACTTGCCTCTTGTGTGTCGGAGTTGAAGCAAATGGCTGGAAGCTGACAACTTTTTGTACTTTGTTTTTGGAATAAAAAGCGTGATACGTTGACATTTCATGATACGAGGCCTTTTCATTTTAATTCATTTATTATGATGAGGTCTGCAATGGTCAGTTGTTTAATTTGATGGTATTATGGTTCTGTGCTTTTGACTATATCGACTGTTTGTTGGTTCATAGTCAAATTCACTCTCACCTCTAAGCCTATAATTTCATAGGTGGTCTGTCAAAAATCTTCAAGTCTTCAAGGCCTTCTCGTATATATCAGATTTATAAGCTATTCATCCAGAAATGGAATAGTATAATCAGATTGTATACGCTCTCACGGGACAAAAATAGCTCTTAAATCGTGGCAACGATTTCAAAAAAAATAAATAATCTTAGACAGAATCTGAATCACAAAATATACAAAATTCAGAAATGGAATCTTTTTTATTTAATATTAAAACCGAAAGACGCTATTATTTGAACATATATATTTATAAAAGATTTCGAAGGTGAAAACTCAACAGTCCTCCTAAAAACTTTATTACGGTACCAAGCACTTTGTACCATGATTCTCAAATACACAGAATTAGTCCCCTGAGCCACAGCCGTGCAATTTCACGATATTTTCCTACATCGTAAACACAATGATAAATGTACGAGTATGCAGGTCAAGCCGATTCAAATCCCGCCGGGGACTCCAAAATTTTCTTTTCCAAGCGTATTTAGACCAAACATCCACTGAAAAGAGGGAGAAATGTAGATAAGAATTATATTTTTATGTATAAATACTTCGTAAATGACCAAATAGACCGTGTCTTATCCGAAAGGGTAAATCAAGAGTGCCCGTAAGCGTGTATGAGACGAATGAGAGAGGAGGAAGCCAGAGAGGTTTGTAAGGAAAGTACCTGTTGGAACTCTGTGCTCTCTGCCAACCCCGCAAGGGATCTAGCATGATATAGATAGATAAATACTTCGCGTGGTATAGCCACTTCCGTCGATACTTAGGAGTAGAGGAGCAAGTCGCGGTCACAGTTCTCTGCGAATCTACTGCGACCGAGGTATTTTTAGCTATCAACAAGGTTAAGTAGCGATCGGTTCGGTCAGCCTAAGATGGATACCGTTTGCCACCGCGAATGGTTGTTTTATCCATTTTCGAGTATTGCTGTGCTTTGGGAAGCACGTTATATAGTTTATTGAAAAAAAGTGCTACAGAATTAATGTGAAGCCGTTGATCCCGTATATCGCTCCATTTGATAGGCGTTGAACTAAGTTATACACAGATGTTAGTAGTTCCAAAAGTTAGTAGTTGCAAACCTGCCTCGGCTAATATATACATATAAGCACCTAGTGCTTGATACTATGACCTTTTCTATCTTATTTCGATTTGTGAGAACGTCTTTGCCCAGGAGTGCGTGAATAATGGTTTTGTGTTCGCTATTAATAGGTATCATATTTTTTTTTCTCTATGAGTGTACGCGAATCCTTACAAGAGCCAAAGCGATAACTCATTTATTAAAGATATTTACGCAGCCTTTTAATTTGAGTTTAATTAACCCTCTGTCCGAAGCTACTATTTGGTGTTTGTATTTCAGTTGATAATCATTTTATTTTAGCGGAAATCTTTTGGGTATTCCCTTGTCATAATGTTGTTGCGATTTCGTGCAAAATTCTCGTAAATAAATATGTTACTTCACAATGTGTTTTCTATACGTTTATTATTATTTGAATGGTCAGATGAATGTATCATCCGGTTTTACTCCCTCAGCTGTTCACATTTCCATAATTTGCATACTATTTGATAACCAAATTATCTAATTAAAATACTGTAAAATGTAAAAAAAGCTAACTATAAACCTGTTTTAAATTAAAAAAAAAATATAAGAAAAAGTACCAAAATATAATACACTATTTACAATTGTACCAAATTGTTGACGTGGGGCACGGTGCCCAGAAGGTATTGTCGACCAGTCTTTTAGATAGTCCCCCAAAGATGTGATGGGCACTTGAACCGCATGAACCCAAAATCTCAACACCAAACGACTCAAATAAGCATCCTTTATTCAGGCTGCTGTATTTACGCCGTTTGCAGCACTCGGCAGAATCCGCGGCCCTACTAGCCCTAACTACTGTCTCTGGAAGGTGCGACGGCGCTAAGGTATCGATATATGTCGCGTCCCATACCGTTAGATAAGTAAGATAAGGCATAAAAAGTTACATAGATCACTTTTTACATCTTATTCAATACTAGATGTGACGAAGTGGTCCAAGGCGTAGGGCAAAGTCTTAAATTGTGCGTCTATTACATAGAGTTTTTGGTGTTTTTCACATACATCTGTGTTTTTTGGTGAATGGGTTGCAGAAATTGGGTGTACACAGTGTACCACTGTCACATCCACTTGGGAAATATCGGCGTGATGGTGTTTTATTCATTTCTGAATTCTTAGTCACCAACTTAATTACAGATTTTTCCAGCTATTTTTGGGTCACACCAAAACGTTTTAACACCTCCATCAAATTTAACACTCAAGACTGTAAAAGCAATTGCACTCAAGGCAAACGTCTAAACGTCTTTAATCGCGCGCGAACGTCGAGTATCCTCACACACTTTTATTCACAGCCTCTTCAAACATTTCGGTCCAGCGTACTTAATAAAGCAACAATAAGTCAAACTAATGAAATGTTGTTTTCGAAAATTGAACTTTGTAGGTTTGATATTAAAGATGAAACAAGAATGTGGCCTTGAATTCGATTGATATAGTTTCGATTATTTTTCGTGAATACCTTGCCTTTTGTCTGCCAAACAAAGGGAGTCCACAATTAAACCACCATCGTCAGGTAATGAGACATTTCTCGTTTATCCTGTAGTTACATAATACATTAGAATGAGTCTAAAAAAATATATTTTGCACTAAGCTCGTAATGAGTCTGCGAGTGCCTTTAATTTTTGGGTTTATTGTATGATAAATTGTCAAGGAAGTACATTTAATTTGATGGTGGAAATTAAGTGTGTAATTATTTTTTTCGTTGTTGTGAAGACTAAATGGACGAGAATTTAAGAAGTATAACAAAAAAAGAGAAAGAATGATATAAAAGAAATAAGAGTAAGACAGGTCAATAAAAGCAAACCTTTCGCAATACACGCGCCTATGACATATGAGCTTCTAAAATGACAAATATAACGGGACTTTTGAGAGTAAATCAGGCTAATATTTCTAATGTTCTGGATGAGGTACAAGACCGCTTTCTTTTTAATAATAATTTTCAACAGAGACAAGTTGGGGTATCCTATCATAATTGTAACGACATACAAATAAATACAGATAAACTAGAAATATCTAACAAAATCCTTCAAATATGTGTACATCTTTATATTCTGAAGTGTTTCTTGTAACTGGACTTTTGACTCCATTTCGTAACTATTTTTTATCTGTGTTAGTTTCAGTGACACAATGGACAGTAACTGTGATTCAATATTCCCATGTCTCAACTCTTAACGTAACTAAGTTACGTGGTTCCGCTGAAAAGTATCTTGCATGCATGTACACCCATATGAAAGGATGCCCTTGATATCAACCAACATTGTTCCCCTTTAAGACCACTGACAATTTCATTTTGTTCCTTATACAACTTGTTTTAAAGTTGAATATCAAATAAAGCTATGAGTGGCGATTCAAACTGATATTGAACAATATGCAAGGTATCAATGCTTCAGCAGAAGTTGGGATGACCGGTTTTTAAGTGTGTTTTTGTTTGTCAGTTTCAGATTGTGCTCTGCTGCATCAATTTCCATGTGATAATATAGAACTGGTATTGGTTTTCCATAGTAGCCCTTAGTGAGGGTCAATGAAATGATAACATTAGGAAAATTTTGACAACCACCCGGTTATCATTGTTGAGAACGCAAGTTAGGCAACTGGACCATGTTCAATCAATAGACGGTCGTATAAGGTGACCACGAGTTTGAATTACGTTTGAAATATATATTTTTTTATATATTTTGATAGATTTTAGTTGGGTGTAATTGAGAGCGCTCTTAGTGACCGATGATATGACTGTACCTCCTGTGAGTTTAATAAATTCAAGGCACTTAATGTATTTGAGACTTCCTCATTTCGAAACTCCTTATACTGAATCAAATTGACGGACAATTTAGCGCAGTGGTTAAGAGCTTAAGCCACTCCGCCCACAGTGTCTAATAGTCGCGGGTTCGATTCCCGCATGGGAAAAATCTTTGTGTGATCCACAACTATTTGTTCCGGTCTGGGTATTTGTGTATGTGAATTTTCATGTTTGTAAACGCACCCACGACATAGGAATAAATCCTAGTTTGGGTACACGTTTTAAAAAAAAGAAAAATTGAACGGTTGAGCTAGATTTTTCCATCTCAAGATTTAGGTGTATCCCGCAAATTTAGTTTGTAATATGATTCAACCTAATACTATATTTAGCTGCCTTAACTGCAATACTTCTATCAAAAACGTCAGAAAAAGTACAGAAAAAACTATTTTGATTATCAAAAGTATACAGCGACTAGTTTGAAGTTCTTACTTAATTACTTATACGAATAGTTTGAAGGCTTGCTGCTGGAGCAGTTAACGCGATCGAGAGTTTAATCGCATTATTGCCAAATTATCACTGTAGATAGATTGAGAGGGTATTAAATATTCGAGCTTCTAGACTCGAGAGTCTAGAATTACTTGTGTTACTAAAAACTGAAGTGCTTCTGAGAGAGTCGTTAATAATCCTGTAAATGACACAATACTGGTGCTTCTAAATTGGTGATCATAAACTTGTAGTTTCTATATTCATTTTATCTATCTAGCTATTTTTTTACATTAATTCACTCGTGGTGGTGCAGGACTGCGATGACCTTAGCGATCACCAAGGTTCGGGTCGGTTAGTATGAGATGAGTATCTGTAGAATGAATATCTGAGATCTATATTTCCATTTTCGAGCTTCTCCTTGCTGCTTGCCTCGCAAGAGATCTGGCGTGATGATATAGATATATAGATTGCTTCGAAAGGTACGTTAAGTAACGAATTTTATATTTTTACTCGTCTTTTACCTCTCTAAATTATGGTTTCTTGAAAATAATTTAATTTAATATCGGTTTTTATCTCAACTTATAATATTATATCAGAAAACACGTAATATATAACATATACAGTCACTTTAGAAAATCATAAATATCACAAAATATTGAGTTCTTAGATTGACGCGAATATTACACATGAAATAAAACTATTTTACGGATTTTATCGCGGTTTATTTCTTTTTTTTTTATTGGTTCCCGACGTTTCGAGTGCTTTGCAGCACCCATGGTCACGGGAGGGACTGAGGTGTTAGACGTCCAATAGGCATAGTTGTTCCGGGGTACCCTCAAACTTCTTAATTATTTTTGTTGTTGTTGGTCCGATCTACGCAGAATGAGCTCACGGTGTCTTGAGGTCTTGCAGTGTTATGCTTGGTTTTGGATTTGATTATATTAATTACCGGATCCCAAGACGATACGTCCGTCCTCTTTGAAATAGTCCAGTTTTTGTCCATCAAGCCTCATTTGCATAGCCCTTGTTTTCTTTCCATAATCTACAATAGACCTTGCACCTGCCGGGGTCAGTTTGCTGGTTATGTTTCTTCATTTTCAGCAAGTGATCTCAGCAGGTGGCTTACATAACATTAACTTCTCGCAAAGGGCCTCTACGTGTTGGACCCATGTCCCCATGCAAGCCTTTCAAAGGTCCGGGTAAAGCCCGTGAATCTCAGCTAGATACATATATAATAATAAAAAATTATAAGAAGAAATATGGCCTTGTGGACTCTGAAGTACCGTACTACCAGTACCAGCCTCTTCCAGTTCTCGAAAGTGGTCATATCACGCACTACTGGGATCGATCTATTATCACGGACAGGACTATTGTAGCCAATAAACCTGATATCGTGATAATAGATCGATCGATGCGTCGTGTAATGCTAGTTGATGTCACCATTCCGCATGATGAGAACCTTGTGAAGGCCGAAAAAGAAAAATTATCTAAATATTTGGACCTGGCCCATGAGGTTACCGCCATGTGGAATGTTGATTCAACTATCATTATTCCGATGGTCGTTTCAGTCAACGGCCTTATAGCGAAGAGCTTCGATAAACACCTCGAGAAGCTCTCGCTAGGCAGTTGGGTGAAGGGCCTGATACAGAAGGCAGTAATGTTGGACACGGCACGCATTGTAAGGAGGTTCCTCTCTTTGGAGCCCTGACCACCGGTAGCTTGGGTCGTAGACCTTGCTGTCGGTGGAGCACATTTTTTTTTTTTTTTTATGCAATATATATATAAATATATGTATTTTATATTTTTATATATATTTTATAAGAAATTATACTTAATAAATATATAGATAATAATAATAATCATTTATTTCACTTCCACAAAGGTGACTTACAGTAATGCTTACATTGTGATTTAAATTTTAAACCTTTGTGGGAGTCTGGTATCCGCACTAGGAAACCCTGTCACACAGATTACCAGGCCCCCCATAAAACAATTTTATATTTTATTAACAAATTTTGAAACCTTTGTTGTGATCTTGATAAAATTATTATTACAATGTTAAATCTGTTTATATGCAAAAGTAAGAACAGTTTATGCCCGAGTGGTGGTAGAAGAAAAAAAAAAAAAAAAAAAAAAAAAAAATTATGTATGTGCGTGCGTGTGTGTAAATGTGTATGTGTGCGTGTGTGCGTGCGTGTGAATGTGTGTGTGCGTGTGTATGTGTGTTTATTCATCTTATTTTTGTACGATTAAAAGGTTTTCAGTACTATTGTAGTCTTGATTGAGTAGGTATGTGTTAAGTACTTGCTTGCACTTGGACTTTGTCAAGGGGTATATATTTAACATAGAATTTATTTTATTATATAGATAGGAACTAAGAAAACAGTAGGTGCGATGTGAAAGGCTGGTTTTATACAATTTTGTCTGGCAAACTTTAGCTTTCCTGCGTTTATTGGCGTATAGGTTTGGATTATATGTGATTAACGAATGTTTGCGCAGAATAGTTTTAAGGATGAATAGTTGTCGAACCGTTAGAACCTTGCTTTTTTTATATAGTTCAGACGTGGGATAAAAAAAGGGTAAAGTGTAGGCTACTTTGAGCACTGCTCTTTGTGTTCGTTCAATTTTCAACATAGACATTTTGGAGGCGCCGCCCCAGGTAGTGACACAATAGGTTATTAAAGATTGACATAATGCATAATAAATTGTTTTTAGAACATTTTCGTCTGCAACATGGCGAAGATTTTTAAATATGTAGATCAGCTTTCTTATCCGTTTTGATAGCAGTTCTATGTGTGTACTAAAAGTTAAGTTTTTGTCGATAATTACACCGAGGTACTTGATGGAGTCCACTTTTTTAAGTTGGTTGGGTGGACATGAGCACGTGTTGGACACATAGCCGTCACAAGAATGAGCTCTCAATATGAGAGAGGGGCTATGAATGAAGTGGGGGTTTGATAGTGAAAACGCGATGTACTTAGTTTTATCTGTGTTGAGGGTGAGTAAGTTATTATATAGCCACCTAGTTACCATCAAAAAACCTCTTTGTGCAAATTGGTACACTTCCTCCCAAGTATCTCCATAGAAAAGAAGAGCCGTGTCATCTGCGAATGTGATGATTTTACCATTGGTTAACTTCAAATGACAGAGATCATTGATGAAGATTAGGAACAAGGTAGGTCCTAGAATGCTCCCTTGTGGAATTCCAATAGTGACATCACGTTCATCGCTGAGCCATTCGTCTACAATTACACGTTGACCCCGGCCGTTTAGGTAACTTTTTAATAACTCAAGCTGATTGCCACGAATACCAAGGTTTTCCAGTTTTTTTATCAAGAGTGGTGCAGAGACCGTGTCAAAAGCCTTCGCCAAATCTAGGAATATTGTCAGTACTTTTTTCCTTTCATCTAGTTTATTTACAATTGTATCAGTTAGTTGGTGTACTGCGTCACTAGTTGATCTGTTTTTACGAAACCCGTATTGGTTGTCTGATAACAATTCTTTTGACTCCAGATATGCAATTAGTTGCATGTTAATAACTTTTTCCAAAATTTTTGATAGTGTAGGCAAGATCGATATTGGGCGATAGTTACCGACACAATCCCTGTTGCCACTCTTGTGGATTGGATGAATAAGGGATTTTTTGAAGTCCACTGGAAATACTCCTGTGGATAGGCTAATATTACATAAAAATGTTATTGGATCTGACAGTAATTCTGAATACCTTTTTATTAAACTACTAGGAATATCGTTGTACCCTAGTACGTAGTTGGTTTTTAGAGTGGATATAATGGTTTTTATCTCAGACACATCAACAGGTAAAAGTCCAAAGGAAAATTCACACGGTAATGATTGATTGATTGATTTAATTGACCAAGCCAAACTCTGCTTAGCTTTAGTACTCAATAAGAATACCAGTGTTGTTAATCTAGAAGTATTGTTTGCATATTGGACGGATAACTTTTCCAGTGATTAAGAGGTTTAACTTAACCTCTCTTTACTTGATCAAGTGGTCGCGGATTCAATTCTCACATGGGTAAAATCTTTACGGGGGCCACAAATATTTGTGTATGTGAATTTCATGTTTGTAAATACACCCACGAAACCAGAATAGTTCATTGTATGGAGCTATGTTTTCCTAAGACAAATTTATACCCAGTTCTCAATCCACATCTGGTTTATATCTCGCAAGGAATGTGGCGTGATGATAAGGATAGATAGATAGAATTAAACCCAGTTATCGACCAACCACAAAGCTTATAATAAAAGACGACGCGGCGGGAAAATATTTCGCATTATGCGTGTGGGTCATCCACACGCATAATGCGAAATATCATGTCAATTACTCTGAATGTATGATGCTGATATGCAGCTCCGTCTCCTATTATTGTAGTTGCTTCAATACGTTTGTTTGTACGTACTTTTGGTAGCTACTATTATGAAAGAGTTTTTTGATGTAGTTGCTGCAAAAAGCAAGAACAAAAACAGTTCACTGGAGTCATTTCTAGTTATGCATCTCCACTGACTGTCACTTTTTCGATCCCTGTATGGAACATTCTTTAACCGGTTTTGGGCGTTTATGTATGCGAATTCCATGCATGGTAAGCGCACTCACGAGATAGGTATGTAATTCCTAGGTATAAAGCTATATATTTTGAAGATAAATCTGTCTGTAAATATTACTAGCAGATCTGTCTCTGGCGGCGTGGCAGAGTACACAGTTCCACCAGGTTCTTTCCTTACATACCTCTCTGGTTTTCTCTTCTCTCATAGTTTACTCTTATTAAAGTATTTTCGATGTGTTCGCTGAATGTCATATAGTTCCTTGATAAGGAATATGAAGTACTCCCCGGTACAATAACTGGATTGCATGGAACCATGTACCTTTCTCAGGTCCTCAAAGTTAATTGTGATACAATTTTGCACCATTTTGCGCAAAAAAACTGCCACGATTGTCTAGTCGTATAAGGTTGGTCGCCACCACCCGACATCATCAAGATTTGCAAGAATTCTTTCGTAGCATGGGGGCTTTATACAAAAACTTTCGTTTGGTAGTAATCGTGCAGTAACGTTTATGTTTATTTAAGGTTTTGCCACGTAGCCGACGCAGCGCGACGGAGACGCCACACAGTGCAGCCCCGCTCGGCGCGAAGGCAAACGTCATGACTGAATTGGCTATTTGTCGTCGACTATTTGACCAAACCTTTAGTAAACTCGTAGTGTGACAAGGCCGGCTTTCATCTCATTACCATCACGCTAACGTCAAATAGGACGATTTGGCGCATTGATCTTACCCACTGCGCCTAATCGCCTTACTGCGCACTTAAGCCGCTCCCCCACTAGGTCGAATAGTCGCGTGGTCAATTCCCGCACGATCTGGGTATTTTACCTTTCATCTATTCACCATGATTTTCGTCTATTTTTGTCTCGTACTATCGTAGCTCGTATCTATTCCAGCTATGTCCGTCCGGTCAATTACTGTCGAAAATGTATTCGCGAACTGCTGACTCAACGCGAAATGGTGTAGAGGGTTTTGTTGCGCCGGTAAAATGGCGCTGCTTTATTTTATTTTCTAATACTATATATGACGAACGATTGGACGCAATAGTTAAGAACTTAAACCGTTCCGCCCACTGGGTCGAATAATCGCGGGTCCGAATACCGCACGGAATAAATCGTTGTGTGACCCACAATTATTCGTTTCAGTATGGGTATTTGTCTATGTGAATTTTCATGTTTGTAAATGCACCCACACCAAAAGTTTTATTTTTTTTAAATAGGTCTTTGTTACACACAGGTCTAAAAAAACCTTATGCTAATATTGATAGACGAGCGTCTCCGTAATCTGCGAGCGTATATGACACGAAATATGAGAATGGAGGAAGTCAGAGAGATCTGTAAGAAAAGAACCTATTAGAACTCTGCACTCTCTAGGTCCAAATCCCTTGCGGGGAGGCCTCGCAAGAGATTTGAAGTGATGATATAAATAGATAGATAGGCGAAGTGTGTACGTAATATAAATTAAGTCCCTCCTGTAGTTACCTACTAGTATGTTATAAAAGGGGAAAATTAAAATTTATACTTTCTTTTCAATTCCTTTCTCTATTTAGTCTGCGACAGTTTGGTACATCTTCAATTTTAATTACCTCTACCTATCAGCTCTGTGTCCACGTGGTATGTGGCCTATTTTCTTTCACCTGATCTAGACATATAAGACACAGTTTCAACTGTTTTTTTCGTACACATCTCTCTGGCTTCCATATCATCACGCCAAATCCCTTGCGGGGTAGGCAGAGGGTACAGAGTTCCAACAGGTTATTTCCTTACATACCTCTCTGGCTACGGGGACTCTTGGATTTCTCTTCGTATTCGAATATTATACGTTATAATATTCATAACTGCATCTCTCTCCATCTAGTATTACAGGACATAAATCAGTGGTAAATCTAATTTAAAAACAAAACTGTTTTTTGTACTAACATGTTAGTTTTAACATTAAATTCGCGACTGATTTTCGTTCTATAATATGGGCCCTAAACCGCGGTAGTAACACTCGATAAATTAAATCCATGCTACATATTAAGGCTCCCAAAATTTATAGGGTGAGTTTCGACAGTACTATGATCTCTGAAATACAGTTAATCAGTTTAACCAGCTCTACTAATACGCGCTTCCGGGTATGAATACATCTCAAATTTAATATCCACTAGTGCTTTGTGATTATATCTATGTATGTACTAGATAATTGGGTGGATTGGATTACGTCTTTGTTACATTGATTTAAAGTTATAAATTAGGTAGATAGAGCATCTTAGTACTAAATTAAGATTTTTTCTCCGTTTCAGATGTGTTTTTTAAAAAAAAAAAACATAGCCACACTCTAGGATTTATTCCTGTGTTTAAAATCATGTAAATTTACATACACATTTGTCTCGCAAAAATTTGTCCTGTGCGGGAATCGAACCCGCGACTATTCGACCCAGTGGGCGAAAGCGCCTTTAGCTCTTACCCACTGCGCCGAATCGTCCGTTACTTTTACTTGTTTTTGAATAATTTTTTTTATTAATTTAACATTTGTGCATTAATATTGCTAATTAAATTTCGACAACCCAAATAATTCACAATTAAAAAACATTAATCCCGAACAATATTTAACACTGGCTGTTAACGTTTTGTCGCGTAAAATACGCGTCAGTTGACTGATTTGCTTAAATTTATTACGTCACTGAATGGAGTTACTGGGGCGTTGGACCCTTATTTACTATAACCAAACGCGCCGCGTTACGATAACTTAGTGAAATGATCGTGTAATTGTATTCTGTATGCCACTGGAGTGCCAATAAACGAAAATTTAAAAAAAAAAACTTGTCATGCAATAGGAATTATTCCTATATCGTGGACATTTTTACAAAAAAAAAAAATCATACATTTAACATATATATAAAATAAGATTTTTAGCCCTGTTAAGAAACTGTCCCATCGTTGGGCACGGGCCTCCTCTCAACCAACTCTCAACTTCAACACAACTTCGAGAAACTCTTAGGCATGCAGGTTTCCTCACGATGTTTTCCTTTACTGTTAAAGCAAGTGATTATTAATTTTTAATACGCACATGCTTTCGAAAAGACAGAAGTGCGTGCCTGGGTTTGAACCCGAAACCTCTGACTTTGCAGTCCAACGGTCTAACCACTAGGCTATCACTGCTCTGCTCTCGTTATATACATACATACATTTAAAAACACTGTGAGTTACTCTTGTGTCGTGGGTGCGTTTGTAAACATGAAGTCCAAGCAGCCGAACCAAAACAAATATTTGTGGGCCACATAAAGATTTTTCCCGTGCGGGGATCAAACCTGCAACTACTCGATCCAGTGTGCGGCTTAAGCTCTTAATAACTGGACCAAGCCATCCGACGAGTTTTCACGAAGTTCTCGTAACTCACCGCGTTACGCGTTTCATTGGCTGTAGCGAATAGGTTTCTCGGTTGTGACGACAACGTTGCTTACATTTTACGCAAATATATTCGACCACAAAAGAAAAATTGTTTGTGTATTGTTTGTCGAGAATATTCTCGTAGAATTTTTAAACAAAAATTTCCAACATCTCTTTAAAGCTTTTGTAGACGTAGATAGTGAGTTGGCGTAACTCTTTTTTTGGATATTATCAAATGGACTAGAAGTATACAAATAGATAATAATTTTACTTTAAAAAAAATCTCTTTAAAAACATGCTTTTATAGCAAAAAACACAACAGACAAGTACTTATCAAGACAAATGTTAAGTAGTTGGGTAGTTCCGTTGGCAACCCCCCAGCTCCATCATCAGACCCTGAACATCATCCGTGTCTACAAAACTTGTCAAGACAAATCCAATGAGCGCAAACACGGCGAGGTTATGTTGAAAGAAATAAATAAAGAAAGGAATATTTATTTTTGTTGAGTACTAGCGTGATTCCATTGACCACCTTTCGGCTTTATCATCACACCCTGGACATCATCCGGGTCTTCAGGACTCGTCATTGCAAATCCAACAAGCACAAACACGGCGGGGTTATGTTAAGTACTTGGGTAGTTCCGTTGGCTCCCTCCGACTCCATCATCAGACTCTGGACACTATCCAGGTGTAAAGTACTCGTCAAGACAAATCCAATAAGCCCAAACACGGCGGGGCTATATTGAGTACCAATCTAACGAGTTTAAACACGAGGGGCTTACGTTGTATATTTCACATGTATCTATGGCCACCTTCCGACTACATCATTACCATCTTATTGCATTATCATTGGATTTACATACGTTTGCCAAATTTCAGCTCAATCAGATACTCGCAGGTGCTTCAAAAATGGATCACAAGATTTGAACCGGACAGACAGACAAACAGACATACGAACATTAAAAGTTAAATAAAATCTTGTAAAAAACACACTTAGCGATTTCTGCTCGGCTCGGTCAGCCTGTGATGGTCAACCGTTCGTGTTATTTTCATGTTTTGGCATGTCCATGCTTCTGAAGGCACGCTCAACTGTTGTTCGGTTACTACTAATGGCCGGTTTCAATATTTAGCTTATGGATGGATTTGCTTACTGGTAGTAGAATTTTAACAGATTTTCGTACAAAATATGTCAACATTCTATCTGTAGTAGGCAAATCTATTCGTGAGTTAAATATTGAAACCAGACCTTAGTCATTAAACATTATTAGCAACAAGCCGCCCAAGGTACCATAGTAACATCGAGGAGCAGATCGCCACAAACTTGTCTCCACCAATCTGCACTGGATATTCTTGGTGAAGCATCTTACCTCAATTTGTGAAAGAAGACCTCTGTCCAGTGGTAGAACAGAATAGATTGATCATATTGTGTGAATTCATTAAAATAAATACGCTGTTGGTAGAGAGGACTTCACAGCTTCACCAGACCTAATGCTAAAAGCGAAACAACTACGAAAGGGTAAAAGGGCAGCTAACTCAAGCATGCTTCAAGGAGAAACTTGGCCAGCTTGGGCAGTCGCTATAGGAGAAGGTTGAGGTCTGGGAGATTCGCTGTGGTTCTCCAGAACGGGTGCCTGAAAAGTGAGGTCAAAGACCTCGCCGGTGAAGTCATTGTCTGATCCCGAGTACAATGTCTGTATTCAACAGGAGGAAAGTAAGGCATCGGGAGGCTCTAAGGTTTTATCGTAGCTGACGATGCCTGTGAAAAAAGGGGATTTAAGAAACTAGAGCTTGGTAGCTTCTATAATCCTTCTTTGGTTTGATTAAAGGTACGGCCAAACCAACGCGTCCAGCCGCGTCCGCGATGGCGTCCCCGGTAGCGTCCGCTGTGGCGATCAGTGATCGCGCATACAGACGCCGCCCAGATAGCGAGTGCAAGACCCAGGACGCGTTGGTGTAAATATTTTCATAAAAATACTACTGCAGGAACGTACCTTAAAGGTACGACCAAACCAACGTGTCCAGCCGCGTCCGCGCTAGCGTGCACGGGGGCAATCAGCTCCTGCAGTAATATTTGTATAGAAATGTTCACACCAACGCATCCTGCGTCCTGCACGCGCTATCTGGGTGGGCGTCTACACGCGCAATCATAGGGAGATACTGATTGCCACCGTGATCGCCGACGAGGACGCCACCGCGGACGCGGCTAGACGCGGTGGTTTGGCCGTACTTTAACTTGATATTATAATCAATAAAATCATACTATGTTCATACTAGTAAGCAAGTGGGTCAAACATACAATTTTGGTAGCATGAAGGCCACCATGATAATTAATTACAACAGAAAGTCTTACACGAACAAAAGTTATTTCTAAAATTATTTCCGTGTAATGAATAAAATTTCTTGACGCAATCTGCTTCCGCATACGTCGATCAAATTTCATGTTAATTATAACTTTTCAATATGGATTTGAGACTTTATACTTTAGAAAATAGATACTTTAGTTGTGGCTCACACATCTTTAATAACTCGCTGTGCGGATTAAACCTTCGTATTATTAGTATGATTTGATATAAAATGAAATGAGGAAGAATCTCTTACTTAAACGGAAGACTGGAAACTTATGAAGCTATTTATACAGTTCATAATGTAATGCATAAGCCTATACTGACATACGCTGGGTAAAGCCCTTCTCTCAGAAATCGACGTGAGGTTATGCTTCCCTAAGTAGACTCAGTGCTGATTGGTGGAGATTAAAATTAGCGGTAATCGGAACTTAGAACTGCCTTCAGAAGCATGAGGACTCTTTAAAATGAAAAAATCACAAACGGTCATCCATCTCAGACCAACCATACCGGTCACTGCTTAACCTTGGTATAAACTACAAACGTCGCGGTACTACAATGTTCCGAGCATCTTACGAAATAAGTGTATCTATTATTCAATGCAATTAGCACTTTTTATATATTACCAAAGTTGTGATTCAACTGCAAGCAAATATTTCTGTTTTCCCTACATGTTCTGAATCTTTTCTGCCTCTACAACAGAATAGGCCTAAAAGCCAGGAAGCCGTTATAATAAAGATTCATTTTAAATTTCCTTCAGCTCAAGTGTTTCGGATGAAATTGCCTTGGCTTACGATTTTAATGAAAAACAAATTCGAGAGGTTTGTAATTACAATAAGGTTGATGTAAGGATTGTGGTTGGTAACGATGTGCTGGAGCAAGTGAATGAGTTTGTATATCTTGGATGCGCCTTCAGTAAGGATGGGAAATACACCGCTGACATAGAGAGAAGAGTGAGTGCAGGGAACAGAGTGAATGGTGCGATGGGAAAGCTACTCGGGAGCCGGCACTTAAGCCATAAGGCGCAGCTGGCCATACATAACGGAGTTCTTGTCCCAACGCTGTTATATGGTAGCGAGAGCTGGGTATGTAAGAAGGAGAATGAAAGTAGGATAAATGCGGTAGAAATGCGAGCTCTGCGGAAGATGTGCGGAGTGAAGCTGACCGACCGCATTAGCAACAGCATAGTAAGACAGCGAGTAGGTATGAAAGATAGTATCGGTGTAAAGATGAGAAAGGGCATGCTCCGTTGGTTCGGGCATATAGAAAGAATGCCAGAGGAAAGAATGACAAAACAGATATACAATGTGAAAGTGGAAGGATGCAGGTACCGGGGAAGACCTAGACTATCTTACCACGACCAAATAAACCGAGTCTTATCTGATGGAAAAGTCAAGAGTCTCCGTAACCGGCGAGCGTGTATGAGACGAACTATGAGAGTCGAGGAAGCCAGAGAGGTATGTAAGGAAAGAACCTGTTGGAACTCTGTACTCTCTGCCTACCCCGCAAGGGATCTGGCGTGAGGTTATAGATAGATAGATAGATAGATAAGGTTGATGTCTTGGAAATTGAGGAAGCGGTAAGGGATATTTTTATTTAAAAAAAAAACTAGCCCCACATTAGGAATTATTCCTGTGTCGTGGATGCGTTTACAAACACGAAATTCACATACACAAACATCCAGACTGTAACAAACGTTTGTGGGTCACACAAAGATTAATCGCGTGCGGAAATCAAGTCCGCGACTACTCGAACCAGTTGACGGAGCGGCTTAAGTTCTCAACCAAGCCATCTGTAATAGCGAAAATCACAGCACAAGGGGTAATCTTCTATATTTAATCGTTTATTGCACAATTTTTACGTAGTTAAGATGTTATAAATATAGGAATGGCATAATTATGGATCCTGTTGGGCACAGCAATACGTGAGAGGAAGAGGGTTATCTAAATAATCTATTATCTTCAAGAACTAAAGTGTGAGTATCCGTCTGTATATGTATCCCCGTTATTTTGGATGGTATTATTTTAAGCATTATAGGATGATTTTTTGATACAACACCGTCACGCCTATATTCCCCAGCGGGGGTGGCAGAGGTGTACTGAGTACACCCACCTTTCGCCGATGATGTGAGGTCCCATGTAATAGGGGGCGAGCCTATTACCATATACCGGGCACAATTCTAGACTCCGGACTCATACTGGGAATTTTTCGTTAGAAAAACTACATTTCTCCGACCTAGGATTTGAACCCAGGACCTCGTGATCACAATGTGATGCGCTTTGCCACCAGACCAACGAGGCATTATTTGATATACCTCAACGTTATCATCGACCAGCCTGTATGTACGCAGTACCAGTGTTGGGCATTTTTCAATTGTAGGATCAACCAATTGAAATTTCAGTTGCAATGAAATTAATCCCCCTGAGGTACTCTAAAATAACAATGACGTTTGGACTTTAAACGCCTCAGTCCCTTCCGTGATCATGAGTACTGTAGAGCACTCGAAACGTCGGGCACCTCGAGCACAGTGGTTGCTCGCTCGCCGTCTTGTCCGGTGATGTTGTAAAGGCCCCGCGGCCAACAGCGTACACGTCGGGCACTTTAAAACCACAAAATATTTTAATCGCAACATAATTTTAAACCTCTAGGTACCTACTGCTAGGACCGGATTGCATGCTGTGATAGAGCAGAGGCCTACACTCAGTAGTTTGTAGATGTACGCGGATTGGTATATCTGCCTCATTGGAGTCAGTAAAGCGAATATTTCCCGGAAAAATTAATTTAGGGTCCTATAAGTCTTTAGCAGATGATGAGTTGCCACTTTCGTATCTGATCCTGGAAGCTTACATTATGCGCAAAGAAAACACTCCTTGCGCGTTTTAGATTTGTGTTATAAATTTAGTACTACGTTTTTATCTCTGTAGGATGTACGCTGAGGTAGCGCCATCTATTGATAGCTAGTCACTTTTAAACGCAGTATGGACGTAACACTAGAAATTGTTACTAGTTCATGTTTTCAAAATCGAAATATCGGTTACGTTTTTCCATCGTTCAAGCTTCACTGACGCTTAAACAAGCCCAGCCCTGGCTGTGTTGCAAAATCTTCTATGTTAATTTGGTTTTAAGATTTAATTATCGGCGATCGCTACTACCGACTTAGAAACCATAGTCCTTTTAAGTTATATATTGCTTTATGCACAAAGTTGGATATTTTAATTAGATTACAACCGAACGCTTTGTAGACACCAATCTACTTACTAATCGTGTTATGCAAATATATACCTTATTTTTTATGTGTATGTACCTAATTTTCTTTTTGAATTAACTTTTGTGGAGATTGGTACTTGCGGCAAATTGCAGTCTAGCGTTTGTGGCTTTGCGAAAATTATTAAAGAATAAAGTTAGTTAATTTTCTATCTATCTATCTATCTATAACCTCACGCCAGATCCCTTCTCTCCTTACATACCTCTCTGGCTTCCTCGACTCTCATAGTTCGTCTCATACACGCTCGCCGGTTACGGAGACTCTTGACTTTTCCATCAGATAAGACTCGGTTTATTTGGTCGTGGTAAGATAGTCTAGGTCTTCCCCGGTACCTGCATCCTTCCACTTTCACAAGTATATCTGTTTTGTCATTCTTTCCTCTGGCATTCTTTCTATATGCCCAAACCAACGGAGCATGCCCTTTCTCATCTTTACACCGATACTATCTTTCATACCTACTCGCTGTCTTACTATGCTATTGCTAATGCGGTCGGTGAGCTTCACTCCGCACATCTTCCGCAGAGCTCGCATTTCCACCGCATTTATCCTACTTTCATTCTCCTTCTTACATACCCAGCTCTCGCTACCATATAACAGCGTTAATTAATTTTATTTATGCATAATAAGATCTGATGGTTCGGACGTATAGAAAGTCGAAAGTATAGAAGGTATGGTGTTATTTACATACTTAAGTATGTAGTATTGTATGATATATTATGTGGTATAAATAATTAATATAATATTAGCCCTGTCCTACCGTCGGGCACAGGCCTCCTCTCAAACTAACAGGGTTTAGGCCATAGTCCACCACGTCCCCAGTGTGTATTGGCAAACTTCACACACCTTCGAGAAACTCTTAAGCATGCAGGTTTCCTCATGCTGTCTTCCTTTACCGCTAAAGCAAGTTATAATTAATTTTTAATACGCACATTCTTTCGAAAAGACCGGTGCGTGCCTGGGTTTGAACTCGAGACTTTTGTCTTTGCAGTTCAACGGTCTAACCACTAAGCTATCACTGCTATTTTATGTGGTATTATAACGAAAAAAACATCTTTCTAAGAGGAAGAAAAACTGATACGTCACCAAATAATTACAACCACATTAACATAATTTAACATTTAATTATTGTGTGGTACACGTTTTAACACCTTTTTATAAATAATGGGCTAATATAAAAGCTAAAAAGTGATTGCTGGGCCGTTAAACCATTATTTCATTTGAGGAAATTTTATTTTAAGCGCCGGCGAAATTTGGCTGCATACTAAACACTTCTGCCACTCTCATTAAAGCGTGTAATCATTTCCAGGAATCTATTTATGATGCCCAATTATTCAAAAGCGCAGGCTAGTGCGCCTGTGCCTGTGCTTAGAATTGGTCTTTGGCTAAACTTCATAAGTCCACGCTAGCGGTTTTCCAGCGGCGCATGGAGCGTAGTATTCTTAATATTAAACAGGCAGAACACGTCAAGAACACCACACTACGATTAGTGACGCAAATTGCCGACGTAAGTCAAAAACCCGCTAATTTTAAATGGGACTGGGTTGGTCATATTACCAATGTACTATAAAAATGACTGACTGATTCCTACGACACAAAAAGGCAACGCGGTAGACCTCTTGATAGACTGGCCTGACATAGCAACGAATAGAGAGGGGTTGAAAAACTAGAGGGAGGCCTTTGCCCAGCAGTGGGAGAACAATGGCTCTTAATAATAATTAACTAACCGTCACGCATAAACCCGTCAATAGACGTGACGGATACAATATTGGTGGCCACATTAACATTCTATGATTCTATCTATCTATCTATATCATCACGCCAGATATCTTGCAGGGTAGGCAGAGAGTACAGATTTCCAACAGGATTTTTTCCTTACATACCTCTCTGGCGTCCTCCACTCTCGTAGTTCGTCTCATATACGCTCGCCGGTTACGGAGACTCTTGATTTTGACATTCTATGACTCTAGTGGTAATAACCATATTTTTTAAATCATTGGCTAAAACCATTGATGTGCCTATGAAACATAAATTTATAAGGTAATTCCATTTAAATCTCCGGCGAAAAATGACGGTACACAGTACTTTCACTGTTGCTTGGATAATGAAGGTGTGAGGTTTTACATACTTTAAGCTTATAATAATGTACTCATAACAATCGTCGAACTCGGCAACAAGACACGTCACCAAAATTAAAACACCGTCACATAAAAACCCGTCAATAGATATGACGACAGCAACAGACGTGGCCGATAAATGGCGGCCACATTAACATTTTATCATTCTCATAAAAAAATGCTCTCCAATGTAAGCAATTCCTCGCGGGTTAAGCTTTTATTATAAATCATCGATACGAGAGGCCATTGCTGGGCCTATAAAACATGGTGGAACATGAGGTGATTTCGTTTTAATGTCTGTTTTTTACCTGCGGTTTAGCTTGGAAGAAGAATTTATGATCGCACACAAAGTTTTGTTATGTTCAGAATCAGAATATTTTTTATTCATGTAAACCATAACAGTATTTATGAATCGTCACAAAAGTAACATAGACTCTACCATCACTTCGGAATGTCATTCATGTTGTTACGTCGTAACATAGTTTTAAAAATATAAAATAAAAAAAAATCATTACACACAAACAAACAAAATAACTAGTTGTTACATCGAATGGAAACCGCGCGCCTTAATTGGTGATAGCATCATAATGACCATATAAGGTATTCGTTGGTACCGGAAATCAAATTCTTTCTAGAACATCTAATAAGAAACGCCCACAACATAGAAAGATCTAGAAATATAAAAAAAATACAATAGCGAACAACGGAACAATGATCCTATCTCGCTCGGTTCGATTATTGCTATCTTAGTCCCACAAGAATTTTATAAAAAACAGACAATAGTTTAGGGCGTGCCTTGCTTTGGTTGAGGCGTTCTTTCCATATCTCTGTCCTCGTCTCAGAAGGAACACAGCCTTTTTCGACGCCAGAGTACGCACGACAACTACTCCTAATTAATAGTGATAGTACCGATGCTTTATTAAAATAAAAAAAAGAAAATTTTAGATTAGCAACATTTTTCAACCCCCTTGGTAAGTTTAATATAATTAATTCCAATAGTTTTGGTTGCTGTGAACTAATTTTTCGTGTCTGATTTAATTCGATTACTATTCAACAAGTGATTTTACCTTTTAATAGTGTAAAAAAATTCTATGGCTATATATATTTCTTAATAGTGGGTTAACAACGTAACAAAAATGTGACAGCGAGTATCTTAAAATTTGTAAAATATAACCTTATCTATTTAATCACTCCGATAAGTTTTGAATATGTTTCACCGCGGTATTTTTCTTCATTTCTATTATCATATTAAATTTCGTGCAAATCGGTCCAGCCTCCACAAGAAACCAGGAGAGGTATGGCCGCGATAATTAATTCCCACTGTGTATTCCACGCGTGTGTTATTTAACATCGGTGGCTCGTGAGTATCTATTATTTTAAAATATTTATGTTGTTAAAAATCCGTATATATTAAATTTCTATACATACATAAAAATAATGAGCTTTTGGTTTTTGTTAATCTATTAAAAATTGCCACCGAAAACTTGTATAATAGTTGAAATTAGTTCATATAATTTATTTGCTAGATTAGCGTGATGTCACGATAACCTCTTATCTTGACATCACGTTTTTCTCGATGTACCCGACGAAATAAATATTAATGGTCATTGCTTCGCTCGATGTTTTTATCGAACTACCGTATTGTGTATAAATTAAAATTTTTTGTACCTCATAGCGTAGTGGAGTGGTGATCGTCCAAAATATAAACAGTTGGGGTTTGATTCTGGGTTGGGTACTAATGTTTTATTTAAATATTTGTTTTTTTTCTTTGTATTATATTTCAACCGGACATAAATATCGGCACTCCATTTCGTGTAATTTTTAATTGCTTCGCGAAAGATGCTGACTCCCACTCCTGGTCTCACCTAGTGCCTGAGGGTCGGATCTTTCGCGCTACAAGGTCGTTTCGACGCGTTGCAGGAAACTGGGGGTCCACCGTACGGATTGCAAAAGTACGGTTTGGGAGACAGCAGGCCACACTTCTGCCCGTCGACTCCAGCTGACCTCGGCGGCTGAGGGCCTTTCATAGGGCACCTCCAAGTTCCCCACCTAGCCGGTGGAAGCTTATCACCGAAGACCCCCACGCGTCACGGGATCGAACAGCCGAAGTGAAGTCCCTAGCTCCCATAGGGTTTTTTTGTTTGACCAGAAGGCTTCCCTGTGCCTCGAATTCACACCCCGGGTGTAATAAAATTATTTTATTCTAATTTAATTCTTTTTCCTTTTTTGTGATTTTTATTTTTTTATTTAGTTAATTTTTTTTTAATAAACAATTGTATTTTTATAATTGTGTTTTTATTTGTACCCGCCGTCAGGCGGTCGTAACAATGTAGAGAAGAGCAAGAAACTCCACGGTTACTCTTTTAAAATAGTATTTTACATTTTCTTTTTCCATCTACATTGTGTTGTGGGGAATGGGAGAACAATCTAGGCTGGTTTATTCATTAGAATAGCTACATGGTTCCCACATTTACAGAGAAAGAAATGAGACAAAAAACTAAATTAATAGAAGGCAGAGACGGAATATTAAATAATAATAGCTGAACAAGTTATAGATGATCAATCTTAAAATGGAGCTAGAACAGCAACTATCCAAGTATTTTTGCCTTTTAAATTATCATCTAGCGTATAATAAGTTCGCATACTAAGGGTACGTTTAACACAAGCTTTGAATTTTTATTTATATATTATATCACTAAGTTTCATAAAAGAAGTGTGAATTTTTTAACAGACGAAACTGCGTTTATCTAATTTATTTCTATGTCACGTATTATGCCTATCACCTAGCTGATTAAATAGAACCGTCAGCTTCGTGTTGGTTATTAGTTTTGTATGTTTGTTGTGATAGTTGTGTAAAGTTTATCGTGTGAATATTAAACTAGCCTACACTGGACAGTGTAGGGTACAGCTGGTACTGTTAGGACAAAGATTTCACTCATAAACAACCTAGGTCGCAAACTAAATACTTCGTGATCACCAACCGAACGAAGCGCCTCTAGATTACCTATTCATCACGACCTGCCGTCCTGATGATAAGGTATCTAAGTCTTGAACAAACTTACTTATCACCTTCTGTAGATAAAGTTACTTGTATATATAAATTTGAGATTTGTGAGAGAAGGCCTTTGCTTAGTGGTACAATAAAGGCTGATAGTCATAAAAGTATTTTTTTGTTAACTTATTCTGTCCCACTGCTGGGCAAAGGTCTCCCCATAATCTTTTATGTGGACGTATGATTGGTCAACTCTGGCGAATCTTTCTAAAAAGCATCTAGGTCCACCACCGTTTCCTAGGTGATCCATTCCCATTGCGTGGCGATTCTAGCCCATCTTTCAAGATGCATTCGACTAGCGTGACCTTCCCACTTCCATTTAACTTTGCAGACTTGATGCCCACATCGTATATATATATATGTATATAATTACCATGATAGTTGAGTAGAATCCTCAACCTCACTCTTTACTATCCACCAAAAGCTATTTTAGGTTCTTTCAGAATACAGTGTTTTAGAATAGTTCTAGAACAACAAAATGTTGAGTGCATTATCTACTCTCCAATATTTTTAGGGCAGAATACTTCTATAATAGTAAGAAATACAGTCCCACAAGGATATTTTGGCCCGCAGCCAAAATCGGAACTAACGCTGCCATCAAATGAAATGTCACTTTATGACAGTCGAAGAGTTGCCGTTCGCTATGAAATCTCTATATCTCCTTGGAAGTAGAATAAAAAATAAATGGTAACCCTTACTACACACCAACGCTCCCCCCGTCAATGTCATCCACGGGCCAAAAGATCCTTGTGGCACTGTGACAATGTTAGAATTTCGTATTATTTAGTTCCAACCAAGTGATTCAACTTCAGAAATCGTAATAATAAACATACTTAACGTGCATTTTGAGATTTTTTTTGTATTCGGCGACAATGGAAGAGGCCTATTATGTCCAGCAGTGGACTAATTTGGGGCTGATGCTGATGAAGTGTGTTTCTGGTGGACACTGGTCTGTCCTCTATCCTTTGACTGATTAAACCTGCAATTCTGTTGAACTTTGGCTCGTTCGGCATCACTCTGGAGCTATAACCAAGGATTTTGTTCGCACTTATTATATATTTTATAGTAAGCAGTTTTTTTATTGTTATTGTTGTCACAATTTTTTTTTATTATATAGACGTACAAAGTCTTTATCGCGGACTGTGTAGACTCTGATTGATACCATGAGTGTAAGTAAATTTACGTTTAATCTATACTTAAGCCCATCTACTTAACTTGGTCTGCATCGTTCTCCCATACCCTATGAACGCAATGTACTCGTATACAAAAAGAATTGTAAAACTCTCATTTTAAAAGTGTAAACGTGGAGTTTCTTACCCTTCTTCTCCACAGGAATGACATTCCGAGCGGATGGTACGGTCTTAAGTAATCACTAACTTTTTCTTGCTTGAATATTCATAAGTACATCTTGTTTCAATGAAATAATAATTTTTGATTTTGATTTTTTGAAAAGGTCAGGCGTCTACACTTCATCTGGTGTCTTATTATCACGATTTCTGTGGATTCAACAAAGTGGTTGAATTCAGTCAACTAAGTGATTCAAGTCCCATGACTGACGTCACATACAACTCAAGCCGACACAGATAGTTCCACTCGAACGGATTTGCGGAACTTGGTGCCGGATCTGAAACTTCGGATTGGATCATAAAAGTTTTCAAGCGAATGCCGCGTTTCTATTAGCGGGAAACGAAACACTCACTTCTAAATATTTTGTATTTCTAAATGTCATGCGATATTAGTTCTTTCTTATCGAATTTGTATTTTTTTAAATTAAATTATTATTGGCGGCAGATAATATAAACCTTTCAATATTTAAATAATATGATGGACGCTTTAGCGTTATGAGCGATAATTTCCGCACATTTTTTAGGTACTTTTGTGGAGGAACTAAGTAGTCACGCTGTAAACCATTCTTTATTCTGTGCATAGCATCATGGCTCACGTTAAATTTCAAAGCTGTCCATTTCCCTATTAGACATCTATAAATCATCACACCAGATCTCTTGTGGAGTAGGCAGAGAGTACAGAGCATAAAACCTATATTATCTTAAACATATTATCTATATAATGTTTAAATACTCAAAGACATTTTCTGAATGTTGGTTATTACAACAAATTATTTCTGTGCGGATATCGAAGCCGCAACTTCCTAATCTGGTGATTCTTTGATCGAGCTGTCATCATACTACATATGTAATTAATCGCACGATACAATTAGCCACAGAATTAATGACGCTGTGTCAAACACACTAAGCTCTACATTTTATAATCTGCATTCAACTTCACGACACAAGTCATACATTTACTCCAGCGTACAGCAGTCGGGACAAGTTTGCACACCTAAGTGTTTATATCCAATAGAAGCCGTGTAAACTTGCGTCGAGCACGTACCTTGAAGCCGAGAGGACTCCTTGGAATTTTGTAACGAGCTTTAGGTAGTTCCGTTTTTAGAAAGGTTAAGCGTTAAATCGCTTGAACCAAACGAAGCTAATAGTGGGACTGGTGTGTTCCAGCAATCAACAAGTTTATGCATCATGCGGCTTGGTAAGTTTAAGATTCAAGCATATCCATTTTCGACCGACTCTATGCTTTGGAAATCACGATAAACATTTGCTCCTGGTTACGAAGTACGGCGTTTAATAATACACTCACTTCACAATTAATAAGTCATACATTTGTAAAAAAGGTACGGCAGTGAAGACGAGTTTGCACACCTAAGTGTTTATATCCAGTAGTAGTAATGTAAACTTGGGTAGAACATGTAACTTGAAGCCGAAAAGACTCAAAGCAAGAAATCTTTGGAATTTTGTAACGATCTTTAGGTTGAGATGTTTTCAGATGGTTTAAACGTTGAAATGCTTCATTCAAAAAGGCGCTTGTGGCGCTATGACACCACAGTGTTCTAGCAATCAATGATTTAAAGTAGCGTTTAACTCGGATAGTCTGAGATGGGTAACAGTTTATAGCTATTCCATTTTTGAGCGTTTTCAAGCTCCGGAAGACACGTCCAGACGTTGATCTTGGTTACCACATAATTCGGCAGTGATATAGAAGCTTTATGTTGGTTTGACGAGATCCAATAGCCGACCTCTGCTGTTCTGCGCTACAAGAAGCATTTTTAGTAGTACAATAGATTCATCCATTTAGCCAAGGGCTTTAATGGGATACGGTAATATATTAATTTTAGACGTTTTCTTTATTTTATCTAGATTCAGCGTAGTAATAATAGTTTAGCGTAGTGGTAATTAGTAATGGTTTAACAAGTACATGCCTGCGTATTGGAATTATTATATTATTCTAGTAGTGCGGCTAAATAGTAATAAGTACATTTTATTATTGTAATATCGCTGTTATTTCATTTAGTGGTGTACTTACCTGTAAGCTAGCTAATAAAACATTTCTTCATTTCTTTCTTTCTAGTAAGATGTATGGTATAGTTCTGCGAGGATAGTGTATAAATCTATAAAATTAAGAATAACAAGTATAAAAAGTATAAATACTTTATAGTATAAGTACTTTGTAGTAATCATAAATGATTACTATATTTAATTAAACAGGTTAACAAAATGTACATTTCAAATAAATACATCTGCGATCATTTAAAAAATACGACTCAATCCCAATGGCCGCGTTAAACCATGACTGTAAACAATTAAGCATCCCCCAAATAGCCCATTCCTTTTGTTTAGTGTTCCGTTAGCTGAATTAAAATAGGTCAATTAGCTTTTATAAATTATATATATATATATATATATATATATATATATATATATATATATATATATATATAACGGTAGACTTTTGTGCACAATTGGTGCAATGAATTCAAACAATTTTGGACGGTGCTAAATTTTATGGACAATTGACAATTTAATTGAATTTTGTTCATAAACTCCGTCGATATTAATCAGGGATCCATGCTAGTGAGCTGTTTCAGTTATTAATATGGGTAACTTTTCTAGGTATGTTTTACATTATTCGATAAAAAAGAAACGACCGCTCACACCTAACATACACACACACACACACACAGTACAGACAAGCATACATATTCTACATAGAGAGAGTGAGAGAGAGAGAGAGTGATCCAAATTTAACAGCCTGCGACTGTGGTGCGACCTCACCGACTATGTCGAACCTGCTAGTCTGCTTATGCCCCACCAACTGTACAAAGGAAGAGCTGAGCGCGGCCACAGACGGCGCGCTCAAATTAGCTATTCACTTAGCGGGACAAATATGAACTATTGACACGAAAACAAGAATAATTCTACATACTATACCAAACGGCCCATGTTACAGGCACTCAATTTAATGACGACCAACCTGCTTGATTTAAATTAAACGGTTTTGCAGTTTGCTTTTAGTCGCTTTCTATGCCATTCATAACACGTAGAATTCCATTATAGTGTAACTATAGTTGTTCCACTTTAAACAAGGAAAGAAGAGTGACGACCTTGATGTTCCGGTCATGATAACCCGTAGACCCGTAGTTACTAATAGTTGCTAAACGCTGTCAACTGATAAGAACGACATACTAGGTAGTAAGTAACCTTCCAGGGCTATTCTTGTTGGTTGAAGCTTTACTCTGTGTTTTTCTGATGCCTTGGTGATATCACTCGACCATCTTAAATTACCAGTCTAGAGAACCATTCATTCTGCTTTATCGTCATTTATATTATTTTCGAAGCTATTAATTAACCGACTACTGGAATAGTACCAGGAAAACATAAAATATAACTTTTTATAATTCATTTAAGTTCTACCGGCAGTAAGTTTTTCACGATCCAGCGTTTCATCGCTGCATTACACAATTCTTAACATTTTATTGTTTTTACGTGTGGTTCAAACGTACTGTATCTGGCGCTTGAAGCGAACGAAACTCATACACAACCTTAACAAGCCGGAACACGTTGCTGGAACGAAAAACGTTGAAGGAAGTGAATTCTTTTTTTTTCGCTACATTATAAGAAAGGAAATTTATGAGGTTAACATATTTTTTGTTTTAATTATATCTAATTCCGTGTTTTTTTTTTGTGTGTGCGCGAATGGTAGTACTTTATTTATAAAATGATTATGTTTCAATTTTCTTGATTGTTTTCTCTTTGGGAAGCATTTAATATTATATTTGGGATTTTGGTAGTTTATAAAATGATGACTCTACGTTTCATTTTATAAATTCTTGTTCTTTTTAGTAACGTTAACTTCTGTAGTCGATTTGATTATAAAAAATTGTCATGTTCAAAATGACTGGAGTGACACCAGGGCTCATCAAACGTAGTTCAGGGCGCACTTAGATTGAGGCGGACAGTTGTAGAGGTCTATATTTAGCAGAGGATTACTGGACATGGGTGCTGTTGCAGAATGCTGTTAAAAATGCTTTAATCATATTTTGTTTCACATTAGACAAGGTAGGAGGGCGAATGAAATCAAGGATCATACTCAGTGACGTACAATTGAACTGTTCATGAGAGGATTTGTTTAGCAGTGAACTGCTGTAGACTGACGATGATATTGAAAATCACACAAAAACCAAAACCAAGGAAGTGCCCTTAAGATACCACAGTACGGGAACCGATGAAGATAATCTCACATAAATACGAACTGAATAATTGGCTGTGCAATGTAGGTATTTATAGTTATAAAATGAGTTTTATCTTTTATAAGTATATCTAGGATGCACCTTCAGTAAAGACGGTAAATACACCGCTAACATAGAGAGAAGCATAAATGCAGAGAATAGAGTGAATGGTGCGATGGAAAAGCTAGTTAGGAGCCGGCACTTAATCTAAGAGGCGCAGCTAGCCATGCGTAACGTATTGCTTGCCCCAACGCTGTTATATGCCAGTGAGAGTTGGGTATATAAGAAAGAGAATGAAAGCAGGAGAAATGCGATCGCAATGTGAGCTCTGCGGAAGATATGCGGAGTCAACCTGACCGACAATATTCGCAACAGCGTAGTAATAAAGCTTGTAGGTATAAAAGATAATATCGGTGAAAAGATAAGAAAGGGTACGCTGGTAAGAAAGAATGACAAAACAGTTATACAATACGAAAGGGAAAGGCTGTAGGAGAAGTCCTAGACTATTATACCATGATCATATAGACCGTGTCTAATCTGAAGGGCAATTCAAGAGTGTTCGTAAACGGCGAGCTTATATGAGACAAAGCATTTGAGTGGAGGAAGCCAGAGAGGTCTGTAAGAAAAGAATCTGTTGAAACGAAGCTCTGCACCCTCTGCTTTACTAAGGGATCTGGTGTGATGATTTGGATAGGTAGAAAAAACTTTGCTGCTTTCTGGTAATAGTACCTATACCACGGGTGATTTGATTAAGTACATAACACACACATACATTAACAGTCAGACCGATAAGGCAGTGGTTAAGAGCTTTGGCCGCTCCGCCCACTGTGTCTAATAGTCGCGGGTTCTATTCCCGCACGGGGCAAATATTAGTGTGATACACAATTATTTGTATCGGTCTGGGTATTTGTGTATGTGACTTTTCTTGTTTGCACCCACGACACAGGAATAAATACAAGTGTGGGGCCACGTTTAAGAAAAAAAACACAAGATAAAACAAAACTAACTACTGTGTGTAAACTTAAGTTCTGTTGACGATGCATGGGTTCAATATGAGGGGCATTGAGAGACCTTCATGAGCAAGGAGTTTTGGCCGAGGGGTGTCGTATTCAGAATATTTCGTGGGAGGCTGCGAGACACCCCTGTACAGCGCACCATGTCGTCCTGGGTTCAAATCCTAGGTCGGACAAATGTAGTTTTTCTAACGAAAACTTCCCAGTCTGAGTCTGGAGTCTGAAATTGTGCCCGGTATATGGCAATAGGCTCCCCCTATTACATAGCACCTAACATCGTCGGCGAAAAGTGGGTGTACTCAGTACACCTCTGCCACCTCCGCTTGAGGAATCCGCAAGACATCAGACACCCTAATTAGTTAATTGTTTCACAAATTCAATACGAAAACCAAATTTCAAGTTTTTTACCTTTTATTAAGTACTTTTATACAATAAACAATGAAACTTGTAAGTGTATGTGTACATATTGAGGAATACATTTTAGAAACGCATTTGAAATCTCCGTAGTGCTTTGAATCAAGATTATATTTAGTTTGTTATAGCGAAATGAAGGAGTAACTGCATTTTTTGCAAATTAAAAAAAAATGTAAGTTGCATTAAAAATAGTTGGAATCAATTCCTTTACCGATTTAGAACAAACTGCTTTCAGGTCTTGCGTTAATTATGTTACGCCTTGTAACTAAATTACATTTAAACAAACTAAAATTCAGTTCCACTGTCATATACTACGATACAAATTTGAGCTTAGTTCTCGCATAGAAATAATTTAGCACACATAAAAATGTCTGAGTTATGACCTAGCTAAGCCGACAGATAGATGAATCAACACACCTGACCCCAGTTATCTATTGGCAAACATAGACAATACTAATGGGTGTCCAGATATTACAATATATAGAATATTCTATGCTATTGTTGTATAGATTTGATTTAGCTGTAAATGTTTTCTTATCAACTTTGCATTTTATTACTATGGAAAAAAAACGCAAAAAAAGTAAGTAAAAATGACAAAAAAGAGCTTGTTTTTATTTATTTATTATTCTTAATTCTTTTATGATGCCTAGACGCCATTTTTAATTATTTACCATAAGTTACTTCCACAACTAAGAGAAATGTAAAAATACCTAACGTGTCAATATCTATCAAGCAGATTAGGCTTAAGGCGGTACCGAAGAAATAGACAAATGTATGTTCATACCTACTAAATATAGTCGAAAACATTTCGTACATTTGGTACAGTGTGGTAAAAGTTTAAGACGAAAATGACGGACGATTTAGCGCAGTGGTTAAGAGCTTAAGCCACTCTGCCCACTGCGTCTAATAGTCGCGGGTTCGAGTCCCGCACGGGACAAATCTTTGTGTGATCCACAATTATTTGTTCCGGTCTGGGTATTTGTGTATGTGAATTTTCATGTTTGTAAACGCACCCACGCCACAGGAATAAATCATTGTGTGGGGCTACGTTTTAAAAAACAAAAAAAAAAAAAAAAAATATGTCTATTACATTAAATTTCACACAATACTTTTGTATTGACTCTAATTATAACATCACGCACAGCATAGGAAAATATCTTCTACTATTTTCATAAAACTATTTCACATGATAATTCAACAGATACTTATTTTAAAAAAACCTTGCAATTTTAAGACACCAACCTTCTTGCGGCCACCCTTAATTACTAAACATTATTCTCGTTATACAAAGTTACAATAAATATCAAATTTTATATACCATAATCTTCTTTATACCTTAAAGACTAGGACACAAGACACAGCATAATAGAGAGTGAGCTCTCTCTGCTTTAAGAGTGGTGACAAAATCAAATTTTAAATGTGTTTTCCATAAAATCCATAAAGCGCAGTAACTACTGCGTTAAACTTGTCAGCAAATAAGTTGGCCGGTTTCAATATTCAACTCAAGGATAGATTTGCTTACGGTCATTAGAATTTTGACAGTTTTTCCATACAAAATATGTTAAAACTCTATGGGTAGTAAGGAAATCACTCCTTTAGTTAAATATTGAAATCGCTCATTAAATATTAGGCAGTAGATAACCCGGTATCACAAACATCTTGGGGTATGGGTCTCTAGTATTTAGTTGGCACATACTACATTTTCAACAGATTGAATAAGGAATAAGGTTATTTAACAGGATAGCAATATTATTTACATAGCCAATACATGAGCTTAAATGGGACTAGCCATTTAAAAACAATGAACTCATGTAACCAGCTGTATGCAAATGTCCAACAATAGGATCTATCGCCATTCCTATAGATCAAAATGTTTTATCTGCCATGAATGCATCGTATACCCACAACGCTCGCGAGCTTAGGCTGGATTTTTTCCAAGTAAATAAAAGAAAGGACAGACACAAATTGAGCCAGCTTTACTTAAGCTGTGGCTTAACTAACCCTACACTGGCTAATTAGTGTGCCCTGGAAATGTCTTTATTTATATTGATAGCGGGTCCAGTATACCCCTACCAGTTATATTGTACCCAAGTTGCACTTTATGAGCTTTATGGACCAATTAGCTGGGGACTTGGGTTTTAAAGAGGTTTCTTTACACCGGTTATGTCAATAAAAAGTTGACGTAAGTGAGTTAGTAGATCATTGTGGTTCTATTTAGAAGAATATTTGACTGTGTTTAGACATTACCTTGGTAGCATGGAGTATATCCTACGATATTCTCCAAAGACATTACCTGTTATATCGAATTAGTGTTTAAACGTGTTGTCATTGTATTTTGCCAAAGCGTTTTTGAGTTCACTATTTGAGCTAAAGTCAGATTTAATTTCTAATTTAGATCGCGCCAGATCCTTACGACACTTACAGAGAGCCACCTACTTAAAATAATTCTAAAGAATCACCTATCACTGAAATAATTCCAAGGATGAAGGATTGATATTGCCTCTCCATCTATACCAGTGTTATTATGACTAAGTTAGTAAGTCTGTACTATACTACTACTGTACGTCTACTGTCAGTCTTTCATGTTTTATAATATAAATAAACTAATTTCTAACTAGTAAATGATAATGTTTAAATTTACCCTTATTCATATTACACTAAAGCGGTTGCGTTATATTTTTTACCGTTTACATGTCTGTAAACACCCGATGAATCAGCAGACATTCCATGCGTGTGTTGCTTATATTGGATTGTAATATATAGAATGCCTCGTTTGTCTTATGGGTTACCCCATAGTGATGGTGATGATTACGAAGTCTTCAGTTTGTTTCATAGATCAGACAGTGTGCGTTTTCTGAGTAGATTGACATTTAGTGAGCTTTAGTTTGATTTATCAATTACAGCGGAGTCTGAAAATGTGCACGATGTAATGTCATTTATCTTATTACATTAAGACATAGCATTGTACAACGATAATATAACAATGCGTGTAGCAATGAGAATGACGATATCATAGACGTGGTGGAATACACCAGCATCAATATGTTAATATGTTAGTAAAGTGGCTTTTTTTTAAACTGACGGTCTCTAACCAATGTAAAGAACTGTACAACCTACGGTCAGATCATAAGACCAAGCTTAACTCATTTATGAAATAAAAACTCAGCGGCCGTTTTAAAAATTTACCTTCCCGTTAAGATAGGAAGGGATCATGAACAAATAAACCGAGTGTTATCTGTATAGCAAGTCAAGAGTCTCTGTCACTAGCGAGCGTGTATGAAATGAACTACGAGAGTAGAGGAAGCAAGAGAGGTCTGTAGGTACCTGTTGGAATTCTATACGCACTGTTATAGTGCATATAAAGATAGATTTACCTTACAAACACTCCCACCGGTATGTTTTACCCTAAATAAAGTCAGTTGTAATCTCAAAATATTGAGACATGGTGAGACTGATTCGATTAATATTTAAGTACCAAAAATTACCTCAACTCTGAAGATTTTTACAGCACACATCTCATATTCAGACACAAACGTATAAAACGATTTTGTTAAGAATATCGTAGCATGAAAAATATAAGTGTAAACTGAACTTGCGCAGTAGTCCTGCTTTGTACAAATCGCGGATTTTCATACTGCCTAGCCAACTTTTGATATATCAAAGAAGTAGATATTAGCTTAAAGTCATTAATATCGATTTGTTAAAACGAATCTTTGGATTAAGTGATTTGAAATAAACAATTATTCAACATATTAAAAAAGCAATTAGTGAAAAAAATAGACGACAACAATAATTTGCCTCTCTTTTTTGAATCACAAATGCCATATTTGGAATGCTTGGATGCCCAGCATTATGACGATATATTCTCTTCCTATAAAATTTGGGATTTAAAATCGTCTGCAAAATGTAGGTCCACGCAGTACACCTCTTTTTCTCTACTTGAGAAATCGAGGGGGTAGCGGTCTTTTAAAAATTAAAATTTGCTGGCTTTTGCAATACTCTGAATGTTCTACATCGTGATGATGGTAACACAACATACAGGCTACTAAACCATACTAACCTTACATTTCCGTGTCAATAGTCTCCTTATATGTACACGAAGAATAACACCCAGCATGTTGTATTTTCTGCCTCTTTTATACTTAATCGTAAAAGTGAGATGTAAGATATTTACTAAGTCTATCACGTTCAAGTGGCTAGCTAGAATATGGACGTGATAAAACAATTAATGTGATAGTAATTTATCGTCCAATCAAAATATATTTGTTTTACTGGTATATTTAAAAACTTATATGCTTAGGGTATTGATCGATTGTTAGTGATTACCGACCATAACTTTGATTTTTACTGTGTACATTTTAGAGTGCCTCAGGGATCTTATCTTGGATCTATTCTATTTTTAATGTTTATCAATTTTGATACAATAATATCATATCGTATTTGATATTTAAATATGTTTTAGTTATAAATTTAAACCGTCTATAGTTATGACTCCTGATATTGATTAATTGGTAATGATTGACGATTAACAGCCACAACTCGTAACTCAACTATAAAAATATGGGAGAATCTCAAAGATACCATCTTAGATCTATTTTGCCTGATATTTATAAATGGCATACCATCAGTGATATAACTGAAAATGTGTACTTTTTGCAAAAATTTGTAACTTATCAAACGACATGAATTTCTATCTCCATCTATATCATCACGCTAGTTCCCTTGCGGGGTAGGCAGAGAGAGCAGAGTTTCAACAGGTTCTTTACTTACATACCTCTCTGACTTCTTCCAGTCCAATAGATCGTCTCATACACGCTCGCCGATTACCAAGACTCTTGACTTCCCCGACGACATTAATTTAATACGTAAAAGTTGCATATTATGCTAATGTTTATAACCAGCATATAGTTATTTAACAAACACTTCGAAATATTTACAATAATAACAGTGTTTATTTCCAGAAGTATCAGCATCATGTAAAACTTGTTATGTTATAGGATTAAATGATAAGATTAAAATTACTTGTAGCCCTCACACTAGGCGCAGTCGGGTCCGTAAGAAATATACTTTATTCGATTTACTTTATTGTCTGAATGTAGAGCACAAAACTCCATTATAAACAATTTTATAAGTTCATCGCTTTCACGTTATAAGGCTGGTAATATATTTGTCATTCCACTCCCTCCAGGAAGTGGCCTCGACACGACACTTAAAATTCATAACAATAATTCAACAGATCGTTAAGTCTTTCAATTAAACGGCACCTCATTAAACAAACGACGATTTCATGTTTAACGTTTTACTAGACCCTAATCACAGTGGAAGGTAACAGTTACAAACATCTTTGGTAATTACTATGAGTCTTTTGATCAATTTATTATAGTTTATGTACACTTGTGCAATATTTTTTTTTAGATACTTATGATTTTCCTACAATAAGGTAACTTCGATCTTGTTCCAGAATTCTAGGTCACAAGTTTTACTTTCAAAAGATTCTCAAAGGCAGTCTTAAATTATATCCGCTATAATGGCAATAAGGTCGCTCTCTATTATATATGAAACCTAACGCCTTTGGGTGTAAGTGTACACAGAACATGCTTGCCACCTTCGCTTGGGAAATATAAACCTAACAGTATTTAAATTTCTATATCCAAAAGTTGTGATACATATTTTTGGCCATGGCCTAGAAAATGTTTGCAAATAGGTAACAAAAGTTAATGGTCTCACGGGAAATGCTGGGAATTACACGAGCCACTTATTGCCAACGCCCCGGCACCTCTCCGCCATGAATTCGCACGTCATTCGTCACGCTCGAGGCCTCCAGGCCGTGGCCTATTTTCTCTGGGTACTTAAAAATTTATTATAGAAATTTTATGGGCTGTTAACCTCTTATGAAGAACCTTTTGAACGCGGTGAGGCCAGTGTGGCTGTATTTGTAACAAAGGGAGATCTGTTTTTGTAATATTAGATTTTTATTTTTCGGTGATTTAATTTTATATTTTAGGTAGACTAATTTATAATCTGACTAAATTTAAAATTAAAACAATTGAACTATTATATTCTAACAATTGTAATTTTAATTTCTTTATGCTGTCTATTGATTGAAATAAATTATTTTTCCTGTAAACTGAACTGAAGAAACTAACTACGTCGCTCATTTAGGTCTCAGTAGAAAAAGTTGTTGTTATAGATCTTATTTTGTGTTTCAATATTATTTTAACTATTAAGAATTGTTAATTGCGCTACACAACTTCAGTTTTAACAACGATTTCACTATACAGTTTTATCTGAAAAATCTTATAACAGTATCTTGATTTAATATTAAAATATACAGTTCAACTGTGCATTCTGCACCTAACAATTTGTAGGTACAGCCTGACTGTTCAATTAAATTGCAAAAGCAAAACTGAAGGTGTCTAGTGCACTTTAATCCAATTCGGTTAGATTCAACGCTGTGCTAATGCTTGACGCTACCTTTCAGCATACAAGCTGAATATTTGTGAGTGCTTCTCTTTGCTCTACCAACTAAAGCGACGACACTTTATCTTGTTACACGCCGAGCACGTCCAAGATGTGACTGTCGTTTTTAAATCTATTTCAAATTAAGCGTTGTGAAATATTTCCTTATTTACCTTTGGAGTAAGTAAGTACATTACGCATACTTTGAAACTCAAATCTTCTACTAACAAATGTACTTACACGATTCATTGTCAGAGGGCTTAGCACGAACGATTTGAGGTTATATACTTAACGTTGAGGTTATATACCTAACGCGAAAGCATGCTGTCATGTTCTACGTTATTTAGTCAATTTTGTTTTGTGAAAAGGCTGGCATATCTACTCGATAATGTTATGCTAACGTCAATCTGCTTCTGATAAGCCCTTTAGTTTATCTCGTCGGCGGCGGCATGTCGCTACGTTTGACGTCGCGTGGTGCGTGGCGGAGCTGTGTGGCGTCGCACTGGTGTCGTGCCACGCTCACGCCGCGCCCTCAATGAGACCAAGCCATTTTTCATAGTGACAAAGATAAGAGATAACTGTGTTGCGCTCTTCGGAAACGAGATTACCCGCCGCCGGCAACCGAGTGCTCTTGAGTACTGAGCGGCAAGCTGCAGTCAGCTGCTGAGGAAATAGCTGACCAAATAAACAGCTTGTTTATCTACCTATCTGTATCATTACGCCAGATCCCTTGTGTGATAGGCAGAGAGTATAGAGTGTCAACAGGTTCTTTCCTTATAGACCTCTGGCCTCCTTCACTCTCGTAGGTATACGCACGCCGGTTACGAAATCTCTTGACTTGCCCTTTAAATAAGACACAGTCACAATTGCTTGTTTATATGGTTTTAGCTAGATGGCCATTACAAAAAACTCAAAGCTGTCAACCAAAGTGAGATAATTTGAAATCCACAAGAAGTTAACGACTTGTGAAATTCCGGTAATGAATACTTAAGGGCCGTGAGCAAAAGACGACTTACGAAGATAATTTTTCATGATGGACTACTGGACTAATAAATCGATGGCAAAAAGTGAGAAAATCGTACGCAAACTATACGCATAATCCTTCCTACTATTAGGTGTTAGGTATGCAGTAATACCTACGAGTATCCTCATTATTCATTTCACTTTAAATCGAGTACAGGGTCTTGATTTATTACATGGTCGTCCTAAATTATGCCAAATTTGTGATATCATGACCATTATAATGACACAACCGAATAGGTGAAACAGTAAACAGTTTTCACTTTGGTAGTGCAATTATGCCTGATTACAAACTAAAGTAAACAACCAAACTTTCTGCCTACCTTGCAAAGGATCTAATCCCTAAAGAAAAGAGATAACTCCATAAAGGTCCCCATGATAACATACATATCTACGATGTCAGGAAATTACTTATCTACAAGCTAGTATAGGATAGTATTAACACTAAGACATGAAACAATTCTATCCACGCCCGCTATTCGGCAGGCGAGGAATGTCAAACAATTTATTAGTAGCGGGCAAATAGGTAAACAACATTATTCTACTGGTAGCGTTCGCGTGTAAGGGATAAACGGAATTGGAGATATATGGCCAAGAGATCTGTGAGCTATGTGCCCTGAGTCTGGGTGTATACATACATATATAAAGCTCTAAGAAAATGAAATTTTTGGTGTTATTTCGGACTCGAAAATTAGTATCAGATATTATGAAATAAAACCAAACCACGATGTCTGTCTGAAGGACAAGTCAGGACTCTCCGTAACCGGCGAACATGTATGAGACCAACTATGGGAGTGGAGAAAGCCAGAGAGATATGTCAGGGAAGAACCTGTTGGATTTCTGTATTCTCTGCTTACTCCGCAAGGGATATGGCGTGATGATATATAGATGAAATAGAACTATTTTTAGGATTTTCGCAATCTCGTTTGCATTATTTTGAGGCGTGTATTTCACATCCTTAAGTTTTTTTTTAGATAAAAGGGGGCGAAATTAATCGATGTTTTTTAGCGCTTTGCGCATAAAAAGGTAACAAACAAAAAAAATTTACAGACAAAGTTACTTTCGAATTTATAATATTAGTATGGATTTCTAAGTTCTCAATATTATTAATTAAGAAGTTCGAGGATTTCCCGAAAAAATATACTTTTGAGACGCCTCAGTCTCTCCCGTGACGATGGGTGCTGCAAAGCACTCAAAACGTCAGGAACTTAAAAATCAAAAATAAACCCAGATAAAATTGAATTACACATGAAAAAAAAACGAAAAAATCTTTTATAAAATAAGGTAAACCGACTTCAAAAAGCAAAAAAAATAAATATTTGCAGTCGGTGCTGGTTGGTGCAGTCGGTTACTTGGCAAAATGTAATTTTTCGTTAGAATAAAAATTCTAACGAAAAATTACATTTTGTCCGACCTAGGGTTCGAACCGAGGACCCTGAGTTCGCTACGCGCATTATTCGCCACTAGACCAACAAGGCCAACTGATCCTTGACCATTCCTAAAGTCAAAAGGTACTCGTATTGTAATTTTTATAATCAAGAGACACCACAATCAAAAAATCACCAAAAGCTTTAAGTATTGGATGCTTGAGATATTTCGGTACACACTCCTTAGAAAGGGACGGTGGCCTAAAAGCAGACCATCGGCCAGATAAAGCGATGACATCGTGAAGGGGGCCTGTAATTTGTGGAATAGACTAGCACAGGACCGGAACGAATGGCGTGATAGAGGACTGGCCTATACTCATCAGTGTGTAAATACAGTCTGATTGTTATCTATCTATATCATCACGCCAGCTCCCTCGCGGGGTAGGCAGAGAGTACAGAGTTCCAACAGGTTCTTTCCTTACATACCTCTCTGGCTTCCTCCACTCTCATAGTTCGTCTCATACACACTCGCCGGTTACGGAGACTCTTGACTTGCCCTTCAGCTAAGACACGGTCTATTTGGTCATGGTAAGATAGTCTAGGTCTTCCCCGGCACCTACATCCTTCCACTTTCGCATTGTATATCTGTTTTGTCATTCTTTCTTCTGGCATTCTTTCTATATGCCCGAACCAACGGAGCATACCCTTTCTCATCTTTACACCGATACTATCTTTCATACCTACTCGCTTTCTTACTACGCTGTTGCGAATACGGTCGGTCAGCGTGACTCCGCACATCTTCCGCAGAGATCGCATTTCGACCGCATTTATCCTTCTTTCGTTCTCCTTCTTCCATACCCAACTCTCACTGCCATATAACAGCGTTGGGACAAGCACTTCGTTATGCATGGCCAGCTGCGCCTTTTGGCTTAAGTGCCGGCTCCCAAGTAGCCTTCCCATCGCACCATTCACTCTATTACCTGCATTCACTCTTTTCTCTATATCAGCGGTGTATTTCCCATCCTTACTGAAGGCGCATCCAAGATATACAAACTCATTCACTTGCTCCAGCACATCGTTACCAACCACAATCCTTGCATTCGTTCTGGTTTCTTCCCGTTCAAAAACCATAATTTTGGTTTTCTTCACATTCAAATGTAAGCCATCTGATCTGATTGTTAATGATGACTATATCACTATATCAGACACCGACCTCGCCGGCGAGGTCGAAGAATTCCTTTCCCGTCGGCTGGTGCAGAGCACCACGGCGTGACACCTAGTATACGCTCTCCCCCATGGCAACTGCCCAAGCCGAGGCCGTTCATGCTCGAGGCGCCCTTGAGCAAGTTGCCGCCTTGCCCTTCTGGCTCGAACGTAGTGGTTACACGCTCGCCCTCTTGTCTGGTGAAACTATAAATGCCCTGCGGCAAACAGCATACATCACTCGAACAACAAGATGATGATGACACACTGGTTTTGGACTTTTAGGGTCTCTGCAGGGATAGGTTAAAAGAATAAACTTTTAAGTAAACCCGGATCTGGGTTGATTGAATTATAGACCAGACCTCGTCTATAATTCAAAGGGAGTACCTCATTTTAAGAATTTATGGAAGAAAAAAGTTGCTGCATAATGGGCATATTGTGTATATCGCCACGCCAGATCCCTCGCAGGGCAAGTACTAAAGGTACGACCAAACCAAAGCGTTCAGTCGCGTCCGCGGTGGCGTCCCCAACGGCGATCACGGTGGCGATCAGTATCTTCCTATGGTTGCGCGTGCAGACGCCGCCCAGATTGCGCGTGCAGGACGCAGGACGCGTTAGTGTGAACATTTCCATACAAATATTACTGCAGGAGCTGATCGCCACCGTGCACGCCGTCACGGACGCGGCTGGACGGGTTGGTTTGGCCGTACTATATTCTAACAGGTGCTTTTCTTGCAGATCCTTACCAAGCACTTCCTTCGTTCTTATCGATCGTTTTCTAATATTTTATACTACTTGGTATTTTAGATTTATTGGTAATCTTTAATTTTATTTTATTTAATCAACAATTACAAATATTGCTGTGCAAAGCATATTTTGTGTTTAATATTGATAAATAAACCAGGCGTTAAACGTCTCCACTATATTATTACAAAAAATCAACAAATTTATCTAAAACGGAAAATATCATAGAATTAAATCTACTGTACTATCTTAAGCGGTTTATGTAAGTAAATATATTTATTTCGCTGTTATTGTTAAACAGAAAGACAATATAGGAAACTAAGAAGCGTTTTCCTTCAAAAGTAGATAAAAGGAAACATTAAACATACATTTAAATTTGCAACGACAAATATACGCGAGGACCTTTATCCTTCATTGTATACAGCACAAAAGCAATTGTAATTTAACAAGTGATATACAAAAGCGAGCTTAACTCGAAATATGAGTTCTCTTCCAGTGATCCTTTAAGTGTTGAGAGATGAGAAGGTCATTAAGAGGGCAATTATACAACCACACATTTAAAAATACAATAAAATAAACATAAATAAAAATGCACATGGTATATTATACTATAAATATGTATCAACAACATCATAACCAAACTTTAATTTGACCTCTACCTTTCTCTTTACTGACTTTAGGTTAGGTTAGATAGATCTGCCTACTACGGATAGAATATTGATATATTTTGTATGGAAGATTATCAAAATTCTACTGCCAGTAAGCAAATCTATCCATGAGTTAAATATTGAAACTGGCCATTAGAGGTTTCAGGATTTGCTTAGAGTCTTGACACTAAGGTTTCGACCTAAGGACTGAAAAATACATTCTATCCTCCTATCCAATCCCATGTTAGAGATTCTGTCAATCTGAAATTTTATATAATAGAAACATTACGGTGCGATGATCACTGTAAACAAGTCATATTATTACATCAGTATCTACTCATCCTAAAACATATATCTAAATCCTCCAGCATTTTATATCATAATATTCTACCCGGTATGTGACTAGTTTACTTGTTCCATTTGTTCTATGACAATACCATTCCGGTTTTACATATAGAAATTATTTGTGTTATAGCTGTAGTACAAAGATGGGTCGATGATGTGGTTAAGTGCGTAAGTAAAACTTGGTAAGAATTGGCTCGAGATAGAGATTTGTGGCAGAAGAGAAAGGAAACTTATGCAATGGAGTGAGTGAAATGAGATGAATGACGATGATCATAATGTTGATAAACTTATCAACATATCAAAAAATATACGTATACTAGATCAAAGTTTGCTGAGGCATTAACGGCCGGTTTCAATATTCAACTCAAGGATTTGCCGACTACAGAAATAATTTTGACCTATTTTGGATAGAAAATCTGTCAAAATTCTACTGACAGTGAGTAAATCTATCCTTGAATTGAAAATTCAAACCGGCTATTAAACTGGTCACGAGTCTTCTTCCACTACAGCAACTATAATAATAATACCTCAGTGTATACTGTCTCACTGCTGGTCTTCCCTCACAAATCGAGGTCTATCTATTTTTCTATTTATATCTTTACGCCATATCCCTTGCGGGGTATGCAGAGATTACAGAATTCTAACACGTTCCTTCCTCACGGACCTCACTGGCTTTCTCCACTCTCTTAGTTCGTCTCATACACGTTCGCCATTTACGGATACTCTTGACTTGCCCTTCAGATGAGATATAGTCTATTTGGCTATTGTAAAATAGTCTAAGTCTTTCCCGCTACCTAGATCCTTCCACATCCGCATTATATATCGGATTTGTAATTTTTGCTTCCGTCTTTTTCTTCTTCAATCTTCTTTCAATACTATCCTACTTCTAAAACAAGGCCTTCTCTTACAAACTGAGGTGTGAGTTAAATTAAATCATACTCCACAAGCAACTGGACAGATAAATATTACTCACAACTAGGCTGTTTAGAGTCAAATATTATACAATAATTGAAAGCAAATATTTAACTGAAAATAATCTCACAAAGTGAATTCAAAGCAGCGTAATAGCGTGATGAGTAGTTAATAATTAATTTCATATTGAACATGTTCATTAGTGCGCTTGTTACATTAATGGGTTGTTTCATGTTGCCAGAACATTACTCCTGTGGGTATATGTTTATGTTAGAATAACCAAGTGTATCCTGTTTGTGGTAAATAATTTGCAGTTTCCATTTGGATTATGTTTGGGTATTAGTGGACGCAGTGATGATTGATTTTGTTTGAGAATAGGTGAAATTCTGTTGGAATACTAAGCCTAATGCTTGCATGGAATGAATGTAATGAAGGATGAAATAGAGATAAATTTGCCGGCGAGGACGAATTATAATACTGTTTTAAGTTATTAATAGTTAGTGGAAGGATGCAGGTACCGGGGAAGACCTAGACTATCTTACCACGACCAAATAAACCGAGTCTTATCTGATGGAAAAGTCAAGAGTCTCCGTAACCGGCGAGCGTGTATGAGACGAACTATGAGAGTCGAGGAAGCCAGAGAGGTATGTAAGGAAAGAACCTGTTGGAACTCTGTACTCTCTGCCTACCCCGCAAGGGATGTGGCGTGAGGTTATAGATAGATAGATAGAAGTTATTAATTTGCAGTTTGCATCCGGTTTATTTTTGAGTAAGTAGTAAATAAATTATTACTTTTTTATACTATTCTGTTCAACTTGGTAGGTTAATGCGAGATATTTATCAATATTTATAAGCCAGATACTTACAATAATCCACTAATCAAGATATGATGTTTATAGCTGAAACAATCTGAGAACTCCTCTCCAATAATTGTTCCACTAAGCGTGTAACTTGTACTCAACTCCTTCCCGTAACTCTGATCAAGATTGAGGTTAACCTATTGATTAGGAGATATGTTATATAAAATGATTTATGCGTCTGTCAGTAATACGGCCTAAAATTTACTTTAACCATAAGCTGAATTCTGTAGCTGGACAGCAAAAAATATTGCTAGAATCGATAACTTCCGATATAAACTAAATTCGATAAGTGAACCGAAATGTTGATCAGAATCAAGGGAAGAAGTCGGATACATATAGCTCGCATATTAAAGCGATAATAGTTAGACAAAGATTCCGAGTCCTTTGTCCAGTTCTAAACATATCCATTCCATTTGTGAAATATTGTAAAAATAGTATTCGTCGTTGAATATTATATACCTACTCTTATTTACTACGATATTAACTATAACTATTCCACTTTCATCGTTTCCGAAATTAACAAATATCTTCCAAGGATCACAAGTTACGGTAAAGATCACACTATTAATCGGGGTCACAGGGCCGAGGTCAAAACGGATTAGAGCCGTATATGCAAGTATACATTACGTTAATGGGTCCTTGATGGGAAACGATATGGAAATAAGAAATCTGATGCGGTTGTTAAGGATAATTATTGACTAATATAAACTAAATTATCGTACTCTCGCAGGACTACGACTTTCTCCGAAGAAGTTGAGTATACATATTTTTTATTCATAAAAAATATTATATAATGTAATGATACCTAACAAAAAAAAAGAGTTCTTTACAATGCTACTTTTAGTTGAAACCTGTGCCTGTGATTGATAATTGTTATAAGTACCTTAATAGGTCCAAATGAAGATGGGCAGGACACGTAGGGCAATACGTTAATGGCCGGTGGAGTAGGTAAGGATACCGCTATCGTGAAAGGTCAGTGCAAATATAATGTGGTTAAGAGCGTAGAGAAGACCTGGCCCAGACTGGATCAGCTTAGGAGTATGTGGCATAAGCAGAAAATTTATGCCCTGCAGTGAATACAATGAGCTAAAAGTGATGAACATTCCATAGTGTATGAACAAACACTTTTTACAAATAGGTATTACACCACATAACAATCGATTGCTGTGAAAATATTTATCCTATCCAGAGATAACTAGCATCCAACCAACTTTCCTTATAATATCAGGAGCCCAATTCGCATCCCTTAATTGTCAGTATCTTGGTAAACTCGATATGAGGAGGCAGCAGAAAATATTTTTTTCTACATAGTAAGAAAAATATCGACATGTGCACTTGTGTTATTATTTAGTGTATGATTAAATTCTGGAGCTTTATTGACTGAACCTTAGTGATTATATTCGGCTATTACTGGCTTGTTTTATTACTTCTGTTTTGACTTTCGTTTAGATCTTTTACGTTTACATTTAAACAAATCGTGTGACAGTGAGAACAATAATTTTATTTTAAAAACACGTGTTAAGATCAAACTTTTATGCAACAGGTAATAGTGCAATTTAAAACGACCATTAAATGTTAAATGTGTATACAACATTTTGTGTCTATGCTGCTAACCGTTGAGGATTCCTTCGTCTGGAGCCAATCCTGAGTGTACAATCAGGTCATACTTACCATAAAAATGCATTGTCATCGGAACTGAAAACATAGATGTCAAATTTCAACAGCTTAGGATAGGAAAAAGTGGTTCTAATTCAGCTTGCAAGATTTGACCCGAACATACAAACTAACAAACATTGTAAGTTCAATAAAATCTTGTAAAAATTTAAATAAGACTGATCAGCGTGACAACCCAAGAAAGAAGCAGAACAATGGACATGAAATATTTAACGCACTACGCTGACATATTAAAAGAAAGGTGGAGGAAAGAATGACGAATACTGAGATCTTAGCATGAAGACATGACGTAAACGTGGTGCAAGCAAGTTGTTATGGCATCCTTATCTCACTACAAATTTGCTTAATAAACATGAACGGGACAGCACGCTTACTCGCTAGCGTCACGCTATCATCCTTTTTTTCGTGCTAAGCCCTTAGTTGTGTACAATACGAAAGTGACGACGTAGCTACTGGGTAAGGCCAAGACTATTCTACTGTGATCAAATAGACCGTGTCTTATCTGTTAGACAAGTCAAGATTCTCCATATTCGTCGAGCGTGTATAGAACGAACTATAAGGGTGGAGGAGATGAGAGTGGTTTGTAGAGAATCTCCTGACCCCATCTATCCTTATAGTGCGTCTCATACACGCTCGTTGGTTACGGAATCTTGACCTGTCCATTAGATAATCATGACTTGTTTTATCATGTTAAGATACTTGGAACGTGTCGAAAATCTTTACTCTCTGCCTAACCTACGAGGGATCGGGTATGCTATAGATAGGTAAAACTTCTATCTTTTCTTTTTTTCTTTTTTTTTTAAAAAGTAGCCCAACACAAGGATTTATTCCTCTGTCGTGGGTGCGTTTACAAACATGAAAATTCACAAACAAATACCCAAACCGGAACAAATCATTGTGGATCACACAAAGATTTGTCCCGTGCGGGAATCGAACCCGCGACTATTCGACACAGTGGGCGGAGCAGCTGCTGTTTCAAATGTCTTATGGAATAAAAAACACACCTGCTTGTTTTATTTTAGAAGTACCTACACAATACCTTTGATATCCGTGACAAATAAAAAACACATATTGCTATATTGTAGGTATTGACACACAACATCCAAAAGACGAAGAATCAAATCCCAGAAATTCGGGAACAAAACAAATCATGTCGTGTGGAGCCTTTAATTCAGCGTTTTGAACATAATTATGTAAATTTTAATGTAGTAAAATAATCACAAAGTAATAATATTAATTTTCAATTTATATATAGGCTGTCTTGCTAATTATTATAATATCTAACAGTCTTTACTGTCTTATTTGTGGAAAAAGGTATTTTCTCACAATTGAAGTAACAATGAATAGATTACACTGCACCAAGCGGACACATTACGATTTGAATTAGGCAGCTTTGTAATCAACTTTTGAAACTTATCAAACCACTTTACTTAACTTAGTGACTCACCGGGACCAAATCAACTTTTGGGGCAGTCGCGTAATAAAATTCACAAGTTTTATATAGTAATGGCAACAAAGGTCGTAAAAATATTATTATTTAAGTTGTAGTATACAGATTTTTCATCTTTATCAGTTTCCTATTACTTTCTGCACTATCCTTTTCGTACCAATTCTCATAAATCTTGAATCTTTCTGAACGATAATTTGCGTCTCAAGTACTTTTGTATGTTCAATTATTTGCTATTTTTCAAGCTTAGGCTGAATTAAACACTTATCTCTATCTATATCATCACGCCAGATCCCTTGCAGGGAAGGCAGAGAGTACAGAGTCCCAACAGGTTCTTTCCTTACATACCTCTGGCTTCCTCCACTCTCATAGTTCGTCTCATACACGCTCGCCGGTTACGTAGACTCTTGACTTTTCCTTCAGATAAGACTCGGTTTATTTGGTAGTGGTAAGATAGTCTAGATCTTCCCCGGTACCTGCATCCTTCCACTTTCACATTATATATCTGTTTTGTCATTCTTTCATCTGGCATTCTTTATAATTGTAAACACTTATACAGCTCAAAAAACAAGAACATGCTAATTGAAATTTTTCAGTTAATAAGAGTAATTTTTCTATCAATAAAATATTTGAGTTGAATCGTCAAAACATTCACAGAGGTCGACATTCGACATATAGAGCAGAAACAAAATAAAATTACGATTTATGATACGTGATGTTATCATAAATCGTAATTTTATTTTAAAACAGAGAGTGTTATGGGATAATAAAATATTTATAAAATATTATATAATATAAGGCTATTTCGTAATACAAATCCAATATCACTATGTCTCGATATGAAAGTAAATACCTATTAATTTTACGAGCAAGCCCAACCTACCTTTACGAGCCTAATATTTTCTTTTACCATATTATTTCTGCCCCTATAATACAGATTTAAATAATGATGTAAATTTTGCAGCAATCTTTTAATATAACTGGGCTTCACCAATTCTTCACTCATACTTTAGACATCAAATTAAGCAACATTCAGCTCAGTCATGTCAGTTAGCTTGAGATGGGTAGCCACTTACTAGGAGGTATCAAAAAGTAGTGAGAATGAGATAGAATATAATGACTATTGATAACTTAATAATTTATCTTCTGCATAGTTTCCGAGTCTCTCTACACAGCGAGTCCAGCGCTTTTCCAAGGCTTCAATCCCTTTCACAAAAAAAGATTTGTCTTGGTCCTGCAAAAAGCTCTTCACGGCATCCATCATCTCGTTATCGTCTTCGTACCTGTTTCCCCTTAAGTATTTTTTTTCAATTTGGGGAACAGATAAAAATCGCTAGCCGCCAGATCTGGCGAATAAGGGGGGTGGTCAACCAATTCCAAGCCAGCTTGCTGAATGGCAGCCATCGCAACTGCGGACCTGTGCGCGGGTGCGTTGTCGTGATTAAACAGCACGCCCCTTCGAAGTTTCCCTCTCCTTTTCTCTTTGATGGCATTCCTCAACTTGGGAATTAAAACTGCATAATATTGGCCTGTAATAGTGGTTCCACGCTCCAGGTAATCAATCAACAATATTCCTTCTGAGTCCCAAAATATTGAGGCCATAACCTTGCCAGCCGATGCCACGACACGAAACTTCTTCGGGGTCGGTGATGATGGCCGTTTCCATTGCGAAGATTGCTGTTTTGTCTCAGGATCAAAATGATGGACCCATGTTTCGTCCATTGTTACGAAACGAGACAAAAAGTTATCAGAATCTTCTTGAAACTTGTCCAAAAATATCTTCGAAATGTCAACTCAATTTTGTTTCTGACTGTCGGTTAACATTCTCGGCACCCATCTTGTGGAGACTTTTCTTATATTCAAAGATTGTTTCAATATGGATTGAATACTTCCATATGAAATGCCCGTTTCTTGAATTAAGTATCGGATGGTAACTCTTCGATCGCTCAATACAATTTTATTGACTTTCGTAACATTTTCTTGGGTGACTGACGTCGATGGACGGCCGCAACGATGTTCGTCTTCCGTGCTCGTTCTCCCTACTCGAAATTGAGAAGTCCACCTTGCGACAGTGGAATACGGCGGAACAGACTCTCCTAATGTTGCCTACAAATTGCAATGAATCTCTTGCGTCGTTAACTTTTTTAAACAGAGGTATTTAATAACGGCTCGCACTTCGAGAACACGTTCCGACACGAAGCAAACAAATGATTACATTCAGAAAAAAACAAAACAGAATCGAAGATTTTTTTTTATTAATATTACAAATATGTATCTGAGCTATGCCTGTCAGTATTTTTTTTTTACCAAGCAGTATGTCGTTCTCACTACTTTTTTATCCCTCCTCGTATAGCATTGCCATTTCCAGGCAAATCCATGCTTTGTAAGTTTCAGTTAAAATTTCATATGGTGGACGTTAACCCGAGTTAGAAGCTTTATAAGCAGTTTGTTAATTTCTAACAGCAGATGGCCACAATCCTGCCTCCATCCATCCACAATGAATTCATGTGATGTGGCCTTAAAAACGAAGACAAACACTCGCTATAAAAATGTATGCCAACTATTTCGGCTTATGGTTAATACCGCTCATTTTATGGCCATATTTGGATGATCTTATGCAAAAATATATTAAACTTTGCAGGTAAGTTCCCCGAAATCGAACTTTATCAATAGGTGTAAGAGTTTATATTGGGATAGCAATTGTGATTGGTTAACATGTTTTTGGTTATTTATGTATGTTTACGATCGTTTCACCAGTCACAACCACCACCTGACTGCCTCCGTGTTTGTTCTAGAGAGGTTCTAGAGAAAATTGTATTTTTTCTTTTTGTATTTGTATAGAAGTCAAGTTTTGTTTAGGTTGACACGAAACAATTTTTGGGATTTGATGGTCTAGTTGGAAGCTAAATGGAAGGATTGATTAGTTCCAACAGCAGGTGGCCACAAACTTGCCTCCGCGAATACACTTTTTCAAATTGTCATCTACATTTATTACGGACTATTCTTTCTCATCTTATAAAAATAAAAATAAAAAAAACGTTTATTTTGCAACGCACAATACAGAGAAAAGATTAAAGATTACACGGTCATGATGGCATAAATAAATATGGTAAGTACCTATTAAAAGAGGCGGAACAACTTTAAGGTGCATTACAAAATAGGTCCTAACTCAGCAGGTTTGCTGGCTGTGGACAGCCAGCGCTGATCTTCCGTTAGTACCTTTTTGCAGGACCGTTAACGTCACGGCATCACACTTTATTATTTACACATTAACAAAAGACAAATAATAGAGAGAGAAAAAAAATGACAAAAATAGAAAGAAAAAGGTAACTCTTGACCTAAATCAGCTACTACAACTTGTAAAGAAAAAAATTAAAAAAATAAAATGTATAATGAGGCATTTTTTTTTCTTCTCTTTCTTCTTTCTTTTTTTTCTTTAATAATAAGTGGAATCGAGGTACATCGGTCGTTTTTAGATGGTGGAAACAATTACTTCACGATAGGAAAGGAATGTACACTGACCAATAAGTATAAATTTATTACCTATAATGAATTAAAAGGTTATTACGATCCTAAAATTTATTACCTATTTGCCAGCACACGGTCTCCTTATATTAAGCTGGTGTCATGCATGCAAGTTTCTTGGCTGTTCTGATGGACAATCAAGATTTTTTTGATTTTATTTCTAAAATTTCGAATGTTATGTTTCTTATACTCTCATATCCTTCCCATGGCCTTACCTAACAGTGGAAATCACATTACTATGTCCTTATAAGTGTTTTCCTTTAGAAAAAGCGAAGCCCCACACTAGGATTTATTCCTGTGTCGCAGGTGCATTTACAAACATGAAAATTCACATGCACAAATACCCAGACCGAAACAAATAATTGTGGGTTACACAAAGATTTGTTCCGTGTTCCGTGTTCGCGAATGTTAGACACAGTGGGCGGAGCGCCTAGAAGCTTAACAACTGCGCCAAATCGTCTGTCAGAAAGTTTAGGCTCATATATAGGAATGAAAAAAATGCTGTCTATTCTTCTTCTTCTTGGGGTGCCTCTTCAACTAGTAAAGGTTGGCAATCAGCTCTGCATATTTTTTCCTGTCCATTACGAGGCGGAACAGTTCGGCGGCACTCGTGATGCCAGTCCACTCTCGGCTGTTATGCAGCCAAAACTTTTACTACCACCAACTTTCCTTTTTTTTGCAACTTTTCCCATCATTATGAGCTGCAGGAGTATCTATCGTGCCGCAATACGTGCTCTAGACATTAATCGTTTCCCTGCTTGATGATTTACAAAAACTAACGTTTCTGTGTATTAGTAAACTAAAATGCTGTTCTTCTCGAGCTACAAAGTTTTAAGCAAAACTCCCATCCAAAGTTGAAAATTCCAAGGCACTTTGTTGAAAACCACAGCGCATAATCAATACGCGCCTACATAAAGTTTGGCCTCGCTATCGTTGGCCAAAAGCGCTATTAAACGCTAATGGTGCTTTTTACCTGCATTATTTAGAGCGGCCACCCAGAAAACAGATATAAATGACACACTTTACGAAATGGCTTCACGGTGTTTTGGCAACTTGCAAACTGTTGAAAATGTTGAGGATGTTAAATGGAAAATAGTGTGAGATTTATTTTGGGAATACGATGGTAGTAAATCGACATTATTGCAATAATGGGAATCAAGATCGGAATTATACCAATAGATGATTGTATTACAATATAATTTGAGCCATTTGAGATGATGTTAGTGAAGTTTGGATATTAGGATATATCCGATTCGAGTTTCAACCAAAATGATCACTTGTGGTCGTCTAGTGTCGAAAATGTACTTTATAGGCTATAAGGGTCGAAGAACAGGTCATAATAACTCAATGCATGAAAGCCGCTTTTGGGTTGCGAAACTATTAAATTTGGTCGAGATTATTTTTGGAAATACAAGGGCGGTCATAGTATTTATCAATATAAATAACTAATACTTCGAAATTGAGGAAATCAAAATTCTTTTAATATTTTTTATTCAGTATTAATCAGTATTATTTTGGTCTTTTATTTTTCATAGCCCTTATATTTTATAGTATCACATATAGAATCTTTCTTAAGCAATATCATTATACTTCACTAGACGAAGCACAAATAATATTATCCCTAGCCAACGTCTGCGCGTCCCAGGAATCTGACTCTTTTGTTCCTGCTGTCCGATGATTAATTACCTAAAATATCTCGTGAAATTTTCAGAAAGATGTATTGAATTAACTAATTGAATTGTTGGCGTCAAATAAGTACTGTGATACTTAGAGAAAAATGAAGTTTCCTTTAGAGGGAGTCTTTAGAATAGGTGCTTGCTGGTTTTCTGTGCTTCTTGCCGCTTTTTTGTTATCTGGGGAATATTGTAGTTAGCAATAGGTCTGTAAACTGAAAATTGTACTTTTTTATATAAATTATCACACCGGGTCCCTTGCAGGGAAAACAAACCATGGAAAGATCCTGTTGGAATTCTGTACAGTTCCAAAAGGTTCTTTTCCATACAGACCACTCTGGTTTCCTCCACTCTCAGAGTCACATACAAACATACAGTACTTACACAACAAACATGCATTACTTCTAAATTAGTATTTTTGCTAAATCAATATTACCATTATACTCTACTAGATGTAGCACAAATAGTATTATCCCTAGCCAACGTCTGCGCGTTCCAGGAATCCGACTCCATTGTTCCTGCTGTCTGATGATTAATTGATAGCTCATGATATCTTCGGAAAGATTTATCGAATTAATTCATCGCATTGTTGGCGTTAAATAAGTAGTGGTACTGAAGAGAATGGGGGTTTCCTTAAGAATAGTTACTTAATTATAAATGCTAATGTAGGGTTTTTTACATTTTTCTTTGTGCTGTTTTTTTACATTCTGTTTGTTATCTAGAAGATATACAGTTAAAAATAAGACTGACTTTACTTTACTTGACTACACTTTAATATGCATATTCCTTTTTAATTATAGCATATTCAATAAATTTAAGAGTTTAAGAAACAGTTTTTCTTTGTCGCACTTGGGTTTACAAACATGAAGTTCGCGTACACAAACACCCAGGTCGAAACAAATGTATCGGCCTGGGTGTTTGTGTACGTATTTAAATAATTGAATAATACAACCGTATGTAACCGAATATACAACCAATTTTCTGTAACTGTATGACGATACCGCATGACTATTCACAAATCTCTTTCCAAAACTCGGATTTTCTTCGAAGGGATACATACAAAAATACAAAAAACATATGTGCCTATAGACGCAAAGATGAATCCACGTCACGTATATAATAGAAGCCAGAGAGTGCGCGGAATAAAAACAACAGAGTCATCCACTCACGTACGTCATTACCATAAGTAAAACCTTGCCCAGAAACGGCGAATTACGCGGAAATCGATCCTCGGGTACATACTTTGTGCTCAGCCAACAGCATCCTCTCAAGGACAAAAAGCAAGAGATCTGGCGTGACGATATAGATAGCTAGAAAAAAAGAACTGTTTCATATAAAGAGTAAGAGTCCGGAGTCTGGGATTGTGCCCGATATGTGGCAATAGGTTCGCCCCCTATTATATGGGACCTAACATCGTCAGCGAAAAGTGGGTGTACTCGGTACATTTCTGCCACCTCCGTTTGGGGGATGTGGGCGTGACGGTGTTTAAAATACCTAAATAATTTTAATTTAAAAAGTCATTTTATAGCAAAAAAGCACAACGAATATGTCTTGCTTAGTTGAGGAATTGCTATGGCTTTCTTCATGCTCCATCATCAGACCTTGGACACCATCCGGGTCTAAAGTACTCGTCAAGAAAAATCGAACGAGCCCAAACATGGTGGGGCTATACCGAGTAGTGGGTAGTTTCATTTGTCACCTTTTGGCTTCAGCATGAGACCCTGAACACTAACTGGTTATGTAATACTCGTTAATTCCAATTAAACAAGCCTAAACATGAAGGGGTTACGTTGTATTCCGATTCAGATACCAGCTCCATGGTACTAGATTATTGTCACTAACTTTACACATGTATGCCAAATTTCAGCTCAATCGGATAGCCGCAAGTGATTGAAAAATGGTTTAGAAGATTTGTAACGGAGAGACAGACAGACATCCGAACTTGTAGTTGCAAGTTAAATATATGCTTGTAAAAAAGAATAAACACCGCTACGTCTTTATTCCTCAAGCGCTAGTAGAGTGCGCTGTGTAACGACGCAACGCCGCTGTTAGATGCTAATGTACTAAAAGCGAACTTACTACCATTATAGCAGGTACAATTTCAGACTTCAGACTAATAAAAAACTTTTTTGATAGGAAAACTACACTTTGTCAGACCTAAAAATTCAACCCAAGACCTCTTCATAGCTATGTGCATTATACGCCACTCAACACACAAGGGAGTGATTTTTACCACAAAATATAAAACCGAAATTAATACCATTTCCGGTAAGTATAATAAAATACATGCGCTTCCAGCCCCCTATTGGGATATAGGCTGTGACGGTGTGTATTCGCAATAAGATAAGGGCAAGATCATTTTTGTGTCATGCCGCTTGAAAGTCTAGATTTCTAGCAATGGATACTGCAAATCCAGCATAATATAATAAAGATAAGCACGCATTCCAAAATTTCCAGCTTAATAAGACCATCAACTTAAAAGTTAGCACACATATTTTAAAATCTTTCTCTGTACACCAAAACGTGGCGAAACTGCCAACCATCCTGGTAAAATAGATCCCGAAACCAAAACATTCTAAAATGTCGTTTAAGCGTTCAATCGCTGTCTAAAAACTCGCTAATTACATGAAGACTTGTCACAAAGACCCTTATCCAACACCAAGCAAACCCTTTCCGAAACGTTCACCATTAAAAAAGCCTTAACACATGAGCTCCAAAAACGATCAAGAAACAAAATCTAAATTTAATTACTTTTCCAAATTATTCCTAATCAAATGCCGTCACACTGGCGAAGCATAATTAACTCCATGTCCAATTATTTGAGCAACAAGGGGGTCTTGTACAAAATTTACCAGCAAAAGGAGGCCGTAATCCGATATCGGAGCCAAAAAAATTAGTATGCAAAGCTGTATTAAAACCTATTGACTCTTGCGTGTCTGAGTTAAAGCGAATGGCTGGAAGCTGTCAAGCAGTGTGATACGTTCACATTTCATGATTCGAGACACATTTTAATTCATTTCATTATGATGAGGTCTGCAATGCTCAGTTGTTGTGCTTTTGCCTGTTTCGAATCCTTGTTGGTACATGTGTAAATTCACTTACTTTTATCACATCTCTAAGCCTATAATTCTGCAGGTGTTCTCTCAAAAATAAAGGTCTTCAAGGTCTTCTCGCATATATCAGATTTATAAGCCCTCACGGGATAAGAATAGCTCCTTAATCGTGACAACGATTTCAAAAAAATGAAATAATCTTGGACAAAAGATCGTAATCTCAAAAATACTTCGAAAAAAAATGTACAAAACTCATAAAATGTAATAAAATTTTTTTTATATTAAAGCTGGAGACGCTATCATTTCAACATATATATTCATAAAAGATTTTCAAGGCGAACACTCAACAGCCCCACAAAAACTTTACTACAGTACCGAATACTTCGTACCATGATTCTCAAATACACAAAATTAGTCCCCCGAGCCACAACCGTGCAATTTCACGATATTTTCCTACATCGTATACACAGTGATAAATGAGTATGTAGGTGAAACCGATTCAAATCCCGCCGGGGACTCCAAATTTTTGTTTCCTACTGATTTTAGGCCGTACTTCCACTGAAAAGAGGGAGAAAAATTAAATAAAAGTTAAATTTTTATGTATAAAAACTTCGGTCATGACCAAATAGAATGTGTCTTATCCGAAGGACCAGTCAATAATGTCCGTAACCGGAGAGCGTGTATGAGATGAACTATTAGAGTGGATGAAGCCAAGCAAGGTCTGTGGGGAAAACACCTGTTGGAACTCTGTATCCTCTGCCTACCCCGCAAGGGATCTGGCGTGATATAGATAGATAAATACTTTGTTTATACACTTCCGTAGTTACTAAGGAGTAGAAGAGCGAGTTGTGGTCACAATTCTCTGCGAATCTACTGCGACCGTGGTATTTTTAGCGATCAACAAGGTTAAGTAGCGATCGGTTCGGTCAGCCTAAGATGGATATCCATTTCTGAGCATCTGCGTGGGATCAACATTTGGGAAGCATGTTATATAGTAGAGATTATTGTAAAAACGTGCTACAGAATGAATGTGAAGCCGTTAATCCCGTATATCACTCCATTTGATAGCCGTTAAACTAAGTTAGACAAAGTTATTAGTAGCTCCAAAAGTTGTTAGTCACACACCTGCATTTGCTAATACATACATATAAGCACTACTTGGTCTTATGACCTTTTACATCTTACTTCATTTTGCGAGAATATCTTTGCCCAGCAGTGCGTGAATCATGCTTTTTTGTTAGCGTACGGTTTGCTATTGATATTTTATTTTTGTCTTTATGTGTGGACGCAATTCCTTACAACAGCCAAAGCGATACGTCATTTAATAGAACGTAATATATTTACGCCGCCTTTTTATTTGTGTTTAATTAAGCCTTTGTCCGAAGCTAATATTTGGTGTATGTATTTTAGTTGATGATAATTTCATTTAGCGGAAACCTTTTGGGTATTCCCTTGTCATAATGTTGTTCCGATTTCGTGCGAAATGCTCGTAAATAAATTAGCTACTTCACAATTAGTTTTGTGTACCTTTGTAATTATTTGAATGGTCAGAGAAAATTTCGATAAGTCATATAAGGCTACATTAGATTGTATATTTTCCAGCTTATTCAATCCCAGATTTGAAAAAGTGATCCAAGGAGTAGGCCATGGTCTGGAATTGTGTGTGAAATTATTGGTAAATGGGTGTTCACAGCGCATCTCTGCCACACCCACGTGGGAAATATCGGCGTGATGGTGTTTTTTCCTATAACCATTGCTGAATTCTTAGTCACCAACGTAATAACAGATGCTGCCAGCTTTATTTGAGTCACACTAAAACGTCTTAACACTTCCTTCAAAAGCAATTGCACTCAAATCAAACGTCTAAACGTCTTTAATCGTGCGAATGTCGAGTGTCCTCACACACTTTTATTCACAGCCGCTTCAAACATTCCGGCCCAGTAAAGCAACAATAAGTCAAAATAATAAAATGTTGTTTTCGCAAATCGAACTTTGTATGTTTAAAATTAAAGGTGAAACTCGATTATTTTTTGCAAATGTCGTGCCTTTTGTCTGCCAAACAAAAAGAGTCCACAATAAAACCACCATCGTGAGGTAATGAGACGTTTCCCGTTTATCCCGTAGTTACATAATCCATTAAAATGAGTCAACAAAATTATATTTTGCACTAAGCTCGTAATGAGTCTGTGAGTGCCCTTAAATTTTGGGTTTATTGTATGATAAATTATCGCGGAAGTACATTTTGTTTGATGGTCGAAATCAAGTGTGTAATTATCTTTTTTGTTGTAGTGAAGACAAAATGGTCCAAAATTTTAGGGAAGTAAAACGAGAAAGAGAAGTAATTATATTGAAGAGAATAAAAGACAACTTTATGTAAGTAGATCTTCCGCCAAACCGAACCAAATATTATGACGTGGGTTTCCAAACTAAAAAAAATTAAAGGGGATTTTTGGTGGTTATTATACACAATGGGTAATAGGAACTCTTTTTTAACGGTTATACTTTTAGAAAAAGGTTGAGGTAATACCATCTATCTATCTACTGATCTATATCATCACACCAAACCCCTTGCGGTAGGCAGAGAGTACGGGGTTCCGACAGGTTCTTTCCTTACAGACCTCTCTGGTTTCCTCTACTCTCATAGTTCGTCTCATACACGTGCGCCGGTTACAGAGACTCTTGACTTGCCCTTCACATAAAACACGTTCTATTTGTTCGTGGTAAGATAGCCCAAGTCTTCCCCGGTACCTACAGCCTTCCTCGTTGTATGATACCTGTTTCTTTATTTTATACTATATCTTTTTGTCTTTCTCCCGTTTGTTCTTTCTCCCGACAAATATGATGAAGTCGGACGGATATATTTTCAGTTTATACAAAAATACACATGATATAAGTTTCTGACAAAAAATTTAATGTAACTATCTGAAGTGTTTCTTGTTACCGAACAAAATGGACCACAACTTTAATTCAATATTCCTATTTCTCACCTCTTTACGTAACTGAGTTACGTAATTCCGCTGAAAAGTATCTCGCATGCATGTACACCCATATGAAACGATGCACTCGATATCAACCAACATTGTTCCCCTTTAAGACCACTGACTGTTTCATTTCGTTCCTTCTAAAACTTGTTATAAAGTTGAATATCAAATGAAGCTATGGGTGGTGATTCAAACTGTTATTGAACATATGCAAGATATCAACGCTTCAGCAGAAGTTGGAATGGCCGGCTTTTATGTGTGTTTTTGTTTGTCAGTTTCAGATTGTGCTGTGCTGCATCAATTTCCATGTGATAATATAGGATTGGTTATTAGTTTTTCATAGTAACTCTTCATGACGATCAATAAAATAATTGTTATTATTAGGAAAATTTTGACAACCACCCGATTATCAATGTTGAGAACGTAAGTTAGGCAACTGAACCATGTTCACTCAACAGACGGTTGTATAAGGTGACAACGGGTTTGGATTATATTATAAAGGTAATTTTGAAAAAATCTTTAGATAGATTTTAGTTTGGGTGTAATTGAGAGCGCACTTAGTGGCCGATGATATGACTGTACCTACTGTAAGTTAAATAAATCAAGAGTACCTAATGTATTTGAAACTTATTCATTTTTAAAACTGCTTAAACTGGACCAAACTGAATGATTGAGTAAGATTTTCCCATCTCACGATTTAGGTGTATTACGCAAATTCAGTTTGAAATATGATTCAACCTAACACGATATTTAGCTGCGCTAACTGCAATACTTCTATCTAAAATTTCAGAACCAAGCACGTAACAAACTATTCTGATTATTAAAAGTAAAAAGTAAGTAGTTTGAAGTTCTTACTTTATTTGGATAAGCCTGAATGGGTCAAAGATATTCTCTGTGCGGAGATCAAACCCGCAGCCTCTCTATGCTATGATGCGAGCAGCAAACGCACAAACCACAACACCAACTCGTCGTCCAGATGATCAATTGGAAAACCAGAATTTATTTTTAGCTACTAGTGGTTTTCCAGTTTCAACTTTTCTATAGTAATCCTAAATTTAACTCATATATTAAGTATAAACATTTTCATTAGCTCTTCGTTTTCGGCTTCACATCTACTAAAATTAATCAACACACTAAACTAAAGCACTATCTATTAAGACTAGTCTCTAAATCTTCGGGCCAATTGGAAGGCTTGCCGCTGGAGCGGTTAAATCGATCGAGAGTTTAATCGCATTATTGCCAAATTATCGGTTGAGATAGATTGAGAGGGTACTAAATATTCGAGCTTCTAGACTTGAGAGTCCAGGATTACTTGTGTTACTAAAGGCTGAAGTGATTTTGAGATAGTCGTTAATCATCCTATAAATTGTAGTTTTTTATATTTATTATACTTATCTAGCTGATTTTTTACATTAATTCACTCGTGGCGGTCCAGGACTGCGGTGACCTGTTTCAGGTCCGTTTGTCTTAGATAGGTATCTGTAGAGTGAATATCTGAGATCGATATTTTTCAAGCTCTCCCTTGCTGCCTGCCTCGCAAGGGATCAACCGGGATGATATAGATAGATAAATCCTTGCTTTGAAAGGTACGTTAAGTAAAGAGTTTTATATATTTACTCACCTTTCAATTAAATTATTGTAAAGAAATCATTTGCAGTTTCATAATTTAGAGGAGCTAAATTATGAAACTGCAAATGACTTTTTTACAATAATTTAACTTAGTATCGGTCTCTATCTCAACATATAATATTATATCAGAAAACATGAAGCACATCACATATGCTATACCTCTAGAAATTTATAAATATCACAAAATACCAACTACCTAAAACAGAGTCAACAAACCCTATAATATTCATAACAAAAGTCGTCCTCAACCGCCACACACACTCAAATATTCAAAGATCACTACATAATCTGAGTACCCTAGGGGTCAATTAAATAGGAATCTTGTATCCTTCTGTCCTTTTATTTTTCATTTCCGAGACGACAAAGAATTTTTTTATTGGTTGTAACGCATGTTGGGCATTCCTTATACATCTATTAATTTCCTACGAGACAAAAATCTCGTATGTATGACGTAGATTCACGATGGAATAGGGGTAAAAGGATTCTCTGACATGTTTTTTTTGTCTAAAGTATATTTTTTTTTCTCTGTTGCAGAACTTTTTAGTTCTATTGTTTCTGAAGCCTCTTCCAGTGTTATTATATATTGGCTGTCTGGAAGTGATTATTTTTAGCAATAAACCGCCAATTGTGCAGTTAGCGCCATTAGTCACTAAACATCTCAAATTTGTCAATTCTATTTATTTTACAAACATTTGTGAACACTGTTAAAGGTGAATATTAGAAATATATTTAAATATTATTTAGATCAAGAAAAATAATATATTTTATACCAAACAATAGTATGCAAGAGATTTGACAAATTGAGAATGTTCAGCGTTCTATGGCACTATTCGTAAATGCGTCTTTAAATTAGTATTGTGTTGGTCTATTGCAATTTTAGCTGGTGGACATTATTAAAAAATAAATTAATGTTAGCCCTGGTGAGAAACTGTCCCACCGTTAAGCACGGGCCTCCTCTCAAACTGAGAGGGTTTAGGCCATAGTCCACCACGCTGGCCCGGTGCGGGTTGGCGAACTTCACTCACCTTAGAGAAACTCGTAGGCATGCAGGTTTCCTCACGATGTTTTGCGTCACCGTAAAGCAAGTGATGATTAATTTTTAATACGCACATGCTTTCGAAAAGACAGAGGTGCGTGCCTGGGTTCGAACCCGAGACCTCTAACTTTGCAGCCCAACGGTCTAACCACTAGGCTATCACAACTTAACAACTTACTTTCTTTGCTGGACACTAAAGAATGATTAATTTTAGATTTTTGGCAATATCTAAGTCCTATTTAAGTGAAGCTAGATTTAATGTCTAGCTCGAAAATGGATGGAACCAGAATAAAGACGATAAAACCAAAAACCAAAATTTTGCGACTGTTATTACTGATCATCAAACTTCATTATTATGTTTATCCTACGTGATATCATTTCTCATCCACTAACTTATTCAACTGAAGATACAGATATTAATAAAGTAGTTCAGAAGATCAAACTCGGAACTAAATTGAGTGGCCAACAGCAAATAATAGTTAGCACACTTGATCACTGGTCGGGGCTGGTTCAATGAACTATTTTCTCATTGAGAAGTTGTTGTTGTGAGCAACGTTGGCGTTCTCTGACTCTATGCTCCGAGTTTAGTTCACTGTTCATTTTAATAATTCACTGATAGTCATAGACAGGGGCTCTTTTTAGTCTGGTTACTAAATCTGTGTGGCTTCTAAATAGAAGTCATTTTTACGTGTATTATTTAATGTATTGTAATGTATTGTATGCCACTTACGACCACACAAATAAAACACACAATTATAAAAAAAATACAATTGTTTATTGTTAACAGGAAAAAAATATATTTAATTACGCAAACAACTAAAAATCGTAATAAGAACAATCCAGAAAATTAAAATAAGTAATAATATTAAAATGTAAAAGTAATATAAACTGTTAATAATTGATCAAGTTACTAGTTAGTGCAGTAATAGTTAAATTTGAGATGTTTAAAAAACTTAGCAAAATGAATCTATTTTTTGCTAAGTGTATGTCAACAAAAGAGCTTATCCTGTTTCAAGTTCATGTCACTACAATATTACGTTTACTGTAATTTACTCACTAACTTACCTACATTTACAATCAGGCAGTATTAAAATAACTTTAAAAAAAGGAAAACCAACTTTATAAAGCAAAAAAATTAATATTTTAAGTCGGTGCCGTTTAGTGCATACGGCTAATTGGCACCGCCTTCAAATATTAATTTTTTTGCTGTTTGAAGTCGGTTTTCTTTTTTTTAAAAGTTATTTATTTTACATTTTTAAGTGATGGGTGAACTAATTATTAATATTTATATACTCACATGATATAATTCGGCTTAATTCTACAGTAAGGTACCTAAATAAATAAATAAAGGATTTTTAATAATACCCATAATAACGGAATCTATACATTCATGTTGTTTGCCGTTAAGGAGTCCCCTGGTGTATTTTCAAAGTCCGAGGTTCAATACCGATTTCATTAAAATGGGACCATCCCGAAGCTATACTAAACCCAACGTAAAAAGAATCATCAAAATCAGTTCAAAAATAAAGACGTTATAAAAAGCCCCCAGACAAATTGTAAAGCTCTTCCTTTTTTGAAGTTGGTTAATATTCCGATTTGTTCTATGGTAGGGCACCTATAATATTAAAATACAGGTACCTATAGGATGAACACAATACTAATAATAACTTAATCTACAGATTTATATTATTAGTCGTTAAGGAGTTCCCTGGTGTATTTTCAAAGTCCAAGGTTCATGCAGATGAAATTAAAATGCGACCAACCTGGAGCTATACTGACCCAATGCAAAAAGAATCATTAAAATCGGTCCACAATTGATGGAAATAGCAGTGAAAATACATAAAAAAGCATACATACAGACAAACATAGGACCTCCTTTTTTTTCGAAGTCGGTGAGACACTTGATCTAATTTTGTTTTTTACGATTATGATAGGTCATTTTAGGTATCGAGATTCTCAATAATCCCAGTTTTCTTGATAAAATATTTCGACAAAGGTAAGATTATTATATTTTCTACAATTGATATAGATTGAATCAGTCTAATAATCTTCCAGCTTTACTTTGCACTAAAATATCACAGACAACATTTGGTAGATAAATAGAAACTAACATAAAACATCACAATGTAAAATATATTTTTCACGGAAAATTGATATTTCTTCAATTCCAATAACAAGAGAAAATGAATAGATCGGCACAAGTGTTATAGACCCAGATATCGATACAACAATAACAATAAAAAAATATCGATTCCATACAAATAAACACTTACAAAAAACAATTTATTTTCGCAGTATCTGGTTTTATTTTATCCTTTTTTGTTGCCTTACAATGAGGGTTGTGTAACAGTAACAAAATAAGTAATTTCAAACCTTTAGATGAGAAAGAACGTTATGATATACCCTGTAAAATTCATATTTTCTTATGTGCAAAAGATTTTGTCTCCCTATTTTCTGCTAAACATTCAAACGTCCATATGCAACCTAAAAATGTTACATACATATATATGTGTATTTGTGCACTTTTGATGGTCGTGAATAAAGACTTTTCGATAGGTGATTAGGTTTTCAGTCCTGAATATTTTAAAGTAAGAGTTGACATTGTATGGAAGATAGATGTCAGAGTTGGGAGAACGAATAATATTAAGATTTATAGACTTAAGACTGAAGACGAAGACAGGATTCGAAGGCTATTATTTTATTAATTATTTTGAAGATAAACTGGTTATAATTTAAAAACACCATATTATATTTTCGCTTTTGACTTCCGCAACCCCTTCTCTCTTGTCTTACATATAATATATTTATATCTATTATCTATGCTATAACACTTATGCTACTATTTTGACACAAACTCCAATAATAAAACCGGAAAAAACTTCTTTTCAGTTGATAATTTTTAACGTAGTCGGGGTTTTTGTTTCTATAAATTCCGAAACACCGTAACAATAACCTACAGTACCGCGTCCCATCTGTATAATGAAATGCGATACGTGACTATTGATTTTCTTTAATGGAGTGCGGGGCTCCGTGAGCCCAGATCAAGGGATTCATTACTTGTTCATGTCCCCCGTACGAGACCAGCTTACGGTTATTTCTCACAGAATGAAGGCTTTGGAGCAAACAAACAGCTTGTTTTAACTTGCTTTGAATACAAAATAATGAGGAAAAAGAAGAATTTTGGATTTGTCTTATATATATTGGTTGTCTCCCGTATTAAACTCACCTAGATCAATCATTTTCAAGATTTTTACCGCAATATTTCACTTGCCTTTGCAAAACTTATAAAGGTATGAAGCGATTCATTACTTTCAATGTCCCCCATACGAGACCAGCTAACGGTTATTTCTTGAAGAATGAAGACTTTGGAACAAATAAAAAGCTTGTTTTAACTCGCTTAGAATACAGACTAATAAGGAAAGCTTCAACATATTGTTAGTTTTTTGTGTTGCATGTGAAGTATGTTTTAACCTTGTTAACCTTGATGAAACATTTTTTTTATTCCAAAGCCACATTTCAATACCGTAAAGAGCCTTTAGCAGTCCGCTGCTGTAATATTTTAGTAACAAAGAACTCAAAAGTGCTTTTCAGTTAAACGTTTCAACCTCTGACCTAATTTAATAAGTATAATTAGGCAAAAGATAAATAAGGACAAATTATACTAAGATTATACATGTCATAACTAAACCAATCCCACATAACAACAATTAAATTCGTTTATGGAAAAGTAACAGAACGGACGAAATCGCGGCAATAGTAATTGTCGTAATAAGTCAACGTCGACCGGAAGATTAACGATAAAACATTATGATTGATTATAACGAGCATTGGTTAAATGAAAGGTACGGTTTTTGCTATAGGTAAAGTACGGTTACGGTACGATACGATAGTTACGGTACGATAATTATAGGTTCAAGCGCTCGTAGCGGTGTAGTACTGAGATATTTAAAGAGACTCTTAAAGCTAAGTACTACGATCATTATGGTTTGGTCAACTAGCCGACGGAGCGCAATGGTGGCGCGACCGAAACGCTCGGCGACGCTCGGTCGTGACGTTTGCCGTCGCGCTGAGCGAGGCTGCGCTGTATGGTGTCTCCGGTACATTTCAGTACATTACAACTCCCCAAGCCGCGCCACAGTCGCGCTCCTGTCGCGCTGCATCGGCTATGTGGCGAAACCTTTAAAGATTGGGAAGCTAGCGACCACTGATAACTATAAAAAAGTGTTCGGCTCCGTCAGTTTCAGATGGGTGACTATTTATAGCGTATCCATTTTTTGGGACTCCGTGCTCTGGAAGGGACCTTATGCTGTTGGGTCTGGTTACAACTTCAGGTACTTGGTAGTCGTTAGGCTAACTTGGAAGGTTTTTGGGTAGTAAAGTTTCGAGAGGTAGCCTGTGGCCACTAACCAATTCATACTAGGCCTAAATGGTGGAGTATGACTTTTTTCTTACATTGATAAGTAAGAAAAGGGCTTTGGACAGAGCAAACTGATTTCTTAATAAAATTACCTTAAATGCCTTACCATGCTTTAACGGCAAAGGAACTGGCCAGGTGGTGGACTATGGCCTAAACCCCCTCAGTTTGAGAGGAGGCCCGTGCCCTACGGTGGGACAGTTTCTTAACAGGGCTAAAATTATTATATATTATTATTATTTACCCTAAATGACCCAAAATTAGGGACACGGCCTATCATTGTAATGGAGCTCGATCAATGTTTAATTTTGTTTACGATTTAGTTGCCTTTTACAACATTCACAAGAAATTCTACTAAAATATAACTGCAAATTCTAATTCATACGAGAAATTATGTACTTTTCTCTCCAATTACTTTATATAAAAACAAGGCAAGAATTCTACCATTGGCTGTCACATTTTTATCTACATTTGTTTCTCAGATCTTGCTAATATTTTATCTGGATTTATTTAGCGTATAGACTCTTCAGTAAATTGTTAAAACAATCATTAAGTTACGTATTTATTGTTAGTCTGAGTGAGAGCAATGAATCGAATAGCATTTTATTTCTGTTCCATTTTATGAAGCTACATCATGTTTAATTGTTTTACCTGTTGTGTATTTAAGTGATTTACTGTCACAGTTCAGCTGTCATCCATGAAAAAAACCTGCAAATGTATTAAGCATTTAGGAGTCGAGACAATTCATGTTGTCCTACCTCTATTTTCTTTTCACATTTATGTTACGGTCAGTAATAGTCACACACTTGGATTGATTTCTGTGTTGTGGGTGTATTTAAAAACATGAAAATTCACATACATAAATACTCAGACCAAAACAATTAATTGTGGGTCACACAAAGATTTGTCCTCTTAACCTAAACCACTACGCTAAATCGTACGTCAAAATTCGTCAACTTTGATTCGTAGCATCAATTCATCATCAAATCACTTGTATAACTTCAACGCAGTCTGGCTTACTAATTTTATTCTATAAGAAATTATTTGTGTGTCATGGGTGCGTTGACAAACAAAATTTATATAAAAAATTCAGAGAAACAACTAACAAACGTGGATCACACAGTCATACAGATTGGTCGCGTGTCTATATGTTGAAGTAATCATACATGCAATATATTTTTAATAACCACGTCTGCCTTTAGTGTAATCTTAGTATAAATATAATCCAGAAACTGCGTCCACTCGTAATTGCACGCCGCGCGGTCAAGCCAAAAATTCAACAAACGTTCCGCACTTACCGCATTTCCCACCCATGTAAGGTTGGCAGCCCGGAAAGATTACTACTTTTTGAGGTAAATGTTTATGACATTAGAGTAGATGATAATAACATAATTATTGTGGTCACATGAATTTAATGCATATTCTACTCAAGAAATAGATATACTTAAACTATTGAGGCTTATAGTAATTTAATGTTGGTAAAATATATCTGCATCATCGTAACTAAATATTAACATCAGGATGTAGAAGTTAACTAAATGAATACTATTTAATACTAGGACTAATGAAGTCTTCATCAAATAAAAGTAGGGAAAAATAAAATTATTGTACTAGCAATACTAACAAAATGGACGCGTCTTTACTATGACATTTAGACACGGAGGAATTATTCGATATTTAAATAATATGGCACCTGAATGCTCTAGTTAGGTATGACGGACGATTTAGCGCAGTGGTTAAGAGCGTAAGGTACTCCGCCCACTGTGTCTAATAGTCGCGGGTTCGATTCCCGCACGGGACTAACTTTTGTGTGATCCAAAATTATTTGTTCCGGTCTGGGTATTTGTGTATGTGAATTTTCATGTTTGTAAACGCACCCACGACACAGGAATAAATCCTAGAGTGGGACTAGGTTTTTCTTAAAAAAAAAAAGAAATGTGATCCCATCATGTTTCTTTTTAAGCTTAATAGAATTTTTACAGGCAGGAACAACACAAGACGGCATAATTCTCGGCACAATACGACATAAAACACAGCTCATGTGCGTTTTAAACAAAGTCCTAGTCATTTGTTCTCATTTTATACATCTATCGTCCAGCTACCGCTATCTATTATTAGTTTTCTGCAACAGTATAGCGAACTATTCTAGGTGTCTACACTTACACGTTGATAGCATGGCAAAGTGCAAATAGTTACCTACAAATGCAAGGAAACCATTAAACTAAATCGTTCTCCCAGCGCTTTGGATGGGTGCAATTTAAACAGCCGTCTGATGGCGGAAGTTGAGATAGCTTCCATACATTTGAAGCTAAACATCCGAACACCAATAGTGTCTGTATTACCGTTATCTAAGTCTAGAAACGGTTTAAGACTAAGTTCGAAATATATTTGAGGTTAAAATTTGGCCCACGTGAAAGGATAAATTTATACCTATTTTATTGATAAGACACTAATGTACACAATACAAGCAGAACCACTGCTGCTTAAGAGAAGAAGTAGTTACTTATATTATATAGAACTGCCCTACTACAATAAAGACGGCATTGCTACCGATTTACCCCATTATGCATCCTATACTCTCTTATACAGCTGCAGCACAGCTTAAAACAGCAAATGGGCAGTACCTCCTATGTTAAGCAGCAGTTATGCTACTTGGGTATTTTTTAAAGGCTTTTGATGTGATCTCTTTGAAACTTTCTTTCAAAATTATTTCGAGGTAATAAAAGAATAAACGCCGTCTAAAAAACTCTATCAGTTGGGCGGCAGATACTTGGCAGGTGAAGCTGTAAAGGCCTCGAGGCCAACAGCATAGATCATCACACATTCCACAACAGTGTGACAAAGATGTACTGTGTAGCGCATTCATTATGTGTGTGTAAATATAATATCGTTAGCGATGTTAGCTCCCAATGTAGCTAAAGACGAGGAGGACTACCTATGTATCGGACACAATGGCAGACTTAGGACGGATGCACGGAAAATCCTTTAATAAAAAAGTTTTCTTTGTCCGACCTAAAATTCTACCTCGTGATATACCAGAATATTTTTTCACGACACAGAAACAATTGCCTCTGCGGTCAAAACGTGTAATAAGACAGCTATGACATTTGACAACATTTCTGTATAAATATTGTAAAAAATACCAAGTCCGCGAATCTCTTATGCCTTACAGCTTCATAGTGCATCGCTTCACAACGGTTATTATAAGTACTACGTGGCCGTTATCTCTGTTTGTGGATATTATTCGGTCGGAATAAATTAATAGCATTGTTGCACAGCAAAACTGTTTGTTTTGTAATCAGGACTAAAGTACGTTGTAGAGCTAAGATAAACGTTCTATTGATGAAACAACTAACTTTCTATATGCATTGTGGTAAATAATACAACTACCGCTTTTAACCCTATTTATACTTTTTCCCTACAAAAATAGATAATCATCAACTTTACCCTACGTTCACCCGAGCGCTTTATGAACGCGCGTTAGAAAAGTGCTGTAATGAAATAAATGCCTAACAGTAAAGTTTTTCGTAAGCGCTATACAGTGCTTCAATACCGCGCGTTTAAAAAACGTCTGTGCGAAGGAGGCGTTAACGCCTATCAATTTTGGAGCTAATTTAATGTTATATCCCAAAGTGATTGTAAATTATTTCTAGAGCGTATTCGGTTTCCTTTTAAAATTTAAAAACATTTCTTAGGTATTTAAGTTTCCTCCCAAACATTTTTTAACCACCGTTGTAACCGATTGTTCTTATAAAATTAATATTTAACTAACACAGATATCAAGTAAACTCGACTATCTTGTATCAAATGCGACTATACGACGGAAAATAACGAATTGTTTGTTTTAAAAATAACTCTACAAATATTTACCTCTTAAACCATTTGCGTTGCGTCGCAGTCCTTTGTAATTAGCAACAAAAGATGCAGGTTCTTACAAACCAAAGACTCTTTAACGTTAGCTGAGAACAAGAAGAAATATTTCCTTTCTTGTTCAACGTTTCTCTTTTATGATTACATCGTTTTCCTAAAGAACTTTTCAAAGCTTTTTTCTAGACTTCCATTAATTGCTTTTTGTTATTTCATATACAAAGTAAACTAGATATTATTTCTAAAGAAGCGGTTTCTAACAATGTTAACAAAGGCAAAAAGAACGATTTAAGAAATTTCGACTTAAAGACTTTTAAATTTATGTTTAAATAGTTTTTAGATTGCGTGAGTACAAGTTAATTTATAATGAAATTTAATGATGGATTTTACTAACGACTTTAGAAACAATTGTTCATTTGAGAAAAATTATTCTGAGACAATTAATATTAAGTAAATTTCAGCAGATAATTTTTTTAGTACTCGCATTATCCTAAACGAAAAAGTGTTAAAATAGAACGTATTACTGAATTATAAAAATGCTGAGACGTCAACGGCGACCTAACATCCAAACAAAAAGAAATGCAGAATATCTACAAACATGAACTTTAGGTACAAAAATCAGAAAAGTTTCTCCACCTTATGATAGAGAAAAGACACGGAAGAAACATTGATTCTGTCCTTTAAATATACACTAGTATAGCTACCGTTGACGGCGCATCTAAAAGCATTGAGAAACTAAAACTTTTAGTTTCCGGAACCAAACATTTGGGAACAAACACAACAGTACTGGTACCTGTTCAAACGCGTTGCACGAACCCCTGCGGTTGCGATAGTTGTCTCAAACGGGATACCAGATAGGTAACTTTAAAGTTCCGAATTGCGTTACGATTGTGGGCTGGAAATGTTTAGAAATGTTAGTTGACTGTTTATAGATGTTTCTCAACATTGACTTCAATTCATTGATGGGCAATATCGCAACTTCAGAACAATAATAAGTTATCTCAAAAAAAAAAGTTTTTGGGAAACAAATCGTGTCCCTTCAGAACCGAGCGCCGCGGGTAGAGGAAGGCGCCGCGGGTTTCACGAATGACACAATGATAGCTCTAATCTGGACACGCGGTCAGTTGTAAGCAGACTCTGTCTGGCATCACGCCAGAACCTTCACGTCCCAGAACTCTCTCAATATAATATATTCTGGTGACTGCTGCATGGTGAATTTTAATGCTGTAAATTTGGTTTCTGGAAAGAAATCTTTATCGACGCATATTTTAAGGATTTTAGTGTCTTTTCTTGTGATTTTGTTAAGACGTAGATATTGTCTTTTTTCCAAAACCACCAGAATTATTTCTTTAGCATTCTCAAAGCTTAAACAAATAACAAATTTGTATATGCTAGCATGCTATTTATCTATTTTATAATTAAACTCATCAAAATACAAACAGTTGCAATTCTACTGTCAGCCGCTGGCTCTTAAGTCACTCACTCCAAAGTTATGACTTTTATTATATTAGAAAAAGCCATCCTAAAATGTCAACTACTCCGGGATTTTTACGATGGCTCAGCCCTCAGACTACACATACTTTAAAGTTATACCTTGAAATTAATATTAGAAATAGTCACCTTGAAATGCCAACACCTCCAGTTCTGTCATCTTACACTATCCCTAAGGACACACGCTCCAAAGTTATAGCCCTACATTCAGCCCCAAACTCGCCTGTCGGCATGTCAAAAAGACATCCGCCTAATACCAGTGAGTTATTAGCCCAGAATTACTGTGTACGCCCTGCGGGACAGAGTTCATTTCTAGTGTGTACGGCTTAATTTATAGCTGTGGAATTGCTTCCTTATTTAACTTTATGGACTGGTGCTTCCTTCAAACAAACTCTATATATTTTAGATAGATATGTTTTCTGATGAACTTAAGTTTTCTGAAAAGGCCCCTTTGATCTATTGCCAAATGCTGTCGATCTCGATGAGGTGGATTCAATTACTAAATCAGAGAAAATATTTTTAGGACACAGAATTCTCGGTAGCAATCCAGAGTCTAGAGATGTTATGGAAATGCGCTCGCCCTTTATTACATTGGATCCTGACATCTATTGTGCAATGTGGGTGGCATGTTAACCTCCGCTACACGCCTCGATTAGGGTATACAGGCGAGATGCCTATAGTTATGACGGTGTTTCTAAGTAAATGCAGCTTGAAAAATCATACATTTAATCTTTCTGTGTTTGGGTTAGTGTAGAAAATAATTTATGAATAAAGTTTCTTTGTGCCTGTGTTTAATGATCATCATGCAATCACGTATTGAATATTTATTTAATTGTTACGATTATGTATGCTAAGAATTTAAAATAAAATAGCGTACTTGGAGCCTGTTGAAACTTGGTACTCTTTGTCTACCCCGTTATAGAGATAGCGTGATAATATGAATAAATATATTGAAATAAGCAACAATGCGCTTCTGATAGTTTTTTTAATTTTAAATAAAACGTAACCCCACACTAGAAATTATTCCTGTGTCGTGGATGCCTTTACAAACATGAAATTCACATAGTCAAATACGCAGAACGAAACAGATATTTGTGGGTCATACAAAGATTAGCATACATTCATTCCTTGCGGGGATTAAATCCACGACTACTCAATTTATGGGCGGATTTTTTTGTGTGTGTGAGTGATTTACGCTATTGGCCGCGGGGCTATTACAGATTCACCGGACAAGAGGGCGAGCGTGCAACTACTACGCTCGATCCACAAGGGCAAAGGGGCAATTAGCTGAAAAGTGCCGCAAGGAGCTACAGCCTCGCCTTGGCCAGTCGCTGTGGGGGAGAGTTTATACTAGGTATCTCGCCGTGGTGCTCTGCACCGGCCTGCGGGTAAGGGATTCTTCGACCTCGCCGGCGTGGTCGGTGTCTCATCCTGTGTGCGGTATCTGTATTCGAAAGAAGGGAAGTAAGGGCATAGGGAGGATCGGTGAGAATATGCCGCGGGCGGCGGTAGTGGCTGATAGGAGGGAAGTCAGGTGCGTAGTTGGCGGCGCCTAGGATTAAGGGGTTCCGAAGGTTGGACGCGCTCGCGAAGTAGCTGGTTGTCACCTTTTTATGATGCATTTTAAGTATCCTGCCTTCTTAGGCATTTTGCTTTTTACACAACTTGCTCATAACCTATTAATGTATTGCATTCCTTAAATGTTGTATTATTGTGTAATTATGAGCCCTTATCGGTCACAACAAAAGTAAGAGTAGAGACTTTATATGTCGTATCCTATTACTTGAAAATGTCAGTTAATGGAATGACGAGCAGTTACTTTAATCTTGTCATAGGCATACTCTATACCTTTAATGATTGCTCGAGTGTGTTTAGTTGTGAAGCGATGACGGATAACATTTGTCAGATAAAAAATCACCAACGACAGATAGTCTACGTAAGATGGTGGACGGCGCTGCGTTGTTATTCAGTTGGCAACGGGGCAAGTGGTCAGACGTATCGCGGAGCAGCTGACCTCACTGCATTCTATGTCTCAATATTAATCTCTAAGTGGAAAATGAGTGTACAGGATAAGACTCCAATGTTATTTCAAGATTTCCTTATGTTCAGCCACCATGCGAACGACTATGAAAACGAAAACAAATTCACCTTTCACCGTTACCAGCATTGAAACGGCCATCCAGAAAACCCCAGAGCCGACATATACATATATTAAGTTTGATTATTTTTTTATGCTTATTTCCTTTCAATTTTCCTTTTATAAATTGTAAATCAGATTTGGGCAAGAAAGTACAGTAGTCAAATTAAATACAACAAAGCAATATATTATAGTTGTAATTGGGGAGGTAGAGCGAATGAAGAAATCCATCAATCGACTAATTCAGTAAATTTCTTCACTGGTGTAACTTACTATGCTGATCTATCGTCGATTGATCGATCTTGTTGTAATATCCATTGACTGACGTATCTAATATTGGTCGTAAAGGTGCGAGCGCAGCGTGTATACGCAAACACCCCATTTCAAAATCAAAAGTTTTTTATTTATGTAGACCAAAAGGCACTTATGAATAGTCAAAACTAGGAAATTATTGATTACTTAAGACTCTACCACCCGTTCGGAAAGTCATTCCTGTGGAGAAGAAGGGCAAGAAACTCCACGGTTACTCTTTTTAAAAATAAATAGTCTTACATTTCTTTTTATATACATTACATTCATGAGGTATGGGAGAACAGTGCAGAAATAGCTGAATAGCATAAGTGTACTTAGATTCATGGTATTAGTCAGTATCTACATAGTCCTCTTATTTACAAAATAGAGTCTTTGTAAAGGTATATAATAAAAAGTATAATAGTAAGAGAAAGGGTTACTATAAAATATGTAAAGACTTCGTACAATATAATTGGTTATAGATCCAGTGTGATGCCGAACGAGAGAAAATTCAAGTATTACCGTACATGTATCAGTCAAAGGATAGAGGACGGACCAGTCCCCACCAATAGCACCCGCTCACGAGTATAACTTGAGAAGCAGCCATCACTTTTTAAGTAGTTATTCTGTATTGCCGCGGGTGGGAGAGTTTTTAATTCATCATGTTTTTGTTCAAGGTTACATTTAGAATGAAGGAATAGAAATTCTGCTTCGTTGGTCGGTGTGTGTGTGAATAGAAATACACCTAAAATATATACCACGGCTAGCCTAGTTTAAAGATCATATGCTCGAAGTTGTTTATTTTTGTCTGTCCTTTTTCGAGCAATTAGTCGCTACATTATATTTTTTGCCTACTTTACTCTCGTAATGGTAGCAAATGGATTTTTTTTTCGCTGCTATTTTTATCTCAAACAATTTATTGCCGGTTTGAAGAAAACTAAGTGGGTTTTGAAACTTGTTTGGGTTCTAAGGGCTTAGCACAAAAATAATGACGTTAACGTGACGCTAGCGAGTTGATTTACTTATTTTATTAGTTATTTTTTATGAACGCGTCAGCACGCTTGCTCGCTAGTATCACGCTAACGTCAATCCTTTCGTGTTAAACTCACATTTCCCAGTTATGCTGTCAAATGATACTGTAGGTTTTCACTAATAGAAGTAATTATGATGAAGTAGACTAACTAATAATAGATAATTCAAAATTCAAAATAGGTGATAATCTTTTAATGGTCATGCAAGATATTTTATAAGCTCATTAGATTTTTACAAAATTGTACATCGTAGAGAAGCATCTGGCAGTGGGCCGGAAGGTTTTCTGCGGATTTATGGATCTGGAGAAGGCTCGGGTTATCGGTCATCGGTTCATAATTACACAATAATACAAAATTTAAGGAATGCAATAAATTAATAGGTTATGAGGAAGTTGTGTAAAAAGCAAAATGCCTAAGAAGGCAGGATACTTAAAATGCATCATGCCTACCAAGCAGGGTTCCTAAAATGCTAATAGCTAACCATTAGGGTACATAAAATGCACCATGACAACCAGCAGGGTACTAAGATCCATCATGTCTAACCGGCAGGGTACCTAAAATGCACCATAGCTAATCAGCAGGGTACCTAAAATGCATGATGGCTAACCAGCAGGATACCTAAGATCCATTATAAATAACCGGTAGATTACCTAAAATGCATCATAGCTAACCAGCAGGGTACCTCAAATGTATCATGACTAACTAGCAGGGTACCTAAGACCCATCATGTCCAACTGGCAGGATACCTAAAATGCATCATGGCAACCCAACAGGGTGCCTAAAGGTATCATAGCTAACCAGAAGGGTACCTAAAATGCATCATGACTTACCGGCAGGGTACCTAGAATGCATCACAGCTAACCAGCAGGGTACCTAAATGCGTCATGACTAACCGGCAGGACACCTCGACAAATCGAGCATACTACACGCAGGATGCCTAAAACGCATCATGAATAGTAACGAGACTGTTGCTTATGGTAAAGTTCATCTAACAGTTATTAACAATAATTTATGAATCCATTTATCATCATTTTAACACCAAAAAGACAATATAAATCTCGTGAAACTCTTATAAATATTAATGAGTGTAATTAAATCGGAGATACCAAGTTAATCGGAGATACCGGCAAACTTTGATTAAATATTATCTCTATACAAACAATATGTGGGTTCCTGAAAATTTTCTTTAACGGTCAAGTTCTGAGATACAAGTCAAAGGAGAGGGTAAAGTGGGCGCAAAAGCGGTGACAAATGTCACTTATAGCCGGTTTCAATATTCGACTCATGGATCTATTTGGTTACTGTCAGTAGAATTTTGATAGATATTTCATACAAAATGTGTCAAAATTCTATCCCTCGTAGGCAAATCTCTCCTTGAGTTAAATATTGAAACCAATCGTTAATGACCTTAAATAAAAGCGGCTTGGGGGAGGCATATGTCCAGTAGTGATGATATGGGCTGATGACCCAGGAAAATTTCATAACGATGTGCTTTACTGATTAGAGCGTAGATAGAGAGTAACCACTGTATCAAGTAGTCGTGAAGTTGCTCCTCATATGGATCAAATATTAGTGTGACCCTCAAATATTACGGCCGCTTGGTCGTTTGCGTGCGCGAATTTCATGCTTAATGTACTTACAAGACCTAGTACTATTTCTATTGTGGAGCATTTATAAAATGTATTAATCTATATCATTAGACCAGGTCAAATTTAATAATAAGAATTTCAACAGGTTTTCCATGTATATTTCTAAGATCTTGACTATTCATAAGTACTTTTTGGTCTGCATGAATAAAAAACCTTTGATTTCGATTTTTGAAATGGCTTCTTTTTGCCGTTTATTCTCAAACTTGGTCCCATAAACAATCGCTGGGTCTTGGAGACTCCTGAAATCGACTATTTTAAAGAAGTTATGTATCTTATTCGCTTTCCTAAATACAAGGTCTATACCCTAATTATCTTGCTTCCGCACTTAGCGAAGTTTACATAAGGTAAAGTTGGGCAATAAATTAATTGTAACGAGATCGCAGCAGACGATAGCTCGAGTGTCTGTTATCAAAATTTAAAAGCAATTACTGAAGCCGTGAACAGAGGGGGAGTTCTGTTATTAGTTTCGTGATAAGCAAAGAATTTCCTGAGTATATAGAGCGGATAAAGTTTAAGCATAATACTTAAATATATCTTTGTGTCCTTTATTGCAAGAAATCTTGCGACAGAACTAAGAGGGTAACACGAAATGATTGACGTTAGTGTGGCGCTATCGAATCGGTATGCCATCCTTTTCACACTATATATTTACTGAAGATGAACGTGACAACACGCTTTCTTAACAACGGCACGATATCCTCAAATTCTTAGGCCTGTGGAAACATATAGTAAAATGTTATGTGTAAAATATGCAAGTTTATGCAAAACTGAGTAAAATACTAATTGATATTTAATTATTGTGTTGTAAACTTGTGGCAGTCCTAAAACGAAGTAGTAGGTACTCGTATACTTGTCGTATTTCTAACTTACACTTGAATAATTTTTCTACAATACTAACCTGATCTAGAATTGCTTTAATCCAAAGAAGTGAATCAACTGAGCAGTCTAAGCTTTCTTAGCACTCAACGCGTTCATAAATCAAACTCAAAACCAAGCCTGTATTCATTTCCTTACATTCAAACGTTGGATTTATTTAAGCAGCTGTAGTTTTGCAGTCAACTTAATGTAATTTTTGATTGTGTTGCATGTCAATAAAATAAAATCGTTACGATAGTCAGATCAAACTTTTATAACAAAACAGATAAAGTAATACTTCCACCACTTTTATACAGAAACCACTCTAGTGCATCATACTTCAAACTATTTCCATCATAGCCCTGTCAAAACACCCTTTTGGATTGCGGAGCATCACATCTTGCCCCGTGATGTATCAACGTCACGCCTCCCTCGAACATTCAATAAGGAATTTCCTTATTTCACGCTGAACTGGACGAAACTATTCCATTCTTTGGAGATAGTTTACTTTGCAAAGGACGGTTTTAGATGCGGGTAAATATTGCTCGGGCTGTTGATTTAGTGGTTCAGGATAAAATTGGGTAGTGTATGTGTTATTGCTTGGAGCCGTTGCCGAGATTTCTGAAGTGCTGTTTTTGGAGAAATAGAAACTAGAAATATATAATTGAAGACATGATAAGGTTAAAAACTTATGCGAAAAGATTAAAGCCTACCTATTCGGTTTTAGTGGTCTTTGAAGTACTCAGACTATATCATGACGCCAAATCACTTGCGGGGTAGGTAGAGAGTATATAGTTCCAACAGGTTTTTTTCCTTAGAGACCTCCTTGGCTGCCATTTTATACAATTTATACAATTTTTAAATAGTCTGTCGTTTCAGTCCCCCCAGCTTACTTTCCCATATCCTTATGCCTTCAGTCTCCGAGGAGTAACGTTCTATTATACTCTTCTAATTCCTTTTCCATTAATAAAGACATTGGCCCACATTGTGGGTTCGTTAACAAAATGGACTTTACATATCAAAATATCCAGACCGAAAGAAACAATTGTGGGTCACATAAATATTTGTTTCATGTGAGGATCCAATTCACGCTGCATGATTTAATTTGTGGCAGCCTATATTCTAACGCCTCCAATCAACTATCATTCAGTATTAATACCGTAACACGCCTTTCGATGTATAGACACGTTCGAAATGGAATTACCACACTTTCACTCATTTGAGATCAATTGAGCCCAAAGCGTTATAATCTTGGTGATCGTTAAGAATACCGTGGTCTCACAGGACTATTATCTCCTTCAAGCAACATTATCCTAGAAAAACACTAGAAATGCCCAAGAAACATTATCCCCAAGTGTATACCGTTGGATGTGAAAATAAAACACTAAGAGCGCGGCTTCCCAGCGCAGCGTTATTGCTTCCTGCGCTGAAGGAGCCAGCGCTATCGTCCACTGTAGACTGTTACTAAGCTCCCGTACACTACGTAGTGGGTTAATAATGTAGCTTTTTGTGGAACCTAAATTACAGCCTTTTGTCTCTAATGCTTTCATACTTAGATGTCATCTTTGTAATAGACATTAAAGTTGATCGACTCTGTACGTCAGATGGCAGGTTAAGGCGTTCAAACTCAAACTTAATGAATTTATTTTGCATAAGCCCTGCGGAGGGGCTTCCAAATAGTGAATTTTCTTTTACACTGCCACGCCTCCCCCAAGCAGTGGTGTACTGATTACACCCACTTTTCGCCGACGATGTTAGGTCCCATATTATATGGGGCAAGCCTATTGCTAAATTCCAGACCCTGGACTCATACACGGAATTTTTCGTTAGAAAACCCACATTTGTCCGACCTAGGATTTGAACCCAGGACCTCGTGATCCTTAGCGATGCGCTTTGTCACTTAACCAACAAGGCAGTCAATATATATTTTTTAAATCTAATTTAACTACTAATCTACCACCGGGTTGGGATCGCGGCCTCCACTGAGAAGATCCGGCGAAGAAACTTAGCGGGCTTGTCTTTTTTTATTTAATTCTCTTTCTCTTTTTTCCTTCCTTTTTTTAATCATATTATGTGGATACTAGGCATGCTTTTAAGTTCTGTCGTTTCCATATTTTCCGGAAATTTTGAATTTGGAACTGTTCTATATTCGAATGTGTTTAAATTTTAAATCTCAAAACAGTTGAAACTATTAGGATTAATGCTATTGTTTATTCACAGCGTCGATTGGAATCTGTCAGGTTACGTACGAAAATGAATCTTTCTAAGGAAAATGTTCATGCAATAATTTTCTACACATTTAGAAGAGGCCTGACACGGCTTCAGTATTTTGAAGAGCTAACATCTGTGTTCGGTGATGAAGCCCCATGTCTGCGGACTGTCGAACGCTGGTATTTAGAATTCCAGCGTGGACATACTAGTGTTAGTGACAAATCTCGCGAAGGACGCCCAAAATCCGCCTTCACTGAAGATAACATCATTGCTGTGAGACAACTAATTCTCGAAGATCGTCATGTAACGTATCGAGAAATGGAGGCTCTATTAGGCATCTCACGGACAACCATTTAGAAGATCTTGCATGAAGCGCTTGGTGTGAGAAAGCTAGTTTGCCGTTGGATACCGCATCTGCTTTCCGACGATCACAAGGCGGCCCGCGTCAGATGGTGTAAGAAAACTCTACAAAGGTTCAACCGAGGAGAGTCAAATCACGTCTACGACATCATCAGTGGTGACGAATCTTGGATCTATGCCTACGATCCTGATTCCAAACAACAATCTACAATCTGGGTCTTTCAAGACTTGCTTGTGACTTTCAAGTGCTTTCAAGCACTTCAAAGAAGATGGTGGCCATGTTCGTTGGAAAAACCGGCCATGTTGCGACTATTGCACTTGAAGATCGTAGAACGGTTAACGCAGAGTGGTATACCACAGTTTGTTTACCACAAGTCATCGCCGAACTTTGAAAATCTAACTCAAAGCGACGCATCATCCTGCACCACGACAACGCAAGCTCACACAGCGCTCGTCAAACGATTGAGTATTTGAAGCAGGAAAAAGTAGAAATTCTTGACCATCCTCCATACAGTCCTGACCTAAGCCCTAACGATTTCTTTACATTTCCTAAAATTAAGAAAAGTCTTCGTGGTCAAAGGTTCCAGTCCGGTGAAGAAGAAGTCGACACTTTCTAGTCAGCTATTTTGAACACCCCCACTTTAGCGTGGAATAAATGTTATAATAACTGGTTTGAGCGAATGGAAAAGTGTATTAAGCTACGTGGTGAATACTTTGAAAAACAATAAAAAGTACTATAAGTTTTTAGTTGTGTTTTTTCACAATTTTGGTTTTAAAAGCATACCCGTAGCGCGAGTACTTCCTTTGGATATTCAAAATCAATGAATTCCACATTCCTACAAAGCCTCTACAAAGAATGGACACAAATTAAGTAATGGTATCCAATCCAATAGGTAATCTGAAAGGCACGAGTGAACAGCCCGGATTCATTTTGTTACTAAAATATTACCTCTGGTTAAGCGAAAGTTGGTGTAAGGATGTAACATGCGTAATTTTTATGCTAGTTCAGAAATTATTAGGTTTTGTAATAGACTATTCATTGGGAAAATATGAAATTATTTTTATTATTTTTAATTATTATATTGGTGAGTCTTAAAGCGTTGATTGAATTGGCGATACTTTTAACAAAAGCCAACAGCTAGTTTGTCTTTCTGCTTCTTTAAATTATTAAGGTATTCAACTTTACCTTTCTTGGATAGTACGAATGTGATCTCATTCATTTCTAAAGCCCTTGGTCATTTCACATAATAAGCTGTAATTTCTCTTTCGTAAAATAAAGAAAACTCTTTCTATATATTTAGAAGTCAAACACTTATTTCTTTCTATATTGAATTCCAGACCATGTATAGTAGCCAAAAAGTAGATTTTGCCATTAAAAAACCTAGTAAATTTGCCGTTGCCCCATTTCTGCCACTGGCGCACCTCGGGTGTGCGTTCCTACAATTCATGCATATTCTTTCCTTATATACCTCTTCGGCTTTCTCCACTCCCAGAGTTCGTTTCAAACACGCGTTAGTTATACATGATGCATATATACATACGAGAAGGGATCAAAAAGTAATGAGAATGAGATAGAATATAATGACTATTGATAACTTAATTAAAGCTGCATAATATTGGCCTGTAATAGTGGTCCAGGTAATCATCATCATCATCATCATCTCAGCCTATACTTGTCCACTGCTGAACATAGGCCTCCCCAATCGCTTTCCAGCGTAACCGGTCCGATGCCACCTGCATCCAACGACTTCCTGCGATTTTCACAAGATCGTCGGTCCATCTGGCAGGCGGTCGTCCCACGCTGCGCTTGCCAATACGTGGTCTCCACTCTAGAATCTTTCTGCCCCAACGCCCGTCCGATCTACGCGTTATGTGGCCCGCCCATTGCCACTTCAGCTTGCTAATCTTAACGGCTATGTCGGTGACCTTGGTTCTTCTACGAATCTCCTCATTCCTGATTCGATCGCGTAGAGAAACGCCGAGCATAGCTCTCTCCATAGCTCGCTGAGCAACTCTGAGCTTTTTTATGAGACCTATTGTAAGAGACCACGTCTCTGATCCATATATCATCACTGGTAACACACATTGACTAAAAACTTTAGTCTTAAGGCACTGAGGTATTTTGGATGAGAAGATGTTGCGCAGTTTCCCGAACGCTGCCCAGCCGAGTTGGATTCGTCGATTGACCTCTCTCTCAAAGTTGGACCTACCTAACCGGACTACCTGTCCCAGGTAAATGTATTCGTCGACAACTTCAAGAGTAGAGTTCCCAACGGTGAGTGCGGTGGGTACGACATGGACTTTAGACATTATTTTCGTTTTGTCCATGTTCATTTTAAGACCCACTTGTTGAGATACTCTGTTGAGGTCACCGAGCATTCGTCCTAGATCTTCCAGCGACTCCGCCACGACCACAATGTCGTCGGCAAATCCCAGGTAATCAATCAACAATATTCCTTCTGAGTCCCAAAATATTGAGGCCATAACGTTGCCAGCCGATGCCACGACACGAAACTTCTTCGGGGTCGGTGATGATGGCCGTTTCCATTGCGAAAATTGCTGTTTTGTCTCGGGATCAAAATGATGGACCCATGTTTCGTCCATTGTTACGAAACGTAGACAAAAATTTTTCAGAATCTTCTTGAAACTTGTCCAACAATATCTTCGAAATGTCAAGTCGTATTTGTTTCTGACTGTCGGTTAACATTCTCGGCACCCATCTTACGGAGACTTTTCTCATATTCAAAGATTGTTTCAATATGGATTGAATACTTCCATATGAAATGCCCGTTTCTTGATTTAAGTATCGGATGGTAACTCTTCGATCGCTTAATACAATTTTCTCGACTTTCGCAACATTTTCTTGGGTGACTGACGTCGATGGACGGCCGCAACGATGTTCGTCTTCCGTGCTCGTTCTCCCTACTCGAAATTGAGAAGCCCACCTTGCGACAGTGGAATACGGCGGAGCATACTCTCCTAATGTTGCCTCCAAATCAAAATGAATCTCTTGCGTCGTTAACTTTTTTAAATAGAGGTATTTAATAACGGCTCGCACTTCGTTTTTCACCATTTTCGAGAACACGTTCCGACACGAAGCAAACAAATGACTACATTCAGAAAAAAACAAAAGTGAATCGAGTTTTTTTTAAATTAATATTACAAATATGTATCTGAGCTATGCCTGCCAGTATTTTTTTTTACCAAGGAGTATGTCGTTCTCACTACTTTTTGATTCCTCCTCGTATATATATATATATATATATATATATATATATATATATATATATATATATATATATATATATATATATATATATATATATATTTTATAACTAGGCAATCCCATTTCTCTATTTTATTCTATTAAAAATAAAAAAAACGTGGAGGGTCGAGTTTAGTGAATTATGCAAATCCTCTCGCGCTAGCCCCAGCTCCGAATGAAAGGCGGGTCCAGGTATGTTTGTTTGGGTCTGAGTATTTAGGATCCGCAGTGCCCGTTTAACTGCAATATTGCTAAGTGATTAAAATTTAAAAATACTCGTGTTATTGGATTAGGTAGAGAACAAAAGCGTGACCTAAAAGTACTGGAGTCATCAGCCAAAGGACATCGGCTATATAGGATCATTGGTGACAAAAGGTGGCGCATACAGGTTTAACTGGCAATGTGCTTATTGTTTCTATGCACCATGTCTTATTCAAAAATTAACGCCAACTAATAGTTCCATTTAGTAAACGCATAGAATTATTCTACATATTCACTCCTCGATTCACTAACGGGGTGGCAAATGTGAACTATGTAGACTTTGTTTAACGTAGAATTTGAATCCAAGAATTTGTGATCGGTAGCCACATTGCACACCATTAGAGCGTAGAAGCAATCTTAAATATATACGAACAAACGTATTCCTTACTAGTTATCACACGCAGTTTTAACTATGTGCTGTTTTAGTGTTATCTGCCAAATTTCATTAATATCCGTCCAACTGTTCCAGTGTTATTGAATAACAAATATCTAAATTTTATACAAAAATCTTCCCCACTAAAATAAAACCGTCGATATGCCTTACCAGTTTTCACACGGAGCTCTATTTTAGGTCTTATTTGTCAAATTTCATCAATGTTCATCCAAACGTTCAATCGTCATTGAGTAACAAACATCCAAACATTCCCATTACATTATTAATATTGCATTCCTCTCCGCAGTTTAGTGGAAAAATCTTCCCAATAACTTTTATGAAACGCACAAGGGTTTAAAATAGAACCGTCGCTTGCCACAGACAGCGTGTTTAGGTAATTGAGTTTGTGTCATATTTGGCTCCAGAGATATTGCCATTTTTCCACATGCCACAGTCATAAACGTGTCACACGATACTGTGTGATTGTCACACACTGTGTGATGATGCGATGTGAGAATGGTCTGTAGGGAAAAGAACCTGTTGGAACTTTTCACCTATTTTGCAAGGGGTCTGGTGTGTTAAGATAGGTATATAGTTTAATGATAAAAGTGTTAACATTAGTAACATTACATTTCCTCATGCAATTTATATTTCGTAACTTATATTTAAATGTACCTACACTTTCACTAACATAACGTTGCTTTAAATTTATACGTGGTTATAGAACAAGTTGCACTTGTCAAGTTGATTGTTACATAATTTTTATCTTATGAAACATACACAAATCAATGCTGGAGACTGTATCAAATGTCTATAAAATTCTCTTCGTGGATATGTACTTATAGTTTCGCCACAGTGTGCATGGAACCTCACACTGCGTCACGTAACGCCTTCCATGATAACAAATGTTTTACACCAGCGTTTAGCTAGGATACTCGCGTATCTTCTGCAGTTTCGGAAATCGAGATAGAAGATACTCGTGACTCGGATGTACCCTATCTGCCTTGTAAATGATTTTTCTAACAGATGCACCTTCCAAACAATTAAGATTTCTGTACTTAAAGTCAAAAATCATATAATTAAAATAGGCTATATTAACAGATTGATTGAATGAATGAAATGGTTGACCTAGTTAAGGTTGCGAGTAAAATCTGGATGAGTACAGCACAAAGTTGTTCGTGGAGTTCTTTGTCCTGCAAACATCTTTCGGGTGATAATGAATAGGGGCTTATAGGTACATGGCGTATCTATTTAATCTTATTTTTGAACTGCTCTTATATCGTCGGGATAAAAGTCAATTAATCCAGCCGATTTTGGCGAAGGTAAAGGCATACGTGACGACTTCGCTGCTGTGAATTACTATTCTGGTCTGCCCTTTGTGTGCTCTCTAGTGACTGACGTATCCAATTTTGGCCATAAAAAAGCAAGCGCAGCATGGACACGTTAACACACCATGTAAGTAGTTATACTGTATGGTCAGGCTTTTAGTTCTGTTGATAAAAGTATGCACAATATGCCTATTGTATTAAACTAGTTTAACCCTAATGTCACTGTTATGTACTGTAATGTCTAATATACTGTGTTAATAAACTTGTTAGCATGATTCACAATTTCATGTTTCATAAAAACTTATTTGGCTCTTTCGAACATAGAAGTTGCCTTGAGACATTTTGCTTGCCAAAGCTTTACGGATCAGATTATAGCGCCATTTCTTTGTAACCAGATCCAGCAACAGAAGTTTGTTAACCTTAAAATTTTAACAGACGACACACTAAACTATAGCACAATATATAAATACGATCGTCTCTAAAATGTTCCGCTCTGAAACGTACAACGGTTTACTAACTCTCAACTTTGGACTTAAAAAAATCTTAATGCTACCCAGCTTTTTATGTATAATTTTCCAGTACAGAAATTTCTGTCTATTTGTCGCGGGATCTTGGCTCGTTTCCAATGTATTCAAATGTTGTTAGCGCTACTCCCTGGATATTACCCTGATACTTTTTAAAAGTAATGCAGAAAAACATTTTTGATACAATTTCTTTTGTTGTTTTATGTTTTTCACAAGTTTTTGTATTACTTACAACGTTTGTTCTTTAGTTCAAATCTTGCAAGTTGAATTAAAACCTAAAAAAATTCTTCTTGTCCTACAGAGTTGAAATTTGACATTTGGGTTCGGTCCGATAACAATGCATTTTTATGGTAAGCATAAGCTGATTCTTTACCCTGGATTAGCTCCAGAGACACTTTTTAACGACCATCAGCAAAAATAAGGAATTTTAAATATATATTGCATGGCTGAACCTGTTCGGCTCGTTGACGGCGATATGTGTATGTACATAGGACATCTCTGCCAGCCCCGTACGGGGAGTACAGGGGTGATAATTTTTGTTTAATATTACTTTATCTATCTTTATCAGTACACTAGATTCCTTTCGGGGTAGAAGGAGAGTACAGAGTTCCAACAGGTCCTTACCTTACAGTTGTGTACCTTAACAATGTTTTTTTTTATTCTTACCACGATTCCTGTATATGGTTACCTGAATCAAAGTTATTACATTACGCGTTTCTGAAAACGTTTCGCCACATAGCCGACGCGGCGTGAAGGAAGCGCGACGGTGGCGCGGCATAGGGAGTTGTAATGTACTGTATGTGCAGGAGACGCTACACAGCGCAGCCCCGCTCGGCGCGATGGAACGCAGCCGGCTAATAGCCGACGGGCTATTTTACCGAACCTTTAGTGTATTGTTCTAATAAACGACCAATTGTTTCCTGCTTACTTTCATGAAAAAACGTTTTTCAGCAGCATATTTATGGAATCATAAGAGATTATTAAAAAATAATGAAACATATTTGTTATTTATGCTCGGTGATGCATTAACTTTTCTTGGAAACTTTCTGCTTCAATCGGTATTGAGATTGTATCCTTAAGTCTGAGCATAACCAGATTGGCCTTAGAGTAATGTTATTGTGTTGATATGCTATCCTTTTCCCACAATAATTTTTCTAAATTAAAATGAAGGTGACAGAAAGTTTTCACGACAAAAAGTCATGATAATGTTAATCTATTCGTGCTAAGCCCTCTGCTTCGAACCCTCAACTGTGGCGTATAATAACAATATAACTATACAGTTCCACAAGGATCTCTTGGCCCGTGGATGACATTGACAGGGGGCGTTCGTGTGAAATCAGGGCTATCATTTAGTAAAATTTTCCTACTGCCAGGGAAAAACAGGTGGGTCCGCACGGTTACTTATTAATAAAAGAACTTGGGTAAATTTTGTTGCAAACGGCAACTGTGTGACTAACATGAAGTGACATTTTACTTGATGACAGATCCGTGGGCCAAAAGATCCTTGTGGAACTGTAGTAATATTTTACATTCAAATTCAAATTCTTGTATCAAGCAAAGCTTTCCTGTATTAAGCAAATAAATGAATTTGAGTTTGAACATATATTTATAATGTGACATAACTGACCGTCATTAGAAGCGTATACTATGTTGGCGTTTACAAGGGTTTGAATTCTTAGATAAAGTGTGATTGGGTATTTAACGTAAATAAATCATTAGCAGTCTGGAATCTTGAATTGTTCTCGTATAATGGGAATAGCATTACACTAGGACCTAACATATTAGTGAAATGGGGGCGTAAATTCTATATCTGCTACCCCCGCTTGGGTATAAATGTGATAGTGTTAATTGTTAGAACAGTAAACATGTTTGTAAAATGTTTTACATTCGTCTACGACAAATACAAAAGGTGTCCAACAAATTAACCCTCAAACGGACAGTGGAAATTGTATCCAGAGGGATTGAGGTCTGTGTGTGAAGCGATTGGATAGTTTGATATTTTGCTGACACGAATGCTGCCTCGTTAATCTAGTGCCTAATAATTAGTTTCCTAGTTTCGAAAACTAGGTCGTACAATTTGTATGTTTTGGATCGAAAAAATTCCAGTGTCAGTTTGAAGTAAGGTATTATACTTAGTGTAATAGCAATAGGCTCATTAAGTGCGACATAGCATCGTCCACTAGGAACCATTCAAATCATATCAAATTCACAAATATAAACCCAGATGGAAACAAATATTTGTGGGTCGCACAAAAATTATAACAATAATCGCGGGTACAAATATTAGCCCCCGCGATTATTTGATCCAGTAAGCGGAACGGTTTTAGCTCTTTAGCCGACGTAGCGCGACGGGAGCGTGACAGAAGCGCACGTCTACGTTCGGTCGTGACGTTTGCCGTCGAGCCGAGCGGGGCTGCGCTCCCGTTCATTTCAGTACATTACAACTCCCCAAGCCACGCCACCGTCGCGCTCCCGTCGCGCTGCTTCGGCTATGTGGTGAAACCCTTAATATTTTTTATTCATGTAAACCATTATAGTATTTATGAATCGTCAGAAAAGTAAGAAAGACTCTACCACCACTTCGGAATGTCATTCCTGTGGAGAAGAAGGGCAAGAAACTCCACGGTTACTCTTTTAAAATAGCATTTTTACATTTTCTTTTTCCATCTACATTTTGTTGTGGGATATGGAAGAACGATGTAGGCTGGTCTATCAGGTAGGTCTAAGTTAAAATATACAAATTATACTATTCATGTGAATTGCTTCATGGTTCCCTCATTTACAGGGAAAGAAATTGAAAAAAAAGGTACATTTTACTAAATGAATAAAAAGAAAAGAGGCAATATTAAATAATAACATCTAAACAAGTTGTCCATATTCACATAAACACACAACACAAACACATGAATATATATTCAGCAGCCGTTTTATACGACACAAGGTCAACGAAGTAGAGAAATAAATTATACCACGATTATCTAAGCACTATATAGTTAGAGAGAAGAGGCTTATGCCCTGCAGTGGTTTGTTCAAAGCTGATGATATTGAGATATTTCTCGCCTCCTCCTATAACTTATAAAGCAGCCATTAAAGGCTCATGGGTTAAACAGTATTAGAGACGGTTCTTAAAACCACGATACACGGTTGAACCCCGTAAATGTACAGACAAAACTATAAGGTGTTTTGTAGCCAAAGTAATTGTTTGCTAGAATGAGTAGGTTTATTTGAAGTTTATATGTTAATTTAGGTTTTCTAAATTAACATATAAACGCGATGTGTATAATTTTAGAGATAAGTCTAAGAAAGAATTTGTGGTTAGAAGACATAATTGCACTATACTATACCATACCATACCATACCATACCATACCATACCATACCATACCATAAAAACCATTTGTAAAATTCTTCCAATCAGTTTAAAACACAAATTTCTTTTAATTGTAAACAATCGTGACCGTCGAGAGTTTTTAACTCCAGCAAGCAATGTGTACAGTACGCGCTTGGTGACCGACGGCAGATACAATGTACCAAGGGTGACCAACTACTTCGGTGACAGGGCGCTAAAAAAACGCATCCCATACATTTTGAATAGTCTGCCGGCGGCCATAAGGGGCGAGACAAATATAAAAAAATTTAAAAGGAATCTGAAAAAACATTACCTAAGTTTGTGTTAAGTTAGTGTTACCATTATATTAAGTTTGTAGATTCAACTGACCCCACAGTCAAACTGGTTGCACAGTTTTGTGGGGCGATGTTTTTTATGTTGTGCATTATGTTGTGATCGTAAATAAATAAATAAATACCATACCATACCATACCATACCATACCATACCATACCATACCATACCATACCATACCATACCATACCATACCATACCATACCATACCATACCATACCATACCATACCATACCATACCATACCATACCATACCATACCATACCATACCATACCATACCATACCATACCATACCATACCATACCATACCATACCATACCATACCATACCATACCATACCATACCATACCATACCATACCATACCATACCATACCATACCATACCATACCATACCATACCATACCATACCATACCATACCATACCATACCATACCATACCATACCATACCATACCATACCATACCATACCATACCATACCATACCATACCATACCATACCATACCATACCATACCATACCATACCATACCATACCATACCATACCATACCATACCATACCATACCATACCATACCATACCATACCATACCATACCATACCATACCATACCATACCATACCATACCATACCATACCATACCATACCATACCATACCATACCATACCATACCATACCATACCATACCATACCATACCATACCATACCATACCATACCATACCATACCATACCATACCATACCATACCATACCATACCATACCATACCATACCATACCATACCATACCATACCATACCATACCATACCATACCATACCATACCATACCATACCATACCATACCATACCATACCATACCATACCATACCATACCATACCATACCATACCATACCATACCATACCATACCATACCATACCATACCATACCATACCATACCATACCATACCATACCATACCATACCATACCATACCATACCATACCATACCATACCATACCATACCATACCATACCATACCATACCATACCATACCATACCATACCATACCATACCATACCATACCATACCATACCATACCATACCATACCATACCATACCATACCATACCATACCATACCATACCATACCATACCATACCATACCATACCATACCATACCATACCATACCATACCATACCATACCATACCATACCATACCATACCATACCATACCATACCATACCATACCATACCATACCATACCATACCATACCATACCATACCATACCATACCATACCATACCATACCATACCATACCATACCATACCATACCATACCATACCATACCATACCATACCATACCATACCATACCATACCATACCATACCATACCATACCATACCATACCATACCTAGGTCGCACTCGAGCCCCCCTCGTGTAAGCATCGTTTCCAAGTTGCTCCGCATTCGAAAAATAGCAAAAATAGGTTTTTTGTGTCGGATTGCAGTGAATTTGGTGTCAAAACGTGCGTCTCTGTATGTGCAACAGTGTGGTGCAGTGCGCGCTGGTGTACTGGATTTTTTCCGGCGATTTTCACTGGAAAAACCGGATTTATAACCTAAAAAGGTAAATTTTTCAACCTTTAACCGCGTGCGCTGCAAAATCTAGATCACGAACACATAGTTTTTAAACTGTAGTTTTACGCGCATTTCTGAGACGCACGTTTTGGTACCACTTTCAGATTTTTCCGATCAGCGTGCGAAGTACAAATCGCATAAAAGCGAAAACCACGTGGCCACGTGCTCGTGGAAACCGCAACATATTTCAGTGTTTTAGAGCGTAAAATTATACCGTCATAAGAATTTGTAGTACTCAAATTGCGAAATAGTGAATTTTTAAACACCCCTAAATCTAAAACAAGATCTATAACATATATTTTTTATTTCCTCCGGTTATAGATCTTCTTATTCTCTATCATTTTCCAAATTTTTAGATTTTTCTCATAAGTAGTTTCCGAGCAAAAATTTTTTCAATAAATATAACCTTACACGATGTCATCGAAGGAGAGGGCTGGGCGACTGCTTCCCTTCTGGGAAGTGGAGCGGCTACGAACAAGGACGCCATATCCGTTTGCAGATTTCGAATCGGACGACTGGCTCCTGAGATATCCAACTTTTAAAGTGAATTTGCTGTTTCTTCAATTTCGCCCTTAGGTCGCGCATCGCATGGAGATTTTATGAATTAAACCAGCATCCCCTTTACGAGACGCTTCATACGAGTCCAAATTCGGGGTGATTCGGTCCAGCGGTTCCGGAGTTAGCCTGTCGAGGGTGACAGCCGCCGCCATCTTGAATTTATTTACTGCGATTTTCTCGGGAACCAGTGGTCCGATTTTGACGCAGTTTTCTTGTGGGTGGCTTGGCTGAGTGGGTCTTCACCGCGAGCTTGGCGGACGGGGGGGAAAATTTCTCGGATTTTCGGGCCGGATTTTCGGAGTGCGCGGATTACCTTGGGAGAGGCCCAGGCCAGCAAACCAAATCCGGGCGCTCTGCGACCTCCGGTTCGGAAGTTACGGGGGTTTTAAACTCCGACCGCCATCTTGGACGCCATATTGAAAATATTCGGAGGGTCATAGCTTCGCGGCCGGTGGTCCTAGAGCGACGCGGTTTTCTTGTGGGCGCTGGGCGCGGATGGGGCTACCCTGTGGGCGAGTGAAAAACGCGAAAGCCCACTTCCGGTTTCTGGCCGCTATTTTATTTACGCGCGGACTTTGTTTTCCTGGGGCCATACGGACGCTGCTTTTCCCAGCTTTCTGCGACCGCTGGATCCCGAGATATCCCAATTTATAGTTATGCGCCGCCATCTTGGGCGCCATCTTTTTAAACTTCAACTAGCTATATCTCGGGAGCCAGTGGGCTGATTTCTGCGCGGTTTTCGACTGCTTGCTGACCCTGGGGTGGAGTATTAACGACACCTAGGCGCGAACGCCAGCTACGCGAAACAGCGCTCCAAAACTTTGAACCCGCGAATACCCGAGACCAGCGGTCAAATTTAATTGATTTTTGGGGACTGGGGTCGTCAGGAGGGTAGGCACCAGAGTGTATCTGGGGCGCGAGCGGATCGGGGCTCCCTTGAGGCGAAGTCGGTTCACAACTTTGCTGTGCTGTGGCGCGGGAGCGGATGCTCTGAGGTTGGCGTTACTGATTGGGTGAGACACACGGGCCACTGATACACTAGAGACACTCTTGTGAATCACTCTAGTGGAGGTACGTAAACCAGTTAAAGGGCCTCAGTGTACTTGGTGCGAGCCGGTAGCCATATATCGGGTCGCTCTTTTGTTCTTTCTGTTCCTTCTCTTCTAGCACGAACTAGGCGCCCGAACGGAGATGGCTAGTCGGCCCGCTTCCGCGTTCCCGGCGGCCAAGTTGGCCAGGGCAGCCAAAAAGAAGACCGCTCCCACGACATCCGGGACAGGCTCCGGAAACGAGCAGAGGGCCCAGACATCTGCGAAGAAGGCGGCTCACGAGTGGGTGGATTTTCCACCGCCTGGACGAGATCAGGGCTGCGCGGACCGCACCCTTACACCGCCGGTGGATGTGGGGAAGGAGCTCGACGTGGCTGCGTCGCGTGGTCGAGATGAGGGGCCGGAGCGATTGCCACTGGGTGGCGACCACCTTGAGACGGGGCAAAGGCGAGGTTCAGTCAGCTCGGCCGACGAGTGGTCCGACGCGGACGCACTGACCGTGTGCAGCAGAAGGTCAAGCCTGCTGCCGGGCGTAAGGACGGGTGTATCCATGGACCTTGCTACAAAGAGGGCCAACGAACTCTACCTCTCGGGCAAGGACGCCCTCGAAAAGGCTGCGAATATGAAGCGGGAGTTTAAGACCGAGGCCCTCGAAAGTCTACAAACCCTCTATGAGATTGTCCTGGCCATCTCGGACTCCAGGTCTAGACACATTACCGAGTTGGAGAGAGAGAGAGTGCGGTCAGCTCGCGAAATAGTCAGGACCGAGAGGGCCCATAATAGGCAATTGGCCACACTTAACGCAGACCTCATAGCCAAGCTGCGGGACACGCACGAGGCCATCGTCAGCACCCACAAGGTGGCCGAGGGTATACGGGGGTGGCTAAACTTTGAGCTTGACGCGCCCCTCAGGGACATCGGGACGATCCGAGGGGAAATACGAACGCTGGTGATACAGTCAAAGTCCCATCAGACCGCAACTGGCCCTAAGACAGAAGATGCCCAGCGCGATGTACTGGGATTACTAAACTCCCGACTAATAGGCCTGGGGAAGAGCTCAGATCATTACGGCGAACTATGGAGCACCTCCAGGAAGAGATTGGGAAGGCGGCCAAGCCGCGATCGCCGCTGCTCGACCTGCAGTGGGACCCGATGTTGGACCCGCAACCGGAGCCGGTACCGTCCACACACCTGATGGAGACGGTATTGAATGAAATTATAAGCTTCAGGCAAGAGTTTACCGAATCTGCACAGGCCCGGGCGCAGCAGCTTACCGAAGACCGGCTGAGGGAAGAGCTCGGATCGGCAGTGGGTCCTCTCCAGGAACAGGTCAGGGGCATCGCGCGAGGCCTGGAAGAACTACGCGACAGGGACCCGCCGTCACCGCCCGCATGCGTGCCGGCCATGCTGGGAACCGAGCTGGCTCTGGTGGAGATAAGGGACAGACTGGACCAGCTGGTGGATGGACGAGAGAACCGGCGAGGAGGGGAGGCCAACAAGACAACGTCGATATCAACCATTGAGTCACCGGTCATGCATTCACGAACCCCTGGGGAGGAAGCGGTGAGGGCGCAGACTGGCGCCGGGCCTACTTATGCAAGTGTCGACAGACCCAAATACTCCATGGTTGTGGAGTCCCTGGACCCTCGTCACAGTAGCGAAGAAGTGATCCAGGCGCTGAAGACCTCCGTGGATGTCATTGACCTGGGCATAGGCATAACAGGATTGCGAAAGGCCCGTAACCAGAAGGTGGTGATCGCGTGCGGGACCCCCAGGGAGAGAACGGCGCTGAGTGAAGCGATAGGACGCTCGGGGGCTAGGCTCACTGCCAGACCGGTGGCAAACAAGAACCCTCTAATTAGACTCATCGGCGTTGCACATGACCTTACCGATACCCAAATAGAGGCGGCCCTATTCAAGCAAAATGCTGATCTCCTTCTGGACACACCACCGGATAAAAGATCAGCTAAGGTCAAGAGGAGAGCCAGGGGCAGAACATCAGCCATGTCGGACGTCATTATGGAGGTCAGTCCCGCTGTCTGGGGTAAAATAAATGGAGCAAGAGTTCGGGTGGGGTTCCAGATGGTGCAGGCCGTGGATCAGTCCCCCTCGCTGCAGTGCTTTCACTGCATGGGATATGGTCACCGAGCTCGGGACTGCAACAGAGAAGATCCTGTATGCGGGTACTGCGCGGGCCGGCACGACACCAGGAAGTGTGGGAACTCAAACGGGGCACCTACGTGCGCAAATTGTCTAACCACCAAGAGAACACCATGCGCCCACCCAGGCTGGAGCAGGAGTTGCCCGGAATGGATCAAGTGGGACAGACTGTCACGGGTGGGGGTAGCCTACTGCTGAGGGCACCTCAATGAGAGTACAGTTTCTGCAGGCAAACTTGGGCAGAGGGCTAGCCGCAACAAAGGACGTTCTCAATGCAGCCGTTCGGCAGGGCATTTCCTGTATTCTCTTGCAGGAACCTTACGTCGGGGCAAAGGGATATCTGTCGTGCGGTGCGCGAGTTATTCAGTGCAAAACTGGCACCGGGCCGGTTAAGGCTGCCGTGGTCGTTCCCGACCCAAATATCCAGGTTTACGAAAATCCGGATCTTATAAGTAAGAATATTGTCGCCGTTCAAATCAGAGTAGGCAACTTAAACATAGGCATTATTAGTGCGTACCTCGAGGGAGACAGGGACATTCACCCTTACCTTGCGAGACTCGTCGAAGTCCTGAACGCCATGAACACCCAACACGTCATCATGGGAGGCGACGTGAACGCCAGGAGTCCTTGGTGGGGCTGCGAGACGGAGGACGGCAGGGGATCAGCGATTGTGGACCTCTTCTTAAGCAGAGATCTCCATGTGCTAAATCGAGGCTCCATACCCACCTTCCACATCTACAGGGGGGGCGTCCTCTATGAGAGCATTGTCGACGTGACCGCGGGTTCGGAGGAAATCCTCTCAAGAATTAGTGACTGGAAGGTTGATCCGGACTTTTCGGATATCTCTGACCACAGACCGATCAGGTTCACCATAAGGCTGGGACCAAACGAGGCTGTTAGGGAAAAGGCGGCCGCAAGGAAGTACAACACAACTAAAGCGAATTGGGGGCGCTTTCAAGACACACTTGGAACAAAATTTAACGAGAACAATATCAAAAGTGAGAGAATCGATCATATACGGACAACCACAGAAATGGACGACCTCATAAATGATTTCAACGAGGCGGTAACAGGAGCATGCGAGACAGCTATACCCCTGGTCAAGACAAATGAGTGGAAGAAAGTCTCGCATTGGTGGACCCCAGAGCTAGAACAGCAGAAGCGAGAGCGGATCCGCCTACGGAAAAGCCTAAAGCACGCAAACGCGAGACGCAAGCCCAGCCTTCTTCAGAAGTACCTAAGCGTCAAGGAAAAGTACAAAGAGGCAATCCTGCTTGCCATGACCTCTAGTTGGAAGAAGTTCTGCACGCGTCAAGAGAAGGAGAATATCTGGCAGGGGATCTACAGAATCCTGAAGGTGTGCGGGAGAAGGCGGGAGGAGACGCTACTGCGAAGTCCATCAGGTGAAATCTTGTCACCCAAAGGCTCTGCTGAATTGTTGGCTGTTACATTTTATCCGCATGATGACCCAGCTATGGACGACGAGGCCCAGATATTGACTCGAACGAAGGCCACAGAAATCCACAGATCGCTAGACTCTTCGACATTGGGAGGCGTAGCGCGATTCACACATGAGGAAGTAGACTCGGTCCTTAGAGAAATGGATCCAAAAAAGGCCCCGGGCGAGGATGGATTCACAGCGGACATTTGCCGAATTGCATTCAAGGGACAACCAATGGTGCTGCTCTCGGTCCTCAATAAGTGTCTGGACCTGGGATATTTCCCTGAGAAATGGAAAAGAGCGGTCATCAAAGTAATTCCAAAACCTGGGAGGGAGGACTATACTGGTCCCAAGTCATACCGACCCATTGGGCTTCTTCCAGTTTTTGGGAAGACCCTGGAGAAGGCACTCGTCAGGAGACTCACTTGGTTCCTGGGCAGCAGTGGGGGACTGAGTATAAGACAGTATGGCTTCACTCCCCAAAGGAGCACAGAGGACGCCCTCTATGATGCCATGACATTGGTAAAACGAGCGCTTAAAAACCGGAAGATAATAGTCATGGCATCGCTAGACATTGAGGGGGCCTTCGACAACGCCTGGTGGCCCTCCATACTGGTCCGACTGGAGTCGCTCGGCACTGATCCCGGCTTGCTACGACTGATCTGCAGCTACCTCCAGGATCGCAGGGTAGAGCTGCGCTACGCCGACCAGCGAGTTATCAGGGACACCACCAAAGGGTGCATACAGGGATCCATATGTGGCCCAATATTATGGAATATATTCCTGGACCCCCTTCTTCAGCGAGCGGACCTACAGAAAGCGCACATCCAGGCTTTTGCGGATGACATTCTTGTCATAGCGCAGGGAGATACAACGTCTGAGGTGGAGGAGTCGGCTGTCTCCGCGCTGAACATGATAACCGAATGGGGTCGGGAGTCAAAGGTAAAATTCGCCGCACACAAGACCCAGGCGCTTCTCCTGACAAACAAACTCAAGTATGACAAGCCCCAGATACATATGGGAGGGACCCCCATAAATTTTACTAACACTATAAAGGTCCTGGGAGTTACGATAGACAAAAACTTGAGTTTTGTGCAGCATGTCGAGGACGCTACCAAAAAGGCCATAAACCTGCACAAAATTGTAACCACTGCAGCCAGGACAAATTGGGGTCTAAACAGCGAAATACTAAAGACCATATACCGGACCGTGGTGGAGCCCACCATCTTGTACGCGGCCAGCGTTTGGGCGGACACACGAGCCAAGAAAGCACAGAGAAGCAGACTGGACCGGGTCACCAGGCAGTTTGCCGTCCTGATAACTAAAGCGCACAGAACGGCATCGTTAATTGCAACGGCAACGCTTGGCGGAATCCTGCCGCTGGACCTGAGAGCCCTCGAGCAAAAGGAAGTCTTCGAAGTCAAAAGAGGAAGACAGCTGGCAGTTTTGCGAGGGAGGCAAATAGAGCGGAAGGCAAGCCCCCGAGACCTCCTGGACCCCTCTAGGAGAACGAATATCGTATTTGGAGAGATAAACGAACTAGAGGAGATTCTGGCACTGGAGAGTGGTTGGAGCCTTATATTCACCGACGGGAGCAAGATAGAAGATAAGGTCGGCGCAGCGGTCTCCATATGGGAAAATGGCGAAGAGGTGGCTCACTCGCGAGCCAGACTATACGACTTCTGCAGCGTATATCAGGCAGAAATGTCCGCAATACTGAAAGCTCTTCAAATGATCGGTGGCCGTGGGACTCGAAATAAAAATAAATACTATATTCTGAGCGACTCTAGATCGGCCCTCCAGACCATCTCCGACAGTGGATCCCTACAGCCTATCGCCGTTGCGATCAGAGAGCGGATTGAGGAACTTGTAGGAGCAGGGTATCAGGTGAGATGGCAGTGGATAAAGGCTCATGCGGGATTTCCTGGCAACGAACGGGCTGATGAACTGGCTAAGCAGGGAGCGCTCTACGATAAACGAGCCCCAATATACGATTGCTGTCCCCTGTCCCACGTTAAGCGCCTCATTAGGGACGAAACTATAGACAAGTGGCAAGAACGTTTTCGAGGGGCTGACACGGGTGGAGCACTGAAGATCTTCGTTACGGACGTAAGGGCGGCGTATAAAGTCTTCCGAGGTACGCTACACAATAACCTTAACTCGCAGCTCTTTACCGGCCATGGAGGAATACGTTCGTATCTGCACCGGTTCGGTCTCTCTGCCACTCCATTCTGTGTTTGCGATGATGAATCCGAGGAGACAATAGAGCATATTTTAATCAAATGCCCCCGCTTTGGAAGAAAGCGGTACGATTTCGAGCACAGGATGGGGAGACAAATGGACAGAGTAGGAATTGCTGAGGTTTTCGGGGACGACAACGGCAGGGTGGAGCTCTTGGCCTTCTGCCGATCGGTCATGCGGTCTGCAGCCAGGGCCAATGGCTCCACTGTAGCTTAGAAATTAGTAATAGCATAGTTTTAGAATAGGAATAGTATATAACGGGGGAGGCATGGCAAAGCAATAGGTGCATCCTTATTGCTTTGCTGTACACTTGCCGGCTCTAAATATTGTGGCAGAAATGTTGTAATGTTCTGTTGTCTTGTGTACACTCACCTTAAGTAAATAGTGTACCTGCAGTACATGGTACCAGAGACGCTGCCATGCTTTGATGACTTGTGTTTTATGTACATTTGCCTAAAGCAGATATTGTAGCAGTAAGAAGTAATGTTTTGTCCTTCGTCGTTTTGTTGTATGACTACCTGCAGTAAATACCGTAGCAGTTATTTTTTGAGTGATGTGTTGTTGCTTGTAGTTTTTCAGTACGATTATTTGCAGTAAATACTGTAATAGTAGCCAACATTATACCTGTAGTATATAGCAGGAGTAATGCTGCAATGCTTTAATGCTTTATTGTTTGATGTATATCTGCCTAAAATAATATTGTATCAGCAAGAAGTAGTGTCTGGTTGTTTGTTGTTCTCGGCGTACGCTTACCTGCAGTAAATACTGTAGCAGTTACATTTTCTTGTAAAGCTTTGCATTAAACACTGTAACTGCAGGTTAGTAAACTGTAGCTGTAATAGGAATGCAGGTCGCCGCCTACTCAACTCGCAACTTGGCATAATAGAAACAAGCCTAACACGCGTAGCATATAGTAATAGCACTAACCTAGCAATAAACCATAGCATAGTCACAGTAGCATTGTCCTAAGAAGGGAAGGGGAAGAAAAAAAAAAATTACTTATTTCACAGTAAAACATGAAAAGAGACAAAAGTTGCTGCAGCAGAGAAAGCAGCAGTAAATATGGGAAAAAAAAAAAAAAAACATACCATACCATACCATACCATACCATACCATACCATACCATACCATACCATACCATACCATACCATACCATACCATACCATACCATACCATACCATACCATACCATACCATACCATACCATACCATACCATACCATACCATACCATACCATACCATACCATACCATACCATACCATACCATACCATACCATACCATACCATACCATACCATACCATACCATACCATACCATACCATACCATACCATACCATACCATACCATACCATACCATGCCATGCCATGCCATGCCATACCATACCATACCATACCATACCATACCATACCATACCATAGTTGTATTCTTCTGTTTTATGGTTGATCTGCCAATTTTTGTGTGCTGCTTTGCAAAGTAGGAAAGTAATATTTTATTTTTTCCTAATCCTCCTGTTTTCTTTTCTATATAAAGCGTCCCCCGGGATACTCCTTTAAACCCTGGTGTCGTCTAAGGACCATTGTAAATCCTGGCTCACAAGATTTACAATTGTGTGAACGGCTCAAATACTTCAATATGTCCTCATTAAGCAATCGCCGCATGCTACATACCTTACTTTTTCTGCATATGTTGCTTAATCATAATTTTGACTGCACCGATATCATTAATGACTTACTGTTTACTGTTCCTCGCAAACCACCACGTTACCCCATTACCAGAACTTTCAGCATACCAGCCGGGAGAACTAATGTCGGACTAAATTCACCCATCGTACGGGCTTGTAATGAATACAATCTGTTAAATGGTAAACTCAGTAATCTAAACTATCTTTATGATAAAATAACGCATTTGTCAGCTCGGAGACAGTGTTCGGCACAGATATCGACACAACGGCACTGCACAGCCGCCATCAGGGGTAGTTTTCGCTACGCTGCGTCCAAATGTTGGAACAACATCCCCCCTCCCATCAGGAACCTGTCAAATAGTAAAGGTTTTAAAACAAATTTAAGAGAATTCCTGTACGAATGCCAGAAAAAGCAAGGACATCTCAAGCACGACAGCAGTATCATATAATAACTTTCACTGACGTAATAATAACTGTGAACTGATCTAATTTATTTTACCTTATCTCGTTTGCCATCCTTTATATGTTGCCGATTGTTCGTCCTCTAACCTTCTTCTCTAACTCATTGGGGAGAGTGGAATGTCAGTCACCCTCTTACATCACTACCTATACCACTAAAGTTCTTATTGTCTTTTAATATGTTACTTTTCTATGTTTATTATTACTTTGTTTGCAATTGCCAGTGTAAGCAGAGCATCTTCAATTTAATCATCCTTGTGTGTTGTAATTAATTTCGCTTTTTTATTATCTGTATTATTTTTTTTTTTTGGCTTTCTGTCAAATTCAGTATTGTGTCATATTTTTGTCTGTTTTACTTGTTTTTGTTTTTTAATTTATTTTGATTTTTGTATATTATAATAATTCTAGGAGTGTATTTAGCGTGACAGCCCGTGGTCACTCCAAGGGCCTTACCAGAATACCAGCGCTGGTTGCTTCAACCAGCATAACGCTGAGGCGGGGCCATATGTGTTACTCATACCTAAATATACGTGCTTGATGGCAGTATGATTTATTTATAATTATGTAACTCATTATATTAAGTTAATTGCCATTGTCATTTTTTTTTGTTTTGCTTGTATGTACCACATTAAACGTTTTTCTTTCTTTCTTTCTTTCTCTTTTTAAATATCTTTCACGATTCCTTACTTAATTACAGGAATAAAATACTAAAATCATTCGCATAATTTATACACTGCAAATTTATATACATTTAAACTGTTCCTACCTGCTTAATTACTCAATTATTTAAAGTTCCTAATTTTACCAACTCCTGTCTGTGTTTCTGTTGATTTGTAAGTGCTGTACATGCCTGTTATAAGTATACATATAAGATCTGTACTATTATGTTATATCTACCGCATACAATGTTGTTTATGTATACTGTTGGCTTGTCTCTGATAAATAAATAAATAAATGTGTTGCGGGCTTAGTCCCATAAAAAAGTACACCCTTGCCACCCCCGCCTGAGGAATATAGGCGTGACGATGTTTACTGTTTTTTATATATCTACTAATAAATATAGTAATCATTACAGTATTGTCTTTTTGCACGTTTACAATCCACAAGGTATCTGGCATGATGATGTATGTCGATGAGGTTCCATACCTTAATATTTACTAATGAACGCAGCCAAAAGTGCCAATGAACGCTGCCTTTATAAGTTATCAAGTGTCTTAAATACTCAAATTAATCAACCCAGTCTATCATGATGTGTCCGGTAAAATAAAGCCAATCAAAAAAAAAGTTCTTCAATTTTAAACGCTATAATTTGGTTGCCTCTTTTCAAGAATTAAATCATCCTTAACTATTTCCTCCGTTCCTTATAAAATTCATTTTAAAAAGTCTAGAAATTATTTATTCGCCCCATCGCATGAAGTTCTTTATTCAATTGGTCTGATCATTGGATGCAATTATCTCAAGGACTCTTCGAGTAATATGAAATTCAACTTAGAATTTCAGAAATTGGGTTTTACCTTGACGAGAGGAACGAATGATCATACCTAATTGTAGTCTCAGTATGAATTTTAAATTCAATGCTTCAAAGAATCTTCTTACATAGATTTAATTTAGGTTTCTCTCTGAATTGGATAATGATTATATTTACTTATTATTGAGCTTGCTCAATTATTTCTCCTGTCGCTTGTTCGCGGTGAATATAATTCTACAATAAAGAAAACGACTACCTCGTTGACTGCCTCGTTGGTCTAGTGGTAAAACGCATCGCTTCCTGATCACGAGTTCCTTTATGAGTCCGGAGTTTGGAATTGTACCCGGTATATGGCAATAGGCTCGCCCCCTATTGCATGGGACCTAACACCCCCTGCAAAAAATGTTTGTACTCAGTACACCTCTGCTACCACCGCTTAGGGAATAAGGGCGTGACGGTGAGAAAGACTAAGTTTTTAATAATTGGATACAGGAATAATATTGTAGTTCATAATACAGTAAAACATTTGAACTACCTATATCAATGTAAAAATGCAACGAAAAGTAGAAGACCTATTAAAAAAAATCAAACATGCACCGCTTTCCATGAAAGCTTATATTCGAATCGATTTGAATAGCATCAAAATTCGACTCTAAGCGCAATAAAATCGTAACGAAACACTCTTTTAATAGATCTCAACAATTTTCCTACAAAGACCTCGGGCGCCGTCGGAATGGATTTGGGAAGTTTTACAGAGCAGCATTCACAGTAGAAAACCAAAATAAACGAACTGCTGCAATTAACGTTTACGAGTTGAGAGCGCAACGAAAGTACTGCATAGCTCTCGATTTTTCGGGGTCCCTTGTGAAATTGTATTTTTATAATTTTAATACGATTACTGGGATTGACAAGGAAATTTGTCATACAAATATAATACGACCAGCTGCCGCCTGCAATTTTGTCTTCGTATGTACCTCAATAAATTATTGCCTACTAATTTCTACCGAGACGTGGACACTCACAGTGGGACTAGTCCACAAACTCAAAGTCGCACAGCGGGCTATGGAGCGAGCTATGATCGGCGTTTCTTTGAAGGATAAAATTCGTAACGAGGTAATCCGACAAAGAACCAAAGTTACCGACATAGCTCGCAGACTCAGTAAGCTAAAGTGGCAATGGGCTGGTCACATCTGCAGAAGGACTGACGGCCGATGGAGCAAGCGTGTCCTAGAGTGGAGACCGCGACTTGGTAAGCGTAAGGTAGGACGGCCCCCAGCTAGATGGACCGACGACCTCAAGAAGGTCGCTGGGACGGACTGGATGCGGAAGGCGGGGGACCGTGTGCAATGGCGCGTGTTAGGAGAGGCCTATGTCCAGCAGTGGACTACGATAGGCTGATTGATTGATTGATTGATTGAATTTCTACCGGCGACTTCGTTTGCGTGGCCTTTAGACAACATACATTTTCCGGTATAAAAAGTATTCTATGTGTTAATCCAGGTAATAAACTTTTTAATCAAAACACGTTCAGCCGTTTTTACGTGATTGAGTAACAAACACCCAAACACAAACTTCTACATTTATAAGATTGAAAGCATGTTTTATTTTAAATTACATCACAGTGATGTTTCATCAAAATCTGTTCAGTATTTTTAAGTAAAAAAGAATATCCATACATCCATCCTCACAACCTTACACTAATGAGAATATAATGACTACGTTTTAAGAGGCAGAACTTAATACTAGAGCACAAAATTGCAAATTGTATGGAACTTACACTCAACGTTTTACCACCATGATAAGATTAAATATTATTGCTGCCAACATGAAATTATGATATGCTGCCAACCTAATAAAACAATACTGCCAGCATAAAAAAAAGAATAGAGATGTAGCCTTGACGTTAAATTGAATGGATCTATCTATATGTAACATTTTTAGGGTTCTGTAGCTTACCAGTTTCAGCTTACAATGAAATAAAAAATAGAATAATGATTGTACGTAATCACCCTGAATTTCCAACTATGTGATTTTTTTTCCATTTTAACTACCTTGCAAAAATTTAATAGATAGAATGAATTTATTTAATTGATACAGCCTTTTTATAGGAATATACTCCAAGTCTTCACATTTCACGTACCACCACTCATTGTTTACATCTGTAAAAAAAGTTTGCGTGACAAAAAATAGAAAAACGCATAGTTCTACAAGCTTTAGTATCATAAATTTATTATATTAACATTAAGAATGAAAGGTATCGATAACATAACTGCACACCACTATTGTTTTTAATATTTTTATTTATCTGAACCGCAAGAACAATAATGCCTGTAAATGAATGTAAAATATAGTATTATAACAGAAACAGACGCAGTAGACTACCTTGTTGGTCTGGTGGCAAAGCGCATCGCTTTGTGATCACGAGGTCCTGGGTTCAAATCCTAGGTCAGACAAATTTAGTTTTTCTAACAAAAAATTCCCAGTATAAGTCCGGAGTCTGGAATTGTGCCCGGTATATGGCAATAGGCTCGCCCCCTATTACATGGGACCTAACATCGTCGGCGAAACGTGGGTGTACTCAGTACACCTCTGCCACCCTCTCTGGGGAATATAGGCGTGACGGTGTATAACAGAAACAGACTTACCGATTTTTATCCAGTGGAAATTTAGCCATAAATATCATTTTCTGGTCACCTACCCGACCTTTTTTTTCCTTGGAATATTTCGAATTTAATTTTGCTCATTTTGGATTATGCAACGCCACAGAGAAAACAACGCTAATTGTATTTAGTAATACACTTGCTAAAAGGATATTAAATTCATATTTATTTTTTAATTAACAATAGTAATTTTATATGTATTATAGATACAATACTTCAATATGTTAACTTCAAATGACAATTAAAATTGACATAGCGGATTAAATATGTAATGCAAAACAGTATTATGCACCTAAATTAAAAAGCAGACAGTTATATAGTACGTATTGAGGATTTTGCTTTCAACGAGTTTAAAAAAGCAAATCCAATATAAATCGTTATTTCTACAAGACTTTCGCCAGCCTGCCTTACGCGTTTATAATATTAATATGATAGGGTTATAAATTTAGTGACGTTGGTATAAATGAGCTGCTAGAATGGATTGATGGTGGTTCTAGTAATAAGCAGATAAAATAATATTTGAAAATTTGACTACAAAAAAAATATTTGGATTCATGAGAACAGCCTAACTTTGGACCAACAGGTCATGTGGTTGTCGAGCTTTTTGAGATAGATAACGTGCTACAACGTAATAGATTTTAGATAAGTGTCATTAAATGTCTGAAATAAATGTTTCAAAAATTTGTATACCTCTATGATGCTCATACTTTATAATTTCAATCACATCTGTTCCACTTCTTGAGAGCTAATAATATTAATACAAACCCAGATAGGGCCCACGCTAATGACACTATTAAGTAACTTTTAATTAGAAAATTCCCTCAAATTACAAACATCAAAGCACAAATGCTATTGATGAAGATTGTTGCTAAAATCAAACTCCTACTTGGTACATACAGTATAGAAACTTTAAAATAAACCCGCACCATTTTGACGGAAACAAATAGTTCCGCGATGGAATACATACTCCTTTTAATAAATCTTAATTATACCAGAGATCAGTATAAGTAAATAGACGTACATACTGGTGTGTTACACTGTTGTAATGTCCCACAAAATACTGGACAGCTTAGTCCATTGGTAAATAAATCGCATAGAGGTCACGCACGAGGTCCTGGCTCCGAATCCTAGGTCGAACTGAAATGTAATTTTTCTATAGAAAAATCTTTAAAAAAAAAGGTAAACCGATTTCAAAAAGCAAAAAATAAATATTTGAAGTCGGTGCTGGTTGGTGCAGTCGGTTACTTGGCACCGACTTCAAATATTTATTTTTGTATTTTTAAGTCGATTTACCTTTTTTTTAAAAGATTTTTATTTTACCATTTTAAGTGACGAGTGATTTATTTAGTAATATTATTTTCCTATAGTATTATTATATTATTTTATATCCTATAGTAGTATTATAATATTTTCCTCAGTTGTACAGTAAGGTACCTACAGGATTAATATAATGACTATAATAACGGAATCTATACACTCGTGCTGTTCGCCGTTAAGGAGTTCCCTCTTGTATCTTCAAAGTCCAAGGTCCAATACCAATAACATTAAAATAGGACCACCTCAAAACTATACTAAAACCAATGCAAAAAGAATCATCAAAATCGGTTTATAAGCAAAGGAGTTATAAAAAAGGACGAATCATGAACCTCCTTTTTTGAAGTTGGCTAATATGCTGCTTAGTTCTATAGTAGGGTACCTATAGGATTGACGTAATACCCATAATATCTCAATTTACACATGCCTATTGTTTGTCGTTAAGGAGTTCCCTGGTGTATCTTCTCAGTCCAAGGTCTAATACTAATGAAATTAAAATGGGACCACTTTGGAGCTATACTGAACCCAATGCAAAAAAAAACATCAAAATCGGTCCACAATTGACGGAAATATCGCTGAAAATACATAAAAAAAAGAAAAAAAAGCAAACATACAACCGAACATAGAACCTCCTCCTTTTTGAAGTCGGTTAAAAATAGCTAGTATTAGTCCTGAGTCTGGCATTGTGCCCGGTAAACTGGCAATAGACTTGCCCCCTAATACATGGGATTTAATTCTTCGACGAAAAGTGAGTGTACACAGTACACTTCTGCTACCCCCGCTTAGAGACTATAGGCGTGACGGTGTTTATTTTTAACCGACTTCAAAAAGTCGGAGGTTCTATGTTCGGTTGTATGTATGATTTTTTTTTTCTTTTATGTATATTCACCGATATTTCCGTCAGTTGTGGACCGATTTTGATGTTTTTTATTGCATTGGTTTCAGTATAACTCCAAGATGGTCCCATTTTAATGTTATTGGTATTAGACTTTGGACTTTGAAGATACACCAGGGAATTCCTTAACGACAAACAATAGGACTATGCAAATTGAGACAATATGGGTGTTACGCCAATCCTAGAAGTACCCTATTGTAGAACTAAGCACAATGTTAACAGACTTCAAAAAAGGAGGAGGTTCATAATTCGTATGTATTTTTTTTTGTAATTTCTTTGCTTATAAACTGATTTTGATCATTATTTTTGCATCAGGTTCAGCATAGCTCCGTGATGGTCAAATTTAAGTTTTATTGGTATTGGACAATGAGCTTTGAAGACACACCAGGGGTTTCCTATACGGCAAACAGCATAAATGTGACAATTCAGTTATTATGAGTTTTATATCTATCTTGTAGGTACCTCCCTGTATAAATTAGTAGGATAATATAAAGGAGGTATATAAATAATAATAATAAATTCACTCATCACTTAAAATTGTAAAATAAAAAACTTAAAAAAAAGGAATACCGACTTCACACAGCAAAAAATAAATATTTGAAGTCGGTGCCAAGTGACCCACCAATCAGCACCGATTTCAAATATTTATTTTTTGCTTTTTGAAGTTTCCCTCTTTTTATAAAACATTTTTAAATAAAATGTCATAACTCGTTTTCACCACGCCATCTGTTGTTAAACACATCAAGGGGGTAAATTATCAACGTCAAATAAGATCAATAATTCTAGGTTAGCCAGGACTGCAGAGGAGTACTGTATACACCTACTTTTCGCCGACGATGTTAGGGCGCGATGCAAAAGAGGGAAAGCGTGTTGTCATATCACGGGGACATTTTAAAAGAAAACTATACTCAGTCTTATCTAGGATTTGAACGTAAGACCGATCCGGACGCGGCCTTCACTGAGAAAATCCGAGGAGAATCTCAGGAGGCTAGTTTTTGACCTTATTGTTTTATTCGTAATGTTGTTTTATTTTGTTTCAGGTACTCTACTGTCACTTTTAAAACCCCCAAGTGCTTCAACATAATATGTATTATTAAATCTTAATCTAAAAAAGAGTGAATTTAACTTGAATGGAACTGGGTTCATTATAATCTTCAAAACATCAAGCATTGATAAAGAGTTTCTGCTTGGTATAACGCATGGCACTAATCCACACCAGACTGCCTCCGCGCGGTGAAGTACGACCTATTCTCTCACACTCTCTCGATTCCTACACAAAATATAACATTAAATTTAAATAAAAAGTCTTGTAGTGGCCATTATATACTGGTCACACATCACCAAACTCAATATGTTTACATGATACGCTCAGGAAAAAACGCAGACGTTGAAACAAATTGGGTATCTAAGCCGCAGTAATATTTAATTTTCTCTTACAATATCCATTAACCTCATATTAAATCCTCCACAAATAACTTCAGATTGTTCGCGTGGCTACAAAATAAACGATAGCACTGAACCGTCATCCTGTCGGATATTGGCTCGACATAAAATTACTCCAAGGCACGTGCTCCGAGTTCTAATGGCAGACAGTAGATTGTCATCAACATGAAGTAGTGCTGTGGTGGTGCTGTGCTTTTTTCCAGAAACCGGACTGTGCCCGAGGATGGATGTCATTTTTCTCAAGAAACGCAGTGAGCCGTATACACGCTATTCGTTCAAATATTTTTGACAGGCAGGGTAGAATACTAATTGGCCGGAGATCTTGCAAGGAGACAGGGTTGTTGACTTTTGGAGTAGGGTTAACAACAGCAACTTTCCAGCTATCAGGAAAAGCTCCTGGTCCCTATAGAGGTATTAATTGGATTTTTAGTTGTTTAGTTGTTAAAACAATAGTTAATCAATTGAGTTAGAAAATAAATGACTTTACAGGTTGCTATTGCCTTACAAAATCTATGGGGTAATCGCATTCTCAAAGCTCATTTGGTACTGTCAACTACTCAATCCATAAATGTGCGGCCCGCGATGATCCTCACACATTGTCCTATGTGTCTTGATCAGAAAAATGTGACGAACACTGCTCTAGACAGAAAACTTATCCAACTAATACCTATTAGAAATGGTCGACTACGATCTAAAAGAGATCTCAAATCGATACAATACGCTTTCGGTAATAAATCACGATCATCGTTCCGGAGTGAGAGCTTCAATACACGAACAGTTTATGGGAAGCACATCGCGACGACCTCAAATCCCGTGGAAAGTGGGGATAAGAGCGTTTATTTGTTCAGACTAATGCACATTTTATGCGGGACCCAGCCCTTATGACTTACGTGATGTAACTTTATGGTAAAAGATATGAGCTGAAGAGTACTGCTACTGTTATTAAATTACTATTATTGCTATGCTTCAGTATTTCTAGTGGCATATAGATCGGCTGGCAGTCACGAGGCCTAGGTTCGGAAAAATAATGTATTGAGGTCTTTCTATAGGAATAATTCTCAGTAATAATACGAAGTCCGGAATCGTGTCCGGTATAATGGCAATAGGCTAGCCCCCTATTCTAACCCTATTAGGACCTAACGCCATCGTTTAAATGTGAATGTACACACCTTCGATACCCTTCCTTCGAATACATGACTGTGTTTATTTTTTTTTTATATCATCAATTGATTCCAAAATTTAGTTAATTTCTGTAGTACCGTCCCCGCAAGAGGAATATTAGGCGTGACGGTGCTTATTTTTAATAAGGCTTTTATTTAACCACACTTGCATAGTAAATCCCTTCATAATATCCATCACGCTTATGCCTCTAATTTGAACAAGACCGAAAAATAGGTTTACTCGTAAAATTCCAGTCGTAAATATGAAGAGAAGAGATTCTTTTGAATAAAATAACATAGTTCCCATAAGATTATGTGCATATATTGTGCTTTTAAATTCTGCCTGTCATAGGGATCATGGGGATACGTAACTTACTATTATATCAATACATCTGCAAACTTGAATTCGATGGTAGAATGGTAAACAAAATAATTTATGATATTATTTATCAAACAAAATAGAGTATATTATATAGGTATGCTATGTTGATGTTATTATATATTGTAACTTTGTCGATAAAGCGTGTTATCACGCTCATTTTCATTAAGTAAATTTGTATAGTGAAAAGGATGGCATATCAACGCCATAGCGGCAGGCTAACGTCAATCTATTTTTGCTTAGCCCTTTTTCTTCCTGTCACAAAGTCGTTAATGAAATTTCATAAGAAACAACTAGAAAAGCAAGGAAGCAAAGTAAGAGAATTCCGCCTTTAAGTTATTAAAATGATTTAATGTGTCATACTGATAGGTTGCATCGTGAATATTTAGTGCTGAAATCTATCGTATATATATAATCTGTAGGCAGAGAGTACTGAGTTTCAACAGGTTCTTTCCAGGTTCACTGATGAAATCTCTTGTTATATAAACATTTGAAGTAATTTTATAGCGCTTGTCGAGCTATAGGACCGCGGTGTTTTTAGCGACCACCTTCCAGTAGTAGTACTCGTACACGTAGTACGGTATAATATGAGTGTCCATTAGTGGTATTTTCTTATTTGAGCGTAGCACTACAGGACCGCGGTGTTTTCAGCGATCACCAAGATTAACCAGCATTCAGCTTAGTGAGTATAAGATGTGTGACCATTTGTGACTCCATAGACAAGCGTCTTCGCACTTCATAAGGCCTGTTAAGCCTTATCAACACTTCATGTGGTATCCGTTAATCGAAGTTGGAAGCCTTACGCGCTTGATAAGTTTCAACAGCAGATTATCACAAACTCGGCTCCACTTATCCGGCTCGGCTCCACGGCTCCATTGAGTCCGCGCCGTGGATTATAACCAAATCTCTATCAGCTCATTAATTAGAGGTGTTTTTACCCAGCAGTTGGACAGTATATCCTGATTTATTATAAAATCATGTATATTTTACACGAAATATATCCGTCCGTCTGTGAGGCGTTCTCTATCCCAGTGAAATTGCTCCACATACATAATTCACGAGCTTCTGTTTAGCGTTATAGCGTGTTCAATTACGTATTTTTGCGTGTAACATTGGGGTTAAGGTGAAATACATAATTGATTAATAAAATGTATACGGAATTGATTGGTTGATTGGCTGGTATTTTTTTTGAACCGACAACCTGGTTGATGAAAGAAAGAAATTTTATTGCCACAGTATGAGAGACACACACAGAGATATTTAACTGATGGTGCGTTCATATATACTTTCCTTAACAGACCTAGTAAAGGTCACGGTTAAACATTGGATACGTTTAGCCCAAAACCGGTGGTTATGGTGATCTTCGGGGAAGCCTTTGTCCTGTAGTGGACTTGGCTGATGATGATGATGATAACCTGGTTGGTCATTATATCCATATACTGCATATCGATAATAAGGATTTGGAAGACAGCTATATAGTGCGATTGATGATTGAGTTTTTTTTAATATAAAGGTCAAACATATTTCGGCAAAATGTGAACGTACTATGTACACCTGTTCTTATGCCATTTGAGAATATGGACAGAAAAGTACTATGCATATCCTGGACCTGACGTGGTTGGCGATATATGCGTCAGAAATTTTTAATAAGAAATAACACTTAGGCCCGTATTACAGAACCAAAAATCAGTCGTGAATCTAGTTTTAAAATTAACATTTTAGTACAAAAATCAGCTTTTGGGCCTAAGTCCTACTTATGATTCGAACCGAAGATCTTATCATCGCTAACCGAATTTACCACTACCCCAACGAGCCAGGAAAAAGTTACGATCAAAATTACAACTACCAACGTGCATTAAGTTGAAATTGTCTCGATTGTCCATTATCATTCAACGAAGATATGATGCGAAGTACATATACAGCCATTAAATATGCATGGAATCTGTGCAAACATATCGAACGCAATAATATATTTAAGACCAACCAGAATATCATACGACACAATGCTTCTGTTGTAAACAGAATAAGTAAAAAGATATCGATATTTTTAAATTCGTGTAATGTACATATCAATGTCTTAATACAGTGTAGTGCGGGAATAGTAACATTTACCTAATAAAATAATACAAAAAATACTGACTTCATTTGAAATTGCTTGGGTAGTTTTGTCAGTATTTATGAATTCAAATTTCACATACATAATCGCTTACACCAAGAAAAGTAAATATGGATCGTTCAGCAAAGATGTCCCGTGAAATCATCGTATATTAATTATTAAATTCGTTAACTGAAGCGGCCTTAGCTCAAATCATTAGACCAAGCCATCAATATTATCTAGTACATGGTATTTCTGAAAATACTAAAAAGTACGATAATTACTCAAGAACTTAAAGACTGTTCGAAATATCTATATAACAACTTTGAATTAATATAAAAACTTGTGATTCCACTTATTGTACATAGTAGCAGCTATTTATACAACTAAAAAGAATTCACGCTCAAATTCCTATCTGCTTTCATTTCCTTCCTTAGAAAAAAAAATTGCAACCACTGACACCATTTCTCTCAAACTCAATTTCCTCTTCCATACTTCAACATTCTTTGTATAGGCTCACGCAATATACATGCAAATTTTTATCACATATTTATTTGTCGTATGATTTACGTGCGTCATTTAGACAGTTAAATGAACTGGGAGCTTTTTGGGGGTAAGGAAAGGGCAAGGTTCACAGGCAATGTCCCAACGACCTGTCTAAAAAATGGCCGTAATAAAGAAGGGTTATTTTCAGAGCCGAGTGTCTTTCTCACCTTATATTTGTGTCCAGCATTCTCTGAAGTCATTTGTGAGTTGAGCAAAGTGCACATTAAGCATTAGTAAGCTTGGTTATAAGTTGCGAAAGTTCTGTTAGGTTGGTGGAGTCTTGAGAAGTTATTTACTTTAGGTTTTGCTTGGTAGATTCTTTAGTTGTAATACGGCTTAGTGAAATTTGTTAAGTGTACAACTTAAGTGTTACATATACGTATTCTTCACAGCCGCTGTTATGAAATTTAGCTACTGTATTATAAAGAGTGGACCGATGGCCTGGTGCAAGTCGTAGCTAAAAGTTGGATGCATACAACACAAAGCCAGTTCTCGTGGTGATTTTGGGGGAAGTTTTTGACCTGCATTTGACATCTTCGGCTGATGATAGATATAAAGAATATGTATATTTTTATTGCCATAGCGATGTCTTAGCGATCACTAAAGTAAAGCAGCTTTCGAATCAGTGACATTAGTAGCATCTTCACTTTGAAACGTATCCGTGTTTCAGAAGGCATGTTGAGCTACTGGTTTCGGTTACCACTTGATTTAGTAGTAGGTAAACTAATTTGGAATCCTTATGAGCGATTTTACAAGTTCCAATGGCAAGTGGCTTGTCGTTACTTATTTGCATTGAGATTGAAGGTTGGATTATTATTCATTCACAAAACTGATTTGCTAGTTGTAGCTATAGTAGTATAGTTAATTATATGTATATATGCATCACGTATAACTAACGCGTGTTTGAAACGAACTCTGGGAGTGGAGAAAGCCAGAGAGGTATATAAGGAAAGAACCTGCATGCATTGTAGGAAGGCACACCCGAGGTGCGCCAGTAACAGAAATGGGGCAACGGCAAATTTACTAGGTTTTTTAATGGCAAAATCTACTTTGTGGCTACTATACATGGTCTGGAATTAAATATAGGAAGAAATAAGTGTTTGACTTCTAAATATATAGGAAGGGTTTACTTTATTTTACGAAAGAGAAATTACAGCTTAAAAAAATAAATAAACATCGTCACGCCTATATTCCCCAGAGGGGGTGGCAGAGGTGTACTGAGTACACCCACGTTTCGCCGACAATGTTAGGTCCCATGTAATAGGGGGCGAGCCTATTGCCATATACCGGGCACAATTCCAGACTCCGGACTCATACTGGGAATTTTTCGTTAGAAAAACTACATTTGTCCGACCTAGGATTTGAACCCAGGACCTCGTGATCACAAAGCGATGCGCTTTGCCACCAGACCAACTGAAAAAAAAGTTGTGAAATGACCAAGGGCTTTAGAAATGAATGGGATCACATTCGTACTATCCAAGAAAGGTAAAGTTGAATACCTTAATTTAATTTAAAGAAGCAGAAAGACAAACTAGCTGTTGGCTTTTGTAAAAGTTATCGCCAATTCAATCAACGCTTTAAGACTCGCCAATATAAATAATTTCTATTACAAAACCTAATAATTTCTAAACTAGCATAAAAATTACGCATGTTACATCCTTGCACCAACTTTCGCTTAACCAGAGGTAATATTTTAGTAACAAAATGGATCCGGGCTGTTCACTCGTGCATTTCAGATTACCTATTGGATTGGATACCATTACTTAATTTGTGTCCATTCTTTGTAGGAATGTGAAATTCATTGATTTTGAATATCCAAAGGAAGTACTCGCGCTACGGGTATGCTTTTAAAACCAAAATTGTGTAGATGTATTTGCAGCCGGATGTAATCCAGATTTAAGGATAAAAGCAAAAATGTTCCTTTTGTGTGTAAATGAGTATGTTGTTGTTGGCCTTTACAATCCTACCAGACAGATCGGAAATTGCCATCGATAATATCTTTATATTTTATTGAAATGTGCAATACTTTTAACATTTAGTGAAATAACAATCACTATAGTAAAATTTATTATATACTCTAATGTTGTATTAAAATAAAGTACAAAAAGTTTGTTAGGACATCAACAATTGTAAAATTTTACTTATAATTTACCTTTATTTTCTAATATCTGATTGTGCAAGTGCATTCATAATTTAGGCGAAGTCGTAAGAAATATATCAGACGCCTTCTCAGCTAATACCGTGACAGCTGCATTGATATTTCCACTGGTCATCGTGGGCATAGAAGAGCTAACCACCACACGCTACGCTTCAACCCCTTTCACTTTCAGACTGCTATCCAACACGAAGCCCATAGCACATGTACCGCTATAATGCCACATAGAAGAAGACATTGCCAGCGCGTAACATTTCCAAAACTCTTCTGAAGTCGACTCGCTTTAACACAAACCAACATCAACTAACGACGCATTCACGCTTGTGAAATAAGCCGTGTCTAGAACCCTATTGAAGTCTTCTAGGCACTTTCCCAGTAACGTCAGATCTGAACTGTCGCTGGACGCACCTGTAAATATATATATTAGGATAAATAAAAGGATCATCTCTGTAGTCAGCACTTGTGAGCACCACATGACCTCGCGATTTAGGTTTAAGGAGATTAGCCACTACGAATAGTAGCGACCTGTTCTTGCTTGCTTTTTAAATCTTCTCGCAGATATCATTTCTTTGTTTAAACACTTTAGTGCAAAGTTGAAATAAGGCTGCGGAATCGTGAGGGAATACCAAATTGATAGTCTGGTAGTCTGGGTAAGCTTGCGAGGAATCAAGAGCCACGTAACCAGTTGTGGTAGGAACTGGCAACTTGTGAGGGTTGATAGCGGGGGTAGTTCCAGTATTGGTTTCCATTGCGTATGCTAAAACTGCGCCTAAATGGTCTTGAAAGTTTTGTCCAACTGGCAAATCAGCGTCGACGTCGATGCCTAATCTTTCGAGCTGTGATTGGGGGCCGATACCAGAAAGCATTAAAAATTTTAGACTGTTAATTGCACCGGCAGATACTATAACCTCCTTGTTTGCATGTAGTGTAAGCATGTTACTGTTAGAGTCGATAGCTTGTATTCCAGTGGCGATATTGTCGCTGATCAGAATATTTGTAACAGTTGTGTACAACGCAACGCATAAGTTAGTGCGTTGCGTGGCATTACCCAAATAAGCTAAAGAATTGCTTTGACGTACACCATCGGCAATATTTAACAACGGTCCTGTAAACCTGCAGTCTGCGGCCCCGACACATCAATCTTGATTTTGTGACCAAGCTCTTAAAAAGCATTTAAGTAGTTTTCATTTACTGAGCTGGATTCTCTTGCAACCTTCATATATCTTGAACTGCCGCGGTACTTAGTTTGCTCCGAATCCAATATCACTTCATCGTACAATTGCTCCATTTTTGTAAAGTAATGAAGAATGTTGGTGTAATTCCAAGAATCATCTCGGGATATATCAACCCATTCTTAGAAATCGTACTCATTTCCTTGTACGTGTATCAAGTGATGAAATGCACTACTGCCGCCCAATAGTTTTCCTTGTGTCAAACTTACAGTGGATTCTTGCAAGTTCTGTGCGGAGTAGTTGTCATTCACCGAAGTAAAGTTGTAATTGTATTTAGATTCTGGTTGTATTTGGTACCACTCTATGCAAAATAAATACCAATAATGCTTATTACAGCACGGTCACACATTCCAAGACTAACCAAGAAGAACGTTGCTTGAACTATTCTCGCCACCCCCATTTGTGAGACAAGGCTATTATCCAGCAGGCTAGGCAGTATATACTGTTTATTATTGTGTAAAAACCATAATGTGTCGATGAACCTAATTTCGATCATTCTATCAATTCCTCTGAAACTACCGTTAATAGTTTCAATGATATCTGTGCATTTTTAGATGTTATCTGTAGGCTCATTTGTACAGGACGACGTCTGCATGATTTGTATAAATAGATTTTGTAATAGATTAAGTTACTGTAGTACATTATGTAATTTAAGTTAGAAATAAGATAATGTCATAGAATCGTAGCGCAAAAACACTAGTATACAATTAGAAGAGTGTAACCCTGAAAGGGATAGGAACAATTAGAAGAGTGTAACCCTAAAAGGGATAGGAATAATTAGAACAGTGTAACCCTGGAAAGAGACAGGAATAGTTGTATCGTAATTGGTCCATTTGATTAATAAACTCGATGCAAAGCCCACTAGTTGTGACACAACAAACATCGCGCCATGCACGTTCGAGCGACTGGGCATTGAAGAATATAGGAAGAAACTCTGCGCGAAGCGGGTCACAACTGGTGGGTGGAGCACTGTTTCAAGATTATTTGGCTTTTATTTGAATTCTCCTTCACGACGCATACTAGCCACAGCAGCAACAGGGCGCATGACGTATTATTCGTCCTGTTCATTTGGTCCTTCGAGCCGGATTATCGTCGTCAAGAGAAAATAGAAGAATCAAGCTGAAAAAGGAAGAAAATAGAAGAAAGAAACATGCCAGTCACACGCTCCACCACCTACTGGTGGTGCAGCATCGGCCCCAGTCGCCGAATCGTCGGGGTCGACTACAGCGACAGAGTCGACCGCCACGTCAGAGTCGACCGCCACGTCAGAGTCAACCGACACGACAGAATCTACCGTCATGACGGAAACAACCGCCACGGCAGACACTTCCGCGACGGAGAAAACAAAAAAAAACCAGTGTCCAAGAGGACTGGAACAAAGAAGACGCTCTCAACGAAGACGCGAAGATTGAAGCTCGCCCGCGCCAAGGAGGAGCTACTAGAATTACAAGTCCAATTAGCAGCTGCGAAAATATCACGAATCGAAGCCGAAGATGAAGAAAGCGAGAGTGACGCCGACACGTGCATATCAGACGAACAAGAAATAGAGAAAAGAGTCGGGAGCTGGCTGAACGACTCGCGACCTCACGTCCTGGCCATCGCCGAAAGGCCACACGACATAGACGTGGGGCGCACCATCGATGCAGCGCCGCGGGCGACAACGCCGTTGCCCCCTGCACCGATCCAGCCACCACCCATCGCCGTGTCGAAGAATGAAGAAACGACAGTCGCGACGCCGCCACAGCAAATTGACCTGCGTGAGCTGGCGTCCGCAATCACCCTCGCCGCCCGGTCCGGGAGCGCCCCGAACCACCGCTTCGCTACTGAATTGCCGTACTTCAGTGGGTCACACCAAGAGTGGCTCACCTTCAAAGCTGCCTACGAAGAATCTGCGCCGAGCTTCACGGACACAGAGAACGTCGCGAGACTACGAAGAGCGCTAAAAGTTAAAGCTAAAGAAGCCGTTGAGAACTTACTCATCTACAACGCTAAGACAGCCGACATACTCCGGGCGCTCGAAGCACGCTTCGGCCGACCAGATTGCATCGCGCTGGGCGAACTAAAACTACTGCGCGCGCTGCCCCGACTCAGCGACAACCCGAGAGACATCTGCGTGATCGCGACGCGGGTGATGAACATCGTCGCGACGCTACGCGCACTCAACCGCGTGGCGTACCTGTATAACCCGGAGGCTGTCAAGACGACCATTGAGAAGTTCACACCGGCGCTCAAGTATAGATGGTTCGACTACGCAGCGGAAGAACAGACAGAAGAACCCGACCTACTGAGGCTCTCTAATTACCTCAGTAGGGAGGCCGATAGGTGCGGGCGCTACGCACCTCCCGAACACGTGACACCCGAACGGGAACATATAGCCAGAAGACAGACGAACAAGACTTATAGCACCGCTGTATCGAGCCCGAGGAAAGAAAAATGCGCTGCGTGTCACGACACAGAGCACGAGGTAACCAAGTGCAAGAAATTTATTGAGTCGACGGTCAACGACAGATGGGACATCGCGAAGGCACGAAGACTATGCTTCGCGTGTCTACGATTCAGAACAAAGAGTCATCATTGCAAGAGGCACACTTGCGACACCGACGGGTGCAAATACTCGCACCACAGACTGCTTCACCACGTCAAAAGCGAACGGGTTGCAGAAGAGGACAACACGGAAAAACTGACAGTCGCGTCAACATGGACAAGAGGCTTCGCGTCGTATCTCAAGATAGTGCCGGTACACATTTCCGGACCGGCGGGAGGAGTAGACACTTACGCCCTCCTCGACGACGGGTCAACGGTGACACTCATCGACGCCGAGCTCGCCAACCAGACAGGTGCGCGCGGCCCCCGCGAGTCACTGCACATCGAGGCGATCGGCGATTGCAACGTCCGGTCATCGAACTCCCGTCGGGTCCAGCTGACGTTGAGAGGTACGTCCCAGCGCGCACATCGGATTCAAGCGCGCACCATTCAGAATATGAAGTTGTCACCGCAAGCCGTCACCGTGCAAGACATCGCCGATTGCAAGCATCTGCGGGACATAGAAAGCGATATCACCTACAGAAGAGCGAAACCCCAGATACTCATCGGCCAAAACAATTGGCACCTGCTAGTGACGTCGGAGGTACGCCGGAGACGACACCAACCCGTTGCCTCCCGGACTCCTCTCGGCTGGGTATTACACGGCGCGCGCTCACGGCTCACTGTACAAGATGCGCACAAAGTCAACTTCATCGCGGACAGGAGTGAAGACGAAGACATGAACGATCAGCTGAGACACTACTTCGCACTCGAGTCACTCTTCGTCGAGCCCAAAAACCCGAAGAGCAGCCCAGATCAACGCGCGCTTGACAAGCTCGACAAAGAAGTCCGTATTGACAGCGGCGGGAGATATAAAGCCCCTCTACTGTGGAAAACCGACACTGTTAAGATGCCTGAAAATTATGAAAACACACTGAAGCGTTTACACAATATCGAAAAGAAGATTGACCGCGATTCGACTCTGAAAACGAAGTACACAGAACAGATGGACGCACTTATCCAGAAGGGATACGCCGAGCCCGCACCGAAAAATAGAACTGAGAATCGAACGTGGTACCTCCCGCACTTTGCAGTACTGAACGCATTGAAACCGAACAAAGTGCGAATAGTCCACGACGCCGCCGCTAAGACGAAAGGAGTGTCACTCAATGACCATTTATTGACGGGTCCCGACTTGCTGCAGTCACTCCCCGGCGTCGCATGAGGTTCCGACAGCACAGAATCGCCGTGTCTGCCGACATCAAGGAGATGTTCATGCAGATAAAAATCAAGACAGAAGACAGAGACGCGCTGCGGTACTTGTGGCGCGGCGATCGGCGCGATGAACACCCGCCCGAAGAGTACAGGATGACGTCACTCATCTTCGGGGCCACATGTTCACCGTCCATCGCAATCTACGTGAAGAATCACAACGCAGAAAAGTACAAGGACACCCATCCAGAAGCGAGCCGCGCCATCGTTCGCAACCACTATGTCGACGACTTGTTACACAGCTTCGACGACAAAGACAGCGCCATCAACATCTCAAAACAGATCGACGAGATACATCGGGCGGCGCACTATGAGCTGAGACAATGGTCGTCTAACTCTACGGCGGTACTACAGACTCTCGAACCGGGTGCGACACAGCGGGCGATCGGAATTAATGAAGAAAGGAAGACAGAACGAGTGCTTGGGTTAGAGTGGAGGCCAGACACCGACGACATCGGGTTCAACCTTGACCTGGCGCGCCTCCTCCCGGGCATACTCGACAAACCGACACCGACGAAGCGGGAGACACTCCGCATACTGATGTCTCTGTTTGACCCGCTCGGAATCGCTTCGCCCATCACAATAAGGGGCCAAGCAGATACTGCAGAAGATATGGCGGCGCGGCACAGAATGGGACGACAACATCGACGATGACCTAGCACAACAGTGGGTCGAGTGGACCCAACATCTGCGCAGTCTGCGGGACATGAACACGTCGATCCCGAGACTCGAACTGCAAGCCGCCGTACTGGGTAGTTGCCTGGGCGCGACTATCATCGCCGAACACGATAGGAAGCCAACCGCAGTGACCTACTGGACGGACAGCCGTACCGTCATGACATGGTTGAAGACGGGCGCGCGATCCTACCGCCCGTTCGTCGCACATCGCATCGCCGCGATAGAAGAAAATAGCGACATAAGTGACTGGAGGTGGGTGCCCACGAAGCTAAACGTGGCCGACGACGCGACGCGCGAAGTACCCAGGGACATCGGCTCTCATCACCGATGGTTCCTTGCGCCCGAGTTCCTGCGCGAGCACCTATCAACATGGCCGGCGGAGCGACCGACACTCGACGCAGCGACGGGCGAGGAGCGGACACACAATATCACCGAGCAACGGCCCGCCTCACCGCGATCAGCTGTTCCGGATCCAGCGCGCTTCTCTACGTGGGAGCGCCTGTTACGAGCGACGGCGCGCGTGCTGCAGTTCATCGACCTGTGCAGAGTGAATAGACAATTAGTGAACTATAAAAGACAGGCTAGGAATCGTGAAAAGGACCCACAGTGGAATAGTGTTAAGAATAGGAATAAGTGTAGCGATAAGTGTAGAATTAAGTTTAGTGATAAGGACAGTGTTAAGTGTTTACCGCTCAGTGCAGAACTATTGATAAGAGCGGAGGCGTTGTTAGTGCGTGTAGTACAACACGACTCGTATAACAGCGAACTGAGTAATAGTGATAGACTATCGAAGGGCCGCCTCCGCCCCTTATCAGCGCAGATTATCAGTGGAGTGATAAGGATCAAGTCGCGAATAAGTGCGACGCCGGACATCAGCGACGAACTACGGTGCCCCGCAGTGCTGGACGGAGATCATATCGCGTCACCCGCCTGTACATCGAGCACGTACACCGACAGCTGCACCACGCCGGAGTTCTACTCCGGCGTGGTGCAGCTGTCGGTGTACGACACTCGTTGATGGTCGCCTCTAGGCGACCATCAACGAGTGTCGAGCAAGGTACTGGATAACTCGATTACGTACAGTAGCCCGAATGGTCATACACAAGTGCTACAGCTGTCGCCGAAGAAGAGACGCGCCTCCAGAGCCGAGCACCGGGAACTTGCCGCCCTGCAGACTGGCTCACCATCAGAGGGCCTTCACGTACACCGGCATCGACTATTTTGGACCTCTGACTGTGACAGTGGGTCGGGGCACACAGAAGCGCTACGTAGCCCTCTTCACCTGCCTGACTTCACGCGCCGTACACCTGGAAGTCGCCGCATCACTCAGCACCGAGTCAGCTGTGATGGCCCTACGACGATTCATCGCCCGCCGCGGCTGCCCGACTGAAATATGATCGGACAACGGGACTAATCTCCGCGGCGCCAACAGAGAGCTACGGGAGGCGCTGGACAACGCCACCCGAGAAGAGGCCATGGGAAAAACCATCAGCTGGCGCTTTATTCCCCCCGGCGCCCCGTTTATGGGCGGCGCATGGGAAAGACTGGTGCGCAGCGTAAAGACGGCCCTATACGCGATCCTGACGGAGAGGCACTCGACAGAAGAGGTTCTCACCACACTGCTGGCAGAGGTCGAGTTTACAGTAAACAACCGACCGCTCACTCACGTACCCGTCGACCCTGAGGACCCAGAGGCGCTGACACCGAACCACTTTCTGCTCTACGGCCCAGCGCGCAAACCGACACCAGGGACCTTCACTGACACTGACCTCATCGGCCGCACCCATTGGAGAGCGGCACAGAGACTCGCGGACATGTTCTGGGAACGATGGATAAGGGAGTACTTACCTGGACTTCAGTACCGGCGGGAGCCCCATGGACGCGGCGCCGCACTGAAAGAGGAGGACATCGTCCTCATTGTTGACAACGAACTCCCCAGGAACATGTGGCCTCTTGGGAGGATAATAAGGACCTTCCCTGGAGAAGATGGAATTGTACGTGCGCACCAAGGGAGCAGTTCTTCGGAGGCCAGCGAAGAAATTGATAGTGTTGCCGACGTCGTCCCTCTACGAAGACTTATGAACCGTCAGTGAAGCCGACAGTTTACGGCGGGAGAAATGTACAGGATGACGTCTGCATGATTTGTATAAATAGATTTTGTAATAGATTAAGTTACTGTAGTACATTATGTAATTTAAGTTAGAAATAAGATAATGTCATAGAATCGTAGCGCATAAACACTAGCATACAATTAGAAGAGTGTAACCCTGAAAGGGATATGAACAATTAGAAGAGTGTAACCCTGTAAGGGATAGGAATAATTGTATCGTAATTGGTCCATTAGATTAATAAACTCGATGCAAAGCCCACTAGTTGTGACACAACAAAATGATATTTAGCAGCGCGAAACATCGTGCCATGCACGTTTGAGCGACTGGGCATTGAAGAATATAGGAAGAAACTCTGCGCGAAGAGGGTCACAACTGGTGGGTGGAGCACTGTTTCAAGATTATTCGGCTTTTATTTGAATTCTCCTTCACGACGCATACTAGCCACAGCAGCAACAGGGCGCACGACGTATTATTCGTCCTGTTCATCATTAATAAATATTTTATCGATAATTTGACGAACAAAATCTCATCGATACTATATAAGAATGCGGCTGATATTGTAATATATCTTATCCTTGGACCACTGACGTTGGAAAAAACAAACAAAGACTTTGTCGATACAGTAAATGATACTTATAAGAATACACACACCACAATAAGAGAGCACCATCATGTCAAGTGCATGACAATATATTCGCCCTGATATATAATAGACTGGTGTCGTTTGTATAGGTGTGCAGTTTTTTTTTTTTTTAACGAGAAAAACGTAGCACCTCTCTAGGATTTATTTCTGTATTATGGGTGCGCTTACAAACATGAATTCCACATACACAAACATACAGACCGAAACAATTACTTGTTGGCCACACAAAGATTTGTCCCTTGCGAGGAACAAATTCGCTACTATTAATCACTGCATCAAATCGCCAGTCAATGGCATAGGTATAGTATGTATATGTCGCATATGTGTCATGAGTACAGTTTTTAAACGACACATATACGTCAAAGTGACATACAAAGCCTGGTGTAGGGGGTTACTGAGAAACTGGAGATCACTTTGTATTCGTGATCATACCGTTGCTGTTCGTTGCTGTAGAAGTTACCCTCGAGCCTGGGAACTGTGTTGTGTATCGCGAGTGAGTTGTATGACAAGTGTATTTTCCATCGTGCCTGCATATAATCTCGAGTTAATCGCTGAGAGCTTATTTTTTCGCCCGAATCCCTACTTTTGCTGGCTTTGACTACAATGAGTGGTCAGGAAAGTAACGATCCTCCGTTATGTATGTAAGTCATATATTCTGCTTGAAGAATATCGGCGTGTCCGTGTTTATAAAACTAGCGTATTTCGGTTACTTAAATCCCATATCTTATCAAAAATGTTCGCTTCAAGTTTAACAAGCATCAAACATCTTTATAATGAAAGCACCTTTAAACTTTATGTGGAACAAAAGACAAGAAACTTTTCCGTAGATGTATTCGGGATATAATCCGATAATAGAGGAAAGTTGTAAACAATGAGTATTCTAGATGTTACAAGGTATTTATATAAGTCGTATTATACGTTGAATACTCTCTTTTACAAACATGTGCTAAAGCGTTGCATGAAGAGCTGTAGCCAAGATTCCTCTGTGGGAGAAAAAAAGCTGCTAACAGAGGACTTAGGTTAAATCCAAACACCGTAACTTTGAAACTCAGCGGTACCCTAACCTTGACGCAAATCTTGTATTTTCACTTGAAACTTCGACCGATATGTTTACACGCCCGCCATGTGCGAGGATCTTTACTAAGAAGGTTGGCTACATACGCCACATGCGACCATAAGGACGCCAACAATAACGGAGTTGATGCAGTCGCCGTGGCTAAAATTGGTCTGGATCACATCATTACTATTCAATTTATCACTCTTTCTTACGCTCTCGTTGGTCTAGTAGTGCATAATGCAGTTGGAGATCAGAAGGTCCTGAAAATAGGTCGGAAAAAGTAAGCTTTTTCGATTATAAAATTCTCAGTAGCAGTCCCTAATCTACGATTTTGCCCTGTATTGGCAATAGACTTAACTCCTATCAAATTAGGACCAGTGATATGTGAGCGCTATATTTGCGTTATACTGTCTTATACTTTAAATATTGCTTGATATAATCTTTTAATGAAAGGATAAAACGAAATTCACACGTTTCAAGCAATGAAAAAAATACGCTAAGGCGTGCAAACTGCTCAATTTTAAAGTATCAGGCAACAACGGATCAAGCATACCAACTATGCTAATGCTAATTGCGCTCTTATTATTGGTGTAATAAAATTCAAAATGGCAAATCAAAACGAACATGTTTGAATTGTTATCAAAAAACGTGATAGATTCGGTAATGAAGGCTTCAGACTTCTGACGGGCGTTATCGCGATGATCGATGTTGCCGTTGCGATGTTTTGATATATTTCTTCAAGGGAGTGTAAATTATTCTGCAGTGTACCATAAATGATGTAAATACAGAACCCCTGACAACGGATGCCTTATATGAATGAATTACAAAAGAGCAACTTAATACAAAATTGAAAAGTTTCGGTCAGTTTTGTAGTCGCAGTGGTTTAAATTGTAGATCTTAGGAGTTATCTTTGTCGATCTATCAAACATGATTTGCATTTTGTAATATATTTTCATTATCAACTAGATTGGTTAGTGATTAAATACTAGAACAATGGAAACTTAACGTTTTGGAATAGGACGGTTAGAGTATAAAACTAGAGAAGACGAAAAGTATGAACATGAACACTCGCACGCCACCACCATCGTACAAACCACAACGCATTTATATACAAAACTATGACCAGCGTATAGCACATATTTTTTCCTTTAACTGATACCGGGACATAAGTTATACCCCTTAACACGCACATATTTTTCAAATTTATTTCTAGGAAATCTGCTGATGCTTTGTACAGAGTAAAAATGTTCAAGTTACCAATCTAGTCCTTATTATATCTATGATTAGTGCTTTAATGATTATTTGATTAATGATTGGTTGTTAATGTGTTAGATGGTTTATAACTTCATCTCATGCAAGGTTAATTGCGAATGAATTTAAAATACTATTTAAATTCTCCAACAACGGCTTTAACTAAGCTGCTGTAACTAACATTAATTCCGCACCCGAATTAAAAGTATCTCACTGAGTTCACGCAAATAATTAAAGAGACTAGAATTCAAGGTCCCGAAATGTACCGGTTAAAAGTATGAACAAATAAAAAGTATTTAATAGCAATTGTTAAATTTGTATTGTGTACTGTGTACACATAACCGACGATGTTAGATCCCATGTAATAGGGGGCCATCCTATTGCCATATAGCAGGCACAATTCCAGGCTCCGGGCTGATACTAGGAATTTTTCGATAGAAAAACTACATTTGTCCGACATAGGATTTTAACCCAAGACCTGGTGATCGCAAAGCACATTATTTGCTATTAGACCAACGAGGCAGATAAGAAGCAGTTACCTTCTAATATTAAATTATAATCATTATTCTTTAATCAGTCTGTATCAACCCACTATTAAGTGTAGACCTCTTCTCTATCCCGCTAATCGTTTCGGTCATGTGCTTATATTTTTTTTATATTATATGCACCCACATTCTGCTAATGATATTAGGCTTTTATGTAATAGAAAGTGGGTATTCTCAATTTATTATGCACAATTTCAAGCTGGGCCGCTACGAGGTTTTATTATGTTTTAGTGAATAACCATTGTTTGCCAGCATTGGAATTGAGAAGCTCATGATTACCGGCTGCGCCATATTCCTATAGATCAAAATCTTTGCATTACGTAACATTTTCCTGAATAGGTAGTGTAGCCTAAATAGTACTATTAAGCAGTCTTTTGATGTTTTACTTTTGATTTTTTTTATTCAATCGTGATCCTCAAGCCAGAAATTAATTCTATCTATTTATATCATCACGCCAGATCCCTTGTGGGGTAGGCAGAGAGTACAGAGTTCCAACAGGTTCTTTCATTACATACCAGAAATTAAATGATTCAAGTAATATAATAAACGATAAACCGCTTAACCTTCTGCATAGTTTACTAAACAATTTTAGTACCACACTACCAGCCTATTATGTACTACTAGCCTACTATCTACTGACTAGAACAATGTAGATTATTTATAGCAGAGATTACTGCGCTTGAATTACTAGATCCACTTACTGTCCATACTGGGCATTGTAAGCACCTAGATACATAATATTATGTAATATTGTTAATACTATTACATTGTTCCACTGCAGACAAAAGATCATCTTCCACTAATTACAGTCTCGTACAAGTTAGTGACAGACCTGTTAATATGAGTTCAGCTTGTTGTACAACTGCTTTCTAGGCCTGCCTATCTGGGTCTGCTAGTTTTGACATAGTGTTTCATGATAGATCATGAAACACTGTCAAAACTACCGGGTCATGATTTTGCAGATTGTCGTTCTACTTGGGGGTCGTCCATTAAGCACGTAATGTTTTAGCAACTTTTTAAGCATCCCCCTTGGTGATACGAGGAGAGATTTGTTTTAGACTAAAACCGGAACCAAAATCACGTGTATTTTTTTGGCACAAAGTATCTTAAAAATTTTTAAGTTGAGTCACGGTTACACACCGCTTTTCGGTTCGAAAATCGGTTCTACAAAAAAAAGTGCACATGATATCTCACTCCACCATCCCCCTCCTTCACCCCTTGTGATATATCGTGATTTTTTCGAATCCCTCTCCCCCCACCTTTGAGCCTTACGTGATTAATGGACGATCCCTTGGCTAAAGTACGTTTGCAATGCTGTTATATTTTTTATATTATATTTTTTTCATTTCATTATAGTGCATCCTTTATAGTATATCTTACCTTTTCCCAATATCTGTAATCAGCATGATCATTGACTAAATACCTTTGATATGCCCTAATTAGTTTGGCAAACGATAGGTAATTACAGGATTGCCTATCTCAAACGTATCATCCGCATAACTTCGTTGTATATCCATAGTTACTAAGTATTGCCGTTATTAAATTAGCCTATAACTATATACTGCTGAAGAAAGACTTCTCTCACAAATCTAGATCAGCGAATATAAGTATAAACACTAGCACCTAGACGCAGGACGGGACAGAATGCCATTATTTAGATGAATGACCATATTTACAGCCACACAATTCGTGATACTATTCATGAATTTTCAACGTCCAAATTGTAATTTTCTTACTGACCCTAATAAAACAGCAAATCCAATACCAAATTAGAATGAAAATTAGTTTACTAACTATTAGGGCCCATAATAATATAAAGTTTATATCGATAATTGCGAAATTATCAGGATCGCAATTCGCTTAATGAGCTTACTGAGCATTGATACTAACTCGAACTAATTACATGATATTGTAACTGTTTCTCGATTATAGGGATTTTGGTAACAATAACTATATCAATAATATTTCTAATACTGAAACAAAATGAAAGAAAGAAAATAAAGTATATGGTACAAAAGATACATTATTACACCAATATAACATTTGAATGTAATTTAATGTATAATAATATAAAAACCAAGCATAATAGAATATGAAAACAATAAGAACGGTATTATACAATCTTATTATGTAGAATCTAATAACGAAGGTATTCAAAAACTATAGAAAGAATTCAATTCTACATTTATTAACCAGAGATGTTGATTAACAGTCAGACATTCCTATGTCTGACTGGTTATAATAATTATAATAAATTTATAATAAATAGGTTATTAGTGAACCAGCATTTATAGTTCATCATAGATAAAGTATCTGAGATTTAACAAGTTTCACCCCATTGACTGACTAAAACACTGATACTTAATTGTCAGGTTGATTATTTTAATACACCAAAGTTATCGTTAACACTCATCATGTTTCAAATCACTCCTATATTATCTTCTACATTTAAGGGACAGAGAACAGATACACATCCGGATAGTGGAAGATCATAGCAATCCAGCAATATTGAATTAGTTACCCTATATTTATCTGTTTGATTTTAAATAGAGATTACGCCTTCATTGTACACTATCCTGACTAAAATAATTCAGTTCCAAATTATTTTTTAACACACCAAATGTTACCGTCAGCACTAAACACTCCTCATATTTTAATTACTCCTTTATTATCCTCTACATCCAGCTTTTTTACGTTATTAAACCTATATAAACCTCAACATTGTCATTTGACTCACGCCATAAAACCATTTCGGTCCCACCCACAGTATAAAAATCTTTAAAAAAAAGGTAAACCGACTTCAAAAAGCAAAAAATAAATATTTGAAGTCGGTGCTGGTTGGTGCAGTCGGTTACTTGGCACTGGCTTCAAATATTTATTTTTTGCATTTTGAAGTCGGTTTACCTTTTCTTTTAGAAGATTTTTATTTTACCATTCTAAGTGACGAGGTAATTATTTAGTAATATTTATATACCGATACTATATTATTTTGCTGAGCTGTACAGTAAGGTACCTACAGGATTAATAAAATGACTATAATAACGGAATCTATACATTCATGCTGTTCGCCGTTAAGGAGTTCCCTCTTGTATCTTCAAAGTCCAAGGTCCAATACCAATAACATTAAAATAGGACCACTTCAAAACTATACTGAACCCAATGCAAAAAGAATCATTAAAATCGGTTCATAAGCAAAGGAGTTATAAAAAAGGACGAATTATGAACCTCCTTTTTTAAAGTTATACTGCTTAGTTCTATAGTAGGGTACCTATAGGATTGACGTAATACCCATAATATCTCAATTTACACATGCCTATTGTTTGTTGTTAAGAAGTTCCCTGGTGTATCTTCTAAGTCCAAGGTCCAATACCAATGAAATTAAAATGGAACTACCTTGGAACTATACTGAACCCAATGCAAAAAAATCATCAAAATCGGTCCACAATTGACGGAAATATCGCTGAACATCCAAAAAAACAGCATACATACAACCGAACATAGAACCTCCTCCTTTTTGAAGTCGGTTAAAAACAACATTCAGTAATCTTGTTAGAAATTTTTTAACAATTATATATTATAACACCCTAAACACTGCCACAGCCTAAAACAGCTCCCTAGACTCAAATTATTGCACTAAATAATTCAACAGAAAAGTTGGCTAATTTAATTATGCTGCGGTGATGAAAGACGGTGAATAAATTTTGGTGATTCTGTGAGTTTGTAAGTGGATCCGTTTATGGTAATAATGTCAGTTTAAAGTAGTATAAAGTTTCTGCATTGCCTTATCTTTGAGGCAGTACTTTTTTTGTATAATTTATACAATGATGGCTGCTTTAAAAGTTTCAGAACAATGGAGATGGTTGGAATGATAATACGTTTATGTTGTTTTAATACTTCAATTTTAGCAATTTGTCAAATTTCGTGATTGCCTATTATAGTTCAACTAATCACAAATAGCCACAATTTCATTGTTTTTGACATCTTGTAGAGACCTGTAGACCAGATAATATAAATGTGAAATTAAATTTAGTGATTTGGTAGTGAAAAAATCACTTGAGTCCATTTTACGCCCATGACCTTAAAACCAAGAGTCTCCGTAACCGAGCATATATAAGGCAAACTATGAGAGTGGAGGAAGCCAGAGAGGTATGTAAGGAAAGAACCTGTTGGAACGCTGTACTCTCTGCCTACCCCGCAAGGGATCGAACCTCTGAATGCTAGCAAGAATCAAGAAGCCTATATCCTTGCATAGTCAAGTGAAAATGAAATTCTTTGTCTTACTTCTAGAAATAATCTATCTATCTATATCATCATGCCAGATTCCTTGCGGGGTAGGCAGAGAGTACAGAGTTCCAACAGGTTCGTTCCTTACATACCTCTCTGGCTTCCTCCACTCACATAGTTTCGGTTATGGAGACTCTTGACTTATCTTTCAGATAAGACTCGGTCTATTTGGTCGTAGTAAGATAGTCTAGGTCTTCCCCGATACTTGCATCCTTCCACTTTCGCATTATATATCTGACATTCTTTCTATATGCCCGAACCAACAGAGCATACCCTTTCGCATCTTTACACTGTTACTATCTTTCACACCTACTTGCCTTCTTACTACGCTGTGGCGAATACGGTCGGTCAGCTCCACTCCACACATCTTCCGCAGAGCTCGCAGTTCCACCCCATTTATCTTACTTTCATTCTCCTCACATACCCAGCTCTCGCTATCATATAACAGCGTTGGGACAAGAACTCCGTTCTGTATGTACAGCTGCGCCTTCTGGCTTAAGTGCCGCCTCCCAAGTAGCTTTCCCATCGCATCATTTATTCTGTTTTCTACACTCACTCTTCTCTCTATGTCAGCGGTGTATTTCCCATCCTTACTGAAGGCGCATTCAAGATATACAAACTCATTCACTTGCTCCAACACATCGTTACCAACCCCAATCCTTGCATTCATTCTCGTTTCTTCCCGTTCAAAAACCATAATCTTGGTTTTCTTTACATTCAAATGTAAGCAATTGTTTATGCAGTCGTCTTACAAAATTGTAACTAGTGTTTGCAGATCAGTGGCTTTTGGCGCTATTAAAACCGCGTCATCTGCATATAGTAGACAGTTTACCACTAAGTCACCCATTTGTACACCTTCACCAGATATATTATAAACAGTCTAGCGGACAACACGCAACCCTGCTTGTCGCCGATTTGAACGTTAAACCAGAGTGAGAGTGGGTGGTATCATACCACCCACCCGTACGCATGCCTTGCAGTCCACATAGGTGGACTGGACGGCTCGAAAAAGAGTGCCATCTATACCATACTCCGGCAAAATGTCCCAAAGTCTCTTTCGCACAACTTTGTCGAACGCCTTCTCCAGTTCTACAAACCCTCTGTAGCCAAATTAGCCAAATAGCTCTGAAGCCAAATTAAAATTCATCGTCTCCGAAACTGCGGAAAGAATCAAGTAACCTTAAACTTTTTCGAACAAAGATTTCAACATGGCAAACTTTACTTTTATCGCCGTTTCTATCGTCGCCTGATAATCTACTAGGTCGCCATCTTTCGGAAAGAAATAGGTTTAAAATGTCACCCGGGCCGCTTTATGTGAACGTCTAGAGTTAACGTTGTTATCGTTCTGATATATTTTCTGTCCGTGAAGACTGCTGTTTCGATAAAATCGTTTAGATAGTCAATTTTCAGTGAATCGATGTTATGGGATTTATCGAGAATTATTTTCGATTTTCGCTCCAAATTACTGGAGTAAGGACGTTTTGTTAAATAAAATATGAGGGATTGTAACTTATCTTTAATTTTGGATGTGAACCAATCGAATTGGCGTAAATCCAATTCGACTAAACTGAGTATTTTTCTAGAAATGGAAGACGGACTTTATGTTAGATTTTATGTATTGAACATTATGGAACATGTCTACAAGAAATAACTCTTAGTAAGATAAACATGACAATCGTATTTTACTATAATTAATAGTACTTTAAACAACTGTCTAGAAATACAAGTTCGGACATCAACCTCGCCGCCAGAAAGCATCACGACGACGCACCTAGTTGTAGCCCTCTCCCATAGCGAGCGCTCAGCTGAAGCTGTTCCTCCTTGAAGTTCCCTGTAGCGACTCTTTATATCGCTACATGGTCACCATGGCGACCGCATGTTGAGACAATGAGCATATAGCGCGTTTCTTTTATGTGCGCAGTGTAAATATTCTTTATGTAATTATTGTAAATAACATGTACACAATAGTTCATGGGACGGGAGTTTTAATCTATTACTGGAGTCATACACCCGTGCCATATCCCTAAAAATAGTTGCTTCCTTTGCCTTTCCGATTCTAGTGTAGTTGTTGCACCCTCACCCTCTTATTCAAGCTTTAAAGGCTCCTCAACTAACATCATTCTAATTCACACACACAATAGCCAAAATTCTCAATCAAGAGTGAGATATTTTACTTTTATCAAAATCCTCTAGAATTTTGCTAAAATTGAAAGACAAAATTCAAAACCGATGCAAATGTGTCATTTGTTACAAAAATCTCCGCTAACCGTTCATAAATTTCGAATAAAATTCGTGATCAAGCTTATTGCGTCATTTTCAAAACTATATACATACGTCTCTCCAGCGGTGCCAAGTTGACTACCGGTATATCGAGGTGCTGAAGAGTTTGTACGAAAAAGCTACTATGTCAGTCCGCCTTCAGGACCAGAGCTCGAAACCTATTCAACTGCAGCGTGGTGTGAGACAGGGAGACGCTATATCCCCGAAACTGTTCTCCGCCGCGCTGGAAGATGTCTTTAAGCTTCTGGACTGGAGAGGACTAGGTATCAACATCAACGGCGAGTACATCTCCTACCTTCGATTTGCCGATGATATCGTGCTCATGGCGGATACCCTGGAAGACCTCAGTGCCATGCTTGACGACCTCAGTAGAGTCTCTCAACAAGTAGGTCTTAAAATGAACATGGACAAGACGAAGATCATGTCAAACGTCCATGTAGTACCAACTTCTATAAAGGTTGGAGACTCTACGCTCGAAGTTGTTAACGATTATATATACCTGGGACAAAGAGTCCAATTAGGTAAGTCCAACTTGGAGAAAGAGGTCAATCGTCGAATCCAGCTCGGTTGGGCGGCGTTCGGGAAGCTACGTAACATCTTCTCGTCCAAAATTCCGCAGTGTCTCAAGACAAAAGTCTTTGACCAGTGTGTGTTGCCAGTGATGACTTACGGCACTGAGACATGGTCGCTTACGATGGGCCTCATAAGAAGGCTCAAGGTCACCCAAAGGGCGATGGAGAGAGCTATGCTCGGAGTTACCCTGCGGGATTGAATCAGAAACGAGGAGATCCGCAGGAGGACGAAAGTCACTGACATAGCACTCAGAATTGCTAAACTTAAGTGGCAGTGGGCGGGGCACATCGCTCGTAGAACTGACGGCCGTTGGGGCAGAAAGGTTCTCGAATGGCGACCACGTACCGGAAGACGTGGAGTGGGTAGGCCCCCTACAAGATGGACCGATGACCTGGTGAAGGTCGCGGGTAGAAGTTGGATGCGTACAGCACAAAGCCGGTCGTTGTGGCGGTCTTTAGGGGAGGCCTTTGTCCTGCAGTGGACGTCTTTCGGCTGAAGAAGAAAGAAGAAGAAGAATACATACGTTAGTAAAAATGGAGCAGCCAAAAGTAATGATAAAATCTTTGGCACTAAATTCTTCCATTTTATACAGCTTCGCCTGGCGTATTTAAATATTCCCGAATTTATACGACTTTATTTACGAAAGAACTTTGTATAAAATACAAAATATACAATCAGTGCGAATGTTTCAACCGCTATAAAATGCGATGCCGTAAGAATGGAACAGGGCATATAATAACGATTCTATTTGAGATCCGTTAAGAGGCGCAGACTTTATATTTACATTAGAACATCGAGGGTTCCAGCTGTACTTCAGAATCTGAAAATATTAAGCGCATTACCTGCAGATGTAATGCATTGGAGGATATAAAATTTAATTGGGGTAGCTTATTCATCACTAGAGGAATACATGCTCGTCTACTGGCAGAATCTACAATCTAGAAATTAGTATTCTATAGAATACTAATTTCTAGAATACAGCAAAAAGATCCCATAAAGCCGATATGCGCTTGAGAAATCTGAGCTCTAAAAGCTAATTAAGAATGTATCTAGTTTTTGCCCGGGCATCAGCCCAGCGACTTTTACCGTGTCATCGGTCCAGCACAAAGTCGGTCGTCATGGCGATTTTTGTTGATCATGATGGTATAGGCCCTATACTATCATCATCAACTGAAAGAGTTTCATACCTATACTATAGGGTAAATACGCTTAGTGGCTTGGTATAGTACTTGTCTGGCCCTTCCCTCCAAAATGGTCGAGGGGAGTGATGGCTGTTCCAGTAGTCATACTCGTGAACGGGTGCTGCTTGTGGGGACTGGTCCATCTGGAATGCTTTAGACACTCTTTATAAATAACATCATTAGTCTCATATCTCGGTCGTAAGCCATCACACTGAGTTGAGCACACATTAAGTTGAGAAACTTATTCAAAGATAATGAACTTGTGAAGGCACTGCAGTGCTCGACCAAACAGCTTACTGAGCTAAATCCATGACAAATTTGGAGCTTGTGATGTCACAAACTTGATATCATTCTCTGGGCTCCTTGAAGATGTGCACCTGTTTTATATTCAGACGTCGCGGAGATAATATAAGTGAAAGATCTTAAGGTAGGTAAACGCATTTTAGGGACTGGAAATGTAGTATATTGAATAGTAGAAAAAGATAAGCAAATACAACTGGCAAAGCCTAGAATGAATGATATTATTTATGAATACGAGTAACTATTATAAGTGATTATAATATATCTCTATCTGTCTATATCATACAGGTTATTTCCTTACATACCTCTTTGGTTTCCTCTACTCTCATAATACTTTCCTATCCTATATCCCAATGTAATAGAAAGAAAGCCTACTGTTATTGTACCTAGTACAATTCCAGATTGCTACTAGGATATTTTTCATGGAAAATCATCTATAGTATCTTGTCCGACTTACCGTCTAAAATGAGGGTTCCGTGATCTTAAACTCAAATAGATACATGATATATTCTATCACGTTTGAATCAGTGGATCAGGCAGTAGCATATCTATTCCTGTAGGATAGACATCCTTATGAAACTCTCAATAAATGTATAATCTTTTGACAGTTTATGTATAATAAATCCATGTTTTAAATTCTTCTAAGACTCAGGAGGAATTGTCTGTATAAGATGATTTTATGATTAGGTGGGGAATAAACAAAAACAATTTCAAATTACTTGATACGTCACAATATCAGCAACATTAGTATTATATACCAATTCTATACCAAATTAATTCAAAGCTAGTTCTCGAAAATGATCGTTAAAGTCGTCCGAATGCCGGTTATTATTGAGTTCTATAATAGCATCTATATAGAAGCGAGATTAGCATACATATTCTAAAAAGCACGGAGTGACACCACCGTCGCATACAATCACTGGATGAGTCACAAAAATATCTAAGTGATGAGGGTCGACATGCAATTTGCAAAGGTCTTGAAAAAACTTCAGAATTTTGTTCTACATTGATATCGGATATTCGTGAAAGGGTATGGATGAAATTAGATGGTCGAATTATTTATAAAGCTGGATGCGTGTAGAGGTCTTTGACCTGCAGTACACAACGATAATTATTAACTCAAAATCACAAAAATATATACTACTAGTTCCTGTCCGCGACTTCGTCGGCATGGACTTTAGACCGGAACTTAACATTTTCCCGGGATAAAAAGTATTTTATATGTTAAAATAGGTAATAAACTATCTGTGTGCCAAATTTCATCCAAATCCATTCAGCGGTTTTTAGGTGATTGAGTAACAAACATTCAAACATCTAAACATGCCAACTTTCACATTTATAATATTACTAAGATGATGATTTTCATGACTGCTCTCCTATCTATTAAAGCATCATAGGTTTATAGGTATAGTTGTGTAGTCACATAATAGGAAAATTTTGAACAGCAAATGTCAACAAATGCTAACGGACTGCAGAGCTTAAAGACAAAAGCCTCTCCAAAGATCGCAACGAGAGCCAGCTTTGTGCGCATTCACCTTTAAGGCGAATATAATGATAATAAGGCCAACTATTCTTTGGAATTGCCGGACACATCATATGCCCTTAAGCTACCAAAGCAATCTATATAACAGTTATTGCAATACATAAGTGGTAGGGAAATTAATAAATAGCAAAAAAATAAAAAATCAAGCATTCTGCTTGTGAAATTAGGGATGTTAATCGTCTAAGCGTATTTCTGAGTTGTGACCTTCTTAAATTTGGCCAAAACCATGCACTCTCTAGTCCAAAGCGACATCTGTGACATTTCAAAGTATTTCTGCGCTAGTGGGGCGTCACGACCCGTCCCAGTCGATACCGCGTTTATTCTTTACCAGAATACCATATTGGAAATGTATTGTGACACTGCAGTTATGTAAATGTTATACTCCCCAATCTATTGAAATTACCTGCCCGATGATTTTTGATAAGGATCATTATACCTTCGGTTGCGGGGAGATCGCGGAGAAATCTAAACTTAGAATGACCAAGCAAACCAAAAGGTTAGTTAAAAAAAACCATCAATGTTTAAGAAGTAGCTGGATAATTTTTTTGCTGGTTCTTTTTATTAGAAACTGTGTGTTGAGCCAGAAGTGGATGTTAAATACATCGAATCAAATATGATTTTGAGGTACGTGCCATTTAGTTGGTCTATACAAATGAATTGTTTTTGGTATTGACTGGACAGCAAACCAACACCAGAAAACGGCGTATAAGCAAAAATATATGAAAACTTTTATGAACTGTTAATGGTTTAAGGACTATGTAGGACAGGATAGGGCACCAAGTCTGCGATTGCAGTTGTAGTAAAATTATTGTTCATTGACTTCATAATCGTTGGTTTGGAGAGTTTTGATAATCTATTAATTCAATGGTATTCTTATGGCTTTCCATCGGCATACTACTTGATACATTTGTCGGTATTTGTTAATAAGTTCATAAAGCATTTAGTAGATTACCGACTTAGGCATAATTGTAATTGAAAGAATGTTATAGTATGTCATAATTACAAATCACGTAAAAATAACTTGGTGCTCAGGTAGTAGGATCCTATGCATCGTTCAAAACAGCAGATTTTATTTTGGACTATGATAAATGGCAAACAGGTCTTGGATCGCTTTTGCAGACATTAACTATGGAGTTATGACAACCATCTGATAGAATATAACAAACATAGATAATTCCATTTTAGATAGGAGTCAAAAGTGCCATTAGCCTTTCTAAACAAGGCCGAAGTTAAACTATTCTCCACGAAAAAATGACGTCAAAAATAAACTATTAACATTGTAGAAGACAGGCAATCAATTCATCATTAATAAGTATCAAATTATAAAACACTTTTTATTATAAACACCCTTGTGTTCACGAAAAATGAAAAGAAAATATTTCCTAAAAGAACTCGAACAAAATGATTATCAGACCATTATTTTAAGAAAATCGGAATATTCAACGACAAAACATACTTACCCGTGGGCCGTCCGAAATGTGAAGTAACCTTTTCATAATTAATTATTTCACTATCAATTTGCCCTAAATCATTAAAAATTCTTATCTTGTACTGTCTTCTAATTACTGGCTCTTTAGGATTTGAATATACTATAAGAGATAATATCAAAGCGGTTATTTTTCCTTTTATAATGTCTAACTTAATAAGCTGATTTAAAAAATAAATATATTGATATTTTTAAATTTTATTAGCTTATACACACTGTTGATTTGTATTTTTATGATTTTTTTTAGAATACGTTACATAAGGAGCATTTTAACTTTATTGTAATAGTTTTTAGGCCATTTCTCTCACTAACACTTACTAGATAGTAAATCAAAAAATCTAAGTCGAAAAGAAGAATGCCACGTGGTAGGTGTGTAAATAGTATTTGGTTTATACAGACTGCTGATTTGCATTGTTGCGATTTTTTAGAAGACGTAAAAGCATTTTTGCGTTATTCATAATACATTCTAATAGTTTGTAGCCCACTAATTTCACTAACACTCACTAGGCAGTAAATCAAAAAATCTACACCAAAAAGTCACATTACAATACTAAAGTAGTAATTACCTTTTGAAAAGTCACTCCCAAATTATTTGCACCAATAAAATCGTTCTCGCCAGGTGATACCCAAGAAGAGCTCTTCGACCTTCCCAGTAATTAAATGAGCCAGGATAATCTGCCCGCTCTTAATCACTGGACCAAACTGTCGGTCAAGAGAGATAGACAGATAGATTTTTTTCTTTTAGACTTTTGAAACGTTTACGTGGTGACTTGGGTCTGACACATAGAGGCCCTTTTCGAGAAGTGAATGTTATATATAATATCGAAATGAATGTTATAAGTAATATATAAGTCATACATAATATCAGCCTATACTGTCCCAATTCCGGGCAAAGGTCTTTTCTCACAAATCAAGAGATAAGGTCATACTCCACCACGCGGACCCAGTGCGGATTGGTGTAGGCAGGTTTGAGGCTACCTGTTGTTTGCACTTATCAAGCCGCCTATTAGGCTTCCAACTTGGCTTAACGAGTACCACATTAAACTGCAACCGGGACCAACGGCTTAAAGTGCCTTCCGAAGCACGGAGAGCCGCGAATACGAAAATGCCACAAACGGTCACCCATCTCAGGCCGAAATAATACTTAGTCCTTCTTAGCATTCTAATGAAAGATCTTATAATCGCCATTGGCATTCACCACTATACCATCAAAATTACTATAAAAAAGCAGCTTAAACTACCAACATGCATTAAGTTGAAATTGTCTCGTTTGTCCATTGTCATGCAACGAAGATACGATGTGAAGTACATGTGCATCAATTGAATATGTATGGAATCTGTGCAAACGTATCGACCGCATTAATATATTTAAGACCAACCAGAATATCATACGACGCAATGCTTCTGTTGTAAACAGAATACGTGTCTAAATATAGATTTTTTTAAAATTCATGTAAATGTCATGTCTTAGATTAGTGTAGTGCAGGAATAGTAATGAGAGTACATTTACCTAAAAAAATAATACAAAAAATACTTACTAAATTAAAAATTGCTTGGATTGTTGGTGCTTTTGTCAGAGGTGTATTTATAAATTCAAATTCCACGTACATACATAATCGTCTTCATTGAAAAAAATAATTATGGATCGTTCAAAAAGATTTCCCGTGCATCGTTATTAAATATTAAATTCTTGTATTTAAGCGGCCTTAACTCAAAACATTAAACCAAGCCATTTATGAAAATACTAAAAAGTATAGATTGTTCAAATTATCTATAAAACAATTTTGAATTAATATAAAAATATCCAACTTGCCAATCCACTTATTGTACTTAGTAGCAGCTATTTATACCACTAAAAAGAATACACACACAATTTCCTATCTGCTTTCACCTTCTTTACTTAGAAAAAAAATTGCAACCACTGACACCACTTTTCTCAAACTCTATTTCCTCTTCCATACTTCAACATTCTTAGTAGGACATGCAATATACATGCACATTTTTAACACATATTTATTTGTCATACCATTAACGTGCGTCATTTAAGCAGTTAAACGAACTGGGAGCTTTTTGGGGGGCAAGGAAAGGTAATTTCCCCACGACCTGTCTAAAAAATGGCCGTAATAAAGAAGGGTTATATTCAGAACCGAGTTTTTTTCTCACAGCATTCTCTGACGTCATTTGTGAGTTGAGTGGAGTGAACATTAGTTATTTGCTTAATGGAAGTTGTTAAGTGTACAGCTTAAGTGTTATATGTAAGTATTCTAGACAGCCGCTGTTATGAAATTGAGCTACTATATTACAAAGAGTGGACCGATGACCTGGTGCAGGTCGTAGGTAAAAGTTGGATGCATACAACACAAAGCCAGTTCTCGTGCTGATTATTAGGGTAGGTTTTTGTCCTGCAGTGATCTTCGGATGATGATAGATATAAAGAATAAGTATATTTTTATCGAGCGTTCATAGCGATGTCTCAGCGATCACTAAAGTAAACCAGCTTTCGAATCAGTGCCATTACTGGCATCTTCACTTTGAAATATCTCCATGTTTCAGAAAGCATATTGAGCTATTGGCTCCGGTTACCACTTGATATTATAATTCGAGAGCCTTATGAGCGATTTTATAACTTCTAATGGCAGGTAGCCCGTCTCTGCTTATCTGCACTGACATTGCGTGCTGGATTATAATCAACTCAAGAGACTAATTAGCTAGTTATAGCTATAGTACTACATACACATACACACGCACACACCATCACGCCTATATTCCCCCGCGGCGGAATGGCAGAGGTGTACTGAGTACACCGACGTTTCGCTGACGATGTTAGGTCCCATATAATAGGAGGCGAGTCTATTGCCAAATACCGGGCACAATTCGAGACCCCGGACTCATACTGGGAATTTTTCGTTAGAATTCTACATTTGTTCGACCTAGGATTTCAACCCAGGACTCGTGCTCACAAAGCGATGCGCTTTGCCACCAGACCAACGAAGCAGTATAGTACTATAGCTAATTATATGTATATACGCATCATGTATAACTAACATTCTAAAAAACCAGGTGTGATACTTTTAACTCTCTCTACTAGTTAAAAGTAAATAAACATTACAACTCCAGAATAAAACTACTTAACCCTTCTGCTCAACCCGCGACGAAAGACGTTATAGCAGTATGCTCAATGAGGTCGCGGCCGTGCGGTCATAAATTTGCCGAGGTTTATAAAAACGACGATAATTCAAAAACTACCTAATGTTTTGACTTGAAATGAAAAGTATTTTCATCTATGATGTTACTGTGTCTTACTTGTATATACATTTATTTGATTCATCACCCTATACAATTACATTTTCAGCATAAACAATCCATACGAAAAACGAAAAAAAATAGTGTTCACGCAACTAATTTTTTTAGAAAATATTTCTCTACTTTGGAATAACAAGTTATGCTTTTCATAATCTAGGGTAAGTAGTTATAAAAATCTGCATATCTAATTTTATGTCTTTTAAACAAAATAATTGCCCAAAACGATGGCAAGTGACCATTTGTGACCAAAATGACGTGTGTCCTATCTCACGAGTTTTGGAATATGAATTGCCGATGCTCACAGACAATCTATGACAAGTATTATACACCAAAATAAAGAACATAAACTCCGCCATCTTTCGTCCGAACAAACCGTATGTCTACAAGGTCACGTGTTCATACTAGAATGGACTATTTAAATCAGTAGTATCATGGGACAAATTTGTGACTTACTGAGTATTAGATCTATGATTTTGCCCGAGACAAATTCACATATTCAATATTCCAACAAAGCAACTTACTCAAGAGCAAAAACATTTTAGTTCCTTGACAGAAATATGAGAAATTTATATCACAAAGACAAATTTCCGTAGAAGCGCAGACCTGGGCCGTGGGTGGCCGTTATGACAAGTTCGTGGTATTAACAAAGATTAAAGTTCTGAATGCATTGTGGGAACACACACCCTCGGTGCGCGTGTGACAAAAATGGGGCAATGGCAAATTTACTGGGTTTTTTAATGGTAAAATCTACTTTGTGGCTACTATACGTGGTCTGGAATTCAATATAGGAAGAAAAAAGTGTTTGCCTTCTAGATATGAAGAAAGAGTATTCTTTATTTAAAAAAATAGAAATTACAGCAATTTAAAAAGCAAGAAGAAAAACTAGCTATTGGTGGCTTTTGTAACAGTTATCGCCAATTCAATCAACGCTTTAAGACTCAAGATAAATAATTTCATGTCTTCCCAATGAATAGTCTATTATATGTAATAGGTATATATGTATGTGTAGGTATGCCTAACCTAATAATTTCTGACCTAGCATAAAAATTACGCATGTTACATCCTTACACCAACTTTGTCTTAACCAGAGGTAATATTTTAGTAACAAACTTGATCCGGGCTGTGTACTCGTGCATTTCAAATTTATGTCTGCGTCATACGATCCTCGATGCCATTACTTCATTTTGTGTTCATTCTTTGTACAGGCTTTGTAGGAATGTGAAATTTATTGATTTTCAATATCCAAATGAAGTATAAGCGCTATGGGTATGCTTTTAAAGCCAAAGTGGTGTAGATATATTTGCAGCCGAATGTAATCCAGATTTTAGGATAAAAGCAAAAATGTTTCTTTTTTGTATGGGTAAATGAGTATGTTGTCGACAGGTCGGATATTGCCATCGATAATGTCCTTATATTTTATTAAAATGTGCAATACTTTTTACATTTAGTGAAATAACATTTATTAGAGTAAAATTTATCATATACACAAATGTGTTTGTTGTGTTGTATTAAAATTAAGTAAAAAAAAAGGTTGTTAGGAAATCCACAATTGTAAAATTTTACTTGTAATTTACCTTTATTTTCTAATATCTGATTGTGCAAGTGCATTTATAATTTAGGTGACGCCCACGCCGTGACAATAATATCAGACGCCTTCTCAGCTAATGCCGTGACAGCTGCATTGATATTTCCACTGGTCATCGTGGGCATAGAAGAGCTATCCACCACTCGCAACGCTTCAACCCCTTTCACTTTCAGACGGCTATCCAACACGAAGCCCATAGCACATGTACCGCTATAATGCCACATAGAAGAAGACATTGCCAGCGCGTAACATTTCCAAAACTCTTCTGAAGTCGATTCGCTTGAACACAAACCAACATCAACTAACGACGCATTCACGCTTGCGAAATAAGTTGTGTCTAGAACCTTATTGAAGTCTTCTAAGCACTTTCCCATTAACGTCAGATCTGAACAGTTGCTGTACGCGCCTGTATAAATAAAAGGATCATCTCTGTAGTCAGCACTTGTGAGCACCACCTGACCTCGCGATTTAGGTTTAAGGAGATTAGTCACTACGAATAGGAGCGACCTGTTGTTGCTTGCTTTATAGATCTTCTCGCAGATATCATTGCTGTATTTAAATACTTTAGTGCAAAGTTGCAATAAGGCTGCGGAATCGTGAGGGAATACCAAATTGATAGTCTGGTAGTCTGGGTAAGCTTGCGAGGAATCAAGAGCCACGTAACCAGTTGTGGTAGGAACTGGCAACTTGTGAGGGTTGATAGCGGGGGTAGTTCCAGTATTGGTTTCCATTGCGTATGCTAAAACTGCGCCCAAATGATCTTGAAAGTTTTGTCCAACTGGCAAATCAGCGACAACGTCGATGCCTAACCTTTTGAGCTGTGATTGGGGGCCGATACCAGAAAGCATTAAAAGTTTTGGACTGTTAATTGCACCGGCAGATACTATAACCTCCTTGTTTGCGTGTAGTGTAAGCATGTTACTATTAGAGTCGATAGCTTGTATTCCAGTGGCGATATTGTCGCTGATCAGAATCTTTGTAACAGTTGTGTACAACGCGACGCATAAGTTAGTGCGTTTCGTGGCATTACCCAAATAAGCTAAAGAATTGCTTTGCCGTACACCATCGGCAATATTTAACAACGGTTCTGTATAGCCTGTAGTCTGCGGCCCAGACACATCAATCTTGATTTTGTGACCAAGCTCTTCAAAAGCATTTAAGTAGTTTTCATTTACTGAGCTGGATTCTCTTGCAACCTTCATATATCCTGAAGTGCCGTGGTACTTAGTTTGTTCCGAATCCAATATCTCTTTATCGTACAATTGCTCCATTTTTATAAAGTAAGGAAGAATGTTGGTGTAATTCCAAGAATCATCTCGGGATATAGCTGCCCATTCTTGGAAATCGTACTCATTTCCTTGTACATGTATCAAGTGATGGAATGCACTACTGCCGCCCAATAGTTTTCCTTGTGTCAAACTCACAGTGGATTCTCGCAAGTTCTGTGCGGAGTAGTTGTCATTCACCGAAGTAAAGTTGTAATCGTATTTAGATTCTGGTAGTAGAGCGAAGCCACCTGGTAACTGAAAAATAGGAGTATTTTTAAAATTACTGGACTTTGGGAACCTTAGTGAGTACTGCTGTAGGTTATTGGTTTGTAAATATATTTTTTTGTCTGCCTCGTCGATTTAGTGACGCATTGTATGGCTCGCGACTACGAGGTCCTAGTTTTGAAACCAAGGTAAAGTTATAATGAGGTTTTCCTACCGGAAAATCCTCCATAGCAGTCCGAAGTCTAAAAGTGTGCCCGGTATATTAGCAGTTGTTTTGCAACCTATTACCTAATATTGTTGGCAAAATGTGAGAATACATAATACACTTTTGCACCTCGGCATTGGCGACATAGTTTTTCTCGTGTAGGTAATAGTTTAGAGAAAGATAGTATATCTAACTTACCTCAGACTCAAGAGGTAGATACCCTCCAGATTCGAGAAGTAGCACTTTGACGTCACTATTCTCTGAAAGTCGACTTGCTAAAACACATCCAGCTGATCCACCTCCTACTATTATGAAGTCCCAGTAGGTATCACCTGTCCAAAGAAAGTGATTCGCTTGTTATTAAAATGTTCCTTTTATTACTGTTACTAAAGTTTTAACTCGTTGGTATAGTCTCTCCTCTTTTACCCATGGCTGGCGATCACGAGGTTTTTGGTTCAAATCCTAGATGGGACAATGTGGTTAGCTCATATTACACTGGAACATAACATTGTTAGCAACGTATATCAGCCATGTTTGAGTATTATCAGACGTGACGCTATTTATAAATTTTTATGTTTGTTTTCTTTCAATACTACGTGCATGATTTCGGATCCAATTTCAACAAATAGAAAGCCTAAAAATTACAAGTTTTCTTTACAGTAAATGTTTACATACAGTTTACATATAGTCATATACTCACTTGCTGGGGAGCAGGATTCTGGGAATTGATACGCTGTGAGTGCTAACGTTGTATGGACCACCGACAGTGCCAGCTGCACTGTGTCGATGGCATTCAGCATAGCCGCTACGGTCGACATGGCTGCAATTGAATTTGATTATTAACTGGTACAGCCTAGGTGCTTTTTCGGTTGATACAAAATATGAAAGATATTGGGAAACATTAAACATAAGCTATATTTCTTACATCCCCGTCTTCGTTGGCGTGAATTTCAGCCATGTTTTCGTCACATTCCAATTTTTGACTTTTTAGTATAAGATTTTTTTTACACTCGCAATTATTCCTGTGTTGTGGGTACGTTGACAAACATTACATTCACACGTATAAACACTCAGACCGAAACGAATATTTGTGGGACACAAAGATTTGTCCTGTACGGAACTCCAACCCGCGACCTCTTCATTCAGTGGGTGGACTGACTTAAGTTCTTAAAAACTGGATCAAGCCGTACTTCGAAGACTGAAAGTACCTCGCAATAATAATAAAATATGGACGTCTCTCGTATTTTTCACATAGGATGGGTAGTTATAATTGCCAAACGAAATTGATATTTAATTCAATCGTGTTAAGGCATAAAACCATAAGTATAGAAAAGGGTCATGCCACCTACTGCCATTACGTTTGGCGATTAGAACTGTCACAACCCATACTTCGTGATAAATACTATAACATTCTTTCCGTAATCATTAAAGCTATAAAGCATTTGAAACGTCGAAACTTAAAGCCAAAAATATACCGCGACTAAATCGGTAAAAAATATTACATTGATTAACAATAAGTAATTACTTTACGTTACGTCAATATGAGTATTTTGCCTATCCTAACCTACGGTGCTCAAACACGGCCGTTAACCGAGCAATCGAAGTCCAAACTCAAAATTTTCCAGAGAGCTATGGAACTCAGTATGTTAGGTGTAAACGGATTGACCACATCAGAAACATCACTCTGCGTTCCATTACCCGTATTAAAGAGGTCGGTATGAAATCTAAAAAGCTGAAGTGGGAGTGGGCTGGACACGTAGCACGCATGGACTCGCAGAGGTGCGCAAACGGCATCGCCAACACCAATTAGATACCAAGTGTTGGTAGCAGACGACAAGGTCGACCTAAAAAAAGGTGGCGCAACGATTTGGACACCTTTGCGGATACTTCGTGGCCCGAAATAGCAATATATCGACAGCTGTGGAAATAAAAAGGGAAGGCCATTGCTCAGCTTACGTCAAACAGGCTAGAAAAAAGTTGTTTTTAGAATTGTGATTATAATAATAAATAATTAAAGGAAAAGTAGTTCTGAACAAAACTTACGCTCCAAGCCGATTAAAAGTCGTCGATTAAAAGGGGAAACAGCATTTATTTATAAAAACTCTTATCATGATAAAACTTCTTTGTTTTTTATAATTGGCAGATATCGAATTATAATTGGCAGATAAGAATCAGAATTAGAATTCAGTGACAGTAAAATAAACTTCAAAATAAAATATTTATTACTCAAAACATTTTTTTATATTGTAAGTTCCTTTTCATTAACAGATTTTAAGCAATATAATAATATAATTATTTTTAATTATTTATTTCATTAAATCATCATAAGAATCTATAATCAAAAACTATAAAAACAAAATAAAGTATTTAATAGAAATATATGACTAGAATAATTAGGAAATCAGGTTAAGGAGAATGAAAGTAGGATAAATGCGGTAGAAATGCGAGCTCTGCGGAAGATGTGCGGAGTGAAGCTGACCGACCGCATTAGCAACAGCATAGTAAGACAGCGAGTAGGTATGAAAGATAGTATCGGTGTAAAGATGGGAAAGGGCATGCTCCGTTGGTTCGGGCATATAGAAAGAATGCCAGAGAAAAGAATGACAAAACAGATATACAATGTGAAAGTGGAAGGATGCAGGTACCGGGGAAGACCTAGACTATCGTACCACGACCAAATAAACCGAGTCTTATCTGATGGAAAAGTCAAGAGTCTCCGTAACCGGCGAGCGTGTATGAGACGAACTATGAGAGTCGAGGAAGCCAGAGAGGTATGTAAGGAAAGAACCTGTTGGAACTCTGTACTCTCTGCCTACCCCGCAAGGGATCTGGCGTGAGGTTATAGATAGATAGATAGATAGAGGTTATAAAACAGAACAATAGTATATACAAATAATCATTTTTTTTTGTAAAAATTACAAAATACACCCTAAGTCAACCTATCAAGGAAAATTCAACGATCAAGAATTTTCTATCGCCTTTTTCCGACTCCATGGTATCATAATATTAATGCATTATCACCGCATTTGTTGGAAAAGTGGATTAAAAGTTTTGAAGCGGAAAGACAAGAACGAGGCAAGCCATATCGAATCTAATTAATTAAATAAAAAAAAAAGAAACAATTCAATTATTTTGCATCACTGGCAGTCTTCAGACTTCCTGAAACGTTACTTCTCATCATCATTACCCGCCGAAAGATGTCCACTGAAGGACACATTTCTCCCGCAAAATTCACTAGGCTGTACATATCATACATTTTACCTGTGACCTAAACCAGGACATCAGTCCACATTGTAGGAGCCATGCCCACTCCACGTCTTTTTGCACAGGTCACCACTGGATAACCTTTCTACCCCAATAGCAGCAAGAAATTTTGGGTAAAACTAAGTCATTTTAAAAATAGCGACCACAATACTTATCACACTCCTAAAACATCTGGTACTTGCACAGAGTTCGAAAATACGTACCATATTTATAAAACTGCAACAAAGAGTCCAAAATGGCGCTGTATGCTATCAAACTTTAACACTTCATTTAAATATGGCTTAAGTTTTTGTACACGTCTGCGTTCAGATGAAAAATATCAAGTGTAACGTTGCAATTTATTTTTATTCGCAAAAAGCCACAGATTTAGGAACTAGCGTTTGATTCTCTGTTACTGCTTCATCATACAGTCAAAATACAGAATGACAAATGTCCCGTGATAAGTCCTGCTAGTAATGTCAGATGTAGACAAGGGACGAATATAGATCGACGTCACTTGACAAGCCTAGGGCATCCCGTGACCTTCTCCTTGTTCTCGCATCGCTTTTGTTGAGGACAGATGTAACGGAATGTAGACAAATCTTGCACAATAGTATGGACGAATCTCCTTTGAAATCTTTTCGGGTGACATGTTGAAACTGGGACGATATAGGTAGCGAGACATCTGTCAAGCGACGAAGACCCTCGACTTTACGCGACATCTCAGGCGACACGAAGCTTAAAAGGCTGCTTACCGCTAATTTCCACAAGTATTTGGTACCACTCTATGCAAAATAAATACCAATAATGCTTATTGCAGTACGGTCACACATTCCAAGACTAACAAAGAGGAACGTTGCTTGAACTATTCTCGCCATCTGCATTTGTAAGACAAGGCCATTATCTAGCAGGCTAGGCAGTATAGACTATTTATTATTGTGTGAAAACCATAATGTATCGATGAACCTAATTTCGATCATTCTATCAATTCCTCTAAAGATACTGTTAATATTTTCAATGATATGTGTGGATTTTTAGATGTTATCTGTAGACTCGTTAATAAGTTTGTTATCGATAATTTAACGAACAAAATCTCATCGATACTATCTAAGAATGCGACCGATATTGTTATATATCTTATCCATGGACCACACCAAAACACATATAAAGAAGTTGTCGATACAGTAAATGATACCTATAACAATACACACACCACAACAACAAAACACCATCATGCCAAGTACAATGACAATATACTCGCCCTGATATTTAATAGACTGGTATCGTTTGTATAGGGGTGCAATTTTTTTTTTAACAAGAAAAACGTAGCCCCTCACTGGGATTTATTTCTGTGTCATAGGTGTGCTTACAAACATAAAATCCACATACACAAACATACAGACCGAAACAATTATTTGTTGGCCACACAAAGATTTGTTCCTTGCGAGGATCTAACTCTGGGCAAAGAAGCTTAAGCTCTTAACCACTGCATCAAATCGTCAGTCAATGGTACAGGTATAGTATGTATATATCGCATATGAGTCATGAGTACAGTTTTTAAACGACACACATACGTCAAAATGACATACAAAGCCTGCGTGGGTAGGGGGTAGCTGAAAAAACGGGGGATCACTTTGTATTCGTGATCATTCCGTTGCTGTTCGTTGCTGGAAAAGTTGCCCTCAAGTCTGAGAACTGTGTTGTGTATCGCGAGTGAGTTGTGTGTATTTTCCATCGTGCCTGCATATAACCTGGAGTTACCCGCTCAGAGCTTATTTTCTCGCCCGAATCCCTGCTTTTGCAGGCTTTGATCACAATGAGTGGTCAGGAAAGTAATGCTTCTCTGTTATGAATTACAAAATATATATAAGTCTGATATCCTACTTGAAGAATATCGGCGTATCCGTGTTTATAAAATTAGGGTATTTCGGTTACTTAAATCCCAAATATTATCAAAAATGTTCGCTTCAAGTTTTACAAGCATCAAACATCTTTATAATGAAAGCCAAGAGCAGGAACAAAAGGCAAGAAACTTTTCCGTTGATGTATTCGAAATATAATCCGATAATAGGGGAAAGTTGTAAACAATAGGTATTTTAGATGTTACAAGGTTGTATTTATATAAGTCGTATTATACTTTCAGGGGGTCTGCCCAAGAGCGTGCTCGTCGCGACCCCTGCCAGCCACTACGGCTGCAATCTTGGACCGAGCAAGTACCGCAGTGCGGGCTAGGGCGTCCCCCCGAGGCGACGCGTACCGGCCCGCCTCCGTCGGTACGAACATAGGCAGAAGCAGCGATGGGGGCCGCCACCCATCACGCCGGGCCCGAACTGGCGAGTCGTGGGGTGCAGAGTGCCGAATAGGCACCTGGAATGTAATAGGTGGTATGGAAGATAAGATGCATGAGGTGATTGATGTAATGAAAGAGAGACGCCTGGATGCTCTGTGTGTAACAGAGACTAAGCGAAGGGGCAGCATGAGCCTGACGGCATGATGGCTCTGTGGTCTGGAGTGCCATAGAGCGATCGTGCCAGCATGAGGGTGGGTATCTTGTTGTCCCGTCGCCTGGCCTCTGGAGTGAGAGATTATGGCCTGCATGATGCGAGACTTCTCTGGGTCCGCTTGAAACTGGGTGTCACTAGAGTGTTTTTGGTTAGAGCCTACGCTCCTGTAAGATCGTCGACACCCCCGGACCTTGAGAAGATTTGGGATAATGTCAGGGAAGTTCTGGATCTGGCTGATGCGAATGAAAAGGTGATTTTGTGTGGCGACCTGAACGGATGGGTGGGAACCAGGCGGAAAACTTGCGACGCTGCTCTGGGTCCTCATGGTGATAAGAAAGTGAATGATGCAGGTAAGCTTATTGTAGATGTGTGTTTGGAAAGAGGTCTCCTTGTGTCCAATACAATATTCCAACACAAGGATATTCATATGTATACGTGGAGAAGAAATGAACAGAAAAGCATGATAGATTTGGTCCTGGTAGATAACCGTCTCCGAAGTAAACTTCAAGATACCCGTGCATATAGAGGCCCCACTCTTGAATCGGACCACTATCTCGTAACTGCGCGGTTTAGTGGTTTGTTAAGGAAGTGGAGGCACTGGCGAGAGTGTATCCCTTCGGAGGCCTTGAAAGAATCAAGGTTGAAAGGTTGCAAGATAAGAGCGTGAGGAGAACGTATGAAGACAGAGTCCGGGACAAGCTTTTGACAGCAGGCTCTTTGGACTCAAACATAGATGAATGCTGGAATAGCCTGAAAGTCAGTTTGGTAGAATCAGCGAAAGAAGTATGTGGCTGCTCAAAGAAGCACAGCACAGCAAAAGGGGATGCATGGTGGGACACAGAGTTAAAAAGCTCTGTAGAAAGTAAGAAGAAAGCGTGGCAGGACTATGTCTCTTCTTTGAATCTAAATGACAGTATGACGGAGATGAAGAAAGAAATATACCGGCAATGCAAGAATGCCACCAAAACCTTAGTGAAAGAAAAGCGTGAAAGAGCTAGTGTGATTGAGGAGGAGAGGCTGACGAAGAACTTCGAGAATAACACCAAACTCTTTTGGAACAAGGTGAGAAAGGCTCGAGGTGATTCGTCAGGCTCCAGAATGGAAAAGATAAAATCTAAGGTTGGTGACATTCTTGCAGACACACAAGCTGTGCTAAACCGGTGGAGTGAATACTTTGGAGAAATGTATGACAATGCCCCGGATGCTGGTGCCACAGACGAGCCCAGAGGCGAGTTTGCGGCACCAGAATCCACAGAGGACATCACTATGGAAGAAGTTGAATGGGCGATACGAAGTATGAAAAATGGTAAAGCTGCGGGAATAGACATGATATCTGCCGGGATGATTAAATATGGTAGAACTTGCGTCCGGGACGCTTTTTGGGTCCTCGCAAATCTTTGCTGGAAGACCGGTAGAGTCCCTACAGATTGGCGCCGCGCAGTCATAGTACCCTTGTATAAAGGCAAGGGCTCACAATATGACTACGCCAATTACAGGGCCATCAGTTTGATCAGCTTGGTAGCTAAGGTGTATGGTAAAATTATTGAACGGAGAATGCGCGAGAAGGCCGATGGAGTGTTGTGTGAGGCACAGGGAGGTTTCAGGTCTGGAAGAGGATGTTCGGATCAAGTTTTCTCCCTCCGCAATATCGTAGAAAAGCATTTGGCAGTAGGCCGGAAGGTTTTCTGCGGTTATGTGGACCTGGAGAAGGCGTTTGATAGAGTCGTGCGAAAGAGACTTTGGGACATTTTGCCAGAGTATGGTATAAACGGCACCCTGTTGCGAGCCGTCCAGTCCACCTACGTGGACAGCAAGGCATGCCTACGGGTGGGTGGTAACATGTCACCTTGGTTTGACGTTAAAATCGGCGTCAAGCAGGGTTGCGTGTTGTCCGCTAGACTGTTTATAGTGTATCTGGATAAAAGTCTTCAAAGACTGAATGCGATGACTGAAGGGGTAAAAATGGGTGATCTAGTGATAAACCACCTATTGTATGCAGATGACGCGGTTTTGATAGCGCCAACAGCCACTGATCTGCAAACACTAGTCACAGTTATGAGAGACGACTGCATGAAGCCATTGGGCTTACATTTGACTGTGAAGAAAACCAAAATTATGGTTTTTGAACGAGAAGAAACCAGAATGAATGCAAGGATTGTGGTTGGTAACGATGTGCAGGAGCAAGTGAATGAGTTTGTATATCTTGGATGCGCCTTCAGTAAGGATGGGAAATACACCGCTGATATAGAGAGAAGAGTGAATGCAGGTAATAGAGTGAATAGTGCGATGAGAAGACTACTTGGCACTTAAGCCAAAAGGCGCAGCTGGCCATGCATAACGGAGTGCTTGTCCCAACGCTGTTATATGGCAGTGAGAGTTGGGTATGTAAGAAGGAGAACGAAAGCAGGATAAATGCGGTCGAAATGCGATCTCTGCGGAAGATGTGCGGAGTCACGCTGACCGACCGTATTCGCAACAGCGTAGTAAGAAAGCGAGTAGATATGAAAGATAGTATCGGTGTAAAGATGAGAAAGGGTATGCTCCGTTGGTTCGGGCATATAGAAAGAATGCCAGAAGAAAGAATGACAAAAAAGGTATACAATGCGAAAGTGGAAGGATGTAGGTGCCGGGGAAGACCTAGACTATCTTACCATGACCAAATATACCGTGTCTTAGGTCTCCGTAACCGGCAAGTGTGTATGAGACGAACTATGAGAGTGGAGGAAGCCAGAGAGGTATGTAAGGAAAGAACCTGTTGGAACTCTGTACTCTCTGCCTACCCCGCGAGGGAGCTGGCGTGATGATATAGATAGAATTATTATACTTTGAATACTCTCTCTTACAAAGATGTGCTAAAGCGTTGAATGAAGAGGTGTAGCCTGGAGCCCTCTCAGTGGGAGTTATAAGCTGCTAACAGAGGACTTAGGTTAAATCCAAACTCCGTAACTTTGAAGCTCAGAGGTACGCTAACCTTGACGCAAAGCATGTATTTTCACTGGAGACTCCAACCACCTAATTATCATTAATCTGAAATTAACGATATGTTGACATGCCCGCCATGTGCGAGGATCTTTACTAAGAAGATTAGCTGCATAAGCTACATGCGAGTATAAGGACGCCAAAAATAACGGAGTTGATGCAGTCGCCGTGGCTAAAATTGGTCTGGATCACATCATCACTCTCTCTTACACCCTCGTTGGTCTAGTAGTGCATAATGCAGTTGGAGATCATCAGTTGGAGTCCTGGAAATAGGTTGGACAAAGTAAGCTTTTACGATTATAAAATTCTCAGTAGCTGTCCACAGTCTACGATTTTGCCCTGTATTGTCAATAAGCTCAACTCCTATCACATTAGGACCTAAGTCGGCAATATATAAGCGCTATATTAGCGTTATAATGTTGTCTTATACTTTGAATATTGATTGATATAATATAATATAAGGTCGAATTTTGTATAGCAGCTTTATACGATTACGTACACTTTCGGCAATATGTTTCTTAAAATGAAGGTTACTATCCATGCTCTATACTATCCACTGCAGTGCTCGACTACTCAAAGTTTGCTTTTTTTAGATTATAAAATTTTCAATCTTAGTCACAGTATAGGATTTTACCCCGTATTGTCTATAGCTTCATTAGGACCTAAGTCTAGGTGATACATGGGCTCTTGGAAGATATATAAGCGTAACTGTGTATTTATATACTTTGAATATTGATTGACGAAATAAAAGCTTTTAATGAAAGGATAAAACGAAATTCATACGTTTCAAGCCATGGAAAAAATACGATAAGGCGTAAAAATATTAAATTTTAAAGTATCAGGCAACAACAGATCAAGCATACAGACTAGGCTAATGGTAGTTGTGGTCTTATTCTTGGTGGAGTTAAATACAAAATGGCAAATCAAAACGAACATGGTTGAATTGTTATCAAAGAACGTGATAGATTCGGTAATGAAGGCACTTCTGACGGGCGTTATCGCGATGACTGATGTTGCCATTGCGATGTTTTGATTTATTTCTTCGAGGGAGTGTAAATTATTCTGCAGTGTACCGCAAATGATGCAAATACAGAACCCTTTACAACGGATGCCTTATATGAATGAATTAACAAAAGAGCAACTTAATACCACAAAAATTGTATGTCTCGGTCAGTTTTATAGTCGCAGTGGTTTAAATTTTAGACCTTAGGAGTTATCTCTCTCGATCTATCAAACCTGATTCGCATTTTGTAATAATATTTTTTTATCACCTGGATTGGTTAGTGATTTAATACTAGAACAATGGAAACTTCACGTTTTGGAATAGGACGGTTAGGGTATAAAACTACTATTCGTATTCACTAGTTTTATAAGTATGAACATGAGCACTCGTATAAACAAACCACAACGCATACAGACATTTATATACAAAACGATGAACAGCGTATAAGATCTCTCGGCAAAAACAATCATATTTTTGAGAATATTTTTTCCTTTAACTGATACCGGGACATAAGTTATTCCTCCTAACACGCAAATATTTTTTAAATTTATTTATAGGAAATCCGCTGATGCTTTGTACTGAGTAAAAATTTTTAAGTTAGCAAGCTAGTACTAATTATATATATGATTAGTGCTTCAATTATTACCACGTTAAATCATTACCTTGTCATTGTGTTAGACGCTTAAAAACTTCACTTGAAATAAAACTATTTTACAGATTTTATCGCGGTTTATTATTGATTTTTAGTCACCGACGTCAACTAAAAATCAATAATAAACCGCGATAAAATCCGTAAAATAGTTTTATTTCATGTGTAATATTCGCGTAAATCTAAGAACTCAGTAACTTCACTTGATTTAAGGTTAATTGCGAATAAATTAAAAACTCCATTTAAATTTTCCAACAACGTCTTCAACTAAGCTCCTGTAACAACCATTAATTCTGCACCCGAATCAAAAGTATCTCACTGAGTTCAAGGAAATAACTAAAAGGACTAGAATTCAAGGTTCCCAAATGTTTCGTTTGAAACAAAGCTTCCACCTTACTTTTCTCGAGTTCCGAGGAAACTTTTTTTGGCCCTTATCTATGCAGACACTAATGGGATTAAAGTACAGGAGTAACTTTCTTAATTTATTGACAGCGATATCTTATCACGGCCTGTTTTAGTTCCGTTCGCAGGAAGGCTAGTGAGAAATAATTATTTTTTTAGATTATCTGCGTATTCTTTTGGATGTATGGGATCTTGATACAGATCTTTATTTAATTAAATTGTTACAGCTCCTATTACGCCTAATCCTTTGGGGGTTTATATTTCAGTTTAAAAAGTATGAACAAATAAAAAGTATTTAATATCAATTGTTAAATTTATATTGTGTACTGTGTACACACACCCGACGATGGCAGATCCCATGTAAATGGGGGGCGAACCTATTGCCATATATCAGGCACAATTCCAGACTCCGGACTGATACTGGGAATTTCTCAATAGAAAAACTACATTTGTCCGACCTAGGATTTTAACCCAAGACCTGGTGATCGCAAACATATTATTCGCTACTAGACTAAATATTTTTTAAATTTATTTATAGGAAATCCGCTGATGCTTTGTACTGAGTAAAAATTTTTAAGTTAGCAAGCTAGTACTAATTATATATATGATTAGTGCTTCAATTATTACCACGTTAAATCATTACCTTGTCATTGTGTTAGACGCTTAAAAACTTCACTTGAAATAAAACTATTTTACAGATTTTATCGCGGTTTATTATTGATTTTTAGTCACCGACGTCAACTAAAAATCAATAATAAACCGCGATAAAATCCGTAAAATAGTTTTATTTCATGTGTAATATTCGCGTAAATCTAAGAACTCAGTAACTTCACTTGATTTAAGGTTAATTGCGAATAAATTAAAAACTCCATTTAAATTTTCCAACAACGTCTTCAACTAAGCTCCTGTAACAACCATTAATTCTGCACCCGAATCAAAAGTATCTCACTGAGTTCAAGGAAATAACTAAAAGGACTAGAATTCAAGGTTCCCAAATGTTTCGTTTGAAACAAAGCTTCCACCTTACTTTTCTCGAGTTCCGAGGAAACTTTTTTTGGCCCTTATCTATGCAGACACTAATGGGATTAAAGTACAGGAGTAACTTTCTTAATTTATTGACAGCGATATCTTATCACGGCCTGTTTTAGTTCCGTTCGCAGGAAGGCTAGTGAGAAATAATTATTTTTTTAGATTATCTGCGTATTCTTTTGGATGTATGGGATCTTGATACAGATCTTTATTTAATTAAATTGTTACAGCTCCTATTACGCCTAATCCTTTGGGGGTTTATATTTCAGTTTAAAAAGTATGAACAAATAAAAAGTATTTAATATCAATTGTTAAATTTATATTGTGTACTGTGTACACACACCCGACGATGGCAGATCCCATGTAAATGGGGGGCGAACCTATTGCCATATATCAGGCACAATTCCAGACTCCGGACTGATACTGGGAATTTCTCAATAGAAAAACTACATTTGTCCGACCTAGGATTTTAACCCAAGACCTGGTGATCGCAAACATATTATTCGCTACTAGACTAATGAGGCAGATAAAGAGGCAGTGAACATCTAATATTAAATTTTAATCATCATTCTTCACTCAGTCTGTATCTACCGACTATAGAGCGTAGGCTTCTCTTCTATCTCGCAAATCGTTTCGGTCATGTGCTGATATTTCTTTTATACTATGGACACCCACATTCTGCTGATGATTTTAGGCATCAATGTAATAGAAAGTGAGTATTCTCAATTTATTTGGCACAATTTCAGACTGGACCGCTACTGAGCTTTTAGTGTATAACCATTGTCTGCTAGCATTGGAATTCAGAACCTCATGATTACCAGCTGCACCATATGCCACTAGATCAAAAACTTTGCATTACGTAACATTGCTTTTTAGCAATCTTTTGATTTTTTTACTTTAATTTCTTTATCCACTCCGATTACTAATCCAATTAATTTCTGGTTTGAGGATTACTCAAACCAGAAATTAATTGATTCAAGTAAAATAAACGAGAAACCGCTTCATCTTCCGCATAGTTTACTAAACAATTTTAGTACTACACTTCCACCTATTACGTAAGTAAATTGCATTACTGACCAGAACAATGTAGATTAATTATAGCAGAGATTACTGCGCTTGACTTACTAGATCCACCAGCTGTCCATACTGGGCATTGTAAGCACCTAGATACAAAATATTATGTAATAACGATATTATCCTATAAGCTTACATTGATCCACCGCAGAGAAAACACCATCTTCCACTAATTACAGTCTCGTACAAGTTGAATATGAGTCAAGCTTGTTGTGCAACCGCATTCTAGTTCTGCTAATGTGTGTCTCTATGATGCAATACTTTTGTCAAAACTAATGGGTCATGATTTTGCAGTTCTACTTAGTCAAAGGACGTTTGCAATGCTGTTAATTTTTTATTCATTTCATTAGGTAGCAGCCTTTATAGTATATCTTACCTTTTCCCAATATCTGTAATCAGCATAATTATTGACTAAATGTCTTTGATATGCCCTAATTGCGTTTGGCAAACGATAGGTTTACTCGAGTAGCATTACTATCTCAAACGTATAATCCATATAATGTGGTTGTATATCCATAGTTACTAAGTATTATTGTTAATAAATTAGCTTATACAGTTCCCCTGCTGGATAAAGACTTCTTTCACAAATCTTTATGAGATAATTTAAACCACCTTAACGCAGTACGGGTTGGCATTATTTAAACGAATGACAATATTTACAGCCACACAATTCGTAATAGTAGTCAAGAATTCAACAACGTCTATCAACGTCCAAATTGTTGTTTTCTTACTACCCTAATAAAACAACAAATCCAATTCCAAATTAGAATGAAAATTAGTTAGCTAACTATTAGGGTCCATAACAATATAAATTTATATCGATAATGGCGAAATTAACAGGATTGCAATTCGTTTGCCCACTCAGGTTTGACAATAACTCGAACTAATTACATTATATTCTTACTGTTTCTAGATTATAGAGATTTTGGTTGTCTATTGATAAAGTAATAATGTCTCTAATACTGAAAAAAAATGAATATGTATGAAAGAAAGAAAAGAAAAAATATGGTATATATGTAAAATATATGATACAAAAGAGATACATTATTACACCAGTATAAAATTTGAATTTAACTTAGTGTATAATAATATAAAACTAAGCATGGTAGACTATGGGTACAATATGACGGGTATTGTACGGTCTTATTAGCGAAGGTATTCAAAGGACTAAGAAAGGATTCTACATTTATGAACCAGAGGAGTTGATTAACAGTCAGACATAGGAGTTTATTAGTGAACCAGCCTTGATGAACTAGATAAACTATCTAAGATTTGAAAGAAAAATTTCACACCCATTTACTGACTAAAACACTGATACAGATAAACAATTGTCAGGTTGATTATTTTAATACACCAAAATTACCGTTAACTCTCATCATGTTTCAATTCACTCCTTTATTATCTTCTTCATTGAAGAAAAAGAGAACAGATTCACATTCGGGTAGTGGAGGAGTATAGCAATCCAGCAATAATAAATAGTTAACATCTTAATCTGTTTGATTTTAAATGTAGCTTACACCTTCATTGTACATTTTCCTGGCTAAAACAATTTATTACCGAATTATTTTTTTATAAAGCAAATGTTACCATCAACACTAAACAGTCAACATATTTTAAATACTCCTTTATTATCATCTACATCCAGATTTTACGTTATTAAATCTATAACAACCTCAACATTGTCATTTGACTCATGCCACAAAACCATTTCGGTCCCATCCACAATATAAAAACAACAGCCAGTAATCTTGTTAGGAAAATTACAATTATTGCCGCTTAGATCTTGCCACAAGATTATTATAACACCCTAGACACTGACACTGCCACAGCCTAAAACAACTCCCTAGACTCAAATTACTGTACTGATTAATTCAACAGAAAAAGTTGGCTAATTTAATTGTACTGCGGTGATGAAAAACGCTGAACAAATTTTGGTGATTCTGTGAGTTTATAAAGTGAATCCGTTTTATGGTAATAACGTCGGTTTAAAGTAGTGTAAAGTTTCTGCATCGCCTTATCTTCGAGGGAATATTTTTTAATATAATTTATACAATGATGGGCTGCTGTAAAAGTTTCAGAACAATTGCCATGGTTGGTATGATAATATTTTTATGTTGTTGTAGTACTTCAATTTTGGCATTTTATCGAACTTCGTGATTGCTTAAAATATTTTTGACTTGTATAATTTATCTAATCACAAATTGCCTCAATTTCAATATTTTTGTCATTTTGTAGAGACCATCATAGAAATCATCATTTTGTAGACCTTTAGACCAGATAATATAAATGTGAAATTAAATGTTGTAATTTGGTAGTGAAAAAATCATTCAGAATCAAGAATACTAATTACCTTGCATAATCAAGTGAAATTTAAATTCCTTGTCTTCTTTTCAAGTAAAAGTGACGCTAAAGATCTACAAAAAATTATCTCCCTACGGAACTAGCGCAACATTAATTTTCACATCGATAAAAAATCTGTAGCCAAATTAAAATTTATGGTCTCCGAAACTGCGGAAAGAATCAAGTAACCTTCAACTTTTTCGAACAAAGCTTCCAACATGGGAATCTTTACTTTTATCGCCGTTTCTATCGTCGCCCGATAATCTACTAGATCGCCGTCTTGCAGGAAGAAATAGATTTAAAATGTCACCGGACCACTTTATGTGAACTTCTAGAGATAACGTAGTTACCGTTCTGATATATTTATTGTCCGAGAAGACTGCTGTTTCGATAAAATCGTTGAGAAAAACGATAGTTAATTTTCAGTGAATCGATGTAATGGAATTTATCGAGAATCATTTTTGATTTTCGCTCTAAATTACTGGAGCAAGGACGTTTAGTTAAATAAAATATAACGGATTGTAACTTATCTTTAATTTTGGATGTGAACCAATCGAATCGGCGTGAATCCAATTCGACTAGACTATTTCTTTAGAAATGGAACTTTTTGTTAGATTTTATATATTCAACATATCTACAAGAAATAACTGTTCGTAAAATAAACATGATATTGCATTCTACTAGAGTAAACAATACTTTAAATAACTGTCTAGAAATACAAGTTTGGACACCAACCTCGCCGCCGGAAAGCATCACAACGTGACACCTAGTCGTTGCCCTCTCCTATAGTGAGCGCTTAGCTGAAACCGTTCCTCCTTGAAGTTCCCTGTAGCGACTCTTTACATGCCTAAATCTTAGAACTCAGTATGTGAACAAGTACGGACTGGAAATTGCAAATAAAATACGCCGGTTAGAAGATTTACAACATCCCTAAATTTCTTGAAGAGATGTAGAGACCATAATCTCATTCCTACGTGTGTCAAGATATCCACCAAGAAAGACATACGAGGAAGCGCTAAGATCCTAAACCAGGCAAGTAAAAAGTTGTTACGGACGGTGATTCATCAAACGCGTTCCGATCTACACCACCTCAGCAGAAATATACAAATTTCATCCAATGAATTAAAGACAGTGTTAACTACATTTGATTTTAATAAATGCATTGATATCTTAAATAAGCGAAAAACATCTAAATATAATGAATGCAAAAATAAACTGATAATAAAATATAATAAATTAACAATCAAATCCAATGTCAAGAACAAATCATTACGCGCAGTCATCAATATGTCAAAACAAACTTTGGATGAAAACATCGTAAAGGTCCTATCTAAAGGTTTAAATTATGCTGTAACACCTCGAAGGGTACAGTATGAGGAAATTATCAGCGCCGTTGAAGACGTCCTATCCAAAAATAGTATAGGAAGGGAAGATACGGAGGCAATACGTCAGGATGTCTCATCCATGTTACGTCGAAGTTCAGTGCCCAAACTAAATCTTCCTAAAAATCAATATTCAGCGTTGAAAACCTTACGCAATAGAAAGGATATTACTATTCTCCGCGCGGATAAAGGAAATGCTACGGTCATTATGGATACGTCAGATTACAATGTCACAATAAAAGAACTTTATCGGATGAAAAAACATACAAAAAGGTCAAGACAGACCCAACCACCAATATATTAAAACAAACGAGTGATTTAATAAAGAAGCACTCCGAAACATTGAACGTCTAATCTCTAATACCTTCGTGCGCAAAACCGCCACAGTTGTATGGGCAAAAATACATAAACCGAATGCTCCCCTACGTCCAATTGTTAGCCAAATCGACACATCAACCTACAGATTGGCTCAGCACGTAGCGAAAGTGCTCTCGGCACTCAAAGGACACACAAGAGCACATGTTAAGGATTCATACCATTTTGTTAGTGAGATCAAAAATCTACATCTGAGTGACAATGAAACTATGGTCAGTTTCGATGTCCAGTCACTAATCACATGCCTACCTGTACAAGACTGTGTCGAAATTGTAGAAAGGAAACTAGCGGAGAACAACATGCCAGCGGAATACTCAGAACTATTGAGATACTGCCTTACATCTGGCTACTTATTGTGGAAGGAGCAGTTCTACAAGCAAGTAGATGGCGTGGCGATGGGCTCCCCTGTATCTCCTATTGTTGCCGATATATTCATGGAAGATTTTGAGCAGATAGCCCTTCGTACCTCACCTGTAAAGCCAAGTTTCTACAAGCGGTACGTAGACGATACTTTCACAATATTACCATCTGATAAAATTGATGTATTCCTAAATCATCTTAACTCCATTAACCCCAAAATTCAGTTTACAATGGAGTTGGAGGCAAACAATTCTCTAGCTTTCCTAGATGTTTTAGTAATCCGTAACCCCAACAACACCTTAAGCCATAAGGTTTATAGAAAAAAGACCCATACTGATAGGTACTTAAACGGTGAATCTCACCACCATCCAACACAGTTAGCTACCGTGGGTAAATCTTTGTTTCAGAGAGCACAAGGGATCTGTGACAAGAAACATCTGGCTGCCGAGCTTCAACATGTCAAGAAAGTCCTGCACAATAATAAGCTTCGAGTCCCACGCCAACGTCACAGTGACCGAGTGAAACCAGCCACAGTTGAGCATCTCCTTGCTGTATTACCTAACATGAGAGGAGTCACGGACAAGATTGACTCCATCTTGAAGCGTGCATCGATTAAAACATTTTATAAGCCGCTGAAGAAGATCAGTTAAGTGTCAGATCCCTCTACAAGATGCAGGAGTATACAAGCTTGATTGTGAATGTGGTCTCTCTTATATAGGACAAACAAAAAGACAAACAGAGAAGAGAAAGAAGAAAGAAGAGAAGAGGTAAAAACTCGGGTTAAAGAACTCATAGCTGACCTAAAATACCGTCGCTCAAAGAAGTCTGCAGTCTGTGAACATGTCCGTGACCGAACCCACCATAATATCAAATTTGATAGACCACAAATCCTCGTGAAAGAACATTGATTCCAACTAAGGATGGTTCGCGAGGCTATTTAAATTAAAAAAACATCCTAATTTCAATAGAGAAGATGGCTGGGTGCTTCCTTCGTCTTGGGATCCGGTAATTAATATAATCAAATCCAAAACCAAGCATAACACTGCAAGACCTCAAGACACCGTGAGCTCATTCTGCGTAGATCAAACCAACAACAACAAGAATAATTAAGAAGTTGAGGGTAGCCCGGAACAACTATGCCTTTTGTACGTCTAACACCTCAGTCCTTCCCGTGACCATGGGTGCTGCAAAACACTTGAAACTTCGGGAACTAAAAATCAAAAATAAACCTCGATAAAATCCGTAAAATAGTTTTATTTTAAATATAGGAACCTAACATCGTCGGCGAAACGTGGGTGTACTCAGTACACCTCTGCCACCCCCTCTGGGGAATATAGGCGTGACGGTGTTTTTTTTTATAGGAAGGAATAAAGAGAATGAGAATTCAATAAAAAAGCCCGCTGAGTTTCTTTCCCGGATGTAACCAGTGGATCGGCCGCGTTCCGATCCGGTGGTTGATTAGTAGTTTAATTAGATAAAAAAAAAATGTATATTGACTACTTGTAAGCGCCCTCACAGGGCTTATGCAAATTAAATTATTTAAATTTGAGCCATTCAGATCATGGATCGTGTAGTAAGTGTGTTCGCTCCCCGCGGAAAACACCTTGTGTGACTCACATTAATTTGTTTTGGCTTGGGTGTAGCGATAAAACTAATTCATGTTTGGTTTCTGGTGGCACCCACAACACAAGAAAATGAAGAATCTCTATGTCGTATCCTATTATTTGAAGAACTTAGTCTATTCTAGTCCCATTATTTGAAGAGTTAATGGACTGTCAAGCAGTTATTTTCAGTTTAGTGATCTTTTAATCTTGTCTATAGACACACTCTTTGCTTTTGATAACTGCTCGAGTGTGTTCAGTTGTGAAGCGATGCCAGATGATAGCTTTCAGATGACAATTGACCGATGACAGATAGTTGATATAAGATAGCGGACGGCGCTGTGTTGTCATTCTATTGGCAACGGGGCCCGCGGTCGGATGTGTCGCGGAGCAGCTAATCTTACTGCATTCCGTGTAACAATATTAATCTCTAACTATCGAACGCATCCTCGGATATAAGATCAGTGTACCAGAAAAGATTCTAGTGTTATTCGAAGATTTCCTTTATGTTCGGTCACCATGCAGATGACTATGAAAATGAAGATAATACCATCTTTCATCGTTACCAGCATTGAAACGTGTCGTCTTAAATCCTAATCGCCGACATATAAATAAATTTCAAGCAGTTACGACTGCCTAGTCAATATAGTGGCGCATAATGCACATGGTGATCATGTGACAAAGTGGTTTATTTTTCGGAAAATTTTCAGTCGTAGTCCAGAGTGCCTGGTAAAATGGCATTGACTTGCTTATAACATTGGGACCTAACATCGTCGACAATACGTGGGCATACACAATACACCTCTACAATACCTGCTTGGGAAAAATAGGCATGAGGCTATTCATTTTAAACACTAAGTAAACCTCAAAATAACTTTAAATTTCTATTAAATTGAGAAACTTATTTAATAATAATGAACTTGTGAGGGCACTGTAGTGCTCGACTACACAGCTTTCTGAGCTAAATCCATGACAAACTTAGAGCTTGTGATGTCACAGTCTTGATATCATTCTCTCGGTTCCTTGAAGATGTTTACCTGTTTTATATTCAGACGTCGCGGAGATACTAGAAGTGAAAGATCTTATAGTAGGTAAAACGCAAGGTGAAATTTTAGCGACTGGAAATGTAGTCTATGGAATAGTAGAAAAAGATAAGCAAATACAACTGGCACAGCCTAGAATGAATGATATTATTTATGAATACGAACAACTTTTATGAGTGATTATAATATATCTCTATCTGTCTATATCATACAGGTTATTTCCTTACATACCTCTCTGGTTTCCTCTACTCTCATAATACTTTCCTATCCTATATCCTAATGTAATAGAGAGAAAGCCTACTGTTATTGTACCTAGTACAATTCCAGATTGTTACTGATTTTTTTTCCATGGAAAATTATATGTAGTATCTCGCCCTACTTACCGTTTAAAATAGGGGGTTCCGTGATCCCAAGTGATTTTACACTGAAATAGATACATGATATATTCTACCATGTTTGAATCAGTGGATCGGGCAGTAGCGTATTCGATTCCTGTAGGATTGACATCCTTATGAGACTCTCAATAAATTTATTATCTTTTGAGTTGAGTTTGTGTATATTAAATCCATGTTTTAAACGCTTCGAAGACTCAGGAACAATTCTCGGTATAAGATTATGTTTTTAATAAGGCCTCTCTTTACTCTTTTTTTTTGTTAATTCATAACAAAAAAAGAGTTCATTTAGAGTACTTAACACGTCACAATGTAAGCAACATTAGTATTCTATAACAATTCTATACTAAATAAGTTCAAAGATCGTTCTCGAAAATTATCGTTAAAGTTGTCTGAATGCAGGTTATTATTGAGTTCTACAATAGTATCGATATAGAGGCGAGATTAGCATACATATTCTAAAAAGCACGGAGTGACACCACCGACGCATACAATCACTGGATGAGTCACAAAACATCTAAGTGATGAGGGTCGACATGCAATTTGCAAAGGTCTTGAAAAAACTTCAGAATTTCGTTCTACATTAATATCGGATATTCGTGAAAGGGTATGGGTGAAATTAGATGGTTGAATTATTTATAAAGCTGGATGCGTGTAGAGGTATTTGACCTGTAGTACACAACGATAATTTAACTCATAATCACAAAAATATATACTACTAGTTTCTGTCCGCGCATTCGTTGGGGTGGACTTTAGACCGGAACTTAACATTTTTCCGGGATAAAAATTTTTCTTTGTGTTAAAATAGGTAATAAACTATCTGTGTGCCAAATTTCATACAAATCCGTTCAGCAGTTTTTAGGTGATTGAGTAACAAACATTCAAACATCTAAACATGCCAACTTTCACATTTATAATATTACTAGGATGATGATTTTCATGACCGCTGTCCTATCTATTAAAGCATAATAGGTTTATAGGTATACTTTTTGTTGTCACATAATAGGAAAATTTTGAACAGCAAATGTCGACAAATGCTAACTGCAGAGCTCAAAGACAAAAACCTCTCCAAAGATCGCCACGAGAGCCAGCTATGTGTGCATTTACCCTTTAAGGCGAAAATAATGATAGTAAAGCCAATAATGACTGTAGACTGCCTCGTAGGTCTGGTGGCAAAGCGCATCGCTTTGTGATCACGAGGTCCTGGGTTCAAATCCTAGGTCGTACAAATGTAGTTTTTCTAACGAAAAATTCCCAGTATGAGTCCGGAGTCTGGAATTGTGCGCGGTATATGGCAATAGGCTCGCCCCCTATTACATGGGACCTAACATCGTCGGCGAAACGTGGGTGTACTCAGTACACCTCTGCCACCCCCTCTAAGGAATATAGGCGTGACGGTGTTTTTTTGTGTGGTGTGTGTGTGTGTGTGTTTTTTTAAGGCCAACAATTCTTTGGAATTCCTGGGCACATCATATGCTATTAAGCTAACAAAGCAATCTGTATAATAGTTATTGCAATACATAAGTGGTAGGGAATTAAAAAATAGCAATAATATAAAAATCAAGCCTTTTGCTTGTGAAATTGGGGATTTTAATCGACTAACCGTATTTCTGAGTTGTGACCTTCTTAAATTTCAAAACCATGCACTCTGTAGTCCAAAGCAACATCTGTGACATTTCAAAGTATTTTCGCGCTAGTGGGGCGTCACGACCCGTCCCAGTCGATACCGCGTTTATTGTTGACCAGAACACCATATTGGAAATGTATTGTGACACTGCAGTTATGTAAATGGCATACTCCCCAATCTATTGGAATTACCTGTCCGATGATTTTTGATAAGGATCATTATACCTTCGGTTGCGAGGAGATCGCGGAGAAGTCTAAACTTAGAATGACCAAGCAAACCAAAAGGTTAGTTAAATAAAACCATCAATGTTTAAGAAGTAGCTGGATAATTTCTTTGCTGATTCTTTTCATTAGAAACTGTGTGTTGAGCCAGAGGTGGATGTTAAATACATCGAATCAAATATGATTTTGAGGTACGTGCCATTTAGTTGGTCTATACAAATGAATTGTTTTTGGTATTGACTGGACAGCTAACCAACACCAGAAAACGGCATATAAACAAAAATATATGAAAACTTTTATGAACTGTTGATGGTTTAAGGACTGTGTAGGACAGGATAGGGCACCAAGTCTGCGATTGCAGTTGTGGTAAAATTATTGTTCATAATCGTTGGTTTGGAGAGTTTTGATAATCTATTAATTCAATGGTATTCTTATGGCTTTCCATAGGCATACTACTTGATACATTTGTCGGTATTTGTTAATAAGTCCATAAAGCATTTAGTAGATAGACTTAGGCATAATTGTAATTGAAAGAATGTTATAGCATATTATAATTACAAATCACGTAAAAATAATAGACTTGGTGCTCAGGTCCTATGCATCGTTCAAAACAGCAGATTTTATTTTCGACTATGATAAATAGCACACAGAACTTTCATCGCTTTTGCAGACATTAACTAGGAGTTATGAAAAACATCTGATAGAATATAACACACATAGATAATTCCATTTTTAGATAGGAGTCAAAAGTTCCATTAGCCTTTCTGAACAAGGTCGAAGTGAAACTATTCTACGCAAAAAAATGGCGTCAAAAATAAACTATAACATTGTAGAAGACAGGCAATCAATTCATCATTAATCAGTATTAAATTATAAAACACTATTATAAACACCCTTGTGTACACGAAAAATGAAAAGAAAATTTTTCTTAAAAGAACTCGAACAAAATGATTATCTTACCATTATTTTAAGAAAATCGGAATATTCAACGACAAAACATAATTACCCGTGGGCCGTCCGAAATGTGACGTCACTGTTTCATAATTAACTATTTCATTATAAATTTCCCCTAAATCATTAAAAATTCTCATTTCGTACTGTCTTCTAATTACTGGCTCTTTAGGATTTGAATATACTTTAAGAGATAATATCAAAGCGATTATTTTTCTTTTTATAATGTCTAACCTAATAAGCTGATTTAAAAAATAATTAATTTGATGTTTTTAAATGCTTTATTAGCTTATACACACTGTTGATTTGTATTTTTGTGTTTTTTTAGAATACGTAATAGAAGAAACATATTTGCGTTTTTCATAATACATTCTAATAGTTTGTAGCCAACTAATTTCACTAACACTCACTAGGCAGTAAATCAAAAAATCTAAGTCGAAGAGACGAATGCCGCGCTGTAGGTGTGTAAATAGTATTTGTAGTGGCCCGCCCATGTGTCGAGCTACCACCGACATATGCAGGACAAAAATAATAATTATTTCTTTAAATTTAAATTGTTTGTATTATTTATGAATTTTGGTTCAGTATTACCATTACGGTTACTCCTGAAAATTTTGAAAAGATGCAGATTAATATAAATAAATGATTTTTACTTTGACTTTGTGTCAAGTTACTTAGGAGTTTGTCTGAATTTCAATTAAATAGATGTCAAAATTGTTGAAGTAGTAGAATTTGAAGGCGGGATAGTGTCAGGGGAAGACCAAAATATACAAAGCTTTTTAAGCTTTGTATATTTTGGGTATCAATGTTAAGTTTTATAATAATAATAATATTAGCCCTGTTAAGAAACTGTCCCACCGTTGGGCACCGCCCTCCTCTCAAACTGAGAAGGTTTGGACCGTAGTCCACCACGCTGGCCCAGTGCGGGTTGGCGAACTACACACGCCTTCGAGAAACTCTTAGGAAAGCAGGTTTCCTCACGATGTTTTCCTTCACCATGAAAGCAAGAGATAATTAATTTTTAATACGCACATTCGCTATTAAAAATTAATTATAGCATAGTGTAGTAATAACCTACAGCCACGCTAAAAACACGGAACATTTGTTGTAATATCATCGTACAGAGTATTAATCATCAGTTTCACTAAAATCAATTTCTTGAGAGTACTTGCCACAATTATTTTCTCATTTTTTATTATAAATTTGCTTCTCATTATTTTGGTCGAAGTTTAATTTTTAGAAACAGTCAATTATTTTTGAAAACACAACCAAAATAAACTTGAAAGCTGACATTTTTAATGTTTAAAGCCTTTCTCATTTCTATGAAGACATAATATTTGAATGCCATCCGATCCTAACATGTTATATGCAACTATGCATCAACTATTTAAATCGGCTTATTCCTTATTCAGATTGCCGTCAGATTTTATGTGAACAAATCAAAGATAAGATACCTTTAATACGTTTAAATGACACTGATGTTCGTCATACCATTTTAAGTAGGCTTATATCCGCCATATTTACTCTCGGTTGATTTGTTGATGCGAGTTCTTTTTAAATTCGTGAAATTGTTACATTTTTGTTCTGTAATGACCTTCCAGTTGCAAATTTTTTATTGTTAGTTATGGTTTGTTTTAGTTATTATTTATGTCATTATCATTTGTTCCTGTGTTTATGTTTTGTCGCGAATCTGAGTAGTGTCTAGTGTTCATTCAAAATCTTCACCAAAAAGTCACATTGCACTACTAGAGTATTATTTACTTTTTGAAAAGTCACTCCCAAATTATTTGCACCAATGAATTCGTTCTCGCCAGGTGATACCCAAGAGGAGCTTTTCGACCTTCCCAGTAATTAAATGAGCCAGGATAATCTGTCCACCCCGAGGGTGCTGGGTTTGTAATGCAATTATTTAAAGGACCAGTGTTACAATTTGTACGTAGCAAGGTTTAGGAGAGATTAAGTGATAGCTTTATGGTAACCCTCGCCTTTATTTGGGTAAGGCTTTGCCCAATAATGTTTTCAAATTTGTTTTTCGCAAGGGATCTGGAAATAGCTACCACAAATAGTACCGTGCGGGAAACGAACCCGCGCTCTGAATCACTGGACCAAACTGTCGGTCAAGAGAGATAGACAGATAGATTTTTTTCTCGGTGATGACCACAAGTTTTATTTAGACTTTTGAAACGTTTACATGGTGACTTGGGTCTGACACGTAGAGGCCCTTTTCGAGAAGATAATGTTATATAAGTCATACAAATTATCAGCCTATACTGTCCCAATTCTGGGCAAAGGTCTTTTCTCATAAATCTAAAGATTAGGTCATACTCCACCACGCGGACCCAGTGCGAATTGGTGGAGGCAGGTTTGAGGCTACCTGTTGTTGGAACTTATCAAGCCGCCTCTTAGGCTTCCAACTTGGCTTAACGAGTACCATATTAAACTGCAACCGGGACCAACAACTTAAAGTGCCTTCCAAAGCACGGCGATCCGCCGTGTCACACACGGTCACCCATTTCAGGCCGATTGAATCGAACGCTGCTTAACCATAGTGATAGGTAAAAACATCGCGGTCGCATAACGTTACGAGCGCCTCAAGCTCTCCAGGATTACGCTGAGTGCATGTGGCGCTCGTAACGCTATGCGACCGGATGTATTTAGCCATCACTCACATCAGGTAAAATAAATAATAGATATATGAGTCATATTAATGAGCCATATATCTATTATTTATTTTATCTGACTATTTGGCTTCTTTACTTAAAACACTTCTTGAACTTGTGATGAATAATGCGCCGACAGATGAGGTCCCGCGTTCAAAAACGATGTAATACAAGGTATTTTTTTCAATCCAAAAGTCTTTAATAGTAGTCCAGAGATTGGGATGATGTCCAGTATAATGATGATAATCACGCTCCCTATTACATTGGCCAAGCCCATTATCATTCGCGAAAACTGAGTCTACACGGTATACCATCCAAACTTAGGAAATTTATATTATGGGTATACAATAAAATAACTTCTAGGGGTATAGAATAACTTAACTCGTCTTGACCTTAGATTCGAGTCAGAAACCTCTTGATCACCAGCTACAAAACAACTACGCCTGTAAAGAGATACTATGGGACTTGGAGTTAATAGAAGGAAATTTTTGTAGGAAAAAGTGGTAAGACCCAATTCCGTAATAGTTAATTGGGTTTTAACAAATTCCATTGTTAATTGGGGTATAAAGAGCGTAAAAAAGGGGTTAAAATTTTAAATTTTGTGAATTGTATGGAATTTGTGAAGCAGTTATCTAATCAAGGTGTCTGAGGTTTACGTTATTTATTTAACACCTTGTATATAATCAAGCCAGATTCCTTGCGAGATAGGCAGAGGATACAAAAACCTAACAGGTCCTTTCTTTGTTCACGTTTTAACTGAATATAGCTCAAATGTGGGATTTGGCTGCAGTTGTAACCGGCTACGTTATCGAAAATGCCACAAGAGGCATTAGCGCCTTAAGTTAACCCCACCTTTTATCATAGTAACCGAGTTGACTTTTATATATGAGGACATTTTCCTGTATGTATATACCGGCGCTTGGGTTTTCTGGATGGCCGTTTCAATGCCGGTAACAGTGAAAGGTGGGTTTATCTTCGTTTTCATAGTCATCCGCATGGTGGCCGAACATACAGGAAAACTTGAACTAACACTGGGGTCTTGTCCAGCGGTTAAGTCATATGGAATGTAGTAAGGTTAGCTGCTCCGCGATATGAGGGCAAGCGCTGGCAGCGCTGGCCCCGTACTAAAAGACTCACAACGCAGCGCCGTTCGCCATCTTACATCGACTATCTGTCATCGGTGATGTCATCAGTCATCGCTAAATACACTCAAGCACTCATAGACTACGTCTATGACAAGATTAAAAGGTTACTAAAATGAAAATTACTGCTCGCCATTCCATTAACTAATTTTCAAATACAATAGGATACGACATATATTAATATGATAATTTTACTGGGCATTGACGAGTTGATGCCTACCATAGGATAATTAGTTTAGCAAAACAATTTATCGGAAGTGCGGCTCGGTAGACGTATTAGCTATCAATCAAGCGTTGTTTGATAGTACAGTCGTGAAGAGATTGTTTTACAATTGTATTTATTGTAAAGTCATTTAATTTTCTAGTCGTAAAGTTCAAGTTCTAGGACTAATCTGTTGGTCTAGTTTCATTGGTTTAGCTCTGGCTTCTAGTACTAAAAGTCCACCGCGGTGATTTTTTTTTGTGGTTTAAATCTGACATAAGCCAGTCCTCTCCAAGGACTACTAAAAATATTTTTAGAAAATTTTAAAAGGTGTACTTTTTTTTTAATTATTGCCCGTCTGTCTCTTTGTTTGTATTTCAGTCACGCAAAAATACCGAACGAATTTCAACAAAATTTAGTATTATCCCAGAAACAAGAATCAATTCGGGAAATAATCGCGGGATAAACCATAAAACTTTTTTATTTTTATTATTGTTAGTCTCGAGCTGCAATATTACGTTAAAATTTGTGATTTTGCCTACACAGAAATTTCTCTATGAACTGGAGTCAAGTTCGGCTCCTCACAAGAAAATCTTCGGTGGTTAAAAAAGCTCCCCTGAAATTGTGCACGTTTGATTTAAACATTCAAACATGATTTCATGCATACACCGATGATGCATTCAAGATTGTCTTTTTAGGGAGAGAACTCTATCGATGAATGGCCTGGTCACTAACCTTGTATATTAATTTATTAAAGATATCACAACATGACTTTTATATGAAGACTGATATGAAATGTGTCGACAAAACTTTGTTACATACTTGGCTCGCAATGTACTTTTTATAATATTATTACGTCAGATACGATCTTTGACAGGGAAGGTAGAAAAGGTCATGTTAAAAATGATATTAATAATTTTAAAAAGAATCCTTCTCAGAAAGGAAGTACCCAAGTATTGTATATGTTTACTATAAGGCGGTGTTAGCTTTGAACAAGATCGCACTACAGATTTAGAGAATGAAATAAGATCGCGCTGTAGAGACCTACCTATGTATGTCAAATTACAAAATAAATGCGTGCGCAGCCGCGGGTAACAGCTTTAAAAAATAAATATGATCACGCTTAGATTCCGCAAGCGGGAACGGCAGAGATGTATTGTGTATACGTATCGCCGTCAATGTAATGTATTGGCATTGAAACGGACACAATACCAGACTCTAGACTAATACTTGAATTTGTTTTAATAAATTACATTTCGATGCACCTAGGACCTCGTGATCGTTGCGCGAATAATATCTCACTAGACTAACGAGGCGGTCTCTATTCTATGTTATCGAAAAATAACATTTTGTACGACCTTAGATTTGAAACCAGAACCTTACAATCGGTACAAGGCAGTATCGTACAACAAGTTAATCTTTAAATATTTTTATAAAAAAATTACGTAATTTGTGATCGACTGTACGTAATTAACTAGGTATCAATAATTGATTGTAGCCTCATCTCCATACAATATGCGCTTGCGGTAAACATTATTATGCGATCGTATAATGAGAACGTTAATTGTATTCAGGGTATATATGGAATTATGAAGATCACCGCTTTCGCAGGTAACAAATTTGAAGACCTTACAGGCGTACAGATGTTTGTCCACCATTGACTAGGGTCGGGAGTCTGAATATGTTATTGCATTAGAAATTATTCTTGCGCGTCCTATACTTTTATAGAAAACAACAGAGTAGAATCACCTTTTTACATCCAAATATGACCTTACTTAGACCACCACAATGACCCACTTTGCGCTGTATGCATCCAGCTTCCGATTCAGCTTCCGAACGATTACCTAATGAAGTCGTAACTTGGACTAACAGCTTAACATTCATTCTAAATGAAGATATTTGAAAATAGAAATTTCAAAAGCGGACCCTCGTCTAAGACTGACCAAGCTGCACACTATACAGCCGTAGTGATAAAAAACATGCATAACGAACTCCTGATGAAATTTAAATGCCTCGGATACACCGCCATATATCCATTAATAATACCGCAAAAATGACTTCTGCCTCACAGCCCTAAGTTTTTACGAAAGTACCAACGGGAGCGAGTGCTCGCCGCTATTTCCATATATTCCTACTAGACTCTGAACACTGATTATTGGGAGGGCGGGAAATGCAAGCGGAAGTAGTGCAGTGAAGAATGCAGCTAAATTGATGGCTTGAAACAAGTTTCTGAGAAAAATTGTGAACGAGAGATTTTGAGGTGATTTAAATTCTGCTAGATAATAAAAAAAAGATAAAATATTTACAAATATATGAAATATAATAATTTAACATTGGTATTGATCTCTACACTAAGCATGGCCTGTCCCGTGGGGATTTCTCATACATGTTTCACAGTCTCAAAACACCACATACCTTTTCGTTTATCTTTTAGGTTTTTTTTGTTTTTTTGGACACATTCAAAGGAGTTCATTCTATCTATAGATAGATAGATAGAATGAGCTCCTTTGAATGTGTCCAAAAACCTTAAAGATAAACGAAAAGGTATGTGGTGTTTTGAGACTAATCAAAATTGTATTCCAAAATCTCATTCATCTTTTTTGAATGGGACATTTATATCTTGGGGACCATTTGATTTTTTAATAGCGTCTTTATATCTCAGGGATCGTTCGAATCATTGAGTATTATTAAGACTTGTGTAAGTATAGAATACTATAATTTCTCTTTAAGGAGTGTATCTTTAAAGGCTCGCTTTTCGACATGCCAGAATTATACATTACTTCTAAGCTATTTGTAAGACTGATAAAAGTATATTTGCTCCAAAGTAACGTTTTGAAAAGGACCATTATATTGAAGACGTTAGATTCTCTTTCAGCGATTTTTCTATAACCTCATTCAAAATGTATTTTGCTCTTTACTCGTTTTGTAAGTCTTCATTAAAGAGAGAGAGCAAAATTCGTTTTACCATATCATATCACAGGAGCTCATTAGTTTAAAATTTTTCTCTACAACTGGCTGTACGGTGTTTTACAATTCAAATACAATCTTAAACTTTAAACAAACGAACTTTATACGGAATTTTAAACAGCACTCGGAGAACTCGGGTTTGTAGGTAATACAAATTCTATTTTAATGCTGATTTTAGACTATCATGATAGTTCTATTTCTCTTTTCTATCGAAAATGCGATGCGATGATTTAAGATGCTATGTCACACGTTAATTATATATGGCAGAGTATAGTTAATAATTTAGTCAGACTTAGCAAAATATCTTGTACACCTTCTTTCCTAAAGGAGGGTTTTATAATGTAGGTCACACACCGTCACGCCTATATTCCCCAAGCGGGTGTGGCAGATGTGTACTGAGTACACCCACGTTTCGCTGACGATGTGAGGTCCCATGTAATATTAGCATATACTGGGTACATTCCAGACACCGAACTTGTACTGGGAAGTTTTCGTTAGAAAAACTACACTTGTCCGACCTAGGATCTGAACCCAGGACCTCGTTATTACAAAGCGATGCGTTTTGCCACTAAACCAACGAGGCAGTGTAGAGCATTTAACCGAAAAATTAATTTGGCATTAGGCTGCAAGACCCTGATAATTAAATGCATTCTTATTAACTTCGATTGATTGTGGCCGCGTTCTAGGTCACTTTCGAAACGATAAGAAAAAAAACATTGTGTTTCTCATGTACAGCAATAGACTACATAGTACATTAGTAGGTATAATATAAATTTGGTCTCGCCTATTTAGCTTTAAAAAAAAAACTCCGTCTCGCCTATATTCCTCAGAGGGGGTGGCAGAGGTGTACTGAGTACACCCACGTTTCGCCGACGATGTCAGGTCCCATGTAATAGGGGGGGGGGGCGAGCCTATTGCCATATACCGGGCACAGTTCCAGACTCCGGACTCATTCTGGGAATTTTTCGTTAGAAAAACTACATTTGGTCGACATAGGACCTCGTGATCACAAAGCAATGCGCTTTGCCACCAGACCAACGGGGCAGTTAGCTTTTATAGCACTGTTGTAGCTTTTTTGGAAATTCAGCTAAAATATTTAAAACACAAGTAAGATATCGACGTAAACAATTAGCAGACACTTCCTCTGGTCGTAGCAGCGTGTTAACAAAGATTAATCGTTCGGTAATCCATCCGTCTTGTGACGCCACGACGTGAGCTATCCGCAGTCGTAAGGGCGACTGCATACAGAGAGATTGGCACGAACAGACTGACTTTTGCGTAATGCTATCAAGTTCATATGCCAGATTTGTCTCACTAATAATTTGCTAGATAAATATGAACGTGACAGGACGCCTTGTGGATAATGTCACGATAGCGTCAAATGGTTTGTACTTAGCCCTCATATATCGACGCGAACAAAACAAGACATACAGATGTTTGGAATTATTTTATTTTAGTACATGTCAGCTTTGCTTATAATATAGAATATTGATTGGTTTAGCGGTTATTGATAGTCTATATTAGAGACTGGGAAAACTAATTCAATTTTATCTGTATGCTTATATGAAAAGTGGCTTCAACTCCAAGGACATTTTATAGGACGGCTCTCGACACCCGCTGACGTGATTGATATCATTACTATTGCAGATGATGATTTTTCCTTTTATTCAGGGAACTTACCGAAATGTATTTATTATTACTGACTTTTGACTTCCTTTGACTTTGATTTGATTCCAGGTAATAAGCTATCTTTTTGCCGACTTTCATCCAAATCCGTCCAACCGTTTTTGCGTGATTGAGGTACAATCGGCCAAACATCTAAACATACAATAATATAAACTCTGTTAAGTCACTTACATAAGTTAACTGTCCCACCGTTGGGCACGGGCTCCGTTCAAACTGAGAGTGTTTAGGTCATAGTCCACCACGCTGGCCCAGTGCGGGTTGGCTTCGAAAAACTCTTAGGCATGCAGGTTTCCTCACGATGCTTTCCTTCGCCGTTAAATCAAGTGATAGTTAATTTTTAATACCCACATGCTTTCGAAAAGAAAGAGGTACGTACCTGGATGTAAATCCGAGACATCTGACTTTGCAGTCTAATGGTCTAACCATCGAGACGATCACTGCTTACATACAAACTTCCACATTTATAAGTAGGATACTTAATTTGGCCATGCGAAAGAAACGTGAATATTTTTAATGACTACTGATCAATGATTGGTCCATACCTCGCTTGATGAAAAGTGATAATGAGGCCTAAATGTAAGTCGCTGAAACAATAATAGCTTATTCACTCTGGATTTAAGGAAACCCCAGCCTTTTTTCCTTGGCAAAATAGATTTACAATAATACTGATGACGAGATTTCGGAAATCACCCGTGACTATATTAGTATAGCTGCTTACTTAGTCTATTGGGTCATGGTACGACTAGGGGTTATATCATAGTACAGTACCGATAATCTTGTGAGGATCGCAGGAAGACGTTGGTTGCAGGTGGCACCGGATCGGCTGTGCTGGAGAGCGATTGGGGAGGCCTATGTTCAGCAGTGGGCAAGTATAGACTGAGATGATGGTGATCATGATGACAGGGCATGTGACTAAGTCAATTTTCTACAGTCGGTAACGCTAACGGGAAGAATTTACGGGAAATATATTTTACATTAAAATGTCACATGTTCAGAACAAAGCGCTGTTGATAGCGGCAAAAGATTAGAAACAAAACGATTACTAATTGGCTAAGCCTTCAGGGGGCTTAGCAAGAAAACTTTAACGTTAGCGTGACGCTAGCCAGTAATCGTGCTATCACGTTCATGTATGTTTTGTAAATTTATAGTGTGACAAGGATGACATATCAACTCGCTAGCATCACGCTAACCTCAATCTGTTCGTGCTAAGCTCTCTGGTTGTACAAAGTTTTGATGAAGTTTTTCAGTCAAAAAAAGTTTTAGTATCCAACTGGAACCTGTATTATGCACAGTATAGTGGTATTAGACTCGTTCAATACTACATTAAACATTGTCATTGCAAGTTAACATTACTAATAGTCCAACCTCAGCATAGCGAATATAACGTGTAAATTGTTTCGCCTCCTGTTAAGACTAGCGTTAACGCTAGCCCGTTTGTGAAACATTTATTTCAAGTATATGCAAATATGTACAAGTAGCGCCAGTGGTAAGAACAAAAGGACATCATGCATAACGCAAGATGCACAGCATCCCTACAAATGCTTGGCTGAACGAAGATAAACTTAAATCTTTTGATCCTTATATTATGAACGCGAAATATGGTGAGGATGGATGTATAAGTGTTTGTTGCTCTTTCACGCAGTTACAACTGAAAGGATATTGATAAAACTTCACAGTAGTATAGCTTATACATTAGAATAAGACGTAGTATATATAATTATAATTTATAAAGATGCATGCGCAGATAAAGTTGTGGGCGACCGTTAGTCTTGAATAACCCTTGCGGAGGTAATTACAAGTTGTGACCTTTACATTTTTTTTCTTTCTAATCTTGATTAACAGCCTCAAATGAATATTTTTATATTTTATTTACACTCAAAATAGGCACACTGTCAAAACACTTTATCTTCCTGATGCAGCAATCTTGATTTTAATGATGATTTAATAAAAGAGAAATCTCATCGTGTTACCTTTTTTCCCCTTCAACGTTGTCACTCTTGGATAGAATCTTGTAAATTGGTTTATAGGAAAGAGCACAATTCGTCAAAACGGCGATAAAATAAATCTTGCATTTTAAGAATTATTTTCCTTTTGTTTCTTCAGAAAATTACGTTTAAGAAGATTGAAGGTAAATTGATAAAACGCAGATGATTTGTAACAGTGAATGGATTTGAACTAAAACTTCTTTGTGGCGTAAATCTCGGAAGTAAAATTAATGGATCGATTATTCGTAATACTTGATATTTTCTGTGTTTATGGGTTAGTTTCGCTGACAATGCTGGCTGTATTTATACTAATAATATGATATATTAGCTGTTACCCACGGCTACGCAGGGATTTATTTTGTAATTTGACCGCTAGTATCGTCAATTTTTTTCCTTAAGCAAACAAAATACAAAGTTCCTTGACCAGGTCCTTCATCGTTAAAGAGTTCACTTCCGAAGAGACATATTGACTGCATCAAATGCAGACAAATGGACAGACAGACAGACAGACAGACAATAATTAATAAACAAAATGGTTTCGGTCTCTATATCGACAAGGAATTGTTACGCAAATAAATTAAAAAAAAAATATTAATGTATAGATTTGGCTAGCTTACAGTTTTATTACTCGTATACACGTAAAGATTGTTCTACATTCAATCGGAGGGTCATGAACATGAATTGTACTTTTGATTTCAGCTATTATCTAAAACTTATTTACTTAAACGCACTTAACTTCAAATACCTAAATGAGCAATCATTCGATAATCTATCTATCCGACTATATCATCACGCCAGCTCCCTCGCGGGGTAGGCAGAGAATACTGAGTTTCAACAGATCCTTACATACCTCTTTGGCTTCCTCCACTCTCATAGTTCGTCTCATACACGCTCGCAGGTTACGGAGACTCTTGACTTGACCTTCAAATAAGACTCGGTCTATTTGGTCATGGTGAAATAGTCTTGGCATTCCCCGTTATCAACATTTTTTCACTTTTGGATTGTATATCTGTTTTGTTATTATTTCTTCCAAAAGTTTTTCTGTATGCCCAAACCAACGGAGCATACCCTTTCTCATCTTTACACCGATACTATCTTTCATACCTAGTTCTTAGATTTACGCGAATATTACACTCGAAATAAAACTATTTTTCGGATTTTATCGCGGTTTATTAATGATTTTTTAATTCCCGACGTTTCGAGTGCTTTGCAGAATCCATGGCCACGGGAGGGACTGAGGTGTTAGACATCCAAAAGGCATAGTTGTTCCGGGGTACCCTCAAACATCTTAATTATTTTTGTTGGTCCGATCTACGCAGAATGAGCTCACGTTGTCTTGAGGTCTTGCAGTGCTATGCTTGGTTTTGGATTTGATTATATTAATTACCTTATCCCAAGTCGATGGAAGCAATTTCCTAGCTTTCCTGGATGTCTTAGTAATCCGTAACCCCAACAACACCTTAAGCCATACGGTTTATAGAAAGCAGACCCATACTGATAGGTACTTAAACGGTGAATCTCACCACCATCCAACACAGTTAGCTACTGTGGGTAAATCTTTGTTTCAGAGAGCACAAGGGATCTGTGACAAGAAACATCTGGCTGCCGAGCTTCAACATGTCAAGCAAGTCCTGCACGACAATAAGCTTCGAGTCCCACGCCAACGTCACAGTGACCGAGTGAAACCAGCCACAGTCGAGCGTCTCCCTGCTGTGCTACCTTATATGAGAGGAGTCACAGACAAGATTGGCAACATCTTGAAGCGTGCTTCGATTAAAACATTTTATAAGCCGCCGAAGAAGATCAGTCAGTTTTTACTATCTGTCAAGTGTCAGATCTCTCTACAAGATGCAGGAGTATACAAGCTTGATTGTGAATGTGGTCTCTCTTACATAGGACAAACAAAAAGACCAGTAAAAACTCGGGTTAAAGAACACATAGCTGACCTAAACACCGTTGCTCAAAGAAGTCTGCAGTCTGTGAACATGTCCTTGACCGCACCTGCCATAACATTAGATTTGGTAGACCACAAATCCTCGTGAAAGAACACCGATTCCTACCAAGGATGGTTCGCGAGGCTATTGAAATAAAAAACATCCTAATTTCAATAGAGAAGATGGCTGGGTGCTTCCATCGACTTGGGATCCGGTAATTAATATAATCAAATCCAAAACCAAGCATAACACTGCAAGACCTCAAGACACCGTGAGCTCATTCTGCGTAGATCGGACCAACAAAAATAATTAAGAAGTTCGAGGGTACCCCGGAACAACTATGCCTTTTGGACGTCTAACACCTCAGTCCCTCCCGTGACCATAGGTGCTGCAAAGCACTCGAAACATCGGGAATTAAAAAATCATAAATAAACCGCGATAAAATCCGAAAAATAGTTTTATTTCGTCTTTTATACGTCGTCTATTATTTTGTATTAAAACCCACAATATAGTCGCAAACGGTTGAAGGTTAGATTCGTATACTAAAATATTCGGTACTATATCTTCCTTCACGATAATTTGTGTAAGTGACGAAGAAGGTATATATTTTGTACCATAACATCAAATACCTAAATGAGAAATTCTCCGATCATCCGTTGCTATAAAATCACAATATCATCGCAATCGGTCTCCCGTTAGCTGGCGCAATAAAATAACCAGCAATTAGATTAGTTTTCTCGATTAGATTACTCTGTACTCTTTGCCTACCCCGCAAGGGATCTGGCGTGAGGTTATAGATAGATAGATTAGTTTTATAAACGCGAGAAATACTTTGTGGAAAATAACTACACTATGCTTTCTTTCAAGATCAGTCAGTTAGAGCAACAAACTGTAATATTTTGGTAATATTTTGTCACTTAACTTCAGATACCTAAATCAGAAATCGTCCAATAATCTGTTTGACAAAAAAAGATATCGTCGCAATCGGTCCCCTGTTAGCTGGTGCAATAAAATTAATGGCATTATGCGTTCTTTTAAAATAATTTTAGTCATGAACCATCAAAATTTTATGACATTTTGTCCCTCAACATCAAATACCTAAATTAGAAATCGTCTGATAATCACTTTGCCGTAAAAAATCCACAATATCGTTGCAATCGTTCCCCTGTTAGCTGGCGCAATGAAATAACCAGCTCTATGCTTCCCAAGGGCGCACCGCACATTACCGCTCCCGCCGCATTTAGATTAGATTTATAAACGCGAGAAATACTACGCGGAGAAATTGGGACGTAAAGGAAAATTGATGAATGTAGTTGCTTCTTACGTAGGGCGATATGTAAGCAGTTTAGTACTTTGTCAAGGTATTGTAATGTTATAAATACCAATGTTTTTCAATAGAGATATTGTATCACAAAAATCTAAAATGGATCCAGAGGATGGATACATTGATAGATTCTAGTGCACTTTATCTCCAATTGAAACCATCATGCGAATCAGTTCCAAGTAATGATTTCTAAGATACTGAATTGACTGTATAAAGTACCATTACAAAGAACAGTTATTGGGATGGATTTTATTAAATGATTATAAAGGTATATAGTATAGGTGCACAAACCCTGAAACCCATAAAAACGTACATCTGGTACTATGACGACACTCACAGGGAATAAAATAGCAAGTGGTTTACTACAAAATATTGATAATACCGATTCTACAAAAATGTATGACACCGAATAAGGTAAGACAATATGGGGTGTATGCAAGGTGTAACATATTTACTCTACCGCGCGAAACCCGTGCGGATTAATGGTAACAGGTTTGTGGCTCCTAGTAATAAAATGTATCAAGGCCATAATGAAAACTATTTCTACTTGATTTAACGACTGCTACATAAAGCAGTAGCCGGGAGCAATGGCTTACCATGTCTTCCGAAGCGCAGACAACTATTACTTGTCTCAGACCGACTGGGTTCTAAGCTTCTTAACATTGGTGATCGCTTCTTTAGAAAAACTGTCTTACTAAGACGTGCAAAAGAGTCAGAGCGTAAACTGCGTATATCTGCATATCTTTTTTGCAGTAAATTAAGATCATTAAGCTTTGTTAAAGAGTTTCTAATACGCGCCCTGTTACTAAAACGATACTGGCAGATTTAGACCTACTAAATTGTTATTCACATACAAAATTGTGGCCTCATATTGGATCATCAGTACTAACAGAAGCGATAAAATATCCGATACTAAATTTCCCAAGGGTTCTCTCACTGGATGTTCAGATTAGATTTAAAAAAGCGCGTGAGTGCGGTGCGCGCTTTCGCAAAAATATTATAGTTGTGGTCGACATCTGTTGAAAGGGAGCTCATGAAAAGCTTTTAAAAGAGGCGTTTGGTGGCAAAAAAGGATTAAAGCATGTGGTATATCTTTCATTAAGTTTAATAACATGAAATTGAATAATAACGACCGATTTCGTAGCTTGGTTGTTTGAAGTTTAAGCAATATAGTAATACAAAGTACAGAGTGTACATGTGTACAGGCGAGTACAACCTGAAAGAGGTAACAGTAGAGCTTTCACTGTTACGATTTACTATTACTATAATCAAAGTGGTTAGACCATTGGACGGCAAAGTCAGCGGTTGAGAGGACTTGGATTCAAACCCCAGCACGCACCTCTGTCTATTCAAAAGCATGTGTGTATTAAAATTAACTATCACTTGTTGTAACAGTATCAGAGACGTGGTCTCTTACTATAGGTCTCATAAAAAAGCTCAGAGTTGCTCAGCGAGCTATGGAGAGAGCTATGCTCGGCGTTTCTCTACGTGATCGAATCAGGAATGAGGAGGTTCGTAGAAGAACCAAGGTCACCGACATAGCCCTTAAGATTAGCAAGCTGAAGTGGCAATGGGCGGGCCACATAGCGCGAAGATCGGACGGGCGTTGGGGCAGAAAGATTCTAGAGTGGAGACCACGTATTGGCAAGCGCAGCGTGGGACGACCACCTGCCAGATGGACCGACGATCTTGTGAAAATCGCAGGAAGTCGTTGGATGCAGGTGGCATCGGACCGGTTACGCTGGAAAGCGATTGGGGAGGCCTATGTTCAGCAGTGGACAAGTATAGGCTGAGATGATGATGATGATGTTTTAACAGTGAAGGATGACATTGTGAGGAAACCTACATGCATAAGAGTATATCGAAGATATGAGAAGTTCGCCAACCCGCACTGGGATAGCGTGGTGGACTATGGCCTAAACCCTCTCAGTTTGAGAGGAAGCCCGTGCCCAACGATGAGACAGTTTCTTAACAGGGCTAATGATGACCCTAATTGAGAAATGGTAACACAAAAAATGTTAGACCAAAACTATTCTACTAGAATATATGATCCTGCTGTTTTTTTTTATTTTCGGTAAGTGTGAGTAGTAAAAGTTTTTCGTATTAAAAATACTATTACGAGTTTCAGGTTCTGCAAACCTTATACCCTTAAGTCACAGAACTAAGACTAATTAACTTTATTTTTCGAGTAACTAACTTCTTTCTTTAGCAGTGATAGCCTAGTGGTTAGACCGTTGGACTGCAAAGTCAAAGGTCTCGGGTTCAAACTCAGGCACGCACCTCTGTCTTTTCGAAAGCATGTGCGTATTAAAAATTAATTATCACTTGCTTTAACGGTGAAGGAAAACATCGTGAGGAAACCTGCATGCCTAAGAGTTTCTCGAAGGTGTGTGAAATTCGCCAACCCGCACTAGGCCAGCGTGGTGGACTATGGCCTAAACCCTCTCAGTTTGAGAGGAGGCCCGTGCCCAACAGTGGGACAGTTTCTTAACAGGGCTATTATTAACTTCTTTCTCTTTCTTTTCAGTACTGGGCAAAGGCCTTCTCTCACAATTTGAGGCGAGAGAGATTATATTCCATCACACGGATTTAATGCAGATTGGTGGAGACAAGTTTACGGCCACCTGCTGTTGGAAATTATCGAGCTGTCTGTAAAGCTTTCGAATTGGCATAACAAATGCCACATTAGGTGATGAACGGAATTAACGGCTTAGTGTGTATTCTAAAGCACGGAGACGCCCGAATATAAAAATGTCATAACGGTCATCTATCTTAGACTGATCAAATCAAACGCTGCCTAAGCTTAGTGATTGCTACGGAAACCGCCATACCACAGCCTAAGCACGCCTTTCTATAGATACATGACTACTAAAATCGTAAATATTGCGAAGTCTTATCCTTTTCTGTATATTTCAATCTATCATTGCTAAGCTGTCACGAAATAATATGAAATAATGTTCAGTAATAAACACAGAGAGTAAATATGGCAGGCGTTAAGCAAGTTCATTCCTATATATATGTGCAGATAAACACAAACTAAGATAAATAACATGGTGAGATTAAGATGTAAAAAATGACGCCTAGAGACGAGTTGAAATGAATCAAGCTTACTTGGTGACACACAGCGCTGTAGTTTGTTTAGTGGCTTTACCAACACTGTATCTGATATGTACTTATGAGTATAAACATTTTCAATCTGGAAGTATTATAACGATGACATTATTTTTAGTGTGAATGGATTTTTAATTTTAACACCTAGCTTGCGCAGACGCGAATTAGTAAAAAGTCGTCGTTGCAAAGTGGTAGAGATTTTTTTTTAGACAACTTAGCCCCGCACTAGTATTTATTTCTGTAACGTGGGTGCACTTACAAATATGAAAATTCACATACACTAATACAGACCGAAAAAAAAATGTGGGTCACACAAAAATTTGTCCCGTGCGGGAATCGAACCCGCGACTAATAGACACAGAGGGCGGAGCAGCTTAAGCTCTTAACCACTGCGTTAAATAAAAAAAAATAAGCTAAAAATTGCGGGATGCTGAATTCTCACAACTTTTTAAACACTTTTTATGGTTATATTTTTGGTTAAAATGTACATTAAAACAACCTGGAATGATATTTTGTCAGAATATCTTGTATTAGAATAAATTAGCGTTGTATATTTATTTCTTTTATTCTTGTAATTTTTTTTTATGTGCGTCAATGGTGCATATTGTGTTGGTAAATATATTATATTAACATCTTTATATAAAAAAACCGACATAAAAAAGCAAGAAATTAATATTTGAAGTCGGTACCGGTTAGTGCAGTCGGTTACTTGGCACCAACTTCAAATATTTATTTCTTGCTTTTTGAAGTCGGTTTTTTTTAAAGATTTTTTTTTTACAGTTTTAAGTGCCAAGTAAATTATTTTATAATATTTATATTATTTTGTTGAGTTGTACTGCAAGGTACCTACAGGATTGATTGAATAACCATAATAACGGAATCTATACATTCGTGCTGTTCGCCGTTAAGGAATCCCTGGTGTATCTTCAAAGTCCAAAGTTCAATATCGATTTCATTAAAATGGGACCACCTCGAAACTATACTCAACCCAACGCAAAAAGAATTATCAAAATCAGTTCATAAATAAAGACGTTATAAAAAAAACACAGATGAATTGTCGACCACCTCCTTTTTTGAAGTTGGTTAATATTCTGATTAGTTTTATGGCAGGGTACCTATGGGGTTGACGTAATACCCATAATATCTCAATCTACGCATTCGTATTGTTTGTCGTTAAGGAGTTCCCTGGAGTATCTTTCAAATCCAAGGTCCAATACCGATAAAATTAGCCTATATACCTTGGAGCTATACTGAACCAAATTCAAAAAGAATTTTCAAAATGGATTCATAATTGGCGGAATGATCGCGTAACATACATACAGTCGAATTGAGAACCTTCTCATTTCTCTCAAGTCGGTTAAAAATAACGAATCCACTTAAAATTTAGTTACTCGTGTGTATAATATTTTAATAATTCAAGGTTTCAAATTGAGTTGGACGCTTCAAAGGGCACTGGCACATGCCAGACGGGGATTAGCTGGCTAGAACGAAACCCTTTTAAACACGGCGATTTATGCAGATATTAAACCTAGGCTAGTTGACTGGTTTATCACCCAGTATTTGTTAAAACTCATGTTAAAGTTAACTTCATAACAAATTACCATTTAATTTAACAGTTTGGTAAGGTTCGTTCGTTCGGTAAAAGTTTCATGTTATAATTCATTCATTTTGGTTGATAAATTGAATATGAAAAACTTTTGAACTATTGAAAATTAGTTCTGGCCACGGCACAGTTATATTTCTTAAGATAACAAATTCAAAATTGGCTTTTAGCTATTATCTTCCCACTATCAGGCTAAGGCCCTCCACTACTGCTTTCATTCAGCTCTACCTTCGGTTTTTAAAAACTAATCTTTCATGAAAGTGTTTAACTCATCCTGCCATCTCCATCTGGGCTTGGCGCGATGGTGTTTATAGTTCTTACTATATACATTAGCTTTTAGTTGTTCATTCCCTCTTTTTGAACAGCACCACAAATTCCCAACAAAAGAAAGTACAGTCATAAAATATTTAATTCAAAAACCATATACAAATTCTAAGGTACCTAAGAAGTTTCACGAAAGACTGAAAATAAAATCATTTACTATTATCACAAATAATAATGGAGGCTAATCAACGAACCCTCCATTTGGTTATCGATGGCGCAGGCCAATTCCTTAATTTAGGCCAATTACTTTGTTTGTTCTTGGTGGAGGGACGAGATGGAAGTCGGTAGGAGTTCTGTGTAATGAAATGTAATGATATATTGGAGATACGTGAAATTTATTACCATGATATTTATTAAAACTGGGACCGTATTTACTATGATCAAGACGTTAAGCGTCACGATAAAATAATTTGGAGAAATGATCGTTTAATAGTACTTCAGTAATTATAAGAGAACAATGCATAACATCACTAATAATAACATGGCACTTCAATCCCAAGCACTCTTATCTTCTAACATATGTAATCCGAGATTTTGTAATAAGCTTTCTTACATAGTTTAGCCTTGATTATGGTTGTTAATTTATTAATTGGTATATCTCGAATATCGTGGAGAAGTTTGGTATAAAAGCGTTTACACTGGCCCATGAACGAATTGCTAATTCTGTGGAGACGCGTGACATGTTCGACAAGACTATTTTTACTCCGAGTATTTACAGTGTGGATATCACTCAATTTTTCGAATTTGTCAACATTATTTTTCTTATATAACAAATTTTAATATATGAATTGGGAAACAACGGTTAGAATGTTTATTCCAGATAAGATGCATGCAAGAGAGAGAGAGAATCCGAGAAGGGATCAAGGAAATATATTGAGGCGCTCTTTTAAAAACACTTAGGAAATCTGTTTAACTACTTTTATTTCAAGCACTACATTCACGAGGAAAGGAGTTTGCCCAGCAGGAAGACAGGCACATTTTACTCTGAAAAATTATAATTGAGCGATTACCTTAATTTCATATTTTGCATCAACTTTCAATTACAACGTGTGGCTTGTACCAAACTTCATTACATATTTCATTTAAGAGTGATCCATGTGGTGTCTCTTCTATATAGATAACCACTTAGAAAACCTACTGTTTTAATATCTATGCTGATCTATTTATCTATCTATATCATCACGCCAGCTCCCTCGCGGGGTAGGCAGAGAGTACAAAGTTCCAACAGGTTCTTTCCTTACATACCTCTCTGGCTTCCTCCACTCTCATAGTTCGTCTCATACACACTCGCCGGTTACGGAGACTCTTGACTTGCCCTTCAGATAAGACACGGTCTATTTGGTCATGGTAAGATAGTCTAGGTCTTCCCCGGCACCTACATCCTTCCACTTTCGCATTGTATATCTGTTTTGTCATTCTTTCTTCTGGCATCCTTTCTATATGCCCGAACCAACGGAGCATACCCTTTCTCATCTTTACACCGATACTATCTTTCATACCTACTCGCTTTCTTACTACGCTGTTGTGAATACGGTCGGTCAGCGTGACTCCGCACATCTTCCGCAGAGATCGCATTTCGACCGCATTTATCCTGCTTTCGTTCTCCTTCTTACATACCCAACTCTCACTGCCATATAACAGCGTTGGGACAAGCACTCCGTTATGCATGGCCAGCTGCGCCTTTTGGATTAAGTGCCGGCTCCCAAGTAGCCTTCCCATCGCACCATTCACTCTATTACCTGCATTCACTCTTCTCTCTATATCAGCGGTGTATTTCCCATCCTTACTGAAGGCGCATCCAAGATATACAAACTCATTCACTTGCTCCAGCACATCTATGCTGATAATATTAGTAGTTTACTTAAGTTTTGGATACTATCGGTACCTTATCAAAGACTCCGATCGGCTGTTCCTGAATTTAATAGGATATTTGGAGAGATGCCTAGAGAATAAGGAAAAAGCGATAAAGCTTATTTCTGGCTCTTTAACGCAAAATACGTGAATGAATCGTTTGAATATAATAGCGTTACTAGTTGTTATTAAGGTTGTGAATAGCGACTTATGTATACAAGAATTGCATTAAAATCAAAAGATTAAGCTATTACTACCAAAATATAAGTAAATTGAATACTATGATCATCAGTTAAACTGAAAAAAGATTTTTACTGTAAACTACAACTACGATAAAATTTTCATACTCATTAGCTACTTTTGAGATAACTAAATGATCAATGGTCTAATAGCGTTGCAATAGGCGATCATTAGATCCTGGGTTTGCATACTAGGTCTGAAGACCGGACAGTCCGAGGTCTGAAAGTGTTTAGTTGTTGATGTCTTATATAAAATTATAGGTTCGGTAAATATCAGGATCTAACATCATCGGAAAAATATTTATGTACATACTTTTGCTACCCTCACTTAGGAATGTAGTTTATTTCCAAGCAAGCCTTCAATAAAATTATCTTACACTGTTATCAAAACCTATTTCCCCGGACTATTCAATTTAATTTAGTAACGAACACGTTCCAAAATAGTTCATCCATCTTTTCAGCCGACACTTCGTCAGTACATCCTAAGAGATACATCATACCAACTGGATTCTTATCTAGTGAATGATGAAGCGCAGGGACCGTAATTTGTAAGTTCAGTTGGGTTGAATCAGACAAAGAGGATAGTAAATCATCCTATCATGTAACAGGTAGACTGATGAACATATAATTAAGGCTATCAGCTACAGATCGGATGATAATCCATACGGTAATCGCCAAAGAAATTCTGCTGAAGGTTTGAGTATAAATACACTGTCGCGCTTATATTCCCCAAGATGGTATGTGCAGATGTGTACTTGTACACTCATTTTCGTCAAAGATGTTAAGATTTTAATCTATCTATCTATATCATCACGCCAGATCCCTTGCGGGGTAGGCAGAGAGTACAGAGTTCCAACAGGATATTTCCTTACATACCCCTCAGGCTTCCTCCACTCTCATAGTTCGTCTCATACACGCTCGACGGTTACGGAGACTCTTGACTTGTCCTTCAGATAAGACTCGGTCCATTTGGTCGTGGTAAGATAGTCTAGGTAACTAGAGAACTCATTATTGTACACCAGTGATATTACAATTAATTACACACAAGAATATTATCAACAGCTATGTACAATTGGCGGCTTTCTTGCAAGAAGTAATTCCTTCTAGACAACCAATGCATTGGAAGAAGCAATATAAGGAATAGTGCAGTTTTGGTGGCGTACACTATAAACCTAGATAAAACATATTGTAATCATATTACCTCCATACATATTATAGTTATAATACAATATTATATACATACATATATACACATATAATACTATGCAAATATATAAATATATCTTACACACAATACCGAGAGACTGCATAGTTATGCAGTAGAAAGTTTATAAATGAAGAAAGTGGTGGTGTACCATTTTTTTAAAGGACCCCAACGACTGTGCACCAGGGACTGTCACAGGCAATGCATTCCACAAGCGAACGGCTTGATTAGAAAAGGAGTTATCGAAGTAGTTGGTAAAATGCATTAGTGTTTTCAGCTTTCTCTCCGATGATCTCAGAAACCTTGAATGTGTTTTGTGAAGGAATTCAAATCGTTCTTATAGGTAAGATATGTCGGATTAAATAAAATATTATAAAGACGAGATAATATGTCAGTATTCCGGCGAAGGCGCATTGATAACCGATTTAGTCTTAATCAAAATTCAGAAATGTGATCATATTTGCGTAGACTAAATATGAATCTAATGCAAAGATGTTGATGTCGCTCAAGCATGTTATATTGGTTCTCTGTGAGATCAAGATAGCTGGCGTCTGAATAGGCGATTATAAGAGGAAGAATGAAATATGCGAGAGCAATTTTAGTGGCAGTAGGGAGAAAATTACGCAGACTTCTCAAGGACCCTGCAGAAGCAAACATTTTACGACGAACTTATTGAAATTGCGGGCCCCGGGTGAGATTTGTGTCAATATAAATCCCTAAATTTTTAACAGTTTTGCTTATTTTATGGTATATCACTAGGAGTTATTCCAGTGTCGTGGGTGAGTTTAGAAACACGAAAATCACACAAACAAACACCCAGACCAAAACAAATATTTGTCGATTTGTCCATGTCGAGTCGATCAAAGATTTGTCCCCTGCGGTAATCGAACCAGCGGCTCTTCAAACCAGCGGGCGACTTAAGCTTAACTACTGGACCAAGCCGTCCATTTAATGAAAAAGCCTATCGGGCACATGGGTAGTATCAAATATGCAGATCTTTAATATTAAAAAAAAAATACTATGGATTTTGGTTTGTAGAAACTATATTGACAAGTTTGACGGCGGCTTGATCTAGTAGTTAGAAAGAAGCCAGCTCTACTCACGGGATCGGGTAGTCGCGGGTTTGATCTCCGCAAAGGACAAATCTTTGTGTGAGCTATAAATATCTATTTCGGTCTGCGTATTTACTTGTGTATGTGAATTTCATATTTGTGAACGCTGAACTGAAATAATTCTTAATATGGGACTACGTCCTTTTTTTTTAAAAAAAGTGGAGAATGTGTGGTGGCCTTATACCAAATAAATATTATGTCTAGCTCCTATAAGACACAGTGATAAAGACACATAAAACACTGTCACGCCTATGTTCCCCAAACGGGGGTCGCAGAGGTGTACTATGTACACCCACTTTCCGCCGACGATGTTAGGTCCCATGTAATAGAGGACGAGCCTATTGCCAAATACCGGGCACAATTCTAGACTGCGGCTTGATACTGGGAGTTTTTCGATAGAAAAACTACATTTTTCCGACCTAGGAATTGAACTTAGGACCTCGTTATCGCAAAGCACATTATTCGCCACTAGCCCAACGAGGCAGTCATTAGTAAAGACACATCATTTTAAAAATATAGCTCCAGGCAAAGTTTCCGCGTTATAAAGAACGGGTTCAAACATTTCCATCCTCAATAACATACACGCCAATAAATTTGCAAAACTTTTCTTTAACAAGCGAACTCGGCTGCGAACGTACAAACTTCATTCTGCATCAAATATATAATATTGAAAAATTTAACTTTTTACAACTAATTTCGGAGTTTTTGAAGTCACTTATCATGTAGAACTTGCTTCGAATGAAAGTTTTCAGGTCATATTAGCTTATTTCTAGATTAGATATTGACGTTCGTCATTCAAAACTTAGGCACATATCTAACTGGGCAAGGCGGCCACGTGACGTTGATGGGATGTAGGTAGTTGTAATTTACGGCAGTTACGCTCTTAATTTGACCGCATGGCACAAAATGGAGCGGGCTTATACTAGTAAGTTCTAGAAAGCTGATGATGACACAATTGGTCGCGTTTTGAAGACTTGGGCACACATCCAATGGGCGACGGCGACGGGACGGCGACGAGATGTGGATAGTTGTAATGTACTGAACTAAACAGGAAATGATACAGCTCGGCATGGCGCGACAACGTGCCATCGAATGGGTATATATTGCGCCTCGTCCGTCAATAGTCTTAAGGATGAGGTCAAATTCATTCATCATTATCAGCTTACTATAACCCACTGCAGGGTATAAACACAATTAAGATATTTTAAGATATGTAAGGATTGGGTGTACTCGGTATAGTGTTACCACCGGAAATATAGGCGTTATGATATATTTTTTAAATGAATAGAATTTCGATTTTTTTTAATATAATAATTTATTACAAATGACAAGGCTTTCTGACATAGAAACACTTAAAAGTAAAATAAAAAACAAAACCTAATCAAAAAGACAGCATACGCTTGGAATGGTGGCAAGAATGCTGGCTGCGTTGCCTCGCTGTAACCAGACTAATCATTTGAGCGAGGAATGAGCCAGCTCTCTTGTTACCTGAGGAGGTTAACAGCGTAGGTGATTTTAGATTCATTTGGGAATTATAGTAACCTATTATTTATGTTATTATATACGAGTATATCGGCGCTTTGGTTTTCTGGTTGGTAGTTTCAATACTGATAACGGTAAAAGGTGGATTTATCTTCGTATCATATTCATCTGCATAGTGGCTGAACATAAAGGAAATCTTGAAATAACACTAACATCTTGTCCGGTCCTTGATATCCGAGGATACGCACAATAGTTGGATATTAAGTCACATGTAATGCAGTGAGGTTAGCTGCTCTGCGATACGTCCGACCACTTGACCCGTTTCCAATCGAATAACAATGCAGCCCCGTCCGCCATCCTACATCAACTATGTGTCAACGGTGATACGTCATCTGACAGATGTCATCTGTCATCGCTTCACAATTAAACACACTCGAGCAATCATTAAAGGCATAGAGTATGTCTATGACAAGATTAAAAGGCTACTAAAATGAAAATAACTGCTCGTCATTAACTATGATTTTCAACTAATAGGATACGACATATTTTATAGTACCTTAGTTCCAACAACTTGTAAGTACAATGGATACTTGTAGATACTTCTGTATATGAACCGTGTATGTTCCAAATTTGGATAGAATCTAAAGAAGCAATATTCGGTAGCAATGCCAAATGCACCAAGCTCTATGACAGACCAGTTTATTCCGTTGAACTTCAAAATATTTCGACAATGCTTTTTGTTGATTTACCCTATTTCCATACTTAAACACAATTTCAATGATATCCGTATTTTGGCTAATGTATTGTTTGTTCTTGCATTAATTTACTTGTGTTTACATTACCTCAGGATTCCCTACTTTTAGTTATTTATTTTAAATAATATGCGATCATTTTGGGTAAAAACTGTTAATAAATACTACTACTACTATATAATCACGCCAGATCCATTTTGGGGGCGGAGTAAAATGTCCCTTAGGAATAAGTTGACACTTTACAAAACTTGTATACGGCCCATCATGGCATACGCTTGTGATGTTTTCGGGCACGCCGCCCGCTCTCACATCGATAGACTCCAAACAGTTCAATCCCGTTTCCTCCGCAAAGCCGTCGGAGACCCGTGGTTCATACGGAATGTTGATCTCCATTCCGATCTTGGTCTCGAACCTATTCGCGCTTTTATTAAAAAGGCGACAGCTAGATATTTCGGGAACGAGTCGAATTTAGAAATCCGCAAACGTAACCGCCCCCGACTACGAACCTAAGACTCCTCCTATCAGCCGCCACCGCCGTGCGCGGCATGTTTTTACCGACCCTTCTGATGCTCTTACAGATACCTCACACAGGATCAGACACAGACCTCGCCGGCGAGGTCGAAGAATCCATTGCCCGCCGGCCGGTGCTAAGCACCACGGCGAGACACCTAGTATACGCCGTCCCCTATCCAACCATTATGGGGTAGGCAGAGAGTACAAAATTCCAACAGGTTGTTTTCTTATAGACCTCTCTGGCTTCCTTCACTCATAGTTTGGCTCACCGGTTACGGAGGGTCTCAGCTTGACCTTCAGATAAACCCTTACTTATATCTGAGTTTAGATATCGTCTTTAAAATTAATAATAAAAAAAATTTAAGAACATTCTACGGCACAAACTGGCCCTGAAAGTATGCTAAAGCTGTAACGTTACCTCGTTTAACGTTCCTATATAACCCTTTGGAAGAGCTTGTTTGAATAAGGCTCTCAAAATTTCCATTTTGGTAAAAGATAAACTGAAAAGTATTGTTCGTGTATTACTTTTAAGGGCGTCTTCAAAGGACATCGTTGAAAATGGCTCCAGAACCAACAAACACGTGACCTACACCATAATTATTTATCTGTTTATTCTAGTAGTTGCAAACTTCCGTATCTATCGGACAATTTGCAATCCAAAACGAATATTTCAAAGTACTGTAAGTTCTTAAATCAAAGTCGCCAACGTCTTTTCCGAATGTCAACATTGTTATCGAATTACGGTTGGAGATGTCAATCCTATCAATTGGTTATATTCAAGCGATTATATTCAATCATGATCGATTTGATTATTGCTAGTGTAGTTTTAGATAACAATTGTTGTTGGCTACTAAATTATAACCTAAAAATCTAATACTTTTTTTTGCAGTAATGCGATTCCCCCGCTTGTCCGTTTAATAATAAATCAATGAAGATAATTATACTAACAGGTAACTTGAAATTATACCAGTATTTTTTCATTGCTGTTGGTTCTGGGGCAAATCATGTATGGAAGAAGAAAAATGTCCTTTGCCGCAAAGAAACGCGCGGAGGCAGCCCGGTTGCAGGCTTGCGGCCACGCTGTTGGCGCTTTGTTCGAGAGTTCGAAAGATGAACTGATGCGCGGCCGCAGCGCGGGTGGAGAGCTGCAGTCGCGCGTTTTTGTTTATATGGATTTATAAAGTAGCGCTACAGCCGCGCTGCCTCCGTCAATTTGCAGCAAATTTATAGGCGCCCTAAGACAGTATTTATTAATTTTAATAGTTAGCTAACGATAGTTGAAATAAAGAGACGTAAGATGTATTTTTAACTTCACTTTTGTTTCTCAATTATAAAGTCTGCGTCATATACTAGTACTCCTAATTTTACAAACTCGGGTGCAGATTGTCATGAAATATCAGCAACACATTTGAATATTATTTCAAACAAGAAAAATTAAGGATTTAATGCAAAGCAAAAGTCTTTTCAATCAACTTGAAACGTTGATCATATTTGCTGTAAAGTTGAAGAGTTTTTATTGCTAGGCAGCCATGATGAATCTGGAAGATTCTAGATTCATGTACATAGGCTAGCTAGTGCTAAACATGGATCACAAATATTGAACCTGAAAGACAGGTATACGAATGAAGCAAGACAAAAGCTTTATATAAAGCTTCTCAAATTAATTAATAATAATAATAATAATAATTTTTTATTCAGAAAAAAAGCACCTTGTTACATTTATTGTACAATAATTTAAATAAAAATATTTCTGGAATATGTAACATGTGGGTCTGCTGACGCCCAAACTAGGTGACAAACCTGTAACTTGGGCATCAGTGATACCTCCAAAATATACAAAATGGATATCTTGTATAACAAGTTGCAAACAAAAAGTGCATACATGGTTATCAGTTTACGAGTATACTATTGCGTGCAAGCATGCATACGTGTGTGTGTGTGTGTGTGTGTGTGTGTGTGTGTGTGTGTGTGTGTGTGTGTGGGAGGGTGGGTGTGGGTGTGTGTGTGTGTGTGTGTGTGTGTATGTGTGAGTGTGTGTGTGTGTGTGTGTGTGTGAGAGTGTGTGTGTGTGAGTGTGTGTGTGTGTGTGTGTGAGTGTGTGGGTGCATGTGTGTGTGTGTATGAGTGGATCTGTAGGTAAATGCTAAAACAGAAGTGGATGTGATCATTTGTAGATTACTATACACATGTGGAAACAAGTGTCTCAGTTTCATGATAATTTAGGTTCAACAGCCACTTCTTAACTTTAACTTTACATATGTGTGAATTGTTTAAATAGATTTTGAGTGTTTTATTTAAACTATTGTAAAGCTTGGCAGCCAGATAATTAAATTGGCGCTTTGCAAAGGTAGATTTAACTATTGTTGGTGGGAATACGATATCTGCACGCCGTTTATCAACTTTCACCAATGGTAAGCGATGTTTCCGAAGAATGCAATGAAACACGAAAAGTTGCCTTATAGTTAAGAGTTCGTGTTCTTGATAAAGCTCGTGAGTGGGATATCTATAAGGTTTACAAAACATTACTTTTAGTATCGCCCTTTGTGCTCTCTCGAGTTTGAGTAAGTGAGTTTTATTTGCGCCACCCCAGACTACTATACAGTAAATGAGAATTGATTGACAAAGGGCCATGTAAATTTGTTTTAATGTTTTGTTATCAGCACAACAACGAAGTTTTTTAAATATGTATATAAGCTTCCGAGTGCGATCTATAAGGCTGTTAATGTGTGTGTGCCAGTTCAGGTGCAAATCTATGGTTATACCTAAGTATTTAATGGAAGGCTCTACTGATAATGAAGTACAGCGACAGCATGACGGACAATTGGGGCTAATATGAGGTTTGATTAGAAGTGGATATGGCGGCTGGGAAGCAGTGTTAATAGAAAAAGCAACTATTTTGGTTTTGTTCGTATTTAAAGTAAGTAAATTTACGCCCAACCAGTCTGTAACTATATTTAATGCCTTCTCTGCAAGTTTTTCAACACTCTTCCACGTTTCCCCATGAATTAAAAGAGCAGTATCGTCAGCATAGGTGAAAATTGAACAGTTTTTGATGGTAAGTGAACACAGATCGTTGACATAAATAAGGAAAAGGGTTGGTCCCAAAATACTGCCCTGTGGCACACCATATTCTATTTTAGCTTTGTCACTGATAATATCATCTATCTTCACATATTGGTAACGATCCGTCAAATAGTCAGCAAGCAACGCCAGTGCAGTATCGCGTATTCCTATATGATCCAATTTTTTTAGGAGTATCGGGATTGAGACCGTATCAAAGGCTTTGGATATATCTAAGAAAATACCCAAGCACTTCTTTCTTTTGTCCATGAGATTAGTCGTCTCCTTTGTGAAAGCTAAAACCGCATCCTCTGTAGAAAATCCTTTTCTAAAACCGTACTGGTTAGGTGACAACAATTTTTTGGAGTTTAAATAGCCAAGTAAACGTTTGTTAATTATTTTTTCTAATACTTTGGACAAGCATGGTAAGATTGATATGGGACGATAGCTATTTAGGTTATTGCTATCTCCGCCTTTGTAAATTGGGTGTATGAGTGCAGTTTTAAAAACTTTTGGAAATATGCCAGAATTTAAAGAAAGATTACAAACGTGGGTTATTAACGGAACTAATTTATCACGCGAAAGTTTTAGTATGGTGCTTGGAATATTGTCATTACCCACTGCACAGTTGGTTTTTAGGTTTAAGATGATTTGTTCAACTTCGGCATCATCAGTGTCCAAGATGCAAATAGAGTCACAAGAGCTAGGAAATTTGGGAGCGGCGTTTAACTCATTATTATTACTGTTGGAGATTTTGGATGCTAGGTCTTTACCGATAGAAGCAAAAAAGTCATTAACTGTATTCGCGGCTGATTTAGGATTGCTCTTAATTTTCAATAAGTGGCTGTAGGGCAAGGGTGGTTTATTGGTATAGGTAATCTTTTTAATAAGATCCCAAGTCGCTTTGGGGTTATTTTTCGCTTAAGGAATTCAGACTTTTCATAATGTTTTTTTAGCCTTCTTAGGAGACTGTTACAAAAGTTTCGGTATCGTGTGTAAGTTATTTTTAAAATATTATTTTCAGGTTGTAATCTCAAGTCTAGGTGCATTTTATCCCTATTACGAATGCATCGAAGTAAGCCGCTAGTTATCCATGGCTTGATAGTTCTATTCTTTTTTGAGGTTATAATAAAGCGTGTGTGCTTGAGTACGATCTGGGATAAGGTGGTACATCAAACATCCGCTGCCTCATTAGCATCATTTGCAAATAATACTGAGGCGAAGTTAGTATTGTCAATGTCGTGCTGGACTGCAGTCACGTCAACGAATGAAGTTTTCCGTGTCGGTTTTTGTTTTGGGACTTGTAGACTTACACATAGCAGCAATGGTAAATGGTCAGTTACTAATGTTTCTATTACTAGTGTAGTAGCTATAAGTTTGGTTTTTAGCAGAATATGGTCAATACAATTTTGTATTCTAGTGGAATACAAATGAGCAGGCAACAAACCATGACACGAAGTCAATGTCAGATAATCATCTGAGTTACGGTCTTTGTTATTAGGTTTAATATCTATGTTTAAGTCACCTATGACGGCTAAGTTATGAAAATTAAACAAATTGTGTAAAACGGCCTCCAGACTAAATAAAAAGTTTGTGATATTAGTGTATGAAGGTGATCTGTATAATGCTATAATTGCGATATGATTATCGACTTTACATACTAAGCAATTAGACTCTATGAATTCGGGTTCATAAACAGTGCAGCTTATGTTTGATTTAATATATAAGATTACGCCATCATTTTGTTTTTTATTATTTTTCGTCATATGAACACTATATCCATATAAACTTGGTACGTTGGGACATTTACTTAACCAACACTCTGTGAGTATAATAATGTCACAATCTGTCTGTAATGAGTGCAGAAAAGTGGTAAAACCATCAAAATTTTTGTTAATACTACGGATATTTAAGTGAAGAATCTTAAAGTTTTCATTTAATCTGCCGACGATCTTTATACATTCGTCAACCGACGTTTTATAAGACTTGGAAACCTGATAAGAGTCCAACTCAAACGCAATGTTTTCTAAATCATTATCCATTGGATTAATAATAGTGTGTATTAAAAGTGTATCTAAAACTGTGACCGGTTGTAATGGGTTTAGAAAGGCTGTAGTTGTAGTGTAACTTATTATCTTGAGTAGGATTGGTATATGTAAAGTATAGTGTTAATGTTGATGTGTGTGCGTCAAAAATGAAGATGAGAGTGGGTAATAAGAGTATGAGTAAATTAGCCTATGATAATTCATGCATGCGAAGATAATAATAACAAATTTATTATATAATATTTGACGTTTACAAGGTAGATAATCTAGTTACTGCGTTTTACCAAGTTCCAATAAACAATTTTCTGATTTAATGGACATTGCCTTGGCACCAGGCTCTTTACGCAAGAAAACGTTGTTATTTGTGCACCAACAAAATTGGTAAACGTTTTTTTTTGCAAAAATACGTGCCATGTGGAAAAGCTTTTTTACACTTGAAGGTAAATGTTCGCTTACATATACAGGACGATTTTCACAAGATAGACCCAGTTGAGATGTGTCGAGTTTTTTCTCATTAATATGCTGCTTATTGAAAGAACGATTGGCGGAGATGAAAGCGTTTCTCGTTTGCACAGAGTTGAACTCTGCGACAATAGGTCTTACGGTGTTTGGTTTTCCGGGTAATCTGTATACATCTCTAAGTATCAAAGGTTGCATATCTTTTTTCACTATAGAACCTATTTTTATAACAATATCTGTGAGATTCTGCGTAGACTCTTTTTCTTTCAGGGGAATGTTCCTTACTTCAATACAGGCAGAGCGGGAAGATTGCTGGACATCTTGTAGTTTTATTTCTAAATTTTGAAAAGCTTCCTTGTAGTAATTTCTTTTTTTCTCTAGGATATCCATACGTTGCTTCATATCCTCAAAACTAGTGTTAAAGAACTCCATACATTTTTCTATTTCCGTATTTGTTTTTCGAATTTGTAATGTTTGGGTTTTTAATTCTTTCATATCGGACGCTAGTTTTTGTAATAATACTGACTGATCATTTTTCCATATTATGAGCATTTCTCTTAATTTTTCCAGCTCCGATGAGTCAGAAATAGAGTCATTTTGACGATAACGTTTCGATTTGGATGATGTATGGGATAGATCCATTTCGATATCCTTTATCTTCTTAGATGACATATCCGAATCTGAATGGGCCTCACTCAGTTTGGACGACGATGGCGGACTTCTTTGTACTCGTGGCATTGTTATTCAAAGGATTTCTTATGAGAAGACAATTAAATTGATTAGATACTTGTGGCGCCACCTCTTGGTAATGATCTGAAATGACAGTACTGCACACACTCGAGGCGACAATTCCTGCTTTGTAAGAATATGATTCACAATTTCGCCACGCCGGATACTTGTTTCAATAGTCGAATGGCGAAGGCGGCCACCCGCGACGCAAGAGCAGTGCGTTCAAATCCTGCGGCCAGTGAGCTCTTTTTACGACTTCTTCTAAATTCTGGGACAAAGTTAAAGCATGTAACTCACAGTAAATTCGCTGTCCTTCTCTGGCTCCTCCCAGTGGGTGGCGTCGACAGGTAAGAAACACCGAAGTGCGACAAGGAATCAGTAATTTCACCGAACACCAATCAGGGAGCAGAACGTAAAATTGGCCTCCCGAACAGCAGCACACGTCTATCTCTAACAGCGACTAGAGGAGGAATTGTTTCAATGAATCCCAAATATAACCTATAAAAAGTTCATGATTCACGCAAAAGCTTACAACCGCGTTAAAAAGGATATAAAACCAAGTACACACCGAAATAGGAAACAAAGAGTAATTACAGACTCATATATGTTAATAATCCTTTCGAAGCGTCATAATCCTGTAATTTAACACGACCACCCTCAGCGTGTATTATCCTCTGTGAGTGACATTTCGTATTTACAAACAATTGTGCCCTCGGCATTATTAAAAAATACGTGCTTTCCTTTTCTTCTGCTAGCAATATTTTTTTATTGAAGGATACATTTTCGTTGATTTTTATGGTTACCTTTGTATTTAACTTTGGTCGACTGTTATTTGGAATCCTACTAATATTATAAATTATTTTAGGCGTATTTACGAATGGTTATTCGTAAATACGCCCGCGGGGTTTATCCAAACTAAACGATTTGCGTTTTGAGTTTTATATTAGAACAAAGAGGTAGTATTTATTTCATATTTTTGTTATTTCCTCTTCACATTCTGTTGCATAACTGCCCTCTTATTCATTTCCTCATCTCTCAACAGTGTAAGGTTTGCTGGGAGATAACTCTTGTTTGACATATTGAGTTCTTTGATTTACGCGAATATTACACATGAAATAAAACTACTTTACAATATTTAGCGTTGAAAACCTTACGCAATAGAAAGGATATTACTATTCTCCGCGCGGATAAAGGAAATGCTACGGTCATTATGGATACGTCAGATTACAATGTCAAAATACAAGAACTTTTATCGGATGAAAATACATACAAAAAGGTCAAGACAGACCCAACCACCAATATATTAAAACAAACGAGTGATTTAATAAAGAAGTACTCCGAAACATTGAATCTGGACGTCAAATCGCTAATACCTTCGTGCGCAAAACCGCCACAGTTGTATGGGCTCCCAAAAATACATAAACCGAATGCTCCGCTACGTCCAATCGTTAGCCAAATCGACACACCAACCTACAGATTGGCTCAGCACGTAGCGAAAGTGCTCTCGGCACTCAAAGGATACACAAGAGCACATGTTAAGGATTCATACCATTTTGTTAGTGAGATCAAAAATCTACATCTTACTGACAATGAAACTATGGTCAGTTTCGATGTCCAGTCACTATTCACATGCCTACTTGTACAAGACTGTGTCGAAATTGTAGAAAGGAAACTAGCGGAGAACAACATGCCAGCGGAATACTTAGAACTATTGAGACACTACCTTACATCTGGCTACTTATTGTGGAAGACAGAACAGTTCTACAAGCAAGTAGATGGCGTGGCGATGGGATCCCCTGTATCTCCCATTGTCGCCGATATATTCATGGAAGACTTTGAGGAGACAGCCCTTCGTACCTCACCTGTAAAGCCAAGTTTGTACAAGCGGTACGTAGATGATACTTTCACAATATTACCATCTGATAAAATTCATGCCTACCCCGCAAGGGATCTGGCGTGAGGTTATAGATAGATAGATAGATAAAATTCATGTATTCCTAAATCATCTTAACTCCATTAACCCTAAAATTCAGTTTACAATGGAGTTGGAGGCAAACAATTGCATAGCTTTCCTAGATGTGTTAGTAATCCGTAACCCCAACAACACCTTAAGCCATACGGTTTATCGAAAAAAGACCCATACTGATAGGTACTTAAACGGTGAATCTCACCACCATCCAACACAGTTAGCTACCGTGGGTAAATCTTTGTTTCAGAGAGCACAAGGGATCTGTGACAAGAAACATCTGGCTGCCGAGCTTCAACATGTCAAGCAAGTCCTGCGCGACAATAAGCTTCGAGTCCCACGGCAACGTCACAGTGACCGAGTGAAACCAGCCACAATTAAGCGTCTCCCTGCTGTACTACCTTACATGAGAGGAGTCACGGACAAGATTGGCTACATCTTGAAGCGTGCTTCGATTAAAGCATTTTATAAGCCGCCGAAGAAGATCAGTCAATTTTTACCATCTGTCAAGTGTCAGATCCCTCTACAAGATGCAGGAGTTTACAAGCTTGATTGTGAATGTGGTCTCTCTTATATAGGACAAACAAAAAGACCGGTAAAAACTCGGGTTAAAGAACACATAGCTGACCTAAAACACCGTCGCTCAAAGAAGTCTGCAGTCTGTGAACATGTCCTTGACCGCACCCGCCATAACATCAGATTTGATAGACCACAAATCCTCGTGAAAGAACACCGATTCCTACCAAGGATGGTTCGCGAGGCTATTGAAATTAAAAAACATCCTAATTTCAATAGAGAAGATGGCTGGGTGCTTCCATCGTCTTGGGATCCGGTAATTAAAATAATCAAATCCAAAATTAAGCATAACACTGCAAGACCTCAAGACACCGTGAGCTCATTCTGCGTAGATCGGACCAACAACAATAAAAATAATTAAGAAGTTTGAGGGTACCCCGGAACAACTATGCCTTTTGGACGTCTAACACCTCAGTCCCTCCCGTGACCATGGGTGCTGCAAAGCACTCGAAACGTCGGGAACTAAAAATAAGAAACAAAAAAAAAAATAAACCGCGATAAAATCCGTAAAGTAGTTTTATTTCACTCTTGTTTGAGTTAAGCTCGCCTTCTGTATACATTTAAATTGTAAGCTTTCTTTTTTCATCCCAGTGTTTACAATAAAGAATAAAGAGTACTATTCTTCTCTTTTTTGACCATCTACATTTTTGTTGGTTTACGTTAATAAATACCGCCTATATTCCCCAAGCAGGGGTGGCATAGTTGTGAACTGTGTACGGATGTAAGATGCTGATGATGATGATAATGAAGAGAGATGATAGAACACCACTGCTTTATGTTTTTGGGAGCCCGCTACACATTCCCACTATTGTAACTCCTGTAAGCCAGGATCCACAACGGTCTTCTTAGATGACTCTAAGGTTTGAACCTTGGGGTGTCCTTACCACTGTATGTGGATGCATACCGTCATCAATGTTAGGTTCTGGTTTTGACTCTAATTATGAGTCTTAATGTCGTAAACGCCACACACTACCGTTGCACGAAAGAAGAAAAATAGCTGATATAGTGACATTGATAGAAATTGCTCAGATTATGTGTGACTCGCCGCATCTATTGTCAAAAATCAATGTTAAAGAGCCTAGTAGAATAATGAGGCTGCCAATATACTTGGGTGTTCCTCAATGTTCTTTAAATTACAGACAGAATTCATTTTTGTTAGGTCTGCTAAGTAAATAAACAAACTGGTTGTCTTCCTTGGACTTATTTTGTTTAAGCTTTATTACACTGTATGCTTTCTTAAGCAAAATAAATAAATAAATGTGTGGGGTCAATTTGCCTTTACACCGGACACGATTCCAGACTCCGGATCGCCACAGAGATATTTTTGAAGACTGTCGGACCTAGTCTTTAAACCAGCTGTATATATGTCACTAGAACAACTAGGCAGTATACTTTAATTAAAAGAAGTATATTTTATTTGTCTTGCTTGTTTGTTAGTTTGTTGGTTAAGGGCAAATCTTGCAAGCTAAACCACTTTCTCTAAGCCGACAGAGTTGAAATTTAACCTGATTGGCTTCCCAGGATTGGCTCCAGACAAAGAGACTCCTCAAAGAACAATAGCATAGACACAAAATTTTGTATACAAATTTAATATTGTTTGCTTGTTTTAAATTGCATATCTGGCTGCATAAAAGCTTGTTTTTAAAAAGTATTTCAATAGTAAAATTATTTCTTTGATTAGTCAATCTCGACTCTTTTCTTTTACATTGGAATATTTTAATGTGTCGGTACCAACGCCCACTGGCTCGTGTATTGCCATTGTAAAATATTGTTAAAAAATGAACACGATTATTAAGGTGAAAGGTAAAATTTTACTAGGCCTGATTACACTTTCGGCCAGGTGGTTATAAAACATGCCGAGGTAGAAATGAAATTTCAGCTCCCGAATTTTGTATTAACTTTCTTCATTAAAACTAAAACTGTCTGCTTACATTATTAGTCTAGTAGTGTATGGTAGGGGTGAAGATCACGAGGTTCTCGGTTTGACTCCTAGGTCAGACAAAGTGTTGTTTACTATCTAAAAATTCTCAGTGATAGCACAGCATATCTACCTACAAAGTCTGGAGTCTGAAATTGTGCTCGGTATAATGACAACAGGCTCCCGCATTACACCGGGACTTCATACAAAGGACACCAAGAGGGTCACTTCCTTCACTCCAATATGGTCGAGGCAGTAGTCATACTTGTGAACGGGTGCTGTTTGTAGGGACTGGTCCATCTAGAATACTTTAGACACCCTGTACAAATAACATCATTAGTTCCATATGTCGGTCGTCAGGCATCACAGTAGAATAAATCGTAAACTATTTAATTATAACCTAAACATTGTATATACACGATATGATTGAAAAGAGAAACAGAAAGGAAAAAAAAGAATGACTAAAAAAACAAGCCCGCTGAGTTTCTTCGCCGGATCTCCTCAGTAGAGGCCGCGTTCCGATCCGGGTCCGTAGATTAGTAGCTAAATTAGATTTAAAAAAATGTAAACTGACTATTTTGACTGACTGACTGACTGTATTGTTCGCAGGGTGTATACAAAATCAATTATTTGAGTTTTAGTTTAATACCTTTGTCACTTACCTTGGGGCATAAAGACGTGATGGTTTTTTTAAATTTATTATACGTACGAAGTGTTTATGGTCTTGTGATACAGCAGTGATTGTAGAGATCACCAAGATTAAGCATCCTTTAGCTCGATCAGTTTGTTTTTAGTTGAACTTCTTTTGCAAAAACCACGCTGTCATTAACCAATCTGCACTGGGTCTTTGTCTTAATATATAATCTCAGGCATTTGCCCAGCAGTGGGCCGATGTAAGCTGATTTATATTACACGTACCTCTAAATTACGAATTTACTAAAATCAACAAGAGCCCGCCTCGAGGATACCCTCGAGGCGGGCTGTTATTCGAAGTTCGACTCTTTAATAATTCATCGTTACTTGTTCAGCATTTCGAATTGCACTGAAAACATAGTGAATTTAATTAGAACGCGACCAACAAGATATAAATTAATAGTTGGACTAGTTGCCCACAGCTGCTCTGCATGAATAAATATGCAATTTATCCTCTAATCAGCAGTGATAGCCTAGTGGTGCGATCGTTGGACCGCAAAGTCAGAGGTCTTGGGTTCAAACCCAGGCACGCACCTCTGACATTTCGATAGCATGTGCGTATTAAAAATTAACTATCACTTGATTTAACGTTGAAGGAAAACCTCGTGAGGAAACCTGCATGCTTGATAGTTTCTTGAAGGTGTGTGAAGTTCGCCAACCTACACGGGCCAGCGTGGTGGACTATTGTCTAAACCCTCTCAGTTTGAGAGGAGGTCCGTGCCCCCTAGTGGGACAGTTTCTTAACAGGGCTTATACTTTATTATTTTTATCCTCTAAATACTGTACGTAGGTACTGTCAAACACAATTGAGATAAACTCTTTTCAAAAGGTACTTTTTTAGTGAAAGTAAAATCAAGAATATAAATATTTACTTAGCAAATGTAAGTAAAAATGATAACAGATAGACCAGCCTACATTCTTCCATACCCCACAACAAAATGTACATGGAAAAAGAAAATGTAAAAATACTATTTTAAAAGATGTGCCAGGACAAAAGCTGAGAGAGAGGCGCTCATGAATATGCTACAAATTAATTTGATAGAAGTCGGTGTGTTTGTCTGAGCCCCTCTCTAATGCAGCCAAATATACGTATTAATAAATTAATAAGATGTAGTGTAATGTACTATATGATTGGTTATCATAGGGCTGGCATGGTTAACGCAAAAGCCCTTAAATAAAAAAGGATAGTAAAAAAGACATGATGATAAAAAAAGATGGTAGCTGAAAGCACTTGGAGCAGAAGCACTGGAGATAGAGATCTATAAAGTTGGAGGAGGCCTGTGCTAAAAGGTAAACAGATAAAGTTTACTATAACTTTATCTGTTTGCCTTTTGCGCTACTAGCGATAAATGTTAAGCCGTAAAAAATATTATGTACTTTATTTGCATAAAGGGTAGTTATTATTATTGTCCTGCCGCACCCAGCGTCAGCTCTAGGTGCGCACCGGTAATTGTCCCCGGGTAGTGGCCCTAGACGATTACTCTTAGATCTAGTCTCCATATTGAATTGGTTACAATAGCCGCCCTCTCACGTGAATTAGGTGTTGGATTTGAACGTATGGTTAAGTTTTAGGAGACTTATTATCATTAAAATTATTATACAATGCGAATGTGGAAAGATGCTACATCCGTAAACCGGTGTACCGGGGAAGACCTAGACTATCTTACCATGACCAAATAGAGCGTGTATGAGACGAACTATGAGAGTGGAGAAAGCCAGAGAGGTTTGTAAGGAAAGGACCTGTTGGAACTCTGTACTCTGCCTATCCCGCAAGGGAACTGGCGTGATGTTGTAGATAGATAGATAGAGATAATTATTATTTAATAAATCAATCTTTATAAAAATACTGTATTTATTTCTATATTATTCAAGAGTTCTTATTAAATAAAATAAATGATCATTGACTTAATCTTCAACTATACAATGTGCAAAGTTGAATGCAGTGAACCTCACTTATGGCCCATTGATGTAACGTTCGAGATAACACCATTATTGCAACTAAAAATGGCAATACTCAATGATGCTTGTGTGAAAACTTGTTTAGATCTCTATAAAACCAAAAAAACATCCCAACTAAAAAAAAATTGCATACATTTCGCCTGCAACATTCTATTTGTTTTTAACCACTGTTTGCGTTCAGCGTTTTGTCAAAGCGTGCCAATTCATTTTAGCGTATCGTGTGTTTTCAGTCCTGGTCAGTGGACCCAAGGGTGTGTTATGTTTAAGCAAACTTTGACATGCGCGCAAAAAGAACCGGCGTTTGGGGAGCGAACCCGATGCTTTATATTTTGTTGTATTGACGTTGTTGCCAATGATATTTATACCCAGCCGGCGCGTTTGAGGCGGCTATGCTAGTATTTGGAGTTATTTTGGGAGAAAATGTTAACTAAGTTTTTTTAACCACATACCCCAACTGCATACATCGTAAAAAATAACGACCGATAAACACCGTCAAAGTGTACTAGGATCCATCTATAGATTTATCCAATGGATTTGTTACGCAACTTGTACTTACCTTTTATCTACGATAAGGAGGCCAGGAGACCCGTAAGTTTTACTTAGTATGGGGAGGAGCCTTTGGATGCATGCATTTGCATGCAACTTATGGGAGAAATAAATGATTTAGTAATTAGATAGTTGTTGGTCTAGTCGCGAATAATTTGATTTGGAGTCACGAGGTCCTGGGTTCAAATCCAAGGTCGGACAAATATAGTTTGTCTAACGAAAAATTCCCAGTATATATAGTCTGGAGTCTGGAATTTTGCCCGGTATATAACAATCGGCTCGCCCCCTATTAGATGGAACCTAAAATTGTCGGCGAAATTTGGGTCTATACAGTACACCTCTGGCATCCCCGCTAGGGAAATATAGGCATGACGGTGTATTAATATTATTATAATTAGAAAGATGTATTATTATTAATATAATTTGAGGCGCTCGTATCGCTGTGCAACCCTGGCAACCAAGGTTAAGCAGTGTTCGACTCGGTTGGCCTGAGATGGGTAATCGTTTGTAGCATTATCTTATTCGGGCGTTCTCTTCAGCTTCGGAAGGCACGTTAAGCCGTTAGTACCGGTTACCACTTAATGTGGTTACCACTAGCTCCGCGTGGTAGAGTATGACCTAATCTCTCTCATCTCAATTTGTGAGAGAATGCCTTTGCCCAGCAGTGGGACAGTATAGGCTGATATTATTATTGGAAATTAGAATACAAAGTTAACAATCGTACTGTTCGACACACAGCCTGCCGCCGTGGTAATCTTTTGCGATGCCTTTGTTATGTAATGGACGTTATTCGGCTGATGATGGCAATAAATGTGACACAAAACGTTTTAAGATGTTCCACCTGGCTTACTTAACAAGTAAGTAGGGTTCACCTATTAGGGTTTATTTATTTATTTATTCATCCTTAACAGCTTTATAATTTCCCAATGCGATAGTGTGGCCTTATATAAACTAAATAATACTTTAAATGAAAACAATATACAAAATTAAAAATTCATAAAGTAATAATACAATAATAAAAATTAGTACCAACAAACTATATCTAAAAGAGTTTTTTCCAATTCACTCAAATCCTTTGATGGAGTTCATTAATTAGCCGCATAGCAATCTAGTGAGGGGTGATTTCGCTAAGAGGTTAGTCGTTGCGGGCATTAAAACCCATTTTGTAATTTTTACATTATCTACTAACAACAAAGCTAAAATAAATTTACTGTAAATAGGAAATTTATTGGAGTTTTTTTCTATATTTTGTGTAATTTGATATAGAAAGGATAATAAAATCCGCTAAATAAGCATTATTAAAAATTCTTGAATCTTTGCAGATTCTAACGCTATATTTCATTGGTCAATTACTAAACGCATTTAAAAGCTATTAAAGCTCAAACTTGAAAGATTCCATAAAATGCCAATCATTGTACTTTTTCCCCTAGATAGTTTTTTTGAATGAAAAATAGCACAATCTGGCTTGAATACCAATAACGGAGATGCCAAGAGTATTTGTTGAGTGTTTGTTGTAGTCTTCTTAAATATTTATTTGGATAGATGAACTGTTGAAGGTCACAAGTAAAAGCTGTCAGCGTATAGCAGAAAGCCGGTTATCATAGCGATCTTTTGGGAGCCCTATGTCCAGCAGTGGACTTTTTGCGACTCATGATGATGAAGAAATATTTATAATATCGCTGTGATTACTGCGCTGTGTCAGTCTTCGTGAGACAACAACCAATTTCGGATTCCTGTGGGGGACAGGGGACAAGCCTATTGCTATCATATCGAGCACCATTTCACATTCTGGATTGATACTGAGAATTTTTCGAAAGATCGGCCTTGAATTTGACTCAAGCCCGCATGATAACCAGCCGCACTATATATATGTCACTTTTCACAAAGATTTAGTACAACTGGCGTTTGTTTTGGGCATCGCTGCTTACCCTCACCATCATCAGGATATTCAGCTCATTCCATTCACTCCCAGGCGTAAGCGAGGAGGCATACTGATACAGAGGGAGACAGAGGACCCTCTTACGTCTCGTGTCCGTATTCTGAGCCAATTTTGGCAAGATCATATCCACGCACTTGACCAAGTCATCTACCTATATTTCTGCTGCTTACTCTATTCGAGTAAAGGGCGTTTAGTACGAAGTCTAGGCTAAACTTCTTAGATGTTTTTAATTACATTTGTTACCCAATTTGAGTTAATAGAACTTATTACAGACGTTAAATTTAATTCAAATTCACAAGGCAATTAAGCTTCGATACCTACCCGGAACGACTTCAGTTCCCAAGTTTTACGAGCTATTATTAAAACATGTCGCCACCCTTTATCGGCGTGATTATTCCAAAAATATGAAACGGTAAGCACAACAATTTTAAAATTAAACCTTATCCCTTATACTGAAGGTCAATTATTTAAAGTAATGTGATGTTTGGTTGACACATTTTTGAATATTTGCTCAGTTACGTAAAAACACACTTTGTACGTTGATGTTATTAGGCAATAACGTGTCAAAGTTTAAAAGCGTTATATATAAATCCTAGGTCGGACAAATGTAGTTTTTCTAACGAAAAATTCCCAGTATGAGTCCGGAGTCTGGAATTGTGCCCGGTATATGGCAATAGGCTCGCCCCCTATTACATGGGACCTAACATCGTCGGCGAAACGTCGGTGTACTCAGTACACCTCTGCCACCCCCTATGGGGAATATAGGCGTAACGGTGTTTTTTTTTGTACTTTATTTTATTCTAGTATCAGTTAAAATTAGAATGTCGGTCAATTGTAGTTGACACGTTATTTTGAGCTTATATTTAGTGTCGAATGAAGCTTTTTAGATATTGTCGATGTCACATTAAATGTGACTGACTGGTTAGGATCTTAAAGTTTTCAATGTTTAAAATAAGAACAGTTTTTATTGTAATTTTACTTTGGATAAAAGTCCCAAAAGTCACTGACTGTCAAAGGACACAGAATCACTAAACTTAAATAGCAGTACTAAGTTATTAGATTTACGCGAATATTACACATGAAATAAAACTATTTTACGGATTTTATCGCGCTTTATTATTGATTTTTAGTCCCCAGTGTGTGAAACACATTGCTCGTAGAACTAACGGCCATTGAGGCAGGAAGGTTCTTGAGTGGTGACCACGTTCAGGAAGAGGTGGAGGGGGCAGGCCTCCCATAAAATGTACTAATGGCCTAGGTGAAGATCGCTGATATAAAGTGGATGAGTATAGCACAAACCGCGGAGACTGTTTTCGTGCAGATGACTTTTAGCTAAAGGCAATTAAAAAACAATCAATATGTTAATATTTTTAATACAGAATAATAAAAAGGTAACGCACAATTGAAATGAAATTGGGAGTGTTATCTGAACCGAATAGACACCAATAGATGGGCAAAGCTGAGTGCCGAATGGGTCCTATAACAAAGACATCGTCGCCGAGGCAGGCCCAGGAAGCGGTTGCGCGATGACCTCGACGCCTATCGAACAGAATGACCATTATTGACAGGGTATAGAGATCGTCGGAGAAAAGAGAGGACATTGGGTTAATAGAAAAAAAACGCACACTTAAAATGTGAGACACTTTTTCATGATGATTGAAAGAAGTATTTTTATGCCCCGTAACTTAACCAAAGCAGTGATAACCTAGTGGTTAGACCGTTGGACTGCAAAGTCAGAGGTCTCGAGTTCAAACCCAGGCACGCACCTCTGTCTTTTCGAAAGCATATGCGTATTAAAAATTAACTATCACTTGCTTTAACGTTAAAGGAAAACATCGTGAGGAAACCTACACCTACATGCCTAAGAGTTTCTCGAAGATGTGTGAAGTTCGCCAGTCCGCACTGGGCCAGCGTGATAGACCATGGCCTAAATCTTCCGAGTTGAGAGGAGGCCCGTGCCCAACGGTGGCACAGTTTTTTGACAGGGCTAATTTTATTATAACTTTAATTTTTTTTCCTAAATCTGTATACTGAACATTGTGGGTATAACAAAATAGCCTAAAAATAACTACAAACGGCAGATTTCCAAAACAATTAACTGTAACGTAATGGACATCGAAATCGATATAGCGCTGTCAATTTGAAACAACCCCAATTAATTTTACCGGGACATAGACTTTTAGAAAATTTTTGGGACAAAGCCAAAAATACGACAAATAAAATATTCAGGTTGAAAAAACATGGTGATTTTTTTTGGGCTACAAATGGAGCAATGAATCCGATCCAATGATCCGTAAGAGCTGTATCCATTTAACGTATTTATATAAAATGTAAGTATGTGGGTGTTCTTTCCCGTTTTGTTACGGGGGGTTTCCAGTTGTGTAACTGAAAATATTAATGAAAAATTTTCTTCCTTCGGATATTGTAACAGGCGTATCAGCTGAACTAATAAATGAAACAGTCCTTTTTCGCCACTGAAATTGTAATAGACTTATTTTTCATAGAAACCATGTACGTAGATAATAAATGAGTAAATTTGACAGGCGGCGGGGAACCATAGGCGTACAACACCCGCTAGTTTTGACCCCCTAAGAATTTAATATTAGTAGTGCATTTTTACCGCCGCGTTGCTGCACGTTGCAACTGGGGAAGCAACTAGTGTAAACTATCTATCTATCTATAACCTCACGCCAGATCCCTTGCGGGGTAGGCAGAGAGTACAGAGTTCCAACAGGTTCTTTCGGCACTCTGCACCCCACGACTCGCCAGTTCGGGCCCGGCGTGATGGGTGGCGGCCCCCATCGCCGCTTCCACCTATATTCGTACCGACGGGGGCGGGCCGGTACGCGTCGCCTCGGGGGGACGCCCTAGCCCGCACTGCGGTACGTCTTCGGTCCAAGATTACTATCTAAGTTACATAAATTTGTAATTAAAAATAAGAAGATCAAATTAGAACACTAATAACTTAAGTTAGCGAGTAAAAAGATTTCGTCCACCCTTTTTTGTGAGTTCGGGTGTTTTCTTTAGGTTCCCATAGATATAAAAAAAATTATGTTGATCTAATTTTAATTAGGAAAGACAGGTTTGTAAACACCTATATACATTTAGAACTTTACAAGCCGCCCATTGAACCATTGAGGCTTACAAATTAGTTACTACTAACGGCTTAGCGTGCCTTCCGAATCAGGGAAATGCTCGAAGATGGACATGGCATAAACAGTCATCCATCTTAGTCTGACCGAGTCGAACGTTACTTAACTTTGTTGATTGCATTTAAAATTATGCATGACTTACTTGACTTAAGATCCTAAGTCCCCTAGATGGGGCAGAGGACGTCAACAGTGCGCCGCCATCCCGGTCGATCTTAAGCTTCGCGCTTCAGCTCGCTCCAGCTTTTCCCTATAGCCTCCGCTTCTGTAATGATTGTTCGCCGCCAGGTCTGCTTAGGACGGCCACGTTTACACTTTCCTTGTGGGTTCTAGTCTAGGGCTTGCCTCGGTATGTGTTCAGGGCCCCTTTGGAGCGTGTGGCCGATCCAGTTCCATTTCCATGTCCGGCGTTTTATCTGCTGGTCGATCGGAGTCTTATTGCAGCGCTCCCATAGATGTGTGTTGAAGATTTTCTCAGGCCAGTGCATGCCAAGAATCCAGCGTAGGTATTGGTTGACGCAAGTCTGGAGTCGACGCGAGATATCCCTTGTAACCTTTGACGTCTCACATACATACAGCAATACGGTTTTGATGTTGTACCGAAATATGTTCAGCCTGACTCTTCGTGTCAGTTTCTGTGATTTCCATATATGACGGAGCCGTGCAAAGGTAGCTCTTACTTTGGCGATTCTCGATTGGCGAGACTCAAAAGGCATATGCACATGCAACTCATAAATATAATTCTTTTAATAGCATTAGTATAAGTGCTCGTGATTATTCAAAACATTCTTTCAGTAACACAATCGTGAATACCTACTGGAGTATCCTACTAATATTATAAATGTGAAAGTTTGTATGTTTGTACTTAATTACGCGAAAACGGATGAACAAATTTGTGTGAATTTTGGCACGCAAATAGTCTTTTACGTGGACTAACACATACTTTTTATCCCGGAGAAATATTACTAACTAGTATTATAAATGAGAAAGTTTGCACGATTGGATGTTTAGATATTTGTTATTCAATTACATGAAAATGGCTGTATGGATTCTGATAAATTTAGGTACACATTTTTTTCTCTGGATTAAAATATAACATACTTTTTCGAAAAACTGTTAGGTTTCCGTCTAAAGTCAACGTGGACAAAGCCGCGGCTAGTTCTAAATGTTCTTTCAGTAACACAATCGTGAAGTACCTAATATAGCATTTAATATTATATGCCGATGTGATATAATCACCCGCTGAAACTTGAAAACTTGGAACATTTGCATTTGACGTAAAGAATAAGTGAGTGATTTATTGTTTTGATTAAGAATTGTGAAGTTAGGGGTATTAATTTCGGTAGGTATTAATTTTGCTTGCAATTTTGGATAACCAATTTAATCCTACTAATAACATAAATGTGAAAGTTTGTATGTTTAAATGTTTGGATGTTTGTTACTCTATTGCGCAAAAACGGCTGAACAGATTTGTATGATATTTAGCACTTAGTTAGTTTAAACGCACAGCATACATTTTATCCCGGAAAAATGTAAAGTTCCTGTCTAAAGTCAACGCGGACGAAGTTGCGGGCAGAAACTAGTATTTTATATTTTTGTTTAGAAATGACCGACGGCTTGGTCTAGTGGTGAAGAGCTTGAGTCGCTCCGCCCATTGGAGCGAGTAGTCGCGGGTTAGACAAATATTTGTCCCGGTCTGGGTGTTTGTGTACGTGAATATCCTGTTTGTGAACGCACCCACGACACAGGAATTCCTAGTGCGGGGCTCCGGATCCGGTGTCCGCGTTAACTTTAGAGAGGAACGTAAAAAATTTTCGGCATAAAAAGTATATTATGTGTTAATCCAGGTAATAAACTATCTGCGTGCCAAATTTTATTCAAATCCACTCACCCGTATTTGCGTGATTGAATGGCAAGTATCCAAACATACAACTATCCAATTTATAAAATTAGTAGGACTAGTTTCTGCCCGCGACTTCATCCGCTTTGATTGTAGACAGGAACCTAACATTTTTGCGAGATAAAAAGTATATTATATGTTAATCCAGGTAATACTATCTGCGTGCCGAAATTCATATAAATCCATTCAACCGTTTTTACGTGATTGAGTAACAAACATCTAAACATACAAACTTTCACATTTAGAATATTAAGTAAGAAGATTAGTACCCTAGTCATTAAATCGAGCACAATTCCAGACTCTGGACTATAAAGATTTTTTTTCTATAGAAAAACCGAAATAACACTTTGTCTGACCTGACATTCTAAGCCTCAAAGGACTATCTAGGTAGTCTTGACGACGGATTACTTCAGCCTCCCCGCCTACTGATTTAAAAATTCGTAGAATTAATGCACGCATGAAACAAATCTTTGTGAGATCCACAAATGTTTGATCCAGTCGTGGTATATGTGTATGTGAATTTCATGTAAGAAAATGCACCCACGATACGGGCTATGGCAATACTTGACAGTAATCTCTCATTTATCGATAATGATCTACAGAGCTAAATACATCTAACAAGCGCAAAGTACCAGTCAAACAATGATACAAAGCATTTCATCAAATAAGACCACTATGAGTAATTCCTCCGTCATTTCCTATGTTGTCAAGTGTTTGAATTGAAATTAACTAATTGAAAATTTACCGGCACAGCGAACGAGTTCCAGTGTCTCCAAGAAAAATAAAACTGGAGAAGACGAAGACAATTAGATAAATTAGTTGTAGCCACTAAGTAACTGAATTTTCAAGGCGGAAAGGTTTACGTCAGCGCGAGGATTTTTTGCATTGCCGAAATCATAGCGACATTTTAAAAGACAAATAGAAATGATAAATCAACCTGTATTGTCTTACTGTTAGGCAAAGGCCTTCTGTCACAAATTGAAGCGAGAAATAATAGGTCAATACTCCACCATACAGACCTGGTGGTAGACAACGTATTGGTGGAAACCGATTTTTGGCCACCTGCTGTTGGCACTTATCAAACCGCGCCATAAGGCATCCAACTTGGCTTAAGGATTATCACATTACGTTAAATAGTACATTAAAGGCAAATACGCTAATTGAAAAATCTTCACTACTATGAAGTCGATCTTAAAATGTACGTTTCTCCTTAACTTATTAAAAAAATATTAAAAACGTTTGTACGGAAATTAGGGGATTCGCAAAAGTTACTTAAGCCGCGAAAAGAAAAACTGCAAAAAAAAAAACGTTAAGTATGTTGTTATACCCTCAAAAGGAAATTGGAAATGGAGGAAATGGAATAAAGGGTTGACCCCGTTGATGAACCCGTTGATTAAGTAGCTTTGAAGGACCCTCGCCGACGGAAGAGACCGACCAAACTTAGAAGAAATTTTTGCATAATTTATTCCAGAACATGTTTGAAGACTGGAAGAGGATTGGCTAATTCTATCGGTGGATGTCAGTGAATTAACTGTCAATGACGATGTAAAGCATTTTGAAGTTTGACTTTGTGTGGTTTCGCAATACAAATTTCAACTATTAGCAATATAGCGTAAGTCTCATATAAATTTATTTAATTCAAAGATCTTGGTGTCAAAC